>CM048745.1:513491757-516319257 GCA_026315105.1 Locusta migratoria | reverse complement strand
TAAAAAATGCTACAGGATATACATTACTATAGGCAATTCTGATTTTATTCCTACTCAGAACAATAAAAAATTTTAACAACACGTATGAAACCTATCAAAGACTTTTCTTGTGATTTAACTATATCCCATCTGATAAAAACAAAAGTGAAATCTGGCATGTAAAATATTGAAGGGGCCTCAACAATCAATGCATATGTAGCATTTCTGTCCATGACAAGCAAATAACCACAACTTCAGCCAGAAAAAGAAAAGTCATGTCCATTCAACTGCTTTTTCTTAAATCTATGTAGTTCTTTTGAAGATGAAAACTGAAAGTTTCATTTACAAACACTTAACGCTTTCATCATGACAAATCATCAATACCTTTCCTTGCAGAAGACTGCTTCCACCACTAATCCACTAAATGTGCAGAAACAATCCAACTGCAGCACGTTAATCTGTAAGTAAAAGAAACACAGGAGAATGTAATAATTTGTAAAGGGAGATAGGAGGAAGCAAAACATGTAGGATCACAGAAACTTACCTATTATTCACTTAGATCTTGATCGAGACTTGCTCCTGCTGTCACGCGCAGATTTGCTGCGTGAGCGTGATTTGCCACGTGAACTCTTGCTGTCAGAACGTGATCTGGAGCGTGAGCGAGATCTAGTGTATGAACGGCGACGGGATCTTGAGCGAGAGTAGCGTGATCGTGAGCGAGAGCGGCTCCTTGTGCGGGATCGGCGCCTGGAGCGTGATCTCGACCTGCATAATATGGAAGAAGGGCACAAACAAAATAAAAAGCATAAACGGATCATAAAGATCTAACATGTGAGCTAGAGCCAAACCCCCACACATTAAATGAATCACTTTCCAACTCATCACAGCCAGGTAAGGGAAGTGATGTACACAGAGTCAACAAGAAATTGTAGTACTGGAATAAATCAATAAGCAGCTCATTGATTTATACTTACCTCCTGCTACGACGACTGTGCCGACGATATGGGGATGATGGCCTTCCATATCGTGCCATCTGCACTCTGAGCTCCCTACCATCCAAAAGACGTCCATCCATGGCATCAAGTGCATCCTCGGCATCTCTCTTGTCATAAAATCTGAGAAGGTAAAATAATTGTTAGCAACAACTACACCTGCACCTCTCCAGACTGGCATAAATGAAATTCAGTATTACAACTATGATAAGTACACGAACACTGCAATGAAAATTCTAGGGGTTGCAGTTAAAGCATTTATTAAAAAATGGTAAAGGTTTAATACGTGCAGACATAATTCCTCTGTACTAAATTATGACATATCTTACCTTACAATACAAATGGCTCAAGCACCGTTACATTTAGTCTGCCCACTCTAGGAATATTTAAGTATAAATACAAAATCCAACAAATATGTCGGACTTGCTTCCGATTGCCTGAATTGGAGGCTACACAACACAATGTTCATTTGCTGCAGACCACGTGAATATGTCGTCAGCCAACGGTAATCAAACCTTACCGCTACAGCAGCATGCAAATAAGAATTTTTGATGTTGGAAATTAAATATATGGTAATGAGTTTTATAGACTATAGCACGCAATTTTTTCAATGTGTGAAAATTAACATGTTAGCATGAAGTTTCAATTATTTTATTTTCAAAATCACTTCAATACACTTTCAGACAGATGATAAAATAAATAAAACATGCAATACCTGATCTATGGTTGACAGGTTCTTTTATGTACCCTGCTCCGATCAGTAACAGTTATTGGCCTCGTAAAATGAAGATTTAGAAATAGTTGAGTGTTTCGTACATGTAAAATAAACATGCTATAGTATTGTATGGTGATTCTAAATCATTTTATGAGGCCAATAACTTTTACTAATCAGACATGGGTACATACAAGAACCTGTCAACCATAGAGCAGGTATAGCATGTTTTCTCTATCATCTCTCAAAGTGTAATGAAGTGATTTCGAAAATAAAATAATTGAAACATGTTAACACATTAATTTTCACATCTTGTAAACATTGCGTGCTTTAGTCTATAAAACAAGTTTAAGTTCCAATGTCAAACATTCTTATTTCCATATTGCCGCGGCGGTAAGGTTACCATTGGCTGACGACAATCACGTGGTCTGAAACAAATGAACATCCTGTAGCATAGCCTCCAATTCAGGTGACCAGATGCAAATGTGCCATATTTGGCGGATTTTATATCCTTTCACCCTTACAAGCTATTAAAACAAAAAATAAATGTGTGTGTATTTGCAAATAATCGCATGGCATAACCAATAATTTCACAAATCTTTATGGTTATGTAAAAATATAACAATCTTGGGGGTACTGGAAAATGTAAACTATATTACATTACAAAACTGGATGATAATAGGCACTACTACATAAATGTTGACAAAGTTTAAACATTGTTGAGTGGCTCAAGGTCAACAAGCTCGTACTGAACACAGGACCCAAGCAGCAGACCACGGCTGCAATATACATCAACCTGTCACCAAAATGTTTTTGCGGCAGAGGGGATGGGAGCATTCACTGCCAGCTGAAGGCACTTATCTTTTATAAGTTAGGTATATGATCCCTTGCATTTCAACATGGCACAGATGTAAACATTTTGTTTTGCTACCAGTCAATTTGTTACTACAATCTTATTTGGTTACCACGTTTTTTTTTTTTTTTTTTTTTTTTTTTTTTTCCAATCTGCAGAACTGTTGCTGCGCAACCTAACCTAAACCTCCAGCTGAACTATGACACTGAAATAAGACTTGTCCATCGGGCGAATACATAAACTGAAAAAGTATTTGGTAATTTGATTTGAAATATTTGGTTGTGCGCGCCAACAACATGTTCATTACAAACTGAAAACCCAGATTCGCGGAAGATCATTAACACCCTTTTAAAAAACACCACGCCCGAGCAGCGTAGCCGGAAACAAAACAAAGTGACTGCGGAATAACAATAGTTATACCATTAGTTTTTTTTAATAGAACATTTGAGATCATTTATCACCAAAAACAGATGAAAATTACGAAATGCACACCGCTCACATGTAGGCACATGTGATACTGAAACTTTCTAACATAACTAGGCAAGCCTTAGACAGGGACTTAATATTTTATTTGCTTTGCTTAAATTTTACGCAACATAATGCACGAATTCTGTAGATACGGCTGCAACTGCGTAGTACACATTTCAAAGAAGTCTACACTGATTTACGTGTCAACTTTTAATTTCACACAATAAAACATTAAATTCCGTTCAAAGAAACGGCATATAACTGAAAAGAGTGGGATCAACTTCGAATTAAACGTTATCTGCAAGATGGCCGAAAGCCCCAAAAAGAGGTCTTCCAGACGCCATATTGCTTTCAGGAATAGGCACATCCTACTTTGATAAATGGTCCAACTTCATCTTTCTTACCTTACGAAGGCGAAACCTCTGCTCTCTCTTGAAAATCTATCACGTGGTATGTAGATATCTCCAACTTCTCCGCATCTTTCAAATACGCGACGCAAATCTTCTGGTGTCGTTCGGTAAGTGAGATTGTCTACTTTTAAAGAAACCATTCCCTCTATGCGAGGGGGTGGCCTACCGTAACTCATTTTGGTTTACTTTCGCAAAGAACAATCACGGTTACTATCAAGTTTACTTCACAGTAAACTCCTGCAGCAACAACCGCCACAAGCCCTTCCAACCAACCTTCCACTACTGCCCGTAACAGATCAATCTCCACAATGGCGAACCCTCTAGCAAGATCGCCGATACCGGAAGTAACAAATATGGCGGCTAGTCAACACAACAACTTACAAACACTGTTTTCACCAGGAACAATTACACGAGCCATAATATTTTACAAATTGAAGACATGAAAGTCATTCTACTTATTAGTAAATAAGAGATAAGTTATATATCTAAAAATAACATATTTTCAACAAGTTGTGTACATCGAAACCACACGAATGCGTGCCTCGAGATACAACGATAGTCAAAACGAAAATAAAATTTACTCACCTCACAAAAGCGAAACCCCGACTTTCTCTAGAAAATCGGTCTTTTGGGATATAAATATCGCCGAGCGTTCCAAATTTTTCAAAAACTCTCCTTAAATCTTCAGGTGTTGTTCTATAGGTTAAATTGCCCACTTTCAATGAAATCATGCCATCTATTCTTGGTGGCGGCCTCCCGTAACTCATTTTGATGTTTAATCGTAACAACACCCGTTTCAGGAAACAAATATTACCTGTTCCTTATTCGCGTAGATGCAAACAACATTGATATCAACTTAAACACACGGATATTGTCTCAAACGCAGTAGATAATCACTCGCTTTACAAAATGGCCTCCGTTAGAATACGTATGACGTCAGTTGCTATGGTGATGTACAGCGTCGTGAGACTACGGTCGTCGTGTACAAACATCCTTTTTTTTAATCGTTTGTCTTTTTTGTACATTCGATTAATAAACGAATATTGCAGCAACCATAGTTTAATTAATGTTTATAATTAATTTACTGCGTTATACAGTACGGTATCACCAATACTTTTAGATGGAAAAATATTAGTTCGATGCACTCGGTACACCAGTACACCTTTATTCCAATGCGCCACAGATTACATTCAACCACTATAATTGTTACTTTTTACCCATTTTATCAAACTAATAGTCATTACTTTGCTAACTAGTCTAAAAATTGCTTTATTAGAAGCGTGATTCTTTTTCTCTCTCATCTAACACAATGCATTTTGAGATAGAAAAAGTAACAACACTGCGATAAACAAGTTTACGAAACTTGGAACGATTAACACGGAATGGTTGAACGCTGATTCGTAAGAATTATCAGTGTTGACTTGTTTTTATAAACAAAGCTACTTAGAACATACGTGTAAGTTTTATTACGAATGTGAATTATCAGTTATCACTGTTTTTTTAAATAATTACGTATCCGATGGGACAAAATCAGTTCAGAAAAGTGCCGTTCTAGCCTATAATGCTCATTGATACTGGTACGATCGTCATTTTGGTATCAGTTGACTCGAGAATTGTCATTAATTTGTTGTCTGGTCTAGTGAAATCAATTCATAGATATGTTCTATTAGACCTCTTCTTTCCCTTATGTCTTTCGATGCTATGCCCTAAAAGGACATTACCGTTCCAGCTTCATGTTATTACCTTAAAAACCAATTGTTTACAATATCTGACTGAAACTTTACCTATATTTCTGCCTTCGCAGTAACATTCTATGAAATACAGTTACGTAGTTTGCTTAAATTCGTCCATCCCCGTAAATCTGTATTTGGCTGCAAGTAATTTCTGCATAAAGAGCCGTAGTTACAATAATCACATTTCATATTTTAATTTTCTCTCGGACCATTGTTACAACAATATTACACATGATACGTTAGTCATCATAACTCTCGCTATGCGAACATGTTTTCCAGAACATGTAAATGTAGCCTACTACTAAAAATGCCGGGAGGGAGGCAATAAAATAATATTTGTTTTTTTATATATATATTAACAACATACTTTTTAACGACGCAATGCTCATTCTTAGTAATATAGTTTCTTTTTTATATTAACAACATACTTTTTAACGACGCAATGCTCATTCTTAGTAATATAGTTTCAGTAACATTTCCAACGGGAGGGAACGTTTAAACAACCATCACAAAAAATAAAGTTATCATTTATTGTTTTTAGTTCCTTATCATAACATACCTATTACAGGGAAATGGATGTGTAAATACGTTCCGAACGTATGACATTTTACTGTGAATATAACTTTTCCGACAAAGAAGTAAATTTTTGTGTAAAGTTTGACAGACAAGTTAATGTTACAATATTTTCAAGTAATTTTCGAAAAAATATAATCAAATGCCAGAATAAGAATCTATTGATACTGTTGGTATAACAGTGTCTCCACTGAAGAAATTTTACTGTGTCAGTCGGTAATAATTTACTAAAAGGTCATGGGTTCATGGAATATATAGTGCATCCCCTGTTTGATTTTGATGTTACTTAAGAAACAGAATGTAGTAAGTTACTATAGAGACATTCCATGTCAAATCAAGACAGGAAAATGCAATTTTCAAACTGTCCATTTCAAAATTTTCATAAAGTTTGTTGTGACCATTGCACATGACATGAGAATAAAAAATACAATTACAGAATTTTAGCAAAAGTAAGACAATAGTAATTACCACTCAAAGGTCTAAAAATGTGCAGAAAATTTGTCTAAAACCTGGTAACTTGTAAGAGAGAACAGTGAACCAGGCAATTTTGGAAATGTATAGAAACAAACTTTTCAATTATATGAAATTTTCTCATATTCAAAGAAATAGACAATTAAGATCAATGATCCTGACCTTTGACCCTTGAACATTTCAAAACACATGGTAAACAGATTCAGACAAACATATTGTCTTATTATGAGTCAGTACCGGGAAGCAGCAAACAACACATGCCTCTTTTGGTGAAAGAATATGTTCACCCTGTTGCTGTTCTCATTTCTCATATAAATTTTGACAAGAATATCCTTTTTTGTCCACAATTAAGATCTCAGGTTTCTTAGGGCAGGCCTACAAAGTGAAGGCCCGTAAGAATTCTGGAATTATGGGCTACTGAAATTGTGTGAATCTGTGAAAACTGCTCTAGAAGAGAGATTCTTTTTCATCAGATTCAGTGTTTGTTGTATAATGAAAGTAACACACTGCAATGTTTTTGAAGCACCATTCGATCAACTGTCTGGGTGTCTTTATTTGAGAGTTGTAGATGCACTGCAGTCTGACACGGGCTGCAAGTCTCTTGATGATACTGGCAATACCATCTCATTGTCCTTTCCCATGTGATGTAGTAAAGAAATGCCACTCTGCAGAAACATTGAAAGGTGCCTGATGAAAAGTTAGATCGGCAAAATCATTGTGATTCTTATACTGAGCTGCAGCACCATCAAAAAAGTAGTGCATGTACTTCAGTTTTCTTGAAAATGGTATCTCATGAAGCTAACCAAGTGGCAGTGAGAAAGATAAACACTCACTGTTGCATGTTTAAGACATGCTGGTATTATAACAAAGGAAACATGAACAGTTGGACAGACTTCTGGATGTCTGCAATAAACACCAAATCAATGAATGGTGGCCTGTGCATTGTTGCAATGAAATTCCAGTACCTCATCGTGATCAAAAAGTGAATAGTTTTTGACAAAATCAGATATTACAATGTAGGCACTGTTGCCAAATGTCTTTTTCACATGTTGTAGAAATTCAGACTGGTGGGTGGTTATGAAGAAACACAACAGAAACTTTTTTACTTTGCAAGATTTTCCACTATGCAGCTGCCAGAGATGACATGTGTAAATGGTGTCCCTTTTCTGACAAAGACTAATGTCAAAAAGTTGAAGTTTTGTGTGTTTGACTTTCTTTGCAGTGAGTTGTAAATGATCCTGATTTTGTTGTTGAATTCCAACTTGGACTTTCCATTGTTACAATACTTCAGTCTTTGAATAATTCTTTCACTTTCCTCACCAAATATTTTGAGGTTTAAAATTCATTTCCTATCCTCCAACTTTCATGAATAAATGTCAGAATTACTGTAGGATCTTCTCACTGCTTGTGGTGCTGGTATTTAGTTTCTCTTTCAATTGCATTATCTTTCAGATTCAACATTTGTTTCATACTATGCATTTTCTTTGACAATAGGTATGTATTTATTTCAGAATATTTCAAACTTTTTGTGGGTACGGTATATGTTTCCTTGCCCAGTTTCTTCTTATTCACTGGGGACTCGCCAAGAAATACTAAACTATCATTTCGTGCATCAAGTAATTTTTGGAGCTACTGATGTGCCTCGACTTGTTTTAGCCTCGTCCTTTACTTAATTGTTTTCTACATTTATGACATTATGCTACTTACAGTGGTGGACTAAGGCTGTCGGAGGTCCGGGTTGGCGGCAAAACAAAATGAGCTTCCCCTCTCTCCCCCATCCACTTGGAAATACATGTATTACTATAAAAAAAATTGTAACTTTTGAGATTTGGAGGCCCCTCAGGACGAGAGGCATGGGGCAGTCAAAATAGCTTTCGAGATTTGGAGGCCTCGGAACAAGAGGCCAAGGGTGCAAAGACGAGAGGCCCGAGGCAGTGCGCCCCTCCCTCCCCTCCTCCCCCCCCCCCCAATTAGTCCGCCACTGGGTACTTATCACATCAACCATCCACATTTGCACTTGATGATGTAGATTTTTTTCTTGTACATGTCTATTGTATCCCTCTTCCACAGCAATATATGATCTTCTTAAACACCATCTTAAAGGTAGATTTGCATATTTTCAGCACCCAACACATTTTCCAGCAACTATCTGTGTATTTGTAGCAGTCACATTGTTATCCAATATTTGATGGCAAACTCTTGACATATACACGAATATCCTATCTAAAGTTAATTGAATTTTCCATAGGTTCTTGACAGAACAAGATGATAATATAAAAAAAGGAACAACTTTCTGATGTTCTGCAAAACTTATTTATTCACCACAAACTGGCTTTCGGCTTCTCAAGCCATCATCAGGTGAAAAAAATGTTACGAATTACAAAGATGTTATCACATAAAATCAAATAGTTCATAGGAAAGTACATTACAAGTAAATTTTTATTAGAGTTTATAAAATTCATATAAAAATATGATAAGTATGTGTAAAGAATCAAAACTGACATGATTACTTTTGTTGAAAAGGAAAGTTAGAAACTAAAACTTATTTCAGTAGGGGTGTAAAGGGGAACTAGATCTGATCGTTTAATACTGAACTAGCATCCTGAGCCAAATGTTTGTTGATTTCCAATATTTTCAGTAGTGTCATCTTTCTGCTTTTCTTCAGGGAACGTAGGATTTCACAGTGTCTGCCTGCATACCTTCCTTACAGTGATGACGACCAGCAACAGACCTTCCTGTCATGGCTTCATCATTATCATAATGGTCTTCAGAGTCCTTTAACAAGAAGCCATTTATATCTATCTATTCTTTGGGATCGTGGTAATGTTTCATATAGAGGATGTGAACAATGTCTCTTCGTTTTTGTCGTTTTGAGGATGGTTCATGACCCTTGACTGCGAATGTGACGTCTGAAGGTGGCATATAACATGATCCGGAACAAAGTATCTCTTAAGTAACTTTTCCGATATCACTCCATAAGGAGTAAAAATCCATACCAGATCTCCTGGGTTGTACACAACAAGTTGGTGTTTGTCGTTATACTGCTGACGGTCCGTCTCTAATGACCACGCTGTCGACGGGACGTTAAACCCTAAGCATCCATCCATCCATCCACTGCTGACGGTCCTTCTCCTGGGCGTCCTGTCTTGCTTTTTTGGCCCTGGTGATGAGATGTTTCACAGTCATCCTGAGTGTCATTCAGTTGGAACAGGAACAGTGTGTCCCTTGTCATCTCAGCTTCATGCCCATGGTGCAGGAAAAACAGCGTGAAGCGTGTAGTGTCTTGCCTTGCTGTATTATAAGCAAATATCATGACTGGAAGTATTGTATCCCAATCTTTCTGCTGAACATCAACAGCATATCTTCTAACGTCTTGTTAAAATGGTCTGTAAGACCATTTGTCTGAGGATAGCAGGCAGTTGTTATTCTGTGGACAATGTTGCAATGTTAAAACGACAAATTCAAATGGCTGCATCCTGTTGTTGATAGTTATTCTTGTGACACATTTTCCTTCCAGACTGACTTATTTTCCCATTTGCGACCTTCAGCATAGTTGCTCTTGTATCACAGAACATTATCTTCTATAGTTTGCAGTGGTAGTCATTCGACAATACAGAGAAGGAAGCTCCTGAATTGACTAGTGCCTGGGCAGGTTGGCTGTCAATGATGATGTCAATGGGATATCTCGACATATTAGTGACAGTCATCTAATGGAGGATTTTCATCTGCAGTGGCCTCACCTCCGTAGATACTCGTGTCGCCTAGTTTTCCTGAACGTGGTGGCTAGGCAAGTGACTGGTATCTCTATAGGACAACAGCGAATGGTGGCGGCATGTTGGAGAGTGACCACATCCAGGATATGGTAATGGGCTTCTCCCCATAGGTCGACAGTAATCATCTGCAGTTGACTGCCATTGAAAGGACTGCTCTAATGATTGGCATCTTGCGGCATAATAATTGTCAAATACTCGTCTTCTCTCCATACAGTATCATACGGCATGTCCAGAAAGTGCACAGTGAAAACAAAATGGTGTGTTGTCTTCTGTCCTCCAGATATATGTACTCCTATGAGGAGTCATAGTTGCTAGAGGAGTTGGTTGTGGCCTGTTGCTCGGTTTCTAGAGACTGCCGTATGGTGGCTGCGGCATAAGTCATAGTAGGGTGTGGCCATTCTTCACATCAGGTGGGACTGGCTGGGCTGACAGGCACTAATATTTGAAATACCTCTTCCTCAGCAGTGTCGGCTTCCTCATGACATACAGGACTGACATCCATGACCATAATTTGGTGCTCACTTGGTCCAACAGTCCCAGCTGCCATAAACTGTTGTAATTCTTTTCTCACAATTTGTTCTATAAGAGAAGCAAAATCATGACAGAAGATCTTGATACATATCTTCCACAATGCCCTTCATCTGGTGTGAAATTTTATCGGCCTCAGTCATATCCGGGTTAACTATGTGACATAGGCCCAAAACACTCTGCATATACGACTGCATTGACTAATCATATCCCTGGACCTTGTTCTTCAGGTAACAAACGTGCCACTGGTGGTCTCCAAATGCATTCTTATGTTCTGTCTGAAATTTGTCCCAGCTATCGAGCTTGTTGTCATTGTTTTCAAACCACTGCTGGGCTGTCCCATCCAGGTAGAAATAAACATTCTCCAAAAACATTGTGTGTTCCCACCTATTATAAGTGGCAACTCGGTTAAATCCTTTCAGTCATTCGTTTGGGTCCTGTGCAGCGTCTCCCGAGAACACAGATGGGTGTCTGATGTGCAGCTGGCTTACTGCTGTTTTTGTATCCATTGGTCTTTTGATGACACTGACCAGCGGGAGGAGGTAGTAAGTATACCCTTTGTATTCCGGTTCTTATCCGTGTAGAAGACGGCTTTTATGCTGCCTAATTGGAGCCACGGTGACACAAATGTATTGCAGGTTACCCGGTGCCTCCACAAAAAAAGTGTCACACTGAAAACTGCAGGTGGTCCAGAATTCGAAGGCTGGTTGTTAATAGAGGAAACACACTTTTCATTTAAAACACGTTTATTGCTAACACAAGCATACACTCAGTACAAACTGCCTCCTGCTTGGAGTGATCCACTTTTTACACATAGAAAGAATTTTCTGGAACTTACAAGTATATCAAACATAAGAAACACATAGAACATTCTAGAAATAGTAAATATAAAGAAATAAATTTTTCTGCCAGTGGCAGGACTTGAACCGGTACAGCAAAGCGCTGTATGACACTAACCACAGTACCACGTGCTCCGTCGTAAGACTTGCGACAATATTGCTAAAAACTTAAACTGGAAAAATCATATGGTAGACAATCTGAAATGCTTAGGTTCAGTTCCTTTTCCTGTGACAAAAACTGTCTACTTTGGAGTTACATCTAAGTCAGTAACAAAGCTGTAGTTCCCTTCAGTGTCTGTTTCCTTCAGAGTTGAATGCATGACTGTAGGGCAGTGCATAGCACCAGATTGTTATATTTAGTAATGCATATTGTATTTCAGAATTCAGTATGTTACCATATTTTTGCATTTATATTTATTTCTTGATTTCTTACAGGACAATATTATTGGTGAATCATGCCATATCAAATCTTCCAGATAATTTATGGTATGTAATTGACAGAAGAAAAATGGTTGTATAAAATTTTGTAGTTTTATTTTTTAACTAAAAATAAATTTTTGGACAGTTGCTCTCCTTTCACACCCAGTGACCAGGGGGGGGGGGGGATTATGGGATTATATAGGTTATCTCGAAATAGTCATGTTTCAAGACAAAAGAAATGTGCGATAAACATTATTATATTATATACTATCCATGTAATGACATTGTCAGACATATATTGCAAATGTTGGCAGATGGATTGAATTAAGTGAAGTGGTATTGCACTTATGTTGACCCATCCACCTACCTAGTATCATGATTTAATTTAAAAAACCAATCATTGGAAACATTATTAATTTTTGTTGCCTTTACATTTTAAAGTCAGAGTGAAGATAGCAAAGATAGCCCTTTGTAAATTTTTGCTGAAATCAATGGCACTCACAAGAAATTACATAACCTATGTACACTAGCTTTGTTAATAGTATTCTCTTGTCACAACTGTAGTGGATAAAATAAGCAAGTGTCACATTAAAGAATAGGTGATAAGACATCATTTCATGTTCTACCTATCCAGAAGTGAAACACAACTCATTGGAAGAAAAGAATCAGACTCCAACAACACAGAAGACTTAAGACTTCCACAAATATGGTTATTTATGAACATATTCCCACCAAACAAGACTGAGGTTATTGGTTTAATAAAAATGCCCCTGAGAAATTCTAATGATAATGTAAAAATTAAATAAATTACCAGCAACAGTAATCTTTCTATTTGCCATCAATATAATCAGTCTGTCACAAAGTTTAATAAATTTTGCTAAACAGGACTTCATATTCTTAGTGTTCTATGCATCACAGAGCTCTGGGGAAGTATTGCTCAGATTGTCTCCCTTTCTTTATCAGGCTACATCATAGCAAATCATTTCTGTAGAAACATTTATAAAAGTGGAGGAGCTCTAATATTCATTGAACAATGCTTACGATATAAATTTGTTAATAAGTCTTATCATCTCCCAGCAGAAAAGGACAGTAAGGGTGATATACATTGAAATTATTGATGTAAATAAAATCATACCATGCATTTATCATTTTCCAAGTGGGATTTTTGACTCACTCCTTGACAAGCATGAAAAAAGTTAAATGACCTTCATCTAAACAAAAACTATAGTTCTAGCTGGAAATTTCAACACCGATTTTCTTGAAACCAGCAAACAGAAGGAGCTACTGTTTAACGATACAGATACTTTCAACTAAGATAGACTATGACAACTCCAACAATAATAACAAAAAACAGTTGCTACTGCCCGAGAATCAATATTTGTGAATACAAGTTGTACTTGACATTGTATAAACACGAGTTCTAGTGATCATGAAGCTCAACTTATTACCCTTCCAGTCTAGTTACTACCCATCCAGTATTATAACAGAACTACAACAGCTAGAAAGTCCAATACACGTAATATGTATAGAAAAATTTAACTTGGCATTATCAGGAGAAAGGTGGGAAGAAGTTTTACTGATAGGTGATACCAACAACAAATTTGAGAAAGTCTATAGCACCTCCATTGAGTACTTTGAAATTGCCTTCTCTCTTAAAATGCAAGTAGGAAGAGAAACACTCCAAAACCAAAGAGATGTATAACAAAAGTTATTAGAATCTCAAGTGAGAGGAAAAGAGTACTACTCAAATATCGTAAAAACAATATCATATCCCATCTTGGATATTTACATACAGAAATGCATTCAGATGCATATAAGGGTGATATGAGTCTGTGACAAAAGAGGTAATAGAACAATCAGAGAAATGATGTGCAGTCCTATTCATCTTCAATACATGTATATAAAAAACCAACACCAGATGAAATTCAGTGTTATGTCAACCTTTAATAAGATGTCATCGGGTATTGCTGGTAACCAAGATAAAATCTTAAAGATATGTATACAAACATTGCACTGTCTCTTGCAGATACAGTGAATTTACTTTCATTACAGGTACATTTTCCCTATTCATTAGAAACAAGACAAAGAACTCCACAGCTAGTGCCAACTGTAATTTAACTTAAGTAAAGCTTCTGACATTCTGGATCACAATATACTGTTGAAGAAGCTTCAGCTACACAGAAAATAGAAATAAAACTTGAACTAAAGGAAAAACTACAACTTGCAGGAAAAAGGAGTGACTCAGGGATACATCCTTAGGCCAGTCCTTTTTCTCTTATAAATAAATGACCTAGTCATAAACATTGATTCTATTTATTTAACTCAAAACATATAATTTTATAGAGAAAAAACTCCTAGCAGGAAAAATATATATAAAAAGTAGATGAAGTTTACTTACCAGGCGAAGAAGCACAGGTAGTGACAGCAACATAAACAAGACACACACACACACTAGCTTTCGCAACCCAGTTGCTTCTTCAGGCAGAAGGAAAGGAGAGGGGAAAAGGAAATGATGAGGGTTTTAAGGGAGGGGGTAAGGAGCCGGCATTGGAATGGCTCCTTACCCCCTCCCTTAAAGCCCTCATCATTTTCTTTTCCCCTCTCCTTCCCTTCTGCCTGAAGAAGCAAATGGGTTGCGAAAGCTAGCGTTTATGTGTGTGTGTGTGTGTGTGTGTGTGTGTGTGTGTGTGTGTGTGTGTGTGTGTGTGTGTGTCTTGTTTATGTTACTGTCACTACCTGTGCTCCTTCGCCTCGTAAGTAAACTTCATCTACTTTTTATGTATAAAACATATAATTTTTCATACTTGGCATTTTTATCCGTGTATAATGTTTTACACTTATTAAAAACTGTACAAGATACTATAATCATTAATATTTCACAGTGCATTACAAATATTTTACAGTGTATTGGAATTGCAGTACTTTTGCTCACACGGAATTGTTTCTTACATAGTGTACTGTACTGTTAAATCCAAGTTATATGGGCATTTTTTCAACCCCCCATGAATCACAGACATTGCTGAGGTGGGGTGGCTTGCATGCCTCAATGATACAAATAGCCGTTACCGTAGGTACAACCAGAACGGAAGGGTATCTGTGAAGATGCGGGACAAATGTGTGGTACCTGAAGAGGGGCAGCAGCCTTTTCAGTAGTTACAGGGGCAACAGTCTGGATGATTGACTGAGCTGGCCTTGTAACATCAGTAAATGTGGCTTTGCCACACAGTTATTGCAAACGGCTGACAGCAAGGGGAAACTACAGCCATAACTTTCCCTGAGGACATGCAACTCTACTGTACGGATATAATATGATGGCATCCTCTCAAGTAAAATATTCCGGAGGTAAGATAGTCCCCCATTCGGATCTTCGGGCGGGGACTACTCAGGAGGATGTGATCATCAGGAAAGATAACTCTGGCATTCTTTGAATTGGAGCGTGGAATGTTAGATCCCTTAATCAGGTAGGGAAGTTAGAAAATTTAAAAGGGGAAATGGATAGGCTGAAGTTAGATATAGTGGGGATTAGTGAAGTTCAGTGGAAAGAGGAACAGGATTTCTGGTCAGGCGAGTACAGGATTATAAATACAAAATCAGTTGGGGGTATTACAGTACTAGGTCTGATAATGAATAAGAAAATAGGAATCTGGTAAACTACAATGAGCAATACAGCGATCACATTATTATACTCAAGATAGATACAAAACCAACACCGACCACCGTAGTACAAGTTTATATGTCCACTAGCTCTGCCATTGATGAGGAGATCGAAGAAATGTATGACGAAGTAAAGGAAATTATTCAGACAATTAAGGGAGAGGAAAACTTAATTGTGATGGGAGCCTGGAATTTGGTAGTAGGAAAAGCAAGAGAAGGAAATGTAGTAGGTGAATATGAACTGAGCAAAAGGAATGAATGAGATCACTTGGTAGAATTTTGCATGGGACATAATTTAATCATAACAAACACTTGGTATGAGAATCATGAAAGAAGGTTATATACGTGGAAGATTTCAGGAGACACTGGAAGGTACCAGATAGATTTTATAATGGTGAGACATAGATTTCAGTTCAACCAGGTTTTAAATTGTATGACATATCCAGGGGCAGATATAAACTTATTGGTCATGAACTGTTGGCTGAAACTGAAAAAAACTGCAAAAATGTAGGAAAATAAGGAGATGGGACCTGGATAAATTGAATGAACCTGCAGTTCTTGAGAATTTCAGAGGGATCTTTAGGCAACAATTGACAGAAACAGAGGAGGGGGGGGGGGATAAAACAGTGAAGGCAGAAGAGGACAAAATAGGTAGGAAGGCAAGACCTACAAAAAATCCTTGAATATCACAGCAAATACTACTTTTGCTTTGCTTTCTACAGTATGTCTGCCTAGGTGTACTTGTGTCTTTGTGAATGTGTGGGTGTGTGTGCATTTATTTACCCTCCATTTTTCCCCCAAGGTAAGTCTTTTCTCTCCCGGGATTGGAATGGCTCCTTACCCCCTTCCTTAAAACCCTCATCATTTCCTTTTCCCTCTCCTTCCCTTTCTGCCTGAAGAAGCAACTGGGTTGCGAAAGCTTGCGTTTGTGTGTGTGTGTGTGTGTGTGTGTGTGTGTGTGTGTATATATTCATTTATTTATTTGTGATGCTGTCACACCTGTGCTCCTTCGCCTGGTGAGTAATCTTCGTCTATTTTTTATATTTAATTTTTCCTGCTAGGAATTTTTCGTCTTAATATTCGTATCATAAATTTGAATTCAACAATTACTTCCGTCCTTGCTCTGTTACTTTTCGAAATCTTTTCTGTCATCTTACTTTCCCTTTGGTTTTTATATTCATTTTTTATTTATTCATTTATTTACATATCAGTTCCTTTCTACATTCACTTCTTTGTTTACTGTTCATAGTTCGCTAATTCTTACAACAATACGTTTTTTTCCAAACCTTTTCCTATTAGTACGTTTATTTTGATATTTACCACTTTCATTACTCCTGCTTACGTCTGAAACACGCCGCTCATTCAATTTTCTCGTTTAAAATCGTAAACACTCTTTCCTAACAATAGTTTCTATATTGTTTATAACCATTTTCGGCATTTCTTAGTTACCTTACGATTACTTCCATTCCCGTTTTTCCACATTTCTGTTCGTGTTTAATACTTTTCCGATCATATTTCAGCAACTTTCCGTTGGTTTTGATTCCACTTTTCCTTCGTCAGACTATTTCAGCCTCAAAATCGTAATCTGCTACCATATAACCAATCCTGTTTAGACGTTTTCCTTGCATTTTCACGCGGTTTTCTCGTATTTTTTCCGATTCTTATCTTCCTTAAACCCTTTTTTCACGCCATACCACTACCCAACCCTTTTATACTACGTAGTTGATAACTAAAGGTGACCACAGTATCAACAACAAATTTTAAAAACTTTTCCTATTTCCTTTCTTTTCTCATACCTGAATTACTGTCCATATTCTTCTCCCTCCTGACATGTAAATATTTTTATTTTTAATTTCTTCATTGCAGCCTATTACATAGCCCATATTTCCCACTCCTCCTTCATCCATATATTATGCCTCCCTCACAACATCCCTATAACAACCCCCTCCATTTGTATGTACATTCCCTCTGAAAACATGCTTTCTCCCTAGTCAAATTACGCTCCCACATTCTTTTTATGCAGGCTTGTCTGACATTTGGAATCACTTCCAAGGGCCTCACACTAAAAGTTCCCATCTCTGGCTGTAACACATCCTTTCATCCCGCCCTATACCAATTCCAAACTAAACAATCCATAGCCCTCACCCACCTAATCCTTAACCTACACATCAACTCCGCTAATGAACACACCTGTCAACTCCTATCCCTAATCAAAATCCTCAACCTTTCCTCTCCCACATCAACACCTGCTGTTGCTTTGCTTTCTACAGTATGTCTGCCTAGGTGTACTTGTGTCTGTGTGAATGTGTGGGTGTGTGTGCATTTATTTACCCTCCATTTTTTCCCCCAAGGTAAGTCTTTCCCGGGATTGGAATGGCTCCTTACCCCCTTCCTTAAAACCCTCATCATTTCCTTTTCCCTCTCCTTCTGCCTGAAGAAGCAACTGGGTTGCGAAAGCTTGCATTTGTGTGTGTGTGTGTGTGTGTGTGTGTGTGTGTGTGTGTGTGTGTGTGTTCATTTATTTATTTATTTGTGATGCTGTCACACCTGTGCTCCTTCGCCTGGTGAGTAATATTCGTCTATTTTTTTATATCAAATACTAAATTTATTTGACGAAAGGAGTAAATATAAAAATGCAGTAAATGAAACAGGCAAAATGGAGTATAGACGACTAAGAAATGAGATTGATAGGAAGTGTAAAATAGCTAAGCAGGAGTGGCTAGAAGGCAAATGCAAGTCTGTAGAAGAATGTATAAATAGGGCAAAAATAGATACCACCTACAGGAAAGTAACAGAAACATTTGGAGAAAACAAAAGCAGCTGTATGAATATAAATAACTCAGAAGGAAACCCAGTTTTTAGCAAAGAAGGGAAAGCTGAAAGGTGGAATGTGTATATAGAGGGTCTCTACAAAGGAAATGAACTTAGAGACAATACCGTAGGAAGGGAAGAGGAGGAAATAGGAGATACTATACTGAGAGAAGAATTTGACAGAGCACTGAAAGACCTAAGTCGAAACAAGGCCTCCGGAGTGGACGACATTTCCTCAGAACTACTGAAGTCTCTGGGAGAGCCAGTCATGACAAAACCATTTTACCCAGTACGTAAGATGTATGAGACAGGGGAAATACCTTCAGACTTTAAGAAAAATGTAATAATCCCCATTCCAAAGAAAGAAGGTGCAGACAGTTGTGAAAATTACAGAGCCATCAGTTTTATAAGTTATGGCTGCAAAATTTTAACACAAATTATTTACAGGATGGAAAAGCTGGTAGAAGCCGATCTTGAGGAAGACCAGTTTGGATTCAGGAGAAATGTAGGAACACGGAAGGAAATACTCACTTTACAGCTTATCTTAGAAGATAGATTAAGGAAAGGCAAACCTACATTTCTAGCTTTTGTAGATTTGGAGAAAGCTTTTGACAATATTGACTGGAATGCACTCTTTCAAATTCTGAAATCAGCAGGTGTAAAATATAGGAAACGGAAGGTTATTTACAACTTGTCCAAAAACCAGACAGCAATCATCAGAGTTAAAGGGCATGAAAGGGATGCAGGGTGTTATAACTTTATATACACTTCATTTCCACTTCTGGAATTCATACAAAACAAAACATAACACACTTGAAAGGCAGTTACATGTGTACGCAGAAGTAGTTGAACCAGAACTGTCTTCATAGGTCCGTGCTTTCCCGTTTAGCGTTCTCGATGGCACTGCCGTAGCATTATTTAGAGAGCAGCGCCCCTACAGTTGGTCACGTGGAATGTAACAGCGGACGTGTCAAACATGTGTGCGAAACCTCAACACTTCTCCCCCTTTATATTTGAGAATTCACTTGCTGTAGGTGGTGTGTAGTGTGTGTGTGTGTGTGTGTGTGTGTGTGTGTGTGTGTGTGTCTGCGAACTCCCTGGGAGGCACCTTCACATATGGACGAAAGGGTCCCCGACTAGACCCAAATATTGTGGGAAGATGCCTTGAAGCGATGATTGGAGAGCTGCTAGATGTCTGCTCCTGGTGTGGGACACCTGATGCATGATAGTGTGTTGTAATGACCAGTGAACCTTGTGATAGATCAGGTTGAATATTCAGAGAGGATGACTCTTCCTGAGTTGTTTATTAGACCTCATGCATGATTATGGCTTCTTGTGATTCTGGGTTGGTAACTGGTATAGGAATTGTCAGTGGCTGTTGCTGTGATCGTGGTTGGCTTGTTGTGCCCGCAGACCGTGGCACGAATCGCGGCGCCTCCACCCTGTTGGGAGCAGCTCTTGGTGGAGATGGTGTAGGAGATGTTGCTGTAGAACCCACTGCCGAAGTCACTCGGGGCCGAAGTTGGTCCAAGTGGCGCACCACTTCTCCAGCAGTTATGTGGACTCTATAAAGGCGTTTGCTGCAAGGACTCAGGATCTGACCCGGAATCCATTTTGGGTGCCTTCCATACCTCTGTACCCACACAGAAGCACCATCCGAGAACTTCGTAAATGGAGGTGGACCTGGCCGATGGGTTGGAGGACAAAGAAGGTGGAGCAAGGTACGAGGCTGCATAAAGGAGCTTGGCTAGACTGTGGTCACCAATGGGAGTAAAACGGTAGGATTCTAAGAACTGGAACAAGGCTTCATCAGAAGAAGTAGTAGTAGTGAGCAATTGTTTCATTTGTGATTTCAAGGTTCATACGAGGCATTCAACCTCGCCGTTGGATTGAGGATGGAAGGGTGGAGCAGTGATGTGTGTAACACCACGTTGAGTACAAACGTTGGAGAATTCTAAGGAAGTAAACTGCGGGCCATTGTCCGAGACCAGCGTGGAAGGGAGACCTTCCAAAAAAAAAATATCCTGGCTAGTGCCAGGGTGGTCGAGGCAGTGGAAGGTGACACACAATGTACAACAAAGGGAAAACTGTAGTAGGTGTCCACCACAAGAAGCCAGTAGGTGCCAAGGAAGGAACCTGCATAGTCAACATGTATACGCTCCCACAGGCGTGATGGTGTAGGCCTTGGAGATAGAGATGTCCTAGGAGCAGGAGTCTGGTGGGCACATGGTTCACAGGCAGCAACCATGTGTGTGATGTCTGCATCAATTCCAGGCCAGTAGACATGCCAATGCACTAACCCTTTCTTGCGTGAGACACCCCAGTGTCCCTGATGAAGCAGACGAAGAACAGAAGCCCGAAGGGATGCAGAAACGAAAGATATGCGGTGAGGCCCCATCGGTGGAGAGGAGAACAACACCATTATGAGCACTAAGGTGGAAACGAAGGGCAAAGTAGTTGCGCAATGGATCAGAGGCCTTTCCAGAGGGTCAATCAGGCCAGCCCCTTTGAATAAAACACAGCACACGACACAGAACAGAATCAGAAGCAGTAGCTGTGGCTAACCTGTCACCATTGATGGGGAACCCATCAACAACACTTTGCTCGGCGTCATCCACATGAAAGCACAACAGCTCATCACAGTCGAAAACAGGGTCTGGCCCCATGGGCAAACAGGACAATGCATCAGTGTTGGTGTGCTGAGCAGTGGGTCAGAAATGAATCTCGTAGTTGAAGCGAGAGAGAAACAGAGCCCAACATTGTAGATGGTGGGCCTCCTTGTCAGAGAGTGAGGATGAAGGATGGAAAAGAGAAACTAAGGGCTTGTGATCAGTGATCAGATGAAACCTTGCCCCATAAAGAAAGACACCAAACTTTTTCAAGGCATACATGATGGCGGGGCCTCCTTTTCTATCTGGGAATAGTTTCGTTGCGCGTCGGTGAGTGTCTTTGACGCATAAACAATCGGACGTTCTGAGCCATCAGCATAACGGTGGGTTAAAACAGCACCAATCCCATAGTGGGAGGCGTCGGTAGCTAGAACCAAATGTTGTCCAGGGCAATATGTGGCAAGACAAGGAGCCCGCTGCAGTTGTTCTTTGAGCCGAAGAAAAGCAGTGTCACATTCAGCGAAAAGGCACATTCTTACGAAGCAACCGGTGTAGTGGATAAGCCACCGTTGCCGCAGATGGCAAAAACTTGTGATAATAGACTATTTGTCCCAGAAAGGCCTGGAGCTCCTTGACTGAGGTCGGACGAGGGAGAGCCTCAATAGCAGCAACATGCTGTCGAAGAGGACGAATACCATCACGCAATAACTGAAAACCCAAGTAGACAATTGACTGTTGAAAAAAACGACATTTCTGGAGGTTACATTTTAACCCCACAGATTGTAAAACTGTGAAGAGTGTCCGAAGGTTGCTGAGATGTTTGACAGTTGTGGCCCCGGTCAAAACTATGCCATCTTGATAATTTATAGAGTCAGGAACAGTGGCAAGCAATTGTTCCAAAAATTGTTGAAAGATGGTGGGGGAACTAGCAGCCCCAAATGGCAACCTTTGATACTTATATAGACCAAACAGGGTATTGATAACAAGAAACTGCCCTCCAGGGGGCTCACCGCTCTGTGGTGAGTATTTGCGTGGCGAGCACGGGGCCCCAGCCTTTGTAGCACTCTTTCCTTTCCGTGCTACACAACGATTCTTCTACTGTCCTTTTTCCCCCTCTTGGGGACCGAGTCTGTGCATTCTTCGGGGAACCGAAGTTCTGACCTTTTGGATTAAGCTCTTCTCTCACTTCTTTATTTGCCTCCGCGTCTGCGTTTGAGGCTTCTCCTCCTACTATTTCTCTCTTTCTCCTCCCTGTATGCACTTGAAGGCCACCCATATGGGTGACTGGGTAATGCGTAAGTCCCAGCCCCGGGCTGGCATGTAGGGTGTGTGCGTACCCCCTGCTTAAGGCCAGGCCAGGGGAGGGGCGATTGCCTGCGCTGATACCTTCCCGATTCGCCGATTGGTCCCTCCGTCTGTAGATCGGGAGGTGTGACCTGGGGTGTGAACAATCACCCAAGGCGGGTGTGCTTCCGTTGGGGGCCCCCAGCAGGAAGGAGCATGCCATCGGAGACACTGGCAATCGTGGGGGATACAACCACGATGGTTATAAAAAAAAGAAAATGGAAAGAGCCTTTAGAAATTGATGTACTAGACAATAGTGTGTCTGAACAGAAAAATTTACAGACATCAAAGTTCCTTGTGGTGACCCGTTCTGAGGAAGGACAATCCTTTTCGTCGGTGAACCCATTTATTATTCAAAAAGGGGTTGATGCCATTGCCGGCCCAGTTAAGACCTGCAACCGCCTGCGTAATGGAACACTACTGTTAGAAACAGAAAGTGGCTCCCAGGCACAGCGGCTGCTTAAGGCTACTCTGCTCCACAGCTACCCGGTTCGTATTGAGCTCCATCCAACCCTCAATTATTCCCGAGGGGTAGTCTTCTCGGCCAGTTTGGACGGTCTGACTGAGGATGAACTGAAAGAATATCTGGCAGCTCAAGGCGTCGTCGCAGTACACAGAGTGACAAAAAAAGAGAACAATGTTGTAGTCCCCACTCGCACAGTGTTTCTGACCTTCGACCGAGTGGCTCTGCCGCCGAAGATCAAGGCAGGGTATGAGGTCATCACAGTACAACCTTATATCCCTAACCCTACTCGGTGTTTTCAGTGCCATCGATTTAACCACACAAGCCAGTCTTGCAAGAACCCGGTCATATGTGTCACCTGTGGTAAAGAGGCCCATGAGGGGATTTGTCCACCACCGTCCCCTCATTGCATCAATTGTAAAGGGAATCATGCTGCTTCCTCCCGTGAATGTCCCATGTTTGCCGATGAACGAGCCATCCAGGAAATCCGTGTAAAGGAAAAGGTTCCCATACAAGTTGCACGTAAGATGTACGCCAGTCGTAAGCCCAAGACCCCGCCGTGTGGTAACTACAGTACTGTAGTTGCAACACCTCCACCAACACGGGATATGGCCACACAGACTTGTGACCTACAGTTTACGACAGTAGTTGTCAGTCTACATCGACAACGGCATCACGTTCAACGAAAAGTGTGAGTACCTCTTCCAAATCTTCATCTTCAGCTGTGAAACCACAGATAGAGACGCGAAAGTCTAAGAAAGAGCATTCGCGCGAAGATTTCCTCCACACCCCTACCAAAACATCTGAGCCAACCAAAGAGCTTCACCAGGGCTCCAAGAAATCAAATAGGGGAAAACTCTCCCCCCTCCTACCTCACAATGTGACGATGGCATCCCCTGGAAGCCTATAGTCTCTCCAGGTGCATCAGCCAAAGATGGGGCTGCCGACCACACTCACGCAGCTGCTGTGGTAACCTCTGAGAATATGGAGCAAGACCCTCCTGTCTCAGACACCACCAGTTGCGAACATTCGCACTGTGGCCCACCGCCTTCGTCGGGTTGATGTCCACCTTGATCTCATTTTATCCTATTATGGATATTCTTCAATCGAACATTCGTGGTATCCGGTCGAATTGGACAGAACTGCAGCTTCTAACGTGAACATATCATCCAATCATCTTCTCTCTACAGGAGACAAAATTGCTCCCTGGTACTCGAATTACTTTCCCACGCTACACTACCGTTCGCTTTGACCTTCCTCCAGTGGCAGGAATTCCAGCTCATGGGGGCGTAATGTTGCTTATTCGGGATGACGTACACAGTACACCGGTCCCTTTGTGTACTCCAATACAAGCTGTTGCTGTCCGGATATACCTTCCTGGATTTGTCTTCACACTGTGCAATATTTACGCTCCTTCCTCTTTTCCCGTCACTAGATCCGATCTCCTGGATCTTATTGACCAGCTTCCGCGTCCGTTTTTGTTGGTGGGAGATTTCAATGCCCACGATCCCCTTTGGGGCTCCCCACGACCATGTCCACGGGGCTCCCTCCTGGCAGATATACTGAACCACCTTCAGCTCACTGCCTTAACACTGGTGAACCGACTTATCTTTCGGACACCACAAATACTTTCAGCTATATAGATCTAGCTATCTGCACTGCTCAGCTGGCACGGCGTCTTGAATGGTCTGCTCTCTCAGACACACATTCGAGCGATCATTTTCCGTGTGTAATTCACCTAATGATGCCTGACACCCTTGAGCATCCACACCGCTGGCAGTTAACCAAAGCCGACTGGGAGCTCTACACGTCACTGGCAGATTTTGGTACTTACCATTACCCTAGTATAGACGACCAAGTGGAACACATTACCACAGTTATTCTGACAGCCGCAGAATGTTCCATCCCCTGCAAGACTTCCCACGCACATCGTCCCCTTGTCCCGTGGTGGACCGCAGAATGCCGTGACGCTCTGCGAGCACGGCGACGTGCCCTTAGAATCTTCAAACAACGGCCCACGCTCGACAACTGCATCCGATACAAACGGCTGCGGGCCTGTTGTCGTCGCCTCTTTCGCGACTGTAAACGCGCCAGTTGGCACTCATTCACGAGCTCTTTTAATAGGTCTACCCCTTCCTCCATCATTTGGGGTAACCTTCGAAAAATTTCGGGCACTATGGCTCATTCCCGGTCTGTGTGTCGCAACTGACACCGTCGTCTATCCTCCACAAATAGCCAACGCACTGGGTCGACATTTTGCAGAGGTCTCTAGCTCTTCACATTACACTGACGCTTTCCTAGCTAGGAAACGGACGGTGGAGGCGACTCCATTGCCCTTTACCTCTCAGAACCATGAATGCTACAATACCGAGTTTACTGTATGAGAGCTTCACCACGCACTCTCGTCTTCGCGGTCCTCCGCTCCAGGACCAGATGGCATTCACGTGGCGATGCTGCAACACCTTTCACCAACGAGCTTGCACTTCCTACTGGCCACCTACAACTGCATATGGATAGAAGGCACCTTTCCGTGACGCTGGCGTGAAGCCATAGTCATTCCCATACCAAAGCCTGGGAAGGACAAATGTCTCCCTTCCAGCTACTGCCCCATTTCCCTCACCAGTAGAGTATGCAAGGTGATGGAACGCATGATTCACGGGCGCCTGGTATGGTGGCTTGAAACGCGACATCTCCTGTCTAATGTCCAATGTGGGTTTCGCAAGCACCGTTCTGCGGTGGATCATCTTGTTGCCCTATCTACCTCAGTAATGAATAACTTTTTACGGAAGCACCAGACAGTAGCGGTGTTCTTTGATCTGGAAAAGGCATACGACACCTGCTGGAGGATTGGCATCCTCCGCACTCTACATGCATGGGGTTTTCGGGGTCGCCTGCCAATTTTTATCCGCGAATTTTTAACAGACCGTGTTTTTAAAGTGCGTGTTGGTTCGGTTTTATCGAGCACTTTTATTCAGGAGAACGGAGTCCCCCAGGGCTCGATCCTGAGCGTTGTTTTATTTGCAGTGGCAATCAATTCTATAGCCTATCACCTTCCACTGGGAGTGTCGGCGTCCCTATTTGTTGACGACTTCGCGATCTACAGCAGCTCTGAGCAAACGGGTCTCCTGGAGCGGCGCCTTCAGCAGTGCCTAGACACTCTCCACGCGTGGAGTATGGACACTGGCTTTCGATTCTCAGCTGACAAGACAGTCTGCATGAACTTCTGGCGGCGGAAGGAGGTCCTTCCCCCGTCCCTTCGTCTGGGCCCCATAGTACTTCTATTTGTGGATACCACGATGTTCTTGGGACTTGTTTTCGACAGGAAGTTAAGTTGGTCTCCCCACATATCCCATTTGGCAGCTCGCTGTACCCGCTCTCTCAATGTGCTGCGGGTGTTAAGTGGCACCTCGTGGGGAGCTGATAGGTCTACTCTCCTCCATCTGTATCGCACCATAGTTCGGTCCAAACTGGACTATGGTAGCATCGTTTATTCTTTGGCTCGACCGTCCATACTGCGCCGCCTTAATACAATCCACCACCAAGGTCTCCGTCTAGCGACAGGAGAGTTTTACACTAGCCCCGTTGAGAGCCTCTATGCCGAGGCCGCCGAACTACCCCTTTTTACCTTCGGGAACTCCTGCTTAGCCGTTATGCTAGTCGTTTGTCGTCCAAGCGAGGACACCCGACATATGCAGTTTTTTTTAACGACTCACTTGACAGTCTCTTCGCTATGCGCCCGTCTGCTCTGCTACCGCCGGGAGTACGCTTGCGTTCGCTACTCAGCCAGCTTGGCGTTACAATGCCTGCTATCTTCTTGACTGGAGAGAGCACCACTCCACCGTGGCGAAGCCCCGAAGTCCGTGTTAACTTTGATCTTCATTCTCTTCCAAAGGACTCCACACCTAGTTTCGTCTACCAGAGAGAATTTCACGCACTCCGGTTTAAATTTGATGACAATTTGTTCATTTACACTGATGGCTCAAAGACAGACCAGGGTGTTGGGTGTGCTTTTGTACTTGGCAACGTCTCTTTTAAATATCGTCTTCCTGAGTGGAGTTCCATTTTTACAGCTGAGCTGTATGCATTATATCAAGCCACACAATACGTCCGGCGAAACTCGCTCAGTAAGACTGTCATTTGCTTGGACTCTATGAGTGCTTTGTTGAGCCTTCGCTTGCTATATCCGGCCCATCCCCTAGCACAAAGCATCCGCAATTGCCTTACTTCTCTTTCAACGAGCGGAACTACGGTGACGTTTCTGTGGGTCCCTGGCCACGTGGGAGTGTTGGGGAATGAGGCTGAGGATACGGCTGCCAAGGAGGCAGTTCTCCTTCCTCGGCTATCTACCTTTTCCACCAGCTCTGATGACCTTCGCGCTGGTATCTCCCAGCGTATTATCTCCCGTTGGTATCTACATTGGTCATCCCTGTCAGGGAACAAATTGCGAGCCATTAAACCTGTGCCTGATCTCTGGTCAACGTCATCTCGACCCTCCCGCCGAGAGGAGATTGTTCTGGCCCGGCTTCGTATTGGCCACTGCCGTTATAGCCACCAGCATTTATTACGTGGTGATCCTGCTACCTTATGTGAGCACTGTGATGAACCTTTTACTGTGAACCATCTTTTAGTGCAATGTCCGTTTTTTAATCGTCTCCGTCATGATCTGTGTTTACCATTTGAAATGTCTGACATTTTAGCTGATGACCCGCAATCGGTTAACAGAGTTTTACTTTTTATACGTCGTGCAAATATGGCGAAAGCCATTTAATTTCTAACCCCGGTTCTTTTTTACTATGGGCAGTGTTGGGCGCTAATGACCACAGCAGTTGTGCGCCCTAAAACCACAAAAAAAACAAGAAACTGGGCGCTAATGACCACAGCAGTTGTGCGCCCTAAAACCACAAAAAAAAAAAAAAAAAAAAAATAAATAAATAAATAAATCGAGATTCAGCATCCAACGGCAGCTGGTGATAAGCTTCAGATAGGTTGATGTTTGAGAAGTACTGGCCCCCAGCCAACTTGGAAAATAGTACTTCAGGGCGAGGCATTGGATATGTGTCAATAAGGCACTGAGCATTGACGGACGCTTTGAAGTCACCACAGAAGCGAAGACTGCCGTTGGGTTTTTTACCGATAACAAGGGAAGAGGATCACTCGCAGAAAGAGATGGGATGCAATACACCTGAAACAGTCAGCCGATCAAGCTCTCGTTTGACCGCGTCACGCAAGGCAACAGGAATTGGTCAGGCCCGAAAAAACCGCGGCTAAGCTGCAGGTTTGAGAGTAATATGTGCCTCAGAATTGGTGGCACAACCTAGACCAGGAGAAAAGAGTGTTGAAAATTCCCCTGATAAGGAATCAAGCAGAGCATAAGGAATGTCATCGGAAACAATGTGCACTGTGTCATCTCCTGAAAACCCAAAAATGTGAAACGCATCGTACCCAAATAAATTCTCAGTGCCACTGCTGTCAACAACAAACACATTGACGGTGGGCACAGCAGATTTGTAGGAAATATCTACGTCGAATTGACCTAGAAGTGAGATCTTCTGCTGATTTTAAGTGTGTAGGTGACGTGCAAGGGCCGACAACGGCGGAGATGCCATCTTAGAATATGTCTGCGAGTTAATAATAGTGGCCACTGAGCTGGTATCGACTTTTGCATTGGTGGCAAGTCGCCCATCTCTGTGGACAATCTTCACGTGCATGTTTAGTGAAACAGCAAGGGCAGGAAGGAAGAGAATGCGAACCTCTGATCTGCTGCTTCATGTTGTTTTGACCACCTGACTGACGTCACCCCATACTTCTAATTGAGCGCTTGTGGCACGAGTGATTTCAAAGGACTGAGCTATGGAAAGTACTTCGTCCAACATGGGATTATCCAACTGAAGAACTCGTTGACGAACTTCTTTATCCGGCGCGGAACGCAAAAATCGCGTCCCTAACCATAGAGTCAGCATATGATTCCTTGTGAATTTCCGTTACAAATTGATATTTGCAACTGAGTCCTTGTAATTCAATAGCCCAAGCATGATAGGTCTGATGAGGCTGTTTTTTGCACCTATAGAATGCAACACGAGTTGTGACAACATGCATCTGTTTTTGATAATATGTGGAAAGAAGAGTACACATTTCATCAAAAGACAACGAGGAAGGTTTTTTCAATGGTGTAAGTTGAGACAACGGCGGACGTGTCAAACATTGTGCGCGAAACTGCAATACGGGTTGGGAAGGGTGTAAGACAGGGTTGTAGCCTTTCTCCAATGTTATTCAATTTGTACATTGAACAAGCTATAAAGGAAAGCAAGGAAAAATTTGGAGAAGGAAGTAAAGTTCAGGGTGAAGAAATAAAAACCTTGCATTTTTCTGATGACATTGTAATTCTGTCAGAGACAGCACAGGACCTGGAGGAGCAATTGAACAGAATGGACAGTGTGTTGAAAAGAGCATATAAGATGAACATTAACAAGAACAAAACAAGGGTAATGCAATACAGCCTTAGAAAATCAGGCGATGCTGAAGAAATTAAATTAGGGAACGAATCAATAAAGATGGTAGATGAGTTTTGTTACTAGGGCAGTAAAATAACATGTGATGGTTGCAGTACATGGGATATAAAATGCAGAATGGCAATGGGAAGAAAAGCGTATTTGAAATAAAGTAATATGTTAACGTCAAATATTAATTTGAGCATAAGAAAGTCCTTTCTGAAGGCTTTTGTGTGGAGTGTTGCCTTGTATGGAAGTGAAACATGGATGATAAACAGTGTGGACAGGAAAAGGATAGAGGCTTTTGAAATGTGGTTTTACAGAAGAATGCTGAAGATTAGGTGGATGGAAAGTGTAACTAAAGAGGTGGTACTGAACAGAATTGAGGAGAAAAGAAGTTTCTGGCATACCATGACTAAAAGAAGGGATCATTTGGTAGGACACATTCTTAGGCCTCAAGGATTTGTGAATTTAGCATTGGAGGGAAGTGTGTAGGGGTAAAAACCGCAGAGGGAGACCAAGAGATGAATATAGTAAGTGAATTCAAATAGATGTAGATTGCTGTTCTTATGAGGAGATGAAGAGGGTTGTTCAGGATAGAGTAGGGTGGAGAACTGCATCAAACCAGTCTCCGGACTGAAGACCACAACAAGAACAACACGAGCATTTTTGTATAAACCACTGCTTTTGTTACTTTTTAAAAGTATCCCATTTAACATTCTATGTTCATTGGGCAATGAATTATAAAACAAATAGGTCCTTCGACATAGGGACCTCTTGCAGTTAATCTTTTGCTAACCATGTCAATATCTCGTTTGTGCCTCATGTCATGGTTGGATATTTTACATCCCTCTTTCTAAGTTTTGTATGCTTTTGTCACTAACATTACAATTTCCCACAAAGATTTGCAATCATGACGTTTTGAAGGAATATTTATTCTAACTGATTGCTGCTGCACACCATGGTTTGGAAATCATTTTTTATGAAAACTCTTTTCATATTTGTGTCAGAAGTTCCAACCCCAAAGAACTATTCCATATGACAAGAAAGGGTGTCCTAATCTAAAATATACATTTCTTAGTTTTCAGAGTTAAGATATGGTGACAATCTTCTTAATACATATAGACTAGAATTATTATTATTATTATTATTATTATTATTTTTTTTTTTTTTTTTTTTTTTTTTTTTTTTTTTTTTTTTTTTTTTTTTTTTTTTTTGCAATTGAGGTCAACTTGTTGCTTTCATGAAAATTGTTTGTCTATGTATAAACGTAAAAATTGATATTCTGAACAGTTGTGTGTGGTTGTTTTTTCTTTTTAAAAAAATATCTTTACTCACTACATTTTGATTATTTGAACCAGTAGGTTGAAAGTGAATATTATTTGTTGTATTTATACTTACTTTTGTCTCTTTCATAACAAGCTCTAGCCTTTTCAATAAAGTTCTGAGTTTCTTCAATTAGGCTGGGCTCACTGTTTGCACAACAGACACCAGATGTGTCATCAGCATATATACTGATCAGGTGGTTCTTATCTAGAAAGCTTGGTAAATCATTTACATAATATACCGGGTGATCAAAAAGTCAGTATAAATTTGAAAACTCAATAAATCATGGTGTAATGTAGATAGAGAGGTAAAAAAATTGACACACTTACTTGGAATGACGTGGAGTTTTATTAGAACCAAAAAAATAAAAAGTTCAAAAAATGTCCGACAGATGGCACTTCATCTGATCAGAAAAGCAATAATTAACATAACAAATTAAGACAAAGCAACGATGGTACTCTTTACAGGAAATGCTCAACATGGTCACCATCATTCCTCAACAATAGCTGCAGTTGAGGAATAATGTTGTGAGCAGCATTGTAAAGCATGTCAAGAGTTATGGTGAGGCATTGGCGTCAGATTTTGTCTCTCCGCATTCCTAGAGATTGATCACAATACATCTGCAACTTCAGGTAACCCCAAAGCCAATATTCACACGGACAGAGCTCTGGGCATCTGGGAGGCCAAGCATGATGAAAGTGGCAGCTGAGCACATGATCACCACCAAACGACACGCGTAAGAGATCTTTAACGTGTCTAGCAATATTTTGTTGTTTTTGTTTTTATTTTGATTTATTTATTTACTTTGTTCTAATAAAACCCCTTGTTATTCCAAGCATGTGTGTCAATTTTTACCTCTCTATCTACATTATTCCGTGATTTAAGTTTTCAAATTTATACCGACTTTTTGATCACCTGGTGTATATGGTAATGGGCCTAAAGTGATGCCACAAGGAACACCAAAAGGTGTGCTTGATATTCTTGATTGCCTCCTCCCTATTATTTCTCCACTATTGTATACTATTTCTATACACTGTTTTCCAACTTTTAAATATGTTTGCAGCAATTGCATGAGTTTTCCAGTGACAATACTCATTTAAAATTTTGATAAGAGCACAACAGGAAGTACTCTCTCAAAAGCTTTTAAGAGGTCAAAGACTACTCCTGCTGTTTGGAACTTTCCAAGTACATAATGGACAAATTGTACTGCTGTTAACATGGTACTTTGATCTCTTCTGGAACCATGCTGCAAATAATCTAATATCTCAACATTGTTGTAATGTTCTAAGTTTTTCTTTCTTAATCAAATTACATAATGCTGAGATTAGGGAATGGGTTGATACTTTTAAACATTCATTCTTTCACCTTCTTTGTGTAAGGGTTTGACTACTACCAGTTTCAACTTTGTCAGGAATTACACCTTCAAGGACACAGTTTATTAGATGCACTAATGGTGTCAATAGATTGAGTGTGTATTTCTTTAACAGACATGGAGATATTTCATATAGTCATGCAGTTTTCAGACTTCAAATTGCCTGCTTTTCTCAGTCCCACATCATCCTATTGTATAGAATTATATTCAGAGGGTAATAAACCACCTAGTTCAGTCATTGGTCTAACTCATATCAGCAATTAAGGAGATCAGCTTATAAATGTTCCTCTATAAATAGTGCTGAACAAATTTACAAAGGTCTTCCACATAGGTAAAATTCATATCCACTTTTCTGTAAAACTCTAAGGGCATTTTATTAGATCATAGCTTGTATTCAGTAACAGAATTTTTAGATCATTTCAGATATAAATGACTTATAGCAAGTAGTGCAAAACTCTAAGCAAAAATTGTTGTATTTCCTGAAATAAGTGATCGATAAGATGCAGGTTGTCATCCATGTGTTCAGCAGGAAGTGTGATGGAGTGCTGTTTGTTAATGTCAAAGTAGTTACTGAAAAATATTGCTAATTAGAAAAGGGTCAAAGATGAAATCATTGTTCACAAATTAATCTACAATATTAAATTTGGTATCTGCTATAATGTTTCTGATTTCATTTACATCTGACCAGAAGGCATTGTCTGAGTTTGTACCTTCAGGCTAATTACTTCTGCTTTTATTCTCATGACTTTTAAGCAGTATTGATATATGAATTGCTTATAGAGTTTTTTAAATGTAAATCTGAGTTAGTCAGTATGTGCAGTCTATAGATGTTTTCCATTTCTCTTCCAAATCTTTTGTTTGGACATTTAATGACATAGGTTTTGACTTCAAAGGTGGATTTTTCATAATACTCATTTTTTTTTGTGGCATGGTACTTTTTGTGTGCCTAATCAGAACTTCTAAGAAAATATTTCATTTATTGTTGACTCCCATTAGTGTTACAATTATTACAATTAATTCTCCCCCACCCCACCCCGCTAAGATTCCTGTCTTAAGCTATGGCTTACCATCTCAGTGTTGTTCTTGGTACATTTTTATTGGTTTGAAAATGACATTATATTCTGTTACTTGTCTGATCTAAATGATCCAAAAGGTGACCATTTATAATGAATGCTGTGGTTATAATTTGTTACAGCGAGGTCTATTGAGTTACCAGGTGTATTAACTGTTCTAGCAGGTACTAGACCAAGTAGATCTTTAGCTCCATGAAACTGAATACAATCTGTAAAAAAAAAAAAAAAAAAAAAAAAAAAAAAAAAAAAAAAAAAAAAAAAAAAAAAAATGCTTTGCTGGCAATCATGTAAAGTATTGATCTTCACATCGCTAAGTATGACAAAGTTTACACTTCTATGGTCTGACATTAATTTACTCAAAACACCATAAAGTGATTTCAGGAAAACATCAAAATTTCCACAGGGGGAGGGGAGGGATCCATATACTGTACTTGTAACAAAGAAGAAGATGTGGAATACGTGACTTTTAGAATTACAATTTCAATATCTTTATCTACAGAGAACTTGTTGACCCAAAGCAATTTTTCTGTGGAGGTTGTCAATTTACATTTTCTGTAGTAAAAGGCAACACCACCACCTTTAATTGCGTTCTACAGGAGAATGTTGCTAGGTTATAGGCTTCTAATTTAAAGTACTGAATATCATCTACTGTTTACTAGTGTTCTGTAACAACTACAACCTGTGGAGATAATTCTGTGATGACTGTTTTGAAAACATGTATTTTATTTATTAAACCCTGTATATTACATTAAAGAAAACAAAAACTGTAGAATATTTTTGCTGTATTTAAGTTTGTTTGAGGCATATGTCTGTCTGATTCACATTCAGTATAGTATAGCATTGGTGCAGAGATTTCTTGGACCTGTGTTATTACAAAGTGCTTACCTAATCTGTTTAGATGAAGACTGTGGGCTGTGTGGCATTCTTTTCCTACACAACTTATGTCAGTGAAAGTTAAATTTTAATTTTTAAATCCCAAGATGCATTTTGGATCACCTTATGTGCATTGCACACTACTAAACTGGTAGGTCATGACACTGCAGAACAGAAAAGACTGTCAAATTTGTGCACTTCAGGTTGTGCAGTCTTCTTTTGAACAAGATCACCAAGTCTTTTGTTTCGTTTCTTGCCACATCGTTTGTTCCTACTAAAAACGCGAAAAAGTCGTCGTCTGTTGTTGTTGTTATGACTTTGTGATACATAGAAGTTACTGCCTGAAATGTAGTGCCTGGTTTCGCAACGCTTGTTAAATTGTGGCTGCTTGTGGACAAATTCAGCAGCCGATTTTCGCCCTTGATTGTCTGCAAGCAAATAAACTTATTTTTTTCGATTCTTGCTGGTTAGTAGTCTCAGACTTTTTCTTCCAAATACTATGTTGTGTAGATGTTTACTCATTTATGATACAGGCATTTTTGTTACTGTAAACATCCCAAGCCAACTCCAATTAATAAAATTACAGCACAGCTATGTAGATGGTTTGAGGAGAAACCATATATATATATATATGAGAGAGGGGGGGGGGGGACCATTCTCATATTTCTCTTTAAAATATGATCCATGCATCAGCACTTTGACAATCAAGACCAACAAAACTTCATTCTCATTATGTACAAATTACTTCAGATGGTATGTTAATATAGACAAAGTAAATGGAACACTGAATAAAGTTTGGTACAGTCTATATTTAGTGTCTGTTAAAACAAGTTTTCACACTGTTCGAATTGCCTGCTTTTCTCAGTTCCATGTCATTCTATTGTATGGAATTATATTCTGGGGTAGTACACCACCTAATTCACTCATTATCCTAACTGATGGCCTAGGTTGTGAGTAACCTTTCCCTTGTGTCCCCTTTCTCTTTCCTCCTCCTATGTGATGATGAATTTTCTGAAACCTAATAAACATTTAGTTTTATCAGATTTTTTGTGTGTACTGTTGGCAGTACCAAACTATGGTAAGTACTGGTCTGCCACTCTATCTCTTTAACCAAATTTAACCAAGTTGGACTTGTCAAAGACCACCTCTCCTTCTGCCAATCCGTACATTGGAAAAACTACTTTGCCACCAATCCCTGTAACCAAAGACAATCTAATTCCAACATCGAACCCTGCCTCCCAATTCATACTGCCACCTAACCACCCTCTGGTCACCTTCCAGGAATTCCTCAGTTCCAACTTAGCATCAACATCCTTCCCCAAGTCCTTTCCTAAGAATACCAACTTTTTGGAAGAAGAAAGGACAGCCTTAAACAACCTCAAAACAGATCCCAACCTAATCCTCCTTCCTGCACACAAAGGTAGCACCACCGTTGTGATGAATCGCAGTGATTGCACGAAAGAAGGTCTACATCAGTTGTCCGATTCCTCCATCTACAAGTTGTGCCAGGACAACCCCATTTCAAAAGTCCAAAATGACCTACAATCCCTGCTAAAATCTTATGGCACTTCTCAGTACCTTTCCCCCGCGTCCATCTCCCTCCTCACTCCAACAGCACTCTGCTCAACCTGTGAAAGCAGTCATGTCCTCTACAAACTTCGCTGCAACCATTTTGCAGCTTTATAAGTGGACATGACTAGCACCAAGCTGTCTATCTGAATGAATGGCCATCACCAAACTGTGGCTAGGAGATAGCTAGACCATCCTGTTATAGAGCATGCAGCACTGCATATTGTGACTCTCTCCAATGACTGCTACACAGCCTGTGCCATATGGATCCTCCTCACAAACATCCTTCGTTCCTGCAATCCCTGTCAAAAACTTCACTAGTTCCTGCCTCCACAGCCCATCTCTCCCCTTCCCTGCCTACACTCTAGCCTTACACATGTCGGCCATCCCACCACACATTTCACTCCCTTCCTATCCTTCAGCCTGTCCCCTCATACAACACTGACATATTCCCCCACCCGTTTCATGCAGTTTCCCCTCCTCCTGCTTTCCTCTCCATGCCATTTCCTCATCCCCACCACTGGTTGCTCTCGCCTCAGCCCTGCCGAGTCACACACACTGGCCACAGCGGCCGGAGACGGCGGTCATTCTGTGAGTGTGTGTATGTGTGTGTTTCTCTCTGACAGACGAAGGCCGTAACGGATGAAATCCATCAAGTTTGTTTATGCCTGTTATTTGTGCTTTTCTGTGACTCATCGGAAATCTCTGTGGTGAGTAAGCAACCTATCCTTCACGAAAATATTGTTGATAAAATCAATATAGGTTAGAAGAGGTGGTGGTGGTGGTGGTGGTGGTGGTGGTGAGGAGGGTCTATATAGCCTGGGTAGAAAAGCTACCATTCAAGTATGGCATGTTATGCTCAGCTGTATGCTGCACTACAGAGTGGTCCATCCTGCTTTTGGCCACAGATAGATCGTGGCAGTTCACTAATAAAAGGCTGGTTCAATGTAGAAGACTGTACAGCAGAGTTGGCAAATCACATTGCTGCTTTCACAGGTGTCCTGGCGTCTGGTGGGGTAGGATTAGCCTGTGACAGCGAAGAGGTGGTGGATTCGGTAGGTTTTACATTGGGGTCTTTCAAAGAGATTTGATTCCTGGAGTAAGGCTTGGGATCAGGAGTGGCATACTGATGGGCAAGGATGATGTGAATGTTGGGTGAATGACTGAACATCACTTTACAAGAGGCTGTAAGAATTGAGTAGAATGTCTCATTTCAAGGCATGGTTTATGGCTCTGAGTCCAAATATTGAACTGGAACCAGAGCAGTGGTTTGTAGTTTTGGAAGCTAGGAAGGTTTCCTCAAGATGGTCCATAATTAGGTTGGCAAAGGAGATTGCAATAAGGGTACCCATGGCTGTGCCACATATTTGATTATACTTTTCCTTCAGTGAAAACTGTGTTTGTTAGGATGTAGCTATTAAGGGTTACCAGGATTGGGGTAATGAGCTTGGAATCTGAAGGACATTGTGATAGTTGCTGTTTAAGAATGGCGAGACCATGGTCATGAGGGTTATTGGTGAATAGAGATCAGGTATCGACTGTAATGAGTAAGGCCCAGGAAGTAAAGGGATGGGGATAGTGGAGGGTCACTAAAGGAAGTCAGTAAGGGCCATAATTCTTTCAGTGGGAACACAGTAACCAGTAACAGTTGGCCATTCAGGATTATTTTGAGTGGGGATTTTTGGGAGCATATGGAAGATGGATGTGTGGGGGGTGTTGATGGAGGAGGCAGCTGAATTCAGAGAAGAGAACCTGTGGATGGTCATAGGATTTTGGCAGAGGTGAGAGGTTTTCTTGGACTTTTGGGATGGGATCATCCTGGCACGCACACCATGTAGATGGAAAAGTCAGACCATTAGCAGCGTAAGTGCAAGGAGGATCTGTTTTGCAGTCGTGTATAGCTATCTTTTCTTTTCCTGAAAGGTTGGTGTTCTTTTACCAACCAAAGCCAAATTATTCCCAACATAGAACCTACATCTCTGTGTTCAATCGCCATCCAACTGTGATCCTTTCTCAGTCCTACCTAACTTCCCCTTAGTCACCTTCCATGAACTCCTAATTAATAATTTAGCCTCAGCATCCTTTCCCTTTCTGATAACACAACCTCTAAACAGATCCCAACCTAATCATCCTCCCTAGAGACGAAGGTTCCACGTCTGTTATCTGCCAATTGTCCGACTTTTCCACCTATAAATTGTGCCAGTATAATCCCATCCCAAAGTGCAACATGACCTCAAAACCTGGCTAAAATCCTACACCACTTCTCTGAACCAATCTCCTGACTCCATCTCCCTGCTCACACCAACACCACTTCACATACCTACCTCATACATGCTCGAAAAAAAATCCACAAACCAAATAATCATGGATGCCCAATTGTAGCTCATTACCGTGTTCCAATGGATGAATTTCTGCTCTCATTGGCCAACACCATCACCCAATTGTCTGAAATCTAGCATCCCACATCAAAGATAGCAACCACTTCTTACACTGACACACACACACACACACACACACACACACACACACACACACACACACACTCCAACCACCCAACACCTTTACCTCCTGAATCCTTTACTCGTCACAGTTGATTCCACTATATATATATACCAGTATCCATCATGCCTATGATCCTGAAGCTCTTGAACATACTACCAATGTTCTTTGGACTTACCTTTGAAGGAAAAGTATGCAATGAGATCTGTAACTCAGCTATGGCACCCTCCTGTGCCAATCTGTTTATGGGGTATCTAGAGGAAACCTTTCTAGCCTGCCAAAAACACAAATATACGGTCTGGTTCATGTTCATTGATGGTATTTTCTCTATTTGGATGCAAGACTAGCCTTCAATTCGTCTAAATACTTCATTAAATTAAGCATTCTGAAGCAGATGTCGCCATTTTGGTGTAGAAATTTATGTATATAATATATTTTATCGCTTTCCAGTCTGGTGATCTCAATTGTTTCAAACAAGTACATATATTTTACTGTGAATTAGGTTTCTTTTCATGATGAAATACATCAAACAAACTTTAAATTTTGGTTCAAATGTGTGTCATGTAGACTTTTCAAAACTCACATGTTTCGCTTAAACTGTGTGCCAAAAATGTAGTCTTTAAATTCAAAACTGTCTTTGCACCATAATTGGTTCATGACTCAAATTGAAAAGGCCACATGGACCCCTATTTGTCATGGCTTCTAAAAATGCATTGTTGAATTCAGCTATAATGCTCCAATTTAATGTAATGGTACCATACTGGTACAAACTCTTGTGGCAATACATATTGTACAAAGTGTTAACACTTCAACTCAGCCCTGTTCATACCCAGCACTTGGCTGTGAACTGGCATATTTTAGGACGTTTATAAAACAGATTGCAAATGAGAGAAATATGGTTTTTGCATCATTTAAAAGGTAAAAGTATGTGCATTTGAAAAACATGAGTTTATTTGAGAATGTACAATATATAAAAGTGATATTTGTAAAAAAGCACCACATGAAAGGCATGAAAAAGAAAAGTTTTACAAGCTCTGTCTGTTACATGAAACAATTATTTCTGTATCTTGATTTCATGAAAATTGTACAGGGAAGTCTAAAAGGAAATACAAGCAACAAAAAGTTTGAGATAAAATGAAATTATTTTTGTGTGGTAATCTCGGAAGCACAGAGACATAAAGCTCAAATCAGTATATTTCATGTCACTTTGCCACAGACCGTTTGTGCAATACAGAGCTTAATTTTAGACAGTCTTTGCATTTTATTGCTGCTATAGTACTGCCAGCATTCAGATTTGTTTCACTCTTTATCTGTCCAATTATGCAGTCATCAAAGAAGTAACTAAAATATTCAAACTCTTGAAAAAATGCGAGGCTACACTGACTGCTTCCTAGAACACTGGTAGCTGTGGTTGATCATCTATTTCTGACCACTCCTGCTCCCTTTCCTTAGAATCACGAACATGGCAGGGCAACACAGGTGGTGACTGATTGTCGGTACTACTGTGTGCATAGAAAGAAATGCAAACATAAGTACTAGAAAGTCAAAAATGTAAATGAAATAGCCAACCCTGGTTGCAATAAAATAATCACTATACACATAAGTGAAACATACTCATACCTGAAACTTCCTGGCAGATTAAAATTGTGTGCCGGAACCGGGACTCGAACCTGGGACCTTTGCCTTTCGCGGGCAAGCGCACTACCGACTGTGCTATCCCGACATGACTCACGATGCCGCCTCACAACTTTACTTCCGCCAGTACCTCGCCTCCTACTTTCCAAACTTCACAGAAGTTCTCTTGCAAACACGCAAGACTAGCACTCCTGGAAGAAAGGATATGGTGGAGACATGGCTTAGCCACAGCCTAAGGGATGTTTCCAGAATGAAACACTCACTCTGCAGCGGAGTGTGCGCTGATATGAAACTTCCTGGAAGATTAAAATTGTGTTTCCAGAATGAAACATCCCTTAGGCTGTGGCTAAGCCATGTCTCCACCATATCCTTTCTTCCAGGAGTGCTAGTCTTGCAAGAGAACTTCTGTGAAGTTTGGAAAGTAGGAGGCGAGGTACTGGCGGAAGTAAAGTTGTGAGGCGGCATCGTGAGTCGTGTCGGGATAGCACAGTCGGTAGTGCGCTTACCCGCGAAAGGCAAAGGTACCAGGTTCGAGTCCCGGTTCTGGCACACAATTTTAATCTGCCAGGAAGTTTCATATCAGCGCACACTCCGCTGCAGAGTGAAAGTTTCATTCTGGATACTCATACCTGTACCATCACTTGTACTTTTTTCTGGAAAGTACAAATCCTCTCTGTCACTATTCTCAATTTTTGATCCAGACTCCCCATATAAAATATCTATGATTTCAGACTCTGCGAGCTTGTTTCATGCCATTTCCTCTTTCGTAAACACCCACGAAAGGTCGACAATTGACTTAAGCCTGGCACTTCTCATAATTGCCACAGTTTTTTAACATCCAATAAGTGCTGCCCTCTGCTGAATGAGCAATAGATTGCCTCTAGGTTGAGATAACCAAAAATTGCTGTCGTCTAGTGAAAGAACAATTAACCACCTCCACATTATGTGAACAAACTGCTTGAGAGACATGCTAAACGCGCGTAAGACGGAAGGAATGATCTCACCCGTACCCTCTGTGACAGACCCTTTTTGGGTGTTCCCGAGGCCCTCTTAACGTAAAAAACCACCCAGTCCACACCACACAGCCCCCACTGCCTGTGTAGCTGCATTCTGCATGTAGTGGACACCTGACCTATTCAGTGGAACCTGGAACCCCACTATCCTATGGCGCAAGTCAAGCAATCTGCAGCTGTCAACTATGCTGCAGATGGTGAGCTCTGCCTTCATCTTGCAAGCAACAATGGCAGTCTAAAGTGGTAAAGACTGCCAGTCAAATCCACAGAGAACCTCTTTCAATCCAAAGCGATACATATCATTGGTACCAACATGAGCATTCTGTACTCTTCATTGCAAGAGTCCACATCTGGAATGACTCCAACCAGTATGCACACACAGTGTTCATAGGTTTTCTTTCCCTCCAGGCAGCTATATCCCTAAGGGGGCTCCATTAGCCACCAAATGTTTGAGCTCCCAACTACAAGCACCCTCCGTGATAGTCTGAATCTTGCAGGCTAGGAAGTGACAAGGATAGATGACACAATCTGGCTTAGGAACACTGTTTGGCACTGTCAGTGCCTCAAACCTGTTGGCAAGACGAACTGGGGAGGCCTCACGATTGGTCCCCCAAGAAGTCTTTTGCTGCCTGCCGTCCATGGGGACAACCTCCCGCAAGACCACATGTGGGGTATCTGCCTCATTACAAGCAGTGATGGGGCTTATCACGACTGTGGGCTAATCGGTGGAGCCACTGGTCATAGCAGATGTCCGTTTGGTTCCAACAGCAGGTTCACAGCAATGGCACACCTCGACCGCAGCCTTGAGCTGTGAAACTAACGTTAACACTGCCTGAGGCTGGGAGCAAAGTGTCACCAACTCAGTTTGCATACACACAGCAGTCACCATCCATATCTGTTACCACAGTACCCAGAGAAATGAACAACTAAAAAGATGTAATGTTGACTCTACAGTGAGTAACTAAGGTAAACAGACTAATATGGATATTCACACAGCTGTAACATACGGAACCAATACTTAATGTGAACCTGAATCTGATACACACGAGAACAAGATAAATTTCAGGAACTGTAGGAAGAACTGCACAGAAAACTGAAAATATGTTGTTTGTAGTGATAGGCAGTTAGGAGATATGAAGGAAACAACTGGTGCAATGCACTCACAGAAGACTACACTGTTACTTAAACACACCAGCTCAAAATAAATTTACAAATTGAAAGAAGAAAGGACAGAGAAAATCAAATTACTGTACGACACTTCTAGTCAGAAGCCTGTAACACAGTGCACTCTGATCTGTAACTAAAGGCATCCAAACACACACAGCTGTCAAACTACATTGTTTTGGGAAAAATAAATAAAAAACTTATGAGAGGGCCTACTAAATACAAAAACAAGCAACGAATGTAGGGTTTAAAACTGCAGAGCAGACAATTAACTGAAATTAGCGTGCAGTTAACTTTTGTGCGCTGTTGGTGCTGCCCGCTTGATAGCCATCACCCAAAGCAGTTGGAGGAGGGTGATTCTATTTACACTTCGGTAAAATCAAACGTGACGTCATTATGACATATCCACACTATCGACATCCAGAAAAGCGGCGCATCGACTTTTGCGATCGTTCGAGACGTTGGTTTTGGGTGGGACAACATGCTTAATTCGACATTCTTTCTGAACGGCATACTTTTTTCCTTTGTAGTTTAGTGACAAAACTAGGCCTTACTTAATATTGGTATCATGTTTTGGAAAGCACTAACGGAAATTTCAGTAAATGTAAATCGAAAAATTATGTCATAAATAACGCAGACCGAGCCTTAGAGAACGACAACTTCACTCATTTTCAAAGAAAAGAACTAGCATGTTGCAGCAGCTTGGCTGGACGAAATGTTTTACCTGATGTTCGCAGAGCCTCTGTAGCAAATGACTGTATTAATATCCACCTCATTTGATTAATAGAAAACCACAATCCACCTACGGCGACTATATGTTGTTTTTGTATGTCACATATTTTGACATGTCCAAGTACACATTCTCGCTTCATAGCCTGGTAACCGTATTTTGTCCTCTTAGTTTAACTTAGACTCCGTACTACAATGCAACTCGGTAGCATTTTTCGCTTAGAGAAAAAGTTTCCATTAGTTTTAAACACAACCTTCACAAATGGGCCACGATGACAACATCAGATTTGGCTGAATAACGTTTCAGAGCTCACAGTGCAGGTCCTTTTTCGGAAAGTTTATGGCTTCTTACTTCCAAAAAAAGAAAGCAAAGTCATAGCTTCCGAAACTGTAATGAATATACCATTACCAATTGAAGATATTATCAGCTACTCCTTTAATTCGTCTGCTACAATTGCAACCGCAGTTTTGCGTCTAGAACGACCATACAAGTCGATAATGGCTCCAGTCGTCTTCGATAGTGTGGATACGTCATAATGACGTAACGTCTGATTTTACCGAAGTGTAAATAGAATCACCCGTTGGAGGATTGTATACCCATTACATTTCTATCTGATTATGCTGAAGCGATAGCCCCTTACTTAACAGCCATATACAACCGCTCTCTCGAAGGATCTGTACCAAAAGATTGGAAAGTTGCACAGGTCACACTTATATTCAAGAAAGGCAGTAGGAGTAACCCACTAAACTACAGGCCTATTTCATTGACATCAACTTGCAGCAGGGTTTTGGAACATATCCTGTATTCAAATATTATGAATTATCTCAAACAGAACGATCTACTGACCCTAGGTCAACATGGATTTAGAAAATATCATTCATGCGAAACAACTAGCTCTTTATTCACACGAAGTGATGGGTGCTATAGACAAGGGTTCGCAAATCGATTTCCAGAAAGTTTTTGACACCATACCTCAAAAAACGGCTCTTAATCAAACTGCGTGGTTATGGTATATCGCCCCAAATTTGCGATTGAATAGGGGATTTCTTATCAGAGAGGACACAGTTCATAGTAATCGATGGTAAGGCATCGACTCAAACAGAGGTGATATCGGGCGTTCCACAGGGTAGTGTTATTGGTCCTCTGCTGTTCCTTATTTACATAAATGATTTAGGGAAAAATCTAAGTAGCTCTCTTAGGTTGTTTGCAGATGATGCTGTCATTTACCATCTAGTAAAATCATCTGAAGATCAAAACCAACTGCAGAACGATCAGAATAAGATATCAGTATGGTGTAAAAATTGGCAATTGACTCTAAATAATGAGAAGTGTGAAGTCATCCACATGAGTACAAAAAGAAATCCGTTAAACTTTGTTTACAAGATAAATCAATTGAAAGTGAAGGCTATAAACTCCACAAAATACCTAGGAATTACTATTACTTCAGACTTAAACTGGAAAGAACACGTAGATAATATCGTGGGAAAGGCGAGCCAGAGACTGCGTTTTTTAGCAGAACCCTTAAAACATGCAACAGTACTACAAAAGAAACTGCATACACTACGCTTGTCCGTCCATTTTTGGAGTATTGCAGCACAGTGTGGGATCCTTATCAGGTGGGTTTAACGGAGGACATCTAAAGAGTCCAAAGAAGGGCAGCTCGTTTCGTGTTGTCACGATACAGGGGAGACAGCGTTACGGAAATGATACAGGATCTGGGATAGGAATCATTACAACAACGGCGCTTATTGCTGCGGCGTGGGCTACTTGCAAAACTCCAATTGCCAACATTCTCCTCCGAATGCGAAAATATATTGTTGACTCCCACTTACATAGGTAGAAATGATCATCAGAATAAAATACGAGAAATCAGAGCTCGAACAGAGAGATTCAGGTGTTCTTTCTTCTCGCGCGCTATTCGAGAATGGAATGGGAGATAAATAGTATAATAGTGGTTTGATTATCCCTCTTCCAGGCACTTAAATGTGATTTGCAGAGTATCCCACGTAGATGTAGATGAGGTACCGTAACCACAACTGTCATTCTCAACACCTCAACAATGCCAAACCCATATAGAACTGGATTGCAAGACATCTGGGAAGCCCCACAATTGTAAGCTTGGAGCCTGTATGGTAGTGGTAACTTTCAAATATTTACAAAACTTTATAATGGGAACTGATTGACTAAGCTCTTGGTGTGGCTGGCTGTAAGTTCCATAGTTTGTAAATATTTGGCTGTTTTACTATTGTAGTTGGAATTGGTTGTCAATAAAATTTTAAGTATACGTTACTTAATGCCTTACTGTTATTTATGTTGTTGTATTAGTACCCTAGAGTTTATTGGGAATTATTTTAGACTTTCAAGTGCTTACTCTTACAGATGAGCCGTTTCCTACTATCAAGATATCCAGAAAAGACAGAGAGTGTAAAACTGTAATTTTTATTCAGACTGATACTCTTAGCAGATGTTTTATGAGTCAGCACCAATTTAAATGGCCCCTTGAATTTAACTAACTTGAAGGCCAGAACCATTTTCTTACACAGTAACATTCACCAATAGAAAAACATAATTCTGTTGCATATTCTAATACATATTAAGTGATTCTCAGAAGTTATTTGTGTCTGCTTACTGTTGGCATAAGCAGGTACTGAACACCACATAAAACAGCAAGGTAAAAATTATTAATGAACAGGATTGTTGACACCAAAGGACTCTCTTCATTTTACAGCATGCAGAAAAATATGTAACTGTCCTGCATACATTCAATATTCCTGTTTTTAAAATACTGTACTACTGACATACATATTTATTGAATGTCACATTTCGTCAATATTTTTAATAGTTGGAATGGAACTGTGTTGAGAGTACTGAAACCAATACACACACACTGCGATGTCTGGAAAACACTAGCTGCATTTTCTTAACATTGAAACAATGTCTAATAAGGCACAGTGGGTAGCAGTAATGAAATATGTGCTTTGTATGAAGTGTCAGCTAATACCAATGCTATACAGCCAGCACTGTGGGACATGAAAGGATTGTAATGGAAAATATATAGTTTATGTAAAAATTATATGATTTATTAGTCATACATTACTTGTTTAAAAAATTACATAATATATAAAATATATTTACACTTACAAGAGAAATAAATATACTTCACAGCCATTGAATAATATTACCATTCAAAGAATAAGGAATTCACACATCAATGCATCACTGTATGTAACAGAAAATCTATAAAAATACTTGTGCATCTAAACATTTAGTATAATTATGTAACTGGTGGAGTTAAAAGAATGCATTCTGGTTGAGTGTGCCTGCTAAGAATATACATTGTCTTTCAGTTTTATGAGCAATTTCGAAGTTTGTTTCCATTGTTTCACAAAACTGTTACTATAACAGTATTCTGTGCTGGAACCTTATTTTAGTTTTGCTCTTTGGCTTGCAGGTGCAGCATACGAACAAACAAGTAGGTGACGAGCAATGGAGCAAACACTGACAGATGCAGAATATTACTTCCTGGTACTGCTGATTACACTTCCTGTCAACTTGTTTTTCGGTCTGTGGGCTTGGCTTGGTTGGGAACTTTTTAAAAATAATTAGAGCTATATTAAAATAAATATGTTATCACACAACTCAAATTTTTTCTGATATTACTAGTTCATCAAGTCCCATATTTCCTCTATGCTTCCATACTCTGTATCGTGCCAAGTCTTTCCTTGTAACCATACCAACCACCTGAAATTATTACGTATTAATGTTAGACAATTATATTAGGGATTATATTATTAAATACCTTTTTATCAGTTTAGTTTTTGAATAGCTCCAATTCATTTGCAAAAATTGATTTCAGTTGTTAAATTAGAAGTTTCAACTTAAAACTTACTTCATTGGCATCATTAACAACGGGCAAATGTCTGAGTCCCAGAGCACGAAAGAGTCTGAACACACGAGGCAGTGAAGCTGACTGAAAGAGAGAGATGTATTTTGAGTTATACATGTTTTGGTTGCTGTTCAAAATTAGTTCATCTTACAGTATCAAAATATGCATTTTGAAAACTGCTGTACTACTACACATCGCTTCACTTTCATGCGTAATACTGCCACTTGAATTGTCAGTAACAAAATTTACAGCAGGCCTCTTATCACTGCTCCATACTGTTAATGCATCGTGTTTACACAGATAGAAAGTCTGATTTCTAACTGTTGATCCCTGATCTAAATAAGGTTAATTATTTATCTTGAAGTCTGATATTTTCAGACAAAACAACTTTAAACTGTTTTATACCTGACCAGAACTCACTTAACTTACAGAAAGCATTAATTACGCAGTGAAATGTTGGCAGGCAGCCCATATTTTAACACTGAGCCCCAAGTCAAGCTGTGCTCTGGTAATCACAGTATACTGTGTCTGACTTACAAACAAGCTGAACATCTACTAAATTTTTTTATTACACTAGCTCTTACATTGTCAGTAGTTATATGAACACTAATAAACAAGGACTGTCATATTTCAAAATATTATAGATAAATAAATTTTACTGTTTGTAATTATATCTATACAGATTGGCTATGCCATTAAAAGCATTTATGAAAAAGAGAAATTTGTAACACCTATATCAAATTTAGGTGTTGGGAAAACTTTGCTGAAGGTATTTGTATGAAGTGCAGCCATATACAAGAGAGAAAGGCCAATAATAGGCAGTTCAGGCAAGAGGAGACGTGAAGCTTTTGAAGTGTAATGGTAAGTAAGGATCCTTAAGATAACTAGATAACTATTCGTCAGGAGGTACTGAATCTAACGGAGGGAGAGAGAGAGGGGGGGGGGGGAGGGGGGGGGTGTCAGCTTCTTTTAGAAAGTAATGAAAAGTTAAGTGGCAGTTCTGAAAGTTTGAGATATGGATGTTGAGGCTAGTGAAAGTGATAATCCAGAAACAACTGATGTCAAGACAATACTGCAATAGATGGTACATAGTGCATTTGTGCATGCTAGTTTAATTTGTAATCAACATTTGTTCAGTGGTAGTACTGGTATGGTTGTGCCTCTGAAACAATCACATAATGACTTGTTTTTGAGTGTGTTGTGGGTGATGCTTTGTGCAGAATAATAGCTGAACAGACAATTACAAGCACAACAGTTCATAGCTTCTCTTCCAAATTTAGAACCACATTACAGTGTTCACAGTTGGCAGGCTGCTACAAGTTATAATCCTTACTGAAATTCTCGTGCTCCAAGGAATTGTTCACAAACCAGAACAGAAGATGTACTTTTCAAAGAGAAATTCAAAAACGAAAACATGAAGGAAAAATCGTGTGTGGAAAAAGTATGCAGCACCACAGGAGCAGGGGACACTGCACATATCATTTGCTGAGGAAGGGTCGCGCACACTACCCGCACTCTTAATGGTTGTTGTTGTTGTTGTTGTTGTGGTCTTCAGTCTGGAAACTGGTTTGATGCAGCTCTCTACCCTTTACTATCCTGAGCAAGAACCACTTGTAAACTATTTTTAAACAAATTCCAAAACAAGATACCACTTTGAATCAGCTTTAATACTGGGAGCAGCATGCCGTCCAATTACGTCACAGGCATCATACACTCAAAGCATTCAAATTATCTGAATTTTATTTTCTTAACAAAATTGTGAGCATAATTAACCACTTGCAATGTTTTCCAAAAAATATATTTTATACCCAAAGGAATATGTACTCTAATCACTACAGTGTGGTCTTACTGTAATACATATGCTTGAAGACACTGAGTGCAGTATCGCCTATTGTAGGCTGTTTCTTATTTGAGCTAAGATCATGGGGGGTGGAAAGTTTTTCCATTATCTCAGACCAGTGCCCATTTGAATGAACATTAGAACATATCTGTTTTACTGTAGCGATGTTACAGTATGCAAGTAAAGTTTGAATGATGAACTGCAACTGAGGTTGAAGAAAATTATGCAAAGCAGTTAATTGCTTTTTCAAAAGATGTCAATTGAGCTGAAATTAATGCTCAGATAAAGGCACAATATTTATGTACACCATTCAAATTTTATTCAGATTGTATGTGCAAAAAACTGGTTTCCTTTGAGGCTTTTGAAGCATGTTACTTCAACCTTTAGAACTTGTTTAATTCAGTTCAATCTTTATACATAGGAAGATAAATGGATTAAGTCGAAACTACCTTTTTTACCAATAATCTTTATCCATTATGTAATATTGTGGCTAAAAGTCAAACTATAATTGGAATGCACTGAAACTGAATGCACATGACATGAGAAATGTCATTTTGTATGACATTATGTCATGTGATATGTTATATGACTTGGCTTTGTGATACTGGTGACTTTACAACATTTTGCTATGTTAACTCCTTTGAATTAAATATTACACCTGGCATAAATAGCCAGTCCTCTTTTCAGTAAAAAAGAGAAGTATACTTATTTCTCAGATTTTAGCTTGAAATAATTAGCTGCTTTCCTTACTGAATACACTGCTCTAGCTCAGCACTTTGTCATTTGGACATTTTACATATTAAATTATTTTGAACACAATACGAAAAGTTTGTGCATCTTACATGCTGAACGGTGTAAGGCGACTGATTCATAAATGGTCGCAGGTCCACACTGTACGTCCTTTCTGTCTCTGATAAAGAAACCTCCTGAAATTCACAGAAAAATTTATTTATTTAAGTCTTTTAATTTTATGACAGTATCGCTAATTATTACAGAAGACAATATGAAGAGATTGAAGTAGAGCTCTGACTTACATCAATACTTGCATAACGTGGATAAGCATCTCTAAATAGTTTGATTGGAAGCTCTTTAAAATTCCATATTTCATTAGATTCATTAAAAAGCTTATTTTTTAATATTACTATTAACTGAGATCTGAGAATCATCCCTCTGAGTGTGCCACATGATCTTGAGTTTCCCTGTGAAAAATTCCAATTAAAATTACAGAATTTTAAAGGTATAATTGAGAACTTAAATGTTACTTAAGTACATTTTGTTCACTAACATCTTTACTGAATTCTGGATCCACAACAGGAAAACCATTGTGCCGTTCAGATTTTAGTACATCAACAATATGGCCCACATTTTCAATGGTCTTCAGTGTTACAACAGGGTGACTCATAACTTCACTGGCGTAAATGTTGTTTGATAAAGGTGGTGGTTCCCAAGGCAAAATAGGCACTCCACAAATCTGAATATGTATGTCATAAATTCCCTAAAGAATAAGCACAGAATTAATTAGTTATGAATTAAATAAAAGCTTAGTAAACCGTGAGGTATGTAAGAACCTATTCATGTAAACAATCCATAAAACAGTTGCAAGCACAATCTCTTACCTCATTGAAGAAGTCACCAAACCATTTTGCAGTTATTAATGTGAGCATCAGAGGAAGTCCAAATGTTATATTTCCTGTAGCTTCTATTAATATGACTGTCAGGCTGATTGTCATTCGCACAACTCCACCAAGTTGAGCTGCAGCCCCTATTACAGCATACTTGCCAGGATCAATGGTACCCTTTGAGAAAATTAAGACACAAATAGTGAATAGAAGTAAAGAAACATATATTCCAAAAAGCATATATTCATAAAAAATCAAATTTAAGAGATTTATAGTGACAGTTTAGAGCAATTCAGTGTTACAGACTTGCATTACCTGAAGAAGTAAAACATTTATTTACTCTTGGAAACTTGTCTTTAGCATTTACCCAGCATCAACAAGAAACCTAATAGATCATAACAATTTCAAACAAGAACAGAAAAGATACACGATTTTTTTTCCAATGGGAAAGTTTAATATAACAGTAAATTGACTAATTAGACATAACAACAAGATATCTGATTCACAGAATACGCAAATAACTATTTGTGCAGAACAACGAAATGCTGTGCCTCATGGAATTTGTTGCTAGCTGATAATAGTATCTCAATGTGAATAATACTTCTATATCAGTAAACCTTTAGGACTTGCACAATACATTTTTCTTTTTGCAGAAGCATCAGAGTCTGGCAGTTGCATTTGAAGGATCACTTGCCACTTCCCGTACACTGAGATGTCGCAACTGTCCCAGTTACAGAACAAACATATTGTAAAAAGCATTCAAATAATGCACTCATACATTGTAAATTGTTGTGGAACTATAGGTTGCACATGTAACTTGCATGTTGTTATGATTCAAATTAAAAAAAGGCACCCACCAAAAAAGTAAAACATTCCTCTTCACCCTCGCACAATAGCAGCACTGCTGTATGAAAATTAGATTCTCGCTGATGGCTGGTACCACTGTCCGCTGCCAAAACTCACCCGTTAACAATCTGCTACTGTACACTAACTGTAGCCAGCGATGGTATGCCTTCACTTGTGGTATATTCTTTTCAGTTTATGGTACGCTTTCACTGATCATGTCAATGATGGTATACACGCATGAGGGAAGGTTTACCTTTCATAAGCATCCACTTCCACTGTAACATGTACTGTACATTATAAAATTGCTGCGTGTGTGTATTTATGTTTGACATCTCTATAGAAACTACTGGATTGACTTTAATCCAATTTGGTACACAAACTACTTGCAAGACGATTATCAGCACTGTGAGGTTTATGAGCACCTAGTTCCCATAAGAGTGGAGACATGGGCAAAAGCATGTTTTCCATACCTGCCATATAGGCTACCCTGCACAATTGTACGTTGTATGGGAATAGCATCAGCCTTAATTATTGACCTACTGCTTAGGACAGTTTACATGTCTGGGGCAAGAAGCCAAAGGAGAAATGCAGAACAAGATGGACGGAAATAATGAGGTGGCTGGGAGAGGACAGATAGAGAGGGGTCAGTAAGAGATGAAGAGAGAGGGAGATAGGATTTAATCAGGTTCGATTTCACTGTGGCTCATGTGCGCAATGATTTTTTTTTTAATTGTCAGCGATCAGTCGTAAATATTTTATTTATTCAGGTCTAAATTTCTATCAATGTGTGATCATTATCAATGATCAGACAAATACAAAAGAACCAGTTAGATATATACATGTCAAGTTATAAACCAGTTTTACAAGTTTCAATTGCAGTCAATGATAAAATACGTACTTTAAAAACAAACAGTTAAAACATATAAAACTTTTTGACCTCCATGTTGGAGGTTACGTTCATACTGATGCAGCTGTTACAAGTTTTACATAGTTGACATCAGCGTTCGTTATTAGCAACTGTGATGCCCTCTTTAAATGTTCGTACATCAAAAATTGTATTTGTGGTATGTTTATTACAGTAATGGTTATATACTAGCTGGTGCCTTAAAATGTTGTTGCTTTTAGTGTATATTACAATAACAGTTTGAAAAGATTTTATTAGATAATTTGTTAATAATCTTGTTTACAGTCTACATCATAAAATCAAATAATGTCAATTTTACAAATTGTAGTTGTAGGAAGGAAGGAAGCTCAGGGTTTAATGTCCCATCAACAGCTAGGTTATTAGAGAAGGAGCTTATGCTCTGAGTTTCTGGGTAAGTATGAGGAAGGAAATAGGCTGTGCCCTCCGAAATGAACCATCTCGGCATTCGCCTGGAGTGATTTAGAAAAATCACGGAAAACCTAAATCTGGATGGCCAGAGGTGGATTTAAAGCACCATCCTCCCAAATGCGAGTCCAGTGCGTTACCAATGTGCCACCTAACTCGTAATTGTAGTTGTTGTAATAAGTACAGTCAATAGATGGTGGTGTAAGTTGCTGTACCATCATCTCTTGTAAAAACACTCTTCTAGATCTTTTATAACATAAAAAACATTTTCATCTAAAGGTGTACATCAATATATAGATTTAAAAAGTTTTAGTTTGGTGCTAAAATGATTTTTGATGTATGAAGCTTTAGAGGGCACCACAGTCACTAAGGACATCAGCTATGTAGACATTGAAACAGCTGCATCATTATGAATATAACCTCCAACATGGAGGTCGAAAAGTTTATACGTTTTAACTGTTTGTTTTAAAGTTTGTATTTTATCATTGACTGTAATTGAAAACTATTGGCATATATATATATATATATATATATATATATATATATATATATATATATATATATATATATATATATTGACAGTTCTACAGTATGTCTGCCTAAGTGTACTTGCGTCTGTGTAAATGTGTGGGTGTGTGTGTGTGCGCGCATTTCGTGTCCCGGGATTGGAATGACTCCTTACCCACTCCCTTAAAACCCTCATCATTTCCTTTTCCGACTTCATCTATTTTTTACATGTAAGGACCACAGGTGTAACAGTATCACAAATAAATAAATGAACACACACACACACACACACACACACACACACACACACACACACACACACACACACACACACACACACACACCCACACCAACGTAAGCTTTCGCAACCCAGTTGCTTCTTCAGGCAGAAGGGAAGGAGAGGGAAAAGGAAATGATGAGGGTTTTAAGGAAGAGGTAAGGAGCCATTCCAATCCCGGGAGAGGAAAGACTTACCTTGGGGGGAAAAATGGAGGATAAACAAATGCACACACACCCACACATTCACTCAGACACAAGTACACCTAGGCAGACATACTGTAGAAAACATAGAAGGGAACTTCTTTGCTTTCTACAGTATGTCTGCCTAGGTGTACTTCTGTGTGTGTGAATGTGTGGGTGTGTGTGCATTTGTTTACCCTCCATTTTTCCCCCCAAGGTAAGTCTTTCCTCTCCTGGGACTGGAATGGCTCCTTACCCCCTTCCTTAAAACCCTAATTTCCTTTTCCCTCTCCTTCCCATCTGCCTGAAGAAGCAACTGGGTTGCGAAAGCTTACGTTGGTGTGTGTGTGTGTGTGTGTGTGTGTGTGTGTGTGTGTGTGTGTGTGTGTGTGTGTGTGTTCATTTATTTATTTGTGATGCTGTTACACCTGTGCTCCTTCGCCTGGTGAGTAATCTTCGTCTATTTTGTATATGTCTTAGCATTGATAATGATCACACAGTGATTGAAATCTACATCTGTATAAACAAAATATTTATGACTGACTGCTGACAATTTTTTACAAAGTAGGCAGGGTATTAACAAATGGCCAGAGAGAGGTGAGGAGAGGAGATGTACCTAGGAAAGGCTGAGAGGAATTGGTCTGAGAGGTTGGGGTGATGGAGATGGTGAGGAAGGGGGAGAAAGAGTTGGGGGAGTAGGAAGGGATGGACAGGAAGAGGGGGTGATAAGAATATGGACAAACAAGACGAGGACAAGATGGTATAAGAGAAAGGACAGGAGGTGACAGACATAAGGAGATGATGTAAAGACATAGAATTGTGTGTAGGACATGGGGATGAGGAAATTGAAAGACAGAGAGGAAAGGAAGAGACAGTAAGAAATAAATGAGAGGCTGAGATGGAACAGAGTGATAGGGAGGAGGAGGTGGGCTAACGAGTGGGGAGGAAGAGGCATGTGAGGAAGAGATGGACAGCAAGGACAGTGTTGCACAAGACATTGGGGAGGAGAAGACTGGCAGAGTTGTGAGGAGGAGACACAGAGAGAGGGGTGGGTGGGTGGGGGTGAGATGGTAACAGATTAAGGGGGATGAGATAAGTGAAGAGATGTGTTTTGATAGAAATGAGGGACCAAACGATGTCATCAGTCCCTTTAACTCCGAATTGTACATGCCACAGAACCCAATGAAAAATGTGGGAAAGCTAAAAGACCATTCCACTAGGGGGAAAAAAGGGAGGAATTAAAATCATCTCATTGACAAGACTAAAACCAATGTAGGGCAGCGAAAGCTACAGTGTGTGCACCCACAGCTCCAGAAGTGACCACAACCTTCTAAACCACAAGCTACTAATGGTACAGTGGTCAACAGATCACAGCTTCAGAGTAGGGAGAAAAACAGCAACGTTAAAAAGTAAAAGAGTGTGGGACTGGGGGGGGGGGGGGGGGGTGAGAAGGTTCTAAACCCTGCAAACAGCAAAGAGTCACAAACCCACTCACCCCGACCAAGCGAGTCCTAGAGCTGAGAATAAAACCTACCTCCAAGGAGGAAGGCAAGGACATGATCAATCATCCATAATCAGTAGGCCATAGTTGCCACGAAGTGTCAAATAGAGAGGACATTCAACCAGAATATGAACCACGGATTGTACGGCTCCACAATCACAATGCGGCGGATTGTCATTGCGTAAAAGAAATCCATGGGTCAGCCTGCAATGTCCAATACGGAGGCGACAGAGGACAGTCGACTCTCTCCAGGAAGGGCGTAAAGATGAACTCCAAGCTGTAGTCTTATCTTTGACGGTGCGGAGTTTATTGGAAGGGGCAGTAGCATTCCAGCTGCTGTCCCATGAGAGTGAAGCAAAGATCTGATCTGTACCCGCAGATCCGCACCCGGAATTAGAAAGGGATGTGGGCAGCGAGTAATTGCCGATCGAGCCAACTGGTCAGCCTGTTCATTCCCTGTAATACCAACATGGCTTGGCACCCAGAGAAAGGTAACAGAGTAGGCAGCACGATGGAGGTCAGCAAGGAGATCGTGGATGGATCAAAAACTGAATATTGGGAGGTTCGTAAGCATTTACTAAGTTGATTTCAGAAAACTTAATGCCAAAAATGAAAATATCATTGCAGCTGTTGTTTGTTATTGTTATGTCAATTCAAATGTTTTAATGTCTGTAGAGCTTATGGGACTTAATTATGGGGTCATCAGTCGCTAAACTTACAGAACTACTTATGAACTAGCTTATACTAAAGATGGCACAAACCTCTCTATGGCCAAGGGGGATTTCAACCCCCCCCCCCCCTCCCCCGACAAGGAATGGCCTTCATGCATCTTAGCATAGCACCTCAATGTGCAAGGGCAAGGGATTGGGGATAGGGCTGGAGTATGGACGGACAAAGATACTACGTAGGTTTGGTGGGCGACAATACCACTGTAGGAGGAGTGGGGAGAATATTTCTCATTTCAGGGCAGAATAAAAGATAGTCTAAACCCTTGTGGAGAATACAATTTAACTTCTGCAGTTCTGGGTGGTACTGGATAAAAAGAAGGGTGCACTTTTGTGGCCAGACGGTGGGTGTGAGGGAGGTGGTGGCTGACTCGGCAGACAAGGAACACGAGATCTGTTTCTGGACAAGGTTGGGATAGTAATTACAGTCAGTGAAGTCAGTCAGGCCTCTGGAGAGGGATTGCTCATCACTGCAGATGCAACAACCACAGGTGGTTAGGCTGTATGGAGGGGACTTTTTGGTGTGTAATGGGTGGCAGCTGTTGAAAAGGAGGTATTGTAGATGATTGGTATGTTTGATGTGGACAACAGTAATAATGATGCCTTTTAGTTGCCCAAGGCTGTACCGTTTGTAGTAGTTGCCTTCAGAGAAGAAGTAATTGGGGTGAGGTTGTAGTTGGTCATGACGACGAGGAATCGAGCACTGTGAAAGGTTGTATTTAATGGTGGCAAGGCCATGAGCATTGGGGATAATGATGTTTAAGGAGGTAGCATTTGCAGTGATGAGCATAGTACCTGGTGGAAAAGGAACTGAAATTGTGGAGAGTCGGTGGAGCAAATGTATGGTGTGTTTTATATAGGAGGGTAGGTTTGAGTAATAGGTTGCAGGTGTTGGTTCATGGGAGCAGATATTTTCTCAGTGGAGACAATTCGATAGCTGGCCACAATGGGATGTCCAGGGTAGTTGGGTTTTTAAACTTTAAAGAGCATGTAGAAGGTGGGGATGCAGTGTGTGGGAAGGGTGAGGGGGAAAATTGGGCTCTGGAGAGAAGTCCTGGGATGGTTCTAAGGACTTTAGAAGGGACTGGAGATCTAGGTGGATTTTTGTGATGAGAACATCGTGGCAGGGTGTTTAAGTGGAAGAATATGACGGAGGAGACTCTCTGCCACATAGTTCCTTTCTTGGGACTCCATTATTAAAGAATCCATGGAAACACACATTGTGGAAAATCTGATGTACCAGGAAAATGGCTACCAACTGGATAAAACATGGAACCCCATTACCTCTGTGATTTGTTCAAACCGAAGACAACAGAGGGTGCTTAAAAGTGGTACAAGCCACAATACAGAGGACAGTTCCACTACAGAGGGCACTGCCACTAGGCAAAGTGTCCCATCTGTCTACAATATTTTGATGCATGTGAGGAATACACCAAGTATTACTATATATATTGTGGAAGACAGGATGTACTCTTGAGTCTTCCTTGGCTCACCTGAAGATGACTGGCAGGTGAACAGTTGAAATATGCTGTGTTGTGTTTGACAATGACTGCCTGCAAGCCCAAAACTTTTACAAACATTCTGTTTGCCAGGAAAATTTTGAAGTTGAAAGTGTGCTATTTATTAATCTGTAAATGCCTGACTTATTCTATATCCTTTTCATAAAAATTATGAATGTTCTACAGAACATGAAGTAAACTAACTATAAATTGTTAACACCAACCAATTTGGGGGAAGTATTTACTCACCCATTCTGGCCACATAGCTTCTAAAGCCATGCCCATTAGCCGACCCCATGCCGCTCCTGTTAGGAGAGATGGAATGAACAGACCGCTGGAAACACTCAGCCCATATGTCCAGCATGATAAGAAAAAGTAGCATGTGAAAAATACTGCAACGGAAAGCGGCTTGTGGGAACCTGAAACATAAATAGGTGAACAGCATTGTAAGAGTGAAGTTATCAACATTTCAACTAAATTTACTGTGAGTGGAAAGTTAAGGTAAAATCCCTGTTGAAAAAGTTATTACATCTGAACACTTTCTTGTAAAGACACATCTTATTACTTATTAAAATAATTTGTTAAAGCTTTGTGATATACTGTGGCTCATATTTCGGTTGGCTTTTGTCTCTGGATTGTCACCACCAGAAATGGAGGTTGAGCCTTTGCCATGGCCAGTCAGTCATACCGGCAAAGCATCATATGAAGCATTAAACAAATGTTGGCTGAAGATCCAAGACAAAATCAAAAGCTATTGCATCAGCAATTGCTGATGATTTGAACACTTCTGTACTGACGACCTTTGATAAATTTGTAATGTCAATATTTCACAATGAAATCTTATCACACACCTTTATAGGTAGAAAATATTCTATTTCTTTACCCACATATTTTTCTCCGCCCATATTCATACAAATGATGATAGTGATATCACCACAGGAGCTATTACTACTGCACTACTAACATCTTATAAATCAGCAAATTTGATACAAAGTGGTAGCCATGATCAGGTGAAATACAATTAAAACTGAGGTGCTAATCCATAATGCAGCTAAAATATGATTGAAATTTGTGTATATATTTTTATTATGGAATGTGCTTAAGTTTAGTAAGCATGAATCAAATAACTAAATATATTTTTTAGTACTCCAGTAATGGTCAGTTTCCAATAATTCTGTGCCTGGCTCATTTTTCTTGCATTTCAGATAATAATGGCTATCTAACTACTCAAAACTTTAGTTACCACTCCCTGTGGTCAGACTGTTCACTGTAGCAACGAAATTGATTAACTGAACTAACCATTTGATTAATTAAACTGGTACAGTATGTGTGTAACAATTGGTCATACAAGATCACAATTACACTGTACACAACAGGTGTAATTTTGCTGAAATTAGAAATAAATTTTATTTTAACACAAGCAATATCACAGTGTAAAGTAGTTACTGAGGCTGGACAAAAATGTGGCAATACTTCAAGAAATACTTGCTTAAAAATGAATGCAGATGCTAGCCATACCTGCAGATCGTGCTATTTTATTTTACTAGAAATGGCACCTGTGCTAGTAATCACTTTGTTTGCAAGTATCAGTTGTGGCCAGAACAGTGTTCTATGTAGTAAAGAGTACATTATGTCAGAACTAAGTGTATTTGATTGTAGGAAAATTCTTTGTGTACATATGGTGGGTGCAAAAGCTATGAATTTTGGGTTTTCAAATCACAAATTGTGGGATGTATGCTTTATTTTCTATTCATTACAAATTGATGAAATTTTTACCATTTTTCTTAAGATGATGTTCTCAAAATACTTTCAATTTTTTTAATTAGTTAGATACACAGTTTCAAACTGATTGTACTTTTGCAGGAAATCACAAAACCCAAATTTTTGCCATTTTTTTCCTCTGTGAGACACAAATATTCAAAAGAAATTGTTCAAATATTTATAATACTGAAATATATCCTGTAGAAACTAATCTACAAATAGCAGTGTGTAGTTTTTCAAAAATCTTTCTCTGTTATTTATACAGTCAAAAACCCGTGATGTTTCACTAGTAAAAGTGCATATTGTGCTGAGAGAAACCATTCAGGCCACTATGAAACTTACCATCTCATTAGAAAAATTCTTCAGCGAAAAAATTTGATTTTTTGTACATCCTACAGACTGATATCTTCACCTGATAACCAGGTGATTTCCATTATTCATCGTGTGCAGCCTCCAGTTTAGTCACGTAGTGCAACACTTTTGTTGCATCCCACTGATGAGTCCTGAGAGGGAGTGAGAAGGACTGCATGAATGCGCATCAATGAACATACCGAGATGGTATATCGCAAACGACACAGCTGATGGGTCGCCTACTCTTCACCTGCTGAGCTGAAAAGTAGACTACTGGACGGGGTAGATTACAGAACTCTGCTGCAATATCGAGGATACCAGGAAGAAATAAGCTTCTGAATGGGTAGGATTACTTAATGCTGGAATCGCCCCATGGCACATTCTCTATGTACAGTTTTATCTACAAATGCTGTAATTCTGTTTCCATGACCTCCCATTCTTCCCTGAGCCTAAGTCCGTAGCAGCAGAAGCAAGTGCTTCATATGAAGTGTCGACTACATCGAAGTATTCTAAGTCCAACTCCTGTCACCCTGTGACGCGCGACTGCTCTACTCGACCGTCCACCATGCCAGACTAGACAACATGAACAAGTAAGCCTTCAATGAAGATGGCAGCCCTTTAATAGGCAACGGTGCACCTGGCCCCACAGCTTCTAGAAGTTTCCAGCTGTACATCGTCAGGTGGGGTTGCTGACATGGTAGCGCATGACTTCCGCCCAAACGTTCCACAGAATATCTGCAAGTCTGGGGGTCAAAGGCTACAACTCCAGGCTGGCCCGCCCTTGTGATGTCTCACAGTCCACACTCTTTGACTGTGTACCCATTAAATAGTCTCCCTGTCAGTCATGTGTGCATGTCTGCCTCCTCTGCTAAGAGTCAATGTTCCATTAAACTTATGGAACATACTAAATTTTATTTTTATTTACTAACAGAATTACATGGTTTTTGGTTCCCAAGCTGTTCATCCATGCATGAATGCAATATGGTTGAAAATGTGATTTTTTAAGTCATATCTTGGGAAATAACAAATTATTGAAATTTTAGCTCTACAGTGTGTAGATGTTTATATAGAAAACCCATTTCCCATTTTGGAAAAATCTATATTCACTATTATGATATGCTAATGAATTCAAAACTTTTGGTATCAAAAGTACCAATTGCATGGATTGGCACATCTCACTTACTATTCAAGGGAAATTGTTTCAGTATTTAGAGTATTATCTTTAGATGATGCTCGGAAGCCATAAGTTCTTTTAATAATTCTAAACATTCTGTAGGTTCCAAGTTACTGTTCATATACATGTAAAATGTGTATGTAATATTAGTTCCAAGATGTAATAATTGTTTTAACTAACAGAACGAACAACGAAGGTTCTTGGTCTGGAGGTCTCAAAACTAAATTTACAATCACCATTTACTCACCAGTAACATTTATAAAAGTCACAAATCATTGTGAACTTGCTCTGTGATTGAAAATTTTTCCATTTTTACTGGTATTCATTACAGATTACTATAAAATTGTACCTGTTACAAAGATTTTGCATTTTCGCGGACATTACCATAAATAATGCCCGTCATGAAAAATTAGGCAGTTAGATGGTAAAGCCATTGCATTTTGACATTTATGGAGGTTGTATTGAAAAACTTTGCCATTTCAATAATAAAATGACTTGTTTCCTATATCTCTTAATTGGAGCATAGAGCATCAATGAACTTCTGCCCCCAGACACTGTTCTGCACCAGTGTTGTGATCTCAATCTTCTTTGTCTTTTGAATGATCAGTAATCCAACACCCCCTCTATGTTCTTCCTATCTTCCCGAATACAGCAGCATTTGCCCTTCTCGGGTCTTCATCTCACCAAACCCAGTCCATCTAATTTCACTTAAGCCCAGTATGTCCATCCTGTATCTTTTCATCTCCTGGATATTTCAGCCAATCTTCCTGCCTGCCACATTGTACACTCCACATTCCAATTTTAGTATCTGATTTCATGCTACAGGTCAAATCCTTTTAATTCAACCAGCTTCTATTCATTGATATTTCAGTAATAGTTTAATCTAAGGTGTGTAGGTTATCGGCATTCTGCACCCAAACCCTGGTGAAGGGACTGCATCCTAAGTAGCCAGGCATACTTATTTCCTGTCAGGGTTTCTTCCCTTAGCCTTGAAGTTCCAAGTAAGTGGAAGTAATGCCAGACTTAGGTAAGGGCCAATGTGGTTGCCACCCACATTCTCCCAAGGCAGGAGCCCCTAGGGGCAATACTCTGTCTGGAATCTCACCAACTGACCTATCTGGTATGGATGACCCTACCAGGAGCATAGTTCCTGCCAGCATAGCTTAGTGGATCACTGACACACACAAACCTCCCCACCAATGTTAAAGTGGTATTCTGAGGGGAGGAATTTCAATAATGGGTAGGCCCATATCTTAACACCGTAAACTGTGTCAAACAAAATATCCTGCTGTTTGAAGAAAAAGTTGGGAACCTGCAGAAAAATGCTTCCTTTAGAGCACAAAAAAGACAAATATGTTCCACAAGCTGCAGCTCCGAAGACCACAAGAGTTGGCAACACTCTCACTTTGGAACTAGGGCCTGCGCAGTGCTCCGTTCTTGAAATTTAAATTATGAATCTTGTTGTCCCTCATTGTACACACATTCTCTGCAAACTACTGAATAGCATGGCAGGGGTTACTTAACATAGTAATACGTGTTAATATATCTTCTTTTCTAATCACATACGGAACCACAGAGCCACTGTCAATATTGTTGCATCCTTGTCCAATCAGAGATGCGTGCTCTGCCTCTCATAACTAATATTTCAATAAGACATTAATGTGCAAACTGAGCTAGAGCAACATGTCAAGTAAGCAGATTTTTGAAAACTTCTTAAGAATTAATTTTATTTTTGAACTAATGTAGAAAGATGTACTATAAGAAACAAATCTATGGTGGTTATCCTTTAATTTTGCAATACGAATCAACTTCAGTACTCTGCAAGTCATTTTTACAATTCATAGCCAGACATACATCATATCAAATTTAAATGCCTAATGATGTAAGAAATTGTACCTTTTCTCATTAATCTCCTCAACTTCATGTGGTGTTTGAGAGGTACTTCACACTGCAAGAATAAAATCAAATCTGTGGTAGGGGTATGTAAATGATTACATCAAATTTTTATGTACAAATGTGATGATAATTTAGGGGCACCACATGACATAGTGTAAAAATAAACAATTGGGCTAGTAAAAAAAAATTAATAATAAAAGCCTGCACAGAAAAGTAACTCAACACACCAGCAGAAGGTGAAACTGTGAAAAGGACAATAACTTCATAACCTGCAAGGCCATTGCATAGAACATGCATATGATGAAATGGGAAAAAAGTATAACTTTTAAAGAAAGAATAAGGTAAAATAATGGTGGCAGTGGTCAGAAAATTTGTTTGCAGACCAAACAGGATGACTTTCTCATTGAGTGAAATAACACAAGGCATCGAGGGGGCAAGTCAGTCAAGATGTTAGGGAAGAGTACAATACAGGGCTTCAAATTAGTTACAGAGAATGCAATGTAATAACCCCATCAGGAGGGTTGTCTGAGAGGAATACGTGTGTACTTCTTAGGCTGTTCAGAAAAGGAATAGTCATTGAGGGAAGCCATTTGCTCCAGCATATTTTGCTCATTAAGAGTACATGAAGAATTCTTATTTAAAAAGGGTAGAAAATTTCATTTCCAACAAAATGAGGATGTTGCCTTCTGCCTGATGGATACTCATAGTAGTATCTATATCATGGATGGAGTGCCTGATCATTTTCATGTGGTTAGATAAAGTGGACTTTGAGTTATTAAGATCCTGATGTTCCTTAAAATGGAAGTTAAATATATGCTTCACCTGATCAATGTACAGGCATGGACAATCATTCAATTGGATTTGATAATTTCCTGAAGGGCTATGGTTCCTGTCAACATAACTGTACCATAGTCCGATTCTCTAAGATCTCCAAGATTTCTCCATTTGGCACTATGAACTGTAAGACTACAATGCATAATAAAAACCCACCTGGCTTAGGACATCACAATAATATTGCACTGTCCTTCTTAGATCTTAAAATAGGAAAAACAGTGGGATTGTGTACAGTATTTATAGGAAAGTGATCCTAGCCAGTAGTATTATCCATTGCTCAACAAATCACTAGGAGACATATAGGATGGCTTCTTTACTGCAATGTTGCACCGTATTAACCAGGTACCCCTTAGTGCACAGAATTATGGAAATGAACTGGAGATTATCAAGTATTTTGCATTTTCTAACAGCTACCCCATTCAGACTGTGTACACGTATCCAAACCATGCACCATATAAGATCCCAAGATAACTATCATGGGGCTACCTGTACACCAACTAATAAGAACAAACATTATGACTTATACAGTAAAAAATTCAGTTTGTCGATGACACTGCAATTCTGTCAGAGATCGGGAAAGCAATTGAATGGAATCAACAGTGTCTTGAAAGCAGGTTATAAGGTGACCATTGACAAAAAAAAAAAAAAAAAAAAAAAAAAAAAAAAAAAGGCAATGGAATGCGGCGTAAGAAAATCGGGCAAAGCTGAAGGAATTAGATAAGGTAATGGGACAATTTAAAGTAGTAGACCTAGTTTATCTGGGTAGATTAATAACCTCTGATGGACAAAGTGAAAAAGAGAAAACACAGAATGAATAAAAGCATTTCTGAAGAAGCAAAATTTGTTGACTTTGACATTCTGAGACATCAACCAGGAAATTGTCAAATTAGCATTGGAGGTAAGTTTGTGGGGTAAAAATCACAGAGGGAGACAGATGAATACAGTAAGCAGGTTCAAATATTTTTGGGTTGCTGTTCTTACGAGGAGAAGACGACTTGCTCAGAATAGAGTAAGGTGGAGAGTTGCATCAAACCAGTCCGCAGACTGAAGAAGAATAGGAAGAATAATTCAATAAACAGGTTAAAAGAATGTAGGTTTTGGAGTTGAAGGATAGTCCAAAAAATCCAAGTGGCAACTGCCTTTCTCATACCAAAGAGAATTGGACTTTTAGTGTAAAAGCATACATGTCATTACATTTATAGTGCTTTTCCTGACACAAGATAATGGTACTTCATAAGAATAAGTAAGAGAATGTATACTGTGTACTTGTAAATATTTTCTGCAAGAACATTGGCAGGAATATATAAGACTGAAGTAGTGCTCTCACTACTTGCTGTGTCACAGATGTGTGTTGAAAGTTATTGGAGTAAAAGATAGTGATACATGGGAAAAATATTCTTCAGTGGAAATTAAAGGTAGAAACATGTGGTCATTTGGGCTCTCCTTCTTCTTCTTCTTCTTCTTCTTCTTCTTCTTCTTCTTCTTTCTAAATAGTTGAGACAGAAAGAAAAACATTGGTTGAAAGAAATGTTTAACTCTTTGTCTCTTGATATCTCAAACCTAAGTGTTTAGTTCAGCAGCACAAGTCCATGTGTTGTAAATATAACAGAAATTTGTAACTGAGTTTTTATTTGGTAGACTTGAAGGTTTCATACTGGCCAGTAAATCTCCCCTACATAGTAGTAAATGATGCTGATGATGTGGTGTCCTCTTATAAAAAGAGCATAAGCAGCCCAGAAGTACGGGAACCTGGAGAACAGGGTATGTGAAAATAAGAGAAATACAACCATACTTTGAACATCACATTCCTACTAAGTTTTGTGGTAACACCACATAAATTTCGTACACATTCAAAGGATGCCGAAGAATAGATAGATAATTGGGAGAAAAAATCTTCATGGGAAAGGAAGAATGTTTATGAAGATAAAATAATAAGGGAACTTTTATTGGTTGCCACTAGCAATGGAGAAAAAAAGTGTAACACTCTGGTGGCAACAGAATATTTCGAAGATACTTACAACAAATAATAAAAGAAATAGTTTTAAATCCTGAAGAAACAAACTCTTGTAAAAAATAGCAAAATTTATTATGTCAGCAATCAATGTTGATTGTTGTTGGGAGAATTACACTTAAATTGGTGAATAAATTCTACACTAAATGAGACCGCTATAGTACAGCTATAGTAGTGATGACAGTTCTGCAATCAGAGGTATCTGCTTCCTTCCCGGTGCAGACAAGGCAAGGAAGAACCTGAGCAGGTTAAAGAGGGAGAAGGATGAACAGCAGTGGGAAGTGGCAACAGGTAACATGGGAAACAGACTTAGGACAGTTTCAGACAGCTTTGTCATTAATCTAAATAATAGATCTGACCTGTTGCTTCAGTTAGAATCAGACCAGCCTTATGTAGCTGAAGCTGTAGGACGGGCACAACAAACTTTCGAGAAGGAATTTAAAAAGGTAGGGAAATTTGTGAATAGAAAGAAATTTTTGTTGTTAGGTAGCTTCCATGGCAGAAGTGTTGGCCAAATACTGCAGGAAGAACTAGGTCTACAGTACCAGGTAACAAACGTTTCAAAACCTATGCAGGCCTGTGTCAGGTAACAGAGGATATAGGTTTTTTACACAAAGATTTCACAAAGGATACCACGGTTATAGTGATTGGTCCAGGAAATAGCATTGACAGACTATAAATATTCCATAGAAAATGACCTGGTGAAGATAGTGTCACCAACAATGCCTAGTGTGGGATTTGTGTCTGTTTTGAGATGCCATGATTGGCCTCATTTGAACTCTTCTGTCAGGAGAGTTAACTTGGAGTTGGAACGGCTGTTCATGTCAGATATAGGGTCCCATATTGGTTTGATTCCTGTGGATGCTATCTGCAGGTGGAACTACACTAGGCATGGCCTACATCTCAACAGAAAAGGGAAGGGAAAACTGTCAGTGTTGATTGCAAGTAACTTAAGGAGGGGGGGGGGGGTTACTGTCACAAATGGTAAAATACCATTGGTTACAGGTGTTGGAGGGATGCCTTTTTAGGATAGGGAGGGGGGTGGGTGGGGGTTAGAAAACCAGTTTTAAAACAGCTTTGAATACACCCTCAGTTTGAGAAAATAGATAAACAGGAGGTAGATTTTAACAAACAGTGTTTAACACAAAGTACTCAGAAACTGCCAGTAAATCTTTGTATAATATTTTGGGATAACTCTCAAAGTCAAAAGTTTTCAGAGTCAAAAAGCATGTAATACGTATTATTTGTGGAGTAAATTCATGGACATCCACACTGCAAACATCAGCAACATCAATAGTGTGCACCACTGCCGAATACTGTGCTCTGGTCTGTGAAAGAAGCTACCACACCAGCAAGATAGATGTGCAACTCCACAAAACACATTAAATCTACTCCAACATCGTGGCTCTCTGTCATCGCTAATATTGCTCCACCTAAGTTAAGAATACAAGAAGCATCTGTTAAAGAATGGGGGAAAACATAAAAACAAATGAAGGAAACTTTTACTTATGCAGGATGTCATAAAAAATTTGCGAAATTACCATTTAAAATCACGAAAGCTGAATAAAATAACTGCTATATAAGAGGAGAGGTCACCTTCAACCTAAAAGAAAAATGGAAAAAGGAGTGGGAGAATTCAGTCAGTAATCATCATCTCATAAGTGATAGCTCAAAAGCACTAAAAGGGTTTAACTTAGCAAGAAGACACTTGACTAAGCTCAATCACATCTGAAGTGGCCATACAAGATGCAAGGTCATGCAATATAAGCGGGGACTCGTGGACAGCCCAAGTTGTGATTGTGGAGCACCTGAGCAGATGCTGGACCACAAAGTAAGAGTGTGCCCAAGAAGAAAATATAGTGGCTCTGCTGAGGACTTTATAGAAACCACACCTCAAGCTGTGAGGTGGATTAAAGATCTGGACATTGATGTGTAGCCAACAGCTTGTCTCGCATGACATGTCCTAACTCCATGTGTTTTATCATAAATATAACATTGTGCAAGAGCATATTTTCAGTACATGTGAGGGAACAATCTTTAACTTAAATTTGTATATATATATTCTTGTTCTTTGTGTAATTAAATTTGTATATATATATTCTTGTTCTTTGTGTAATTATATTTGTATATATATGCTGTGTCATATGCCATATGATGAATAAATAAATAAATAAATAACAATGTCAAAGATCAACACAAGGGAGTAATGGCATTGACACTTAATAGACTAAGATGTTTGATGTATTATTAACTTTCAGTTTGCAAGTAGTTCAATAGGACACACTGCCAGGGGTACTTTTTGAGTTTCCTGGAAGGTGAAGCAGTGGTGTCTCCATTCTGTACGGGTTCTGTGACTATCTGACAGACATTTAGTTTGCCCTCTGGTGCCATGGTGAAGTACTGTAAGGGAAGGGTGTTTCCTGGGGTGAAGGCAGGTATGGGTTTCCTGTTTTTTTGGGGTCTAAATCCCCATATCTTACATTCTTTGTTTTCCTTTCTTACATCTCGTATACATCTTCCCACTTTCTACATTCATTTGTGTTTATCTTAACATCTTCCTTATTTTCGTCCACATTGCAATTCTCCATAATGATGGGAGACATAACCTGTTTTTTACAAGGTGTGCCAAGGAAATATTGTTTAAACCAGGACTAAATGACGAAGATACATGGGCTTATTAGATGATGAAAATGATAAGTACTACTTTTACAGCATTCAGAGTAAAATTGTTTTTTCTCTCTTTTTATGTCTATGATTTGGTATAATAGTTTGTTCCACTCACATGACACACTTTTTTCAAGGTGAGGGGATATATGGGGAAAGGACTCCCATGAGGAGTGAGCATGTGTGACCCACCAAAGTGATATTGATGAGAAAACAAAGGAGAAATAAGAGTACTGAAACTTATGTTTTTGGACATTCTATAATAACTGAGGGCTAACAGACTGGGATGTAGTGTGGTTGAAATTGCCATCACATACTAGGTAATATTTACTGTAGGAAATAGTAGTCGGTGGGATAGCAAGACCTGTGGAAGCGACTGGATTACCTAGTATATGGAAATCCAAAGAGGCTCTGATGCACCATTAGGATGTGAGTAGTTAGTGGTAAAGAAGACCATGGCAAGGCTATGAGGTGGCCTATAATTACTCTGCAGGTATAAAGAAAGTCAGGATCTTCACCTCAGTCCCAGTAGAAGTGTTCCATGTGGTTATTAGTGTTACTCAGCTTTGTTATTATTATTATGTGTGTGTGTGGACGTGCTCCACAATTTTACAATGTAGACATTGTTTTAAATTTTACTTTTTATACTATTGACTTGGAGTCAGCCACATTTTACTTAACTATATTAATGTGAGCCTTATGTAATACTTCTGAAGAAGGCAAAATTACTTTTGCTGAAACCTACGTCAAGATTTATGTATGTAAACCATCTTTATGTGACTGGTCGGCTGAAACTGTGTTGACTTTTGGATTATTATCATCATCATCATCATCATCATCATCATCATCCTATGAGGTCTTAGCTCCAGTACTGGGTTTTCAGAAACATTTAAGGAAATAAAACAGGAGAATATTAGAATGATAGATATTTTAAGAGGCAAATACTTGGTAAATGAAGAAAAAATACTTGTTGGTAAGATTAATTCCCTCCATTGAGGAACAGAGGTGTTCAAACACTTTAAAAGATTTTTTTAAAATTGTTTTTCATATTAGTGTATGAAAGAATTAGAGAGATTCACTGTGGTGTTGGAAAGAGAAATATACATGGATGTATACAATGCCATAAAGAAAAAGACTAGAGTCTAAAGATTTAAAGGCAGTAGCAGAGAAGCTGAAAAGAGAAAACGTAGTTCACAATGCAGTAAAAATAGTTTTAAAAAATTGAAGTTAATATATGCAAGGTTTTATGATTATCTGAATGATTAGGGCTACAAAGTCTTCTGTTTCAAAGGCATATATGTTGTTACATTTTTAGTGTTTTCCCTGGCAATAAATGACTGTAACTCATAAGTAAGAGGTTGTATGCTGTGTGCCATAATATTTAGCCCAGGTACATTGGTGAGAATATACGAGACTGGAGAAGCACTCTGAATATTTGCTGTGTTGCAGATGTGTGTTGAAAGTTCCAGGAATAAAAGATAATAACTGATATAACTGATACACGGAAGCAATATATTTCTGCAGCAATTAAAAGGTGGAAACTGTGTGTGGGGTGTTTTTGACATTTGAGATTGAAAGAAACACATTGGTTGAACGAAATCTTTAAGTCTCGTCTCTTGAGATATCAGTCAGTCATTGTAAACTTGTTATGTAATTTACCGATTTATTTTGGTTAAAAAAAAAAAAAAAAAAAAAAAAAAAAAAAAAAAGAGGATAAAATGTGACCTGTTGCTTTTATGGATGTTTTTATTCCATAACCAGTTTTCGAGCCACTTCAGGCTCATCAGTGGATAAGTTACGGAAGCATTTATTATCTTGCACAAAGTGAAGGTTCATACTGAAATAATGGTTACTGCAAAATCACTGAGCTTTCGTAATTGAAAACAGGAGAGTAAGAGGGGGGGGGGGGGCATGAAATTACATGGTATGTTGTTATATTTTTATGTGCCTACTTACCATGTTCTTAATATAGGTAACGCATAACCATGTTCTACATCGGTTACTGAAGATTTTCACACATGACAGCATATTGCTACACTTGGTGTCACAATTTTCAATTAATGTTAGCATTGGATGTGGTACAAAGAGGATGGATTGGTAGATGCTGCACTTCGCTAATTAATGTTCTTTGTTTTGAGATATTGTATATGCATAAAAATATATGTGAGGGACTAAATTATATTTTAAGCATCATAATGAAATTTGCTTGTATGTAATTGCATTAGTAGTGAACATGTGACATAAGTTAACAAATATACAAAATAAAAGATGAAATGGTGAAATATTTACAAAGCAGTTAGATAATGGCTTAATATGGGCTATGCTAATATAAACATTACAGAAGGAGACTTTGTTTTTCGTGTACAGCCTGTTCACCATATGCTAACACTGAGAGTGTCCTTTACATTTTTCTTTGTGATGTCACTCACTGTGTGCAATGGCATTTTGTGCGTTGTGATATAGGTTAGCTGTGTCACAGACTACTTTGGTGCTGACAATTTCTTAAAATTTTTTTTATATAATATGGAAGCAGTCTCATATTTCCGTCCTTTTTTTTAGTATGCACAAATCTTTATTGTAAAAAGTTATGTCTGTGTTGTTGACAACTCTTAGGATAGAATGTATGTGGTGTAGAGGCTAGTCTTATAGATTCATTCTTATTACTGTTTAAAACCAAATTTGCTATTTTCTTCTCGTGCCTTGATTCTGCTGCTAGTTGTAATTTATAAACCTAGGCTTCAACATGGTGCTACAGAAGAATGCTGAAGATTAGGTGGGTGGATCGCGTAACTAATGAGGAGATACTGAACAGAATTGGGGAGAAAAATTTCTGGCATACCTTGACTAAAAGAAGGGATAGATGGTAGGACACATTCTTAGACATCAAGGAATTGTGAATTTAGCGTTGGAGGGAAGTGTATGGGTAAAAATCGCAGAGGAAGACCAAGGGATGGATACAGTAAGCAGATTCAGACAGATGTAGGTTGCCATTCTTATGTGGAGATGAAGAGGCTTGCTCAGGATAGGGTATTGTGGAGAGCTGCATCAAACCAGTCTCCGGACTGAAGACCACAACAACAACAACAACAGGCTTCAACAGTATCAAGAAATTGCATAAGGCAACTAGGGTCAGTTACATTACATAGTTCAAAATGCATTTCACACAGTTGTTTAGTTACCAAGTATCTTTTTAACAGTTCAACCTAACTACTGCCACAAGATTTCACGATTTCTTTTAGCTTTCTGTGTTCACTTGCTACTGTTTCCAATCTTCACATTTATGCAGTTCAGAATGACATTTTATGAAAGACATTTCTTATTAAACTTTATAGCTTAGCTGATCCTGTAAGTTTTCATCTTTCGTGTTACCTGGCAAGATAGTATAATTTCAAAATGCAAACTGCAACTGTAACATAAATTGGTGATTTACTTTGCTTTAAAAAATGCAACCCGCTGTTTTGATGGATGTTTCTACTCCATGGTAGTTTTCGAGCCACTGCAGGCTCATCATCGGTGGGTAAATTACAGAGACATTTATCATCTTGCACCAAGTGTAAGTTCACGCTGTGATGGTGTTTCTAGCAAAATTACTGAACTGTAGTAATCAGGAACAGAATTACACAAAACAATGGTTTGGCAATAAGCAGCAGCCTTTTAGGCTTACTGGCTGACATATTTATACATAACCTAGAGCAAAATGTCTTCACAAATTATCCTAAAGTCACAGACAAAATTACCGATATATATTATAAAAGATATGTAATTGACACAGTAATACTTTCCAGTGGCCCAAAAGAAGAGCTAAATAACATGACTGATGAAATGAATTAAATTCACCCAAACCTTAAATTCACAGCCGAACAACTGAAAGAATTAATTCCCTTGGTTTGACTATCTATTGTCAAAAGAACAAACATTCCTTCCAAATATATAGGAAGGCCACTGCCACAGATGTTTCAATTTATAATTCTTCATGCCATCCCAACCAACATAAGACTGCCTTCTTCAGGTCATCTGTGAACTTTGTACAAGAATGGAGGAAACAGACTAGCAGGGTCCTCCTATATACACAAAGAACATATATAAAATGATAGAATTGGAAACTGCAAAATATGGTATGGTAATTTGAAAATACAAGATATCCAACGATAACTGTCATATTTGGAACATCACATTCCTACCAAGTTGTGTATTATCACCAAAGACTACAGCACAAGAATCATAAAGACAGGGACCTGATACAAGTTCAGGAATCTATCAAAGCTAATGTATTCATTGTTGATGCCTCTGCAACAGTCATATGGCATCTGGTTACAGTCCATTTATATAACCACATGAAAGTAATCTGGCACTCCATCAGTGTGATGTACTAATTTGAGTATCCAATGTCACACCAAAGTCAGTCCTGAATCTGCTGGAAGAAATAGCATCATATGTGACATTTATTACAGCATGTTATATTACATATTGCATCACCTTCGTGTGAACAGTAACTTAGCCTTATAAATAGAGGCACCTGATTTTCACAAAGTGCAAAATTATGAAATTTTGCTGAAAATGTAAAACTACTTATCTTTATGCAAAATCATGAAACAATCTATGAAATTGTTTGAATCAAATAATTTGGTTTAAGCATGGAAATTCAATTTTAGTTACTGCAATGATATTCAAATATTGATGACAATCAATTCTACACCGTTTAGATATATACAGAAGTTTCTCATATTGTATCGAGTACTACTAATTTCATTTCCTATGCAGACAAACAGTGTCCAGTGCATTCTACGATATGAATTTTTGATTGACAAAGATTTTACATGTTTTATCAAACTGGAAAGATACTGATGTGTTAATAATGCCATGTGTGGATTGTGTTGCATAGAAAGGATGCATAATAATGACGACGACAATAAGAACTAAAAACAAACACTAATGATGACAGATGTCAAAAGTTACTTTCCCAGGAGCAAAAAGGTGAAAAACAATTTAAAAAAATTAATTTTATCAACATCTAAAGTTTTCATCGATGCTAACATTCCAGTTGAGAATGCTGAGAAAGTTAATGACATACACATACTGGTTTTATATAATTGATATTACCATGACAATTTTCCCAGTGTCGTTATAAACAGACATAAGTGTTCTTATGCAGGGAAATATGGCTAAGAGGAAAAATCATAGCTTGCGCTTGTTTGTGAAAGGCAAAGGTCTCGGGTTTGAATCCCAGTTCTGGTACACAATTTTAATCAGCCAGAAAGTTTCATTTCGGTGCACACTACACTGCAGAGTGAAAGTTACATTCCTACTTTAATAACCAGAATAAACAAGAGACCTACACAATGAGAAAAATTTGTGCTTTCCTTGTGCTCAAAACTGTCATACTGCAAGAATTGCGAAGTTTGCAAATATAGTGATCCACTTAACCTGACCAAAGTGTCAAGCATCAGGATTTTATAATATTTATGTTATGATGTTTCGGGATAATTTATCGAAATAGACAACCATGCACTATCGCCGTGCATTTGCTATGTCGGCTATAATAAGAAGTACTTTTTTTTTTAATATCACTTACATTATTTACTTTGGGATTTCAAATTGAACTGAATTTCCTTTCCATTCCCAGTGTTTTAATTATTATTCTGATAGTAGGTATGACAAAATAAAAAAAGAGTAGTTGAAAATAATGAATGTTGCTGAAAAGTGCAAATAAAATTCAGCAAAATTGTTGATGAAATAAAAATAATAAAAAAAGTGAAAAAGTTTTGAAATAACTTTTTAAAAATAAGAAAATGAGGCAACGATTTTCCACCACAAACAGGTGCCCTTACTTATAAAATCTGAATTAATCTATCTCGGCATGTACTATTTCATGTAACAGTTATTATCCATTAGACTCAGTAAAATCACATAAACGTCATGGCAAACTTAACTTTAATCATGTTGGGTCACCTGTGGGCCATTTTCCATTGAATTGGCATCAGATCTTAATTGCCTCCAGTACATCTTGTCTCCCACCCTGTCTTGCTGCCCTCATCTCTAGTCCCCTATTTCAGTCTATATTTCCCTTAGTAATTTTCTCAGTCTTTGAGATTTTAAAGTTCTCATATAATTGCTACTTCCTACTTCTCATCGCTAATCAAAGAATGGCATGTAATGGTATAAACTATGTGAGAAATTGATAAAACAGGGATTTTTAAATTTTATGAAAACTTTTGAAGCTGCTGTGATATCTTTTCATGGAATTTTCCCTCTAGATGCAAAATATTTTTTTTTTTATTTCCAGTCAACATAAGGAAAACTGATCGCAATAAAATAAGAAAAATCAAAGCTTGTATGGGAACTTGTGTCTCTTCCCCCCATGCTGTTTCAGGAGAGAAATGGTATAGCAATCATATGAAGGTGGTTTGATGAATGATTTGCCATCCCGAAACATTGCATAGGAAAATAATTAATAGTTAAATCTATCCATGCCAAGTGTCATTTATTTTATTTTATTGCAATAATTATTTCTCCCAATGCAGATGATGTAAAATACAAGATCTCTTAACACACTACTATGAAGGGAAGTTCAGAACTTCATTGAGCAATTACATATTACCACTAATTCTGACATTTCTCACCTGGTGGATCATGAAAAAATGAACGTACACTTGCTTCTGGAGTTTGAAACCAGATGGCTGCTAGTGCATTATATTCCCCATCGCCACAGTACATCTGTAAGTAAAAATAAAATACTAACTTTTTCAAAAGTTACTTAAGTTGCCATTAATATCCAATTTGACAATATTTTAGTGAAATAGTAGTCATAGATATGATAAATCTTCCAGTCAGGGCCACTGAAAAATTACTATCAACATAAAATTATTCACCAATTTTCTTTATTGCAGGAATGACATTATGGGCAACTAGCCTTATGCACAGCGACATTCAACCTTAGATGTTTAACAATCCCAATAGCTTTGTAGAATCTGTTACAGATTAAAAACAAGTTCTCCTATCTGTCCACTAGTTTTTAAATGCATCACAATGTAATACCAGCTCCATAGAAAACATTACCTCTGACTTTTCGCATCCAAAACATTTTTGCAAATAGCTACTACTTTTCATAGGTGTCTGGTATGAAAGATCTGGAACACAGGCTACAAGCATTTTTTGCTTCTATTCCACAGAATTTAAAGTGGGATATCATTAAAACTAAAAGCAAGTCCATCACTTTACATAATTCATTACCTCCCAACCTGAGGAACAGTTATCAGCATACCACTACTTTAAGTGTCATCAAGGAATGCAGCATTTTATGTACAGGTAATGTACTTTGATACTCATAAAAACCTTTAAGATACTTTCCTTTTAACCTAAAGTATGAAATCTGTCAAGAAACACAGTTTTACAATAAAAGTTATGATAAATTACTGAGCTTTGTTGATTTATTATTATAGCGGTCTGGAGCACCACATTACGGATTGCGCAGCCTCGCACGTCGAAGGTCGAAGGTTCGAATCCTACCTCGGGCATGTTTGTGTGTATTGTCCTTAGGTTAGTACAACTTACAAGGGGAGGCCACGACGTTTGGATTGCAGATTTACTGCAAACTTCGTACACTCATAGTACTCCATGAGGACAACAAAATGTGTAAGAAGTAGTGCGTACTTATTGAGAAAATCTCAAGATAATTTTGGTCGGTCATCAAATATGTACCATATGTACCTGCATGGCTGTTTTTGTCATGAAGCGGTGGCAGCCAAGCGGTTAGAGTCCAAGCCCCGTACTCATTGGATCAAGTCCTCTTAGTCACCCCCCCCCTCCCCCCCCCTCTCTCTCAACACAATACTCATTACTATTTATATTACAATTGATGTAACGGGAAAAATATGTGTAATCACATGGACTTTTATTAAATTTACCATTTTATTTGACAGTCTACAAAGTTTCATTATCACAAATAATATAATATTTACAACTACCGACAAGTAAATGACTAAACGCATAGAGTGATACTGACATGAAAATGTTTGCTTGTCCGTGATTTGAGAAATCCCTTAATCCTAGGAGGAGCATGAAACTACTTTTTACCTGCAAATTTTCACCATCAGACGACTTTCGAAAGATGTACAACTAATCATCACTTTTGACATTATGAGTACAAGTTGCAGGTTGGTTTTTTTCCTAAAAACATGGGAAAAAAAGTTAAACGGCATCAGCTGCATTGAATAAATGCTATGTTCCCACATACACAAGGTCTTTTGAGGTTTTCCATGGAGAAACAAGCCTCGTGAACATTTTTAAAAACCTCTCTTTCACCCGATAATTAGGAAGCAAACCTTGCATAACTAAGCATTTCCTTAAATATCAGTGCTGATAATTGGTCATGCAATATCAAGTGTATTTTAATAGCATCTTCACAAGAAGTAGTTTTTCTTTCTTTTTCGATTAAATAAGAACAATTTTGAAGAAGCTTAATGAATAAGAGTACATCTGATTACAAGTATTTTTCCCGTTATGACAATTGTAACATAAATAGTAACAAATATGAAAAAACAGACACACACAGGTACATATTTGATGACCGACTGAAATTATCTTGCTACTTTCTGAATTAATGCTTGCAAAGTAAGCACTACTGCTTACACATTTTTTTGTCCTTGCTGAGTACTACAAGTGTACGAAGTTTGCAGTAAATCCGCGTTCCAAATGTCGTGGCCTCCCCTTGTTAGTTTAAGTAGTTACTATAGTCTAAAATCCCTTGGTGATGTGATACATGTAAGCTTGTAAGACAATGAAGTCAAGGAAAAAAATTAAAAAGAAATACATCCATCTATATCACATATTTTGATATTCATAAACTTACTTGTCAAAACCGAGTACTTGGCATTGATGTAGAGCCAGGAAATTTGTTAAGGAACAAAGTTTCACAGTACAAGTAAAGGAAATATATTCAAAAACTGTCATTCTCCAATTACCATATTTACTCATGTAATCTTTGCCCCCACTTATTTTGCGCACCCTCGTTTTTAAAACCCATTTTCGTACTTTTTAAATCCTCGTGTATTTTGCGCACCGTAATTCTTTAGCATTTTCTAGTTTTTTTAAAACTTCGTAAAATTTTCTCTAGTACGATATTTGTGAAATGACGGATTGTAGGAGCTGGGGTAAAGTGTTTTTACAATCCATTCTTAGTGTGGAACATGCCATAGTCGCTAATCATTACGACCGTTATGAGGCTATGATTGGACGTAAACATTCCTCCTCCTGCCGATCTCTCGCACGGCAGCAAAGCCAACAGACCTCTTTTCAGAACCAAATATTGTAGTATATGTGGAGTTTGCTCAGCCTCCTCGAGTGTACGTGCATGTTAATGTAGGCATGTATTAATTAAATGAAACTTTCCTGAAAGCTCTACAAACCTTACTTTAATTTGCACCTGTCGGCTGCCCATCGTATTCTGTGTCTAGTGCACAAACTTGTTTCCTACACAGTTTATACTTGTGATGCCGCCTACTGTAACCACGCTGTACTAAAACCTTCACTTATCATAGCCTTTTTTTGATACAGTGAAAATAAGGCGTGAAAGGAATATTACTATGTGAAAGCTATTTATTAAGAAGTTTTAACGCGGTAGTACATATAATGAAAAATATGTTGTTGAAAGTTACAGTACAACTTTATGCTACTATAGTGCTACAATACAGTACTTGTAAAATTTTTGCAATCTTGGGGGGGGGGGGGACCCAAAGAGGATGAAAGTGCGAACATAACCTAACTCCAGGAATTAACACAAATTTACTAGTAGTAATTGCAAAGCAGTAATTTTTTATCTATGCACTATGGAGACTATAAATGAAAAAGGATAAGTATTTTTGTTGGTAAGACCCAAACAATTATATGAGAGCATTTTTAACTAGTCCTGCCTTCCTCAGTTGTGTAATATTACACTAATAATTACTGCATTTGTCTATTGCAACTGAAATAATCCAAATAGTGACATACACATTTTGTCTTTATTTTATGCAAGACTTCATCAGCATAACATCAAGAAATTCATTTCCGGGTGCTAGAGCAACAAACTTTTTAGTGGAAGAAATTAATAACAACAGCAATTGGAGAAATTCCATATCAGTAGCATACATGTACAACAATTTCTACAAAAATTTCCACTGACGATTCCTTAGATTAGATTAGTTTTTCGTTCCGTAGATCCATGTTGAGGAGATCCTCGTGGATGTGGAACATGTCAAGAAACAAAATTTAAAAGTTGAATAATAGATAATACTAATAATATAAATACAAATACATAAATTTTTAAGATTTTTAATAGCTGATAATATAATGATACCAATATAGTTTGAGTACATGCATCATTTTGTACAATTTATAAATTCACTAATGGAGTAGAAGGAGTTGGCACTAGAAAGTCTTTTAGGTTCCTCTTAAACTGATCTTTATTTGTAGCTAACTTTTTTATATTTGATGGTAAATTATTGAAAATGTGTGTTCCTGAGTAGTGGACCCCTTTTTGAACTAAAGTAAGCGCTTTTAAGTCTTTGTGTAGATCATTTTTATTCCTAGTATTGTATGTATGAACTGAGCTGTTTGTTGGGAAAAGAGATATATTATTTATGAAAAATTTCATTAAGGAATAAATATACTGAGAGGCAGTAGTTAATATACCCAGTTCTTTGAAGAGGCTTCTACAGGACATCCATGAATTTACTCCACAAATGATACATATTACACGCTTTTGGACTCTACAGACTTGACTGACTTTAAGAGTTACCCCAAAATATTATACCATATTATTAGGGAATGAAAGTAAGCGAACTATGCAAGCTTTGTTATTTTTATGTCTCCTATGTCTGATAACGCTCTTATTGAAAATACAGATTTGTTGAGTCATTTCTGCAGTCTATGGTGTGCTCCTGCCAATTAAATTTATTATCAAGCTGTAATCCCAGGAATTTAATACTGTCAACCTCTTCTATCTATGCTCTTCATACTTAATGTATATGCTGTTGGGAAATCTCTTACATGTTCTGAACTGCATGTAGTGAGTCTTTCCAAAGTTTAATGACAATGAGTTGGCTTTAAACCATTTATTAATGTTCATGAAAATATCATTAGCGGATCTTTCTGTAACTATGCTTGACATACTTTTTACTGCAATACTTTTATCATCTGCAAACAAAATGAACTCTGCTTCAGGTAGTTTAACTAATGAGAGATCATTAATGTACACAAGAAAAAGCAATGGCCTTAAGATGGATCCTCGTGGGACACCACATGTAATTTCTTCCCAATCCAATGATGACTGTTGGCTTAATTCACTAGTCACTTGCACTGACATCCTTTGTTTTCTGTTAGTGAGGTATGACTTTAACCATTTTGCACCATTTCCCGTGACCCCATAGAATTCTAATTTACTTAAAAGGATGTTATGGTTCACACAATCAAATGCCTTTGACAAATCACAGAAAATCCCTGCTGCTTGCAATTTATTATCTAATGAATTAAGTACATAATCACTGAAAGTGTAAATAGCCTTCTCGATATCGGAACCTTTCAGAAGTCCAAATTGTGTTTTATACAATATGCCATTTGAAGTTAAGTGGTTGAGAAGCTGAGAAGCTTGCATACAATAAAGGGAAAGCGTGTATAGCAAACTAAAATATTGGTTTATTTCAGTTGCAATAGATGAACAAATACAATAATTATCAATCTAATGATATATCTATCCTTCCACGGTCCATTGCACATAACATTTATCACATGTCAACAATAAGCTGACACTGTTACTATCTTTAAACTGCAGTAGAACTGGTTTGAGACTCAAAAAGATAGGCGACAGTAAGGACCCTAATTCTAATGACTAAGTATGGGCAGAAATCCACCAACAGGCACCACATTTCAAGCTCATGAAATGAATATTTTTTTCATTCACAATATGTTAGTTTACAATTTCTTCTTTCAATAATTGTACAATTTTTATTTAACTACTGTATACTGCAGTTATGTTCATCTTATTACTAATTCTCTACAGTTACATACCGTCATTGGGTATTTTGTAGGATCTTGGCCCAGGGGTTTACAATCATTAATAAGATAAATCATTAAAAAGCCCACAGTTGCAGTGAACATGGCAACTATTGCTGCTTCTACAACTTTCACTGATTTGAATGGCAAGTACCTGTAAATTATTGAAGATTTAGTTTTAATGACATTTATAATATAACAAAGAAAAGGTAAATAATCTAAAATGCATTATTCATTTCATAATAAAAAATCATCATCGGAGAAGTAAAATGTCAACTCACTTTAGCAAGGGCCATAAATACAAGTGGAACACTATATTCCTTCATTTCACCTTTTATATGCAATCAGAGCATTTAAAGATTAAACCCAGCAAAAATAATGTTATTAGGTAAGGTAGAATTATGTTATTGTATTTGTATAGTTCACTATCCCTCAATAATAAGTGATATGTTGCACTCCAAAATAAGTCCATCGAAGAGCTTTTGAATAAGATTTCCCAGACTAGCAGTGAGCTGTAAAATCATTATGTGCTGCTACTGCAGGAGTAATGGTGAATATTCATGGATATGACAATCATTCATTCAAAGCAAAAGTAATCTAGGAAATGTGAACTTTAAAATGCATATTGTAAGGGCTATGAGCCCTACACAAATAAAATCTCTTCTACTGCGTGCTCTTCATTTCCATATTTTGGAAGATGTAAAATGGACTAATACAAGGAAGAAATCGTCTACTAAACGTAGATTCTGTGGAGACAAGAAGAATATGTGTAATCAGTTTGTCAAGTAAAGGGTACTGATTGTTACACATTAAAGACATGACTTAATGCCATTCTCTATACTAACCTCTTCCTCTGTTTAACTACTTCAAGTTGTTTCTAAACATGTCATGTTCGATGAAAAGTCTATAGAGGTACCACCTATAGTCAACTGTGCCATTTATGCTCTTCACATTGAACTGTATAGTATGCCTTGTGGAATAAAAAACAACAACAAAAAAATGTTTACCAGTTTGTAGAGCTTATGGGACTTAACTACGGGGTCATCAGTCCCTAAACTTACAAACTACTTACGAACTAGCTCATACTAAAAACAGCACAAACATCCATGCCAGAGGGGGGATTCAAACCTCCAAGGGAGTACGGCCTCAAGCATCGTAGCATAGCGCCTCAATGCGCTCGACCACTCCGCTGCGGCCTTTGTGGAATCAACCTATGTGCATTTATCTACTGCTTTCTGTGTCTTTTTGACTATTAGGGGATCATGATTGTAGCTTTTGGAATTCATGTTTATTTCTAAGGAAAAGAGCTTTGCTCCTCTAAAAACATATGATATAGTGCTGCTACGAGGAGTGTGAGTTCTTTTGCATTGTATGTTGAAATCAAATTGGTATCACATCAGATACAGTAGCCTTTCCTCTATTGAGTGGGTTTAGTTATTTTTCTTTACCTCTCTTTCTTATTCCATCAGCTGCCATTTTGTCATCTGTTTGATAAATTGAAGGAAGAACTGCAGTGCCATCTTCCTTTCTGAAACTACATTGGAGAAAGATACTTGGTACCTATGTCTCTTGCATGTCAGCCTTTGTTTCAATCCCATTAAGGTCACAGATTATCTGGGAATATAGTTTCAATCTATTTACCAATTCAGCAAAAGAGCTTTCAATTTTTTAGGATTTTTCCACTAAGTCAGCACCTAAAACTTTACAGTTTTTCTGGATGCAAGCAAAGAAGAGTGAAAATTTGTGATTAATTTTCTACTGGCTGAGGATTCTGGACTACACAAAATTTATTGGTGCCTGTCTGCTGTGTATGGTGATCACTGCATGTCTCTGATGTGTACAGGTGTATAGAGTGGTAGAGGAGATTCCAGGAAAGATGCACAGCGCTGAAGATGATTTGTGTCCAGGATAGCCCCATTGTGGCATTACCATTGATGTGTTTGGCCAGTATAATAGCCTTATCCATGGAGGGCAACATCAGAGGATGAAATTCATGTTGAGGTGGGCTTCAGTCATGTCTTCTTACAGGACATTGCCTAATATCACTTGAATTATCACAAAATTTGTGCACAGTGAGTGCTGCATCTGACAGAGGAACAAGAGATGAACAGAATGGCATCAAATCAGTCATTTGCTAAGGCAACATAAGGAAGATCATGTGTTTCTGCCACAAACTGGTAAATGGAACAAAATGCAATGCCACCATTCTGAACTCAAGACCAAACAGCAAAGCCAAAAGTGAAAACATCCAAAGAATTGTTCACACAAGTTCTGGTAAGGTCGTGATGATCTCTTATGATTGCAGGGAGCCTCTGTTCATCACATGCCTCGAGTGTGGGACCACAATCAATGTGTAGCACTGTAAAGAGTGTGCAAAAATAGTAATGCACCACAAAATCAAAATTCCCAAGAATATTGTTGAGGAAAATCATCAAATTGCATAATAACGCTCACCCAACTTCATTGAACTATATATACGAGGTGTGATTTTTGAGTAAGTACCATTCAGAAATTAAAAAGAGATGTGCTAAGATATCTCAATAATTTTATGCACACTGGGTACCTACCACTGTTGTCTACACACTGACACCATTACAGTCTGATTCTTTCTTGTTTACATTGTGTACTGACTGTTTAAGATGCCTCCGATAATCTTGAGTCCCACCGACTGTGAAGTACGGGCTGTTATAAGATTTCTTAGTGCTAGAGACCTAAAAGCAATTGATATTCATGGTGAGATCTGTGCAGTTTACAGAGAAAACATTATGAGTAAGAAAGTGGGTGAGAGCATTTAAAGATGTGCAAGATGAACAACAAAGTGGCCGTTCTTCGGTCGAAAGTGATGCAGGAAGTGGACAATAAGGTGAGAGAAAACAGACATTTTATGTTTTCCTCCTTGCAGGATAACTTTCCTAATGTTTCTCATAGTGTTTTGTATGGCATTGTGACCGAGCAAGACGATGATGAAGTCGAAACAGTTGTGACGCAGTGGTTAACAAGTCAGACGGCAGACTTCTATGTGGAGGGTATACAAAAACTGGTACAACGTTATGACAAGTGCCTCAATATTGACGGAAATTATCTGGAAAAGTAGATTAAGGTACAGGCTTTCATATAAAAATAAAATTATTGAGATCTCTTGGCATATCTTTTTTAAATTTCAAAATGGTACTTAAAAACACACCTCAATTTGTCACCCAGATTACAGATAATACTATAAATTCCACCATGTTCTAAAGATGGAACTTTGTCTTCCTTTGTGAACAAAATTTATGCAGTGGTATTTCTAGGATAAAAAGCTAAAGTTTAGTGTCCAAATTTTAGTTTACTGGCAAATACAAGAGAAGTAAGGAGGTCTGCTTTCCATAAATGTCACTAAATGCTTTGTGATGAGGATACAGAAGTGCTAGTATTCATCATCTTTTCTATCGATTATGTTGTCAATTATGGTGGCGCTATGACCATTTCTGAACATTCTATTTTTATTTTTTCAGTTAATTTCCAAAATCTGATTTTGTTTGTGGTATAGATGGTATATACTGCAATATGATGTGGAAGTCTTCATGTTTGAGTGTTAAAGGATGCTTTAAATAGATGATAATACTGCATATATATCAATTATCTTCACATGTATATATTATATATATATTGTCCTTTAGTGATGTCAATGGTAAGGTCCAAAATCTGATTTAATTGTATTTTTATTTCAATCTTGGAAAAATTTACTTATTTGCCTGGTGGTACTTACAAACGCAGTACATGATCTACGTACTTAGTCCACTGTTGAAATTTTAGAGAGGACCCCATTGAAAAACTTAAATAAAAATTCTATTAATAATAATACACCTTCCACAAGGACCTCATCAATATGGATATATGGTATGAACAGCTAATCTAATCTAATCCATTTGAACTGAAAATTGTTTTTGCTAACTCCTAAGCTATCTCAACATGAAAAGAGATGGGAACAGATGGAGAAAGCTTCCACTTTTTTTTACCATGTCATTCTTATAACATTCAATGTCATGTTCACTATAGAAGAACGAAAGACAGAACACTAATGTTACTAGAAATTCTGACTATTGACAAACACCATTCAAAATATCCTGACCTAGTCATTAATAACAATCGCAATTTAATTATTCAACCTTAATAAAGCAATAGTTGATATTTGTATCACCATGTACTACGCATTAATAATTTTGTTGTAATGTTTCATAGCCACATACCATACATTCCTTTCACCCCCCCCCCTCCCCACCAATTTGGTCTTTTCCAAATTCTCTATTTAAGTTCTACAACACAGTTGTCTGTCCCACTGCTCACCTATACAAAATTTTAATAATAGACTTTTTTTCCTTTCTTCTTCTTTTCTTTTTCATTTCCCTTTGTGATGTATAATACACTCAATTTTTCTATCAATATGTAGTAATAAAATTAACTTATAAAAAATAGAAAACAGTTGACTTACCCAAAGGACAGGCTCGTCAACAGACAAATAAAATCACACACATACAAGCTTTCACAACCGTTGGTCGCTTCTTCAGGAAAAGAGGAAGAAAGGAGAGGAGAAAGGGCAGGATATGGGTTTTAAGGAAGTGGAAAAGGAGTCATTCCAATCCCAGGAGTGGAAGGACTTACCTTATGGGAAAAAAAGGAAGGTAAACAAATACACACACACACACACACACACACACACACACACACAAACACACACACAAACGCAAACACATCTGTGCTACGTACAGTACAGGAGTGACAAGTAGCGTAACAGAGCTCATTAATCCATTTTTGGTGATTAGGAAGAGTATAACTTCTATCACAGAACATTGTGGAATGCCTTTCTTCTCCTGGATGTGTGAGCAGCTGAAGGGAGAGCCAACCCTTACCTGGATCATGTACCAGGATAAAAACTAACTGATAAAAATTGATAGGGAGCCTCATAGGCCCCAGTCATGAAAGGTACATAGAATATGAGGATGCCAAGCGGTGTCATATGCCTTACGTAAATCAAAGAAAACAGCAACAAGAAGTTGTCATTTTGAGAAGGCCTTTCTGATAGCTGTTTCCAGTTGAAGTAGATGGTCTATAGTAGACCTTCCCTCCTGGAACCCATACTAATAAGGAGACAGATGTCCTCGTGATTCGAGTACCCAGCATAATCTGCGGACAACCATCCATTTGAGCAGATTACGTGGCACATTTGTCAGGCTATTTGGCCAGTAACTTTCCAGGGATGATGGATCCTTGCAAGGCTTAAGAACAGGAACCATTATACCATCCCTCCAATGCAAGGGGAAAACCCCTTGGAGCCAATTATGGTTAAATACTGTAGTGTAACAGCTTACACGGCATGTTTCCTGCTAGAGGCTCAAGAAATTTGAGTATAATAATTAAGTAAAATCATATTTTATTTAGGAAAGGGTAGGAGAATGTATTCTGGCCGTTTTTCTCTGTACAGGTTTTGTGAAGCAGAAAAGAATGAAGAATGGGATACTGTGCCAGTGATGTGATTGCTCCATGTTGAAAAGTTCTATGTTTCGTATGTACTGTATATGTATATTCTATGGAAAATGACATTGTTATTAAATACCTTTAGTCTTGATTGGTTGAAAGAACATTCTTCTTCTGTGAGTTGAATTCCAATAAACATGTAATTCAGTGATGTAATAAAAGGTTATTTGTGTTACCTTAAAGTCACTGTTTACTTGAATTCAAACTTATCCAACTAAAAGGTAATTGTAAATGATATTTATTATCATGACTGGGAAATGAAAGTATCATCAAGAGAAAGCCATCAGAAACAGTTGTTATATTAGGAGGCACGGACTAGCCAGTCCTCCTACAGAGAAGAACAGTAATTTATTTGAACAATTTTTATCAAGAGACAGTACCATCAAGGAATGGTAATGTGTTTGTTTTCGACAAACACGGTTAGCGTTGGATTTAATCAGTAACGGCTGTCAAAACAACTCAATACCTGGAGGAGATATTGCCATTGCGGAGGACTGAGATGTTGGAGAAGTTTATTATTGATGGAATCAAGCACAGATGCAGAATCATGAGAAGAGGAAAGGGCCAGAAGTGGCCATCAGTTCCACCTTCAAGGTGTGTATAGCAGCAACATAAGCTACCTTGACAAGACAGAATAAAGTACACACAGAAGGAGTTGTGCAAGAAGTTGACATAACTAAAAGGTTGCAGAAGGATACTGTAGATCGCTGATCACAAGGATAACAAAGGATGAGCATATACTAATAACCTCCAGCCAGAAGCAGGCAGGCTACACTAAAACTGAAAACATCAAAACTGCTGGAGGGGTGGGAACCAAAAAGATCCTACCACTAAATAGAATTAAATACCAACCGAGTGAATAAAACAAAACAACCTCACCAAGGATTAAAGGAAGCACAGCAGAAAATCTGAATGACTGGTGCAAGAGAGCTAACAGTGGACAGTCCAACAAGATGTGGAACATTGTCAAGAAAGTGTCACAGCAGCCTTTTGGCGGGTCCTATTAACAAAGAAGATGGTCATGTGTTCACCAGTATGACTAATACACAGGAGACAGAGGACAGCCGAGTTCCTAAGAGACCCTCAGTGAGGACTTCCATGCTGCTATAGAGAGTGTCTTGTGGAGCTTGTTCAGCACATACGATTTAGACCATTCTGAGCTCCAGACCCCAAGGATCTTGTGGCTGAAATCCAATCGGAGGTCCCTTTCTGGGAGACCTGTCTGCATGGGCCATGAAGTGGTAGCCTCCTTGAACAGCTGATCAATGTGTTCATTCCCTAATATGCCAATGTGGCTCGGGTTCCAAACAAAGGCCACTGAACAGTCACACCTGCCAAGGATGTACACCAACTCTTAAATCAACTGTACCAAGAAATATTAGGGATAACACTGATCAAGGGCTTACTAGCCATTCAGAGAGTCACTGTAGATGACAAAAGATTTCCCGGACAGGCTTTGAGATGTTTAAGAGCATGGGAAACTTCGACCAACTCTGTGGTAAAAACATTACTCCCATGAGGCAACAAACTGCAGTCACCATCAACATATGCATATCAGCACGGCCATCTGCCAGGAACCATCAGTATAGACAACTTGTGTGCCATGAAATTAATCTACAAGTTAAAAAGCTGTAAATGAAAATGTATATGTGGAACTGAGGCTTTCAGCCACATGTCAAATACAAACAAAGCTGCAAGCAAGGAACAGATCAAGGAGGGGTATGGGAAGAGCAGTGGAAAGTGAGAGGGATGGGATGGGCCAGGATGGGCCCCAAGCGATGAAACAAGGGAGAGAACATGGACCACAATCTGAAGACCCAACCTGGGCCATTGTGGAGTTGTGGAGGGGAGGAGCTGGAAAAAAGTCTGCAATTTGGGTGGTGGGGCAAGGCATGAAAACAGTAGCATGGCAGGATACGGACCCCAGCTTGGAAGATGAGGCTTGTCCCTGTACTCGTGCAAAAAGCTCCAATGACTAAATGGACAATAGCATGGAGGATTTATTCAGGACCGACAATGCTGAAGGTGCTGCCAAATCTTACACAAAGCTCCTGTAATCACGGCACAGTTGGATGAGGGCCTTTTAGAGCTACAGGAGGTTTGCTTGTAGCTTAGGTGGCAAAGAATGTTCAGTTATTGCCAGCATTTTTGTTTCAGCTGATGTAGGGGGGGGGGGGGAGCACCAAAGTGTACTGGTCATCTAAGAGCATGCTTAGGAAGTGATGCACCACCTTGACACGAAGGAGATCATCATCCAGGTATAACTCTGAATCCAAGTGAACTACTCGATGGCAACAGAAGTGCATTACTTGGATTTTCAATGCTGAGAACTGTAAACCATAAGCAAAGGCCTAAAGCTGGACTTTTTGGATGGCTCCCTGCAGCCACCATTCAGCAACACCGATGTTAGCAGAACTGAAATACATACAGAAGTTATTCACAAAGAAGGAGGAAGAAGCACCCGCCAACATTCCCAGTTGGCCTCAGTGATCTCTAAAGTCCATCAAGGCAACAACTTACACCGGAGCGAGCTGGAGGAATTCGGGACAGTTGCCTCAGCGGTGAAATTCTGGTGGCAGTGACCCATTTAACTACCATATCAATGTCAGTGGGAAGCGGATCAGTAACCCCAGCAGCTGAGGTGTCGGCTGGCAAATCAGCCCTGTGGAGATACCACCAAGGCAGGGGGTCTGCTGGCTGCAACTGCAGGAGCAACAGCCACAAAAGTCATCGTGCAACTTCCAGCTATGATGCAAGAGAAGGCTTGGGCTACAAGGACAGGTCAATAGTAGAGTATGTGCCATGTTCTATGCTAAAATGCATGGGAGCACTGGTGCTGAGGAGACAAATGTCCTGTTGTGACAAAAGTTAACAGCCTTACTATGGCCTCAGATCTGCATTTCACTCCACAAAGGATGTTGGGCACTGAAGTCCTCCAAAAGGAGAAACAGCAGGGGAAGTTGCGTGACCAAGGCAGTGAGGTCAGTGCGACACAGATCTAGGAGGTGTGGTGTGTGTGTGTGTGTGTGTGTGTGTGTGAGAGAGAGAGAGAGAGAGAGAGAGAGAGAGAGAGAGAGAGAGAGAGAGAGAGAGAGAGAGAGAGAGAGAGAGAGAAAATGGTGATATCTGGCATTACCCGGATTCTGACAACCACTTCCCTAAAGTTGTGCAGAGGTGTACGGAAACACTGGAGACCATGGTGAGCATATAGAAACAGATACCTATGGATATACAGTCATAGGTTCAACAGTTTTTAGAAGTAGCCCCATTGGGTGGCCGTTATCGGAGTCATTGGGTGGCCATTATCGGGAGCACATCATAGCGCAACAGAGCACACCACGACTTTTAAGTTAAACCGGATTCTTACTAGAAGCAACATATTTTGACTATTCTTGCTTCAGTTTGTTAAATTTATCATGTTTTCATGTGTACATTAGATTCAGATTCAAGTGAAGTATCTCGTTAGCATACTCTTCCACTGTGTGAATCCCGACAGTCATCTATTTTGTTTTTGTTGGATTAATACCACCTCCAGTTGTCTTCATTTACCTCTGTTGAGTCTACAATGCTTCTTTCTAGTCATTAGTTTTTTCTGGGTATTGTAGTCATGAATAAGGATTCTGACTGCTGTGTGTGGATGCAGACCGAGTTGGTGACACTTCGCTCTCAGTTTGAGTCTGTGGTCGAGGGTGGTGGTCATCATTGGCCAGTTGTGGAAACCAGGAGGATGCCCAGCATGTCCACCGATCAGCCTGCGGCAGCAACAAGCACTGTTAGTGCTCACAATGAGGCAGTCACCCTACCCGTGGTTGCATAGAAGGTCACTCCAGTGCGTGGCAGGTGACTTAAGACAATCCCGGGCAATGATCATGAGGTGCCCCCAGTTTGTCTTGTGAACAGCTTTGAGGTGCTATCTGTTCAGGACAATGCTTCTGAGCTGGATCATGTTGCCCATCCTGAAGTCACCATGCAGCCTGCAAGATTTGGGCTTTCACAGAGGGTGGGTTTGCTCGTAGTTAGGAGCTCCAACGTCAGGAAGGTAATGGGACCTCTTGGAGAAGAGGCGACTTGAATTTACCCTCAATATGTTGGCAAAAATACATGATCAAGCATCAAGCATCGCCCGAAACTGTACTGAATGCATTCTCCGAAAATTATCTCAAGCAATGGACAAATTAGAATAGTAAAATGTTGTGAGAACATACTTGACCTTCTAGCAACAAATAATCTGGAGCTAATAAAGACCATCAAAACAGACACAGGGATTAGAAACACACAGTTGTCATAGCAAGACTGAATATCAAATTTTCCAAATCCACCAAAGAAATGTATATTTATTCAAAAAGCAGATAAATTTTCAATTACCACATTATTGAGTGAGAATTTCCAGTCTTTCAAAACTAACAATGTGAATGTAGATCAGATGTGGCTTACATTCAAAGAAATAATAACCATTGACAGATTCATCCCAAACAAATTAACAAAAGAGGGGGCTGACCTTGTATGGTACACAAAAGACGATACACACACACACACACACACACACACACACACACACACACACACAAAGCATGCCAAATTTAAACACACACAAAAATCCCAACACTGGCAATCTTTTACTGAAATTAGAAATTTAGATCGAATTTCAATGAGAGAAGCTTACAATAGATACCACAACAAAACTCTGTCACCTAATTTGGTAGAGAATCCTAAGAAATTATGGTCATATTTGAAGTATACTAGTGGCAAAACACAATCAGTACCTTCATTACAAGATAGAAATGGTGATGCTAATGATAACAGTTCTGCTAAAGCAGAATTGCTTAACACAGCTTTCCAAAATTCCTTCACTAGAAAAGACTAAGCAAATACTCCAGAATTCGTATCAAGAACAGCTGCCAGCATTCAAACTTTAGAAGTAGATACCCCTGGAGTATTACAACTTAAATCACTTAAAAAAAGTAAGTCTCCCAGTCCCAACTGTGTACCAAATAGGTTTCTTTCAGAGTATGCTGATGCAATAGCCCCATACCTGTCACATACAACTGCTCACTCGGCAATGTTCCGTACCCAAAGTCTGGGAAGTTGCATAGGTCACTCCAATATTCCAGAAAGGTAACAGGAGTGATCTGCAAAATTACAAGCCCACATATCATTGACATCTGTTTGCAGCAGGTTTTTAGAACATACTTTCCTCAAATATTATGAACTACCTCTAAGAGAATTACCTATTGTCCTATATTCAAATGGATTCAGAAAATATTCATGTGAAACACAACTAGCTCTTTACTCACATGATGTGATTAGTGCTATTGACAAGGTATGTCAAATAGATTCCATTATCTCTAGATTTCCAGAAGGCTTTTGACACTGTACTCTTGAGCATCTTCTAATCAAATTGCATGCTTACAGAATATTTCGACAGTTGTGCAATTGGATTTGTGAATTCCTGTCAGAAAGGACACAGTATGTTTCAATTGACAGTAAGTCACAGGGAAGTGTTATAGGGCCCTTAATGTTCCTTATTTTTATAAACGATTTAGGAGACAAACTGAGTAGCTCTCTTAGGTTCTTTGCTGTCACTTATCAGTTAGTAAAGTCACCAGAAGATCAAAAGCAATGGCAAAGTGATTTAGATCAGATACCTGCAGGGTGCAAAAATTGGCAACTGACCCTTATTATTATTATTTTTATTATTATTAACACAGAAATATTTTAGGGAAGGCAAACGAAAGACTACATTTCATTGGCAGAACACTTAGAAGATGCAATAGTACCACTAAAGAAGCTGCCTACACTACACAAGTGCATCGTATTTGGAGTATTGCTGCGCATTGTGGGATCCACACCAGGTGGGACTGACTGACAAATTAGAGAAAATACAGAGAAGGGCAGCGCATTTTGTACTATTGTGATAAAGGGGGGGGGGGAGGAGAGTGTCATGGAAATGATGTGTGAGTCGGGATGGAAATCATTAAAAGAAAGATGTATTTGTTGTGATGGAATCTATTTGTGAAATTTCTTTCACCAATTTACTTTTCAGAATGCAAACTTAATAGTGCTAGCACCCACCTACACAAGAAGACATGATCATCATAATAAAAGAAGATAAATCTGATATAAAACAGAAAGATTTAGGTGTTCCTTTTCCCAAGAGCTATTAGAGAACGGAACTATAGAGAAATACCATAAAAGTGGTTTGATGAATCTTCTGCCACACACTTTAATGTGAGTTGCAGAGTAGATAGCCACAAAGGGCAGGAGTCAGCTATACAAGAAACTGGTTTCCTGAAGGGCTAAACAGAGCATAGGAAAGTGACAATAACCATCACAACTCAGCTAGATGGTGGGAAAAACTGCCACAATTCTACTGGAGGATGATACTTTGGGTGTTCCAAGATGCCTTGAATGAATTTAATGGACAGTTTATACCTTTCAGGCATCATCTGACACCAGTTGAGTGCCAGTAGTATCAATCCATTGTTTTGGAGGTTGTGGAGAGTTCTAGGAGATCTAATAAACCCACTGCAGAAGATGCACATTTTTTCTAGTTGTTTTTATCCTCTCACTTTTCCTTCAGTTTCATAGGCTGGGATGACTTCTCTGAACTGACTTCAGGGATTGAAGATCAGGAAATCCTCCAACCAGCAGCTTGTCATTTCTTCAGAAACCCACTACGATCCACATTTACATTTGGAGAAAGCACGAGAGGTTGTCTTCCTAGAGACTCCTTTCTTGTGAGGAGCTGGAGGAGGCTGGGTGATGGGCTGCTCCCGGGATAAGTGTTGAGGGAGCAGGAGACAAAGGACAGTCCCCAACCATCAAGGGGGCAGATTGTGTCTGAGACACAGAGCCCACAGCAGTAGGAAAAGTTTTATTTCCATCACCCCCCAAAGAAAGTGGGGACGATGTGACTTCTTTATGGCTTCAATATAAGAAAGTTTATCCATTTTCTTATAATCCAAAATTTTGCTCTCTTTATGGAGAACTGAACTATGCAGACTGGCGAGCAAGGGGGTTAGTGCTGTCTACAGTTGACAAAGACTGGAGGGGGAGAACAAGGAGTGTCAGGATGTGACAGACCCCCGCAGTCTCTGCATGTGGGGCTGGAATTGCACCGGGAGGATATGTGCCCGAATTTTCAGCACTAAGCACTGCATCGGAAGAGCAATGTATGGTTTCACATCACACCAGTATATCACCACCTTGACCTTTTCAGACAAGAAATCACCCTAATGGCCAAGATGAAAGCAACAGTAGCAACCTTTTTGTCCTTAGGCCCCCTGTAGATGCGCCAGACAGAGTGGACACAGTGTAGTTTCAGGTAGACACACAGCTTGTTGAAACTTCCTGGCAGATTAAAATTGTGTGCCGGAACTGGGACTCTAACCTGGGACCTTTGCCTTTTTCGGGCAAGCGCTCTACCGACTGAGCTATCCCGACATGACTCACGCCGCCGCCTCACAACTATACTTCCGCCAGTACCTCGTCTCCTACTTTCCAAACTTCACAGAAGCTCTCCTGCAAAATTTGCAAGACTAGCACTCCTGGAAGAAAGGATATGGTGGAGACATGGCTTAGCCACAGCCTAAGGGATGCTTCCAGAATGAACCTTTTCACTCCACTGCAGAGTGAAAAGTCATTTTGGAAACATAGCTTCTTGTTTGACTGCAGGAGGAGATATCAATGGAAAATAATCTCTTAGACCATGCTGAGGCTCTTATGTGGAGTGAGAGATACAAAGATACCTCCCGGCTTATTGCAGGTGAGTAACACTTTACATCTTTGACATTCCTGCAACTTCCCCATACATATCTTTGAGATGTTCAACAAATAAAACGTTTTTGTTGCCATGAATGATTCCTTATCAGTTACGCTGCACACGAGAAACAGAGTGAGTATGGCTGACTTTATCTTTAGTCTGTCATTCCTCCCATGGCGTAGCCAGAGAAAGGAATGACTTAGGATCATATACCTCAGTATTAAAATCTTTTCTGCCACATTTAGAGATGCCACTGGCTGTTCTACCACCAGCATTATTCTTCACCCATTTCATTTTGGTCCCATGAGCTGTCCCCACATGCCTGGACAAGCCTAATACAACTGAGTTGTGGCTGATGGCCAGAGGTTGCCTCCAGCGGCTCTTCCACCTCAACAGCCAGGTATCTCCTCAACACAAAGCACACTTTGAGAGTAAGGTGGTGGTTTTTTAATTAATAAGAGGTTTAGAGACCATCCTTGCATCCAGGCGCTAAAGCCCAAGATCCCCGGGCTCTGTAACATACAACATTCTATCGGCATGCCGTATGGTGGTTGTTGAGGCATGCCCAGAGCTTATGGTATAGAGGACTGTTGCAGCCCCCAAGCTCAGGGACCGCAGATTTGCCATGTCAGTACCCAGCAAACTATTGCTGGGCTCCCTGAGTGAGCTTGGTAGGGTATATAAGGTGTCTGAATCACATCAAATGTTGAGCAACTGCAGAACAAACAGATGCTGCATATACTTGCAAGACAATATTATTAAGATTCAATAGAGGTTTTAAAAAGGTCTCATTGTGGGCCTCCATTCTTCCAGCTGACTGAACTGTGCAACATCCAGATTTGCGAGACACTGTGTGAAATTTTTTCTTATTAAGGAAGGAAAAAGAACTAAGAAGGAAAGCAGTAAATTTAGCTGCACTAGCATACTGAACTCACTGAACGGCTACAAGTGGAAATGTGAGCACGGCTAGGATTCAAATCCATGTCTTCCATTTCAGGCCTGCAGTTGCCTTAATCATTTGCTACCTGCACTCACCTCCTGTCCATCTCAAAAATTTTAACAAGTTGCACACTCAGCTAGTAGTGCCCCATCATCCATACCTGCTTAAACTTGCCATTTCGGATTCCCAAATCAGGTCAAACATTATTACCACAACTGTGGTTAAGTGGATGAATCTTATGCTGTCATTGTGCACATAAAAAGTGGAATCTTTCTTCTGTCTACATCTATTTTCATGCTCAGTCAGCTTAGGAGTTATAAAACCTATTATTAATGTGACCGGCCTAAAGCTGAAGATCCATATTTGAAAAATAAATAAATAAACAATAATATCAAATGTAATGTGGATGCGAACAAAGTGTGGTGTCTGTTCTTTTGGGCATGTCCAAAAGAACATACAGTACACTAATCTATATATACATTATGTGCCATTAAAAATTTTCACCCCGAAATATCTCTGGAACATAAATGGACACTGAAAACCAACTTTCACAGGTGTGTATGAACACCAGGGCCAAATACTAGGAAACATTCCAAAATCAACAAATAATATTTTCAACACAAAATTACATTTCCTTAAATAGACACCCCATATTATTTCTTATAAAGTCAATAGTATGAACAATCAGAGGAAGAATGGAGTTGACTACATCCCAAAATGTCACATACATCCTGAGAACTTGCGAAGCAAAGTTGTAGCTAGAAGTAAACACAATACGCAGCTAGCACATGTCCCAAAATTTAAGCGTGAATTTCATACTGCCTGTAATTGTATACTATCTGAGCACTTCATTTATTTCATGTGTCAAATTCACTTCACAATTTCTCTGGATGTAATTTATGTACTGCGGTGTTACCAGTACCATTATGTTTTGCTATTTTTATGCAATTAATTGCATAACAATAATATGGGGTGCCTGATAAAATAGTGTGAGAGAAAATAATATTTGTTTACGTTTTACAATATCTCATAGCACTTACTTTCATAAGCTCCTGTCATATGTTCATAAGTAGTTTTTCAATACCTACTGTTGTTCCAGAGATACTTGGCTTGAAAAGTTTAAGTGGGACCATGTCCCAATGTTAAGACTGCTTGGGAACACGTGAGTAACACCACTCATTGAGGTAGCCGTCCACAAGTCTGAATACAAGAAGGGAGGATAGCTGTACTATGCACCAATCACTATGAACACTTTAGCATTTATGCCTACCATCAAAGAGCAAATAATGGGCTCCCTGAAACACCGAGGCCAACGAGAAAGACAGGCCCCAGCACAGACATCGTGCCATGTAAGCAAGGTACTGCTGAGGCGGCACGATCGCTAGCCGTTTGGCCGGCCGCTGGGGCACAGCCCACTGCCTCATAGCGGACAGCCACTGAGCTAGCGATTGCGCCAGCTCGGAACTACCTTGCTTACATGGCATGATATCTGTGCTGCGGTCTACCACCCTCGTTGGTGTCACTGAAACAGTCATCTTGCATCATTGGTCAGAGAATATTTAATTATGTCCCATGTGTAGGCTGCCATCAACACAACACATCATTGCCACAATTGTGAAGCTGAACTGCCAATTCATGGTGCCACACTGTTTTCAGCAAATAATGGTAGCTCTGCACTACCACCTCAGATGACCAGCGATGATTCCAAGTCGTTGCTGGTAGAAATTGACTGAAATCTGAGAGGAAAATAGACTGGTAAGACACATCCTGTATTTTAATGCATTACCACTCGTGCAACAGTATCATGGTGCCATTTTGGCCCACTAAGTTAGTAACACTAAAAGTGGACCACTTGTGACTGCCTTTTGACAGCTCTAAATTTAATTGCAAATAATGTCTTTGACAAATATCTGAGATGAAAATTGAAAAAGAGATTTGTAGAGGAGTTGATTCTCCTAACAACTTTTCTCTCTTATTCTTCTTTCCATATCTCTCACCATTTGCAAATATTTCTTAAACATAAGTGATTTCAAACTGTGTGTGTCTGTAATGTATTCCTACTTTTTAGGTTGCACCATCCAACTAATCAGCACACACACACACACACACACACACACACACACACACACACACACACACATTTTTTGTCTGCCAGTGACTATGAACTCAACTTTGGTGACATAACTGGATGCCACTTGAGGGTGCCACTATGCCAAATCTTGACTATTATGTGACAGATCGAAAAAAAATTCGAAGTATACATTGTTCAGTGTACAGTAGCTAGTAATCTGTGTTTGATTTTTTTAATATATATGGTACATACCTATAAAGATACAATTCTTCAATGGGTCTACGATTATATTCTTTTGCTGTACATCATGTAATGGAAGTCTGAGGAATGGTTTGAGATCGATATTTCATTTAGGAATTAAGATATCACAGGAAATAATCTTTTGATAGAGAAATAAAATAAAAAGAAATCAAGCTCCTAATTAAAAGACATGATTCCTGATTATTGGGATTGGATTCATTGTTTCTGAACACACACCCCAATTATATATCATTATTTGTATAGTTCAATTTCCTTGAAAGGGACTTCCAAAAAGGCCCACTTCTGCTAATATTTCGGACCAAATATTATATAAATGCACACAATATATAATATAAAAATACTAAATATTATCACCATCACTACTATCACTATCATGATTATACATTTAATTTTGTATTATCTTATTAAACATTTTTATTTGTTAATATATTTAGTTTTATTATTCACACTTTTTTTTTTTTTTTTTTTTTTTTTTTTTTTTACAGAAATATTTGGAAAATATCATGGAACTACGGGAAAACCCAAAAAGGGCTGTAAAAGTGTGATTTTACATATAACATAGTATTTGTTCTCACATTTGAGGTACTCTGCAGGTCAGCAAGATCTTCATATCTCTCCCTGATTGAATACATGAGGGACCAACTCAGATGTCAACTACGTCCAAGTCCCAGTATCAGGGCCATCAATAACCAGTGAAAATAATTGCACATATAATGCACAAACAGCCATTGTTTTTGTACCACTTTATTTAGGCTATGTTTTAATACATCAGCAGCGCTATCTTTAGGCCCTCTAGAACAAACAACAAGCCAATCATACACATGTATTACAAGGAACCAATATATTACACATCTGTAACTGGGTGCTGTTTGTAGTTCATACTAGAAGGCCTGAAGACAATGTTACATAGATGTTGAAACTGGTGGCCTAAATAAAGTGGTAGAAATAAAACTTCTATTGCAATATTACTTTTACAGTTCACTGAGTACCTACAATGCCACATATGAGAATTATGCAGTTATGTCTAGTTACAGTAGTAGTGGGTTAGCTTGCCCTAGTAGAGGATACAACTACTTTATGACACACTTCTCAAATGAATACATGCATGCTTCCAGGCCATAAATGGTACCATGTCATATTGGTAAGCAGGCTCATATTGTCAATTACTTTCTCAATTTCACTTAAATAAACATCAGTTATTCTGTCAACCTATGAAGTTTCAGTTTTTTTTCTTGTCTCCTCCTGTGTTCTTCACGATTTAGTTAAACATTTCATTTTTATGAATGAAAGAATCTTTCAGAGAAGACAGATTTCCTTAAATCTATTTCATCATCATCATCATCATCATCATCATCATCATCATCAACAAAACCAACAGGATGCATCTGGAAATATGTTAGCTCCATTGTTACACTTTGTATCCATTTTAAGTACTAAAATGTAGAAACTGTAATTTTTATTTTCCTTTTTGGAGTTTGCTTCATAACAATTATCAAGTAAATATTTCAGTTACTCCAGCAGTATTGTTAATGCTAACAATGGAAAATCTGATAGGAATATCAATAATGGAGGATAGGTAACACTCACCGTAAAAAGGCTCACTGAATTGCTGACAGACAAAAATAGATAATAATAATAATAATAATAATAATAATAATAATAAATTTTCAGCCATGATGAAGGCCATGGCCGAAAATTTAATTTGTGTGAGTCAGCAGCTCAGCAAGCCTCTTTATAGTGAGTTGTTACCATTCCTCCATCAGCAGTATTACCGGTATAACTTAGATAGGACTTACATCTTTTCCCGATTTCTATGATAACGTTATTTTTAGAAATATAGTATCATGGGGTCTAAAAGTTTTGAACCTTGTAACAAAACTTTGCTGGAACATTGACCTATACTGCTTTAACATATTAATTTTCTTGGTGCACAAATGAGTACAATATTTTAGTGCATTCATAAGCAAAACTTAATCCATGTGTGTGTGTGTGTGTGTCACTTCTAAATAACCATCACCTCTAACCACTTCCTGTTACTTCCGTTACCAATGCTGCAGATCAGTCACCAGTTATTCCTAATCTCTAGAAGAGCTATATGTGAAAGAGGTCATTATGTACTAGCAGTTCTGAAATTTCTATAAGGCATTCCATAAAACAAGTGCTGATTTCCTGGCTACCTGCATAATAGTTACTGCAAAACAGTTACTAAATACAGGGTTGGCAAAACAAAACTGGCATGAAAAATGTAAGACTTGCATGGATTTGACCCTTAATTAGCAGAATAATTGCCCATCACAGAAAATGTAGGAAATGTAACTATGTACCAATCGGCTGCTGTCATTGTCTGCACTTTCACATCTCCTGCATTTCTATCATGATTACATTACAGTCATTATTGCTAAGTGATTGGGAGAAAATATATCTCTAATGAAAATAGAATGCAACACAAAATGATGCTCATTAAAAAACACCACCTCACCACCTACCATAATTTCGTGTGCCTCACTGGCCTGGTGCAAGTCTTTCAACTAGACACTACTCGGTAACTTGTACATTCCTAGCCTACTTCAGTTATCCAACGGGCAAAGGGGACCTACAGTTTAACATGGAATCCAAACCACATGTTATTTCTGGCATCTCCTCACATTGTTGAGAGGTGAAGGACGTGTTAAAATGCAGACTACAAAAATCCTAGGTTTGACTGGTATCGAATTTGCAACGCGTCTGTTTCCAGTCGAGCACTTTACCCCAAGACCACCAAATCTATTGTGAAGTGTTATGCAAAGCACATTTGTAAACAAAAAAGTTTATAGAATTATTAATTCAAGAATTTAGTTCCAAGTATTTTGAAAACACTTCCAATAAAGTTTAATGATAGTATACAAATGTTCAAATGTTTGTCAAGCTTAACTTTGGGGTCATCAGTCCCTAAACTTACAAACTACTTACGAACTAGCTTATACTAAAGATGGCACAAACATCCATGCCCGAGGAGGGATACGAACCCCCGACGGGGAATGGCCTCGCGCATCGTAGCTTAGTGCCTCAATGCACTCGGCCGCTCCAATGCGGTGATAGTATACAACTAACTGCAAAGACATACAACGAGTTTTGTAGGCACATAAAAATAACAACAACAACAACTACAACTACAACTACAACTACAACTACAACTACACACACACACACACACACACACACACACACACACACACACACACAAAATAGGAGAGGTGTAGGATAGAGGGGATAGGAACTGTTGTGTGTGGAGAAAAACAGGGTTGTCCTAGATTGAGGCCTGGATAATTTTGGGACCAGAGAATGATGTCTGTCAGGATAACTCCAAAGTGAGTAATTTAGAAAAGTTGGTGGAGGGTGGGAGGAGCCATATCACCTAGGCTTTTGAATTACAACCTGGACTTTCCATTATTAGATTACAATAAAGCTTGCAGTGCAAAAAATTAGTCAGAAAATTACTCAAAATGGGACCCATGGTGAATATTACAGTGATATTCATTAACAAATGTTAAACCACCACTACTTTTCATGGGCCAGTTTTGTTTTGCCTACCCTGAATACAATTACACAAGAACTGCATCAGTATCTATGCCTCCTTCAGTGTCACCCCCATCCTTTCTACTTCCTCCTACCAAACTCTTAAAACCAGTTGCACTGCTGAACTACTAAACACACTAACTTCTACACACTTAGTGATGGAGTTTCCATTACCAAGGCACTTCTGTCAATTGGGTTATGTTTAAACTTCCATTGTACCCTTTGCCAATCCCTTCCTCTTACCCTCCTTTCATCTCTCCCATTTTCATACTGTTAGTCTGCAGTAAAAACCTGGAACTTCATTACCCTCCTTCCTACATCTTGCCAACAGTCAGTATCACCAAACATGCAAATGAGTGCATTTCTATGTGTGTGGTTGTACGTGGCATATTTGTATTTGAAACATCAGTAGCTAGATTAGATTAAATTATATTAATACTTGTTCCACAGATCATAAATACAACATTTTGCAATGATGTTTAACATGTCAGTGGTGTCAATACACGACAATATTTTAAGCACTTTTATTTTAGAGTTTATTTTTTAATCTAAATTCCTAGATTTTATCTAAAAATTCATTGAATGTGTAGAAGGAGTTGTCATTCAGAAGTTCTTTTAATTTAGTTGGCTATCTGTCAGACTTGATGCTACTTGGTAAATAACCAAAAACTTTTGTGGCAGCGTAACTCACCCCTTTCTGTGCCAAAGTTAGATTTAACCTTGAATAGTGAATATCATTCTTTCTCTTAGTGTTGTAGCTATGCACACTGCTATTACTTTTTAATTGGGTTGTATTGTTAATAACAAATTTCATAAATGTACGTAAAAAATAGATGAAGTCCACTTACCAGGTGAAGGAGCACAGGCAGTGATAGCAACAAACACACACACACACACACACACACACACACACACACACACACACACACACACACAAACGCAAGCTTTCGCAGCCTAGCTGCTTCGTCAGGCAGAAGGAAAGGAGAGAGAGAAAAGGAAATGATGAGGGTTTTAAGGGAGTGGGTAAGGAGTCATTCCATCCCGGGACAGGAAAGACTTGCCTTGGGAGAGAAAAAGGAGGGTAAACAAATACACACACACCCACACATTTACACAGATGCAATTACACTTAGGCAGACATACTGTAGAACTGTAGAAAGCAAAGAAGTTAGAAGTTAGACAGAGATACCACTTGAGGCAGAGGCTCTGTCCAGAGAACCAAGGCAAAGATGTTAAGATGGTGGGTGGGAATTCGAATTTAGCGGAGGTTGAGACCAGGTGGGCAACGGGAAGAGAGAATATGCTGAAGGGCTAGTTCCCATCTCCGGAGTTCTGAAGGATTGGTGTCGGTGGGAAGTATCCAGATAACCCAGACGGTGTAGCACTGTGCCAAGATGTGCTGGCCGTGTCCCAAGGCGTGTTTAGCCACAGGGTGATCCTCATTACCAACAAACACTGTCTGCCTGTGACCATTCATGCGAATGGACAGTTTGTTGCTGGTCATTCCCACATAGAACGCTTCACAGTGCAGGCATGTCAGTTGGTAAATCACGTGGGTGCTGTCGCAAGTGGCTCTGCCCTTGATTGTGAACACCCTCCAGGTTACGGGACTGGAGTAAGTGATGGTGGAAGGGTGCATAGGGCAGGTTTTACAACGGGGGCGGTTACAAGGGTTGGGGATTTCATATGAATGGACTAGGAGGTTACGGAAGTTAGGTGGGCGGCGGAAAGACACTCTCGGAGGAGTGGGGGAGGATGTCATGAAGGATGGATCTCATTTCGGGGCAGGATTTTAGGAAGTCGTATCCTTGCTGGAGAGCCACATTCAGAGTCCGCTACAGTCCCAGAAAGTATCCGATGACAAGAGGGGCACTTCTGGGGTTCTGAATTTGGTGGGATGAGGAAGTGGCTCTGCTAATTTGCTTCTTTACCAGATCAGGAGGATAGCTGCGGGATGTTAAGGCTGTTATCAGGTTATTGGTGTACTGGTTCAGGGATTCAGGACTGGAGCAGACTCGTTTGCCACGAAGAAGACGTCTTCCTCTTTCTTAATGTAGTCTGCACCAAAGTAAGTAATTAAAATTTGTAATCACGATATTGTACTGAACAATTATGAAAGCAGAGAGGTTTCTGATGAGTGTCACTCTTGTGTGTATATTGTCTCTACTGGCAGGCACAGAGCAGAAGTATCTCTTGAGTGAACATTCAGATGTGCAGAACAGATTTTGTGTCCTCAACTTTAAGAAGCAAATGTCACCCAATATTGGGGAAAAATCTACTAATTGCCGACTTTATCTTTGTCCTTTTTTGTTCGGTTAAAATGGATGACTATGTGTAAACGGCCATTTTAGCGATGCTTCCTCAGATTTCTTGTTGCTCCTGTCTCACATTTATTTAGATATTATTTCATAACATGTGGTTGCTCTATGAAAAGGAGGTGGTGCTTCATTGCGGCCAATGTGGTACAAACCGATTGTAAGAGCAAATGAATGTATGGAAAGAGTGGACTTGTTTCAATATCACGTGGTAATTCCAGCTTAATGCTGAAAAGATGTACAGAACCCAATGCTCACTCCACAGATATTTCTACCCTATGTATACTTAAGTGGCTATACCCGTCAAAAGATGCGCTTATTTTCTTTCCACAGCATTGAAAACCATGTGGAATACAGCTAGGAAGAATTTTTTTTTTTTTTTTTTGCCTACCCGAGTTAAATATTACTTGCAGTGGCAGCGGTTTAGTTTGCTATCATTGGCAACGAACTATTCGCTTTAGTAGTAAGACTGTACTACATTTTTTTTTTTTTAGGTATTCCTAAACAGAATGGACTCAAGATGTAGTAAGTACTTGTGCATCGAAATCAGAAAGGAAACTACATAAATTCGTGTTTTCTTGCAAAGAATTCTTAGTAAATGAAAACATCAATAGACGCGAAGGAACATAGTTATGTTTTAAATTCAAGTGATACCCCTGGAAAGAAGCACTTTTTTCTTTTCATGGCACTGCAAGAAGGTGTGTGGGATACAGTTAGTAATTTTTTTTTTTTTTTCATACCTGGGTTAAATTTTACTTGCAGTGGCAGTGAGTGATTTAGTATGTTAACATTGCCAATGAAATATTCACTTTAGGAGGATCATTAATTTACTGATCAGAACAACATTAATTATTTATTTCATTATTAACTATAAGAACTATTCCCGTCATTTTATGTGACTGAATTTTCATAAAGGATTCAACAGCCGTTGTCAACATCAATACACTACACCGCTGCTGTAAGGAAAATCATAACCATTGTTTCAGTGTATTACACCTTAGTTATGAGAATAAACAACACAGCATCACCATCTATTAGTCATTTGATATACTATGTCAGTAACAACGCCTCTATCAGGTTTTTGCTATACTACGCTGCATTTCAAACATAGCTTACACCAGAAACTACAAACTACAATATCTTATCTTCCCCTGATCCGATTTCGATGAAATGAAGCTTATATGTTGCCCCAAGGTGCTCTCAGTTGACCTATAAAACCTCATGAAAGTTTGTATAGTACCCTTTGAGATTTGCTGTACTACACCATACTTATAAAGCATAGTATACACATAAAACTTCAAATTACGATATCTTTCCTTCCTCGGATCTGATTTTGATGAAATTAAGCCTATGTTACTCCATAAGCTATTCCCAATTTACACGTGGAAACCCATGAAAGTTCGTGTAGTACTTTTGGAGATTATCTTCAACAAATAGACATACACAATAGCTTAAGCAAGTGAATAAATTACAGTATCTTTATTTTCTATGATACAATTTTAATTATTGAAGCGTTTATTGAACCACACAATATTCTTAAGTTACATGGGAAAATCCAATGAAAATTCGTAAAGTAGTTTTGGAGATAAACATGTTCAAAGAACAGACAGACATGACAATCTTAGATAAAAATGTCAAACTAAGATATTCTTATTTTTGTGATCTGATGTTTATGAAACAAAGTCTACATGTTGTCCGGAGTTACGTTCAAGTTACCTGTGAAAACCCCATGCAAATCTGTTAAGTAATTTTGGAGATAGAGGTTTTTAGTAATTGAACAAACAGACTCGACAGTCACTGAAAACACTTAAAATTACAAATTTTTTTATGTGATCCAATTTTGATAAAATTATGCTTATATGTTGACCCAAACTTTTTTCATGTCTCCTGTGAAAAATCGCATGAAGATTCGTCCATTAGTTTTGAAGATTGAAGCGAACAGTGACAGGCCTACATTTACAGATTTATTATTAGTATAGATATTTAACTATTTTCTTGGTGAAACAGCTTTTGAATACCCTTACGAATTTATCATGAAATAAGTTATATTTTAAATTAGCATCAGGTTTCTTATAAACCTTATCCCAGGCCAGACTTCCTCTGAAATTTTCTAGTTGTTAAATCGTTAAGAGAATGCACAACTCTAGGGGACTGTTTCGAATGACTGAATGGAGCTATTTGTATACTGTAAATAGCTGTGCTTCACAATCAGAAAGACCATTCTCAATAGAATGAGCATTTACATTGTTAAACTTAGCTTGGTCTATAAAATTGTTATCTAGAAAACTGGTAATGTTTGCTGCATGTTAATGTGCAGCCTACATCAATCTGCTTTATATCATTGGTTCCTTTGCTCATAACAAATACTACACAACTTATTAAAAATGCATTTACCTCATGCGAAAAACTGTGAGTTTGTAATTAATGTGGTTGAAGAGAGATCCCAGTAAACCACCGATAATTCCCATAACAACAAAAATCAATAGTTCACTCATTTCGTAGGAAATATTTTCAAACTTCCCGAAATTCAAAAGTCCAGAATATGTCAGTTCACCTGCAATAAAACACAGAATTGTTAACACTATGTGCATTTTAGATTTTTTATAGGTTGTATCACATTAATCAAAGCAAATCTTTTTAGAATCCTTGAAAATGCAGGTGACAAAGCTGAGAACATGAGAATTATTACCAGTAATGCCTTAGCTATTTCTAAACAACAGCAAAGTTTTGACAAGTGTGAATTTACAAAAAGAGAAGGAAAAGTTTATTTCTTCCATGATTGCTAGTCCAGCAAGGTTCACAGGAGAATTTCTGTAGCCAGGTATGGGCTAAGTAAAGCTGTGAGGCAGAGTCAAGTGTGCCAGGATAGCTCAGTTGGTAGACCGCTTGCCCACAAAAAAGTAAAGGTCCCAGGTTCCAATCCCAGTACGGCACACAGTTTTAGCCTCCCAATCAGTTTCATATACTTTTTCTTTCTACTTATGATTTTTCCCAAATACCAATTTTAAGTTTGTTCCAATATATTGTAACACACAAGACTTCACACTAGTTCTGTATGAGGTATTTCTCTTTATAGAACAAATAGTTCTGTTTTGTCTTCTCTATATCATGTGGCCTCAAAGAGTCTCCTGTAACAGTACAGGCTTTGCCATCGGCACTAAGCAGAAATTACACTGTTGAAATGCACGAAAATAAATGCACCCACATTTCTGTTCAATTTACCTATTTAATTACTACTAAATTACATAATGTATTAAACATTTCATTCACAACATCCTTTCCTTCCTTTTCTTATGAGCCAATATATAGTGTAAACTGCTTATGTTTTACAACAAGCAGGACAGAACACGTTTCCACCCATTACTTCATACATAAAATGTAATTTTGAACTCTTAAATTATTATGTGGTGGTGGATATTTTGTGGTTTGTGTTCACAAAATGGACCTACTTTTCAAGCATCTTTGGTGATTATTTAGACTGGGAATTCTGATACCATTCTTGTAATGCACTTAACACAATTTTACTGATAAGTTTTTATTTCTGTATTCATTAGAATTGTTATTTGTAGGAACATGTTATATTATTTGAAAGTACTTGCTTCCATCAACATTATTCAGTTTAATATCAATTGCAGGAGATAAAATTAAACCCCTTGCTCTTATTAATTTATCATTACTTAATATTTACATAAATAAATTACTGCACAGTGACATCGCATACACTAAATAGGGCCCCTCATGTTTTGGGCAAATTCGTTCTAATTAACACTTGGCGTCCTCTTAGAATTTCTTCACGTGCTATGTTATTGATATGCTACTCATATCAAACTACCAGCTTAAGTATGAAATATAAATACAGTGGACCCCCAATTTTATGTTTTTCATGGGATTTAAAAAAAAAAAAAAAAAAAAAAAAAAAAAAAAAAAAAAATGTGTAAAAATGGAAAATAACTTTTTTAGCACTAAAATTTGCTTATAGGATCACACTTGCATTTTCATTGTTTTTATATGATATATAACATAACAGACATCACAATACTAGGCAGAGTCTGTTTTTAGTATGCAATAAATGTTATCTGAATTTCAAAGTGTAACAAACTGGTAACTTCACAGGAAACATGACAATTTCATTCATCATAATGTTTTCTTGAAGGCTGCATCTGTCTTTCCATATCCCATCATCAATCCTGTTTCTGCCGCCAAAGATGTCTTGTGCACAATAAGCAGTTGACCACAGATTGTAAAAACTCTCTTACCTATGACCACCGTAAATGTAACCATTTTTCAAATCTGTGACCCTAAATTCACTTTCATGTCCAAAATTTATTACCATACGATTTCCTTCACATCCCTTGGAAACAAACATTTTGCAAATGCCACCATGTACGATTTTACCAGAGGTTCCACTGAAAACTGCAAACCACTTGTCATAATGTGTGTGACTTTATACCTGGCTCACACAGTTGCTTCAGTTGTATTCACTTCATTGTCATTATGTGGAAAGTACACACACACACACACACACACACACACACACACACACACACACACACACACACACACACACGTATTACTGCACATGAAGAGTAATGCTTATAACATCTGTGACAGTAATTTTTTTTAAGTAACATCTCCCACTCTTAGTCTGACTTTTAGGTCTCTGCATTTGTTGCCTTCTAGTAGCTCATAATGCGGTTTTATGTTGTACTAATTATCAGAGTTACGTACTTTCGCAGACGTCCACCCCTTCTCAATAAATGTAATGCATCCTATATCTGATACACAGAGCTTCCATGATTAACCATAGGTGTTACTGAACAACGACCATTTTAGTTGTAGCTTTGCTTGATGCAGTCAGATTACCAAGAGGTGAAATATGGTGCTCTCCAAGTATCAGTATTAGGGCCAGTTCTGTTCCTCTTTATGTTAATGACCTAAAAACTGCCAAAATGCAAACCAGTTTGCCGATGACATGAACTTTCTAGTCAGAGCAAAAATCAAAAAGTTACTGCAAGAAAACATTACTAAAACAATGGATAAAATATCAGAATGGTTCACACACAATTATCTGATGATAAACGAGTAGAAAACTGTAGCACTAAACTTCCGCAATGTAAATGAAAGGATACTAGGTACTATAAATATGCAGCAGTCAGCAAAGATGTAAATAGAGTTTATCACAAAGTTTCTTGGACTCTTGGTCCAGGATAATATCAGATGGGGAACTCATTGACAATCTGGTCAAAAAATTCAGCTCTTTCGGCTATATTCTGAGGATCCTTTAAAGCTGCTGTAGAGATTAAATTAGATTAGATGTACTTTTCGTTCCAGTAGTTCTGAATTGAGGGAATCCTCTAGGATGTAGAACATGTCAGAACAAAATAGACAATATATACTTACAAAAAGAGAGCATGTGTGTTAATGTACCTTCCACAGACCCCAAAAGTAAATTGCCCTTGTGGATGTGGAATTGGTCAGGAAAAACAATTATCTTAAAATTATTTTTAAAGGACACAAGACTCATTACTAATTACTGATTTACTAAGTGCATATTATTTTTGTTTTTTACACTGCTTAACAATTATTACATTACTGCACAAAACTTGTACTGAAGACAAAATGAAACACAGTATTCATATTTGTGAATATTATATACAATAAGTTACAATAAATCACTTCTGGTAAGAAATTCATCAATGGAGTAGGAGGAGTTGGCCACCAAAAAATCTTTTAGACTCTTTTCAAACTGTACTTTATTGTGAGTTAAATTTTTTATGGCTGCTGGCATGTCATTGAAAATGTGTACTGCTGAATATTGGACACCTTTCAGAGCCAAAGTAAGTGACTTTAAATCTTTATGCAAGTTATTAGCAAAGAATGTCTACGAAATGTCTACTAAGCAAATATTCACTCACTCCTGAAGCATGGTGTAATTTTCTAAGGATCCAAACAGTATCAAACTATTTCGAGTTCAAAAAAGAATAATAAGAATCATATGAGGTCTCTCTTCCAGACAATCTCTCAAATCACTACTCAAAAAAACTGTCTACACCTACATACATACTCCGCAATCCACTGTAAGGTGCATGGCGTAGGGTACAATGTACCACTATTAAGCATTTCCTTTCCTATTCCACCCCAAAATGGAACGAGGAAAAAAAGAATGCCTGTATGCCTCAGCACGAGCCCTAATTTCTCTTATCTTGTATTTGGAATCATTATGGCAAATGTAAATAGGTGGCAGGAAAACATAATTTTCCAAAAAGAACATCGTCTTTCCTCCAACGATCCCCATTTGAGATCCCGGAGTATTTCCGTGACACTCACGCATTGGTCAAACCTACCAGTAATGAATCTAGCTGCTCGCCTCTGAACTGCTTCTACATCTTCCTTTAAACTGATCTACTGCAGGTCCCAAACACTTGGGCAATACTCAAGACGTGGTCGTACAAGCATTTTATAAGCAGTCTTCCCAAAATTTTCTCAATAAACCAAAGTCGGCTGTCCGCTTACTCGCAACTGTCTTTACATGTTCGCTCCATTTCATATCGCTCTGCAATGTTACGCCTAGATATTTGAATGCTGTATTAGAACATTATGGGATTGATTTTCCTATTTGTGTGTGTCACCTTACATTTTTCTGCATAGAGAGCTAGCTGTCATTCTTTGCACCAACTAGAAATTTTGTCCAAGTCATCCTGTATGCTATTACAGTCAAAGACGACATCCTCCCATACACCACAGCATTATCAGCAAATAGCTGCAAATATCAAGTTACTCTGTCCATCAGATCATTTATAGAGATAGAAAATAGCAGTCCTATCACACTCCCATGGGGCACACTTGACCATACTCTCGTCTGATGAACACTCGCCATTGAGAACAACATAATATGTTCTATTACTTAGGAAGTCTTCAATCCAGTCACAAACCTATTCCATATGTTTGTATCTTCATTAGCAGTCTGCAGGGCAGATCCTTCCACCGCCATGCCTGCATATTTATGAAACTGTACTATTCATTAAGCAGTATGCAACATAAAAAGCCACACACTACATTTTTTAGGAAGACAAACACACTCACAACACAAGGCACAAGTCAAACAAAAACCAATCTCTGCAAAATCGGAGTCCCATATCTGGGAAAGAAGTGATGCAGGTTTTAAAGTTGCGGTGAAGGCATATCTAATTTACCATAGCTTCTACAGCCTTAAGGGGTACCTCCATGAATAATAACTGAGTAAATAATAACTGAACTGATGACAATAATGTACTAATAAATTGTAAGTAATTAACCAAACTTAACAACTTTATTGTAACCTTAACTGGTAGCCATGCTTTATGACAAATTTTACTGCATTAAATGTATCCAACATTTTCCTGTGCACACCATGTAGAACACAAGGTCTCATGGATAAATAAATAAAGCACAGTGTTTGCTTTGCCCTACCACTTCGTCTCTGAGATGCTGCAAGCAGTTCTGTGAAGAGCTCTTCCATCCAGGTACACATGGGTAAAATGCAACTTTCTACGTTTGCTCGCATTTGCTTCTATCTGCTCATGCTCACTGTTTTTTAGACCACATTTTCTCTCCACCTTGGTCCATGTAGTACAGATATATTTGTCTACAATTTTCCCATTCGGTGTCGGCGTCGTTAACAACATGAATTGCAAGAGAAACAGTAGTACAGCTGTAATGTAATGTTGCTGATAAAAGAATGTAGATACTATATATCCTGCTCGGATCCAAGATTATATATATGTTTATCAACCACTGGAGTGAGTGATCATTATGGCAGGAGGTGAGGGTAGCTATGAAAGGTCAATGTGTGTGCAATTCACCTGCTATTTGAGGATGCAGTGGCATTCAGCACTCTCTCTCTCTCTCTCTCTCTCTCTCTCTCTCTCTCTCTCTCTCTCTCTCTCTCTGTCAATATAAAAAGGTGGTGCTAAAGATGTGGCTAGTTTGTGTGACACAGGCTGTACCTAGCCTGAAATGTATGCTGGTGTCAACAGCAGCCCATCATACTGAGAGTGTGGCGTGTTTCTTGAGGTGAGTGTCAGCCAACCAAATAATGCAGGCAATACAGTAACCAGGGTGCTGATATGGAATGGCAGGCAACAGACAGCAAAGGTAGCTAAGGCTGACACTGCAGCTGGACTGTTTACACTAATCAACGATAAGCATAAAGGGGCAGGTAGAGTCCACAACGCCAGCACGGACAATGGCGATTATGTGCATGCACAAGATGATTGACACTAGCAGGTTTTGTCAAATCAGTAAGTGATGGCTGGACATCCAGATGGCCTAGGAACAAAATCTAGTGAGTGGAGAAGATGACCAGCAGCTAGAGCTGTATGCAGAAGAAGACGGCTGGGCAAAGTATTCTGCACAGCCACAGAGGCAGCTTACATGGTGACTTCGCCAGTTTACAAATTTCCTGTCCCCGCTGTCAGCTGACTAGGGCACTTGGGCTACACGTTCTTGGCAGTAGTGTTATTCGCCTGAGTTTCAGCATTCAAATGGATACACTGCACACTCAGTGATGAATATTCTGATGTCTTAATTTTGAAGCCATATAGATGATAGCAAAATTAATGCATTTTCTGTGTGATTTCTTTCATTTAGACAAAAGTGTCAGTGATAACAATTCCTAAGAAGTGCTCTGTTTCATTTGTGGGTAGAGAGCAACTGGAAATTTTAACGAAGTGTCAATAAATATTTCATTTATACTGCCACGAACATGTAGCTGCTGCATAAATTAATGTGTGTAGTAAACAAATATAATATTTTATCCACATAAAATAACACTTCAATGCTTGTTTTGTACTGAGTACAGTTTTCTGTGCCACTTTTGTACGATAACAGACAGCATCGGAGTGGAAACACGATAAAATGATTTCATTTTTGAAAGTGAAAATATTGTGCTCAATCAAACATAATGAGAATAAATTTCAGTAACAACATTACACTATGAAAATTACAAAATACTTTCTCTCACAGCATAACTGAACTAACAAAGCCAGTATCTCGAGAAAATATAAGGGACTAAGCAACATAGCTTCCTTTGATCAATGTATAACAATACTGAAATATGTCCAAGTGGAAATATAAACACTGTATGTTGTGTTAGTCAAGAGTGACATTAACGTAATTTATCTGGAAGTGTTTCAAAATATGACATCTCCCTGATTCCATCATTCAGACTTTAATAATGATCAGATGTCTGTGGAATGTAACATCCAATTATCTTTAGCCTGAGACAGGAATAATGCTCAAAGTGAAACACAAATGACTCAAGATAGACAACTCCGATAGTATAATAGAGATAACATATAGAGATCCAATTTCCATACATATTTAGTAATTATGAAGCATTGCCAAGTTTGCTAATAACAAGATAAAATATGGCCGTTTTTGTGAAATGTGATAGGTCTTGCACATGCCAGACATAACAACAACTAAAGGGAACAGCCATGGGAACCAGGATGGCCCCTTCGTATGCAAACTTATTGATGAGATGCTTAGAGGAAACCTTCCTGAATACCCAAGACTGTCAACCCAAAGCCACAAATACACACACATACCCACACGCAAACACACCTAGGCAGACATTTGTAGAAACCCAATTTCTACAAATGTCTGCCTAGGTGTGTGTGCGTGTGGATACGTGTCAGTGTGTGTGTGTTTATTTACCTTCCTTTTTTTTCCCCTAAGGTAAGGCCTTCCACTCCTGGAATTGGAATGACTCCTCTTCCACCCCCTTAAAACCTGCATCCTTCCCTTTTTCCCCTCCTTCCTTTCTGTTTCCCTGATGAAACACACACAAAGTGTTTTCAAGATTTCTAAATATTTATTCGAGTATTCTAATTGATTTTTTATTAAGTGAAGAATATTTTAAAGTGAATTTTGAATGTGGTCTTAAAGACTTACAAAGAATCTGTGTGTCACTAAAGTTGCACGACTATTGATACTGTGATATCGATAGCAGTTATAGACGAGCTGTGTAATAAACGGAGACTATCATAGCCACTGAAATTAAAATTTTACTCAGGTTTTGCCAACCTATTGGATCTGACTGTGGAATCTAATTTTGAATTAATTCATTTATCAATTTGAGGCACTTCAGTAGGCAGAATATGAAGACTAGTTTTGACGGTCATTATAATTTCTGTTGCTGGCATGCTAGTTAACTTCAGGTAGGAAGTAAGTGTCATTTGAGAAGCTGTTCGTTTATTATATCTGAAGTCACTTCAAAACTAAAACCAGCACACACTGTTCAAAGCACTCTTGGCAAAGCGTGAAACAGAAACAACAAATTGATGCTATTGACTGGGTCGTCATATGGTATACCGGCTCTTGTTACTGAGTATTGCCCCACCAGCCATCTTCCAACATGCACATAGCTGTAGGTGACAGTCACCCAGAGGGAGTACCTGAAGCACAGGAAGCAGCAAGCAGATAGTAAAGAGAGTCCAGCAATGACAGCCTGTCGACCCATCTGAAGATGGGTGTCATGCACCCCCCCCCCCTTTCTATGATGCGATGAAGGAAACATTAAATGTTGACAGATTGTATGTGCCACCTGCTACCATTACAATGTACATGCATGCAAAAATGTATCACTTCAACAGTAATAATGAAGTGATAATAGGTGAAGCCAGTTACCTCATTTTCAGTTTTGATCCATTCTCTCCTGTGCAAACACAAGATAATGGTATTTAACACTATCAAACTGTATGAGAAAGTATGAAAATTAAAGCAAACACAACTGATCAAAGATACCATACTGCAGACTTGTTTTAGAAATAAGTTCTATTACTGCCACTGGGTGCTTATTATGTTATGCTAATTATTATATTGAACTGACCTTTTAGATAGGCTACTTATATTCTTTTCCAGATATTTTCAGTTATTTACCTGGGTGCCCATGATATGTACTCAGGACAACATTAAGAGTAAATGCAGATACCATTGAAGCAAAAAAAATTCTCCATGTAAGACTCTGATTCCAGAAACTGCTTCCTTCCTCTAAACTGAATAGCACACCACCTGTAAAATATGTAAATTACAAAACAAAACTGAATCTCAACTTATAACAACTACTCAAAGAAAAATTAATAAGAAAAATTCGCACAAAAAACAGATGAATGCTCCTTCAAAATAATGTGTGTCTCAGCATATGAATTCACTATCAATATCATGCAATTTGCACTACTTTAAAAGTTTTTGTCATGAATGCAATATGAATCATAGCTTATTTATTTATATGCAAAACAAACATTCCACACATCTTAAAACTTATAACCCACATCCTTAACTTATTTGTTGTATGATAATCACTTCATCAATCTATTCCCATTAATATTTGAAGCCATAGACACAATAACAAATTCTTTTATTAACAGATGCCCTGACAGTGACATTCTAAGCATCCTACTACTGTGTCAGCCGGTAGTTCTGAAATATTCCCCCAATGGCACCACTTATCATTAACTTCTTAGACCACTGAATTTTAATCTGCTAAGCGACTGATTCATCAGTCACCTGCTCCTCTCTCTATGCTTTTCTTTTCAACTACTTTGAGTATTACTGTTTTCCCATGGCCTTTTTTCCTTATTTATCATTACTCTTTTACTATAGGCCTCATAGATACTTTGTTAGCAGCTGATTGTTATTCATTCCATACTCTCTGCACTTGGCGTTTATTCTCCTACTAGCATGTACATTCATTAAGCAACAGTACAAAAATGTAAGTGTTAATTTTAGCCCATTATATGAACTTATCTTTATTACAATCTATTTTTTTCAAAACTGCTTCAAATTTCTGTAACCGACTTTTGTACGTTCTATAGCCTTTACTGTATACCAATGCACTTGTTTGTCTATATAGAGCCCAGAAGAAGAGCAGTCAAGCGCCCGAAACCGGTCGTTAAAGTTAAAAATAAATAACCACAAGCACCTGGTTGCTGCATTTCATTCATTTATAATAATAAATCATATTCCATAACACATTTTTAATAATGCATGTATTTTACATTATGAACTCCTCATTTTAGGTGTAATATAATAGAATAATTGCTATAGTTATTTTGACAAATTATTTTTACTGTTTATTATCTCCCATAATAAATATCTCATGCACAACACATATTAAAATAAATTTACAGGTGATAATATATTGTAAAAATAATTCATCAAAATAAATGCAGCAACAACTATTGCATTACACCTGAAGATTACACTCTCACAAAATGAGCAGCTCATAGTGTAAAATACACAAATTATTAAAGATAACAGTGTTTTTAGTAGAATGTGTTATGTAAATATACAACATTAAATAATAGTTACATAGCTGGCAAAACCAAAGAACAGAAATGCATAGGAAATGTCTTTATCTGCAACACTGTACTTCGACTAATGAAAAGAAGTCCATAGTATTCCACAGAAAATATAAAAATGAATGGAATGCACAGAAAAGGGAAAGGGTCCATTTTGTCTCTTAAGTCCTTTATTCCATGACAAAAACAATATCAATATATTAAGTAGTTGATGCTTCAGCACACCTGCACACTATGCAATCTGTGATATGATACACTTCATCAGTGCAGTCCTAATTACTGGAATAGAATCTTTCCCAGGCAGATTCAAATTCTGTGCCTTAAATTTCTGAATGGTATTTGAAAAGAACACCCTCTTCCCTCCAATGATTCTTATTTGAGTTCTCCAGGCACCTCTGTAAAAATCACACATTGCTCAAACCCAACACTAACAAACAAAATAGCTTGCTCGTAGTTGTTGTTGTTGTTCGGGACTAAACAGCTCTGTCATCAGTCCCCTGAATAGCTTTCTTCTGAATTGCTTCTATGACATGATAGCAGGAGAGGAAAACTAACAAAACCTAGGAAATGCAAATGGTCATTAGGCAGAAAGAAGAAAAAAAGTTAAGCTTTTTAAGGAACAAAAACTAAGGAGTGGAGGAGGGGGGGGGGCATTAGGCACTACAAATAGTAGCACCGGTGGTTATAATTAAACATGTTTTGAGGTCTCAAATGAAGGTTGCGCTGTATACAATGTAGTATGGTGAAACACTGGATGTTCATTTGTCATCGTGGATCCCCATGAACCACAGACATTTCTGAGATGCGGAGGTTTGCGTGCCTCAACAATACAGATAGCTGTACAGTTAGTATAACCACAATGAAGGGGTATCTGGATAGAGCCCAGACAAACGTGTGGTTCTGGAAGAAGAACAGCAGCCTTTTCAGTAGTTACAGTGGCAACAATCTGTCTGTAACATCCGCTAACATGGCTTTGCATAGAGCTACTGCAAACACCTGAAATCAAAAGGAAACTACTGCTTTACTTTTTCCTAGGACATGCGGCTCTATTGTATCAATGTATGATTGTGTGTGTTCTGGGGTAAAATTTCTGAAGGTAAAATAGTCCCCCATTCAGACCTCTGGGCGGGGACTACTAACGAGAATGTCCTGACCAAGAAAAACTAAAGAGATATTCTACAGTTGGAGCATGGACTGCAATGGTACGTTAGAAAATTTGAAAAATGGATTGTATAGGTTGAAATCGGATATAGTGGAGATTATCGGAGTTCGGTGACAAAATGAGTGCACAGTTATAAATAAAAAATCAATTGGGGATCTCGCATGATTAGGTTTAATACTGAAAAAAAAAATGAATGCAGGGTAAGTTACTATCAACAGCATAGTCCATGCATTAACATAGCAAAGAGACAGACACGAAGCCAACACAGACCACAGTAGTACAAGTTTATATGCCAACTAGCTGCCAAATATGAGAACATTGAAAACATATATGATAAGATAAAAGATTATTGGGTGTAACACAGCAGTCTGTCACAATAAATATGTTTATTACTCACAGATCGATTTTGGCTAAGTAACTAGCAATCATCAGTGTAATATCTACAAAATAAGAAACACGATCGCATAATCAGTGCATAACAAATGTAAATTACATCCATTTTTACACAAGAAATTTGGAGAAGGAATAAAAGTTCAGGGTGAATTAAGAAAAACTTTGACAGAATTACAATGTCATCAGCAAATGACAGAGATGGAAGAAAAGAAATTTGCAGTATATCTTGAATAAGAGAAGGTAACAATTGGTGGAACACATTCCAAGACATAAGGAACCATCAGTTTAGCATTGGAGAGAATTGCATGGGATAAAAATCTGAGAGGAGGAACGAGAGAAGCACAATAAGCAGGTTTATAAGGATGTAAGTTCTTATTCAGAGATAAAAGACGTTTGCACAGAACATAGCAGCATGGAGAATTGCACCAAACCAGTCTTTGGACTGAAGACCACAATGATAATATAATCAGTTCATTTGTGGAGTACATTGGAGATAAAAGAAAACTGAAGCAATTCCACTTCCTGGCAACATATGAAATTTTGGCACCATAAACAGTCAGAATGTGAAATGTTTTCTATTTTAATGTCACCATACCATGCCACTTCAAGACTCTTATTTCTGTATGAAACACAATGCCTTTTCAGAAAAAAGATCGTACTGCTGATTAAGTTGTTTTAGTGAATGCCAGGCAGCAATATCAATGCTCATTCTGCTGCTACACAACTACTCTGTATTCACACTTGAGTCCCTGGTAGAACTTTTTATCGATCCATTTTCAGACTATTTCTCCACTGTTAGCAGGAAAAAAAAACAACTGAATATTTCTATTTTAGCTCTAACTTATTTTATTGTGATGATCATTTCTTTCTATGTAGGTGAGAGTTAACAACACATTTTCTCATTCAGGAGGAGGACATTGGTGATTGAAATTTCATAAACAGTTTGATAAGTCATGGTTGCAAAATTTTAACACGAATAATCTACAGGAGAATGGAAAAGCTGGTAGAAGCTGACCTTGGGGAAGATCAGTTTGGATTCAGGAGGAACATAGGAACCCGGGAGGCAATACTCACTTTACGTCTTATCTTAGAAGATAAATTAAGGAAAGGCACACCTACATTTTTAGCTTTTGTAGATTTGGAGAAAGCATTTGATAATGTTGACTGGAATACACTCTTTCAAATTCTGAAGTCAGCAGGGGTAAAATACAGGGAAAGGAGAGTTATTTACAACTTGTACAAAAGCCAGACCGCAGTTATTAGACTCTAAGGGCATGAAAGGGAAGCATCAATTGGGAAGGGAGTAAGACAGGGTTGTAGCCTTTCTCCGATGTTATTCAATTTGTACATCGAGCAGGCGCTGAAGGAAAGCAAGGAAATATTTGGAATAGGGATTAAAGTTCAGGGGGAAGAAATAAAAACATTGCGTTTTGCTGATGACATTGTAATTCTGTCAGACAGAAAAGGACCTGGAAGAGCAGTTGAATGGAATGGACAGTGTGTTGAAGAGAGCGTATAAAATGAACATTAACAAGAGCAAAACAAAAATAATGGAATGCGGTCTTAGAAAATCAGGCGATGCTGAAGGAATTAGATTAGGCAACGAAACAATGAAGGTGGTAGATGAGTTTTGTTACTTGGGTAGTAAAATAACATGCGATGGTCGCAGTACAGAGTATATAAAATGCAGAATGGCAATATGGCAATGGGAAGAAAAGCATTTTTGAAAAAGAGAAATTTGCTAACATCGAATATTAAATTAAGTGTAAGGAAGTCTTTTCTGAAGGCATTTGTGTGGAGTGTTGCCTTGTACGGGAGTGAAACATGGACAATAAGCAGTGCGGACAGGAAGAGAATAGAGGCTTTTGAAATGTGGTGCTACAGAAGAATGCTGAAGATTTGATGGGTAGATCGCATAACTAATGAAGAGGTACTGAACAGAATTGGTGAGAAAAGGAATTTTTGGCATATCCTGACTAAAAGAAGGGATCGCTTGGTAGGACACATTCTTAGACATTGGGGAATCGTAAATTTAGCATTGGAGGGGAGTGTCTGGGGTAAAAATCGCAGAGGGAGACCAAGAGACGCATATAGTAAGCAGATTCAAGTGGATGTGGGTTGCCGATCTTATGAGGAGATGAAAAGGCTTGCTCAGGATAGAGTAGGGTGGAGAGCTGCATCAAACCAGTCTCCGGACTGAAGACCATGACAACATCGGACAGCAACAAAAAATTTCTGTTTTGAGCATGGCTTTTGATGTTGCATATCTATGAAAGTTACTTCCATATTGCACAACAGTAGAAGATCAGCTGGCTTTCTTTTTTACTTCAGTTCAAATCCCACCACAAACAGAAAAAATATTTCTTTTTATTTACTATTTTTAGAATGTTCTATGTTTTTCTTGATGTACTTGTAACTTCCAGAAAATTATTTCTGCATGTAAATAGTGGTGCACTTTAAGCAGGAGGCAGGCTGTACAGAGTGTATGCTTTTGTTAGCAATAAACATGTTTGAAGTTTTCAGAATGAAACACTCACTCTGCAGCGGAGTGTGCGCTGATATGAAACTTCCTGGCAGATTAAAATTGTGTGCCGGAACCGGGACTCAAACCTGAGACCTTTGCCAATTTTAATCTGCCAGGAAGTTTCATATCAGCGCACACTCCACTGCAGAGTGAAAGTTTCATTCTGGAAACATCCCTTAGGCTGTGGCTAAGCCATGTCTCCACAATATGCTTTCTTCCAGGAGTTCTAGTCTTGCATGGTTCGCAGGAGAGCTTCTGTGAAGTTTGGAAAGTAGGAGGCGAGGTACTGGCAGAAGTAAAGTTGTGAGGCGGCATCGTGAGTCGTGTCGGGATAGCACAGTCGGTAGTGCGCTTGCCCGCGGAAGGCAAAGGTCCCAGGTTCGAGTCCCGGTTCCGGCACACAATTTTAATCTGCCAGGAAGTTTCATGTTTGAAGTGTTGTGCTCTTAACGATCAGCTTTCAAATTCTGGACCACCTGCACTTTTCAACGTGACACTTTCTGGTGGAGGTGCTGGATATCCTGCAATACATCAGCACCATCATGGCTCTGGTTAGGCAGCGTAAGAGCCGTTCACCTACATGGACAACAGCCGAAATACAAAGGGTATACTCACTACCTCCGCCAGAAGGCCTGTGTCATCAAAAGACCCATGGATACAAAAACAGTAGTTAGCCAGCTGAAAATCAGACACCCATCGGTGTTTTCTGGAGACACTGAACAGGACCCAAACAAATGGCTGAAAGGATTTGACCAAGTCACTAAGTATAATAGGTGGGACCACATTATGTGCTTGGCAAATTTATATTTCTACCTGGATGGGATGGCCCAGCAATGGTTTGAAAATAATGAGGACAAGCTCTATAGCTGGGAAAAATTCCAGATAGAAGTTAAGAAGACAACAGGGTCCAATGACATGGTGCGTCAACACAGTCATATGCACAGTGTTTTGGCCCTTTGTCACATAGTTAATCTGGATATTACTTAGGGCAACAAAATTTCAAACCTGCTGAAGGGCATTGCAGAAGACATGTATCAAGCTCCTTTGTTAAAAGACGTTTCTATTACAGGAGTTTACCCAGGAGGATTGGATGAAAGAAGTATGACAGACTCCCAAATGTAGTCCCTATGGCCATTGTGGAAGACGAGAATTATTATACTACTCTCATATGACAAATTGTGGGAGAAGAATTACAACAGTTTATGACAGCCGGGACTGTTGGACCAAGTGGGCATCAGATTATGGCCACAGACGTCAGTCCTGTAGGTCATGAGGGAGCTGACACTGCTGAGAAAGAGGTATTTCAAACATTGGCACCTGTCAGCCCTGCCAGTAACACCCGATGTGAAGAATGGCCTCGCCCTACTATGACTTACACTGCAGCCATCAAATGGCAGCCTAGAAACAATGACACAGCCACAACCAAATTCTCTTTCATCTATGACTCCTCACAGGAGGACAGAAGACAACACGCCATTGTGTTTTCACTGTGGGCTTCCTGGACATGTTGAATTATACTGTACCTGGGGGAAGACGAGTATTTGACAATTATTATGCTGCTAGACACCAACCATTGGAGCAGCCCTTTCAACAGCAGTCAACTGCCAATTATTACCATCCACCTAAGGGGCGAAGCCCGTTGCCATATCCTGGACGTGTTCACTCTACAACATGCCATTGCTATTCGGCGTCGCCTTATAGAGAGATACTAGATGCTCTCCTAGCCGCCGTGTACAGGAAAACTAAATGAGGTGACCATCTAGAGAGGTGAAGCCACTGCAAATGAAAATCTGCCATATTGACGGTCACTAAGATGTCAGGAAATCTCATTGACGTAATCATCGAAGGCCAACCTGTCTGGGCACTTGTCGTTTCAGGAGCTGCCTTCTCTGTATTTTCAAATGAATACCACCTCAAACTAAAGAAGATAATATTTCTGTGATACAACAGCAAATGGGAAATATGTACGACCAGCAGGAACATGTGTTGCAAGAATAACTATCAACAACAGAACACAGCCATTGAAATTTGTTGTTTTAACAGAATGTAGCCATAATGCCATCCTCAGACAGGCCTTCCTTCAGGCCAAGAAGGAACATCTCGCCATTATCTAGGTTATTAACACGTTCTGACCACATTTATTTGGCAAACCGTTCATCACTGTAACAGACCACCATTCTTTATGTTGACTGACCAGTTTGAAGGATCTATCAGGTTGACTGGCAAGATGGGCACTAAAACTCCAAGAGTATGATGTCACAATGGTACTCAAGAACATGCGTAAACACAAGGACACCGACTGCCTTTCGAGGAATCCATTAGCCAAATACAACAGCATGGATGAAATTTTAGCCCTCACCAAGTTAGGTGACATTACACCAGAACAGAGGGAAGATCCTGCTTCATTGCAAACCATAGTGGCCTTGGAGAAAGGAGAACCGACCAAAGGAGAGTTTCAACTTATAAAATGGGAGATTGTATAAGAGCAACTACAATCCATTGGACAGCAAATAGCTACTGGTTGTTCCACCTCATCTCCGGCCAGCTATTCTTAAGTATTTCCACAATTTTCCAGTATCCAATCATCTGGGATTTGTGAGGACCCTAGACAGAATCAGATGCCGGTATTACAGACAAGGTCTCTGCCGATCTGTCAAGCACTATGTGAGTCACTGTAAGGAGTGCCAGAGACGGAAGCATGTGCGGCAGTTACCTCCAGCGCAGCTGGTACCAATTCCAGCTGCAGCAACTCCATTCCACCAAATTGGTGGTGGTGGTGGTGGTGGACATGAGGGACCAAACAACGAGGTCATCAGTCCCTTCAACCTCAAATTGTATACGCCACGGAACTCGACAAAAAGTGGGTGAAAGCCAAAAGACCATTACACTAGGAAGTAAAATCGACTCGCCAACAAGACTAAGACCATCCCAGGGCAGCAAATGCTACAGTGTCCGCTTCCACAGCTCCGGAAGCGACCTCTACCCTAAACCACAAGTTACTAATGGCACAGTGGTCAACGTATCACAGCTCCAGAGCAGGGAGAAATAAAGCTACATTAAAATGTAAAAGAGTGGGGGACTGGTGGGGATAAGGCTCTAAACCCCACAATCAGCCAAGAATCACAAACCCACTCTCACCCCAACCAAGCGAATCCTAGAGCTGACAATAAAATCGACTTTCACGGAGGAAGGCAAGGACGCGATCAACCATCTGTGGGTCATCCGCCAAAACTAAAGGCAATGCAGGCGGTAGGCCATAGTCGCCACGAAGTGTCGAATGAAGAGGACATTCAGTCAGAATATGAGACACAGATTGTACGGCTCCACAATCACAATGTGGTGGACTGTCATTTCGTAAAAGAAATCCATGGGTCAGCCTGCAGTGTCCAAGACGGAGGCGACAGAGGACAATTGATTCTCTCCGGGAAGAGCGTAAAGATGAGCTCCAAGCTGCAGTCGTATCTTTGATGGTGCGAAGTTTATTGGAAGGGGCAGTAGCTTTCCAACTGCTATCCCATGAGGAGTGAAGCAAAGATCTGACCTGCACCCGCAGATCCGCACCCGGAATGCGAAAGGGAGATGGGCAGCGAGTAATTGCCGATCTAGCCAACCGGTCAGCCTCTTCATTCCCTGTAATACCAACATGGCTTGGCACCCAGAGAAAGGTAACGGAGCAGGCAGCACGATGAAGGTCAGCAAGGAGATCGTGGATGGAAATAACTAAAGGATGGGAGGGGAAACAACGATCAATGGCCTGCAGACTGCTCAAGGAGTCAGCACAGATTAAACCACGTTCCACGGCAGAATGTTTAATAAAACAGAGGGCTCTATAAATCGCCATCAGCTCTGCCGTAAACACACTGCATGCCTCTGGCAGAGAATGGCATTCCGCCCCAACAGGAGATGTAAAAGCATATCCGGAGTGGCCCGCTGTTTTCGAGCCATCAGTGTAGAAGATAGAGGCTCCCTGAAACTCTTCTAGTACTGGGCGCACCAAACGCCGAAAGACCATGGGGGAAATCAAAGCTTTTGGGCCCTGGAAGAGATCCGCCCGAATTAGTGGTCGTGGCACCATCCACGGAGGTGTGCGTGCAGTAAAATGGGGGGCGCAATCTAGGGAAGGGAAATGGAAATCCCGGCAAAGAGAGGCAAGCCGCAGTCCGATGGGGAGGCCCGCCCGCGGCCGGGTATCAGGGGGTCGAAGCCCTTCATATGCAAAAACAACCTGGTAAGCGGGATGATCAGGATATTGCCAGATGGCGATGGCATAAGATGCCAGAAGCTGATGCCGCCTGACCTGAAGAGGGCAGATTCCCGCCTCAACAAGGAGACTGTCGACCGGGCTAGTCGGGAATGCACCTGTAGCCAAGCGGACACCGTAATGGTGAACCGGGTCTAATAATTTCAGGGCAGAAGGAGCTGCCGAGCCATAAACTTGACACCCATAGTCCAATCGGGACAAGATGAGAGCCCGATAGATACGGAGGATAGTTGTTCAGTCTGCACCCCAAGATGAATGAGCAAGGAAACGTAGGGCATTAAGTTTCCTCATACAACTAATCTTTAGGTGGCGAATATGGGGCACCCAAGTCAATTTTTTGTCAAAGAGAAGACCCAGGAAACGATGCTGTTGCTACAACTTCCAGGCGCTGATTACCCAAGAACAGTTCTGGATCAGGGTGAACTGTAGTACGACAACAAAAGTGCACCACCCTCGTTTTTGATGAGGAAAACTGGAAACCATGGGACGTAGCCCACACTGAAGCCCGCCGAATGGCGCTCTGGAGCAGACGTTCAGTAGAGGCTACTGAGTAGGAACTGTACCATATGCAAAAGTCGTCGACATACAACGCCGGGGTTACCAGTGACCCAACAGAGCTAACCAACCCATTTATGGCGATTAGAAAAAGTAACACTCAACACTGAGCCCTGGGGGACGCCGTTCTCCTGTATCCGAGGGGAGCTAAAGGAAGAGCCAACTCTGATACGGAACAGACGGTGGGATAAAAACTGACGGATAAAAATTGGTAAGGAGCCTCTGAGGCCCCAGTCATGAAGAGAACGTAAAATATGATGACGCCAAGCAGTGTCGTATGCCTTATGAAGATCGAAGAAGACTGCTACCAGATGATGTCTTTTAGAGAAGGCCTGTCTGATCGCAGTCTCCAGTCGAAGTAAATGGTCAATAGGGGATCGTCCCTCCCAGAACCAACACTGGTAAGGTGAGAGAAGTCCCCGGGATTCAAGAACCCAGCAATCTGCGGGCTACCATCCGTTCAAGTAGTTTACAGGGGACACTTGTCAGGCTTATTGGTCGATAACTGTCCAGCGCCGACGGGTCCTTTCCAGGCTTGAGGGCAGGGACCACAATACTCTCCCTCCACTGGGAGGGGAACACCCCTTGAAGCCAAATATGGTTAAATACTTTTAGGAGAAATTGTCGTTGTGAGGGGTTGAGGTGTTTCAGCAATTGATTATGGATATCATCAGGGCCAGGTGCTGAATCACGAGAAGAGGAGAGGGCCAGCGACAGCTCCCAGTCAGTAAAAGGTTCGTTATATGGTTCCACCTGGTGAGAAGTAAAGCCTAATTTGAAGGTTTCGGCCTGGTGTTTCTGAAGGAGAAAGGTCCCCGGATATGAAGTTGTCGCTGATACATTGGCGAAATGAGTTGCAAGATGTTCTGCAACAACAGACGGCTCTGTGCAGACCCCATCAGGCAGGGCAAGACCAGGGACGGAAGACGGCCGCCAGCTTACTTTGTTTGATTAAGTAACGAGCTCTGGTATGCAGACGTTTGAAATTTATGAGACCAGCGAGGGATGGGTGGTGCTTAAGATGTTGCAAGGCCCTACGGCGCTCGCGAATGGCTGCGGCAACAGTTGCATTCCACCAAGGGACCGGCCGGCGAGTAGGAGGGCCTGTCGACCGGGGAACAGCGGCGTTGGCAGCTTGGGTAATCATGTTGGTCATTTGGCTTATTATATCATCTATACAGCCTGAGGGGGAAGATGGGAACACAACCTGGGATGTATATAGCGGCCAATTAGCACGACGGAAAACCCAGCGGGGTACCCTGGCTCGTGGTAGGTGTGAGGGAAGTGAAAGGATCAACGGAAAGTGGTCGCTATCGCAGAGGTCGTCATACGCCGACCAGTGAAATAAAGGAAGGAGAGAAGGAGAAGTGAGAGAGAGGTCTATGGCAGAAAAGGTGCCGTGAGCGGCACTAAAATGAGTTGGGGAACCATCGTTGAGAAGGCTCAGATTGTGGTCAGCAAGAAACTGGTCTATGAGGCGGCCCCGGCTAGATGTATAAGCACTGCCCCACAAAGGATGGTGGGCATTGAAGTCCCCAAGGATGAGGTAAGGAGGGGGGAGTTGCTGAAGGAGGTCCACTAGGGACGCGAGTGTAGGTGGCCTGTCAGGGGGAAGGTAGAGGTTGCAAATGGTTAATGAAGTGTCCAAGTGAACCCGGACAGCAGCCACTTCCAATGGAGTTTGGAGAGGAATCCAGGTACTGCCAATATCTGTCCGGACCAAAGTACAAACCCCACCAGACGCCTGAAGGGGACCAACCCGGTTCCGACAAAAAGCACGGAACCCACGGAGGGTCGGTGAATGTGCATCCATAAACCTCGATTCCTGCAGGACGACACAGGCCGCAGAAGAGAGAGAGATTAGCTGTTTAATCTCCAAGAGGTGACGGTGGTAGCCATTACAGTTCCATTGGATGATCACATCACGAGGATCTAGGCGAGAAGCGAATGGCATAATGTCTGTCACGCCGCTTTGTCAGCGTCCGTCACCAAAGAAGAAGGGACAACATCCATAAATAGTTGGTCAGCCTCAGGCTCAATGGGATGAGCGAGTTGCGAAAGCACAGTTGGCACCTCCGGTGGTACCGGAGGGGCTTTATCTTGTAACTTTGGTTTCTTCTTCTTCTTCTTCTCCTTCCCCTTCTCCTTCTCGTGTGGGACGGGCAGGACCCGCCCCAGAGAGAGGACTTTTGTCAGTTAGGTCTGGTACTGACGAAGATCGGGCGACCTTTGAACTCACTGACTGGGAGTCCGATGGCCGACTGGAGGTCGAAGATCTCCGATCTGGGGAACGCCGGGACGGAAGGCCCTGAGATGGGGCACTGTCACCGGCAGGCGACGGAGAAGGGGTGCACTTCTTCAGCTGGGAAGGGGTGGGACACAAAGGGAGGGCTACAGGAGCTACAGGAGAGGGAGATGTGAGGGAGGGGTGTGGACGGGGTGTAGGGGGGAGATGGGAGTGGGAAGGGGAGGGTGAAAGGCTAGACGATAACGTCGTAGCGAAGGTCATCGCCATCTGCAAAGGATGCAGACGTTCATATTTACTGCGGGCCTCAGGGTACGTCAAACGCTCCAGGGATTTGTACTCTTGTATCTTCTTTTCTTTCTTAAACATAGGGCATTCTGGCGACCGTGAAGAGTGGTGTTGATGGCAGTTGACGCACACCGGCGGAGGAACACAGGGGCTCCCCTCATGTAGTGGGCGTCCACAATCACCGCATACTGGGACTGCTGTACAGCGAGAGGACATATGACCAAACCTCATACATCGAAAACACCGCATGGGAGGTGGAATGTAGGGCTTCACTTCACATCGATATATCATTATCTTGACCTTCTCTGGGAGTGTGTCCCCCTCGAAGGCCAAGATAAAGGCCCCAGTATCGACGCGGTTATCTTTAGGTCCCCTCTGAACGCGGCGAACAAAATGTACACCACGCCGCTCGAGATAGGCCCTAAGCTCCTCATCAGTTTGAAGGAGGAGGTCCCAGTGGAATATCACACTCTGTACCATATTCAAGGATTTGTGTGGGAGTATTGTTACGGGAATGTCGCCAAGGGTGGTGCAGGCGAGCAAAGCATCAGACTGGGCTGCCGAGACCGTTTTAATGAGTAATGATCCAGATCTAAGCTTACCCATAGATTCCACTTCACCAAACTTGTCCTCTATGGTCTCGACAAAGAACAGCGGTTTGGTGGTAGTAAAAGTTCCTCCATCAGTCCTCGAGCAAACCAGGTAGCGAGGAAAGCGTTTTGCTCCTAACCGGCGAGCCTGGCCTTCCTCCCAAGGGGTAGCAAGGGAGGGAAACATCCTCGTATCCGCAGTAACAGCATTGAACGATCTCTTCCTGTCTACAGAGACAGCCGATGCACGACCATTTTGGAGTTTAACTCTTTTCATGGTGCTAGACGTCCGCCCTGGTGTCACCCACTCCGAAACCGGGGCTCTCTCCATGGGTGCCACCCAGCCTCAGCAAAGGCCACCTGGCACGATGGCCATTGCCGGGAGTTCTGATACCCCTGAGGACAGGCATCAACTCCTTGGCTTGCATGCAGAGGTTGCAGCTCAGACACCAGACACCAGTAGTGTCAGCCAAAGGGTACACAACAGCCCCCCCCCCCCCACACGGACTGGCTACACGTGCTGGGGACCTAGCAGGGGATGGGGGCTACAGCGAGGAAAGGAAGTGGAAAGGAAAGGATAGGACCCGCGCCGTAGGGGCTAGGTCGGGAGTTCTTCCCCAATTGGCTCACACATTATCGGACAATTTTGGTATGGAAGGTCAAACCCCGAGGGGGACCAAACTGGGCCAAAAACCGGTGTACACAGCAGACAAAACCAAAGTGCAGGACAATCGGTACCATGGGATAGCCAAGCCGTCATCCAGAGTAACACCGAGAGACGGGGTTGGAGAGGGTGGGAAGGAGGAATTGGGATGGGAAGGAGGGGGAACTAGGAGGGGTAATGCAGCCTGGGGAAAGCAGGAAAAAAGGCTGCAATGGCTCAGGGACCCGTGTGCGCCACACACGTACCCACAAAAGAGCTGTGGGCCCCCTGGGGGGGGCCACCAAATTGGAATCTACCTTTTAGGGAGGTTCCTGAAGTCGACAACCAGTAACCGATGGATAATAGCCTGCACTGACCACCTCACTCGCTACCTGCAGAAGCTCCAGAGATCACAAAATTCCTAGTAGAAGACATTATTTTGAATCATTGTACACCATGTGTAATGATATCTGATGGTGGTAAAATATTCCAGTCTAGACTAGTATCAGAGGTAATGCCACATGGCGACATTGTCCACAGAATAACAACTGCCTACCATCCTCAGACAAATGGTCTTACAGAACCTTTTAACAAGACGTTAGCAGATATACTGTCAATGTACATCGATGTTGAGCAGAAGGATTAGGATACAACACTACCAGTCGTGATATTTGCTTATAACACAGCAAGGCAAGACATCCCAGGCTTCATGCCATTTTCCTGCTCCATGGTCGTAAAGCTGAGATGACAAGGGATATGCTGTTCCCATTCCAACCGGACGACACACGATGAGTACGTGAAACAACTCATCATCAGGGTTGAAGAACCAAGACAGCGGGCTTGCATATGAACACTGGACACCCAAGGACTGTCAGCAGTATAACAACAAGCACCAACCTGTTGTGTATGGCCCAAGATATCTGATATGGATTTTTACCTCTGTACGGAAAGTTGGGCTATCGGGAAAGTTACTGAAGCTTTTGTCCATATCGTGTCATATGCCGCCTGTCAGAAGTCACATACAAAGTCTAGGATTATGAGCCATCCTCAAAACAACATAAATGAAGTGTCACTGTGCACGTCCTCCGTATGAAGCCTTACCACAATCCCAAAGAACAGACAAAAAAGGCCTCATGTTCAAGGACTATGAAGACCATTATTATTATGATGAAGCCACGACAGGAGTGTCTGATGCCAGTCATTGTTACTGTCAGGAAGGCGTGCAGGCAGAATGGTAGGATTCTTCTGAACTGTCATACACAGGACCCATGACAAGACCCAAGACACTGCAGCTGGCTCCAAAGGGAACCTAACAGCAGGTCTCTGTTCTTTCAGAAAGGTGAGCAATGTCCCAAGTCTTCCGATGGAATGCGCGATGCAGTGGTTAGCAACGTGGATCCCCAGTTCAAATGCCACCACGAGCAGAAAAAAATTTGTCTGTTTGTATTTACTATTTCTATGCCATGTGTAATGATATCTGATGGTGGGAAAATATTCCAATCTAAACTAGTATCAGAGGTAATGCCACATGGTGACATTGTTTCTTATGTTTGATGTACCTGTAAGTTCCAGAGGCAATCAGTACTAAGTGTACACTAGTATTAGCAATAAAGTTTTAAGTGTAAAGTTTTGTGCTCCATTAATGACCACCCTTCGAATTCAAGACCACCTGCAGTTTTCAACCTGACACTATTTTCTATGGTGCTTCCAGTCAAAGTAGGTGATTAATCAAATAACCAAAATTTGATGGATTTCTTTTAGCACTCCTCATTTTTCTTTACTGAGGGACAATTGCCACTCTGTGCACCATAGAGATACCACAACATGTCTAGATCATTTCGAAATAGTAAATTACACTTTCAAATGCCAACAACCACAGTTGGTGCCTCAAGTCCTGTAGATCGTTTAAATGGACTAGGAGCAACAGAGGATTATGACAAGACATAGGGGAATATTTGATGTAACTTCTATTTTTCTGTATTTTCTATTATTATGAATTGCATTGTGGAATTATTGCCAGCAAACACCTATTAAGAGGCCCCACATTAAATAGGTTAAAAAGTATGATGAAGAAATTTGAAGAGATAGGTGGATTAGCTGGAGTAACAAGGAGAGGGAAGTATTCCATTTCCATGGCTGTAGTTGTAAAAAGCCAGTGGTCAAGTTGTCAGAAGAATTCTATCCATCCTGGTCAGCAGCTCAGAAGATTTTTCAACACACTTAACACTGGTACCTCTACAAGAATCAGGATGTGCACAAATTAACCCCCAATATAGGCTTTTCCCTTCATTGTTTGAAATGTGTGGAAATGGATGATGTAGCTAGGGCATATTCTATGGCCAGAAGATACAATGAACTACTTGTATGCCAGTTAGGTGTACAGTGAAGTGTGTGTGTTAAAAGCCTTCTTTGGCAACAAATGATTCCAGTTCTGAAAGACCACAACTGTGACTACACCACTTTTCATGTAAGACAGAATAACATGAAGTGTCAATTGCCATGTGAAAGTTTTGCTTTTACAAATAAACACCTTTGATAACAATGACATATGTAGACAATTTTACAATGTGTGTGACCATCCATCCAAGTCCAGTAACTTTGGTTTTGGGGATATCTAAAACATTGAATCTATCAGAAATGTAGTCACACACTTCCCAACCAAAATATCAGCATACAACTACATAATTCTGATTGCACTAGATATGCTGAGCCTTGACCTCATTGTATTATAGATGCAGCATGTTGCTTTCAACAGATAATCTTAACCTGTGACAATATTTTAATAAATGTGCCAGAACAACTTATGTTTCTGAACATTACTCGCCTTTTTCCTGTACCCAAAACTCATTCAGATTGCTTACAGTGCTATATTTTCATCTAGTGGAACTATTATTTTTCTCAGCATGATCTATGAGCACTCCAACTGTAGTAGCATCCAGAACGATCGCACGAGGTGCACACCAGCATGGTGCGCAACAGACAATAGACAGCACGTAAGACCCGTCCACCAGAGCACAGGTACAGACTCAGCAGCGAGCTCTACCATTAGATCATCATCTCCGTTAGCACGGACTGGGCAGAGTCACTGCTAAGTCGGCTGTGCCCAGTGACAGACTATGCTAAGACATGTGCAGTTCTACGGACAATTGTGTGTTTTGTACTATGTAATTGGCGATGAGTAGGGTTGTCCTTTGATTCGTTGTGTTGTTGTTTTGGTTTTGTATCTTAGTCACAGCATGGAATCTTTAGTTCAGGTTTTGGTGGAGCAGCAGCGGAAGATCATGGCAACCATGCAGCAGGAGACTCCAGTGTTGCTCTCAAAACAGTCTTTTTCAGCACCAATCCCTCCACCCTTCACCCCGTACGATGAGACGGCAGATGAATATCATCTGCAGCAGCACTTCCAGGCGTTTCATGTCAACGATGCAGAGGTATGTTGTGCTCTGGTCTTGTAGTGGACATCTCCCCCCCCCCCCACACTTTATCATGTGTTGCGACAGATAGCAAGAACCCTCATCCTTGTCTTTTGACTCTTTATGCTCGTTGTCGTCCTATTATCGCCACCGCACATGTCATAGCTGCATGGGTGAAGTTCTATCAGTGCAAGAAACAGCACTATCAGTCATACCATGCCTGGGCCGCTGTGTTGTACAGCCTCAGTCTCAAGCGCCATTTTGTGATGGAGAAATTTACAGAGTCATTCGCTCACATTATGGTTTGTGACGTTGTCGTTCGTTCGGCCCTGGTAGAGAGGTTTGGCACAGGGCCTGCAGTTGGAAGACCCTTTCCCTTGAAGTACTTTCTAACGCTAAATCCTATGAAGTCTCACACGCTGAGGGTCAACAGTTGGAAGCACGGTTTGACATGACAGCGATTGAGGGAGGTGCGGCCTCATCCGCTGCATCCGGGGAGGCCATTTTGTGGACAGTACAAGCCAGCCATCCCCGTCACTTGTGCATGGCACATAAACAGAGTTCCAACCACCAGCCTTTTACTGTCCTGCCCGTCATGCTATACAAAACATTCAATGATCAGTGTCGCCAGCATTGGGCCGTTTTTTCGCAAATGTAACAAAAAATTAAAAAAGGGACATGTGGCGAAGTTTACCACAACACAGGATGCAGGATTGGAGGACATGGACGTGGATATTCAGGAAGTTTCATTGTGCCTGGCCCCTCAAAAATACTACAAACTGGCTCTTTATTGAGATTTTGGTTCTGTCGCACTGACTCCACCTGCAAGTAGAGACAGTGTCTTTGTTAAATTCACGAATGTACTCAGACTTGCCCCCAGTATTACAGGTGTCTTCGTGGATATGGAAAACAGTGCACTCCCCTGCTAGGTCAATTTACGACCCAAGTCACTTACAAATCAGTCATGCGGCCTCTTACCTTTATTGTTGTTAGTGATGGAAGTTCTGCTAACCTTTTTGGATTGGATGCATTACAGGCTTTCAATTTTGCAATTACTGACACTTATGTTGGTCTCAGAAGACATTGCATATCACTCATTGGAATCTCTGACCTCACAGTTTTGAAATGTCTGTGAGAAAGGCATAGGGTATGTTTCTGACTTCAAAGTCCACTTAATATTGGAGACGACAGTGCACCCATGTTTTTTCTGTCCTAGGCAGATTTCCTTGGCGCTCTGCCCTCAAAATGTTCAAATGTTTGTAAAGCTTATGGGACTTAACTACGGGGTCATCAGTCCCTAAGCTTACAAACTACTTATGAACTAGCTAAGACTAAGGATGGCACAAATATCCATGCCCGAGGGGGGGATTCGAACCCCCGACCATAGTGGCCGTGCAGACCATGACTGGAGCGCCTCAGTCTCCTCGGCCACCGCGGCCGGCTCTCTGCCCTCAGGTAAAGACAGAACTGGACTGGCTGACAGCCCTCAGGGTGGTCCTTCCCATGTCTTCTAGTGAGTGGTACACTCCCTTATTTATTGTCAGGAAACCTTCCAGCAAATTGTGCCTTTGTGGCGACTTTAGGGACACTGTCAATTCTCCATCTGTGGTGAACACCTACCTATTGCCTTATTCGGAAGAACTGTTCACCCAGTATTTCAACGTTATCTCGAGCAGGTCACATCAGCAATTCCTCATTGCATTAATTACCCTAATGACATAATAGTCATGGGATGCACCACAAAGGAATACTTGCACAATCCCCGGACCTTCTTCCTCAAATTCTGGACTGTGGTCTTATGGTGCAATCTTAGATTTACTAAGTTATTTCAACCATCCAAGTATTTGGGCCACATCATCTCTAGGCACAGCATCCAGCTGCTGGCGAGTTTGGTCCAAGGTATCACGGACCTTCCGCACCCCTCTTCGCTATAGGAATTGCTAGGGCTTTTTTAAAGCAAAATTACCATTGGTTCATCCCCGGGCCTTCCACCTTAGCTCACCCCCCCCCCCCCCCGTACCGCCTCTTCCACAATGGTGTCCCTTTTGATTGGTCTCACGCATATGAGCCGGTTTTCACATCTTTGAAGGACTGTCTCACATCGGCACCATGTTTGGCTACTTACGACCCCTCAAAGCAGTCAGTCCTGGCTACGGATGCTTCACAGTACGGGGTCAAGGTGGGTCTTGTCATCCCAACATGGATGGCTGAGCAGTTGTTGATGTTTACATCCAAAATTCTTAATCCACTTCAGTCCCAGTACTCAGGTGGAAAAGGCGGCCTTGGCCATTTCTATGCTGTGAGCAAGTTTCACCCCCTTCTTGCATGGCACAAAGTTTCAGTTAATCACGGTCCACAGGCTGTTAATATCACTGTTTACTTCCTCCTTCAATATGATGGATAGGGCTGACCACTGACTGGAGAGCAGGGCCCTGTACCTCTCTAAGTACCAGTACGACATTCATTTTTACCCTACTGGGCAACATGCCAAAGCTGATGCTGCAGTTCAATCGGAAAGAGAAAGTGTTTTCATTTGGTTGTTGCTTCTCGTCAAGTGCTGGATGGCTTCCCAATCGTTAATTCCAGAGTCACAAAGGCAACAGAGATGGACCCAGCACTTCAGCAAGTTGTACGTCTTGTTCAACAGGTGTGGTTTTCCTATCCTCCGGGCTGTGCGTCTAACCCTCTTCGCAATTACTTTGTTCAGCGAGACTGCCTCTCAGTCTTAGAGGGAGTTCTCCTCCTTTCTGCCACTCATACAGCTCACCGAGTTTGCGGCGGCAAGTTCACCAGTTGTTGCATGAAGGACAATGGGGTGTTTCATGTACTAAGTCCTTGGCTAGCAGACATGTATACTGGCCCAGCATTGACAGAGAAAGAGCATCTAGTGGCGGCCTGCCCCCAGTGTGCGAGCCAGTAGGTGTCTCCCAGGTTGGCATTCTGTCCCAGCCCCCCATGCAACCCAGCCCTGGGAGTGTGTTTACAGATTTTTCTGGCCTGTTTCTAAATAGTTATCAGCTCTTTGTTACTGACACTTATTTCCGTTTCCCGTATGTGGTTCGCTGTTTCTTAATCACTTCTAAGATAGCCATCCAAACACTCTCCAACATTTTTTCAATGGAAGGTCTGCCAGTCACACTGGTATCTGACAATGGCCCTCAGTTTCTTTCACAGTATTTCCAGGACATTTGTACACGCTTTGGTATTCGGCATGTTTGTTCACTCCCCTTTCATCCACAATAAAATGGGGAAGCCAAGCACACGGCACAGAAATTCAAGACCCAGACGAAAAAGTGTCTACACAACATTCCTGCTTTGGAGGCTTCGATGTTTTTCTTGGCGGCATACCAAACTGCACTTGTGGGGGAATGCAGCCCCGTGGAGCTTTTCCACATGTGCCAACCAATGACTCAGCTGCACATTCTCCATCCTACCATCACCACGCTTCGCACCAGGGTGTGCCAGGTTCTCCACCAGGTATGCCAGTCTGGGCATGGGGATTTGGTTGCAAGCCCCACTGGATACTGGCAGTTGTCCTGCACCACAACGGCCGCAGGCTATACTTCTTTCAGGCGGGGGACCAAGAGGTACATCACCAAAATCAGATTTGTCGCAAAACGGACACCCGACCCCCCATCCCCACAGGCACTGGGTTCTCAATGGCGGACAACCCATCTAGTTCAATGGTTCCTCAGGGGAACATCAGCCACCTTCCATAGGTGACTCTGCCCCACTTCAAGGGGCCTCAGCCACTGCATCCCCCTGCGGCTACAGCCCAGCGAGAGCTTCCCACCTGGCTGACCGTACGTGTCGGGAGGAAGCTGCCTCCCTGTGTGGCCTCCACCTCCATCCACACTGCTGCCTTTGGCATGGTCATGGAACCCGAGTTTTACAGCTTATCACTGGTTCTGTCCTGGGCTCCGGTGGTGGGACAACAACACCCGAACTCAAAGGTCCCAACTCGAGGGTTGGCCAATCCAGCACCGCAATGGACATGGAAGTCATCTCTCCATCTCGGCACTCCACCTCTCAACTTCGGAAACCACCATTTCTTCACCCCCCCCCTCCCGAAAGAGGAGGAGGAGGAGGAGGAGGAGGAGGAGGAGGAGGAGGAGTGCAGTAGCCTCCAGAATGATTGCTTGAGGCACGCACCAGCACGGTGCACCACAGACAGCAAGTAAGGTCCGTCCACCAGAGTGCATGGATTCTCTGCAGTGAGCTCTTCCAGCAGAACAAAAACATCTCTGTCAGCATGGCCTGGGCCAATTCATTACTAAGTCGACTGCTCCCAGTGACAGACTCCGCTAAGCCATGCACAGTGCTACAGACAATTGTGTGCTGTGTATTACACCAGTTAATGAACAGATCTACAATGTTACAGCATCCTGCAATGTTTACATTCCACACTGTCAGTTTAATTATAACCATCCAGTACAATAATATTGATTGCTGTCAAAATAGGAAACTTTTTACTGTTAGCATCTGTATTAGAAGCATGTACTTATTGTACATAGATATAGTGACATTAAGAAATGAACTCTGACATATGAGATACCTGGGTAAAAGAGGGAGGATTTAAATATGTAACCAACACATTTCATCACAATTACATATTATTAGAGCTTATTAAATCTCAGAAACTAGATGTTAACGAGAAGTTAAAAAATGTTCAAATGTTTGTATAGCTTACGGGACTTAACTACGGGGTCATCAGTCCCTAAACTTACAAACTACTTATGAACTACCTTATACTAAGGACAGCACAAATATCCATGCCCGTGGGGGGATTCGAACTCCCGGCCGTAGTGACTATGCAGACCGTGACTGGAGCGCCGCAGTTAACGACAAGTTTAACAAAATGTTACCACACTCCACAGAAACACACTGTCATGGAATTCCAATGACAGAAAGATCAGGTGACATGTTTATCATTAACCTGTTAATATCCATCCTCTCATGGGACTACAGTATTTCTACATTAGCAAAAACATTCATGCTAAGAGTTTAAAGGAGTGGGGCAGAAAGAGCAGCAAAAATTAAAAATGACTTACCAACAGGGGCTCCAAAGGCTGCAGCCACACCTGCTGCTGCACCCCCACAGACAAAGTCTCTCTTCTCATGGTCTTCTCGAAAATACTGTAATATGTTAAAGTCTTGACGCAATGTTGTGCTCTTTCCTTGTGATATGCCAGCTGCCACGACTGCTCCTGAATGTATCATTGGACCTTCCTATTACACATTTAAAATTACACAAATAAAAACAACCAATTTCTTCAGGCACAGATTAAAAATCATTTAAACATTGTGCATTTTTATCATTTGATGGAAATATCTATGTTGAAGCGCACACGCACGCACACACGAGAGAGAGAGAGAGAGAGAGAGAGAGAGAGAGAGAGAGAGAGAGAGAGAGAGAGAGAGGGGGGGGGGTAGGTTTGAGTAGGATGGGGAGAGGGGGAGCAGATAAAGAAGGAGAAATATTACAAGTGGCACAAATTGAGGCCATATGGTGTAGACGAGACGGTGGGGGCCCAGTGTCACTGGCAATAGGAGGAGAGATTTTGTAGGGGTGTACACAGGGTCCACAATTGAGCAGATGTGGTGAGGTGTGTAAGGAAAGGTGAGTGATGACAGTAAGTAGAGTAGAAAAAGCCAGAGGGAAGATTTCACAGGCACAGAGGCCACTGCAGGGGAGGAATGAATGGAGACAACATGGGGATTGGGAGAGAGAATTGGTTAGGACATAGAAAGAGGAAACTGTTGTTTGAAGTATATGAGGATATAGTGTTACTAGAGGTTGAGGCCAGGGGCCAGGATGATTTTGGAAGCAAAGGATGAGGAGTGAGGATAATCCTCCATCTACTTAGTTAAAAAAAACTGGTAGAGGTGGGGAGGATCAAAAAGGTGCCAAGCAGTATATCAGCAATTTAAATGGAGTACACTATGATATACTTCACACACACATCTGTCCTCTCATGCTACCCCAAACAGTCTCACCAGCCCCCTCTCTATACATTTACATGTGTGTGTGTGTGTGTGTGTGTGTGTGTGTGTGTGTGTGTGTGTGTGTGTGTGTGTGTGTGCGCGCGCGCGCGCCACTTTCACTGTGTCCTGTTCAATGAGCCATACTTACCTTACCAGCAGCCAAACCTCCAACAACAGAGCAAACGACACCTATCACTTTTACCAGTAGTGTCTTTATGCGTACCACTCGAGGAATCTTGATGCCATTTAAGTAACATTTTACTTGTGGTATCCCACTCCCTGCAGCTGTGGGCTGAAAAAAATGAGGTGTTTATATTCAGTGCATACAATACAAAGGAATTTTCTGTCAGAGAGAGAGAGAGAGAGAGAGAGAGAGAGAGAGAGAGAGAGAGAGAGAGAGCACGCGCACATTTGTTTATATTTTAAATTAAAAAACTTGTCTCACTTGCATCAAATTAAATACCATAGTCAAAAGAAAGATAGTAGCTGGCCAGTGCTTAACTTAGCTCAGTACCACCGACAGCCACACAACAAAGACAAAAATAAATGTTGTAGTAGTTATCAGAAATATTTTCCTTCATCAAGTAGGAAAGGAGGGAAGAGAACGGTTGTGGACTATGTTTCCCTTTCGTCCACTCTCTCTTCCCTCCTCCTCTTCTTGATGAAGGAATATTTCTGAAAGCTGGTGTCCACATTTATATTTGTCTTCATTTGCATCTTCTCTGTGTGACTATTTGTGATACTGAGCTCTACATCTTTTCAATATTATTTTCATATCTCAGTGGAGAATTTCCATCAGATTAACAAAATTGAATACATGATCAGTTCTAAAAAAAATTCTTGACCAACTCAAATGTTCTTATAGTTGTGTTTATCAGCTGTTAAAACAACAAAAATTAATTTATTGTTGAATAAAGTTGCAACATGCTAGGTATTTTCAATAACAGCGACTTCACTGTATTCAGATGTCTAGGATGGATGACAGTAGAGACAATACTGAAAGTGGTCTCGTTTTCTGGGTAGATATTATTATCAATGAATTGAAAATGGGCTCTGCCCAGCTCAAAATTAGTTTGCAATGAATAGAAGACCTATTTTTGCAACTTTTGCTGTTAATACATCTGAAATTTATTGTTTAAATTAGAATTTTAACCTAGGGCTTTTTAAGAGACAAATACTGATGCCCACTTTTAAATCTTGTTGCGCAATTTGAATTCTTTATGTTTATACAAATGTGGAAGATACAAACATTAGCAACATTCTCCCTCTACCGAACTATTTAACACATGAGAGAGAGAGAGAGAGAGAGAGAGAGAGAGAGAGAGAGAGAGAGAGAGAGAGAATCGCCCAATTATAAGCAACTATCTTATATTTATTGAATTATCATACATTTGCAGTACAATCACTGCTGGAAGAAGTTACTTTCATAAAATATCTAACTGTATGCATACAGAGGGATCCGAAGTAAAATGACCACATACAATGAATCTTACGGCAGATGCCAGACAGAGTTACTGGAAGAATAATAAGAAAGTGTAGTCCATCAACAAGGCAAGCAGCTTACAAAACAACAATTTAACCAATATTTTAATACCACTCGTCAACTTAGGGCTCTGTACCATAGAATGATACAGGATTTCAAGAAGATCCATGGAATAACAGCACACATTGTTACAGGTATATTTAGGAAGCACTTAGAAAGCATCGTGGGAATGATCGGCCATCTCCAGTAACATACGCTGCAAGATAGGAATTTTGCATCACAGTATGGGCTACTGTCAAAGATCTGAGAGTATTCTTTCTTGATGAGGCATCCAATAAATTGCTTCTTCCGACGTGTATTTTGTGAAACCACCACAGGCATAAAGTCCAACAGATTACAGCCCATATAGATATTTGCTGGCTGTAACTTTTTCCCCACAAACCATGCATGGCAAATAGGAAAAGGAGGAAGTAACATTGTATGCAAAGTACCTTCTGCCACATACCACATGATGAGTTTCGGCATATTGAAAGAGAGGGAGGCAGTAGGTGGGATAGCACTGCATTCCTGTGTTGCACATTTGTCTTCATCTTTTGCCGTTTACCAATTTTATAATTATTTGTTGTCTTAACAATGTGTTCTACTAACCAGTCACTTTTTTATTTATGTTGTCCTGTAATTTCATCATCATCATCATCATCATCGACTGATGATGCCTTTCAGCATTCAGTTTGGAGCATAGTGCCCCTTATAAAATTTCTCCATGATGATCTATGCAATGCTAACAATGATGCGTTGTCTGATGTTAAGCCTGTTACTTCAAAATCATTTTTGGCTGAATCTAAATACTTTCTGCTTGGTCTACCTCCACTCTTATACGAAACTGATGAAACCATGGGTCTTTTAGGTGATGTTGCTTCTCCCATGTGTGTAATATGACCCTAGCATATCAGCCCGTTTGCTTTAATTGCTTCATCTATGGTGTTCGTTCCCAGTTTTAATTAGATTTCTTCATTATGGACACCCTCCTGCAATTGATCTAACCCATTAGTACCTGTAATCATCCTTGCCATTTTCATATCTGTAACCTCACCCTTATTTATAAGGTACCCTGTATCCACCCAGCTTTCACTCCCATACAACAAAGTTGGTCGAAAGATAGAGTGGTGTACTTCTAACTTAGTCTTGGTACTGACTTTCTTCTTGCAGAAGAACTTAGATCACCACGAGTTATTATTGCATTAGCTCTGCCACATCTTTATTCCAGTTGTCGCCTTCCTGTGAGAAAATACATCGTAAGTGCTTGAAACTGTCCACCTGTTCTAACTTTGTTCCTCCTATTTTGCACTCAACCTTTTTAAATCTCCCTTCCGCAGACATTACTTTCATTTTGGAGACGCTGAGCTTCATACCATAATCCTTACATCTCTGATCTAACTCTGAAATATTATATTGAAATCTTTCAATCAAACCTGCAGTCACCATGAAGTTGTCTACAGATGGAAGACTGCTTATTATGTTTTCATCTACTTTAATCTCACCCTGACAGTCTATCATTTTCAACAAATGATCTATAAATAATAACAACAGCAATGACATGTTGAAGCCTTGTCTTACTCCTGAAACTACTGTTAATCATGAACTCAATTTAGTGTCCAATAACTGCTACCTTGACAATCACCGTTAATACCTTTAATTACCTGTACAAGTTTTACCTCCTATTCTATAATCTTGTAAAACTGACAACAGCTTCCTCCTACGAACACAGTGATGGTGGTTGTGATTTTGAGGAAAGTAAGCATCTAGGTCATCAGTTTCCTGATCCGAGTGAAGTGATCACCTTCAGAAGCTAAAAAATAAACATTGAAAATGGAGCCTCACAAAAGGGGCAGATTGACAATGAACATTACACTGATAACACAAAAGAAAGACATATAGGTAAGAAAACCAAGTCAAGAAGTAAGCTAAAAACTGGACAACAAAATACCATGGCTGGCTGATCACAAAAATAATACAGAATGAGCGAGCGAAGCTGCAAACACAAAAACCCATAGGAATTTCAAATACAAACTTTTAAAAACTCTTTAAAAGCATGGGTAGGTGGGGACCTGAGATATTAGGCTATAGCACCCAGCATTAGATGGAACTGTAGAAACCAGCTGTGTGAAACATTATACGGAGTTAGCCATGGGGACATTGTCACCTAAAACTAATGGTAGTTTATCTGGTAGAGTAAAAGACTGCCACAAGTTAGCTAAAACTGGACAGTCCATCAGAAGATGGTAGACTATCAGTGCTGCTCCACACCAACACACCAGAGGGGCCTCAAGGCAAAGTAGACGGCCATGGGTTAGCCATGTGTGGCCATGAGGACCCGGCACAACACTACTGAGTCCCAGCAGGAAGACCACATGAAGGAATGCCACACAGACATTATCTCCTTTAGAGCCCCGAGTTTGTTGGGTGTGGTCAGGCTACGCCACTCAGCAGTCCAAAGCTCACAAACTATGTCGCAGCACTGACCAGAGATCAGAAGCCAGAAGGCCGATCTCTAAAACAGGCGACTGACAGCCTGTTTGGCAAACCAATCGGCATGTTCATTTCCAGGGATGCCGATGTGACCTGGACACCAAAGAAAGACCACCGATTGGCCAGACTGATCAAGGGCAAAGAGTGTCTCATGGATAGCCGTCATTAGAGGAGAATGCAGGTAACATTAGTCCAGAGTGCAAAGGCTGCTCAGGAAGTCACTGCGAGGGAGGAAAAACTCACCTGATCATGAGCGCATATGCTCAAGAGCACATAAAATGGCTACCAGCTCTGCAGTATAAAAACTGCAACCATCCAGCACAGACTGCTGCTCAATTTGGTTGCCATGTACAAAGGCAAAGCTGCAACCATCAACCAATGAACCATCCGTATAAACTATGTCAGCCAGGGAACTCTGAGAGCCTCAGGGGGAACTGAGTCCTTGGGCCCACAAGCCAAGTCTAGATGAAGACAAGTGCATGGTAGGCACCATGGAGGTGTATGTGTATGGACCCGAAATGGAGGTGGAAGAGGATAGGACTCAAGTTCTCACAGGAGGAATAGCGGACGGCTATCTTGTGTCCCAACCTTGGTTGCCACTGTTGGAGACGGATGGCCACAGCAAAGAAAAGTAGGTGGTAGTTTGGGTGGCTTGGTGAGCTAAACACGTGGGATGCGTAGGTTGCGAGCAGTTGTTGGCATCATACCCATAAAAGGCGGGACCCCGGCCTCTACAAGTAAACTAGTCACAGGGCTGGTACGAAAGGCTTCTGTCGCAATGTTAACCCCACAGTGGTGGATGGAGTCAAGCAGGCGTAATTCCAAAGGTGAAGCAGAGCCATAAACAAAGCACCAAAAATCTAAACAGGACTGCACGAAGGCTGTATACAGCCGCAACAGGATGGAGTGATCAGCACCCAGGTAGTATGACCTAGACAGCTAAGAGCGTTGAGATGGCGCCAGGACTCCCATTTCAGCTGCTGAATGTGAGGGAGCCAAGTCAGCCGCACATCAAAGAGCAGTCCTGGGAACCAGTGAGTTTCCACTACAGTAAGTAGTTGGTCATCTAGATACTGGTCTGGGTGGGGTGTACTGTTCGATGCCGGCTGAAATTCATCACAGGGGTTTTGGCAGCGGGAAACTGGAAACTGTGGTGCAGGGGCCATACCTGCACTTTGCGGATGGCCACCTGGAGTCTGCGTCCAGCAACACTCATTGTGGTGGAACAGAAGGAAATGCAGAAATCAGAAGGAGATACCGATGACCACACAGCCGCAGCCAGTCCGTTACTGGCCACCAGAAACAGGGAGACTCAGGACAGAGCCCTGCAGGACTCTGTTTTTCTGGACGGGGGGGAGGGAGGGGGGACTATGTGCAACACTGGCTTGGACCTGAAAGGAGCAGAGGTGGAGAAAGTTGTGAATAAAAATGGGGAGTGATCCCCGAAGGCTACACTCATACAGTGTGGCTATGATGTGGTACCGCCATGTGGTATCATAGGTCTTCTGAAGGCCAAAGAAGACTTCAATGAGGCGCTGCCAACAGGGAAAAGGCTGTGCGGACTGCGGACTCCAGGCACACTAGGTTATCAGTCGTAGAATGGCCCTGAGGAAATCCACCCTGTGACAGTGCCAGAAAGCCCCATGACTCAAGCACACAATTCAAGCGATACGTGACCATACATTCAAGTAACTTGCACAGAATGTTGGTCAGGCAGATGGGGCAATAACTGTCTACCTCCAGTGGGTCCCTGCCAGTCTTCAGCACCAGTATGACAACGCCTTCCCACCACTGGTATGGACCCCAAATGCAGTTGAAGATTGCAAGAACATGGCACTGACAAGCCCTCAAGAGATGTTTCAGCATCTGTGCATGGATATGGTCAGGGCCTGGAGCTGTATCAAGGCAATGGGCCAAGGCACTAAGGAGCTCACTTTCAGTGAATGGGGCATTCTAAGACTCCTGACAGCACGTTGCATAGGAGAGGCACTGTTGTTCCACATGCTCATTGTGGGAGCGAAATGACGCACAGCAGTTTGCAGAAGGAGAGCACCAAGCAAAGTGCTCAGAAAGATGTTCAATGATCACAATTGGGTCCATACAGAGCCTCATTTAGCCCCATTTAGTCCACATCTGAGATGGAGAGTCATGGGAATCTAAGGTAGAGACTATCTCTCCCAACATTCTTGCTTACATATTTTGATTAATTGCCAAGCCTTGGCACAGAGTCGCTTGAAAGCGACAAGGTTTGCTAGAGATGGGTACCATTTACAGTGCTGAAGAGACCGCCTGCGTTCCCTAATTGCCTCAGCGATTTCTGGCGACCATCAGGGCCCAGTCTTCCGCCAGGAAGAACCTGAAGAACAGGGAATTGCAGACTGAGCTACAGAAACAATAACTTGTTTAACACTTTCAACCACCACATGAATGTTACTATGTGGTGGAGATTCAACAGTGGCAGTGTTTTGGAATGCATCCCAGTTGGCTTTGTTAAGGGCCCAATGGAGCAAAAGGCTAGGGCAATGATGCTGGGCAGTGACAGAAATATCAGGAAGTGGTCACTACCATACAACTCATCATGCACTCTCCAATGAAGAGACAGTATAAGGCCAGGGCTGTAAATGGATAGATCAACGGTCACGTAGGTGCTATGCGCCACACTGAAACGTGTGGAAGCATCTGTATTTAGGATACAAAGATCCAACTGGGAGACTAAGTGTTCAACTTCCCTACCTCATCCAATAGTCACATTTCCACCCCACAAAGGTTTATGAGTGTTGAAATCGCCCATGATTAAGAAATGTGAGGGGAGCTGAGAACTCAGTGCAGCTAACACATGGATGGGTACATCACTATCGGGAGGAACATATACACTGCAGACGGTTATAGCCAGTGGTGTCCTCACCCGAATAGCCACGGCCTCCAAAAGTGTTCAAAGGGGGAACAGCTTCACTGTAGACAGAGTTAAGGACATGAATAGAAATGCCACTGGATGCTCTGTCGCAAACGAGTCAATTCTTACAAAATGCCTGATAGCCACGAAGGGCTGGGGTTCGCATTGCCAGAAGCCAGGTTTCCTGGAGGGCAATGCATAGTACAGGTGACGTACATAAAAGCTGTCTTAACTCTGTCGGGTGGTGAAAATAACCGCCACAATTCCACTGGAGGGAAATGCTGCCTATCAACTGGGGAGGCACGAAAGTGACTAAGAGGTATGATGATGTCTCACCTGGTGCCACCAGTAGAGGGTCTGTGGTGACCTTATCCAATGTGTCCAATTTGTCAGCGAGGACAAGATCCTCTGCAGACGCAAGGATTTCTACCTCATCTTTGGAGGCAGAACTTGTAGCGGATGGCAGCGAAGAAACAGCCCTTACCACACCAGCTCTTTATCCTTCGTCAAATTCTTCTTTTTCTTCCTCTCACACTTGGGTTTGGACTTTGACGCCCAAGTGGGCTTCCCAGAAGGAACGTCTGATGTAGACAGAGATTGGGAGGGCTGGCTATCAGCACATGCAAAAACTGTTAGCCATTGGTTGATATCTGGTCGTGTTGAAGTTGGAACGCTTGAAGGGGCCGCTCCAAGAGACCCTTTCCGTGTGCGAGGAGATCGACTTACGTCCTGGTTATCAGTGACAGCTGGTACAGTAGGAGGGGATGGGATGGGCGCATCAGGCCCCTTCCCTGAAGGAAGAACCAGAGAATTGAGACAAATCTCTGGTGGAGAGGCGGGTTTCACTGACCCCATTAGGGGAAGGGACAAAAGCCCTGCAGAAGAAAAGGTGTCCCAGGCTTCTGGGGAGCCGAGACTGACTGATGTCCCAAAGGGCCCACAGAAGCAGTGAGTGTGGCTCGGGCAGCTACCCCCAATGGAGGTGACGCCACCGTGGCTGCAGCATAAGTGGACACCAGAGGAACTGGGTGAAGTATTTTTTACAGCCCTCAGAATAAGTTAGGTGATCCAGGGTCCTGTATTCAATAATTTTTCGCTCTTTGTGGAAAACCGGACAGTCCGGTGAGCAAGGCAAATGGTGGCCACTGCAGTTATCACAGAAAGGAGGCGGGGTACTAGAGGTGTCCAGATGTAAGGGACGGCCACAGACCCGACAAGTTAGGGCCACATCACAACGGGAAGACATGTGTCCAAGATGCCAGCACTTGAAACAACACATGGGTGGGGGGACATACGGTCAGACATCACATCTATATATCATCACCTTGACCTTCTCACGCAAGGTATCACCATTGAAGGCCAAGATGAAATCCCCAGTTGCCACCCTATTGTCTTTCGGCCCCCGAAAGACACGATGGACAAAATGGATGCCACGTCGTTGCAAGTTCTCACGCAACTCCTCATCAGACTGCAGCAAAAGGTCGCGGTCTAAAACAAGATCAACTGATATGTTTTACTCAGATACTTATAAATATCTAGAGAAATTATATATATTCAGATCCAACTCGTTTATAACTGTATAGAACAATTTCCAGTCTAAGAGTAATCTGTTGTAACTTACCTCAACATATGCTACTAAGATTGCTCCAACAACAACAGGTATTACGTTTGATGCAATCCAAATCAGAAATGGTATATAGAGACAGTAGTTCCAAACACAGTTGTCAACATCTAATACCAAAGTTAAGAAAAATAATTTAATTTAACCATCTCTAAGACTTATGGAAAATTATACAAGAGTTTAAAAAGTAGTAGTAAAATCAAATTATTACACAAAATTAATATACCTGCAATTTCAAGCCACAAAACAGGAAAAATATATGTTTCGAAAAAATGGTTGTGTATATCAACAAACAGCAACACTTTTGCAATAACAAAAACTTTTAATCAGGAACAGTTATCACTTAATTTTTCTAATTAGATTTTTAGCATCCTAGAAGCTGTATTAGTGCAAGAAGAATGAACTAGTGAATATAACATAAAAACCAGTAAAACATAATTGGAAAACTGTTGAGGATGTTAAGTTACCAGAAGTATTCGTAATAACTTAACTGATAGACTAATTATAATCACCACCAGTGCTCTTTTTCAGGGGGTACATGGGGGGACGCGTCCCCCTAAACTTTTTATGTATGAAAAGTAAAGTAAAGTAGTTCTTTTTTCCAGTTTTGGAGAATACAAAAGTTTGCCATTATTTATTTCACAAACAAATAGGATTTATGATATTTTTTCATGTAGGTATTCGTGATATAAACAATTACAGCGCAATCTGTGGTGAGGAAAATTATAATTAAATCTATGGGGAAAAGGGATACAAACAGTTTTGAAGGGTATCCAGTTCATAAGACTTTGTACAGCCGTGACACCACAGTTATTGAAGACCACAGGAACTGTTATGGACTTTCATTAGCGTGTTTGGGAGACACCATTGCATCAAGCAACCGTTTTCGATAATTGAATCAACACATGGGGGAGAGTGAGTGTACTTTCTACTTTGTTCTTCATTTACTGTTCCGTTCTTCTTTGTTGTATAAGTGATTGTGCCGTGAGTCCCGCCTTGTGTCGGGAATACCACCTTGAAATGAAGTAAGGAAAGTCAGAAACAAAGAAATGCAACAAGGTTGTGGAAGAAATGAATCCAGAGTAAATTAATTGCAAAAGAAATACAAATATCAGAGGTTGCAAATAAAGAAAATTGTGGCAGAACAAAAAGAAAAAGCCTGACTTATTTCACAGACAAACGAACAAGGCAGTAAATCAAATTTGAAACTACTGTATCGGACCATAGTAAGAATAAGAAGAGACAATAAATAACAGCACTATGAACACCAGATGGCAACATAATCAAGGAAGAGGCAAAGCTAAGGAAGAACATGAAATCCTATTTTGAAAATCCGTATAGCAGTACAGGAGAGCCCGATGATTTAACAACTCTGTCCAATTTAAGCTGTAACAGACAGTTTGATCAAGGAAGTCCACCAACATGGATGGAAATAGAAACAGCCCTTAATAGTATGCCCAAAGAAAAATCTGAAGGATTTGATCAAGTTAGTGCAGACGTGATCAAAGCAGCTGGCCAACTAGGAATACAATGGCTTCATAAAGTAATAGGTGCAATATGGAAGGATGGAAAAATTCCAGATGATTGTAAGAAAGGGATAATAGTCCCCATTTTCAAAACAAAAAATGGAAGAAGTATTGGAATTATAGAGGGATCACTTTATTTTCTCAAAGCTGAAAGTATTTTATAAGATACTCAAGAATAGGCTTATGAAAATAATAGAACTGCAACTACAAGAGGAACAGTATGGATTCAGACAACATCGTACAACTATCAATCTCATATTTGCACTCAGAATGTTGTTAGAAAAACACAGAAGGGCAGAGACTTGTTTATAGATCTTGAAAAAGCATTTGATAATTTCCAAAGGAGAACTACATGGGAATACTAAAAAGAACTGTACCCAGACAACTAACTCAGAAAGTGAAAATGCTTTATGATGGCTGCTCAGCTGCTTACAGATAGGAAATGGTTAATCTGATTGATTCAAAACAAATGTGTTAAACAAGGTAATACCCTCTCACCATTACTTTTTATCACTGTCATGGACAAAATTTTTAAAGGAATTAAGTGGAACAACAACAAATACATCAATGCATTTGCAGATTATGGTATAATCTGTGGTAATACAGAGAAAGAAATTCAGGAGGGACTTACCATCTGCAATGATCATCTTAAAGCACTTGGTTTAACAATAAATATATTAAAAACAAGCAGATCAATGGCAATCAACAGACAGAATAATAAAAGGAAAAATAAAACTGGACAATACACAGCTGGAAACATTATAGTCGAGCTGAAATACGATGATCCCTTGTGGAGGCACCTATAGGCTCTGAGCACCGGCTACGGTAGCAGACCATTGGAGTAAGTCAAACACGAACGTTGCTCTGCGCATGTGCACGTTCGGCTGCACTGTGCACTGTTGCCAGTTCTGTCAGACAACAGCGACCATTAGCTATACTGCCCAGCAGCAAACTAACTATTTGGCAACGTGGTTACCATCCGTTGCTCCGAGTGGGGCAGTCTACCAGCCCAGTAGGCGGGGCCAGGGATCATCATATTTTGGCCCGACTATATACCAGTACAGCTATATTGGATGCATCATTTCAAGCAACAATACGTTACACCATGAGATCAATAACCATATTATAAAATCAGTTCGACCTTCAAGTTAGGAATCTGCTCTGGAATGAACAAGTTCCCTTAAGATCGAAACAGATTCTCTTTCAATCATACTTTACTCCCGTAACAACACATGGCCTGGAAACCTGCACAACCACCAAACAGGTAGACAGTAAACTACAAGCTGCAGAAATTAAGTTCCTGCAAACTATGGTCCAGAAAAACTAGGAGGGATATGACAAGAAATGAAAAAATAAGTGAAGTAGCTGGAGTGTAACCCCCAAGAGTGACAAGAGGCCATCTGAAATGGTTTGGCCACATCAAACGAATGGATAATGGAAGGATTGCAAAACAGTGTCTACACACAGATGTGATTGGTAGAAGACCAGTAGGAAGACCAAGGAAGAGATGGATGGACTAAGTGAAGGAGGACGTAGTAACAAAGGTAGTCAGCTGAGAGATAGTCATGGGAGAAGAATGGTACATGGTCAAACGCAAGTGGAGTAACTGGAGTAGAAAACCGATGATGATTTATCACACAGCTCAGCAGTGGACATTTATGGGAGGTGTACATTTTGAAGGACAGTAAGGAAAAAGTAGTTCATAGTTGATGTTACAGGACTATTCACCAAACTTTATTGGCAGAGATATTATTATTAATTCCACAATGATCTATGTCTCAATTTAGTAGAAAATCCAAAGAAATCTTAGTCACATGAAAAGTACACTAGTGGCAAAACACAATCAATAATACCTCCACTATGCTATACCAATGGTGAGGCAACAGATTACACTGCTGCTAAAACTGAATTTCTAAACACAGCTTTCCAAAATTCCTTCATCAAAGATGAGGTAAAAAATACTGCAAAATTTTAATCTAGGGCAGTTGCAAGCATTTGTAATTTAGAAGTAGATCTCTTTGGAGTAGTGAAGCTACTCTAATCACTTAACAGAAGCATGTCTTTGGGTCCAACTTGTATACAAATTAGGTTCCTTACAGAGTATGCTATTGCGATGGCTCAATACCTAGTTATCATATACAATAGTTCGCTCAGCAAAAGATCTGTACCCAAAAGCTGGAAAGTTGCACAGTATACACAAAAGGTAATAGTGATGAGCAAAATTACTGGCCCTTATCATTGACTGTGCTTTGCTGCAGGTTTCTGGAATGATTCCCCCTCCCCCTTCTTTTTTATCCTCACCCTGAAATTATCAACTACCTTTAAGAGAAAAATGTATTAACCCATAGTCAACATGAATTCAGAAAGTATTGTTCTTTTTAAACACAATTAGGTAGCTCTTCACTTGCATTAAATGATGTGCGCTATCGACAAGCTATCTCAAATTGATTCCATATTTATAGGTTTTTGGAAGACCTGACACTGTACCTCACAAGCAGCTTCTAACCAAATTGCATGTTCATGGATATTGTCTTAGAGCTGTGATTTTCTGTCAGAAAGAAGGACACAGCACATAATAATTGATGGAAAGTCATGGAGTAAAACAGAAGTTCTATCTGGTATTCCCCAGAGAAATGTTAGAGGGCACCTACTGTTCCTTATCTTTATAAATGGTTAAGGAGACAATCAGAGCAACTATCTTAGACCATTCACAGATGATCCTGTTGTTTATAGGTTAGCAAAGTCACATGAAGATCAAAAGCAGCAGCAAAATGATTTAGATGACTATCTGTATGACTTAACACTTTGCTATTATTCATTATGGTGAGATCTATTTGCAAAATTTCTGTACCCAAAAGCTGGAAAGTTGCACAGTATACACAAAAGGTAATAGTGATGAGCAAAATTACTGGCCCTTATCATTGACTGTGCTTTGCTGCAGGTTTCTGGAATGATTCCCCCTCCCCCTTCTTTTTTATCCTCACCCTGAAATTATCAACTACCTTTAAGAGAAAAATGTATTAACCCATAGTCAACATGAATTCAGAAAGTATTGTTCTTTTTAAACACAATTAGGTAGCTCTTCACTTGCATTAAATGATGTGCGCTATCGACAAGCTATCTCAAATTGATTCCATATTTATAGGTTTTTGGAAGACCTGACACTGTACCTCACAAGCAGCTTCTAACCAAATTGCATGTTCATGGATATTGTCTTAGAGCTGTGATTTTCTGTCAGAAAGAAGGACACAGCACATAATAATTGATGGAAAGTCATGGAGTAAAACAGAAGTTCTATCTGGTATTCCCCAGAGAAATGTTAGAGGGCACCTACTGTTCCTTATCTTTATAAATGGTTAAGGAGACAATCAGAGCAACTATCTTAGACCATTCACAGATGATCCTGTTGTTTATAGGTTAGCAAAGTCACATGAAGATCAAAAGCAGCAGCAAAATGATTTAGATGACTATCTGTATGACTTAACACTTTGCTATTATTCATTATGGTGAGATCTATTTGCAAAATTTCTTCCAAAAATTCTCTCCTCTAAAGGCAAACGTACAAATGCACTTCTGACATCATTTGTACAGCTGTTGGACACTGTCAGCAAATACTTCTTGTTGAATCAGTGAGCACTGAGGTCATTATTTTTTTTTAATGTGGTTTTAGGGCGCACAACTGCTGAGGTCATTAGCGCCCAAGCACTGAACTAATGTGGTGTTGAATCTTCGCAACCATTGCAAAGTATAAGCCTTTCAGGGCTAAGTAGGGGAAGCAGAAGTCTGCTGGCACTAAATCTGGAGGATAAGGAGGCACCGTAATTTGAATCAGCAGCGTGTAACATCGCTTCATTGCTGTGCTTTGCACAATGAGGGCACTTGTTGACAAGTCTGTCAATGTTTATGCACGGGAAACTCTTTCTCACCAGTGCGGTTTGTAAATGTACGACCATTCACCCAACTTTTCTGGCGAATCTGGTACTTTGTTAACACACACCTACATAGGGAGACATGATCATGATGATGATATGATGATAACAATAACAATAACAATAACAATAACAATAATAATAATAACAATAAAAAAGAGAAATCAGATCTAAAATGTAAAGATTTAGGCGTTCCTTTTGTCCTGTGCTATTGGAGAAGGGAATGGTAGAGAAATATTTTGACAACTTCGATGAACACTCCCACATGCACTTAAATGTTACATGCAGAGTAAATATGAAGATCTTGCAATTAATGTCCAGTTGTGTATAAGGAAGTAGAGGAGTAGTGGAGAGGAAGAAAGTTTTGAAACAAGTATATATATTCTCCTGAGGAGGGATATCGTAAGCAGCATTTGTGATGCACCGAGATTTGAAAACCTTCAGTCTTTTGTTGTTTTAAAAATAAAAGATTTATTTATTTATTTATTTATTTATTTATTTAATACATTTCAAAGTTTAGTTAGACAGTCAGAAAGGAAGGGTGGAGCTAATATCTGATTACACTAAGGGGTAGTGATCTGAGAAATGATAGGAACCATTAGTCTACAATGATGGTATCAACAAACTGTCTCTCACTGGGAGGAATGTGTTTGTTGATAGGGTGACTATGCTGAGAAGTAAGATTGCAAAGTAAATATAAATTGTAAAATTTAATAAAGTTGGTTTTATTTCAAAAACTTTAAGAGTTTTTTAAAGTGTGCCTTACTTTTCAGTACAGTCTCCAATACAATGATTTATGTTGTTCAATTAATTACCCCCATATTTGATTTTCTCTTAACAGTTATGTCAAAATTATTTATTCAAAACTGTGCACAAAACCTCTAGCAATGGAACCACAATGTTGCAATAAATTAGTCTAAATTTAGTAATTTTTACAGAGGAAGTACTATTTACTACTTTTATTAATAAACTAAACTAAGAGTGTACATTTAAGTTTAAAACAACAATAATTAGCAACATAAAAGGATACAGGATTTCATGTAGCTGTATTTTATGTTTGAAAGTTCTTCAACTGCAACATCAATGGAGCAGCCAATGAAAGCGGTGAGTATGCCAATTAGGAAAAATGTTATCCATCTGGCCACATTTTTCTTTACAACAAACTTATATCCTTTGCTTCTTTCTTCATCCAGAAGAAGATAGTTTTCACAAACGTCATAGTCCAAGCTCTAAAAGAAATTAAGAAAATAAATAATTGGAGAACAAATACCCACTAACACTAAAAAGGTCAAAAATATTTAAAATATTAATCCTCTTGGTCATACTGAACACCGGCAAGAAAAGTGACATCTCAAAAATACAATACTTGAGAAAAGTGACACTGATCTTGTTGTGACAAATAAAACATACGAATTGTAAGAATGAGGTGAGACTTTTGTGCACTTTGGAGATCTTCAGACCCCCCCCCCCTCTCTCTCTCTCTCTCTCTCTCTCTCTCTCTCTCTCTCCAGTGATAGAAAGTCGCCTCTCTTCTTTCCTGTGTGTGTGTGTGTGTGTGTGTGTGTGTGTGTGTGTGTGTGATGAGAATAAATGTCCGACATTTACAGGGCATAAAATGTTCCTAAATCTATTAGACTCAACTACATAAACTAAGGTAAACTAACCTAAGGACAACACAAACACCCATGCCCGAGGGGCGACTAACCCCTGACAGCGAATGGCTGTGCACACTGCAGCACGGCGCTCCAGTATGCATGGCTAATCCGCTGTGGCATTTACTGGGCATATTATTAGTGTCAGATGTAGCACTAGAACTGAGAAATAACTAGTTTTAAGTCTCATGTTACATACAGTTATTTCAAGTGTGGAAACAAAATATGTTTTATGAAACTTAATAAAAACCTAACATCTACAATTTAATTTTTGAATTAATTGATGAACATAAACTCATTAAAGCACATTAGGAGCTAGTCCTGGCTGACTGTATATAATTTAAGAATAAATTCAATAAGCCACAAAATAATGGAGGCATTGAGTTGTTGACACACATACAGGGTATGTCCAAAAAGTAGTGCATCACATTTCTTTGTGACACGATCATATATCACAGAGTAGCCCGACAACTTTTGTGCATTTTTCTTCATAATTAATTCTTAAATTTCATTCACATTTTTATTTTTAAAATCTTTACTCAAGTATTTCTTGCATACTGTAAAGAGATTAATAGAGATCACTAGGGACTGGACAGTGCTGCTCTTTAACGGATTTAGAAGAAAGTGGCCACTTTCTGTAAATAGCCGAAAGCAGTGTTGGCCATGACTGACAGTCTTCAGGCTGCTGCCCTCGGCTGCATTGTCACCAGAGCACCTCGAGCAAAAGCTGGGCAAATTTTGGCGCTTATAGTGCCACCCGAGATCCCAATACATTTTCAGGTTTCTACATGTCTGCTAGTCGACACTTGGAAGGTGACAGCCATTAGGCTGTCCCTTATGCCTCAGTAGGCAGGTTTCTCCACTGCTGATAGAACCTCAGTCAGCACATGCTGCTTGGCAGTTGAAGCAATGGCTGATCTCCCTGAGGGATTCGGACAAGTGCAAAGGGCGGGTTTGCTCATCATTGGGAGATCCACATTTGGTAAAGGCAGCTAGCCACACTCATGGGATGAAAGCAGAGCTATTTCTTTGGAGCACTCTTCCTGGAACCAACTGCAATCCTCTGGTTTGGAGCTGGGTGTAATACTTAAACCAGAGCCTCGTATGATTCTATGGCAATCTTATTGCAATTTTTTCTATCTCCATTATCAGGCAGATAAATGCAGGATTCCACTTTAGTAGGTCAAGTGAACACTACCCACAGAAAGCAGATACTAGGGTAGCAAAGTAGGTATTGAGTGCACGTATGTGTTCTTAGGGCAGTGAAATACCTCCAAAGGCATAATAATACTCCAGACAGGATAGCACTTGGCACAACAGAACAGAGAAAGAAAATGTTATTATAATAATAGTTAACTGTAGGACCATCTTTGGAAAGATCCCAAAACTGCTCTCAACTTATAAACAATCACAATGCCCACATAATACCAAGGACAGGTCAACAATAATGAAATTCTAAACTTATACTGGAATGTGTACCACAGAGATGATCTGATCACTGAAGGTGGATGTATGTGATAATAATAATTTAAAAAAAAAGGATAATATTAAACGTCTTGTCTCAGCAGCAGAAGTGGCAACACACCTATAGTGATAGGTTTGAATACATTTCGCGGAAATTTCCTAGTTGTGCCACAGTAATAGATGGAACTTTCAACTTAGAGGATATGACTGGAAAATTGAAAGGTTTAAGATAGATGGTAGGGACAGAACTGACCAAATCTGAAAATTACCTTCAGCAGTTAAATAACTGACAGCTGAAGATGTCAATTTTACAAGAGACCACATGGGAATCTTATTCTAGAATTTTTTGTTCTTGTGGTACATGAAGTTCAGAACTCAAATAACCATCAGCCAAAGCCATTCAACGCAACTCTAAAAAATTATCTAGAAGCTCAACTTCTAAGTTTTTCAAGGACACGTGAGTACTAATAATTAAAGCTGTTGCAGCAACTGTCGCTGTAGCTCAGGTGGCAGGATTCTGACCCCACAATCGTGGAGTCAGTGGTTCGAATCCTGCTGTGACAGATCCCCCCCCCCCCCCTTGTGTGAATACTTGCACAATCTTAATATCTAATGGTAATTTTTACTAAAAAAGCATGTGTTTTGTATATTTATAAAATGCAAAAAATTAAAAAAGGTTGTTAATAAAGACACTTTAAAAAAAACCATGGCAAGTTACATTTTTTACAGTATTTGCTTCACTATTAGTTGTAGACGGTAGTCTTTGATTGTTCAGTTTGTGAAGAGCTATGACACTATTTTTGGAAAGTCATCTCCATAGTTACTAAAGGCTTTCCAGACAGCTAACCAAGTCAACCATCATTTTAGGTGATAAGTGTTCAGTTTGTCTACACACACATAAAGAAGTGACAACACATGGAATTAGAGATCTCAAAATTTTTTTTATATAATTGAATCAGAAAACAAAAATAATAATGATGATGATAACTTCAACAAAAATAATCTTTCACAGCAGGATTCGAACCACTTACTTTACAGTTGTGAGGCCAGAACACTACCACCCGAGTTATACTGACAGATGCTGTAACTGTTCTAATTATTGGTACTTACGTGTACTTGCAAAACTTTGAAGACGATTTTCTCAACAATTTTGTTAGTTGCGTCTAATAGCTTTGCCTGACTGTTGTTTACGTTCTAAACTTCATGTATCATAAATATGAATAAATTCTAAAATCAAATGCCCATTAGAGAGAGGTAGGTCCGGATGGAAACAGTTCCTTGGAGCCACAACTGACGGATGTAAATTCGAGTGCAAGTCTGAGACGCATCCTCGGACACACATCCGTTGTAAGTCCCATCCAGCAAACTTTTCAGGCACAGCTGAAGTTTGAAACGCAGCTGTAAAGCTCCCGCCAGATGTGAAGTCCTGCTATAAACACAGCCTAATGGTGGTCAGGCTGAGGCTCCCTTCTGAGATGTCTGGATAGCTATCTGCTTTTCGAATACCATCAAGCTATGTTTGACACTGGCCTGGCAGTCCGTAGCAAAACAGGCGAGGCTGGCAGACAGGTGTACTTTTTCTGACCCAGTCTACTGGTCTTGGGCTGCATCCTCTAACAGGAGTCGCCTTACTAATAGATGTGTAGCTGTAACAGTTCAATAAATGCAGCGATTTTGTTCGCCGGCCGTGGTGGCCGACTGGTCTGCGGCGCGCCAGTCACGGTCTGCACGGTCACTACGGTCGGGGGTTCGAATCCCCCCCCCCTCTGACATGGATATTTGTGCCGTCCTTAGTATAAGGTAGTTCATAAGCAGATGAAAACACAACCGTGCAGAATGTGCTGCTGGACTGTATTCACTATCAAAGCCAACACACAGCTGACAATATAGCAAAACTTCTTGAAGATGTTGTGTATGAATGGGGTAACAGGATACTGTTGTTGCCATAGTTATAGATAATGCTAGTAACATGTTGAAGGCTGTGACAATCACAGGGCGGAGACAAGTGAGGTGCTTTGCACACTTCTTAAATTTGGCAGTAACTAGTGATTCCACAGATATGATTATTAGGTTTCTTACAATGAAGACTGCTATAATTACTACTCTTGCCATTGAAAACCCACAACTGAACAAGTTGTCTATCGAGGAGTGGGAAATCATTTCAAAATGCAAGGAAGTTTTACTCATTTACAGAGTCTCTTTGCTCAGAAAAACTTGTTTCCTTGTCAAAAAACACACATTTATGATGACATGCTTGACAAATTAAATGAATACTTAACAAACAAACAAAAATCAAAGTTTTATTGAAGAACTATGCCAGACAATTAAGTGTGAGAGAAACAAGATTTGTTGATGGTGAAACAGACAAATTAATTGCTCAGGCAACTTTACTGTATCCAAGGATCAAGTCTCATGGTTTCACGCTTAGAAATGCATAAAAAGAAATAGGTGACCTCAATCAAATGTGCGCTACAATTCAATACTGACCAAAACCATCAAGACATTAGTGCAAAGAATGAAGAGTCTCTCTCAGGTCAACTTGAACGTCAGTCATCGATTTGGAGAAAATTTGATCAGCAAGTAAAGAATTTGATTGCTCCATACAATTCTGCTGCATCAAGCGGTTTTGAAGTCAACAAATATCTTACTGAAGAACTCCTCGGCAGGACCCAAGATCGTCTTAACCAGTGGAAACAACAAAAAGATATTTATCCACATTTCTATAAGGTGATGCTGAAACGGCTGTGTATCACTGCCACTTCCGTGCCATGTGAGAGAGTTTTTTTTCCACGATGGGCCAAAATAATTAATGAACAACAGAGCAGAATGAAGCCTGAATATGTATCCACAATCTTATTTCTTGCTCACAATTTAAAGCAACATACATGCTTGTCGATACGTGTATTTACAGGAAACATTTCTGAGTCAATAAATAATTTTGTACATAGTTAATACTTTTAATTATTTTAAAATATTGACTGACTGGAAGTGTGTGTTTTACAGTGACAACTTTGTTCACAAAGATTTTAGTTTCCTACAAATAATTAGACAAATATTAATGTGATGTGAGTCACATGTATAACAAATGACTGATTTTATGATGTCACAGTGTTCATGGTTTTATGGCAATAAAACATTTTTATCACAGTTAACTTGCTCTAAATTTTACATCCTTACTATCTGCTAATAAGATACTGCTGCATATAATACAACTGCAATCCTCCTTGGTCAGAGAAGATTCACTTGATAGATATGTTTGGGTGCCAGCTGTGCAGTTGTTTCAGTGCAGATCCAGTGGACGTGGATTCACTTCACAGATACGGTCCGTCCGGCTGGTCAGCTGCAGAACTGGACCCATACAGGTCCAGCGGACACAGAACCTGGATGCATGTCCGCAGAGCTGGATGGACATCTGGACCTAACTCCTACTCATCTCTAATGCCCATGTGGCCTCCTTGTTAGATGTGCTGATGACAAATAGACCTGAACTCTTCAACTCTGTTAATTTAGAACAGGAATCCATGATCATAAGGCCACTACAGCATAAATGAATACAGCTGTGAATAGGAATACTGACTTTTTTTTTTTTTTTTTTTTGTGGTTTTAGGGCGCACAACTTCTATGGTCATTGGCGCCCAGCCAAGAACATAGATTCGCTATGATCTAAAAAAAATGTAGACTGTCAGAACATCAACAAGAGGCTAAAAACGAAAGATAAAAGACAATTAAAAGAGTTAAATATCCTTGGATAAGTTGGCCAAGTTGATAAAACGCAAAACTCGAGCAGCTGCTCGTGTGTCATCAGCTAAAATTTCCTCCAGAGTAGACGGAAAGTGAAGGGCTACACGGAGATGATTAAAATTAACACAAGTCAGTAAAACATGTCACACTGTCAGCAGTTCACCGCAGGAGCATAGCGGTGCAGGTTCGGCGGATAGCAAGTGACGGTGGCTGAAACGGCAATGACCGATCCGCAACCGAGCCAGGATGACCTCCTCCTCCCGCCGAGAGGGGCGTGAGGATGTCCTCCAAGCGGTCGGGATCGGTTTGACAGTTCGCAATTTATTGTTGTACAGTGAAAGCCACACACTGTGCCATTGCGACACGATATTCCGGCGAAGAGCCCGTTGGACATCGTCCGATGGGACGCAAAAGGTAGCCATGCGAGGCAAAAGAGCTGCTGCCTTGGCTGCTGTGTCGGCGGCCTCATTCCCGGGCACACCCACATGGCCAGGGACCCACAGGAAAGAAACGTGACAGCTGTCATCCGCCAGCAACTGGAGGGAGCGTTGGATCCGATACACGAGAGGATGGTTCGAGAAAGGGTCCTTAAGACTCTGCAGGGCACTAAGGGAGTCAGAACATATGGCATAGAAAGGGTGGCGGTGGCGGCAGGTATACAAAACGGCCTGGTGGAGGGCGAAAAGCTCAGCCGTGAAGTTTGAGCACCGGTCAGGGAGCTTGTATTGGAAACGGTTGTCCCCGACGACGAAGGCAGATCCGACACCGGCAGTGCTCTTGGAACCATCAGTGTAAATAAATACGGTATTTTCGAACCGCGAACGGAGTTCGACAAGCCTCGAGCGGAATACCAAATCCGGAGTGCTCTCCTTGGGGAGCGAACTAAGTTCGAGGTGTGTGTGAACCTGGGCCTGATGCCGCGGTGGCAATGGGCTTTCGCTCAACCGAAGGGTGGAAGGAAGGGTAAAATCGAGCCGCTGTAGCAGGCGGCGAAACCGAACTCCTGGTGGAAGCAAGGCAATCGCAGACAACTGATATTGGCGATCGAGTGAGTCGTCAAAAAATAATCTGTAAGATGGATGGTCGGGCATCGACCGTAGGCGGCATGCGTACCGACACAAGAGTATGTCACGGCGATTGGTCAAGGGTAATACAGCAGCCTCGGCATACAGACTTTCAACAGGGCTGGTATAGAATGCACCGGTCGCCAGACGTAATCCACGATGGTGGATAGAGTTGAGACGGCGGAGAATCGACGGCCGTGCTGAAGAGTATACAAGGCTTCCATAGTCGAGCTTCGACTGAACAATGGCCTTGTAAAGGTGAAGCAGGACGGTACGATCCGCTCCCCATGACGTGCCACTGAGGACACGAAGAACGTTAAGGGATCGGGCACAACGGGCAGCCAGGTAGGACACATGTGTGGACCAGCAAAGTTTCCGATCCAACATGAGTCCCAAGAATTTTGTAGTCTCCACGAAAGGGAGAGCAACAGGGCCGAGACGTAGAGAAGGTGGAAGAAATTCCTTGTATCTCCAGAAATTGATACACACAGTTTTCTCAGTGGAGAATCGGAAGCCGTTTGCGATGCTCCAGGAATATAGACGGTCAAGACAGCGTTGGAGAGAACGCTCCAAGAGACACGTCCGCTGGGCGCTACAATAAATTGCGAAATCGTCAACAAAAAGAGATCCGGAGACGTCGGCTGAAAGGCAATCTACTATCGGATTGATTGCAATGGCAAAGAGCGCCACACTCAAGACGGAGCCCTGTGGTACCCCATTCTCCTGGCAAAAGGTATCTGACAAAACAGAGCCCACCCGTACCCGGAACTTGCGATCCGCCAAAAACGCTTGAATGAAAAGAGGAAGGCGGCCCCGAAGGCCCCATGTGTGCAATGTGCGGAGAATGCCCGCTCTCCAACAGGTATCGTATGCCTTCTCCAAGTCTAAGAACACTGCTACTGCTTGACGCTTCTTTAGAAAGTTGTTCATAATGAAGGTCGACAACGTAACGAGGTGGTCAGCAGCAGAGCGGTGTCGACGAAAACCGCATTGGATATTAGTCAGGAGGCGGCGAGATTCGAGGAGCCAGACCAACCGAGCGTTAACCATGCGTTCCATCACCTTACAGACGCAGCTCGTCAGAGAAATGGGGCGATAACTGGAAGGAAGGTGTTTGTCCTTCCCTGGTTTGGGGATGGGGACAACAATGGCTTCACGCCAACTTGTGGGAACATGACCTTCAGTCCATATGCGATTGTAGGTACGAAGAAGAAAGCACTTGCCCGCAGGAGAGAGGTTCTGCAGCATCTCAATATGAATGGAATCGGGCCCGGGAGCAGAAGACCGGGACAGGGCGAGAGCACGATCTAGCTCCTGCATGGTGAAGGCGGCGTTATAATTTTCACGATTAAAAGAGCGGAAAGAAGGCGGCCGTGCCTCCTCTACCTGTTTGCGAGGGAGAAAGGCAGGGTGGTAATGGGCAGAGCTCGAAACCTCCGCAAAGAAATGACCCAATGCGTTTGAAACATCAGCTGGGTCCACGAGGACTGCGTTCTCCACGGTCAGGCCAGGAATCGGGGAGTGGACCTTGATGCCGGACAAACGGCGTAGGCCACCCCAGACAACCGTGGAGGGAGTAAAACGGTTAAAAGAACTAGTAAAAGCAGTCCAGCAAGCTTTCTTGCTGTCGTTTATGATACGACGGCACTGCGCTCTCATACGTTTGTAATTGATGCAATTCTCCAAAGTTGGGTGGCGGCGGAAGGTGCGTAAAGCACGGCGCCGGGCTCTAAGCGCGTCGCGGCAGGCTGCAGTCCACCAAGGGACCTGGACACGACGTGGAGAAGAGGATGTACGAGGTATGGAACGTTCAGCAGCAGTGAGAATAACCTCTGTGAGGTATTCGACCTGACTGTCACAGTTGGGAAAATTCTGATTGTGAAAAACAGCCATGGAAGAATAAAGCCCCCAGTCGGCTTTAGAAATGTTCCAACTGGTGGGACGTGGAGATGGGGAATGATGTAGGAAGTGGATGATACAAGGGAAATGGTCACTCGAGTACGTGTCAGAAAGTGCATACCACTCAAACCGACCGGCAAGCTGAGGAGTGCATATTGCGAGGTCTATATGGGAATAAGTGTGTGTTGTGTCAGAAAGGAAGGTCGGTGCACCGGTGTTGAGGCAGACAAGATCGAGGTGGTGGAGAATGTCCACCAAAAGGGAGCCTCTCGGACAAGGTGCCGGAGAGCCCCATAGGGGGTGGTGGGCATTAAAGTCGCCTACCAACACGAAAGGTGAAGGGAGCTGGTCAACAAGGTTCAGCACATCTGCCCTAGTAAGGGCAGATGACGATGGCGAATATATATTACAGAGGGAGAAGGTAAATGTGGATAAGGTGATGCGGACGGCAACTGCCTGTAGGTGAGTGTGCAAGGAAATGGGATGGAAATAGACATCGTCTCGAAGGAGCATCAGAACCCCTCCATGGGCTGGGACACCTTCCACGGGTGGCAGGTCGAACCGCACAGAGGTGTAGTGTGGAAAGTCTGCACGATCACGTGGATGCAACTTAGTTTCCTGGAGGCAGACTAGAAGCGGGCAGTGCAATCGAAGGAGTAGTTTTAACTCCTCCCGATTAGAACGAATGCTGCGAATGTTCCATTGAAGGAGCGCCATGATAAAAATGAGGGAAGAAATAAGGATAAAAACCAAGTAGCGAGTGGGGTCACCTCGACGGCCGCTGAGGACCGGATTTCGAGGGAGCACTGCTATCGCTGTCTGGGGGCAAAGGGTCATGTTCCATTGGTTCGACCGACGCGCCTGCCACCTCCCTGAGTTGATCAGGAGGGGCAGTTTCCACCGCCGGTAAAGGGCCGGGCGCCCGGCAAACGGAGTGTCCCGGTGAAACAGAAGACGGCCGAGGCCGGCAACTGTTGGACGGCGTGACAGATGGGTCACGCCTCGGCGGGGAAGGAGAGGAACTCTTTTTCTTGTCAGCTCTTCTGGAAGAGTGACGGCGGGAAGAGGCAGTTGACGGTTGGGAAGCCTGAGAACGCAGAAAATCCTCACGGACGGGTTCCTTTTTCAAGGTCCGGGCATCTTGTTTAGGTGCCCGCGGTTTACTAGAGTTTGACGAAGACTGTACCCTAGAAGCAGCAAGAGGGAGTGGGGACGTGGAACGGGCAATCTTCGGGCTGGCGGATCGCACAACTGTGTCAGCGAAAGTGAAGTCACATGTCTGGGTACTGGAATCCTTGGTAGGTCGAGTTGAGGTGAGTACCTTACTGTATGTACCCGCTGGGAGGACAGTGGGCTTTCGACTCGCCAACAACTTACGAGCGGCAGATGTCGATACCTTCTCCGTAACCCGAATTTGCTGGATTACCTTCTCATCCTTGTATACAGGGCAGTCGCGAGAGGAAGCCGCATGGTCACCGTTGCAGTTTAGGCAGTGAGGGGACGGAGGTGGGCAATCCCCCTCATGGGCGTCCCTACCACAAGTGACACACTTTGCTGCATTTGGGCAATGTTCACGGGTATGGTTGTACCTGTGGCACTGAAAACAGCGCGTTGGGTTAGGTACATAAGGGCGGACGGAGATGACTTCATACCCTGCTTTGACCTTCGACGGGAGGTCAACTTTGTCGAACGTCAAAAACACAGTACGAGTCGGTGTCAGATGGTTATCGACCTTTTTCATGACCCTGTGGACGGCTGTCACACCCTGATCGGACATATACGATTGGATATCTTCATCAGACAACCCGTCAAGGGATCTCGTGAAGACTACCCCCCGTGACGAGTTTAGTGTGCGGTGCGCTTCGACCTTAACTGGAAAAGTGTGCAACAACGTAGTACGTATCAGTTTTTGGGCTTGGAAGGCACTTTCCACTTCCAGCAACAATGTGCCATTGCGCTGACGTGAACAGGTTTTAACAGGGCCAGCAATTGCATCTACACCTTTCTGTATAACGAAAGGATTGACAGAATTGAAATCCTTTCCGTCGGTGCGAGAGACAACCAGAAATTTAGGTACATTAGGCAGAGTCTTTTTAGGCTGAGGCGAGTCTAACTTACGTTTATGGGTCAACGTCACGAAAGAAGATAAGGAAGTCATCGCGGAAGTGCCCCCCGTGATTACCGGCGTCTCCGATGGCGCGCTCCTTCCTAGTGGGGGCCCTCTCCGAGGGCTTACCCGCCTTAGGTGATTGTTCACACCTCAGGTCACACCTCCCGAGAACTGACGGAGGGACCAATCGGCACGTTCGGAAGGTACCAGCTCGGGTAATCACCCCTCCCTGGGCCTGGCCTTTACCAGGGGGTACGTACGTGCCTTACTTGTCTACCCGGGGCGGGGAATTACGCGTTACCCCGTCACCTGCTACGCACGATAATGCGTGGGTCGGCCTTCAGACACGCACAGGGAGGAAAGAAGAAGAGGATAGGAAAGGAAGAGAAAGAAGGAAAGAAAAGAAGTGTCTCAAACGCCGAGGCGGAGACTAATGAGGAGAAGAAGGCTAGGAGAGTTCAAGGAGAGAAAGACAGAAAACGAAGGGTAAGAAAGGAAGGAACGAAGGAAGAAAAACCACAACAAGAACCACCGTATCTCAAGAAATATGCCCGTCTCCGGGCGAAGGCATAAACCGGGAGGGAAAGTGAAGCAGCCTGGGGCAGAAGAAAGGCTGCTCCGGCTCGGGGCCCCGTGCGCGCCACACACGTACCCACAAAAGAACTGTGGGCCCCCTGGGGGGGGGGGGGGAATACTGCAAAAGGTAGGAAGATCTTTATGGTCAGCAAATGTGACAAGAAACAGTTTTCAGAGTACCTGACCACTCAACACAAAATCTTAGTCTCCAGCACTTTTAGTATTGAACATCAGAGGATAAAATTCAAGATGATTGTTTTATAATTGTAGGGCCCACAGCATGAAAGAAAAAAATAACTCAGTATAGAAGTTTAAGAGCATTGCACAATAAGCTTTATACAACTATGTGCCAAGTCAATGGGAAAGATCAACTGTCATTCAAGAACCAAGTTACAAAACTGCTACAAAAGTGAAGAGAGCTTCACTGCAAATACAAAGGTTGACAAATTCTTGCAGGCAAGCAAGTATACAGTGCCAAAATTAGCTTAAGGAGGGTCGTATGAGATGTATTCAATGACTTTGAAAGTGAAGGACACTTAGCAGAAACTCCACTTCCTGCCCTTTCTCAAACCTCCCAATCACTCCCCACAATGTTTCTAGCCATGCAAGAGGTTAACTTGCCTAGAATACTTCACCTGTGCCACCCATCTACTATACTAATCAACGATATCAAAATTTATGCCTCTCGCTGTGCATCACAACCACGATACCACACTTACCGTCAAGCTTAACACCCCAATCCTAGCATATTTCCTGCTCTAAGAAAATCACAGCACAATCAGACTACAATTGTGCATAATCCTAGACTCCAAAAAGCACTAATCTCTCATTGAGGTCCCTCTGATCTGGAAACTTCCATTCTTTCAAAAGTCTTAACCCAATTTCACTCACTCAGCCATAATTAAAAAAAAAATCTTTTGCCTGTAAACTTCACATTGAAATACCAACAATAAACTTACAAACAATAGAAAAGTTTCATTTTATATGCCTGGAGGCAGGAACAGTCCTCAAAGCTTTGAGGAGAAGGATGTGTAAGGGAAAGAGAAATTCTGTCTGTAACAAAACTAATACCTACTCAATTCAGCACTAGGCCGATGACACTTGAAAACTAAAAAACAAATTGTTAGTAAATTTAACACTACATGTATTTCATGAAACAGCACGTTATTTCTGAACAATTCTTTATCACTAAAGTCTGTTGCTGTGTACTGATAAGGTTTTGAGTCACTAACACCAAATTAGCAATTTAATCCTCCAAGTGTAGTTTTGTATTGTCCAACTACGAAGTGAATGTAATGGTGTGCTTTGACTATCACACAAATACACGCTTGCTTCAGTGCGCCTCCCCACGAGTTTCTGGACAAATCTGTCTACCTCTACTTTTCCTAGGTCTTCACAAGTCCATGGAAGTTTGCCTATTGAAAGCACTGAAATATGTAGTCTCAAGCAAAAACAATGTCATTTAATTACAATATATCTAATATGCTAAACTAAGATGTATAACAAAACGATAATCGCTCTTACCTCAAATTTTGCGGACAGTACTTTCAGTGTTCCGATCTCTAGTGCTTCATTTGAATTAAGTTTCTTCCAACACTTTTGTCCTTCAGTTTCATGTGAATCAGGAATATCAGCATTAATGGAATGAGGATCCTTTGAAAACAATTTTTTGTATTACATAAATGTCTTGTGTGGATATTAAATGCAATGAATGATATACATACATTAAAGTAAATACTTTATACAAAACATATGAACAAAATTTACCACTTAAGTTTTTACACACTCACAACCCATCATCTTCAAGATATAAATTTTTAAACTGAGAATATTAAATCTCTTCATGTTTAGTAACTGTTATATTTCAACACTTATCATGATACAGAATACAGATGTCTACACACTTTTAGTTTGAAACATGTATTTGTTTCTTTTTCATACTATAAGACAATACCTGAATTGTAGTTGATCAGTTTCTGAACAAATAAGGCAATATATGGGGTGTCAGCAAAGTGTGACAAAAGGAAAGGATGATGGGGTACCACCATAAAGTTTCTGACCTGGTTGGTAAATATTTTAGATCCGATTCTTGTGGATAATTAGTCTTTGGTTTTTACAGCTACTGGCGGGTATCGGGTATCTAATCTGTTGATTTCCAGGGGGAGAACTCATAAAAGGGAGCCCTATAAACAGTAGATGCCAGGGGCAGGTGCTGCTTCTCTGGCATTCAGAGGGGGGCTGGGAGGTTGTCTCCAAAGATTGTACCACAGGAACTATGATTTGGGAGACTATCAACTCCATGTTAAAGTTTATGCTACTAACAGATCAAATTAAGGAAGAATATACATCAGATTCTGCTAAAAACCTTATTAGGCGCAAATAAAAATCAGTGAGACTGGGTACAAACACATTTGATTCTTTAGAGTTTCAAAATTTATGGGGACAATCTTTAATCAAACAGAAAAATTAAATTTAGTAAGACTGAACAGTTCATTGGAGGTCTCCAAGTAAAATTTCAAATATGTTGGAAAAATTATAAGACATAAATTCTATCAGATAAAACAAGTAGGATATGTAACCAACAGAGATATGCACTAATTTAACTGCATGACTTTTCAGTCTACAGGAAAGAGTATAATATGGTTTTCCAATTCTGAAGCTTAGTTCGTTAGTTTTGATTTTTCAAAGAAAACAGAATTTAGTACTGGTGGTGATCTGCAGAAGCAAAACTACAGACGACAGATGATTGTGCTCTCTTAATGTTACTAAAATTATAATTATCTGATCTGACACCTTTTAATTCAGCCAAAAGTAAAAGAAAACATAGAACTACAGAGGAAAGCTAATATGGGAGAATTAGTTAATGTGGATGGATGGATGGTTTGATTTTTAAAGGGACTAAACTACTACGCTTATCAGTCCCTTGTTTCAACCGTAGAGATTGGAATAAAAAGCACTACAATGTAGTATAAAATGGTGTGTGAAAACACACCAAGCAAAGTGTGTAACATGTCAAGAAATAAGATGTTCAAATGTCTGTAAATCTATCGGACCAAACTGCGTGGTCATCAGTCCGTAGCTTACAAACTACTTAAACCTAGGTAATCTAACCTACGGACAAACACACACACACCCATGCCCCAGGGAGGACTCGAACCTCCACGGTGAGCAACCGCGCGCTCCGCAGCGAGACGCTTTAGACCGCTTGGCTACTCCACCGCGGCCAAGAAATAAGAGAATCTAACTAAAACCTGGTAAAAGAAGAGAAAGGTGAAGAGAGGATACCAGAGTGTCCTGGCCAAGTGACCACAGACAAGATAATAGGGCATCTGGCCACTTTTGCACATTAAAACCACCTAATTAGTTAATGTGGGGAAGCTAGAGTATGTAAGTATCCACCTCTGTCGTGAGGTATCAGAACATAGTTCTCATAATGGTTGAGGTGTAGAGTAGTGAAAATAAGATCACTACATAGCTGGCTACCATAAAGTATCTTAGATTTAAATTTGAAATCCAGTGCATTTTAAATCTATGTGCTTGTTGGTCTTTTAAGTACTTGTTCATTAAACATTAATACTATTATATTCTACACAAGATACTCATTTGCTATAATGCATTGTTCTTCAGTGTTCCTGTTAGGCTGCATTTCTCAGTTAATATTAATTACTCCTGATTTGTGATACTGTGGATATTCTAATACATGAGCATATTTAAGGTAACTTAATCTTAACAATCTAGAAGTTGGATGATGATCATTGACAGTGTTTTTGGGCACTAAATAGCTAGATCATCAGTGCTCTTGCTCTAAACAAACATACAAATGTGAATTGGACTATGACATTATAATGACACACAGAAACATACCACCTAATGTCATAATAATGATTAAAAAGGACTATTGGAAATTAGATAAAACAAGTCAGAGTAAAGTATGACTACATACATTGTTAAAAGGTTAACAAGTGGTTGTGGCCCAGTGACTACTCTGCCTCACATTAAAATCTCTCACCCAATATATTGGGAAAGATTCCAGACCATAAAAAATCTTAAAACACAATCACAGTTACCTCATCAGTTAAAAGAGAGACCAGGTGCAATTTCCTCAGATTGTTGTGTAAAATACAGTCAATTAAAATATGCCATACAAACAGTTGTGTTCCACATGTCACACACTGGTGGTCCCTCACAGCGTAACTGGAAACTTTGTGTCAAGGGCAGTGACCTAATATAAGGTAATTTAGGGCTAATTCTTGGGCTTGTCCAGGATGGAAGGAGGTACGCTGTGAGCACAGTGAAGATTTTACTGAGTGTAATTTATTAATCGCCATGTCCAGTCACTGAGCCTCCCACCAAAAACTGGTTTTCCACATCACAAAAGTTGTAACAGCCTTCATGAGAACAGAACAGAGTACAGTCGGTGAGAGGAATGAGCATCCTTGGCAGTGCATCAAGCAGTTTGTTTCCCCAGATCACTATGTGAAAGACCAAATAAAAGTGGGTAGATGGGCACAAGAACCTCACTTTTACACCTGCTCCACAACATTACACCTCCAGGTAGCACTGTAGGCCTTCTCCAGAAGCACCATAGGCCTTCTCCAGATCGGAAAAGAAAAAAGAAAAACAAGCAATGATGTGTTGCTTGTTGAAACTCTATATCAATGAGGGTTACATTATCAAGAGTGGAACTATACCTCCTGAATGCCCAATTAGAGTGGCTTAGTAAAAATCTGCTTTTGGGGACCCATACTAAGCACCGGTTGACCATACAATTCACAGTCTTTCCTATGAAACTTGATAGGCAGATGCTGTGATAACTAACAGGGTCAGTGTGGTCTTTCTGAGTTTTTAAAAAATCGAAGGGAGAACCTCATTAGAGCATGTGTTTAACTGTTATCACCCAGTACATAATCCTATTGTGATTGGATGCAGTATTACAAACAATGAACAGTGCAGTACGAAGTCTTTCGCAATGTAGTTCTTGCGTAAAATACTCTCAATGTTCTTGCCACATCAAATATGGGTAGGAGCCCAAGCTTTTGACTATATCCTCCATAGTCGTTGTCAGGGGTAAAACTGACAGTTTGACGCAGCAAGAACACCGAGAGTATTTTAAGCAATGAACAGTGCAGACTCCAGCTCCCACAGTGAGAAAGGCTGACTGTAATCTTCAACGTTGGAGGAACGGAAATCAAAACCAACCCTTTTCTGTATCACCTGATACTGACAGAAAGCTGGTTCCTGGTGTTTGATTCAGACGTTACTAAAGTCTCTCAGTGATGTTAGGAGACAATCCTTGCCACGTACAGCTCCTATTGGCAGTCAGTGCTGATGTGGACCTACTGAGGGAATCCAGCAGCTCTTGCCAAGACCTCTGGTTACTTTCATTGATGATTCTCTCACTCTTGCCCTTACCACTCAAAAGCTTGTCAAATTCGCCTCAGTAGAGCACTGATAGAATCATCACAATGCTGTCTTTCTGTCCCTGATTGCAAAGTGACAATCATCATTACACTAAGTGACAGCCAATCTCTGAGGAGCTGGCTTTGATTTCACAATGGATGCATCAGCAGTGTTGTGAATCACGGTTTTAATGTAATCCATCCAGTCCAGGACACCTTCAAATCAGCTGATAAGGGTATATACAACACCCAACCAGCTTTGTTTATCAGCACCATGGCAGCTTCTTGTCTTGATCCATTCCATCTGGTGGATTTAGCCGCATTAGGTAGTGGTCGCTGCCATAAATGCCACACTGTCTACATTCCACTGAACAGGGGATTTTTTTGTGTGTGTGTGGGGGGGGGGGGGGTTAGGGCACAAATTTACAAAGGTCATTGGCACCCATGTCTGTGCTTATTAGGAACAAGAACTAAAAGGAGGCAGAGATAAAAAGGTGGTACAATTATGCTACAATAAAAGGTAAAGAAACATGGACAGAATTTCTCAAGCAAGGGATTTTAAACTTCTTTCACCACATTGAAATGATGTATAAAAAGTAAAAGGCGATCAACAGAATGTGTGTCCTCCACTAAAAACATCAGACAGTTCTGACAAACACAGACTCTGTAGTACTCAATTAAAAAAGGCACTGGACCAAAAGGTGGCGTACAGTGAATGGTTCGGAACAGTAACCTCAGAGTGGAGCAGGGTCGCCACTTAAGTGGTAGTGGCTGAACTGACAGTGGCCTGTGCACAGCCAGATGAGAATGACCTCCTCGTGGCGAGAGGGCCGAGAGTAGGTTAACCAGGCAATAGGGAGAGGCTTAACCTCCTTAAGTTTATTTCTTGAAGGGAAGACCAATGTGCATGACAGGGTGAGACCACATGTCCTGAAAGGATGGCAGGAAGGTCAACTGAAGGAGCAGAATACGTAGCAGGATGAGGAAGGAGAGCTGCACCTTTCTCAGCAGCATCAGCAGCCTCATTCCCTGACACACCAACATGACCCCGAGATCCAAAGGAACAGTACAGTGGCGCCATTAACAACTTGGTGAGTGAAGGCACTATTGGATTCATTGGCCTATGGGGTGGACGGAATATAGCATGCATAGGCTATGGAGTGCACTCAGGGAGTCTGAGCATATGACATATTTAGAATGCTGGTGTCGCCCGATTTACTGAGTGGCCTGATAAATGGCCAAGAGCTCCGCTGTAAAGATCGAGCAGTCTGGGAGACGATACTGGAAATAAAAGTCACCAAGCACAAAGGCGCATGTGACACTATGGTCAGTCTTTGAACAATCAGTATAAATGAAGATACTATCAGCAAGCTGCAAGCGATGAGCTACAAACATGCTACAATAGCCGAGGTGAGAAGTAGAGTCTTTGGCAATCGAATGGAGCTCAAAGTGGACAAGGACCTCGAGACAGAGCCAGGGCAGGAAATAGCTCGCTCCCGTCGGGAGCACGACAGGGAGCGAAAATTCAAGTTGCCAAAGAAGTTTACGAAAACGGACTCCAGAATGTATTAGAGAAGAAAGACTCTCTGCATAGTGATGATCAAGGGAATCGTCAAAAGAGCTTCATACGATGGGTGGCCATGCATAGATGTCAGCTGACTCGCATAACTACCTCCCTCTGGTACAACAGTGGCAATTCAGCATAGATACTTGCAATATGGTTTGTGTAAAAAGTCCCTGTCACTAAACGGATCCCTTGATTGTGGATCATGTTAAGGCAGCATAAGATAGATGATCAGGTTCATGAATAGACGATATATCTGTAATCTAGTTTCAAGCGGACAAAGGATCGGAACAAGCAGAGAAGGGTGGTCCACTCCACTCACTATGAGGTACCGCACAACACACTGAAAACATTAAGTGAACAGGTACAGCGACCTGCCAAGTGAGAGACATGGGAGGACCAACAAAGATTCCTACTGAATATTAGTCCCAAGAATTTTGTAGTGTCTATGAATGGAAGAACAATTGGTTTGAGATGGAAGGAAGGAAAGAAAAATTATGTATGCCGCCAGAAGTTCATACAGACCGTCTTGTCTGTGGAGAAGCGAAAGCCGTTGTTGATTTTCCAGAAGTAAAGACAATCAAGGCACCACTGAACATGATGTTCAAGGACACAGGTTCATTGAGAGCTGCAGTAAATACCAAAGTCATCAATGAAGAGAGAAGCTGAGACATCCGGTGTGAGACAGTCCATAACAGGATTAACTGCTATAGAAATAGAACAATGCTCAACACTGAGCCTTGAGGTACACTGTTCTCCTGCAGGAAAGTGTTCAAAAGAGTTGAACCCACACACACCCACCCAAAAACACGGTCTTTTAAGAATTCTTTAATAAAGGTTGGTAGGCAACCCCGGAGACCCCATGTGCGCAGAGTGCGAAGGATACCCATCCTCCAGCACATGTGATACGACTTTTCTAAAGCAAAAAATACGGCAACTGTTTGGAAAATTATACATAATATGAGTTGATAGGGTGACTAGATGATTGACTACTGAATGGTGCTAACGAAATCCACATTGTGCATTGGTGAGAACATTACGAGATTTGAACGACCATACCAATTGACCATTAATCATAGTTCCATCACCTTGCAAACTCTACTGGTGAGGGAGATATGACGGTAGCTTCAAGGTAGATGTTCATCCTTTCCAGGCTTGGGTAAAGGAATCACGATGGTATCACGCTAACAGCGAGGAAATGTGCCTTCCCTCCAAATGCGGTTGTATGTTTGAAGAAGAAATTGCAGGCCTTCAGAAGAAAGGTGTTTTAACATCTGTACATGAATGCCGTTGTGTCCTCAAGCGGAGGACTGCGATGACGAGAGTGCATGTTGAAGCTCGTTCATAGTGAAATTGGCATTACAGCATTCACAATTCCGAGATGAGGAAGAGAGCAACATTGCTTTCACTGTCTGTTTCCAAGGGAGGAAAGAGGGATGGTAGTTGAACTCTAAACCTCAGCAAAAAACCAGCCCAGAGTGTTGGAGATGTCAGCAGGATCCACTATAATATCATTTGCTGTGGTTAAACCCAGGATCGGGCAATGAGGCTAGGTCCTGAAAGTCTGCGAGGGTTACCCCAGAAAAAGAGGGGGTAAAACTGTTAAACGAACTAGTGAAGGAAAGCCAAGTAGCTCGTATGCTTTCCTGAAAAAATACGGTGGCATTATGCATGCTATCATTTGTAATAAACAGTTTTGTTGTGTGGATGCATTTAAAGGCTCAGAGCATGTCTCCGAGCTCCGAGTGCTTCGAGATTCCTCAGTCCACCAGGAAACTGGGGACTAGCGGCAAGGAAGAGGTGTGAGGGATACAATGTTCTGCGGCATTAAGGATTACTGCAGTAAGATAATCAACCCAGTTATCAATACTGGGAAAGTATCTAATTAAGAATAAAGCTGCCAATCAGATTTGGAAAGCTGCCACATCAGTAGACGAATGACATGGAGAAATGGTCACTCAAGTGTGTGTATGAAAGAACAGACCACTCGAGCCGACAGGCCAGTTGAACAGTGCAGACAGAAAGTTCCAAGTGGGAAAAGGTAGGTGTGTGTGTGTGTGTGTGTGTGTGTGTGTGTGTGTGTGTGTACACACAAAAGATAAGTGGGTTCACCAGTATTGAGACAGATGAGATTAAGGTGGTTGAAGAGATCCACCAGGAGAGCACCCCTCTGACAAGGTCGGGGAGAGCCCCAAACAGAATGGTGGGCCAACTAACAAGAAAGGAGGAAAAAAGCTGGTCAAAAAGGTGTAGAATGTCGGTCCTGGTGACAGCACAGGATGATGGTGAATAGACATTACACAGGGAAGGACATTCTAACTGCTACTGCTTGAAGCTTGGTTTGCAAACAGATGATTTGGGAATGGATATCATCTCTTAAAAGTAGCATCATGTCCCCATGAGCTGGAACCCCTGCCATAGGGGGGAGGTCTAAGCGGACTGCGGAGAAGTGTGGCAGTGACAGTGACAGAGCCCATCACTAGATGATGTCTTTGAACCGTGGCGGGTATCAGTTGAAGACCTGGACTTTTTTTTTTTTTTTTTTTTTTTTTTTTTTTTGTGGTTTTAGGGCGCACAACTTCTACGGTCATTAGCACCCAGACAAGAACTTAGATTCACTAGATCTCAAAAAAAAGGAAATTTGGTAACTGTCAGAACATCAAGAATAGGCTAAAAACGAAAGATAAAAAACAATTAAAAGGGTTAAATATTCTTTGATAAGTTGGCCAAGTTGATAAAACGCAAAACTCTAGCAGCTGCTCGTGTGTCATCAGCTAAAATTTCCTCCAGTGAAGACAAAGTGAAGGGCTAGATGGAGATGATTAAAATTTACGCAAGACAATAAAATGTGTCGCACCGTCAGCAATTCACCGCAGGAGCACAGCGGTGCAGGATCGGCGGTTAGCAAATGACGGTGGCTAAAACGGCAGTGACTGATCCGCAACCGGGCCAGGATGACCTCCTCCCGCCGAGAGGGGCGTGAGGAGGTCCTCCAAGCGGTCGGGATCGGTTTGACAGTTCGCAATTTATTGTTGTACAGTGAAAGCCACGCACTGTGCCATGACGACACGATACTCCGGCGAAGAGCCCGTTGAACATCGTCCGGTGGGATGCAAAAGGTAGCCATGCGAGGCAAAAGAGCTGCGGCCTTGGCTGCTACGTCGGCGGCCTCATTCCCGGGCACACCCACATGGCCAGGGACCCACAGGAAAGAAATGTGACAGCTGTCATCTGCTAGCAACTGGAGGGAGCGTTGGATCTGATACATGAGAGGATGGTTCGAGAAAGGGTCCTTAAGATTCTGCAGGGCACTAAGGGAGTCCGAACATATGGCATAGAAGGGTTCGCGGTGGCGGCAGGTATACAAAACGGCCTAGTGGAGGGCAAAAAGCTCAGCCGTGAAGTTCGAGCACTGGTCAGGGAGCTTGTATTGGGAACGGTTGTCGCCGACGACGAAGGCAGATCCGACACCGGCAGTGCTCTTGGAACCATCAGTGTAAATAAATATGGCATTATCGAACCGCGAACGGAGTTCGACAAGCCTCGAGCGGTATACCAAATCCGGAGTGCTCTCCTTGGGGAGCGAACTAAGTTCAAGGTGAGTGTGAACCTGGGCCTGATGCCACGGTGGCAATGGGCTTTCGCTCAACCGAAGGGTGGAAGGCAGGGTAAAATCGAGCCGCTGTAGCAGGCGGCGAAACCGAACTCCAGGTGGAAGCAAGGCAATCGCAGACAACTGATATAGGCGATCGAGTGAATCGTCAAAAAATAATCGGTAAGATGGATGGTTGGGCATCGACCGCAGGCGGCATGCGTACCGACACAAGAGTATTTCACGTCGAGTGGTCAAGGGTAATACAGCAGCCTCGACATACACTTTCAACAGGGCTGGCATAAAATGCACCGGTCGCCAGACGTAATCCCCGATGGTGGATAGAGTTGAGACGGCGGAGAATCGACGGCCGTGCAGAAGAATCTACAAGGCTTCCGTAGTCGAGCTTCGACTGAACAATGGCCTGGTAAAGGTGAAGCAGGACGGTACGATCCGCTCCCCTTGACGTGCCACTGAGGACACGAAGAACGTTAAGGGATCAGGCACAACAGGAAGCCAGGTAGGACACATGTGTGGACCAGCAAAGTTTACGATCCAACATGAGTCCCAAGAATTTCGTAGTCTCCACAAAAGGGAGAGCAACAGGGCCGAGATGTAGAGAAGGTGGAAGAAATTCCTTGTATCTCCAGAAGTTTATACACACAGTTTTCTCAATGGAGAATCGGAAGCCGTTTGCGATGCTCCAGGAATATAGACGGTCAAGACAGCATTGAAGAGAACGCTCCAAGAGACACATCCACTGGGCACTGCAATAAATTGCGAAATCGTCAACAAAAAGAGATCCGGAGACGTCGGCTGAAAGGCAATCCACGATCGGATTGATTGCAATGGCAAAGAGCGCCACACTCAAGACGGAGCCCTGTGGTACCCCATTCTCCTGGCAAAAGGTATCTGAAAGAACAGAGCCCACCCGTACCCGGAACTTGCGATCCGCCAAAAACGCTTGAATGAAAAGAGGAAGGCGGCCCCGAAGGCCCCATGTGTGCAATGTGCGGAGAATGCCCGCTCTCCAACAGGTATCGTATGCCTTCTCCAAGTCTAAGAACACTGCTACTGTTTGACGCTTCTTTAGAAAGTTGTTCATAATGAAGGTCGACAACGTAACGAGGTGGTCAGCAGCAGAGCGGTGTCGACGAAAACCGCATTGGATATTAGTCAGGAGGCGGCGAGATTCGAGGAGCCAGACCAACCGAGCGTTATCTATGCGTTCCATCACCTTACACACGCAGCTCGTCAGAGAAATGGGGCGATAACTGGAAGGAAGGTGTTTGTCCTTCCCTGGTTTTGGGATGAGGACAACAATGGCTTCATGCCAACTTGTGGGAACATGACCTTCAGTCCATATGTGATTGTAGGTACTAAGAAGAAAGCACTTGCCCACAGGAGAGAGGTTCTTCAGCATCTCAATATGAATGGAATCGGGCCCGGGAGCAGAAGATCGGGACAGGGCGAGAGCACGGTCTAGCTCCTGCATGGTGAAGGCGACGTTATAATTTTCACGATTAAAAGAGTGGACAGAAGGCTGCCGTGCCTCCTCTACCTGTTTGCGAGGGAAAAAGGCAGGGTGGTAATGGGCAGAGCTCGAAACCTCCGCAAAGAAACGGCCCAATGCGTTTGAAACAGCAGCGGGGTCCACGAGGACTGCATTCTCCACGGTCAGGACAGGAATCGGGGAGTGGACCTTGATGCCGGACAAACGGCGTAGGCCACCCCAGACAACCGTGGAGGGAGTAAAACGGTTAAAAGAACTAGTAAAAGCAGTCCAGCAAGCTTTCTTGCTGTCGTTTATGATACAACGACATTGCGCTCTCATACGTTTATAATTGATGCAACTCTCCGAAGTTGGGTGGTGGCGGAAGGTGCATAAAGCACGGCGCCGGGCTCTAAGCGCGTCGCGGCAGGCTGCAGTCCACCAAGGGACCGGGACACGACGTGGAGAAGAGGAAGTACGAGGTATGGAACGTTCGGCAGCTGTGAGAATAACCTCTGTGAGGTAGTCGTCCTGACTGTCACAGTTGGGAAAATTCTGATCGTGAAAAACAGCCATGGAAGAATAAAGCCCCCAGTCGGCTTTAGAAATGTTCCAACTGGTGGGACGAGGAGATAGGGAATGATGCAGGAAGTGGATGATACAAGGGAAATGGTCACTGGAGTACGTGTCAGAAAGCGCTTACCACTCAAACCGACCGGCAAGCTGAGGAGTGCATATTGCGAGGTCTATATGGGAATAAGTGTGTGTTGTGTCTGAAAGGAAGGTCGGTGCACCGGTGTTGAGGCAGACAAGATCGAGGTGTTGGAGAAGGTCCACCAAAAGGGAGCCTCTCGGACAAGGTGGCGGAGAGCCCCATAGGGGGTGGTGGGCATTAAAGTCGCCTACCAACACGAAAGGTGAAGGGAGCTGGTCAACAAGGTGTAGCACATGTACCCTAGTAAGGGCGAATGACGATGGTGAATAGATATTACAGAGGGAAAAGGTAAATGTGGATAAACTGATGCGGACGGCAACTGCCTGTAGGTGAGTATGCAATGAAATGGGATGGAAATAGACGTCGTCTCGAAGGAGCATCAGAACCCCTCCATGGGCTGGGATACCTTCCACGGGTGGCAGGTCGAACCGCACAGAGGTGTAGTGTGGAAAGTCTGCATGATCACGTGGACGCAACTTAGTTTCTTGGAGGCAGACTAGAAGTGGGAAGTGCAATCTAAGTAGTAGTTTGAACTCCTCCCTGGACAATTGTGAGCTAGATGGGCACAAGAAGTCTTTGTGGGTATAATCTTCCTTGGATTCCGATGTGTGTGTGTGTGTGTGTGTGTGTGTGTGTGTGTGTGTGTGTGTGTGTGTGTGTCTCAAGAGATTTAAGAGATGCAAGTGGCAGGAGATGACTATGAGGCTATCATGTGACTGGGTGGTGTTACCACGCCAGCACTAAACTGTAGGTCACGTGTCTGTGTAGACATGTCTCACAGTTGTTGTGGAGTAGTAACAATTGAGCTGACAGTCCCAGATGCTAATCTACTCTGTTTACAGCTGGCATAGCTTTTCCTTGCAGCCTGTGTCAGTACCTTTTCTTTCACCCGTATTTCCTGAATCGCTCACTCATCACGCTAGATGGGACTGTCACGGGAAGAGGCAGCGTGGTTACCCATGCAGTTTAGGCCACAAGGGGAAGGAGGTGGACAATCACCATCATGGGCATCCCTGCCGCATGTGAAGCATTTAGCTGAATTTTTACATTGCTGCCCTGTATGGCTGTAACACTGACAATGGTAGCAGCGAATAGGATTGGGGATATAAGGTCGGACGTTGAGGACCTTATAACCAGCTTTGATCTTGGGAGGCAGAGTCACTCAATCAAATGTCAAGAAAACAGTGCAGGTTGGGACCACTTCTTTGTTGACCCTATTCATGACCCTATGCACTGCTGTGATGCCTTAATCGGATAGGTAATCCTCTATTTCCTCCTCAGTCAAAACATCAAGCAGATTACTGTATACAACCCCACAAGAATAGTTAAAGAGTACAGTGGGCCTCCACTTGCACCAGGTAAACTTTGAGAAAGTTGGTGGTCAGTAACCTCTGAGCCTGAAAGGCACTGTCTCAATCAATAAGGTACCATTACACAGACGTTTGCAGAACTTCACTGGGCCTGTGATCGCATCAATGCCTTTTTGGATGACAAATGGATTAGCCGCTGAAAAACTTTGACCATCTTTGGTATGTGTTACCACGAAGTATTGAGGTGCAGACAGGAGAGTAGTCTACTTACTGGAATCCTGAGACCCTTTCATGTCCTTGTACTTTCTTTTTTTGGGAGCCCATTGCAAAGAAATTCCCTATGATTGCCAGCATCTCTGATGGTGCGCTCCTTCCTACTAGGGGCTCCCTTCAAAGGGAGCACACCCACCTTAGGTGATTGTCCACACCTCCTGAACTCCAGATGGAGGGACCAATCGGCACATCTGGAGGATTGCAGCTTGAGCAATCGCTCCTCCCTGGGCCTGGCCTTCACCAGGGGTAGACACGAACGCTACATGCCAAACCGGGACTGGGACTTTTGTTACCACAGTCACCTTTTATGCATTTAACGTGTGGGGGAGGCCTTCAGGAACGCACAGGGAGGAAGAAAGAAGAAGAGTAACCTAAAAGGCTGAAGTGGAGGAAAAATAGCCAAGATAAGGAAGAAGAGAGGAAAGAGTGTGAAAAAAATCCAGGTAAATTCAAAACTACTACATATCTCCAGTTTTCTGGAAGAGGCGCAAGACTCCGTCTCCAAGAGAGGGGAAAAGAGTAGCGGGAAAGTAGTCGTGCAACACGGAAAGGAAGGAAAGTGTTGCAAAGGCTGGGGCCCCAAGTATGTACTCACCAAAGAATGGCGAGCCCTATGAGGGGACTGAACAGCGTGTGCTATGGTAGGCGAGCAGAGGGTGAGGCCTATGGCTGAAAATGAACCTGTAGCAATGCTAAAATGTGTTCAGCAATATATCTGTGGTATGTACTGAATTCTCAACCATTCTGCACCAGGGGCAAGTGGTGTTATTTCCTAGCCAATTGAAATCCCTTAAAAGGTGAAATGGATGGGGGTGTTCAACAGTAAGTTGACATGCCCACCACACTGGATATAATTAAGAGTATTTCGAACAATAAATTAAAGAGTTTAACCCGAAGATCAGCAAGAATAAGGCTGTTGATATTAACACAAACAGAAGGAACGAGTTCAAACATCTATTTGTAGGGAAAGAGTGTGAAGGAAAAATCCAGGTAAATTCAAAACTACTACATATCTCCAGTAATGCTGTGACAAGCCAGTACAGCAACTGCTTGTAGGGTAGTGGTTAAAGGCAGAGATGAGCAGTGAGATATGTCCCTGATTAACACTGCCACACTACATTATGCCCTATCATCAGTAAGGCTGTCTTTCCTTTGGATGTGACAGTCCAAGTAAAAGTGTGCCATACTGTTTAAAATGTGTCTCTTAGAGGAATATACCAAAGGACCTATCCTTCAAAAAAAGCTGCAGTTTGTCCAAATGAGACCTGAATCCATTCAAATTCTTCAAATTCCACTGGGGTTCGGTTGTCATGTTAGGATTAGTTTACCCCTATTGTTGGGATGGGATGGTAAGGCATTTTTCGAGCTAGTGGAAGTGAGTGGACTGTCTGGTTCTGGTGAAAAAACATCTAGCTTCTTGATGATGTTGATAACATCCATTAAGGCTGCCAGTCTGGCATCCGATGAGGCCTGGGGCAGAGACTCAAACAAACATTGTGATACTCTTTTTGGATTTCTTCTTCTTCAAAAGTGTTAAGGGGAGTTTGGAGGCACTCTGCTTTCGGGATGCCTTCTCGATCACAGTATGTATCTCTTCATGTTAATAGGTCTTTGCTAATCTGACTGGCAGATATAAGTACAAGTATGTGTACTGGATGCAGATATAGGTACAATGGGCATGGTCTGTGTTGAAGTGTCGACTCTGGACATGGATTTCTGGACCATTGAAGCATAGAAGTAGAAATATAGGAGGTTTTGTTGCATTATATTCTTTTTTGGCATCTATGTATGGAATCAACTTTGTCACCTTTATTTCTTGTATTTTCCATTTATCTGCAAAAATACAGCAATAGATGATTGAAACTGCATGGCTCCCAGGGCAGTTGATGCAGAGTGCTGGAGAGTCAGCCCCAGATTATTGGTTTGCCTGGGCGTACTTCTCACTAATCGGATGACATCTACAGCTTTGAGTCCTATGACTTAAAGGCTAGTACTTATAGCACCTCATCGGGTACAATATGTGTGGCCTAACCTTCAGGTAGATGAATCCTGCCATGACGTATTCCAGCTTGTGCTACCTATTCTCATTAAAAAAGCCACACCACTGTAGTCTTCAAATCCACAGGATGATGGTGACAGGAACACTAATACCAGCTGTTTCTCTATGCACTTAATTTCTTATGTTACATCTCTTAGTACTTTGAGTCAAAATCGTGAAATCTCATTTCGGTTGCATAGATTACACTGTAGTCCTCTTTATGTAAACGTTTCCATGCTACACGTAAAGGATTGGAGCAAAGTAAATATGATATCGCTGTTCCAGAAGAAAAATGACGCAACTGCAAAAGTCAATAAATCAATGTTATTGCATCAGTCATCTCAGAAATAGGTAACATATACTATGGAACATCATCTGAAATGTAGTCACACATAATACCAATAGAGGTACTATGTGTAACTACAGTTCTGACGATGTTCCACTGTAGGCACTATCTATCTCTCAGATGAATGATACAGTAATGAATTTAGCAGTTGCATCATTGTTCTTCCAAAATGGCGATATACTGTTAACTTTGCTGCCTGGGGTATTTTCTTGACAGTAGGTTTTCAACTTTCTTGGAAAAATTGGATGTTTTCTGTGCCCTGTATAGAATTTCTTGTTTAATGGTGTCATCCTTGGAGGACATACTTCAGAGATACTGAAAGTGAAAAACTGATTCAATTTTTGTTCCCTACAAATAGATGTTTGAACTTGTTCCTTCTGTTTATGTTAATATCAACAGTCTTATTCTTGCTTATCTTCGGGTTAAACTCTTTAATTTATTGTTCGAAATACTCTTAATTATATACATAATGGATGTGAGGTCGTCGTCGTGTCAATTGTTTTGACAAGTAGGCTCAACCACAGATGTCGTGTAAAAACACTACAATATGACGTGTTTCAAGGGTCAAGCCCTCATCAGATTTTTTTTTTTTTTTAAGATTCTTGTACAGATTATCTGATGATGAGGGCTTGACCCTTGAAACATGCCATATTTTAGTGTTTTTACATGACGTCTGTGGTTGAGCCTACTTGACAAAATAATTTCGAAATACTCTGGCTCTCCTCAATATCACAGCATCTGAAAACACCAATTCTCTTACCTGCAATATCCTTAAATTTCAGAATTCTGTCCATTAGAGTGGACGCCTATCTTCATCTCAAAACATACAAATCAAGACAAGTTCAATATAGCATATTCAGTCTGGCAATCAAGTGGCTGAGCACTTTTAGATCTTCCAGGCATACCCAAATATTGATACAAGGGACACTCTCGTACCCCCTTACAATATCGAAGAATACCATCAGTAGTTTCTCTTTCACTTTCTTCAGTATCTCTCTAACAAACTGCTTACCACAGTGCTTCGCCCCTTCCTGAAACCATGCTGCTGTTCTTCATATCATAGATCAGCTATATGGTTTCTAAAAACCTGTTGTAATCCATGTGTTCAATCTGCATCATATCTGAGCTTAACTCTTCAAACCCAGGAAACTTTTTGTTTCACATATTTTTCACTGCAGACTCAACTTACACCATGCAAATTGTTGTTGACCATCCCATGTTTTTCTTCCCCCCCCCCCCCTCCTACTGAACAATCACTAGCACCACTAATGTTGACTTCACCATTCAACAACATGTTGAAATTGTTTCTAATTTCAAAGTATGTTCAGCAACTTCCCTTCTTCAGTTTCCAGAGATGATATTGGTACAGTCATACCTTTTATTCTTGACTACTTTTCTTACAGTAGTTTTTTATTGGCTCAGTAATCTGCCTGTAACTACACGATTACTTCATCCCTGAACATCTGTTCTCTCTCTCTCTAGATCACACCTTTAACAGCTAAGTTTGTGGGTGTATACATAAATAAACAAACTCTCAGATCTTCAAGAGATGCTCCATTTCCTACATTTAACAGAATTTTTCCCTCGGTATATTTTTTTCTTCACTGCATTTCTTTCTTTAATTACTGTCATTATTCCAAGAGGGTGTTTCCTTCTCTCTTTAGGAGGCAATTTTTTTTCCACATATGGGAACAGTGTCACAAATGTCCTATAAGAGTTTCCATTCCTCTTCTACCCCAAGCTTCCAACTTTTGGGTATCCTATCCATGATTCTCTTCTGGTACTCTAGCTTATTTTCTGGGTATCTCAGCAGCCACGTCTTCATCCTTGGCACTTTCTTGTATTTGACTACTGGCACTTGTACATTCTACAAATCTGCAATGAACAGGCAGAAGCTGCTGTCCATACATTCACTTTGAACAATTTTAACATCTGCAACAGATGGATTTGCTTGTTGGTCTATTATTCCGCTTTGTAGAAGTGATCATTTTTGCTGTATTGTTCCATGAACAAGGAAAAAAAGCTACGGATTTTCTGGAAATGAGATGTAGGGTGTGTGTGTTGGTGCAAGTCTACAGCAGAAACTGATCCACTTATGTGCTTTCATCCACTTACCTAGACCCATGATTTAACCAACAAAAAAAAAAATGAATTTCAAAAGAAATATGTCACCCTTTTTATAATGAGGTTAACACAAACATAATAATACTGCTTAAATGGTTTGTCTAGATTCTCAAAACATATTTTTAAATTATTTTAATAGATACATCAGGCATTCAAGGATGTTCTTAGGATTGAATTTAATAGAACAGATTAATTGCAACCCTTTAACTTATAAGCCCACCCTCAGCCAAAAGTGTAATTAGTTGGCAATACAAACTGATTCACTCCTACACCTGAAAGTCTCTTGATTAATTAAACAACACTAACCATCTGAAATAAAGATCGACTGGTGGAGCACTGTGCAAGAGTCAAGATTAATTTGTTCTCCCTCTCTGTCTGAACAGTAAAAACATCTCATTTTTCTTGAAACCGCCACACCTCTCTCCTGTCATCCCATGCACACTTAACATAGAATTGCTATTTCATCAAATTCTGTGAAGTCTAAGTGTATATATGTAAAAATTAATTTCTCTGATGTTTATTATTCTTTGTCTTGATGATGTTTGTTCTTTTTTATTGTGTGGCTGCTATTGTGTTACCTACAATAAATTCATTAAAAACTAAATGTTTGCATTGCGTAAAACAATGCTCTGGTATCATTGTTTTATCAGGTTATGGACCCAGAGACGGAAAACAAATAGTCGGAATTTTTAAAACTTAACTATTGTGCAAGCATTTTGTATTGTTGGATCGTCAACTTTGATTGACAGTATGTCTGAAGAGTATTACGAAAGCGAATATCGAGTTCCACTTTACGATGGAAACAATTTCGGAAACTGGAAATTTTGAATGCAAGGTATGCTGGACGAATTAGATTTGTTGGATTTGATTGTGGGAGAATATACAGAAAAGGTGAAGTTTCGGAGTAGTGACGGGGAAAGGGACGAGCTGAAAAAGACAAACTACTAAAAATTCTTGCAAACCGTGATAAAAAGTGTCGTTCAAGGATAATAGAACGAACTGCGGACAGCCACTTGGAATACGTAAAAGACTTCAACAGTGCATTTTGGATATGGAAAAACTTGTGACACATTTGAAAGAAAAAGCATTGCCAGTCAGTTACTTCTGCGTAAACAGTTATTGAAGTTGAAGTTTAATCCAGTAAAAGGTACAGTGAGTGAGCATTTTTTAGAATTTGACAAGTTGGTACGCGATCTTCGATCGTCAGGTGCGATTGTTGAAGAAAATGATGCTGTGTGTCATCTTCTATTAACAATGCCACAAGAATATGACAGCATTGTAACTGCACTCGAGATGTTATCTATGGAAAATCTTAAGTTAAGTTTCGTAAAAAATAGGCTCATGGACCATGAAAGTAAGTATGCAAGTTCTAAGAAGAAACCTGCAGTAGACAGTGGACAGAACACAATGTTTAACATGTACCGCAAGAATTTCAATAATAGGAAAACTAATTGGAAAAAAAAATCTGGTAATGTTGGTGTAAGTGATAAGCGCAGTTCAGGTGGAGAAAAACAGTATAATTTCAGATGTCATAATTGTGGTGAATTTGGACACAGAAGAGCTGACTGCAATAAAAGACTCAAAGACAAGAAAGATTCTGCAAATTCAGTAAATTGTGACGCTCAAGATTCTTCTGTGAATTCGGATGCATATTGTTTTTCGACTGGTACATTCAGTGAATCAGTTTCGTGGTATCTGGATTCTGGTGCGAGTGAACACTTCGTGAATGACTTGAAACATGTTGATGAAGTGCACATTCTTGAAAGAGAAGTTGTGATTAACGTAGCAAAGTCCGGATCTGTTTTGAAATCAACACAGTTTGGTGAAATGAATGTTATTAGCGACATCAATGGGAAGGCAGTGCCAATTTTGATGAAAAAAAAAATATATTTTATTTGTTCCTGGACTAGCTCACAACTTACTGTCAGTGCATAAATTGGAGACAAATGGTTTCAAGGTTACATTTGAAAATGGAAGAGCAATTATTCAAAAAGGAAAGGATGATGTTGCAATCGCAAATAAAAATGAAACTAATATGTATGCTCTGAAATTCACCAGGATGCCCTGCTCAGCGCTTCTTACTGGAACACTGGAAATTTGGCATCAAAGATTAGGTCATTTGAAGTATACCGATCTATAAGTACTTCCAAACTATGCAGAAGGAATGAACATTGAAGATTTGAAGACACCACCGTCATGCACCATCTGCACTGAAGGTAAACAAACAAGACTTCCACATAATCAGAAGAGGACAAGAGCAAAACGTCCACTTGAGCTAATTCATAGTGATGTTATGGGTCCTATAACTTCAACGTCTTATGATGGAAAGAGGTATATAATTACGTTTATAGATGATTATACCCATTTTACAGCTGTTTATGTGATGCAGAATAAATCTGAAGTACTGGAATATGTTAAAGAATATGAAACTATGGCAACAGCTCATTTCAATTCCAGGATTAGTAGATTTCGCTGTGATAATGGAGGTGAATATTTGTCAAATGAAATGAAAAGTTTTTTTAAGGAAAAGGTATCCAGTATGAATTGACAATGAGGTACACACCACAACAGAATGGAGTGAGTGAAAATATGAACAGGAAAATTTTAAACAAAGCTCGTATGTTATTAAACAGTAAACTTAGTAAATTTTTTTGGTCAGAAGCAGTGAAGACCGCTGTTTACTTGATAAACAGAACACCTACAAGTGCATTAAAAAATGACAGTTCCTGCTACTTTGTGGTATGGAGAAATGCCAAAGTAGCAAAAACTGGAAGTTTTGGGATGTGTAGCATATTTGCGACTTCCTGCAGAAGTAATTGCTGGAAAGTTTGATTCCAGAGTAAAGAAATTTTTCATGGTTGGGTATTGTTTGAATGGATATCTGCTGTGGTGTCCAGAAGAGAGACGCATCATTCTTGGAAGCGATGTCAAGTTTGATGAAAGTCATTTTGTTTTTGATAATGAAGATTGGTTCTCGTACAAAGAAGACACAAGCAATGTGATTATCAGTGATGATGAAAATGAAACTGAAGATGTGACATCTCGTGAAAATGAAACTGGAGAGGTGAAACCCCCTGAAATCCGAAGAAGTGTAAGAGAAAAAGCGGCCAGCATGGATGGAAGATTATGCTGTACTAGCTCTAAATGCGGAAATGTATGTTGATGTTCCAGAAACTTTCAGTGACATTTACAGCAGATCAGATGAAGAACGGCTTCATGCTGTAGCAGAAGAGATGCGAGTAATAAATGAAAACAAGACCTGGACAGTATGTGAATTACCTGAAGACAAGAAGGCTATTGACACTAAGTGGGTTTTTAAAGTGAAACGTGATGATGCAGGCAAGATTAGTAGTTATAAAGCTAGACTAGTTGCTCGTGGTTCGATTATAATGAGACATATGCTCCTGTGGTGAGGCTGACTACTTTAAGAACATTACTTGCTGTTATGAATCATGAAAAATTGATTGCAAATCAAATGGATGTAGAAAGTGCTTTTCTTCATGGAAATTTAAATGAAGAAATTTTTCTAAAGATACCAGCAGAATTTAATGAGAAACCAGGTGCTGTAGGTAAGCTAAACAAAGCAATTTATGGTTTGAAGCAAGCTTCAAGGTCTTGGAATTTAATGTTTGACAAGTTTGTTAAAGATTTAGGTTTTGTTCAAAGCAATGCTGATGGATGTCTATATACTTTCAGGAACTCCAACACTAAGGTTTATGTTTTATTGTATGTCATACATAGGAAATGATGACTAAAAAAATTGAAGAGTTCAAATTAGCTTTAAAAGGTAACTTTAAGATGAAAGATTTGGGAGATTTAAAAACGTTCTTGGGAATTAAGATAGATAAGAGGGAGGATGGAATAATCATAAGTCAGAAAACTTATCTGGAAAATTTATTGAAGAGGTTTGGTATGAATGAATGAAAGCCAATTAACACACCCATGGAATTAAATTACAGGGAAGTTGAAAATGATAAAAGCCTGCATGAGAAAGTACCTTACAGAAAATTAATAGGGTGTTTGCTGTATGTAACCCAAACAACACAGTAAACTATGGGATGCATTACAAAAATGAGGGAGACAATGGAACTGTAATTGCTTATGCTGATTCTCATGGGCAAATAGTTCAGATAGGAAATCAACAACCAGTTATGTCATCAAGCTCTTTGGTAACACCATAAGTTGGGGGTCTAAAGAGCAAACTACTGTAGCATTATCATCTACAGAAGCCGAATTTGTATCACTTGCAACTTGTGCTGCAGAATATTTGTGATTTGAGAAGTTGTGTCAAGATTTAAAAATTTTGAAAAAAAAACTTGTAATTTATGAAAACCAGTCTTGCATTTCTTCTCTTTGTAAATGGGAATATAAAAGACTGCAACACATAGATGTTAAGTATGCTTTTGTTAGAGACTTGTGTCTGAAAAAGATAATAGATGTTAAATACATTGCTACAGAAAATCAGCTGACATTTTTACAAAACCACTGTGCAAAGAAAAGTTTGAAAAAATGTTCAAAGGGTTGGGAATGTGTAAAATTGTAAACTAGTGCTACATAGAATTGAGGCGGAGTGATGAAATAGCAATTCTATGTTGAGTCAAAGTGTATATATGTAAAAATTAATTGTTCTGATGTTTATTATTCTTTGTCTTGATTTTTTTTTCTTTTTTTTTTTTTATTGTGTGGCTGCAATTGTGTTACGTGCAATAAATTCATTAAAAACTAAATGTTTGCATTGCGTAAAACAACGCTCTGGTAACAATGTTTTATCAGAATTGACATCCGCTGCGGTGTTTCTATTATATCGCACGGCGAATGCTGACAACAGTCCTGCACAAATCTACACTGACCTTATACTAGACTTTTGCCGAACGTTTTGTATTACAGTTTTCTATGTTTAGGAAATTGATTGATTACACTTTGCATTGGTCCACGGAAGAATTTGTTTATCTCTTTTCATTATTAAGGGTACTCACACAAGGCGATAACTACTATGTTTTTTATCAAATTGCGGGTGATATGAAAAATTTGATTTTCATATACATAGATTTATATGCAGATAATACCACTGAACATGGTCTTCCATTTCAACTTGGCAAGAAAAACGGCATATATACAATGACACCCATTATTCTGTCAAAATCATAGTCGAGTTACCAATAAAAGCAGACAGTAACGTGCGTATATACACAAATAACTAACCTCACTGTTTTCAGTGATTGCTCCGTACGACGCTGAATCAGTGTCACTAAGCAGTTGTCTTCGCTCCATTATCTGTCAGGTCACACTGACTGTTTCCTCACATTTCCTTGTTGTTGATACACATGACATCTGAATCAGCTGCTCACACTCACACAGTAAAGCGCGTTTTTTGAAACACACAAAAATTATCGCAGATGTACACGTGACTTCGTACGAGCGTCATTAATGTCGATGCATGCTCGGCGATATAAATCAATTCTTAAGGCACGTTGACACTGGCAACAAACACTACTTGGACTGTTGTACATACGTTTGCTACTCTCTAAATAGAATCACTCGTTATTATTATTATTTTTTTTAGTAACATTCACTTTTTTCTGAAAACAGAAATGGGGTATCACCATGCCCCTACTTGCAACGTGTCCATCGTAAAGACTTTTATTGACGCGTCTGCGAAATGGTTGATATTTTCCGTAGAATATACACAAAATTCGGGACAATGAATTGGCTGAACGCCCATGTGCAATCACTCACCTAATATGGGCCTGTCTAGAAACGCTTAAAGAATTTCAGTTACAGGACAGATAAAAATAGTGACACAGCAAGTAGGCCTACTGAGAAGAAAAACATCTCTGTGGCAGCCTTAGCGGGAACCGGGTAATAGGACCACCGGTGAATCTTTGTTGCCAGAATGAAAGTTATAAGGATATGTTACGAGTTCCGACCCTTCGTTCCGACATTACCATTGTTGCATGCACAGACTTATGAAACAGCGTTAGCGCTTCATAAGATGGTAGTGTCGTTATCGGAGGAATCAATTTGATCATAATAATGGACTTTCAGTGTAGAATTTCGTGTGGTTTTTCTCTTGTTTGTGCGCTGTTTGATTTTTTGTGCAGGGAGCTCTTGAAATACGTATTTAACACTTGAACTAGATCACCACATATCAGTTCAGCTCTTTACATTATCCTGGTTGCCTTTCATCTTCCTTCTTAAACCAAATCTGGGTCGCCGTACAGTAAAATCTTGCGTGGTGAACCAGATGATTGTTTCTACCAATGATGTGTGTCTTGGACATCGTTTACAAGAAATGCCTAGGAAACGTTGGAAGAGAATTCTATCAATTAAGTAGTATATGTCGGAATAAACTAGATCTTCTATGCTTAATCGACAATATATTGTAATACAAATATTGAGCTAAACTGCTCAGTACAATATACTGCAGCCAATAAGTCAATTACGTACAAAGTATGTATGTGAACTAATATTAAAACTAACTCTTTCAGTTGATGTTATCTTTGACTTGTGTATCGTGAAAATATTAGTTAGTAGAGCTCGGGTTTTTTTGTCAGTAAATAAAGGAAAAATCTCGTAGATCAATATATAAGTGGTAGGAATCAAATATATAAGGCAGGACCAAAACTTTATATAACCGAAAGAGCCTGAGACACAACAAATATGGATAGCGGACCGTTCGGGGAGGGAGGAGGCCTCTCACCCGATTCGGATCTGTATGCCCGTGAACTACTAAGTGCAGAAGTTCTATTGAACATGGGCATGGAGATTGATCCAGCGACGAATTCTACAGTAAAACGTGCACTGGAAGAGACTGAAGGAGTACAGGAAAAGCGACGAGCAATTAACTCCCAGCAACATCAACAAAGAATTGTAAACGAGGAATGAGTTTGACAGCAGATGACTCAGGTAGGTGTGACAAGTATGTTACAATTGAAAGGACAAAACTCACTCACCATTTGGAAAATCCAAAGACACCAACTGCTGGTAATTCAAATATCAACCAACATTTACAAGATTTCTGTAATACACAGTGGGACAGTGCTTCAGTAGCAAATGTGAAGTCAATATATGAACAAAACAAAGGAAATAGGTACCAAAGTGACGCTGTCGGCCCATTCTATGTATTCATTGAGGGTCTCACTGGTAATGTGGGCAAATATCATCCAATGGCATTGGGAAAGGCACTTTTTACTACAGACTGCAGCTACAAACATGAAATACTGAATCTCAAAGTGGTTGGGAAAAACAGAATTAAAATTGACTTTTCAACTATGGAAGCTGCAAATAGGTTTGTGAACGACAACCCACTAAAACCAAAGCAAATGGTAGCATACATATCTAATCACCGAACACACCGTCAGGGAGTCATTAGAAATGTTGATCTAGAATTGACTGAGCTAGAACTGAAAGAAGCTATTCAGTCTACAATACCGGTAAGCCAAGTTCGAAGAATGACAAAGAAAATACTCAAACAAGGTGTAGAGAGAAATATACCGCGATAAACATTTGTAATCACATTTGCATCACAATACTTACCAGAATTTGTGACAATTTATGGTATGAGATGTAGTGTTAGGCCATACATACCTCTTGTGAGACAGTGTTTTCGATGTCTCAGATATGGTCATCTTAGCAACCAATGTCAATCTCAGTCTAGATGCAATAAATGTGGAGGGAAACATGAGGACACACAGTGCACAAGCCAAACAATATGCTGTGTACACTGCAAGGGGAACCATACAGCTAGAGATAAATCTTGCCCTATGTACCTCAAACAAAAGGAGATAAAGTCAGCATCAGAAACACACAATATATCATTCAAGGAAGCTGAGGAATACGTGAACAGAAGGTCCTATGCAGCAGTGGCGGGAAAGTTTAGTGAAAGTAAAGTGAATTGGGAGAAAGATTTTCCACTCCCAAAAAGCTCTCAACATAGATTTACTAAAACAGTATATCATAGTAGACCTACAACAATAAAGAATGCACCTATTCCTAATCATCTCCTTGGTAACATAAATTTACCCATATCTCCCATTAAGGAGAACCCTTACACACCACGACCACAGACACCTGAGCCTCAACAGTCACTTCCAGCAGGAGGGGTAGACAAGAAGAAAATATTGATTGAGGAGTTGGTGGCTGCTTTTACAAACCTAATAACACAGCTTACCTCGTCAAACAAGAACAATTTGGACCAGACAGATATATACAATATGATTGACCATATAGTATCCAAACAATGAATACACAGCAAGAGACACAGCTCAAAAGTAACCATTACACTCCCTTACAAAATAATGGCCATAAAAATTCTTCAGTGGAATGCAAGATCATTATATGCCAATAGAGAGTCATTCATGCATGAACTTTATTCCAAAGAATACGGTATAGCTGTAGTCAGTGAGACTTGGTTTAAAGCAAATATGACATTTAAATGCCGAGGATACCATGTAATAAGATCAGATAGGGAGGATGGCAAAGGCGGTGTAGCCATATTCATTAATGCAAAACTTGCCTACAAGCAAATTGCAATCCCACTACCCAACCTGGATTTTCAAGCAATAGCAGCAGAAATATATACTAACAATTACAGATTTTCAATTGCATCCGTATACCGACCGCCAAAATGTCGAAATTTAGAACACCACATGAATACATTACTAGAAAACATAACAAAACCATTCCTAATCTGTGGTGATTTCAACGCACACCACACAGCATGGGGATGTCAGGTGAACGATAAGGAAGGAGAGTACGTAATGTCATGTATAGATGACCACAATATCATAATTTACAATGATGGATCCCCAACGAAGCAATAAAGGAGGTAGATGAGTTTTGTTACTTGGGCAGTAAAATAACAAATGATGGGCGCAGTACAGAGGATATAAAATGCAGAATGGCAATGGGTAGAAAAGCGTTTTTGAAAAAGAGAAATTTGTTAACATCGAATATTGATTTAGGCCTAAGGAAGTCCTTTCTGAGGGCATTTGTATGGAGTGTTGCCTTGTATGGAAGTGAGACATGGACGATAAACAGTGCGGACAGGAAGAGGATTGAGGCTTTTGAAATATGGTGCTACAGAAGAATGCTGAAGATTAGGTGGGTGGATCGCGTAACTAATGAGGAGGTACTGAACAGAATTGGGGAGAAAAGGAATTTCTGGCATACCTTGACTAAAAGAAGGGATAGATTGGTAGGACACATTCTTAGACATCAAGGAATTGTTAATTTAGCGTTGGAGGGAAGTGTGTGGGGAAAAAACCGCAGAGGAAGACCAAGAGATGGATACAGTAAGCAGATTCAGACAGATGTAGGTTGTCGTTCTTATGTGGAGATGAAGAGACTTGCTCAGGATAGGGTTTTGTGGAGAGCTGCATCAAACCAGTCTCCGGACTGAAGACCACAACAACAACGGATCCCCAACATTAAACCAAGGACCTTGTATGATGCCATCTGCAGTGGATCTAACATTAGCATCCCCATGTATGATCCAAATTGTGACATGGTCTGTTATACAAGATACCATGGGATCAAATCATTTCCCTATAACAATGAACATACAACGTGGAAAAAATAAACAAATGTATTTCTCTAATAATTCAAGCTGGAACATGAACAAAGCGGACTGGATTAAATATAGACAAATTTTGGAAGCAGCGGTAGACTCAATAGAAATCAACCATCATCCACACAGACTTTATACACAGCTTCGAAATAGTATATATCATGCGGCAGATGAAGCTATCCCAAAAAGAACGGTAATAACAAAAGCAAGAAGAGTGGGCAACCCATGGTGGAATGAAGAATGTGATAGAGCAGTACAAGACAGAAGAAAAGCCCTAACTGATTATATCAAACAACCTAACATGGACAGCTTTTTGAAATATAAACAAGCAGCAGACAAAACAAAGGAATTATTAAAATCAGCTAAAAAGAACAGCTGGATAAATTATTGTAACAGCCTAAGTAAGAACACCGACTTGTCAGAGATATGGCACAAAGTTAACAGGTTCAGGAATGTAGCGCCTGCACCCAACCATATACAGACATTTGATTGGGTAGAAGAATTCTGCGACCTTATCGCTCCACCAAGTGTACGCAACAAGCCACATAGGAAGAGAAATTGGACTTCAGGAGAACAGCATATACTCAATACTCCGTTCAATATCGAGTAGCTTATATCTGTCATCAAAGAAAGCACAAATACAGCTCCAGGAATGGACCAGATTACATATCCTATGATACAAAATATGCCTAGAAATGCTCTAGACCTACTCCTCCGAATTTATAACGAAATCTGGATGCATTACGAATTGGTCCAAGAATGGAAGACACAGATCATAGTTCCTATACACAAAAAAGGGAAAGACCCATGGGTAGCCACATCTTACAGACCGATCGTAATGTCATCTTGTATTGCTAAAACGATGGAAAAACTGATAAAAAGGCGATTGGAGTGGTGGTTAGAATCCTCATCCTTACTATCTGGTTCCCATATGGATTTCGCAGAGGTAGAAATTGCATGGACAACTTATCTATATTGATCTACTCAGTTCTATCTGGCTTTGGTGAGAATAAATATACAGCAGCCCTGTTTTCTGACATAACAAAAGCCTATGATAGTGTACAGATCAGCATATTATTGGATAAATTGATACAATTAGGAGCCCCACCTCAGTTTGTGGAAGCAATATCGACATTAATAAGTGAAAGAATTGTGTATATTAGAGTGAATCATTAACTTGAGGGTCCCCGGTTAGTGGACAATGGAGTACCACAAGGATCAGTTCTCAGCCCACTGCTTTATGCAATTTATACATTCGACATAGAAAAAACATTAATTCAAGCAGTTAATATTATTCAGTTTGCTGACGACATATGTGTGTTCACCTCCAACAAAATATTACAAGAGGCAATAAATAATCTTACTTCATCTATAAAAAACTTAAATCAGTGGCTTTGTGGAAATGGACTCACAATTGCACCAGAGAAATCTTCAATAGATATATTCACTAGAAAGACTAAAGTACCAAGGGATTGTTTAATACATATGGATGACAAAAGAATACCAGTAAAGGCGAGTGTTCGATTTCTAGGAATGACTTTGGACAGTAAACTCTCTTGGATAGCACATATTAATACAGTAATTGGAAAAAGTGAACAAATACTGAACATCATTAGATCCCTCACCAGGACATGGTGGGGGGCACATCCCTCAGTGATGCTGCTCTTGTATCGTGCCCTCATCCGATCCAGACTAGACTATGGCAGCATGTTCTACAACTATGCAACAAACAAGCAGTTAGAGAAGCTAGACAGATTCCAGTACCGATGTATTCACACTTGCCTAGGTGCAATGAAATCCACTCGAACAAATGCACTACTGGTGGAAGCTCGTGAGATGCCCCTACATATAAGGAGGAAGATGCTCATGGAGAGATTCATTGTAGAGAAGCTGTCATGTTCACAACACCCAATACATGAAATAATACGTCTGTTTCATTCATCCACTGGAAATTGGGGCAAAAAGCTGTATGATATAGTTACAACCTACAATGACATTGCAAACATCAGTAGAAATATTTTATCGAACACACAGTGGCCTATATATAAATATGACTATTTCGTGCTCAGGGACCACGTCCCATTCCAAATAATAGAGGGAATGACTCAGTTTTTGGAGACGATCTCAGCCAATGCAAAGACAACTGCAGGTATCAGGAAACAAGATAATTCACATATACACAGATGGATCAAAGTCAGCTGACGGAAATGGCACTGGATGTGCCATTTATAGTCCACAACTACAAATGGAGCAAAAATTTAAATTACCAGAGAATGCTTCGATTTATTTGGCTGAGACATGTGCAGTTCTAAAGGCGATACAGTACACTATAAATCAGAATTGCTCACACTTTGTAATATTATCGGACTGTAAGAGTGTACTACAAGCAATGTCTAATATAAAAATTTCGAAATCCACGAATGAATACCTGCTACAAATCCGCCTATGGTATCATGAAAGTTTGAGAAGACAGAAAAAGATCATATTCATGTGGGTGAAGGCACATTGTGGCATACCAGGCAACTAGAAAGTGGACCAGCTGGCAAAGCAGGCAACAAGTAATGGGACAAAAATAGAGCTAAAACTTCCTTACACTGAATATGGTCATATTATTCGCAAAAGGGCATTTGACTCTTGGCAAGAAGAATGGACACATAGCCCACGCTACAAAAGACGCAACTATGCTCATATACAAGTTAGAATACCTAAAAGACCATGGTTTGATATAGTCAATGGACCCCGACAAGCAACGAGTACATTAAGTAGAATAAGATTTAACCATGGCTCATTCCCTGAACACTTATACCGATTGAATATAAATCAAACACCGGCATCTAGCGAGGAGATACGAACCATTTATTTTTTCAATGCCCAAAATATCAAGAAGTGAGGAAAGGTTTTTTATCATCTATCATCAAAAATAAAGTGCCACAACCAATGACAATGAAATCCTTACTATACGAATCCAACACAAAAGTCTACGAAGCCATAATCGAGTTTATATGTAACGGAAAGATTAAAATATAATGGTCATTACTAAAGTAATTTGGGCATTAAAGGACTATATAAAATAAAGGAAGGAAATAATAGTATTATATGGCATTGATTCTAAGAAAGAAATGACTGAATGGTTTGAAACCGAAGTCAAAGAAACAAAGAAGCAACAACAACTCTTTCAGTTGTCTGTGGGATAGCCCTCTCGTTATTCTGTGGTATGTAATACTTCTCTGCTCGACCATGACAAAGAGTAAGGACTGCACAAATGGAATCCAAAAATTTAAAAATTATTATCCCCATAACACATTAGTGACGCATATATCTTTCGTCGATAAAATAAAGGCGTGAAAGAACGAGGCAAGCAGTGTAACATTACATATCCTATATCCCAGACGAAATGCGTCACATTACAGCAATACCCTTATATATGAAGGATACATAATGAAGAATAACGAACTGAACATTGTGGATTATCTTAGTTTTTTAAATTTTAGTCACTTTAGGTTGATAGCAAATTCTTTTGTTTATTTTATCCACTTCTGTGTTCCAACAAGTCACCCTTGAAATACAGTACTAAAACCTTCAAGAATCCTAACAAATAATACTTTAAAGGACTCATTACATAGGCATAAATAACTGCTTAAATTAAGTCCCTTGCAGCTATAAATGCCCTCAGGACGAATTTCTTGTCTTTAGTTCTTTCTTCAACTCCTTGTAGAGTAATCCTTAATAATTTATTTTATTATGCCAGTACACAATTTCTAGATATTATTTCATAGTTATTAGCCCACACATATTATTTCATACCTGTAGTCTGCTCACACAAGTCTACAGACGAATGGAAACACCAAACTTGCCTGTTATGCCAGCATACACGTAAGCTATGAAAGGTCAAACAGGTTCAACTTCCTTGCACGATGTCGTTTCCCCAAACATCGCTTAGGCCGGTATTACTCGGTCAAATATTTTATCAAATCTTTGATATAAAAATATCATCAGGAGTTCATTATATACTTTTATGTAGAGCTTTGATGCTTTGATCATATTTCAAGATGGCTGACAGTAAACACAACATGCGCTGTCATTGCTACTACGAAAACCGCATTTTGAAGAAAAAAAGGGGGCGGCTACTTGGGGGAAACTGTGGAAATCATTTTGTGTCGCAGGAGCTGCAAGGAGAGGGCGCCAAGTCCTTTATAGATTACTGGAGAATGGATGATACAACATATCGGTATTTACTCACTAAAGTGGCTCCACTCATTAAAAAACAATATCTGCACATTTACAGACAAAGAAATATAATGTGTAGTACTGGCCATACCAGCTTCAGCAACTACCAATTGGTAGATCTGCTTTCATTCTGGCCTTGCTCCTTTGACAGAATGAAACACAGATATAGAACTACTGTTTGTTTATGTACACGAAGAGTTTGTGTCTTTAGCTAAGTAAATATATACTTAGTAAAATGTCAAAATTTTCATAAACATTGCATTGGGAACATCAATTTAGACTTGAGCTGGTCCTTATGTAGGCTATATTTATACATATAGTAACACACCATCATTTGATGTGACGAAACGAATTTGGAAACATTGAAAGAGTGTTAACTTGCTGCCATTGTATAACATTAAATTTCAGTATAGGCCTAATAACAGTTCACCACTGACTGTAAACATTTTGAATTAATGAACATTTATATGTAGCTTTAGAGATTTAAAAGTAGGCCTACTTTGATCATCATAAAAAATCTTGTGTGAATATAATAAGTTTCAAATAAGTATTAACATGGACTGTTCTGTAGAGTAGATCCACGATTGCTTACAAAATTAAGTAGTGAATCGGTATTTTACCGCTTATGTTACCTTCAGAAATTAGACCATTCCTTAAAATATGCACTATTGAGACAAAAACCTTATGTTCCACTTAATACTGCTGCAGGTGGCACTGATATAAACCTTATTTTCTGATGTATATTCTGTTAATCGTAGATAACACAAGGTGAAAATAGTGCTCTTCAGAGGGTATGTACTACAACATTATATCCAGTAGCCACATGACCTTGTAAATTAATACGAACTGGCATGGTATCTCACATATGTGTTTTAGCTGTTGTATAATAGCAGAAATACGGCTCAAAACGTTTCCAAAATTGGGTGAAATCTCAAGGAAACGGTGAGGCTGTGCTTTGTTGGCTGATTACATAAGGATAAATGGAAGACCCTGTACACCACAGAGAAGGAACAGAATTAAATATTTATTTCTTGGTCGAAACGAAACATTTTTCACTTCGTTCTTATTGTGACGCTTTTCACACAGCAATTTCCGAGGCCGTCGCTGACATTAGCACTTTACACTAACAGTGCCATACTAAAAGTATTATACTGTCCCATACTCTTCATATTAAATTCCCACTTCTATGTTCAGAATTAATGCACATGTCTTTTTTTTTTTTTTTTTTTTTATATACTCTACAGCTAAAAGTTGTATAACTCTTCACTGGTGCCCATCTTTAAAGTCACGTAAATAGTGTTTTCTACATCAGTCTGTGGAAATGCTAAAGGGTATATTACATGGAGCGAATTTGGTCGCTAGTCGTTGGCGTATTTGGACGCAGCTTCTAAATTCGCTCCATGTAAACAGGGACAGTGAACAAAGTCGCTGCTCGGAAACGCGAGCGTCTAAAGTTGAAGGGTGGGCTACTTTAGACGCTGGTCGCTGGCGTTTTTGGTCGCTGGAGTTTTTGGTCGCCCCGTGTCATATACGAGAGCGTCTAAAGTAGCCACCAGTCGAGTCAAAATGTCGAAAGAAATTGTAAATGCTGACGTTGTGTTTCTCGTAACAGTTTTAAAAGAACAATTAATGAACCGAAACCAAAACGGAAAAGGAGAAAAGAATAAAAGAAAATGGATTAGAAGGTGGATTGCGAGGAGGGATAAATATGGTGCTTCTGCAAATCTTTTGGGTGAATTATCGTGTGAACGTCCTTCTGCCTACAGAAATATAATGAGGATCACATAAGAAAATTTTGATAGATTACTCTAAATGGTAGAGGATAAAATAAGGAAACAGAATACCATCATGAAGATGGCGATCTCTTAAATAATCGTTATTTTTAATGTCCCATAATACTGGAAAACTTCGATAAATTTTCAGAAATTTGATTACACTTCCACTTCATATTTTGTTTGGTGGGACACAGAACTTTTAATATCTTTATTTACGTCAATTATCACAAAATTTCTCTACGTTTTGACGACCGGTTTCAGTCAGAATGACCATTTTCAAGTCTACAACAAATCAGAAACAGAAAGATACATCAAGTATTAGACTACATTAGAAAACAAATAATGCATTACAGTCGTCAATACATGTAATATAGCCATATGGCATCATCACAGCATAAGTGTATCTTCATTAAGGAATGTAACAACAGGTATGATGTATACCATTTTAATACGTTTTTTATATTGATGACTGTAATGCCTTATTTATGCTTTATAAGGTACCGTAGACTATTACTAAAGTTGTCATGTTTCCAATTTGTGGTAAACTTGAAAATGGTCATCACTGAGCGAAACCGGTCGTCAAAACGAGGAGAAATTTTGTGATCATTGGCGTAAATAAATATATTAAAAGTAATTACAAAATGTATCACTGATATAAATTCGCGACCATGTCGCACCTTGGGAAACAGAACTGTTTGGTATCACCTGACCTCCAAAACAATGTATCATAGGCTACGTCGTGTTTCAATTGTTTTTACGAAGACGCTAGCGTCTGAAGTCGATGCGTGTCATTGCGTCAGCGTATTCGTTCGCTATTCGCCCATACGCCTAGCGACAACAGAAGCCAGCGACTAGCGACCAAATACGCTCCCTGTAATATACCCTTAACATGTACATAGCTAATGGTAGTGGGGGAATGCACGTGTGAGAAATTCGTGCCTCTGGAAACCAAGCCTAACTTGAATTTAATTATCTGACACCAGAGATGTGTTGTTTTACAATCTTTGCCATGAAGGAATATTTTCGTTTGAAGAGCTGCATTCATGATGCAGCGCATGCGCAGTACGAAAAGTCGTTTTTGAAGAGCTGCAGGCGCCGCTCCTGCAGCCTGCCTGCAGTCTGACGGCTGTTCGAAGAGCTGCAGGCCTGCAGCTCATGCAGGCAGGAGCTGCAGGAGGAAATTTTCCCTGCAGCTCATGCAGCCAGACTCGCGCATGCGCATAACTCTCAGGCTTGTAGTGGGGGCATATGAAGCGCCTTTGTTCAAAGTTTTCGGAAGTCCACAGCTTTTTAGTATATAAGTGTACTACATATTACTTCTGACGTTATGCGTTTCTTCTACTGTTTGTAAAGGAAGTTCGTTATTTGTTTGTGTATATTGATGTATTAGTATTTTATTTTATAAGTATTATATTTGTTTGTATGAAATCGCCCCTAAAAATTAGAGGAGCAAAATTGTCTATAATAGGTAATTCGTCTAATGCAGACTGAAATTAAAGACATTTGTTTTACACCAGACGCGTTTGGCTTTTTATTTTAAAAGCATCTTCAGTGGACTGTAAATGATATAAAGGTTATACAGTTTGTTTTGTATATATAGATTAAAAACAGTTTTAAAAAACAACTTTGTGCACGTTAGTCCTATGCGTTTTTAAATTGATATTCGATCTACTCAAGGTGTTGTCTCTTCTTTACATCTCACTACTGGTTTCCGTCTTGTTGTCTGATGTTGTTTGGTTCCTGACGTGCATTTTCCGGTAGTGTAAGGAACGGAACTTTTCGCCTGTTTGAACTGAAGTGATAATAAATGAAACGAAAGAAACGCCACAAAAACAGGCGAACAGTGCCGTACAAACCGTAAAACACACGTCATGAACCAACCAACCAACCCAGCCAATAAGTTGGGAAAACAGCAGTGAGATGTGAAGAAGAGACAACACCGTGAGTAGACCGTATAAATTTAACAACACGTAGGCCTAATGTGCATAACGTTTTTTAAAAACTGTTTTGAATCTATGAATATAAAACAAATCTTCACATTATTTACAGACCACAGAAGATGTTTTTAAAATAAAAAGTGATACACGTCTAGCCGGCCGCGGTGGCCGAGGAGACTAAGGCGCTCCAGTCACGGTCTGCACGGTCACTACGGTCGGGGGTTCGAATCCCCCCTCGGGCATGGATATTTGTGCCGTCCTAGTTCGTAAGTAGTTGATAAGTAGTTTGTAAGTTTAGGGACTGATAACCCCGTAGTTAAGTCCCATAGACTATACAAACATTTGAACATTTTTTTTGATACACGTCTAGTGTGAAACAAATGTCTTTAATTGCAGTCAACATAAGCTGGATTACGTAATATACTCGATTTTAATAGCTGCTGCGGAAGATGGTCACACAACCAAATATAGTTACAAGAGCATTGTCTAATTCCACTTGTTACAAATGTTGAGCGATTCAGATTTTGTGTCCAGTGATGACGATTTCGATGAAATTTTGCACCGAAATAAAAGGCAGAAAAGTGAATATGTGGTTCCGCAGTATTCGGAAGATGAATTTGTAGAACATTTTCAGGTGTTTCTTTATTATTCTCGTAAAACTCTATTAACGCTAATGTGGCGTCCATGCTCCACACCGATTCCTGTGTGGGTGGTTCCTATTCTTGTGCAGGTAAGTTGTGCAGGTACAAGAATAGGTGCGGATACGGGAGGTTGCAACTTTAAAAATTCCGCGCCAGCAAATAAAGGAAAACTTAATATGGAAACTTTCAAACTGGATTACACGGAAATACACAAACTATTACACGAACACTTCAATTCCTTAAACGTAAGAAAGTAATTTACTTTTAGACGCTGGCACAATAAATCACTCTCTTATGCTACACAGAACAAGTGAGCACACCCGTGATCGCAAACTGCAGGCTGCAGGTTAGTGTTCGAAGAACTCTGACAGCATGCACGGCACGTGACGTCATATTTGCAGCGCATGCGCAGTAGTGCCTTCATTGCTGCTGCAGGATCTGCATCCATGCAGCTCTTCGAACGAACCTTTTATTTCAGTCAACGAGCTCGAATTGATTGCAGTTGTAAGCGCCAGTGCGTAAACCTTGGTATGTTTAAGGTTTAGTTTAAAATAAATCAATGTTTCTCTTTAATGCTGGAAACCTTGTTATTTGTGAAAAATTTAACAGGTTATGGACCCGGGCACTATTGTGCAATTTAAGGCAATTGATGAAACACAGTTTGCACATTTTTTGTATGTGAATAAATTGAAAACTTTGAAATTAATATACTGTGACTTTCGTACATTAGATTCTGTGATGTGTGGCTTCAGTTCCTGAATTCTGAATATGGATTCGACAAGACTGATTAGCATTGGTTTACTGGAAGGGCAATCAAACTGAAATACATGGAAGTACAAAGCAAACGTAGCCTATGTTGACATGTTGCTCCTGCCGTGCTTGATGTCATTAAATCTAGGTTGGTTAAACCTGCAGAACCCACAGAAGGAGCTACAGCTCAAGGAAAAGAAACATATAAAACACCTTAAATAATTATCTTAAGGCTGACAGCAATGCTTTGATTGTGTTGACTACTAATAGGACAGAACAAACATGCAGAAAATAATGCATCTTAATACATCTCGTGAAGTATGGGCAGAACTGCATAACTTATTTGACGGTGTTTCTGAAGACAATGTTTATGACCTTTGTTTACCACTATTTGGTTTTGTGAAACATTCAGATGACGATGTAGCAACTCATATATCAAAAATGAAAAATGTGTGGATGATTTGAAGTGAGAAATGGTCAAAGATGTAGAAAATAACCCAGAATTACCTAATTTATTTTTAAGATTTTAGGCACACTACCAAACGAGTATTTTTCATTAAAATCAGGTTGGATGCTAATGTCGATAAATTATAGGAGTATTGAGAACTCAACTTTGTGCATGTGAGAAAGCCTTGTCGAGTAAAGGAGTAGATTCTACATGTCAAGAGCCACAAGTAACACATCTAAACAAAATTCTAAAAAATGATCAAATTTTTCTAAATCTATCAGACTCAACTTCTGGGTAATTAGTCCATAGCTTACAAACTACTTAAACTAAGGTAAAATAACCTAAGGACAAACACAAACACCCATGCCCGAGGTAGGACTCGAACCCCCGATGGCAATCAGCCGTGCACAGTGCAGCTTGGCACCCCAATGCGCACGGCTAATCCGCCGTGGCAACAAAATTCTAAGTAACCACAGTAGAAAAAAAATTGTTTGTAATTACTGTAAGAAGCCAAATCATGTAATCAAGAAATGTCGGAAATGGATCCAAATTGTCAACCACAAAAGCCTCAGAAAAGTGTTGTGTCTGACACTGAAACTCCACATAACTCAACGACTATGATTCTCATCGCTGAAACATCTGTTGTTATGTCATCTGGTTTGTAGCCAATACTGCAACAAGTCATATCACCAATACAAGCAATTTCTTCAAGACGTTTAAACCATTTTCTATTTCACATACAGTAACATTAGAATATGGTGATACTGTTGAGGCTGTTGTCAAGGGCACCATAGAAATGCAGCATTAAAGTGGAACAAAATCACTTTGAGTGAAGTGTGGTATGTAACAAAAATTAAAAAAAAAATTCTGTCTTAGCAGCACAAGATAAAAATCCAAAAAGTACATTTGTATCCACAGCAGAAAGGTGTTATTTTAAAATTGGTGAGGTCACTAAACTAACTGGCATTCATGACCGTTATGGAGGACTATTTCAATTAACGATAAGAAGTCTTAAACCTCCTATTCCTGCTGAAGTAAGTGAAATGATCCGAGGAAACTTACTAGAGTTGTATCATGAAAGATTTGGACTTCAAAATACGTGACATGTCAAAATGTAAATCTCTAAGATTTTAGGCATAAATGTGGGACTGGATTCTGAACTCTGTGAAGGTTGTGTTTATGGTAAAGCACATAAACTTCCACTTGGTACGTGGAAGAGAGCGTCTGAACCAGTAGAGCTCATTTATATGGGTGCCTGTGGCCCCTTTCTGAAGTCCGTGTCTGGGTATCGCTATTTTGTTTTGTTCAAAGATTATTACAGGAAATTTCGTGCTGATTACTTTGTCAAGGAAAAATCAGACGTTCCTAATAAACTAAGACAATTTATAACTGAAACAAAGACTGCTGGACATACAATTAAAAACCTCTTAACTAATAATGGAGGAGAATTCGACAATGATCAGACAAGGGAGATTCTACAGAAGGAGGGCATAATGCAAAGTTTTACTATGCCGTACACTCTACAGCAAAATGGATGCAGCGAAAGAGAAAGGTCATACTCTTGTTGAAACTGACAGGGCTATGGTGCATGCTCGTGAAAACATTCCCCAGTCACTTTGGGCTGAAATGATAAATTCCGCAACAGACATTCCTAACTGAATAGGACCTTCTAGTATTGAAGGGAGTGACTCCATAAGATACAGGGTATGGCAAGAAACCTGGTTTGAAGCATCTACATATAATAGGATCTAAATGTTAGGTTCATGTTCCAAAACAATGAAGGGTGAAAATGAATCGAAAAGCAATAAAAGGGATTCTGATTGGCTATGACCATGATGACGATTATCGAATCTGGTGTGAAGAAACAGGTCAGCTAATGAGATCATATGATGTTATTTTTTTAAAGAAAGTTACGGAAAAAGAAAGTCCAGTTCCTGAGGACTTTGATTTTTCTCATCACGGGTCTCAATAGTCGTCACAAGAAAGTGAGAACAATATGAAAAGAGGATATGACTTCTAAAGTTATGATCATTTACATCGTGAAACTAAAGAGGTATTAGAACAATCTGACAATGAATCAATTAGGCTGCAGCTGTGTGAGCGTTCAACACTAAAGTGTCCTAAAAGATTTCATGACTATGCAATGCAGTTAATGGCCTTAGAGTAACCAGAATCATATTGTGAAGCTATGAATTTAAGTCAACAAGATGACTGGAAATCAGCCATAGATCAAGAAATGGCAGGATATGAAGAGAATGAACTTGGATTTTGGTAGATTTACCTCCTGGAAAAAGAGCAATTCCTTTAAATGGATTTACTAGTTGAAGACGAATGCTGATGGATCAGTTGTGAGATTCAAAACTAGATTGGTTATCAAGGGATTTTCTCAAAAGAAAGGGTATGATTATGAACAAACTTTCAGCCCTGTGGCAAAGATGTCTATTACTCGAACTTTTTTCAATGTTGTAGCCAAGGACAAAATTAACACATATTGCACAAATAGATGTGACTGCTGCTTTTCTTTATGGAGACCTGAAGGAAACAATATTTATGACACAGACTGAAGGGTATAATGATTGTTCTGGAAAAGTATGTCCGTTAATAAAAAGTTTATATGGTCTAAAACAGATACCCCATAGCTGGACTGAGAGATTCACTAATTACATTTTGCAATTAGGATTTAAGAGAAACGAAGCTGAGCTTTGCCTTATTACAAGAGAGAAAGGTTATTCCAAGATTTTCTTTAAACTCTATGTAGAAGGTGATTAATTGTAGCAAACAATTGTAGTGAACTTAAGCAGTTCATTGAAGATCTTAAAAAAGAATTGAAGATTAAGTCAAACCCTGCATCATATGTCTTAGGACTGGAAACTGACAGAATTTAGTCAGATCATCCATGTCAAGAAGGTTTTGGAGCATTTTGGCTTGAGTGACTGCAGACCTGTTACAACTCCAATTATCAAGGATGACAATGTGGAAGGCAGTCCTGTCCATCAAGCAGTTGGATACTTGATGTACGTGATGTGTGGGACAAGATCAGACATAGCATATGCTATTGAGTAGCATCTAGAAATCTTGATAGTCCAACAGAGCATGATGTAATACCAGTAAAAAGAATATTTCGCTATTTGAGAGGCTTATACGACTATGGACTTACTTACAAAAGTGCCAAAAAAGGCATTCTTGAATGCTTCCGTGATGCTGAACATGGAGATGATTTAAAGACTGGGCGATCTACCTCAGGTGTTTTTTGTTTGTACTGTGGTGCAACTGTCAGTTGGTGGAGTGAACGACAAACTTCAGTTCCTATTTCTACTGCAGAAGTTGAAGTTGTAGCAGCAAGTGAAGTAGCACAAGAAATTGTTTGGATCAAGAGACTTAAAACACTGATCTACTTTTCATGACAAGATACCGAGATTCAACAGACGACAGGCAAGGGCAATTCATACTGTGCGTCATGTCAATGTCATGTCGTGGCACTGTCACGCCAAGTTTTATTCACACTGTCCATCATGTCAATTTGCTTATCTCAATACCGGATATTGAAAGTGAGGTTCTCATTGGCGACCTGTTATGTGGAAAGTCATAGTTTAATACTGGAACTGAGGAAACAACAACGCTAAATGTTATTGAATGGTCAAAGGAACTTGTCAATGTATGTTTTTGGTCAACTTAGTGTGGTAAAGTGCTGGGAAGTGATACAACAGTTCAGAACGTCGACATCTATTTTCAAGATGTTAATTTATCCGTTACGCTTTGCCCACTGTAATTGTTAATACCATCATACACAATTCACAAATGAACTTTTCTCCCTCATTAGCACTGAATTTTTCGTTTAAAATGTAATTTAATGAAAATTGCGTTACCATATTTTAATCATATTCAAATAAACAATTTGCTTCAATTTTTCTGTTACAATATTACATAACATATACCATTTTTCGATTTCATATATCTGACCTCGCTTTTAGGAAGAGAAAATTGAGAAAATATTTCAGTCGTCATGGAGCATTTGAAATTTACCACTAAAACAAAGTGTAATGATAAAATGAAGATTGAGAAGACACATTTGTGCTTAAACTGTGTAATCGTCGACTACAAAATGAAAATAGGTTAACTTTGACGTTAGCAGATGACATTTCCATCAAAACATTCTTCTTGAGAAAGCTCGACATGACGTTAGGGTCTAGTAACAGACAGTATGAATGCTGCCATTAGAAATACATTGTGGAATGTTGTGACGGATGGTGACGTGATGTGATGGACAGTGTGAATTGGCCTTAATGGTCAGGTGTTAAATATCACAATGACACATGTAGTATCATTTGAGTGACCTGTGCATGTCTAATGCTGATATCCGACTTTTTTACACAGCTCAATAATCAGACACCAATCAAAATTTACTTTTGTTGTTCGTAACTGGTTCAAGAATGGATTTTCGTTTACATGTGTTACTTGGTTGATACCTATTTTTAATAGCAGAGTGTTGTTTCGATGCAAAACCGATTCCCAAAAAACAACATTCTTTCCCTATGGAACAAACAAGTAATCTAATCTAAGCTTAAATTGCGGAAGACGATGTCTGATACCACTCGTATTGCAAATACAGATTTGTTAAGTCGTTTCTGCAGTTCTGTGGTGTGCTCCTCCCAACTGAATTGATTATGAAGCTGTAATCCCAGGAATTTAATACTGCCAAGCTCTTCTGTCTGCTCTTCTTCATACTTTATGCGTATACTGGAAAGATATCTCTTACATGTTCTGAACTGCATGTAGTGAGTCTTTTCAAAGTTTAATGTCAAAGTGTTGGCTTTAAACCATTTATTAATGTTCATGAAACATCATTATCAGACCTTTCTAGAACTATGCCTGACCTGCTGGTTTTTATTACAATACTTGTATCATCTGCCAACCAAATGAACTCTGCTTCTGGCATTGTAACTGATCAGAAGTCAATAATGTACACAACAAAAAGCAATGGCCCTAAGATGGATCCTTATGGGACACCACATGTAATTACTTCCCAATCTGACGAAGACTGATGGCTTAATTCACTAGTGCAATGCACTGACATCCTTTGTTTCCTGTTAGTGAGGTATGACTTGGACCATTTTGCAGCAATTTCGACACCATAGAATTATAATTTACTTGAAAGGATGTTATGGTTCACACAATCAAATTCCTTTGATAAATAGCAGAAAATATCTGTTGCTTGTAATTTATTATCTAATGAATTAAGTACATTCTTACTGTAGGTGTAAATAGTCCCACAAATTTTAACCAATCAGCAAATGTTCCAGTTATAATAGAGTGGTTACACAAGTAACTTAAAATTGTGCTAAATTCATAAGAACACACTTTAATTAACTTAGTTCATATTTCATCATAACTACTAGAATGCTTAGGTTTTAAATATTTTATTATGGAAGATATTTCTTGTGGTGAAGTGAGTGACATATTCATGTACTTGAAGTTATTTGTTATCCCATACTATCAGTAACAGATATAAAGTACTTGTTAAATAAATTTGCCGCACTATGCCCATCAGTTACTAATGTATCATCTACTCTTAATGCTATCTGCTTCTGTTCCTTTCTGGTTCTACCAATCTCCTCTTTCAGTATATCCCATATTGTTTTTATTTTGTTGCCTGATTTTGCTATCTTCTTCTCACAGTGCATTTGTTACATGTCTGAATTCATTTTTTTAAAAAATCTTTTAGAGTATTACTTATATTTAACTAAATCATCATAATTGGAACTAATCTTAGCTGATAGATACATTTTCTTTTTGTCTTACATGAAATCGGTATTCCTTGTGTAAGCCATGGTTTTATTAGAGACTTCTGTTTAATTTGAATTACTTTTAGAGGAAAACAGTTTCCAAACATGATACTGACATTATTAATGAATTTGGTATCATTTTCATTCATGCCATGAGCACTTTAAACATCTTTCCAGTTCATATTTTTGAGCAGATTGCTAAACTTCTCAATTTTTGACTGCTCTCCTGTATGTCGATTCAGCAGTCTTCATAATCTGCTTAGAATCTGTACCTAAAAGCAGCTGCATATCATGATCCGATAGGCCATTAACTATTGGTTTTATGATATGATTTCGTTCCTTTGATTTGTCTGTAAAAATATTTTCAATGACTGTCCTAGAGGGTTTAGTTATCCTAGTTGGAAAGTTTATGGTATGAGTTAGACAACAGGAGTGTTCATCGCTGTGGGCAAAGATATTGTTTCTACTGAGATCGAGGTTAAAAGTAACTGTGAAGTTATCTGGGCACATATAACAGATCTAAATGAAGTAAAGTTAATAGTTCGGTGTTTTTACCGCCCCCCCCCCCCTCCCAGTGCTGCTGTAGCAGTTTTAGAATCATTCAAAGAAAGTCTACACCAGGTACTGCATAGGTATCCGGGCGATGTAATATTAGTCGGAGGAGACTTCAACCTTAAGAGTATAGATTGGCACCTCACTAGTTACATTTCAGGCGGTACAGACAAGCAGTCTTCCGAGCTACTTTTGGACAAATTCTCTAAAAACTGCCTTCAGCAGTTAAACCGGCAACCCACGCGCAATGGAAATATTCTAGACCTTATAGCCACAAACAGGCCTGACCTTATTAACGATGTCTGTGTAGAGACAGAAATTAGTGATCATGATATCGTCATAGCGCCGATGGTGACCAAAGTTCATAAACCAATCAAGAAGGCTAGGAGCGTGTTTTTGTTGGAAAGAGTCGATAAGCAAATGTTACGATCACACTTAGAAAGTGAATGGGCATCGTTTAATTCCGGGACTATGGATGTAGAATTGTGGACTAAATTTAATTGCATTGTTAATAAAGGGTTAGAGAAATATGTGCAGTAAAGACGTTGTGAGTAAGGCGGACAGCCGATTTCGATTTATTGGGAGAATTTTGGGAAGATGTACTTCACCTGTAAAGGAGACCACGTATAAAACGCTTGTACGACCACGTCTTGAGTATTGCTCAAGTGTTTGGGACCCACAACAGATCAGTTTAAAGGAAGACACAAAGGCGGTTCAGAGGCGAGCAGTTAGATTTGTTACCGGTGGGTTCGTCTAATGCGGGAGTGTCATGGAAATGCTCCGGCAACTCAATTGGGGATCGCTGGAGGAAAGACGACGTTCTTTTCGTGAATTTCTGTAGAGGAAATTTAGAGGGCCGGAATTTGAAGCTGAGTGTAGTACGATCTTGCTGATGCCGACTTACTTTTCGTGTAAAGATCACAAAGACAAGATAAGAGAAATTAGGGCTCGTACGGAGGCATTCTTTTTTTCCTCGTTCCATTTGGGAGTGGAATAGGAAAGGAAATTCCTAGTAGTGGTACAGTGTACCCTCCACCACGCACCTTATGGTGAATTGCGGAGTATGTATGTAAATGTAGATGTAGAATGAAAGACAATGTTACTGTCTGCAATAAATGTTTACTGGGGGACTGACAATCTGTATTAAAGTCACTGTCAACCAATATTTGTTTCTTTCTTCTGTCAAACTATCCAATAGAGCGTATAGATGTTTTAGGAATAGATTATAATTTCCTGCAGGTGCTCGGTAAATAGTTGTTATTAAGTAGTATCTGTCATGGAACTCCATTTCTGTTGCACAAGCTTCTGAATGCTGCCCTAGACATAATTTATTTATATCAATATTCTTGAATGTATAGCAGCTTTTAATAAAGGTGGCAACTCCTCCTCCCTCCATATCTACTCCACAGAAGCATGAAGCTCAATTAAATTCAGGAATATTTAACATATGTACACCAGCAGTCACATGATGTTCAGAGAGGCAAATTATGTCAATAGGGTTAGAGGAATCTGTTTCATCAGTACAAATGAGTAGTTCATGAAGTTTATTTCTTAGCCTGGAATGTTCTGATGTAATAAATTGTTGTTGTTATTGGAAATTTTAGAGGGGACTAAACTGCTGGGTAATCAGTCCCTTGAAAAAAGAACCTATATCCTCTGTTACCTGACCCAGACCCACATTCGGTTTGAAAACTTTGTGACCTGATGCTCTGGACCTCTTCCTGCAGTAGTTGGCCCAACACCTCTACCATGGGAGCTACCTAACAACACAAATTTCCTTACCTTTTTCAAATCGTTCTTGAAAGTTTGTTGCACTTTTTCTACAGTTCCAGCTACATGAGACTCATCCAATTCTGACTGAGGTAATAGCTCAAATCTATTTTTCAAATTAATGACAAAGCTATCTGAAATTGTCTTGATCCTGCTTCCCCTGTTACCTGTTGCCACTTCCCACCGCTGTTGACCCTTCTCCATCTTTAACCTGCTTAAGTTCTATCTTGCCTTATTTAATTCAGCTTGAAGACCTGCAATTTTCCTCTCCTGTTTCATTATTTTTCTGTCTCTACTGCGGATCCAGAAAGCCTCTCATGAGCCTCATTTATCACCCCTTTCCCATGCCACTACATTTGTCCCAATGAAAGAACGCACTGTAGCTATCACAGCAAACCCTGAAAAGAACAATCATATGGGATGAACTTCTCACCCATGGTAAAAATAGAAATCGTAAAAACTTGATTAAGTATTTACTAAAACGTAAACGTTACACCAGTATACACTAAAATAACTGTTCACACAAGTATAAATAGTATAAGCAGACAGGGCACTAAATAAAAGAAACTCGTTCACGAAAGCAAAATAAGGCCTATAAACACAGATTACTACACACTTTTGCTAAATCACGAAATTTTAATTTGCTGTGTTTTACGTTTATTTGTGGTTGATAGACTTCATAAACCTTAACTAACATATGCAGTGAGTAAAAAAATAGAAGACTGGGTAATTAGATACAAGTTTTAGTCTCTATGTACAACGATTCATGTGCGTTAAACTGGGCCAACAAAAACGTGGAGTCAAGTCTAGTCTACGATACCATCCGTTAGGTTTGACCGAGGATGTCATATATTAAGTCATTCTATCAATCAACGTTTGAATTTAACCTTTTACAAGTCACCGATAACACTGTAACTGTTGCACAGATAATATTTAATGAGCATGAACATACAGAACACACACTAAAACGAGGTCCCTCGGCAGAAAACGTTGGGAGCCGAAGCTTGCATTCAGCTCGTAGTGCATTGGCTGTTAGAACAAGCCCCACCTCTTTCTCCCATTGCTGCTAGCTTACAGCGTTTAGTTTACAGGTTTCAAAAGAAGCAACATGTAAAGGGTTAAAGCGTCACATATAGAACACAAAATTTAGTATTACTTTAATGTTTGAGTAATAGAAAGTAAGAATGTATATCTCCGAAATATATTTCAAAGGGACTTTTAACAGGGTGTAGCAAAGCTTTCTGCCTCTTTTTGATTGTTGTAACTGAATAACAATATGAATTAGCATTCTTCATACCGTTTCAAGGACGGCCTTCCTTTTGGCAAAATAAGTCGTTGGGGTATGTCGACTTATTTCAGCAAATAACAAAGGGGAAGACAATAATCAGTAAAAAGCACAAATCAACAATACATTGACGGCGTCCATGGTGTACAATGCTGTTATGAGATAAGGTTGATAGAGAGCATAAACATTCTGTCGACACATGAAATCAGTCGACTTACACCAATCATAGAGGGACCACGAAAAAGTGCATGACCTGTATGTTTTCGCATCTCATGAATTTAAAAAAAAAAAAGTTTTGAATATAGGATTTATTACAGCTGTAAAATATGAAGTAATCGCATGAAAATTGGTAAATATATATATTTTTACCATTCGTTATTTGAGTGTAAATTGTTTTATGGCCAATTATTTTTTTTTAATTTGTGGAAATCAAGTGTTGGTTGTAAACAGCTGATTTAGAAAAGTATAATGCAAAAAAATTGTTCGAAATTTGCAGAGACAAAATAGGTACAATTATATTTTTGCTATACTTCACTGTAATTGGGGAAATGAGTTTTTATAGTGCATGTGATGCCAAAATGTTGTTGGTTAAAATGTCTAAATCACGCACTACTGGTGAATGTATGAATAAGATCCTTCAGACACTACAGTAAAATTTTACCTACCATACCAGTGGCCTCACATCATTACGTTGAAAACAACACGGTATAAAATATTTCCTAAGATGTTAATACTCTTAGAAATCAAATTGGAATGACTTTTTTATTTTTTCGTAAAGACCATATAGTAAAGAAATAATGCTGTTCCACCTATATAGTTGACAGGTTCTTGTATGTACCCTTGTCTGCTCAGTAAAAGGAACTGCACTCATAAAACAAAGATTGCATGTCAAAACATTTGTGTTGTCACACAATTGGCTAATGCCAATGTCACATAATTTGCCAACATTATCATGTGGCCAAAACGGTAAGTAAAATTTAACTAATCTGGGCGTTATAGTGAGCAGCATAAAACATGGATCTGTTTGCATCCCCTGAGTTTTTTTTAAGCAACACATATAGGCTAAGTGAAACAAAAATCAGAATAGTTGGTATCGGTAACTAGACCTGACTTATTTAGGTCAATTCTAGATAGCAATATGCAATAAATATGTGACCTTAAAAACGAATGACTGGTATTGGTAACTACACTTCAGCTATATAAGTCAAGTCTAGTTACCGATGCCAACTCTTCACATTTTTTTAGTTATATATGAATAATACCCACGAACTATGAAGGGCTCGTATCAGTAACTAGACATCACCTATATATGTCAAGTATAGATAGCAATACCCAATAAATACATGTCAACCCCAAATTATGAGTATGTGGTATTGGTTACTATAGTTGATCTATATAGTTGAAAGCTAGATTGTGATACCTAATTAATACTGGTGAACCACAAAATATGATGGGCTGGTATCGGTAATTAGACTTGACCTATATGGGTCAAGTCTACTTGCCAATACCAGCTCTTCATTTTTTTTTCAGATATGCACCCATATGCATGATCTATATGTGATCTATATGTGAAACAAAAATATTGTCATGTTGAAATGGAAGCAGGCTTGACTTTGAAGGCAGGGTTCTCGACTGAACACAGCACTTATACTGAAAGCAGGTTTATTGAGAACTGAAACTTAAATGCAGCACTGACTGTCTCTCGGACAGAGTGCTCTGCTATTTATACACAGACAGATTGTACCAGAAATTAGAAGAATAATTAACGTAAGAAACAAGTAGAAATTACAGGTGAATATATGAAACATGTAGAACATTCTGGAAATGTTAATTACAAATAAATAAATTTTTTGCCAGTGGACGGGATTGAACCAGCGACGTTCAGCACCACAATTAGTGACGCTATCCATTGCGTCACACCAGCAGTTATCGTGGTGTCTCGCGGCATTGCTCCCTCTCCTGAAAAAACAGCGACCCACTGTTAGGTTCCCTATGGAGCCAGCTGCAATGTCCTGGATCTTGATCTTGTCATGGGTCCTCTGTATGGCAGTTCTGGAGAATCCTTCCTTCCCTTCTGCACGATTATCGACGACAGAAGTTCCTGTCGTGGCTTTATCAATATCATTACCACCCTTAGAGTCCTTGAACAAGAAGCCATTTTCGCCTATCTGCTCTTCAGGATCGTAGTAAGGCTTCATGCAGAGGACGTGAACAATGTCTCGTCATTTTTGTCGTTTCGACGATGGCTCATAATCCTCAACTTCGTATGTGACGTCTGACAGGCGGCATATGACACGATATGGACCAAAGTATTACTTCAATAACTTTTCTGATAGTCCCACTTTCCGTACAGGGGTAAAAATCCATACCAGATCTCCTGAACTGTACACAACAGGTCGATGCTTGTCGTTATACCACTGACGGTCCTTCTCCTGGGCGTCCAGTGTCCGCATGCAAGCCAGCCATCTTGCTTCTTTAACACTGGTGATGAGCTCTTTCACATAGTCATCCTGAGTGTCGTCTGGCTGGAACGGGAACAGCATATCCATTGTCATCTCAGCTTCACCGACCATGGAGAAGGAAAAATGGCGTGAAGCCTGTGGTGTCTTGTCTTGCAGTATTATAAGTAAATGTCACGACTGGCAGTATTGTATCCCAATCCTCTGGTCAACATCGAAGTACATCGACAGCATATCTGCTAACGTCTTGTTCTGTAAGACCATTTGTCTGAGAATGTTATGCAGTTGTCATTCTGTGGACAATGTCGCAACATGACATTACCTCTGATACTAGTTTTGACTGGAATACTTTTCCACGATCAGATATCATGACACGTGGTGCTCCATGCTTCAAAATAATGTCTTCTACAAGGAATTTTGCTATCTTTGGAACTTTTGCAGTCGGCACAGGTTTGGTGACAGTGTAGCATGTGAGCTATTCAGTGCAGACTTTTATCCATCGGTTGCCAGTTGTCGATTTCGGAAACTTCCCTGAAACGTCGACTCGGTGGAATGGAGCTGCTGCAGGTGGAATTGGTATGAGATGCCCTGGAGGTAATTGTGGCACATGCTTCAGTCGCTGGCACTCTTTATGGTGACTCACATAGTACTTGACAGATCGGTAAAGACCTTTCCAGTAATACCTGCGTCTGATTCTGTCTAGGGTCTTCACAAATCCCAGATGACCGGATATTGTAGCATTGTGGAAATACTTGAGAATAGCTGGTTGGAGATGAGCTGGAATGACCAGTAGCCATTTGGGGCCCATTGGATCGTAGTTGCTCTTACACAATGTTCCATATATAAGCTGGAGCCCTCCATTAGTCGATTCTCCTTTCTCCAACACCTCTATGGTTTTTAATAGTTCTGGATCTTCCCTCTGTTCAGCTGTAACGTCACCTAATTCATTGAGGGCTGAGATTTCATTTCTTGATGTTGTGTTCCACTAATGGATTCCTCAAAAGGAAGACAGCATCCTTGTGTTAGCGCCCGTTCCTGAATACCACTGTGACGTCGTACTCTTGGAGTCTTAGTGTCAGCCAACACAAACAATGGTTGTCTACCATCTTGCTAGTCGACCTGATGGATCCTTCAAGCTAGTCAGCCAACACAAACAATGGTGGTCTGTCACAGTGGTGAATGGTTCTGTGTGTGTTGTGGTCTTCAGTCCGGAGACTGGTTTGATGCAGCTCTCCACAATACCCTATCCTTCTTTTCAGCACCTTCCTGAACTTTTACCAATCCCATAACCACTGGCGTGTGTGTGAAGTTCAGTTTCTGCATTCTCTTCGTACAAGGCTAGAACTGGAGTGGAAGTTAGAGCCTCCTTAAGTGCCCAGAAAGCTCTTTCTTTTGTCTCATCCCAGTAAAACTTTGCGTCTCCCTGCAAAAGTTCTTGTAATTGACGTGCCTTATTAGAAAATCCTTTTATGAAACGTCGGTAGTATGAGCACAGCCCGAGAAAAATTCTCACATCATGAATGAGCTGAGGAGTTGGAAATTCTGTGACTGCCCTTACTTTATCTGGATCAGGAAGGACACCATCTCCGTTGACTAGGTGCCCCAGGATTTTTATCTCTTTGGCGACAAAGATGCACTTCTTTGGATTTAGGCAGAGTTCTGCAGTCTGAACACACTTCAACAGAATTCACAGGCGACTGAGATGTGCTTCAAATGTTTTCGAGAAAACGACAATGTCATCTATATAGCACAGACACGTCGGCCATTTAAGGTGTCGAAGCAAGTTGTCCATCATGTATTCGAATGTGGTCGGAACATTGTATATTCCAAATAGCATTAATTTGAATTCATAGCCACCGTCAGGGTAATAAAAGCCATCTTTTCCCTGTCACCTTTATCAACCTTGGCAGCGGCAGTGGGTAGACGTCTTTCTTTGTTATTTTGTTCAGCCGCCGAGAGTCGACGCAGAATCGCCACGTGCCATCGTTATTCTTTACGAGTACTACTGGAGACGACCAGGACTCTCTGTAGGTTTCATAATGTCATCGTGCAAGATCTTCTCCACTTCCTCCCGAATTATCCGTTTTTCAGCTGGCAACACTCTACACGAATGCTGGCTGATTGGTGAAACATCGTCAGTATTGATATGGTACCTTATCGTGGGACGTTTCGTCTTACGTTTCCCCTGCTGAGGTGTGAATGCACCCGAAAATTGGTGTAGTATAGCTAACACCCGCTAGTGTTGTTCCTTGGTCAGTCTGGGCCCTATTGATAGTTCCATGGTTGTTTCCTCCAGCATGTTGTCTGAACTAACCGCTGCACATGGGTCTTCATTGATGATATTGAGCTCACCGACCTGGATTGGTTCAACTGCCCCAATACACATTCCTTTGGGGATAAGTTGTGACAGCTCATGACAATTAGTGATCCAAATCTCTCCTCGACCTCCGGTAATGTTTATGGTAGCCGCTGGTATGTAAATTTCTTTGATGAGCCTGATAAACGTTTTACTATCAACAAGCAGTTCACAGTTTCATTGGTCATCTGTATTTGTTGTGAGACGAGGGCTGTAATTAGTCTATTTTTCATACTAACCTTGTGTTACTGTATCTTTCTCTTTAGGCTGATTATTAAGATATGGAATATTTTTCTCTGTAGATATTTCTCTATTTTGTTTTCTGTGCCTTTGCGGACACATCAGGTGTGATGGCTCCTGGGATTGTAGTACATTCGATGTTTATACGAAAATTTTGGGATTTTAATGTTTATTGGCGCAGCTTGGCTGCTAAAAAGTGGTTTTTTCCGTGTTGGGTATGGTCAGGCCGCACAGAGAAGTGGAGGTCTCCCCCTCCCACGAACTTTCGCTCGCCTTCGGGGAAGGACGAGAGGGGCTGGCTTGACCTGTTTGGCGCCAACGCTACGTCCGGCGGGCGGAGTATACCTGGCAAAATTTTTTAGAGTGTGTGGTATGCTTTACACAATGCTGGACCGTGGTTTACGGTGGACAATAGCAGGGACTGCCTTTTTAGTCATTCGGCCATTCCGGAAGAGAGGAATTTGCTGGATACAAGCAATTGCAGAGTGCTCTAGGCCTGGGCTGTTTATGAAGACGTATTGCCCTTAAGCTTTATCTAAAAACTTCCTTGCCGGCCGCAGTGGCTGAGAACACTGAGGCGCTTCAGTCACGGTCTGCACGGTCACTACAGTCGGGGGTTCGAATCCCCCCTCGGGCATGGATATTTGTGCCGTCCTTAGTTGTAGGTAATTCATAAGTAGTTTGTAAGTTTAGGGACTGATAACCCCGTAGTTAAGTCCCTTAAGCTTAACAAACATTTGAACATTTTTAAAAACTTCCTTGAATGCAGCAGAGTTTGAACATAGTTTGTGTGACAAATGGTTAGGTTGAGAGGAAAGCTTTCTGCCCGTCTGGCACCCCAGGGATTTGGGCGGCTGTATATATAGCACAATGTTAACACTTTTAGGTCGTGTGACCGTAGTTAGGAGCAAGCTGAAAATTCCTTGCAGGACATTCATCCTGGGAAGGGTGAAATGAACTGACGTTACATTGTCCAGTGGTTGCGCTGTGAGCGGCCACAGTTTAGTTTTCGTTTTACTAGAAGTCTCTATTTGAACATTCGCGCCTTTGCGGATTGGGCACTGTTTTTCTTACAGATCTTATTATGCAAGTGACTGATCGATTTGTGCCAAGTGGCCTTTGTGTTACCTATGCAAAATATTGATTAGTCTACTAGCATGATAGAATCGCACATCAACTACCTAGCGACACCGACACTAGTGACACTGGTAAGTTACATGTTGACCCGGCTTAACAGGTTGCAGCAATTACGGTGGGATAAAAATTTCAGCTCATCAGCTCCCACCGCCTGCTGCCTGCGAGCGTGAGACGCTGTCATCAATGATCATCTGTGTGGGTAAGGTGATGCACTTGCTGGGGGCTTATATAAATCAGACTTGTTGGATTTTGTCCCGTATTTTATTCTTTTGAGATCTGCCTATTTACTCTGGGGAGCTTAGGGCTAACGATAATTTCAAGCCCTGTGTAGCCAATCTAATAGCACATCTGTTTTGCAAAACCCCCGAGCTTTGACTCAGACAGTCATTTTAGTGCCTCAATATTTTAACATTTATAAAAAATTGTTTGAATACCATTATCTGTTTTACATGATAAGAAATGTCATCTGATTTATTTTTCATGTTTAATTATAATAAATTGATTTTGAGCAGATTGTCTTTCATTTAAGAACATTCCTTCTTTTTTCACTATTTTGGAGGGAAACAGAATGGTTAACTTCCACAGTTTACCAATATTTTTTCAAGTAAACTTGTTTTGTTTAGTACAACTGATACATTGCAATAGAGTAGAAATATTTATTATATGTTTGAAGATATGATCACATCTTAGCTGATCAGTAACATTTTAATTTTCCATATTTTGGAGAAATATGGTGGCGACCCAAGATAATTAATTGCTGTCCTATATATATATATATATATATATATATATATATATATATATATATATATATATATATATATATACATAACAAATGACTTAGTTCACACTTGGTGACTTCTGCCATAGCATTAACGACATAGTTCACATTGTGACTGCAACTCTTCTCATTGTCAATGGCGGTATCATCACATTGTTAATGGCAAATAACTTCCCAGAAAATTCTGTATTACATGTATCCGTTGGAACGACTTCCTTAATATGCAGCTCAGATTTTCCACAGTCAATGATAGCTAGGGATGCTTTCAGGAAGTCCCATCCGAGGATGACATTAGGACTACATTTTCTTAAAACGACAAATTCAAAAGGCTTGGTCCTGTTGTTGATGGTTATTCTTACGACACAAGTTCCTGCTGGCCGGACGTACTTTTCATTTGCGACCTTCAGCACAGTTGCCCCCGTATCACAGAATATTGTCTTCTTTAGTGTGCTGCGATAATTATCCAACAATACCGAGAAAGAAGCTTGTGAATCAGCAAGTGCCCAGAGAGGTTGGCCATCCATTATGACGTCGATGAGATTTCCCGACATCTTAGCGACTGTCGTCCATGGAGGATTTTCATCAGCAGCGGCCTAACCGCCATAGATGGTCGCCTCGCTTAGTTTCCCTGTGCGGGGCGGCTAGGGGAGCAGATGGTATCTATGTACGGCGACGGTGAACGGCAGCGGCGCGTCGAGGAGCGACCTCGTCCAGGGTACAGCGATGGGCTTCTTCCCATAGGTGGACTGCCTGGGATAGAACTGCTCTGATGGCTGACGTCTTGCAACAAAATAATCGTCTAACATTCGCCTTCTCTCTCTGCAGTAGTGGATGATATGTTCAGGGGGCCCACAGTGGAAACACAGTCGTGTGTTGTCCTCTGTCTTCCAGACGTCTGTTCTTCTGCGGGGCGACATTGTTGCCAGGGCAGTTTGTTGTGGCCGCGTAAGCCAGTTCATAGGCAGCCGTTTGGCGTCTGCAGCTTATGTCATAGCACGTTATTCACGTCAGGTGCGATTGACGGGGCAGACAGGAGCTAATGTCTGAAGTACCTCTTCCTCAGCAGAGTCATGGCCATCATCTGATGCATGCTCGGTCTAATAGTCCTGGCTGCCATAAACTGTTGTATTTCTTCTCTCACAATTGTCGTATGAGAGAAGCGAAGGCATGCTGGTCGTCCACAATGGCTATAGGGACTACATTGAGGAGTCTGTCATACTTCTTGTGTCCAACCCCCCTTCGTTGCATCTCTTCAATACGCTGGCACCACTTGATGAACTCTTCTGTCGTAGCGACGTCTTTTATCAGGAGAGCTTGGTACTTGTCTTCTGCAATACCCTTCATCAGGTGCGTGAATTTTTCGGCCTCAGTCATGTTCGGATTGACTGTGTTAGACAGGGCCAAAACATTCTGTACGTACGACTGTGTCGGCTCACCATGTCGTGGACCAGTTTAGTCGGTGACGCTATCCATTGTGCCATGCCAGCAGTCAGTTATTGTGGGGTCTCGAGGCAATGTAATGAACTGGTATCAGTAACCATTACTTGACCTATATAGGTCATGTCTAAATAGCGGTACCTAATAAATAGTGGTAAACCACAGAATATGAAGAGTTGGTATCAGTAATGAAACGGTGATTGGAAAAAGGAAGGAAATCCAATTTTATCGAAAATACGGTGTGATATACATTTTCTCCTGCAGCTGTCCACTTGTCGATGAATGGAATAGGGAAAAAAAACAACCAGCAATAATGCCAAAAGTACAGCCTGTGAAAGATTTTAAATGTTGCAATAGGGAAGAATGTCTGGATATTCTTGTGTTTTACAATCATTGGTCTGAGCAGAATCGCCAGATGTCAAGCAAGGAGCGTTCCAACAATTTTGCTAAATAGCATTTAAACACATTGTTTCAGTTTTACTTTCCTACATGATTATACCACTCCCATGAACCACAGACATCGCCGAGGTGGGGTGGCTTGCGTGCCTCAACGATACAGATAGCCGTACCGTAGGTGCAACCACAGCGGAGCGGTATCTGTGGAGAGGCCAGACAAACGTGTGGTTCCTGAAGAGGGGCAGCAGCCTTTTCAGTAGTTACAGGGGCAACAGTCTGGATGATTGACTGAGCTGGCCTTGTAACATCAGCTAATGTGGCCTTGCCACACAGCTACTGCGAACGGCTGAAAGCAAGGGGAAACTACAGCCGTTACCCTTCCCGAGGACATGCAGCTCTACTGTATGAACATATGATGATGGCATCCTCTCGGGTAAAATATTCCGGAGGTAAAATAGTCCCCCATTTGGATCTCCGGGCGGGGACTACTCAGGAGGATGTGATCATCAGGAAAGACAATACTGGCATTCTACGGGTCGGAGCGTGGAATGTTAGATCCCTTAATCGAGTAGGAAAATTAGAAAATTTAAAAAGGGAAATGGATAGGTTGAAGTTAGATATAGTGGGGATTAGTGAAGTTCGGTGGCAGGATGAACAGGATTTCTGGTCAGGTGAGTACAGGATTATAAATACAAAATCAGTTGGGGGTATCACAGGAGTAGGATTGATAATGAATAAGAAAATAGGAATGCGGGTAAACTACTATGACCAGCACAGTGATCGCATTATCATTGTTAAGATAGATACGAAGCCAACACCGACAACAGTAGTACAGGTTTATATGCCAACTAGCTCAGCCGATGACGAGGAAATCGAAGAAATATATGAGGAGCTAAAGGAAATTATTCAGACAAATAAGGGAGAGGAAAACTAAATTGTTATAGGAGACTGGAATTCGGTAGTAGGACAAGGAAGGGAAGGGAAGATAGTAGGTGAATATGGTCTGGGCAATAGGAATGAAAGAGGAAGCCGCCTGGTAGAATTTTGTACAGAACATGATTTAGTTATAACAAACACCTGGTTCAAGAATCACAAAAGAAGGTTGTATACGTGGAAGAGACCAGGAGACACCGGAAGATACCAGATAGATTTTATAATGGTAAGACATAGATTTTGGAACCAGGTTCTACAGTGTAAGACATACCCAGGGGCAGATATAGACTCTGACCATAACTTGTTGGTTATGAACTGTAGGCTGAAACTAAAGAAACTACAGAAAGGTAGGAAAATAAGGAGATGGGACCTGGATAAATTGAAGGAACCTGAGGTTCTTAAGAATTTCAGAGGGAGCTTTAGGCAACAATTGACAGAAACAGGGGAAAATAAAACAGTAGAGGAGGAATGGGTAAAATTGAGAGATGAAATAGTGAAGGTAGCGGAGGACAAAATAGGTAGGAAGAAAAGACCTACAAAAAATCCTTGGATATCACAGGAGATACTAAATTTAATCGATGAAAGGAGAAAATATAAAAATGCAGTAAATGAAACAGGCAAAATGGAGTACAGACGACTAAGAAATGAGATTGACAGGAAGTGCAAAATGGCTAAGCAGGAGTGGCTAGAAAGCAAATGCAAGGATGTAGAAGAATGTATAAATAGGGGAAAATAGATACAGCCTACCGGAAAATAAAAGAAACATTTGGTGATAAGAAAAACAGCTCTATGAATATCAAGGACACTGATGGAAAACCAGTTCTGAGCAAAGAAGGGAAAGCTGAAAGGTGGAAAGAGTATATAGAGGGGCTCTACAAAGGAAATGAACTTCGAGACAATATTGTAGGAAGGGAAGAGGATGTAGATGAAGATGAAATAGGAGATACTGTACTGAGAGAAGAATTTGACAGAGCCCTGAAAGACCTAAGTCGAAACAAGGCCCCTGGAGTAGATGATATTCCCTCAGAGCTACTGAAGTCTCTGGGAGAACCAGCCATAACAAAATTGTTTCACCTGGTGTGTAAGATGTATGAGACAGGTGAAGTACCCTCAGAAATTAAGAAAAATGTTATAATCCCCATCCCTAAGAAAGCAGTTGCAGTCAGGTGTGAAAACTACAGAACCATCAGTTTAATAAGTCATGGCTGCAAAATATTAACGCGAATTATATACAGAAGGATGGAAAAGCTGGTAGAAGCCGACCTTGGGGAAGATCAGTTTGGGTTCAGGAGAAATGTAGGAACACGGGAGGCAATACTCACTTTATGGCTTATCCTAGAAGATAGATTAAGAAAAGGCAAACCTACATTTCTAGCTTTTGTAGATTTGGAGAAGGCTTTTGACAATGTTGATTGGAATAAACTCTTTCAAGTTCTGAAGCAAGCAGGAGTAAAATATAGGGAACGTGAGGTTATTTACAACTTGTACAAAAACCAGACAGTGGTTGTCAGAGTTGAAGGGCATGAAAAGGATGCAGTGGTTGGAAAGGGAGTAAGGCAGGGTTGTAGTCTTTCTCCATTGTTGTTCAATTTGTACATTGAGCAAGCTATAAAGGAAAGCAAGGAGAAATTTGGAGAAGGAATTAAAGTTCAGGGTGAAGAATTAAAAACATTGTGTTTTGCCGACGACATAGTAATTCTGTCAGATACAGCAAAGGACCTGGAAGAGCAACTGAACGGAATGGACAGTGTGCTGAAAGATGCATATAAGATGAACATTAACAAGAGCAAAACTAGGGTAATGGAGTGCAGTGTAAGAATATCAGGTGATGCTGAAGGAATTAGATTGGGAAACGAAGCAATAAAGGAAGTAGATGAGTTTTGTTACTTGGGCAGTAAAATAACAAATGATGGTCGCAGTACAGAGGATATAAAATGCAGAATGGCTATGGGTAGAAAAGCGTTCTTGAAAAAGAGAAATTTGTTAACATCGAATATTGATTTAAACCTAAGGAAGTCCTTTCTGAAGGCGTTTGTATGGAGTGTTGCCTTGTATGGGAGTGAGACATGGACGATAAACAGTGCAGAGAGGAAGAGGATTGAGGCTTTTGAAATATGGTGCTACAGAAGAATGCTGAAGATTAGGTGGGTGGATCGCGTAACTAATGAGGAGGTACTGAACAGAATTGGGGAGAAAAGGAATTTCTGGCATACCTTGACTAAAAGAAGGGATAGATTGGTAGGACACATTCTTAGACATCAAGGAATTGTGAATTTAGCGTTGGAGGGAAGTGTGTGGGGAAAAAATCGCAGGGAAAGACCAAGCGATGGATACAGTAAGCAGATTCAGACAGATGTAGGTTGTCGTTCTTATGTGGAGATGAAGAGGCTTGCTCAGGATAGGGTTTTGTGGAGAGCTGCATCAAACCAGTCTCTGGACTGAAGACCACAACAACAACACATGATTATAATTATTATCAGTGTAGTTATGTAAGTTTGCTGTCTGTGAACTCACAGCATAATGAGTGGTTGTGAAATTGATAATGAACAAGTACATCACAGTAAAAAAAAGGTGTACGAAATATAGACGAATATGTCAAAGAAAAACGCAAGAGAGCTAGATCAGTAGGTTTAGTTGTGCCAGCGAAACGGCCTGGTCCATCATGCAAGTAAATTTTATTCGTGCTTCTTGTGTTATTTGTACACATCACTGCAGAATATTTATGTGCTGTGTATTGGAGTGATATATTGTATAATCGTTTTATTGCAGTTGTTCCAAAATGTGCTTTGAACATTTCAAATATGAGGATGAAATGGAAATTATTACTTAATTGTACGATGCTAAAACTAAAAAGGAGAAAGATCTGTATTTAATGGAACTGATAGAATATTCACCTATTCAAAGGAGTAGGAGCAGAAAAGAAAATATGGTATTTGTGAAGAAAGATTCACACACATTCTTCATGATGAAACAGGCCGAAAGAATACAGGTGTGTCGAAAAGCATACTGCACCTCGAATCCTGTGATTGATAAGGCTGTTGTACGCCTAACTTTGCTCCTTGCTAATGGCCAGACTCCAGAAGACCGTAGAAGAAAGCATATTAACAGGAGAAAGGTAATTGAACCTGATGTCATTGCTAAATTAATGTTCATATTCGAGCTTTCGCAACCCACCAGTCTCACTACAGTGGAATAGTATGAATTATTTGGATTCCTACTTAAATGTGAAAAAGGTCTTTTTTGTGAGAAAACCCAGAATTGACAGTGAAGTATGAATATTATCTGAAATACTTCAATGAAAATTTATTATAGAGGTGGTCGCCCACAAGTTGATGTATGTTCTGCCTGTGAAGAACTTCAAGCCAAAATTTAAATTCCATTTCTGAATGACAATACAAAACGAGTGGCTGATGCAGAACTGATAGTTCGCAAACGACGAGTGTCCACGTTTTATAAAAAACAACAAGAGGTGATAAAAGTGGGTGCTGAAAGATGCTGTAGTCGGCCTAGTTTTTTATTATATGCACAATTTTCCCCTTCCTTGTCTTCCTGTACAGGAAATGTTCTACTTACGAAAACTGAGGCTTCCTGTATTTGGAATCCATAATCTGAAAAACAATATTGCACAGTTTTATTGCTACCCTGCCCAAGGTAACCAGGGTCCCAATGAAGTGTATACTTAATGACTACATACCTGGACAGATATCCGACTCAATGAAAGAAAGACATGTGTTTAGTGATTCTTGTGGTGGGCAAAATCGAAACAACACTGGTGTGCGGCACCTGATGTATCTAGCAATGACTGGAAAATTTCAAATAATTTATCATTATTTTCCTGTACGAGGTCACTCCTTCCTCCCATGCAATAGAGTTTTTGTCACAATAAAGAATGATACAACAACAAGACAGAATCTATTCTGTCAATCAGCTAATTCAAGAAAACACTAAATTCATTCCAAGTCAAGATTATTGACTATCGAGATATCATTGACAGCGGCCACAACAGTTTTAAAAATCCTCACTTTGCCCTAAATTGTGAAACGAAGGAGAGGTTTTCACTAGCTAATTTTCACCATTTGACCTACACACATCAAAACCCAGGATACGTCGTTTGTATGGAATGGATAGATTGACTACTTGGCAATACACATAGGCTTTTTAAGGGAAGAAAAGTACCTGATTATCCGAGAAATATTCTATTTCCATATTAGCCTATAATGTCATGTATTGACGTAAATTTAAAATCAAGAGGTAAGCAAGGACTTTTTTGTCACTTAATAACTAATGGAATTTCGTATACCAAATTTAAACATGGCGGAAATGCGAAATGAGTGGAAAACATCTGAATGTGCATGCACATTGTAATTGTATGCTCTGACACCAGAGTTATACATGCAGTCTGAGTAGGGATCACTGGTGCTGACGCATCCATCATTTTTATTCTTATAGCTCTGAAGTTAAAAATAGCGTGGCGCTATAGAGTTTGCATCTCGGCACTTGAGCATGACATTACGGGTGGTTGTGATGCCGTAAACTGCTCAGATCATTCTCACGGTGGCCACAGAGTTTTTAGTTTCCTGAGATATTCTGAGAGAAGAAAAAAATGACTTGAAGCAATATTTAATAGTAAAAATTGTCTATGTTATTCGAACGTAAGTTTTTGTATAGTTCTTTTGAAAGTATAGTTCTCTTAACAGAGAAGCTGCCTGTAGAGAGCCGCCGCAAAATATTGTAACTCAGCAAAACTTCCCAGAACATACAGTTTTTAGAGCACAGTGTAGTATATTGAGAAATACGCGTCAAAAAGTTTTGTACTGACATTATATAAATTGTTGAAGATACTTCTATGATGTTATTGTCAGGAAGTATTACAAACACTGAACACTGAAACGGAAAATATAAATATACTGAGCCAAACATTTAGTTATGTCTGTGGCACTGTACTGTGCTAATAAGCCGAATTCACACAAGCAGCTGAATTGAGACAACAAGGCGTATCTTTTTGCAGTTCCACTATGAGCTATCATTCACTTAAAACTTCACAAATACTACTTTTTTGTGCAGTTTGCAATATGGTGTTCTCAATATTAGTTGATCACCATTTGCACAGCTCATTTCATTCGCAGCAAAATGACTCTTACCCATTATTCCACAAGAACACGAAGTGTTTTCTTAATTTATTCGACATTTTAGCCGCTAACAAAGAAGCCTCTGAAATACAACTTAACTATGCAACTAGCTGTTGCATGCCATTAGTTGCCTGTCTGAACTTGGCTAGACAGGCAACTACCGTGAATGCCATTTGTGGTATATCAAAGTTTTTTCATCATAATTTGTAGTATGGAATTTGGAAGAATAGTATCTGACATTTTATCACAAAATACACCCTCAATTCAATATCATATTAGTAAATGCCTATATTGACAGTTATCCACAAGAGACTATAACATAACTGACACAGAATACTGTCAACCTTAGAGAAAGAACAAAATTATTTATTCATTTCATGGTCAACACAAAGGATTATTCCCCTCATACGATTGGGTTTTCCAATAACATTCAACGGTGTAGTGTAACAAGTTGCACTACATTCCTCCTGAACGACCCAAGATGATCAAATAATTCATTTGTGAGATAATTAGAGTACTGCCCCGGGTAATTTTGTACGAGGAATATGCAAGAAGGAAATTAAAACACAAGAAAAAGAAGATATATGAATTAATTATATAAGATCCATGGACTAGAGACATAACTGCTAAGAAGGGTTTTTCAAGTTTTTTATTTGAAAGCTGTTAACTCAGTTAATTACAATGTAATGTATTATTGGGGTTCCAATAAAACCTTCTGTTAATTCAGCCCTAAAAACTTTGACATGTGGTTATTTATCATCAAAATTATCAGTATGTTATTATGAGTTTCCTTTTTCTCTTACAACTAAATACTTCGGAGACGAATACCCGAGCCTGAGAAGAAAGAAGTTAAATTTGTGAGGAACAGTATTACTGGGACTCTAATAATAATTATATGGAAACTGGTGTCTCAAAGTAAATTTGTGGTGGTTTGAACTAAAATTATACACAGTTACACCACAACGGTTGTAGCCAACATCATCATCGTGTGTCTCTACAGCTGTAAACTTTAGATCCTGTACACTAATATTCTTTTTCGTTTTAGTGTTTGTAATACATTCTGAAACTTACTCAATAACATAACAGAAGTACATTCAGCTATGTGAGTACAAAAACCCGATGTGGTGCATTTGTCACAGCAGTCATCAAACACTTATTGCAAGACGGCAAACAAACCTCATATGTTGACAGTCATTATTGAATTACAAGCCAAGATCCCTTAAATCGTTTATCTAGATGACTAGTTTCGGCAGAATTAAACATAGTACACGATTTTTATCACAGAAATGTATATGTTACTTGTGCGTTTCTTCTTTATTCAGACAGCAAAGGAAAGCAGCAATAAGTAAAGAAACCGCGAGATTTTTGTGTCTAATCCACATATCGAGGTAAACAGGAGTGGAATGCAAGCTCAACGTAGCACGATCTAAGGCTCTATGCCGGCCACTTCTGAAATATTTAAGTAAACGTGAATAAAACAACACTGATCACATAGGCTGCATGTTGTGTTTAGCATTCGCACTTTCGCAGGGAATGAAAATAACGGATGCGCCAGCCTGTGTTTTCAGGAGCTCTAGGACAACATATGACGGCATTTTTCAGAGACAACGGGTGGTATTGGACACCTGATTTTATCCAAAGCATGCTATAGGCGCGTGATGAAAAGTACACTTTTTTCACCATTTAACTTATTTAAGACTAACTTATATTTTATTTATAAAATCTGAAACGTTTAAGAATAGTTTAAAAACAATACTTTTTGTTATTTTTTACTGCAGCAAATAATCGGAACATTAGCGCGGGCGCAGTGTTGAATCTCTGATCTGCATGTATCAAAGATTGTATGCTGTTTTCAGTGAGTCCACTGCTGTCTCCCGAAGTGAGTGTATATTCTTGCCTTAGTTTTCTTTGAAATGAGCGCCACAGTTGTTTTGGAATTTTGAAGTGTGTTTGTGATGTGACTACAATTTCGGTCGTAGATTATTATTTTCAGTTAGTAGGGGCTTTTATTGATACTGAGGGTAGAAAAAAGTTTGGCATCAAGCGTAATCGTGCAATTTGTGTTCGTTGTAATATGTCCTGACCGTGAATAGAAAAAGGTCTGGAATTTTGTCTGTGAATATTAAAAACATTCATTCATGAAGTTGGTGCTTGTCGTAGAAATCCCTATGTTGTTAAAGGTAACAGTGTTCATTTATTGATTTTAACTATGGTAGCAACAGAATTGAAAGCAGAAAATGTAGTTACCGATGTGACAGCAGAGAATGGACAGGTATTTGCAACCCAGATTAAGGAGAGTCCCAACCATGATGCCTTATACACAGATATCGAATTTTTCGCAACTGTGAAAGTGGAACCGAGTGATATCTTGTTGTCAGATTTCGTATATGAGACTGCAAATGACTGGTCACAAGATGCATATTTTGACGTCGCTGATACTAAAACGTTTAAACCAAAGAAATTTGGCTGCCCATTATGCGCAAAACGTTTTACCACCAATAGATCCCTTAAGGATCATATACGTTCTCACACAGGTGAGAAACCATTTGTTTGTAATCTGTGTGGAAAAAACTATGCCTTAAAAAGAAATTTCGAAGTTCATGTTGCACTGCATAAAGGAATTAAAAAATATGAGTGCAAAATATGTTGTAGAGGTTTTGGTCGCAAAGAACATTTAAATCTACATATAGCTAGAAAACATTCTAGTGAAAAACCGCATATTTGTAGTATCTGCGGAAAACAGTTTGCTAGCAATTTCGACTGTAAGAACCACGTTTTGAGACATGCTAAAGGAAAGTCTTTTTTTTGTTCTGTATGTGGCGCTGGATTTTCCCAGAAAAATGATATGGTACGTCATTTAATATTGCATACAGGTATCAAAGCTTATGAATGTAATGTTTGCAACAAGAAATTTTCTACAAAATCTGCTTTAAACGTTCATTTAAATGTCCACGACCGGAAGCGTTATACTTGCACAGTTTGCTCTAAGTCATATTCATCAAATTATTTGTTGAAGTATCATATGCGTCTTCACAAAGGGGAGAAACCAAATGAATGCACAGTGTGTAAACGAACATTTTCCTGCCCCTCTGCGTTGGTTTTTCACAAGCAGAGTCATGTTGGTGATGGGAATTACCAGTGCCAATGGTGTAACAAAAGATTTCCTTTACCATCAACACTTGATTTGCATGTTAGGTCTGTGCATACCAAAGAAAGGTGCTTTGAATGCGATGTTTGCAAAAGATCTTTTTTTGCAAAATCAGATCTTGCTAAACATGTTCTTATTCATATTGAAAGGAGATATGAATGTAATTTATGTAAAAAGAAATTTGTTCGTTCCTCTCATTTAAAAAATCATTTGAAAATGCACATGAAACAAGAAACTTTTGAATGTACTTTATGTAATAAGAAGTATGTTCGAAGAGGCTCGTATATAAATCATATGAAACTTCACAGATTAGACAGTTAACCTCTAATTTATTTGTGGAGCCCAGTGCTGAATTTCCTGGGCAACAATACTGATGATAGCTTTTTTTTCTAGTCATGAATGTTTCTTCAGTGTTAACATTACAAAGATTGTTTTTGACAACATAAAGATACTCTTGATCACAGCCGAAGGCAATTATTGTTCTTTACACCAAATTCTTTGAGCATTAAAATGAATTAGGCTTGTATATGGTAATTTATATAACCATCATTTCCCACTGTCTGTTGGATTATATGCAACACAATATTGTTACTGTTTCAAAATAGTGTAGGATTTGATGTAAATGTAATCTGGTAATATGAGTATGCTTAAATTGTGATCATAACAACAAGAAGTGTTAGTCAGTTTAAAAAAAAATGTTAAAATATCAGTAATATGCCGTAAAGATGTTAAGGTATAGAAAGTGGTTGATCATCGTGACTAAGCAGTGAACTACTGTGACAATATTCAGTTTTGCTATCTTGTAAAGTCATAGCGTATTAACATTAAAGATCCTCGAATTGAGCTATTGTAGCTGCCTCTTTCTTTTTGTATTTATACAGTTTGAAGCTAAAAAGCATCACTACTTTATTTTCAGGCAATGATTGCAAATATTTATATTTAAAGGTTAAATTATTTTGGTTATTATGAACTTATATTTAGAGTGATTGGTCGTATGTACATAAGTTGTGTAACATGGATTTTTAAGAACTAATGTGTATTCTATTATTCAAGCTGAAAGTGTAATAATAGTCCAACTTTTGCCAAGTCTCAAAAGATTCATATTTCAAGCATTTAATTGGAATTGTGCACTTTGTGGTGATAGTTTAATTTTGTTTGAGTCTCATGTTCTTTTTGTACACTACTTCTAACGCCAAAGCAAATAAAGAATTGTTTTGATATGATTATTTGTGTTGATTCTTACCATGTTCCCTAGGCATACACTAGCCTACTTTTTATATGCAACATACAAATGCAAGTAATAAATGCTTTGATACACCTTATTAGCATTAATGAGTGATATAAGCACCACAAATATTGTTTGCTAGTATCCTTTAGGATCAGGGGTCATTTGAAGGCCGGGATACCACCCATTGGCTTTGATGAATGACGTCATATCGTAGTCACAGTTAAGTTCATAGAATTTATTTGGAAATAACAATTTCTCCCAGATTGTGGTTCGGAGAAGTAAATCTTGAACCAGTACACTACATGCGTGTAACACTGTTTTAGGGAATGTAAATTTACCTTTTTTTTCAGTTATAACTTCCATTCCATTTAAGTCATTCGTCAAAGCTAACAGGTAGTATCCCCATCAACAATTATGCCACATCAAGTGGTGGTAATTGCAGATAATTTGGGAAAGTTTTGACTTAAGCTTGAGATTATTTATTACTTGCAAAAGTGATATAAACTTTTTGGTAGCATAATGTCTACATTAGCCTAATTCAATTTGCAATGTCATTTTCATCGCAAAAACTAAATGGCAAGTTAAATCCAGAATATTTATATAATATAATTAACTGTAACACATGTCAATTAAATCCGTTATTACAATGCAACCCACTTTTGTTAAAATCTGATATTTATAAAGGAATGGCCCAACAAGTGAATTCACATTACAGTGTCGTGTCCAACACTATAGGCATTGGAAAGTAATATTCCATTAGACATGGGTGGATTCTTTACTATTGTCAGTAGTGGTTTCTCCTTTGCACATGGGTCATTCCATGTCAAATCACCCGGGTCATGTCACCCACAGTCTCATATTTTCATGATACTTTGTATATTTGGTTAGACTTACAACATAATAACATATCCAGAATGTTTTTGTTCTCAGACTAAAACTCTATTTTATATTGAATTTTCAATGTAGTGATGTTCTGATAATCTGGCTCTGCGAGAATGTCCACACAAAGTGGTACCATACTACAGAAATACTCATAACTCAGGTTTTTATGAAGCTTTTTATTTGAATTTTTTTGCAGAGGTTAAGAGAGGCATGTAGTTAGTAGTAATGTAATATTTTAAGCAGTTAAGTTTCAAAGAAAATTACAAAAAATATTAATTAATGTCACTTTCCAGTTTCTGGAAAAATTACAAGGGTGTTGAAAAAAGCTTATATCACATTTCTCCAACCTGCTGGGAACCTAGTTTTGGTCTTAAACAATTCCCAGGATAGCAGGCTTTCTAATAAAATAAAAATATTAATGGGTATCCTATGAATGGACACACAAATAAATTAGAAATCAAAAAAACTTTTTATCGTGATTAAAAAAGCAACTTTGTAAGTAAGTTCATCTAAGCTGAAACCCACTACACCAGATTTTCATGATTTTTTTTTTTTTGACATGATAACAGTGTAAATTTTCTTCCACGTATTTCATAGTTTTTGAGATAGAAAAATCTTAAAATTTCCAAAAAACATACATAAACATCATGGCTGAAGCTTGCCATTTAGATTACATTATTTTAGGGAGAAAAAAGAGACTTAGCTTATTTTCAAATTTTTATAACTCTGCTCAACTTCTGAAAATATAGGAAATCAACACCAATTGTTATGGCCCATAAACTGCTTTCTTAAATATGCAAAATACTTTGAGACTTGTTACTCCTAGGCCTTTTTTTTATTGAGATTCAAATTGTTTGATTACAAACAAAAAATTGCATTGGTTTTGACCGACAGTGGCAATCATTTATATAATAAACTAATCCATATCTTTGTTCTGAAGGTAATTAAAAAAAAACCGTCCGTTTACCAATAAGCTTGATGACATGTCTCATTTGTTAAAACAATAAAAGTACAGAGCCAACAGTTATAGTTTAATGGAAATATTTTCATTAATACTGTTAATTTTATTTAGGGATATAAAATAAGCCTATTTACATAACAATTATGCAAGATAGATAAATGATTTTTATTTAAAATGTGCCTGTTCAGCGGAGGAGATTCTGAGTTCTCAAGTGGAAGCTTAATAGCGTCTCTTTTTTTAATCCGCTGTTACAAATTTGATTGTGTTAACTTCAGATCATTTTCATTAAAGTAATACACTCTTCCTAATGAGCTTGTTTCAGGTACACCAAAAGTACATTTTTTTTTTTTTTTTTTGCCAAGGCACAAAACAAGCGTCTTCCTTCTCAGGCCAAAATAATGACACAGCAGGTCCAGGTGGGTGGAGAAAAAGTAGTTCAGCATATTGTTCTTCATTGAATATATTCTTGACGAAGGCAAAATATCATCTGTCACAGTATACAGCAGCTACAAAAGTGTTTTGTTGAGGACGGGAGTGTCCATTGCAAGACATTTTTATTGAATGAGAATATCAAGGAAGGCTTTTCAGAAAAAATTACTCTTCTAATTTTTAATGAATCACAGGAAAGTGGTTTGTAAAGGTGAAAATTCCTGGTACCAGGTATTGTGCGGTTTGTCAAAAATCTCTTCTCAAGGTTCTTGTAGAGGAAATCTATGTTGTTTTTATCTAAGAAGTGGAGGAAACATTTTTCAATATCAGCACTGCAGAAGTTGTAAACACCAGATCCATTTGTTATCTGTACATCATCATTTAGTTGAAGACTAGCTTTTCTCAACACACGTTTTACGGTTCCTCCCAATCCATCACACACAGATTTACCATGGCTAGTAGCAAAAAAGGAATGTCCAGCATCAACAGAAAAATTATTTTTATGTTCACAAGTTTTTAAAGCTTTTTCTATTTTTATATTGTGCAGCACATCCATCAGTGAAATAATGCAGTTTCTTGACTCGTGGGTAGTACACACTCAGCGACTTAACCATTTCTGTATGAACAACATGTACAAATCCCACATCATGCTCCAAATCATCACTTATAAAGCACTGGTTTACTGTTACCAATTCATTTTCCTCATTTATCGCATAAACACAAACAGGATGGATTGTACAGCTGCTTCTTGACCAGTGATAACTCTGTATTTCATTCTGAATTAAAATGTGTAGTTTTCAGCAAAGTCCATTAATACAATTGCTTTCTCAGGGGTTAGATTTTCTTTCAAATGTTTCAGGGATCTTGCCTGACAGATATATAGATGAATGTGTTAAAGTGCCTGTAATTTTATTACCAACAAGTTGATGTATTCATCAGCAGTTGCAGACTTCTTTACCAATTCAGTCCAAAGGTCTACGTTAATCCACTGGCTGTACTCAACATTGTATTCGTCATCATGTTTGTAAGCTAATTTTTCTTTCAAAAATTCTAACAATTTTTCCTCACTGGGGCAACTATAACAGTGATTAAGCATGCAGTCATAGTTTTCAGAGCAACATTGGTTATCACATACAAGAAATTTTATAAGTTCTTTATATGTTTCTTCAGTGTGCCCCACATCCATAAGCAGTTTTACATTTTGGTGGATACTACAGACACACACAGAATGAGTGCCTGCAGCACCAGCTAAAATACACCACTTTGGTCTTAGTGAACAAAATAAAAAAAATAAAACAAGAATATAGTTCTCTTCAGTTCCAGGGGGTAAGTCTTTTTTGCATATAGACATTCATCTGAATGCTAACTTTGTCTTTTCCTCCTGGTAATATTCGAGTATATTCATCATTTTGGTAAAAATCTGTGACAGACTTCATAATTTCATCAGAGATAATTTTACCTCTTTTTGGTTTAGGAACTGATAAAATACCCTTTTCTCTTTTCAGTTTCCTTGCCTGTCCAACTACATACTCACTAACATTGAATTCTGACATTCTTTCTTTTGACTGAGAGGGAGGAACTAAAGTTAAAACTTGAATTTTTGCGATTGTCAAACACTAGCCACTTTTTCTTTCATTAACAGTATCATGTCATCGAGATCTTTGGCTTTCTTAACAACTCCGAGTCATCTGCATCACTTTCATCTATGTCACTGATTTCTGTTTTTTGTTCACAAATCTTACGACAAGTTGTACACACTTTTTGGCCTGGTTTCACATAGATTCTTAGTTACTGATTTTGACATAGCTAAGCTAACTGACCTCAAGGATTTTTTAACTGACTGTATTTTGAAAGGATCACAACAAGTTCTTCCATGGCTTTCAAATACTTTTAAGTAATAATATCTGTGATGTCCACATATAGTTCTTTCTTGGTCTTCTGCAATGACTGCAATTGGACTGTAGCAAAATTAAATCTTGTTGGTCTTCACTCAGCTCTGAAAAATTTTCAAGAGTTTTTACTGTGGTGTAAGTCATCAAATGACATGGTGTTTTAAATATCTTCCAACACTAAATGACTTTACACTTTCTATTGTAATTGACTGAGCACTACTTCATTAAAAATATACTTCATTAGAAATAGACTGGAAAATAGCAGCACCAGAAAGAAATATGACCTGTCTCACAGGGAGACAAAGGCCAACTGAGTCCAAATGGACTGATTGTTGCTTGCCAGTGATTGTTGCATTGTTATAATGACTGTACATGTTCCAAGCAGACTACTGTAGGAATCAGATTGTTAGCTGCACAGATACATACGAAATAATTTCATGATTTAATAAAATGAAATAAATTTATCATACTTAATTTTTCTGTCTACAATAACATATTTAAATATAACATGATACCCCTGTATCTGAGGCAGTGGGTTTCATTTTGGATGAACTTACTTGCAAAGTTGCTTTTTTCATCACGATAAAAAGTTTTTTTTATTTCTAATTTATTTGTGTGTCCATTCATAGGATACCCATTAATATTTTTATTTTATTAGAAAGCCTGCTATCCTGGGAATTGTTTAAGACCAAAACTAGGTTCGCAGCAGGTTGGAGAAATGTGGTATAAGCGTTTTTCAACACCCTTGTAATTTTTCCAGAAACTGGAAAATGACATTAATTAATATTTTTGTAATTTTCTTTAAAACTTTACTGCTTAAATAATTACATTACTATTAACTACATGCCTCTCTTAACCTCTGCAAAAAAATTCAAATAAAAAGCTTCATAAAGACCTGACTTATAAGTATTTCTGTAGTATGGTACAACTTTGTGTGGACATTCTCGTAGAGCCAGATTATCAGAACATCACTGCATTGAAAATTCAATATAAAATAAAGTTTTAGTCTGAGAACAAAAACACTGTGGATATGTTCTTATGTTGTAAGTATAAGCAAATGTGCAAAGTTTTGTGGAAATCTGAGATGGAGGGTTACAAAACCTAGAATTATTGGGTGATTTGACATGGAATGACCCACATATAATATTTCTTACAGTCAACATAATTGATTTCTGAGTCAACTACTGCACTAATTTTAAAAACAATTTATTATTTTGTCAGTCAACATTTGTCAATGTCTCCCCCCCCCCCCCCCCCCTTCATTGATTTGTTTCAATCCTTCTGTATCATTTTCAGAACATGTAGTTGTTTGCAACCAGTCTCATCTGTGTTGTAACAAGTACTTTTACAGACGAGACAATCCCCCTCTCTCTTAATAGTTAACATTTTCCCCTCACACAGTCAACTTTATAAATATTCCTTGGAAATTAACATGCATTACCGGGGTATATATTTATTCCAATTCTATATAATACTGGAAAGTCCAGGTTCGTTATTCCCATCTAACCCATCCCCACCACCGTGACTTAACCTTCCTATCCCCCCCTCCCCCCGATTCGCTGCGTGTGGGGTGTGATTCGAAGTGCAGCAGTCGGAGGTGATGGTCGTATAACTATGTTATTGTGTAATTGTTCTATTTTCTGAAGAAGGCCATAGCTGAATGTGTTGTATGTGTGTGTCTTTTGTATGTGCCTGTCGCAGCTCGTCGCCACGTCTTTGCGGTGATTTATTCCAATTCTGTTACTTCATCTGGTATCTCCACTTCTTCCTCTCTCCCCCTCCACAATCTCTCTTTGCTCCTCCCCCCCCCACCCCCACCCCCGCCGCACCCTCTCGCTATTGCCCACAATTTCGCTAGACGTTATCAGCCTCATCCTAATAAAAGATTAATCATATGTGAATAAATGTGAAATGAATCTGCTTCTCCAGTGCAACATTCTTCATTTATAAATTTAGCAGTATATCTACAAAAATAATCATGCTTATCTAATTGCTTTTTCGGCATACGGAACATAATAGTGCAATGTAACACATGACTCTGTATTATTATTTACACTCAAGATGGCAGATGTGTAACTACCAGAAAATTCTGTTAGTGGCTGAATTCAATTACAGTAATCAAACAGTGCAACTGGTGCCTTCATTTGAATCTAACCCATTACTTTTCTCCAATGTTCTTTTACTCTACAGCACACTGGTAGTCTAAAACTCTAATGTTAATAAAACCTTTTGACCTTACTTCTTCTTCCAAGCATTCTTTATTTAGTGTTTGTGCAACAGTGAAACAACCCCTCAAAAATCCTGGTTGTGGTTGACAGAGTTATCTATATTGTACTACTGACAAACTTAGGAAGAGAGGTGATAATCTGGTTTAGAGTTAGCAAAGCCAGGCAATGTGAAATGAAGATGTCAGTAACATACTGATGGGTATTGGTTTTTATTTTATTTTTCCACGCTCACCCGCCTCCATTCCTAAGCTGCATCTCGTTATTCCCATCTAACCCATCCCCGCCACCTTCCTATCTCACCCCCAATTCGCCGCAGAGTGTGATTCGAAGTGCGGCAGCCAGACTGTGTTGTGTGCCTGCGTGGGTGTTCTATTTTCTGAAGAATGCCATGGCCGATAGCTGAAAGTGTTGCATGTGTGTGTCTTTTGCCACGTCTTTGCGGTGAGTTGTAAACTGTCCTTACTATATTATTAATTGCAAACCGGACTTTCCGTAAATAAGTTTCCAAGGTGTATAGGTGATGTTTTTATAGCAAACCAGTAAAGAAGAAAACACACAGCTGCAGGCAGGAAAACCTTATGTGATCTTTTTTTTTCCCCAGCTTGTACTAACACGAGTGCACAGCCGAACAAACTAAACTGAGTACTCAGCTAGCAGACGAGCCGCTTATAAGCGTTACCCGCACTGACATGTTGATCACGCAAATACTTATAAGTGTCAGTAGCAGTGGACATGTTAAAAAAAATAAATTCCACATCAGTGGATGTTGACATCCACATGTTCATTTTGGATCCAAGCAAATATCAGATTTGGCATTTAACAATGCTCCTTTATTTTCAAGATTGCCGCATAATGAAGACTGTGCCAAATCAAACTTCTTTGCTGTATCACTAAGCTTAACATTGCGAGTTGGGCTTAAGACGTCACGCCTGTTGACCTCTTGTTGTGGTTGGAATATCTTCTTAATTCTGTTGCCAAATTTGTGGTCCATACTGCTTGCACTACAACTGGATGGGTGTAGTTGACAATTTTCTCTCCATAGAGAACACTGAGAAGTACATACACTCCTACTTTAAGTGAAAATTGGGTTATAACAGAATAAACTCTTACTGATACTCTTCAACACTTTCAAATTAAATTATATGATTTAAGTAATTTTCATGTCTCAAACATCCATAGTGAATAAAAGCAGACTGAAGTATAATGTAAAAATATAATATTTTGCAACCCTAACTTGAAAATTGAAAGTTCTGCACATCTTTTCTCTTGATTTTTATCATTTCATTCTTCTTCAAATCTCGGGGTATTTTGTTGGGCACATACATCTTAAACATCAGGTGGAATAGTGTTGTCACAGTTGGCTGTAAGTAAGACATTAGTAGATTTGGGAACTTTGTTTTAGCTTAGATTCTTCTGTTACCCCATCTTCGTCTACTTTGTTTCTACAATACTGTCTTCAACTCAGCCTTCCCTTCTTTGGTTTGAACTGGTTTTCCAGCTGACCTCTTGATGTTCGTACCGTTACTTTCCTTTAGGTGGTATCTACTTTTGTCCTACATCTACATCTACATGGGATACTCTGCAAATCACATTTAAGTGCCTGGCAGAGGGTTCATCGAACCACAATTATACTGTTTATCTCCCATTCCATTCTCGAATAGCGCGCGGGAAGAAAGAACACCTGAATCTCTCTGTTCGAGCTCTGATTTCTCTTATTTTATTCTGATGATCATTTCTACCTATGTAAGAGGGAGTCAACAATATATTTTCGCATTCGGAGGAGAATGTTGGCGATTGGAGTTTCGCAAGTAACCCACGCCTCAGCGATAAGCGCCGTTGTTGTAATGATTCCCATCCCAGATCCTGTATCATTTCCGTAACGCTGTCTCCCCTGTATCGTGACAATACGAAACGAGCTGCCCTTCTTTGGACTCTTTCGATGTCCTCCGTCAAACCCACCTGATAAGGATCCCACACTGGGCTGCAATACTCCAAAAATGGACGGACAAGCGCAGTGTATGCAGTTTCTTTAGTAGTTCTGTTGCATCTTTTAAGGATTCTGCCAATAAAACGCAGCCTCTGGTTCGCCTTTCCCACGATATTATCTACGTGTTCTTTCCAGTTTAAGTCTGAAGTAATAGTGATTCCTAGGTATTTTGTGGAGTTTACGGCGTTCACATTTGATTGATTTATGTTGTAAACAAAGTTTAACGGATTTCTTTTCGTACTCATGTGGACGACTTCACACTTCTCATTATTTAGCGTCAATTGCCAATTTTTACACCATACTGATATCTTATTCAGATCGTTCTGCAGTTGGTTTTGATCTTCAGATGATTTTACTAGACGGTAAATGACGGCGTCATCTGCAAACAACCTAAGAGAGCTACTTAGATTTTCCCCTAAATCGTTTATGTAAATAAGGAATAGCAGAGGACCAATAACACTACCTTGTGGAACGCCCGATATCACCTCTGTTTTAGTCGATGCCTTACCATCGATTACTACGAACTGTGTCCTCTCTGACAAGAAATCCCCTATCCAATTGCAAATTTGGGGCGATATACCATAACCACGCAATTTGATTAAAAGCCGTTTGTGAGGTACGGTGTCAAAAGCTTTCTGGAAATCAAGAAATACGGAATCGATTTGCGAACCTTTGTCGATAGCACCCATCACTTCGTGTGAATATAGAGCTAGTTGTGTTTCGCATGAACGATATTTTCTAAATCCGTGTTGACCTTGGGTCAATAGATCGTTCTGTTCGAGATAATTCATAATATTTGAATACAGGATATGTTCCAAAACCCTGCTGCAAATTGACGTCAATGAAATAGGCCTGTAGTTTAGTGGGTTACTCCTACTGCCTTTCTTGAATATAGGTGTGACCTGTGCAACTTTCCAATCTTTTGGTACAGATCCTTCTATGAGAGAGCGGTTGTATATGACTGATAAGTAAGGAGCTATCGCTTCAGCATAATCAGATAGAAATCTAATGGGTATACAATCCGGACCAGAAGACTTGTTCTTGTTAAGTGATTTTAGTTGCTGCACTACTCCGATGATATCTACTTCTATGTTACTCATTACGGCATCTGTTCGTAATTCGAAATCTGGAATATTGGTTTCGTCTTCTTTAGTGAATGAGTTTCTAAAAGCTAAGTTTAGTAACTCTGCTTTAGTAGCGCTGTCATCGGCAGGATCGCCATTACTATCACGTAGTGAAGGTATTGTTTGTGACTTTCCCCGAGTATATTTAACATATGACCAAAATCTCTTTGGGTTTTCAGTCAAATTACAAGAAAGAGTTTCGTTGTGATAAATGTTGTAGGCATCTCGCATTGAAATCCTCGCTAAATTTCGAGCTTCTGAGTACAATCGCAAATCCTGGGGATTTCGTGTTCGTTTAAATTTAGTATGCCTTTTCCTTTGCTTTTGCAACAGTGTCCTAACCTGTTTTGTGTACCAAGGGGGATCGCCTCCTTCTTTTATTAATTTATTAGGTATAAAACTTTCAATTGCTGTCGATACCACTTCTTTGAATTTGAGCCACATCTGGTCTACACCTACGTTTAGTGTTAGAAACGAGTGGAAGCTGTCTTTCAAGAAGCAATGTATTTTGTTTCTATCTGCTTTCCTGAACAAATATACTTTGCGTTTATTTTTGGTAACTTTGGGACTTTCGATATTCAATTTCGCTACTACGGCTCTGTGTTCACTAATACCTGTATCCGTTTTGATGCTCATTATGAGCTCAGGATTATTTGTTGCTAAGAGATCAAGTGTGTTTTCACATCCATTTACAATTCTAGTTGGCTCATGAACTAATTGTTCGAAGTAATTCTCAGAGAATGCGTTGAGTACAATTTCGGACGATGTTTTATGCCTACCTCCTGATTTGAAAATATAATTTCGCCAACAGATCGAGGGTAAATTAAAATCACCACCTACTATTATCGTGTGAGTCGGGTACGTTTTTGTAATTAGACTCAGGTTTTCTTTGAACCTTTCTGCTATTGTATCGTCAGAGTCGGGAGGCCGGTAAAAGGAACCGATTATTAACTTCTTACGATTTTCGGGTACAACCTCTACCCATAATAGCTCGCACGAACTATCCACTTCAACTTCGCTACATGAAATACTATTTTTGACGGCGACAAACACGCCCCCACCTATTTTGTTTAATCTATCCTTTCTGAATACCGTTAGATCTTTTGAAAATACTTCTTCTGAACTTATTTCCGGCTTGAGCCAACTTTCGCTGCCTATAATGATGTGTGTTTCGGTGCTTTCTATTAACGCTTGCAGTTCTGGAACTTTCCCGACACAGCTACGACAATTTACAACTGTTATACCGATAGTTTCCGGATCTACATTTCTCCTGTGATCCACCTTAACCCTTTGAGATTGCCCATTTTCTATTTCCCCGAAGCTCTTTATCCTAAAAAACCGCCCAGTCCACGCCACACAGCCCCCGCTACCCGTGTAGCCGCTTCCTGCGTGTAGTGGACTCCTGACCTATTCAGCGGAACCCGGAAACCCACCACCCGATGGCGCAAGTCAAGGAATCTGCAGCCTACACGGTCGCAGAACCGTCTGAGCCTCTGATTCAGACCCTCCACTCGGCTCTGTACCAGAGGTCCACAGTCGGTCCTGTCAACTATGCTGCAGATGGTGAGCTCTGCTTTCATCTTGCAAGCAAGACTGACAGTCTTTACCACTTCAGTTAGCCGCTCGAAACCTGAGAGGATCTCTTCAGATCCGAAACGACACACATCATTGGTACCGACGTGAGCCACCACCTGCAGTTGGCTGCACCCCGTACCCTTCATGGCATCCGGGAGGACCCGTTCCACATCTGGAATGACTCCACCCGGTATGCACACGGAGTGCACGTTGGCCTTCTTCACCTCCTTGGCAGCCATCTCTCTAAGGGGCTCCATCACCCGCCTAACGTTGGAGCTCCCAACTACAAGTAAACCCACCCTCTGTGAAAGCCCGGATCTTGCAGGCTGGGTGGTGACAGGGTGAGAGACACCATCCGACTCAGGAACGTCGTCCTGAGCAGACAGCGCCTCAAACCTGTTCGCAAGACGAACCGGGGAGGCCTCACGATCGGTCCCCCGGAATGTCTTGCGCCTCCTGCCACGCACTGGAGCAACCTCCCACGCAACCACGGGTGGGATGTCTGCCTCACTGCTAGCAGTTTCAGGGCATGTCGCTGCCGCAGGCCGATCGGTGGAGACGACGGGAGTCCGTTCGGTCCCCACCGCCGGTATACATACTCAAATGTGCACTTAATATTTATGGGTCAATCCAAATAAAGTGGTCCAATGAGGGTTGCTTGAACATTTGTAAGTATTTTCATTTTTTCAGTGTGTGGTTACCCTATAAATGAGAAGTTCAAAACCGTTTTTACATTTTTTACTTTGCATCATTACTGAATGGCGACCATTTATCAGTTTGGAGACATTAGCGATAATTTGAATTAGGGATGGGTGGAACCCCAATTTTACCGAATCCGAATCTTAAATAAAACATGTGCCGAACCCGAATCGAATCTTCCGAATCTCGAACCTAAATATTCTGTTAACTCGAGTACATGTAGGCCTATTTGAAAAGAATTACTACTCTATCACAACCACTGATGAAGATAAAGCCTTCTGGAGTGGATCCCAAATGTCATTATTAACAGTAAAATTTAAGAAATTTAAATTTCATTTAGAATTTTGTTTTAAATCTTACCTATTTTTAATACCCTCTACACTTAAAAGAAATTTTCATGAAACATTTTGATATATGTTGTTTAGAAGCTCTAAAAGACAATAAGAAACTTTCTTCACTCTATTACAAGCTATTTCATTTTGATGAAATAATAGATAATTTACATAGTAGCTTTTAGATAAGACTTCAGATGTACGGCTATTGTATGAAACTAAATGCGGATATATAAAACAATTTTATTACACTTATAATACAAATTTTACGAAATATTTGTAATAGCAATTAGATACCGGTACGGTAATTCTGAGTCACAGTTCCTTCGTACTACAGAGCATCATCCCTTGTACTATCTAATGCATTCGACATTGAACATTTTTAAATGCCTGCTACGCAATCTGATTTGGAACCAATTTCCAAGTATCATCATTCCATTGGCATACTTGCGCGTTTTACACGCATTGGTGTGTTGTCTGTCACTTTTCAAAAGGCAGTTGGTGTACATGTGTTTAAGCTTTACCTTACAAGATTTATTGAAACAGACGTCAATTGGTTGCTGAATTGTCATCCCGCTTCGATGGTGTACGATTAGAATTTTTTCCCCACATAATAAATAACTTTCGTCTTGTAATCCTAGTGCTTTATTACAGTCCACATACCCCAGAAATTCGACAAAACTATACGTGAAAACAGAATGAGGCAACTCATGCAAGAATCCTTGAGCCTTATCTATTTTTGGTATTTACATGAAGAAATTTATTTTTGTTGCTACTTATATTTCAAAGGCTGCTACGTTTGAAGTTGAACAATACTAAAGTTCTATTTGCTTCGTTGGATGGTATATTAAAGTTCAGTAGTCTAAATTGAAAAGGAAATTAGACTTGTCTTCCTTTTATTTTTGCTAAAGGTTTGCAGATGACACTTTGGATTCAGTAGTATTTGGCCATTATGCACCGAAGCCAGTCTGCTAGATACGGCCGAACCACTCCGACACAACCCTAATTTGAATATCTCTGCACAGGGTTATGTTACAACACTGCACTTGATGTGTCTCCACTACAAGTTTGTAGCTTAAACAAAAATTCATTGGATAATCTGCACTTAGTGTTGATTCTCCTACTACCATGTACATTAATTAAGCAACAATACTAAAATAGACAAGAAGGAGGGAACTCAAGCGCCCGAAACCGGTCGTTAAAAATAATCACAAGCAACTCATTGCTGTGTTTTATTAATTTATTAAACAAAATAGTCTAAATTCAAAAATAACCGGTCAAAAAGTTTAATATAAAAAATTTCGAAAATTCTGTTTTTAGGATTAAAAAAAAAAAAAAAATGAATGATTTATCAGAATCCATTTTTCTGTAGTTAGATATAATAAACCACTATCCTTCTATAGAAAAAGGACACTTACAAATATGCCCTTAATTTAATGAATTTGATAATATTTTTCATATAGTTTGCAGCTAGTTTTATCTGGTGGGACTGAATACAAAAATCTTATTTTTTCAGTCTGTATGCCTATATGATAGCAAACTACTGTAAAAATTTCAACATTGATATTTGACTGAACAAAGATGCAATTTTTTTTATAATTCACAGGGAACAGTGATTACTGTGATAATAAAGACAAATTGTTGTGATGTGACAAAATTATTTAAACTGAGAACAAAGTAAGTCTTTCCTCTCCCAGGATTTAATGGCTCCTTACCCACTCCCTTAAAACCCTCATTTCCTTTTCCCTCTCCTTCCCTTCTGCCTGAAGAAGCAACTGGGTTGCAAAAGCTTGCATTTATGCATGTGTGAGTGAGTGTGTGTGTTTTTACTTTATTTTAATTTCTCCCCTCACCCTCCTCCCCATTCCATTCCTAAGCTGCATCTCGTCATTCCCATCTAACCCATCCTCACCACTGTGACATAATCTTCCTATCCCCTCTCCACTCCCCTCCCATCCCCGATTCGCCGCAGAGCATGATACGAAGTGTGGCAGCAGGAGGTGATGGTTGTATGACGTGTGTGTGTGTGTGTGTGTGTGTGTGTGTGATTGTTCTGTTTTCTGAAGAAGGCCATGGTCGATAGCTAAAAGTGTTGTATGTGCCTGTCGCCACGTCTTTGCGGTGAGTTGTAAACTGTCCTTACTGTATTATCATCATTTAAACTTTTGTATTGATTCAAGAAATGTGGACGACTACCTCACTTATAATGCAAGTGACACTTATTCACATGGCAGAAGAGACTAGACGTTACTTTCAAAACTGTCCTCTTTAATTCTAGTGATATTTACCAATGCCAAAACTATTAGAAGTTATGGAAGTACATGTAGCTACCAAGTGCACGTGACTCATGATCTGACTACAGCACACCGACAGTGACCCATCATGTTTGACCAGAGCTATAGTTGAGGCAGGACCATCTTCAAATAGCAATTTTTACACATTGCATTTTGGTTTAACACGAATAAATTACACTGTATATTCCAGGTCTTCCTTGCAACTTCCCCTTTGAAAACCATTAATGGAATTTATCATTTTTTTAATGACCAGTGCATGGCATCTTTCTGCACAAATGCACACTTGAAATCTGCTGGTGAGATCACTCATTGATATCCCAGCTGGGATAATGTGAATTTCATCCTGAATTCTGTTTTTACTCGTCCAGAGTTCTTGGCTGAGTCATGTTATCGTTGAGGTAACTACACAAGGGGGGGGGGGGGGGGAATTATGATCCAAAAGTCAACACAGTTTCAGCCGACCAGTTGAATAAAATAGTTTACATATATAAATCTTTACCTAGGTTTCGGCAAAAGTAATTTTGCCTTCTTCAGAAGTATACCTAATGAAATGTAACACACAAATATGAATAATAGTAAAATACAAAAGTTTGTAAAATAAGAAATTAAAATTACAGCATAGGTGAGAATGTACTTACATAAAGCTCACATTAAAAAAGTGTTAAATAAAATGTGGCTGACTCCATGTCAGTAGATTAAAAAGTAAATTTTAAAAACAATGTCACATAAAATTGTGGAGCCTCTCCACACACGAGTGAGCACTGCCTACTGGCAGAGGCGTAGGAACCTTAGTGACGTGCGCCCGCACTAGGTGGCAAGAGGGCTGATGGGCGTACGTGCAGTTGTGGACGCGAATGAATTTGACAAGCAGAAACTGTGTAATATGATACTGACAGAAAACATAAAATAAAGAAAGATGGGAAATAAGATACAAAGAAATCTGGAGCCGAGCCATGTGGGTGGCAGAATATATATACATGTGTACACGCAAAAATTGGAGAAAGAAAAGTTAGAAGATATTCAGCGGCCAGACATAGTGCATGAAACACAAACTTAAAACAAATAGCACGCACCCAGTAGGAGGGAACGGTACAAACACACGCATCATAACGCCAGAAAACTATAAACAAGGGCGCCACCAGATGTTCACTAAATTTTTTTTAATTTATTAAACAAAAATTTAGTATTGGCTAAACAATGCCGAATTTCTTTATGTAAATCTAAAGTTGGATCATTGGGAACCTCCACGATGTTGTTGTCCTCAAAAAACTTTACAGTTCTATCGACATATTCTGTCACGTATGCAATGACTATACTATTTCCTTTATCAGCTTTAGTTATGATAGCATCATTTTCTCTTAATTTGCGGTTAATACATTTAATTAACATCTGTTCTTTATTACAAAAATTAGACTGTAGTGCAAGTTCATTTTCTGTGATATTATTGCTTTCATGTGCATGTGAACCATCATGTGCATGGCCATCAATAACGGGTACGATACAGATGTAGTGCAACGCATCGTTGATCAAAAGACTTCCCAACAGTTTTCAACATTACTCAGTAGCAAATTGCACCTTGATAAAACTGACAGATTAATTTCTGTTCCGTTTTTTGGCAACGTATCATAAAGATTACAACGTCTATTGACGAAGAAATATGATTGCGAGGTAACTTTTTCTACTAACAACAGTTTAAAGGAAAATCTAGTTCATACACTGGAGACCTTAGTAGATCCTTTTTCAAAACCTAGCATTTACAAGATAACATGTAACAACTGTTCCTGTTATTACAAAGCAGACATAGGAAGGGCCATCAAGGTGCGGTATAAATAACATCTACTAGGGAGGACAGGACGCAATGTGCATAATTCTACCTTCGCCGAGCATTTGCTTGTAGCCAATCATGTCCCTAAATCGTTGTAAGACACTGTAATTTTGCATAAGGAAGCCAAGGGAAGGAAACTTTATTTATGGGAAGAATATGAAATTTTAAAACACCTCATCATCAACGATGGTAATATGCTGAACGACCAACAAGTAGAGTACCTAGAAGGTTTCAAACCTATACTGTTTTAGACATTTGTTAATGCAATACTTGTTCCTGCATGGTGTATATTGTCCTCAAAATTTTAGCATTGCACTTTTTTATAGTTTTATACTGTTGCGATGCATAATGTTTACCCTCAGATTTCTAGTGGCGCCCTTGTTTATAGTTTTCTGGTGTTATGATGCATGGTGTTTGTACCGTTCCCTCCCACCGGGTGCGTGCTGTTTGTTTTAAGTTTTTGTTTCATGCACTATGTCTGGCCGCTGAATATTTTCTAACTTTTCTTTCTCCAATTTTTGCGTGTATGCACATATACATACATATACATATATATATTCTGCCACCCACATGGCTCGGCTCCAGATTTCTTTGCATCTTATTTCCCATCTTTATTTTATGTTTTCTGTCAGTATCATGTTACACAGTTTCTGCTTGTCAAATTCATTCGCGTCCGTGACTGCGCGTACGCCCATCAGCCCTCTTGGCGCCACCTAGTGCGGGCGCACGTCACTAAGGTCCCTATGCCTCTGCCAGTAGGCAGTGCTCACTCGTGTGTGGACGTGCTCCACAATTTTATGTGACATTGTTTTTAAAATTTACTTTTTAATCTGACATGGAGTCAGCCACATTTAACACTTTTTTAATGTGAGCTTTATGTAAGCACATTCTCACCTATGCTGTAATTTTAATTTCTTATTTTACAAACTTTTGTATTTTACTATTATTCATATTTGTGTGTTACATTTCATTAGGCATACTTCTGAAGAAGGCAAAATTACTTTTGCCAAAACCTAGGTAAAAGTTTATATATGTAAACTATTTTATGCAACAGGTCAGCTGAAACTGTGTTGACTTTTGGATCATGTTCCACCATTGCTGAATTGCAGCCATGTTTAAAAAAATTATGGACGGACAATTCTGACGATCTAGGGGCCAGAGGCTGCGAAACAAACATCAGACATCCCACCTTGCCAAGAAAATCAATCATCATTTGTTGACAGCTTGCTACCTGCAAGTGGCAACAGTTTTCCTTCAGTTGTTGCACTGTATGCAGCTTGCGAGGGTGACATTAAATCTAAATAAATTCTGTTAACACTCTCCAGGGTCATTTCCAACAACCACAGCTGCTTGCTTCTGAAATGAATGCCAAAGGCTCCATATGACAGACTTGCATGCAACAGCAATGTTCTGTGGAGTAATAGCACTTCTTGGTTGTACTGTTTGATTCTTCTTTAGGGCAGATTCCATCTCTCAAAAGTTATTGGCCCTACTGTTCCAAATGTGTTTCAATGGAATGGTAATGAGGGATCCCAAGCTGTAAAAATGGCAGATCTTGCTCTGCCTAGTCTCCATGCTATCAGTGTTTTCATAAAGTACTAGTGAACCTGGCAATGCTTCTCAATTGCTAAATATGCATCCACTCCTTCCCTTACTATCTGTGCTCAACACTCTTACCTTAGCTGTTTTCAGCTAATACGGACGACAAAGACTATGTTCAGGCATTTATTTCTCCAAATAGTTAGTCCGTGTACTACTTGTTCCAGCCAGCCTGCCTCTTATTACCTCCCTACTCTGTTCACCTTCTCTTGTCCCTTAATATGAAAATCACCTATCAGCCAAATTTCATTGTAAGCAGTCAAACAATGTCCAAGATTGGAGTAAGACAACCCCACCATGCACTAGAGTGTATAATGTAGACAGTGACATGTTTTCAAAGTCAAGAGTGTAAAATTTGGTCAAGATCTGAATAAAACTAACAATAAATTTACATGCCAAGATAAATACCCTCCAAGCACTGTACGAAATCTTATGTAGACAGTATCCTGCCTCTTAATTTCAAAAACCAGTTGTGCAAAATTTCATCAATATTTGAGGAACACTATGGCAGTACACAAAATATGAATAGGAGTGAAACCCAAGTTACTTATTTTGATTTTTCAGCTGTACCTTCCTTTTCCCTTTTTATTATTTTTTAACCACACTGTAATATTGTTAGGGCCAATTTGCCTGTTCCTTTTCTCCCTGGCTACTAAAGGGACTCAGTTTGTTACTTGGGCAAGTTCATTGTCCTACAGTGCTGCCACCTGCTCATGACTGCCATTACATATTTCAAATATTGCTGTAATTCTGTTAACCCTATATTACACTCATAGTTAAAAATGAGTAAAACTGCCTAGTTGGCTATCCATCATGACTCTTCATTGGAGCTGTACACTCCAAAAGAATTTTGATCGTATTCAGACGATTTTTTTTATTGTTACATAACCACCTCGAAAGTAGCACTTAGATGTCATGTAGAGATGTATGTCAACAGGACGGTATAAGTAATTCTTCACTAATTTCAGGGGTGATATTGAGGGGAGACAAATGCACAGGAAGCAATAAATCGAAGTATATAAAACTTTGCATAGTATTTAATATTAATTGGTTCCAAAAACATGAAATTTTATTTACAAGACAAATTTCCAGTGGTATGAAATCAAGACATTCACCCAACTAAATGCAGGTGAAAATGTCACAAGTAGTCAAGGACAGTAATGGTCAACAGAATGAGCTTATGTTAAAATACAACAAGAACAATACACACACACACTACTGTCAAGCATGTTATGAATTTTAATCCTGGCATACAATGCAAATACATTGTTCAGCAAGGTTTTACAACAGAATGCAAAAATGCAAGTGTTCTTACAACCAAGAATGAGTATACCATGTAAAGATTTCTCCCATAAGAATTGGAGAAATGCATTTCAGTTTCTCTATAAGTCAAGTATTCTTCTTGCCTAGTGCCTTATGGACCTGCGCTGTTTTTGACTGTTTTGCGGCTTCTTTTTCTGAAAAATAAGAAGCATTGCTTGTGTTGACTTACGTTTAAAATAGTCAATAAATACTAAAGATTTCAAAAAACACATTTAGCAACACTACGTTAAAGTTGGCAATCCTATTTCTTTCTTCCAAGATGCAAAAGACTTGCATTTTCAATCACATAAATAATGAAAGAAACATACTGTAATTTATCGAACAGGATATTATTAAATCATACTGGTAAATATAGTTATCCTTTTTTCCTAATATTTTTCACCTCTTGCATCATGACCTGTAAGGCACAGTCAGAGGTATTTCAACCATCGTTACACATGGTCATATGTTTTACTTAGTAACATGCACATAATATACCATTAACTAAACATCATATGTTACGATACCAAGAGAAAAAGGCAATTATCAATCAGCAGGAATATGCAAGTCAAGTTGACTTATGTAGGACAGTAATGTATTAACAATGAGCAACAGCAAAAGCTTGGCCTAGGAATATGTCACCTGCCATTGTGGCGTATTAGTATGCCAAGTAAATTATTCTGTAGAATGTCACAGTGCTGAACAAACAGAACATTCTGCAATTGATTTATTTCATTTGTTCACATTCTTAACAATAGATACCTCCCGATTTGTTTCATTCGAACCCAGCTGCAAAAACCAACAGATCTAATACCGAATGACTTGTTAAAGTCTGAGTAATTTTCATGTAAAGAAAAGATCAGTAAGCAAGGAAAATCCATCCATCCTTGGGCTGAATGACATTTAACTTCTTTTTGCCTTTCACTAAACAATCTCAAATGAACTGATAGTTCTGAAAGAGTGTGTGTGTGTGTGTGTGTGTGTGTGTGTGTGTTGTACAGGTATTATTGTTTTGAGGGGACTAAACTACATGGTCATCAAACCTTTGTTTCTACAAAAGATAATACAGCAAAGTAGGATAGGATTAAAATGGAGCTCAATGCACAAAGGTGAAACATACAAGGGGTACACAGTGACAAACCTGACTGTCAACACAAGGGAAGAAAACAAATGGGAGAGAAAGTGTTGATCTGAGCTAAAATTGTTATAGCAGAAAAACAGTGGCTGGCTGATCACAAAGAAATGCAGGATGAGCCAGCCACTACTCAGAAAATAGGGCAGAAGTCAAAAGAGACAATAGATTAAAACAATTAGGTGAGGGAGAATGAGAAACCAGGCAAATGAGCCCAGCACTAAACACAGTGATAAAAGCCAGCTGTGCGAATAAAACCCAAAACAGTCGGCCATTGAGGCATTGTGAGCTAAAATTAAAGCAGGCACGGTAGGTAAGTTGGATGACAAAGCGGACAGTATGACAGAATGTGGACCAATTTCAACAAATCACAACAGCAATTCTGTGGGTCCTCTTGATGTAAAAGGTAGCCACGTGTCGACGATGTATGGCCAAAACGTAATCGACACTGAACAACAAAGCCCCTATGGGAAGGCCTGAGGGACAACTTCCAGGGGGTTGTAGAGGACTTTATCGCACAGAGCTTGTTGGGTGTGCTCAGTGTTGACCATTGCATATTCAAAGCCTCAAACACATTTTTGGTGCAACCCCAATCGGATATCCCTTTCTGGGATACCCATATCCATATCCAGGGGAGCAGCGGGGTACATGGCTGATCGACACGTTCGTTCCCCGGAATGTCAATATGGCCTGGGGTCCAAACGAAGTCCACCTAACAGCCGGACTTGACAAGTGAATTAATGGAGTTGCGAATAAATTGTAACAAGGGATGGGAAGAGAAATACTTGTTAAGGGCTTGCAGGTCACCGAGGGATACTGCTGCATAGTACGACTTCCTGGGCACGAGTGTTAGTGGTTGAACTAATGCCTTTGGATCACAAAACAATTGCAGGTGGAGTTTCAAATGAGGAATGGACCAAGGAGGGGCATGGCACTGACAGGAGAAAGTGGCAGGGCAAGAGAGGGGCTGAAGTGAGGAAAGGAAGGTACAAACCCAAATTGCTTTCTGAAGACCAATCTGGATCAACATGGAGGAGGGAAGGAAAGAGTAGCATCCAGGGACAAAAGCCTGCGATTTGGGTGGTGTGGCATGGCATGAACTCTAGCAATGTAATTGGCAGAAGCTGTTGCCAGCAAAAGTGCAATGGAGGGATCCCGGTATCAACAACAAGACTTAGCACAGGGCTTTTGTAGAAAGCCGCATTCTCAGCTGAATACTACTATGATGGGTGGGTTCAAGGGTCCACAATGCTGATGGTGCTACAGTCATACCAGGCTCCCATAATCAAGCCTTGATTCCAGAATGAAACTTTCAGTCTGCAGCGGCAAGGATCTCCACCTCATCTTCAGAGGCAGGTGTACCAGGAGGTGGCTTAGGAGCCACTGAATGCTCTTTCACCTTTTTCTTCTCCTGTGCCTCTCACTGCCCTTTGGGTTTCATGGGCTGAGAGGACTTTTCAGGAGTGGTTGTAAGGTGTGGCACAGGGGGAGAAACCCTTAAAGCAGGAACTTTTGAAACCTGCGGCCTCTGGCTAGGATTTACCAGATCACCCATGGAAGCCTCAGAGAGGAGCATTCCAAGGAACCCCACCCGTAGGGCCCACAGATGGAGGGAGCACTAGTGCTCCTGTCATTCCTAATGAAACTGTGGCAAAGGAGTTGCAATATATATAGGGTGGAGCTGCTCATATTTCTTGTGTGCCTCAGAGTATGTCAATCCAGAGTATCTCCATTACCTACCGTTCCCAATATAAAACTGTACAAGTCGGTGAGCATGGCGGATGATGTTGCCCACAATTCACGCAAAGGGGAGATGGGTTACATAGGGCATCCAGATTTGCTGGACACCCACATTCCCTGCAGGTTGGGCTGGAAGTGCATTGGGATGACATGTGCCCAAACTTCCAACACCTGGAACACTGCATAGTGGGAGGGACATACAGTTTTACGTCACATTGGTATATCATTACCTTGACTTTCTCAGGCAGTGTATCGCCATCAAAGGCCAGGATAAAAGAACCGGTGGAAACCCTGTGATCTTTTGGGCCCCCTGTACACATGCCGGATGAAGTGTTCATCTCGGCACTGCAGGTTTGCTCAGAACTCTTCAGTCTGAGACAGGAGATCTCTGTGATATATTAGATCATGGACCATGTTGAGCATCTTGTGGGGTGTAATATTCACGGAAACATGAAAATGTTCAAATGTTTGTTAAGCTTAAGGGACTTAACTGTGGGGTCATCAGTCCCTAAACTTACAAACTACTTATGAACTACCTTATACTAAAGACGACAACAAACATCCATGTCCAAGGGGGGGATTCGAACTCCCCGACCGTAGCGGCTGTGCAGACTGTGACTGACACGCCTCAGACCGCTCAGCCACTGCAGCCAGCACGGAAACACCACCCAGCTTATCGCAAGCAAATAACTCCTGTGACTGGGCTGGGGATACTGTTTGTATCAAAACAGCCCCATTTCTCATCTCTGAGAAAGATGCTACCTCACCAAATTTATCTTTGAGCTGGTCAATGAAGAATTGCAGCTGGGTTGACTGGAACGATTGTCTATTAATATGGGCGCAGACAAGGTACTGGGGCCAGTATAGCTCTGATCAGTTGAGCGTCCTATGTTTCTTTAGGGTCGTATGTCGTGACATGAAAGTCAGTCTTTCCCCACTTAGAGACAGCGGTTGTACGCCCACAATGCTATTATTTGCTTGTTACATTTTGTCCCAAGAGCAGCTAGGGAACTATACATCCACCCATCCCCAGAGATTGCTCGCCAGCAACTGTTCAACCTCACAGCCACACATCTCTTCAGCTCTTAGCACACCTTGAGATATAGGTTTCTTCTTTTTATGGAGGTTTGTACTGTCCTCATGACCTGGGAGATTAAGCCAAGATCCCTGGGTTCTGAAATGTAAATTGTTCCACCATCGCCCCATATGGTGGTCGCTGAAGCATGCACAGAGCTTATGGTACAGAGGACTATTGGCACAACGCAGTCTACAGCTGAGGACCCCAGGTTTGCCAAGCCCGTACTCAGCAAATTAATGCTGAGGGGTTTATGGGTGTGTACTACTACTACTACTACTACTACTACTACTACTACTACTTATTACTGAATTACTCATCAGTCTCAGTGTAGTATTTAGTATCTAGCACGAATTTTAACATACAAAAACTCTTGTACAAGAAACGAAATTAGAGGAAAGTGAACAAGCAGTTCAAAACACAAAAATAATTTCTTATTGTATTTGTAGACATTTGATGAACAGTAGACTAACATGATTGCGTCAATTTAGTAAAATGAACTTGCCTTCACAATCACAAAATTGTGTTTTATTGTACAATTTTGAGACTGAAGGCGAGCATTTTATATTACCTAAGTACAATAGTCACGGAAGTATCACTGGCAATAATAAACAAAATTATGTGCCAATTTTAATATGAAATATGGGTACTGAACAACATTTCTTTGTGCTCCTCTTGCCTCTCCTTAGACTATCATAACTGAAGTATAATTAATGTACAACTTCCCCAAACGAAGTGAGTCACTACTGAGTGGAAGCTGGAGGACTATGAGTTAACTGGAGATTACTCTTACTAACAGCAAGTGAGAAAAAGAACTTTTAATCTTCAGAAAATATCCTGCAAGAACCCCCAAAAATTATATCAGGTTTAATGCAGTATATTACAGATAATATTTTATAATACTAGCAGTGAGTGCCCTCCACTTTACCAAACTTTGGCTTATTAGACAAAGTTGAAATCTGTAATAAGGACACCCACCACCAAAATTGAGACAATTGTTAAAAATGCAATCGGTTTTAAAAAAACCGATCTGGGAACAGCCTGTGCCCTGCAATGCAATGAACCTAAACCACTAAGTTCCACCTTTTGGCTCTCAGAATATTGGTCATAACCTTGGCCATAACCCTTCCTGTAAATGTAAACACTGACCTTTTCCTCACTGTTAAATGGATAGGTTCTTGCCATAAAGTCAGTGCACCCAAATTGCACAACCTGTGACGATTCTAAAAGCAACATTTTCCTCATGAGTGCCACATGGAGGCCAATTTCCTCTCTCATATATTTGTCATCTGTGTGTAAAGTTTCTAATACCCATAGCTATGGCACTTTACACTGCAGCTGCTCTTCAACACATCGCAACTGTCATTCCTTTCGTTGTTGAACCTGTTGTGTGTGTGGATTCATATGGAGGTTTTTGTGATTGTAAAACCTTATCTTTCAAAAACTATGATGAAACACTGATTTAGTAAATTCCCTGTAGTTTAATTGCCATAGTTGTGATATGTACTTTAGGCAATATGACAAAAAGTAACACTGGATATGAATCTTAACCACAGGCATATTTAGGCATACAAGAATTACAGGGATCACTACCACAGCTGGAAAAAAATCAAGACAAACCACTTTTGAAAGATTCAGAATGTAATTCAAAATATACATGTTTACATTACTGCATGAAATAGCTTATAATGTGGTGAAGATACTTGGAATGAACATGTTCCAGAATAAGTTACCAGCAGCAAGAACAATTGAAAATACAAGTTTAACAACATGAAGTTATTTTTGAATACCAACACAAAAGAGTTATGCAACCATCAAAACACTAAATATTTGACTTCAGTAGCTCCTAGTTACACCAGGCAAGTCAAAAGAATTACTAAAGAAGGGCCTATGCAAGAGACCCAGGGAAAGGAAGGCCCAATGTTTTACGAAGGTCAGCAGCAGTGAGAGGAAAAAGGGGGGGGGTCATATCTATCGCCACTTGTGGCACCCCACTCAACAATACCTATGGAAAACTATCATCATAACAGGTCGACAGAAGCACAGAAAGGCATCCAAGCGAGATGGGAGAAAAGCAGCTAGGACAAGGGTTGGAGAAGATCACCAACCCTGAAAAGCCTTTGTTCAGTTGGCAGAGAAGGCAACAATGTCTTCTGCCAACCCTTCACTGGGCTGATACAGCTGACTCAGCAACCCTTTACATGGTAAAGACCCTCCTAATTAAAATGTATAGCTAAGCCAACCACTGAGCCCTTGTCTCCTATCAGAGAGAGAGAGTTTCAAGAACTTCAAATGTTCACCCCAATGTTGGGTCAGCCCAGCAAATGGAAACCACTGTCAAATGGGAACCACAATGAGGGAGGGAGAAGAGAGAGAGAGAGAGAGAGAGAGAGAGAGAGGAGAGAGAGAGAGAGAGAGAGAGAGAATGTTCTCACAATGGAGGAGATGAACAGAAACAGCGAGGTGACTGCAGTCTTTGCGGCAGTCCTGCACAAAGGAAGTACCTTCGGAAATTATGGTCTCCCATAACACACACAATCTGTTTCCTGAAATCTGGCTGTACCATTCTGTTATCCAGATTCCTAGAACTAAGTGTAAGAATGATGGAATGACTGGTTCAGGAATACAGACTTTACGGAGTTGGCTTGCCAGTAATTTGGCCAGCCTGTCAGCAAATTCGTCTCCAGGATCCCACTTGACCTGGGGTTCATATGAAGACCACAAAACACCCACATTGTTTGGGTCATAAAAGGAATCCCAGATAGCCAAGGGATGTTTAGGATGAAAGAATTTGTAAGTTGCTCATGGAGTCTACTGACCACAAATGTCCAACTGGTGCAGGAACAGAGATACTAAAGAGCATGTGAGATGACAACTCTACACTGAAAACACTGCAGCCACACATCAAAGAGCATTAAGATGCATGCAAGATCGTCACGTATCTTGAAGTGGAACCCATGTCAACTAGGCATCAATGATAAGAGTGACAGAGTGGATCAATGTATAAGGGGTGAAGATTGTCAATAAAGTTAAGACAAAAGTATAAGGCAGTTCTTGACAGCAGAGAAACAGAAGCCAAGAATGAGAGTCTCTGTCTTCTGTTTATTGCTACCTGGATGACAAAATAAGGGAAAAATTAATGATGTACAAAGAAGTGGATTCCATAAATCCCAAACTCACTACAACACCACTGATAAATCACACATAAAGGGGCACTGAACAGAAACCCACAGAACCGTGTTTTCCTGCTGATTGGAGGTGTTATGTGAGACATACCTGTGAAGTGCTACATGAAAGTCGATGAAAATTTTGAGTGAGGCATCGAGGGCCCCCTCATGTAGGGCAGCAAAAGTGTGTTGGAGCTATGTAGTATCTTAAACTTTATGCAAGTCAAAGAAGACAGCAATACCATGCCTCATACTGAATTAACAAAATAAAAATCTAGGACTTAAGTACCTTTTCTTTTCCTGACAAAAGTTTCACTTAGTGCTGTGCTGTAATGAGGCAAGAAGAAATGCATACCTTTGGCTGGTAACTTCAACATAGTTATCACTACAATACAATTTAAGAGTATCACCTTTTTTTTAATTTCTAAACAATATCTTAGATAAATGTGTTTCTTATTAAAGAAATGTCACATTTTATAATCTCTGCATTATCATAAGATAGCACACAAAATTAAAAATGTGTGAATTTTAATGAAAGAATGACCTGTTAACAAGTTACAAATACTAAAATAAATAAAATGGAAACATTTTCAAGCTCATCAGGTTTTTTCCTCAACCCTTTCAACACAAAATTTCATTAATTTATGTATAAAATGTTAATTGGAACTTACTTTTCTATCAATAATGATTGGAATAATGTATATTTGTCTGCAAATTTTATTTTGTGGAGGAAAATCTGGGATGACTTCCAACAGTACCATTGGGCAGGATAGGTTCCCTTTTTTGTAACTAACATGATTTTCAAAGTGTTTACCACTAAATTAGTCACTTGATAATTTATTAAATGAAATTTATGTATTTTTTATACATAAAACAACAATGCACTGTAGCTTAATGCTATGTTTCCTTGAAGTAATGGAAGACAACTTACAATGAATTGTGTGAAACCCTGCAGTGTTGTTTACGGTCTTTTGACAAATGGCTGTGCTTAGAGGAACAGGTAGAGATGTTACAATAAGGCATCACTGGGATGGAAAAGGTTAATGGTATAGCTTTCTAATGCTTGAACCTCTTTTTCATGAGCCTTTTCCTTACTGCATTGGATTGTGAGCAGTAAGAAATCATCCTTGATGTTTCCCCAAACTCAAACTATCAGTTGGATACATCCTTACCCCTCTTGACCTACACGTCGTACAGCTGGTTGGATGGATGGTTTAATTTTTAAAGGGACTAAACGACTGTGGTTATTAGTCCCTTGTTCCAACCGTAGAGATTAGAATAAAAAGCACTACACTGTAGTGCAAGGTGGAAAGACGATACCAGAGTGTCATGGCCAGGTGACCACAGACAAGGCAGTAGGACATCTGACCGCTTCTGCATGTTAAAACCACCTGCCTAAAAGCGGTAGGCGAGCGGAGAACAAAGATATAATGAACACTGTACAAAAAATTAAATACATAGGTACAACCCACTCGCATGAATAAAATTTAAAATAGTGTCATCCATAGAGGCATTGTCACCAAAAACAAGATTTAAATCGCCAGGGAGATTAAAACACCTCCTCTGAGTGGCTAAATCCGGGCATTCCAAGACAATGTAGACGACTGTCAGACGCGCACCACATCGACACTCGGGAAGATCCTCGCGACGGAGAAGGTGGCCGTGCATAAGTCAAGTATGGCCGATACGCAGCCGCCAGAGAACAACAGTCTCTGCGAGGGGCCCGCAGAGAGGTCCACCACACATTGGTTGTCTCCTAGATACACCTCAATTTGTTGGGCACCTGTAGGGTGTGCCATTCACTACTCCATAAACCGAGAACTTTATGGCATAATGTAGAACTGAGATCAGCACATGGAATGCCTATATTGAGGACAGGCTTGTGGGTGGCCTCTTCGGCCAGCCTGTCAGCCAGCTCGTTGCCATCTATCCCGACGTGTCCCGGAGTCCAAAGGAATGCCACCGACTGCCCACGTTGTTCAATGGTGTACAAGGACTCGTGTATGGCAACAACCAAAAGATTGCGCGGAATACACTGGTTGATGGCCAGTAAACCGCTCAGGGAGTCAGTACAAATGACGAAGGACTCCCCAGGGCAGGAACGGATATGTTGAAGGACACTGTGGATGGCTATCAGCTCTGCAGTGAATACACTGCAGCCATGTGGCAGGGAGAGCAGCTCATTGTGTCCTGCAAGCGTATAAGCAAATTCGACATTACCATCTACCATCGAGCCATCGGTGTACACTACTGTAGAGCCCCAGAAGCTGTCAATAATTTAAAGGAATTGGCGACGAAGGGTCTCAGGGTGGACTGAGAATTTAGAGTACCGTGACAGATCCAGCCGAAGGTGAGGCCACCGTATACACCATGGTGGTGTATGCGACTGGTATCTGAATAAAGACAGGACAGGAACAGACTCCAATTGACTCAGAAGAGACCTAAGACACCAACTGTCAACCCTGATCTCTGCCGCTGCTGCGGTATGTGGAGATCAGAGGAAAGAGTAGATGGTGGTTTGGGTCGTTAGGTAAACCACGGATGGTAACATCATAATTTGCAAACAGCTGTTTTTGCCTGATATGCAGAGGAGGTACACCGGCCTCAGCAAGGAGACTATTCACAGGGCTTGTTCGAAAGGCTGCTGTTGCAAGCCTAACCCCCACACTGATGGATTGGGTGCAACATCTGCAGAGCTGAAGGTGATGCTGAGCCATATGCAACACTGTCTTAGTCCAGTCTGAACAGAACAAGCACCTTATAGTACTGCAGCAGCATACTGCGGTCTGCTCCCCAAGTGGTGGTGGTGCTGCTGCTGCTGCTGCTGCTAAGCAGAGGGCATTAAGGTGCTGCCAGCACTTCTGCTTGAGCTGACGAATATGGGGAAGCCATGTCAGCCGGTCGTCGAACACTAGCCCCAAGAAACGATGCGTTTCCACTACGTTACATAGCTGGTCATCAAGGTAGAGCTCTGGATGTGGATGAACCGTTCGACGGTGACAAATATGCATAACGCACGTCTTGGCGGCAGAGAACTGGAAACCGTGGGAGAGTGCCCATGCCTGTGCCTTCTGCATGGCTCCCTGCAGCTGGCGTTCAGCAACAGGCATACTTGAGGAGCTGAAATAGGTGCAAAAGTCATCAGCATATAAGGAGGGAGATACTGACAACCCGCTGCTGCTGCTAGGCCATTAATAGCGACTAAAAACAAGGGAACTCTCAATTCTGAGCCCTGTGGAACGCCATTCTCCTGGATGTGCAATGAAATACGAAATTGCCTAATCTGTACATGGAATGTACGCAGTGATAAAAAGTTTTGTATAAAAATATGGAGCAAGCCCCGAAGGCCCCAACCATGTAATGTTCTAAGAATGTGATGTCGCCAGGTTGTGTCATAAGCCTTGGACAAATCAAAAAGACTGCTATCAAATGCTGGCATCTTGAAAAAGCCCTTCGGATAGTGGACTCAAGGTGGACAAGATTGTCCAAGGTCGAATGTCTTTTACGGAAACCACCCTGACATGGAGACAGACTGTGAGACTCAAGGAGCTCACCATATGCTCTAGCAATTTGCAAAGAGCGTTGGTCAGACTGATGGGTCTGTAGCTGTCCAATTTGTGCAGGTGCTTGCCAAATTTGAGCTCCGGGACAATGGTGCTCTCTCTCTCTCTCTCTCTCTCTCTCTCTCTCTCTCTCTCTCTCTCAATGGAGAGAGAAAGTCACCATCACTCCAAATGCAGTTAAACAGGGCTAGCAGATGGTAATAAATTAATAAAATTCAGCAACCAGTTGCTTGTTATTTATTTTAGACAACCATTTTTGGACGCTTGAGTGCCCTTCTTCTGGTCTCTATACAGACAAACAAGTGGATTGGTATATAGTACAAAAGTCGGTTACAGAAATTTGAAGCAGTTTGCAATCAAATCGATTGTAATAAGATATGTTCATATAATGGGATAAAATTAATTGTAAAGGTACAATACTAAAATGTAAGTGTTAATTTTATCCCATTATATGAACATATCTTATTACAATTGATTTGGTTCCAAACTGCTTCAAATTTCTGTAACCGATTTTTGTACATTTAAAGCCTTTACTGTATACCAATCCACTTGTTTGTCTGTATAGAGACCAGAAGAAGGGCACTCAAGCGTCTGAAACCGGTCATCTAAAATAAATAATAACAAGCAACTGGTTGCTGAATTTTATTAATTTATAACCTGAACAGTTGCTGAAATGGATAAAGTACTTCAACTAGCAGATGGTGCTTCGACTCTGAACAAGTGCTTCAACATCTGGTTGTTTACATGGTCTGGCCCAGGGGCTGTGTCAGGGCAGAGTGTAAGGGCACTAAGCAATTCCCAATCACTGAAGGGGGCATTATACAGCTCCACAGTGCGAGCCAAGGAGGAGAGCCGCTTTTGCTCCTCCCGCTCTTTCGGGGTGCGAAAAGCCAGTGGGTAATGCACAGAGGCTGAATTTTGCATGTAGTGCACAGTGAAGTGTTCCGCAACTGCCTGTGGATCAGTACAGACTGCTCCGTTTATAGAAATCCCAGGTACACTTAAAGGTCGCTGGTAACCGCAAACATGCCTGATCTTCGTCCACACCTGGGAAGGAGAGGTACGTGAGCCGATGGTAGACACATACCTCTCCCAGCACTCCCGCTTACGTCTTTTAATCAATTGGTGGGCTCGGGCTCGAAGCCGTTTAAAAACACTTAGATTTTCAAGAGATGGGTGCCGTTTGTGACGCTGCAGAGTGTGCCTACCATCTCTAATGGCATCAGCAATTTCTGGCGACCATGAGGGCACAGTCTTCCGCCGGGGTGATCCCGAAGAAATGGGGATGGCACACTCAGCCGCAGAAATAATGGTCGAGGTAACGCCGTCAACTACCACATCGACTTTAGGATGCGTTGGAGAACCAATAATGGCAGCAGAGTTAATCACCCAATTAGCCTTATCAAGCGCCCATCGGAGCAATCGTGCAGGTGACTGACGTTGGGGTAGTGACAAGAAGATCAGGAAGTGGTCACAACCACACAAGTCCTGTACTCTCCAGTGAACAGATGGGAAGAGACTAGGACTGCATACTGTTATGTCAATGGCAGAGTAGGTACCGTGCACCACACTAAAATGCATGGGATACCATCATTTAAAAGGCAGAGGTTGAGTTGAGATAGTGATTCAACATCTCTACTATGGCCAGTAATCATGGTATCACCCCACAATGGGTTATGGGCGTTGAAATTGCCCAATACCAAATAAGGTGTCGGCAGCTGGGCAATCAGAGCAGCCAGCACATGTAGGGGGAATTCTCTATCAGGAGGGAGGTATATGTTACAGATGGTAATGTCAGTTGCAGCCCTTACCCTGACAGCTATGGCTTCCAGAGGCGTCTGTAGTGGAACAGCTTCACTGTAAACAGGAGAAAGAACGTAGGTGCAGACTCCACCTGATGCCCTATCACAGTCTGCACGGTACCTATAATAACCACTATAGCCACGTAAGGCGGGGGTGCGCATTAAGGGAAACCAAGTTTCCTTCAGGGCAATACAAAACATACGTGAAGTGCTGAAAAGTTTATGTAGCTCAGCGAAGCGGGGGAAAAACCACAGCAATTCCACTGGAGTATGCAATCTGTACGATTAAAGGCCATGAAGGGACAGTTAAAACATCTGATTCCATAGGTTCATCTGCTGTCGCGAACCCACAGAATCTAGAACCATTGTTTCTGAGGAGTTGATGGCAATATCCTCAGCGGACGTAAGGAGCTCAATCTCGTCATCAGACGCAGAAGATGTAGGAAGGTGTGGCTTTAATGCCACAGAAGAGTCCTTTTTCTTCTGTTTCTGCTTCTTGTCCTCTCGCTACCCTTTTGGTTTTAAGGGCCGGGAGGGCTTCTCAGACTCGGTATCAGGGCCCGACACAGATTGCGAAGTCCTTTGACCACGAATGTGCGGATCCGTCAGCTGTTGGCTGGGATCCTCCGTGGCGCTCTGAAGAGAGCGTCCCAAGGGACCCCTACTAAGTGAGAGGAGCCGGAGGAAGATATTGCTTCTCTGGCTGGGTGACGGACTGTTGTCCCCGACGGTTTGGGGGGGGGGGGGGATGTGCTCCCACAGAAGGTCGTGTGGCAGCAGGAGATGAAGATCCCCAACCATTATGGGGGCAGGAGGAATCTGACGGCACTGAGGCCACAGGAGGTATCCAAGGTGTTGGGGCCATCGTCCCTGAAGACAGTGGGGACGAAGTAATAGTAGCGAACGACGATTTCAATGCTACAGGGTGAAGACGCTCATACTTTTCTTTGCTTCCATAGAAGACACTTTGTTCATAGTCTTTTACTCCATTATCTTCCTTTCTTTGTGGAATACTGTGCAGTCCAGAGAACAGGGCGGGTGGTGTTGCCCATAGTTAACACATACGGGTGGGGGAGTACACGGGATGGGATGGACGTCCGCAATCCCTGCATGTGGCACTAAAGGTGCACCGAGACAACATGTGGCCAAACTTCCAACATTTGAAGCACCTCATAGGCGGAGGGATATAATGCTTTACGCCGCACCAGTATATCATAACCTTGACCTTTTCGGGCAAAGAATCGCTCTCAAAGGCCAGGATGAAAGCAACGGTAGCTACCTTTTTATCCTTTGGCCCCTGTAGATGCGCCTGATAAAGTGAACACCCCGCCGTGCGAGGTTGGCGCGTAGTACATCATCAGACTGCAGGTGATGGTCACAATGGAAGCTAATCCTTGTATCATATTCAAACTATTGTGAGGGGTGATAGACATCTCCCAGCTTATTGCAGGCGAGTAGTGTCTATTGGGCTGCGGATGCTGTGTATGAGAATGGACCCACTCCATTTTTGACATGCCGGCAACTTCTCCATACCGATCTTCAAGATCCTCAACAAAGAATAGTGGCGTCGTGTCTGAACGATTCCCCATCAGTACGTGTGCATACGAGAAATTTCAGTGAGTATGCTTCATTACGATCTCTGGCCCGTCATTCGTCCCATGGTGTGGCAAGGGAAGGTAACGATTGGGAATCATACTGTGCTGCATTGAAGTCCCTTTTTCCTCTCAGAGACGCCAGGTTTTCGATGGCGACTATTATTAGCTCGTTTCATTTTCGTCCCACGAGCAGCTAGGGAACTAAAGGTCCACACAGGCAGAGCCCCGCTTGCCTGGGTAAGCCTTATACAACTGAGGTGCAGCAGGTTCCTCAGATGTTGCTCGCTAGCGGCTGTTCAAACTCAACAGCCATGCACCTCCTCGGCACGTAGCACACCTTGAGATTGAGGTTTTTTTTTATAGAGGTTTGTAACGTCCTCTTGACCTGGGCGATTAAGCCAAGATCGCCAAGATCCCCAAGCTCCGAAACATATAACGTTCCACCGTCGCGCTGAACAATGGTAATTTAAGCACGCACAAAGCTTACGGTGTAGCGGACTGTTGGCGCGACACAGCCCGTACTCAGCAAATTAATGCTGAGCCCCTGAGGGGGTCATGCAGCTAAACTATCCTCATAACTGCTTTGGCTTTCAACTAATTTCCCCCCTTTCACAAGATAATCTATTTTTAAGTTTCAATAACATCACCAAGACAAAATAAGAATGTAAGCACCATAACTTAAAAAAGGACGAAAGCACTTACAAAGACAGTATCAACATTCAGTACTTTTAAGAAATGCATGAACCCTGAATAAGTTGGTTTTGCTGGGCAAAAGTCATTCGGATAGCAGACTACAGTTGCACTAAATTTTCTGCTTTACAGCAAATTCAGCCAAAACGAACTCTGGGCTTAAGCCAAATGGTGCCACAAAGGATAAAATGCAGCCTGCAACAATATGTTAAAGTAATTGTAAAGGATTTCAGTTAAACAGGTCTGACAATAGCTGCCCCATTTCAAAACTGGAATAATGCTTTCATACCACTGGCAAGAGAATTCACCCTTGTTCCAGAGAGCATTTCATTTTGACCTGGTCTAGTCCAAGCACTGTGTCAAGACAGAGCAAGGGGATTCACAAAAATTCCTACAAGAAACTGGGTGGTATAGGACACCGATGGTGGGGATCTACTAAATAAATTTTTAACTGACAAGGGAATCGTCAGACTTATGGTGAAACCTGTGTTGTTATTTTTACCACTATGAGTTAACATTGAACTAATCTTGTATGCACATTGTTAGCAGCTGACATGACCTGGAAGTCTGTAAAAACTTTTATGAAGTATGACATTATTGTCGCATGGTTTCTGCACTTATAACTGCCTGTTGTACAATCCAGACCTCTCTCGCTACGTTATAACAATGGCATCTAGGGATCAGGTGGTGTCAGCTATGCGCCGCTCTCCTGTCACAGCAGTGAGAGCTGATTCGCCCAGTGAAAGTGATCGTATGATAATAAATACGATAAATTCGTTGACAAATGTAGCTAAGGTGTTATCTACAACATTCTTTTCAAATAGCTATGAAATAGACAAATACATATACAGTTTAGAACACGTCAAACTTATTTCTTGTAATTGCCGCAAAAAATGCGAAATATTGATACAGTGTTCAAAAAATAGGTTTTTTGTGCACCAAGAACATACAAGCAAAGACGACATATGATAGCCCTGCGAATCACAGACATTGTTAGACGCCCGTAGACAAAACTGCCAGTTTCATTTCATTTGGGCCTGCAGCATTGTGTATGTCTTAAGGACATATTGTTAATCTAAGTAATGCCAAAATGCTGCTTCACTTTATAGATGTTAAAAACTGTTTATTATTATCGCAATAGGCCTATTTCGGCACTGTGGCCATCATCAGGCTATTTCCATATAGCATCGTGGAGGTATAATTTATTATAATGACTGCAATGATTGCAGTATATATGTTCTTTAGATGGTATATATATTACGTTTAACAGGTATTAATTCTTTACAGCTAATCTGTCAGTGACATATCCTCCAGCCTGGAGGAACAATATTTCAGCTGTAAATTCTTTAGCGCCTATCGCATTGGCAATCTCTAAGGCCCAATCACACAAAATTATGTCGCTGACACTCAATGACTGTTGTATGGCATCAGTAAATTGCTCAAAAAGTCGCGCATTTATCTCTGTCGCAATTTCCAGTCAACTCTTACGTCATCCAGCGACTTCCTTTTTCCATCTATACAATTCAAGTTCAGAACAGACAAAGCAATACCAATTTTCAACAGTACTGACATGGACGTTTCTTACCACTTTCGTTCAACCAATACTTCACCGCTTTTTCTTTGTCTGATAATGTAATTTTAGTTGCTGGTGTTGCTTTCGGAGATAATTGATGATGGTTCGTGGTACTATCACTAAGAGTCTTCATGTGTGCAACTTTCTTCCGTTTCTTTGCCGTCTGTAGACTCAGTGTCTGCAATATCGAGTGTTTCAGTCGTTTCTAACCACATGTCTGCGCTATTTACATGCTCATTTAGAAGTTTAACTACCATGTCACACATCACAGTCTTCACACATGTTTTCTGTTGATGCTTCATTTGGCGTCTGGTGTATCTCCGTGGCAAGCAGCAAAAAATTGACAAGGTTTGCCATCACCTGTGTGGGGAGATTGAATGTTCTCTGTAAAGTGGCTTGCGGAGTTTAGATGTAGATGTACATAATTTCTTTCACGACTAATCAGTTTCAGGACGGTAAGTTTTGAAATACGTACCAGAAATGAAAAGGAAATGCATGCCACAAATGAATATTCATTTCCCCTTTCCACGAAAACCGTGCAACGATATTCCTCTTTAGTGAATACTGCAATAAGACTGTTGCACCTCCCGACCATGCCCACAACGCTCACCATAACAGCTCGCGAATCGCCATTTCTAGGGGTGGCCAGCCATCGCCCCAAGTGCCAAGCAGGAAAAACGGCTATTTTCGTGATTTTCGTTAGGTGACTTCCAGGTCATGTCAACAGCTAACATTCTGCATACAGACTTCCTTCAATGTTAAATAACAGTGATTAAAAAATCAATACATGTTTCGGCATGACAAGTCTGTCCATCCCCTTGTGAGTAAGGAGGAATCATTGAAGAAGCTGCCAAAAGGCTCCTCAATGCCACCTTGTGAAGCAGGTGGATGGTTGACAAGAAAAAAGGCATATCTATCCACAGTAGTAAAGGCCTGCCTGCTAGGGCCTTCTAGAAAGTAACGCTAAATAAATGATAAGACTATTGGAAACACACACTGACTAAGGGCTGTAGAAAGAATGACCAATGTCTTGGAAAGTATATCACACTGAAGTGTGGGGGCTCCAATGATGAGGTAATAGATCAAATCCTGCAAGCAATTAGCCACTCTGGCCAATGGTCACACTACTGCCCTGTAAGGTTTAGGGGTGTCAAATCTCTGGTGGCTGGGTGGGAGGGGGAGGAGGAAGAGGAGCCGAGTTGACGAAAGGCCAAGGACAGCAGGGAGCACAGAAGGCTCCTCTGGAAGGAGTTTGAGAAAAATGTTCAAATGTTTGTAGAGTCTAAGGGACTTAACTGCGGGGTCATCAGTCCCTAAACTTACAAACTACTTATGAACTACTTACAACTAAGGACGGCACAAATATCCATGCCCGAGGGGGGATTCGAACCCCCGACCGTAGTGGCCGTGCAGACCGTGACTGGAGAAGGAGTTTGAGATTGCATATTGTTACCATAGAGTCTAAATGCATCAAATCAGCTACCAATCTCAGCTTGGTATAAGTTAGGCTGGTATTACACTATCAAATTATTGGACAAAGAAAAATTGGATGTAGTGTAATGGGAACACCACATTGTGTGTGTGTGTGTGTGTGTGTGTGTGTGTGTGTGTGTGTGTGTGTGTGTATAAATAAAATCTTATTTGTACAATAATAATGGAAAGTCCAGGTTGGAATTAATAATATAGTAAGGACAGTTTACAACTCACCGCAAAGACGTGGCTACGAGCTGTGACAGGCACATACAAAAGACACACACATACAACACTTTCAGCTATCGGCCATGGCCTTCTTCAGAAAATAGAACAATCACACAGGCACACAACACAGTCATACAACCATCACCTCTGGCTGCCGCACTTCGAATCGTGCTCTGCAGCGAATAGGGGACGGGAGGGGAGGGGAGAGGGGATAGGAAGGTTATGCTTCCTCCCAGGCCTTAGGCTCATCATAATCCACTGTCTCTCCCATCATTCCTCATTTTCCACTTTCCCAGCACCATCCCTGTCTCAATGGACCCCTGCTATCTGTACCAGTTCAGGAAAGCAATCCTTTCCCTGGCCAAAACCCAATCCCACATCCTATTACTAAAATGCTGCCTAAGTCATGGTATCCCTCCCAATGGTCTAACCTTAAAAATTCTATTGTCTGGATCCCACCCCTCCTTCAATAATGACCTGCACCTTTTCAGATTCCACCAATCTTTATCCCTCACGAACCTAGTCCTACAAAATCACCTCTCCATGGCTCAAATCCCTTAGCTACCTTCTCTCCCTCCGTAAGATATTACTATTGTGTAACCAAAACTACCTACATCCCATCTCCCAGATCAAACCCTTTGCTCTCCAGCAACTGGAGGAGCATTCCACACACCACCTCCACAAACTGTCCAGCCTGCTGATATATTGCCACCTAGGAGCACCCATATCTAATCCTTATCCGACCCACAGTGTTGCTCCTCGTGAACCCCTCATAGCTCCCAGACCATGCTTAGCTGACCTCTTGAACCTACCTCATCCCTCCAAACTCGCCACCATTCCACAACATGCAATACCAAAACAACCCCCAGAATGCTGTGGTCAACCTATCCATAAAAAACCTAAACCCCAATGAAGTTTCCGTTTTATCCAAAGGTCTTACCTTTAGTCCTACACCCCAGTTCAATCATGTTGGTCTTGTCAAAGACCTACTCTCCTTTTCCCGATCCCTACGATGGAAACACTACTTTGCCACCAATCCCTCTGACCACAACCTACCTAATCCCAATATTGAACACTGCCTGTCCCAATTCATACCACCATCTAACAAAGATCCCCCTGCACTCCCACCTAACCACCCTCTGGTTACCCTCCAAGAGTTTCTCACCTCCAACTTATCCTCACCATCCTTCCCCAAGTCCCTTCCGAAGAACTCAAACCTTTCAGCAGAAGAAAGAAGAGCCATCCAAAACCTTGAAACTAATCCTGACAATCATCCCCCCGGCCGATAAAGGTTCCACCACTGTAGTTATGGATCACAGTGACTACCTGGCAGAAGGGCTCCACCAACTCTGACTCTTCCACCTATAAGTTGTGCCGGATTGACCCCATCCCCAAAGTCCAACAAGATCTCCAATCCCTGTTAAAATCTTATGGCCCCTCCCAGAAACTCTCCCCTGAATCCATCTCCCTCCTTACCCCAACAGCACCCCACACACCCACCTTCTAAATGCTCCACAAAATCCACAAACCTAATAATCCTGGACGCCCTATTGTGGCTGGTTACTGTGCTCTTACCGAACGAATTTCAGCCCTAGTTGACCAACACCTCCAACCAATTGCCTCCTGGATCCTTACTTGTCACAGTGGATGCCACTTCCCTATACACCAACATCCCACATGCCCATGGCCATGGCCTTGCTGCTCTGGAACACTACCTCTCCCAACGTCCCTCTGAACTCAAGCCTGATACCTCATTCCTCATAACCCTCACCAGTTTCATCCTACTTAACAACTACTTTTCCTTTAAGGGGAAAGTTTACCATCAAATCCAAGGCACAGCCATGGGCACCCACATGGCACCCTCCTATGCTAACCTGTTTATGGGCTGTCTAGAGGAATCCTTCCTAGCATCTCAAAACCCCAAACCTCTGGTTCAGGTTTATTGATGATATTTTCATAATCTTGACTCAGGGCCAGGACACCCTATCCTTTCTTCAGAACCTCAATTCCTTCTCTCCCATCCACTTCACCTGGTCTTCCTCAACCTACCATGCCACACTCCTGGATGTCAACCTCCATATCAGTGATGGCTCCATCCACACTTCCATCTATATTAAACCTACCAACCATCAACAGTACCTACACTTTGACAGTTGCCATCCCTTCCACATCAAAAAATCCCTCCCTTACAGCCTGGCCACCTGTGGACGGCATATCTGCTGTGACAAGAACTGCCTTTCTGAATATGCTGAAGGTCTCTCAAAGGCCTTCACAGACAAACTAGCCCACAGACCTAGTCCGCAAACAGATCTCCCGTGCCACATCCTCACACACCCCAAATCCTCCTAACACCAGTAAGCATCCACGAAAGAGCGCTCCCCTTGTCACCCAGTAAATACCCTGGTCTCTAACAACTAAATTCCATCCTTCACCATAACTGAATTCCATCCTTCGCCAAGGTTTTGATTTTCTATCCTCGTGCCCAGAACAGAGACATCCTGCCCAAGATACTTCCCACCCTCCCTAAAGTGGTGTTCCGTCGCCCTCCCAACCTCCACAACATCTTAGTTCATCCTTATGCCACCCCGAAACCCAGCTCACTGCCACAGGGATCATATCCTTGTGGAAGACCCCGCTGCAATACCTGTCCCTGTCCAATCCACCCACCCAGCACTTCCTATTCCAGTCCTGTCACAGGCTTATCCTCCCTATCAGAGGCCAGGCCACCTGTGAAAGCAGCCACGTAATTTACCAACTGTGCTGCAAACACTGTACAGTTTTCTATATTGGCATGACCACCAAACAGCAATCCATTAGGATGAATGGCCACTACCAAACTGTGGCCAAAAACAAGGTGGACCACCCTGTGGCACAGCATGCAGCAGAGCACATGCTTGATTTCGATGGCTGCTTCACAACCCGGGCCATCTGGATCCCCCCCCCCCCCCCCATCCACCACCAGCTTTTCTGAACTGCACACATAGGAGTTATCCTCCAATACATTCTCCAATCCCGAAATCAACCAGGCCTTAACCTATGATAACTTCCCTATATTTCTCCATACCTTAAAGTTTCAACCTCTCTATCCCAAAGCTCACCCATTTTGAGTGGTGCGCGAGAGCGTGCGCGAATTTGTGTGTGTGTGTGTGTGTGTGTGTGTGTGTGTGTGTGTGTGTGTGTGTGTGTGTGCGCGCGCGCGCGCACGCACGCACGCATTTTTAATATATATTTATTTTATTTTCTCCCCTCACCCGCCTCCCCACTCCTTTCCTAAGCTGCATTTCTTCATTCCCATCCAACCCATCCCCACCACTGTGACGTAACCTTCCTATCCCCTCCCCTCCCGTCCCCGATTTGCTGCAGAGCGTGATTCGAAGTGCGGCAGCCGGAGGTGATGGTTGTATGAATGTTGTGTGTCTGTGTGATTGATCTATTTTCTGAAGAAGGCCATGGCCGATAGCTGAAAGTGTTGTATGTGTGTGTCTCAGCTCGTCGCCACGTCTTTGCGGTGAGTTGTAAACTGTCCTTACTACATTACATATAATCTTATTTGTATACACTGATTGGGTAAACCTTTTCTGGAGAGCAGTGAATTTCAGGCCACCTGTACTGCTGATGACAAAGAAAATTTTATTTCACTCACCCTGACACCCATGGTTTCATCCAAGAGCATTTCCTATTCTTTTTTTCCCCCTCTTCTAAATACAGACAACGCAACTGTAATAAAAACAACAGCTTAGCATAACACCACCATTTTGAAGCAGATTTAACAAATATTAGATGATAGTGCAATAGCCCCTTTAGCTTTTCATCCACTACCTTTGTCGAAGACTAGGACTAATATTTCATCCAATTCTTTGTCCAATATTTTGATTGTGTAATAATGACCTTAACAATGCCTGTATTTGGCAGTTGGTTCCTGACAGCAGCAGGAAGTTGATCACAGAAGTTTCTCGCTCCCACTGTCACTGGTCACGTTAATGAGGAATTGAGTTTTGGATTTCAATGGTCACACTAAGGGCATTACAGTAATTGTCCAGTCATGATCTCATACAAAACACTCCTCAAAACCAATAGAAAAATGTTCAGGCAGTTTATATGAAATGGCAATTCTCTCAAACTTTATCTCCATTTTTTGGCAAACTTCATTAACAATGGAAACAGACAGCTACTTTAGTCATCACAAAATTTTTCCTTGCACTCAAAACATACCACCACTAATGCCCCACACCTCTGATCATATTTAATGACCATATAGTGCAATTTTAACAATACATTTCAAAACCTTTGATATTTTTCCTCCAACTGACAGTATTAACAGAAACGCTGAATTTGGAACTGCTCCTGCAGGCAAATAAGAAGCAATGCAACTTTTTCACTGTAACCAAGTGCACAGGTGTAATCATTGAGTCACAGAAGCAACTGGATTTATTTTGCAGAAGCAAAAGCACTTTTCTGAGAAATATATAAGAACTCATTCCACTTTATTTACTATTAGCAAGTCAATGGGATTCATACAAAGGATGAAAATAAAATTTCATTAAAATATACAATAGACAAAATTGTCACTACTCACGGCGGCGTTCTTCTTCACGGCGTTTTGCTGCTTCTTCTCGCTGCTGCTTTATGATAGCAAGACGTGCCAGATCTGCACGTGCCTCATCAGTTTTCCCTTCAGCATGAAGCCGCTGGTAATTAGCTTGTGCTCTTTGCTTTTCAAGCTCTTCTCTGGAATGTTAATACACAAATAAAAATAGTGCTTTTTTTCTCTTCATGGAAATACAATAGATTAACAGTTCCATTTTAAAGTAGCTTTATTTTTATTTTTGAAATAAAACACCTCAAAAACTGTTACATATGTTTGCCTGTGTCATTGGCCTCTTGTCATTTTTATGACTTAGTTTCTCCTATTGACCTGAACACAAGATGCTTAGTTACTTCCTTGTGGCCAGCGGATCAGGAAGAATGGGTAATTTGATGAAAAATACAGATTTACCTGGGTGTCAGAGACATGAACCTTACAGTGCAATTGTGTTGCTGTTAGCATGCACTGAAAGGTATTCACATAATTTATCACATACATTTACCACAACGAATGAAATTACTACACTAAAACATTATAGAGCAGTTATGCACCATGACTTTGTATGTTTTCATAAACTGATAACAATGACAAATTACATGAATGGCTCTTTTAAACGGAAAGATTTAAACCGCAAATAACACTTAACTATCCTAGAGTACTATTTGATTGGATAAACAACTATGACAACTTTCTGCCCCTCTAATGTGTTGTGTATTAGTGTAATAAAATACGCATCATACAAAAAGGGGTGGTCTGCTTCGTTGATATTGAGTGAGAAATACAAATCACAACCTAATTTATGGTTTAATAACAACATTAAAGCATTTAACATAGCCTGAGTGATGAACAGTAACAGGTACTTTGGACAGAGGGCGAGATAGTTGCAGCGCTGCCACCACTGCCGCCGAATGGGCCGCAGAGCCTTGCCCCATGCTGCAACCAGGGGTAGCAATGTTTGTGCAAAACGTTATTACCAGTGCATCACAAAGTGAAATTTTGTGAATATGCTTCCATTACACTCATGGCATCAGCATTCACAAGGGATGTAAAGTAAAATTTTGTCAATGATTGATTTTGATTGCCAGCCCTAGCAATTTCAAGTTATGCACTTTACTGTGAGACTACAGACATAGCTACCTGAGGTCCCCTCTAAGGCAGTGTCCTACGTCCTATGTGAGCGACAAAAGTGAGCAACAGCTTCAAGTGACAATTCTTACCCGCATGTTTGGTTATATGCCTGTCGTACCTGAACGACATTTGCAGTGCTACGCGACAGACGAGCGATAGAGATTCAAAAAATGCTCATGTCTTGTCAATGTCGCAAGCACTACGAAGTGTCAAGGCAAGTTGAGAATCGACTGCTTGTAGAGGTTATAAAGCATGTCGCAAGAATTTTAGGAGCTAGTTATCCCTGAAGTTTATGAAACTTCAACTATTTCTGAAATAGCTAAATACAAAACTGAAGTTGTACATATAATGAATTTTTATTTAGATAAGAAGTGTCCTATAAGAACTAGCCCCTAAATTTTCTTTTTGACTATTTAGACAACTAAAGTTAAATTTTTAAAGTGTTTCTAATATGTCAGTCTTCTTTATTTTAATACTGAGTAGTGATTGTGTGTTAGGCAATTAGTCATATTTTTGTGCTTCATGCATTTGCAAATCTTTGTCAGTAAAACAAACTTATGAGAGAACACTGGGATGTCAAATGTGTGTAAAATCATATTTCTGAGTAAAATGTCTTGATACAATGTTTCATTAGTAATTCAACGTGTTTGGTCCAGTGGGATACATGCGTTTCCAATCTAATAAATAAAAATGAATGTATGTGTTTGTATTTTATGTGTGGCCATACCATTCAACAGATTGTGATCAAACTATATCAAAATATTGCTTGCACATTCACTATGACCATATGCAACATTAAATGACTATACGACAAATAGTTCAGGAGATATGATATAATAATTACATGTGCGGAATAGTGATTCATCATGCGATGTCTGCTTCGAAATCACTGTACCGATTTCAACCAAATTTGGACAACATGTTCCTTCCATGAGGTAACAATTGACATAGGCGTAAGAACTGCTTACAACATATAGTTCAGGAGATATGATGTCATAATTATATGGTTGAAAACCTGTGGCATCATGCAACATGCGAGTAAGGACACTTTAGTCATCCTAAAATCTTCATGACATTTTGGACACTTTACCTTCAAATCAAGAGGAAGGTCACTGTCACATAAAATTTTGGATGGTGCATAACAGAGGATATGTACTTTGTCAGATTCTTCAGTTTTATTTCTATCCTGATGAAAATTTAAATATGATATTTTCAGTTTATCAGTGCAGTATTAATATATGCAGATTACTTACAATCATTTCAATTAATTTTCAGATTTCAGTGAAGTTAACCGTTTAGTCAAGTTTTGAATGAAATAAAATTTCTGAAAATTCTAGCAGTTTTCTCTGGAAGTTACGTTACATTTTTCAGAGTGATAATGATCAAAGGAACATTTAAAACAAATATTGTTCACACCATGTGAATTTATTGTAAGAAATTGAAAGTAAGAACATTTTTAAAAAATATGCTTAATTGAAAAGCATACCTCATTCTGATTTTCAAATGATGGTTTTTTGGCTGTCAGCTTTCATGCATGCAAAGTGTACCAAATCATTGGGATGAAAACAGAGCAGAAGGAATTTGTTGTAACCAATTGTTGAGAATTTGAAAATACATTTAATATACAAAAATTTGTTTTCATCTCTTTATTTTATGCACAGCCATATTTTATGCACAGCCATACCATACATTCGATTGCGATAAAAATTTTTCAACTTCTTCCTTACACTCGCGTGAAGGTTTAGGCATATTAAAATTAACTTTGTATGGTACGTGGCAGAGGGTTGGTTTACAATTAGTTAATTTGTTTCTTACACCTTCAAGCTGAGATGGTTGAATGGATATGAATGAAATTTGGAACAGGTGGCTTATACGCCCTGATTACCTTTCGTAAGCCATCATATGGTGCATGTGGCAGAGGGTACCTTACAATGGGTTAATACAGTATGTTTGCTACTCCATTCTGAAAGGGATTGACAGATTTGAAAGAAATGTGGAATGGAAAACCTTATACCCTGCATTAATACACAGGCTACCTTTCGTAAGCCACTATACAGTGTGTGGAAGACTGTACCTTACAATGGATTAATTCGTTTCTCTCAAGCTGAAGCACCTGGATGGATTTCCTTGAAATGTAGAATGCAGATAGCTTAAACCCTGAATTAATGCATGAGCTATCTTTGGGAAGCCACCATACGCTGAATGGCAGAGGGTAGCTTACTGTGGGTAAACATGTTTGATACTCTTCACACTGAAACGGCTGGACAGAATTTAATGAAATGGGAAATGAAGATAATTTCTACCCAGAGTTAATACATGGACTTTCGTAAGCCTCCATAGGTACATTGCAGAAGGTACGTTGCAACAAACATCGAAATGGTTTAACTGGTCAGCATATACATGTATGATGAAATCTTCTCGGGCTTCCATCCGGGTATGTGTGATAAAATTCCACGACGTTTCAATGAGAGTCATTCTCATCATCTTCTGGCGAAGTTTCGATGACGGTCGGGTGTGCCCTATATATAGCCGAGCGGCGGCCGTCTCTCTCTCTCTCTCTCTCTCTCTCTCTCTCTCTCTCTCTCTCTCTCTCTCTCTCCCCCCCCCCCTCCCCCCGGCCGAGTGGCTGGTAGTGGGGGAGCGCCCTCCGCTGCGCGCCAACAGCCAGGCTTACGGCGTCTTCAGTCTTGCCCAGACTTCCGTAGCGTCAACTGCTGGGCATGATCTCTGAATATGGATGTTAATGCAGGGTTCCATCCTGAACTCAACTGGTAGCCCTCATCTCTATTGACAAGATTGTCATGTAGCCTTATTTCCACCGATTCTTTGTTTACACTGTCCCAGAAACCATTGGCTCGGCAGCGCATCTTTATTTTTTTCAAAATCAAAATTGTGTCTGTCTCCGAGGCAGCGTTCAGCTACAGCCGACTTGTCCTTATGGCCCAGCCGTACGCATCTGATGTGCTCTTGGCAGCACTGCGAGATGCATCGCTGTGTTTGCCCAATGTACTGAAAGCCACACTCACAGGGGATACTCTACACACGAGGCATTTGTAGATGTAGCTTGTCTTTCACTGTGCCAAATAACTCTTTCGTTTTAGGTGGTGGTAGGAAGACTGCCTTCATGTTTTTCTTCCTCAAGATTCGCAATTTGGGCAGAGGGAGGCCCAATATAGGGTATAAAGGCGAGTTTCACTTCCTTTTGTGCAAACACAGCAATGCATCTTGCAGCACTGCCAACAGCTCATTAGATGCGTACGAATGGAGGAGACGGGCAGTCGAGGACCGGCAGTGCTTGCGGCAGTCCCCAGGTCAAGAACCTTCAGTTCACTAAGCTCGTACCTAGAAAGTTAACGCTTACACTCAGAGATCCTCCACAGCCATGCTGTGGAATGACGTACGCCTGAAGTGTGGACATTTGAATCACCTGATTGGTAGTGGAGATCTTTCAGCATGATTTCACATGTGTGTACTATGACCATTTCCTTCCTAAGACCTAGATTAAGGCACTTATCTGTGAATTATTATTATTATTATTATTATTATTATTATTATTATTATTATTATTATTTATTATTTTTTTTTTTTTTTTTTTTTTTTTTTTTTTTTACTACTAAGCATGCCTCCCTGCTTGAGAATAGTCCAGAACTATATTGGGGCAATTGTCACAGGTGTTACCTGGCTAGTTCAGATGCTTTAAGAACTGTAGATTTAGTAGCAGAAGTGGTTTTTAGTATTAACAATCAATTTTACATTTTACAGAAGGACTTTTATTCTAAATTTAAACAGTTTTCCCCCACATTACTAACTTTTTCTACTCCCAAATGTCAGGTTTGACCCTTTCCCAAGAGGTGCCTAGATAGTGTACAGAGAGCAGTAGGGTTCTAAGTGTTAGCATTGAATAGCTATTTCTTTCTGATGAAATAGGTCAGAAAGGCCTTTATGTACTTTAATACAACTCAGTCTGATATGTTTGCTCTCATGCCTTACATTCCAATCACAAGCTCTCACAATGATTACCACCCAGTCAAATCAATAGCTAACTGGTCAGTTATCACCTGATCAAGAGATCCCCATATGTCCCTGCCAAGGTGGGCACATACTTCTTGGTATACAATGAGACCTAGCAGCTCTGGTTTCAGCAGTGTAATTCCTGTGTTGTCAGGGAGCAACATCAATTGGGGTAGTTTTGACCCTCCGACAGACTGGCTGCCTTGCTGGATTTAGAGAGCAAACACACAGACATCCCATTAGTACATACAGGAGAGATCACTGCAGACAATGGATGGGATATGCACAACATAAGGTGTCCTTCCTCCAAATGGTCTGTACTTCTGTAAAATTTAGGGGGGAAAAATGGAGTTCAAACCCTAAAGTTGGTCAAAACTAATTAATCCAAGAAGTGGAGGGAACTACTATTAAATAAGCTAAAACTGATGTAGCATATTTCCAAAATTAGTTGAGGGCCAACATTGAAGTATCACTAAGGACTGATTTTAGTCACCTCTTATGACTGGTGGAGGAAGACAACAGAAACCCTCTGTGTCAATTCTAGTCTGAATGTTATTTGGGGCTGTTTGAAGAATTTATTGCAAATCATGTGTAAGAGCATTTGAATTTAAAGAACTTTCACAACAATTAGTCTCTCACCCTGACTGGTTTAAATGGACATTTGTAATCTTTGTTAATGCAATATATGGCACTAAAACTGAGCATAAACATTTCACAGAAAATTAAAAGTTATGAAAAAATATTTAAATACATTTAAAAATCCCAAGGCCTTACTGTGAAATCCATGTTACTTTGCAGTTTTGAATTTTTCTTTTTATCAAGATAAGTCAGATCCCAAAAACTGTTCAAGTTTAAAAAGTGTGACCTGAAGATTGGCAACTCAACTATAGATGCAAGATGTATGTATAAACATTTCACTATAACATGCAACATTTTCTTGCAAACAGTTTTAATACCTGTAAGTAGAAGGGCAACTTACCTTTCCCTTCGAGACAACTCGGGTTTGGAGGAGGTCTTCACGGTCTCATTCAAACTTGATAATTTCTTAGCTTTCTTCTGAATCCTATTTGGATTCTCTACTTGAATCAAATTTTCTACACCTTTTGCTTTTGCCTGAAAAGTTCAAATGATTATGTAATTAAAGGAATTGTTCATAATACAAAGAAAGGTGTGTATATATATAATATATATATACACTTGTTTTCCACATTACCTCCTCTTCACTATCTTCTTCAGAGCTGTCAGATGATTCACTATCTCCTTTCCCACCCTTTGATTTTTCTTCATCTTCTTCACTGGAACTATCATCTCCTCTTTGTTCCTACGAAGTAAGCATAAATATGAAAGCATGTGATCAGTTAGGGAGATCTAACACAGGTAATTATGGTTTATGGTAGTTTGCTTGACCCACACCACTGAAAAATTAAAATACCGGAAGTGATAAGTGTGACATAAGGTGATATTAGAAAGAGCAATAAAGTGAAGACGAGTGTTATAGGATCTTAGGCAATATTTAATGCTCCTGTTTTTGTTGGCGCTCCTTTGAATTTTTACTGTTGAGAAGAATGACAGCTCAAGCTGGATGTGGATGGCTGTCTGTAGCAACTGTTGTGGTACCTTGAATGGAATTTAGGTATTGACAATTACATTTACTATATACACTGCTGCATATATGGAAACTCCAAACAGGTTTCCGTTGCCTGCACTGTGAAGTTGCAGTATGTTGAGGAGCACATTTTACTTCACACTTTGCCAACCAAGGCAGCAAATCGTACACAGTCTACCCCTCCCCACAAACCATACTGTACAGATGCAGGTTAGTTCCCAATTATATGCATTTTAAACAGTGAATACAAACATTGCTTTAAAAATGATTTGGAGGGGGGGGGGGGAAGAGGAAAACAAAAGTATTTAATACTGAAGAAACGTCATACAAAATACAGTTATTAAAAAAAGGGGGAATCAAACATCAAGAGTACAAAAGAATAGGGTGTCACACTCAATATCTACAATATGGAAGGACAGAGGAAAATATGTAGTCTTTTGGAACAAAATTCTTTGACCTTGATTTCTAAAGGTATTTAAGAGAACCTTTACTTACATGGTTTAAACAGAAAATCAAACAATGTGCTGATTAAAAAAAAAAAAAAAATTTCTTCAATCTAAAGCCAATGATTTTGCACTTCTCTCAAAGGTTTTAAGAACTGATGACCTGTTATTACACTGTGTACCGCATAAAGTTGCACCCACACCTAACTGGCTCGCCATGCAATACGGCAACCACATGGTGCAAATCAGAGCAGAATGCAGCCGCGTGTCGGTAGGTGTGCTGCAATGTTACAGTTTGCAGATGCACAACTGCATAAAATACTGAAAACAAGTAAAAAAAAAGGTAAAGCAGTCAACAATTCGAAGATTAGTTTGAACACCACAGTGCTTTACTAGGCATGGTCCTGTTTGGAGGTGGTATGCCGTTGCCTTCCTCCGACCTTCGAACTGACTATAGGGGGACCTACAGTTTAACGTGGGTTCCGAACCACGGTGCTACTCGGTATTTTTCACATGAGCAATACTGCCAGAGGTGAAAGAAGTGGAAAGTGACAGATAAAAATCCCAGGACCTGGCGGAGATCGAACCTGCGACCTTTGGATTTGTAGTCTGGCACACTACCACTGTGCAACCAAGTACTGTCATCAAAACAGTCATACATAATGTACCAACAGTGCTTGGAAAGTGATTGTTGTTGGGCAGAGTGGCTAGGTATGATGTCCACAGCAAACACACTGTGTTGGATCACACTCGTTTTGTTGGCTTTGCACTACACGGGGCAGTGTGGTGCTTCAATGTGGAAGAAGCTTAAGAAAAATTTGTTCTTCAGTCTCACCATATTTACAACAAGGTATTTGTGGAAAGAGTACAGTATTGTTAATGCATGCAATGTTAACTCTATAGCAGCCTAAAATTCACAAATATTAAATTTTATCAAAGCAGAATTCCCATATGTGCAACTACAGCATTTATTAGGTCTTCTGATAGTGTGACTGATGTCATGTTTGAGCCAAGACTGATTTGAAATGTGACCCACAAATCTGCACCTGGCATTGTTACAGAAAATTAAGGACATGTGTGCCTCTAGCCAAATAGTCAGCCAGTTCATCCTTCTGTACCCAATGACTTGAGAAGGCAGAGGAAGAAAAGTGAGCAGGCACTGCACCTAAGGTCAGAGATATGTTTCTGGAGTAGCAGAGTTCATGAGTCATTGAGAATAGCATCAATCTATAGCCTACAGGCTGCTCATTGGGTCAGTGCATATTAAAACACTGAAGGGAAGCCTGATAAAGTGGAAGGCTCTGTTGATAACTATCAGCTCTGATATGAACACAATACATGTTTCCAGCAGTGAGTGGCATTCCATACCAATGGAAGATAAAGTGTAACCTACCTTGTCTACAGTTTTAGAGCCTATCAGTGTAAAATATGGAAGCACGCACCCTATAACTCTTGAGTAACAAGGGGACCTTCAGGTCTCAAATTCAGTTTGGGATGACGCTTTGCAGACTAGTAGTATACCTCAAGGGTGTCTGCTCATAAGTATAAAAGTGCACTATCCAGAAATTTTCTGACAAAAATGACTGAAGTTAATTGCAGCTCATATAAATCTCATGTAGAATTTAAAAAGGTCAAGTTCTGTGTGTAGTGGAGTAGCTCAGGCAGTAGCATGTTTGCTCACCATGCAGTGGACTGGTTCGATTCTACCTCTAGGAAACATTTTTAGTTATTATTAGTTTTAAAATTATAGCTTGTAAATAAATTTAATGACCTTAAGTGCTATCAATTAAAGAATAAGTACCTTTATCAATTGGCTATCAGAATTACTTAAAATTTGAATTTCAATGTTTTATTTTTTTAAAGTCGAATAATGCCAAATGCATTTTAATGGATGTAAATTTAAGAGTTAATTACTATTGTCATCATAATGTTATTTCAAAACTGAGCAATACAATAATCCGTGGAAAGATAAATATCCATATAAAACCTGCCTTATGCATCCTCCCACCACCACTTATTCCAGTCCCGTAACCCATAAGGTGTACGCAATTAAGGGTAGAGCTTGTGACAGCACCCACCTGATTTACCAGCTGACATGCCTGCACTGCGAGGCCTTCTATGTGGGAATGACCAGCAACAAACTGTCCATTTGCATGAACTGACACAGTGTTTGTTGGTAATGAGGTTCACCCTGTGACCCTGTGGCTAAGTATGCCTTGGTGCACGGCCAACACAGTGTTACATCGACCGGGTTATATGGATACTGCCCACTGACACCAACCTTTCAGAACTCCAGAGATAACTTGCCCTTCAACATATTCTCTCTTCCCATTGCCCACCTGGTCTCAACCTTCGTTAGTTTTAAATTCCCACCCACCATTCAACATCTTTGCCTCCAATCTCTGGACAGAGCATCTGCCTCTACTGACATCTCTGTCCAACTTCTTTGCATTTTGCGTATGCCTGCCTTTTGTGTGTGTGTGTGTGTGTGTGTGTGTGTGTGTGTGTGTGTGTGTGTGTGTGTACCTATCCCTAATCCCTAAAGGTAAGTCTTTCCTCTGCCGGGATTGGAATGACTCCTCACCTGCTCCTTTAAACCCACCCACACAGATCAGACAGGTATTTATTGAAGATTATTTAAAAATTCATTTTTCTTTCTATTTTTATGATTCACTGACAAAATACTTCAAGTTTGATTGTTTTTTCTTTCCAGGATGTCAGGCCAGCCACGGTGGCCGAGGAGACTGAGGCGCTCCAGTCACGGTCTGCACGGCCACTACGGTCGGTGGTTCGAATCCTCCCTCAGGCATGGATATTTGTGCCGTCCTAGTTCGTAAGTAGTTAGTAAGTTTAGGGACTGATGACCCCATCGTTAAGTCCCATAAGCTTCACAAACATTTGAACATTTGAACAGGATGTCAGTGTTAGTCAGTGCACAATAGAACTCTGGCTGTCAAAGTAAACAAAAATATTTTTGTCCAAAGACACAAGACAAAGTGTCACTTAAAATGCTCAATATGCTCTTACTCTGTCTGAAAACGTTCAAGTGTTAATTTGTTTATAAGACACAACCAGTAACTTTGGTTGCCAAGTTCAAAGAACAGTAAATGAATACAACAAGTATAAAAACATTGTAATGACTTCTTCAAATCTGGGACGCTAACAACAGAACTATATACTGACTTTCTAAAGTGTTGTTTTAAGTATTATGTTGGACAAGAATGGTTTCAGTTAATTATTGGCTCTTGGGGTGGACAAGCAAAGCCTGAATTACACAACTAAATCTTCCAGGATGCCAATTAAAGATGTACAATTAAAGTGATTCCTCTGAAATGTACTCCACTTGTCTATAAAAATAGATGTCGCATGGTTGAACAAGTAAAATACCTGATAAAAAGCATCTACAAAATTCTGCTTATCTTATTGAAAGAAACATAACTCAATACTCGTGAAAATTTTCTAAAGATACAATTGGTAGTCCATCTTCAGCTGTCACCGCCAATTTTTATGGAAATTATCTAATATGCCTGGTACACTTCCAGGCTTTCTGATGAAAGAAACGTTTTCAGGAATGTCAACGAAGTATGCTTTCAACACTAACTTTAAAAAAAATGTTGCACCTGTAAACAATTGTCATTTATAAATTGTGGAGGATGCCAAGATAATTTTTTGTTTTCAATGTTTTTGTGACTACTGCTTGCACATGAAATGAATTGACAAATGAAGATAGTGAATTGTTTTTAAAATTTAAATTAGTAATTAACTTTTTAATTTACCTCAAGTAAAATGCATCTGGCATTATTTGACTTTTAAAAAAGAAAACATTGAAATTCACATTTTAAGTATCTGACAGTCATTTTATAAACAAACTAAAATTAGTTAGGATTTAATTGATAGCACCTTCAGTCATTAAATTTATTTATAAGTTATGTTTAAAAACAAATAATCAAAATTAAAAATACAATATGTCTGAGGCAGGATCAAACCTGGATCATCCACCTGACAGTCCCAAATGCTATTGCCTGAGCTAATGACCTGGCTGCACCCATGTTGCTTCAACTAATATGTAACATTTATGAGCTGCACTTAAAATTTAGAGCCTTTTTCTCTGAACTTTCTGAATAGTGCACTTTTAAGACTTCCATGAGAGGGCACCCTTGACATATACTACTAACCTGTAAAATCTCATCCCGAACTGGATTTCTGAGACCTGAAGGTCCCCGTGTAAACGTTAAAAATCTGAATTTCTGGAGAAACCAGGAGACACGTCAGTTCTAAACTGCAGTCTAGGCAGCAATCTAGCATGGTGTGTGAGAAAAGCTTGGGAGCACAGATCTTGGCAGAAAAGTCACATACAAACTTAATCCCATATGGGAATGGGTATTGGGAGGTATTGTACCCCATGTATACAATGAGGATAGGGTAAGTGCAATGTGTGGGGGATAAGTGAATGGCAACTGCATAACAAAGCATCGGTTCCATCAATTTCTGAAGGCAAATGGATAAATACACATGGGGAAGGGGGGGCAGGTATGAGTAAAAAAAATTGCAGTTGTCTTCTGAAGATCCACAATGTGTGACAAAAAGCAGAACAAAATAAAAAGTAAGAATATACAAAACCATAAAAATTAAAAAGTTTATAACATAAGGTTTCGACAAACTCAGCTTCAAAGGTTGCTGCAAGTCTCACAAAGTGAAATTCCCCAATTTCCAGACATAACGTTCCTCTCCTCTTCTGACATGACATGGCATTGATATTTTCCAGTATTTTACCCACAAATTAACTTGACATTTGAAATTCCCTATTTCCTGACTTTCAGAACTCCATTGTTATCTGGCAACAATATGTAAAATGTCTTCCGAAGACTAATGGTGATTTGACAGTCCATTGACTGCCTGTGTCAATGCCATAATTTGAAATGCATTGTGCAATGAAATGCCAAGTTGCAATCAAAATTAATAATAATATTGAATGACTGTGGTTATCAAAACTGGAGGGGGGTGATCTGCCTGTCAGCCGTATCACGAGTTCAAAGTCAAAAGTCATGGCCAATACCGAGTGTTATTTTCGTATAAACTGCAGAAAGATGGAGGCAAGGGAGACTGGAAATTTATCATCCAGTCCACAGCATTCCCCTTACAGTTTAAGCACAAGCTTTGCTTAATAAAGCTTGGGGAAGGTAAATCAGCTGTACTCTCTTCATTGCTGCCACCCTGAAATTTGCCTGGAATGATTTGGGGATAACACAGAATACCAAAATCTTGATGGGTTGTATAGATTTGAACAATTGTCCTTTATGTGAGCCCAGCCAGAGATAAATTGTAGAGAGACCAAGGTACAAATGGATGTAGGAAGTAGTCATGAAGAAAGGAGGCACACACAAGACCAAATTGGTTATATTATTTTGACTCATTCTTCCACCGACTCTTGGTGAAACATTATTATACCGATTTAAAATTACAATTTTGGTATGTTCCACAAGTTTATTTTTAATCTGTCAACTAGTTTTTGGTGTATATGGCCATATATTTTGTGTGTTTCGTCAAAGAAGTTACAATACTTAGATTCAGACTTAACACTAGAAGTACCATTTTTGACCCATGGAGGAGTTTCAAGTAACCTACCCACCTCCTTGTTCATTGTAGCACCAAATCCTCAGATGACAATCATTTATGTAGTTTTAGAACTCACCAATATTTCTTCCTCCTAGGCCAACCAGAAGTATGAAAAATTTATGTTATGCCATTAGTTCCATGTGAGTCATTTTAACCCGTACACAGTTCAATACAATTTGACACCAATAACACCCATTCTCAAAATGTTTGAGTATATTACAACACTCTGAGCCAAAAATAATGTGAAATACTAAACATCTGTAGGTCTTTTGATGCCTTTTATCAGTGCGACTTTCGGTTATGATGACTGGACTGGTGACATTCAGACCTATGATGTGATACTGGGGAGCCACAGAAGAATCACAGCTCTGTCTGAGGCACTACTAATAGTTCTACAACACGACAGCAGAAGACAGGCACGTTGCGCTTACTGAGGTTTCCTCTCTGCATATCTTTGTCTTCGGTCAAATAGTATAGGCTGAAACAGGCCGAAACGTTCATGGGCACAGCAGCGACGTCAACTTGTGATTTATTTTCGTGAGTTTGCATCATTGAAGCTGTGATGGCAAGACAACGCAGTCTTACATATACTGAGATTCCCTACTATCTATATTTCACAGACACCATCAAAGTGACAAATCTGGTAGCGAGACAAGTGCAGAGGATGACAACCATTTAGTTACAGTGGAACCTGCTGATCAAGTATTTCAGATGCATCAAATAAACAGCAAAAAATAACAGGAATCATTTGATGATTTATCTCTTGCACAATGTAACCAAGTATCATTCTACTTACATTTTTGAACCAATAAGAAATCAATCCATTGTATGTCTGTTATGTTATTTAGGTGTCAGGTTTATGGGTCTCTAATGATTTTACTGGATGTCGGGTCAATGACAATACTGAGAAGAAATTCCCAGAATCTGAAGTTTTATAATGGAACCAATGGTGGAGTCAATGTAGTTAGCCAAAAGACAAGACGTTACAGTGTCCGAGCCAACACACACTGATGACCTTGCAATGGTCAGTGCTCTCAATTTTTAAGTTATGTACATGTAAGGAAATGACAAGGTGAGCATGTATTATCAGAGTAGCAGATGAACTTGCTGTCCTCTTCAAACTGCAGGGGGGAGCCAACCACCTCTTGCAAGCACTCGGCAGCGGTGCTGGACAATATGGAAATAGAAGGCATTTTCAAATCCAGGATTCCTACAAACAACAAAAGGGGAATAAAACACCGGGGAATAGAACACCGAACATATGTTTCAAGTGCAACAAGTAAATGTGCAAAAGCTTCCATGCCAAAACACTTGTGTAACGTCTCAACTGTGAACCCACCCGAGCTCAGACCATGCTGACAACTATTTGCTCCTAAGTTCTTTCAAACACAATGATAGACAAATTGCTTCCTGTTATGTTTGCAAACCCTTGATTACAATAAGGAAGAAAACATGTTGCATGTTTACAAATACTCGTCACTTGCCTTCTATCAAAAAATAAAAGAAAAATTACAAACAGTAAAACAAAAGTAAAAATACTATTCAAAATATCCACAGATGTACTGCCGGTCTATAGTGTCCAACGGGCACAATATTTGGGCGATCATACATGTCGCCATCATCAGGTGAACTGACGGACTGAGCTCCTGGAAACGTACCAGCACGGAGATCCGCACGCTACGGCTGCTCGAAGGGAACTGGGTTCTAGCCCGGTAGCGGGCGATTTAAATACCCTCGGCCCACGGAGCGACCCCTCCGATTGCAACGGCGCCTGAGATGACATCGGTGTGAGGACTCTGTCCGCCTTGGTCGTCACTTCGTTATGTTTGCTAGATTTACTCTTAATTAGCCCAATCGCTGGTTCCCAAGCTTTGCTAAGATTATAACCACAGTCACGGTTTATGAGGTTGTCACTTGTGCGAATTTCAATGGCCTCTCTAACGACGCAGTCCCAGTATCTCGACGTCTGTACCAGAATCCTAGTGTGTTCATACTCCATTGCATGATTTTCCGACAAACAATGTTCAGCAACTGCCGACTTGCTCAGATACATCAATCGTGTGTGCGTCTGGTGTTCAACGCATCGATCCTCGACAGTATGCATACTATTAGTAGTCAAATAAACTACACATTTTTAGTATCAATCTTTTTATATAGATAAACATTGTTTAAATGTTGTTTCATGGAAGACTGGAATTTCTTCTGCAAAATTTAAACAACATTTACTCCAAAAAATTTAATTTTGATTGAGAACTATTCATATTGGAGAACAAATTCCTTTTTTCTTGCACTCAAGAGTCTTCTTGAATGTAATACCAACATGGTGAAACCCAAAATACCAATAAAATGGTGGTTTGCTACTATGGGTCAAAAATGAGGTACATTTCTAGTGTTAAGATGTTACTCATTTACACTTAAATTGAAGCACATAGAAAAGGTCATCTGTGTTTATTAGAGATGGGTAGGTCCGAGATTTTAAAGGAGTCAGGCTCGGATCTACATCCAGGTTCCGTGTCCGCTGGACGTGTACGGGTCCAGCTCTGCAGCCGGCCGGACGGACTGATTTGAATCCATGTCCACTCGACCTACACTGGTACAACTGCACAGCCGGCAGCCGAAGCGTATCAGCATTTAGCTTTATTATCTCTGACTGTATAGTGATTTCACATTTCACTATTCTTCAATGATGGCATAATGAAATCTACCAAAACAAGAAAATACTGCTCTAAAACACCTAGCCAGCACATACATACATAAGGCAAGTATGACTAGAAAGGCTTAATTCGTTTGGTAATTAAATCACTGGACCAAGATTACTGTCCATAATTTATGCAATGGTCAAAATTGACTCGCAATGTTTGCTTGACAGACATGAGTGAAATGTCCATTCCTATTTAGCACATGACTACATGCACACTTTTAAACCATACCACAAAATACAAAAAAACCAAGCAATCAAGTGTTATTACCAACTTTTTCTTTGCACGCAATCAACAATTAGTGTTATTCTGAATAACCTTGCTGTAATAATCTTACCTTTCAACGAAACCGTAACAGTACTGCAGTGAATGGCAACACAAATTCAGAAAACTTAACAAAACCACTATATTGGGTTGTTTTAGCAACACGACTGTTAGTAAGGTGACTTCTGTTAGAGGGTGCTGCTCAAGACCAGTAGATGGGGTCAGAAAAAATACGCCTGTGTCAGCCTCGCCTGTTGTGCACCGCTAGTGTCACACACAGCTGGCGGTATTCGGCAAGCAGGTAGCCACCCGTCCACCCCTGCTGGTCGCCTCGCCCTGCTGTGTTTATCGTGGGGCTCCACATCCAGCGTGAGCTTTACAACTGTCTCCCTCTCACTCCAACACTGCCTTTCCAATCCGGTTGCGCCTGACCAGTTTCCTGGCCTGGACCCACAACAGATGTGTATCCTACTTGCATTCGGATTTACATCCATCACTACCACAACTGATGCGGGTCCAAGGAACCGTTTCCATCCGGACCTACCCATCTTTAGTGTCTATACTGTGCTATTACAATTAAAATGTTAAAAACTGAACAATCAAAGGAGAGGAGCACCAGTAATAAACTTTAAGCTGGAAAATCTGTTTCACCATGCAAATAGATAAATTACTTGACAGACCGCTGAAGAATATTTTAAATAACTTTTACATAGGTTTTTACATTGTGAGAGGTTATGAAAACAAGAAATTCTGAACATCAAAACTATGTATAAATTTTAAATACCTTTAATATTTAAATTAACAAATTACTTGACCAAACTACTAAGGAATATTTTGAAAATTTTGGGGAACAAACCAGGTACAATACTTTATACTGGAAAATTTACCAGTAAACACTTTCATTAATTAAATATTATATAAATTATCAACCAGACTGCTGAAGAGATATTGTAATAGTTTCCACAGTCAGCTGCAACTACACATCAGTATGAATAAATTAAAAATTATAATAAAAAAGTACTGGGCCAGGCTGAATAATATTTAAGAAGACAACCAGCAATTGACAACTTAACCAGAATTTACCTGGGCAATACTTCACATAACTTAGGGAACTAAATAATGTGGGGAATGAATGCACAGATATTAACAGACAGTGTGGGAGGTGATGGCAAAACAAAGATGATTAAGTTAAACTATGAAGGAGGGATGTGCTCAGTTATGTTGGTCATTTAACATTAAATCAGAACTGTGGGTTAGATGTCCGTTGATTTCTAGTGCTAACAGGTTGTTTTTGACCTTTGATATGTGAAGGAAATAGAACTTTCATGTATCTGGTTCTCAGTACATGCTCAGCTAATGTTTAGACCTGCACTCTTGTTCAGCCAAACTAGTTTCAATTTTCTGCCTGAATGACCAATATAAAACAAATCACATTCTGAACAAGTAATTTTGTATACCCTACTGGGTATTACCTTTGCTACTGAAGGTACACAATGATGTGATTACATAGTAGGAAACACTAATCACAAGATTTCAGTGATTTTGATACTTTTTTTTATGGATGTCCTAGGTAAGATATTGTACACCACTTCCTGGATAAAGCAGAATGAGTATCAGAGCATAGAGGAGGGGTATAATTTTCTGTGCAAAGATGTCAATTAGGACAAAATTGTAGCCATTCGTTGAAGCAATAAATAAATTTATTTAACTCAGCTTTGAAATCCTTTTGACATTAATATATGAGACAGTGTACCATGGAGCGGAAACTGCATGCATGTGTTTAATTGAATGTTGTGAGCAAGAATGTATGACTGTTCCAAAATCTGTATTTCTGTAAATTTTGAAAGAATGTGTTTGGTTTACTTATGTCAGTAGTTAGATCAAGGAAATTTATTAATTTGTTTCGGTTCACAGTTAAAAGTTTATTCTTTAGTTCCATTACCTCCCATAATGTAAGATACCAAGTAAAAGTTATTTAAAATATGATTCAGCCTTATGGCAAATGATTGTACTCCCACATTAGAGCCAAAGATGACTTATTTGCTTGAATCTAAGTGTAAACAATAACATCTTTCTTCAGGTCTGTATCTTCACATTTTAAATTTTTTTACAAAACCAGTGTTTGAAGAGGGCCTTTTAAGCCAAAAACAGGTTAACTAATCAAATTTGTTGAACACACACAAAATAGTTATTTTAATTCAGTAGGATATATAAAGTGTGGAAACCACCACGTTTGATGTAATGCTGCAACTATATCGCATTACACATTTGTGTGCTGCTACCCAATGGATACCTGCAAAAACTGTTCACATATTCTTCTGAATTATTATCACACCTCTGGTTGTTGCAACAGTGTACACTTATATTAGTCTTCACACTTTCCTCAAAATACCTGCTATAGTGGGATCAACAAATGGTGGGATGTGCATGTAAATACAAATGGGACTGTTGTTGCAACAACTTTTGTAGGCCTACACATCTACGTGTGATTTGTACATGAAGGCATGCATCCCTGAAATTATGAGGATTATGATTGGTGATATAGTGAGCTCAACATCAAGGTCATCAGCGCCCGTGCTCAAACTTGAACGAATGGAAGAAAAATTACGCACGTTGGACTTACTTGCGAAATATACAAGTACACCTACAGTTGTAGGGATAGCTTAAAACAACTTTTAAAAGAACTAAACTGAGGATAAAACATTGACTTAAAAATAAAGGGTGACCAAGCCACTCTAACACATTCAAATCGCACACCCAGTATTTTGGGAAGAAGTCCAGACGTGGTTCAAAATCGTAGGACATGATCCACAGATTCCTCATCGTCACCTAAAATAGATTTCAGGTCCCGTGAGAGACCCAAATTTGCCCTGATACCAGCAAATAAAACTCATTCTGTTAAAATATGTCATATTGACAGGTGTGTCCTACATCTGTCACACTCCGGTGGTTCTTCACTGCGTAAAAGGAAATGCTGTGTCAGTGGGCAATGCCCATTTCTAAGACGAGTGAGGGCGACTTCATCTGCTCGTCGAGGGCGGAAGGATGTACGCCATGGGCGGACTGAGGACTTTACTGCGCATAGTTTATTATCCGCCACATCCAACCACTGATCCTCCCACAAAGCCATGGTTGTTCGTGTCACAAAGGAGGTGACTGCTCTCAGCGGGACGGAAAAGCGTACAGCAGTGGGAGGGGGGGTGGGGGTGGGGAGAACAAGCCTCTTTAGCTGCTGCATTGGCCAGATCAATTCCCTGGATCCCTATGTGCCCAGGAACCCAACAGAAGATTATCTCCTTGTGGCAGTGTTGCAAATGCAAGGAGAGCATCCTATATGTCCCGCACCATCCAATCTGCCGGATACATTTGGTCGACAGCGAGGAGAGCACTGTGGGAGTCTGAGCAGATCAGAAATTTCATACCTTGATGCCTTTTGATCTGTTCTATACCCAGGCCGCTGAAGGTGCATCCTTTGCACTTTACGTTTACAAATAACAAGCAAAGAGCCAGAAGCGCGAGGCACTAGCTGCTAGGAATGACCCAATCACAGCGTGATAAATACTTCCGTTGGTCACGTGCCGTGATGTCAAAGTTCCCGTGTTGCCGGCTTTGTTCAATGCTACTGTAAACAATGTTGTGTATTGTGTTTAGCACGTGTTTACATTGTGTGTGCTTTTTTCACTGCGATTTGCTTTACTGTGAGTGGTTTAACTTGACTTTCCGAGTTCAAGTAATTGAATAATGTCACCGAAAAGACATTTGAGAACTTACTCAGAGAACGTCACTAGACAATTTCGTTTGAATAAAAACTTCTAAGCATATGCTCTGAGTAGAAAGTACATTCTCACTTCAAACAATCTGAAAAAAATTATGGTGCAGTGGTTACAAGAAAGAAATATTGCTGCAGATATGTCAATATCAAAACTTTTTATATTCGCTTGTGAAACAAAATAAGCCTATTACACCCACATATGCAGTAGACTAAATCGCATAGGAGCAGGGTCGCGATGTAATAAGGCTAACCCCATATCACTGACATTTTAACCCTATAGAGTTAGTATGGAGTGACATGAAGAATTACATAAGAAACAATAAGAATTTTACAAAAACAGAGGTGGAAAGCTGTTGCCTGAAACTGTTGCCAATTTGAATGCTGCATCTTGAGGAAAAAAAGTCGAGCACGTTGAAAAACTGATTTGGTTGTGCAAACAATGGAAGGGATCATCAGCATTCATGAACAGTTAATGATGTCTTGGCGATGACGATTTTGTCAGTGACAACAGTGAAGTTGGGGAACTGTATGGAATTGCACCATTGTCGACGTAAACTGGTGAGTCAAAAACATTGTGATTATAAAACGTAGTGAGAGAATTACTATCTTGATTGTTTATTTGGTATCCGTCATGATCAAATGCTTATTTTCTATATTTCCTCGATCCTTTATTGAAAGCGTGTGCGTTATTGTGCTCTTGTCTACATTACTGTGCCATTAATTAATTGCTGCTTTGTGGTAGCAGCTCAATAACGTATTATTATACGCACTTTTATTGTTCAATAGCTTACATTTACGAGATGAAACTTTTCAGTTGCATCTGCTGAGTGTATAGAGGCTAGTGTTGCAATGTTGCTATAGCAATGTAGCCAACTTAACTCGCCGTAACGCGAAACGTCAAGTGCAATGTTTCAGTGGGCCGGGTATAGTGCCCTCAGGATAGCAAACAGTACCGCATAGCAAACAGAAAACTGTTTTGGGAGCCTTATCCGAAGGACAGAGTCAGTGAACGCAACAGAGTAGCTGAGACGATCTTCCAGCTTGGATCCATCAGTATAGATGGTAATAAAATCTGCATGGTGGTTTAAAATCTCCAAAAATCTACTTTTATAAAAACTGTCCGAGGTACAAGGCTTCTTAAAATCAGTCAGATCTAAAATCAATGTAGGCCTATGAAGGAGCCAGGGAGAACCCCTACTCCACCCATGCCATTGAACCTTAATGCCCTGCACCTGCAGCAACTCAATACTGTCCTGTGCTCAAATCCCATACGGTCTTTTAGCCTGTGGGCGGTTGTGGAACAAACGGTTTGGCTGCTGTGCAACATAGAGAGAGAGAGAGTAATGTGTGCAGAACTGACAGAGCCTTGTATGCCAGGCGTGCCACGAACAGAAGACAGTGAATAGAGAGCGGGGGCTCACCAGCTTCTGCACACAGGCTAAGTAAGTACTGGACTTTGGCGATATGCACCAGTGGCCAGCCTGATACCTTCATGGTGTACTGCATCCAGTATTTTCAGGTATGAAGGCCTGGCAGCCATATTCCAATCTGAGCCGCACAAAACCTTTATAGAACAGTAGCAGACATGCCCTGTAGACACCCCAAGACCCACGACTAACACATTTCAGGATACTTTGAGCACTGAGGCAGTTTGACTTCTTTTAGGTGCGGCAACCACGTTAGTCTCTCATCAAAAGTGAGGCCAAGATATTTGACCTTGTCCTGAAAGGTGAGAACAGGGTCCCCTAGTTTTAGAACTGGTAAATTAAAAAGAGACGGAGCCATTAAAATCAACACAAATAGTTTTTTTCCAAAGAGAACTTAAAACCTTTGGTGTTACACCATTCCTCCAACCACCTGATTGTCAGATTCAATTGATCAACAGCCATAGCAACGGAGGAGAACGCATAGAAGATGGAAAAATCGTCCACGAACAAAGTACACTGTACAGACGGTCGCACGGTGGATGTAATGCCATTTATGGCTATAGCGAATACCGTTCCGCTTAAAACACTCCCTTGCGGGACACCATTCTCTTGTTTAAAAGTCAGACAAGCCACTCCTAACCTTGTATCTAAAGTACCTGTCAGAGAGGAAAGATCAGATAAAAGTGGGCAAACATCCACAAAAACCCCATTCGTAAAGCTGCTGTACAACAAGGCGTCACCACCAGGTAGTATCATACGCCTTTTCAAGGTCAAAGAAAACACCGATTAGGTGTTGCTTCCATAGGAAAGCTTGTTGGATCGCACTTTCAAGCAGGGTGAGGTTATCCAGTGTAGAGTAGTACCTCCTGAACCCGCATTGAGAGCGGCTAAATAAGGATCTCCTTTCGAGGACCCATACTAAGTGCTGGTTGACCATACACTCTAATGTCTTACCAATGCAGCTCGTGAGGCTAATGCTCCGATAACAACCTGGGTTGGTGCAATCTTTCCACGGTTTTAAAATTAGAATTAAAATGGAGTCTTTCCAAGAACATGGAAAGTTCCCCGTAATCCAAATTTCATTAAAGAGATGTAAGAGGACCTTTGACTGGGGCGCCAACTGTTTCAGCAGTCTGCACAATATCTCTTCATTGCCAGGTGCAGAGTCACGAGCCATGGACAATGCGGACTCCAGCTCCCACATCGAGAAAGGTTGGTTGTAGTCCTCAACGTTGGAGGAACAGATGTCAAAGCCAACCCTCTCCTGTATCATCCGATAAGGACAGAAGACAGGATCCTGGCGAGAATCTGATGTAACAGCTGTATAGGATTCTGCCACAACTTGGGCAATGTTCCGAGGCAATTGTGAAAGACATTCCTGCCCTCGCACAGCTGCTATTGGCGGTCAGGAGTTCTGTCCCAAAATCCTCCTAATGGCTTCCCATACTTTACCTGCAGGCGTGGACATATTGATGGAGTTCAGGAACTCCTGCCAAGATCTCTGCTACTCCTTTAGTAATTCTCCTTGCCTGTGCCCTTGCCACTCGAAAATTGGCCAAATTCGCATTGGTGGAGCATTGGAATTGCTGCAATAGTGCTCTTCTGTCCCTGATTGCTGAACAAGCAGCTTTGTTCCACCAAGGAACAGCTGGTCTCTGAAATGTTGGCTTCGATTTCGGAATGGAGGCGTCAGCAGCATTGTGAATCACTGTTGTGCTGTGATACACCCAGTCTTTGACACCATGACACTGCTCAAAAATATCCAACTGCTGAAAAAGTTTCCAGTTAGCTTTGCGAAGCTGCCATCTCGGTGGCCACCCACAAATCTAAGGCGACTAGTGGTCTATCCAAATGGGATAGTGGTCGCTGCCATGAAGGTCATCGTCCATGCTCCACTGAGCAGTGTGTGCAAGAGCAGGAGAGCAGAGGGAGAGGTCTATGGCTGAAGACGAACCTGTAGCAATGCTAAAATTTGTAGGCTGGCCTGTGTTCATTAAGACAACATGAGAGGACTATCACAGTCTCAACCATCTGTCACCTGTGGCAGTTGTTAGAGCCCCGTAGTGCATTATGCGCATTAAAATATCCTAAGAGAAAAAATGGACGTGGGAGCTATCCAATAAGCTGTGTCAGGAGATTTCTGTCAACATGCTCTCAAGGCGGTAAGTAAAGAGAGCAGACTGTGATGGTATGATGGGACAGTATACGAACAGCAACTGCTTGCAGTGTAGTGGTCAATGGCACAGGTGAGGAGTGAAGTGTCCCTGACGAACACTGCCACACCACCTTGTGTCCTATCACCCATTAGGTCGTCTTTCCTATGGAGTTTATAGCCTCTCAGGACAGGTATGTCAAACTGTTTGAAGTGCGTCTCTTGAAGGGAGACCCAGAAAGGCCTATCCTTCATAGGAAGCTGCAGTTCCTCCACACGAGTCCTGAATACAGCCAAATTCCACTGCAGTGTGGGAGTCATGTCACCTGTGTGGATCTATTTTTTCTCTACCCTTGTGCCGTGATGGTGAGGCACTCTTGGAGCGCTGGGTAGCAGATGGACTGCTCGGTTCAGGCGATGACGCATTGAGGTCCACAATAATGTCCTGATCAGTCAACGCTGCCATTAAGACGTCCAATGACACTCCCAAAAGAGTTGCAAGCTGACATGTAGATACTTTCGTCAGCTGCTTCTTTTGAAAAGATGAGCAGGAAAGGGGGGCTTGGGGAGCACTCTGCTTTGATGGAATATTATTCTTTTGAGAGGTGCTTCGCTGGTGAGGTGCATTCTTAATGATTTCCTGCGGTTCCTTGTCGAGCGCAACTTCTGTAGCAACAGAGACCACACAGTCTGCAAAAGCGGTACCTATAGCTTTTTCAGCCGTGGGGCAAGAGGCACGGGAGCTTCAGCTGCCTGACATGTGCAAGTATTAGTGCTGACACTGATAGCCTCTCTGTGTCGAGGCATCTACTGTGGTGATGGGTTTCTGTAAGGCAGCAGCGAACGAGGTGGGAAATACAGGTGGCTGCATGGCCTTAAATACCTTCTTGGCCTCTGTGTAGGAAATGCGCCTGGTCGTCTTTATCTCGTGTATTTTCTTTTTCTCAAGATACACATGGCAGTCACGACTCCAAACAGGATGTTCCCCAGAACAATTGACATTTGTCAGGTGGCGTACAAGCAGTGCCCTCATGTGCTGCCTTACCACATTTGCCACAAGTGACCTCCTTACTGCCGACAGTGGTGTGCCCAAAACGCTGGCATTTAAAACAGCACATGCGGTTAGGGACGAACCTCCAACTGAATAAAACCTGGCTTCACATGACCGGGGAGTCTAGGAGTATTAAAAGTAAGGATGAAAGTCTCAGATGACATGTTCTTCATCCATCCTTTTCTTAATATTCTGGAAGTCCACTGTGCCTTCCGCTGCCTTCGAGTTCTTCAACTAGAATGTCCACCAGGTCTCTACAGAAAACTACACCCTTACTGTAGTTCAGGGAACTGTGTAGTTCTGTGTCGATTTCGAATTCACCCATATACTTTGCTTTCTGCCTGTTGGGAGGTTAACGTTTCAACCAACAAGGTACCGTTCCGCAATCTTTTAAAAGATTTCAAAGTGCCCGCAGGACCTTCTAAGTCCTTACTGATATAAAAGGACGAAATCTTCTCAAAAGAACCTTCTTTCATTTTAATGATGATAAACACATTCTGGCTAGCAGCCTGTGTTCTGTTACTTTGGACAAAACTCTTTACTACTGAACAGGTCTGGGGGACTAGCCACCCGAGACCTCTTTTGACTGAGTGTTGGTACCCCCCAGTGGTACACCCATCCCACTGGAAGGTTCGGCAGACAAATTAGGATTATTCATCTCGGTCCGAAGAGTAGCTAGGGAAGTACGTGTCCGCCTAGACAGAGCCCCGCATGCCTAGACATGCCTAATACAACTGAGGTGCAGCAGTATCCCCAGAGATTGATAGCTAGCGAGTGTTCCGCCTCAACAGCCATGCATCCCATCAGCACATAGCACACCTCGGGAGTGAGGTAATTTTATAGAGGTAATTCCTTCCTCGCAACCCGGGTGGTCAAGCCAAGATCCCAGTCCCCGGTACACACAACGTTCCACCATCGCACCACACAGTGGTCACTGAAGCATGCCCAGAATTTACGGTATCTAGAGGACTGACAGCTCTTACCTGCCCCAGCTCAGCACGCCGGGTTTGCCAAGCCCGTACTCAGCAAATTAATGTTGAGCCCCTGAGGGGGCATTCCCAAGTTATGTGATGCCTAGAGTATATTACAAGTCATCCAACATTTCACTGAAGTTTCTGTAGAATGGCATTGAATAATTAATGTTTTGCAGTTGTGTTTGAGAACTGAGTTCACATTTGAAAATGGAGCAAAGAAAAACAGTCAATTCAGATACTCGATACCATCCGTCAGCTTTAACCAATGACATGTCAAGTCATTGTATCTTTAGTGGACGCTTTTGTTTATTACAAGACACAGTAATATAACGGCAGCATTTTTTGTGTAAGTCGAGTCTAACTGCACATTTTTTGTACATAGCTGCCAACCGTGAGGTCAATAGTCATGTATCAGACTGAAGAGAAGGGGAAGTTGTCAGTGAGGGGGGATTATGTGCTCCTTCAAGGAAATTTTAAAAATTATATACCTCGTTCCACCATTGCTCGCACTTTGGTTCATAAATATTTTCAACAAATAAATGAAGAGGCTGAGGTTATGTGGGAAAACCTAAAAAAATATTTTTTCTAAAGAAATTTTTAAATACAGCAAAATCAATGCATTTATATCTCTCAAATTATGAACAAAAATGAAACATAGAATAAGAGCCCACTGTAATTACAGTATTCCACAAGAGGTCTGTTTTCTTCTGTGTTCTACACATAAAAGATTTACAATACTTTCTCAACCACAGCCTCTTATTTCATCCTGGACCTGCCTATGCTTCAATAACACAATCTTGGCTTTCACGGTTGAATGTAGACCATTTGCTCTTGAGCAATAACCTTGTTGCACTCTTAGCAGCCTGACAAACCTAGCTGTATGCTAAAAAAACAAGTAAATGCGAAAAATTCAGTGAAAGCTTTTCTCTTTGTGAACATATTGGCTAACTTCCGCCACCCCATAAAACATGTGGTCAAACTGCGACCAACAACCATGTACACTATGCAAACATGAATTTATGTAGCTCTTGGTGGGTGAACATGCATTTGGAAGGTGTGGAGCGTAATGAACAGGCGGAACTTATTCCAACGACATTCGTTAATGTTGAATCATGCAACGATCTATAAGTTTTAGTACCATTATGATTCGCAAAATGTACCTTTTCTGAGGATTTTTTTTACAAAAATCATACCCTAACATGTCATTTCTGTAATGTTTTTTTTGAACTTCCTGTAACTCCGTACATAAGGTGATAAATATGTAACAGTTACGACGATCTGTAATAGTTGGCAGTATAGTATATAACATAGCTAACATAGTTATGTTTATTAATAAATAAACTGGGGTACATTTTATTTGTGCACTGGAAACATTAACCTTTGTATTTCTGCAGATTTTGTATAGTTTTATTTGTACTGTATTCTTCATCTGTGTCATGTGATTATGTTTTTGACTAATGTTCACGTGTCTGGGTGGTTGTTAGCGGAAGGGGTCGATTTTGATTCAGTGTTTTTTTGCTGGGTCTGACGGGAAATTCAATGCAAAGAAAGTGATGCATATGATTGGTGATAAAATGAGAACCATAAAGCTTTTAGTCACCATGTACTGGGGGCAATATTGTAATTGTCAAATGGTTTCTAATATGAAGTCAGTTAAGGTTCCTAAGAAAAGAAGTCCTGATAAATTTAGTTATGTGATTGCCAGAAATGAGTATTCTTTGCCAAAATTATCACAAGTAGTTTTAGGAATGCGAGGTAAAAGCAAACATCAGTGTTCGTGACTGATTAAATTATCTTTCTTAATCATCTGTTGTAGTGGGAATTAAAATTGACTTTTGGTATCGACAACTGTAGTTTATCTATATGGGTTAATTCTAATCGTCAATACCGATATAACATTCCTGTATGAAATTGAGAAAAATTGAATCGTGAACTGGTATTAGCCCAAGGTTATCTTTAGTTATCATTACAGGAAACTTTTTCATTATGAGAGGAACTGGCATCAGCAACTGGAATTAACATATGTAGATTAATTCTAGTTGTCGATACTGTCTAAATATTTTGGCATGAAAGATTTGAAAAATTGATTTCATCAACTGGATTTGACCTAAATAGATAAATTCCAGTTGTCTATCGATACCAATTTCCTTGTACATCCTTGAATTTCATATTCTGTTTAAATCCTGTTATTCTCATTGCATTTCAACTGTTTTCCATTTGATATTCTTGATTTTAGTATTTCCCCACCCAAAGCACCATTTTCCCATTGAATTTGATGAATATTTCAATGTTGTGCCACATCATGCCGTAAGTAGCATGGCATGTCTTTGCATTCCCTGATACCATTGGTCAAAGCTGAAGGGTGGTATTGAGTACTGGAATTCATCCAAAAAGTAATATTTTGGTGAAGCTAAGAGTTTACAGGTACTGCAAATTTTATAAAGACATCAGATCCTATGGAAATTACTAGTGACTGGACAAGAGTATATTCCATTGTGCACTCTGAAAACTGGTTCTTCATATTACAAAGCAGAACACCTTATTTCAAATACTGTAACCACGAAATACAGCATTAAACCATTTACTTTTTGCAACATGAGAGAACTATTTTAACAGTATAATACATTTATACTACAGTGCACATTGACAGAAATAATACCAGAAATGTGAAGAAGGAATATTATAATGCAAATAAATGTCAAACTATATTGCCAGTCAGAAATAAAAACTGGAAAAATATATAATTGCTTGTTATAATGCTTGTTAGAAAGCAACCAGAGACGGGGACAGCTGAAGAGAGATCTTTAAGATCTCATCTGCCTAACTACAAATTTTATTTATTGCATCACACTTTGGTTGTTGAATAATATAGCATATATCCTATATTCCTATCAATTTTGGGCTTAGCTCCAGAGTAGCCGATACATCCGTAGCTCAGGCTCAACCAACATTGGCAACAGCAGTATTTCCCGGGAAATCTAAATGTGTGAAATAGGTCGTGTTTTTTTCAACACGGTTCATACAGCTCTGTAACTTCAATGAAAGTCACATCTGCCCCATCTCTTAAGTATTTTTTAAGAAAAACAAAATGCTACATTATAACTAAACGCATGCATACCATTTTTCCAAGTGGTTCATGTAGCTCTCTACTGCCATAAATCATAGATCTGTCTGCACCCCACAAGGTTCGTTTTTCCTTTTTAGAAAACAAGCGGAAATAGAAAATGCTATTTTATACCTAAACGTATATGCGAAAGTGCATGCATACCATTTTTCAAGGCGGTTGATGTACCTCTGGCTGCCATAAAACACACGTCTGCATCCCGTGAGGGTTTTTAACATACAGAAACACAGTGACAACATGTATAAAATGTAGAATGAAACTTTCACTCTGCAGTGGAGTGTATGCTGATATGAAACTTGCTGACAGATTAAAATTGTGTGCCAGGAAGTTTCATGTATAGAATGTCTTTGACAACACAATCCCCTACCAGATCAGATTATTATTTACTACATAACATTCTTTTATGTAAACGTACATTTGACCGACTTACTCACCAAAAGTTTCATTCATTCTCAAAAGATTTTAGTCAAGTTAAAAAAAAAAAGGTAAAGCAGTCAACAATCCGAAGATTGGTTTGAACACCACAGTGCTTTACTAGGCATGGTCCTGTTTGGAGGTGGTATGCCGTTGCCTTCCTCCGACCTTGAAACTGACTTACCCAGCCAGTTATAGGGGGACCTACAGTTTAACGTGGGTTCCGAACCACGGTGCTACTCGGTATTTTTCACATGAGCAATACTGTCAGAGGTGAAAGAAGTGGAAAGTGACATAAAAATCCTAGGACCTGGCGGGGATCGAACCCACGACCTTTGGATTTGTAGTTTGGCACTCTACCACTGTGCAACCGAGGCGCAAGTTATTGTAATTAAATGTTACACGAATGTAGCAACTTTTTCTCCATGTAGTTTTGTTTAATGTTCTCTGCTGATTTATGCATGTAACTTTGTAGAATTTCTTTGTGAACCTGTAACATGTTTTACATTAATTCATTCCGGTACCTTCAAATTACTGTCGTTTACTCTGATAAGAAAACATTTGACGCCATTCACAATTTCATTGGGTTTCTTAAAATTAGCTATGATTGGTCACCTAATATGAACAGAAAAATGTTGTCACTGCCTATCTCATCGACTATTTGAAACTTACCATGATTCGTCATCTTCATCCCTCCCACTTCACCACTGTTACCAACATTCACTGCTATGGATGTATCAGCTATTCTGGAGTTTTACCCAACTTTGTAATCCATGGAGCACACCAAGAAAACAATGAAGGTTACTACTCGAACCTCCTACAACAAAACTTAACCACATTTCCCACTACAGACAGCACTCCAATCAGTGATTACTCCTATAAAGTGACTTATTACAGCTAATAAATTGGATATTACTGACTGCTTATCGACTGCCACAGAGTGCATTACCTAGGTACAAATATGATTAAACTCTACCGCAATTGAGCACAAATATATCAGATATTAGAGTTCTACCATATTAACATCTAATGAGTATGACTCAATTCACCTATAAACTAAATATTATACTGCTGAAGTCATTAATATACCTGCTTTACATAAATTCATTAAATATATTAGGCGCATTTAGTCTAAAACTTTGCAATTTATATTCCATGACAAACTCCAAAGTAAATATTCTCATATCAATGGCATTCTATGTACGAAATTACTTTTAGCATTTCTAAACTAAGTACATACGAAACCTTAAGGGTCTAAACAGTGAATTTTCACTCCGAATACAATGTAATGCAATTTAAATGTGCAGCAACAAAAACATTGTGGAAAATGTCTAATGCGCCACAATGGCTCCTCCCATTAAACCACCAAGTAATGTTGTCCACTGCCAACGTACTAGCCTTACAATTTAACGAACAATTATGAAGCACTTAATTAGATCTTACTCTCCATTTCCTTTCCTTTTCTTCTCTTTTCATTTGCTCTTCAATTTCTTCTGGGTTGGTGAAATGTCGATTCCTGCCCTTGTGGTTAGTGTACTTTCCTACAAATGCAAAATACATGATTATTGATATCACTAATGGGAATAGTAGCGTCTAATAACTAGAAAATTAGCCATGTGATACAAAGCTATTACGCTGATACAGGTGCTCAGGCGACTAAATTGTGCCTGGGTTTAAACTAAGTTTAAAAACACTCTCAGTTACAGATGAAACAACTGCCGTAATTAATCTATTGTGGGTTTTGTTGGTGTAAGCCATTAAATAGCACTGAAGTTGTCATAATACAATCAACCATAACTTACCTCTAGGCATCTTGGTGTTTGATTATTCACAGAGAGTTACAATAGATGAACGAAGAACTTCGAATTATCGCCGTTCACGATGCTCACAATTCGTTTCGTGTCAATTACTGTCGTGACTTAAATCTTAACCTCTATTACAGTGGCCTCCAACACTATTTCGTTTTCAAATCAGAGATAAATAACTTTCTGAATTTCAGATGTTCTACAGCAAAGTGTTTACGAAAGGGGGTGAAACAGTTTTCACACTACCTTTTGCAATCGTGACGTCACCCGTCAGCTTTCGACTATCGAGTTGTGAACGAGCCAGTATGAGATGTGTGCCTTTCGATTACTTGTTTACTTGAGATAAAGCTAAATACTTTTAAATAGGCGTATGCTGTGATCAGCCAGTTCGCTAAACTAGTTTACTGTTGAGAAAATACACCATAGGGCAATAGAAAAGTGTATAAAGGAAGGTGAAGATTTTTTTTACCTGGTACAGGCAATTGTAAATTATAGTAATTTAAGGGAATATTTGACTGGAATGTTATTTAAACGTGTTCCAGTAATGTCGCTCTCACTGTAAGTAGAATTTGTTCGTATTAGCACATTCATATCAGAAAAGCTCAATGCTATTCATAATTACTAGTAAATTGGTAATTTCTACAACGAAGTATAAGCATATATGTGTTTCATAGATTGGTTACTACAGTGCTGTATGGGACATTTAAAAGCAGTAAGTAGGCTACCTACTCCTTTTTTAAACACTAACTGATTCTCGTTGACGTGCAAGCATTATACACAACAAACAAAATTTTCTGATTAAAATGCAGGAAGTATTGCACGCGCTATACAATCACATTCTTAAACATCGACATCAATTTTAAGCGAAAAATAAAAATATGAAAACATCAAACAATACTCATAAGAGTATAATAGCGCCTGTTTATTTGTTACGATGTGCCCGCTTACACTTTAATACCGTCGTAAACAACTGAACGTTTTGTCTTTCATTAAATCCTTCACTAGAACTGACTTTTTCATTTAAAATATTATTTAATGAAAAATGCGTAATCAAATTACACTCTCATTCAAATAAACAGTTTGCTTCAGTCGTTTCTGTTACAATGTTACGTAAAATAAACCATTTTTTGGTTTCAGATATCCAACCTCGATTTTAGGGGGACACTCAATTGACAAAAATATTTAAGTCGTCATGAAACATTTGAGATTTTCCATTAAAACGAAGTATAACAACAAAATAAAGATGACTAAGACACATTTTTCATATAAACAATGCAATCGTCGACTGCAACATGTAATTCGCGTGACGAAAGTAGGTTAACTTCCGATGTTAGCAGACGGGCGTTCTGTTAAAACATTCTTCTCGAGAAAGGTGACGTGACGGACAGTGTGAATGTCGCCATTAGAAATACATTGCGGAATGTTCTGACAGACGGTGACGTGACGTGTGAATTGGCCTTTACACAGTGCTAAACTCGCAACAGCGATCGACAAATCGATAGTCTGGTTTCAGGTCGCTTTCACAGTGCCGCTACGTCACAATGACGTCACGATTGCAAAAGGTAGTGTGAAAACTGTTTCACCCTACGAAAGGTAGTGACAAAGACGTTATAAATAATAACTAGCCACACTAACGGCGCTGCTGTCGTGGATTAATTTGAACCTTCGGCCGACCGCCATGATAGATGTAAGCGTCAGATTAATAAGACTGTTCTTAGTAGATAAATCGTACTGCGCTAAATATACTCAGTTGGTATTCACTTCTGTAGTATTTGACTATTGCAGTACACATGACACACGCTGTTAAAGACCTGCTCAGCGCTTAAGTGCATAAATCGATTTTAGAAAGGAATAAAGACCAATTCACACTGTCCGTCACGTCACGTCACCGTCCGTCAGAACATTCCGCAATGTGTTTCTAATGGCGGCATTCACACTGTCCGTCACCGGACCGTCACGTCAAGTCAACGTCCGTCAAGCTTTCTCGAGAAGAATGTTTTGACGGAACGGCCGTCTGCTAACATCGGAAGTTAACCTATTTTCGTCACGCGAATTACATGTTGCAGTCGACGATTTGCACTGTTCATATGCAAATGTGTCTTATTCATCTTTGTGTTGCTGTTGTACCTCGTTTTAGGGGTAAATCTCAAATGTTTCATGACGACTTAAATATTTTTGTCAATTGAGTGTCCCCCTAAAATCTAGGTCGGACATCTGAAACCAAAAAATGGTTTATGTTACGTAACAATGTAACAGAAACGACTGAAGCAAACTGTTTATTTCAATAAGATTGTAATTTGATTACGCATTTTTCATTAAATAATACTTTAAATGAAAAAGTCAGTTCTAATGAAAGACGAAAATTCAGTTGTTTACGACGTATTAACAATGTCAGCATGCAAATCGTAATGGTTAAAGTATACAGGCGCTATTTATGCTCTTACAAGTATGGTTTGATGTCTTTATACGTTTATTTTTTCGCTTGAAAATAGATATCGATGTTTTGAAATGTTGTTTCAGTTCCCAGTAAGTTGGCCAAAAACATACACTGTAAAGTTTTCTTTGGCGGTTAATAGCATTTAGCGTTGTTGTTCCCCCTTTCCAGTATTAAACTATGACTTTCTACATAACAGATCGCCACTCATAACCTCACTTTCAACATTGCGTATTGAGATGGACGAATTGACGTGACGGACACGGACGGACAGTGTGAATACAACTTGACGTGACGGTTCCGTGACGTGACGTTAACATGACGGACAGTGTGAATTGGCCTTAAAGAGAACAATACTGTCTTCCCATTTATACCTCTCAGGAATACAATTAGACCTACTACTTGCGTTCATTAATTATTACACTTGCTTAACAGGCTCTTAGTCAAGACAATACAGGATTTTTAAAGAAAGAAATGATAGTCTTTTATAATACTGGTAGATCTTAAAAACAAGCTACTTTAGGCAGTACAGGTGGGCAGGAAGTTTAAAAAGTTTCTTTTTATGATAGTGTAAATTATCTATTTCAGTCAAGAGATCAGTTGCATCACCCTATGGCGATATTAGCTGACTTTTGAGCAGTTCACGCTAATGTAAGGTATTTGGCTTACAGCATTAAAAGTACTAATATTCGTCCTACATAACCTAATGCTAATGTTTGATGCACTCAGCTAAGAAAAAGTTATGGCATACTTTGTGTTCTTAAAAAAATTCGGTAGTTGCTGTATTGACAAGATAAGACACTATTTTACAGTTATATATCTGATGGGATATTTCATTTTCACGGTCGATTTTTAACACTAGCTGTTTCAGGCAGTCCTGTTCAATTTTTTGATGTTATAAAAAAACTATAAATATTGGGGAATACAGCAGGTACTCAAACAAAGACGTAAAGTGTTGTAAAATTCTTCCGAAATTAATGTTTATACAAATGTTTCACCATCGTATAATAATAAAAAAAAATATATTCTGCTCTTATGCCGCACTTAGAACTCTAAAAAACTAAATGTTATAATTCGGTTTAGCTATGAAGAAGAAAAGCTGTTGGCTGATTGCTACACTGTAAGTTTAATAAATTTACACACAACCGATACTTGCTGTATATTGAGAGTCTGAAGTTCTTAAGTAGTTATTTATTTAAATATAGACATAGTTTTCGCAACTTATGTCGAATGAATACACCCTCTAATTAAAAGAGTCTAACGTACATTTAAAGCTCGTGCAGAAGTTTACCACCACAATGGCCGCCGAGGCGCTCTTCAATTTGCACGCTGTTCGCAGGCGGCTGCTTACGAATTTGTGGGGCCTTGGGTAGTAATGAGTAGGATTGGAAGCACTGTCGATATATTCTAGGTTACTTGGAACATACGAAAGTCTGTCCCAATTTCCACAGGTAAGAAATTCTTGCACGTTCATTACCCCATCAACACTAATGGATACACCTAATTGCACACTGTCATGTCAAGTTATGCGTGAGTTATGAAACTTAAAACCAGTTTAACTTTATGTACGATGTCGTTTTGAGGCTGGATTCACACATCGCACAACATCACATCAACGTCAGAGACTTCACACATCTTCAAAAATTCAGGTGCATTCCCAGTGCCGGCCGCAGTGGCCGAGGGGACTGAGGCGCTTCAGTCACAGTCTGCACGGCCACTACGGTCGGGGGTTCCAATCCCCCCTCGGGCATGGATATTTGTGCCATCCTAGTTCGTAAGTAGTTCATTAGGGACTGATGACCCCGTAGTTAAGTCCCATAAGCTTTACAAACATTTGAACATTTGAGCATTCCCAGTGGACGGAAAGTCAAGAGACGTCAAAAACAAGGCACCATTTGCTCGTAAGTAGTTTGACACACGCAATACAGGTGGTGTTTGTTCAGAAAAGAGAATGGCAAATATAAAATTTAATTTTGACGAATTAATTATAACTGCTGTTGCCTTTAGGCCCATTCATACTGTCTGTCACGTCAACATCATGGCACCGTCACGTCAAGTGTATTCACACTATCCGCCATTGCATTGCATATCAATTCGTCTGTCCCAATATGTGATGCAGAAACTTAGGTTATCAGTGCTTCTCTGCTTTATAGAAAATGGAATTGAGGGAGCAACAATGCTAAAAGTTACTGACTGTCAAAGAAAACTTTGCAGTGTATGTTTTTGGCCAACTTAGTGTGGATAAGAGCTGGGAAGTGAAACATTTCAAAACTGCGATATCTATTTGCAGGATCATATTTTATTAGAGGTTTTCATAGTGGTACTTTTTTCGTTAAAACTGAGCTTAATATTGTGTGTTGTTTATTTGTGAATACTCAGCATTTGCAAATGTTAACCCATAACTTTTATCATAACATAGTTGTTATGAGGGACATTTTTAAGTGTTCGTGAGATAAAATGAGTCACTTTTTCTGCAAAAGTCGAATAAAATGCTTCAAAAACAGTGACTGGTTTTTTCATCAGGAATGGCACCTTTAACATTATAGTTTCCCTTAAGTATAACTAGCTTACCCGTTGCTCAGTTACAGCTCTTGCATTGGTGGCCTAAGTCTTATATGTTCCTTGTAAAGCTCCTGTGTCTTCTGTAGTAACCTCATTTTAAGAGCTTTCAGTATTCCAGCACCATACACAATAATATATTGTGAAAAGTGGTAGTACTGCCAAGGTTCAATGATACAATTCATTACACACAAAATTAAGGTAGCAATCATGCTTCAAAGAAAGAGAAGTTATTAATACACACTGAACATTTCTGTAATTACATAATTACATTAGCACTTAATTAACAATGTGCAGACTTTCAACTGTGGACATTCTCAAGGTACAGAAAAGAGCTGTTAGAATATTGAAAAGAGTAGGCCTGGAAGGCTGGAAATTCTGACAGTACCAAACGAATAAATCTACAAAAACATAATGCACATAATCAAAAATCTTCATATGTATACCACAATCAGCATAATTCATGACTGAAACTATATCAAGACTATGTCGAGCAGTGATATCTCTTAAAATAAATTTTTGGTAACCAACTGTTTGACAATTAAATGAAAAATATTATTTTCTATTGCGGAAGAATGACGCATTTTTCCCTCAAATGGAGCGAATTCTTATAAGAGTACAATCGACAGTACTAATGACACCAGGAAATCCGTTCAGTTGCCTCCAACCACACATAACAAAGCGCACTTCTCTTGAAGGAAACCTTACAAAACAAGGAGACATCGAAGCTTTAATGTCCAATACATCATTAATTATTATCTGCGCTGTTGCAGAATGTACAATACTAATGTCCCCAAAAACCATATTAAATGAAGCAATTGCATAACGTGTGTCATTAATGTAATCAGTATGCTTTTATCGGTGAAATGAGGTAATTATATTCAGTAAAAAACCTGTCATTAATTTGGTTTAACAACCAAACAACAACACTGTTTCTTTCGACAAACGAAATCTTTCTTCAAATGTCTTGTCACCATAATCTTCAAAAGGGTTCCACTTTCCACAATCACTATGTTCAAGTTTCAGTCCCGATTTAAATGATCACGGTATAATAATTATTCGTCAGTTCCATTCAAAACATCAGCGCTCAACTCCCTCATTTAACTTTGATTGAAGTTGGTGCATTAGAATTTTGGACCACAGTTATACGCTGATTTAACTGCATTTAAAATTTAATCAAGGTTGGTTCACTCAGCAGTAATCCTGTTTAATTCTTTTACTTTTTATTTATTTATCTTTTGCACTTACATATATATTTCTCTAGTTGTTTATTTCATGTTTTGATTGACGTCACATTACATTCACATTCAAATATTAATATCAGTTGTCAACATGACGTTGTGTATGACATCATGGATCAAAGCAGATGGGTGGCGCCCAAACATCAAATATTGCCCTAGGCTTCACCTATATAGGTCAGGTGTAGTTACCGATACCATATCTTCTCATTCTAGTTTAACTTACATATCTTGTTAACAAAAACTCATCGAATGCAAACAGATGCTTGTTTTATGCTAATTACAAAGATGCCTGATCAATGTGTAATTATAAAAAAAATCCTTGGATGCAAACATATCCACATTTTATGCTGCTCACAATGATGTTCTGATCAGTTGAACTGTACCTACTGTCCTGACTGCCTTGCAAGACAGTGTTGGCAACTATGTGTCATTGGCATTAGCCAATTGCATGACAACACAAATGTTTTGACATGAAATCTTCGTTTTATGAGGGCAATTGCTTTTACTGAGCAGACAAGGGTACATACAACAACCATAGAGCAGGAACAGCATTATTTCTTTACCTCATGGGATGTACAAAAAATAAAAAATAATCTAAGGATATTAACATCTTGGCAAAAAAATTATACAGTGTTGTTAATGTTGTCAACATAATCACATGAGGCCGCTGGTGTGGTATGTAAAATTTTACCACCATGACTGAAGGGTCTCATTCATACATTCACCAGTAGTGCATGATTTAGGCTCTTTCACTGACAACGTGTTGACATCACATGCACTATACAAACACATTTCGCCGATTACACTGAAATAAAGCAAAAAAAATATTCTATCTGTTTTGTCACTGAGGATTTTCGCATTATACCGGTACTTTTCTACATCTGCCATTTACCACCAAATGATATCTACTTCCACAAACAATTGTTATCCACTAATTCAAACAGGATAAAATTTTACATATGTAAGAAATCCTATATACAATACTCACGGTTTGTTTTAATTCACAAGATGCAAACACAGTCTAACATATACAGTCAGGACACTTCCACTGATTTTTGTTATACGCAAGGACAGCTGCACTCAAAGGGGCTGGCAAGGTACACTTATGAATACTACATCGGATGAGTGCGCATAGTGCCGAATAAATTGAAGGGAAGGTATGTAGCGCCATAATAATAGTAATAACCAGAAAATAACTCCCCATCTATCTTTATGAGGTTTCCTGAGAACCATTAGAAGGTTGTTGTTGTAGTGGTCTTCAGTCTGCAGAATGGTTTGATGCAGCTCTCGACAATACCCTATCCTGAGCAAGCCTCTTCATCTCCACATAAGAACGGCAACCTACATCTGTCTGAATCTGCTTACTGTATCCATCTCTTGGTCTTCCTCTGCGATTTTTTCCCCACTCACTTCCCCCCAACGCTAAATTCACAATTCCTTGATGTCCAAGAATGTGTCCTACCAATCTATCTCTTCTTTTAGTCAAGGTATGCCAGAAATTTCTTTTCTCCCCAATTCTGTTCAGTACCGCCTCATTAGTTACATGATCCACCCACCTAATCTTCAGCATTCTTCTGTAACACCATATTTCAAAAGCCTCAATCCTCTTCCTGTCCGCACTGTTTATCGTCCATGTGTCACTCCCATACAAGGCAACACTCCACACAAATGCCCTCAGAAAGGACTTTCTTAGGCTTAAATCAATATTCGATGTTAACAAATTTCTCTTTTTCAAGAACGCTTTTCTACCCATTGCCATTCTGCATTTTATATCCTCTGTACGTCGACCATCATTTGTCATTTTACTGCCCAAGTAACAAAAGGTATGAAACAATATGAATAAAGATTTCATGTAAGACAAAAAGGAAATTGTATCTATCAGCCAAGAGTAGTTGCAATGATGATGATTTAACTAAATATAAGGAATACTGTAAAATATTTTAAAAAGTTATTCAGGCATTTAAACACTTGCACTATGTAAAGAAGATAGCAACACAGGAAACCAAATAAAAACAATATGGGACATAGTGAAAGAGGAGACTGGTAGAACCAGATAGGAACAAGTGCAGGTAGCATTAAGAAGAGATGAGACATTAGTAACTGATGGGCATAGTGTGGCAAATCTATTTAACTTGTTGTTTACATCTGTTACTGATATTAAGAGGTTGTCTGGGTCAGTAAATAATGCCCTTGAATATCTGAAACTAGAATTTACATATAACTTCACGTACATGAATGTGTCACTCACTTCCCCACAAGAAATAACTTTCCATAATCAAATCTTTAAAAACAAAGCATTCTAGTGGTTATGATGAAATATCAACAAAGTTAATTAAAGCGTGTTCTTGTGAACTTAGCACAATTTATGTTATTATAATATATAATATTTTAAGTCTATTATAATGGGAACATTTCCTGATTGTCTAAAATATATGTACATTAAACCTCTAATTCAAGAAGGGGGATAACGAAATACCATCAAACTACGGACCCATTTCACTTTTGCCAGCATTCTCAAAAATTCTAGAAAAGGTAATGTACAAACAGCTTCTCAACCACTTAACCTCAAATGGCATATTGTCTAGAACACAGTTTGGCTTCCTGAAAGGTTCCGATTTCGATAAGGCTATATACATTTACAGTGAGACTGTACTTAATTCATTAGATAATAAATTGCAAGCAGCAGGTATTTTCTGTGATTTGTCAAAGGCATTTGATTGTGTGAACCATAGCACCCTTTTAAGTAAATTAGAATTCTATGGGGTCACAGGAAATGCTACAAAATGGTTCAAGTTGTACCTCACTATCAGGAAACAAAGGGTATCAGTGCAAGTGATAGTGAATTAAGCCAACAGTCATCATCGGATTGGAAAGAAATTACATGTGGTGTCCCACAAGGATCCATCTTAGGGCCATTGCTTTTTCCTGTGTACATTAATGACCTCTCATTAGTTACACTACCAGAAGCAGAAGCGTTTTGTTTGCAGATGATAGAAGTATTACAATAAAAATTACGTCAATTACGTTATAGAAAGGTCTGCTAATGATATTCTCATGAACATTAATAAATGGTTTAAAGCCAACTCATTGTCATTAAACTTTGAAAAGACTCACTACATGCAGTTCAGAACATGTAAGAGATTTCCCATCAGCATATGCATTAAGTATGAAGAAGAGCAGAGATAGAAGAGGTTGACAGTTAAATTCGTGGGATTACAGCTTGATAATAAATTTAGTTGGGAGGAGCAAACCACAGAACTGCAGAAACGACTCAACAAATCTGTATTTTCGAGTGTTGTCAGACATAGGAGACATAAAAATAGCAAAGCTTGCATACTTTGCTTACTTTCATTCCCTAATGTCATATGGTACAATATTTTGGGGTAACTCTTCAAGTCACTCAAAAGTCTTCAGAGTCCAAAAGCGTGTAATATGTATTATTTGTGGAGTGAATTCATCCCGTAGAAGCCTCCTCAAAGAACTGGGTATATTAACTACTGCCTCTCAGTATATTTATTCCTTAATGAAATTTGTCATAAATAATATACCCCTTTTCCCAACAAACAGCTCAGTTCATACACACAATACAAGCAATAAAAATGATCTACACAAGGACTTAAATGCACTTACTTTAGCTCAAAAAGGGGTACACTACTCAGGAACACACATTTTTAATAATTTACCATCAAGTATAAAAAATTTAGCTACAAATAAAGATCACTTTAAGAGGAACCTAAAAGACTTACTAGTGGACAACTCCTTTTACTCCATTAGTTTATTTCTAAATTGTACCAAATGATGCATGTACTCATACTGTGTTAGTATTATTATATTATCAGCTAAAAAACATCTTAAAATGTATGTATCTGTATTTATATTATTAGTATTATCTATTATTCAATTTGTAAATTTTGTTTCCTTACATGTTCCACATCCACGGGGATCTCCTCAAAATGGATCTATGGAACGAAAAACTAATCTAATCAGATACTTTTCAGGACAGTTTATTTACTTGAAATCTACGACTTTTTAATCAAGAATTTCTGTTGCTATTAAGAGCAAAAATTGCTAATAAATAACAGAAGACCCATCCTTCTACAGAAAGACATCGGTTTTCTACTTAGAAACATCAGGATTTTTTAAGTAGATTTCCAACCAAATCAGTAAGTGTTAAACATAGAAAAATTATATGAAATGGTTTACCTACTTTATTAAATGTACCAGATCAGACACTACAACTGTAGCTGAAGGGAAATCCTCACAAGCATGACAATCAAATATCAAAGGTGAAAACACAGTTTTCTAATAAAGCAGAAACCAAATCCACAATTTTTACTACAGCTGAACCTCAAACAGCAAGAATCTTCAAGAGATTCGTTTTATAATCAAAAGTAATTATACTCAAAAGTATTTGGTTTTATAACAAAGACGACTGAAGAGTGAAAATTTTCCAATCATTAGATTCCATATCAAATTTTTACAGGCCAAAGAAAGTTCCTGTCATATAGGAACGGTCCACAACAGGAATTAATGTTTCTCGTCTGTTGATATTCCTTCACGTTCAGCGTAGTAGGCTACAAAATATTCGTAAGTATTTCATTATGAATAAGTTATTGTTTATATAACTGAATCTGGGAAATTCGGCTTTTTTAGATTGATTTCAAAATCATTTGTCTCTCTATATTTTACTAAAGGTTGGAACGCAAAAATTACAGAAACTATTTGGTTAATTACGTAGATAAGTAATTTCAATCAAACATTTCTCTTGTGGCACCTTGCCCACAATTAGAAGCATTAGTGTCACTGCAACTACAGTTGTAAACAACTGCCACAGCAGTGAGTGTCACGACTATCTATGTTAGACATACATACATATGTAGTCATATAAATATTATCTATTGAATAGTTACAGTGTTAAATCGTTAAATCATTGTGGCGTAACGGGCTGTCACTGGTGGGCTTTCGACTAGCGACTTTAGCGAGCATGGAGAGTGACCCAGCGTGGATGGCGCAAATGTGGTTATTCATATGTATTGAATAGTGAACTGCATTGGCCAATTTTTCATTTGAATTTCTACAAAAACGTTTTTTCGTTTGGAAGTAAATGGGATACACTTTTCATGGATGCTATCTCAACTTCCACTGTATGATCTGCAATATAGGCTACACAGTTTCATGCTATAAGGCTTTGATACAAAAGTGTATTTTATTCACTTAGCCTATGTTGGTGGCAATTTACTCCTCACACATTTATAATTACCGAGTTCAAATGCTCCCCATCTTAAGTACACATACAAGCACCAAAATTCTGCTTGTCTTAGAAACTGATCACGACTAATCATGTAGGTTTATCCAAGTGAAACTCATTTCATGTGCCAAAAGAAACCTAACAGAAATGCTGACAGAATATTGCTCTATAAGGTAGAGAAATAACATACATAGTTATAATACTAGATATAAAAACAGTGTATGCTCACAGGTTTAAGGTGAAGAAAATCAAACTACTTTTAAATGCAGTATGATAGAAATTCACCACCTTTGCAGAAGAAATAAAAGTAATAATATACAGCACACACTAACAGAAAAAAATGTACAGAATGTGCTTTTAATTTATGGGCATATTTTAATGAAATGCTACTTAAATGTGTTACAGTAACTGTGTGCAATGCCATCAACATTAGTACTTTATTAGCATACATTACTACCAGGAAAATTTAAATGAGGTAATACTCAAGTTACATGATCCTGGTACGATTGGAGTGGTTTAAGCCAAACTGAAAAGAAGTGCTTACTATTTTCTTTAATCACTCTATATTTATCTTATACTATCAATGTACACAACATAAACATTGTTAGTTCCTTTTTGTCCTGTTTTCCCCAAAGTTGCTGTATTATAATATGAAAGTGTAGATATTTAGGTTATCCATCTATGCAACGAAATTTATTATATATAAATTTTGTGGGATTAACCAAGAGTAGGATACATCATTTGGCTCTGACCAGTGACGTCATATATGTAGCAAAAATATGGAAGTAATAATATTTAAACATTTGACGAATATCAAGAAATATATAGATTATTAATAACCCAAAATTAATATGATGAACGAGTTTGCATATATAAAATTATTGGCTAGTTTAACAAATACGTATGATAAATGAAACACATGTTCTCCATTAATTTTTTATTATTAAAGGAAACAATGAACTATGTTAAAATTATTTACATATTATAACGAATGTACACCAAATATTTTTAAGGATGTTATTCTTGGAGGTGTAGTGTCTGAAACAAAATCAAGAAAGAAGTTACAGTGTTACATACAAGAAATATACTTCTCTTTTGATTATAATATTATCACATTCTAGTACAAATCCATAAGATTTCCTTATAAGATACAGGTACGATAATACTAGCACAAAAGTGTAATGTAATAATATATTTTTCTATTTATCCAAACAAGTCAGGAAATACATGTTTCATTTGCGACTAAATGTCGATATGTCATAAGATATTTGTATCATTTTCTTTACTTGAGGGTGTGGGGCCAAGTCTATTCAACAATACAGTTTTTAAATTATATCAAATGTCGCTATTTCTTGAGATATCTGTATTTCATTCTTTACTTGAGTGGGAGGGGGGGTCAAGTCTAGTGTATGATACAATTTTTTGTAAAATTTTTACGACGCTTCTCGCTTATATTGGCAACACATGAATATTGCGCGAAAAAAGAGGACCAATGCCATGCCAAAATTCACTCAGGCTATGAAAATGTAATATGATTTGTTTACCTTCTCTCCAGTTTTGCAATGTTTTTATGGGTTTTTCCTCGTTTCTGAGCCCATTGCCACATCATGGTTCAAATATGGGCTGGTTATTCAAATTCATGACCTGTTTTGTTCGTAAATTAAAGTAGATATGTCTCTGCCGTAGATGATATGAGCTCGTGAAATTTTTGAACCATCTTGCAAATCTCTCATCATTTGGGACATTGAAATTAGGATTAATATTGTGCTAAAAGTGAACCACACGGCAACTGGTGTTACTCTTGTCCATAACAAAAAGCACAGAAAGAAATAGTGTCCTGAACATTGAAATTGCTGTTGAATACGATATTTTTAATATATTGTGACCTTGCAGTTTCTCCAAATGAGAAAATCTTCTGAGAACATTCCCAGTCATGTTGTCGGTAATGGAGTGTGGATTGGATACTGTTAAGTAGGCAACTAATACTTCTAACTGGAACAATATCACAAGGGATGTGTCTGTCAAGGAAATTTATAATTCAAGAGACATATGAAACTCCTTGTAACACTTTGTTTACATTGTGAGGTGGTGATCCAATATTATGATACGTTCCAGAAAGGATGAAGCCAAGATAGCTTGTATTTAAGTTTATTTGGACGACCAGTTTCGATAGTCTCTGTCATCATCATCATCTGGTCAAAAAATTTGTTAGATAGCCATCATCTTGTAATATCAACAGTTGTTGTATAAAATACTTTAAAGTGCATAGATGCACTACATCATTGTAGTAAAAGTTCAGAAATATAGTACATCTACGAAAGAGTTCCGCATGCTGTTATGCTTTATGTGGCGCTTGTTGAGAACTTCTGGGGATCAAAATAAAACATTTACGTATGTTATGTAGGCAATTTCTGAGTTCTAAGTGCATGTCTTGCATTGTAATTGGGTCAAGGTCATAAAGTTCTGCCTCCTCCATATATATATACGACCATTTCGTCATATCTTTCTTCCTGATAAACTTTGAGTTGACGGTTTAGAGTGACGTCTTAATCTATATGTAATATTATGTTTTTTTAGTGGTAAATTTCAAATATTCCACAATGAGTTAGTTTTTTTCTTTCATTTTCTTTTTTTCTACTGAGATCGGATATATGAAACTGAAAAATACTTTATGTTTTGCAACAGCATAACAGAAAAGACTGAAAGAAACAGTTTACATCAATAAGATTGTAGGTTGATAAACCATCATCATCACCATCATTAGATACTGATTATCCCTTTCAGCGTTCAGTCTGAAGCATAGTACCTCTAATAAAATTCATCCATTGTCCCCGTTTCAATGCTAACATTCATGCCTAATCTGATGTTAAGCCTTTTACTGCAAAATCCTTCTTCACTGAATCTAACTACTTTCTTCTTGGTCTACCTCGACTCCTCTTACTCTCCACTGTCGCACTCATGAGATCTTACGTAACCTTGCTTCTCCCCATGTGTGTACCATGACCTAACCATCTCAATCTATTCAGCCATGGCGTATTAGCTTTGGTGCCCGTGGCCTTTTGCCATTGGGAATTCGAGTTCCCACTTGTGCATCTGTTTGTGTTCCCCTTATGTTAGTTTACCTTAGTTTGAGTAGTTTGTAAGCTATGGACTATTAACCATGTAGTTGTGTCTGATAGATTTACAAACATATGAACATTTGAGTTCAGCCTGTTCACTATAACTGCTTCGTCTATGGTGTTCATTCCCAGTTATTATTTGATTTCATCATTATGGACGCCATCCTGCCATTGTTCCCATCTATTAGTACCTGCAATAATTCTTCCTACTTTCATATCCATAACCTCATCCTTATAAATAAGGTAACCTGTATCCACCAACTTTCACTCCCATAGAACAAAATTGGTCGAAAGATAAAATGGCACACTGCTAACTTAGTCTTGGTACTTACTTACTTCTTGCAGAAGAGTGTATATCTTAGCTGAGCACCCATTGCATTAGTTTTGCTACACCTTGATTCAAGATCTTTCACTAAGTTGTCATTCTGTGACAAAATACATCCTAGGTACTTGAAACTGTCTACCTGTTCTTAGTTTCTCCTATTTGTCACTCAATCTGTTTAAATCTCTTTTCCACAGACATTACGTTTGTTTTGGAGATGTTGATCTTCATATCATAACCCTTAAACCTCTGATCGAGCTCTGAAATATTTTATTGCAACCTTTGAATCGAATCTGCCTTCACAACTATATCATCTGCATATGAGAGACTGATTATTTTGTTTCCACCCATTTTAATCCCGCACTGCCAATCTACTGTTTTCAACATATGATCCATGAATAGTATGAACAACAGAGGTGACAGGTTACAGCCTTGTCTTACCCCTGAAATTACTATGAACTTAATATGCCATCTACTCTTAACCGCTGCCCGACAGTCTACATGAAACCTCTAATTGCCTGTAGAAGGTTACATCCTATTCCCTAATTTGTAGGACTGTAAGTAGTTCTCATCCACTGCGATCATAAACCTTTTCTAGATGTATAAAACATAGATACAATTCCCCGTTCCACTCATAGGACTTCTTCTTTATCTGCTGCAAACTAAAGATCTGGTCCTAACAGCCTCTAAGATGCTTAAATCCACCCTTATTTTAATCTAACTTATCTTCAACCGATACTCACACTCTTCTTTCAACAATATTTGGGAATATTTTACCCATAATGCTAATTAAAAAGATACCTCGATATTTGTTACAATCCTTTGTCTCCGTGTTTGAAAATTAACATGATTACCACTTTCGTACATTCAGGTGCAACCTGTCCCAACTCCCACATCTGTTTAATTATCCTGTGTAACAATTTGAGACCTGACATTCCACTGTATTTGACGAGTTCCGGCTTTATTTCATCCACCCCAACCGTTTTATTGCTCTGCAGTCTATGGACCATTCTCTCCAGTTCCTCAAATGTGATCCTGTTTACATATCATACCTATCCCATTCTATCTCAAAATCTGACACACCATTGGACGTTTCACATTCATTGAGTAATTCTTCAGAATATTGCCTCCATCTGCTCAAGACATCCACAGGATTGACAGACACCTGTTAATTCTTTCTTCCACCCCTTTTGGGGATAAACCAGTTTTCATTAAATGACATTTAAACGGAAAAAGTCAGTGCTGATGAAGGAGAAAAAGTAACAATGTGAGGAGATAAGTGCTAATGGATAAAGTAATCATGCTCTATTGATTCTCTTATAAATATCATTTGAAGTTTTTGTACGTTTAATTTTCGGTTGAAAGAAGATGGCCGGCCACGGTGGCCGAGGGGACTGAGGCGCTCCAGTCACGGTCTGCATGGCCACTACGGTCGGGGGTTCGAATCTCCCCTCGGTCATGGATATTTGTGCCGTCCGTAGTATAAGGTAGTTGATAAGTATTTCGTAAGTTTAGGGACTGATGACCCCGTAGTTAAGTCCCATAAGCTACACAAACATTTGAACATTTGAAAGAAGATGTCGATATTTTGAAATGTTTCACTTCCCAGCTCGTTACTACACTTATTTTACCAAAAGCCCTATGATGTAGGCCGGCAGGAGAATTTAGTGTTGTTGTTTTGTCAATTCCTTTATAAACTACTTCGCTTTATATCTAGATACTAACTCATATACTCAATTTCACTGTTGGATATTGAGTAAATGAACGAACTGCCGTGACAGACCTTGACGTGATAGTGATGTGATGGCCAGTTTTAGAATTCCTTGAAGTACTTATAGGAGCATGGTCTATGTGAATTGGCTTACATTGTACCTCGATTTTAGGACACTCAGCTAATAAATATCTAAATTGCCATGGAACATTTGTAATTTACAAATAGTAATAACAAAGATTAAGATGGCACAGTTGCTATAATCCGTGAAATGGCCAAGATGAGCGAGTGTGCCGAAAATAGATTAACTTCCAATATTAGCTGACAGGTGTTCTGTCAAAATTTTACGATTAAGAAACTTTGACGTGACAATCCGTTGATGGACTGTGTGAATACCGCCAGTGAAAGTGCATTGGAGCTGTTCTAATGGGATGGACATAAAGAACAATGTGAATTGGCGTTATAACGCTAATTATGAGTTTATGATGATCGTATTTAAGCAGTCAACGTATCTCACATTTTTTTTACACTTATAGGAATTGTAATTTTACATGTAATCCCTCTGATGTAACGTTTGTGGTACGATAAATTTTCATCTTCTGGAGTCTGTTTCGTGGCAGGATGCACTTGCCTGTTTAACATTGAGTGGACATTGATATCACGTGACCTGTCAACTTGTTTCAAGATGCCTTCCATATTCCATTCTGCTCTTATCAGCAACACTGAGCACTCTGTTTAACTTCGTTGCTGCTTCTTTAATTCGTTAACAGTGTTTTTTATTATTTCCTTGTTGTTGTCTTTTGGTGGACATGAGTCATAACACAAAACGTCCCAAAAGTGTGAGGAATGCAGTTCTGAGTTCAATATGCCGAAGAACTTCTACAATCACAATGGGAAAGTCCATTTAACTGAGAACATTTGTGTGTCAAGAAATGGAAAATGTAGTGTCTACAATGTGGAATTGCATTATCAAGATGCAGTTCATTAAAACGCCATCAAATAAAACGTTAGCCTATGATCCATTCGAGTTACTTCCTATCCTATAATTCTGTGACATCTAATGACTTGACATAAATCTGTACTGCACAATGAAATACTTCCATTTGTTTACATCGTTTTGTTGTAGTATTTGAATGAAAAAAGGTGATAAGTAAAGTAATGGGATTTCTGTCATCAAATACGAGAAATTGGATGATTATCTTATGCTATGGAATTTCTGTCTAAGAGACTTCACGAAGTAGTCTGATATTTTCAGTGTTTAACTGTCAAGTTTGTTATGTCAAAATACTTGCACACACATGCACAATATAATTCGTGACTGTGTATTTAGAAGATGAATGCTATACTTAATTAAATTCAATCACTATATGTGCGAATATACCCATGTTAGGCACAACTGAAAACAGTTAATCGACTACTTGTTACTCATTTAAGGATATTGACCGTTTGGCCAAATGTAACAGGGCACACCTGACATCTGAAATCTTGAATGTATTGACAGTCATCCCTTTTGCAGAGTATCTTGAACAGTGACAGATATTTTGAGTTGGTGAAGCCAACCAATGTGAAGACGAAATAAGTTGTAGTGGTAAAATGATATGCAATGTAGCACAGTATCAACATTTTAGCCAGAGTTATTTTGAAATATTTAGCAAATTTCATTATTAAAATTAAAACTTACAGGTAATAACAGGGAGAAAGGAAACAATAAACACGTTTCTGTTGAGTATTTTGTTGTGTTCTCTGGACACATAATATAAATTAAGCAAAATTCAATCACGGCCTACTGCCCAACTTTTACCCTATTTTGTTTATTGCAGATGAACAAATACAACATGAGACAGGAATACCACAGCCCACAATAAACTAAATCCTTCAACAATTTCATCAATAAATTCCGTTAGGAGCAGGACTGCAACCTTGTTTTTACATATGAGACACTCATGCGACATAAACTTCTGCCCGCTAAACGTCAGCTTAGCCAAGTGCATACTGCTACAAGACAGACCCCCATCTACAGATCAAAACCAAGGAGGTATTCTAACCTCCTTGATCAAAACTACAGACATACATGTATTTTTTTAATTTATTTTATTTGGCATTTGGATAAAAAATAAAAAAGCCATATAGCCATACAATTTACACATATCTTACATGCTAATATTTACAACAAGTAATCTCTTAGAACACTAATTTTTATGTGTTTAAAATTAAATTGTATAACAATTTGAGAAGATGACATGAATGTAAATATTATTTTATAGATACATATGTTGTTGTCATATAGAATACTCCAAAATCCACAAGGAAAATGCAAATAGGCTTTTCTTTGGTCTTCCATAAAGTTCTGTCTATACATTGTGAATTTAGAATAATTGAAAGAAATGTGATTCATATCAGCATACAAAGAATTATCACAGTCACAATAAGGCGAGTTTCGGAAGCCTATCTTATGTAGATGTGCTGGCAAACAACCATGATTAAACCGCATCTGAATTACACTTGTAATTAATTTGCTTGTGACCTTTTTATCATGGAACCAAGGTTTCTGCGGCATTGATCTTTGTATTGATGCATACCATTTGACCTTAATTGATAAAGATGATTTCCAATATTCTTTCCTGTATATATTTATTTTTGTTTTGATCCACTGATTAAGATCCGATGGAGGAACTTGAGCATGAAATTATGTGTGGAGTTCCTCATCAAGTTACAGGAATGAACTGTAATTTTGCTGAATTGGCTTAATGTTCGCTGCTAATACCAGTAAAGGAAGCTGATTTACATTTACATTGTTCTGAAGAAACATTGTTTACAGTTGAGTAAGGTGACTATGTAAAATATGTCCTGAGTTTTGTATCTTCCTTGGAATTTGTTTGCTAAATTGCATCTTCGGATTCATAAATGCATTTTTACTGCTTCAGCAAACAATGCATTGGTGGGTGTAGATAGTATGGTTCCCAAACATATCCTGAGACTTCTAAGCTGTAGACTGTCAAGCTTAGCCAATGTTTTTAGTTAACTACTGCCATACAGGAAACTTCCATAGTCCAAAACTGATCTTATTAGAGATCTATATAATATCAGTAACACAGAAGGGATGGGCTCCCCACCAAGTGCCAACAACTGATCTCATAACATTCATGGATTTTTCTATTTTATTTCTTATATACGTTATGTGATAATTCCAAGTGCAACACATGTCTAAAATCATGCCCAAAAACTTTAGCGACAGTTTGACTGGAAATTCTCTTTCTCCCAATCGAATGAAAGCGGCTCTTCCTTGAATTCTTTATTTTGTAAAGTAGACTACTGTGGACTTATTTTATGATAATGTAAGGCCCTGTTCATCAAGCCACTGTGTGAGTACTATGACTGCTTGATCTAATAAAGACTCCACTGTATGTAATCTATTGTCTATAGCATATATACATATGTCATCAGCATACTGGAGAGTTTTGATTCATGGAGATAAAATATATTCCTGGTCTGATGTGTAGTAAAGGGCTTAAAATACCCCCTGTGGTAAGCCTTTATCGTATATATTTCTTGGGCCATATAATTCATAATTATGCTGAACAAATATTTTACGTTCAATTAAAAAGATTTGATTCCTGACGCAAAGCTAGACAGAATACACAAATTTAATAATTTCTGAAAGAGAACCAGGATTAATACATTATCATAAGCTCCAGAGGTATCTGTGAAAAGAACGGTAAGGATTTGCTTCATTTTATAAACTGTTTGAATTTCTGTATTTAAAATCGAGGGATTATTTAGCGTTCTTTTTCCCTTGCAAAAGGCAAATTGTGGTTTTGGGAGTAAATTTCTAGATTAAAGCCACCATTCCAGTCTATTTTTAATCATATGTTCAAGTGTTTTACTAATGCAAGTTGATAATGCAATTGGTCTGAAGCTTTTTTCGTCAAAATGATTGGCGTTAGGCTTTGCAACAGGAATAATAATCTGAGTTGCCCACTCAGACATCAATTATTCCTTCATCCGTATTCTATTATAAAGTCTTAATAAACTTATTTGAATTATTTTAGGCATGTTTTGTAACATTGAGTAATGAAATGAATCTATTCCAGGGGCAGAATCAGAAGCTAATTTTAGGACACTTTGAAGCTCTGCATATTGAAATGGCTGACATAAAAAGTGCCGAGTACTCCACCGATGGAATTGTGATTGGAAGGGGTACTGATGGTGGACATAGTCTATCCACGAAAGCTTCTACATTAGAGACATCCAGCTGTATACAGTAGTTTATTACTGGCGAAAATCTGTTTCTTGACACACTGCCGAAGTTCTGATATATTCGTTTGTTTATTCATATTCTCACAGAAAGTTCGCCAATTAGCCTTTTTTTGTTGTTTTAGAAAATTTCTATATCGTGCCTGTGTTTTACAAAGTTTAAGTTATCTTATGATGGATTCCTCCCGTATGAATTAAGTGCTAGTCGTCGTCTGGCGATTGCTTTAGAGCATTATGAAGACCACCAGTTTGAAGGAGTTCTTTTTTTTTAAAATGTGCTGACTTATTTCGTGGAATTGATTTGTCTGCTGCATCCAAGATGGCATTTCGTAAATCTTCATATAACTTTCTCACATTTGATGGTTCACCAAGGTTTAAGATGATTTGTAGCAGATAGGCTTTATAAACATCCACTGTGCTGTTTTAATATTCCATCCACTTTTTATGTCTTTTTGTGGTAAGATATTGTCGTTGATGATCAGCAAAATAGGTAGATGGAAATGTTGGCAAATTGAGGAGAACATAAAGTTAAGTCCACTGCAGATGGTCGATGAAAGGGGTGAGGTGATAACGCGGGAGAACCGTCATTTAATATGATTAACTGATTATCTTCTATTGCAATTAACAAAGAAGCTCCTTCTCCATCTGTGAATTCGTTGCTCCAACGTATTCTGTGGCAATTCAAATCTCCACATATAATAAATGGAGTAGTTAATTGCTGAAAGAATGTGCTCCAAATATCAAGCTCTATTTTATTTCTTGGCAAATTATACAATGACATTATGCAATAAGTAGATGAACTGTGAAAGATTTTAATGGCTACAGCTTGAAGATTGTCATTAATTAACTGAATATCAATATTAGAAAATGGCGTACTCTTGTGAACCAAAATCACAACACCAACATTTCCATCAAATCTAGCAGATCTTATTAAATTGTAGCCCTTGAAAGCTATAGATATATAAGATTTAAGCCATGTTTCTGATATGCAAGCAAGCATTATCTTCTGTTAGATAAAAACGAGCTCTCATTCCATTGTAAAATCCTTAAATTACTTATTTTGGATGAGGGATATCAATTAACTTCTTGGTTTGTGCAATAGTTCAAGAAGCCTGGTTTTAACTGTCTGAGTATCCACTGGATCATTTTGTTGCAGTTGATCTATAATAGAAAGAATTAAATGAAATATTTTGTCTTATAAAGTGTTAGTTGATTCAGTTTCCTTATCATCTTGAGAGATCTGTTGCGATCAGAATGGATTAAATTCAATGTGAATTCCCGTTAAACCTCCTAGGTCAAATCTTACGTTTTGCATTGTTTGTCTGTACGGTTCGGTGTTAAATTCTGAGACATTATAGACTGTTTGGCATTATGTTTTTTGTCCAGTTAAATTTGTGAAAAAAGTTGCGAATGCAATGGCTGTTCGTTTGGTGCTCATTTAATAAGTGATCTTTTGCCTGATGGACAAGCTTTAATTAGAGGTAACACAGCATAATTAGAAGTGTCTACTACAACACTTTTTGTTTCCTTAAAAGAAGGTGCATATCCTTGAGTGACACCTGAAAAGGAATGGTATCGAAGGAAGTTCTCTGACTCTCGATAGGAAATGGAATTTTGTGTAGCAAATACGTTGATCTGTTTCCTGAATGCATATCCTGTCAGTTGCTTCATGTGGTTCATGGCAATACATGCACTTGACTGTTGTGCTAGTGCATTGCAAGTGAGAGTGGTGTTCCTCACATCTTTTGCATCTATTCTGAGTACATTTTTTCCTATATGACCGAATCAAAGACAATTAAAGTATTGTTTAACAGAAGTGATACACAGTTCTCCCTCACATCTTGTACCATGTAAATAGACATATTGTGGGAGAAACTAAGAATCAGAAGTTAAGACACTTTTTGAAGTTTCACTGTTGTTTCTTCATTATTACAAATGGCCTTATTTGTCATTCTTTTTACATTAATGACTTCTGGTGGTGATGAGATCTCTTGTAAGATTTCTTTGTATACTTGTTTGTATACTAAACGTGACGGAATGAACGGATTTATGTTTTTGGGTGACCAGAGTGGAGATTTAAGTAATAAATTTTCCATGTATGGATTAATAGTATCAATTTTTATTCTGTTGCGACCTATTTCCTTAATAGTAAAAATTTGGTCTTTCTTTTCGGGATAGCTGGAGTGAATTATTTTTCCTACAGACATAGGATGTAAGTAACCAACATGATTTGTTGAACTTTCAATACGGACTGAGTAAGGTCCAACGACATTTTCTCTGTACCGTCTGATTTTAGGATAGAGTAACTTATTGTCTCCAACCTGTGAGCTGCCCACATTGTTAATTATGTTCTTATCCAAGATGATTTACGTTGCCGGTGCTGTATGTTTCTCAGGTTTGCTGTTTGTAATTTCTGCTTGTCTTTTCCTGGATGAAGGCTATCTTGCGGTTCCATGGTGAGAGCTGCATTGTGTGGGCCTAATGCCTGTACCACATTTGGCGACAGTTGCCAATGGTTTCACGTTTTCAGACAGTCTGTTCTGACCTGCGTCTCCGTATTCCCTGCTACCCATAATACAGAATTCAAACTGTACTTTTAAAGGGATTAAATAAATTATTCACTTTTTTTAGAAGAACTAAAAACCAACGCGCTTAACCCAAGTGAAAAATCAGTGATCTCTATACAAGGAGGTTAGAATTCTAAACCTCTTTGATTCTAACCTCCTTGTGTTTATACATCAATCATGGCCTCCTTATTGAGGAGGCCGTGCATCAATGGACGACACACATGTATGTCTGTGACAAGACCCCACAATTCTGTACGCAACCGTCTGCGAACAGTGGGCAAATTGAAGAGCGCCTTGGTGGCCATTAAGGTGGTAAACTTCTGCACGAGCTTTAAATGTGCATAAGACTCTTTTGATTGGAGGGTGTATTCATTCGATATAAATCGCGAAAACTATGTTTCATTTAAATATATAACTACATAAGAACTTCAGACTCTGAATATACAGCAACTATCGGTTGCATGTAAATTTATTACACATATGGTGTAGCAACCGGCCAACAGCTATTCTTCTTCATAACTAAACCGAATTGTAACGATTAGTTTTTTAGCGTTTTAAGTGCAGCATAAGAGCAGAATATATCGTTGTTTTTTTTTTTTTGCACTTTTTCAGTATATTCCATAACTTTTTCTTAACTAAGTGCATCAAACATTAGCATTAGGGTATGTAAGACGAATATTAGTACTTTTAATGCTGTAAGCCAAATAGCTTACATTAGTGTGAACTGCTCAAAAGTCAGCTACTATCGTCATAGGGTTCAGTTTAACAACATGCATTTAGTGTGGCTATGTGTCATTCATATACAGTATGGAAACATACACAGTTCTCCAAACCCCTTTCAGTTGTTATACCTATATGTAAAGTAGATGACCTTTAAATTCTGTGTTACTACTTGCTAATATTAACTTCACTAACAAAAATTCGAACTGCAGTGAGGCAACTGATGTCTGGACCGAAATAGATAATTTACACTATCATAAAATGAAACTTTTAAAACTTCCTGTCCACCTGTACTGCCTAAAGTAGCTACCAGTATTGTAAAAGCCTATCATTTATTTCTTTCAAAATCCTGTATTGTCTTGACTAAGAGCCACTTAAGAAAGAGAAACTATTTCTGAACACAAGTAGTAGGTCTAATTGTATTCCTGAGAGGTATAAATGGGAAGACAGTATTGTTCTCTTTATTCCTTTCTTAAATCGATTTATGCACTTAAACGCTGAGCAGCTCTTCAACAGCGTGTTTCATGTGTACTGCAATAGTCAAATACTACAGACGTGAATACCAACTGAGTATATTTAGCTCAGTATGATGTATCTACTAGCAACAGCCTTATTAATCTCACACTTACCACTAAGATGGCGACCGGCCGAAGGTTCAAATTAACCTGCAACAGCTGCGCCGTTTTTTATAAGATCTTTGGTGTGTGATATAACTGTATAACCAAAGTTATTGTTTGTTTATTTCTTTGACTTCGGTTTCAAACCATTCAGTCATTTCTTGGTTAAAATCAGTGCCATATAATACTATTATTTCCTTTCTTTATTTTATATGCCCAAATTGCTTTAGTAATGACCATTATTTTTTAATCTTTCCGTTACATATAAACTCGATTATGGCTTCGTAGACTTTTGTGTTGGATTCGTATAGTAAGGACTTGATTGTCATTGGTTGTGGCACTTTATTTTTGATGACAGATGATAAAAAACCTTTCCTCGCTTCTTCATATTTTGGGCACTGAAAAAATAAATGGTTCGTATCTACTCGCGAGATGCCATCACAATCACAAGCCTGTGTTTGATTTATATTCAATCGGTATAAGTGTTCAGGGAATGAGCCATGGTTAAATCTTATTCTACTTAATGTACTCGTTGCTTGTCAGGGTCCATTGACTATATCAAACCATGGTCTTTTAGGTATTCTATCTTGTATATGAGCATAGTTGCATCCTTTGTAGCGTGAGCTATGTGTCCATTCTTCTTGCCAAGGGTCAAATGCCCTTTTGAGAATTATATGTCCATATTCGGTGTAAGGAAGTTTTAGCTCTAGTTTTGTCCCATTACTTGTTGCCTGCTTTGCCAGCTGATCCACTTTCTCGTTGCCTGGTATGCCACAATGTGCCTTCACCCACATGAATATGATCTTTTTCTGTCTTCTCAGACTTTCATGATACCATAGGCGGATTTGTAGCAGGTATTCATTCGTGGAGAGTTTTATATTAGACATTGCTTGTAGTACACTCTTACAATCTGATAATATTACAAAGTGTGAGTAATTCTGATTTATAGTGTACTGTATCGCCTTTAGAACTGCATATGTCTCAGCCAAGTAAATCGAAGCATTCTCTGGTAATTTAAATTTTTGCTCCATTTGTAGTTGTGGACTATAAATGGCACATCCAGTGCCATTCCCGTCAGCTCAGCTCACTTTGATCCATCTGTGTATATGTGAATTATCTTGTTTTCTGATACCTGCAGTTGTCTTTGCATGGCTGAGATCGTCTCCAAGAACTGAGTCTTTCCCTCTATTATTTGGAACGGGATGTGGTCCCTGAGCACGAAATAGTCATATTTATATATAGGCCACTATGTGTTCCATAAAATATCTCTGCTGATGTTTGCAATTTCATTGTAGGTTGTAACTATATCATACAGCTTTTTGCCCCAATTTCCAGTGGATGAATGGAACAGACGTTCTATTTCATGTATTGGGTGTTGTGAACATGACAGCTTCTCTACAATGAATCTCTCCATGAGCATCTCATGAGCTTCCACCAGTAGTGCATTTGTTGGAGTGGATTTCATTGCACCTAGGTAAGTGCGAATACATCGGTACTGGAATCGGTCTAGCTTCTCTAACTGCTTGTTTGTTGCATAGTTATAGAACATGCTTTCATAGTCTAGTCTGGATCGGATGAGGGCACGATACAAGAGCAGCATCACTGAGGGATGTGCACCCCACCATGTCCTGGTGAAGGATCTAATAATGTTCAGTATTTGTTCACTTTTTCCAATTACTGTATTAATATGTGCTATCCAAGAGAGTTTACTGTCCAAAGTCATTCCTAGAAATCGAACACTCGCCTTTATTGGTATTCTTTTGTCATCCATATGTATTATACAATCCCTTGGTACTTAAGTCTTTCTAGTCAATATAATTATTGAAGATTTCTCTGCTTATATTGTGAGTCCATTTCCCCAAAGCCACTTGCGACGGGGCGGAACATGCTTTTCCCTCTTTCTGGTGGAAAAACGTTTTGTGGTCGTTTAGGGGATGACACTAAATGATTCCCGCTTTGGTGCTGTTCCGTCCACATGAGCCTTAATACATTTTTCAATTAATAATCGAAAGTACATACCAATTATACACATTCATGGGCGTACAGGGCAAGTTGTGAAAAATATGTTCACCACATAGATGTTGTTTTAAATAAGTTTAATTTTCCTATGACACTGCACGTGTTTAAAGTTATAAAAATGTTTTTTGCGACTCGAGCCCCCACGCAACTTCGCACTTTAGCACACACACACCGGAATCCTTTAACTCAAAAGGCATACGAAAAAACGGTACTTCAGCCGCGAAAAGCTATCCCACGTTTTTACAAAAAACGCCGCGACGAGCAACCACGCTCCGCCATCCTTGGCAGTCCACACGACACTCCCCTTCCCCTGCGCGACCCGGCTTCCGTTTTTCCAGCCCCGCGGAAAAACCCCTACGTCACAAACTTCCCGAAGCTTGTATTTTCCGTGCGCGATTTAAATATGCCGATGTGTGTGGCTCTATAAAATACAAGTGCGTGGCATCAGCCTGGGGGCACTGTCATGTCATAATACCCCCACTGGCGACTTTCAAACATAGTGTAGGATGTCGCAAGTAGCACCAAAACATAACACAGATATACCCTTCAAACAAGAATAAGAAAATACAATAAAAAAAAAATCTTACAACTAGTGACAAAAATTAAATTTGGTTAAATTGTACATGTTTAAAAATCTGTATATGTGACACACATCAACAAGAACATACAAAAAAATCACTAATATTGATGGGTATGCTCCATGTCATTGTCTCGTTATGGAATGAATACCATCATTTTTAATATACACTTCCCGTTGCACTGAAAAGTTTCACTTTCAACATCCCTTGTGTTGCACTTCAGTATATAGCCACTGGTCCTTACACTTCTGTCTTTTTCAGTTTGTAAGCTGGTGCAGCTCAGGCTACTGGCAATGATTTTAGCTCTCTTGTCCTCTCAGCTGGCATGAAAGCAATGAAAGGGAGAGAGAGAGAAAACAAAAAGGAATACAAATGATTTTTCTTTTGGCAAATATATATATTATACCAGGGATCCATCAGATTCACACCCCACCTCTCTGCTATCCAGATTTAGCACAATCAAAACAGAACTTCATATAGTTACACAGAAAAGTCGAAGTCATTGTTCTTTTATTTTATATCCCTCAGGCTGCTCCAATGAAAATAAACTCAAGATGTGGCATGGTTATTGTCATTTGTATGTGGATTTAGTGATTTTAATCTAATACTGTAGCCAAATTCCCATCTCACAAAATGAAATCTTAAGAAAACTTTTTTTTTCTTTCTTTTACTTCTGACAAATCATTCAATTCATTTAATTATCTTTCATATCAGAAAATATGGTTTTTTTCTTTCTTTATTTTTTTTATAATCTTATATCCATTCTGCAAATTTCAAGAATTTCACATGATACACATAGCCTTTCCTACTTACACACACAACATGATCCCTTGGATACACAATATCCCTATACCAATATTTCTCTACCCCCAATGCACCAAAAAAATTATATATATATATATATATATATATATATATATATATATATATATATATATATATATATATATTATAGAGGAAAAATTCCTAACAGGAAAAATATATGTAAAAAATAGATGAAGTACACTTACCAGGCGAAGGGGCACAGTCAATGATAGCAACAAATAAACACACAGACACACACACACACAAACACAAGCTTTCGCAGCCTAGCTGCTTTGTCAGGCAGAAGGGAAGGAGAGGGAAAAGGAAATGACAAGGGTTTTAAGGGAGTGGATAAGGAGTCATTCCAATCCCGGGACAGGACTTACCTTGGGGGGAAAAAAGGAGGGTAAACAAATACACACACACCCACACATTTACACAGAAGCAAGTACACTTAAGCAGACATACTGTAGAACTGTAGAACGCAAAGACATTAGAAGTTAGACAGAGATGCCGCTTGAGGCAGAGGCTCTGTCCAGAGAACCAAGGCAAAGATGTTAAGATGGTGGGTGGGAATTCAAATTTAGCGGAGGTTGAGACCAGGTGGGCAACGGGAAGAGAGAATATGCTGAAGGGCTAGTTCCTATCTCCGGAGTTATATATATATATATATATATATATATATATATATATATATATATATATATATATATATATATATATATAAAACTTTGTGCATTTCCACATTATTATCACCTATTCCAAACTACCATATTTAAAACTAATTGCACTGCCTAATCCTAATCTGGGACTAATTAGAAAAACGACATCCACAGGTCTAGTGTCAACATATAAAACTCAAAATCTCCACCTCACACGTGTACTTTATAACATAATGTACTCCTTTATGTACACATTTTCACCACATCTGAATTTTGAACCCTGTCCTTACTGCTTCACATAAATTAATCACAGATATATAATAAAGTTACAAAAATAAATTTACACAAATCCTTACCCTACTATATACACTGATCATACTCTGAGATTGCTTTACCCCATACCTTTCCTCACAATACTAGGCTCATGTGGTTTTACCCTTACTGAATATTTAAATTTGGTACCTTACCTGGCTTTTCGGAAAATACATTCTTATTGTCTGTGAGTAAATAATACAGCTCCCCCTTTGCATGATCATAAATTCCCTTAGTCTTGTTTACCTTCTTTCGTATCAGTTCCTCGACCTCCGCCTCATCCATTGTACATTTGGCTATGTGCAGACGTGCCACTGAATCTTTATCACTCCTTGCACTTCTAAATTTAACCATTTTCATGCATCCTCCAGAATGGAGTTCCAGCACCTGATCCTTACAATCAATGCAAGCCCCATTTTTACACAGGAAATCATTGCCTAACACAAGATTTAGACAGAGATTTCTTATTACCAGAAAAACATGACTAAACATTTTCCCTTCTATATTTACATCTAATACAACCTCCTTAATCACTGGCTTGCTGTAAGTTCCAGTTGCATTTTTTATTCTCACCCCTGTGACTGGAAATTCAACTGTTCCTGAGGTCCTAATCTGATTGTAGAAGTCTTCTGCAATGCCACTAATAGAGCTCCCAGTATCAATCAGTGCATTTTCACATACCCCTCCAACAGTGACATTAATGATCGGCTGCACATATTCAATCACATTTTTCTCTAATTCCGTCTCTGCTAACAGGTCATCTTCTATCTCATGTATGCAGTACTTTACCATGTTGCATACCTGACTCTCACTACTAGGGCTATATGGTTTTATGTTATCATCACCTGCAAATACTTTTTCAAACACCTCTTTGAATTCTGGGTTCCTAGCATTTAGCATTGCTATCTTTCTTGCAAAACCAAACTTGTCCTTTTTCCATTCCTTTGGTTCTACATTCTTTCTATAAGATAAAAATTGGATCCAATCACTAGCTGTATATTCATGTTCCTCTTTCTCCACGCACCTTGCATTCATTCCACCCTCTTTCATACCCTCATACTGTTCACTATTGTAGATGACAAAAGTTTGTATATCATCCCCTATTTCTTGTTCATCACTAGATCCATCATTTGCAGAGTCATGTTCATCATTCATTTTATTAGTTTCCAATGAGAATAAGCTTTGTCCCCTCAATTCATCAAATTCTGGATCCCTCCCCCCCCCCAAATATTTCTTTAATAACATTATAATATGTCTCATTTTTACCACATTGCTCTCCTAATCTTTTTATATAGTCATATTTATGAATTGCCCAATCATCTGGTACCCATTTCCTAATCCAATTGACCTTTTTCACCCAGCCTTTAAATTTACTCTTCTCACCCTGTTCCCAATCTTCATTAATTATAGGTGCTTGTACACTTTTATTTACATTTACATCATCAAACCACACATCATCAACATGCACCAAACCAGATACAGCTCTTATTACACTGACATTAGTAATTGCTTTAAATTTTGGAATACCCACATTTTTCTCACACATGTTGACATTTGATTTTGTCTCATCTAGTTCAATGACTCTCTTGCTACCATTCACACATCCACTTGGCATACTCTTACATTCAATCACACACTTATGCTCCATATGCAAACCTGATTCACTCAATACAGAAGCCAAACCAATGCTGTTTTCTTCAACATCTCTCACACTACTTACTCTTTCACTAAAGAAATCTCCCACATTACAATCTTTACTTGGATTTTAATGATTTCTTCTCTTATTTGCATTTCTTTTATCGTGCTGTGTAAACCATCTTCCAACCATTTCTTCATTACCCAATATTGCATCCATATTACATATTCTTTCTTACCTTCTCTCTCTATTCTGATCATAGTTATTCCTATCTGATCCCCTGCTATCTAGCTTGTAATTATTTATCCTTCTCTCAGTCCTATTTCGTGCCTTCTATCCCGTCCCAAATCGGACCCCATTTGGAACAAATTTTAGTTTTCCGAACGTTGTCTGTGTTGTTCGTTTCTATTTTGTTCCCTTCTTATTTCTCCATTTTCCTGTGTTAACCTTTCATCATCCCTGTTATTTCTTCTCCATGAATCTCTCCAATTCCTATTGTCACCATTCCATCTACCCCCATTATTTCTCCAGTTTTCATTCACGTTCCTTTCTTGGTGGTGGTCATGCTGCTTATTTTCCCAATGTCTGGTATTCCTATCATCATTATGTTCCCTTTGGTTAGCTATATGTTGAGGCTCCCCAAGTCTAGGTTCATGTGCCATTGCATGATCTATTTTTTCTATAAAATCTAGAAACTTTTCTGTAGAGTCAGTAGGGCAGTGTATAACTTGAAACTTTAAATTCTGTGGCAACCTCCGGCAAAAAGTGTATGTTTCTGTAAGAGCTCCTAATGGTCTATCTAAGTCCACCAATTTCCTTAACTCTTCCAGACAGAATTCCTTCATAGTCTGTTTATCCCCCTTGTAAGCAACCCCATTTAAGAATTCATTTTGTAACCTGACTTGTTTGGCCTTGCTCCAGTACTTATCTAAAATTAGTTTTCGAAAGCTTCAAAGGAAACGAATTTCTCAACATATTGGTTAGCCCATGTCTGTGCAGGACCTTCTAACATTCTTTTGGTGTATTTTATTTTGCAATTATCAGTCATTCCAGGCAGGAATTGATCTTTGCATGCTGCAATAAAATCTACTACATGGTAGTTACTTTCCCCTGAAAAAGTTTTACAACTTGGTATCTGCATCCCAAACCAACCAGTATTTGCAGATGCAGAGCACAATTCTAAATCAGCCATCCTACTATTCACCTTTTCTATACTACATTTATTTACAGCTACTACCTGTTCTATTTCCTTTCTTAAAACACTTTTTGTATTTTCCAAACTTGTCTTAGTTTCATCAACACCAGCCACAATCCTTTTGTTTATGTCAATTAAAGCCTGCCTAGTGTCCTCATTCCTGATTTCACAAATCTGTTTTCCTGATTCCATCCTGTCATTCAACTTAGTCTCAACAGCACCAATTCTGGCATTCAGATCCTTTTCTCTAACTTCAAATTTTTCACTCAAATCTTCTTATCTTTTGTCAAAGTCCGAGATTATTTCATTTTTTTAAAACACCCATTGGATTTTTTATTGAGTTTCCCATTTCAGCAACTGAATTCCCCATTTCAGATTTTATACTTGTAATTGAATTTCCTATTTGTTTCCAGGCCCCCTACAGTATTTTTAAATTCAGTTATTATCCAACCCACCATTGCTTTCATTTCATCTGCCTTAGTTTGCATTGGGGCCTCAAACCCACTACCACTCTCTAAGGATTCACTATCACTTAAAACCCTATCAGTTTCGGTACTCATGGCTGGGACAAGAGAACTAAAATCAACAAAACAAAAGCCTGCTGCGACACTTATCTTTTTGTCTGTGCCGCAACTCCACTGCGTAACTGCGGCGTGTTTCCGTGCTGAGCTGCCAATGCCGAAATCGCCGATGTTGTGCGCCGCCTCTGCCGCGCCGCGTGCTGCCGCGCCGATGTCCGTCACGAATTTACCGGCTATTGCCCCCGCGTCTCCCGCCGCACACTCGCTGCCGCTGAAATTTTCTTCAACACGCGAGTCGGAATGTACTTCGCACTCGAAATGAACGAGCCTCGACGTACTTCTCACTTCAAATGGGCGAGCCGGAACTCACTATTTCACGAAATGGACGAGTCGGAACGTGTCTCAGTACACACTACACACTGTTCACGAAATGGACGAGCCGGAACGTGTCTCAGTAAACACTACACACTGTTTCGCGAAATGGACGAGCCCCCATATGCGACGGGGCGGAACATGCTTTTCCCTCTTTCTGGTGGAAAAACGTTATGTGGTCGTTTAGGGGATGACACTAAATGATTCCCGCTTTGGTGCTGTTCCGTCCATGTGCGCCTTAATACATTTTTCAATTGATAAACAAAAGTACATACCAGTTATACAGACTTATGGGCGTATAGGGCGAGTTGCGAAAAAATAATGTTCATCACACAGATGTTGTTTTAAATACGTTTAATTTTTCTATGCACGTGTTTAAATTTATAAAGATGTTTTTTGTGACTCGAGCCCCCACGCAACTTCGCACTTCAGCCCACACACCGGAATCCTTTAACTCAAAAGGCATACGAAAAAACGGTACTTCAGCCGCGAAAAGCTATCCCACGTTTATACAGAAAACGTCGTGACGAGCAACCACGCTCCGCCGTCCTCGTCAGTCCACACGACTCTCCCCTTCCCCCGCGCGACTCGGCTTCCGTTTTTCCAGCCCCGCGGAAAAACCCCTACGTCACAAACTTCCCGAAGCTTGTATTTCCCGCGCGCGTTCGCGCGCGCGTGATTTAAATGTGCCGATGTGTGTGGCTCTATAAAATCCAAAGGGCGGCATCAGCCTGGGGGCACTATCATGTCATACACTGATTTCAGTTTTTTATAGATGAAGTAAGATTATTTATTGCCTCTTGTAATATTTTGTGCGAGGTGAACACACATATGTCGTCTGCAAACAGAATAATATTAACTGCTTGAATTAATGTTTTTTCTATGTCGAAGGTATAAATTGCATAAAGCAGTGGGCTGAGTACTGATCCTTGTGGTACTCTATTGTCCACTAACTGGGGACCCTCAAGTTCATGATTCACTATAATATACACAATTCTTTCACATATTAATGTCGATATTGCTTCCACAAATTTATCCAATAATATGCTGATCTGTACACTATCATCAGAAAACAGAGCTGCTGTGTATTTATTCTCACCAAAGCCAGATAGAACTGAGTAGATCAATATAGATAAGTTGTCCATGCAATTTCTACCTCTGCAAAATCCAAATTGAGAGCCAGATAGTAAGGATGAGGGTTCTAATCACCACTCCAATCGCCTTTTTATTAGCTTTTCCATCGTTTTAGCAATAGAAGATGACAGTACGATCGGTCTATAAGATGTGGCTACCCATGGGTCTTTCCATTTTTTGTGTATAGGAACTAAGATCTGTGTCTTCCATTCTTGGACCAATTCGTAATGCATCCAGATTTCGTTATATTCGGAGGAGTAGATCTGGAGCATTTCTAGGCATATTTTGTATCATAGGATAAGTAATCTGGTCCATTCCTGGAGCTGTATTTGTGCTTTCTTTGATGACAGATATCAGCTCCAGGATATTGAACGGAGTATTGAGTATATGCTGTTCTCCTGAAGTCCAATTTCGCTTCCTAGGTGGCTTGTTGCGTACACTTGGTGAAGCGATAAGGTCACAGAATTCTTCTACCCACTCAAATGTCTGTATATGGTTGGGTGCAGGCGCTACATTCCTGAACCTGTTAACTTTGTGCCATATCTCTGACAAGTTGATGTTCTTACTTAGGCTGTTACAATAATTTATCCAGCTGTTCTTTTTGGCTGATTTTAATATTTCTTTGTTTTGCTGCTGCTTGTTTATATTTCAAAAAGCTGTCCATGTTAGGTTGTTTGATATAATCATTTAGGGCTTTTCTTCTGTCTTTTACTGCTCTATCACATTCTTCATTCCACCATGGATTGCCCAATCTTCTTCCTTCTGTTATTTTTGGGATAGCTTCATCTGCCACATGATATATACTATTTCGAAGCTGTGTATAAACTCTGTGTGGATGATGGTTGATTTCTATTGAGTCTATCTCTGCTTCCAAAATTTGTCTATATTTAGTCCAGTCCGCTTTGTTCATGTTCCAGCTTGAATTATTAGAGAAAAAAAATTGTTTATTTTTTTCACATTGTATGTTCATAGTTATAGGGAAATGATTTGATCCCATGGTATCTTGTATAAAAGACCATGTCACAATTTGGGTCATACATGGGGAGGCTAATGTTAGATCCACTGCAGATGGCCTCATCCAAGGTCCTTGGTTTAATGTTGGGGATCCATCGCTGTAAATTATAATATTGTGGTCATCTATACATAACATTATGTATTCTCCTTCCTTATCGTTCACCTGACATCCCCATGCTGTGTGATGTGCGTTGAAATCACAACAGATTAGGAATGGTTTTGTTATGTTTTCTAGTAATGTATTCATGTGGTGTTCTAAATTTCGACATTTTGGCGGTCGGTATACGGATGCAATTGAAAATCTGTAATTGTTAGTATATATTTCTGCTGCTATTGCTTGAAAATCCAGGTTGGGTAGTGGGATTGCAATTTGCTTGTAGGCAAGTTTTGTATTAATGAATATGGCTACACCGCCTTTGCCATCCTCCCTATCTGATCTTATTACATGGTATCCTTGGCATTTAAATGTCATATTTGGTTTAAACCAAGTCTCACTGACTACAGCTATACCGTATTCTTTGGAATAAAGTTCATGCATTAATGACTCTCTATTGGCATATAATGATCTTGCATTCCACTGAAGAATTTTTATGTCCATTATTTTGTTTGGGTGTGGAAAGGTTACTTTTGAGCTGTGTCTGTCTTGCTGTATATTTATTGTTTGGATACTATATGGTCAATCATATTGTATATATCTGTCTGGTCCAAACTGTTCTTGTTTGACCAGGTAAGCTGTGTTATTAGGTTTGTAAAAGCAGTCACTAACTCCTCAATCAATATTTTCTTCTTGTCTACCCCTCCTGATGGAACTGACTGTTGAGGCTCAGGTGTCTGTGGTCGTGGTGCATACGCGTTCTCCTTAATGGGAGATATGGGTAAATTTATATTAGCAAGGAGATGATTAGGAATAAGTGCATTCTTTATTGTTGTAGGTCTACTATGATATACTGTTTTAGTGAATCTATGTTGAGAGCTTTTTGGGAGAGGAAAATCCTTCTCCCAATACACTTTACTTTCACTAAACTTTCCCGCCACTGCTGCATAGGTCTTTCTGTTCACGTATTCCGCAGCTTCGTTAAATGATATATTGTGTGTTGCTGATGCTGATTTTATCTCCTTTTGTTTGAGGTACATAGGGCTAGATTTATCTCTAGCTGTATGGTTCCCCTTGCAGTGTACACAGCATATTATTTGGCTTGTGCACTGTGTGTCCTCATGATTCCCTCCACATTTATTGCAGCTAGATTGTGATTGACATCGGTTGCTAAGATGACCATATCTGAGACATCGAAAGCACTGTCTCACAAGAGGTATGTATGGTCTAACACTGCATCTCATACCATAAATTGTCACAAATTCTGATAAGTATTGTGATGCAAATGTGAATACACATTTTTGTCGCGGTATATTTCTCTCTACACCTTGGTTGAGTATTTTCTTTGACATTCTTCGAACGTGGCTTACCGGTATTGTAGACTGAATAGCTTCTTTCAGTTCTAGCTCTGTCAATTCTATATCAACATTTTTAATGACTCCCTGACGGTGTCTGCTGTCGAACTCGTTACCTCATTTACAATTCTTTGTTGATGTTGCTGGGAGTTAATTGCTCATCACTTTTCCTGTACTCCTTCAGTCTCTTCCAGTGCACGTTTTACTGTAGAATTCGTCGCTGGATCAATCTCCATGCCCATGTTCAATAGAACTTCTGCACTTAGTAGTTCATGGGCATACAGATCCGAATCGGGTGAGAGGGCTCCTCCCTACACTATCCATATTTGTTGTGTCCCAGGCTCTTTCGATTATATAAAGTTTTGGTCCTGCCTTATATATTTGATTCCTACCGCTTATAGATTGATCTACGTGCTTTTTCCTTTATTTATTGACAAAAAAAAAAAAAAAATAAAAAAAACTCGAGCTCTACTAACGAAAGCCGGGTCCACACGCAACGATCTGTCTGCGCAAATATTCTGTGCAAATGTCCGCGCACACCAATCGTTGCGTGTGGGCGGGTGTTCACATCGCTGCAAATTCTCGCGCCCGACATCTTTCGGTGAAAAAAGAAACTAGGTAGTATAGATTGCAATCTGACTGGCAAACGAATACGATAAGCTTTTTTACGAAGTTTGTTCTTGTCAGTGATAGAGGAAAACTTTTTACGGACAGTATTTGCAACGTGTCTTGCAAAAAAAAGAAAAAAAACGGCAATAAACAGAAATGGTCTAGGCAGTGGTTGCTTAACTGTTCAATTGTTTGTATAGTTTATGGGACTTAACCACGGGGTCATCAGTCCCTAAACTTACAAACTACTTATGAACTAGCTAATCTTAAGGACGGTACAAATATCTATGCCTGAGGGGGGATTCGAACCCCCGACCGTAGTGGCCGTGCAGACCGTGACTGGAGCGCCTCAATCCCCGCGGCCACCGCGGCTGGCTTGGTTGCTTAAAAAGAAGGCAGTTGTCACATGTGATTCTATATCGTGAGTTGGAGTACAAAACCCAATGACTGGCGTAATTATTTGCGAATGGATGTGGAAACTTATAATTATCTTTTGACACTGGTAACTCCTTGCATAATACGTAAAGACATTTGTAGGGGGAGATATATTTCTCCACATGATTGACCGACAGTTACATTAAGATTCCTGGCCACAGGAAGGATCTCCAAATCCTCGTATTTTCAACAGCAATTTTTAAACGAGCATTGAGTTAAATCACCCCCAACACTTATGAAGTTATTTACACTTCCCAGAAGAATGATTTCATGAGGCAAGTAAAGTAGGCCTACCTTCTAACAAGATACAAATAAAAATGTCAGAGTTTTAGATATGTTTGAAACAGTGAACGCCTACTTCACTTTATATTATATATGTGGCCAATAAGTTGCAGCTAACTTTGTTTCCCAGTCTCAATTTTCAGTTCTCAGCCATTTTCATCCACAGTCAACGTAGTAAACACGAATAAATTATACACTGAGACAGATTTGCAGCGATTTCCTGTCCACACGTTCCAACTTGTCTGCGCAGATGTGATTTGAACCCACAGTTTTGAGCAATTTTGCTCAAACCTCCTACTCCAACTTCCAGTTTTGCGCACATGTCACATCTGCGCAAATGTGCTGTCCACACGACGAGCGGATATACACAGTACAAGAAATCGGCTTCGGGTGAACTCGGTTGTTTGTCACGTGATCACCCCCACTACTGCCGCCCGCCGCTGATGTTTATGTTCCGCCACATTTGAATCGTATCGTGCCTCCTGTGTTCGACTGTGCGGAATTCGTAAAAATGGCTCTTTGTGAAGTATGCGGGGAAACTTTTATGTTGAGTAAAAATTTGAACCAGCACCCGAGGGCATTCCACAACATAGACGGATATTTGAAGGAGCCCAGACAAAAGTATTTTGTGTGTTTTACATTTGACGAAATGTTTACCAGTGTAGCTGCTCTAAATCGTCACAAAAAGATGTACACAGGCTCCTAAAACGGCAAGGAAAATCTCAAAAACAGTACTGTTCATTTTCTTATTTGTATTATGAACAATGCTCTCAGATCCGATTCCAGTTAATATCTCTTTCTCGATCATTTTAAATGATGTTCTTTGTGTCCATGGAATACGTATTACAGGATGCTGTATTACATACAGGATAATAAAAGAAACTATTATCGATAAGATACATTATTCATTAAAACACGAAAATAATAATTAATACATGATAGTTTTTATGTGGTAATGTCATAACCTATACTACTCTACTTTGTGGTACAGAAAAGCATTTGTTTAACATACATGGTAGCCTATATACAGTAATTACATAAGACAATCACATCACATAAAATGCTATTAACCAGGCTACAGATAAAATTTAAATGCTAATATCCTCCTCTGGCAACTTTATGGCATTGTTCACAATACAAATAAGAAAATGAACAGTACTGTTCATGAGATTTTACTCACCGTTTCCCGCAAACTTCACACAGAGCCATTTTTACGAATTCCGCACAGTCAAATAGGGGTTGGCTACGGTTTCATGGTTTCGATACACATAACAGTTTGTTTCAAAACCGGCATCTTTCACAGTTTCGGAACCATGCGGTTTCATTCCGTTCTGTTTCGGATCACAATCGCGGTCGATACACTGAAACCGTTTCTTCCTATCGGTTTCACGGTATCGTGTCGGTTTCACGATTTCATGTCGGTTTCACAACACCGGTGTTTCAAACCACTAATGCAGAAACGCAGAACAGACTAATGGTATCGAAATGTGGTGTTTCATTTTACTGAAGCTCCACACAGATACACATATAACTTACTGGTATATAAACTATTTAGCAAGTGTCAGATAGTAGTTGACACTCTTGAGTCTGCAGCTTATGATTACTGATATCAAGATTCGTTTGCAAGAGACTGCTGTATTCCGAAATGACATACTGTCTGCTTTATAAATGTAAAAGAACAATAAAACAACGTTCACTATTTGCATTGAAAAACCAGTTAAATTCTAGGTTTATCTATCATATTAAAGACACACGAGTGAAACTACATTCTTTAAAATAAGATACAACATGAAGCCTGAAATGACATTTTTTGTACTAACAAGGGTAGATCGCATATTTAATCTAGTGTTAAAGAGTTGGTTTCTTATGAGCGAAAACGAAGTTACTTACTGTCGTTATAATTTTTTGACACTCATGTTAAAAGAATTGCGACTGTGGTGTAACGGTCAAGACGTACAAGTGGTGAACTTGCCTCTTACTTTATTATTTTTGTAATTCCATAGCATTACTAGTGATTATTTAATGTGCCCTTTATTCCCTATAATTTATTTAGTATGCATAGAAAGTAGCATTTATGATCCATCACTGTAATATGCGTACCGTATTGCAGTTTGTGAGTTCCTAACGGGGTAAACTTTTACCTATCATACCGGCGGCAACATCAACAACACGGGAGAAAATCTTTATCAACATGTTCCGTACAGACCAAGAAGTAAATATATACTCTATGGTTGACAGGTTCTCGTATGTACCCTTGTCCACATAGTGAAAAATATTGCCCTCCTAGAACGAAGATTTCATGACAAAACATACATTGCTTGACGGTTTCATGGTTTCGAAACAGTGTTTCGAAACCACAGATGGTACGGTTTCATTCGTTTCGAAACCGTCTGATGTTTCACTTTTCCCATCTCTACTGAGTCAAACACACGAGACGATCCAAATATGGCGGAACATAAACAGCAGTGGCGGGCGGCAGTAGTGGGGGTGGTCACGTGACATACAACCGATTTCCCCCGAAGCCGATTTCTTGTACTGTGTATATCCGCTCGTGTCCACACGCAACGATTTGCGAGTTGTGCGCAGACTTTTGCACAGACGAATCGTAGCGTGTGGACAAGTCAAAGATCACCTCAACCAAAGTCATTGTCGTAGCAACGTAAACAACGTCGCAGATCATTATGCTATGCTTTGATTTTAGTAAACAACATGCTCAAGCAGGAAAAAGTGCGATAAAAATGGATTGCCCAATTTGATATTTGCTTGAATTTTTTTACATCATGTGTGACGAATGTAATACGCATACGAAAGTTTACCTGTGGGTAGTTCGTGTTGGATGAAGTTTTTAGCTACTTAAATTAATTTTGGTGTTATACTAGATCGTATCCACAATGACAGTCTACGAAAAAATGTACCCATCTAGCCACAAAACAGTTTTTGTATTAGACCACACACCGTATTTCGGCATCTCTTGTGAATGCCAAATAGAATTTGATTTCAGCAAATCTCGAGGCCCAGGTTTTATTCCTTTAGCCCCAATTTCAAAATCTTTGTGGACATGCAGTGTTGAAGCTGCTGTGGAATACTGTAGAATTGCTTGGGACCTATTCCCGCAAGGAAAACTGGTAACTTGGTTAATAGAAAAAAATGAGGTATATATAGCTTGGAGATGAGTTGTTGTTAAAATTATTTCTTGCAGATCCGTTTCGTTGTAAGTGACACAAGTGCTCATACTCTGAACACATGGAGCCAACAGCAACAGAATTTAACTCATGTAAGTTTCGATCTTGACAACATTGTATTTTAAGCCTGATATCCTTATGCTTCACAGACATTGTGGCATAACTGTAGATTAGGATACCACCTGTCTGCTTTGACCCATGACGTCATCAAGATGTCGGAAAACCAGTATATGGGATATCTTAATAGCCTACTTCTGTATTGTAGATACAAACAATCTGTAGTTATTATAGATAACAGAATGTACCATCGATCACAGGTCTTAGTCCAAAAATTCGCCCCTTCGGGGCTCACATACGATAAAAAAATCTCTGTTAACATGCACCTAACCATCAGAGAGAAGCTACAGATCACTTTAACATAAAATATTAATCTGTTTTGTTTTTATACAAATTATCATGTTTATCTCAAACACCACATAATCACTCACGCCTTCTACAAACATATATGCTCCTCAAAACTACCACGCTGTGATGTCATCAGGGTCAAAGCTGATGGGCGGTATTCCCATCTACAGATGAGCTGATATCTTTGTTTGGGGAACTAGCGAAGGATATTTAAATTTATATCTGTATCCATTTTATTATGTTTTGTAGTCATAACCTTGTCTCATGTATGATTATTTTGCTGTATAACAGGCCTATATAGTTACATCTCAGTTATAGCCTACATTTGTAGAAACTAACAAGCCTTTTATTTTTTTGGGAATGAAGATAATTCTTAATGTAGGCCTATCCTGTTTGAATTTTGTAAATGTGAAATGTCAGAAAATTGAAAAGTAAATTTTATAACCTATGAATTTAAAGTTAATGTAATATTACAGTACATAATTACAAATCCTGCAACAGTAGGCCTACTTGATATTACATATACGGACAGTTATGATATGACTCAAAAAAGGAGCCAGTGAAAATTGCAGAAATGGCATACAATCAGTCTGCATGTTAACAATTGAAACTTGTTTATGTTTGAATAGGCCTACTGTTACAGGACAACAGGCGTCAGCGTAAAATAATAGTGTTTTAACTTGCCAATTTCAAATTTTTCTACCCATTATAGATTGAGAGACGTAGTAAGTGTTACCTCATAGAGTACAACAAGATCACTGCCAGATGTATTAATGTTTTGAGGGGGAGTTATGTTATCCTTTACAGTTTACATTGTTAAAAGGAATCTACTTGTATATTTCCGCATGGTCAGTTAATTAGTTACCTACTTAATTATGCATATAAAAATATTTTATTTTAGTGGGTGGTATACTCATAAAGCTTTGACTGTACTGTGTTGAGTGAATAAAAAAATTAAGTTTTATCTAAAAATTCATCTATAGTATAGAAGGAGTTGCCATTCAGAAATTCCTTTAATTTATTTTTAAATATGTACTAATTGGCTATCTATTCGACTTTTATTGCTACTTGGTAAATGACCGAATACTTTTGTGGCAGCATAATTCACCTCGGGTTAAATTGTACAACGCTTCTCGCCGGGCTGCAGTGGTTATGTTGGCACCGATGGTAATGATGGCAACTCAGATGACCAATAAATGTTTTTTCGTGACAACTGTAATTAAAACGATTTTTTTTCCCCCCGAATGGACAAGGGTACATACAAGAACCTGTCAACCATAGAGCAGGTATAGCACGAGCAGCAATAACATTTACTCTGTAGCTCGTGAAAAATATTAACGCAATTCCACACTTCATTGTTCATCTGTTGCCAACATAAGCACTGGAGCCCAGCGAGAAGCGTTGTAAAATTTTACCTCACCTCTTTTTGTGCCAAAGTTAGATTTAACCTTGAGCAGTGAATATCATGCTTTCTCCTAGTGTTGTACTGTAGCGATGCACACTACTGTTACTTTTTTATTGGGTCGGATTGTTAATAACAAATTTCATGAGTGAATATATATATATTGTGAAGATACAGTGAAGATCCCTAAATAAATGTCTGCAGGATGATCTTGGGTGGGCTCCAGCAATTATTCTTTTTACATACTTTTGTACAATGAATACTTTTTTACTTCATTTTAATTGCCCCATCATATGATCCTATATGAAAGCAGTGAATGAAAATAGGCATAGTAAGCTAATTTACTGAGGTGTGTATCACCAAATTCTGCAATGACACTGATAGCATAAGTAGCTGAACTCAAACGTTTCAGCAGATCTTCAATATGTTTCTTCCAATTCAATCCCTTGTCAATGTAAACACCTAAAAAATTTTAATATTCTACCTCAGCTACAGATTTCTGTCCAAAGACTAAATTTATTATTGGTGTTATGCCATTTACTGTATGAAACTGTATATACTGGGTTTTATCAAAGTTTAATGAGAGTCCATTTGTAGAGAACCACTTAATAATTTTCTGAAAGATATCACTTACTATTTTGTCAGTTAATTCCTTTTTGTCAGACGTGATAGCTATACTTGTATCATCAGCAAAAAGAACTAGTTTGGGATGTTCGTGAATGTAGAATGGCAAGTCATTCATATACCGGGTGATCAAAAAGTCAGTATAAATTTGAAAACTTAATAAATCACGGAATAATGTAGATAGAGGTAAAAATTGACGCACATGCTTGGAATGACACAGGGTTTTATTAGGGGAAAAAAAAAAGTTCAACAAATGTCCGACAGATGGCGCTTCATCTGATCAGAAAAATTCCTCAACAATAGCTGTAGTCGAGGAATAATGTTGTGAACAGCACTGTAAAGCATGTCTGGAATTATGGTGAGGCATTGGCGTCGGATGTTGTCTTTCAGCATCCCTACAGATGTCGGTCAATCACCATACACTTGCGACTTCAGGTAACCCCAAAGCCAATAATTGCTCGGACTGAGGTCAGGGACCTCGCATGCCAAGCATGACGAAATTGGCGGCTGAGCACACGATCATTACCAAATGACGCGCACAAGCGATCTTTCACTTGTCTAGCAATATGGGGTGGAGCGCCATCTTGCATAAAAATCTTGCGTTCCAGCAGGTGTTTATCAGCCAGGCTGGGGATGCGATTCTGTAACATATTGGCGTACCTCTCACCCGTCATGGGAGCAGTTACAAAACCAGAATCACGCAGTTCCTCGAAGAAAAAAGGCCCGTTAATGGTAGATGTGGTAAATCCTACCCATACAGTGACTTTCTCATTGTGCAGTGGAGTTTCCACGACAGTTCTAGGATTTTCGGTAGCCCAAATTCTGCAGTTATGGGCGTTGACAGACCCTTGGAGCGTGAAATGAGCTTAGTTGGTCAACAACACGTTACTCAACCAATCGTCATCTTCCACCAACTTTTGAAACGCCCAAACCGCAAATGTTCTCCGCTTCACTAAATCGCCAGGTAACAGTTCATGATGCTGATGGATCTTGTAAGCATTGCCTAAGTGCAAACTAAACAGTAGTGTATGGAATACCAAGGCGATGTGTGACTGCACGAGTGCTGACTTCCCCAGGCATAGACGAAACTGCTACAGTCTCCATTTCTTCCTGGTCTTAGCAGCGTTACGCCTTGTGCTCGGTCGGCTACCATGGGGTCTTTCGTCTAAACAACCTGTGGCTTTGAACTTCGAAATCATTCTTGCCACAGCTGCATTTGTCAACGGATCTTAACCCATTCAAATCCCCTTCCTATGGTGATAGGATCGTAACGCTGAACTAGCACATTTCCCATTCTGGTAGTACAGCTTCACTAAAAGCGCCTTTTCAGGTAACGTCAACATGCTGCGACTGCTGGTGCATCTTATTCTCTCTCTCGTTACAGCTCCTTTTATACACGATTATCATGCGCAATCACTGTTTTGCTGTCCAGCACCATCTGTTGGACTTTTTTGAACTTTGTTTTCTTTTCTTCTCTCTCTCTCTCTCTCTTTTGTTTTTAATAAAACCCCATGTCATTCCAAGCATCTGTTCAATTTTTACCTCTCTATCTACATTATTCCATGATTTATTAAGTTTTCAAATTTATACTTACTTTTTGATCACCCGGTATATTAAGTACAGCAAAGGGCCCAAGACCGAACGTTGTGGGACTCCAATTTTGATAACTCCCCAGGTGGAGGAATTAATTATTTCTTCTATATCAAGTGAACTGCTTATTTCAACTTTCTGCGCTCTTCCAGTTAAGTATGATTTAAACCATTTGTGCACTGTCCCACTCATACCACAATACTTAAGCGTATTTAGAAAAATCCCATAATTTACACAATCAAAAGCTAATGCTCTGTCTCGTGTCCATATTATTACTGGCATGTTAAACCATAATCTTCCTTTCTTCCTCCTTGGCCATTGTCAAGTGGTAGGACACACTTGGAGTTTTAACCATATGGTTGATCAGAAGTCTTTAGAAATATTTATTTATGATTGCTACTAGGAGTCTGCATTATTGTGTATTTTTTTGAACAGTAGATTGCTAAAATGTTGTATAGTTATTTCACATTACTCAGTTTGAAGCATGATAAAGTCAATTGAAGAATGCCACATGGAATGGCCACATGGTCTATGGCATCATATTATTGACTGGACGGCTGTGCCCACCAGAGGTTCGTGTCCTCCCTGGGCCTGTGTGTTAGTGTATTGTTTTTTATTTGTATCGATGGAATGGTTTCTTTTCTTTTCTTGAAGTTTTATATATCTCGATTATAGGGTTTAATACCCATTTTGTAACTGAGGGCAGTTTATTGAAACCATATGGTTCATTTGAGGTGTATTATAGATATTTTGATGAATTCAGTGCCATTTTCTGGTATTCTTTTTGATGTGTAGTGGTTGATTGGAATCATTTTTTTAAAATTGAGGTATTTTGTTGCTCGATTGCAGTCTTTGGAACTTTTTTTTTTTTTCCATAGCTGAGGGGGTGGGGAGGTTGATTGGAATCGTTTGAGTAATTTGAGGTGTATCACAAGTCAGTTGAAGTTTTCAATACCGTTTTTGTGAGTTTTGTCATTTTTCATGTTTTTCGGTGTGTCATGTATGTGGTGTTTTGTTATATTTTTGTGTTTTTTTGAGTGTCTTTCTCTTGGTTGTTGCCACTTAGAATGTCCCCACTCGAAACTCCCACATTTCCTCACTTGTTCCGTTAGTGCCATTTTATTGATTTCATGTTAATTTTTGCTTTTGTTGCTGTTTTTCACAATTATTTTGGTTGCTGTATTGTGTACATGTATATACATAATTTCCATCCTGTCGATGGTGACTTGGGTCAAAGCAGATGTGTGAATCATGACCTTCAATTATGCTGACTGAGAACATATTATTCCGTGGGGACATTTATATAGTATGCTATTTCACGTGTTGGCTTTGACCCGTGGCATCGGCATGTTGTGCATTAGGCTAAGTACTTTTGACATGCTAGACTATGGTTGTATATTCTGATTGACTGAAGTACTTTAATATTTGTTACGAATATGTTGTAATTTTGGTTAGACAGGAAGCTAAGAGAAGGCATACAGCTTCAATTGTTGCAAGTGAACAAACAATAATGGCACTGCAATGCTGATGTGTTTGAAATGTACCGATAATAGACCTCATCTGCAATATGCAATACTTCTTTCAAATTTCCAGTAAAATTATAACCGTGATTTAATTTAAAACCCTAATCAATTGAAACATTGATAACTTGCAATTTGCTACGATTGAAATAAGGGTATTCCAACATGATGACAATGTCATGGGTCAAAGCAGATGGGTAGATTTGCATCGTAAAATTATATCTGTTATGTGATACTGCCAGGCAACTCTATGGTTAAAAGTCTAGAAAAGTCTGTCTTTGTTTCTTCTGTGACATGTATGTTGGTGACACCACCCCAAGCAGTTATAGAAAGCTAATATGGTGGGACAGCTGATTTGTGTAGCTAATAACAATGGTTGAGTTTGAAATATTGGATTTGACATAATGTGCTTGACCACAACAAAATTTTCTCTTTCACATTCATTGGCTTCTCCAACTATCTTCCAAACTGTTGCCTCTCATCCTAACCTAGATAGTAGTGACTTTGTTACAGTCAGCCTTCAACCATAATGTGTTTTCAAATTTCACATATTTTAGCTTGCAGTTGACTGCCATAAAAGAAAAAATGTTACCAACATTTGCAATGTGAACAAGAGTACCTCTTGAGTGGTCCATTCTGCATTTTAGCCATCTTCAGGGTTAAATTGAAGTTCATGGCTATGCGACTGGTGAATGACGTGTAGATGTTGACAACAGATCGATGACTGATGGTAGGTGAACGAATAAGAAATAGCCTTACACTTTAAGCTTTGTAAAGCAAATGGGCATGGTGGACATAACCATTTTTACAATTCAACATATTGCAGTAACATAAGAGACTCATAGAAAAATTATAGAGTGCTGTTTTGTCAGAGAAGGAATCACCAAAGAAGTTTAAGAAAAGTACATTGAGAATCGTTACCTATTTGAGTGAAACAGCTGTTTTATTATGTATTTTTGGCTGAAAAGTGTCTTTTAATTGATAAGAAATAAAAACTATTAGTTAATAAGTGCAGTCACTTTACATTACATACAACAAACTGTTACACGCATGTAGTGGGTGGTTCTTGGTGTACTTTCCCGATTCAGAAACTGATAGATTGAAACTTATCATATGGAGGAATCCCCGAGCAGGTTCGATGGTTAGAATAGGCATGAGGTATTCCTGTCTGTCATAAGAAGTGATTAAAAGGAGTCTTCATACATCTGTGGTTCCCTATGTAGGTTTCACCTCCCATTTTCAAAATTCTTCTGAAGTGCAAAATATTTGGAGATGGACACATTATGTGTTGCACCATATATTTACCGTGCAATTACACCTTATGCACACGTTATGGAAAGTACTAGTGATCTCAGCTCTCATCCAGCCATTGGGCAGGACACTTTGTTCTAAGCAGAGTTACATCCATTGCGCACTGACACCCATGCATCCTCCATCATAATGATCCACATAGTTAAAAAGCCATTCCGTTGTGTTGGGGTTGGTTGTAGCCGCCTGACAACACAGTGATCACACTACAAATGCCAGAGCTGAAAATTACTTGTGCATGCCAAGGAGAAGATGTTTATCTCTGTGGGGCATCGGGACTCCCAGCATGGTCATCGGTCATCCCGCCAGGTGACCTTTTCTGTGGCTGGGTGGCACCCATGAGGAGATCCCTGCTCGGAGTGGGTGTCATCAGGGTGGATAACTCGCAATGAAGAAATCGAAATTGGGTCTTGTTGGCTGACGTAGAGCAGCCATCTCTAAGAGGATAAAGACTGAATTCAATGCGATGTCCTACAACCCTAAGTCGTTCCGTTCCCTAGGTAAACCGTTGGATGAACGTAGGGCCCTCCAAATATCTGAACCATACTCACCCTAATATCTTGTGTGTGCATGGTGTGATGGGGAATCTTTCATGTTCACTAAGCCATAGTGTTTTGTGGAGAACCTTGAGGATGGGTTTGGCGAAGTGGTGTCTTTTTCCAAAATGCAGAATGGGTCTGCATTGATTCAAAGGGCATCCCCTGCCCAATCAAAGGCATCACTTGCCTGCATCAAGTTGGGTTATGTCTCTTAAGTTTCACTCCACATAAGACATTAACATGGTCCAGGGTATAATTACCATTGAGATCCCCTCAGGGGGCTCAGAATTCATTTGCTGGGTATGGGCTTTGCGAACCCGGGATCCCTGAGCTGGGGGCTGGTAAGTGCTGCTAGTCCTCTAGACCGTAAGCCCTGGGCATGCTTCAGTAACCACCATGTGGCACAGCGGTTGAATGTTGTGTGTTGCAGGGAGCGGGGGTCTCGGCTTTACCACCCAGATTGTGAGGATGGAAAAACCTCTATAAAAAAAACCTTTCAATCGCAAGGTGTGCTGCGTGCTGACAGGATGCGTGGCTGTTGAGGTTGAACAGTCATTAGCGGGCGACCTCCGGTGATAATGCTGCATCTCAGTTGTACAAGGCTTACCCAGGCAAGCGGGGCTCTGCCTGGGTGAATCGTTCCTTCCCTAGCTGCTCGTGGGACCGAAATGGACCATTTGAGTAATTTAAAACCCAGCCGGATGGATGTACCATCTGGGAGTATTCAAACCTACAAAACTGAGCATATGAGGAAGGCAATTTCTCTTGAGAAAAAATTAGTCAAAAGGAACAGGGCTCAAGGAGTCGTCAATCATAATGTATTTTCAGTAGTGAAGAGGAAAGAGGGCACATTTGAGAAGATATCGCTGTTTTTCATTAATAAAGGGTTAGAGAGTCTTGCGGATACCTTAAAATCAATTTAGAGACTGCACAATGGTTCTCTCCTCATTGAGACCAACTGGGCAATGCAGGTGGATGTGCTCTTGAAGTCCATGAAACTGAGTGACTATGAAATAGTGGTTGAGTTGCACAACTCACTCAACTTGAGCAAAGGTGTGGTCACATGTCGTGATATTGTGGACTTGGACACTGCCGAGCTTGAGGAAGAATGGGCGTCACGGGGCACAAAAGATGTTTAATCGAGAATCAGGAGAACCAATGGAGTCGTCAAGAAAACTTCCGCCTTCATTGTGGCATTTAATTCTTTGACCTACCACCACACATTATGGCTGAGTTTCTCCATCTTAAGGTTAGGCCGTACATTGCAAATCCTATGAGGTACTATAAGTGTCAGCATTTTGGTCACAAACTCAGAATTGTGGCGATCAACCTGTGGAAGGTGTGCTCAGGCAGCCTATGAGTCTGGGGCTGACTGCCCATCTCTAGCACTCTGCACCAACTACTCTGGTAGTCATCCTACCTGGAGCCGAGAGTACCCTGTTTTTGTGGAGGAATGTAAAATACAAAAAATTATGGTGACAAAGCGATCCCATACGTAGAGGCTAAGAAGGAATATAAAGCGATCACACCACCTGTATTTCCTATTTCCTATGTGTCATTGGCCCAGAAGTCCATACCGAAAGTTGATGCTTCCGTGCAGACCCCACCTTTTGTTCCCATATCTACAACAAGCACGCGTACCTGCACTTGTACCTGCCAGAGTCAGATTAGGAAAGTCATGGTGATTGAAGCAGATCCCACAGTAAAATGAGAAGAGGTACTTACAGTAATAATTGAGAGGGCACCCCAAAAGCAGGGTGTTCCCCCCCCCCCCCCTTCCTTCAACATCTTCAAAGAAGAAATGATCAAAGAAAGCTTTGCAGCGTTCAGTTGAGACATCTGCAGGCCCCCGTCAGATGTCGTTATGGCAGTCTTAACACGACGAGGACGGCATTATGGAGCGAGATGCCTCGTCGCCAGAATGAACCGGCCCATCAGATATGCCTCGCTCAGAGAGTGATCACCATCTCGGCACAAGAAAAGGGGTAAACTAGACCCACATCGATAACATGGCAACCGTACTCCAGTGGAATATGAATAGGTTAAGGACTCATTTTGAGGAATTGCAGTCTTCTGAAAGATAGGCCTTTCTGTATATCCCTCCAAGAGATGCATTTTAAGCAGCGTCATATGCCTATACTTAAAGGATATCACTTTTATAGGAAAGACAACCTTGTTGGTGACATGGCGCAAGGTGGAGTGGCAGTGTTTGTCAGGGGCACATTTCACTCCTCACCTGTGCCCTTAACCACCACACTACACTGCGTCACTGGTGCCATTCTTCTGTAGACCACCTTATTGCTTTTAAACAGCTCCTGGCTCAATCTTGGAGACTGATACAACAGAGTAAGCAGTACTGTTGGAGGAGGTATGTATCCACCATTGGCTCTTTTACCTGCCCATCTTAGGTGTGGTCCCAGGTTTGGGGCCTTTTTGGGTACCGTCCAGAGCTATACCTGGCTTCATACGTTGCCTGTGTTCATGCCACTCTCAACATTCAAATCACAGGCTTCTGTTTCCAGCTGCCGGCCTTCCCTCCCCTCCACATTGGCACCCAGTCTGGTCTTCCTATCGCTGTCCAGGTTTGTACTTTTCTTTCCTCACTAGAGTCCCTACCCCTCCCTCCCACTTTCTCCTGTTGATTCTGTACTTCTTGTTCCATTCGCCGCTTGCAGCTCGACCTGGAATTTTCCTGTGATTCAAAGGCATCAGTTTCACCACTGTCGCTCTGTTGCAAGTTCCTGACTATCCTAGACGTCTTCTGTGCTGCAGACGTGGTCTATACCTATGGCTCCTCAGTAGATGGCCGAGTTGGGTGTGCCTATGTACTTGGCAACTGTCTTGAACTGCACTTGCGTATTGCCCGTACCTGTCTAATGCACACCCACCTTCTCTGTTGTGGGGACCCTCCCAAGTGTCACTGTGGTGCTCTCCTGACAGTAGTACACATCCTGCTGGATTGCCCCCTTTTGGCTGTTTTACGGCAGTCCTTCCGTCTGCCTGCTGCACTCCATTTAATTCTTGGGGGGGGGGGGGGAGGGGGCGATGCCTCTAAGGCTGACAGTGTCTTACGTTTAATTTGCACAGCTAGTTTTTGTCATTCAATTTAATGGTGGGTACTTTTGTCTGACCTCTCAGGCACCAACCCCTCAAACAATTTTAATCTGTTGCTACTTTTGTTTTGTCTGTCCTGCTTTTGACTGGAGTTTTTAACATAGCAGAGTGGCTGGCTCATCATTCGTTATTGTCGTGATCAGCCAGCCACGGTATTCTGCTGTAATGTTTTATCTCAATTACTCTCTAGGCCAGAGTCTTTTTTATTTTCTTCCTTTGTGTTTCTCTTGTTTTATGAGTATAGCGGTCAGTGTTGCTCTCTGAACGTAGTGGATTACACCTGTAGGTGTTGGGTGTTTCATTGTAACATCTTTTCTTGGAACAAGGGACTGATGACCTCGTAGTTTAGTCGGACCCACAATATTCCATCAACAAAAATAAAATGATTTCCAGTCCATGGTGTACGCAATCAGTGAAAATAAACCATCCGTCAATAAAAAACCGTCTTGATTGCAGATTGTTTCATTCTTTAATTAATGATGCATTTCACCCTTTAGCAGGGCATCCTCAGATTATCTGTGTGACAATATTTATGCAAAATTACAAGACGGATTTACAAAACAGGGGTAATGGGACGTGGGCTTATTTTGTGCCAAGTATATAGTATAAATGGTAAGCAAAGCTTACAAGGTGCTCACAATGGTGTGACACCGTAAGTTGTTTTGCTGATTCCACCTGTCTAGTCTTCTACACCGGCTTCCTATGTCATGCCCTACCCACATTCTCTTAGTTTGTACAAGTTGGCGGAACAGCACACCACACCTGCCCACCGCCCATGATTGCAGTTGTAAACATGGGCTTATCTTGTGTCATCAGGGACTGCCGCTTTTATTAAGGTAATTTTAAAAATCAGTTTTATGCTTTTCACATCATTACTGAGTATGTTCAAACTGTAATTCGTCATAACCTGATCATTTATAGGGCTACAAGGAAACCCACAATTCCAAAATGTAGAAACACAGCAAAACAACTTATGGTGTCACACCATGGAGAGTGCCTTGTAAGCTTTGTTTACCATTTATACTATATACGTAGCACAAAATAAGTCCATTTCCCATTACCCCTGTTTTGTAATTCTGTCTTGTAATTTTGTGTAAATTCTGTCATGCAGATAATCTGAGGACTCCCTGCTAAAAGGTGAAATGCATCATCAATTAAAGAATAAAACAATCTGCAATGAATATGGTTTTTTATTGAAGGAATGTCAACAAGAATATGGAGGAATTGGTATGTCCACCAAGCCAGTTTGTTTCAAAGTTTAAAGCTATTTATTACTCCTTCTCCTCCCATCATTTATAGCACCATTGCCGACATCTTCAATCAAGCTCTAGTCTCACACGAGCAATCTGCAATTTAACCCTCTTCAGTACTAACACATAGTTTTTGTTGAGCAGTAGATTGAAAAAAATTCCGTATTTGGACATTTTCCAGAGAACAGAACCATTGTTTTTATACCACCAACCATAAATTTACAAATTCAGGATATTGAAACGTCCTGATTGTTACAGAGCATTAAAATATATTTGCTAGCGAAGTTGAAAATTTCTGCTCGACTTTATTGGATTTATTGCTTTGGGCCAGTGGTCATTGAGACTCCATCCATACAAATCTTCACATTAGACTACTGAACTACCAACACTATCTGCACTTTGACAAGTGCCGTGCATTCCACATAAAAAATCCCTCGCATGCGGCCTTGCCTCTTCTGGATGAAAAATTTGCATTGATAAGAACTCCCGTACCCCATATGATGAAGACGTTATCCTCCAGTCCTAGTTGCAAGCAGTTGTCCCATGCCATATCCCCACACACCACCAATCCTGCCCCTTCTCCCATCCCCAATAACCAACCACATAGGAGTGCCCCCACCCCTCTCATCCATCAGTACCACCCTGGACTGAACAACAGAAGATTTTGATTATCTGTCATCATGCTCTGAAATGATAGGCATAAAACCCAAGATCCTTCCATCCTGAAGTGGTGTTCTGTCATGTACCCAACCTCCACAACATCATAGTCCATTCTGATGCCCTGTCCAAATCACCAGGTTTATCCTGTGTTATCCTAGGCCTTGCTACCTGTAAAAGCAGTTATGTGATTTACCAACTCCACTGCAACAATTGCACAGCCTTTTGCATTTGAATGAGTACCAACAACTGTCCATCAGGATGAATGGTTACTATCAAACTGAGGCAAAAAGTAAGATGGACTGCCTTGCGGAGCACAACATGCTTGATTTCAGTGGCTGATTTACAATCCGGCTTCTGGAATTTCCCCTCCACCACCAACTCTTCAGTACTGTGCAGATGTTTACATACAAGACATTCTATGCCTCTACAACCATCCTGTCCTCAACTTCAGTTGGACTAACTTACCTTCTCTGCACAACAGGCCTAACAGTACCCCCCCCCCCCCCCCGCTCTTACCTTCTCATTCCGTGTCAAGATGCTAGTTGTGTTGGAGGAGTGATTATATAGTATACAGAGTGTTTCAAAAGGACTTTACCACTTTCAAAATTCATATTAATTTATTTAAAAAATGTACAGAGCTGGTTTTAGTGTTGTTTCAAATGAAAACACATCAGGTTTCTACCTTGAACTAAAAGTGTTTGATGTGGCTTCCGTTGGTTATCCTGCAGACATCCCATCAGTAACTGATATCTTCCCAAACTCGCATCAGCATTGCAGGTGTAACTTGCTCAGCAACAGTGTAGATTCTTGCTATATGTTCCGGCAAAGGAGGTACATGCACCATATTTTTGATGAAGCCCCAGAAGAAAAAGTCTAGTGGTGTCAGGTCTGGTAAACGGTTATTGAGAAAATCTTGGACGTCAGTTAGATTGTGTGGTGGTGCGCCGTCTTGCATGAAGTAAACATTTCGTTCACCGTCATCATCGATCTGTAGTATCAAAAATTGTTGCAACGTATCCAGGTACATTATCCCGTTGATGGTTTCTTCTTGGAAAAAAAGGGGCTGTACTTTTTCTTCTTGCTCATCGTACAAAAAAGTTCACATTAGCTCTATCATGAGCATGTTGCAATGTTTCATGTGGATTTCCACTGCTCCAATTCCTACAGTTATGTGTGTTAACCATGCCACTTAAGTGAAAAGTTGACTCGTCAGAAAAGATTATGTTGTCCAAGAAATGTCCATCATCATCCACTTGGTCTAACATATCTGCACAGAGGTTCTTCCAGGCAATCTCATCAGTGTCTTTAAACTTTCATTTTTGTAACACATTGAGCAAATATCCAATTTATTTCAATACCCTCATTTGTCGATCTTGTGTGATTTTTATTTTTTTTTAAATTAAAGTTCCCTCATGTACAATGTGATATCATTCATCTTACTTTCTTTAACGAGTGACAGAACTACATATTGACATTGTTAGATTAATGATGAAAATTCTCCTCAGAGATGATAAATATTGTTGAAACGAGATAGAATGGCTGGCCAGTACTTACCTTTGTGCTGTGCCACCGATAGTAACACAAATGAGGAAACAGAAAAAGAAAAAAAAGGGGACAAAAAAGACAGATGCTTATATTTATTCTTTGGTTCAAGTTGCTGGCTGCTCAAACAAACAGCCACCACGGCAGCGACACATACCATTGGTTATTTCTGAATACAGACCAGCGATTACTTTGTGTGCCGATAGCAGTGTCGTACCGGGGCAACTTGTTACGTCGGCAAAGAGAAATGAAACCTAATATATTAATCACGCAATACATTAATCATCTATAAATTTGAATTTAAATTAATAAAAACTCTTTTATAAGCATTAATAAAATAACAATTATTGAATCGTATTCCTGCCAAACTGAGCGGAATGAGGCTGTAGGTAATGTTCAAATTCCATCCCACTACACCTGCTGTGTACACAGAAGAACATCATGAATGCTCACTGGTTGAGTGATTTACGGAACAGAGTTGATGAAGAAACTGTATTGGCAGACTCTTGAAGTTAGATAAAACTGTCCTGAGAAGGTCTTATAAGTAGTCCATAGTCTTGATGATATCATGGGTCAAATCCAAGGGTGATATCACTTTTTTTTTCTTTCAGATTCTTAATGGCACAGCAGCTGTTGGTGTACCTGCTAGGGTACAACAGACTTCTGAATATTCAGTTATCCACGGTCTTCGTGCTGCAATTGAAGCCTTATGTGAATGCTCTGACATACAGCATGAAAAACGAACTTCTCTCACAGAAAATGCTGCGAAGGTTAGTTATATGTAAAACAGTTGTATTTTTTATTTAATTTTTATACTTAAGAAAAAAATATTGACTATAGTTACTTTTCAAACTGAGTGTGTTAACATGGAACACTGAAATAATGGTATTTAATAAAAACTGTACTAGCCTTTTTACAGCTTTGCTTGTCTGTGTCCAAATAAAGACAAATACGAAAGTATTTTGATAAGCCTGGTAAATTTTCATGAAATAATGACTCATTTTTGTTGCACCTTCATTGTTGGTAAGCTTGATTATTCAAAGAATTGTATAATGAATCTCAATGGTATACAGCATACATTTCAATGTTGACATTCATTTGAACGATTCGGTGTGCCAACTACATTTGGAAAGGGAGACACCCCATATCATGCTGTTACTAAATATTTTCATTTGAAGGGATGGATTGGAGCACAAATAAAAACAATCAAATCAAGTTTGTCACAGACTCTGCTACACCATCATTGAAGAGAATTTAGTTTTGTATTAATGAGTTTAAACGTGCCTGGCTGAAAATGAACTGCACTCTGCCCATTCAGTTGAAGTCACCACAAAGATAACCTTTGAAGTAATCCATGATATGATAATGCAAGACCACTAAATAGAAATGTGTGACACTACTGAGACAGTAGGCAACTCTCCTGCATAGAGAATTGGTTATGAAGAAGCGCGTGCAAAGTGGATCCTTTTAATTGCACACAGCTGACCAGTAGTGTATCCAGTACAACATTTCAATGCAATCTAATGATTAATTAGTATATCAGTCAGTGATCATGTTGCTCCTTTTTACAAGTGATGACTGAGTTTGGCCCGTTAATAGACCACCTTCGGAGTCATGTGGATCTGGCTCATCTCTATGCAGCAGACATGTGGTAGTCTCATTTGGTAACTGCTTTCCCCACACGTCTTTTGCATGGGGTCAAGCCAGAGTGACATGGATCTGAAGATTGACCATTAACAGGACAAAATATTTAATCTTTTGTAAAAAGTGATTCATGAGATTGTTGACTGATACACTAGTTAATAAATAATAAAAGATTGTTGGCTCTCCCTACCATATTGTAAAAAATTTTGGTTAACCATAATGTGCAGTACTTTTTGCACCAATTTGTGACTGTTGATGAAACCTGTATCCATCATTACACACGAGAATCAAAGAAGCAGTAAAAACTGCAGACAAAGACTGATGAAAGTGCACTGAAGAAGCAAACAGCATTTTGTCAGCTAGTAATGTGATAGCCACTGTATTTTGGAATGCCATAGAAATAATCCTTATAGATTACTTGGAAAAGGGACAGAAACTTTAGTCTGACTGAAAACAGACTGAGTTTGGCATGCAGAAAAGTGCTTTTTAACCAGGGTAATGCACCATCCAACACATCAGTGATAACAAGAGCAATAGTACATGAACTGGGCTTTGAATTGACTGCCTGTGAACCCTATTCATCAGAATTAGTTTCAAATGATTCATTTTTGTTCCCTAACTTGAAACTTTGGATTACTGGGCAGGAATTTGCATCAAATGAGAAAGTGATAATTTTAGTCAGTGAGTTTGTTTGCAGAGTTTGACATACTTTACTGTTCTGATTTGTTGAGAAAGCTGGAGCATCAACTGGCAAAAGTGTGTGTTTTTCAAAGGAGACTGTTAAGAAGTAAGATGAATTCTTCATGAAAGAAACATTTTTCTTGCTTTTTGCCAGATTTATCGAACCAGGCATTGCATCTCTGGGGTAGTTATGTACTTGGCCTAGTGTGACTTTATGTCCTAAAGTAGCATACAAATTTTCAACCTTAGCTCCTACATTTAATTTCTTGTTTGTCTGTTACTTCACCACTTACATTGTGGTTATTCCACCTTCATATGGTGGAGATGACAAGAAATTAGTTCAGAGTTTTATGGCCAGATCTTTGTATCAATTAGCCAGTTAGTGTCAAAATTTGTCAATAAGAACCACAAGAGTTGGACAAAATAATATCAACTCCTAACATAAGCACAACATTTATTTATAGTAAGGAGTTGAACTACCATTTACTTTGAGATCAAATGCAACTCTCTGAGGAGCAAATTCTTAAAGCATCTGTAGTTTGCAACTGAATGTTATTTATTCTGTAGAAAACATCTGTCACTTAGTTCAATGATATTGGAGCCATAAATTTGATTCTCACTTAATGCTAAGAAATTATGTTGATTTGTGGTGATTTTGCAGTCAAGGGGAGAAGTTTGATAAGTTTATGACGCTGTACAAAGCACACCTGAACCTTTTTGGCTGTGTTTGTCAGTTCATCGTCAGGTTACAATATGACAGTGTCATGTGTATATTGAGTTTTGCAGTCACTTATGCTGTGATAGTTCATGTTGTTCGGCCACAAATGATATTCATACTCATTTGATAACTCAAGTTTTACCCACTGTTCCTCTTCGCCAATGGTATTGTATCTCATTTTGTGTACAGTGTTGCTGAGGATACTGTCACTAGTAAAACATTAAAGCAGTGCAACCATTTTCATCACAGATACTTCCATTAAGAGTGCACCACTAAGTTAGTCTCTTTGGAAGTCTGAGAGATCATATATTTCACCTGTCATTTGTGTTGTCCATTGTAGAACAAAATGTATAATATACTACAAGACTTCATACATCGATTGTGTGCTGTGGTTGCATCTCATTAGTTCACAATACCACTGTACAAAGAATATTTGTTTCTGATAACAGCCTAGTGGACTGAAGAAAGAAATGAATTATTTCATATTCACAGAATATATGACGTCAACTGCGAATGGGCAAAGCTGACAATGTGTACCCAGCTGGGATTCGAACCCGGGCCTCCTGGTTTCTAGGCAGTTATGCTTAACACTACACCACTGAGGACACAGGGATCATCACACCTGCATAGACTATGTAAGACACGCCTCCCATCAGTTACAAATTCCCAGCTTTACCCTGCCCATAATACTCAAACTCATAGTTTTGAAACTAATTCTCATAAGAATAAGGGCCCCAAACTTGCCCACACCTTGCCGCACTAACGAAAGGGTCATTGCCCGTCATGGGCATATTATATATATATACATGTGGCGTCTGTTCCGAAAGAACGGATGTCACTTCTGATTCTACAGTTGTTATTCTTTCATATTCACAGAGTATATAACATCAATTGCTTGCATACCCTATTCATCAGAATCAGTACAAATGATTTCTTTTTGTTCCCTAACTTGTAACAAAAGAGTACTGTAGGCACGGTAAAGCTGGGAGTTTGTATCTGATGGGAGGCGCGCATAGGTAGTCCTTGCCGGTGCTGTGATCACTGTGTCCCCAGTGGTGTAGCGGTCAGTGCAACTGCCTAGAAAGCAGGAGCTCCGGGTTCGAATCTCGGCTGGGTACACATTTTCAGCTTTGTCCATTCGCAGTTGATGTCATATATTCTGTGAATATGAAAGAATAACAACTGCAGGATCAGAAGTGACGTCTGTTCTTTTGGAACTGATGTCACATGTATATAAATCAGTTTTTGCCAGGGACTGTGAAATCTTATGGTAACAGTTTAATTAAAAGCAACTTGCATGGAGTCTTACAAATTCGTAGAAGGGAAAAAAGGCTTGTTGGAAAAGGTGAAATTTTCCATACAATATGGCATACCAATTACTTTTGCTGCAACAATTTGTAAATAGTGCTCTTCTAAACAAAAAGTAATTATATTAAATATTTTATTTTATTAATACATCTCCATCTCAGAATGCCCTAAAAAGGTCCCAGCTAGATACGACTACCCTAATTTAGTGTATTGTTAGATTATTTTGCTGTTCATAAGAAGTGACCTCTTCTGATTTTTGTCCTAAGTATTTTTTTAAGAAAGAGGACTTCAGCTGGAAGAATTTTTAAGAAGGCCACCCATTTACATGTATGCAAGTTAAATGGAATTTTTCAAATTTGTCATACCACAGTACTTGGTATTTGTACAAGGAATATTGAACCATTAGATTGGATTAGCTTTCACAACATCACACTGGACCACAGAAATAAACGACTGCTTAACAGTTTCATCCATGGCATTGGCTCAATGCAGTAACAGGTATTAATGATACTTCCAATTAATCCACATACTATATTTCAGGAGGACTATGATGGGCCACATGGGCTGTGGAATGTTTAAGTGTGCAAGTCTTATTTGAAGAATGGCATATACTATTTTTTCCATGGCCTGTACGTTCACTTTACATTCACCACTTAATGAGCATATTCTTGTTATATTAGGTTGGCAACTTGTATTTCAGAATTCTTAACTAGGTTGAGTGGAACTTTGTAAATATTTGTTGTTATTGCAGATTTGTTTGTAGTTTACTGTGAGATCTAGGTAAAAATACAAGATAACATCTTAGAAGTTGCTTGAAGTGTTGCAGCTAGAGGCAATGGTAACACAGGTTGAGTTGACCTTTAGGGTCATATGAATGTCTGTGTGTTATTTACCTTGATAAGGCTGTTTCTGAAAACTTTATTTGTGGAATTATGATTCTTTTGTTTGTGCTTGTCTATGGCTCAGTGATCATATTCACCGTGTGCTGCAATCTGCCATAATTTTTGAATGAAGTCCCCATTGGAAGCGGTGTGCACGCTGACCACATCAATATACTTAACAGCAGAAACTTCAGCATTGGTCTTAATTTTAGCTGTATTTATATTTTCAGATTGATTTCAACTACATTAAAAGCCATCATCAGTGCATTTAAAATCAGAAATGCCTTATAATCAGAATGGTAAACATATTTCTTCTTTAAATGAAAACATTTTGATAAAGGATTTACCGTGACTGTTGTTTCAAATTGATTGAAACACAAGGTATTACTGTTACCACTCACTTTGTTTTATTGTACCCACAACGTGTTTTGAGGGTTTAAACCCCCATGATCAGGTGGAATGACATTGAGTTGTGTACATATAGGTTAGCTTGACTTGTTGCACTGTCTACAAGAGAAAATACAAAACATTACACCAGATTGTAACTTTGTACAATTGTTCAAACGAAGTTAAATGTAAACAATTAAAATATCATACCTCCAGTGGCTACTGGCCTGAAGAGCAAGTTCCCATCTCTGGAGTTGTGAAAGGTTGGTGTCGGTGGGAAGTATCCAGATAACCTAGACATTGTAACATGTGTCAAGATGTGCTGGCCGTGCACCAATGCATGCTTAGCCACAGGATGATCCTCATTAGCAACAAACACAAACACTGCCTGCCTGTGACTGTTCATGCAAATGCACAGTTTGTTGCTGGTCATTTCCACATAGAATGTTCACAGTGCAGGTATGTTAGTTGGTACATCACGTGGATGAAATCCCCAAACCACCTTCCCTACCCTACAGCTCCTACCCATGTAACTGCCCCCCGTGTAAAACCTGTCCTATGCACCCTCCCACCACCACTTACTCCAGTCCTGTAACCTGGAAGTTGTACATGATTAACGGCAGAACCACTTGCTATAGCACCCACATGACATGCCTACACTGTGAAGCGTTCTATGTGGGAATGATCAGCAACAAACTGTCCATTCACATGAACGGGCACAGGCAGACAGTGTTTGTTGGTAATGAGGATCACCCTGTGGCTAAGCATGCCTTGGTGCATGGCCAGCACATCTTGGCACAGAGTTACACCGTCCGGGTTATCTGGATACTTAAAACCGACACCAACCTTTCAGAACTCTGGAGATGGGAACTTGCCCTTCAGCACATTCTCTCTTCCCATTGCCCACCTGGTCTCAATCTCCATTAATTTCAAATTCCTGCCCACCATTCATCAACATCTTTGCCTCTGATCTCTGGATAGAGCCTCTGTCTCAACTGGCATCTCTGGCCAACTTCTTCGCTTTTTACACATGTCTGCCTTCGTATGTGTGCCTGTATATGTGTGTGAGCATGTGTTTTTGTTTACCTATCCTCCCCCCCCCCCCCCCAAAGGTAACTCTTTTCTCTCCTGGGATTGGAAAGTCTCCTCACCCACTCCCTTGAAACCTGCATCCTTTCATTCTCCCTCTCCTTCCCTGTTCTTTTTCTGAAGAAGCAACCCAGGGTTGCGAAAGCTCAGCATTTGTGTGTTTGTGTGTGGTTTTATTTGTGTGTCTACTTACCTGTGCTTTTACGCCTGGTAAGTAAACCATCTCTATTTTTTATATGTGACTTTAGTCTTAAAGATGATTACTAAAGCTTTTGGCTGCAGCTTTTATTAGAAAAACAAAATAAGCACACACACACACACACACACACACACACACACACACACACACACAATGATACAACCATACAGCCACAACTCATACATATATGATCTCTGTCTCTGGCCACCATGCCTTGAGTACTGTGTCCACTGAGTTTGGAGGGGAAAATGGAAAGAATGCAGGGGTAGAGGGATGGAGTGGAAGGGGGGGGGGGGCAGAGATAACAGCACTGCCTGACAGAACATGCAAGACTTAAAATGTGTGATGCATCTTTGGGGCAAGGGAGAGGGAGATGCGAAAGAGGAGGGGCTGAGAAGGGGGATAGTGCTAAAACGTGAGAGTGAGGGAGACGAATGGGGAAGATGTGTAGGCCAGAGGGGGTGGCAGCGGGTGTCTGGAAAGTGTGGGAACAGCATCTTATCCTAGGTAACCTGGACTTTCTGTTGTTATAGTTAACTTTAAATTAAAACAACTTCTTTGTTCTGCCAGGAGTAAAAGATCGCTTTTTGTATTGATTATATTAAAAAAGCTTTTCTTATACTCTGTCACTAATATATTTCTTTGGTTTATTATTAATACATTCAAAACAAATTTCATTGTAGGGGAAGCAATTGTTTTATCTATGCCTCTTAACTGCAGATGTGGATAAACTAAGGGTGGTAAGTGTGAGTGTAATTAATGAAGTCCTTGAATTCTACAGTCCTTGCATGTTTACCGTTTGCCCAAAATAAGTAGACAATTCAGGCAGTGGCTTTTGGGAATGTCAAGTGGCGTGCCTTACTTTCACAGCATGACTGCAGTGGGAGAGAAGTGTTGAGAGAAAGGTAGCATCGGTTGGTCACTGCAGTGCTGACACCACTACCAGCAGCCATGAATGCAGTAATACCTCATGTTTAGAGATAGCCTACTGTTGCAAGTGCTCAAAGAATATGAATGTCTTCCAACCTGTGCCCATTTTCTTTCGATTCTGGCAGCATCAGTAAAATCATCATGTTATCATGGACAGACAGTTCCTCCACCTTAGGTGTGTCTTATACTCTAAATGTTTACAGGCGTGTAAGCAAGTTTAGTTCTTATATGAAGAGGAATATTTTTTAATATGGCACTGTTTTAATTAACATGATGTTGATAATTCAAATGTGGACTTATCATTGAATTCTTAAAGATTATACCAAAATTATTCCCATTTGTTACAGAGTAAAAGAATTAGTTATGTTTTCTATATTCTTGTCTCTGAGATGTGAAACTGTTGGCTCATACAGTCCAAATTTAACATGACAATGCTCATTAGTTGTTTTCTTCAACAGGTTCTGAATAGATGCCGTGTTATATGTATAACTTCTGCCAGAGACAATGCTAGTATGAAGAGCTTGGAAGATATTTTTCAAAATGTTCTAATTCAGCAGAATAAAATTGCTGCTGCATCTGACCAGTAAGTTTCAAAGGGCTAATGTATTTATTTATTTGCATTTTAGTTGTAACACAGTGTTATACTTTAAGTAAAATTACTCATGTGATTGCAACACCAATGAGGCAGGTGGTAAGTGCCAGTTGCTAAACAATCTTAATTTTTTCCTGAGCTCGGCATGCTCACTGTATTGCCAATTTTGTAGGTACTTGCAGAGCCTTGCCGAATGTACTTGGCTGCAAGGTGACAACACTGCCACCTGCCTCTGCAATTTGTCATTCACATACTAATTTTAATCAGAGTCACTGACATTCTTTTTGTTATTTCGCCATTTGAGACTGATATTTGGAAAGAGGCAAACTGCTGATCACATTGAAAGATATAATGAGAGTGAGAGCGGAAAGATTGAAAAAAGAAAGTAGGACAGAAAGGTCAGTTCAATTCTCAGTTACTAAGGAGGAGATTATCAGCATACAAACATTTTCTACTATGGGAAAACAGCTCAGGCTCAAAACCTGTTTTCAAATGGCAAGAAAGGGCCATTAGATGTATAGCTGCACTTCCTTCAAGAGAATCATGTAAAGGCTACTCCAAAGAGCTTAATATCACGACAGTCTCTAATCTCTACATGAATAGCTGCCTCCTAAATGTTAAAGAGAATCTTAAAATAAATTTGACCTTAGAATGTCAATACACCAACACAACACAAGAACTGGACAATCAATTGATCTATCATACTAAATAACTGTGTACATTATACTCGTATATTTGTTCCACAATAATATGTATTTTGTCGTGAACTAGCTTTCGGCTTCTTAGACCATCTTCAGACAACTTAATACTGTAGATTGTCCACATCACACCAGCTGCTATGTTTTAAGTACAAAGATTTTACAAATATATGTGTTAGTCATAGACTATGTAGCCTTTAAGTATTTTATAACAAACAGATACGCCCAACCAATTAAGACAAAACTGTAACTAAGAAATAACCATACATTAATTTTCGTTAAAAACGAGATAGAATGGCTGGCCAGTACTTACCATTGTGCTGTACTGCCGATAGTCACACAAATGAAGAATAAGAAAAAAGAGGACAAAAAGGACAAGGACAAGCTTTCGGAACACAGTTCCTTCGTCAGGTGGGAGAGAAGGGAAGAAGAAAGGATGGGAACAGAAGGGAAAGGTAGTTCACGACCTAGGTCATGAAGGTGGTGTTTCAGGAGTGTGGACGTCAGAGATACTGCATGTATGCACTGAGCCAAGCCAGGGAGGATAAATAAAACCATAGAGGAAAGATCAAGCAGTAAAGAGAAGAGAAGATGAGTGAAATGCATGATGCTGAGGGGTGTAGGAGGGGCGGGGGGGGGGGTGGTGTCTAAAACGTTTACCATTAACAGGGAAATATGGATGGACACACACACACACACACACACACACACACACACACACACAGAGAGAGAGAGAGAGAGAGAGAGAGAGAGAGAGAGAGAGAGAGAGAGAGAGGTAATGAATAGGTGAGCTGAGGATGGAGGAAGGGGAGGGGTTAGCGTAGATTTAGGCCAGGGGGGGTGGCAGGAGGAGAGGATATGTTGGAGGGCAAGTTCCCACCTCCGTAGCTCTGAGGGACTGGTGTTTGTTGGTAGTATCCAAATGGCACGTGTGGTGTAACACGTGCCCAGGTCCCATGACTTTCTCAAGTCATGCCCTGAGATGAGACCATCACTCCAAACTGTTCTTCCCACACCACCCAGAGTAGCCTTCCTCAGTCCTCCCAACCTCCGCAACATCCTTGTCCAACCTTACAACATCCCAAAACCACCCTCCCTACCTAATGGTTCCTACCCCTCCAACCGATCCCGCTGCAAAACCTGTCCAATGCATCCTCCCACTACCACATACTCCAGCCCCACCACAGGAAAAACCTACCCGATTCAAGGCAGGGCCACATGTGAGACAACACATGTCATATACCAGCCTACATGTGTCCACTGTTCAGCCTTTTATGTTGGTATGACTACTAACAAATTGGCTGAGCGGATGAATGAACACAGACGGACTGTTCGCCTGGGGGACACCCAATATCCTGTGGCAGAACATGCCCTCCAGCATAACACCAGGGACCTGGGCACGTGTTACACCACACGTGCCATTTGGATTGTACCAACAAGCACCAGTCCCTCAGAGCTACGGAGGTGGGAACTTGCTCTCCAACATATCCTCTCCTCCCGCCACCCCCCTGGCCTAAATTGACGCTAACCCCTCCCCTTACTCCATCCTCGGCTCACCTATTCATTACCTCTCTCTCTCTCTCTCTCTCTCTCTCTCTCTCTCTCTCTCTCCGTGTGTGTGTGTGTGTGTCTCCATCCATGTTTCCCTGTTAATGGTAAACGTTTTAGACACCCCCCCCCCCCCCCGCCCCTCCTACACCCCTCAGCATCATGCATTTCACTCATCTTCTCTTCTCTTTACTGCTTGATCTTTCCTCTATGGTTATATTTATCCTCCCTGGCTTGGCTCAGTGCATACATGCAGTATCTCTGACGTCCACACTCCTGAAACACCACCTTCATGACCTAGGTTGTGAACTACCTTTCCCTTCTGTTCCCATCCTTTCTTCTTCCCTTCTCTCCCACTTGACGAAGGAACTGTGTTCCGAAAGCTTGTCCTTGTCCTTTTTGTCCTCTTTTTTTCTGATTCTTCATTTGTGTGACTATCGGCGGTACAGCACAATGGTAAGTACTGGCCAGCCATTCTATCTCGTTTTTAACAATATTTATCATCTCTGAGGAGATTTTTCATCATTAATCGAATACATTAATTTTCAACAGATAAGCTGAAGCATACATATGGTTCAGTGAATGTGCCAATAACAAAAGTAGGAGGGGAACAGGTGAGTGAGGAAGACAAAAATGAAATGTTGGTGGGGGACAATTAATAATTACATAAGTTTGGAACATGTGAATATGGAATAAACGAGCATATTGAAGTATATAGCCTATATTAAAATTCACTGGTTTTCACAAGAATGGTGTAACAAGGAAGGAAAAACATTGGAATGTGGGTGAGAGACATTACACAATTTCAACAGGCTTGATAGCAGAATTATCTATATCTATACTAATAATAAATCTGTAAATGTAGGCCTGTCACTGTTCTCTTCAATCTTCAAAACTACTGGATGAATCTTCATGTGGTTTTCACAGAAAACATGTGAAAAGTTTGGGTCAACATATAGGCATAATTTTATCAAAATTGTATCACGTAAAACAAAGATATGATAATTTTCAACGAGATAGATTGGCTGGCCAGTACTTACCTTTGTTCTGTACCGCCGATAGTAACATAAATGAAGAAACAGAAAAAAGGGGACAAAAAGGACAAGCTTTCGGAAAGTGGGTCCTAGTCACATCAGATGCGCTGTCCACAGATGGCTAGGCTGTAAGGGAGGTTTTTTAAATTTTAAATTTTTTTTTTTTTTTTAATTTTATGTGGGAGGGAAGGCAACTGTCAAAGTGTAGGTACTGCTGGTAGTTAGGTTTAATTTGGATGGAAGTGTTAATGTAACCATAAGTAAGGTGGAGGTTAGCACCCTAGAATGTGGCATGGTGGGTTGACGAAGATCAAGGTGAAGTGGATGGGGGAGAAGGACTTCAGATTTTGAAGGAAGTTGGATAGGGTGCCTTGGCCTTGAGTCCAGATCATGAAAATATCATCAATAAACCTGAACCAGGCCAGAGGTTTGGGGTTTTGGGATACTAGGAAGGATTCCTCCAGACAGCCCATAAACAGGTTGGCATAGGAGGTGCCATGGATTTGATAGTAACCTTTCCCCTCAAAGGAAAAGTACGGTAGTTGTTAATAAAGATAAAGTTAGTGAGGGTTATGAGGAATGAGGTATTGGGCTTGTATTCGGAGAGATGTTGGGAGAGGTAGTGTTAAAGAGTGGCAAGGCCATGGCATATGGGATGTTGGTGTATAGGGAAGTAGCATTCACTTAACAATTAAGGATCCAGGAGGTAAAGGGGTGGGATGCTGGAGAGTCGGTGAAGGAAGTATGTGGTATCTTAGATATGGAAGGGTACATTTTGGCCAATTGGTGAAAGGTATTGGTCAATGAGGGCTGAAATTCATTCGTTATGCACACAGTAACCAACCACAATTGGCCATCCAGGATTATTTGGTTTGTGGATTTTGGAGACCATATAGAAGGTGGGTGTGCTGGGTGCTGTTGGGGTGATGAGGGAGATGGATTCAGGGGAGAGCTTCTGGGAGGGGCCGTATGATTTTAACAGGGATTGGAGATCTTGTTGGACTTTTGGGATGGGGTCATCACGGCACAACATGTAGGTGGAGGAGTCAGAGAGATGGCAGAGCCCTTCTGCAAGGTAATTTCTGTGATCCATAACTACACTGATGGAACCTTTATCTGCAGGGAGGATGATTATGTCAGTATTTATTTTGAGGTTGTGGATGGTTGAGTTCTTTGGAAGGGACTTACGGAAAGTTGGTGAGGTCAAGTTGGAGGTGAGAAATTCTTGTAATCAGTGGATGTTTAGGTGGGATCTCGGATCAGAGTGATGTCAGGGGTGCCACAGGAGAGTGTCGTGGATCTGTTGCTGTTCACAATATATATAAATGACCTTGGGGATAACATTGGAAGTTCACCGAGCCTTTTTGTAGATGATGCTGTAGTATATAGAGAGGTTGTAACAATGGAAAATTATATTGAAATGCAGGAGAATTTGCATGGAATTGATGCATGGTGCAGGGAATGGCAATTGAATCTCAATGTAGACAAGTGTAATGTGCTGTGAATACATAGAAAGAAAGATCCTGTATCATTATGCTACACTGTAGTAGGTCAGCAACTGGAAGCAAAAATTCCATATATTATCTGGGAGTAGGCTTCTTTAGGAGTGATTTAAAATCGAACGACCACATAAAATAATTCGACGGTTAAGCAGATTTCAGACTTAGATTCATTGGAAGAATTCTAAGGGAATGCAGTCCGAAAACAAAGGAAGTAGGTTTGATTTGATTTGATTTTTTCAGGGAAGCCAAAACAGTGTTGGTCCAACCCGCCACTGCCCGCACCGAAACTGAGTTTATTGAGCGGTATCGCTCCCTATATGTCTAGTAAAGCCAACCAATGCCCTTGAACAGTGCAAGGAGTCCCTTTACCAGTTCTTTATTAGACACAATTTGTTTGGGTCTGGTTGTCCCAAATGTTCTATGCCTTTTACTTTCCAATGCAATGCATTCAAAGATTAGATGTGATGCAGTTTCATCACCGTCATCACAGATCCTACATTTAGGGTTCTCTTCTGTTATTCCCATTGTATGTAGGTGTTTTTTGAAATTCCCATGGCATGTCAGCAACCCAACCATGAGTCTAATCTCTCTCCTGTTCAAACCCAGGATTGCAGAGCTTCTTTTAAAACATGGCTTTGGCATCATTACCTTGCCATGTTTTTGTTGATGGACTTTGGTCCAATATTCTACGTGCTGTCTTCTGAACCAGTTACGTAGCTCCAATTTGATCATTGCCTTGGTGATTGTCAGGACAGGTTCCGGTCCAATAAATGGAGTCTCTGCCCCCATCCTGGCTAATCTGTCAGCATGTTCGTTGCCACTGATCCCCAAGTGGCCAGGGACCTACAATAGATTTACTCTATTGCTTTCCCCTAGCTCAACTAGAACCCTGTGACATTCTGCAACAATTTTAGACCTTGTTGCAGGAGCTGCCAGTGATCTCAGGGCTGCCTGGTTGTCTGAATAGATATAGATGCTACAATCTTTGTAGCACCTACGCAAATTCTCCTCCACACACGCCCTGATGGCAGTGATTTCCGCTTGGAATACTGAGGCCAGTTTTCCTAGAGAGATGACGCCCTCCAGTCTTGGCTGCACCCCAAATACCCCAGCCCCAACACCTTGGTCTGTTTTTGACCCGTCAGTGAACCAGACAATATCCCCCGTACGGTGTCGAACTATTTTCTCCCACTACTCCCTACTTCCAATTGTTATATTGAAAGGCTTGTTGAAGCAGTGTGGGGTTATAATATAGTCGGCTGGCATTTCCCCAACCTTTCATATATTTACCTCACTCACTATTTTTTGTGTGATTCTGGATATCCCAAAGAGTTCCAGTTGTTGCCAGATTTGAGTTTGTATGCACCAGCCACTGCCTCCATCTTGACCCAAAGGTGTAATGGGGGCATATCCAGCATGGTTTCCATCCCAGAAGTTGGTGTGCTGCTAATTCCGCCTGTTATGGCTAAGCAGGCTAATCTCTGCACCTTACCATGCTCCTTAGCAGCAACCTGCTGTTCTACCTTCTTTCACCACATGACCGCCCCAAAGGTGATCCTGGGTCTAATCACTGTGGTGTATATCCAGTTATACCCTTGGGGCTCAGGCCCCAATTTTTGCCACAAGCTCTCCTGGTACTCACAAGAGTACCTTTTGCCTTGGAGGAAATATTCCTGATGTGAGGGGTCCATGTCAGTTTCTCATCTAGGGTAATCCCTAGATATTTCACTGTCCCTTTCACAGATAGCACTTCATTGAAAAGCTTTAGATTCCAACTTGAATGTTGTATATGCTTCTTTGTGAATGGTACAACAGTCTTCTTAGGACTAACCCCCGTCCTGTTTTCTGCACCAGTCTTGTACAATGTCCAGTGTAAGGAAGTAGGTTACAGTACACTTGTTCGTCCACAGCTTGAATACTGCTCACTGGTATTGGATCTGTACCAGGTGGGGTTGATAGAGGAAGTGGAAAGGATCCAATAGAGAGCAGCGCTTTTGTTTCAGGATCATTTGGTAATCGAGAAAGCGTTACAGAGATAATCGATAAATTCCAGTGGAAGACTCTGCAAAAGAGACGCTCTGTCGCTCGGTACGGGCTTTTGTCAAAGTTTCAATCGAGGAGTCTAGCAGTATATTGCTTGCTCCCACGTATATCTCATGAAGAGATCATGAAGATAAAGTCAGATTATAGCCCACACAGAGGCATACTGACAATCTTTCTTTCCACGAACAATACATGGCTGGAATAGGAGGGAGAACTGATAGTGGTACTCTTGGTACCCTCCGCCACACACCGTCGGGTGGCTTACGGAGTATGGATGTAGATGTAGATGTGGTATGAAGTGGGAAAGGCAGGGTTCAATATTGGAATTGGTTGGCTTTGGTCAGACGGATGTGTGACAAAGTAGTGCTTCCATTGTAGGGATTGGGAAAAGGAGAGTAGGACTTTCACAAGTTTAAAATGGTTGAATTGTGGTGTACGACGAAATGTGAAACCTTTGGATAGGGCAGAAACTTCTGTTGGGTTGAGGTTTATGTTGGACAGGTTCATAGGTGGATCTAAGGGAGTTGGGGGGGGGGGACGAAGGGTCGTTTGCCCCCCACCCCTACCCCCAGTAGCTTTATTTTTTAATTTTTATTTTATTTATTTGCTTATTTATTTATTGAGACTTTTGTTTGATTGGGTGTGGGGCAAAAAGGGGTGGCCGGTGCTAGCGTATTTCTACTGAGCCATAGTTTAGCTGACAATGAGAATTATTCTTCCCCCCCCCCCCCCCCACCTCCCGCAGCAGTCTGTCATGCATTTGCCCCTGGACAGGTTAACCACAGTGTTCTGGGGTTGTTTTGGTTCTGAATGTTGTGGATTGTTGGGAAGGAGTTTGGAGGGATGTGGTAAGTTCAAGAGTTCAGCTACACAACTTCTGGGCAATATAAGGGGTTCATGAGGAGCAGGTAGGATAGAGTTTGGATTGTAGTGTTCCAGGCTGGATAACTTGTGATGGTGGTGTTTGGAAAGCTCCTCCAGGTGCTGTAGAGCAAGGGGTGCTGTCTGAGAGATGGGATGTATGTAGTTTGGATTACACATTAATAGTATCATGTTTACAAAGATATAGCAACATTTTAGCACGAGATTGGAGTATACAAGAATGTTACCACGGAATGTACAGAGCATGTAGTGATGCACTATTGCCATACACTACAGTCACACAATGGGTTAAAGCATTCAAATTAGGCAGGGATACTGTGAAGGATCCTCATATGTGCATGGAGAACAACACAGTTCACCTCTTTGCCTCCTCGTTGAAATTTGATTACCACTGGACTGTGCATCAGATTGCAGCAGAACTCAGGCTATGCCACAAAACTGTGCTCCACATTCTGCATGACATTTTATGTTATTGCAAAATTTCACATGATGGATACTCCATGAAATGTAATTTGCTACAATGCCACCACAATGCCATTGCACAGCATTTGTTGGGCTGATACCAAAGGGAAGCTAATGACTTTCTTCAATGCATCAATGCTATCAACAAAACCTGGACGTGCTCATACCAGCCAAACTGGAAATACTAGTCCAGTGACTTAAAGCATCCCCATTCTCCTTGTCCACAGAACATTTGTGGTATACCAAGCGCTGTGAAAGTGATGTTCCTTGTTGCATATGACACTGATAGGATGAAAACACATCATGCTGTACAACCAATGGTGGCAGTAGATGCTGCCTACTACATTCCTGCAACACCACCTTCATCGAGCATTGAGGCAAAAGGGATGACATTTCAGCGATGACTTTTCATGGAACAGCACATTATGATTCAGTATGACAATGCACAATGCCACATTGCTGCCACTGTCCAAGACCTTTTGTGCTGTAGGCAGTGGGAGTTTTTGAAGTATCCACTATACTAATCCAACATGAGTCCTTGAGATTACAATCTCTTTACCAAAGTGAAAGAAGCTCTGTGATCAGTCTGGTACAACACAAGAGATGACATTATCAGAGCCACATATTGATCAATATGGGACAACAACAGAAATAGGATCACAGATGGTATACAGAGCCTTTTTGCAAAAGGTCACAAATAGTGTAGATAATTGTATTGAGGGTGTGTGACTGTAAGTACCTCTGTCAATAAAATCGTTTTGGAGAAAAAAATACTAGTTCTCATTACTTTTTTACCAGCACTTGTAATAAAACATAGGTGATGTTAACTGTACACACGTGATTGAGATTTTATTTTTACCTTTGGTGAACTACTGGTTACAGGTATCAATGCAATGCATGTTATTCACTCACATATCCCATCACATTTCACCTGTGTGTAACATCTTACATCTAGCATTGAGATTTTATTTTTACCTTTGGTGAACTACTGGTTACAGGTATCAATGCAATGCTTGCTCTTCACTGACATATCCCATCACATTGCACCTGTGTGTAACATCTTACATCTAGCAAATTCAGTGGCAGCATATAGGTAATGTTTTGAAGTGCAACTCCTAAACTACTATGATTTGTACTGTAGTGTTGTAATAGACATTTCTGTTCACTTAATGTTAGCTGTATTGAGCAACATTTTTCATAAAACCGTTGTTTTAATAACTTTACACAATGTAAATGAAATCCTCCATCACTTCCTTCACTGACTCTCCACCATCCCCATCCGTTTACATCCTTTGTCCCTACTTGTCACAGTGGATGCCACTTCCCTATACACACACATACCACAGGCTAATGGCCCTGCTGCTCTCGAACACTACCTCTCCTAATGTCTCTCTGAATTCAAGCCCGATACCTCATAACCGTCACTAACTTTATCCTAACTAACAACTACTTTTCCTTTGAGGGGAAAGGTTACTATCAAATCTGTGGCACAGCCATGGGCACCTCCTATACAAACCTGTTTATGAGCTGTCTGGAGGAATCCTTCCTAGCATCCCAAAACCCCAAACTTCTGGCCTTGTTCAAGTTTATTGATGATATTTTCATGATCTGGACTCAGGCCAGGACACCTTACCCTCCTTTCTTCAAAATCTGAACTACTCCGCCATCCACTTCACCTGATCTTCCTCAACCCACCATGCCACATTCCTGGATGTCAACCTCAACCTCACTGATGGCTCCATCCACACTTCCGTCCATATTAAACCTACCAACCACCAACAGTACCCACACTTTGACAGTTGCCATCCGTTCCACATAAAAAAATCCCTCCTTTTACGGCCTGGCCAACCATGGCAGCATATCTGCAGTGAAAAGAACTTCCTTTCTGAATATGCTGAGGGTCTCACATAGGCCTTTGCAGACAGAAACTATCCCACAGACCTAGTCCACAAACAAATCTCCCGTGCCATATTCCCACACATCCCAAGTTCTCCCTCTACCACCAGTAACCATCGACAAAAGAGCACTCCCCTTGTCATCCAGTATTACCATGGACTAGAACAACTGCTGTATTTACCAGCCTATAAAACACACTTTTCCCTACAAAAATTGGTCCAAAACTTGGATGCATCTTATAAGCTGATTGCCAGTTAAGGTAGGTAACTACAAGTTCCATTTATTTTAAGGGATTTCCGTAAAATGGCATACAATGCAGGAAAATAATGTTTTAAGCAGGAATTTTTTTAAGGTTCTCTCTTCATTTTCATAGTTTATATTTGATTTGCATACATAAAATGCTGCTTCATGTCACAATGTAAACATTGATTGAAAGTGACACAGTGCCTGTCCACAACAAAGAAAAACAGTGCATATCCACCAAAATGACAAACTGTCAAAAATATCAGTGACGTTTTGTGAGTGGAAGAACCACAAACATAACTACATGTGGTATTAAGACAATACAAATTAAAACATCCCACTGATGATGCTGCAACGCCAGCGAAACATGTATGGGAGAAATCAAAAAACATTTTTGTTTGCTGAAGGCAGACCTTACATATAAACTAAATTTATTTTGTAAGCATACACCGAGATTGAAGAGCTTTTCAAACCTCAAGATGAATACTGTTGCTAGTTTTCACAATATATAATCATAAAAATCCACAGCAAATTAAAATTAGACACACCCACATGTGGATTCATTATTAATAAAGAGAAAATTATATTCCATCTTTGAGCAGAAGTGCCCTGAACAATTAAAGGGTTTAGAAGTGTAAATAGAGTTGCCCTAGTGAAATAATATGGAAACTTGTGTTTTAGCTATAAAATGAAGAACTTGAGTCTCTTTAAGCCTACGGGTAAGGTTAAATTGCTTATATTTCAAATATTTTAAATCATTCCATTATGCAGCTTAGTGTTTGTACTTTGTGAGTCTCGCATGTTCACGACTCTGTGGCTGTCCCGAACTACAAAGGTAGTGGGTCTAAAGCCTGGTCAATCATAGGATTATTGTGTGTTACGATTATTATCTATTACTTAGCACCTATTTCACCTGTGGCAATTCTGTTGATGTAAAAAATGCCAAATTGCACTCTAGTTTGGAATCTGTATTAAACTGTAAGTCTCCCTATAATTGAGTAGGTAAGAGGAAGGCAGCAGTACACTACCTCCAGCAGGTCCATTCCTAGTAAATCATTATGGCGTTCAAACCAATCTTCGGACTTATAACTGCTTAACCTCTCTTTGATGACTTGCTTAACTTAAATTAATTTCTTAAATTTGTTCATAATGAAACAGTATAATTTTGATTTTGAGTATTTAGTTATCTGTCAAATAGTAATAAACATAATTCTGTTGACATAAAAGTTTTCTGGGTATTGTACCGCGTTGTAACATTGGCCGAAACGTCGGTTATTTAAATAATAACCTTACATCATGATGCGGTACAATACCCAGAAAACTTTTATGTCATCTGACTCTGGCCGTGGAAGCCTACGTAATTATATGATAATTCTGTGTTTATACTTGTTTATGAACTGAATAGTGTACTTCCTGATCAGCATCTTTATATCTTTGCCATAATGTTTTAATCCTTTTATATTCTCGTAAATATTCAAAAAGCTATAAATTAAAATTACAATGAAGATAGTTTGCAACTCACCACAAAGACGTTTGTGTAGCTATGACAGGCACTTCAAAAAGACACTCATACACAGCCTTCACCAGAAAAAAAAAACACACACACACACACACTCTTGCTCATTCCGTCATAAAGGCACACTTTACAGAAACACAACTGTCATCTTTGGCTGTTGCATTCCTGGTCAGAAAGAGACACACACTCTCACCCATACAAACACTCTGGCATACTTCATAGACACACAACCATCATATCCAGCTCCAACATGGAATGCGGCAACCAGGCTGATTGAGGCTGTGGTCAAAAGCATTAAGTTACAAGTGTATGAGTGTCTTTTTATGTGCCTTGCACAGCACCGTGAATGTCTTTGCAGGGAGTTGCAAACTACCCTGATTATATTGTGCAATTTCAACCTGGTCTTTCCACTGATGTAGATTAAAAGTATTTGATTGGCTTACCTTGTTGGCCTAGCTCCAATTATTCCAGGTATTGACTGCAGATACTACTCTTCTGTCATAAATTTTCTAAATTTTAAAAGAAATTATTTGTATAATTTGTACCTAAAATGTATGAGAAATGGAGTATTATTTAAAGGCATTGCTCTTTTACTGTTTGCACGATAATTGCACACCATGTCATACGCGATGAAAAACTCACTAAAAATAACATTTCTGTTACAAATTGTGGCAAGGTGTATAAATGCGAAAATTTCCATAGCTTGTCAAAATTTCCTGAACCCATACTTATTTTCAGCTTAATCACTGTTCATCATTGCCACTTGGTTATCATCAATGTGTACCCGAACAATGTGGAAAGTCAAGTGACAGGACATCCACCTAGAGATGTAAGTGCATGAATAGATCAATACACTTTTAAAATAAGATATTACAGGTAACTATACATTTAATTAAAATATGACAATATTTTTTGTTCTTTGGGGCCCACAGTGTAAAATATGTCTTGTAATGACATGATTATTATAATGATATACCAACAACACTGCTTTATACTTGCTGTTATTATTTATAAATCACAATGAGCTCAATTCGGCCTTTAGCCATCATCAGGTGCTCTTACACGGAATATCGTATGTGTCACTGCTGTCTTTATTTTTCACCTACATGTCGATTGGTGCCTCGTGTGTGTCTATGCTGTCTTTATTTTTTACACCTGGATGCCAATTGGTGCCTGTTAGCTTCTTACGTTATTTCAATCTTGACCGCTCGGTTGACTGTCAGTGATCTTAAAATGATAAATAATTAAAATATGACAGTCTAGATTGTAAGTTGCTGAGCTTTTTATTGGCAACCGGTTTCGGTCCTGCAAGACAATCATCAGGCCTTTGGCACCTTGTCGGTTGACGCCTGCTCCGTCCACCACCACCATCCACCAACAAGGTGCCAAAGGCCTAATGATGGGCCTACAGGACCAAAACCGGTTGCAATAAAAAGCTCAGCAACTTGCGATCTAGACTGTCATATTTTAATTATTTATCATTTTAAGATCACTGTATCCAAAAATGCTTTCAAAAACTGTACATTGATTTCCAGATGATTTTATTCTACATCATTTCACAATAAGTTAACAGTTCTGTTTGAATGAATGCCATGGGCTTGTATCAGTGAATAATTATTTTCTGAGATTAGATGATACATCTGTAATGTTATACACTGCATTTTGGCATAATCCATATTTTCAAAAAAAATATTAGTTTGCCTCACATGCCTGAAAATAATGCCAAGTATTTTTACAAGATCATTTTACTACAACGTGTAAAGGCAATATCATGTGTTTTTTATACCAACAAATTGAATTTGTTTTCGAAAGAAATAACAAGGAGCCCACAAGGGTGTCAGCTATTTTACTTTTTTATATGTATGATATGTGAATTTCAGAATGAAAATTGCAAACAGCTAAAGCAATTCAATGCAACTGCTTGTTCATTTTGTGAAGAATTTCCTAGTATTACTCCAAAATTGTAATTTATGATTTTTGTTTCATTGAAACCATCACTATTAATAACCTTTTTAAATATTGAAAGTTAAAATAAAGAAAAGACATACATTTCTCATTAAACTATGGTTAGATATTCGTTAATTTCCATATATTTGATAAATTTTATATTTAAATTGTGTAGATATTTTGAACAAAATGAAGGGGAGGGGGGCGAGGGTTTCAGAGTGTCGGCCCTATGATTTCACGATTATCAATTTACAGTGCTGTCGATTTGCCACAGTAACTGTCACAAACTTTGCTGACAATGTATGTAATTAAAGGGATTTTGCCAAGAATTTTTGTGACTTGCTTTTTTGAATGACTTTGTTTGCTTGCTATTTGAGTTCTGAACTTCACATACCATTAAAAAAGAATTACAAAAATCCCTCTCCTTGTAAGACAGGTAATGGTATAAGTTATTTCTACGTAATAGCATTATATTAAAATATTGAATAGTCACATCTCTTATTTGTTAATTTATACTGTACAAAATAGCAACCTGACAAAAAATACCTAAATTATATTTTTCAGAAGGATAGGTTGCTACTCACCACAGACATGTCCCATGAGCTGCATAAAGGCACACATAACTGAATACGATAATTCTATTGTACACTTATTCTTTTACTTGTTTAAAAGTAATGTGTTATAGCCAGTTTATTAAAGAGGGCTATACATATATTCTTTTGTGCTGTTAGATAAGGTATTGTGGGCAATTTGAGCAGAGAATAAAGAAAATAATCAGTTGTTATCACTGGAACAAATGATCAGAATGGAAAGAAACTGTAAAGGATTCTTTATGTAATGGCATTTGCAGACTAGAAATTTGGAATAAAAGCACACATGAGAAATTTTAGAACTTCAACCAATTTGTTATACCAGATTTAAAAGTAAACATATGTTGAGGCTACCCTCATGACCCACAGACATTGCCATTGTAGGGTGGCTTGCATGCTTCAGTGATACAGATAGCCATATGTAGGTGCAACCACAGTCAACAGGTATCTGTGGAGAGACCAGACAAATGTGTGGTTTCTGAAGAGGGGCAGCAGGCATTTCAGTTACTACAGGGTCAACAGTGTAGATGATTAACTGAGTTGGCCTTGTTACGTCAGCTAATGTGGCTTTGCCAAGCAGTTACTGCAAACTGTTGAAAATAAGGAGAAACTACTGTATGGCTATATGGTGATGGCAACCTTTTGGATAAAATATTCTGGAGGTAAAATAGTCCCCCATTCGGATCTACAGGCAGGGACTACTCAGAAGGATGTCTTCATATAAAAAAAAGGGGGGGGGGCATTCTACTGATCACAGCATAAAATGTTCTATTACTTTATCAATTAGGATAGATTGAAGTTAGATATGGTGGGGATTAGTGAAGTTCCGTGACAGGGTTACGAGGATTTCTGGTTAGGTGAATACAGGATCATAAATACAAAATCAGTTGGGGCTATTACAGGAGTAGGTCTAATAATGAATATGAAAATAGAAATGCAGGTAAACTACTATGGATAGCACAGTGATTGCATTATCATAGTCTAGGTACATATGAAGCCAACACCAAACCACAGTAGTACAAGTTTATATGCTGACTAACGCTGCCATTGACGGGGAGATCAAAGAAATGTATGAGGAGTTAAAAGAAATTATTCAGATGTTAAGGGGAAGGAAAACAAGATTGTGATAGTGGACTGGAACTTGTAGCAGGAAAGGATGAGAAAGAAAAGTAGTACGCCGCGGCGGAGTGGCCGAGTGCATTGGGGCACTATGGTCCAATGTGCGAGGCAGTTCCCCGTCGGGGATTTGAATACCCCCTTGGGCATGGATGTTTGTGCTGTCTTCAGTATAAGTTAGTTTATAAGTAGTTTGTAAGTTTAGGGATTGATGACCTTGCAGTTAAGTCCCATAAGCTTTACAAGCAAAGAAAAGTAGTACATGGACATGGACTAGGGAGGAGGAATAAAAGAGGTGGTAGAATTTTTTGCAATTAAATGATCACAAATGCTTGTTTTAATCAACATGAAAGAAGATCGTATATGTGGGAGATACCAGGAGACACAGATTGATTTTATAATGGTAAGACATAGTTTTAGAGACCATGTTTTAAACTGTAAGACATATCCACAACCAGATACATACTTTGACCGTAACATATTGCTTACTAACTATAGATTAAAATTTAAGAAACTGAATAATAATAATAATAATAATAATAATAATAATAATAATAATAATTAAGGAGATGGAAACTTGACAAAATGACGGAAACAGAGGTTGTTGAAAAATTCCAAGGGATCATTAGGTAAGGATTGACCGTAACTGAGGAAAGTAACACAGTAGAAGAAGAATGGGTAGTTTGAGAGATAGAATATGGAGGCCATAGAGGATCAAATAGGTAGAAGGACAAGACCTAATAGGAATCCTGTGATAACACAGGAGATACTGAACTTAACTGATGAAAGGTGGAATATATAGACATTCAGCAAGTGAAGCATGCAAAAGGGGATACAAACGACTAGAAACAAGATTGACAGGAAGTGCAGACTGGCTACACAGGAGTGGTTGGAGGACAAATACAAGAATGTATAGCTAGGGGAAAATAAAAGTGTCATTTGGAGACAAGAAAAGCAGCTCACGAGTATCAGGAGCTCAGATGGAAAACCAGAAGTAAAAAAGAAAGGAAAGCTGAAAGGCAGAAGGATATGTTTAGGGCCTATACAAAGGAAATCAACTTGAAGGCTGTGTTGTCGAAATGGAAGACGAGGTAGGAGATATGATGCTGTGAGAATAATTCGACATAACACTGAAATATTAGAATCGAAACTAGGATCCTGGAGTAGATGATATATTATCTGAACTGCTGATATCATTGTGAGAGCCAATCATGAAGAAATTGTTCCACCTGGTATTATTAAAACTTAGTTGTAAAATACTAATGTTAATTATTTATAGGCAAATAGAAAAACTGGTGGAATCCAAGCTTTGCGATTATCAGTTTGGATTTAGTAGAAATGTAGGAATGTGCGAGGCAATATTTACATAAAGACTTATCTAAGAGGATAAGTTAAGGGTAGGCAAACCTAGATTTTAGGCTTTTGTAGATTTGGAGAAAGCTTTTGAAAATGTTGACTGGAAAACAGTGTTTCAAATTCTGAAGTTAGAACGGGTAAAGTACATGTAGCGAAGAGTTCATCTTGTTCAAAAAAATCAATCAACAGTTATTATAGTCGAAGAGCATGACAGGTAAGCAATGGTTGGGAAGGGAGTAAGGCAGGGTGGTAGCCTTTCCTAATTTTTTTCAATCTGTATATTGAGCCAACTGTGAAATAATGTAATAAGAAATTTGGAAAAGGACCTAAAGTTCAGGGAAAAGAAATAAAAACTTTGCAGTTTGCAGATGACAGTAATTCTGTCATAAACAGCTAAGTACATGGAAGATAGTAGACAATTTTTGTTATTTGGGTAGAAAAATAGCATCTGGCACTCGAAGTAAAGAAGATACAAAATGCTTAATGACTATGGAAAGAAAAGTGTTTGTGAAGAAATGAAATTTATTGACGTCCAATATTAATTTAAATGTTATGAAGTCCTTTCTGAAAACATTTGTCTGAAGTGTAGCATTGTATGGGAGTCAGACATGAACAATAAGGTGTTCAGACAAAACAATGGTAGGCCAAACAAAGTGAGGTGGAAGTGATAAGGTGCCAGGAAACAGGAATTAATGTTTTATGCCAGAGAAGACATCTTTATTTTCACATTTAAGTGAAAATAGCTGATATTGTATGCACATTGGGGTACAGCAATTATATAAAATAAAAAGACTTCCTTGAATTAAAGAAAACTTCCATTAGTGTGGTATCCTTTACTGAATAAATAAAAAAACAAGACACATTCACAACTGATATACAAAGAGCCGAAATATCTTGAGAAAGTGGAAGCCTTATATTAGTGATAAAAGAAGGGGCTTGTACAAATGTATTTAGCTAGTAATCTTGTAAGTAATGGAATCAATCCTTTGGTATTAAACTTTCACCGCAACAGAGTGGCTGAGCACATTGAGGCGCTATGCTGCGATGCACGAGGCTGTTTGCCGTCGGGGGTGTGAATCCCCCCCCCCCCCCCCCCCCCCGGGCATGGATGTTTGTGCTGTCTGTAGTATAAGGTAGTTCATAAATAGTTTGTAAGTTTAGGGACTGATGACCCCGCAGTTAAGTCCCATAAGCTTCACAAACATTTATTATTTATTAAAGGTCCACAGATATTTATGATTAACAAGAGAATGGTGGCTTGTTTGATTCCAGCTGCTGAGTTCAATACAAGTGGTGCAATTTTACACTGCATTTGACACTTCTGCCATCCTTAAATTGGGAGTGACTTCGTTAATCAGCACCAAAACTAGAACAGAAAGCTGACTCACTGATAAGTCACTAAAACCATTTACATACTTTTAACACTTAGTCGAGGAAATGTAATTAGAAATTTCTATAAAAACTGAGAACCTTCAGAAATGACCATTGTCTTATCAGTACTCTTCAGACAGTCACAACTAACTTAACAATACATTGACACAAATCCAAATAAGTTATGTACGGGGAAGAATTCTAAGATTCTGTCTGCAACATTCATGGATTACAACACGGCTCCAAGTTCAATGCGTGTAACAGTTTGATTACTAAAGCATCAATTCAAGTTTATGACTGGAGCCAAGAGTAAAGCCATTTCAAAACACGTTTCCTTGAAAAACAATTCTTAGGGTGCAATTCACTAGTCACCACACACTTCGGTAAGCAATGATCACCCAGAACTTCCTTGTGTTTCTGCCATTCCACTCTGCCCGGAAGCCAACCACATGGGCACTGTAAATGGCTGGCTATCTCGATGACGTGTTTAGCTAAAAGGCGGAGCAATACACATTTGTGCCTGGAACCACATTGAAGTTGTGGCATCCACTGCAGCCCTCCGTTGCACCTGGCGACGAAGCCATTGCTTTATGATGATCTGCCTTGCACTCCCTGGAAAATCCAAGTGAACTTGCAGCAACCTGGAACAAGTTTGGAAGAGCTTCCCAGACCACATCTGCACCCTCTCATGCCCGAGTCCTCGAGGCTAGCGCCAAAGAAATTCTCAAGTACTTTCGATGCATCAGAAAGGTGCGTGACAAAATTCTCCTGCCCCAAAGGTGCAACCTAGGGGAGAGGACGCACCACGACATTCTTCCTGGGAGGACCCACCTTCACCTGACTGACATGAGCTCTATGGGTTTTCCCAGTGGCTACATTCTCCACCAGAAGACTTACAGGGGTGAGCATCTTCAGCGTCTTACAAGGAAAATGTGGTAACAGTTTGGCACGCACCTTGTTTGCGCCCTTGCTGTGGGCCCAATAGTTTTTAATGTAAAGTAGATTCCCAACCCTTGGTGAGGCAGCCTGCCTGGCAGCATTGTACTTGCGAGCCTCTCACTGGTGTGCGAATCTGATATTGTTAATTGCCCTGCTCCAATTTTTCTTGATTGTCTCAGCATCAATTTTCTCTGGCAAGAGGTCGTTAATCATCCAGACATTGGAGATGGGGAATTAGTATGGTAAGCCAGCATTAATTTCATAGTAGTAGATTTATGGGCTTCATGCACCGCAGAATTAAATGCGAAATTAAGCCAATTGGCGGACCTATCCCAGATGTTCTGAGAATGGTTATGGTAAATGATGAGGGCAGCTTTAAGGTTGCGATTGATGCACTTGGCAAATGATGTCTGGGTATAGTGCGGAATGGTAGTTATGTTGGATATGGCGTTTGTGAAACAAAAGTTTCTGAATTCCCTAGAGGTGAAAGTCGGTGCATTATCACTGACCAATGCTTTTGTCGGGTCGAAGTAAGAAAATATCTAGCTAAGATGCTGAATCGTTAAAGTAGCAGTCATTTCCCTACTTGGAACCAGCCAAATGAAATGGGTGAATGTGTCAACTACAACAAAAAAGTATTTATTGCCATTCTTTGTTCATGGAAGAGGCCCTATGTAGTCGACAGCAACTTATCCTTGGGTCTCTCTTCTGAAGTCGAGTGCAGCAAACCTTGAAGAGCATTGGTATAGGGCTTCGCTGAATGACATTCCGGACACTGCTGGACCAATTTCCTAACATTAGAATTTAGAGACAGCCACGTCAGGTGTTCCGTAATTTTCATGATGGTCTTGAAGGTCCTCAAATGACCCCCACATGTGGAATTGGGGAAATAGCTGAACACAGCTGGACCAGATCCTTAGGAAGGCATATCTTTAATTTCCCATCATAGCGGGCACTATAACAAAGGATAACTTGGTTAAGCTTTTTACCCAGGTACCTCCTTCCCATCAAGGAGCTGTTGCTTCATGTCCTTGAACACTGGATCCTGCCCTATTGCTCCCTGTCAGTACAGCCGCACTGTACTGATCATCCTCATCTGACTGCACTACCTCAGGAAGCTCTTGAGGCTCAGCGAACATCTGGCTCAATGCATCTGCCAACCTATTGTCTGAATCTTGTATATGTTTGGCCACAAAGTGTAAGGCTGAAATCCGGAGTGCCCAGTGTTCTATCCTACCTGTCTTCTGAGGTCTAGGCAACACCCAAGACAGTGCCCGATTGTCCGTTTCCAGCACAAAATGACGGTGTTCCAAGTAAAACTTGAATTTTTAAAGACCAAATAAGACTGCTAAAACCTTCAAATCGTATACCAAATATTTAACCTCAGTTGCAGACAGAGCCCTGGAAGCATAGACAACCAACCTATGATCCCCATCCAATTCCTGTAACAAGACAGCACCCACACTCATATTGGAAACAACTGTCTGTGGTATAAACTGACAAGTACAAAAACTCTACAAGTTTGTCACTTGATTCCATTGACAAGTTCGTGACCCCTTGCATAATTGCGACTCTGGGGTTAGGTAAATAACTAAAATATCACCACATCTCCATACCATCAGTACTCTGTGAAGTATGCCCAGCCCCCCCGAGTACTCGTTAGCCCTTTCTCACCCAAACTTTCTCCTCACTGCAAAAGATTAACTTGGCACTGAGGCTCCCCAACATTTTCTTGCAGCACCGCTATTTCCACTCTCTGTTTAGGCTATATGCAAACGCTACGTAAATCCTGTAACTGATTACTTAGATGGTCAAGATGGGCTTGCACACACAGCAACTGAGAGCGGGAAGGGCAAGACCCCTGAATCAAGTTAATATTGTTCAGCACATCAGCGAGTGACTCAGTACAAACAGACACATCCGGACCTACCTCACAGAGTGTAGCAGAACTCAGCTGCAGCGGGCAGTCGAATGCGCCACGGAGGTGCTGCACCAGTTCGACGTTTCCCTCCATCGGCTGGCCGTGAATCTTTGATTCATATACAAGATGACTTATTTTCAAATGCCCAATCCCCAACACTTCTCTGGTTTCCATGGTGGAGGTGGAAGGCCTGTGAGCACGCAAAAACTTGAACAGTATACAGCAACAGAAGAAAAGTACATAACAAGGAATCTACAGCTATGAACTTAACAAAAATGTCCCTTCTGGCAGTACAACACAACTCTCGTCCACAACCATGCTCTCTGCTACCATCAAACGGAGTAGCTAGCAGTGAGCTGGAAGTGGTAAGGTGCCAGGAAACAGGAGTTAATGTTTTATGCCAGAGAAAACATTTTTATTTTCACATTTAACAGGTCAAAGAAATAGCTGATTTCATATGCACATTGGGCTACAGGAATTATACAGAATAAAAGAGACTTCCTTGAATTAAAGAAAACTTTCATTCGCATCTAATCCTTAATTGAATAAATAAAAAAAAAAAAACAAGGTCCATTCACAACTGATATGCAAAGAGCCAAAATATCTTAAGGAAGTGGAAACCTTATATTAGTGATAAAAAAAGGGACTTCAACTCTTAATCTTGTTAGTAATGGAATCAATTATTAACCTTTTGTATCAAAGGCCCACAGATATTTATGATTAACAAGAGAGCAGTGGCTTGTTTGATTCCAGCTGCCGAGTTCAATACAAGTGGTGCAATTTTACACTGCATTCAGCACCACTGTCATCCTTAAATTGGGAGTGACTTCAATAATCAACGCCAAAACTAGAACAGAAAGCTGACTCACTGATAAGTTGCTAAAACCATTTACATACACTTAATACTTAGTTCAGGAAGTGTAATTAGAAATTTCTATAAAAACTGAGTACCTTCAGAAATGACCAATGTCTTATCAGTACTCTTCAGACAGTCACAACTAACTTAACAATACATTGACACAAATCCAAATAAGTTATGCACGGGGAATAATTCTAAGATTCTGTCTGCAACATTCGTGCATTACAACAACACTCCAGGTTCAATGTGTGTAACATTTTGATTACTAAAGCATCAATTCAAGTTCACGACTGTAGCCACCGGTAAAGCTGTTTCACAACCTGTTTCCTCGGAAAACAATTCTTAGGGTGCAGTTCACTAGTCACCACACACTATGGTAAGCGATGCTCACCCAGAACTTCCTTGTGTTTCTGCCCATACACTTTGCCCGGAAGCCAACCACATGGTCAATGTAAAAGGCTGGTTATCTCGACTACGTGTTTAGCAGCTAGGTGGAGCAATTCACATTTGCGCCCGGAAGTTTGGAACAGCTCCCCACACCACACCCGCACCGTCTCACGCCCGAGAGCTCGAGGATAGTGCCAAAGAAATTCTCATGTGCTTTTGATGTATCGAAAAGGCGTATGGCACAATAGGAGGTTTTGAAATGTTTTTGTACAGATGAATGATGAAGATTGAATGGGTAGAGCAAGTAACTAATGAGGAGTTTCTTAACACAATTGGGAATAAAAGGATTTTCTGCCAGATCTTAACTAAGGAATGTGACAGATTTCGTGGGACACAATCTGAGACATTAATAAATTGTTAGTTTACTATTACTAGGATGTGTGTGTGTGGTAAAAACCGTAGAGGGAGACCAAAAGATGAATACAGTAAGTAGATTCAAATGGATATGGGTTGTGTTGTTATGAGGAAATGAAGAGGCTTGCTTAGGATAGAATAGGGTGCAGAGCTGCATCAAACCAGTCTCCAGACTGAAGACCACAACAGCATTCCTTCTTAAAGAGTTGTAATATAATGCCGTTAAATATCTTTTTAGATTTTGTGTATTGTAACTTTTGTGTATGCCTCGTGGCGGCAGAAGCTACAAGGTGAAAACATGGCTGTTGCCATGTCAACAAGGCATGCTGCGGAGGGTGCTGCAGGTGCATTAATGTGCATTGAGGACGGCCATGCAACAAGTCTGTCAGTGATGCCTGTTGCAAGCGATATGAGGGAATCGTACCAGATCAGGAGGATAGCTGCAGGATGTGAAAGCTGTTATTAGGTTATTGGTGTACTGGTTTGTCACTGGTTTGTCACAAAGACCTAAGCTGTAGGGAAGGGAATGTTTGATGTGGAATGGATGGCAGCTGTCATAATGGAGGTACTGTTGTTTATTAGTTTGTTTGATGTGGACAGATGTGTAAAGTTGGCTCTTAGACAGATGGAGGTCAACATCAAGGAAAGTGGCCTCGCTGCGATGGAGTATTTCCTTTCACGCCGACCACCTACTTCCCTACCTAAAACCTCTTTCCTTAATACCCTAGCCAACTTCATCCTAACCCACAACTTCTTCACTTTTGAGAGCCAAACATACCAACAACTAAAGGGAACAGCCATGGGAACCAGGATAGCCCCCTCATACGCAGACTTATTTATGGGACACTTGAAAAAGCCTTCCTGGATCCCAAGCCTGTCAACCCACAGTTTGGTATAGATTCATTGATGACATCTTTATGATCTGGACTCACAGTGAAGAAGAACTCCAGAATTTCCTCATCAACCTCAGCTCCTTTGGTCCCATCAAATTCAACTGGTCCTATTCCAAATCCAATGCTTCTTTCCTTGATGTCGACCTCCATCTGTCCAACGGCCAACTTCACACATCCGTCCACATCAAACCAACTTATAAACAACAGTACCTCCATTATGACAGCTGCCATCCATTCCACATCAAACGTTCCCTTCCCTACAGCTTAGGTCTTTGTGGCAAACGAGTCTGCTCCAGTCCCGAATCCTTGAATCAGTACACCATTAACCTAATAAAACTTTCACATCCCGCAGCTATCCTCCTGATCTGGTACAGAAGCAAATTGCTAGAGCCACTTCCTCATCCCCCCAAATCCAGGACCTTCCACAAGAAGTGCCCCTCTTGTCACCGGATGCTTTCTGAGACTGGAGTGAACTCTGAATATGGCTCCCCAGCAAGGATATGACTGCCTTAAATCCTGCCCCGAATGAGATCCAACCTTCATGACATCCTTCCCACTCCACCGAGAGTGTCTTTCTTCCGCCCACCTAACCTTCGTAACCTCCTAGTCCATCCCTATGAAATTCCCAAACCACCTTCCCTACCCTCTGGCTCCTACCCATGTAACTGCCCCCGTTGTAAAACTTGCCCTGTGCACTCTTCCACCACCACTTACTCCAATCCTGTAACACGGAAGGTGTACACGATCAAGGGCAGAGCCACTTGCGACAGCACCCACGTGATTTACCAACTGACATGCCTGCACTATGTGGGAATGACCAGCAACAAACTGTCCATTTGCATGAATGGACATAGGCAGATAGTGTTTGTTGGTAATGAGGATACCCTGTGGCTAAAAACGCCTTGATGCATGGCCAGCACATCTTGGCACAGTGTTACACCGTCCGGGTTATCTGGATACTTCCCACCGGCACCAATCTTTCAGAACTCCGGAGATGGGAACTTGCCCTTCAAAATATTCTCTCTTCCCGTTGCCCACCTGGTCTCAACCTCCACTAAATTCAAATTCCCGCTTACCGTCTTTAACATCTTTGCCTCAGTTCTGTGGACAGAGCCTCTGCTCAAGTGGTATCTCTGTCCAACTTCTTTGCTTTCTACAAATGTCTGCCTAGGTGTGTTTGCGTGTGGATATGAGTGTGTGTGTGTGTATGTATTTGTTTACCTTCCTTTTTGTCCCCTAAGGTAAGTCCTTCCACTCGTGGGATTGGAATGACTCCTTTTCCACTTCCTTAAAACCCGTATCCTTCCCTTTCTCCTCTCCTCTCCTTCCTTCCTCTTTTTTCTGAAGAAGCTGCCAGCAGTGCCGAAAGCTTAAATGTTTGTGTGTGTGTGTTTTTTTTTATTTGTGTTTTTTGTTTCTATCGGGGAGCCTGTACTTTGGGTAAGTCAAACAGTCTTACAGTAAAACTTCTGTATAACGGACACCAATTGGGGAAAAAAAAGTCTGCTTTTAAGAAGTGGCATCTGTTAAGTGAAGGATAAAATAAAAAAATAGTAAACTACCGTTTATCCGAAATGATCGGGATGGCGGCTGGTTCGGATAACGAAAATCTTGAATAAAACCAAAGTCTTCTATTTTCAAGTGTGAAACACACCGAATTGCGTTAGTACGGCTAAGTACGATCGCTAACATGCGAATGCCACGCCGCTTCTTGAACCGATCCAGCCAGCCATAATTTCTAAGGAATTCTTGCTCCTTTCCTTCAATGAGCTCATAAAAAGTCATCATTTTCTGATGAAGTAGAGGACCTCAACTAGCACGCCTTTGGCTCTTATTTGTCCATGCCACAAAAAATAAAACCTCTTTTTAATTGAGGATATGAACTATTTCTCCTTCTACTTTGAGATTTCATTGCACTGCTTGATGCTTGAATTTAACAAAATGTTTAAATATCTGATCATTCTTTTTTTTTTTTTTTTTTTTTTTTCAATCAGTACTCGCACTCGTACCGACATTCAAATCTGCAGCAACTTTCGCGGGTGGCTCACCAGCATCAGTTTTCTGCAAAGTGCGAAGCTTTTGTTACAAGGAGATCACATTCTTTTTTCGTTTCGCACCCATACTCGGCAATGTGCGTACTGTACTTCCAAGAAGTTCCAATAGATGGTAATGCCATGAAACCATGCAATACGAACAAGAAACATATAAAATCTTCAATCAACATACGTTAGAATTAATGACACTCAGAGTTTTGACACGCAAGAATGTTTTCTGATTCTTTCATGCTGTCTGTTATTTGGAAGGTTTGATTGTTGTTGGGGGACATATTACGGTTCCCGTGTCTGTTATATAGAATGTCCGCTATTCGAAATAATTTTAGCATAATGGGTAATGTTGTTTTGCAGGGGAATATTAAAATGCCCGCTATTGAGAGGAGTCCGCTATTGGGAATATATGTGTGTGTGTGTGTGTGTGTGTGTGTGTGTGTGTGTGTGTGTGTGTAAAAAAAATAGGTGAAGTCTACTTACCAGGCGAAGGAGCACAGGCACTGATAGTAACAAATAAACACGCACACACACACACACACACACACACACAAACAAACGCTAGCTTTCGCAACCCAGTTGCTTCTTCAGGCAAAAGGGAAGGAGAGGGAAAAGGAAATGAGGGTTTTAAGGGAGTGGGTAAGGAGTCATTCCAATCCTGGGATAGGAAAGACTTACCTTGGGGAAGAAAAAGGAGGGTAAACAAATACACACACACCCACACATTTACACCAAAGTGATATCTCCAGCAAAGACTGCGAGTTTAGGATAGTAAATCTTTAACAAGGGCTGTTTGGTGGAATTTGGGAGTAGGGCTAAAGGTGAGCCCTTTGTATAGGACAGAGGTTTCAGATTGGGAGAGAGGTTTAGAGGAGAGGTTGACTACTGAATTGGGATGTTGTGGTTCCGGATTGTGTGGATTGGAATTTTGAGGTTTGGGGGGGAGAGGAGTTGGGAGTGGGAGATTGAGTAGATGGGAGAGACTGGGTTTGTGTGCAATAAGAGGAGGTTGAGGTTTACAGGAGAGGTTATTATTTCTGGTGTAAATGTGTGGGTGTGTGTGTATTTGTTTACCCTCCTTTTTCTTCCCCAAGGTAAACCTTTCCTGTCCGGGATTGGAATGACTCCTTACCCACTTCCTTAAAACCCTCATCATTTCCTTTTCCCTTCTTTCCCTTCTGCCTGACGAAACAGCTAGGCTGTGAAAGCTAGCGTTTGTGTGTGTGTGTGTGTGTGTGTGTGTGTGTGTGTGTGTGTGTGTGTGTGAATGTGAATGTGAATGTGTGTGTTCTATTTATTTGTGCTGCTGTCACACCTGTGCTCCTTCACCTGGTGAGTAATCTTCGTCTATTTTTTATATATAATTTTTCCTGCTAGGAATTTTTCGTCTGTAATATTCATATATATATTACCAAAAGCACAGGCTTGTTGACAGATAAAATAAAAACACACATACAAGCTTTTGCATCTGTTGGTAGCTTCTTCTGGAAAAGAGGAAGGAAGAAGGGGAGAAAGGGAAGGATACGGGTTTTAAGGAAGTGAGGAGTCATTCCAATCCTAGGAGTGGAAAGACTTACCTTAAGGGGAAAAAAGGAAAGGTAAACAAGTGCACACACATGCACATGCAAACACAACAAGGTAGAAATTTGGAGAAAGCAAAGAGGTTGGAGAGAGACAACAGTTGAGGCAGAGGCTCTGTCCAGAGAACCGAGGCAAAGGAGGTTGAGACTGCTAAATTCAAATTCCTGCCCACCATCTTTAACATCTTTGCCTTGGTTCTCTGGACAGGTCCTCTGCCTCTAATGCTATTAGATAAATAAACATAATTTCCTGAAGATTTCTATACAATTACTGAGGGGATGCCCACTGGGAAGCAGCAATTGTTTCTAGAACGGCTTATTTCTGTAAGTCTACAATAGCTTGTGCAACCTTGTCATGTAATGTTTGTGGCACAGGACAAGCACGAAAAAATTTCAGTTGGGAATTGTATTTGATTTTAGTATGGTCAGCGAAGTTTTTGGCGCAATCCAGACCAGGTGAAAACAAGTCTGCAAATTCGTTCCATAAGAAATCTATTTATTGCCTGTAGACACAATTGAATCAATTGTACATTGTATTAGATAGTTTAGCCAAACAAATCGAACTAGTCCATTCCAAAATTATTGTTGTCGCAAGAGCGCTGCACATGGGGGGAAAAAAAAAAGCCAGTTGCAATGCAAACTGGCTTTTCTTTTTCCATGTGCAGCGCTCTCGCGACAACAATAATTTTGGAATGGACTAGTTCGATTTGTTTGGTTAAACTATCTAATACAATGTACAATTGATTCAATTGTGTCTACAGGCAATAAATAGATTTCTTATGGAACGAATTTGCAGACTTGTTTTCACCTGGTCTGGATTGCGCCAAAAACTTCGCAGGAAAACTGTACAGGAAAACTACAAAGTATCAAAATAGGGATGTCCTGACCATTGTATGCAGAAAGTTTTACATTCCCACTATGCAGTGGTGGCGAACCAAGCATTTCAGAAGTTTGTATATTAAGAAATGAAACAGTCATACTAGTGTCTAATTCCATGCATACTGTATTATCTGCTACAGCTAAGTCTACAAAACATTTATTTATGTCTTGTTGAAACATATTAGCAACATGTTATGTAATCACTTGCACACAAGAGCATGGAGGAATGTCTTGAGAGTCACTTGACTAGGCAAAAACGATATTAATGTCATAGGCTGTGAGGTGCCTGTTCATGTGAATGGTGAAAATCATTGGGCCTTTGGGAAGGGCAGGTGTGGCTTGTGATTGTAGCAGCAGTGCTCTTCAAACAAACTGCCTGAACATGTAACACACACACACACACACACACACACACACACACACACACACACTGTTATGATGTACAGAACTTGTGGGAATGTTTACTAGTACATTTACTAGCAGGTGGGCAGCTTTTTGGTGCAAAACAGTGTGCAGTGTTCTTGTGCTGCTTCTGTTGTTGACTATGTGGCTGTGCGGTATTCTGGCGCACAGCACAAACAAGAGTAGCAGCCTCAAATGTGGCCATAGGTACATCTGATGAAGCCTGTCATTCTAATATTGTCGCCATGTCTTTCAAAAGGATTTGACTAATTCAAAATTTTCTTGCATGTGAGAGTCTGTAACATTCTGAGTGATTGCGTCACTTATCATAGAGTCTGTCTATGCAAGTCTACATGAACACTGAAATTGAAATTCACAGGTGAGGCCCTGAAGTTCTGCAAGCCACTCATGGTCATCTTGGTTAGGCTTGGGCTTAGTGTGAAAGAATTGAAATTTTATTGCCACTACATTGCTGGAATCAGCACAGTATTTCAACAATTTGGCTTTGATCGTATATTTACTTTCATATTCCAGTGTGGATGTGAGAAAGAGTTTTTTGAGCATGTGGTAGGTTGTCACTACCTTGTTTCCTAAGAAAAAATGCAACCTGTTACTCCATAAGCATTGAGTTGCATCTCAAAGAGAGTTGTTCACTAATCACATTGCTTGACTTTTGAGGTGAAGGGGTGAAATGGTGAGGCCGTACACATCGACCAGGGTTTTTCCTGCTTGAAGAAGCTGCTGGATGTGTTGGCTCTGTGATATCAAAAGGTCCAGAAGAGTAGTCTGCACTGAGAATTTGCCATTTCACATATATTAGAAAGCAAAGCAGGGCCAAAGTCATTCACGCACACAGTCACTCGAGGGTATAGGTTGTGGTACAATCTATGAGTACTATTACAAACAGAGAATGTGTTCTGCTGTACCTCATAGCTAGTTTTGTGCAGGCCTTGCGGCGGTAGTGGAAACTGTAAGTTCCTCGAGACCTACACACAATAGATAGGTGCTAGGAAGTAGGATGTCATGCCTGTTAGGTGGCACTGAAGTTACTTATTAGTTATGTAAAAAACAACTGTCAAACTTGATACATATATTTTAAGTGGTGTCTTCTCAAAGCAGTATGTGGTGTCTTGAGATCCTTGACGTAGATAAATCTACTTCACAGGACAAAGTTTGTGGATTTGTTATTGTCACTTGCTAACTATAACTGCTTCAGGAACAGGAGAAAACTAAGTCTCAGCAGATGTGATGACTGTTGCCTTTAATTATTCTGCTAAGCATAAAGTTCTTTGTGGCAACTGCAATGAATTCATGAGCTGTTAGAATGTAAATGCAGAGTGCAGTGCGGCGTGCCCAACCTAGACTCGCGATGGCGCTACAGTCGCATTTCTGTGATAGCTAAACTACCTAGCCGTTGTTGACTATGTGTATTATCAAGCTGTGATATTAAAACAGATATCACAAAGTGACTTCAGAAAACTTCCATTTTCGTAGTGGATGAATTTTAAACAAACTGTTTCAATTTTTATGTTATGAAAGTAACTGTCAAGGAATTAAATTGCTGACTTTTTTCACAGATTTTAAAATAAATACTGTAATGTTGCTCTGTAACCTTATGAGGCCAAAATAAACTTTTTTTTTTAAATTGCTTGACATAATTAACTTTTTACAAAGATGTGCTTTGTGGAGCTAAAATGGAATACCTACATTTGAATTTATACTTGAATATGTCGCATAGTTTTCTAGTATTAGTAATTGAGTAAAATTTCTTTTGTATTTTGTGCTGAAAGAAAATGTTTGGTTTTTCACTTTTTTCACTCCAAAATCACACTGGCATTTCCTTTTTAATGTATTGTCACATGATATTTACCATAATAAATACTCCAGTTAACAATTTTGTGTTCAGTTATGTTAATGCCACTACAACTTTGAGTTTATATGAGTGCTAATGTTAAAATAATCCTGACTGACTTTAAGTGAAAAGTTATTTTATTGTTCACAATGCAGCCCTATATATTTAATCAGAATTAAATTTTCAATGGTTTTTGGGCAGGCTACATCATTAATTTTGTTGTGGCAGGACTCAGTTGTATTATTTCGCTTTTATTAGTATGATTTATCAGTAAACTTTGTGGTTCCCATTCCTGTATGTTTACTGCATGTGTTTCAGCTGTCAGCTATACTGACTTCAGAGGTCCATTCTGTGAAAGCTGGTGGGCAAATTGCCTCAAAACTTACCCATTTAATTTTGAGCCATTATGATTTGGCCTCCACTACAGTAACTGGTATCCCAATGAAAGAAGAACAAAATGCTAGTTCATCAGCTAATTATGATGTTGAAATATTTCACTCTTCTGCAGCCCACACATCTATTTTAAAAGGTGAGAGACTGTACTTGAAATGCTTCTTGATTGACATACTAATTTGTGCTAATTATGTCGCTAAGTTTCTTCTTCTTCTTCTTCTTCTTCTTCTTCTTGTGTTACATATCTGTAGGACCATAAGCAGCCTCTTCATGGAAGGAATTTTCTTTTCTCCTCCAAGAATGTCTTCATTCTTTTTCTTCTTCTCTCCCACTCTTCATCCAAGATCTTCAGTATCATCCTCTCTGGTTTGCTCCACTGGTGGTTGTCTATCCTTTTCCTGTATCCTTCCATGTCTTTAATCTCTGGCATATTGGTCGGCGTACACTTGCTTCTCCAGTTTTTGTTTCCTTCCACATTGGTCCTCAGATCCCCAATTCCTATCAATCCTTCTGGATCTCAACAACCCACTTAGTTCCTGTTTTTCCCGTAGTCTTCACTGTGGTTTCCCATACTCTGTTCATCATTCTGTCCGTATTCATTCTATTCACATGTGCTGCATACCTTGCTCTTCTGAGTCTGATTTCTGCTGAAATTGTTCTCATGTTTTAGTAGAGTTCTTCCCTAGGTATTCACATCCATTTCTCATGACCTCTTTTTGGGCACAGTATTTTCCTCGGCATTTTTCTCTCTTCTTTCTCTAGTTATTTTGCACCATGTCTTTCTAGTGTTATTGTCTCTGGAACAAATAACTGCATTTCTAACTGTTGCCTTGTAATATCTCATCTTTGCAGCTGTAAATATATTCTTTTTATTGTACATATCTCTGGTGATACAGAAGGCTGACCTCATGTTCCTTATCCTTTCTTCATTGCTCCTATTTCTTCCTGTTATATTATTCTCCCAGGTATTTAAATTTTTCCACTGCTCCTTTAGGTGTTTGCCAGTCTTCAGAGGTGTTAGATGTCGGTCTTTTGTTGTTGGCAGCCTCAGTCTTAGCCTTCAGGGTAGGTTGTCTCCTTCCATATCTCTTACTATTGCTATATCATATATGTCTTTTTTGTCCCTGACATGTGTTTTAAGTATTCCTATTTTTTCATTCATTGCTCTCCACTGCCCGATCACTGCATCAAATATGATTTTAAACAGAATTGGTGACAATCTGTCCCCCTGTTTGACACCAGTCTTCATCTCGATCTCTTCTGGTAACACTCCTCTAAATTGCACTCTTGTCTTTGTATCTGACAGTTCTTGTGTAGTGCCATCTAGTCCTCTATTCTTCAGGATCCTTCCAAGAGCCAGTCTGTCATTGGAGTCAAAGCCTTTCATCAAATCCACAAAGGTTACTACTGTCTTTTGGATCTTTAAGGGCCTATGTTTCATCAGTTGTTTCAGGATAAATATCTGTTCAGTGCACACTCTTCCCTTCTTCAATCCCACTTGATAGTCTCCAACTGTGCTGTCTTATCTGTTTCTCTAATCACTTGTCAAGTTTTGAGAGCACTTTGTAGCCAACCTCTAATATTGATATACTTCTGCAGTTGTTTTTATCTCTTTTGTCCCTCTTCTTATTTATTGGCAGTGTGTTTGCATTCTTCATTCCTTCTGGTAACTTCTTTGTTCTCCAATTCTGGGAGATAATGTGATTCATGCTGTCTTCTGCCTTGCCACGTCCCCAATTTATCAGCTCGGCTGCTTTCCAATCTTCTTCAGTTTTCTTATTATTCTCTAGCTTATTCATGGCCTGTGTGTCCTCAATCTGGGTTGGAAGCTGTGATTCTGTCTCTTCTCTGTCTCTCCCCAATTGCAGTTCATATTCCGGTTCTTTGCAGTTCAGAGGTTATGAAAGTACTCTGCAAGTATCTTACAGTTCTCCTTTCTGGTAATGGCCAGTTACCCTTACTCTGGCTTCTTCCTTCCTCCTTCCTAAGAAATATTCCCTTTTCTGGGTGTCATCACAATCTTTGCACCACCACCATTGCTCTTTCTTCTTTTCTTCCTTTCTCCATAAAACCTGTTCCCTCATATTGAGTTTCATGTTGTCCCATTCATTGCATGTCCCTGACACTGCCCCTGGTCTGGACAGAATTTACAATCAGATGTTAAAACATCTGTCTGCTGATTCCAAGCGCCAAGGTCTTGCACTGTTGAACCGCGTCTGGATCGATGGTGTCTTTCCATCACATTGGCGAGAAAGCACCATCATTCCAGTGCAAAACTCAGGTAAAGATCCACTAGCTGTGGACAGCTATTGGCCCATCAGCCTGAAAAACATTCTCTGCAAGCTGGTAAAATGCATGGTGAGCTGGCATTTGTATTGGCTCCTTGAATCTCGGGGCCTGCTGGCTCCATGCCAAGGTGGTTTTGGCAAGGGGTACTCGACCTTGGATAACTTGGTCCATCTTGAGTCTGTCATCCAGACAGCATTCTCTCGACATCACCATCTGGTAGCTGTGTTTTTCGAAGGCATAGGACACAACCTGGCGACACCACATTTTAACCACATTACATGGATGGGGTCTTCAGGGCTCACTCCCAGTTTTTATCCAAAACCTTTTAGCTGTCCATACTTTTCACGTTAAAGTTGGTGCATCCTTTAGCACCCTTCATGTCCAGGAGAATGGTGTGCATCAGTGCATCCTTTAGCACCCTTCATGTCCAGGAGAATGGTGTGCCTCAGGGCTCTGTTTTAAGCATTCCATTGTTTTTAGTGGCCATTAATAGCTTAGTGACAGCAGTTGGGTCGTCAGTATCACCTTCATTGTGTGCTGACGACTTCTGTATCTAGTTTAGCTTGTCTAGCATGTGTGTTGCAGAACACCAGTTACAGGGAGCCATATGCAAGGCATAGACATGGGCTCTCTCCCATGGGTTCCAATTTTATGCTGCCAAAACGTATGTTACACACTTCTGTTGTCAACGGCCAGTCCACCCCAATCCAGAGTTGTATCTTGATGGCCACCTACTCAATGTAGTTGAAACGCTTTGATTTATAGGACTGGTATTTGATGACCGACTCACATGGAAACCACGTATTCATCAGCTGAAACAGAAGTGCTTACAGCACCTCAATGCTCGCCGCTGCCTTACCAGTACTACTTGGGGTGCAGATCATAGTACCCTGATGCGCTGCTACAAAGCCCTTGTTCTGTTGCGTTTGGACTAAGGGAGTGTAGTATATGGTTCTGCATCTCTCTCTCGGCGCTGCAGATGTTGGGTCCTATCCACCACTGTGGAGTTAGGCTCGTGACAGGGGCTTTCAGAACAAGTCCCGTGGACAGTCTCCTTGTGGAGACTAGGGTGCCCTCTCTGCAAATAAGATGGCAACAACTGCTGGCGAATTATGCAGCTTATGTCTATGGTATGCCTACTCATCCAAACCATCGTCCCCTTTTTCCGAACAGAGTACTTCCTATTCCAGAACAGTGGCCGAGATCAGGTTTGAAGGTTAGTGTGCGTGTTCAGTCTCTTCTGAGTGAACTAGAGTCTCTTCCCCTACCATCTTTCTTTCAATTCCAGTCGCATATACCATCATCGTGTATAAGTCGGCCTTACCTTTGACTCTAATTGTTACAGTTCTCCAAAACCTCAGTTCACCCTGAGACATTTCACTGCTAATTTTTATCACTTATTGATGGATTCCGCGACTCTTCAGTAGTCTACACCAACAGCTCAATGGTAAATGGTTGTGTCGGCTTTGCCTATATGCTTGCAGGACATACTGAGCTACGCTCCCTGCCAGATGGCTGCAGTGTATTCACTGCAGAGCTGGTAGCCACCTATCGCGCACTCCGTTCCTGCCCCGGGGAGTCCTTCGTCATCTGTAGTGACTCCCTAAGCGGTCTTCAGGCCATTGACCAGTGTTTCGCATGCCATCCTTTGGTTGTTGCCATACAAGAGTCCATATACACCATTGAACAACGAGAGCAATCAGTAAAATTCCTTTGGACTCCAGGGCATGTCATGATAGTGGGCAACAAACTGGCTGACATGCTTGCAAAAGAGGCTACCCATAAACATATCCTCAAAGTAGGTATTACCCCTCCCGATCTCCATTCCATATTACACCGTAAAGTTCTCGGTTTGTGGAGTACTGAATGGAGCACCTTACGTATGCTCAACAAATTGAGGTTTATAAAGAAGACGACAAACGTCTGGAAGTCTTCTATGTGGAACCCTCACAGGGATACTCTCGTCCTCTGCCAGCTCCACATTGGCCATACTTGGCTGACACACGGTCACCTTCTCTGTCGTGAGGACCCACCTCATTGTTGCTGTGGCGACCATTTATCGGTAGCCCACATTTTATCGGATTGCTCAAACCTGGCCGCCCAGAGGTGGCGTTTTAATCTCCCTGACGTTCTGAGCTTGGTTTTAGGAGATGATACCTCTACAATTGATAGAGTTTTAAATTTTATTCATGCGAGTGGATTGTATCATTCTATATGAGTTTTATTGAGTGTCCTGTCTCTGTTTTCCTCTTGCTCAACACTATTAGGTAGGTGGTTTTATCAAGTAATAGAGTGGCAGGACGTTCTACTTTTAATTCTCTGGTCATCCGTCCAAGACACTCTGGTATCCTCTTTACATATTTCTCTTCTCTTACCAGATTTTACTTTGATTCTTTTATTTCTTGATGTGTTAAACTCTTTGCTTGGTGAATTTTAACACAGTTTCTTTGTGATTTTCATTGCATTTTCTACGATTGGAACAAGGGACTGATAACCGTAGTTGTTTAGTCCCTTTAAAATTCAAACCAAACCAAACAACCATCTATATTGAAATATACCCAGCCCTAGTTCTCTCTGAAACTATTTAGTTTGTTAGCCCAACAGACATCTCATTAAGTCCGACATTTGAAGTAAGTGTATCATTTATTATCTTGTTTCAAGATCTTTTTATTGCTGTAATATATGTTGATCAGTTGAGGACCTAAAACGCAGTGCCTCTGGTATTCTTGTTCTTAACTGTGCCGCTTGTCAAACTTTATTAATAAATAGCAGCAGTATAGAAAACATACGGATTTTCTCTTTAAAATATCTCAATTATGAAAAGAAAATCCTTGTAGTAAACTGACTTCCATGTATTTCAGAAGCAAGGTGACAGATCTGTAGCATCATCAGGCCACAGAAAGGCACAAATAATAGAATACAACTTAATAGCTTTTGGCTGAAAGCTATCAGTTCTATAGTTGTATTCTATTATTGAATTTCCGTTGCTTAATATTTACAAGTCTTACATCAATGTAAATAGTAAGTCCAATTACTTTCCTTCACTTGTACTTCTAATTGTTCATTTGTATTTTCTTAGAACTTTTTGTGAATACACTATATATATTCACTAAATGACAAATGTATCTTGTGCCCATTGCATCTTGCCCTTGCTTGATTTGTGGTACCACACTTATTACAATTATTGCCTACTCAAATTTTAAACATAAACTTTTACTCACAATTATCTTTACTTGAGGTTAAGTGAGAGATGTTACACGACAATCTATGTTTAGAGTAGATGATATGTTCAATTGTAAGATTGTTTCCATATTGTGTACGTGAGATGGGATGTGGTTACCAGCCCAGTGTTTATCTAGTTAGATATGGTAAACTACCTAAAAACCACATGCAGGCTGAGCAGCCTACTTACCTTACCTTACAAGGTGATTTAGTTTGGGATAGGCTAATTTCCTAGAATCCTGGAAGCATTGCATAACATGTTCATCTATCCCAGTGGGTTGATAATAAAAAAAAATAACAGTTACACATATTTTAAAAACATTTTAATGTGCTAACTTTTTCCACAGAAGACATCTCATTTTTTTAATAGACTGGAATAATTGTTTCTTTAGGTAATGCAGCAGATTCAGCAATGATACGTACACAGCGAGAAGGTGCAGAGTATGAAACTGTGACTCTGAAGTGGTGCACACCTCGTGGCTGCAGCGCTGCCGAGATGCAGAATTGCACAGCTACTCACCGTATTACTCCTGTTGATGTGAACAGGTTTGGATCTTCTTTTCCTCCAGAATTACTATCATTGGATTCAGTGGCTTCACATTTTCTAAAACCATAAAATATGTTACTTGGTAGCATGGATATTTCCACCCCTACCTAAGCCCTGTATCCTTCCTGCCACAATCCCTTCCTTTCGCCTCCATATTCCAAATTTTACTTGCTGTTGAAGTTGTATTTAGGCTTGTAGTGGCCTGGGGTGGCACTTGAGCTCTGCCCTTGTGATTGTGTGAATGTGCATGAGCCCTCATTTTCTGGTGAAAGCCTTGGTTGAAAGCTCTTAGTTGTTGTTCTTCATGCCTGTCTGCTGCTCACCAATCATTGTAATTGCAAGTTTCAAACTGTGCTCATTATAGAATTTTATGTTACTATTAATTACTGTATGTTACAGTTGTTTAACAGTTACATAATTACTAGAACCAATCATTTCAGAAGTATGTTCTGCAGATAGTCGTATGTTCTTTCAATGTATAGAGCACAGCTACAGGTCACTTATTATTCATTTTATTTTGACCAGTTTCATTGGAAAAAGTCTCCTGATACATGAGCTTTGTGTGTAATATGCTGTGCAGTATAAGATTTTTTCTGCAGATGTTTCCTTTTGTACTTTGAAATGATATTGTGTGTTAGACTATCACAGTTAATGTTAATTGTTGTGTTGGCTTGTAGAAGCTTCAGTCATAAATATTCATGGATGTCTCCCGAAACCTGGACTGACATAAAATTGATAAACATGGGTGTCCTGTATACTACGTAACTTAGAGTTTTTAATTAAGATATCTAGGTTCTGAAGTATTGTCATCAGCAGAACGAACTAAAATGGTTTGCTGTCTTTCTATCAGTTCTATGGAATGGAGACAACGTTATGGCAACCAAGATGGTGCTAATAACAGATACTTGCCACAGAGGGTGTTGGCGTTGACTTGTGTTTATTCTACCAAACGAAATACACAAGCAGTTGGGTTCATATAATGTATTGTATAGTGATTGCAACAACAATGTGACTTCTGGAAGCTATGGCATGGAAAGCCATAGGAAGTTTGGAAGTTGGACAGACACAGAAGTAGGTGGCTGCAGCTATTGGAGAGTCCCAAAGTGTAATTTCCAGAATCTGGTCACCTTTTCAGGCAATAGGAACTGTTGAAAGAAGGCAAGGCCAAGGTCACCCACTGTAATATCAGCAAGAGGTGACAATTATCTTCGGTTAATAGCCTGTCGAGATTGAATGCAACTCAGCTGCAGTGCACCCTCAAAGCAGCAACAGGACGCACAACATCAGCACAAACAGTTCAAAATTGCATTTGGGAATGTTACCTCTATGCTTGGAGGACTATGGTGTCTGTCCCATTAAAACAACGACCTGGTTATCCTGCAGAAACTGGGTGGAGGAACATCAGTATTGGAGTCGTAACAAATAACGCCGAGTTCTGTTACCGGATGAGGCAAGATTTTGTGTTTAGCTAGACAACTGAAATCGGAACAAACTTGCTTATCTGAGGAAGGATCTCCATATCATGGTGGTGGTCAAATGGTGTGCGCAGAAGTCAGTATTGGTGGAGGTACAGGCCTCTGTGTCATTCAGAATGGTGCTTTCATTGCTCAGAGGTCTAGACACACTATCCTTCAACATTTTTGTGCCCTATGCTGTTCAGTGGGCTTAAACTCAATTCAGGCCTAAATCTTCGCTATTTTCTGTCCCCACCACCCTCTCCTCCTATTTCCAGCACAAACTCTATCCAACTGTTCATCTCCAATCCTGCCACACATTCCTTTCCCTTCCCTTCTTTCCACCCTGTCGGTCTGACAGAACTGGCATATTCTCCCACCCCTGCCATGAAATCTCTCCCCATCTGATTCTCTCTCCTTGCCACTTCCTCACCTCCACCACTAATTACTCTCGCCTCAGCTGTAATGAGTCATGCAGAATGGCTGCAGTGGCTGGAGATGGTGGTTATGTGTGTGTGTGTGTGTGTGTGTGTGTGCATTTGCTTGTGCTTGTCCTGCTGACAAAGGCAATAACATCCGAAAGAGTTTTAAGTTGTATTCTATTATTTGTGCCTTTACATGGTTCATCACACATCTCTGTGGTGACTAGCAACCTATCCTTCCTGGAATTTCCATTGTTTTATTTTTTTGTTTTATTATGTTCACGCATAACAACTTACTCGAAAATCGTGAGACAATCGAAGAAAATGGCAAAATATATTTGACAAGTTATTAAAGCTGTTGTATTGGGTTTCAGCCTAACAACATACATGAAAATCATAACCTATTTATACGAAACAGAGAAGTAGACTGTTTTACAAAACAAAGTAAATGATAAAACAACCTTCTCATAAATTACATCTGTGTCGTCATAAAAAAAACTGAAATATATGTGGAATTCATTTACGAAACAGAAGGGTAAAACAACATTCTCACTGGCTGTTTGCACCTGACCCATGATTGGCCTTTCTTACTTCCCATCAATTGTCGCACCATTACCATCTAGGCGTCATGGGGGGGTGGGGAAATACACTGACTTTGTAAGTGCATATTATCACTGGGAAGTTGTACGCCAATGTATAACTCATTAACCTATTTTAAAAAAATGATAAATTTTACTGTTTCAAGCCAAGTGTAACAGAAAAAGCATAATTCTCGCAGAAAATTGCATTTCACCCTGAAAAAGTGTACTTTCGTTTTACTTTTACTTTTTACCCGGGAAATCTGGGAATTTTTTCTTCTTGTGCATGTATACACCCTGTATTAGTAATGTATTAAAATTAATTCCAACCTGGACTTTCCATTATTATATAATGTATTAAAATGTAATGCATGATGTGGCTGTTTTACAGCATGTGCAAACATAATGTGGTAACTGATGAAGTTTTTTCTTTTCTTAATTTTGTGGTAGACATGGCGAGAAAATGTTTTGTGAAGGTTTGAAATTATATGTAATGTGTTTTCTTTTTTGGGAGGGGGGCAGGAACCTTTGTGGACTTACAGAGAATAACTCACTAAAGTTTCAGTGCAATGCAGTGCAGGAATTCACAGAGGACAAATGTATGAACATTCATTTTTATACATAAAAAAGAAGATTAAGACGTAGAATTTATTTTGTCTACTGGCTGCCATTAAAAGATTCCTTTATTTTTTGCCAGCCATTGACTAGACACTCATGTACACACCTTGTGTGTAATACACTGAAGGGCTGAAGAAACTGGTACAGGCATGCTATGCAAACACAGAGAGATGAAAACATTCAGAGGACGGAAATACGGTTAGAAATGCATATATGAAACAACAGGTGTCTGACACAGGCATTATATCGATTACTGCTGTTAAAAAACAGGCTATCACAAATCAAGTGAACTTAAATGTGGTGTTACAGTTAGTGTACAAAAGATGGGACACAACATCTCAATGGAAGTAATGAGGTGGTGCTTTTCCCTCCATGACTATTTCATGAGTGCACTGTGAATATCAGAAATCTGGTAAACATCAAATCTTTGAGATCACTACAGCCGGAAAAAGATCCTTTAAGTTTGGGCCCAACAATGACTGAAGATAGTCATTCAACATGATGGAAGTACAACGTTTCGATAAATTGCTGTGGATTTCCTTGTCTGGGCCATCAACAAGTGTCATTGTGTGAATCATTCAATGATGGGTTTTCTGAGGAGGCTCTGTAATGGTGTGGGGCACGTGCAGTTGAGTGAGACGGGACTCCTGATGTGTCTAGGTAGGACTCTGACAGGTGACATGTATGTACGCATTTTGGCTGATCGCCTGCATCCATTAATGTGCATTCCACTGGCTAGGGCAATTCCAGCAGGTGAACACCCCACACATCCAGAATTGTTACAGAGTGCCTCCGGGAGCACTCTTCTGAGTTTAAACACCCCTGTTGGCTATATTCTTCTTATTCCTTAAACTGATTAGCACTCAGACTTCTTTCTTTCTTACATATGAGAAATTTGAAGTGCTCCCTGCAAAACATTAAAAACTGAAGAGGTACACCTGTCTAATATTGTTGACAAACAGATACACTAAGAATGAGTATATTCAGTTCTCTGAGAGCAGGATGCATTCCTCATTGCTTGGAACGTGCATCTGGGATGCCTTGCAACATGCTGTTCAAATGAGAGCTCCACCCTTTACTATTATTACAGAAAAATCTCCATAATGACTTCAAATTTTGCCATATTGATTGAAAAATGTATATATTATTCAGTAACATTTTTAATGGCTTGCCAGCAATCTGATAAAGTAGTATAGGAGGAACCAAAACAATTTATTGTTGGTTAAATTGTCCTACTTAATGCATAATTTTCTTAACGGACCAAAATTGATGTTGCTCCAGTGCAGCAAAATGATCTGTACAAGCAGCTGTTATAAAATATCAGTGTTTGGTTACAATAGCTGTGAAAGTATTTTATACACACTAGTATTTATACTTTGGAATATTTGCTGCAACTATGCAATTTCGTAATAATGGCATAAAACATATCAACAATATTATGGAAATGATATATTGATACTCATTGTAAAGAAAATCACAGCCAGGCACAAAGAAAAGATGATCCAAATCACACAGCTGAAGCTTTTGGCCAAAGTCTTCATCATAAAAAGAAAAAAAAGACACACACACAAATCATAAAATGAAATAAATTGCAATTTGTGATTGTTATGGCTTCACTGTACTAGGCTTAGATGGAATACCAAAGTGCGGCGAATGAAAATTGGTGCCCAGCCGGGATTCGAACCCAGGATCTCCTGCTTACTAGGCAGACGCGTTGACCACTCCGGCACCGAGGACACAGTGATCAGCCTGACTGCAGAGGGCTCTTCCCAGCACGTCTCCCACCACATCCAAATCTCCATTTGCCACACTGTCTCTTTCCTATTACCACAACCTATTTGTTCTGTAATGCTCGCAGACACAATACTGTATTCCCGCATCATGGAGAACAGACCATAAGGTATGGAGACACAATTGTCGTCAGGAGCCCAGCCTCAGCTTGTATATAATTATACACTGTAACATTATATACAAATTGATGAAAATAAAATTATAGAAGGTAACTTTCCTGGTGGGATAAACAAATATAAAAAATAGAAAATGGATGACTTACCCAAAGGACAGGCTCGTCGACATACACTAATAAAATCACGCACAAACACACATACAAGTTTTCGGAACCGTTGGTTGCTTCTTCAGGAAAAGAGGAAGTAAGGAGAGGAGAAAGGGAAGCCGTTGGTTACTTCTTCAGGAAAAGAGGAAGTAAGGAGAGGAGAAAGGGAAGGACATGGGTCTTAAGGAAGTGGAAAAGGAATCATTCCAATCCCAGGAGTGGAAGGACTTACCTTAGGGGGAAAAAGTAAGGTAAACACACACACACTCAACATATCCAAATGCAAACACAACTAGACAGAGTTGTGTTTGCGTTTGGATATGTGTGAGTGTGTGTGTATTTGTTTACCTACCCTTTTTTCCCCTAAGGTAAGTCCTTCCACTCCTGGGATTGGAATGACTCCTTTTCCACTTCCTTAAAACCCACATCCTTTCCTTTCTCCTCTCCTTACTTCCTCTTTTTGCTTCACCCTCATTGTTTAATTTTATTTTTTCCCCTTCTCTCCCTCCGTCCGACTCTCCCACCCCCCACACCCTTAGTATTTCAAAGCTGCATCTCTCACAACTTTACCCAACCACCGAGTCCCCGGCATGCTTCATCATTTATCCCTGCATTATTTCCCTCATCTTCCTTGCCCCACTTCGAACTGCACCCAAATCTTTGGCCCTAGAACCTTTCATGTGCATGTATAATTGCATGATAGGTGAGTGATCTTTTGTTGTTGAAGGCTTTTGTCTTGTGATGGTGATGGTCTTTTCTAATGACCTTCTTTACCATGAGTTGCACTCTGTCCTTTACATAACATTATAAATATTTTTACCTGGATTTTCCACATGCACTTTAAGATCTGTGGAAGGAATATCAGGTTATCAGTTCTTTTGTAGATATGTAATGTTTTTGTTTGTTTGACATGTTCCACATCCTCAAAGGTTCCCTTCCCATAGGTCTACAGAATAAACAGTATATCTAATCTATTGCTATCTTGTTCCATAGCCGGCCCTCTTCGTGTCTCATAAACTTCTTGCTGAATGGTCGTTCTGTCATGTTGGAAATGCCGAGGAAGAGTGGAGGCAAGATAATTTCACATCTGCTTGCTGCTCACGGTGGAGAAATATTTGTCCACACTTTAGTAACTGCTCGTAGTGTCTTGGAAGATCCTCCTTCCATCAGTGAAGGTTGTGGAGGTCGTGTGACAGATTATCGGATTACGGTACTTAATTTGGCTTCATTTGTTTTTTAATTTTCTCTTTTTTCATTTACCAATTTAACAAATCTTGTGTCAATTGATTCTACTTTGCAGAATGTTCAAATATTTGAATATATATCATTATGTAAAATACTGTGACAGATACATAAAAAAGACTCTCACACATACAACACTTAAGCTATTGGCCACTAGCCTTCATCAGAAAAGAGAGCATTCACTCAATCACACAGGCACACTTCAGACACATAACTGTCATCTCCGGCCACCACACAACAGTGTGCAGTGACTAGAGATGATGGTTGTGTGTCTGAAGTGTGCCTCTGTGATTGAGTGCGTGCTCTCTTTTCTGATGAAGGCTAGTGGCCAATAGCTTAAGTGCTGTCTGTGTGCCTTTTTTATGTACCCATCACAGCTCATCAAATGAGTTTGCGGTGAGTTGAAAACTATCCTCATTATATTGTTAAATTCCAACCTGAACTTTCTGTTATTAGATTATCTACAAACTGTTATTTATTTCCACTCTTTTCAGTATACTAAACAACAGTGATGTAGTCACCTACAGTCCTTAGTCTTCATTGGATACACACTGGAAATGTAACACTAGTTTTGAACTTACTCTTTTGGAACCTATCTATCATCATGTTGCTCATCTCTCAACTGTTTTTAAATTGTTGTGAATCCATGTGCTGGACACTTCTAACTTATATCTTGAATAGTAATGGAAATTTTAGATTTAAGAAGCACTGACAGTTGCAACTTCATAACCACATGATTGTGTAACTGATGTAAAGATAGTAATCAAGTTTGATTATGTTGTAGTTTCATTTATGTTAATTAGCATAGATTTGAATGAAAGAAATGAAATAATTTAAACTGTTTTTGCTGCTATCTGGAAGTGTTAGGGCAGCCATATTACTTATTTTCAAATTCGTGGAAAAGTTTGTTGTCCACCACATTCATAGTTACCACTATCAGTCATTCAACATCCATTATTAGATAAAAGTTGTCTCCAGACATCACTATAAAACTATAACTTTGCAACGTAGTCCTTAGATATTTAATTGACATGACTGTGTCAAGCAGCAAGCTTCTAATGCTGTATTAACTTGCATTTTCTACAAAAGACTACATTCATTAGAAAAATATTATCAGTATTGTTCATAGGTTTCCATTGCAAAGATTTGGATTCTGTAGTTGATTATTACAGCTGCAAGAATTTTCAGAAGCAGTGAAATAGTATTAAATTAACAAGCAACATGTGGATGATTCCTTTAGTACCATGACTTATTCCTCAAATTTCTATTAAAATTGTCTGTATATGGATTTATTGTTCCATATTGCAAATGTAATGAAAACTGTTATGTTGTTATGAGGTTCTCAGTCTATGAGAAACAATAATTTTAGAAGATAAAGCATATTATGATAAATGCCCTACAATTTGTGAAGGATGTGCAGACTGTGACATATTTAATGCAGACGAGACTGGTATAACACCTGACAAAACTCTGAAATTCAAGGGTGAAAAATGTGTTTGAAGAAAATCATCTAAAGAGGTAATAACTGAAATTATTCAGACAGTTATGGGAGAAGAAAATTTGATTGTGATGGGGGACTGGAACTCAGTAGTAGGAAAGGGAGAAGGAAATGTAATAGGTGAATATGGACTGGGGAAAAGGAATGAAAGAGGAGATCACTTGTAAGAATTTTGTGCAGGGCACAATTTATTCATCACAGACACTTTGTTTAATCATCTTGAAAGAAGGTTGTATACATGGAAGAGACCAGGAGAGACTGGAAGATACCAGATTGACTTTATAACAGTAAGTGACTGTATAACAGTAAGGCATAGGTTTAGAAAACAGTTTTTAAACGGTAACACATAGCCAGGGGCTGATGACCATAACTTATTGGTTTTAACTGTAGATTAAAACTTAAAGAGACTGCCAAAAGGTAGAAAATTAAGTAAATGGAAACTGGGAAAATTGAAAGAGGTGGTTGAGAGTTTCAAAAGGAGCATTAGGCAAGGATTGAACAAAATGGGGGGAAGTAATACAGTAGAAGAAGAAGAATGTGTTCATCTGAGATACAGATAGTGAAGGCTGCAGAGGATCTTATGGACAGAAGGACAAGGCCTAATGGAAGTCCATGGATAACATAGGAGATGAAAGGAGAAAATATAAAGATACAGCAAGTGTAGTAGGCAAAAAGGAGTATAGATAGTTGAAAAATGAGGTTGGTAGGAAGTGTAGATTGGCCAAGCAGGGAGTGGCTAGAGGAAAAAAGCAAGGCTGTAGAAGAATGTATAACTAGGGGAAAGATAGATACCACCTACAGTAAAAGACATTTGGAGAAAAGAAAAGCAGGGGTATGAATATCAAGAGCTCAGATGAAAAAACAGTAGTAAGCAAAGAAGGGAAAGGTGGAAGGAATATGTAGAGGGCCTATACAAAGGAAATCAACTTGAAGGCAGTATCATAGAAATGGTAGAAGAAGAAGTAGAGGAAGATATAGGAGGTACACAACTACAAGACAAATTTCACAGAGCACTGAAAGATTTGAGTCGAAACAAGACCCCTGGAGTCGATGATATGCTGCCTGAACTGCAGATATCATTAGGAGAGCCAGTCTTGAAGAAATTGTTCCATCTGATATGCAAGATATATGAGGCAGGAGAAATGCCCTCCAACTTCAAGAAGAATATAGTAATTCCAATTCCTAAGAAAGCAAATGCAGACAAATGTTAAAACTTGTGCAAAAGCCAGACAGCAGTTGTTAGAGTCGGACATGAAAGGGACGCAGTGGTTGGAAGTAAAACAGGGTTGTAGACATTCCCCAATGTTGTTCATTCTGTACATTGAGCAAGCTGTGAAGGAATGCAGGGAAAGATTTGGAGAGGGAACTACAGTTCAGGGACAAGAAATAAAAACATTGTGGTTTGCCAATGACCTAATAACTCAGTCAGAGACAGCAAAGGACCTGTAAGATCTATTGAATGGAATGGACAGTATCTTTAAAGGGTGGTATAACATGAACATTAACAAGAACAAAACAAGAGTAATGGAATGTAGTGTGCAAAAAGCAGGCAATGCTGAAGGAATTAGATTAGGTAATGAGGCAATGAAAGTAGTAGATGTTTTGTTATGTGAGTAGCAAAATAACTTTTGATGGCTGAAGTAAAAAAGATATAAAATGCAGAATGGCTATGGGAAGAAAAGTGTTTCTGAAGAAGCGAAATTTGTTGACATCCAATGTTAATTTAAATATCAGGAAGTTCTTTCTGAAAGTATTTTTCTGGAGTGTAGCATTATATGGGAGTGAAATGTGGACAATAAGAAGTTCAGGCAGAAAGATGATAGAAAGTTTTGAAATGTGGTTCTACAGACAAATGACAGGTAGATCACGTAACTAATGAGGAGGTGCCCAACAGTATTGGGGAGAAAAGAAGTTTCTGGCTTATCCTGACCAAGAGAACGGATAGGTTGATGGAGCATATTCTGAGACATGAAGGAATCATCAACTTAGCATTATAAGGAAGTGTGTGGGGTAAAAATCATATAGGGAGACTAAGGGACAAGTACAGCAAGTAATACAAAAGTGCTATTCTTATTCTCAGATGAAGAGGCTTGCAGGATATTCATAAGAACCCCGTTTTTACACTTTTCTAGGGACTTGATGCAAATGGTGTAAAATACAGGAAATAATGTTTTAAAGGCTAAAATATGCTTACCGGATCATCTTTGCATTTTCGTAGTTTATTTGTGATATATGTATGTAATAGGCATCAAAATACTTGCAAGGAAATTTATTTATTATGTAATAAAGGTTATCCAAATTTTGCACTATTTAATGTGCCAGTAGGAACTGGAACTGGTAACTTTATAGTAAGTAGAAATTTTTGACTTAATTTCATTCATCATAATCAAATTTGTCAGCAAGACTTTACCAGTTTTCGTTATTTACATAGTGAAACTTGCCAAGTTCAATACTTTATGGTTTTCTTTTTTTATGTTTCCTACAACGATATTTGAGAATTTAATCACATTTTCAAGTGGAAATATATGCATAAGTATTTTTGTGACATCTGCACAGGATCAGCATCTCACACTATAATCACATTTTTTAGGTTATAATATACCGTGTCCCCATCTGTGTACAGGAAAACAAACACAAGCAAACCATCAGTCTCACCATATATAAAACTTCACAAAAAATACTTGGATAAATATTTGTATTTCACAAAAAGAATAAAGTCTCAAAACGCATCACGCAAAGCATGAAAAACTACCAGTTGCATAAACAAAGCTGATAGGAGTGTCGTGAGAACTAGGTGCATACTGCAAACAACAAAACGTGAAGTAGACCTTCGAATAAATGCAAAGTGTAAGAAACTTGACTGAGTAACGTTTATAAACATTATACATGAAGGTGGAAGCCATGCCAGTGTCAATTAGGTCATTTTTTCTTCATGAACCTGGTTTGAAAAACGTAAAATGTGGGAAAAGTGTAAATACACCAATGCAAAAAAAGAGGGTAAATTAACATTGTGGACATAGGAAATTTAATGGGACTGACAAAAAATAGTGTAAATGGTGGGAAAACGTAAAATAGGCGAATGTAAAAGTGGGATTTTACTGTAGTTGGGTGGAGAGATGCATCAAACAAGTCTGTGGACTGAAGACCTCAACAACAATTATATACAGTGATTGTTTGCCACTTATCTAGTAATATGAGTCTTCACGCTTATTTATATGCAATTTTTTACATTTAATTGTCTTGTACTGAACTGTCAGTCCTGCAGGATGTCCTGTACTTATCTATTACATTTTAGAGGCACAATATGAACCTAAACATCACAATTAATTTCACAGTTTTAAAATACTGCAAAAACTGTTATCAATTACAGTACTGGTAGAACACTATTTACTGCATGGATTTGGCATAAATGCATTAATATGTATTTTGTTGATAAATTAGTATAATTTTGATGTGCAATATATGGCTTACTGTTCAGATTTCATTTCTTATAAGACTGCATAGATAATTTGAAATTATTTATTTCTTACAAGCAAAACATGATATCTTGTTTATTTAATCATCTTCAGCACTATTATCTTGTGTAGTTCCACCTGCTATTGAGTAAGTAACAATTTACTAAATTTATATATTTTTCATTTCAGGATTTTGGTGTGCTAATGCAGAATAACAAACTAATACCTCTGAAGCGTAAATACGATGAAACTGAGACAGACACACCATTAGACAAGATGAGAGCACGACTTGATCGCCATACAAAATATTGGCCTATCACTATTTCATCAACATTAATTTTTAATTTAAGGATGGTATGTTTCTTCTACCACAGCTCCTATTTTAAACACACAGATATTCATTTATATTAATAACAATGGATATACCAGCAATATTATTATTATTATTTATTATTATTAGAGAATTCTCCCCAGAAATGGGAGACAAGACATTAAGCAAATGACTCGATCAATTTTTCTTTTAGTTCTTCCAACAGGCTTCTTTCTGAAAAGGCTCCTTTGTGTTCACCCAACCACTTTGGTCTGTACTGTTTTTCTTTTGGTTGCTCCGTTGCGTTTTCCCATTTGTCTGCTTTGTGTCTGAAGGTGTCGCTCTCTAAAATATTGTGTTGTCTTATATTTACATTCTTGAAATCCTTTCTAATTTCTTCTAGCCAAGGTGTGACATTCTTAAGTGAAGTTATGTGATCTGTTATATTCTTTCTCAGTCAATTTTCTGGTAGTCAGCTGAGATGACCAACGAGTTTCATTCATCTTTTCCCAATATCAGTTTCGATGTTTGAAAAATTTTCTGTCATATTAATTGATTGTAGGCTATAACTCTCTGGGGTATGTTGTCCTCCTAGAATTTTGTTTATGATCTTTCTTTCCTCTTCTTGATTTCTTCCAGTTGTTTTCTGTTAAGGGTTAGTATTTCACCTGTGTAGAGAACTGTATTGTAATTTTGAATTTTTTCCCCTCCTTACATTGATTTTTTGTAGTGGTTCAGAGTTAATCCTAATCCTCCTTTAATTTTTTGGGAGTGATGTTGCTGTGAGATTTTTTCAGACCTGTTGGTTTGATGAATTCTCCAAGGTATTTAAAGTATGGGGATCTGTTGACTTTTAGCATATTTTTTCTACAAGCTTGTAATTTTTTGTTTTTGAACAAAAGACTTCATTTTTCCCAAATAGAATTGCTAAACCTACTTTTTCCCCACATTCTTTGAATACTTCCAGCTGTTTGACTGAAGTCTGCACATCCTCTGTTAGTATTGCCAGGTCATCCGTGATACAAGGTATGGTATGTAGAGGTTGTTTTTGGCAATTACCAGTCAGATTTGCTTCCAAACTCATATTTCTTGAGTTATTTCTCCTATTCTTCCATAACTTTGTCTAGAACTACATTGAACAGGAAAGTGTCCACCACCTTGCCTCACACATGTTTGAATGTGAAAGGGCTGTGAGATCTCCGCTCTTAAACTTTAATATAGATTTTATGGCAATTAGTGTTTGTTTTATGAGTTCTCATGTTCTGGGATCCAATGTGGAGTACTGAGGGCCTATCTAATCATATGCTTTTCTTGAAATTTTCACATTTGCATACTGCAAGTTTTTGTCCATGATTTTGCATTTAGTATGGTTTTGAGGTTGAAAATTTGTGCTGGTCATGAAATGTTCAATTTGGAACCTGCTTGATATTCTGCTACTTTGGGTTCTAATTATTGTTGTGTTGTATTCAAGAAACAATCTGACAGAATTTTTTATGTCACTGGTAAGAGAGAGGCCTCTATAGTTGTTTGCATATGATGATGTGTGCATAAATTTCTTTAGTGTTGGTTGTGATGACTTCTGTGGTGAGATTTCTGGCTTCTCATTTGGGAATCTCTTCTGCACAATATAACAGCTGTGAAAAAATGTAACTAGTATGTAGCGAAAATTATACTGTCTTTTTATATCTGTGTTCTTTGCCAATTTTGTGTACTGGATGTCACCATGTAGAATTTTAACATAATCTTTGAGAATCTTGACCATCTATGTTTCAAATTCTTCCCAGAATCTTTTTTTTTTTTCCTGGGTATTTTATTTTTATTTTCATGATTTTTTGGTGCATGTACATTAATACAGATGTAGTTTTTGTTTGTGTGTTTTATTCTTAGGGTCATTAGTCGATTATTGAAAGGTTTCGCATCTTTTACTGAGTCCAGCACTTTTTGTGTACAATAAAGGCCATTCAAACAGTTACTCCTATATCAATTTTCTTCTTTGAAGATTCTGTAATTATTTTACTTTATTGTTTTTGAATGTGTATAGCATGTTTATTGCAAGCTGAGAAGTCGAATTTTCTGCTTTGATTTCTTTAGGGAGATTGTGTAATTTTGCTGTTTGAATAAGTGTCTGAATATTTAAAGTGTTAACTGGAGCACTCTGACTTGCTCTCTCATATAAGTCTAAACTCCCCAGATTTTGAATGCTTGGTTACTACTACTGATTATCCACCTGAGGAAATTTTGTTATGTTTGCCCTTTATGAAGTTTCTTGCTTTGCAAGTTCTGTAGAACCAGGGAATGTAAGTTCCTGGAAGCATGTGTGGTTAAATCCACCTTATGCTAGACTCTGTGATTTGTTTAAACACCCAAACATGTTTTGGTACTTATTGTGCCATCTTCCATGAGTTTTTGCCTGTTGTTTTCTAGAATAACATATTGAAGGTTTTTATTATACAGTCATTTGGGTGAGTTGTTTGATTTGATAATTTTGTTAGAGATGTTAAGCCTAATTTATTTATGATGTAATTCGCAGGATTTCCATCTGCTTTAATTTAGGAATGATGAGTTTTCACAGAATGTCATCTGCAAACAATAATACAATTTTATTTACGAAAACTAATTGATTTATTGTACATTCGCCTGGAAGTTATGTTGAAAATGGTTCTATGTGGCTATTAAGTGAATTAATAACTTTCCATTATTATATTAAGTGAATTACTTACATTCGAGCTGTGGTGTTGCTGCCTGCTTGTTTGTGGTGTGTCATTATGCTTTATGATGTTTAGCGTGTGTCTTGTTGTGAACTGGCACTGTTTATATAAACATTTGTCTTGTGGTGGTGGCTGTATTGTGTTCATTTGTTTGTGTGGTATGTCTGTGATTTTTGAATGGTTTTGGTACTTAACAAATATACATCACTAAGCAACAAAACCCTCTTTGAGACCATAAAAGAATCTAGCTGTCAACTTTGATGTGTCTAGTCTCTCCGTATGACAATGCAAATTATTATTTACTTGGTTAGTGAATATATCAAACCTTTTATTTAACTTATCCTCTTGCTCATCTAATTTATGTTCCACATGTTCTATTTTCTGTCCAATCTTTTCATTTAATGTTGATTCTAATTGTCCACTTCTTCATTTAATGTAGGTTCTAATTGAATTAATTTTTGATCTAATTTTTCATTAAATTGTATAATAATGGAAAGTCCAGGTTGTAATTAATAATATAGTAAGGACAGTTTACAACTCACCGCAAAGACGTGGCGACGAGCTGCGACAGGCACATACAAAAGACACACACACAAAACACTTTCAGCTATGGGCCTTCTTCAGAAAGGATTCGAAGTGCAGCAGCCAGAGGTGATGGTTGTATGACTGTGTTGTGTGATTGCTGGGGTGTTCTATGTTCTGAAGAAGGCCATGGCCGATAGCTGAAAGTGTTGTATGTGTGTGTCTTCTGTATGTGCCTGTCACAGCTCGTCGCCACGTCTTTGCAGTGAGTTGTAAACCGTCCTTACTATATTATTTTCATTAAATTGAAGACACCAAAGTGGAACAGCTTCCTCCCTTGTCGACATCTTTCTGGTAACTGGCATTCAGCACTCTTTCACAATCTAAAGTACTTTACTAAAGTTACACTTCTACAGTCTTGTACTTCTTTCCATAAACTCTGACTACGCCTATGGTCGAGCTTTACAGTTTGATGCTATGAATCCGTGGTGAGAGTAAAATTTCCACTTTTTTTTATTTTACTTTTTTAAAATTTTTTTTATAGTGGAATAATAGCAAGAAGTAATAGTGAGTTTAACAACCCCTTGGCTGTTATTAGAAAATCCTGTGGGGGTGTACAAATAGTATTAGATGCACGTATACTAAACAAACGTAAAGAGACAGAAGGGTATAGACCAATAAGTATAGAAGTTTTGTTAACTAAATTTGAATCTGCAAGTTTTTTTCTGTTCTGTAGATTTAACAGCTGGTTATCATCAGGTAAGCATGCATGAGGATTCACGAAAATAAACAGTGTTCTTATTCGAAGGGAACGTAGTAAGTTTCAGAGCCCGGGTATCTTGGCTTAATCGCCCAGATCGCGAGGACGGTACAAACCTCTATAAAAAAGAACCTCAATCTCAAGGTGTGCTACATGCCGAGGAGATGCATGGCTGTTGAGGTTGAACAATCGCTAGCGAGCAACCTCTGAAGAACCTGCCGCACCTCAGTTGTATGAGGCTTATCCAGGCAAGCGGGGCTCTGCCTGGGTGGACCTTTAGATCCCTAGGTGCTCGTGGGAACACCATGAAAAGACCCCGTAACGTTGCCGGACATATAACCACCGTCTCTAAGAGAGGTCGAGACAAATACAATGCCACAGAATATGACCCCCAGATGTTTCCTTCCCTTGCCACGCCATGGGAGGAACGTTGGGCCAGACATGAGGGTGAGGCTTATGCCCCGACATACTTTGTATGCACACGTAATGATGGAGAATCATTCAAGAATATGAAGCCCTTGTTTTTCGTCAAGAACTTGGAAGACAAGTTCGGTGAGGTTGAAGGAATGTCAAAGATGCGCTCTGGGTCAGTCTTAATAACGACCTCATCCCCAGCCCAGTAACGGGTCTTGCTTGCCTGTGACAAGCTGGGTGATGTTTACGTAACGATTATGCCACACAAGACCTTGGATATGGTCCAGGGGATAATATTCCATAAAGACCTGTTGCTGCAATCTGATGAAGAACTACGTGCCAACTTGGAACACCAGGGAGCACATTTTATACGGCGAGTCCATAGGGGTCCGAAGGACAACAGGGTCACCACTGGTGCCTTTATCTTGGCTTTTGAGGGTGATTCATTGCCTAAGAAAGCCAAGGTGATGATCTACTGGTGTGATGTAAAGCCCTATGTTCCTCCCCCTATGCGTTGTTTTAAGTGCTGGAGGTTTGGGCATATGTCTTCCCGATGTGATGCCAATCGTACATGTCGTGAGTGCGGACGTGCAGTCCATCCAAACGTCCCTTGCACCCCTCCTCCAGTATGTGTAAACTGTGGCCTCAATCACTCCCCTTGCACACCTATGTACTGCAGCAAGAGCGGAAGTTTATGGAATATAAGACCCAGGACCGACTGACCCACTCTTTTTACAGTGGGAGCAACAACCTCTCAAACATCGGGGACACCAGTCTCCACCTCTAAGTCGGAGAAGGAGGAGCCTTCTCCGGCCCCTCTCGCTCGGAAGGGGTCCCTTGGGACACTCCCTTCTGAGGCTTCTCCACACGGCAAAGAGGATCCCAGCAAATTGCTGCAGGATCCCCTAGTTGCTGATCGAAGGGCCTCCTGCTCTTCGTCAGCCAGCGAGGCCTTGCCTGAGAAGCCCTCCCGGCCCTTAAAACCTAAGGGCCAGCGAGAGGCTAAGAAACAGACCACGAAGAAAAAAGAAACAGATACCCACATCCTCTGGTTTAGAGGATGAAGTCAAGATCTTCACTCCCCCCGAGGATCTTGCAATTACTGATACACTAGAACCTATGGATCATGACACTATTGATGCTGAGCACAAGGCATACGATGGTGCTATGGAATGACCTGCTCCTCGGCTATTATTTATGGATTCTCAGCTAGGAGACATAGTTATTCTACAATGGAATTGCGACGGTTTATTCAACAGCATAGCTGAGTTGCAGCAGTTGTTGTGCTGCATCCCAGTGTCTTGTCTAGCACTGTAGGAAACGTGGTTTCCTGTTCAAAGGACCCCAGCCCTTCGAGGCTATCAGGGCTATTACCGTAACTGGGCTACATGCGATAGAGCTCCAGGTGGTGTCGCTGTTTACATCCTCGCAACTGTCCCTAGTGGTGCTATGCCTCACCAAACTACCCTAGAGGCAGTTGCTGTTCGCGTCCGGGCGGGGCAGGAATTCACTGTCTGTTCCCTTTACCTTCCCCTGTATTCAGCTGTCTCCATCACTGATGTTGCTACAGTGATTGCACAACTGCCCCCACCATTTCTCCACTTGGGGATTTTAATGCCCACCATCCATTGTGGGGCGGGACACAGATGACGGTTCGCGGTAAGGATGTCAAGACACTTCTGTCACAGCAGGACATCTGTCTATAAACCACTGGGGCTCCCATGCATTTCTGCGTGGCACGAGGCACCTACTCGGCAATTGACCTCTCTCTATGTAGTCTGAGTCTGCTCCCACAATTCCACTGGAGGACCCACGATAACCTCTGCGGCAGTGGCCATTTTCCGATCCTTGTGTCGCACCTGCACTTCCAACCTGCAGGCAGCCCACCTCGATGGTCTCTCTGTTGAGCTAGTTGGCAGGTTTACACCTCTACTGCTACTTTTCCTGTACCAGTGTCTGCCACTGTGGACACGGCGGTTCGTCAAGTCACTGCTGTCATCATTTCCGCTACTGAGGTCACTGTTCCCACTACCTCCGGCTCCCCTCAGCGCAAGTCTGTGCCCTGGTGGACACTAGATTTTGCTGCAGCCATTCGGGATCGGCGGCGAGCGCTCCAGTGCCATCAGCGCCACCCCACCATAGACAACCTGATAGCCTTTAAATGGCTTCGGGCCCGAGCTCGACAGCTCATACAGCAGAGCAAGAAGGACAGCTGGGAGCAGTATGTCACCAGCATCGGCTCTCACGCTTCGCCATCTAATGTGTGGTCCCAGATTAGACGCCTCTTTGGGTACCATCCATCAGCAGCAATCCCCAGCTTACAGATCCAGGGTACACTATGCACCAACGCCACTGCTATTGCTGAGCATATGGTGGAGCATTATGCTCGCAACTCTGCAACTGCAGCATACAGAGCATACGTTCGTGCACTTAAAGAGTGGGTTGAACGGCACCGGCTGTCCTTCCATACATGCTGGCAAGAAACCCATGCCCCATTCAGTGAATGGAAATTCCAAACTGCCCTCTCAGCATGCCCCAATACCTCCCCGGGAGCAGACATCCAGTTCATCCGTCACCTTCCAGCAGAGTTTCAGCCGGCCGCGGTGGCCGAGGGGACTGAGGCGCTTCAGTCACGGTCTGCACGGCCACTACGGTTGGGGGTTCGAATCCCCCCTCAGGCATGGATATTTGTGCCGTCCTACTTTGTAAGTAGTTCATAAGTAGTTTGTAAGTTTAGGGACTGATGACCCCGTAGTTAAGTCCCATAAGCTGTACAAACATTTGAACATTTTGAGCAGAGTTTCAACACCAGCTTTTCGCCTTGTTCAACCATCTGTGGGCAGAGGGGGCTTTCCTGTCACAATGGCGGGAAAGCATCACTATACCAGTGCTTAAACCTGGTGCTGATCCACAGGTGGCTGATCGTTACCACCCGATCAGCCTCACCAACATTCTTTGCAAGCTCTTAGAATGAATGGTGAGTCGGTGGCTTATGTGGATCCTAAAAGAGCATGACACCTTGCTCCACAACGGGGGGGGGGGGGGGTGCTACTGCCAGGGCCGTTCTACCATTGACAATCTCTTGTCACTGGAATTGGCCATTCGCACTGACTTCGTTAGGCCTGAGCATTTGATTACTGTATTTTTTTACCTTCACGAGGCGTAAGATACCACCTGGCGCCACCAAATATTGACTTTTTTGCATGACTGGGGCTTACATGGCGCCCTTCCTATTTTTATTCGAAATTTCCTCTCCGACCGCTCGTTTCGGGTGATGGTTGGGGCCTCTCTTAGCTACCCCGTATTCAAGAGAATGGTGTTCCGTCCTCAGTGTCCCACTGTTTTTAGTGGCAATAAACGGTCTTGCTGCGGCTGTGTGGTCATCGGTCAGTTGCTCCCTGTTCGCCGATGACTTCTGCCTGTATTTCAGCTCTGTTAGTATTGGTGTAGCTGAACGGCGGCTGCAGGGTGCCATCCAAGAGGCCCAGTCTTGGGCCTCTACTCACGGATTTCAGTTCTCCATGCAGAAAACTCATGTGATGCACTTCTGTTGCCATCGGGTAGTTCACCCTGACCCAGAGCTCTACCTGGGTGGTGAACTACTTCAGGTCGAAGACACATCGCTTTCTGAGCATGGTTTTTGATGCCTGGCTGACTTGGGTGCCACACCTACGTCAGCTGAGACAGAAGTTTTGGCGGCGGCACTTAAATATTCTCCGATGCCTCAGCCATACTGGTTGGGGAGCAGCCCGTTCCACCCTCCTTCAGCTCTACACGACTCTTATTCAGTCACGGCTTGATTAAGGGAGCTTGGTTTACGACTCAGCAGCCTTGCGGGTCTTAGACCCCATCCACCACGCTGGTGTGCGTCTCACAACGGGGGCTTTTTGCAACAGTCCAGTACCGAGTCTCCTAGCCGAAGCTGGGGATGCCCCTCTGCGGTATCGCCAGCAACGGTTGTTGGTGTGTTACATTGCCCAGGTACATGCTTCACCTCACCATCCGAACCACAGGCGTCTCTTCCCACTTTCTGCACTCCCTTCCCCATGTCGTCGGCCCAGGTCGGGTCTTCCGATTGCGGTCCAGGTCCGTTCCCTTCTCTCCTCACTTGATTCCCTTCCTCTCCCTTCTCCTCCCCCCCCCCCTTATACCACCCTGGAAAATTCCTCGCCTGGAGCTATGATTGGATTTGTCCCAGGATTCGAAAACTTCCATTCCACCACTGATTCTCCGTCGCCGGTTCCAAGCACTGCTTGACATTTCACAGTGCAACCATTATTTACATGGACGGTTCTTTGGTCGACGGTAATACCACATATGCCTTTGTCTGTGGTGAGCACATCAAACAGGGATCATTGCCTTGTGGAAGCAGCATCTTCACCGCGGAACTGGTCGGTATTTTGAGAGCTCTTGAACACCTCAGAGCTCTCCTCAGGGGGTCGTTTGTCATCTGCAGTGACTCCCTCAGTGGCTTTCAGGCCCTCAACCAGTTTCTCCCTAAACATACTGTGGTACGGGCAATTCAAGATGCTGTTTCGCCCTTGGCGAGTCAGGCCGTTCTGTGTATACCAGGCAATGAATGCGTCGATGAGCTGGCCAAGCAGGCCACCACTTCATGGCCCTTGGATATTGGCCTCCCAGACTCAGACCTCTGATCCCAGTTGACCCGCAAGGTCCTTGGGGTTTGGACTTCTGAATGAGCAGACTTGACCGAACCAAATAAGCCCCGTGTTGTTAAGCGCTCTACCGCTGTGTGGAAGACCTCCCTGAGGGGTTCTCGCAGGGAGTCGGTTGTCCTTTGCCAGCTCCGTATAGGCCATTCTTGGCTCACACGTGGTCACCTTTTGCGCCGCGAGGACCCTCCTCAGTGTCGATGTGGTGTGCCTTTGACAGTTGCCCACATCTTACTTGAATGCCACAATTTAGTCGAAAAGTGGCGAAATTTTAATATCCCTGATGCTTTGCAGCTTGCTTTAGCCGGCAATGCCTCCGTGGTTGATTCTGTTTTAAATTCTATCCGTGAGTGTGGATTTTACACATCCATTTAAAGTTTGTGTGTGTCTGTCATTACTCTGTTGTCCACCTGCCTAAGTCTTCTAGGTAGGTGTTTTTAATGTGTCCCAGAGTGGCTGGATGTGTTTCTTATATTTCTGTGATCACCCAGCAACAACACTCTTGTACTGTTTCTGCCCTTTTATCTCTTCTTCGTTTTAACTAGTGTCCCTTCATATTTACCTGTTCCTTTTAAACTGTGACATATTAACGCCTTTACTTAAGAACACTTAACACAATGTTTTATCTCTCAGACTGGAACAAGGGACTGATAATCATTGCAGTTTAGTCCCTTCCAAAAACCAACAACAACAACAACAACAACAACAACAGCAAGTAGGTGCCTTAATGATCATGAAAAAAAAATTATACAACTACAGAGAAGGAGTTGTTAGCAGTTTTATGGAGTATGGAAAAATTTCAAAACTGAATATGGTATTCTAATGTAATCAGGAACGAGTTGAACCCTAATTTTACCGAATTGAATCTGAATAGCAAATCTTAAATAAAACATGTGCCAAATTCCAAACCCGAATAGAATCTTCCGAATCTCAAACTCAAATAATCAGTCAACTCAAGTACATATATTTAAAAAGAATTACTACTCTATCATAGCCAGTGATGATGATGAAGCCTCTCGGGTAAATCCCAAATGACATTACTAACAGTAAAATTTAATTTAGATTTTTATTTTAAAACTTAAGGATTTTTTAATACCCCTACCCTTAAAAGAAATTTGTATAAAACATTTTGATATATAAGTTGTTTAGATGGTCTAAAATATAATAATGTTTCATTTTGATGAAATAAAAAGACCATGTTAAAGTGATAACAATAAAAGAATCAATAAGCTACATAGTTTGGAGAGTTCAGTTGGCCACAGATTGTTTTCAGATGTGTAAAATTTGTTACTCAACTGCACTCACTGTCATGTCAATGTTTAGGCCCACGTTATTAACGTGGTTCCTTAATTACTATTTTTTCCACTGCCAAGGGAGAGATCCTTCTTGCATGAAATAGTCGGCATATGCCTGTCACACATTTTCAGCTTCTCTTTGATAATTGTTGCGTCCCAAATGAGCCACTGATTGCAAACCAACTGTAAACTCGCACCATGCTCCTGGAATATTCCCAGCTATATTCAAATCTTCTCGGTCAATGTGTCATGTTTGGAAATAGTTCGGCGATGTCATTCTTAACCGATTGTGTAGACTGCAAGCAGCCCCTATCACTTTATCAACTGTGGAAAGTTTCAGTTCAACTGGCCTAAGAAATATTCTGAACCGCTACCCAAGTATTCCAAAAGCATTCTCCACTACACGTCTTGCCAACGATAATCAGTAATTAAATATTTTTTTTCTACAATTGATAATGCAGCTCTGCTGTAAGGTTTCATTAAATTTTTTTGCAAGGGAATAGCGTCATCGCCTCATATTATCACTGATTTTTCTGGCATGTCAAGTAAATTGTTCTGCGTGGCTATATTTAGAATAGAGTCACAAAAATGGCACTGTCACTAGCACGTTTATTTCCTCCCACATCTGTAAATCAGAAACAATAATCAGCATCAACCAAGGCAAATAAAAGAACACTAATGTTCCATTATAGTTGAAAAATGTAGTTCCAGTACATGGGGGACACTTTATTTGGACATGCTTCACATCAATTGCTCCACAGCATCCTGAGAAGTTCCACCGAAGCTGGAAACCATTTGTTATTTGAATCCATTCATCTCTTTTTTTTGTGGCACCTGAAAATAGTAATAATAATAAATTTATTTCAGGAGACAACCCAGTCAAGTGAGGAATCAATAGACTTCAATGAATTATGTTCTAGTAACAACAACAAAAATAAGGATTCACAATTGGAATCTTTTGAAGCAGCAAGTACCTCAACTACGAGGTCACCTGAAGAAAGGAAACGTCCAGCAATGCCAGCGCGGAAAAAGAAAAACCAATCACCTTATCCAATTGACCAATCATTAGAGAGGTTTAGTAAAATTGTTGAGAAAGTGCAAACAGAGGACTCATTTGACCATTTCGGAAGATATGTAGGAGCAGAATTGAGACAACTACCGCAGTGTTCCGCTATAAAACTGCAATTTGAAATTCAAAAATTAATTATGGAAACCAAACTTTCAGAGCTGAGAGTGAGAGACTGTGGTGACAATATATCTGTGAACATCCCATCCCCTCCATCAACTGATGGGACTGAATAAGATTTGCCGAATGTCCACTATTATTTCACAACTTCAGCTGAAAATGAAAGCAGAACACTAATATTTTGAAAGAAGTCGCCAGTGTTTCATTTACAGACAAAGAAGATTGGATTATTTTATTCAAGTAACTACAGAAAATGCTACCACAAACCGTTTTTTCATCTCCATGGATTGTTACAAAATGTAATTTGTAGAAAAAAATGTATTTTATTATTGTTCCTGTCAAACTATTTCAGAATATTTAAATAAATAAGTAAACATACCTGTATATACAGTTTTAAAACCTCTTCAATTGCCTCCAGGGCTTGTGGAATAAACTTGGAGATAGAACATTGAGTTATTCGAAACAGGTATTCAGGTGTTTTGAAGCTATTGCCTGTTGCCAAATAACATAGTGTAACTTCCAATTTTGTTCTTGGCGAGATCGCCATCCTTGTGACGGTATTTTGTTTCCTTATTTTATCCTCTACTATTTCCAGTAACGCATCAAAATTTTCTGATGTCATCCTCATTATATTTCTGTAGACAGAAGGATCTTCAAATGATAATTCTTTCAAAATATTTGCAGAAGCACCGTATTTATCTCTCCTTGCAAACCATCTTGTAATCCACTTTCTTTTATTTTTTTCTACTTTTCCGTTTTGCTTTTGGTTCCTTCATTGTTCTTTTAAAACTTGCGAGAAACACAACACCAGCATTTACTGCTTCCTTTGACATTTTGACTCAACTGGTGGCTGTTTTATACGCTCCTTTATATGACATGGGGCGACCAAAAATACCAGCTTCTAAAGTAGCCCACCCATCAACTTTTAGACACTCGCCTTTCGGAGTAGCAACTTTGTTCACTGTCCTTATTTACACTGAGCAAATTTAGCAGCTGCTCCAAATACTCCAGCGACTAACAACCAAATACTCTCCGTGTAATATACCCTTTAGATGGGAAAAGTTACGTGTGGTGGCTCCTAGCGCCATTTATCAGAACTATTCAAAGTGAAGTTTTTTCGTTTTATGACTTCGCATCTTTCAGCAGATCTACGGATAATAAAGTAAATAACGCAAACGAAAGTGCACTGTTATGCAAAGTAAATTACAACATTCGGAACTGAAGGTTTCCATATAACACTTGGGATTTGGTAGTATTCGGCCATTATGCACCAAATCTGGCCATTATGCACCAAATCTCAAATCCGAATGGTCCACAGTTTAGTAGCTCAGAGTCTGAAGAGTTTTTGGCTTGTAAAGGAATAAGACATGTAGCCATTTCTAAATATAATCTTCAATCAAATCCATCCGAAAGAATTATGAAAAGAACACATTGTTCACCTATACATACCACTTGGGCTACTTTAATACCTGAATTCCAAAAGATACTTAATGAATTGCCTCATTTATCAACTGGATTGATACCTTTAGAAATACTAAATAAGAAATTTATAGGTGAGTCATTATTAATGTATTTTACTTGGCCACCATGTTCTAAGGAAGATTATTTAGAATTACAGAGAAATGTGGAAGCAGCTTTAAAGAAAGTAGCCCACAACAGGCTTCAACAAAACAATGATGAGGCTTTTTCCAGAACTGAAAATTGGTGATCTGGTACTTGCTAAGAATTTTCAACTTAGTTCTAGTTTAAAGAAGCAGACTAGCAAATTTTTTTTCGTAAATGGTGTGGACCTTCTGTTATAGTGGCTGCATATTTACAAGATCCTGATACAAAAGTAGATAAACCGTATAAGCGTCCTCAGGCTGATTAGTGTTCTGTGCTAATTAGGTGGAGTGAGGACCACAAGGTAGTCAGTCATTTGTCCTTTTTCTTCTTTTTCACTTTCTATGGAGGATAAATCCTTCCCTCTTTTACTATTGTTTCAAACTTTACCATTACTATTTGTAATTTTCTAATATGTATGAACTTGAATGCACTTCAAATACAACTATAATGAATTTATATCCGACAAGGATTATCAGCCGAGAACAACATATATAGCTGGCACACTTCAGTGTTGGATGGAAAACCACCGGCTTATACAACCGAAGGAAAATACTACACAAGTTTTTGTGTGTGCTAGCATGTTTCACAGCCATAAATTTTTGATATGATAACCACTAATTGGAAATGAGGTGAAATGGGGAGAAGGCACTTTCTCCTGGATAAGATATTGCATGGTTTATTATGCTTACAAGCATCAAAAATCTGTTTTGTACAGGGGTTGATAGCATTTTGTATTTTTCTCAAGGAATATAAACCAAGGGCGGGTTTATATTCATTTTTCATATGGGGAGGATCTTTAGTTTTTAGTAAGGATTGCTACAAACTATATACACTTAAGCACACACACAGTTACACATACATATTTTACACACACGCACACAACACAAACAAGCGTCGTTGACCACTCACCAATGAGTACTCAATAGTGGGGATTGGAGCTTTTCTTCGGGGGTCTTGGAAGTGGAGCTATAGTGATCCATTCTGAAGTGGGGCGACTCACATCTAGCCTGCCGTCTTTTGCCCTCCTGTGCCATAGTCAAGTATGCAAGGGACCAGGGGTTTCCTGGGGATGGGGGTGTTTCCACTCTTTCTGGACTATCTTCTATTCTTATTCAGCTCCAATCTCAAACACTTTCTTACTGTTCTTTATGAGCACCCATCTTTAGTCCCCTAGCCATATGCAAATGTTTTTATCACTCAAACCCGTCTTGCTTTCTCTCTCTCTCTCTCTCTCTCTCTCTCTCTCTCTCTCTCTCTCTTCTGCTGACTTCAAACGCCAGGTTGACCCTGTGAGGTTTACCAGATACACTAACATACTAACATATTTACAATTATATACACACACATACACAAACACTAACTTACACTGGTATACAAATAAACACGTACAATAAAACAGTACAATTTTTTTTTTACACACCTACACATAGATAACCCATGTAGATGTTGAGTTGGGCAGTCAAGTAAGAGCCTGCTGTCACCTAGTTTAAGGGGGGGGGGGGGGAAGAGGGGGGGGGGGGAAGAAATAAACAGGAAACCACTAGTAGCTGGGAGTAAGAGGACCTCACCTTACCTTTTTTATGTTGTAATGTTGCTCCCTGGTTCCCAGGTGGATGATTCACATAGGAAACTGAAGTGTTGACCTCAATTTTGGTTATATGTATGTGCATACTCACATATATCTAAATGTTGAAAGTACCAATGAAGTTCATGTTTAGATATGGGTTGAAAGAATTTTCTTCATGAACCTTTTTCATTTAACATAAAATGAGTGAGAGAGAATTTGATTTAATAATAAGATAATTCTCCTACCAATCAGAACAAGGGACATTTAAAAGAGGTGCAGGTCCTGTATTTATTTGAATCAAATATTTATGCTTTATGCATACAAAGCCTTGTATTTAGCATAATCAACTGCAAAAGGTTGTGTCCAAAGTAGCTGAAATACTAAGACACTACATCCAAATATTATCGATACTACTCGGGTTCATGGAAAACCTGGTGAAATAAGATTTTTTGTAAATTGTAATAGGAAGGAATGTAATAAATTGGCATGCTGCCTCTCCAGGCTCGGGTCGCCTCGCAGAGTGGACACTTGGCCAGTAATAATTTGGCATCTTGTGTCTGAAAAGAGGGGTATGCAGTGAAACAAATTATACTACATTCCTACTGAATGATCCAAGATGACCAAATAATTTATTTTTGGGGAGAATTTAATTATTGTAAGAATGTGTACTGCCCCGGATATTTTGTTTGTCCAGGTGGATGTCCGGGCAGTTAAAACACAAGTCCCTGTGATATTGTAAAAGCTGCCAGGATCCAGAATAATTGTGAAGCCTAAGAAGACATATGGTCGTGTTATATGTGATCCACAAATTTAGGATTGTCATTTGTTATTGATTATTGGACTGGTATGAGCTATGGACTCGGAACTTATGTAATGTATAGAGCTTGAATGAGAACTGTTAAGACGGTTTAGTATTGATGAAATGTATGAGTTGGTACAAATAAACCTTCTGGCAGTGCCATGCTGCCTCTCCAGGCTCGGGTCGCCTCGCAGAGTGGACACTTGGCCAGTAACAATATCGGGGTCCAGGATTCAAAGAGCAGCACTGACAGTGTGTGCTACCACTGACCACCCCACTCCTGAAGACAGCATACCACCATCCATCTGTGACCAGTTGAAGATGATGACGACGAATCCCACAGACTGGATGGCTCACTGCCATCTAGCTGTGACCGACCAATGACGAGCTGGTTGATGGCTTTTAAATATGCCACTTCCGTGCTGAATTCGGAACTTGAACGCTCAAGATTTGATTAATGCCACCACGGTTAATGTCCATGTGCTGTGCTGCTTTGTAATGCGTCAAAACGTCTGGTTCGGGTCGATGCCTTTTGGTTTGATGACAGGATTCAGATTCATCACACAGCCAGAGCTTCTGTAAAGTAGGCCGGTGACACTACTAGTCAACTGACCAATCTCTGTCAGCCGATCTTGATGTGGCTCTGTGCCCGATACTGGAACAGCTACATACGCTAAATTATGTACACTGTAATTTACATGTACCATTACTATTTACTGAAAAATCCTTCTACCACAACATTACATAAAATTTTAACTCATAAATCACTTTAAAGTTAGGCTGCAAATATTAAGAAAGGAATTGTATAAATGATAGAAATACCATCTCCTCAGACTGGACATATTGGTAAAGCCACTAGGCTTTTATTGTGAAGGGATTAGTGATCTGATCCACCATATGGCCATCTCATAAAACTGGACTGATGATGTGTTTCCTACAGATGCTTTAGGTGAACACTGAGTTGATTCCTTCAAAACTTTAGCACTCCTATCTTCATAACTAATTATTGCATTCTGTTATGCCCTGCATATTTTTTTCATGTTGGTTTGTGCCTAAAAATACAAAACTTAGTAAGCACAGTTTTATCATCTCTATACTTATAAGACACATTTGTTGTCTCTCTGTCTGTTCTCTTATAACTCAAGATCCAGACAACCAAATAACGTGCAATTTGGTACACAAAATTACATGGGGAAGGTTCCTAAATAGGTTTTGTTCTATCCCAATCTCACTCTGCCCGTGTGCCTGTGCTAAGCCGTGTGATAATGAACCCCCCCTAAAAAAAGAGAGAAGAAATCATGCAAGTTGGTTATTGAGAGTGATTTTGAATGTTTTTGTGTGATGATGAGGATGTAAGTAAAAGTGATCATCATATGTAAATTGTTTATCACATGGTTTAACATAAATGGTACCCTTTTATTACATGCAAATAAACAGTTTTGTACGCTTCTACAGAAAACCTTAGTTTAAACCCAGTCAAAGCCGGGTACTTGCAGCTAGAGTGCTTTAATAAAAATTGGAGCTTTCTTTCAATTTCAAACAATGTAGTGCACTACTTTAATAACGGTGTTTGCTTTCAGTACATTGATCCTCTTCCTCAGTTGATGGTGAAAGATGAACTCACAAATGAAGAAGTAGTGCAGTGTAAGCAGGTGATATATAATCTCATTGGTTTGGAATCAAAACATGAAAACTTACAAACACCAAATATGGGACAAAGGGGAAAAGGTCCAAAAAGGTTAGTATTATCACTAATAATAATAATAATAATAATAATAATAATGATAATAATAATAAGAGAGAAATGTTTCACTTTAAAAAATGAATATACAATGATTATATGTCATGTGTCCTCAAATTATGCTATGAATTTCTTCAATTTGACATCAAGTTACCACTCATCATATTAGAGAAAATACAATAACACATCATTAGTATCTGCAGCAGTTTAATGTCTTCAATACTGATCAATAGTCTTGTCTTCCCATAACTGAAGCCAGTACCTAATGGATAAATTTAACAGACAATCCCTAATGGTTCAGATCCACAACGACTTCTCTATTGAAACAAAACAAAAACTGTTTAATAGTAATTTTTACATAACAGGAATGCTTCGCTATAATCCAGTTTATAGTAAGAATCAGAACTATGAAATTATTTTTCATTAGTCTATTTTTTGCAGTAACCATTTGTTATCTAAAGATTATCAGATTTTAACAACATAGTCTGAACAGTCCTACTAATGCAGTGATTAAATATCACCTTCTTAAATATCACCTTCTTTTGTCTGCCTGCGAAGTGTGACATGTCATTTTTGGAGAATTAAGTCACACCTTCTGTCCTCATAGATGATGAAAGATGGCTGTCAATGTAAATAGATGCAATTTTGTCATAATCAGACATTTTTGAGATTGTGGCTGTTATGTGAAATAACTTGTTGGTGTAGAACAGCAACTAGCCACAATTGGTTTTATTATACTTCATTTATAAAGTACCATTACCGGTACATGCTTTCTAAACATCTAGTGTTAGGTTAGTGTTTACCTGTCCTAGGATATACAGAATTTATAGTTAAACATTTAAACACATGTAAAAAAAGAAAGAAAACATTGATCATTTTCTTGGCTTGTTTTAGGACGATACTTCCTTGTAATGTTCATCTGGAGTACTTTTTATTTGTATACAACGAAACCGATTCTTAATTGTGGTCACAATGCACATAGGTTTGTCATATCTCGCCACTTGTATTCAGTCACTGCGCTAATTTTAAGTCTACGCCACATATTTCTACAGATAGGGAACAACCCACTGTCCCCACTCCTCCACCTTCTGGATCAATACTTGTCACTGTTGACGCCACCTCCCTGTACCAAATATCCCTCCATCTTGTGTTGGCTTGGGTGACAAGATGAGTTATCAGTGCTAGCATCTGAGGTGGTGGGTTTTCTATATATTCCACACTGATGTTTGTTGTTAAAGTTGGATATTTGTATATCAAGAAAATTTATGCTCTTATTTGTTTCATGTTCAACTGTCTGCTGTCTTAAGTCTACTGACAATGCATAAATTTCACTGCTTGTACCATCAAATAGGAAGATGGTATCATCAACATATCTTTTGTAGTAGGCCTATATTATCTTAGTTGTGATATGCTGATTATTGGTAAAGAAATCTTGTTCCAACTGGTTTTTGTAAATGGCAGATAATATTCCAGCCAAGCATGGCTACTTCAGAACCATGGTACACCAAATGGGAAAAGTACCTATGAGTCACACAAACCAACAAAATGAAATCAATAAACTAAAAACAGTTGCACATAATAATGGATATGATCTTACAATAATAGACAAACTCCACACCAAAATAAAAGCCAAAACCACTGCTCTACAGAACAGTAGTTCACACAACAGTCACCCAAAAACAAATCCACCTCCCATAGAAGCTAAACCTAAATATACTGTTATCCCATACATAGGCCCTCTATCACACCAAATAGCAAATCTATTTAAAAAGAAAAATGTTAAAATCAGTTTCTCCACTAACAATAAATTACAACAAAAGCTAATCCATTATATAAATCCTTCCAAGGCCACCTACAATAAATCAGGAATATACAAGCTCCAATGTGATTCCTGTTCAAAATCCTATATAGGTCAGACTGCAGAAGCTCTGAAATCAGATACAAAGAACACCTTGATGCATTTACACTCGGCAACTTGAACAGATGTACATTTGCAGTCCACGTGGCTGCAGAGAACCATTAAGTGAAAAACATAGAAAACAGTATGAAAATATTCCTCTTGGCAGAAAAAGGAGGTACAATGAATTTTTTGGAAGAGATGGAAACACACATACACAAAAAGTCTCCCCTGATAATATCCTTAATGAGCAGACTGAGCTGGCTAATATTTCCTTTCTGAAAAACTATCAGAAACTACTTTTTACACTCCAAGTTGTACAACATTCATTTAAATCTGTATTGTAATCTTGTGACATCACAGCATCCTTGGTGCTTTGGTAACTGCCGTATTCACTTAACTACTTTTGCATCTTATATAAAATGATTTTCAAAGTTGCTCTCATTCAATTAGATCTGTATTGTAGTCTAGAACTTATCATGGTATTTTTGGTGCTCATGTTCTTTGCTATGTTTATTATTGTTGTCATCTGGTGCCTGTGAAACATACATGTGGTGTAGACTTAAAAGTAGTGCAGTGGCTGAACACAAGTGGCTAGATATGACAAACCTAAGTGCATCTGTGACCACAATTAAGAATGGGTTTTGTTGGATACAGATAACAAGTACTCCAGATGAACACTACAAGTAAGTTTCGTCCTGAAACAAGCCAAGAACACAATCAATGTTTTCTTTCTTTTTTCACACATGTTTAACTCTGAATTCAACACTAAACTAACATCAGATGTCTAGAAAGCATATACCATCTGAAGATGAATATATAATATTCAAAACCAGTAATGGTACTTTATTTCTAAAGAATAATAAAACCAATTGTGACTGGTTGCTGTTCTAGACAAACAAGTTAACGTAGAGTTAATTTGAGAACAGCCCACTGTGCGAAAATCGTGTGTTTTTTAATGTGGAAACTGTCGCAGGTTTCATGGGTGTGGCATGTTATTAACAGGGCAGAGGGTTGGATCCTTTAGCATAAGTTGGCTACCCACTCTCAGAACCTTCATCCCAGAGATATGCTGCATCTGTGGAATGTCAGTCACCAGAATACTCTAATTTCATTTAAAAAACAGTTAAGAGACATGTTTGAAAGGGAAATTTGTGGAGTGCTAATGTATTTTGAGAGCAATATGACCATAAGTAGGGGAAAGATAGATATCCCCTACAGCAAAATAAGAGAGATTTTTGGAAACAAGAAAAGCAGCAGTATGAATATCAAGAACACAGATGGAAAACCAGTACTAAGCAAAGAAGGGAAAGCTGAAAGGTGGAAATAAAATATAGAAGGCCAGTACAAAGGAAATAAACTTGAAGGCAGTATTATAGAAACGGAAGACGAAGTAGATGTAGATGAGATAGGAGATACTATATTGCAAGATTAATTTGGCCAAGCACTAAAAGATTTGAGTAGAAACAAGGCCCCTGGAGTAGGTAATGTTTTGTCTGAACTGCCAGCATCGTTAGGAGAGCCAGTCATGAAGAAATTGTTCCACCTGTTATGCAAGATGTATGAGTCAGGAGAAATACCCTCCAACTTCAAGAAGAATGTAGTAATTCCAATTCCTAATAACGCAAGTGCAGACAAATGTGAAAACTTTTACAAAAACCAGACAGCACTTGTCGAAGGGTATGAAGGGGCCCAGTGGTTGGGAAGGGAGTAAGGCAGGGTTGTAGCCTTTCCCCAAAGTTGTTCAATCTGTACATTGAGCAAGCTGTGAAGGAAAGAAACGAGATGTTTGGAGAGGGAATTAAAATTCAGGGAGAAGAAATAAAAACATTGTGGTTTGCTGACGACATAGTAATTCTGTCTGAGACAGCAAAAGACCTGGAAGAGCACTTAAACGGAATGGGCAGTGTCTGGAAAGGAATGTATAAGATGAACATTAACAAAAGTAAAACAAAGGTAACAGAATGTAGTGTCAGAAAATCAGGCGATGCTGAAGGAATTAGATTAGGTAATGAGACAATAAAAGTGGTAGATGAATTTTGTTATTTGGGTAGCAAGATAAGTTCTGATGGCTTAAGTGAAGAAGATATAAAATGCAGAATGGCTATGGGAAGAAAGTGTTTCTGAAGAAGTTAAAATTGTTGACATCCAGTGTCAGTTTGAATGTTAGGAAGTTCTTTCTGAAAGCATTTGTCTGAAGTGTAGCATTGTATGGGAGTGAAATGTGGACGATAAGGATTTCAAACAAAAAGATTATTGAAGCTTTCGAGATGTGGTGCTACAGGTGGGTGATGAAGGTTAGGTAGGTAGATCACATAACTAATGAGGTGCTCAACAGAATTGGGGAGAAAAGTAATTTCTGGCATACCTGACTAAGAGAAGGGATAGGTTGGTGGAACACATTCTGAGACATCAAGGAGTTGTCAACTTAGCATTAGAAGGAAGTGTGTGGGCTAAAAAATGTAGAGGGAGACCAAGGAACGAATACAGTAAGCTGATTCAAAAGGATGCCATACGTCTTGTCAGATTAAAAGGCTTGCACAGGACAGGATAGAGTGGAAAGCTGCATTAAATCACTCTCGGGACTGAAGACCACAACAGCAACATATATCTATGCACATATTACAACATTTTACGAAAATATACACTGTTAAATGAAGAAGGAATTCCATTTAGTAGGTAGTGGAAGAGGAATTTTCATGCAGCTCTCTTATATCACAACCTCAAACTGCCAGGAGACAAAGACAGGGAACAGACTGGCTGGGCCAAAAGGAGTAGTTCATCAAGAAAAAGGCAACCAATATTTAATTAAATCACAAAGTAAAATATGTGCAGAGATTATAATTTATTACTTATTTTCTACTTAGTATAAAACAAGAAAAAGCGAAGATGTTAACAACATACTCTGAACAGCTGCTCTAATGCAGTGACTAAGTGTTACTAAAATATATACTGATCAGTATTGGTAGGGTTATTACCTTCTTCTGTTCAAACCTCCAAACAATTTTGTTGTTCTGTGCAAGGGTTTGTGCCTATGAATTGCAATTTCTTGTATTTGGGTTGCAGGGTGCAAACCAATTAATACACAATATTTTAGAGGTTGCTTACTCACCACAGAGACATCCGATGAGCCACAGGAAGGCACAAATAAAGAAAATAACATTACAGCTTTAGGCCATTTAGGCCTTCGTCATTTAGAGACAAAAACATATACACACTCATGCAGACACAACAGCCGTCTCCGAATGCTGTGGCTGTTCTCAGTTAAGAGTCAAAGGGCATGAAAGGCATATAGTGGTTGGGAAGATAGAGTTGTAGCCTTTCTCCAGTGTTATTCAATTTGCACATTGAGTAAGCTCTAAAGGAAAGCAAGGAGAAATTTGTAGAAGGAATTAAAGTTCAAGGTAAAGAAATAAAACCATTATTTTGTCAATGACATCGTGATTCCGTCAGAGACAGCAAAGGACCTGGAAGAGCAGTTGAACGGAATGGACAGTGTGTTGAAGGGTGCGTATAAGATAAACATTAACAAGAGTAATAGAGTGCAGAATAAAAAAAATCAGGCAATGCCAAAGATATTAGATTAGGTAACGAAACAATGAAGGTGGTAAATGAGTTTCGTTATTTGGACAGTAGAGTAACACATGATGGTACAAGTACAGAGGATATAAAATGCAGAATAGCAATGGAAGAAAAGCATTTTTGAAAAAGAGGAATTTGTTAACATTGAATATTAATTTAAGCATAAGGAAGTCTTTTCTGAATGCATTTGTGTGGACTGTTGCTTTATTTGGGAGTGAAACATGGATGATAAACAGTGCAGACGGGAAGAGGATAGAGGCTTTTGAAATATGGTGCTGCAGAAAAATGCTGAAGATTAGGTGGGTGTATCATGTAACTAATGAGGAGGTACTGAACAGAATTAGGGAGAAGAGGAATTTTTGGAATTTAGTGGTAGAGGAAGTGTGTGGGGTAAAAATCGCACAGGGAGACCAAGAGATGAATACAGTAAACAGGTTCAAATAGAAGTAGGTTGCCGTTCTTATGAGAAGATGAAGAGGCTTCTTTAGGATAGAGTAGGGTGGAGAGCTGCATCAAACCAGTCTCCGGACTGAAGACCACAAAAACAACAATTTAAGATTATGCATAAACCTTAATTAATCTGAAAATGTGCTTGTTGAAATTATCCTCTTACCTCTACCTTTTTACTGGACTGGGCAAGTGGCACAGTGGTTATTTTATTGCCCTCACATTCAGAGGGACAACTGTTCAAATATTTGCATGGTCATCCAGATTTAGGTTTCCTAAGATAACTTCCCCACATTTGAAACATTATGAGTTGGTGATTTGTCTCTAATAACCCCTATGTCAACAGGACATTGAACAATAGTCTTCCTATCATCCCCTCTTTTTGCTTTTGATGTCACTTGACACTCCCTGCCTTAGTTTATTATGCATTAACTGAGGTGTCCATCTTTTGGTCCCTTGACACTATTTCATGACATTACTTTTCCAAAAATTTATTCTAATAAAATAAGTAATCGGAACACCAGGATATTTTCTTATCTTTCCTGCCTCTCTCTCTCTGAAGCCACGGTGGAGTGCATTGTAGCGCAATGCTACGATGCGCGAGGCCATTCCCCATCAGGGGTCGAATCCCCCCTCGGGCATGGATGTTTGTGCCGCCATCTTTAGTATAGGGTAGTTCATAAGTAGTTTGTAAGTTTAGGGACTAATGATCCCACAGTTAAGTCCCATAAGCTGTACAAACATTTGAACATGTATTCTCTCTCTCTAAAACAAATCTTTTGTTCTCAGAACAATAATATTTCTAGCAGAAGTCACAACAATTAATAAGAGAAGGCTGGTGCATTAGAAATGCAGTGCTTTATTCCTGCAAGGATACTGACATAATACAGTATATCTTTCTTTTCTTTCTAAAATGTATTGTGCTCTGTATATGTATGTTAAATAAGTTATTGTTTGAAGTGAAACGCAATGTAAATCTCTTTATAGGTATAAAAATTTTCACAAGGTGGTAAAAATTTAGAGGATTTGTGTACCCAAGCTAGAACAGTATTTCTCAGTATGAAGTAATAAATGTCAATAACTTTTTTTCTTTTTTTCTTTAAGAAGTTATGACAATTTTATTATAATGAGCCCACCTCAGTGAAGTTGAGTGGAGACACAAGTTTTTACAATGGGCTGTGATCCATGTTAAAGAGTAAAACTTTAGTGTCATTTGTTGTTTTATATGTATTGCTGCATGTTAATGTAGGTGTAATGTTTGGAATTATAATTGGAATGCATACTGTCCAAAAACCTACACTGTTTATGTTATTTTTTGATGAAATTATGAGAAGTTGATTAGTCATTGTATGATTAACAGGGAAGAACAATATCGGGTTATGTGGAGTGAACTAGAAACTTTCTTGCGTGCACATTGTCGCAGTGAGCAGCACAGCCGTGTGTTGAATTGCCTCTTGGAATGCCGGAACAAGTCTCCTGATGATGATAAAACCAAGGCTGAAAAACCTGGAGACATAGTAGAACTTGATGAGGCTCTCCGTGAGCTTGATCAGTAAGTGAATACATTTCTGAAATCATTATAGTATAGATTGTAATTATGAGTAATGCAGACTGATTGATAAATAATAACAACAGAATTATTGTCAATATATTATGTAACAGGATAATTCAATACCTTGTCTTAATCCAATATCAATAATAGTAATTAAAGTGTTATGTGTTAAACCTCTGCACCATGCCCAATGATCTCTAACTTGATATTGAACTTCATCTATCAGAATGTGCCAGTCATAGATGTTCATTGTCCATTTCTTACCAAATTGAAATATGGCTGCTACAAAATTTTATTAGAACACAAAAAGGAAATACATTTCAATTCTGCTGCTATACGAGCCTACTACATTGCTTATTAACATTAAGTTCAAAACAAGGAGTAAGGAAGCAATTCTTTGTCATGTACAAAATGATGAAAATTTGTTTGTCATATTCCATCATGTTGGGCAATGTAAAATCATTTACAAAACATAAGAATGTGCCGGCGGCACACTGCAGTTCCATGCTCAGAGACCAGAGTAAAACATACAGGTTGTATATAGATCACTGAATGTGCCCCTCCCCAATATACTATCTATTTTTATGTCCCCCTTCCCCCTACCCCAACCCATTTCAGAAACTATCATATTAACATAATCTGTGTTTAATATGTATTGGTTCATTTTGCAGAATTTAGACAAGAAAAATGCATTGCACATTTTGGGTTTGGATAAGCTCTGTGAAGGAAGTAATATGTTGACAGCAATCTTAGTTAAAAGCATTGGATGTGTAGCCTCTTAACCCCCTCTTATGTACTCCAGTAATGACTACTAATATGCACATATATAGTCTTGAATCTCAAAATCTCCTTTTAAATCATTATTACTTCTGGCTCTGTTCCTGATTTGTCTGTCGAATAGTCATTTTAATCCCCCTCCCCCAGCCCAGTAGAAACCAAGATTTTCCTAACATGTGTCAAATTCACAATGTAATCATACAGATGTCTATAGAGTTGTGTTCCAGGCAGAAGATATTCTTCTAGTCAGCTTATGACCATGACGTCATCAAGGGGGTAATGCTTGGTGGGTTATCTCACATCCACAGTTGTTGCTTATATTTAAAGACAGTAAGGATGGCACAGAAAATACACCTACCAGACTATCTGCAGTGGAGGGTCATACGAAGATTGAAGCCAAGGTGGCCCCCTTAGCATAATGTGAATTGTTCTGTTGTTTCTCTGATGTGGCAACATTTTATAGAGACTAAAACTGTATTCCAAAGACTAGGCAGGGCCCATGATGTGTGACATCAGAAAAATTGGGTAGTTTTTTGGCTGTAGCCAATTGTTGGTCTCACAGTACTACTGCATGGGAGCAGGCATCTGACCTCGCAGCATCCACTGGGAGAACTGTATCGAGACAGTGTACAGAAGGCTTCAGCAGAGTACCCCTGATGTGTCTTCTCAGAAGAAAAGTCTTGAATGGAGTTGCCAACATGCCACCTAGATGGTTACACAGTGAGCCAAAGTTCTTTTCATAGGAGAGTTCTGATTTGACTGGAAAGTGATTCTCAACAAATACACAACTGGAGGGAAGATGAAACACTTGTACAGCACTTAACCTTTATTCCATGGATGACACCAAAATTGTACTACCTGTCCCACTGCTATACAAATAACGTGGGTTGGAGGTGTTGTCAGAATGGAAGGCAAAGTGAAGAAGGCTTGTGAGCACCCTGGGAAGGGGTGACTGATTGATAAATAAAAGATAGGATTCAACTTATTGTTGGCTGTATTCTGAAAGTACAGGATACATAGTGGGACTCGCCCTCAGGTCAGATGCAATGGATGAGTGCCAGTCGAAGTTAGCGGATAGAAAACGGAAAAGATTTTGGTCATATGTTAAATATACTAGGGGCAAAACACTATTACTACCTGATAGTAATGGCGATCCTGCCAATAATAGCAACAAAAAAGCAGATTAACTAAACTTAGCTTTTAGAAATTCATTCACCAAAGAAGACGAAACCAATATTCCAGATTTTGAATTACAGAGGCCAGAATGAGTAACGTTGAAGTAGATATCCTCAGAGTAGTGAAGCAACTTAAATCACTTAACAAGAACAAGTCTTCTGGTCCGGACTGTGTACCCATTAGATTTCTATCTGATTATGCTGAAGAGATAGCTCATTACTTAACAGGCATATACAACCACTCTCTCAAAGAAGGATCTGTACCAAAAGATTGGAAAGTTGCACAGCTCACACCTATATTCAAGAAAGGCAGTAGGAGTACCCCACTAAACTACAGGCCTATTTCATTGACGTCAATTTGCAGCAGGATTTTGGAACATATCCTGAATTCAAATATTATGAATTATCTTGAACAGAATGATCTGTTGACCCAAGGTCAAAATATATTTAGAAAATATCATTCATGCGAAACACAACTAGCTATTTACTCACACGAAGTGATGGGTGCTATCAACAAGGGTTCTTAAATTGATTCCTTGTTTCTTGATTTCCAGAAGGTTTTGGACACTTTACCTCACAAACGGCTTTTAATCAAATTGCGTGGTTATGGTATATCGCTCCAAATTTGCGACTGGATAGGGGATTTCCTGTCAGAGAGGACACAGTTCGTAGTAATCGATGGTTAGGCATCAACTAAAACAGAGGTGATATCGGGCGTTCCACAGGGTAGTGTTATTGGTCCTCTGCTGTTCCTTACCTCCATAAACGATTTGGGAGAAAATCTAAGCACCTCTCTTAGGTTGTTTGCAGATGACAGCATCTTTTATCGTCTAGTAAAGTCATCTGAAGATCAAAACCAACTGTAGAATGATCTAAATAACATATCAATTTGGTGTAAAAATTGAAAATTGACTCTAAGTAATGAGAAGTGTAAAATCGCCCACATAAGTACGAAAAGAAATCCATTAAACTTTGTTTACAAGATAAATAAATCAAATGTGGAGGCCGTAGACCCCACTAAATATTTAAGAATTACTATTACATCCGACTTAAACTGGAAAGAACATGTAGATAATACCGCAGGAAAGGCAAAACAGAGACTACATTTTATTGACAGAACACTTAAAAGACGCATCAGAACTACTATAGAGACTGCATACACTGCACTTGTCCGTCTTTTGGAGTATTTCTGCCCAGTGTGAGATACTTATCAGGTGGGTTTAACGGAGGACATCTAAAAAGTTCAAAGAAGGGCAGCTCATTTTGTATTGTCACAATACAGAGGAGACAATGTCATGGAAATGATATAGGACCTGGGATGGGAATCATTACAACGATGTCGCTTATCGCTGTGGCGTGGTCTACTTACGGAACTCCAATCACCAACATTCTCCTCCAAATGCGAAAATATATTGTTGACTCCCACCTACATAGGTAGAAATGATCATCAGAATAAAATACAAGAAATCAGAGCTCGAACGGAGAGATTCAGATGTTCTTTCTTCCCACATGCTATTCGAGAATGGAATGGGAGATGAATAGTATAAAGGGGTTCAATGAACCCTCTGCCAGGCACTTAAATGTGATTTGCAGAGTATCCCATGTAGATGGAGATGTAGATGTACGGTTCACATAGTTGGTGGCTGTTATTGAACAGGATTTTCCCACCTCAGAGTCCTTCAGTGGTAGAACATGTATGTGGTAGGAATCGTGGGTGTCTGCTGTTGCCTCACATGGTGACATCAAAACATGAGTAGATTCTGCACGGATACCAGAAGGGTGGTGCAATTTTGGAATCCGCAGTCAATACTGGTTATGGCTGGCTCTGTACTGCAAGGTGGACAGTCTTGGTCACTTTGCAATGGCAGATGATGTACTGGAAGACCACTTGTAAAACTTAGACGAAGTTACGAAATAAAATTTTTGAATTATTTCCCTAAACTATTTTAGACTGGCTGGTCATCCTGTACACATGATTCCAGGATGCAAAATTGTGGAATGAGGCTGATGTTGGGGAGGTTCCCTAACGGTGTGAGAAGGAATTATGTTGACCACTCAAGACATCCTTGCAGTTGCTGTAAGGTGCAGACTTAGTACTGATGGCATTAATGCCGAAAGTCATAAAACATGGTTGATTGATGTTTCCTTGGGAATGGAAGATATCACGTGTGGTCTGCTCACTCGCCCAATTTGAATCTCATAGAGCATGTCTGGGATGCACAAGGGAAATAGGTTGCATCACTGTTCAACACTTTTGAGCAGCTCTGTTGGAAGATTGAGTGCAATTGCCTCAACATGAGATTTATAACATTATTTGTAGCATATGTGGCCACAACCCAAGTGGCACACATTAATCAGTTGTCAGATTGTGTGTCCAAATACTTTAGGTTAGAAAAAATGAATAAAACATTGCTGTCTACCATTTTGCATGTTGCAGTTGTTTCTATTCTGTATTCTTTACATTGTTTCTTTTTTACTATCATCTGTTTGTACTATTTTGCGACAAAAGAAATAAGGGTAAAAGCTGTTGTCCAGAGAGAAAAGAGTAAGTCAGTATCACAAAGATACTTTAATTGTTAATCAGTTCTTAGTAAATATTTCATCACAGGCTTCTTAAAAAAATATACATATTCCAGGCTAAGCGATAATTCATATGTATTCTATATTCTGTAATTTAATGAATAGGTAACAAGTGGTCCATTCTGTTAAAGCCAGTTTAGTCATTTGGAATTAAAAAAAAATAACAATAAAATAAAAATTATGATATTAGTTATTATTTTTGTGAAAGTTTTAAACATTATAAATAATTGTGCCAACTTGTTTGTCACCTTTCTTGTAAAGAACAACACAAACAATATTATTTCAATTTTGATTGGATTGTCTTCGTCCACAAATACTTTCTTGTTAAACTTTATTTTTCGATTAATGATGGAAATTCTCCTCAGAGATGATAAATTATTTTTCGAAAGAGATAGATTGGCTGGCCAGTACTTACCTTTGTGCTGTACCACCGATAGTGACACAAATGAAGAAAAAGAAAAGAAGGGATGAAACAGGACGAGCTTTTGGAAGACAGTTCCTTCTTCAGGTGGGAGAGAAGGGAAGGGAAGAAAAAAGGACGGGGATGGAAGGAAAAAGTAATTCACAATCTAGGTCATGAGGGTGGTGTTTGAGGAGTGTGGAAGTCAGTGATACTGCATATTAGTACTGACCCAAGCTAGAGAGGATATATGTAACCAAAGAGGAAAGATCAAGCACTAAAGAGAAGAGAAGATGAGTGAACTGAATGATGCTGAGGGGTGTAGGAGGGAGGGGGAGTTGTATAAAACGTTTTCGATTAACAGGGAAAGATGGAGAGGTGCGCGCGCGCGCGCACACACACACACACACACACACACACACACACACACACACACACACACACACACACACACACACACACGCACGCGCAGAGAGGGGGGGGGGGGTAAGGAAGGGATAAAGAATAGGTGAGCTGAGGCTGGAGGAAGTGGAGGGGTTAGTGTAGATTTAGGCCAGGGGGGTGGCGGAAGGAGAGGGTATGTTGGAGAGTAAGTTCCCACCTCCGTAGCTCTGAGGGAGTGGTGTTAGTTGGTAGTATCCAAATGGCATGTGTGCAATTTATTAGTAGTCATGCCAACATAAAAGGCTGCACAGTGGGCTCTTGTCAGTTGATATATGACGTTTGTTGTCTCACATGTGGTCCTGCCTTGAATTGGGTAGGTTTTTCCTGTGGTGGGGCTGGAGTATGTGGTAGTGGGAGTATGCATTGGACATATTTTTCAGTGGGATCAGTGGCAGGGATACAGGAATAGGAACCATTAGGTAGGGAGGGTGGTTTTTCAGGATGTTGTAAGGTTGGACGAGGATGTTGGGGAGGTTGGAAGGACAGCGGAAGACTACTCTGGGTGGTGTGGGAAGAACAGTTAGGAGTGATGATCTCATCTCAGGGCAGGACTTGAGGAAGTCGTAGCCCTGTCAGAGGAATTTGTTGAGGCATTCCAGGCCAAGATGGTACTGGGTGACTAAGGGGGTGCTTCTGGGTGGTCTGGGGTTAGGAACATTGTTGTTGGAAGCAGAGGAATGGACAGGTCGAGAGAGCTACTTGTGGACGAGGTCTGTAGGGTAGTTGCAGGAGAGGAAAGCATTGGATAGATTGTTGTTGTAGGTGGTGTTGGTATGACTACTAACAAATTGGCTGAGCGGATGGTCACAGGTGGACTGTTCGCCTGGGGGACACCCAATATCCTGTGGCAGAACATGCCCTCCAGTATGACTCCAGGACCTTGGCACATGTTACACCACACGTGCCATTTGGATACTACCAACTAACACCAGTCCCTCAGTGCTACGGAGGCGGGAACTTGCTCTCCAACATAACCTCTCCTCCCGCCAGCCCCCTGGCCTAAATCTATGCTTACCCCTCCCCTTCCTTCATCCTCAGCTCACCTATTCATTACCTCTCTCTCTCTCTCTCTCTCTCTCTCTCTCTCTCTCTCTCTCTCTCTGTGTGTGTGTGTGTGTGTGTGTGTGTGTGTGTGTGTGTGTCCATCTTTCCCTGTTAATCAAAAATGTTTTAGACAACCCCTTCCCTCCTACACCCCTCAGCATCATTCAGTTCACTTATATACTCTTAACTGCTTGATCTTCCCTCTTTGTTTATATATATCCTCTCTGGCTTGGATCAGTACTAATATGCAGTATCTCCGACTTCCACACTCCTCAAACACCACCCTCATGACCTAGGTCGTGAATTACCTTTCCTTTCCATCCCCGTCCTTTTTTCTTCCCTTCCCTTCTCTCCCACCTGAAGAAGGAACTGTGTTCCGAAAGCTTGTCCTGTTTCGTCCCTTTCTTTGTTTTTCTACATTTGTGTCACTATCGGCAGTACAGCACAAAGGTAAGGAATGGCCAGGCAAACCTTTACTTATGTACTAACTTGCCACTGAGTTTAAAAATGAAATGCTACCATCTCCACATGATCGAGCATTACTTTTAGATTGTCAGTATTGACTTTTTTGTTGTTGTAAAAAGCAATATACATGTATTAACTAACAATTGCTTGGGTTTATTCTGTTACAAATAGAATCTATGACAGTAACAATGCAGCCAAGACAGTCACACTCAAAGTGCACCCTCCACTGCTCTTCTGTTGTAATACCCGCTGACACCACATTAAATTTTATTTATCTGGTTTGTCTAATGGTGAAGATTTCAAGAAATTTTTGAATGTTGATACACTTTTGTTTTTGTTGTTTTACTCTATCTTAACAATTCTTATTGTAGCAAATTTCTTTTTCATTTCTTCAGATTTGGAAAATTAGGTGGTGATACTTCATCTGAGTTTTCATCTCGAGCAACAGTCATCCGGGCAACAACTGACTCTCCAATGTCTCCACCACCAGCATCAGCAACAGCCGGCATTGTTTCTACAACTCGAGTCCCACCAGTGGGACACAGATCAGCAGCTGTAGGAAGTAGTATATATTCAGGACCTCGTACTTTCCTTGACGTGTGGGTCGAACGGGTTGCATCACGTTCTGACACAAAGTTAGAATTCTCAGGACGACTTTCAGGAGATCCACTTCCTGGTGGTGGCAGTATTGCAAGACTGTACCCAAATGTTAAAGATGCAGGTGAAGCAAGAACTGGTGCTAATCGTGGTGCTGAGATAGTCGGTGATGGGTAGGCTGTGCTTCATTATGATTTCCTATTTTTCATCCATAAACTGTGAAAAAGGCATGACAATGTATAATGTATCTGTTTATTAACCGTAGAATTGTTAATAGTTTTTGCCCTACCTCTCTCTTGGGAAATGAAACTGAGTTTTTCCTTGCCATGAATGATACTTTTTTCCATGTAGGATATTGTGTGTACCAACTTGTTTTACATCAATCCACAAGTATAAATGAGATCTAATAAAATATGTTTTGTAAGTATGATGATTTTCTCATTTATTTCTCTGTTTTAAACCTTATTTGTTTACAGTGCTAATAATCCTGAATGTTATTGGGCTTTCTTAATTGTCTTGTAATAATCATTTATCACCTCACTTCGTTGACTGATATAATGAGATAAAGTGTTATTAGTAATAAGCATTCTGTGGTGAAAATCTTTTAGGACAGCATGCTCAAAAATTGATGGCTCATTTGTAAAAACTATTTTACTGTTGGCAGTGGGTCATGAGGATATTATGTTCTCCTGTCATAAAAATTCACATAGTTCTTTAGATTAAATGTGCTTTACAATCTAGTTGATCCAAATTGAGGAAATCCTCTTGGATGTAGAACATGTCAGAAAACAAGATACACAATAAATACTTTAATGTACCTTCCACAGATCCACATATGTAATTGCCTTTGTGGATGTGGAATCGACTAGAAAAATCAAAATCTTAAGAATATTTATATTTTAAAGGAGAACAAAAAACTTATTACTCCATACTAAATATTAAATATACTAGGTGCATATGATATTTTTTTAATAGGATCCCATTACTATACAATATTCACTTTTGTGAATATTTTTCCTCTTCTACTGCTGCATTAGGACCCTTCAGGATCATGTGTAGCTTGTTTTGCACATCTTCTTTCTTCCAAATACCTCTTAATTCTCTTGCTTCTTCTGTTAAGGCGACTTTGATTTTGGTGTCCAGCCACCTATGACCATCCACCAACCTCTAGTACTTCTCCTTGGCCTGCAGTATTGCCTGCAGATTTTGTTATTTTATTTCTACAGCCTTCCAATCATCTCTGACTTCCTTCATGTAATTGTTCCCCATATGACATTGTATTCCATCCTGTCCATGCTCATGATGTGCCCAACTAATCAAACCTCCTTTTCCATTTCACTCTCAAAGTTTTCATACAGTTTTTGTTGTGTTCTGTGGATCCAGATATCCCCATGGGTATTTTGTGTGTGTGTGTGTGTGTGTGTGTGTGTGTGTGCGCGCGCGCCCCATATGTCTCTCAAAATTTCCGCTCCTTCTCCTCCTCCTGTATACAAACTCTCTTACTGAGTGTGATCATTTCTGACACATACAGTGCAGCATTTCTTACAGTTGCTGTGTAGTATCACAATTTGGAATTCTGTGATAGATTTTTATTGCCATAGGTTGCATACCAAAGCTTCTGCAAAATCTGTGCCCTGTCTTCTGCACTACTGTTGCTCTGTATTCCGCCATTTATCTTCTATCTCAGGTAATGAAAACTGTGTACTTTGTCAACCATTTGGCCATCTATCTTCCAGTCAGACTCAGTGTTCAGTGTCTTGGTATTGTTATATGCAATCTTCTGTCCTACCTTTCCTGCTTTTTGGGCTAGATTTTTAAGTGCTGTCTTTGCCTCTTCTTCTGTTTCATTTAACAGTGCCATGTCATCTGCAAATGCCAGGCAGTCCAAGAATGTAACACTGTCGACTTCTATCTCCTTGTCATCATAATTTTGGAAGATACTGGCAGGAAACCTTTTACAAGTCCTAAATTGCATAGTGTTTTATCTTTTCCAAGGTTTAGCAAATAGAGAATTGGCTAGGGAGCAATTTATTAATGACCATGAAAATGTTTTTAGCCGAAGTTTCTGAAGGTGTACTTGATTTATTACTTATTGCAATGTTTAAACAATGGAAGATTCCAGGAAGGATTCTACAATATTTTTGGGAAGGATAGGTTGCTTACTCACCACAGAGATGTCCGATGAGCCGCAGAAAGGCACAAATAACAGACAATAACATTATAGCTTTTGGCCGTTTAGGCCTTCGTCGGACACGGACACACACACACACACACACACACACACACACACACATACACACACGACTGCCGTCTACAGCAGCTCTGTAATTTGCAAATAAAATATATCATCTGATAATGTTGCTGATGAAAGCTCATTGATATATACAAGAAGAAGTAGGGGCCCTAAGATGGAACTCTGGGGGGCCCCACATGCTATTAGTTCCCAATTGGATGAAGCCTGATTGTTTAGTATACGTCTCTTTCCTATTGACACCCTTTGTTTCCTGCTAGAGATATATGATTTGAACCATTTTGCAGCATTTCCTGTTAAATAATATATTCTCTTTTGCTCATAAGGACATTCTGATTTACACAGTCAATTGCCATTGACAGATCACAAAATATATCAGTGGTCTGTAATTTATTGTCTAATGAATTACTATAAGTACATTCTCTGTGCATGTGAAAACAGGGACAAGTATAAAATCATTCATTAAAAAAGAGTGCTTGTATTTAGATATTGATTAAAAGGAGTAATCAAACTATTTGTCATTGGAAAATGTAGTATTCCTGAGGAAGTCTTATGAATCATTGTCTATAATGGTAGAAAATTTTGAATCATAAGTTCATTGTTATTGATGTATGGTTGTGATCTGCAGAGATAATATTTCAAGTGTTTCCTAAGTAGCAGTGAAAACAAAACTGGAACATTAGCATTGTGTTAAATGATATACGATAAAAGAAACAAATAAAATTTTTACTGCTGCAAAATATACTTAATAATAAATAACATTCTTATAATCCTGGATTTGTAGCTATTGAGGCAAAAGAGATGTATGCAACCTCTAGTGTTCCTACTGCACCTCCCTTGTATTATACTTACCATGTTTATGCAAAGTTCTGTGTGGCTCAACTTTAATTGCATAGCTACTTATGAGATAAAACAGATCAATATGTTAACATTCAAAAATGGGATCAGGTGGGCCACCAGTTGAAATGTCCACCCAAGAAGACCATTATAGCTGGTTGTTTGTTAAAATTTTCGAATGTTTGTTAAGGTTATGGGACTTAACTGTGGGGTCATCAGTCCATAGCTGGTTGTATAGAACACTAAAAAACTTAATTTAAATCTTTCAACACTAACAGAGTACATTGGTATTAAATGTATTTATTCTAATAAAAAGGAAAACAAAAATATTTGGCAAATTAAAAACATATAAAAAGATTGAACTACAGCTCTGCTTATTGTCACAACAGGTGCTAAATAAACATAACAATTTCTTAAATACTGAAGGTAGGAACAAAACCTAATTGTGGTCAACAAATGTACCTCTCATAAACACTGAAATTTTGTTGCAATATCTCAAAAAATTAGAATAAAGGAAATGCACGGTGGTGTAACATTCAAAACACCAGATTTGTGTCTACTATCACTTATTTATCAGTAAAGAACACGTGCATCACAGTCATTACACATAAAATGACAATGCGCGATTGTGCGCCTGCCCTACATTGCGAGTCTGCCAGCCAAGTGGCACAACAGTGAGCGTGCCCTGTGCTGCATGTGGCCTCTGGCAGATAGACTAGAATTGTGCACGCCAATGACCTGCACTGCACTGTAACTGAACGGTGGCTCGTAGCACCCCTTCTTGGGGAGAAAGTGTTCACACCTATGTGGATGTAGGAACATTGTCAATGTTCGTGATGGGCAGTAACTGATGAATAATGAAAGAAATGGCACAGACTTGAACATTAGTAGTGCCGACTGAGAACTGGTGTGAGAGAGACGCTAATTGCCTTGTTACATCTGATGTCAACATCGGACATCTTGTCATGCTGGAACAGTGCTGCAAATGAAGTGGTATGCTGGACCACCAGGAATGAGCAACCCAGTTGGCTGCAATAGTGGTGGTGATGAGGTCATGCCAGATAGGCTGTGGCACCACCTGAGCTCCTGTGCAATGGCACCTGGACAATCTCTGCCCCCATCTCCTCCCCCAATGGCAGGAATGCCCCCCTGTTGATGTTGAAGTGGGACTGCTTAAGAACCCGATGGCATCTGCCCTGTGTTTTCCACCACCATGTGAGAAAACATCTGGTCATTATGGTGCGCCTTGCAGAGACTGAGATAGTACAGTGGCAGCTGTGAACCATGGGCAGGATCCACTTCAGCAGTGACAAAAGCTGCATACCCAGACCATAGCTCCCTGCTTGAGTTCCAAGGAGGGTTTCTCTGCCTGGTGTGAGAGAGACGGCTGGAGATGATGCAAAAGAGTGAAAGCCTCCCGGCTGTGAAACAAGAACCAGTAATGGGGACCCCTTTAACAACATGCTGGTCCTCAGCATCTAAATGAAAGTACTGGAGGATGTCCTGATCGAAGGCGTGGTCTGGGCCCATCAGAAGCCGGGACAGCACATCAGCATCTTGAGCTGTAGGCCAAAAATGCATTTTATGGTTTTAGCGAGACAGAAACGAGGCCCAACACTGAAGGCATTGTGCCGCCTTGTGAGGCAATAAACCAAAAAGAAAAAGAAAAAAAAAAAAAAAAAAAAAAAAAAAAAATTGAACAATGCAACTAATTTTGTTGTTGTCAGTAACAAGATGGAACTTTGACCCATATAACAAGACATGAAAGATTTGGAGAGCATAGACTATAGCAAGTGCTTCCTTTTCAATTTGTCAGTAGCTTTGCTAAGCAGGGGTGAAGGTTATAGAGGCATTAGCAAATGGACGCTCATAGCTGTCATCATTGTGCAAGAACAGAAACCAACCCATGTTGTTATGCATCTGTGGCCAACACCAAATGTTGACCAGGATGAAAGGTAGTCAGACATCAGGCAGAATGCAATTATTTGACTTCAAGATGGTGAATGCACACTCACAGGCTGGCATCCAATGGAAAGGAACATTTTTTCAGAGCAAAGCATGAAGTAGATGATCCAGCATGGCTGCACTTGGAAGGAGTTTGTGGTGATAGGTAATGTTGCCCAAAATAGTGTGCAATTTCTCAACATTTTAGGCCAGGACATGGCAGTGACAGCAGGAATGTGGTGTTGCAAAGGCATAACACTATTCCTAGAAGCTACAAACCCTTAATACATGATAAAAGGCTGGAAAAATCTAGTGCTGGGCAAGTTGTACTTCAGTTCAGGCATTTGGAGGACCTCGAACAATGATTGCAAGTTATGAATATGTTCTTCCATAGATGCACCAGTTACCACAATGTCATCTTGATAGCTGGTGCATCCTGAAACAGACACATTCAGTTGTTCCAGAAAATGTTGAAAAATATAGGGGCCCTAGACACTCCAAAGAAAAGATAGATACTGATAGAAGCCAAAACATGCGTTATGCACAAGGAACTGCTTAGAAGCCTCATCTAGTGGAACCTGTAAATACTCTTCCAGTAAATCAATCTAGCAAAAGAACTGACCTCCAGCAGGTTTAGTAAATAACTTGTCTGAAAGTGGCAAATGATGGACTTAACATTGACAGTAACTTTGAAATTGCTACAGGGGCACAACTTACCTTCACCTTCTTGATAACCACAATAGGTAACAATCAGTCACAGGACAAAATAAGCTGAATGGCAACCAGAGAAGTCATTGTGATAATTCTGATTTTGACATATCATGTAAGGCAGCAGGAATGGGACACACACAAAAAGATTGTGATCACGGAGTGGATTTCAAGATGATGTGTACTTCAAAATTTGTCTCACAAACTAGCCCATCTGAAGAAAAAGAGGCGAAAATTCAGAACACCAAGACTCAACCTGTTGGTAAGGAACTTGGTGTGAAACGGTGTGTACAGCATCCGAGATGGAAAACCTAAAGGCACAAAAAACATCCATACTAAACAAATTCTCAGTTTTAGCATCATATATGACCAAAAATGTTTATGAATAAACAACTGACTTGTACACAACAGGAGCTGAAAATTGCCCCAAAATGGGAATGTGTTGTTTGTTGTAACTCGTCAAACATCTGTTAACAGGAGAGTGCACTGGAGATTCCAAATCCTCAAAGGTTTGTGATTTTAACGACGTCACTGTCACACCTGTGTCCACTTGTAGGTGGAGCACTTTAACAAACAGTTTGTGGGAGTTCAGAAATACACAATTGATGTACCTGTCCGTGTCCATTTCGTAAGGTTGGGAGTGGCAGACTGCTGCTATGTGCTATAAAAAATTAAAGGCTCTGGTGTCATCCGATCCAATACACACCACTTAACCAGGAAGGCCAACACTATATAAATGAGCTACCTGTCCTTTCTTGTTAAAGTAACAGCCGAATAGTCCTACCGGAGTTGAAGAACGAATGTTAAACTGGAAACAACAGATAATGAAAGGCACAACCACTCACTCATGTAAACAGCATGTTAAGGACCTAGAAAATTCTGCCTATGAGCTGATAAATTCATCTTAGCTTGACACTATAGGTTTACCATTTGGCAGTCAAAGTAATTACCAATAAATGCATCCATTTTCAACAATTTTACCATGGCTATAATTTTTCTCATTGTTTAAAGATTAGGCAATCCAAAATGGAATATTTTTAAGAATGTGTTTTCTAGAAAAGCTTATAATTGCACAATTCATCGCTAATTAATGTTAAAAAATATTACCTGCACAGGTCTAAAAACAAACATTGCAGTGGTACTCGAACTCGTGCCCCTTTTGTTTGTAAACCATCAGCCTATCCACACTGTTAATGAAATATATGTAAGAAGCAGTTTGTTCTAGAAAATCTACCTACATGGAGATTTCTTATTCCTCAACCGCTTCTACATGCTCAGATAATGTTTTCCAAAATGAATGATATGTAAGTTAAGCTGCTAAGAATCTCAACATATACTGTATCCTAATTATTATATTGCTTCTATTTGATGGTGTAAACACCAAGCTCAAGCTCCGAAGACCACTAGAGTTGTCAACACTTGCATTTATGAGCTTGGGCATGCACAATACTCTGTTCTTGGAATTTTAATTATTCAGGTCGGGTAATATTTTTGTCTCCCATTGTACCTCATTCTGGCTGACGCAATTAGTCCACAGATGGCAGAACATTGATCATGTGCTGAGTGAATAGTGATGTACAGTGAAGAAACTGGTTAATGTGACAACCACACACCACTCAGGACTGGAGCAATTGAACACATTCTCTGCCAGGGTATTGACTACCACCCATCCTGCCCTGACATATGGAATATTATTCCCACTATCCGCCTCATCCATGCCACAGTGGTATTCTGTCACCTACCAAACCCATGTAATATCCTTGGTCCATCCCTGATCCAAACCCCTTGCACCATAAATCATATTATCCCAGAACTACACACTCCAGTCCTGTCACGGCATCCCTGTCGTCTACAAGTATGGCCACTGACAATGTGACTAGAAGACAGTTGCACCACCCAGTTACTGAACATATATACCTATACGATATGACTCACTTTAATGACTGCATGATGGCCTGTGCCAGCCATGTGGATGCTTCCTACCAACACCGCTTTTCTGAACTGCACAGTACATCCTAAATCCCAAAACCCACCAGGCCTCAACCTTCGTTAATTTCTGGGCCATTCCATGTCAGATCACCAAGGAGTGGAAGCTCGACCATCTTCAATCTTTTTCAAATTTCACTAGGATGTTGTTAAAGGTCTTAAAGGATGTTATACAAAATTTTAGGCCACTATCTAAAGTGGTCGAGGCTCCATGGCCGCTTTTGTGGAAGGCTGTCATGCATCACGCGTGTGCCTGAGGAACTTTTGGCTAAGTTTGCACTTTCATTTCTCAGCATCTAAGGTAATTCACATTTTCAAATCTGGATTTCTAGATAAGTTTTGTGCAGAGAATTGAAAAATAACATTATCATGAGTAAATATTAAGTAGTTATTTTTTATTTTATTTATTTATTTTTCAAAATCAGGCAAAAATTTAGTAACCCAAAATTTAAGGCTGATTTTGGCAGACCCTTACTAAATGACTAATCCATTATACACCTTGATATTCCACCTCTGTGTACAGTTTCTGCCTGGTAAGCCAGTGTAATAATGGTAAAAGTGTCTTCTATAGTTTACAAGATAATGATCCAGAAAGTTGCCTCCAAAAAACCAGAACGCAAAATTTGACCAAGTTTGGCAGCAATTATTTCCAAATATGTCACCTCCGATTGTAATTTAAATTACACCATTAGAAAGAGCAACTTTTTCTCTGCTAGAATACTGATTTTTTTTTATCTTGGGCCCTCTATGGGTTGACCTACAAAACGGTTTGTAAAATGACTGTCCGATCTCTGCAAATACACGTTTGACAAATTTTCGGCCAAGTTTGCACTCTCACTGCTTTACATCTAAGGTACTTCACATTTTCAAATCTAGGTTTCTAGATCAGTTTTGCGCAGAGAATTGAAAAATAACATTATCATGGGTGAAAAGTAAGTACTTGTTTTAAATTTTTTTTTAAGTCTGGCAAAAATGTAGTGACCCAAAATTTAAGGCCGACTTTAGCAGTTCTTTACTAAATGCCTAATCCATTGTACACCCTCATATTCTGCCTTTTTGAACAGGTTCTGCCTGGTAAGCGAGTGTAACAATGGTAAAACTGTGTCTTCTATAATTTTTGAGGTAATGATCCAGCAAGTTGTCTCCAAAAAACCAGAACGCAAAATTTGACCAAGTTTGGAGGCAAATACCTTCAAATATGTCACCTCTGATTTTAATTTAAATTGCACCATTAAAAAGAGCAGCTTTTTCTCTGCTGGAATATTGATTGTTTATTCTGGGGGCTCTATGAGTTGAATGGTTCCAGCACTTGAAATATGATGTAACTTATCATACATAATTTATGTATTAATACAGGAAAACATGGCAGCAACATCCATAGTTAACTTCCACTATTAATTAATGTATAAAAAGCAATCTACAAAAGAAACGCTAAAAAGAATCTGCATTTATGTATATGTATTAAGCTGTTAGTAAGAACATCTGTGTAACAACAGTAGAAGAATGTTTTGTTATGCATGTTAACGTAATAAGATTCACTTTCTTACCTAAAGATCATGAAGGTTACACAAACAATACACTGCAGTGCTTAAAACAACTCAGTGTGGTAGAACCACCTTAGCACATGGAAGCAGTGATGACGGCACAAGGTTGGCGAGGACTCGTGGACCAAAAATGCAGCGGCGTGTAGTCGAGTGCAGATCGAGGAAAACGCGATGGGTACACAACTGTGTCGTTTGGTGAGCATCCACCATGAAGAAAGCTTCAAAGTTCAAACTGCCCAGACCAGTCAACAACAAAGTTTTACATGGGTGGGACCTGCTCTTTTGTCAGCAGTTGTCACCAAGTGCCCCAAGAGAGCAATAAACAGTTTCGCCCAGTGGGTGGACACAGGAAGCGGGTGCACAATAACTAAATGTTCAAATGTTTGTAATCCTATGGGACCAAACTACATTGGTCATCACTCCCTAGTCTTACAAACTACTTAAACTAAGTTAAACTAACCTAAGGACAACACACACATCCATGCATGAGGGAGGATTCTAACCTCCAAAGCGGGAGGCCGTGCGATCCACAACATGGCACTCCAGACTGCTCGGCTACTCCCGTGTGGCACACAATAACTGCACATTCAGATTGTGCTCAATATTCTAGTAAAGTGAAAGCTGCACCTCCAAATAGTGCATTTAAATTAAAATCAGAAGTGACATATATATAATGGCCTCCAAATTTGGTAAAATTTAGTGTTCTGGTTTTTTGGAGGCAACTTCCTGTGAACCATTATCTCAGGAATTACAAAAGATAGACAAAGGTGGAATAACAAGGTGTAAAAATGATACACTGTATAAAAATGGAAAGCCAATCTTTGTCAATTTTTGGGTTCTGTTTTTTTGGAGGCAACTTTCTGGATCATTATCTCAAAAACTATGGAAGACACAGTTTTACCATTGTTACACTCGCTTACCAGGCAGAACCTGTTCAAAAAGTCAGAATATGAAGGTGTACAATGGATTAGGCATTTAGTAAGGAACTGCTAAAGTCGGCCTTAAATTTTGGGTCACCAAATTTTTGGCAGACATAAAAAATATTTAAAACAACTACTTACTCTTCATCCATTTTAATGTTATTTTTCAGTTCTCTGCACAAAACTTATCTAGAAACCCAGATTTGAAAATATGAAGTACCTTAGCTGCTGAGAAATGAAAGGGCAAACTTGCGTAAAAGTTTGTGACACGCATCCCTTTCACAAAAGCGACTCTGAAGCCTCGACCACTTTAGACATCAACCTAAAATTTTGCATAATGTCCTTTAAGAACTTTAATAACATTCTGGTAAAATTTGGTGATTTAACGTGGAATGACCCGTCTTCAGCCACATTTCTTTCCCTTCCCTACTCCAGCCCCAAATACACCTTCCATTCCTTTAATCTCCCCCTCTTCCATCCCTCCTGACCCCAACCCTTACTTCCACAGTGCAATGTAACATCATGAACAGTCATCGAGTGAAGTACAGGATAGTGCACTCTAGTGAAGCCCAAGATACCATATCTCTACTTTACAGACCGATACCAGCCACATTACTTTTGTTGCTACTGTTCCCATTCCTTTTGTTCTTTCTGTTCCACTTCTGTAATTACATAGTATTTATAGCATGGCTTGAGTTTATATATATGTGCCAGACAGGGACAAAAACACAGGGCCTTTCCTACTCTCTCTCTCTCTCTCTCTCTCTCTCTCTCTCTCTCTCTCTCTCTCTCTCTCTCTCTCTCTCTCTGCGCGCGCGGTTTTGTGTGTGTGTGTGTGTGTGTGTGTGTGTGTGTGTGTGTGTGCGCGCGCACACTACATCTAAATGATAACAACATAGTGTTAATTGAAATAAATACGTGTGTGTGTGTGTGTGTGTGTGTGTGTGTGTGTGTGTGTGCGCGCGCGCGCGCACACTACATCTAAATGATAACAACATGGTGTTAATTGAAATAAATACCAAAAAAGTTTAAACTGTTTTTATACTACCTACATCTTTGCACAGTTGGTTTTTTACATACACATCTTTCGTGTGATGCTGTCTTTGAATTCTTTAAGCTGCTTGCTTTATTAGAAGCAGCTTTGTAACCAAGTGCTTCAAGACAGGCACAGTAACGATCACTTTTCGCATCTCCCCGAGGTGTCATGTTTCTGGAAGCAGCACTTTTCTTTCCACTGTGGCTTGCAGAGGATGATGCAGTACTTCGTGTTTCCAGTTTCTGTGCACTTTCCTCAGTTTGTTCCACCAGTTCCTGACTTCCTTTTTCCTGGTCAGCGTCTTCTGGTTTGATTTCCTTGGCTGCACATTCATAAGGACACTTCCATTGAAATATGGCACCATCTGCACTTACACTCACAATGTATGTACCATCAGGGGAAAATCGGACTGCCATAATAACTGCTGCATGACCAGTTCCAACATGGGTTGTATTGCCTTCTTTGTACCTCCAGACCTGAAACATTGTGAAGGTTTAGACTCTGGAATAATACACTAAGTAGGTTGATCATAAAATTTATATACATATAACAGTAAGGTGAAAAGGACTGATTGCTAGTCAGCATGAAAATTTCCTACTGACCAACAGACACACATGACTACACAAGAGCATCTGGCTAAAGCCGTTGTCAGAAAAGTTAGGAAACCACAGTGACATTCACACAATTACAAACACATTAATTCAATCACATAACTTAATTTACTCTCATATGACTAGTGTCTCCTATTGCTATAGTTAGAATGCACTGTGTCAACTTCATAAGTGTTGGGGGGAGGGGTGGGGAAAAGCATCTACATCTACACCTACATGCATACTCCGCAAGCCACCGGATAGGTGTGTGGCAGAGGGTACCTTGAGTACCACTATCGGTTCTCCCTCCTATTACAGTCACATATTGTTCGCGGAAAGAAAGATTGTTGGTATGCCTCTGTGTGGGCTCTAATCTCTCTGATTTTATCTTCATGATCTCTTCACAAGATATGCGTAGGAGGGAGCAATACACCGCTAGACTCCTCGGTAAAGGTATTTTCTCGAAGCTTCGACAAAAGCCTGTACCGAGTGACAGAGCGTCTTTCCTGCAGAGTCTTCCACTGGAGTTTATCGATCATCTCCGTAACGCTTTCACGATTACCAAATGATCCTGTAATGTAGCACTCTGCTGTCCATTGGATCTTTTCTACTTCCTCTATCAACCCCACCTGGTACAGATTCCACACCGGTGAGCAGTATTCAAGCTGTGGGCAAACAAATGTACTGTAACCTACTTCGTTTTTGGACTGCATTTCCTTATGATTCTTCCAATGAATCTAAGCCTGGCATCTGCTTTACCAACAATTGATTTTATATGGTCATTCCATTTTAAATCACTCCTAATGCCTACTCCCTGATAATTTATGGAATTAACTTCTTCCAGTTGCTGACCCGCTATAGTGTAGCTAAATGATACAGGATCTTTCTTTCTATGTATTCGCAGCACATTACACTTGTCTACATTGAGATTCAACTGCCATTCCCTGCATCATGCGTCAATTCGATACAGATCCTCCTGCAATCCAATACAATTTTCCATTGTTAAAACTTCTCTATACACTACAGTGTCATCCGCAAAAAGCGTCAGTGAAATTGCGATGTTATCCACAAGGTCATTTATATATATCGTGAACAGCAACGGACCCACAACACTCCCCTGTGGCACACCTGACATCACTCTTACTTCTGAAGACTTCTCTCTGCTGAGAATGACATGCTGCATTCTGTTATTTAGGAACTCCTCAATCCAATCATACAATTGGTCTGATAGACCATATGCTCTTACTTTGTTCCTTAAATGTCTGTGGGGTACTGTATCAAATGCCTTGCAGAAGTCAAGAAACACAGCATCTACCTGAGAACCCATGTCTATGGCCCTCTGAGTCTCGTGGACGAATAGCGCAAGCTGGGTTTCACACGATCGCCTTTTTCGAAACCCATGCTGATTCCTACAGAGCAGATTTCTAGTCTCCAGAAATTTAATTATACTTGAACATAATACATGTTCCAAAATTTTACAACTGACCAACGTTAGAGATATAGGCCTATAGTTCTGCACATCTGTTCGACATCCCTTCTTAAAAACGGGATGACCTGCACCATTTTCCAATCTTGCGAAACGCTACGCTCTTCTGGGTACACCACTGCAAGAAAGGGGGCAAGTTTCTTCGTGTACTCTGTGTAAAAATGAACTGGTATCCCATCTGGTCCTGCATCCTTTCCTCTTTTGAGCGATTTTAATTGTTTTTCTATCCCTCTGTCAATTATTACAATATCTTCCATTTTGTGATCTGTGCGGCAGTCTAGAGAAGGTATTACAGTGCAATCTTCCTCTATGAAACAGCTTTGAAAAAAGTCATTTAATAATTCAGCCTTTAGAGTGTCATCCTCTGTTTCAATGCCATTTTCGTCACAGTGTGTCTGGAGATTTTGTTTTGATCCACCTACCGCTACGACATAATCTATAATGGGGCATGAAGGATGGATAGATAACTAGAGAGAGTTGGGGGAGGGGGGGAGGGAGGAGGGAGAGAAACACAGTTACAGTAAGGCTGTGTGGTGCAACAATGGGGAAACTGTGGGTGAAGAAGGGGAGGGAAGGGAATAAAATAAACTCTATGATACTGGCTTCAAAATGTCAAACAGGTACAGACTGACTGCTGGCATCCTCTGCCAGAAGGAGTCAACAGATGCAGTATTGAGGTGAGACATTGTCAGAGCCCAACACTCCCAGTTATTGTTCAGTTTTCGTGGACAGAGTTGTTACAGAGTGTCCAGCGATAAGTAATTTTCAAATTCAAGGTTTTTTTTCGGGTTTTCCAAGGAATAATCATTTTTTCCTGGTTCACCATTTATTAACTTGACAAAGTATGAAGTGTAAACAATTATTATTCTGATTACAAATCAAAAGTTCTGAATATATGAGTGCATTTGAAGGAAAGAATTTTTTATACATGAAGAACCCGTAAGTGATCCAAAATGTTCACAAAGATTCACAATTACATTCCTTAACATATTATTGGTATCATTGTATATCCACTAAAAATTCAAACTAAAAAATAAATGTACAACACTCGAGAAAATTTTTAGTTTATTTAAAAACATTGTTTTTAAATTAAAAAAAAATACAGGTATGCTCTTCATCAACTTAGAAAATATACCCATATTCAGGGTCGTATTTATGCAGGTGAAATGTGCAGCTTCAAAGGGTGGCAAAATTTTGCATTAAAACACTATTTTAATTATATTTTTGAAGTTAATTGAAATCATCATTATTCAGAGATTGGATTACAGCAATAAATTTTAAAACTCAGGTTATTGTGGTGATATCAGTGGTGTACCTAGAGGGTATTTTTCTTCTTTTCTTTCTTGAGAAATCAGTTAAATCCCAGATGCCACAGGGGAGGGGGAGGGGGCAGCATAAATTAAATTACTGCACAGGGGCATTGCATGTCCTAAATATGGCCCTGCTCATGTTTTGGGCAAATTCGTTCTAATTAACAGTGTGCGTTATATTAGAATTTCTTCACTTGCCACATTCCTTTCTTACAAATGGTTATTGATAGGCTATGATATGCTATTCAAATCAATAAACTACTGGCATAAGTGTGAAATATGAATACAGGGGAACCTGAATTTAACCTTTTTCAGGGGCTTTTAAAAAATGGTGTGAATATGGAAAATAACGTTTTCAACGCTACAATTCGCTTATAGGATCACACTTGCATTTTCGTAGTTTTTATACGATATATAATGCAATAGACATCACAACACTAGGCAGGGCCCGTTTTTATTATCAAATAAATGTTATTTGAATTTCAAATCATAACTGAAACTGGTAACTGTATAGGAAACATTTGACATAATTTTATTCATCATATTCGATGTTTTCATGAAGGCTGCATCTGTCTCATTCATTCTTTACATAATGAAACAGTGCACCAGTTGCAAATTTTTTCACGCTTCGTAATTTTTCTTCTTCTTCTTTTTTTTTTTTTACACTTCAGATGACGATTTTTCAGAATTTAATCATGCTGTCATCAAGTACAAATATCTCTTGCACCATACTGTCTTTTTGAGGTTATAAAGTACTTTGCCCCTTCCAATGTGCAAAAAACTACACATACACAAACTATCATACCCACTGTTTATGAATGTCACAAAAGTAGTAACATAAATATTTTCAGTTCGCAATGAGAATAAACTAATTCTCGAAACTCATCATAATAAGCACGAAAAAATACATTTGAACAAACAGTAGGTGCAAGGGCTGATGGGAGCGATCATAAATTACAGTCAGGTCCATCAGTCACTGCACCATATGGCAACTTAGTGTGAACTATAAATAACAAAATGCGAACTATGCATTCCAATAAATGTAAAAAATGCCAAGCAACTTTACTGCATAATGTTTTAAACCCAACATGAAGGTGAAAATCATGCCAGCTTCAATTTATGTCAATTAAGTTAAGTTTTTAATTACTCGAACAAGGTTTCATACAACACAAATCATGAGAAAAATTTAAATATCTTAACACAAAAGCCCACCCCCATGAACCACAGACATTGCCGAGGTGGGGTGGCTTGCGTGCCTCAACGATGCAGATAGCCGTACCGTAGGTGCAACCACAGCGGAGGGGTATCTGTGGAGAGGCCAGACAAACGTGTGGTTCCTGAAGAGGGGCAGCAGCCTTTTCAGTAGTTACAGGGGCAACAGTCTGGATGATTGACTGAGCTGGCCTTGTAACATCAGCTAATGTGGCTTTGCCACACAGCTACTGCGAACGGCTGAAAGCAAGGGGAAACTACAGCCGTTACTTTTCCCGAGGACATGCAGCTCTACTGTATGGAAATATGATGATTGCATCCTCTCGGGTAAAATATTCCGGAGGTAAAATAGTCCCCCATTCGGATCTCCGGGCGGGGACTACTCAGGAGGATGTTGTGCGACGGGGCGGAACATGCTTTTCCCTCTTTCTAGTGGAAAAAACGTTTTGTGGTCGTTTAGGGGATGACAATAAATGATTCCCGCTTTGGTGCTGTTCCGTCCACGTGCGCCTTAATACATTTTTCAGTTAATAAACAAAAGTACATACCAATTATACACATTTATGGGCGTACAGGGCGAGTTGCGAAAAAATAATGTTCACCACACAGATGTTGTTTTAAATAAGTTTAATTTTTCTATGACACTGCACGTGTTTAAAGTTATAAAAATGTTTTTGTGACTCGAGCCCCCACGCAACTTCGCACTTTAGCCCACACACCGGAATTCTTTAACTCAAAAGGCATACGAAAAAACGGTACTTCAGCCGCGAAAAAGCTATCCCACGTCTTTACCGAAAATGCCGCGACGAGCAACCACGCTCCGCCGTCCTCGGCAGTCCACGCGACTCTGCCCTCCCCCACGCGACTCGGCTTCCGTTTTCCAGCCCCGCGGAAAAACCCCTATGTCACAAACTTCCCGAAGCTTGTATTTCCCGCGCGCGTTCGCGCGCACACGCGATTTAAATATGCCGATGTGTGTGGCTCTATAAAATAGAAGTGCGCGGCATTAGCCTGGGGGCACTGTCATGTCATAATACCCCCACTTGCGACTTCCAAACACAGTGTAGGATGTCGCAAGTAGCACCAAAACATAACACAAATATACCCCTCAAACAAAAATAAGAAAATACAATAAAAAAAATCTTACAACTAGAGACAAAAATTAAATTGATTAATTTGTACATATTTAAAATTCTGTATATGTTACACACATCAACAAGAATATGCAAAAAAATCACTAATGTGGATGGGTATACCCCATGTCATTGTCTCATTATGGAATGAATACCATAATTTTTAATATACACTTCCCGTTGCACTGAAAAGTTTCACTTCCAACATCCCTTGTGTTGCACTTCAGTATATGGGCACTGGTCCTTACACTTCTGTCTTTTTTTCAGTTTGTAAGCCGGTGCAGCTCAGGCTACTGGCAATGATTTTAGCTCTCTTGTCCTCTCAGCTGGCAGGAAAGCAATGAAAAGGGGGAGAGAGAGAGAACAAAAAGGAATACAAATGATTTTTCTTTTGGCAAATATATATATTATACCAGGGATCCATCAGATTCACACCCCACCCCTCTGCTATCCAGATTTAGCACAATCAAAACAGAATTTCATGACAGAACTTCATACAGTTACACAGAAAAATCGAAGTCATTATTCTTTTATTTTATATCCCTCAGGCCGCTCCAATGAAAATAAACTCAAGATGTGGCATGGTTATTGTCATTTGTATGTGGGTTTAGAGATTGTAATCTAATACTGTAGCCAAATTGCCATCTCACAAAATCAACTTTTAAGAAAACTTTTTTTTTTTTTTTGTACTTCTGACAAACTATTCAATTCATTTAATTATCTTTCATATCAGAAAATATAGATTTTATTTTGTTTTTATAATCTTACATCCCTTCTGCAAATTTTGAGACTTTGATATGATACACACAGAATTTCCTACTTACATACAACATGATCTTTTGGATGCACAATATCCCTATACAAACATTTCTCTACCCCCAATGCACCAAAAAAATATATATATGTATATATATTTTTAACTGTGTGCATTTCCATATTATTCTCACCTATTCCAAACTACCATATTTAAAACTAATTGCACTACCTAATCCTAATCTGGGACTAATTAAAAAAACGACATCCACAGGTCTAGTGTCAACATGTAAAACTCAAAATCTCCACTTCACACGTGTAATTTATAACGTAATGTACTCCTTTATGTACACATTTTCACCACATCTGAATTTTAAACCCTGTCCTTATTGCTTCACATAAATTAATCACAGATAAAGTTACAAAAATAAATTTACACAAATCCTTACCCTACTATATACACTGATCATACTCTGAGACTGCTTTACCCCATACCTTTCCTCACAATACTAGTCTCATGTGGTTTTACCCTTACTGAATATTTAAATTTTTGTACCTTACCTGGCTTTTCGGAAAATACATTCTTATTGTCTGTCAGTAAATAATACGGCTCCCCCTTTGCATGATCATAAATTCCCTTAGTATTGTTTACCTTCCTTCGTATCTCTTCCTCGACCTCCGCCTCAGCCATAGCACATTTGGCTATGTGCAGACGTGCCACTAAACCTTTATCACTCATTGCACTTATAAATTTAACCATTTTCATGCATCCTCCAGAATGGAGTTCCAGCACCTGATCCTTACAATCAATGCAAGCCCCATTTTTACACAGGAAATCATTGCCTAACACAAGATTTAGACAGAGATTCCTTATTACAAGAAAAACATGACTAAACATTTTCCCTTCTATATTTACATCTAATACAACCTCCTTACTCACTGGCTTGCTGTAAGTTCCAGTTGCATTTTTTATTCTCACCCCTGTGACTGGAAATTCAACTGTTCCTGTGGTCCTAATCTGATTGTAAAAGTCTTCTGCAATGCCACTAATAGAGCTCCCAGTATCAATCAGTGCATTTTCACATACCCCTCCAACAGTGACATTTATGATTGGCTGCACATATTCATTCACATTTCTCTCTAATTCAGTCTCTGCTAACAGGTCGTCTTCTACTTCATGTATGCAGTACTTTACCATGTTGCATACCTGATCCTCACTACTAGGGCTATATGGTTTTATGTTATCACCTGCAAATACTTTTTCAAACACCTCTTTCATACCGTCATACAGTTTACTATTATATATGACAAAAGTTTGTATATCATCCCCTATTTCTTATTCATCACTAGATCCATCATTTACAGAGTCATGTTCATCATTCATTTTATTCCAATGAGAATATGCTTTGTCCCCTCAATTCATCAAATTCTGGATCCCCTCCAAATATTTCTTTAACAACATTGTAATATGTCTCATTTTTCCCACATTGCTCTCCTAATCTTTTTATATAGTCATATTTATGAATTGCCCAATCATCTGGTGCCCATTTCCTAATCCAATTGACCTTTTTCACCCAGCCTTTAAATTTACTCTTCTCACCCTGTTCCCAATTTTCATTAATTATAGCTGCTTGTACATTCTTATTTACATTTACATCATCAAACCACACATCATCAACTTGCACCAAACCAGATACAGCTCTTATTACACTGTCATTAGTGATTGCTTTAAACTTTGGAATACCCACATTTTTTTCACACATATTAATATTTGATTTTGTCTCATCTAGTTCAATGACACTTTTGCTACCATTCACACATCCCCTTGGCATACTCTTACATTCAATCACACACTTATGCTCCGCTAGCAAACCTGATTCACCTAATACAGAAGCCAAACCAATGCTGTTTTCTTCAGCATCTCTCCCACTACTTACTCTTTCACTAAACAAATATCCCACATTACAATCTTCACTTGGATTTTTATGATTTCTTCTCTTATTTGCATTTCTTTTATCATGCTGTGTAAACCATCCCCCAACCATTTCTTCATTGCCCAATATTGCATCCATATTACATATTCTTTCTTCCCTTTTCTCTCTATTCTGGTCATAGTTATTCCTATCTGATCCCCTGCTATCTGGCTTGTAATTATTTATCCTTCTCTCGGTCCTATTTCGTACCTTGTATCCCGTCCCAAATCGGACCCCATTTGGAACAAATTCTAGTTTTCCGAACGTTGTCTGTGTTGTTCGTTTCTATTTTGTTCCCTTCTTCTTTCTCCATTTTCCTGTGTTAACCTTCGATCATCCCTGTTAGTTCTTCCCCATGAATCTCTCAGATTCCTATCATCACCATTCCATCTACCCCCATTATTTCTCCAATTTTCATTCACGTTCCTTTCTTAGTGGTGGTCATGCTGCTTATTTCCCCAATTTCTGGTATTCCTATTATGTTCCCTTTGGTTAGCTATATGTTGAGGCTCCCCATGTCTATGTTCATATGCCATTGCATGATCTAGTTTTTCTATAAAATCTAGAAATTTTTCAGTAGAGTCAGTAGGGCAGTGTATAAGTTGCAAATTTAAATTCTGTGGCAACCTCCGGCAAAGAGTGTATATTTCAGTAAGAGCTCCTAATGGTCTATCTAAGTGCACCAATTTCCTTAACTCTTCCTGACAGAATTCTTTCATAGTCTGTTTATCCCCCTTGTAAGCAACTCCATTTAAGAATTCATTTTGTAACCTGACTTGTTTAGCCTGGCTCCAGTACTTATCTAAAATTAGCTTTTCGAAAACTTCAAAGGAAATGAATTTCTCAGCACATTGGTTACCCCACGTCTGTGCAGGACCTTCTAACATTCTTTTGATGTATTTTATTTTGCAATTATCATTCATTCCAGGCAGGAATTGATCTTTGCATGCTGCAATAAAATCTACTACATGGTAGCTACTTTCCCCTGAAAAAGTTTTACAACTTGGTATCTGCATCCCAAACCAACCAGTATTTGCAGATGCAGAGCACAATTCTAAGTCAGCCATCCTACTATTCACCTTTTCTATACTACATTTATTTACAGCTACTACCTGTTCTATTTCCTTTCTTAAAACACTTTTTGTATTTTCCAAACTTGTCTTAGTTTCATCAACACAAGCCACAATCCTTTTGTTTATGTCAATTAAAGCCTGCCTAGTGTCCTCATTCCTGATTTCACAAATCTGTTTTCCTGATTCTATCCTGTCATTCAACTTAGTCTCAACAGCACCAATTCTGGCATTCAGATCCTTTTCTCTAACTTCAAATTTTAAGGTCAAATCTTCTAATCTTTTGTCAAGGTCCGAGATTATTTCATTTTTTAAAACACCCATTGAATTTTTTATTGAGTTTCCCATTTCAGCAATTGTATTCCCCATTTCAGATTTTATACTTATAATTGAGTTTCCCATTTCAGCAATTGAATTCCCCATTTCAGATTTTATACTTATAATTGAGTTTCCCATTTCAGCAATTGAATTCCCCATTTCAGATTTCATACTTATAATTGAATTTCCCATTTTTGTTTCCAGGCCCCCTACAGTATTTTTAAATTCGGTTATCATCCAACCCATCATTGCTTTCATTTCATCTGCCTTAGATTGCGTTGGGGCCTCAAACCCACTACCACTCTCTAAGGATTCACAATCATTTAAAACCCTATTAGTTTCGGTACTCATGGCTGGGGACAAGAGAACTGAAATCAACAAAATAAAAGCCTGCTGCGACACTTATCTCTTTGTCTGTGCTGCAACTCCACTGCGTAACTGCGTCGTGTTTCCGTGCTGTGCTGCCGATGCCGAAATCGCCACTGTTGTGCGCCGTATCTGCCGCGTCCTGCCGCCGCACGGTGATGGTCTGGCGCTGTTGCCGACGCGTCTCCCGGTTACGCTGTTGCTGCCTGCCGCACACTCGCTGCCGTGGGCCGCTGAAATTTTCTTCAACACTCGAAATGAACGAGCCGCGACGTACTTCTCGCTTCAAATGTGCGAAACCGGAACACACTATTTCACGAAATGGACGAGTCGGAACGTGTCTCAGTACACACTACACACTGTTTCGCGAAATGGACGAGCCCCCATATGCGACGGGGCGGAACATGCTTTTCCCTCTTTCTAGTGGAAAAAACGTTTTGTGGTCGTTTAGGGGATGACAATAAATGATTCCCGCTTTGGTGCTGTTCCATCCACGTGCGCCTTAATACATTTTTCAATTAATAAACAAAAGTACATACCAATTATACACATTTATGGGCGTACAGGGCGAGTTGCGAAAAAATAGTTTACCACACAGATGTTGTTTTAAATAAGTTTAATTTTTCTATGACACTGCACGTGTTTAAAGTTATAAAAATGTTTTTGTGACTCGAGCCCCCACGCAACTTCGTACTTTAGCCCACACACCGGAATTCTTTAACTCAAAAGGCATACGAAAAAACGGTACTTCAGCCGCGAAAAAGCTATCCCACGTCTTTACCGAAAATGCCGCGACGAACAACCACGCTCCGCCGTCCTCGGCAGTCCACGCGACTCTGCCCTCCCCCACGCGACTCGGCTTCCGTTTTCCAGCCCTGCAGAAAAACCCCTATGTCACAAACTTCCCGAAGCTCGTATTTCCCGCGCGCGTTAGCGCGCGCGCACGCGATTTAAATATGCCGATGTGTGTGGCTCTATAAAATAGAAGTGCGCGGCATCAGCCTGGGGGCACTGTCATGTCATAGTTGTCTTCAGGAAAGACAATACTGGCATTCTACAGATCGGAGCGTGGAATGTTAGATCCCTTAATAGGGTAGGAAAATTAGAAAATTTAAAACGGGAAATGGATAGGTTGAAGTTAGATATAGTGGGGATTAGTGAAGTTCGGTGGCAGGATGAACAGGATTTCTGGTCAGGTGAGTACAGGATTATAAATACAAAATCAGTTGGGGGTATCACAGGAGTAGGACTAATAATGAATAAGAAAATAGGAATGCGGGTAAACTACTATGAGCAGCACAGTGATCGCATTATCATCGTCAAGATAGATACGAAGCCAACACCGACAACAGTAGTACAGGTTTATATGCCAACTAGCTCTGCCGATGAGGAGGAGATCGAAGAAATATATGAGGAGCTAAAGGAAATTATTCAGACAGTTAAGGGAGAGGAAAACTTAATTGTGATGGGAGACTGGAATTCGGTAGTAGGAAAAGGAAGAGAAGGAAAAATAGTAGGTGAATATGGATTGGGCAGGAGGAATGAAAGAGGAAGTCGCCTGGTAGAATTTTGCACGGAACATGATTTAATCGTAACAAACACGTGGTTTAAGAATCACAAAAGAAGGTTGTATACGTGGAAGAGACCACGAGACACCAGAAGGTATCAGATAGATTTTATAATGGTAAAACATAGATTCCGGAACCAGGTTGTAAACTGCAAGACATACCCAGGGGCAGATATAGACTCTGACCATAACTTGTTAGTCATGAACTGTAGGCTGAAACTGAAAAAACTGCAGAAAGGTAGGAAAATGAGGAGATGGGACTTAGATAAATTGAAGGAAAGTGAGGTTCTGGAGAATTTCAGAGGGAGATTTAGGCAACAATTGACAGAAACAGGGAGAAATAAAACAGTAGAAGAGGAATGGGTAGCATTGAGAGATGAAATAGTGAAGGCAGCAGAGGACAAAATAGGTAGAAAGGCAAGACCTACAAAAAATCCTTGGATAACACAGGAAATACTAAACTTAATTGATGAAAGGAGAAAATATAAAAATGCAGTAAATGAAACAGGCAAAATGGAGTACAGACGACTAAAAAATGAGATCGACAGGAAGTGCAAAATGGCTAAGCAGGAGTGGCTAGAAGCCAAATGCAAATCTGTAGAAGAATGTATAAGAAGGGGAAAAGTAGATACCGCCTACAGGAAAATAAAAGAGACATTTGGGGACAAGAAAAGCAACTTTACAAATATCAAGAACTCAGATGGGAAGCCAATTCTCAGCAAAGAAGGGAAAGCTGAAAGGTGGAAAAAATACATAGAGCAGCTCTACAAAGGAAATGAACTTAGGGACGATGTTGTAGGAAGGGAAGAGGAAGTGGATCATGATGAAATAGGAGATACCATACTGAGAGATGAATTTGACAGAGCCTTGAAAGACCTAGATCGGAATAAGGCCCCAGGAGTAGATGACATACCCTCAGAGTTACTAAAGTCTCTGGGAGAGCCAGCCATGACAAGACTATTTGAACTGGTGTGTAGGATGTATGAGACAGGCGAAATGCCCTCAGACTTTAAGAAAAATGTTATAATCCCCATTCCAAAGAAATCAGGCGCAGACAGGTGTGAAAACTACAGAACCATCAGTTTAATAAGTCATGGTAGCAAAATTTTAACACGAATTATCTACACGAGAATGGAAAAGCTGGTTGAAGCTGACCTCGGGGAAGATCAGTTTGGATTCAGGAGGAACATAGGAACCCGGGAGGCAATACTCACTTTACGTCTTATCTTAGAAGATAGATTAAGGAAAGGCAAACCTACATTTCTAGCTTTTGTAGATTTGGAGAAAGCATTTGACAATGTTGACTGGAATACACTCTTTCAAATTTTGAAGTCAGCAGGGGTAAAATATAGGGAAAGGAGACTTATTTACAACTTGTACAAAAGCCAGACCGCAGTTATTAGACTCGAAGGGCATGAAAGGGAAGCATCAGTTGGGAAGGGAGTAAGACAGGGTTGTAGCCTTTCTCCGATGTTATTCAATTTGTACATCGAGCAGGCGGTGAAGGAAAGCAAGGAAAAATTTGGAATAGGAATTAAAGTTCAGGGGGAAGAAATAAAAACATTGCGTTTTGCTGATGACATTGTAATTCTGTCAGAGACAGCAAAGGACCTGGAAGAGCAGTTGAATGGAATGGACAGTGTGTTGAAGAGAGCGTATAAAATGAACATTAACAAGAGCAAAACAAAAATAATGGAATGCGGTCTTAGAAAGTCGGGCGATGCTGAAGGAATTACATTAGGTAACGAAACAATGAAGGTGGTAGATGAGTTTTGTTACTTGGGTAGTAAAATAACATGCGATGGTCACAGTACAGAGGATATAAAATGCAGAATGGCAATGGGAAGAAAAGCATTTTTGAAAAAGAGAAATTTGCTGACATCGAATATTAATTTAAGTGTAAGGAAATCTTTTCTGAAGGCATTTGTGTGGAGTGTTGCCTTGTACGGAAGTGAAACGTGGACGATAAGCAGTGCGGACAGGAAGAGAATAGAAGCTTTTGAAATGTGGTGCTACAGAAGAATGCTGAAGATTAAGTGGGTAGATCGCATAACTAATGAAGAGATACTGAACAGAATTGGTGAGAAAAGAAATTTTTGGCATACCCTGACCAAAAGAAGGGATCGCTTGGTAGGACACATTCTTAGACATCGAGGTATCATAAATTTAGCATTGGAGGGAAGCGTGTGGGGTAAAAATCGCAGAGGGAGACCAAGAGACGCGTATAGTAAGCAGATTCAAATGGATGTGGGTTGCCGTTCTTATCAGGAGATGAAAAGGCTTGCTCAGGATAGAGTAGGGTGGAGAGCTGCATCAAACCAGTCTCTGGACTGAAGACCATAACAACAACAACACAAAAGCCGGTGTGAAATAAAATTGTGATCTGACAAAAAACTTGTGTAAAAAGCAGGAAAAGTAAAATCCGGGAGCGTAAAAGTGGTATTTCCCTGTACATGAAACTGGGGAAAATATGAAAATCAAGGTTTTTGAGTAAAATTCAAAGGTTTTTCCTGTTTCCCCCCCCCCCCTTCTGATTTCAAAAATCCCAGATTTTTCCCTAGTTTTCAAGATTTCAAGTTTTTCTGGACACCCTTTTTTTATTTTTTATTTATTTAATTTGCTTGAAAAACATGTATTCACATGCATAGCATATTTGACAAACAATTTGTACAATATAAAGTAGTATACAAAATAATAATATTGGTTAAATAGAGTTTTAGGTCTCAGTTACTGAGGTAGGCAGTATGGGCATTGCAGTATGCGCCAAGTTTTTAGTTGTTTTTTAAAGGCTTCCCCAGTCAACAATTTTAATTCTTGTGGTAGTGCGTTAAAATAGTTTGCACTATTTATATATGGACTATTTGCCGTTTTTTTCAGTCTCCTGTTTATGATGTGAAAATCATGAGCCTGCCGAGTGTTGTGTTCATGTATTTCCTCATTACGAAATGTATATTTATTTTCATCTACAGCTAGCATTATTGCTTGATACATATACATAGAGTAAATGGTCATAATTTTGTATTCCACAAATAATCCCTTGGAAGATGTCCTTGAGTTTACTTTGCAGATGATTCTTACTGCTCTTTTCTGCAATTAAAAAAACCCTGTCAACATGGATTTTGGCTGCTCCACCCCATAACACTAGGTCATATAAAATATGTGGATACATCAAGCCATAGTATACTATCTCCAGTGATTGTCTGTTTACGTATGGCTCTAACCTCCCTAAGACATACAAACTAGATGATAATCTTGAACATACATTGTCAATTTGTTCAGTCCATGACAGCTTACTGTCTAAGCAAACTCCTAAAAATTTACATTGTCTGCATATTTTACATAATATATCATTACCAGTACTCTGAACTTCATTGCACTCTTCTAGGTCACCAACATTGAAAGACATAATGTTTGTTTTTTCTAAATTAACTTTTAGATTGTCCCTTTCAAAATTTGCCTTAGCTCTTTGTACAAAATGTTTTACTTCTTTGCCAATGCTAGATAAGTCTTTTCCCCATACTAGTCCTAATGTGTCAGCAGCATACATTGTAAAAACATTATCATTACAGAAAACATTCGAAAAGTCATTTACAAAGCAGATAAACAGGAAAGGGCCTATTACGGACCCCTGAGGCACTCCAAATTTGACATTCCTGATACAGGATCTGTAAACTTTTAATGTTTCACCATTTTTGTGTCGAACTGTAGTGCACTGTCTTCGGTTTTTTAAATATGTTGCCACAAGTTGCATAAGTTTTCCATTTATGCCATCTGTGGCCAATTTTGACGGAAGTATATCATGATCCACCCTGTCAAATGCCTTAGATAGGACTAGGAAAACTACTGCCATTTGGTTGCCGTCATTAATTTTGTATAGAACTTCTAGCATAAATTGTACTGCAGCCGTTGTGCTACGACCACGCATGAAAGCATGTTGAAATTCACCCAAGAGTTTGTGCCTGTTATAATGTTGTAGCATGTGTTTCAGCATTATTTTGTCAATTAATTTACTAAAAGTGGAAGTTAAAGCTATTGGTCTGTAATTTTGTACAAGATCCTTTTCACCTTTCTTGTCTACCGGTTTGACAATGGTGAATTTTAGTTTTTCTGGGTAAACTCCTTCTTTTAATATGCTGTTTATCAAGTGCAACAGAGGATATGCTAGTTCTTGTTGGCATTGTTTAACTAATGATGGTGAAAATTCATCCCAGCCAGCTGATTTTTTTATTTTTTAGTTCTCTGATGAGCTGCAAAATATCCTTTAGATTTACTTCAGGCAGTTCACCGGATTCTGGACTGGCATCAGTTTCATATATGGGTGGTCCTTTATTTGATGCGAAATGGTCACACTCTACAGCATCTAAGAAGTAGTCATTAAATATGTTGCTGATTAAATGAGGATTACTGACTGTAGTATTATTGTTATACAGTTGTATATTGATGGTATTTTTGGGATTGGTCTTATTATCTGTTACTTCATTAACAATTTCCCAACATGTCTTTGAGAGACAATCTGAGTTTTGTATTTTTGAGCTTACTTTTTCAACCTTCAATCTTTTTACTTACTTACGAAATTGGTACTTGTATTGCTTGTATTTATCCCTACGCTCCTTTGCTTTCGTCACTTTTTGTAGCATGTACATTTTTTCCATTTTCCCTTTTAGTTCTATTGTGACATCATCCAATTGGACAAGTTTTGTGTGTACATTCTTACTCCTATTTATTCTTAACTTTCTGTGTTACTTCTCAATCAAGTAGTTCCTCAGTTGGCCTCACAAGGACTAAGTGTACCCTGCTTGCTAAAAGTGCTTGGGAGACCCAGACAGCCATCCATTCAAGTACAAGCCAAGCCTGACAGTGTTTAACTCTGGTTACATAGTAAGAATGCATTTGTTTGTACATCGCTTTCCATATCTTCCATCTTGGTATATTTTTATGCATCATTTGCCCATTTCTTTTTGCATCCTTCTGTATCAGTTTAGAAAAGTATCCCTTTCCCATGATAAAACACACTCCCACATCCCATTTCTTAAACACTGCCTCAACTATGGAATATTACAAATGACATAGTCATAAAAATTTCCTTTTCTGTGTCCCTCCAGTTCTTTCACAAAGACCTTCACCTTTTCAGATACCATAAATCTGGCCTCTCACACCCTACGCTACAAAAACACATCTACATGGAATACCCGTTCCTCAACATCTCTGATGATATTGAAACCTTTGCAGATTAGTACCTGGAGCATTTGAAAGACCACTTTGAAGCACTGCTATCCATCCCCATCAAATCTACAGTGTTCCTTCTTGAGAATCCCACATAGCAAACAAGACATTACCCAGTTGACCTTTTTGGTTACCACTTCCCCTGTTACTTCCTACCAACACTCTACTAAATTCAGAGCCAAAACAATGCCAGAAAAAGTTTATCTCAACCCCACAGAAGTTTCAGTCCTGTCCAAAGGTCTCACTTTCAGCCATACACCCAAATGTAACTGATCCCTACAACGGAAACATATACGTTGTAACAGAACAAACAAATACACCAAGGAGGTTAGAATTAAGGGACATGGCATTATGCACACAAGGTTCAAACTGTCAGACACATTTAACATGAAACATTGTTTCTTTACAAGCCCTTCCATAATATTCTTATTTCCATGATGTTATCGGTGGTGATCATATCTTTGGAGCATTGCAAAGATAGAATTGATGTTATTTCATGGTACTTTTGAGTGTTACAAACAAATTAAATACAGATCACGGTTTATTTTTTAGAACAATGCCTCCATCATGTCGGCATAATATCGGTCGGCATACGTGCAATGCAATCTTATCGTACACAGCGCTTGGAGGTAAATTGAAATGGAATTCTCAAGCGTGATCCGTTATGACTCTGAAACAAAGCGTATAGTCGAGTTTGACTCCCTCAGTTGCAGTTTACGCATGAAATAATTTGGGTCGTCGACAAAACAAATGGCCATGCGTGTCAATTATAATTGAACGTTTGAGGTACAGATACAATCCAGCAGTCGACTATGCAGAGGATGCATCAGTTGGCTTTGGAACAAACTGTCACCATCTAAAATTTCATTGGCTATCTCCAGCTTTGCCACAATTTGTCAGCTTCATTCCCATGATCCAACAGATGTTGCCAACATAGCTATACCACACATGTGCCGCAGATTGTAAAATTTTACTGGTATGTAGCAATGTTGTTAATCGTGTTTCAATGAGATTCCTAATAAGACAAGAAATGAATGCAACACAAAGACTTTCGAAATGTTGTATTGCGTCCCACTTATTTTATTTCAATTAATTGTTTTGTTTCATATGGAATTTCTATCATTAAAGTATGATCATGCAACAATTACTTGGTATCTAATTCAATAACTCCTACGAAGATATACATTTCTATACTGCTCACTGTAAGAAAAATATGCTAAGCTGTGCTGTAAACATATGCAGTTTTGTTTTTTTCTTCCCAGTCATTTTTAACATAAAACAAGAAAGTTGTTTTTATGCCTGCACTTATAATCATACCTGTTCGTACAATGCAACCATTAAACGTGCGGCCACTGAAGCTACTAACCTCACAGATATAGCAGCTCGAAACGTCTCTCTAATAACCCGTTTCCAGCTGATTTACCTGTCCATTTTGACTTCTATCCCCAATTAAGTTCCCGATTGCAACAACAATAAATAAGAGCAGAGAGCTGGAAAGGAGGAGACAGAGTATGGGGGAATGAAATGGATTTAAAAAGGGGAGATGATATAGATGCAGAGAGGAAGGGGAGGAGATGGATATGGTGTAGGGTAAGAGAGAGTGGTGTGAAGGTAGGGGGAGGAGAGATGGACAAAGGAAGGGATACGCATAGGGAGGGTTTGCTAGTTTACTATATCAGTAGTTTTGAAGTGCACGCATATATGTTTTGATAATATTGTGTAGGAGGACTATTATTGAGACTCGTAATTGTAGTGTATTTAAATTTGTGGTTTATTTTTTATAGATATGGATTTGTATAAAGTCATTGTAATTTTGTTATTTTGGCGATAGTTTCTTAGTAGCAAATGGGTTGATAAAATGAGTGTTGGAATAATAATAATAAGTATCTGATTTAGGATCCAATGATACATAAAACATTGTTTGCACTAATTTATTTGAACAAAAGGTAAATATGTAATAAAGTTGTGCAATAGTTATAACATGTAGTTTTTTTAAACTAATACGCAAGTTTATGGGAACAGCATATTCCATAACCATGCATAATGCATTTTTAGTGATTGTAGTTATTATTTATGAAAGTATCAAAGTTTAATGTTACATAAAGAGACAGCCAAAGTTATGCTTAATTCAACATACTATTTCTTAAACGTGTTTTACTAATAGTATTTACAGTATTTTAAACAGAGTACGGAAATGGGATATTTTACATGTCCGGTGGTAAAATTTTATTTATGTGTGTGATATTTCATGTTTGTGATGTTGGCAATACCAACAAATTCATGATGTATGGTACCTGCAACATAGCAGGAATGTTACAAGATGGTACAGCCAGAAGCTAGCACATATAAGCCCGCAACCAGCAGCCACCAGGCAGTCATACCATTTGACAATGGCCAAGGATTGATTGACTGAAAGCTCGTGGAATTTTAACCACTTGACACAGTCAAAAACCTGAGAACTTTACATTCAAAGTTATCGCCAAGAGACTCTGCATTCCTACAACATAACTGATAGGATAATCCAGTGTGACCTTTGTACTTTTACTGGAATTGACTCGTGCTGTTTTCAGCCAGATTTATTTTATTTAATGCCAGTAGTCACCTGTTTTAATACCTTTTAATCTAAGATGATGTCCAGTACCTAAACTAGTCAATATTGAGGATTTAATAAACAGCTGGTGGTCAAAGATGGTTTTTGTTGAAACTGTTTGTAATATTTATGTTTACAGCAATGAATGTAGACATAGTTATGTCTCTATTTGGAGACAGTAGTATTGTGAAAATCAACTGATGGTTATAAACGTAGGGCCGTTTGGTGTTTCTAAGGACCATCCTATTCTTCTTTTATTTTTCCTTTTATTGGTCCAGTAAATCTTATTTACATATAATGTATTACAGATGTTGGACAATGTGAACGATGTTAGATAACTATTCAATGTATGTTGTATATTTTGACAAACTATAGAAACAATTCTTCAATAAGAAAGTTTTAGTAGCTTTTTTGAATGCATGCTTTGTGTTCTTAATAGTTACAGGTAACTTATTGTAGATTGCTACACCCTTTTGTTAACTGCCATATTTTATGTTCCCTAGAGAAGTAGACAGTCTCAAATGCTTTCTATCATTTCTTGTCATTTATACAATTTTTTTTTCTTTTTTTTTATGCTAATCAAGTTAGACAATGTGTTAGCAAAGATGTTGTCATTCACATCTTGACATAGTTGATACAAAACCTGGAGAGAGACTGCACCATCTTTCATTTGTACAGCCAGGCTGAATTTGAGATAATTGTTCAACACAATGACCAGGTTCCATTATAAGAATAATGTTGAGAAGATTCGGTGACATGTAAATTTTTTTTTTTCCTGATGGGTCTATAAAACTCACAATGGAAAGTCCAGGAATGATTACCAGCAATATTTTTTTAAAATCGTAGACTGCTACTCACCACAACTTATCTGTTTCCAAATTAATAAATGAAATGTTATATAATGAATTTATTGTAAAGAGTAGAAAGTACTTACATAAAAAGTGAACAATTGCTTCAATATATAGGTTTTGAAACAAAATTTTGTTGTTGCATGCTGAATTCTATATTAATGCCTAAATTAAAAAAAAAAATCAATTTATATACCTTGACATACATGTCACAGCTACCTGTGACAATGTAGTTGCCATCTGGAGAAACATCAACAGATGTCATCCCAGCAGCTGTAGATCCTTCCAGTTCTCGTATGTATGAACCATCAAAGACTTCCAGATAACGGATTTTATGGTCAGCACCAGCTGTAATGATCTGAACATCACATGGAATATAACGTGCACATAAGAAGGGTGCATTTGCTGAAAACATTTGTTTGTGATGTAAATGCCTGCAACAGAAAAAGAAATTAATTTCAATCTGTAATAAAAGTATTCCTTATCTTCATTAAAAGGGTTTGTTTCAGCAAGGACAAAATTCTAGCAAGTATTTCATATACTTATAAATTATTATTTCAGTTTAACAATGCATTCATTTGACCAACCTACAAACAATCATATCAACACAGCCAATAAATACAGATGAATGTTACATTACATATGATAACAGGATGGTGTGTCACCGTTTATTTTTTCACTAACAATGAAGTACAGACAGAATTCATCTCAGATGAGCAGAACAGGAATAGGAACTGGATTTGTCAAAATTCTTCTAAATTGCTTTAGGTTGAAGGGTTGGGGATGTAGGCAGAAATGACTCAGCTGGTAACTCTTCGTAAATAAAGACTTATTACATCAAGGCTTGTACATAGGTAGGCCGCCATGAGGTAACAAACCGCCGCCGGGTACATACCAAAGAACACCATGCATCGTAAAGATATCACATTTGGCGGATATCGATTGGTCAATCTCTGCCACATAGCCCCCCCCCCCCCCCCCCCCCGCAGTATGGAGTACGCACCCTATGGTGAGGGGGTTGACGAGAATCCAAGAATGTGACTGGTAGCTCTTCCGCATTCTGCGGAAGAGGGCGTGAAGGCGGTGAGCGGGGGACGAAACCCAGAATGCTCACCGCGAAGTCCGCCAGTGTCGGCGGATGGCGAAGCCGACGTCCGAAGCTGGAGACAGGCTGAAGTGATGCATCATCCGGCATGCGAAGCAGCACCTTCCCACTTGACCGGACAAATGCTTGTAATTTGCCCCTCGAAGCACACTTCGTAATGTTAAAGCAACGCACAACCCTCTGCGAAGCTTTGTCACACACCACTAACACAACCGCCGACCTACTGGTGACCACCACTGACAGGTTGCAAATGTCATCTGGGTGAACGTGTGTTCATAGCTCAATAGTGTGAGCAGATGGCGGATGCGAGGACGGTGGGTTAGGTGAGGGAAAACCTCGACAGGGAGAGCTCTCAGGGTGCGAGGGGGGTGTGGGCGTGGCCGAATGACGCGGCCGAGCGTAGCCAGGGGAGGAAAGATCACAAGAAGTAGGGAAGGCCTCTGTGGAAATAGAAGAATCCGCAATTCGGGAAGGCGAGCACTTTGGAGTAAAACCTAGGAATGAGTGATGACTCGCAGAGGAGGCGCTCGGAAAAGAGGCACGGCGAGGGGTACTGACACCCGACCGTGAGGCCTGAGAGGACAAAGAATCCTGAAAACCCTCACAAGGAGAAAAGGAGGGAGAATCGCCGGCAGAAGTATGAATGGATGGCTCAATGAAAGCCGGCTTCACCCTACTGAGCGAGACCGTGACAATGTTATCTTTGATTAACAGGTCCAGGTTGTTGGACGAACGCCTAACAACCTTACAGCATTTGTGTGATGAGTCACTAGCGTCACTAGGTTAGAAACAAAGTAGCATGGGCTATAGTGACTGCACCGGCTAACAGTCTCTTAAGACCTTCGAACGCTTTTTTCATGGCCAGGGTCCAAGTGACTGTCCTAGTGCCGGAAGTGTTTGGACCAGCCAAAGCATCAGTTAACAGAGCTTGAACCTTGGCAGCAGCCGGGAGGTGCTTATGGTAGTAATTTATCATTCCTATAAACCTACACAGCTCTTTAAATGTGGTAGGTTGAGGCATATTGACAACAGGTTGAATCTTGTCCGGGAGTGGCGCAATACCATCAGCCAAAACAATGTAACTCAGGAACACAACTGATGGCTGGTGAAGCTGCAGTTTTTTGTTATTTAGTTCGACCCCAGCGGCAGCAAGAGTATCCTGAACAATCTTCACACGCTCGATACTTTGCTGTTTAGTCTGAGCGAACACCAAGATATCATCCAAATAGGCAAGTCTAGATGAGAAAGTACTTCATTTATAAAACGCTGCCAGGTTTGTGGAGCATTCTTCAAACCGAATGACATGAATTTGTACTGAAAGAGGCAAAATTGAGTAGTTATGGCGGTCTTTTCAACATCCTCAGGGGCCATGGGGATCTGGTGGAAAGCTTGTTTGCAATGGAGCACTCAAAAGAATTTAGTCCCAGCTAGCGTGTGATTAAAATCAGCGATGTGCAGAACGGGATACTTGTCAATAACAGTACGTGCATTCAACCTAGTGTAATCCCTGACCATGCGCCCTAAGTCGTCCTTTTGAACAAAATGGATCGGAGAGGCCCAGCACCCAGATGTCGGTTCAATGATACCAGCTTTGAGTAACTCATCTAATTGAGCTCTGGCAATTTTCATGAACTCCGGTTTGAGGCGGCGCGGGCGGCACGAAATAGACGAGCCGTCAGTCAGGTGGAGTCTGTGCTGAGTGCCATTCTTAACAACGAAAACATTATGTGCGGCGCGGGCAGCAATTGTATGTGACATAGGGCTAGCAGTGGCGGCAGGGCAAAAACGCGGCGCTGCCAGCGTGAAGTTACAGTCTGCCCATGACAGAGCACAAGCGGTGGCGGCCGGGCAAAACTGTGGTGCTTCAGGCTCAGAACTACAAGGCTGCCAACTGCATGTGGGTGCGAGGCAGTAGGCAGCTGTTTCAGGCACAGTGCAAGCAGTGGCGGCGACGCGAAACTGCGGTGCTGGAGGCGAATTAGTACAAGCATGCCAACAGTACGCATCATGGGAGCTACTGGCCAACAAGTAACTCGCGATAAGGTTGGTACACTGAGCAGTTGTTACTAAGGTCGCCACATGCGGCATTGGAAGCGCACCTAACTGGCTAGCAGACGCTCTTGCCGTAGCAACTGGTCTCTGTTTACGAACATCTACTTGAGTCTGATGCAACAGTTTAGCAGTCACTGACACAAGGAGAATGGCACACCAGCACAGAATTAAAAACACCGCCCGTGGGGGCCACACAGTGACTAACCTGTAAAATGCAAGCCGGCAAAAAGGTCCGGAGTAAATTCAATTGACGCTGGGCAGAAGCAAGTTGCGGTTGATCGTCTTGTAGGCTGCGAAGCATCTGATTCCTCTCACTTCTGAGAGATGAAACTTGTTCACGCTCATCGAGCCATTTTGTCACAACACAGTCTAACTCGTCCATGACTCTCGAACACTGTTTTAACGTTTCCGACCCAAAGGAGTGGCCGAACTGGGCGAAACACACGGAATGTGTAGCTGTCTTTTCGGGTAGTACACTGTGTTATGAACGAAGTCCGGTGACAACTGGTAATGTCGTAAAAAGTCTACACCAAGGATAGGTTCATCGACCTGAGCCACAAGGAAGGTCCATTTCAAGTTGCACTCTGGCGAGAGGGACACTGTATGTGAACTAGAAACAGTGCACGCCACACTAGATGAATTTACAGCATGTAAAACAGCTTTGTGTGGTCGGAACTTTTCGGTATCAAGACGAGATGGGAGCAGGGAAACATCTGCGCTCAATGAGAAAGTCTGAGCAGGTGTTCAAATCACGGACATAGATGTGCCTGTTCGACGCATTGGTGTTAGACATAGAATGGAGCGTGAGACAGCGGCTGTTGTTTACACCGCAGGAGGTGGCACCGCTGCCTACCTGCGATTGAGGTTTGGGTAGGAGCACGGCGGTTGACAATTATATGCTTGTTCCCCGAATGTTGCGTGAAAGTCCACTTTTGCGAGTAGTCAGACGGCGGCACCCAGGATCTTCCACAGAATCCAATGTGCTGTTGTTGCACGGGCTCCAGGTGCCGGTAGAACAGCATGACACAAACTAAATTTTGTGCCTCCAAGGTATATACCCATTATTAGTCCTGTGTGCACAGCCACAATCTTCCCATTGCCCAACATCTCTCAAATGCTCTGCTACTGAATACAAAATCTAAATATGAAACAGGGAATATGATATTTTCATTATAAATAAGACAGACAGTCCACCATGTCCAAAAACATACTTGGTGTAATGAGAGTAGATATAAGATAATGTACTATCATTATATAATTTATCATATGGTATATATAGACTATAAAAACTAGGGAGGGAAAAACAAGGAGTAGGGTAACTCAAGAGTTGTTGGGGCAGTACAGTAGTAGCTGATCAGGGGAGGCAAGAGAGGCTGCGCCTCCTCACTTTTCTGTAGTAGAAGTCATAGTAGTAGCAGTTCCAATACTTTTCACTATAAACCTTCAGGACTTTTCAGTGAACTTGAAGTTCTTACGCTTGTATTATTTCTTGTAAACTGCCAGCACTTTACACATCATGGAGGTGTGAAGCATATGGCAACTTCCGTGGGTGGGCTGCTTTCACCAGGGTGGTCAACAGGCCAGCATGCCCAAGGCATCCTATATACAATTGGTTGCCATGGTAGCCATTATATCACAGGAGAGGGGATGAAAAAGTATTTGTTGTGACTGATGAATCAAAATGCCAAAAGTTGCAGAAATAAGTAACAGTTATAGTGTTCTGTGAGTGTAACTTCTTCAGAAGAGAGTCTGAAGCAGGCATTTTTTGGGCATATGCTGCTTGGTCCAACATTGACAGTAGCCAACTGTAAACATGTGAGGCGTCAAGTGTGGCATTGAGAAGTGTACAGCATGTTAAGTGTACACATCTATTAAAGCCACTGAGTCAGCATCTTTTAAATCACAAGGGAAGTGACACAGTCATAAAATACCTATAGGCGATCTGGACAATTTTTCTAAGAAGGATAATGACTAGGCTGTGGCATAGAATTAAAATTTGCACCAGAGCTGGGATTGTTTGCTTCAACCTATATTCAACATCACTGATAAATCTAGTCTAGCTCTGTCTCAGGAACACACAATTATTTTTATCTAAGTATTTCTAAGAAGGCTTTGCATCGTATAATATTCTAGATATACAGTATATGAGGGACAAATACATTACTGCCGACAAATTATTTTCACGAAGGAAAGATAACATTCAGTCTAATGGCAACCAATGGACAGTGCTAAGAATATTAAATGACATGGGCTTTAGATATCATAAGATAAAAATAGAAGAAAAATTATTTTGGACAGAACTACTATTGTGGCTTTGAAAACTGTTTTTTAAGTAGAATAAAGGGGACTTTTAAAATGGTAGATATTGAGACTGACGGGCAAGGTACACTGTGGTAAGAGGCCTATTTGAAAATCACAAAATTAAGAATAAACCTGGTGGCATAAATATATGGTAGTGCTTCTGTTCGGACAGTAGAATTAAATGTCCTGCAAACTAAGGTCTGTGAAATTTTCCCCCTAAGCTATTTTTACTCACTATTTTGTGCATCATACAAAACTAATAAGGATTTTTCCCCATGTTTCAGAGTATTGCTGTTGCAGATGTTAGGTAATTAGATGTTTTTGGTACAGACAGCAATAGACTACAAGTATGAATGAGTCAGGAGTAGACAAAAAGACATTTTTAGCCACTAGGTGGCATTAGAAAGTGCGCAGTGATGCTGAAGTGCATTGATTATTGTATAGTTATTAAATGATAGGTATGAAAGATGTAAAATAATTTATCACAAAGGACATGTTAGTATTTCTTGTTTTATACATTAACATTATTTGACAGAAGTTGTAAAAAATAATTTTCAAATACTGACATGCAGTACCACATATCATCAACAGTTGAAATTTCTGTCATTAAACAAAAGGGAAGTTTAAATAAACTATTGCAAAAAGTTTTCAGATGAAATAAGACACAAATCTTTCCCATTTCTTACCATATAATTCTTTATCCAAGGGGGTACACGTCATATTTACTCAGACCTGAAAACTCCATAGTTTTCACTAGTTGGTTCTCTATTTGTACAAAAGTTAAAATCAAACAAATAAAAAATTATAGTTTGTTGTTGGCATTTTTAAATTATATTACTTCATAACATTCTATCTCTTGTAACCAAATAGCTAATACCAGGACAAGTAGCACTTAATGTGAAATTATTGGTGTAAAATGGGTAGAGGAATATCATGCCCCATTAAAAATTTCATTAGAATAGCACACACTCACCTAACATTATTGTCATCATTTCTTGGTTTCACACAGTTCTGAGTAATATATCTTACTCAGTCTACAAGGAATTTTACATAATTTGTAGTGTATTTGAATTCACCAAAGAATAATTCTGCCACAGAAAGTTCCACATCATCAATGCACATTTGAATTTCCAATTTATGACAGTTACATTTCAGCCCACTTTCACATGTTTTCTTCTAATCACTTGCATGAAACATTCAGTGTTGTATCATTTCTGAAATCTTGAGCATATTCGAACTCCTTTGATCATGTTTTCACAACACAAAAGATACTTGGTACATATAAAATTATCATTTAATGGAGACCGTTTTGTCAAAACATATATATATCTTCCACAATCCTTTAATGAAATGTATTTTTTACATAACTGCTGCAGCCCCCAACTTTCATGGAATTTCTGTCATAAAAAGAGGCAATGCCGTATCATGTTAATGCATGATATGCAGTTTCATTTCCATTTCATCAATGTCCAGTAATACATACAATGTTACTGTCTAATCTTTGGAAGTCTAATTCTCACTGATTGTACATTCTGGTGAAATACTATTAAGCATTTAGTTCTACTTCTTATTGTGGTTTCCTCCTATTCATGTTTGATGTTAAAAAATTCTTCAGATGTGATGGAAACATTATCTTCCCCTTGCTCATTTGCACTACACATCCCACTTATAGTTCTTTATGCTTCTTTTATTTGAAGTGATTCTGTCTTATACTTCTATTGTTGTTTTTGGAGTAGGAGTAGATGGGATTGCTGTTGTTTCCTCATCTCCTATTGAGCCCCAAAGTAACAGAAATTCAGCAGAAATGTGAAGAGACTTATGAGAAGGAAAAACACATTGAACAGAAAAAAAGACAAACCTCAGTTTTGAAAAGAAACAAAACTGAACTATGAAATCACCTTTTTGATGACAACACAGAGAGCAACACATGGTGCCCCTGAGAGCTAAAACACCAAGAAGAATCGCTTCTCAGTTTTTGGCAATATCAATGTGTTTTTTTTTTTTTTTTTTTTTTTTTTTTTTGGGGGGGGGGGAGGTAAGGATTAACTTTATTTAATTATGATAATACACCAAAATATCTCCTTGAATGTTAAATTTCTTCTCAAATGGACCTTCAACCTTCATCCAAATATGAACTCCCTCGTCGGCGGAAACACATCGTCTATTCTGTGTACTCAAACACAATGGTTTATTAGCAACAACGTAAGACGTACCAAAACCTTTGTTAGGAACCTTGCCGATACTCCAAAAGCCAAGAAGCGATTCTTCTTGGTGTTTTAGCTCTCAGGGTCACCCTGTGTTGCTCTCTGTGTGAGGCACCTCTGGGCATCTCTGCAGCGCGTGCGTTGCGCATGCGCAATACTGCGCTGTATGCGTGACCTTGAGGGCCGCAGTGCCCGGCAGCTGTACTAGTTTTAACTTACAGCCACCCGCTCTAAAATCAAAGCTATATAAGGCACGCTTCCGGTTAGACAGCGTCAGTCATTGTGGAGCTGCTGCACAGGCAACTGCATTGAACGGCTTCAGAGATGCCTCGTTATAGGAGAAGATTTCGATGTTCCCGTCTGCCTGTTTATAAGGCTATTGATACTGTTGATATTACTCCTGGTGTTTCAGGGGTTGCAACAACAGCCCAGGCAGAAGTTTTGCATGGTCCCATTACGTCTGTTGGGGCACGTTTTGACTTTAGTATTAAAACAACTGAGCAAGTGACCAGCAGTCTCCACTGCCCACCATAGACATATGGCAATCACAAACATATCAGGTATATCATCTAGTATGCTGCTTAAGATAGGATTTCTCCTTTAGCTATTCCTAATTTGTCACTTTGCACAATCACTACCACTTAGGCAGAATAATATTCTCCTTTGCCTCAATCACTGACTCTTGTTTTATATTTTCCACTTTTGTCAATTATGTTCAGTACCTTGTGTGTTATGCAAAGAATTATGCTGAATCCATTCTTACTGTCGGGCTTTTATTCTAAGATGTTGATAGGTAAAAGTCACCTACTCATCTTGTACAGTATTTCTTTCTCATGTTTTGGACAATCACTGCCTAATGCTGCAAATGAAATTCTTAAGATTCTGTAGTTGTTAAAATTTACTTAGGTTATATCAATTAAATTCCTACCTGATCGCATATCTCCAACATTAGTCTACATTTCATAACTAATAAACAGTGATTTACTCTTGCAAATACACTACTGGCCATTAAAATTGTTACACCAAGAAGAAATGCAGATGATAAACGGGTATTCATTGGACAAATAGAGTATGCTATAACTGACATGTGATTACATTTTCATGCAATTTAAGTGCATAGATCCTGAGAAGTCAATACCCAGATAAACCACCTCTGGCCGCAATAACAGCCTTGATATGCCTGGGCATTGAGTCAAACAGAGCTTGGATGGCATGTACGGGTACAGACACCCATGCAGCTTCAACACGATACCACAGTTCATCAAGAGTATTGTGACGAGCCAGTTGCTCGGCCACCATTGACCAGACGTTTTCAATTGGTGACAGATATGGAGAATGTGCTGGCCAGGGCAGCAGTCAAACATTTTCGGTATCCAGAAAGGCCCATACAGGGGCCTGCAACATGCGGTCATACATTATCCTGCTGAAATGTAGGGTTTTGCAGGGAGCGAATGAAAGGTAGAGCAACACATCTGAAATGTAACGGCCACTGTTCAAAGTGCCGTCGATGCAAACAAGAGGTGACCAGGACAAGTAACCAATTGCACCCCATACCATCACAGTGGGTGATACATCAGTATAGCGATGATGAATACATGGTTCCAATGTGCGTTCACTGCGATGTCACCAAATACAGATGCGACCATCATGATGCTGTAAACAGTACCTGGGTCCATCCAAAAAAAAAAAAAAAAAAAAAAAAAAAAAAAAAAAAAAAAAAAAAAAAAAAAAAAAAAAAAAAAAGACGTTTTGCTATTCATGCACACAGGTTTGTCATTGTGTACACCATCGCAGGTGCTCCTGTCTGTGATGCAGCATCAAGGGTAACCGCAGCCATGGTCTCTTAGCTGATAGTCCATGCTGCTGCAAACGTCGAACTGTTTGGTTGTCTTGGCTGTTGTCTTGCAAATGTCCCCATCTGTGGACTCGGTGATTGAGAGGTGGCTGCAGAATCCATTACAGCCACGCGGATAAGATTCCTGTCATCTCGACTGCTAGTGACACGAGGCTGTTGGATTCAGCACAGCGTTTCGTATTGCCCTCCTGAACCCACCAATTCAATATTCTGCAAACAGTCATTGGGTCGCAACCGACGTGAGCAGCAATGTCGTGATACAATAAACTGCAATCGCAATAGGCTACAATCCAACCTTTATCAAAGTCAGAAACGTGATGGTACACATTTCTCCTCCTTACACGAGGCATCAGAACAACGTTTCACCAGGAAATGCTGGTCAACTGCTGTTTGTGTATAAGAAATCGATTGGAAACTTTCCTCATGTCAGCAAGTTGTAGGTGTCGCTACCAACACCAAACTTGTGTTAATGCTCTGAAAAGCTAATCATTTGCATATCACAGCATCTTCTTCCTGTCAGTTAAATTTCGTGTCTGTAGCGTGTCATCTTCGTGGTGTAGGAATTTTAACAGCCAGGATTGTATTTTTCAATTTAAGTTCTTGTTTGTAAATCTCTGCCTTAAATTTATATAATAAAGCACCTGGTGTTCCTTCTAGTTCACGTATACATAATTCTTTCATGATTCTTAAAAAATATTTGCAGCAAATAAATATTGTAATAGGTGGATGGTTTTTCATCGATCTTCCAAATCCATCTCCTCCTAAAAATTTCCTTGCTTTCATTTCCCAGTATCAACTTTCCAGTTTCTTATCGCAATTAAAACTTACTCTACCTCAATATTTTTAGCTTGACAAATCAGTTATATAAAACTTACTACATACACAATGTCCCATATAATGCATGTACCATCAGTGCAGGCACTTACAGCCTCTGTCCCAGCATTAGATATACATATGGAAGAGACAGCATCACTGTGCCCAGTCAAACTAGCAAGACATTTCTGGTAACTTGGTTTCATTTCCCAGATACGTATCTATAAAGAAAATCACAATGTTAAATTTTCTCTGAAAAGCAACTTTTATGCCTGGTTTCACCAAACTTCATCTAAATATGTTAGATAAATGTCAAAATCAATGCCTCATTTAATTTTGACGTACTGTCAAAAGCTACAGTGTTTCAACGTCGCCATTCTCAATGAATTGATGAAGCATTTATTTTAACATACGCTCCAATCGAAATAGCATCTAGTGTCGCTTATTAAATCAATACTATTGAGTTTTATCGTTTGTTTTCATTGCTGTGCTCTATTTTTCGATTGAACAAATAAATATCACTACGTAAATAGCGGGTTTTTCAGTACGGACAAAGTTGTTGCAATTCATAAGTTTGGTGAGACTGGGCAATAATAAGGCTAAGAAAATGGAAGAATGTGCCGATCAAATAAAGAAGAGAGATACTAAATTTTCTGATGACGAGGAAGGTTTGTTTTAGGCCTTCAAAATCAAATGTTCAAATGTTAGTAGAGCTTATGGGACTTAACTACGGGGTCACCAGTTTCTAAACTTACAAACTACTTATGAACTAGCTAATACTAAGGACGGCACAAATATCCATGCCCGAGGGGTATTCGAACCCCCGACCGTAGTGGCCGTGCAGACCATGACTGGTGCACCGCAGACCACTCGACCACTGCAGCCGGCATTTTGGGCCTTATTTCGAAAATGAAAGACGTAATTCCTTGTGGGAATTTCACATATAGGGGTCTCAGCGACGCAATTGCTTCTGAAACCTTCTTGATATATCGGCAGACTGTTCATTTTGCGACCCCATTTAAATCTGCTATTACCATTCAAAGAGATCCAGTAGCATAGAATCGTAGAGCTGAAAGTAGCTTTTGTATTGGGGTTAATGGTCTGTTTCTGTTAGTTGGATACTATAGTCTATTTTCCATTTGTTCCAGAAGTTTTAATGCTACTTTCTTGGAGAACATGTACCTTGTAATGAATTTTATATCATTCATTGTGTAGAAATGATCATTGTGCTCAGAAATTTCCTGTTCAGGCCCTAGATTTTCTAGCAAATCTATGTACAATACGTCTGCATCAAAGTTATCTTCCATCTTCACAACCAGAAGACATGAACAGCAATAAACTATTTATGTTGCCTTTACAAAAACTCCTGAATATTAAAACTACAGTAAACCTGTCTCGTACAAACGACTTGTCAAATGATTTGACGACGCAAAATCGATGCGTCAGTTTCGATGGCGAGTTCAAAGATCGTTACAGTAAACAGACGTCAATGAAACGCAAAAATGAACATAAAGTATCATCAAAGATTAAACGATCATCAAAATACATAAATGACGCTTGGTGAAATCGGGCATAAATGTAGTAATACATACAAAACATGATAACTTTTATTTTTTGTTAAACATGTTCTTATAAACTGAAATCACAAAATATTGTTAAGTCCATAAATTAATAATTTACAACCTGAGACAATCCTTGAAGATATTTAAGTACCAGAATAATGTTTAGTTCATTTATATTTCTTTTCACAATTCTAGGAATATAAAAAAGATACCTGATGCAAAAAGAAATTCATTAACAAATTTATTACATTATTGTTTTGAAAGCATGGAGCAGTCAATAAATGTGTAAAATAATAAGAGAAATCTTTATTGTGTTGTCAGGAACAGACTTTCTGAGCCATATTCAAATGCTGATTTCTTACCTTTGATCATATTGCCATCGAGTTTGTAAGTGTACAGCAGAATACTCCATAGTTTATTATAACAACTGCCATTTGAAACCACGAGAACACAATGTTTTTATATCAGAATACTCCATAGTTTATTATAACAACTGCCATTTGAAACCACGAGAACACAATGTTTTTATATCATTATCTTAACATTCTAAAAACACTGGTTCATGCTAAGGAAAATGCACATAGGTATGAAATCAGAGCAGATGTCCGTAACTATGACACAATTAGTTCAAATTCACTGAACATACCTTGTGTTAGGTTATCAAAAACAAAATACAATTTCCTACATATTGGTAAAGTGTATTACAACAAGTTACCCCTATGTATAAGAGAAAAGAGTGCCAGTAAGTTTCAAATGACTATGGAGTCATTAAGGAATAAATATACTGAGTCTTGGCTTAAACAAAAAGCCTTCTATTCAACAGATGAGTTTCTTCACAGTGAAATGCATGACCTCACAGTATAAATTTAAATTATGATTACGTGTATTTTTAAAAAAATAAATATTTACAGCTATCTTTCTATAAAATGTACTGTATACTCTTGTGTATTATATAATTTGTAAATTGTAGTACTTTTAAAATCTGATTCTATGCATTTTTTTTATAAATACATATATTTTTGTATAAAATATATTGTTTATTCTTGTATATTAGATAATTTGTAAATTGTTTTATTGTTAAAATTAAACATACGTATACAATGCATGACGATGTTTTATGCAAATCACTGTTGTCTACAGACAAATAAATGAATTGAATTGAATTGAAATACTTTAATTTGGAGCTATTGGCTGTCACATCGAGTAATATTGTTAAGAGGTGTCAATCCACATGCAAGCTCTAATCTAGGAATTATTGTAAATATAAAGATACAGAGACCAAACATCTTAAACTAGACATGTTTAACAACAGAAGAACAATTCAGAGAGGAAATTCATGTGAAGGTTTTATTTCAAGCAAGAAGTTAAGACACTGAGAAAATCTCAGAGAAAAATAAACAAAACACACTCCATAGAAATCATACAAGTCAAGAATTAATGTGCAAGCATATTCGAGTTGTCTATCTTCAGGTGATTCAGTTTCCCTTTGAGCTTTATGCCTGTAATGGTCTGAAACAGACATCTTGTTCAACAGACAATCATGACAGAAGGGCTTTGTTTCATAATATGTACAGATTTCTCCCTTACATCCTTAGCATTCTAGGTGAAGAATTGGTTCACATGCAGATTCTATACAGCAGCAGTCCACAATCCTTAATCCTGTCTTAATACTACCTAATTAACTCATCAGCCTAGATTGTTCAAAACAGATTTCATGGGGCACCACAATCTAAAACAACCGATCCCTCCTACAAAAATCTTAGGAAAGCATCTCTTATCTTGCAGTACTATCCTGGCTTTTAATGTTTGTCTATTTATATTTACCATTTTCTATAAGATCCCAATTGAGGAGAAAGTCTCCATGCTCATGGAATGAGTCAATGCACCCATTCAGAAGCTTCCTGTAAATTATCATGATCTCCACTTGTTCCTCAGTATTGTCAATTTTTATTGTCAAAATTTACTCAGTCCCACTTATCATTTCCACTGGCACCAATACTTGTGGCCATGTCAAGCGGTCAAACACAAAAATTTAAGCCTTTTAGGCTCTCAAAATAGCACTATGCAATTAGGCCAGTCGTCAGGTATGTTTAGGTCCAAAAATATTGCAGGAAGCTGAATTTTTGGTATGTTGTTAGGACATATTAGAGTAGTATTAAACCAAGTTAGCAGCTTCGAAATCCTTTAGTGTATCTTAAAAGAGCCAAAAAACCTCAAAATTTTCGGACTTTTTTCTGGTTTTGGCTTATAACTTGTGAAGGGTGGTTTTTTGACGAAAAGTCTCTCACACCTCTATTAATGTATATAAAATATTCTAAAATTTAAGCCCAACCGCAGCTCTGTAAGTCCAACAGTTCCCGAGATATTGGGCTTCAAAAATTGACTTTCTCCAAAAAGTTCAAATTTTCGATTTTAGTCATCTTTTGGCTAGAATATTGGCTCTAATGATCATCCCACGGGGAATGTCACACATAAAAAAGTTATAGAGCAGTTATTTAACTTTAAGTACTGAATGAAGTCCATAGACCCAATAGATTTCTAGTTATCGTTAAAAAACAAAAACTTGGAAAAATCGGAGTATTCAATAAATTGACCCAGATGAATTGTAGTCCTCTTATCCTGTGTATGTTAAAGAAAAAGGAAGAATTACTCATTGATGATGATTATTAACGCATCGTATATAAATAGATGTAATTATGTGTTAGTGCATACCGCCGTCGCATGTTTGTTTCGGGGTCGTCGGTAAGGGCTTGGAGAGGGAACAGTGACAGTGACAGTGAAAAACCCCGGAATTTAGACGCTGATAAAAATGAGTCAGAAACGTGCGCTAGAAAGGAACATGAGGTTTTTGTGCAGTTTAAATGAAGTGACCATACATGATGCATGTAGGAAGAGGTACACTCTGGAAAGTAATGTGTAAGCATTTGTCCACCGAGAAGGAGATGTTTGATGTGCTCAACCATTGTCTTCGTGTGGGGAAAGGCTGAAAAGTACGTCGGATTCAAGGTGTCACATCATTGGATATTGTTTTTTCCTTTGTGGTGAAAAATTCTCAAAGGAATATTTCAAGAAGCCGATAAAATTCTCCAAATATCTACAGGATGAACTCCATCAAGAGGAAACACTGGAACTGAAAGAATGGATTGTGGAAAAAGCTAGACAAGCTGGTGAATGGGGACAACACGTTCTTCAGCGTCTTACATGTATAATTGAACTTATTGCTACTGAGGGTAAGAACCACAAACATTTCTACGTAAAATTGCACTCTTTGTCGCGATCTACTAGTGCAAGAGATAAACGAGGCCGTCCTGAACATCCCTTCCTTATCGAAGGTATGAAGCGTATATATGAATACCTTGCAGAAACATGACAGGAAAACCAATTTTCCATAAGTGACTTGTTTGCAGAGACCTTCACATGTGATTACAAACCATCAGTTGCCAAGTGTTAAAGCTCATCTAAAAAAGGGATATGGAGGAAAAATTATTTTCGTGCAGGTTGGTCTGTATCACAGGCCAGTCTTGATGTTCACAGACATTGGGCAAAACATTCTTTATGAAAAGTGTTACAATCAAATACTTAGCGATGCTGCTGAAGAACGGCTCAGTTTTTGAAAATACATTCAATGAAATGGGTGGTACAATGATCATGACCCCTCCCTCATTTGTTCACCCAGACATAAACAAACCACGTTTGAAGTCTGTATGTGCCGCGTCTATCAGGTTCACACACTGCCACACATATTAAACATTCTTCTATGACATCTGGCTTGTCAGGCATTTCAATTAACGAACTGAAAATCGCTTAAGTCATTTTGCTAAAATCCCCATACGTGCTGTGGTTGTTTGGAAAAGCAACTAACATGCCAGGCATCCCAGGATGGAATGGATTCATGGAGCAAGTGACAGAAGATCTTCCTTACAAACGTTCAAAGATTGTATATCTCCCTTTTATCCATGCTCCCCCAACCGACTACGACACTGTTTTAACATCACTTTTAGAAGCCAGTTAAACAACAAGCATTTACGGTCAGGAAACATGTTTAATGACCTACGATCAACCACTGTACTTGAATGCCTGAGACATTGTGGAGAGCCACCAGCATCCTCAGCTTGTCAACATAGTGGTGAGGCTTAGAGGTTTTCACCACATCATGTTATTCATGGGGGCTGTCGGTTCCATAATGGCAGGAAGTGACTCAAGGAACTTCTCTGTTCAATATTTGATGAAAACAGTGGTGAAAAAATCCAATTTATATACGATGCGTTAATAATCAATGTCAAGAGTACTTCTTCCTTTTTCTTTAACATACACAGGATAAGAGCACTGCAATTAGTCTGTGTCAATTAATTGACTACTCTGATTTTTCCAAGTTTTCGTTTTCTAATGATTACTAGAAATCTATTGGGTCTATGGACTTCATTCAGTACTTAGATTAAACTTAGATAACTGCTCTATAAAGTCTTTGTATGACATTCCCCATGGGATGATCATTAGAGCCAATATTCTAGCCGAAAGATGACTAATATCGAAAATTTGAACTTTTTGGAGAAATAAGTCAATTTTTGAAGTCCAATATCTGGGGAACTATCGTACTTACAGAGCTGCGGTTGGGCTTAAAATTTAGAATATTTTATCTATATTAATAGAGGTGTGAGTGACATTTTGTCAAAAAACCACCCTTCATGAGTTATAAGCCAAAACCAGGAAAAGTCCGAAAATTTCGAGGTTTTTTGGCTCTTACAAGTTACGCTAAAGGATTTCAAAGCTGCAAACTTGGTTTAATACTACTCTAATATGTCCTAACAACATACCAAACATTCAGCTTCATGCAATTTTTTTGGACCTAAGGCCATTTTTTTGTCTACGACGACTGGCCTAAATGCTTTTCCACCACCACACCTATTTCCTGATGATTCTTTGTCAGTCACCTTGGGTGTTGTTGACTCTTATAGGTGTGGTCTTACAACTGCACTATAGAGATGCAACTTTTCAAAAAAGGTAAGAGTTATGCAGCATAAATGGTCTGCTTTTGACAATGAATGAAACAGTCTGGAACTTCCATGACAACATCTTTTATTATTTACAATGACCACGAGCTGCTTGTGGATGAATTTTTCATCCACCACAGAACCTGTCTCTTTGACATTTCCGACAAAAAACTGCAGTTTTCATAGTTTCTCCACATCCTATTGTACATCTCACTTAATATCAATAGTGTTTTCTGCCTTAAAATGACCTGGCTCATCCACAACCGCCCTTTGATGAGTTTTATAATTGCAAAGGATGTCTTTGCCACAAACTTATCAATTTGGTTGGCCCTCTGCCCCATTCTGAGGGTTTCTGATACATTTTCACAGAAATAGATAATGTGACTAAGTTGGTGGAGGCTACTGCGTGCTGTCTCTGTGGCTACACGAATTTTTCAATTTCATAAGAACAGTTTACAGCTCGCCATAAAGGTGTAATGATGAGCTGCGATAGGCACCTCAAAAAGAAACACATACAATACTTAAGCTATCAGCCATGGCCTTATTCACAATAAAGAGTACACATTCACACAGGCACACTTCACAGTCACACAACCATCATCTCTGGCTGCCACACTATGAATCACACTCTGAGGCAAGGCAACAGGAGAGGGCATGGGGGAGGTGAAGAGGAAGGCTACATCGTGATAGTGGGGATGAATACAGCGTGGCCCTATGGAGCACTTACGTATTAGATGGGTGGAATGGGATGCAGCTTAGGAATGGAGGGGGGAGCAGGGAGGGGGAGGAAAACAAAACAAACACCACATGAACACACACACACACACACACACACACAGAGAGAGAGAGAGAGAGAGAGAGAACATGAACCGGAAGAGGTGTACAATAAAGAGGGTAGGAACTGTTGGGTGTGGAGAAAATTGGGGTTATCCCGACTCTATCCCTAAGCTGCATCCCATTCCACCCATCTAATACAAACATTTTCCATAAGGCCATGCTGTACCCATCCTCACCACCATGACACAAACTTCTGCCCCCCATCCCCCTCTCGTATTCCATCACTGCAGAGTGATTTGGAGTGCAGCAGCCAGATGACGGTTATGTGACGGTGAAGCCTTTCTGTGTGATTGTGTTCTCTTTATTCTGAATAAGGCCTTGGCCAATAGCTTAAACATGTGTACGGCATTTTTATGTGCTATCACAGATCATCATTACATCTTTGCGATGAGTTGTAAAATGTCCTTATTATTAAAATTCAACCTGTAGTTTCCATTATTAAAAATTTAGACGTCCCGCCTCTATTCTTTGCTCTCTTCAGCAAACTGTGCATTTTGTGCAGAGTTGATCAATTCCATATGATGGTTTGCCACCAATTGAACAATGGACTAGCCAAGCAATTTCATTTTATGCTCAGAGATGCACTCACATCTCACAGTGGTTCTTGGTTCGAGGCATTCTGTGAGTAATTTTTGGCATTTGTACTGCTCACAAGTATGATTTAAATGCCTCATATCAGGTATTTAGTATGGTGAATCTTGTGTCCTATGGGCCAAATATGTCTATGATTCTGCCTTTCCGAGTGAGGTGGCGCAGTGGTAACACACTGGACTCGCATTCGGGAGGACAGTGAATCAAATCCACCTCCAGCCATTCAGATTTAGGTTTTCCGTGATTTCCCTGTATCACTCCATGCAAATGCAGGGATGGTTCCTTTCAAAAGGCATGGCCAATTCCTTCCTTCCTCATCCTTATCCAATATTCCAAGCCTTAGCTTCGTCTCTTATGACCAAGCAGTCGACAGGATGTTAAGCCCTAAGCTCCCTTTCTTCCTCTTCTTTGCTGCAGACAGGGAACTTGCCTTCCTTGTCAAATAGATTCATGCCTATATCAAAACTGTCTGAATACCTCTTCCATGCCTCCAAACTTTTCTGCAAGTGTTCCTAAACCACGACCCTGCTATGTGCAATTATGTTTATGTTGCATACCAATAGTGCACTCTGCATTGCAACCCTATTATTCAGGTCCAAACAAGATTCTCCACTGCACAGACCAAATGATGAACACCTTCCTCCATCTCTTATTAAAAAAACGTATCTCTTGCACAAGTAAAGCCAATCTTCCTTTTTGGCCATGTTCCCACACATGCAGGGTCGGCTTTGTTAAATACGGATTTGGTGTGTATTAACATTCACGGGGTGGCCGGATGCCCTTCCTGTCACCACCCCATGTCCCCCACGAGGAAATGTGTACTCCAAATGTCTGCATATTATGTTATATGTGTGAAAGTGAAATGTGTTACTAAATGTTTATGAATCATGTAAATGAGGTGGGACTTGGAAATCAGCCCAGTATTCACCCAATATTCACTGCCTATAAACCACATCCATGCTGGCCGCCACTCCACCCCCTTCGTTAATCTGCCAGTTAGATTTGAAAAGGGGCCAGTACACTTCCCCGCCTCGGAAAGCAGTGCGTTAGATCACACGGTGAGGTGTGTCATGGAAAATCATGAGATTTGCCATGTCCCACTGCTGGCTTTAGGCTCAACGAAAGATTCTGTGCTGCTAGTTTTAGTTATGGGGTACGCAAATACTGTGTGGGATATTAATCTATCCCAGGTACAAGGGTCATGTCTGATCTGGAGTGGGCCAGAATGGCGGAGAGTCTTCCTGCAGCCTCACATATCTTTATATTTTGGCAATGCCACCTATTGATACTGTGGATCAAGGAAGAAATGCCAGTGGTCACTCCAAAAGCACTGAGCAAAAAACCAAAAAAAAAAAAAAAAAAAAAAAAAAAAAAAAAGCAACTGTGTTGTTATATCATGAGCTATAACTGCAATGATATGTTATGTGAATGAAATTTATTTTGCATTGTGCGTGCTAAAATAAGAATATATGTATGACAATAGGCATGGATTTTATTGTTTAATTGCTAGTTTGAAAAAGAAGTTTCTCCTAACAGCTTCGAGCAGAATTGCAAATCTCGGAAGACAGAAGTCCAGATCAGCAGTCATAACACTTAAAAATCAAGGGAATCACTGCAACGGCTAATCGAGCGGGTGTGCCCAAGTAAAACCAATATGGGCAAGATATTGATTATGATAGTTCCTTCTCTTCCTCCCTCCTAAATTATTCCTTTATTTTCAGCCAACTTGTCAGAGGGCTGTTTTTTGTCAACTCTATCAGATAAGTGATGTTTTTCATCAAAATCTCAGCCTTTTCTATGGAGATCCCTCTCCCCTCTAATGCTCTTCCCTTTGAATATGCGACCAATTTCCAATAATTGTTTAGGCTAGACATGAATCTGCTTGTGGCCACATACAAATTATCAATGCCAACTTTCTTAAACTACTTTGAGTGACATCAAGATCTTTGGTACCACTTTTTATTTATTTGCCATTGTATTTGTGTTGATGATTGATGGTGATCAAGCCAAAAATTGTACTATCTCGGATTGAGGCTCTTTGCTGCAACTGCTGCTTCCCGGCAGTTGGCATCTAGACCTAGTAATGTAAACTTCGAGTGTGCCAATAAAGTAATGTTGGAGTTGCATTTTCAGGTCTCACTATCAGGAAACACACATTCTCCCTTATATTCATTGATCTTGCTGAATCAATGGTGGAATGCAAGTTGCATTTGCAGAATTAATTCAGTTTTTGCGAAGGTCAACACTCGAAATGATTCTCTTGTGGTATAATCACAATAGTGCTACAATTAAACAAAAAAAACAGTTGTGGGAAAACTTTGAAACTTTCTCTTACGGGTGCCATATGCAATGTGTTTCTGTATTTTTAATTTTGTCTTTGACAAACAACTAAATTCGGTACTTTCTTCTTCAATCACTGAAAGTCAGTTAATTCCACTGCAAGATGCACAAAGAAGTTAGTAGCAACAATTTTTCATATGGAAACTTTAAATGTGATAGCAGAAATGACAAAGGTCAAATATCAGTAGAATTTCAAAAGAGAAAAATTTGTTTTTTCTAAAATTTTACCAGAATGAAACAAACAGATAACAGACTATGCCGGTGGTTGCTCTGGGATCAATACAGAAATGAATTACTGGAAGAGACTGGAAAAACTGTAATTATTACATTAATGAAAATAAAATGGAGCAGACAGGAAATGTAGCGTTATAGAATAATGGTTCAGTGACTAAAAGTTCATTGCTGGACTTCAAGATATGAGAAGACTGACTAGCCAATCTAATGAAACATGCGTTAGTGGAATTCAAAAAATGAATGAACAATGTAAATATAGACAATACAAGGCTGTTTAGCATAAAAATTATGAAAAAGAACTGATTATTGTGACAGTGGTGATGGTAGATACAGTATGATACCAGGATTAGTACATGAAACATCCTGGCAGTACGCTTGACTGAGGCTCAAATCTGTGACTTCTAGCTTTCAAGGTCATTTGTTCTAATGATCGGGCAATCAAAATATGACTTATGTTCTACCATCACAGCTCTACTTTACCAGTACCCCTTCTCTCCCACTATCTACCAAACATCAATGAAGTTCTCCTACCAGATGTTCTAGTTGCCAAAGTATTCAAGTGATCTACTGGTAAATTAGGAGGGTAGGAGAAGAGGTTTTGGTGGAAGTATCTTTTTGAGTGCGAGTTATGAGTCATACTCAGATAGCTCAGTTAGCATTAAAATTGTCTGTCTAAGGCTAAGGTCACATGTGCAGCTCTTGATACAGCACACAGTTATAATCCACCAGGAAGTAACTGAACAGTGATCATTTAGTTGCAGAAAGAAAGATAAAAGGAAGATATTTGGAGTATTACACTTACTTGCAGTACTGTGAAACAGTTTATTGACAAAAATTAGTTGTTGTTCTGGTATATACAGTGTCTGAGCTAAGTGACTTACTAATCCCTCTCCATCTCCGCTGATAAGCCTAGAGCCGCACACAGTGATTGCTAGGGCAGTCACACCCAGATTGTGTGCATATGGTATGTCAAACTGCAGTTTTCCAGTTCTTCGAGTAAATCCTCTTATGACACCATCATTCCAACCTGTTAATGCAATAATATCACATGTTGTCAAAGAATATATATAATACTGTGAAATATTTTCTCACTCAAGTTGAATGTCAAAAAACAAATATTGTAGGTATATACTATTGTTATTACTGATGCCAGTATTATTCTCAGTATGAGGTGAAACATGTCTACTGGTTTATATTTTTCTTTCCATACATTAATGTAAAATCATTCATGAATATATTTATATACCATAGTTATTAATTGAATAATTATAGTACAAAATTTCTGGTAGAATAAAAATTCTTTACAAGTTAAGGAAACCACTCTCTGAAAAGAATATTTCTTCTCTTCTGTGGGAATATGTGATATTTTTCCAAAACTTATTTATTTTATTTCCATAAACCTTTGAATTTAGTCAATTATTCTTCAAAAGAGATAGACTGGCTGGCCAGTACTTACTTTTGTACTCTACCACTGATAGTCACACAAAGAAAGAAAAATAACAAAAAAAATAGGACAAGCTTTTGGAACAGGGTTGCTTCAGCAGGTAGGAGAGAAGGGAAGAAAAAAGGATTGGGGACAGAAGGGGTAGTTAATTCATGACCTAGGTCATGAGGAGCATGTCTCCATGGTCAAGGAATGAGTTAGTACGACACAGTGTAACAAATTATTAGTAACAGATAAAGTGAAACATATAATCCTATGCACATGAAAGCTCTAAGCATAAGTAAAAAGAAGCAACAATGTAACACAAAAATTAGCTTCTTTTTTCCTTAACAGAATAGAAAGAGTGAGCCATGAGAAAACTCTTCAGTTTAGCTTTGAAACCATGTGGATTACTACTAGGCTTTATTATTTCTTGTGGCAGCTTATTAAAAATGCATGCAGCAGAATACTGCACACCTTTCTGCATGAGAGACAAGAAATTGTGATCAAACTGCAGATCAGTATCTATCTAGTATTAACTGAGTGAAAGCTGCTAACTCAGGAGGCTAACAAAATATTATTAACAACTAAAGACATTGAAGAAAATATGTATTTAGAGGCCAATGTCAGGCTTCCCAGGCTACACAACAGAGGTTGAAAAGAGAGTCATGGGCTTACACCGCATTTTGCTGAACCGCCCATATACACACAACAGATACCTTTCTGAATCAGAGAAGTTACTCCAAAAATAGCACCATATGTCATTAGTGAATGAAAATAAGCAAAGTAAACTAGTTTTCAAAACTATCATTTATTTTAGATACTGTTCTAATGGAAAATAATGCAGCATTTAGTTTTCAAACAAAATCATGAACATAAGGCTTTCCATGACAGTTTACTATCTATCTGAACGCCTTGTAATTTGAACTGTTCAGTCTCACTTATCGTGTGCCCATTCTATTTAATTTAAATGTCTGTGTTTGTTGAATAGTGTTTTAGAAACTGTAAATACTGAGTCTTACTGTGATTCAGCATCAACTTTTTTTCTACAAGCCATGGACTTATTTTTTTTAACTGCGCTATTTGGTATTGATCAGTGTTGCCAATAACACCCTCCACTGCGAAGCTGGTGTCATCAACAAACAAAAATATCTTACTATGACCTGTTATACTAGAAGGAATGTCATTAATATAAATCAGAAACAACAGTGGTCCCAGAACAGAACCCTAGGGCACACCTCACTTAACTGTTCCCCATTGTGAGTGCATATTGCAGTCATTTCCCACACTGAGGAGAATTACCTTCATCTGCCTGCTATTAAAGTAAGAGGACCAATTGTAAGCTACAACACCTACCTCCATAATGCTTCAAATTCTGCAACAACATTTTTAAGCAACAGAATCAAACTCTTTTGTTAACTCAAAGAATATGCATAGATTTTGCAGTTTTTTAGGAGATCTAGCAAGTGAATCACAGAGAAAAGACAATATAGCATTTTTGGTTGTTAAACCACTTCTGAAACCAAACTGTATATTTGACAGCAAATTATGGGAACTCAAGTGATCAATTAACCTTCAATATGCAGCCTTTCCATTATCCAAAAATTATATCTTAGAAATAGATCTATTGTTGTCTATATTATTTTAAAAGTGGTTTCACTATTGAGTACTTCAATATATCGGGGAACTGACTATTCCAAAAGAAAATATTACAAATTTGGCTAAGTACTGGGCTAACAAAGGTGGAAAAACACTGAAGTATTCTGCTAGATACCCCATCATATCCATGAGTCCTTAGTCTTAAGAGATTTAATTATTGACTGATTCTCTCCCTTGACAGCATCACAGAGGACTACTTCAATAACAGTTTCAGAGCTAAGACTCTGTTAAATTATTATTAAATAGTGCACATATATCTGACTTGTCAGTAACATAAATATATCCATTATGCATTGACTTTATTTTTATTTATTTATTTATTTATTTGTCCTTATAATCTATTTCAGTACATATGCTGTACACAAGATATTGGACATAAAATTTTATCTTTTGGCTTTACAATTTGTAGAAGATACACATATTACTTAAATTTCAATATAACTTCATATGCACAATTTGTGTTGCTGACAAGATAATTCCTTCAAGACTGACAAATGGTTTCATAGTTTTCAAAATGAAATGCCAAGATCACACATTAATAATTTATTCAATGATGACCGGTTTTGGTGAACTGTGCCACCATCATCTGGTGTATATATATAATAGATGAAGTCCACTTACCAGGCGAAGGAGCACAGGCAGTGATAGCAACAAATAAACACACAGACACACACACACAAATGCAAGCTTTCACAGCCTAGCTGCTTCATCAGGCAGAAGGGAAGGAGAGGGAAAAGGAAATGATGAGGGTTTTAAAGCAGTAGGTAAGGAGTCATTCCAATCCCGGGACAGGAAAGACTTACCTTGGGGGGGAAAAAGGAGGGTAAACGAATACACACACACCCACACATTTACGCAGACGCAAGTACACTTAGGCAGACATACTGTAGAAAGCAAAGAAGTTGAGAAGTTAGACAGAGATGCCACTTGAGGCAGAGGCTCTGTCCAGAGAACCGAGGCAAAGATGTTAAGATGGTGGGTGGGAATTCGAATTTAGCCGAGGTTGAGACCAGGTGGGCAACAGAAAGAGAGAATATGCTGAAAGGCTAGTTCCCATCTCCGGAGTTCTGAAGGATTGGTGTCGGTGGAAAGCATCCAGATAACCCGGACGGTGTAACACTGTGCCAAGATGTGCTGGTCGTGCCGCAAGGCGTGTTTAGCCACAGGGTGATCCTCATTACCAACAAACACCGTCTGCCTGTGACCATTCATGCGAATGGACAGTTTGTTGCTGGTCATTCCCACATAGAACGCTTCACAGTGCCGGCATGTCAGTTGGTAAATCACGTGAGTGCTGTCGCAAGTAGCTCTGCCCTTGATCGTGTACACCTTCCGGGTTACTGGAATAAGTGGTGGTGGAAGGGTGCATAGGGCAGGTTTTACAATGGGGGCGGTTACAAGGGTAGGAGCCAGAAGGTAGGGAAGGTGGTTTGGGGATTTCATAGGGATGGACTAGCAGGTTACGGAGGTTACGTGGACGGGCGAAAGACACTCTCGGAGGAGTGGGGACAATGACATGAAGGATGGATCTCATTTCGGGGCAGGATTTAAGGAAGTCTTATCCTTGCTGGAGAGCCACATTCAGAGTCCGTTCCAGTCCCGGAAAGTATCTGGTGACAAGAGGGGCACTTCTGGGGTTCTGTTGAAGGTTCTGAATTGGGGGGGGGGGGGGGATGAGGAAGTGGCTCTGGCCATTTGCTTCTGTACCAGATCAGGAGGATAGCTGCGAGATGTGAAGGCTGTTATCAGATTATTGGTGTATTGCTTCAGGGATTCAGGACTGGAGCAGACTCGTTTGCCATGAAGACCTAAGCTGTAGGGAAGGGAACATTTGATGTGGAATGGATGGCAGAGGTCATAATGATGGTACTGTTGTTTATTGGTAGGTTTGATGTGTACGGATGTGTGTAGTTGGCCATTGAAGAGATAGAGGTCGACATCGAGGAAAGTGGCATGGGATTTGGAATAGGACCAGGTGAAATTGATGAGACCAAAGGAGTTGAGGTTGGAGAGGAAATTCTGGAGTTCTTCTTCACTGTGAGTCCAGATCATGAAGATGTCATCAATGAATCTATACCAAACTTTGGGTTGACAAGCTTGGGTGTCCAGGAAGGCTTCCTCTAAGCGTGCCATAAATAATTTTGCGTACGAGGGAGCCATCCTGGTCCCCATGGCTGTTCCCTTTAGTTGTTGGTATGTCTTGCCCTCAAAAGTGAAGAATTTGTGGGTTAGGATGAAGCTGGCTAGGGTATTAAGGAAAGAGGTTTTAGGTAGGGAAGTGGGTGGTCAGCGCGAAAGGAAATATTCCATTGCAGCGAGGCCCCTGGGCATGTGGGATATTTGTGTATAAGGAAGTGGCATCGATGGTTACAAGGATGGTTTCAGGAGGTAACAGGCTGGGTAAGGATTTCAGGCGATCGAGGAAGTGGTTAGTGTCTTTGATGAAGGATGGGAGACTGCACATGATGGGTTGAAGGTGTTGGTCTATGTAGGCAGAGATTCGTTCTGTTGGGGCTTGGTAACCGGCCACAATGGTGCAGCCGGGATGATTGGATTTGTGAATCTTCGGAAGTAGGTAGAAGGTGGGGGTGCGGGATGTCGGTGGAGTCATGAGGTTAATGGAGTCAGGTGAAAGGTTTCCTAGGGGGCCTAAGGTTTTGAGGATTCCTTGAAGCTATGCCTGGACATCAGGAATGGGATCGCCTTGAAAAACTTTATATGTGGTATTATCTGAAAGCTGACACACTCCCTCTGCCACATACTCCCGCCGATCAAGTACCACTGTCATGGAACCCTTGTCGGCAGGGAGAATGACGATGGAATGGTCAGCCTTCAGATCACGGATATCTTGGGATGCAGCTGCGGTAATGTTGGGAGTAGGATTAAGGTTTCTCAGGAAAGACTGGGGGGGGGGGGGAGGTTGGAAGTAAGGAATTCCTGGAAGGTTTGAAGAGGGTGATTTTGAGGAAGAGCAGGTGGGTCTCGCTGTGACGGAGGACGGATCTATAACAGGCAGGGTTCGTTTTGAACGATGTCTTGGGGAGCTGGATCATTAGGAGGGGGACTGTTTTTCTTCATGGCAAAGTGATATCTCCAGCAAAGACTGTGAGTATACATTCCCTTCTTATTTTACTGTTCACATTTCGCTAATACTTACAACAATACGTTCACTTCCTAACCTAACCTTTGAGTACATTTATATGATATTTACCAAGCTTTCATTACTCTTTCTTCCGACTAAAATACGCCGCTCATCAAATTTTCTCGCTATAAAACGTAAACACTATTTCACAACTATAGTTTCTTATATTGTTTAAAACCATTTTCGGCATTTCCTAGTTACCTCATGTTTGTTTCCATTTCCGTTTTTCCACATTTCCGTTCGTTTTTCCTACTTTCCCGATCATATTTCAGCTACTTTACGTTGGTTTTGATTCTACTATTCATTCTTAGCCTCAAAATCGTAATCTGCTACCACTTAACCAGTCCTATTTAGACGTTTGCCTTGCATTCTCACGCGGTTTTCTCGTACTTTTTCCGATTTTCACCATCCTTAAACCTTGTTTTCACACCATACCATTACCTAACCATTTAATACTACGTTGTTGACAACTTAAGGTGATCACAGCATCAACAACGAATTTTAATGACTTTTTCTATTTCCTTTCTTTTTGCTTACCTGAATTACTTTTCACATTCATTTTTTAAAAAATTTATATATATATATATATTTTTTTTCTATACATATTATAGAGGAAAAATTCCTAACAGGAAAAAAATATACGTAAAAAATAGATGAAGAACACTTACCAGGCGAAGGGGCACAGGCAGTAATAGCAACAAATAAACACACAGACACACACACACTCAAAAATGCTAGCTTTCGCAGCCTAGCTGCTTCATCAGGCAGAAGGGAAGGAGAGGGAAAAGGAAATGATGAGGGATTTAAGGAAGGGGGTAAGGAGCCATTCCAATCCCGGGACAGGAAAGACTTACCTTGGGGGAAAAAATGGAAGGTAAGTCTTTCCTGTCCCGGGATTGGAATGGCTCCTTACCCCCTTCATTAAATCCCTCATCATTTCCTTTTCCCTCTCCTTCCCTTCTGCCTGATGAAGCAGCTAGGCTGCGAAAGCTAGCATTTTTGAGTGTGTGTGTGTCTGTGTGTTTATTTGTTGCTATTACTGCCTGTGCCCCTTCGCCTGGTAAGTGTTCTTCATCTATTTTTTACGTATATTTTTTTCCTGTTAGGAATTTTTCCTCTATAATATTCGTATCATAAATTTGAATTCAACAATTACTTCCGTCATTGTTCTGTTACCTTTCGAAATCTTTTCTGTCTTCTAACTTTCCCTTGTTTCTGCGTTTTTGTCTTTATTTTTATTTTTATTTATTCATTTATATATATTTTATATAGCAGTTCCATTCTACATTCCCTTCTTATCTTACTGTTCACTTTTCGCCAATACTTACAACAATACGTCCACTTCCTAACATAAACTTTGAGTACTTTTATATGATTTTTACCACTTCCATTACTCCTTCTTCCGACTGAAATACGCCGCTCATTAAATTTTCTCGCTATATAACGTAAACATTAATTCACAACTGTAGTTTCTCATATTGTTTATAACCATTTTCGGCATTTCCTAGTCACCTCACGTTTGTTTCCATTCCCGTTTTTCCACATTTCCGTTCGTTTTTCCTACTTTTCCGATCGTATTTCAGCTACTTTACGTTGGTCTTGACTCTACTATTCCATCGTCAGACTATTCTTAGCCTCAATATCGTAATCTGCTACCACTCCACCAATCCTATTTAGACGTTTTCCTTGCTTTCTCACGCAATTTTCTCGTATTTTTTTCCGATTTTTTTCCGATTTTCACCATCCTTAAACCTCGTTTGCCCGCCATACCACTACCTAACCATTAACACTACGTGGTTGACCACTTAAGGTGACCACAGTTTCAACAACGAATTTTGACGACTTTTTCTTCTTTTTTCTATTTCCTTCCTTTTTGCTTATCTGAATTACTTTTCACATCATTTTTTTTTTTTTAAATTTTTATATATATATATATATATATATATTATTTTATTCGTTCATTGCAACCTGTTACATAGCCCATATTTCTCACTTTTCCTTCATCCATATATTATGTCTTCCTTACAACACCCCTACAGCAACCCCATCCAGTTTTATTTACATTCCCTCCGTAAACATGCTTTTTCCCTAGCCAGATTACGCTCCCACATTCTTTTTATGCAGGCTTGTCTGACATTTGGAATCACTCCCAAGGGCCTCACACTGAAAGTTCCCATCTCTGGCTGTAAGTCTGTGTAAATGTGTGGGTGTATGTGCATTTATTTACCTTCCATTTTTTCCCCCAAGGTAAGTCTTTCCTGTCCCGGGATTGGAATGGCTCCTTACCCCCTTCCTTAAATCCCTCATCATTTCCTTTTCCCTCTCCTTCCCTTCTGCCTGATGAAGCAGCTAGGCTGCGAAAGCTAGCATTTTTAAGTGTGTGTGTGTCTGTGTGTTTATTTGTTGCTATTACTGCCTGTGCCCCTTCGCCTGGTAAGTGTTCTTCATCTATTTTTTACGTATATTTTTCTATACATATTTTTTTAATTATTTTTTATTCGTTCATTGCACCCTGTTATATAGCCCATATTTCTCACTTTACCTACATCCATATATTATGCCTCCCTTACAACATCCCTACAACAACCCCATTCAGTTTTATTTACATTCCCTCCGTAAACATACTTCTTCCCTAGTCAGATTACGCTCCCACATTCTTTTTATGCAGGCTTGCCTGACATTTGGAATCACTCCCAAGGGCCTTACACTAAAAGTTCCCATCTCTGGCTGTAACCCATCCTTTCATCCTGCCCTATACCAATTCCAAACTGAACAATCCATAGCCCTCACCCGCCTAATCCTTAACCTACACATCAACTCCACTAATGAACACACCTGTCAACTCCTATCCCTAATCAAAATCCTCAACCTTTCCTCTCCCACCTCTACCCCTGTAGTTCAGAATATCCTCCTTCAGGCCAACCGCAAATTAGAACAGCATGCCACCCAGCACCTCAAAAAACTATCCAATCTCCTGGCCACCCACCTCCGGAAAGGCAATACTCTCTCCCTAAACAACCTCTCCAGTAAACCTCAACCTCCTCTTATTGTACACAAACCCAGTCTCTTCCATCTACTCAATCTCCCACTCCCAACTCCTCTCCCCCCCAAACCTCAAAATTCCAGTCCACACAATCCGGAACCACAACATCCCAATTCATTGGTCAACCTCTCCTCTAAACCTCTCTCCAATGTGAAACCTCTGTCCTATCCAAAGGGCTGACCTTTAGCCCTACTCCCAAATTCAACCAAATAGCCCTTGTGAAAGATTTACTATCCTATACTCGCAGTCTTTGCTGCAGATATCACTTTGCCACGAAGAAAAACAATCCTCCTCCTAATGATCCAGCTCCCCAAGACATCATTCACATCGAACCCTACCTGGAACAGTTCCGTCCTCCGTCACAGCGAGACCCACTTGCTATTCCTCAAAATCACCCTCTTCAAACCTTCCAGGAATTCCTTACCTTGCCTCCCAGTCTTTCCTGAGAAACATTAATCCTACTCCCAACATTACCGCAGCTGAATCCCGAGCTATCCGTGATCTGAAGGCTGACCATTCCATTGTCATTCTCCCTGCCGACAAGGGCTCCACGACAGTGGTACTTGATCGGCGGGAGTATGTGGCAGAGGGAGTGTGTCAGCTTTCAGATAATACCACATATAAAGTTTTTCAAGGCGATCCCATTCCTGATGTTCAGGCAGAGCTTCAAGGAATCCTCAAAAGTTTAGGCCCCCTATGAAACATTTCACCTGACTCCATTAACCTCATGACTCCACCGAAACCCCGCACCCCCACCTTCTACCTACTTCCGAAGATTCACAAACCCAATCATCCCAGCCGCACCATTGTGGCCGGTTACCAAGCCCCAACAGAACGAATCTCTGCCTACATAGACCAACACCTTCAACCCATCATGTGCAGTCTCCCTTCCTTCACCAAAGACACCAACCACTTCCTCGATCGCCTGAAATCCTTACCCAGCCTGTTACCTCCTGAAACCATCCTTGTAACCATCGATGCCACTTCCTTATACACAAATATCCCACATGCCCAGGGCCTCGATGCAATGGAATATTTCTTTTCACGTCGACCACCCAATTCCCTACCTAAAACCTCTTTCCGTAATACCCTAGCCAGCTTCATCCTGCCCACTGGCAGCTTCTTCAGGAAAAAAGAGGAAAAAAGGGGAGGAGAAAGGGAAGGATAAGGGTTTTAAGGAAGTGGAAAAGGAGTCTTTCCAATCCCAGGAGTGGAAGGACTTACCTTAGGGGACAAAAAGGAAGGTAGACAAATACACACACATTCACACATATCCAAACGCAAACATTATATATATTGTCTGCCTAGGTGTGTTTGCATGTGGATATGTGTGAGGGTGTGTGTGTTTGTTTACCTTCCTTTTTGTCCCCTAAGGTAGTTCCTTCCACTCCTGGGATTGGAATGGCTCCTTTTCCACTTCCTTAAAACCCGTATCCTTCCCTTTCTCCTCTCCTTCCTTCCTCTTTTTCCCGAAGAAGCTGCCAGTGGTGGCGAAAGCTCGAATGTTTGTGTGTTTTTGTGTGTGTTTTATGTTTCTGTCGACGAGCCTGTACTTCAGGTAAGTCAAAAATCTTTATTTTATACATATTTTTCCCGCCAGGAAAGTCTCCTTCAAAATTTCTAACAGGAAAAATATATGTAAAAAAATAGATGAAGTCTACTTACCAGGCGAAGGAGCACAGGCAGTGATAGCAACAAATAAACACACAGACACACACACCCAAACGCAAGCTTTCGCAGCCTAGCTGCTTCGTCAGGCAGAAGGAAAGCTTTCTACAGTATGTCTGCCTGTAGATGTCTGCGTAGGTGTACTTGCATCTGTGTAAATGTGTGGGTGTGTGTGTATTTGTTTACCCTCCTTTTTCCCCCCAAGGTAAGTCTTTCCTGTCCCGGGATTGAAATGACTCCTTACCCACTCCTTTAAATCGCTCATCATTTCCTTTTCCCTCTCCTTTCCTTCTGCCTGACGAAGCAGCTAGGCTGTGAAAGCTAGCGTTTGTGTGTGTATATATATAATACCCATTTTTTAACAAGATGACCAGCTTGTAAAATATATATGTGACCAGATGGTGACACAGTTCACAGAAACTGGTCATCATTGAATAAATTATTAATGCGCAATCTTGGCATTTCATTTTCAGAATTATAAAACAATTAAATTGTCTCCAAAACCGACTATGTCAAGTAATGTAAACATGGTTTTAATTGTATCCTGAGAAATATCTATTCTTTTTGCATGCCACATACTTCTGCCTTCTTAATGACAGTTTTCAGAATACTGTTTGTAATGAACTACTCCAGCTCAACTCTGATTACTTCATATATTCTATAATTCGTGCTTTGTTCTGTACAATATTCTTTTTGCTGCCATTAACAATTCAGTTTGGCTATTAATACCTTGTTTTGAGCATTCCAATGATATTCAGCTTTCAAAGACTGTGATACATCTATTAAGGAAAGCAGTATATTGTCTCATTTTTGTGTTGAGTTGTAAACTGTCCTTAAATTGTTTCATTCTGACCTGGACTTTCCATTATTAAAATTACTTTGTGATTGATGTTTCAGTGATTCATGTGGTAGGGGCCATCCAAGTACAATATGCTTGCCTGTGTTGCTGGTTTTGCAGGTACACTTAACAAGCTGTGTTGTGTGTCTGGCTGTACACTGGCAAGAATTTCACCCACCACTTCAACCTGTCAATCACAATCTAACTGTAACCACAATACAGATGAAACTATATAGCAACATTGCTGAAATTAAGTTATCTACTATTACACAAAGTACATACCACTAATAATGCTCCTCCCATCACATGTGAAAATTACACTGGCACAAGTAAGATTAAGGACAGTTATTCTGAGAAGCTCCTTCAATGCTTTGGCATCCCATACCCTGATGTCATTCTTACTACTTGTTGCGTAATATTCTGAGCACTTGCTGTAAACCAAAATCATTTTTATTGTATTTGTAGAGTACATTCATTATTTCGATTATAAACATTACGAATGAGGACAACTGAAGTATTTTACATAAATTATGTAACAGAAAAAAAAATGATGTTTTTGCATACTCACTATGGAAATGTAAGGTCATATATAGCCTCTGTGTGGCATGTTATATGAAGTGAAACTGCAAATGTTGCAATATTTATAGTGTATATTTCACACTGGTCTGTCCCAGCAATGATTTCATTGCCCATAATCTGGACAGATGTAGCACCAGAATCCAGCTTTGCACTTTTTAGCTGTAGTTGAGAAAAATATTGATTGTAGTTAATTCAGAAAATTGATGAGACATTATCAAAACAGCACAGTATACTAGAAGTTACACTATGAATTACACAATAATAAGAATATAATTTCAATTTACCATGTAACTGTTTAATTAATGGAAGGAGCAAATGTAGCAACACTCCTTAAAGTTTGAGGAACTTAGCAAACAAAATTAAACTTTCAGATAAAGCATTCTGTCAGAACTAATATGGAATATAAAGACACACACACATCTTGACATCCTGATTGACTACACTATAATAGTACTGCAGCTAGGTGAGGTTGAGGGACTGAGTTTGTGGAATGGGCAAGAGGAGAAGGAGGCAGAGAGAGATGGGGTGAGCAGTGGCTCACAACTGGAAATAATACAGTAAGGAGACATGATAAGAACATTGGAGGGTGACCTCATGTTGGCAAACTCAGAGCAGTAGCATGTGACACAAAGTGATGGAGGAGTGTATTGGTTCATGGGTAGAGAACAGAGGAAGAGGGAGACAGAAGAAACTCCCCTCACAGGCTCAGCATTAACTCGCTGAATACAGCCTTGGCGAACTCAGGGTCCCGAGCTGTGAACTGTGTTGCGCCAACAGTCCGCCACACTGTAAGCTCCGTGTGAGTTTCAACAACTACCATACGGTGCGACAGTGGAATGTTGTATGTTTCAGAGCTCGGGGATCTTGGCTTAATCGCCCGTGTTACAAGGAACACACACAAACATTCAAGCTTTCGCAACCGTTGGTCGCTTCTTCAGGAAAAGAGGAAGGAAGGGGAGGAGAAGGAAAAGAGACAGGTTTTAAGGAAATGGAAAAAGAATCATTCCAATCCCAGGAGTGGAAGGACTTACCTTAGGGGAAAAAAGTAAGGTAAACAAATACACACACACACACATCTCACACACAAACACACCAAGTCAAGACATTTGTAGAAAGTGAAGAAGTTGGACAGAGATACCACTAGAGGCAGAGGCTCTGTCCACAGAACCGAGGCAAAGATGTTAAAGATGGTGGGCGGGAATTTGAATTTAGTGGAGGTTCAGACCAGGTGGGCAATGGAAAGAGAGAATATGTTGAAGGGCAAATTCCCCTCTCCAGAGTTCAGAAAGATTGGTGTTGGTGGGAAGTATCCAGATAACCCGGATGGTGTAACACTGTGGCAAGATGTGCTGGCTGTGCACCAAGGCATGTTTAGCCACAGGGTGATCCTCATTACCAACAAACACTGAACACTGTCTGCCTGTGACCGTTCATGCGAATGGACAGTTTGTTGCTGGTCATTCCCACATAGAACACTTCACAGTGCAGGCATGTCAGTTGGTAAATCACGTAGGTGCTATCGCAAGTGATTCTGCCCTTGATCGTGTACACCTTCTGAGTTACAGGACTGGAGTAAGTGGTGGTGGAAGGTTGCATAGGGCAGGTTTTACAATGGGGGCGGTTACGGGGGGAGGAGCCAGAGGGTAGGGAAGGTGGTTTGGGGATTTCATAGGGATGGACTAGGAGGTTACGGAGGTTAGGTGGGCGGCAGAAAGACACTCTCGGTGGAGTGTGAAGGATGTCATGAAGGATGGAGCTCATTTGAGGGCAGGATTTAAGGAGTCGTATCCTTGCTGGAGAGCCACATTCAGACTCCGCTCCAGTCCCGGATAGTAACTGGTGACAAGATGGGCACTTCTGGGGTTCTTCTGTGGAAGGTTCTGAATTTGGGGGGATGAGGAAGTGGCTCTGGCAATTTGCTTCTGTACCAGATCAGGAGGATAGCTGCAGGATGGGAAAGCTGTTATTAGGTTATTGGTGTACTGGGTCAGGGATTTGGGACTGGAGCAGACTCGTTTTCCACGAAGACCTAAGCTGTAGGGAAGGAACCGTTTGATTTGGAATGAATGGCAGCTGTCATAATGGAGGTACTGTTGTTTATTGGTTGGTTTGATGTGGACGGATGTGTGAAGTTGCGTGTTGGACAAACAGAGGTCGACATTGTGGAAAGTGGCAGGGGATTTGGAATAGGACCAGGTGAATTTGATGAGATCAAAGGAGTTGAGGTTGGAGAGGAAATTCTGGAGTTCTTCACTGTGAGTCCAGACCATGAAGATGTCATCAACTAACCTGTACCAAACTTTGGGTTGACAGGCTTGGGTATCCAGGAAGGCTTCCTCTTAAGCGTCCCATAAATAAGTTTGCGTACGAGGGGACCATCCTGGTTCCCATGGCTGTTCTCTTTAGTTGTTGGTATGTTTGGCCCTCAAAAGTGAAGAAGTTGTATATATATATATATAAAACTAAAAATAGAAAAGAGATGACTTACCAAAAGGACCGGCTCGTCGAGAGAAACAAATAAAATCACACACAAACACACATACAAGCTTTCGCCACCACTGGCAGCTTCTTCAGGAAAAAGAGGAAAAAAGGGGAGGAAAAGGGAAGGATATGGGTTTTAAGGAAGTGGAAAAGGAGTCATTCCAATCCCAGGAGTGGAAGGACTTACCTTAGGGGGAAAAAAGGAAGGTAAACAAATACACACACAATCAGACATATCGAAATGCAAACACACCTAGACAGACATTTGTGAAAAGCAAAGAAGTTGGACAGAGATACCAATTGAGGCAGAGGCTCTGTCCACAGAACCCAGGCAAAGATGCTAAAGATAGTGGGCGGGAATTTGAGTTAGCGGAGATTGAGACCAGGTGGGCAACGGGAGGAAAGAATAAGCTGAAGGGCAAGTTCCCATCTCCGGAGTTCTGAAAGGTTGGTGTCGGTGGGAAGTATCCAGATAACCCGGACGGTGTAACACTGCGCCAAGATGTGCTGGCCGTGCACCAAGGCATGTTTAGCCACAGGGTGTTCCTCATTACCAACAAACACTGTCTGCCTGTGACCATTCATGCGAATGGACAGTTTGTTGCTGGTCATTCCCACATAGAACGCTTCACAGTGCAGGCATGTTAGTTGGTAAATCACGTGGATATATATATATATATATATATATATATATATATATATATATATATATATATATATATATCCTCAATCTCGAGGTGTGCTATGTGCTGAAGAGATGCATGGCTGTTGAGGATAACAGTCGCTAGCGAGCAACCTCTGGGGAACCTGCCACACCTCAGTTGTATTAGGCTTACCCAGGCAAGTGAGGCTCTGCATGGGTGGACCTTTATCCTACACTACCGCCCCCTTCCTCCGCCTCTGAAGACGAGGTGGAGATTCTAGTGTCCCCTGAGGACCTAGATTTTGATGGCATCTTGGACGCTATGGACATCAATCCAACAGCCTTGGCAGCAGTGACACTTGATCCTGAGGTATAAAAGCCGTCCTTAGTATCTCATGTCTTCCCACACCATCCTCCAGCGGAATTGCAGTAGATTTATCTGACACCTGGCTGAATTACAACAACTTGTAAGCACAACACCTGCTTTCTGCATTGCCCTCTAGGAGACCTGGTTCCTGGCAATGTGAACCCCTGCTATTCATGGGTACAGGGGATACTACAAAATTCACAGTGTTTATTGTAGGGTCAGGTGAAGTTTGTTGTGTACATCATTAACTCTGTCTATAGTGAACCCGTGCCCCTCCAGACACCTTTAGAAGCTGTGGCTGTCAGAGTAAGGATACCACATGACATAACTATCTGCAGTCTACATCTCACCAGATGGTGATGTACCACCAAACATATTGGCTGCACTTAAATCCCAACTCCCACCACCTTTTCTACTGCTGGGTGATTTTAATACCCATAATCCCTTGTGGGGTGGTGCAATAGCCAGTGGCCACAAGAGATGTCGAGAACTTAACATGCCAAATCAACCTTTACCTTTTAAACACCATTGCACCCATGCACTTCAATGTGGTGCATGGTACCTTCTCGGCTATTGACTTGCAGCCCTGGCCTCTTACCATCTGTCAATTGGAGATCACACGATGATTTGTGTGGTAGTGACCACTTTTCAATCTTCCTGTCATTACCCTATCATCAATGCCCTAGACGCCCTCCATGATGGGCTTTAAATAAGACAAACTGGGATGACTTCCTTCCTGTTGCCACTCTTGGATCTCTCCCAAATGAGACGACCAACATAGTGGTTGAGAATGTTACGAAGACTATTTTATCTGCTGCTGAGCACACAATCCCTCATTCATCAGGATGCTCCTGGCAAAAGACAGTGCCCTGGTGGTTGTCAGAAGTTGTGTAAGTCATCTGAGACCATAGGCGTGCTCTTCAGTGCCATACGCTCCACCATCGCTAGACAGACTTATCACATTCAAACGACTCTGAGCTTGTGCATGCAGATAATACGGAAATGCAAACAGGAATGTTGGGAGAGGTATGACTCAACTATGGGACCCTATATCACCCCTTCCCAAGTCTGGACGAAGATCCGGCACCTGTATGGCTACCAGATCCAAACACAAATTCCTGGGATCTCTGCACATAAAGCTGTCTCTGCAGATCACAGAGCCATCACCGAGGCTTTTGCTGAGCACTACACTCATGCTGCTGTGTCCCAAAATTACGAATCTGCCTTCCACATGTTAAAACAGTGGATTGAACGCAGACACCTTTCATTTACCATATGCCACCCAGAGGTGTATAACACTCCGTTTAGTGAGTAGCAGTTTCAGTGCCCTTGCCCATTGCCCTGACACCACCCAAGGGCCTGACAGAATCCACTATCGGATGTTAAAACATCTATCTGACACTTCTAAGAGACATGTTCTAGCCTTGTTTAATTGCATCTGGAGCAGAGGTGTCTTCCTGTCACAGTGGCGAGAAAGTACCATTGTTCCGATGCTTAAGCTGGGTAAAGACCCACTAGATGTGGATAGTTATCAGCCCATCAGACTTACAAATGTCCTCTGTAAACTGCTAGAATACATGGTAAGCCAGTGTTTGTGTTGGGTGCTTGAATTCCGAAGCCTGCTGGCTCCACGCCAAATTGGTTTCCGTCAGGGGTGCTTGATCTTGGGTGACCTAGTCCATATCGAGTCTGCCATCGTCCTTTTCTCAATGTAAGCACCTGGTTTTCGTCTTCTTTGATTTGTCAAAGGCATATGACATAACCTGGTGACACCACATCCTTACCAATTTAAATGGGTGTGGTATTTTGGGGCTCACTCCCACTTTTTATTCAAAACTTTTTAACTCTACATACCTTCCGTGTACAGGTCAGGGTGTTCAATAGCTCATTACATAACAAGGATAATGGGGTCACTCAGGGCTCTGTATTGAGAGTCCCCCTAGTTTTTACCGGCTATTAATGGCCTGGCAGCAGCAGTCGAGTCGTCAATATCACCTTCATTGTATGCTGATGACTTCTGCATATATTTTAGTTCGTTTATCATGTGTGTTGCAGAATGCCAGCTGCTGGGCACCATACAGAAAGTGTAGATGTGAGCATTCTCCCATGGCTTTCAGTTCTTGGCCACAAAGACTTGCGTTACACACTTCTGTTGGCGTCAGATGGTCCACTCACATCCAGAGCTTTATATTAACAACCAACTACTCAATTCAGTGGAAACTCACCATTTCTTAGGACTGGAATTTGATCATCAGCTAATGTGGATACCACATACTCACCAGCTTCAACAGAAGTGCTGGTGGCACCTCAATGCCCTCTGCTGCCTTAGCAGTACCAATAGGGATGCAGATCGCAGTAACCTGCTGCGGTGTTACAAAGCCCTTGTTCTGTCACGTTTGGGCTATGGGAGTGGTTCTGCATTGCCCTCGACACTGCAGATGCTGCATCGTATTCACCACTGTGGAGTTAGGCTCACGACATGGGCTTTCAAAACAAGTCCTGTGGACAGTCTTCTTGTGGAGGTTGGAGTGCCACCTCTGCGAATCAGACGGCAATAACTGTGGCAAATTATGCACCTTACATCTATGGTATGCCTACTCAAACAAATCATCATCTCCTTTTTCCAAACATAGTACTCCATATACCAGAATGGTGCCCGAGATCAGGTTTGATGGTTAGTGTCCATATTCAGTCTCTTCCGAGTGAATTGGAGTCTTTTCCCCACCGTCTCTGTTCAAATTCCAGTCACATAGACCACCATGGTGTATGCCTTGACCTCTTCTTTGACTGGAATTGACACACACTCCAAACGCTCTGTTCACCCAGAGGCACCTCATCTATAATTTCTGGATGGGTACCAGGGATCCACAGTAATCTACACAGATGGCGTGAGGGCAGAAGGTTGTGTTGGCTTTGCATATACGCATGCAGGACATAAGGAACTGAGTTCCTTGCTGGATGGTTGCAGTGTATTCACTGCTGAACTGGTAGCCATCCTTTGTGTGGTTGATCAAATTCATTCCTGCCCTGTGGAGTCTTTCCTCATCTGCAATGACTCCCTAAGCAGTCTACAGGCTCTCGATTAGTGCTTCCCTTGCCATCCCTTGGTTAAGGCTATCCAAGAAACTCTATATGACATCGACCACCGAAGGGGTTAGAAGTATTTCTCTGGACACCAGGGCATGTTGGGATAGATGGAAACGAGTTGGCTGACAGGTTAGCAAAAGAGGCTACCCATAAACCAATCCTAGATATAGGTATCCCAGCTGCTGACATCTGTTCAATGTTACAGTCGCGTTCTTGGTCTGTAGAATGCAGAATGGCGTACCCTATGTACACCCAACAAATTGATACTAATAAAGGAGACAATGAATGCATGGAGGTCCTCTATTGCAGGGATTCTCCCTCTATTGTAGGGAGACTGTCATCCTCTGCTGACTCCATATAGGTCATACTTGGCTTACACATGGTCACCTTCTCTGTTGCAAGGACCCTGTCAATGTGGTGCGCTTTTCACAGTCACCCACATCTCACTGGAATGCCCCAATTCCGCCACTCAAAGCCAGTCTTTTAATCTCCCTGACATCTTAACCCTTGTTTTAGGTGACAATCGCTAGGTGGCTGATTGTATTTCAAATTTTATTCGTAACAGTGGATTATAAAATTCCATCTGAGGTATATTGAGTATCCATTATCTATATTCTCTACACCTGCTTAATATTTTTTTAGGTATGTGATTTTAATGTCTTACAGAATTACTGGATGTTCTACTTTTATTTCTGTGACCACTCAGCCAAGACATTCTGGTATTCTCTTTTAAATCTTTCTTCCATTTTATTTGCTCCCCCCCTCCCCCCCGCTACATCTTACATCTTCAGTTTGATGTGTTGTTTTAACACTTCACCCTCTGTCCCATTTCAGTGGTTTTTATCATGTCATCCCTGATCCATGTGATTGGAAAAAGGGACAGGTGACCATTGTAGTTTAGTCCCTTTAAAAATCCAACCAACCAGCTAAAGAAGCTATGGTGAGAATACAGAATACAGCATGTAATCATCATTTGTGCAGTATGTAGATGACAACTTGAAGTAACAGTGATAAAAAACAAAAGTGCATTTGACCAGTCAGTTATAACAGGCAGTGTATATGGCAAACAAAGAACAATAATGCACAGTCACCTGCCATGAATTGATTGAAATCAAAAACTTAATATAGGAAATATCTTCATAGGAGAAGAGATTCAGATTCAGATTTTTATTGTCTCATAACATACAAGTTAAATCATTGATTTAGTGTACAGGAGACTCGTCAGTATAAAATAATAATATATACATACAATGTAGTTATAAAATCACAGTACATAATTATATGTTTTTATCCTGCTCACATTCTCAGATCATCATTTAAGAATTCCTCAATTGAATAATAGCATTTTTGTACCAGAGTGCTGTATAATTTTCTTTTCATTGATTCGGTTTCAACCTTTCGAAAATGTGTGTTTTTTAATTTATTACATATTTTCATTCCCATATAGTGTGGGGCCTGGGCATATAGATTTAGTCTGTGCGTAGGTAGCATGAAACTGTCTTTGTTCCTCGTTTCATAACTGTGCTGGAAGTTATTATGAAGAAATAGTTCTGGATTATTATTTATGAATAGAATTATTTCGAATAAGTACAATGAGGGAACACTCAGTATAATTAGATTTCTTAATAATGGCCGACAGGATTCTCTTGGCTTTGAACCACACATGTTTCTTATAATTTTTTTCTGCAGGATTAATATTCTTATCATAGTGCTAGCATTTCCCCAAAATATGATGCCATATCTCACAATTGACTCAAAATAGCTACAGTACACTATTTTTCTTGTGTCTAAACTAGTTACATTGGCTAGGATGGACATAGCAAATGCAAGGCTGTTTAATTTGTTTTTTAGGTAGTCTATGTGTGAGGACCAGGATAGATTGCTGTCCAGTTTCATTCCCAAGAATTTAACATGATCTGCTTCATGTAGTTCCTGACTATTGTGCTTGATCTGTATGTCATTTAATTTAGACTGTTTTGTCTTAAACTGCATTACCTGAGTTTTTTTTATATTTAATTTTAGACCATTTAGATGGAACCAGGCATCTAGGTTTTCTAGGATCTTTAAGACATTATCAGGAATTTCGTCTGGTGTTTTGTTTTCAATCAGTACTGACGTATCATCAGCAAATAGAACTGAATGATAATTTATATTGATGGGTAAGTCATTAATATAGAAAAGAAAAAGGATTGGGCCTAGAATTGAGCCTTGTGGTACCCCCTGTGGGATAGTTCTCCACTTAGAGGAGTATTTTCCTTTGCTCGATGTTATGACAACCCTTTGTTTCCTCTCTGTTAGATATGATGTACACCACTGTAGGGCAGTACCCATAATTCCATATTTTTCCATTTTATATAATAATAGGGAGTGGTTCACACTGTCAAACGCTTTGGACAGATCACAGAATATTCCTGCTGCTTTTTGTGATTTGTCTAAGGTGGAAGTAACTTTGTTGACAAATTCATTGATAGCATAGATTGTACTTTTCCCTTTTTGAAAGCCAAATTGCTGTTTTGATATTATATTAAATTTGTGACAAAAATTTTGAATTTGAACTGCAACAATCATTTCAAATATTTTGGAAAACACGGGAAGGAGTGAAATTGGACGGTAATTTCCCATAACTTCTTTAGAGCCTTTTTTAAACAATGGTTTTACTTCCGCATATTTTAGGGAGTCTGGAAAGTAGCCTTCTTTAAATGATTGATTGATTATTTTACACAGAGGATATGCTATTATATTTGAAGCTGCTTTAATGACCTTTGAAGGTATTTCATCCCATCCCGCTGAATTTTTATTTTTTAGGTTTAATATAGTTTTTTCTACATCTTTTACTGTTACTGTGTCGAATTTAATTAGACACTCATTTTTGTTCAGACTAGAGCCAAATAGATGTACATTATCTTGATATGAGGGAACATTAACATCAGATTTTGCTACTGTTATGAAAAATTCATTAAATGTTTCTGATATATGAGCAGGATTTACAATTATTTTGTCTTGTATTTTTAGTTTAGAAATTTCTTGGTTGCTCGGTTTAATTCCAAGTTCAGATTTGACAACTGTCCACACTGCCTTAGATTTATTTTTGTGCTTTCTGATGAATTTAGTATTTTCCATTTCCTTTGCGGCTGTTACCACCTTCCTAAACAATTTTTTATAAGATTTGACATATTCAATGAATTCAGGACTCTTATTGGATTTCAGCTCGGCATGTAGTTCCCTCTTTCTTTTACTCGATATTTTTATGCCAGTAGTTATCCATTTTAGCTTACTTGTTGTCTTTCTTTGGCAGACCGTGGGTGGAAATGTTTCATTGAAAACATGCAAAAAACTATTCAAGAACCTATCAAAATTTTCTGAACATGAACCTTCATGCTGCAATGACCAATCTATATCATTTAATCTACAGCAGAATAAGTTAATGTTGTCTGGATTAAATTGTCTCTTCAGGAAACATTTCCTCCCATTTTCTTTGTTTGTTTTTAATAATTCCATAAGCAGAGCATAGTGATCTGAGATGCCTAGGTTTAAAGTGAATTTGGCATTCTCATTTAATGTATAATTTGTTATTATGTTGTCTATGCAAGTTGCTGATTTATCACTTACCCTGGTGAAATCAGTGAAATTTAATCTAAACCCATATTGTTGAATTAAGTCATTGAACTTCGTTGAAATGCTTGTTTCATTTGCTGTATCTATATTGAAATCAGCCGCAATTATAATTTTTTTCCTCATTTCTTTCGTGAGTTTTTGTAGAAGACACTGGAATTTGTCGAAAAATAATTTGGTCACTTCATTACCTGGAATCCTATATATAGATATAATAACAATATTTTGTTGTTCAAGCTCTACACAGCAACTTTCAAATATAAGTTCTTCGTTAAGAAAATTAAAATCATCTCTTTCCTTATATTGTAGCGAGCTGTTAATAAGAATACAGGAGCCTCCGTGAGTTTTGTTTTTTCTACAAAAACTACTAGCTACATTAAAGTTTTCTAATTTATTTAGAACTGTGATAGAGTCTTCTGTGATCCAATGTTCGTTTAAGCAAACGACTTTGATGTTTCTACCTTCGGAAAGAATAATTTGCAGCTCGTCAATTTTTGCAATTTTATTCTGTAGATAGGTGGCACGCAGGCCATGAATGTTCCAGTGCATTAAGAACGACGAATTATACCTATTTACTGTTTTCAACACGTCTTCCTTTGTTGTATCTTAGTGTTATCAATATAAGCCTACCACAAAATGGCCTAAGTGTGAAACAGTATGTGGGTACAATGTATTGGAAGCACTGCACATATTTTTACACATCTTTTACTTATATACGATGCTAAAGCTCAGTGTTGATAACACCAAGCTGTAATGTGTATTTGTATATTCAGATCATACAAGTCCTTAAGTAAGTAACATTATATATCAAAATATCAATTGTAAGGGTGATTTTTCAAAGGCAATGGGTAGCAGGAATGACAGGTTTATGCACTTCATGGGATTTTAAAAATTATTTTTGAATGAATATTGATCTAAAGGAAAACAATAAAAGATTTTAAGTGAATTTTGGGATGGAGAAAAGGATGATTCCAGGAGGGGTACTGTCAAAGGGGGGTAATGCCTTCCCCAAGTTGAGTGATCCTAGTCTTCATTTTTTTTTATGTCATCCTGTTTTTCTTCGACTATTCTACTACTTAATTGTAGAGCGACAGTAACTTTCTTCAACTATGATTTGTTAGTACAGAGTTATATGTAGTAATTTGTGTATTATTGTAGAATACCATAGGATAGTGTAAAATGTGTAGTATTAAGTGAAACCATTAACACCCACCTGAGTTTATTACTTCTCTGTACAGCACATGTAGAAGCAGCAAAAGGTAACACCTGTATTAAGTATATTGACAAATAAGTTTGGTATTTACTGAGATGAAATCATTAAGTTACACTTTATATTGGTGCAATAGTAATCAAGCAAGTCAATAATGAGTATAATTGTACGTAGCTATGTGATGAAGTTATATTTGTGTCTGTGAATTTAAATCAGTATGATAATGGAAAGAGCAGTTATGGGGTTTTTATTGTTCTGTCTATTTTGAGGCGATGTACATAAAATCTGATGAGTTACTGTGGTGTGGTGTTCTAGAGATTTGTTTCGACCTAGGCAGGGCAGATGTTTATATTTGTCTTTGATGGTGTATTGAAGTTAATAATGAAGTATTATAAGTAATTATAATATGATGTTGATATAGGTGAAATGTGAGATACGACAATATAATTAAGGGCATTGTTGTGTTGTGGTCTTCAGTCTGCAGACTCGTTTGATGTAGCTCTCCGTGCTACCCTGTCCTGTGCAATCCTCTTCAACTGAGAATACAAATGGCAACGTAGATCCTTTAGAATGTGCTTACTGTATTCGGCCCTCGGTCTTCCTCTACGATTCCTCTATGATTCCTTGATGTCTCTGAATGTGTCCCACCAACCTATCTTAGTCAGGATATGACAGAAACACCTTTTCTCCCAATTTCTGTTGAGCGTCATGAAAGTTTACGACATTGCCACCTGGGTGGCACTGCCTATGATTGCTCCCATCAGCCACCACACCGAGTATCAGTTCACAAAATGAGTAAGGACAACAACCGCACTACCTGCACTCCCAGAATGTCTCCAAACCGTGTGTGACCGACCAACATGCTTCTTCGAGCTGTCAACGCCTCGCAACTTCACTGCTCGGGCTCCACAACTTTCAAAGTCAGGCTCTCACCTTCACGTGTGTTCGAGTGGGATTTTCTAGTGGCCAGTGTTCCCGAGACTATTCTCGGATTTGACTTCCTCTCATTTCATGGCCTCCCTCCTGATGTCATTTGATGTGCAGTGTTTCACGCTCCCTCAAATACTTTTATCGAGTGTGTTCTGTTGAGCTGTGCTAATCACAGTGTAATTCGCGAGTGTTTAGACACTGTTACAGAACTTGGTAATACCATTGACAAGTTACATGCGGAACAAGTGCAAGTCGAGAAATTACGCCGTGAATGCCTCAGTGTGTTTCGTGAGTGCTCAGACACTGCGTCCAAACTACAAAGTGCCATTGATAAGTTTAATTCGGAACACGTGCAACTGGAACAGTTACAACGTGAACGGCTCTACCTGTCTCACCAGTTGGCTGAAAATCAATCTGCACTTGACTCTGCTAGACAAGTCCTGGACTGGCTGTCCGGTCCCACGCCGCACAAATCAAAGGTTAGTCACAGTGCTGCTTTGCCTCTTGTTTCCAGTGAACTTCCTCCTACTTCGGAACTTTTGCCTTCTCCGAGTATTCCTCCTCCTCCTCCTCCTCCCCACTCATACGCAGAGGTCTGCAAAGACAATAGCAAGCACTCGGCTCATTTGCATGCTCCACAAACTTAATATTTTGCTCCGTGTACTTAGACAACATTCTAATTTTCAGCTCCTTAGTTGAGAAAACAAAAGACATCTGCAAATCATTCTTCACAGGCTGGCCGAGGCTGGAATCGAGTTGAATGACGACAAACGCCAACTGCATCTCCCCTCGGTACAGTTCCTCTGGTATACAGTCTCCTTGGTGGGCGTTGCCCCCCCCCCCCCCCATCCCCCCTCCTCCCATTGACAAGGTTAACTCGGTGCAAAACATAATGCATTCCTCCACTTACAAAGAGCTTCGTAGGTTCCTCGGCACCATTAACTACTACAGGTGGCACCTGCCCAACGCAGCTGAGGTTCAGTCCCTCCTTACATGTTGCTCGACCGCATCCCGACATGTATATTTTCTCACTACTGACATGAGCGTCTCTGCTATTAACACAGTTCTCAGCCAATCTCATGATGGTGTAATCTCTCCCCTGCAGTTCTTTTCCAAAGAAATTTAACAATGCAAGTACTCAGCCTTTCACAGGGGTCTACAAGGCCATTAAGCATTTATGTGCCAGAACTTGAAGGTCGTGCATTTCACTTTCTTACCGATCACAAATTGCTGGCTGCTGATGATGATGATGAAGCAGTGATAATGATTAGTTAGGGCCAATGGTTAGTGCATCTCTCTTTGCTATAGAAATTTCCTATGGATTCACTCTTACAGATAGCTGGGTACAATTTGTAAGATAGAAAGTGAGAGTATTTTGACAGACATGTCATATTGGGCAGATACAAGTGGTTTGATGTATGATGTTTTTGCTAATTTATTGTATAATACTAGTTTGACAATCTACAATCTTTTATTTGATATATTTATCATTATTTGCTGCTTGGTATTTGTCATCTGTAAGTGAGAAGTGGGGGTCATATTTTTTGTTCATATGCTCTCAGAAGAAGTATGTTTGATTAATTGGTACTGTGATATAAGAGCATAAAATCTAGATTTTGGTACTAGTCAGAACAGATTTGACTTTCAAGTTCCTTCCATTCATTTTTCTTGAGAATAGGGCAAGTAACCTTTTTTGGAGTATGAAGAAAAGATTCCATTCTTTTGCTTCAATGATAGGAGTTAAAATATTTTCCGAATGATACTTGTAGTATAAGTGTGAATACAGAAAATCCCAAAAGTGAGGACTAGACTAAGTATCACAAAAATAATGGGAGGTAAGGATGGGATTAACATATATATGTAGAAAGGGAGTCAGGGAAAGGGGGAATTTTGGGATTATCTGTCAGAGTCTACTGCCATCTTGGAATATGCCGTATTTGATTCAGCTCACATTTCTTCAATGGGAGGGTGTCATGTGATACATGGTTTAAGGGTAGAATAAACAACTTTTATTTATTTTTATCATAAATTACTGACAAAAAAGAGCAAGAAGCAATTAAATGGAAGCATAACACAAATAGTCAAATTAAGTTTTGTCAATTACAGGGATTTTGCATTTTTAAATCCACAATTACATGCTGCCCAAAAGTAAAAGTTAATTACTCTAATGCTAAGATTCTTTCCCTCCCTCCCTTCCTCACAATCTCTCTCTCTTGTTATTTGTTGAGCCATCTCAACCCCCCCCCCCCACCTGAATCTCCTCGTCTGAAATAATACAACAGTACTTATATATACTTACTGCAACAAGCTTTGGTGTTGTTGGCAGTCTTAGTACCCTTTTCTTTATGTGCGCTGGAGTGGTCCTTTCTGTAACTAATTCTACAGTTCCATCCCCTGCAGCTACAACAATCTTAGTGGTACATTTTTCAGTGAGTAATGTCAAGGCAGTAACTCCTGCAAAATCAATAGACATTTATTAAAATTTAAATGATACATTATTTCAAGAAATATATGTTCTAGAATTTCAGATATATGATCTTCAGTCATAATCTCACTCACAAGAAAATAGTAAGTTTACATGTATTTCCTAATTTTCAGTTTTCAACATCAGGATAGTTATAATAACATACTTATTGTTAGCTTAATCCTACATGGAAAGTCCAGTTTGGCATCTCAATGATATAATGAGGATATGTTTCAACTCACCACAAAGACTACCATCAAGACACACACACACACACACACACACACACACACACACACACACACACACACACTCACACACACACACACACACACTCACACATATTTGGTTTCATATGTCTTTAAAAAAATAAAATGAAATAATATTAATAAATAAAAAAAAATACACATTCACAATTCATGCACACACAACCACCATCTCTGGCTGCTACACCTTGAGGCATTAATTATAGAACACATTCTGCAGATAAAAATGTTTGTTTCCAACTGGCAGAGAAATTTATTATTACAGTTGATTTATGTAGAGGTAACGTTAGTATGAGCAGTAGCTAATTAAATTATTTAGTACTAAACTATCACTATCCAATGACCAGGGGTGGCTCATTCTAGAGGGCCAATGATGCTATCAAATTGTATTTCTTGCCTCTCGCTGCAGCACAGCTGAGGGCCGGCCAGCATGTGCCCGGTGGACCCCCCTCTCTTCATCACGCAGCCATGCCGATCACTGAGGGCCAGTGGTGGCTCGCCCATACTAGAGCCATGCCTCTGCGTGGCGGAAGCACATGAGTGCCACTCACAGGCCACCACGTGGTTCGCACACGCTAATGGAAGTCGGTGTGCGTGTGGTCACCCCACGTGGTTACTGCACCGCGCACTCGCCACGTGCGCTGCAGAGAGCATGTGGTCGGCACGCGGTTGTCGGCCATTGCCAGTTCAGCAGCTCCTGCCCCATTACACTGCCTGCTACAGCTAGTGGCTCCACCAGAGAGGTTAGTGCACCGTGCACGCACAGCTGCAAATTTGCAACCACGCGTGACGTCCGCGTCACCTATCCACCTGTGCACGCGCTTGTCGTATTATGCGGGACACTATCCCCATCTTCGGCATTACTCGTCAGTACTCCCGAAATGTATTCACGCTCTCACTCGCACACCACTGACGCAAGCGGCGCGTGCGAGCCACGCTGACAGGGCACGCAGATGCAGGGCTCTAGCCCGTACTACTGAGCTCCTAAGACTGCAGTTCCAGTGATGTCAGTAAGCTGTTTTCCTTTACCCTACCCATCCTTGCCGTACTACTGCTTGGAGCCTGGCGAAGCAGGCCACGGTGAAGCAGGCTGTACCTGCTGCCTCCCACTGCCCACCCCTCAAGCACCTGCCCTCAGGTTCGCACAGTTTGGGACCAGCGCCCCGGGCCCTTAGCACCTACGTCAAAACATATTCTGGAGCTGTGTCATTGCAACTTGAGCGTTAAAATTGAATATAAAATTAATAAAGTAGACTGTTTGCTGAAAATTCCCTTTCATACATCCTCCCACAGTTCATTTTGATTTTGACATCACTGTCAGTACACAGAAGCACAACAATAAATATGAACTTCAGCATGAGAAGAGCTGCTGAACTTTGGTTCGAATCCAAACACCTTAAACCCCCAATGTTTTAATAAATTGTGTCACCACAGCATAAACTCAAATCACCCACCAAAGTACATGGAAAACCAGCAGAGCTGGTGGACCAGGACAACTACAATATTACACACATACAACAATCACCCCCCCTACCAAAAAAAAAAGTAATAAATTGAAAATGTTTATTGCAGATTTGTATAAATTTTTATTAGCTACAGTGTTTTGTGGATTGTGTTAATTACTACATAATTATTATATTTAATACCTTTTGAATGTGTTACCCTTGCCCTTTATTCACGTGAAGTTGTAAGTGCCATCAACAAGGGATCTCAAATCAATTCCATATTTCTGGATTTCTGGAAGGATATTGACACTGTACCTCACAAGTGGCTTATGAAATATCGCCCCAATTGTGTGATTGGATTCATGCCTTCCTATCAGAAAGGACACATTTCGTGGTAATTCACAGTAAGTCATCGACATTCCCCAGGGTAGCATTATAGGTCCCCTACACTTCTTTGTGTTTTTAAATGATTTAGGAGACAATTTGAATAGCTCCCTTAGACTGTTCGCTGATGATGCTGTCATTTATTGGTTAGTGAAGTCAACAGAGGATCAAAAGCAACTGCAAAGCGATTTACACAAAATTTCTACATGGTGTGAAATTTGGCAGCTTTACTAAATATTGAAAAGTGTGAAGTAATACCCATGACCACTAAAAGAAATCAGCTGAACTTCAGTTACATGATAAATCAGTCAAACCTTAAAGTCGTAAATTGTACCAAATACCTAGGAGTTACAATTACAAACAACTTAGACTGGAGACAACACATAATATATTTGCTGAATATGGTTTGTAAAAATCTTTTCTTTATTATTCTTAAGATAATGAATATAGTTGTACAAGATAACCAATTTTAATATATTTTAACAAAATATTAATGGAGATGTAACAGTTCAAATTCCCCAGAAATTCACATGCACTCTGCATACTGTCGTGCATAAAGCCAAACAAGCAATTATATCACATCCAGTATAACATCGACGATTATTAATCTTCACTAATGATCATAGTGGACATATGAGAGTGTTCGTATAAAATTACTTCAAAATCTGATTTAGTCGATCAGGAAAATGTTTGGAAATTTATTTATTTGATGTGGAATGGTCCATAAGCAGTTTCAATGTACATACTGTGTGTTCAGTAATTAATCTACAGTAATTCTTGTGCCACAGACGACGTACGCAGGTAGCGTACATTGTGTGTCAGTGATTATACTCTAAAGGCGACACAGCTGTGACCACCCTGGCTACAGAAATATTCAGCACTGGGCAAGGTCGGCCGACTGACGGACTGAGTGGCTTGCGGCACAATAGTGCAGGTGCAGAGATTAGAAAGCCTAAGCGCCGTGCACAACCCAATCGACCTGATGCTCGGTGGCAGCAGCTAAAGGATTAATAGTTTGAGTTTATAAATAACTATAATTTGTATAAGATGAGTAAAAAGCAGATTTCATGTGCCCTTACTAACACCTAAATCAGTGTGTAGTTATTGGATCATGCATATAAAGAGCTTAAAAACAATGGCATACTGATTATGAATACTCATGGAAGCTAGTTGTGAGTTGTTGTTGTTGTTGTTGTTGTTTTAAGGGGACCTAGTTGTGAGAATAAAATAAAAACTGTAGAAGAAAATATTAATCAGATATTAACCGAAATTAATAAGTCCTGTGTACATAATCTTAACAGAATTACCTTATATGAAAAGAGAGTGGAAACTGTTGCTAGTGCTTGTGATAAAAGATTTCAGTCAGTCAGGAAAACTTGTACAGAGAATAAGAAAGTACTTGAAAATCAAATTGATCAGGTAAAATCAGAACTGGAAACTAGATTGGGCACAGTAGAGGATAAAGTGGAAGGAAACTCTATATCTGTGATGAAAAAGTTTCGGGATATAGATTCTAAACTTATAGAAATCAAGCAGAAAGTGAAAAAGGTGGAAAATGTAAAGTCTAGTGTAGGTGCTGTGGGTAGCAATGTTTCTATTCTTAATTGTAAAAAGTTTAATAACTTTTAACCTCATGGTGATGTGCATCCTCTTGATTTCATTAGGGAATTTAATGAGTTGCCTGAAATTTGGAATGATAAGGAGAAAGTATCTTTTGTAAGGGGCTTCTTGAAGGGTGATTCTTACAGTTGGCCTGCTGGTGTATCAAATTCTTGTACTTCATGGGAAGAATTTAAGAAGTCATTTTTGAATGAATATTGGTCTAAGGGGGAACAACTGAGAATTTTGAGTTAGTTCTGGAATGAGTGAAGGTATGATTCAAGGAGAGGTACTGTTAAAGGGTTTTGCCAATATTGGATCAACAAAGTTAACTATTTAGAGAAAATACTGAGCAGTGAAGTTACTATTATGGGGATGGAAGCAAAATTGCCTCATAGAATTAGGGAGCTGCTCGTACCTGCCCCAAGAAGTAATATGAGTGACTTTTTGGATTATGCAGACAGAGTGGAAAAAATTAAACTACATGTAGAGGTTCATAGAGAGAAATCTGGCAATAATAATCATCATGTGTTAACAGGATGATTAGGTTGAATTATGGTAGAAATAGTGCTAATGATAGGAACAAATGGAATGAGAATGGTCAGAATTGGCATAGGAATGACAGGAGGAACTCTAGAGATAGGAGTTAGGGAAGAGGTAATGGTCCACAGGCCAATAATTTAAACTAAGATATGCTCCAGTTAAGACTTGCCCCTAGATGAGAAACAAAAAAAAAGCCATATGTACATAGTAATGTAAGTATAGATAAAGAAGTATTTAAAGGTAGTAATAGTCATGTAAGTATAAATTCTAAGTCATCTAGCATAAGTAATGAACATACAACTAGTCTAAGTAGAATTGTATCTGTGTCTGGTTTGCCATAGAATTTTGAAAGAGACTTTTGAAACTGTTCAGAACACAGGAGAGTCAAATGAGAGATGCCAGGAGGCTTCTGGTGGTGGGAAATCATTAAGACAGCATGAAGAAATTAGCTGTCTGGCAGTATGGTCAAACATTGAGGATAAAGGAAAGGTGCTAAATAGTTTCCTTGAAGCAAGTGATAGTGGCAGGAGTTCAGGAACAAGTAGTAGTGAGAGTAGTGACGAATCTAGTGATGAGGAAGCTGAGGTATATGAATTTATTTTTAATGATGATGGTAAAGTAGTTAGTAAGAATTAGTGAGCAGGAAGAGACTGCAGAGTTAAGAGCTGGAAAATAGTAGGGATGTGGAAGCAGACCATAATGTGTGTCACTTAACAGTAGCTTCAAATGATTTGTCTGAAATGTATGATTGCTTATCCAGAGAATGATCTGTATTTACACGCAGACAGCTGTCACCACCCTTCACAGAGGAATGCGGTACTTAAAACTCTAGTACATAGGGCGCGCACTATCTCCGATGCAGAGAGTCTACCCCAGGAATTGGAACACCTGAGAACTGTATTTCAAAAAAATGGGTACTCAGAGTGGCAGATTCAGCGGGCTCTCCGCCCAACCACTACAACACAACCTATGGAAACGGATGAAAACACGAGGGAGGATGTAGGCACTGCGTTCGTTCCATATACCGGCGTACTCTCGGGAAAGATCGCCCGCATTTTGAAAAATCACCAGGTTGGAACTGTTTTTTGTCCGCAGATTAAAATTCGTACAATGGTGTTATTTCGACTATTACATTAATTATCAATATTGAATTCTTTGTATATGTTGACTTAGGTGAGATTTTGAACCTATTTTCAGAATGGCCATGAGATTTGATAGTTCAATATATGTTAGAAAAATGTATGATGTACTCATTAACATATTAATTGACATTTAAGATCGCCCTTTGCTGTCAACACAAAGATTGGAGATTTCGTCTTAAAAATATATAAGCCACATCAAAATTATTGTATGTATAGTTTTCATTTTATATTGTGATTATTTTTGTGTACATGAAATGTTTTACTTGTGTGTTTGGTATTTGTAAATTGGTATATTCTATTGTTATGAACAATGTTTAATGTAATGCCATTATTGCCGATGTTATATATTTGCCTCACCGCCTTGCATGGGGGAGTTCGAGTTGGAGTCGTTTGTCAAGTGCACTGTAATCTATGTCACTCTGTTGTTTTTAAATGGAAGTACTGTCGGCTAAGTTCTTGTTCTAAGTTTTTGGTGGAGAAGAAGTTTGATTCAAATTAAAGAAGAAGTGAAAAATTGTTTATATCGAGTATTTATTTCTACCACGACGCCCCAGAAGAATAATGTTGCAGTGAGCAGAACCCCCATACACCGTAACGTTAAAAAGCCGAGTATCGGTAGAAAGGAACTGTAATTACTTATATAACATTTAAATGTTTCACAACGCAACTGCCACCTGGACTCACACTTCTTCGGCAACCTGTGGTTTCCACCATTCTCATGAGTGTTCGCAGTTCGCATAATGCCAGGCTGCCACACTTGTCTGAACATTCGCCACAGGACATCTTCACATCGCTGTAGTTCAACAATGCCGTGCCTCAGCAATGTGATTCTGGCTTTGTCACTCCACAGACACTTTCGAGTGCTCCTTTTTACTTCACTCCATTGTTCGAGCACTCTCAGCTCTTCTGTTCTATGGACAATGCCAGCTACAACATAGACTTTGTGCAAAATTCAAATGTGCAACTGCCTACCGCCAGTTACGCGACCAGCCTCCATAGGCTAGGTGGGCTACAAACTTTTGCCTAGTCTCTGTACCCATGTATGTGCTGAACAATGTGCTGACTATACGAGCGCACCTCCTCATGCAAGTTTGTCTCCAGCTGCCCCCCCCCCCCCCCCCTCTGTACTGGTTCAGCTGCCTCACTCAGTGCATCCTGTGAACAAACTGTACTATTATCCTTCCTACGTTCCCCACAGTTTCATCCACTGTCCCAACTGTGCAAACATGTGTGCCACACAGCATGTGGTACCGTACACCGTCACTTCGGGTGTGCCTTTGCGACACAAACAGGGCCCCTCCACACTCGAACTTTGTCAGGCTTTCAACTGTTGCTCCGGTGCCGCCTGGTGCCTCTGCCACGCCGTGTAACGCTTCCACTACTTCGCCGATCCGATCGTCAACGCCGCAGTGCCTCCGACACTTCCTGGCTCGCCTCCTTCTCTGCTGCCTGCCGAAGCTGCCTCAATTTTCTTTTGACCCCTTCCCCTTCACACTTTCTGCAGGAACAAGAACTGCACAACCCGTTTTGCTTTTTTCATCCCCATTTCAGCAGTGCTGCAAGGAAGTGTAGGTCCCCTTGCAGAGACCCAAACGAGGTGGGCGGGCTGGTCTAGGCGCCACCACCTGCCCTGAAAATTGTAGGCGCCTACCAACTCTCCACTCTGTGCGCACCATCTCTGCTGCAGGCACTCATCGCTATGTCACTGATCTGAAGTCTGCCATAAACTTCCTCATCGACAACTGGTACTGATGTCTCATTTCTGCCTCCTAGACTGTCTCCGAACCCTGTGCGACCGACCAACATGCTTCTTCAAGCTGTCAATGGCTCGCAACTTCACTGCTCGGGCTCCACAGCTCTCCAAGTCAACCTCTCACCTTCGTGCGAGTTCGAGTGGGATTTCCTAGTGGCCAGTGTTCCCGAGCCTATTCTCGGAATTGACTTTCTCTCATTTCATGGACTATCTCCTGATGTCGTTCGATGTGCAGTATTTCACTCCCCCTCAAATACTTTTATCTAGTGTGCTCTGTTGTGCTGTGCTAATCTTAATGTAATACCTGAGTGTTCAGACACTGTCACCGAACTTGGTAGTACCACAGAAAAGTTACACGCAGAACAAGTGCAAGTCAAGAAATTATGCCGTGAATGACTCAGTGTAATTTGTGAGTGCTCAGACACTGCAGCAAAAACTACAAAATGCCACTGATAAGTTTAATTCGGAATACGTGCAAGTGGAAAAGTTATGATATGAATGGCTCGACCTGTCTCAGCGGTTGGCTGAAAATCAATCCGCGATTGATTCTGCAAGACAAGTCCTCAATCAACTGTCCGGCCCCACGCCGCACATGTGACAGGTTAGTCACAATAATGCTTTGCTTTGTGTTCCCAGTGAACCCCTCCTACTTTGGAATTTTTGCCTTCTCCAAGTATTTCTCCTGCTTCTCCCCGCTCGTACACAAAGACAATAGCAAGTTCTCGCCTTGTTTGTGTGCTCCATAAACTGTTGTGCCCTCGAACTCTGCACAAAACAGACAGTTGTGCATTCGTTCAAGTGCTCCACGGGTAACTTTCCTGAACAAGCCCCCTGAGTTCACTGTCCCTGTCTCTACAAGCTATGGTGAAGTGTCTCAGTGTGTGCAAGTCAGTACTCCTAATGCTACTTCTCGCAAATCCTCTGACAAACATTCGCCCAGCGGACGTGGTCCAGAGCACACCTCTCCAGTAGCGTAGCAGTAATTTATCAGTTGTAAGTGAAACCGGCTTCTCTCTAGAAGCTACATATTTTTACTTTTCAGTGCGTTTTCCCTTGAGTGCATTAAATTTATTGTGTGCTCGCGTTTTTGTTTGATTCCTATTCGCGTTAAATATCTGGTTAGTGTATTATTCCGCCGTGTGAATCGCGTCGCGACAGTCGTCTGTCTTTATTTTCTGATTAGAAGCGACATATAGTATTTTGATTTTCGTCTACACTTTCTCGTCTCAATTTGTAAAGTTATACTGTGCTGTCGTGCGTATTGGATTCACATCCGCGTTCTAACGAACAGTTTAGTTTTCCTTTGAACGCATCGCGACTGTAGTTTTTGCTTTTGTTGGCATTGTAATCATGAATAGGGACTGTGACTGCTGTATGCGGATGCAGTCTGAGCTGGTGACACTTCGCTCCCAGCTTCAAGCTGTGTTAACCTCGGTTGCACAGTTGGAAGCTGCGATCGATGGGCGTCGTTGTTGTTGGCCGGCGGTGGGGACCGAACGGACTCCCGTCGTCTCCACCGATCGGCCTGCGGCAGCGACATGCCCTGAAACTGCTAGCAGTGAGGCAGACATCCCACCCGTGGTTGCGTGGGAGGTTGCTCCAGTGCGTGGCAGGAGGCGCAAGACATTCCGGGGGACCGATCGTGAGGCCTCCCCGGTTCGTCTTGCGAACAGGTTTGAGGCGCTGTCTGCTCAGGACGACGTTCCTGAGTCGGATGGTGTCTCTCACCCTGTCACCACCCAGCCTGCAAGATCCGGGCTTTCACAGAGGGTGGGTTTACTTGTAGTTGGGAGCTCCAACGTTAGGCGGGTGATGGAGCCCCTTAGAGAGATGGCTGCCAAGGAGGGGAAGAAGGCCAACGTGCACTCCGTGTGCATACCGGGTGGAGTCATTCCAGATGTGGAACGGGTCCTCCCGGATGCCATGAAGGGTACGGGGTGCAGCCAACTGCAGGTGGTGGCTCACGTCGGTACCAATGATGTGTGTCGTTTCGGATCTGAAGAGATCCTCTCAGGTTTCGAGCGGCTAACTGAAGTGGTAAAGACTGTCAGTCTTGCTTGCAAGATGAAAGCAGAGCTCACCATCTGCAGCATAGTTGACAGGACCGACTGTGGACCTCTGATACAGAGCCGAGTGGAGGGTCTGAATCAGAGGCTCAGACGGTTCTGCGACCGTGTAGGCTGCAGATTCCTTGACTTGCGCCATCGGGTGGTGGGTTTCCGGGTTCCGCTGAATAGGTCAGGAGTCCACTACACGCAGGAAGCGGCTACACGGGTAGCGGGGGCTGTGTGGCGTGGACTGGGCGGTTTTTTAGGATAAAGAGCTTCGGGGAAATAGAAAATGGGCAATCTCAAAGGGTTCAGGTGGATCACAGGAGAAATGTAGATCCGGAAACTATCGGTATAACAGTTGTAAATTGTCGTAGCTGTGTCGGGAAAGTTCCAGAACTGCAAGCGTTAATAGAAAGCACCGAAACACACATCATTATAGGCAGCGAAAGTTGGCTCAAGCCGGAAATAAGTTCAGAAGAAGTATTTTCAAAAGATCTAACGGTATTCAGAAAGGATAGATTAAACAAAATAGGTGGGGGCGTGTTTGTCGCCGTCAAAAGTAGTATTTCATGTAGCGAAGTTGAAGTTGATAGTTCGTGCGAGCTATTATGGGTAGAGGTTGTACCCGAAAATCGTAAGAAGTTAATAATCGGTTCCTTTTACCGGCCTCCCGACTCTGACGATACAATAGCAGAAAGGTTCAAAGAAAACCTGAGTCTAATTACAAAAACGTACCCGACTCACACGATAATAGTAGGTGGTGATTTTAATTTACCCTCGATCTGTTGGCGAAATTATATTTTCAAATCAGGAGGTAGGCATAAAACATCGTCCGAAATTGTACTCAACGCATTCTCTGAGAATTACTTCGAACAAGTAGTTCATGAGCCAACTAGAATTGTAAATGGATGTGAAAACACGCTTGATCTCTTAGCAACAAATAATCCTGAGCTCATAATGAGCATCAAAACGGATACAGGTATTAGTGAACACAGAGCTGTAGTAGCGAAATTGAATATCGAAAGTCCCAAAGTTACCAAAAATAAACGCAAAGTATATTTGTTCAGGAAAGCAGATAGAAACAAAATACATTGCTTCTTGAAAGACAGCTTCCACTCGTTTCTAACACTAAACGTAGGTGTAGACCAGATGTGGCTCAAATTCAAAGAAGTGGTATCGACAGCAATTGAAAGTTTTATACCTAATAAATTAATAAAAGAAGGGGGCGATCCCCCTTGGTACACAAAACAGGTCAGGACACTGTTGCAAAAGCAAAGGAAAAGGCATACTAAATTTAAACGAACACGAAATCCCCAGGATTTGCGATTGTACTCAGAAGCTCGAAATTTAGCGAGGATTTCAATGCGAGATGCCTACAACATTTATCACAACGAAACTCTTTCTCGTAATTTGACTGAAAACCCAAAGAGATTTTGGTCATATGTTAAATATACCCGGGGAAAGTCACAAACAATACCTTCACTACGTGATAGTAATGGCGATCCTGCCGATGACAGCGCTACTAAAGCAGAGTTACTAAACATAGCTTTTAGAAACTCATTCACTAAAGAAGACGAAACCAATATTCCAGATTTCGAATTACGAACAGATGCCGTAATGAATAACATAGAAGTAGATATCATCGGAGTAGTGCAGCAACTAAAATCACTTAATAAGAACAAATCTTCTGGTCCGGATTGTATACCCATTAGATTTCTATCTGATTATGCTGAAGCGATAGCTCCTTACTTAACAGTCATATACAACCGCTCTCTCATAGAAGGATCTGTACCAAAAGATTGGAAAGTTGCACAGGTCACACCTATATTCAAGAAAGGCAGTAGGAGTAACCCACTAAACTACAGGCCTATTTCATTGACGTCAATTTGCAGCAGGGTTTTGGAACATATCCTGTATTCAAATATTATGAATTATCTCGAACAGAACGATCTATTGACCCAAGGTCAACACGGATTTAGAAAATATCGTTCATGCGAAACACAACTAGCTCTATATTCACACGAAGTGATGGGTGCTATCGACAAAGGTTCGCAAATCGATTCCGTATTTCTTGATTTCCAGAAAGCTTTTGACACCGTACCTCACAAACGGCTTTTAATCAAATTGCGTGGTTATGGTATATCGCCCCAAATTTGCAATTGGATAGGGGATTTCTTGTCTGAGAGGACACAGTTCGTGGTAATCGATGGTAAGGCATCGACTAAAACAGAGGTGATATCGGGCGTTCCACAAGGTAGTGTTATTGGTCCTCTGCTATTCCTTATTTACATAAACGATTTAGGGGAAAATCTAAGTAGCTCTCTTAGGTTGTTTGCAGATGACGCCGTCATTTACCGTCTAGTAAAATCATCTGAAGATCAAAACCAACTGCAGAACGATCTGAATAAGATATCAGTATGGTGTAAAAATTGGCAATTGACTCTAAATAATGAGAAGTGTGAAGTCGTCCACATGAGTACGAAAAGAAATCCGTTAAACTTTGTTTACAACATAAATCAATCAAATGTGAAGGCCGTAAACTCCACAAAATACCTAGGAATCACTATTACTTCAGACTTAAACTGGAAAGAACACGTAGATAATATCGTGGGAAAGGCGAACCAGAGACTGCGTTTTATTGGCAGAATCCTTAAAAGATGCAACAAAACTACTAAAGAAACTGCATACACTGCGCTTGTCCGTCCATTTTTGGAGTATTGCAGCCCAGTGTGGGGTCCTTATCAGGTGGGTTTGACGGAGGACATCGAAAGAGTCCAAAGAAGGGCAGCTCGTTTTGTATTGTCACGATACAGGGGAGACAGCGTTACGGAAATGATACAGGATCTGGGATGGGAATCATTAGAACAACGGCGCTTATCGCTGAGGCGTGGGTTACTTGCGAAACTCCAATCGCCAGCATTCTCCTCCGAATGCGAAAATATATTGTTGACTCCCACTTACATAGGTAGAAATGATCATCAGAATAAAATAAGAGAAATCAGAGCTCGAACAGAGAGATTCAGGTGTTCTTTCTTCCCGCGCGCTATTCGAGAATGGAATGGGAGATAAATAGTGTAATTGTGGTTCGATGAACCCTCTGCCAGGCACTTAAATGTGATTTGCAGAGTATCCCATGTAGATGTAGATGGATGTAGATGCATGCGTGCGCCGCCTTACAAAGCTTAATTGCACCATCCGGCTCGCCTGCCCTCACTGTGAAGTTGGCAATGCTGTCTCCCCTCCAGCTCGCATCACCTCGCCAACCACCCGCTCAACTGCGCGCACATTTCCTCCCCACACCAGCGCTCCATCTCCTGACTCTGACACTCGCCGTTTCCATCTCCTCGGTCCCACGTACACCCGCCAGCGCCACCTGTGGCCAACGCGCACACCACGCACTCGCAGTCGCGGCTCAATTGTTCTGCGGCAGCCTCGTTAAGTCGGCCGCTGCCACCGCTGCCATGCCCGCCGATTCGCATGCCCCTAGTGGCCACCTCGTCACCTATGGCTCCTGCTTTGTCTGATGCAGCTTTGCCAGCACAGCCATCCTCTCTCACGGCGTATGCAACAACTACTTCCAGTCAGCCAGCTACAAGTGCGCAGTCCATGGCTACTGCCACTACCTCCTCGCAGCCCCGGCTTCTGTCACACATGTACGGCATGCTGCTGCCACGCCCCGCTCTGCTAGCTGTCACTATGTGCGACCTGCTGTCGCTCCCACCACATCCTCCACGCCTAGTGCTATGCCCTCGCCTGCCTCGCACATAGCTGTCGTCATGAATGGCACAGTTCACAGACTGCGCCTGACTGACTATGTCCCTGTGTTTTCTAAACCGTGCCTCCTGTGTACCAAAAAATTAGCTGCAGTCAACGAGCAATGATCTGAAATCTTGTCAACCGGTGTGATTGAGCAATCTTGTAGCAGTTGGGTCTCAACCATTCACTTAGTAAAGAAACATGATGGCACCTGGCATATGTGCGGGAACTATCCCAAGCTCAATGCTAAGACTATTATGGATCGCTTCCCGATTCCGAACATCACCGATTTTTCCAAATTACTTGCGCATCTAAAGCTTTCTCGGTTGATGACTGCAATCATGGTTACCATCAAATTCCCTTGACCGCTGAGGACATTGAAAAAATGGCTTTGGACTTATAAACTCCACACAGACCTGGCAACAGTTCTTCAGTAAAGTTTTGCAGGACTTAAAATTTTGCTTCATGTACTTACGACAACTTTCTGATTTTCAGCTACTCAGTCAAGGAAAACAAAAAACATTTCTAAATCATTCTTGAGAGGCTGGCCAAGGCAGGAATCAAGTTGAATGATGACAAATGCCAACTGCATCTCCGCTCGGTACGGTGCCTTGGCTTTTAAGTTTCGTTGGAGTTTGTTGCTCTCCCCATCCCCCGTTGACAAGGTTAATTCGGTGCAAAACATCACACACCTTTCTCCTCATCTTCTGCTTACAAAGAGCTTTGTAGCTCCCTCGGCGTCATTAACTACTACAGGTGGCACCTGCCCAACATGGCTGAGGTTCGTGGCTGGCAAGCACACATCAGGTGACCGCACGGTGCCCTGAACGGACCAAATGACAGTATCCTTCAATGCACTCAAGGCATTACTTGCTCAAGCAATCAGGGTCGCTCATCTGCATCCCAACGCGAAGTTTTTCTCGCTACTGATGCAAGTGACATCGCAATCGGTGCAGTTCTCAGCCAATCTCATGACAGTGTAATCTCTCCCCTGCAGTTATTTTCCAAAAAATTAAACAATGCACAATGCAAGTACTCGGCCTGTGACAGGGAACTTCTTGCCGTCTACAAGGCCATTAAGCATTTCTGTGCAGAACTTGAAAGTCACCTCTGTCACGTTCTTACCAATCACAAACCACTGGCTGCTGTGATCAGAAATCCCCTGGCTGACCCGCCTCCTAGGCGCTTCCGCTACCTCGAGTACATATTGCAATTCAAAATGAACGTGTGTTATATTAAGGGCATGGATAATGTGGTAGTGAATTTCCTCTCTCAGATCGATGCTGTCTCTACCGTTATTGATCTCTCTAACCTTACCGTCCTGCAATCTGCTGACAATGATCTCCTTGCTCTCATCTCCAACCCTTCCTCTTCCCTACATCCCATCCGCACCACCTTTCCGCGCGTCATTGGCGAGGTATGGCGCAATGACTCGACGGGCAAACTCCGTCCATTCATTCCCCGCTCTCTTCAACATCCCATTTTCCAGAAGCTACACAAGCTCACGCATCCGGGTGTCAGTGTCTCGACATGCCTGGTGTGTGAGCGTTTTCTTTGGCGTGACATGAGATGGGATTGCCAGGCCTGGACCCACACTTGTGTCACATGTCAGTGGAAAAAGGTCGCATCTCACATCAAATGTTTCCAGCTGCCCCTTGATTCCATTCCTTCCGAGGCTCCGGCCTTCCTGCTCCCGTCAAGTACTGTGCTAATTGTAGTTCCGGTCTGTGGCTCCCGTTCAAGCAAGCAACTCTCGCAACAGATTACACTGCCTCCTCATCGTTTGAGGCCCTACCGCAATGTCGGCTAACTCCCCCTCCTGTACTACCAGACGGGACAAGAGAACTCACTGTGTATGTGATGCCCTCAGTGTGTGCGTGTTACTGCAGGGGGGGGGGGGGGGGGGGCGAGCTGTGTGGCAACACTAGCCTAGCCATTTATTTGAGTGTGTGTATTGACCATGGTCACGAACCAAGTGGTACATCTTCATGACGATCTTTGGTGTGCTTCTTTTGTATGATCCGCCATGTTTGAATCAGATGGTGTCTGTATTCTCTGTTGACAACATCAATAAAGCTATTGTTCTGTAAAGTGTGTGGTCATTGGGCTCCACCATCCTTAGTAACCTCCACAATACTATACCCTATGACTTCTTTTGGTGGGTCTGCACAAAGCAAGAAGTTTACTACATCAAACAATCGGTGCTAAATAATTCAGAAGCTTCCATCTGAAATGTTTCCCCAATGTTACTGCTGAAATTGTTTGAGAATACTGATAAGGTTTAGGTGCAATTGGTGGAAAAGTCTAGTACCTATGTGAAATTTGCAGCATAAAAACAACCTATTTTCATAATTAAAAAAAAAAATAACGTTATTTTAAGAAATATCAATTTTCATTTGGCATTTAGTCTCATCTCTCATGTGTATGAGGGGGGACCCAAAAATAACCGGAATTTCTCTCTAGAATCATATACTTTATTGTTTTCAAATACAACCTTAATCTCCTTCGAAGTACTCTCCATAAGCATTAATAGTCTTGTCCAAACGTTCATTCCAGTGCTCAAAGCACCTATCAAATTCATCCTCTTTGATACCTGCTACTACTTTCATGACACTGTGTTTTATGTTTTCCACATCCACAAAACGCTTTCCTCTAAAGTCTCTTTTCATCCTTGGGAATAGAAATACGTCCGAGGGTGCTAAATCCGGTGAACAGGGGGCATGGGTGAAGGTAGTCATCTTTGTTAAGGCCAAAAAGTAGTGCACGCTGAGAGATGTGTGTGTGGGAGTGTTGCCATGATGCAGGAAACCACACGCCAGAATCCCACAAAGCCGGACATTTTCACGACAAACTTCTGCGAAGCCGTTTCATAATCTCCAAATAGAATTGTTGGTTTACTGTCTGGCTTTCAGAGACAAATTAAGATGTCAAAAAACAGATCAATATCGTTTTCACATTCGATTTAACTTGTGGAGCTTTTTTTAGTCAAAGTGAGCCATTGTTATGACTGTTGTTTACTTTCTGGATCGTATCCATAGCACCATGACTCATCACCTGTAATGATTTTGTTGAAAAAATGTGGATCATCTTTGAATGCGTCCTTCATTTCGAGGCAGGCTTGAACGCGAAGATCCCTTTGATCTCCGGTAAGAAGCTTCAGCACGAATTTTGCTGCCACTCTTCGCATCCCCAAATTGATGGTCAAGAAATGCTGAATTAAGCTCCAGGACAACCTGGACAAGTTCTCAAGTTGGTCGATTGTCCTGCATCGATCTTCACTGATGAGATCACAGATTTTATCTATGTTGTCTTTGCTTCGAGCAGTTGAAGGTCGACTGGAACAGGGATGATCTTCAATCACTATTTCTCCATTTTTAAACCGAGAAAACTATTGGTACACTTGCGTTTTACTAAGAGCTCAGTCTTTGTAGGCTGTCTGAATCATCACAACAGTTTCTGCTGCATTCTTGCTGAGCAAGAAACAAAACTTCACTGCCGCACGTTGTTCGTAAGAACTATCCATAACCTCGTGTCACGTCTGCATTGTACACACATTAAAAGAACTGCCAAAGAAACCACACTTCTCACTGTTGGGTGACGCCGTGTGGCAGAATGACACAGCAGAGCTCTGACTACAACCCTCTGGCGGTGCAATCTGCTACTACAAATAGATTATGTGTAGCATTAAGATTTCAGTTATTTTTGCCCCCCCCCCCCCCTTGTATATCAAGACGAAATTCCGTATGGTAATAAAATAAATTTTAATGTTCTTTTAGAGTTTCTGGATTATCTTATTTTTAAAGCATAAGTAGAAACTACATTAAATAGAAAATTATCATTAGCATTGTTGGTAATGTATCAAGGACACCGCACATCATGCACATGCAAGCATACCCTCTCTCTCACTAACACACACAAATAAATAAAGGGAGAGAGAGAGAACTATATTTTTTCCTATTGAATGTGTTACAACATGCCTTTACTGTACCGTTCTGCTGGATCAGCTCCTTCTTCTAACTTTTTCTTTGGAATTTTTCCATAACAGCCTTCGAGTACAGGATTTACTCCATTATCTGAATAATTTAATCGAATTTTCAAGATATCTCCTGATGTTGTTCCACAATATGCATATTCATCTTCATCATCTACCTGATAAAACAATAAACATTCAAGCCATCTAACAAATTGTTAACTATCATGAGATATGCTGTAATAATATACTACCACAGCACCAAAAAGGACCAAAGAAATCACTGCCAAATTTATTTGAAAGATAACATGTTGTACAATGTACAAAGTACACAGTAGTTTCTTCAAAGACATTTCAAAAAATATTACAAGATTACAACATCTTTGCACACGAGCATATATCGACACTGTTGATATTTTGAAGAAGGTATCTGTTAATTTGTGTGATGTTTAGAGGTCAGCCACACGCACAACTAGAGATAACTAGACATGTCATGACACAGCACTAACAACATATGTAGCAAAACATGTAACCTAGTATGTTGACAGTATATGTGGTATGAATTCTAGCATTTGTGTTGTGATTAACAACAGGTGTATAAAAACAGCAGAGTTTTTATATGACTCCACATTGAGTAATGAGTGCAATTGAAGGCAAAATTCACAACTAATAAGTCAATTGACATTCTAGCAGTTTCTCAGACTCTCACACATGACCAATAATTACAGCATAAACATTAGAAGAAAAAAAAGAGTAGAATGGAATCTTTACAAGCCTTTCAATATGTTCTCCATACAACTGGCTTCGTCAGTGTGCTTATTGCATAATAGAAGATATGTTTTTTTTTTTTTTTTTTCTTAAATAGCCTATTAATATAATAGTACTATGTAATACAATGAGGCTAGTATTAATAACACATTACAATTCTCACATGTATAATAGTAAAAAACATGATTATTTTATTTTATTTTATTTATTTATTTTTATTTTTTATTTATTTTATTTTTTTAATATATATTTTCATGTGGACAGTGCTGTCACACACATATAGGCATACTTCAGAATTCTGTTAATGATAGCTTATTGCAATATTATCTGTGTCACTGCTTAGGAACTCATCAATTGAGTAATATGGCATTCATTTGAACCACACTTCTATGGCATGCTTAAAATTATTCAGTGGCAGATCTCTTACTGTCTTGGGGAGTTTATTGCAGAATTTCATACTAAGCAACTGATGGCTCTTATGTTTCAATGTGAGCCTTGAGTATGGAAGGTCTATGTTACTTATTATTATTATTTTCCTCTTGCATATACCAGGCAACTGTAGATGTACATACTGGGGAGTGTCATTAGTTTCAGGTCTTATGAAATGATTTCTATAACTTTGTCTAGGTGCTAGGCTTAAAATACATAGAATTGCCTTTTTCTGCATTTGAAGATGGTTTTAGAGCACACAGAGTTACCCCATAATAGAACTCCATATCGGAGTTGTGAATGGAAGTAAGCAAAGTATACGGAGATCAGTAAAGTTTTACTGACTACATATTTTAGCTTGCTTAGCAGAAAGAGAGTACAAGCAAGCTTGCTGCACAAGTTATCTGTATGTCTATCTCATGTGAGTTTTGGATCTACATACAGTCCCAATAATATGACATTTTTTGCTTCTTCTTCAAAAGATTTCAAGGTGAAGAAATTTTTTTCAGTTTTTGTTGTATTTATAGTTAGAAAGTTTGCCTTGCACCAGTCACTGCTCATTTCAGTTACTACTTCATCATATTCTGCAACATCCTGTAGATTAACTCCACTTGTAATCAGTGTCATTTCGTCAGCATACAGTACCTTGTTACATGGCATGTGATTTGAGAAGTCATTGATGTATATAATGAACAGGAAAGGTCCTAGTACTAAGTATTTTCACATAGGACTGTTGAATCAAGGTAGCACCAGATTATGGTTATGGATGTCAGTCCTGTATGTCATGAGTAAGTTGACATTGCTGAGGAAGAGGTATTTCAAACATTAACGTCTGTCAGATCTGCCAGTCATACCTGGTGTGAAGAACGGCCTTGCCCTACTATGACTTAAACCGCAGCCACCAAACGGTAGACTAGAAACCAACTAACACGGCCACAACCAAATCCTCCGGCAACTATGAGGCCTCGCAGGAGGACAGAACACAACACGCCATTGTGTTTTCACTGTGGCCTTCCCAGACATGTCATGCGATACTGTAGGGTGAGAAGATGAGTATTTTGACAATTATTATGCTGCAAGACACCAATCATCAGAGCAGCCCTTTCAAGTATGCTGGACATGGTCGCTCTCCAACCCACTGTCGCCGTTCCCAGTTGCCTTATAGAGATACAAGCCATTCGCCTAGCCACCGTGTTCAGAAAAACTAGGCGAGGCGACCATCTACAGAGGTGGGGCCACCACAGATGAAAATCCTCTATGGACAACAGTTGCTAAGATGTCGGGAAATCTCATTGATGTCAACATCGATGGCCAGCCTGTCTGGGTGCTAGTCAATTCAGGAGCTTCCTTCTCTCTATTGTTGAATGACTACCACCACAAACTAAGGATAATTTTCTGTGATACACGAACTGTGCTGACGGTCACAAAAGGAAAAAATGTCCGGCCGGCAGGAACATGTGTCACAAGAATAACTATCAACAACAGAATGCAGCCATTTGAATTTGTTGTTTTAGCAGAACGTAGCCATAATGCCATCCTTGGGTGGGACTTCCTACAGGCATCCCAGGCTGTCATTGACTGTGCAAGATGAGCTACAAATTGAGGAAGACATTTCATCAAGTACACGTAACACCAACTCCCCTGGGTGGTTGTTTGCTCTTGAGAATGTTGAGATCTCATTGTAAACAATGTGGAGAGTTCCAGTCAGCAGCTGAGATGACCAGCTGAACTGTGAAATGATTGCCAATCATAAAAAGCTAATCAGTAGAATGAAGGAAATCTACTCTCCAGCAACTGTCATAAGATTTACAGGAGGTCTTGGTGTACTTTGGATCACTATATTCACGAGCAATCACAACTCATTCTCAAAGGAATGTGTATTGGAACAACTGAACCAGTCCAGGATGGTGAGCTCATGTCATCGATGAAGTGTCATGCTCTACTGTTACTGCCGATAACTCACTAGAGGACACTACTATGGCATTGCATATAGAGCCCGGTCTGACCCTGGAACAACATCAGCAATTGTTAACCATACTACACCAATTTTCAGGTGTATTTCAGCCTAGGCAGGAGGAGAGCCAGATGAAACGGCCCATGATAAAACACCATATCAATACTGGGGATCTTTCACCAATTATCCAGCATTCTTACAGAGTGTCACCAGCTGAAAGACGGATAATTCAGGAGGAAGTGGAGAAGATGTTGCACATTATTCAGCCTCCATAGTCCCTGGTTGTGTACGGTGCTCCTCGCGAAGAAGAAGGATGGCACATGGCATTTCTGTGTCGACTATTGGAAGCTGAACAAAATCACAAATAAAGATGTCTACCCATTTCCATGCATTGATGACACCTTAGACTGCTTGAAAGGAGCTACATACCTCTCAACCATGGACATATAGACAGGTTACTGGCAAATTGAGGTTGAAGAAGCTGACAGAGAGAAGACTGATTTTATTACACCTGACGGCCTCTATGAATTCAAAGTCATGCCGTTTAGACTATGTAATGCCCTGGCCACATTCGAACACATGATGGACAACTTCCTTTGACATCTTACATGCATGACATGTCTTTATTATCTAGACGACATTGTTCTTTTCTCGAGGACACTTGCAGAACATCTAAGCTGCCTGTCAACTGTGTTGAAGTGTGTTCAGACATCAGGACTCTCCCTCAACCCAAAGAAGTGCCTCTTCATCACCAAAGAGAAAAATCCTGGAGCACCTAGTGAACAGAGATGGTGTCCGTCCTGAACCAGATAAAGTAAGGACAGTTATAATTTCGAACTCCTCAGTACCTATGTAATGTGAGAAGTTTTCTAGGGTTGTGCTCATACTACCATGTTTCATAGAAGGTTTTTGTAACAAGGCACATCCATTGCAAGAACTTCTGTGGGGAAATGCCAAGTTTTACTGGGATGAGATGAAACAAAGAGCTTTCCGGGCACTTAAGGAGACTCTAACCTCGCCACCAGTTCTAGCCTTATACAACGAAAATGCGGAAACCGAACTTCACATAGACGCTAGCAGTTATGGGATTGCTGAAATGCTTGTACAAATTTAGGAAGGTGCTGAAAAGGACGTTTGCATATGTCTGCAGGTGATGTATATGCATGTATATGTGTATGTTTGTTTACCTGTCTTCTTTCCTCTAAAGCAAGTTCTTCCATTCCCAGGTTTGGAATAAATCCTTACCCACTCCCTTAAAACCTGCATTCTTTCCTTTTTCCCTATTCTTCCTTTCTCTTTTCTGAAGAAGCAGCCAACAATTGTGAAAACTCAGTTTGTGTGTGTGTGTGTGTGTGTGTATGTGATTTATTTATGTATCAACAAACTGGAGGGTAACAACATTGTGTTTTGTGTTGTGATTACATGTCTGTGGCCACAGACAATTTTGTAACTTTTGGTTAGAAATGTTAGTTCCTACTAGTAGGTGAAACTGTATGGACAGAGAGCAGTCAGTGGGTCTAAGTCAGTGAGTCTGGTATGGTCTGTTGAAGGGATTGTGCAAAGTGATAAACTTCACCAACTATCTGACTGAGTGAGGGTTATACATAAAAAACAAGTCAGGTGAAATTAACGAATTTATTAATCTAACTAACTACTACAATAAAAATAAATGGCACAATAATTACCATTGCATAAAAGAGAAGGGGGCACGCCTGTGATTCCTGTTTTTAAATTAAATACAAGAAAGGGGAAGCACGCCTGTGATTCCTATACTCGTGTCTACATGAGGTGGTTTGCTCATGGCCATGTGGAAGCTTGCTAGCTGCGCCAAGCTGGACTCACCTGCTGCTCTGCTCTGCACTCCTCGGGGCCGACTGGTCGTCGCCACGAATCGCCGGCACTACAGAACCCCCCTTCTACCATTTGGACACGGGCTTGGAAGGGGAGCTAGGTTGCCAAAATTTCTTGCTGGCCGAGCGTGCAGGATACACAGGTGTGCAAATAAAACTAAGGGCACAATTTTCATCGCTTTGGTGGGCGTCTTTTAATCACTGCACCGTGAATCCGTCAGCGAGTTGCATGGGGAGTGGCGGCCGCCACACACTTCCCCTGGCGCTGAAAGGTGACGTCGGCGGTCGTACATTGAGTGTCGGCGTCTGAGGTGGTACGGCTACGAGTGAATACCAAACGCTGCATGCATCGTTTCGTAGGATGCCGGCCAAAGCGCTTGCAGCGGTGGCGGCGGGGGCTGCTGTGTGCGGTTGTCACTCCGTGTGACGTCTGTCAGGCTGGACTCGGCAGGCGCGCGTGCGGCGGGCCACAGCTGCGGCTGGCGGCGCGCGCGCTGCACTGCTCTGATGACTGCTGTCGCTGACGCCATCCGGGAGGGAATGTGGGTAGATGAGGCGGCCGTGCCGTGTGACATATGGCAGCTGATAGACGGAGTCCTGCGCTGCCGACTGCGGAGTCGGTCGTGGGACCTGGGGTGACAGGTCCGGCAGTTTGTCACGGCCAGTGGGCGTGGTCGGCACATAGAGGACGGGCGCGGCTGGTGACGGCAGCAGTGGGGGCGGCGAAGTCTCGCAGCCCGGTGTATCACCTCCACGACTCGTAGGCGTGGTCGGCGAGTCAGGAACGGGCGCGGCTGGTGACAGCGGCGGAGGGGGCAGCAAAGGATCGCGGCCCGGTGTGTCGGTGCCACGGTCCGTGGGCTTGGTCGGCACAGCAGGTATCAGCGGCGGAACAGTCATGCACGCCGGAGGACCCGGCGGTGCGAGACCGGCTGGCGCCAGTGCCCTCGTCGGAGAACGCTCGCGACCGGTTGTGGTCGGCGACTGTTGTGGCAGGGCGGCGGGTGGTGGCTGTGGAGGCGGCGACGCCGAAGTCGGACAGCTGGGCTGTGGAGGTTCCACTGTCGGCTGCTGTAGTGAGTCGGACAGCGGCAGGCGGCCGAGACGCACCGACTTGTCTCTCGGAAGCGTCGTTTGCGGTGGAGCAGCAGGTGGCGGCTGCTGAGCCGCTGGCTGCACCAGTGTCGGTGGACGTGGCACGGTGGCCCCCGGTAGTGGTTCGACACCGGGTAAGACATACACCGGTTTCAGTCTGTGATAGTGGCAGGCTTGCCGGCGATCTCAATCCTGAAGTTCTTTTCTCCGTGTTCAAGAACCTTGTGGGGGCCACTGTACTGCGGGCGCAGAGGAGGTTGCTGGGCGTCCGTTCGCAGCATGACGTGTGACCCTGTGGTGAGGTCCTTGTGGACAAAACTTCGGTCCATCGCGTGGTGTCTGGGCGGGTACCGGCTGCAGATGGGCCATCTGCTGCTGGAGTCGAGTGACGTAATCTCGAGGCGTCGGGAACAGAGGATCATGCGGCGAAGGCACAATGAATTCCCCTGGCAGCGCAAGCAGCTGACCGTAGACTAGGTCAGCTGCCGAAGCATTCAAGTCCAGCATATGCGCGCCGCGCAAGCCTAGCAAGACCATGGGCAAAGCCGATGTCCACGAAGCGTCGTGGCAAGAAAGTGCTGCTTTGAGGGTGCGGTGGAGCCGCTCGACATGGCCATTTGATGCAGGGTGGTAGGAAGTGAACAAGTGACCGGTCGCACGTGATGTGCCGGGGACATCCAAAATGCGCAATCCATGTACTTACAAAAGCGCGCGCGACCGTCTCTGCCGAAATGTCGGTAAGGGGAACAGCCTCAGGCCAGTGTGTGAACCGATCGATCATTATTAATAGATATCGCGTGCCATCTGACGATGGTAATGGGCCTACAATATCGATATGTACGTGAGAGAATCGGTCCTCCGTGATTGGAAAAGAGGCGATTGGCGCATGAGCGTGTCGGCCGACCTCGGCACGCTGACACTTTACACAGGTACGGGCCCACAGTGAACAATCTAGTTGCATGCCCGGCCAGAAAAATTTCTCCTGTACCATGCGGGCAGAGGTGCACGTGCCGGGGTGGGCGAGGCCGTGCGATGAGTCGAAGGCCGCGCGTGGGAATGCCACGCCAAGCTGGACTCACCTGCTGCTCTGCTCTGCACTTCTCGGGGCCGACTGGTCATCGCCACGAATCGCCGGCACTACAGAACCCCCCCTTTTACCATTTGGACACGGGCTTGGAAGGGGAGCTAGGTTGCCGAAATTTCTTGCTGGCCGAGCGTGCAGGATACACAAGTGTGCAAATAAAACTAAGGGCACAATTTTCATCGCTTTGGTGGGCGTCTTTTAATCACTGCACCGTGAATCTGTCAGTGAGTTGTATGGGGAGTGGCAGCCGCCACAGGATGAAATGTGAACATTTGAATTGTGATGGAGACTATGAAGATTTTTGTATAAAATATTTATACTATGAAATGATGATATAAATGACATCTTTAACGTTATGCAAAGGTATGGATATCATAAAGTAATCTCATTCTCTTATTTTTTTTATTTGCAATCATGATTCTTATACCAGTTAAAAATGATAGGTATTGTGAAACGCAATTTCTGTTTTTCATTTCTATCAGTCAATATCATTTTTGTCTTTACTAAGGATGTTACAATATTTTGATAACAGTTTAGCAAAACCAACAATCCCAGTGTAAGATCCGAGGTTTTGGTGTGTGTAGGCCTAAAGCTGTGGCATAAAATTCATATAAGTGGGACAGTTATTTATTATGAACTGCTTGCGATTAAACCACAGTCATAGATGATAGTTTTATTTTTTTTGGGTTAAAGTCAGTACTTCCTATAGTTGTTGCACTGAATTGAATGACAGTGTTGGTGCTATATTATGCATCAAAAGATTTGCTTGGTCAGATAAGAGTATAGAGCAATGAATTATAATTTGCGAAGAATTTTTATATGTGCAGCATCTGAATAGTCTGGGAAGGTAGGTGTACGTTATCCACACAGCAGAGTAGATACAAGATATATGACATTACTGAAGATATTTATGATTAAATATGGTACCCATTTTTTATGAAGTACAGTACATACTTTGTTAATGTATGTTATGTGGCTGTCAATAACAAGATGTGATTGAAATTTAATTGATTCATGTTTGGTAGCATGAACAGTAAAGCCTGATTATTTGTTTTCTTTTACGCCCTTTATTTTCCATGCTGCTTTTCTGTGAACTTTTTATTCTGCTAGTAAAACGAGCCCATTATTTTGTCATGTAGTTACCAGCATTTCTTGTCAATTGTGAAAAGAGGTCAAAATTAATTACAACACAGTAATTTGTTTGTTACTGAAATTAGATCTCAATCTCAGGATGAACCTTGTTGTACAATTGTCCAGCTACCCAATCATACATGCATATTTTGCTCTCATACATGAATTATATGTTTATTTGCACTGTTTCATTAACAAAGTTCATGATTGTTAACTTAAGCAATTCCACTATGTGCTAGATCTGTAGATGTTATTCTGTTGTTATCAATCTGTCACACACTAATACATACATTTATATTCAGTATGACACTCACAATAAACATTCATTTGTTTATTCTTATAATTAATTAGATGACTGTCAAATTATGCAATTATAATTGCTTCTACAACCATACTAGTGATTCAGTTAGGCAGATTATCATTCAGTCAGACAGTCATTCTTATAATGGCACATTCATAGGGCCATACACATATTATCAGTCACTGCCAGGCTGATTAATTACCATATTTAGACTTATGCTAGTTCAGACTAGGTGCTTGCTTTAACCTTTACAGTGCTATGTCAGTCTGAGTGATGTCAACCAGACTGATCATTTACAGCATACCCATTCAAACAGTCTCACTATCATGAGTAGACTTGCACACAGATGTACCCATTCTACAAATTATATTATTAAAATTCTATTTATTTATTTTTATTAGGCACATTTCACATGGAACATATAGCTAAGTCAGTACCAGTATGTTCATCAGTTCCACTTAAGAAAAATGTTTTAGTACAGCAGTCTTGGCATATTTTGCACATGGTAACCTTAAGTTACCAGTAGTATAAGATCAAACTGCATAGTTATTGCTTACAATTTAAGGTCCATGTTGGAATTCAAGAATATAATGAGGATAGTGTGACAGACACATAAAAAAGACACTCATACACAATTAGCTTAGCAAGTAGGACTGCCTCTATCAAATTTGAGCCTCGGTTGGGAATCTCATAGATCCTGCACTGAGAGTACATCATTTTCCTGATGAAGACCATGGTGAGAATCTAATTTGTATGAGTGTGAGTGTCTTTTTAATATGCTTATTATGACTTTGAACTCCTGTCAGAGAGAATTTTATCAGGTGAGAATGTGAACATGTTTAATGTAATTTGGCTTTGCCACACAGTTACTGTGAACGGCTGAAAGCAAGGGGAAACTACAGCCGTTACTTTTCCCGAGGACATGCAGCTTGACTGTATTGAAAAATGATGATGGCATCCTCTTGGGTAAAACATTCCGGAGGTAAAATAGTCCCCCATTCAGATCTCCGGGCGGGGACTACTCAGGAGGATGTTGTCATCAGGAAAGACAATACTGGCATTCTACGGATCGGAGCGTGGAATGTCAGATCCCTTAATCGGGTAGGAAAATTAGAAAACTTAAAAAGGGAAATGGATAGGTTGAAGTTAGATATAGTGGGGATTAGTGAAGTTCGGTGGAAAGAGGAACATGATTTCTGGTCAGGAGAGTACAGGATCATAAATACAAAATCAGTTGGGGGTATCACAGGAGTAGGACTAATAATGAGTAAGAAAATAGGAATGCGGGTAAACTACTATGAGCAGCAGAGTGATCGCATTATCATTGTCAAGATAGATAAGAAGCCAACATCGACAACAGTAGTACAGGTTTATATGCCAACTAGCTCTTCCGATGATGAGGAGATCGAAGAAATATATGAGGTGCTGAAGGAAATTATTCAGACAGTTAAGGGAGAGGAAAACTTAATTGTGATGGGAGACTGGAATTCGCTAGTAGGAAAAGGAAGAGAAGGAAAAATAGTAGGTGAATATGGACTGGGCAAAAGGAATGAAAGAGGAAGCCGCCTGGTAGAATTTTGCACGGAACATGATTTAATCGTAACAAACACGTGGTTTACGAATCACAAAAGAAGGTTGTATACGTGGAAGAGACCAGGAGACACCAGAAGGTATCAGATAGATTTTATAATGGTAAGACATAGATTCCGGAACGAGGTTATAAACTGTAAGACATACCCAGGGGCAGATATAGACTCTGAGCATAACGTGTTAGTCATGAACTGTAGGCTGAAACTGAAAAAACTGCAGAAAGGTAGGAAAATAAGGCGACGGGACTTAGATAAATTGAAGGAAAGGGAAGTTCTGGAGAATTTCAGAGGGAGATTTAGGCAACATTTGACAGAAACAGGGAGAAATAAAACAGTAGAAGAGGAATGCAAAGCATTGAGAGATGAAATAGTGAAGGCAGCAGAGGACAAAATAGGTAGAAAGGCAAGACCTACAAAAAATCCTTGTATATCACAGGAAATACTAAATTTAATTGATGAAAGGAGAAAATATAAAAATGCATTAAATGAAACAGGCAAAATGGAGTACAGCGACTAAAAAATGAGACTGACAGGAAGTGAAAAATGGCTAAGCAGGAGTGGCTAGAAGCCAAATGCAAATCTGTAGAAGAACGTATAAGAAGGGGAAAAGTAGATACTGCCTACAGGAAAATAAAAGAGACATTTGGGGACAAGAAAAGCAACTCTATGAATATCAAGAAACCAGTTCTCAGCAAAGAAGTGAAAGCTGAAACGTGGAAAGAGTACATAGAGCAGCTCTACAAAGGAAATGAAATTAGAGACGATGTTGTAGGAAGGGAAGAGGAAGTAGATCAAGATGAAATAGGAGATACTACACTGAGAGATGAATTTGACAGAGCCTTGAAATACCTAGGTTGGAACAAGGCCCCAGGAGTAGATGACATACCCTCAGAGCTACTAAAGTCTCTGGGAGAGCCGGCCATGACAATACTATTTGAACTGGTGTGTAGGATGTATGAGACAGGCGAAATACCCTCAGAATTTAAGAAAAATGTAATAATCCCCATTCCAAAGAAATCGGGCGCAGACAGGTGTGGAAATTACAGAACCATCGGCTTCATAAGTCATGGTTGCAAAATTTTAACACGAATTATCTATAGGAGAATAGAAAAGCTGGTAGAAGCTGACCTCGGGGAAGATCAGTTTGGATTCAGGAGGAACGTAGGAACCCGGAAGGCAATACTCACTTTACGGCTTATCTTAGAAGATAGATTAAGCAAAGACAAACCTACATTTATAGCTTTTGTAGATTTGGAGAAAGCGTTTGACAATATTGACTGGAATACACTCTTTCACATCCTGAAGTCAGTGGGGGTAAAATACAGGGAAAGGAAAGTTATTTACAACTTGTACAAAAGCCAGACTGCAGTTATTAGACTCAAAGGGCATGAAAGGGAAGCATCAGTTGCGAAGGGAGTAAGACAGAGTTGTAGCCTTTCTCCGATGTTATTCAATTTGTACATCGAGCAGGCGGTGAAGGAAAGCAAGGTAAATTTTGGAATAGGGATTAAAGTTCAGGGGGAAGGAATAAAAACCTTGAGTTTTGCTGATGACATTATAATTCTGTTAGAGACAGCAAAGGACCTGGAAGAGCAGTTGAATGGAATGGACAGTGTGTTGAAGAGAGTGTATAAAATGAACATTAACAAGAGCAAAACAAAAATAATGGAATGCGGTCTTAGAAAATCAGGCGATGCTGAAGGAATTAGATTAGGTAATGAAATAATGAAGGTGGTAGATAAGTTTTGTTACTTGGGTAGTAAAATAACATGCAATGGTCGCAGTACAGAGGATATAAAATGCAGAATGGCAATGGGAAGAAAAGCATTTTTGAAAAAGAGACATTTGCTAACATCAAATATTAATTTAAGTGTAAGGAAGTCTTTTCTGAAGGCATTTGTGTGGAGTGTTGCCTTGTATGGGAGTGAAACATGGACGATAAGCAGTGCGGACAGGAAGAGAGTAGAGGCTTTTGAAATTTGGTGCTACAGAAGAATTCTGAAGATTACATGAGTAGATCGCATAACTAATGAAGAGGTACTGAACAGAATTGGTGAGAGAAGAAATTTTTGGCATACCCTGACTAAAAGAAGGGATCGCTTGGTAGGACACATTCTTAGACATCGAGGAATCGTAAATTTAGCATTGGAGGGAAGTGTGTGGGGTAAAAATCGCAGAGGGAGACCAAGAGACGCGTATAGTAAGCAGATTCAAGTGGATGTGAGTTGCCGTTCTTATGAGCAGATGAAAAGTCTTGCTCAGCATAGAGTAGGGTGGCGAGCTGCATCAAACCAGTCTCCGGACTGAAGACCATAACAACAACAACAGCGCAACTAATTATCAATGGAGATGTATCTCATCTTTACAAGCTTGCTTATTTGGAGGCTTTACCTCCAGGGGCCTCCACTATGTTTTAGTTTAGTTCTGTGATGCATCTTGTGGTGATAACAATAGTGTTTAGTTAAGATGTAAATGTGGCATTTATTAGGGAATCTAACCCTCTAAATTCCATAGTGGTGATGCCTGGTGTTCTTTTTTACATTTCTTCATTCATTTGAAGTAAATTTCAGTCAACAGTCACAATGATTTTGACAGTTCAGCCGCTACTCAGATTCCATTTTGGACCTCTTCAAGTTTTACAAATACCTAATCTGCATAGTTTGACAAGTACATCATCTTTATCTCCGATGCACCAGTTTTTGCAGGCCTTTTCTCCACGCTGCAATGCAGCCTTTATTATGCCCAATGTGCTTTCCAGTGTTTCACCTTTATACAGTGCCAATGGGCAACAGATCATTCTTATGTGTGCATCTAATTCCGTTGGTGTATCATGTGGTCGGTCTACAAAGTGCTAATCGGCCACCACAATTAAACTTTATTCCAACCTCAGCATACAGTGACTTTCCTAACAGCGCAGTTTAAGTTTTTCCTTCAAATTATTCTTTCATGGCATGTCTGCCATGCCATGACCACAGTGGTCATTTCTGCACATCCACACAGCTGACACATCTGGACACATGCGACCAGTTTCATTAGTGCAATCACCCATGTTTTCGACACAACCCGGGGCCTCTACCACGTTGGACAACCGTGCAGTTTCGTTACACCGTGTTTCTGGTCAACCACTCGAGTTTCTGTCCCACCGAGGATATCTATCCCGCTGCATACACTTCAAACCTCAAACTGATCGGCTATCTAAACTGCCACCATTCTCCTTCGGTGCTCAACCACTTGGTTTGCATTGGTGGAACAAATCTTCAAACACTACTCGTTAGATGATACAGCACATTACCTATGCTTCATTACCTATCTCCATGTGCACATCGACAACATCTGTGACTTTGTCACATCGCCCCTGACAACAGAGTGCTCCGTCATCACCAAGCACACCATCCTCAAACATTTTACTCATACCGTGGACGAAACTATCACACGTCACTCAAGAGGAAGCCTTTGCAGCTGTGGTACCATCTATGAATTCTTGTCAATGAGCAAGACATGCCTGACTCAAAACTCACGGCTAATCTGGTCCAATATGCTTCCTCTTGCTGTCCAAAGTGCACTCACTTACATCCTGCAGCCACCCAGTGAGTGCATACGAATTGAAGACAGGGTGACAGGGTCTATGAGGCCCACCTCTGTAAAGACCACAAGAATCAACTCGTGCCTACACCACATGTCACACTTCACCTCCCTGCTGTCGGTGAAGGTCGCTTCCGCAATGAAGACAACACGAAACAAGTCACCTGACTTGGCTCACTGCCCGCATATTGCCCGAGCTCCAGCTTCCCCACCTCCTTCTTCTCCAGTGATGGATCTGCTGGCCGACACCTCTGATGACTCAGACAATGGCCCTCCACCACTAATTCGCTTTCTGCAAGACCAGGTCCCTCACTACTCATACTGCTACTTCCACAGCCAATTTGGTGACGTCACCAAGAAGTACCACCCTCCATGTCATTGTAGATTGCAGGAGGATTAAGGTGCCACCCCATGCTGACAAGGACAGGCACCCACACATCGTTCACTGAGTTCGTGACATTTCACTTGCCAGCAGTCACTTATACATACCTACTCAGTTTCAGGTACACACTTTCTTGTGGACACTGGTGCGGATGTGTCAGTCCTTCCCACATCCGTGTCCACAGGTCGACTCTGCCCACATCACCCTGCTTCGGGTCATCAACGCCAATCAGCTGACGAGCTGAACAATTGTGGCCATCGATTTTTTGACCCACAAAAAACTGTCACTGGGCGTAGTGTGCAACTCGGAGTTTAATCACCCCAAAAACTTTCATTTTTCATGTGCTCCATCAAACCCAGGCTCTAATGACTTGCCCATGCTTGTCAAACTTATTTGCAAGTGCATTGATATGGTTGGCCAAATTCACATTTCAAGTACAAGTGGTATGCAGAACATAAATAAAATACATGTTTCACCTATGACATGAAAGGGATGGAATCGCTCGCCATCTGGACTACACAGAATCTAAGCTTTCCTCAGTGATACACACAGTCAAGACGTTTCGTAAGACTTCTTTGGATAATCGCACTCTGGTTAGTACTTGTACTGCCTCCACAAGTGTTATCAGTGATGTCATGCCCGTGCGCATGTTTGACAGCACATGTGACAGCTCAGTGTTCCTACCCCACTCCTCAAGTGGACGCTTGTCAACAAAACTTTGGTTCCCATGCCAACACTGTGTTTAGGTTTAACTCAGAAGACTATCTATACACACAGTGAAAATATACTTAATTCGATTACTGATGAAATCTCTCCACTGAGATGCTAAATATTCTTCAAGACAGATTGGCTGGCCAGTACTTACATTAGTTCTGTACCGACGACAGTCACAAAAAACACACACATGATGATGGAAAATAAATAAATAAGTTGGATACTAGCTTTCTGAACTGTGTTCCTTCATCAGAAAGGAGAGGATGGGAGAAAAACGCAACAGGGAAGAGGAGGGAAAGGTTACTTACAATCTAGTGCGTGAAGTGACTTCCACATATCACTCATAATCACCTCATGGGCTAGGTTGTGAGTAGCCTATTCATTCTATTCCCTTTTTCTTCCCTCCTATGTTACCTGATGAAGGAGCACAGTTCAAAAAGCTAGTATCCAATTTATTGATTTATTTGTCTCCATTTGTGCTTTATGTGTGACTATCAGCGGTGTAGAACTAAGGTAAGTAGTGACCAGCCAATATTTCTCTTTTGAGGAACGTACTTAATTCATTAGACAATAAATTATGGGCCACTGTATATTTAGTGATATATAAAAGGCATTTGACTTCGTAAATCATAATATTCTTTTAATGTTACGGCATTACAGGAAATGCTGCAGACTGGTTCATATCATCTCTCTGTCAGGAAACAATAGGTGTCAATAGTAAGAGACATGTATTGAACTATCGGGCCTCATCCAACTGGGAAATAACATGTGAGGTACCCAAGGTTCCATCTTAGGGGCCCTTCTTTTTCTTGCATATATCAGTGATCTTTGATCAGCAACATTACTGAATGCCAAGTTTGTTTTGATTGGAATAAATAGTAATTCAAATATAGCTTTAGATAATATGGTTAATGAAATTTTCAAGCAAATTAATACAGTAAATGTTCCTAGTCAATTCTGTCACTAAATCATGAAAAACATGCTATATGCAGTTCAGAACCTGAAAAAGTCTTCCTGCCAGTATACACCTGAAGTCCAACAAGAAGATGAAAGAAGTTGACAGTATTAAATTCTTAGGATTGCAGCTTGATAATAAATGTAACTGTGAGGAACATACTACAGAAATGCTAAAGCACTTAATGAAGTCTCCATTTGCTATGTTGTCAGATGTAGTAGATTTAAAAATAAAAAAGCTAGCATATTGCATGCACTTTCATTCCAAAATGTCCTATAGGATTACTTTCTGGGATAGCTTATCAGGCTAAGGTAAACTTTTCCAAGCCCGAAAATGTACAATACGAATAATTTGTGGGGTCAACTCAAGAACATCCTGCAAAGGGCTATTTAAGGAACCGGAGATACTAACCATTGCTTCCCAATATATTTATTCTCAGGAAGGTGTCTACTTTTCATCAATACACATTTTCAATAACATGGCAGATGGCATAAGAATGTAACTCACAAGAAAGCTCAGTTTGAAAATAGTGTAAAGAATTCTTTGGTGGTCAACTCTCCCTACCTCCATTGATGAATTTCTTAGCAGAAGCGACTGATGTGTATATCTTTTTGTATACAGTATTCACAAATGTGAATATTAAGTTCAGTCTGACTTTAGTAGCAATCTTATGCAATAATGTGATCATTGTAAATAAGTGTTATAAAAAAATAAAAGCCTAAGAATTATCATATGCACCTAGTGTATTCAACATTTAGAATGTAGTAATACACTTTATGTCCTTTTAAAATATTATTTTCATTGAACAATTCCACAGCCACAAGGTAAATCATATTTGTGATATTTTTTTAAAGTATTATTGTGTATTTTGTTTTTTTACATGATCAACATCAAAGAGGATCTTCTTAGTTTGGATCAACTGGAATTAAAGTACATCTATTCTAATGTAATCTAAATTACGAATCATATTACAGAGCTTACCACACTACAGATCACAAGCCTCTTTAGATTACCAATCTTGATATCCACATAACTAACATGCCTCTTCTTGGGTTCCATTTTCCACAGTTTTAATGTTGCATCTCCACCACTTATAAAGTTGTATGGATGCAAGCTGGTTGGGCAAAGAAGAACTGCATCACCAGCTACTCCATGGCTTGCCGGGCAGCCTGTTTCAGAAAAGAAGAGTAAAACAGTAATTGTAAGAGGGTATTTACTAGAGGACCATGCTGAATCATTATGTAAATGCATAAAAATGAAAATTGAAGTACCAATTTTTAATATTAGTTATACAATACCAATGACATTTATTTATTTAAGCATTTACTTCATCAAGTAATTGAGATGCTGTATTAATTTAACACACACAATATGGTGCAGTAAAATACCGGGTGTCTCACAAAAGACGCCTGCCAGGCATCCGCGGATCACGCGGTACGGCTTCCGGCCGCCGCCACCGCATCCATCGGCCATGGCAGCACCCGATTCTCAGACTCCATTGTGCCGTGGGCACATACACTTAGTTAAAGTCTGAAAAACATTGCCATCTGAGTAAATTAAGTTTGCCTTCATGTTCAAAATGATGTCCCTCTATGGAAAGAGCAGCCTGACATCTCTTGAACACATTTGTGAACACCCGACGAATTTTGGCTGCCGAAATTTGGGAAATGACTAGTCAAATCCTGCCTTCCAATTCTTCAAGTATATGGGGATTGCTTGCATACACCTTATCTTTTAACATTCCCCAAAGATAAAAATCACAGGGATTTCGATCTGGAGAACGAGGAGTCTAGTCAACTATCCTATCATCAAAAACACTTCTATTGCTCCCATACAAGCATGTGTTGTCTTGCATTGTCCTGAATGAAATAACCTTACAGATTTTCATTGGGTGAAAGTTCTTGAAAAAAATGGATGCAGGATATTGTTCACATACCTGTCAGAATTTACTGTTTCATGAAAAAAGATTGGCCCAATTATTTGCCTCGCACTAATTGCACGCCATACTCCAGTTTTCACATCATGTAGAGGTTGTTGATGTAACTCATATGGATTTTCTGAGCTCCAATGTCAATTGTTCTGCGAATTTACATAGCCTGACAAAAGCAGCCATGCTTCATCAGAAAAATAAAGCATCTCACGATCAACTTCCCCATCATGCACAGACTGTAACAGCCAGTTACAGTAATAACGTTGAGCAACAGTATCTGAGTTCGTGAGTTGAAATTCGTGGAGTTTCGCAAATGTGTTCAAGATATTTCAGGCCGCTCTTTTCATAGATGGACATCATTTTGAACATCTACTGTAAATAAAGGTAAGCTTAGGTTACTCAGATGACAATGTTTTTTAGACTTTAACTCAGTGTATGCGCCCGCGGCACAATAGAGTCTGAGAATCGGGCGCTGCCGTGGCCGGGAGCCGTACCGTGAGATCCGTGGACGCCTGGCAGGCATCTTCCGTGAGACACCGTGTATATTAAATGCATGTCAATAACAATGATTCATATGCACCAGCTACTACAGACATGTTTTTTTTTTTTTTTTTTTTTTTTTTTTTTTTTTTAATGTGTACACAAGCTTATACAAAATATACACATAGGACTCATTTTCACACATTTCCTTGGATAGTGAAGTACATGACACTCAGCACAATTAAATAACAATTATACTTATGCATCAAGTACAATTTTCATGCCTTTTCTTCTCATTAATATGAACACAAGTTTACACAAAATATTTATGTATGACTCAAATAAGTAAGATTCCTTTGAAGTACATTAAAATGCCAAGATCGCAATTAATTAATTTATTTTTCTGACAAGTGGTTTTGATACACTTAGGGTACCATCACCTGGTCACTTGTGTCCTATGCTTTCTTTTCATTAAGGCACACGCCATTAAAATGGTACATCCATCATAAAACTTTTAACTTTTACAAATGGCACATCAAACGAAACATTTAAAATATATAAAACATGTTCACCATTATGTGTCATGTTGACTGAGCGCCTTCCTTTAAACACATTTACTCGGACAGTACCCTACCTTATATTGTTGTTGATTTCCTTTTATCAAGTCATAAAAATTACATAATAGTAAAAAAAAAGTCATACAAAAGTTAACCAAAAAGTTTTTAATTACACATAAGAGCAGGAAATATATTTTTAATTCATGTAGATAGATATTCATTTACTGTGTAATAGCATCGGGTTTTGTAAATGCATTTTTAAAGCCACTTAGAATTTTTGTGGTTTTTTTATTGTTGTGGTGTGATTGGGAAGTTTATAGTAAAGTTTCTTTCCCATTTGAGATGGGCTTTGCTACAAATGTGCATGTGAAGTCATTTTCATGTGAAGTCTATAACTCCATACCCTTGTACTAATGTAATATGTTATAGCTAAAAAAATTTGCTTACTAAATTATCAGTGATATATTTTCTGCCATGCAAGTCTGTAACTCCATGTTCTTGTAACTAATGTAATATGTTATAGCTAAAAAAATTATCCATGATATATTTTCTGCCATGTAAGTCTGTAACTCCTCATGTGCTTGTAACTAATGTATTATATTATAGCTAAGAGAATTTGCATACTAAATTATCCATGATAATTTTAAGAACTATATTTTCAACTTACAGATATTCTCATTAATTTAAACAAGTACCATTATTTTTCTGTTTGTAATTATTTTTGCATCTTGTTGTAATTATTTTTGCGAATATTTTTCTGCCATGTGTAAGAAAGTCTGTAACTCCATGTCCTTAGCCTTAATTTAATTTTTATAGCACTATTTGCCTTATTGTACAAAGTACAAAAACTGTTTTATTCCTAGTGACTTGTCCTATATCACTGTGTGCTCTACTGTACAAATGTTTGATCTACAGGACAAATAAAACCAAACTAACTAACAAAACAAAACTCTTGTGTGTACAGAGCTAGAGAGAGTGGTTAAAGGAAATGGATGGTTTTATAACTAAAGGGGGTATTAGATGAAAACACGCCGTGAATGGTATAGCCATCAACAGTAGAATTGGTGGAACTACATGGTCCACCGTGTTATCTGCAGTGGAAAACAATATTTCGTGGTAACAACTAACAATGGAATTTCTTGGCATCACTATGTCACATTTTACCTCATTGCTGCTGTAACCAAAAAATTCAAGTTAATTTGTATTTACTCGTACTTCATTTCGAATTACTACAACTTCCTCGTTCTGTTGTGTTTTCTCTTTGCTCTTTTTCATTTCTTTTCTCATAGCGTTAAGATAAAACCTATAAATTTGCAGGGGTCAAATACAAACTAAGAATCTGCATACCAGTAAATTCCAATTACATTAACATGAGTTTTATTACTTTATAAACACAATTAGTCAAATGTGACTATAGGTAATACTAGTTGCACAGCGTTTTATATTGGTATGTTGATGAACCAGCTGTCTGCCAGGATGAATGGCCACCGCCAAACTGTAGCAAAAAGCAAAATAGACCATCCTGTTGCACAACATACAGCTGAGCACAGAACTCTGGATTTCAATAGCTGCTTCATTACCCGAGCCATCTGGATCCTCCCCTCCACCACCAGCTCTTCTGAACTGTGCAGATGGGAGTTGTCCGTTCAACATACTCTACAGTCTTGAAAGTATCCTGGTCTCAACCAAAGATAACTTCCCATCCCTGCACCTTATGACTAACATCTCCCCCCCCCCCCCCGTCTTTCTTCCCAACTCAATATTCTGTATCTCATGTCTTCCTTGCAATTGTGTGTCACCACTTACAATATCCCCTTACTTAATTACTTTTTATTTTTACTTTTTTTCCCCTATTTTTCCTAACTGTATTTTTTCCTTTTTTCCAATTTTTATTTATCCTTATTATTCTTATCATTCATATTCCTCCACTTCCTCCCTACATTCCTCTATACACCTCCCTTTCACCCTTCTGGCCTCTTCCCCTTACTGTATTCATTGCAGCAATTCGAATTTCTGCCTATCAGGATCTTTAAAATCTATCATGCAATGTGGAACTTTCCATCCACAATTTTAACCAGCATGCTTCCCCCTCCACTCCCCACCTCACTCACAGTCTAAATGCTTGTGTCACTGGAATGGCCGGACATGATGTTTGTGAGTATATAGTTGTCTAAGTGATTGCATGAATGTATGTGTTTCTTTTTCTGACGAAGGCCAGGGACAAAAATTTAAGTTGTGTGAATGTGATTATCTATTTTAATATCTGTCAGCAGCTCAGTGAGCCTCTATAGAGTGAGTTGTTTTCTATCCTCCATTATTGACATTCCTATCAGATTTTCCATTGTTAAAACAATACTATAATTAGTTACATAAGAATTGTTTGGAAAGTACATACTGACATAATAAAATTGAAACACACAAACAAATTACTATTTGTGTGTTTCTTTAAATGGTACTTACTGTACAAGTTAGACTAAACCTGAATTAAATTTTTTGGGAAATTAAAATTGTGTGTCAGGCTGAGACTAAACTGGGACCTTTGCCTTTCACCAACTGTATACACTAATATGACTCGTGCTTCATCTTCACAGCCTTACTTCCAGCAGTACCTCACATCCTACCTTACAAACCCCCTACTAACCTATTACTTAATGAATGTTTCGCATTTAAAGCAACACTCAGAAGTGAATTATGCTCATTAAGAAAGGTCCCACTGTATAGACAACTGGAAAAGAAATATACCTTTTTTTTTTTTTCTTCGAATTTTTGGGTACTTAATGTATAAAGTTCTTTTACCTACTGATTGGGTCCTGAAAAATGTTTTCAGTCTTTTCCCTTATTCATCATTAACAAACTGTACTATAAAACAAATTATGGTAAATTCATGATGAATGTTACAAAAGGAACTTAACATTGACTATATTTCACTTAGGCATTTGTTTTTGTATTACTGAACCCCTAGTTACATTATAGTGCAAGTACTTCCTCCCGAGACAGTGACTCCCCCCCCCCCCACCTCCTGGGTGTCGCAACCCACAGGTTGAAAAACACTGGCCTTGAGCTCTAAGTCTCATCACTAAATCTTTTTGTTCCTAAAACAGCAGCAATCAGTTGCACATAAATTAGTTTTATTGGCCAGTTTTGGGCACTTAAGCCGACACAATAGCCAGGAGTGCGGGGCACTGACCACAACCCCTTCCATACGGCATCCGTTTATGCCTTTGGGAGGAGGATGACGTGGCGGCTGGTCAGTACACGATGGATCCTCGAGTCCTGTGTGGGCCTGAGAGTAGTTTGGGCACTAAGTGCCCTTCTTCAGATATATATTGCCACCTTATATGTTCAATCGGAGACAAAGGACAGTGTCCTTCAAGCACATTCAGACTTCAGGCGGAACATGAAAGGGTGCAAATATATGTCTGAAGAAGGGCACTAAGTGCCCAAAACCAGCCAATAAAACTAACTTAAGTGCAACTGGTTGTTGCTGTTTTAAAAACCAAGTGAAAACAGCCGTTGTGATGGACAAAACACTGCTAAATCTTTTTTTTTAGTCTCCTCTTTGCCTCTACAGTATAGTAGCATATCTGCTCTCATTTTGTGAGTTTTTATTGTGCATTCTTGTTTTGACATGTTCAACATCCAAGAGTATCTCTTCATTATGGATCAATTGATACAAAATGCACATCTGATCTGATGAAATTATCTAAATTTCAGTTTCTAAGTTTACACTGATTACATGATTTTTCAAGTCTGTAGACATCAGTCGAGAATAAATATATTTCTTGGTCTCAAGTTGAAATTTCTAACTTCACTTTCTCCTCTCCCTCTTACTTTTTTTTCAATATTTATACTAATGATGTCTGGTTTGTATCTTACCGCATAGGGCTTCACTTTCCTTGATGTCCCACACCACAACATTGCCATCATCACGTCCTCCAAGAGACACGAGGTAATTGCTGTCACATGAAAATATGACTGATTCTACACGTACTTTGTGAATTTCATGTTTGGCAACAAGTTTCAGGGTGTCAAATTCCCATATCATAACTGTTGCCTGAAAGTGAATAAAAATATTTATTCTGTGTGCTAACATTACATCTTAGTCATACTTAACATAATTTCGCTACTTTACCTTGTGCCCCATATGATTTACTTGTGCTGAAGCAACATATTTTCCTTCTTTAGACATTGATATGGCACATATAACATTAGTATGGCCTGTCAGAAATTGCTGAACTTTTGTCTTCCAATTCTGTATTACAACTTTGCATCCAAGGGGATACACTATGTGTTCACCACCTGGATGAACTCGCAATCCACCAGGAACAACACCTGAGGGGGGAAATCATGATCTTCAAACCATTAAGAACATAAATAACAGATACGGTGTATTTATTCTATGTGAAATTTACTACATTTCACGTTGTCTACAAACTTACTGCACTGTAGCTAATTTGTGTGTCACAAAACATACCTCCCCCCTGAAAATAAATAAATAATAGAAAACAAACACTCTTAAATACAGAGTAGTGAAGGCATCCTTGGGCAAAATAACTGCAAGAATATAATGACAGATGTTCTTAAATTGGAATTAAACTCAGATTATTTTGTTATTTTCTGACTGGTTTCAAAGTCACCTAATTATATTTTGAGCCGATAGAATAAAAATAATATATTTCATTACTCTGCAAAATAAAGGCAAATGGTAAATATGCAGAAAATTAGAACAGTCTAATGGAAACTAAACTTTTTTTACAAGACTTGATGCTTAGCTTTGTAGATATTATCACTATTTTGTATTCAAAATAGACAAATATTTACTGTTATTGTGTATTATTTAAAATGGAAAAAGAAACATTAAAACCACAATAGGGGCTATGACTAATACACAGGAAGAGGGTTGTTTGTAGGATGTGAATCCACATGTTGGCGTTGAGACATGATGTCAGCTTGTTGTGTCATGCTGTCATCATTGTGTAATAATTTTGAGATGTTTTTGTTTACAGGTGGTGTGTAGGCATGTTGTGGCATGCTCTTCTGGCAGAAATTAAATGGTTCATCGTTTCTTTTGGTTGTAATGTCCATATGGTGTGAGACATTCTTCATATTTGTGTGGTGTGGTTGCTTTTCTTGAAGTTGTTTTCTGTCATGGGTGCATTACTATGCATTTTAGTAGTGTGATGTTTCCGGTTTAGTTCATCTTTGTATAATTTCACATGTTTTATTGTTCTGTTTTTGTTAGGATGGCTAATCAAGTGGGTTTTTAGCCCCAATGAAACCACTTGTATTCAAACTAACAATCTTTTATCAGTGCCGGCGCAAGGCACTTGCGAAACGCACAGGGCGGCACTTTCCGAGGGGTGGCAAATCTGATGCCGCACCCCCTTTTTTTTAATTTTTTTTGGGACAAACTCAACATTCATGCCCAAGAGGGGATTCGAAACCAAAGCTCGGAGGGAGCGTCTTTGGGAACTATGGCATGGCTTCTCGACTTCCTGCCGGCCGCCCCTGTTGAACAAAGCCACTGTGACAGCACTGTCATATTAACGCCGGAGGAACAGAAAGGGGTAAGCAGTCTTATCTGTTCACAAACATTGAAAACGGTTCATTTACGTTAACTGCAAGTTCATGTTGTGTGGGATTAGCCGAGCAGTCTAAGGCGCTGCAGTCATGGACTGTGCGGCTGGTCCTGGCGAAGATTCGAGTCCTTCCTCTGTCATGGGTGAGTGAGTTTGTCCTTAGGATAATTCAGGCTGAGTAGTGTGTAAGCTTAGAGACTGATGACCTTAGCAATTAAGTCCCATAAGGTTTCATACACATTTGATGATGTTTGTAAATTCACAAGACTTATTAAAATTAGCTAGATTTCTTGAATCAGGTTTGACTACATCTTTGAGCTGGTGCCCAGAGACTGTTTTGTACAAATCTGTAGAGAAAGTCACCAATAAAACGTAATTTTTGTTTTTATTTTCCAGATCTACATAGATTTCAGGCACAGTGTGGCTATTCTCAATGCTTTGAGTTATGTTTACATCTATTCCGTCATGCTGAACGTAACTATCAACATGATGGTTTAGATGTAATTACATATTAAAAGCTTTGAGACTGGCCACTCACTGGCCGAAACAAATCTGAAAAGTAAAAACAAAAATTGCGATTGATTGGTGACATTTGCTGCAGATTTGTTTAAATAAAATTCCACAAACGTTTTGTAAAAAATAATTATATAAAAAAACGGGTGGGGCAGCAATTTTGCAGCTCGCACGGGGCGGCACTTGGGCTTGCGCTGGCCCTGCTTTTATTATGCACACTAAAGTAAATTACATGCAACTACTCAGAGATGACCATTGGGCAGAGGAGCTGTCAATCCAAAGATGCCAAGTTACAGAGAAATGGCATTATCAGTTTGTAACACTATCAATGGCATTGGTGGCGATCAGTTGCCATACAGCCTCTCCCCCCCCCCCCACCACACAGTACGGAGTACGTCTTGAGCAGGAGTGGGAGGGGGGAAAGTGGCACAACTAAGGTGTCGGGTGCTGCCTGCCTCAGCATGCATATAACTGTCAGTTTGATAGTGTCCAGAGGTAGGGGCGTCGGGGGCAGGTGTCGGCAAAGTGGTGGCACACACACGACGAACTCGGCCAGGCATCGTGGGTGGTGCATAGTGTGAGCAGGGTGCAAAGATCCTTGTGAAGGAGCCAGCAGGGCACAGTTGAGTACCTCGGATAGCAGAAGGAGGAAGGCTCGAATGTTGCGTAGATTCATCTCAAGGGGCAGGGGAATGTTAATATTCATCTCGGGTTCGCAGCGGATACCATCGTCAACTGAACACGATATTTCGGCAGACCAACTGGCTGCCATCTTCAGTTGAGTGCGCTGATTACACTTACTCGCCGGAAAGTAAGCCAGCGAGTAAATGTAATCAGCGCACTCGCCTATAAATGGCAACCAGGTGGTCTGCCGAAATATCATGTTCAGTTGACGATGGTATCCAGCTGCAAACGCTAGATGAATATTATCGGTTATTACGCCGGGAAAGTCTATGCAACCACGGCAGGGGAATGTGTTTCATCAGATGCCAGTTAGAAGGAGAGGAAGAGGAGAGGGTGGTTGAGGACAGGTACAGGACAAAAACATAGTAGTCCAGATGACAATCGAAAGATCAGTGGCAAGAGAAGGGGGAAAGGAAACAATGAACTCGAGGGCAGGGGAGGACGGAAGGGGGCAAGTGAGAAACCCCAGCAAGGAAAGGAAGGAGAGGGGGGTGACAGTGCAGAGGATGCGGGAGAGGAAACAGAAGGTGCACCCGAGCGGGAATGGGTGGGGAGGGACAGAGGGTGGTTGGGTGAGGGAGAACTAGTGTGATCTGGCTGACGCTGGAGAGGGAGGGATCGGGATCGATATGAACTGGCTTGAGGTGGTGTACAGATACACTCACAGGAGAATCATAAATAACAAAGGTGTTCTCACCCTGGTTCAAAACCTGATGGGGGCGGGAGTAAAGGGGCTGAAGGGGGGGGGGGAGAGGGCAGATGGAGTCATCCAGGAGGAAGAAGTGTGAGCAAGACATGAGGGACAGGAGGGGAATGACAGGGAGGAGAAGGTGGTGAGAGTGTAGAGCAGTAGATTCTGATTCTGTTGATGAGTAACGGGTCAGGAAGGGGAGAAGGCGGCGAGGGCTGGACGAGTTCAACGGGGAGGGTCAAATTTTGGCCACAGACAAATTCCACTACCGTGCCCTTCAGGTCATCCTTATATGTAGAGCGGAGTCCGAGAAGGATCAGGGGGACAGCCTCGAGCCAAAGCGAATTGTGACACATGAGGGAAGCTTTGAGTGTTCAGTGCCAACACTCAATTAAACCATTTCCTTGAGGGTAATAATCCATGGTGTGAATGTGCCTGATGTTGAAGAGGTTACATAAATCGGAAGGTTGTGTGTTCAAGTCACATTGGGGTCACCAGTATGGGGAATCAAGTGGGGGTTTTAGCCCCAATTAGACCACATGTATTCAAACTAACAATCTTTTATTGTGCACACTAGAGTAGATTACACACAACTACTTAAAGATGGCCGGTGGGCAGAGAAGCTGTCTGCCCAAAGATGCCAAGTTACAAAGATATGGCATTATCAGTTTTTAACACTATTGACAGTGTTGGTGATGAGAAGTCGCCACAGATTAATAAGTTTAATTCTTTCTCACTGCATGATGCACTAGAGAGAGACTAAGTTGACCATGATGAAATTTCTTTAGCTGCTTGACATTATAGTTGATTGTGTTCATTGTACAAGACAGTGGCGGCGCTAGACAAAAACTGGGCGTCGGCAAACTCGTCTTTGCGAGGCCCTTTCAGTTTTTCAGTAAGGAAGAAAATGTTAAATAAAATGAGCTGAATTATACATCAATGATCATTATACTAAAATTTTATAGGTACAATATAAAGTATTATTGCAATGACAAAAATTACAATAAACAAACACAAATTAAACTAGAGAAACTTTTCGGCCTTTCGCCACACTGAGTTTTTTTAAGATCACATATTAATTAATACTAGCTGCTATTTGGGCATCAATTGATAGTACTGACAACGCAGATAGTTTACCTTGGCTCTCTGTGCTTCTCAAGTTAGTCTTAATCAATTTTTACTTAGTGAAGCTTCTTTCGGCCGAAGCTGTACTGACTGGGACTGTGAGCAAGATTCTGATTCTTATATAAACATTTGGATAAACTTCTTCCAGATTATTTTCTACAATGTACTGAAGTTGTTTTGAAAGTATTTAACTAAAAATTGCATCCTGCTGCACTCACACAGAAATAAATACGGACAACTAAACAGCTGCCGGCCGGGAATGGCTGAGCGCACTAAGGTGTCATACCACAGTGAGCGAGATCGCTCTCGTTGGGGTTCGAATCCCACCCTTGGGTACAGATGTTGTGTTTGTCCTTTGGTTAAGCTAGTGTAAGTTAGATGTAGGTCGTCGCAACATAACCTAGCAGCTGAAAAGCACCGTTAAACATCAAGTACATAAAAAAGCTAAAATTTTCACAATGTTTTGTGAGGCCCCCACAGGCGCGAGGTCGTCGGCGGTTGCCGATGTCACCGACGCCTAAAACCGCCACTGGTACAAGATGTCAGCAACCAATCAAGCTAATGAAAGTCCTGTCCAGAAAAATTTGCTGTAGAAGAAAGAGCATACGAAATAAGGAGGAACATTTACAACAAAACTTCTCTGTCTAAAAATTTCAAAATATTGCATTACAACAGTGTAGTAAAACCAGAATTTCTCTATGCAAGTGAATGTTTACTGTTGAATTATGAATTACACAAGTCCTAGAAGAAGAATCATCCAAAAACACTCAGTCCAAAATATAAACAGAGGTATGAATGAATAAAAGTGATGATTAATGTTTTATGGAGATTTATACAGAATGAACTCCAACATGTTAACCAAACAGATTTTGAATATCTTTGGGACAAGAAGTCAACAATGGCATCAAGTACAAAAAGATATGGAAAGAAACATAAGTGAAAAAGAGCTACATAAAGAGTGTTTTTAAGAAGAAGTATTAAAAATGGAAGGAGTCCAAGGCAGGATGGAGAAGAACACAGGGTCAAAATATTCTGAGTAGAGAGAAAGGATACATAGTGAAAAGACAAAAAATACTGGAGTAAATGAAGAACAACAAAGGAAGAAGCAGTGATGAACAAAAATGAAAAAGATGAAGAAAATTATTTCTGCAGATCTCAACACTGGGGTGATGGCACTGTTATCTACATTTTCTGGGAAATGGACTTCAGAGCACTTGATCTTAGATGTTTGCCTGTAGAGACATATGTTGAAATTATGGGTATCATATGTGATGTACCGGTAATTCAAGTTATTTTGTGTATGGTCTGGTACACAACAAAGTGGAAAGAATTTGATGAGATAAAGTCAAGCCTTGATGTAACATGTACCAAATCTAGTGTTAAAAATTTAATGAATATCCCAAGGCAGATAGATTTTCATAGTGTGAATTTCAGATTTCTGTGCCACCTTCTTTCAATCAACCTGTCCTCAGACAAGTATTAACTGGACATACTCCATATCTCTATGTCCTACGCATCCTCCTTCATATGCTTGTAGCTTCTTCCATTCTTCACATCTGTTAACATACCAAACCTCTCCCTCTCTTTCCCTCTGTCCAGTCCAAAATGTTTTCCTCTTCTATATCATCCTCATAAAGTCCCTTCCCCCTTTTCCCCTGCTCAGCACCTCTTCATTTCTCGTACTGTCAGGCCATTCACTTTCTCCATAGCCACATTTCAAAACTTCCTAAGTATTTATGTTCTTTCCATTGACCATCCATGTTTCAGAACATCAGATACCACACTTCACACACAAAATTTGCGAACCTCTTCCGTAGATTAATGGGGATGCTCCTTGCTGTCAGCAAATTTTTCACTCCCCCAAACACTTTCTTTTGCATGGAGATTCTGTATCTCACTTCTTTTGTACAACTCCCATGAAAAGTACTGGAATATCTAACTGTTGAAATTTTTTTCCATCTAGTAATATATTAATCAAATCACCTTCTTTTCCAATTTTTATCACTTTGATCTTATTGACGTACAGCTTCATTCCAAATCCTTTCTTTCCCCACCTCACAATATTCTATATCTTTACCTTGAGATGATCTTTTTCTGTTAGTATAGTAGTAACATCTGCATACTTGATAGTTTTTATTCTTTCTTGCCTCACTACAAGTCATATTGCTTTTTCCAAGGCTTTACCTATTAGTCCCTTAATACTGTTAAGGAATAATGCAACAGCTGAAAAAAGTTTATGCAAAATTCTACAGTTATTGCGTTACAAATATGAAACTCTCAACTAGGTGAATTACAGTAGAATAATCTGGATGTAAGCTATAGATTTTACCAACTGTAGACATCAAGATCAACAGTAGGGTCACCTAGACATTATAGGCCAGAACTCACCATAGATAAATGTTTTGTGCAATTTTAATGAACACATCCATTTTGCATAAACGTTTATTTACTTCTAGACAGCACCTTCAAGGGCTGCATCTAGGGTTGCCAGATTGGAAGACTAAAAAATCTGGAAATAATTTTAATAATTCGAGATTTTGGAGTGGTCAAATTTTTGAATTTGTTTTCATTTTGCTAGCATTACAGGAAATTATACAAAAATTTGCCAGTAGATTTGTCCTTGTGATAAGAAAGACATTTGTTCCCGCCCAGCAATTAAGTGAATGACAGTGCATGGAAAATTCAAATGATTGTTTTGTACAGAATATTGTGAAAATATTTTTGTCTGGACATTCTGTATTTTATCTGAAGTCTGGAAGCCATATAAACCATTGGGAGACTCCAGACGAATCCTGATCATCTGGAAACCCTAGGTGCACCCCATTCACTGTATAGCAGCTTCTTCATGAAATATATGTAATAGATCCAAACAACAGAGAAATGTGATGATTTCATTCATATAAGTTACAACATAATTATTAATGAGTAACAACAAGAACAATCAAATAGAACACTATTGTCATAGAATTACATTACAATTTGTTATGTGCAAACATTGTGTTGTTATTAATAATAGCAACAAGAACAGTCAAATAGAACTCTATTGTCATCAAATTACATCATACATTATAATGTGCTAAGGAAACAAAAGTATATAATTACTGCTGTGGGTCTTCCCTTGGACTTACATTTGAACACCCATCAGATTATGGTAAAACACAAAAATTCTGCTTCCATGTATGTTTTAGAGTGCTCTGAATCTTATGATAACTTCATTTCATTCTTCACAAAGTTCAAATACTACCTCATATTATCATGTATCCAATAAAAGTCCAAAAAGGAAATATGTACATTTCTAACTACAGGTACCATAAGTTGGGTACTTTGCTCCAGTACTCAGACACTCTGAAATGAAGTTAAAATTGAAAAATACATCTCATAATTTCCAAGCAGTTAACTAAATGCAAAGGAATAATGTCTAAGTGAAGAGGTCTTTGGGTTTTCATTTTGTAATGAGTTACACAATTTTTAAAAGTGGGGCAAGGTTTCCCATATGAGCAGTTTACTTTGCTTCACTTTCAAAAACAATGTTACTGTAATGGAAAATTGTATTTTTTCATCCTGCCCACCATTCAACAACATCTTTGCCTCTGATCTCTGAACAGAGCCTCTGCCTCGACTGGCATCTGTCAAACTTCTTTGCTTTTTATATATGTCCGCCTTGGTGTGTGTCCTTGTATATGTATGTGGGTGCATGTGTTTGTTTACCTATCCTTTTTGCCCCAAGGTAAGTCTTTTCTCTCCTGGGATTAGAATGACTCCTTGCCCATTCCCCAAAAACCCGCATCCTTTCCTTTTCCCTCTCCTTCCCTGCTCTTCTGAAGAAGCAACCCAGGGTTGCAAAAGCTCAGCATTTGTATGTTTGTGTGTGTTTTTATTTGTGTGTCTATCTACTTACCTGTGCTTTTTCGCCTGTTAAATAAACCTATCTTTATTTTATTTTTCCTACCAGGAATGTTTCCCTCTATAAAAAAAAAAAAAAAGAGATCGTTTAACTTACCAAAAGTAGAGACTTGTTGACAGATATACAAATAAATACACAAACAAACACAAAAATTCAAGCTTCCACAACCATTTGTTGCTTCGTCAGGAAAAAAAGAAAAGAGGAGCAGAAAAGGTAAGGATGCGGGTTTTAAGCGAAAGGATGAGGAGTCATTCCAATCGTGGGAGCGGAAGGACATAGCTTAGGGGAAAAAAGGAAAAGTAAACAAACACCCACACACACACATACATGCAAACACATCAAGGTAGACATTTGTAAAAAGCAAAGAAGTTAGACAGAAATGCCAGTCAAGGCAGAGGCTCGGGAATTTGAATTTAGTGGAGGCTGAGACCAGGTGGGCAGCGGGAAGAGAGAATATGCTGAAGGGCTAGTTCTCATCTCTGGAGTTCTGAAAGGTTGGTGTCAGTGGGAAGTATCCAGATAACCGGGATGGTGTAACACTGTGCCAGGATGTGCTGCCCGTGCATCAAGGCATGCTTAGACACAGGGTGATCCTCATTACCAACAAATACTGTTATAACGACTTCGAAAGGACCCATGGTTTACGGTCATTATAGCCAATAGTCACACAAACTGGGTTATTCCTATCTGTAAATTATAGTGTGTTATAGGGTTAAAACTTCACAAAGGCAGACAAACACAGTATATCTATAATGTGATTTTTTCGGGAGTGTATGGTTATGAGTAGGGATGGGTTGAACCCCAATTTTACCGAATCAAATCCGAATGCCGAATCTTAAATAAAACAAGTGCTGAATTTCGAACCCGAATTGAATCTTCCAAATATCGAACCCAAATAATGTCAATTCAGGTACATGTATTTAAAAAGAATTTCTACTTTATCAGAGCCAGTGATGAAGATAAAGCCTTCTGGGGTGAATCCCAATTGACAATTTTAACAGTGAAATATAAGAAATTAAAATTTCATTTCTATTTTTATTTTAAATCTTAAGGATTTTTTAATACCCCTTACCCTTAAAAGAACTTTGTATGAAACATTTCGATATGTATGTCGTTTAGATGGTCTAAAAGATGATAAGAAACTTTCTCCACTCTATTACAAAATGTTTCATTTTGATGAAATAAAAGATAATGACAGGAAAGGATTAATATATTCAAAGGGGAAGACTCAAAAATAAAACCTGAAAATATGAGTAGATATTTTGGCATTTAAAAGATAGATTCTCAAAAAATAGGATGTGTAAATGTTAAATAATTTTATGGTGACATATCAGGCATTCTATGAGTTACGGACAGGACATTCAGACAGATTAGAAATGCGCGTTTCTGGTAAAGTTACCTAATTTGTTGATAAAACCAATAATTCTGTAAATAATCGGCTCATTAGCCATAAATTTCTGCGAAAAATGCTTAGGCAACTTAGGTTTATATCTGTATGATTTAATAATACTCCTTTCATAGCTTTAGGATTCCTTTTGGTCGACATCAGGTTATTTAAATCAGACCTAACAGTGGTACCTAACTTGGTGATAAGGGTAGCTAATTTGGTGGTATGGGTTAACTATGAATTTATTGATATTTCTTTAAACCTATTTTTACACTGTCAAATGGAACATACTGAACCACAAAAATTTGTAAAAATTCAGATCATTTGAAATAAATTAATCTATTTCAAAGTTAACAAATCATGGAAAAATAACTAAATTCAGAAACACATATTAAAAGACTAGTCCACTGTTCATTTATAGCCGGCCGCAGTGGCCAAGCAGTCTGTGGCGTGACAGTCATAATCTGCACGGGCGCTACAGTTGGGGTTCGAATCCCCCCTCGGGCATGGATGTTTGTGTCGTCTTAGTATAACGTAGTTTGTAAGTTTAGGGACTGATGACCTCACAGTTAAGTCCCTTAAGCTTAACAAACATTTGAACATTTGTTCATGTCTAAACTATTAGGTGAGACTACAGAGATCACACATATAAATATGTCCCACTGCATATTGACTTTGGCACAGTTCATGGTAGGGAATGAGGCAGAATGGGCACTGCACCCCATTTTGCTTTGCAGCTTTATATATGCTAATATGGTTTTCCTTAACCATTCTTGCCGCCTCTAGCATTGCACTAGTGTTGTAGACACGATATAGTCTCTTTGATGCCACATTTTCACATGTACCTTCCATTGTTTCCAGCTTGTTTCCAAATAAAAGATAAAAAATAAATAGTGATACTTAAGTTGGTGATACCACCTAAATTGGTGATAGGCTATCTGAAAATATTTTTACTAAAAAACATTCCACGCATGCACTAACAGATACGAGAATTGAAAACTAGATATAACACTTTTAACACAAGTTATGATTTTTTGAATTGGTGCCTGTGCGACATGTCATAAAAATGCTGGAGAAACCTTAATTTTTCACGAAAATGCTAAGCCCATACAAAGAGTATCCATAAAGTAAGCAAAAAATTATATTTAACCTAAGTTTCTACAAGGTTTTGTGAGTGAAATACACTTGACCGATTCTCTTTACATCAACATTACCATTTTACCAAATATACTTTAGAAATTAAATAAAGTATGGTATTACTCACAAAGAAATGAAAATTACTGCTTAAATACTGCTCACTTTCCTTTCACATTTTTTACAATACGCCAACAATGCCAAAACGGCGCTGCAGCATGAGCAGTGCAAAGAAGACATTCTGCGACGTCTATGAGCGGTCTCTCGAACTACATGACTCATCCCTACGGTCGTGAGAGAAAAAAATAAAGTACCGTATATCACCAACTTAGGTGTATCACCAAATTAGGTTTACTTACCCTATTCGACGTGTGTGTACTTGTTATTACCATGAAGACATTTCAGACCTGTGAAAAGTACTTAACGCGCAGATTGCGCATCCCGGAGGGTTAAGCAAGGGTATTTTGTAGATTTATTGATTCTTTCAAACATTTAAGATCACGTAACTTGTCTGCACAGAATTTTTATTCGTAGAAGATTTAAAAATTAGTACTAGAAGTTAGTTACCGTGCTTCATTTCTAACTATTCCCGTTCAGCATAAGAATAATACAAATGTAAACATTAAAGTGATACCGTGCGTATATTCTTCCGCGTTCGCTGTTGTCTTTCGGTTTGTTAGGCGGACGGAATTTAAATGAGGTAACAGCTATCACGGAAGATGACATGGCGTAATGTTTACATTTGTATTGTTCTTATGGCGAAAAGAGTGTGGAATTTACGAATCACGATTCATAGAAACAATCCCTTGTCCCTAATAGAAAAACACGTAGTTCTAGCACGATGGCAGTGGTTGTAGCGTCAGGCATATTGACACAACACAAGCTTGGCAGCCGGCTTTACGTAGTAACTTTTAGATAAGACCTCAAATGTACGGCTATTGTATGAAACTAAATGCGGAAATATAAAAACGTTTTATTAGACTTATATTAAAAATTTTGCGAAATGTTTATAATAGCAATTAGATACCGGACGGTAATTCTGAATCACTGTCATTTAATTCCTTGTTACACAGTTCCTTCGTACTACAGAGCATGATCCCTCGTACAATCTAGTGCATTCGATCTCGAACATTTTTAATTGCCTGCTACGTAATCTGATTTGGAACCCACTTACAGGTACCATCATTCCATTGGCACACTTGTACGTTTTGCACGACCCGTTGGTGTACATATGTTTAAGCTTGACCTTGAGCGATTTATTGAAACGGGCGTCAAGTGCTTGCTGAATTTACGTCATTCCACCTGGATGGTGCAAGATTAGAACTTTTTTTTTTTCGACATAATAAATATCTCTCTTCTTGAAATCCTAGTGCTTCATTACAGTTCACATACCCCAGCACTTCACAAGACGTGAAATCAGAATGAAGCAACTCCTGCAACAATCCTAAAGCCTTGTTTTGTTGCTACTTATATATGAAAGGTTTTTATTTATGAGCGCAAAAGTTTTAACCAGTAGGCCTATTTATATATTCGCCTGCTAAGCAAGCCTGTGTAGCACTACTTATATTAGACGGGAAAAATAGAGTGCCTGTATCCCTATATGTAGGCTCACTAGGGAAAAGTTACTTGTGGCGGTTCCTAGCGCCATTTTTCAAAATTATTCAAAGTGCGGTGGTTTCATTTTAAGACATCTATGGAAAATAAAGTTAATAACGCAAACAACAGCTCAAAGTAAACTACAACATTCGTAACTGAATGTTTCCATATAACACTTTGGATTCGGTAGTTTTCGACCGTTATGCGCCGAACCTCGAATCTGAAGCAAGTGTGCTAGATTCGGCAAACAATGGACCGGCCGAACCACTCGACACAATCCTACTTAACACTACCTTAGTGTCCCTCCTCTGTACCTTCAATCTCGTCTGGATATTCGCTCCCTTTCCTTCTATACGGCCCTTCAAATCCCGGAATTCCATGCACTCTGCCTTGCCTACCGTCACAGAGTAACATCTGTGCTACCGTGTATGTCTCCCAATCGCCATGCGGATCCTCCATGACCTTTTTCCTTTCCCCACCTCCAGCAGTTCCTTGAAAGTATCCGCATCCACTGCACTACCCATAGGCACAAGTCACACAACCCCCTAGTTTATCCCTCCTCACCAATCCTGGGCCTCTGCCGCCCCTCCACCACTGTGTACGGCCGGCTCTGCACCTTCACACTCTCCACATCCTAGCCCCGTGCAATTTCCGCGTCCTTCCTCTCCCATCTTTAAATCTGGCCATCCTGCCAATTCTAATCCCGTCCCCCCACTTCTTCTCCGCTTTCTTGATCCCCAATATATATCAGCCCCCTCTATTCGTCAACTCACTCCCTATCCCACTTCCACGAGGCCGAAGCCCCCTTTTCCTTCCTCAACTCCTCCTGTAACCTCTTCTCACCTCCCTTCCCCAAAATCCGACAAAAATCAGTGGTAATGAAGTTTTAGCCATTGTGCTTGACTGAGTTTTTAACTTTCCTTAGTTGTATTTTTTAATTTATTGTGCCCTCCCAATACGGCAGAACAATCGTCGGGGACTGTGTTTTTTATCGTCTTGATTTGATTTTCTCAGGGAAGCCAAAACAGTCTTGGTCCAACCCGCCACTGCCTGCACCGAAACTAAGTTTATTGTGCGGTATCGCTCCCTGTATATATAGTAAAGCCAACCAATGCCCTTGAACAGTGCAACGAGTCCCTTTACCAGTTCTTTATTAGACACAATTTCTTTGGGTCTGGTTGTCCCAAATGTTCTACGCCTTTTACTCTCCAAAGCATTCGAAGATTACATCTCCGTCATCACAGATCCAACATTTAGGGTCCTCTTCTGTTATTCCCATTGTATGTAGGTGTTTTTTGAAATTTCCATGGCCTGTCAGCAATCCAACCATGAGTCTAATCTCTCTACTGTTCAGGCCCAGGATTGCAGAGCTTCTTTTAAAGCATGGCTTTGGCATCATTACCTTGCCACGTTTTTTTTTGATTGACTATGGTCCAATATTCTACGTGCTGTCTTCTGAGCCAGTTACATAGCTCCAATTTGATCATTGCCTTGGTGTTTGTCAGACAGGTTCCGGTCCAATAAAAGGAGTCTCTGCCCCCATCCTGGCTAATCTGTCGGCATGTTCGTTGCCACTGATCCCCAAGTGGCTAGGGACCCACAATAGGTTTACTCTATTGCTTTCCCCTAGCTCCACCAGAACCCTGTGACATTCTGCAACAATTTTAGACCTTGTTTCAGGAGCTGCCAGTTATCTCAGGGCTGCCTGGCTGTCTGAATAGATATAGATGCTACGGTCATTGTAGCAACTACGCAAATTCTCCTGCACAGACGCCCTGATGGCCTGGAATACTGAGGCCAGTTTCCCTAGAGACATGGCGCCCTTCAGTCTTGGCTGTACCCCGTATACCCTGGCCCCAACGCCTTGGTCTGATTTTGACCCACCAGTGAACCAGACAATATCCCCCATATGGTGTTGAACTATTTTCTCCCACTGCTCCCTACTTTCAATTGTTATATTGAAAGGCTTGTTGAAGCAGTATGGGGTTATAATATAGTCGGATGGGATTTCCCCAACCTTTCCTATATTTACCTCACTCACTATTTTAGTGTGTGATTCTGGATATCCCAAAGAGTTCCAGTTTTTGCCAGTTTTGAGTCTTTTTTTATCGTCTTCCTTCAGTGTGTTGTGTTTCCATTACACATATGTTAACATTTTACACTGTGGCTCCTTTTATCTCTTACATATTGATTTTAACTGATTCTTATTTTTGGTTGTACATACTTCCATTGCACTCACCTTTTTTACTTATGAAATCGCTTATTTCAACGTCTGCTAATGTTTCTTTTCAATCTCCTTTGTAATTTGCGTGTACTATTGGCTGAAGGACAGTGTACAAAGCTGCTGCCAGCCTGCCCATACCAGAAAAAAAGAATATATAAACTCCCGGGGCATGGGTATCGTTTGGAAAACTTAGTTTATTTGAATAAAATAACTGTAACCCTTTTACCAATAAAAACTACGCACATTTACATGTAGGTGAATGACAGTACATGTATTAATAGATTTGGAAATGCGGTAAAATTGTACCCATCATCCCAGCTGCTTCACATGTTGGCAACGCCAACAATGCAGTAGAAAAATCTTTGCCAAGATGTTAATAGTTCTAGAAATCCACATAGAATTACTCAATTAGTGTTTTGTGCAGACTATGAAGTAAATAAATAGTCCTGTTCCTGCTCTATGGTTGACAGTTTCTTGTCAACCGTTTGTGACACCAGGAAGAAATCCTTCTGATTGACTCCAAAGAATTTAATAATCTTGTACCAATGAGTGCCCCAAATAGTAGTCTATATCTTTGCACAAAATAGATAAATAAGCACATGTGCAAAGAACTTTGTATGCAGCTTGTTCCTATTCCTAGGAGAAAGGAAGTGCGAAATTCCAGTTATTCTTTTAGACAGATGGTACATGGCAGGCTTGTGAAAATTTAATACATTATAATGGAAATACGTTGGAGGAATCAACAATATTTTGGAAAGAATAGGCTGCCACTCATAGAGAAGCCCAATGAACGGCAGAAAGCCACACATAACAGAAAAACAAAAAATATATATATGTTTCGGCTGTGAAGCCCTCATCTGCCAGAAAACACACACACACATGCATAAATCCAACTGCCATCTCCGGCTGTTGTGGCCATAACACATAGCATAGCCGAGATGAGAGCATCCAGGAAGCAGCATGGAGAGGGAAGCATGAAGAGAGGGAAGGGATGCCAGTGGAAATGAAGCAATATATAATTATGTTTTATTCGTCCTGTAGATCCTACATTTGTACAGGAGAGCACACAATGCTATAGGACAAGTCACTAAGAATAAAATACTTTTGTACTTTGTACAATAAGGCAAGCGGTGCTATAAAAATTAAATTAAGAGTAAGGATATGGAGTTACAGACTTCACATGGCATAAAAATATATGCAAAATAATTATAAGCTGAAAAAGTACGGTACTTGTTTAAGTTAATGAAAATATCTATAAGGAAAAAAAATATTAGTTCTTTAAATAAACACGTATAATTTAGTATGCAAATTATTTTAGCTATAACATATTACATTAGTACAAGAAGATGGAGTTACAGACTTCACATGGCAGAAAAATATATGCAAAATAATTGTATGCAGAAAAAGTAAGACATTTGTTTAAATTAATCAAAATATCTATAAGGAGAAAATATTAGTTCTTTAAATTATTATGGCTGATTTACTATGCAAATTCTTTTAGCTATAACATATTACATTACTACAAGTGTAATCCACAGGATTTGCAAAGTTACCATAATAGGTTAATGTTTCTATTTATCACAGGAAACTTTTGTTGCAGAGTAGAGTACATACAAATAAGATGTTACGTGGAAATCTTATAGCTATAACATATCAGTTCACAGATATAACTTAAAATTTTGTCACCAGAAATTCCTGAACAGAATAAAACAAAGCTTTAGTAATAGTTCCTTTAATTTAAGTCTCATTAGTTTTGGATTTTCGATTGTTTTCAAGACTAGAGGGAGGTGGTTACGAATTTTGATGCCCATAGCCCCCATTAGCATATAGTTTTGTGTTGTGAGGTATAATCTACAGGTGCGTTTTATTTTTTGTGTCATGCATGTGGCGGTCAGCATTTTTGTCAAGGGTTTCCAGATATTGGACTGTACAACAAGCCACATCCAATACATAGAGACATGAGATTGGGAGTATTTTTAGCTTTTTGAACAGTGGTTTGCAGTTTTCAAATCTTTTTGTCGAACCTATTATTCTAACCACTAGTTTTTGAATTTTGAAACTTACAAGGAATTCAGACTACTTCCCCAGAAGATCAAGCCATAGCTCAAAACGGACTCAAACAGGGTTTGGTAATCAGCTTCAAGGTATCTATACTCACTGTATCTCTGAGTGATCGTAGTAAGTAGCATATTTTGTTATGTTTCTGTGACAAGGCCTCAATGTGTGGTTTCCTATTAAGAGTATTACTTATGGCAAGTCCAAGAAATTTCGTGTCCGGTCTGCTAGCAATGGAGTCTTTGCCAATGACTACTATTGCGTTACATGGGGTAAGATTTTGTCTTGTGTGAAAATTCATGCTTACAGTTTTCTGTGTATTTATGAGTAATCTATTTGCTTCAAATCAAGATTGTAGTTGACCAGTGGTTTCATTGATTGCATCTCGTAATATGTCGACATTACCGGTAATCAAGATATATGTACCATTGGCCTACAGAAAGGAGCTGGCATCAGGTATGTGTCTGGGAGGTCATTGATGAACATAAGGAAGAGGACAGGGCCAAGAATAGATCCCTGAGGCATGCCATTCAGTGCTGTATGACAGATAGGAAGGGATTGGAATATGTGGTGTAAAGTAAGACGTACTTATTCTGGAGTGTGCGTAGGGATAGAAAGATGAAAGGAGAGTGTTGGGGGCAGGAACTAGCGAAGGTTTAGGCCTGGGGGACTGCGGGAGCGTAGGGTACACTGTTGGGCGAGTTCCCATCAGCGCAATTCAGACAAGTTGGTGTTTGTAGGGAAGATTCATATGACACAGGCTGTGTAGCAGTTATTGAAGTGAACCACATCATGCAGTGCTACATGCTCTGCAACAGGATGGTCCAGCTGTCTCCTTGCCATAGTATGTTTCTAGACATCCATTACCTGATTAATGAAACATTGAAACTTATGCATATTATTATGCTTTATATGACACATACTGAGAACTTGTCAAGATCAAGAAAAATATTTATGTACTTCATGTAGGCTACTTCTGCTATTTAACGGCCTCTCTCGCACTGTAATCAGCCAAAGGTTATAAAGTACTTTTATTGATGTGGCGTTGAATTTATTTCAAACCTCCAAAACTGTCAAATGTTTCAATATTTCGATTTCGTTATAAAGTAATAGCCAATACATTACACACGCACCACCAGTGTTTGCCATATGGAATTTTCTGTCCGTTCCCTTAGCTCAGTTAACAGCATTGCTGACTACCATGCACGGGGCCTGGGTTCAATTCCTAGTAGGAGATTAGGTGTAGTGCAAATGAACATTTACATCATTAGAAACAAACTGTTAGAACTGGAACACTTTTGTAATATTGAAAATTTTCATTTTGTTTGTATATCTGAACATTGGATGACAGAAGAATAGGTAGACTGTTTTGAACCTCTAGGAGACATTACATGTAGAAGTAAGAAAAAGAATGGAGGTACTTAATATTTGTTGGAGATAATCTAATGTTTTTTTAAATAGATGTTAGCTCTTACTGTTTGGAACTAGACAGTGAATTTAGTTATATAAGGTTGAATCCAAAGGATACCAGAATTGTCAGCTTAAATATATAGATCTCCAAGTGGAGATGTCAAGATGATCAGCAAAAGATTTGTGCTACCTACTCATGAGGAACATTTTAAAAACTAAACAAAAGCCATTATCTCTGGCGATTTCAACATTAAAATTGCTAACAATGATGAACGTGTTTATAGGCCTTTTTAAAACACGCTAAGGTCATTAAATTTACACTGTACAAACCACCGACCCACTTGGATTAATGCTGAAGCCCTAGCAGATCATGAACATCTACTCTTAACACTCTGCTGTGCTTATTTACTCTTCCAGACACACGAATAAACCTTCAGATTCTCATCAGTGATTGCATCCAGATTAATTTGGAATCAATATGGAAGCCTACAATTTAACTGATGTAGTTTCCACATCTGTAATAAAACCAGAATTAAATCCTGCATTTTTTTTTTTTTTTTTTTTTTTTTTTTTGGCATTACAAAGAAGTTTGTTAGAGGAAAACACATTACTTGCTTCGTTCTAACTTGCATTGTGTTGTAAGATGCAGTTTTGTTTTTGTTACATTATAGTGTGTATTGAGAAGTGTCGAATCGTCTGCATTACACACAATAGCATAATCTCCTACATGTTAGGGTAAATTATTATTCACAATGGTGATCAATAAAGGGGCGTAGGGCTGAGCCTTAAGGTGCTCTTGTTGGAACTCCTCTCAGTGAGGAGCATCTATTTTTATCTGATACATATTCCTTCCTGTTGTTTAAATATGATTTTATTGCCCCTAACAATGGGTAGTCTATTCCGTAATATGCAGGTGGCAATTGATGTACACTCGAAAGTTTACTGAGATCACAAAATAGAACTAATACTTGCTCTTTGTTCTCAATGCCGTTAACACCTCGTTAGCAACTTCAGTAAGAATAGTTGTGGTATTTTTACCATGTCTTTCAACATAGTGATTTAACTGGATGTACATTACCTGCTAAAAAACTTTGGAATAAATTGGGACAATGGAAACAGACCTGTAATTCTGAGGCAGATGCTTAGGTTAAATTTTACGACTTGGTTCATCAGTCCCTGAAGATATTGGCACCATGGTTAATGGCGGGAACTCAGATGACCCAAAGTAGGCAGCCAATGAGATTCGTTGTATTTTCCGTCAAAATTGTAATCTTTAATTTCCGACAATAGTCAGTTTACTGAACGGACAAGGGTATATACAAGAATCTGTCAACCATATAGCAGGAACAGCGTTAATTAATTTCCGCAAATTTGTTGCAAATTCCGAGGGCCGTGTTACACGAGAATATCTGATTTATTAATCTGAGAAGGTTAAATCAAGAATTTGTCAATCATAAGCAGGAACAGGGTTAAATTGTACGACGCTTCTCGCCGGGCTCCAGTGGTTATGTTGGCACCAATGGTAATGGCGGCAGCTCAGATGATCATTTTTTTTTTCCGACAACTTCAATTAAAACGAACATTATTTTTTCTGAACGGACAAGGGTACATACAAGAACCTATCAACCTTAGAGCAGGTACAGTATTCATTTGCTGCGAGTGAAACGAGAAGCAATAACATTTACTCTTAGTTCGTATAAAATATTAACGCAATTCTGCACTTCATTGTTCATCTGCTGCCAACATAAGCACTAGAGCCCAGTGAGAAGCGTCGTAAACTTTTACCCAGGAACAGTATTAATTGAGTGAAACGTGCAGTAATAACATTTACACTGTAGCTCGTGAAAAACTACGAATATGTCACGATGTTAAAATATGTTAGGGCTAAAACAATATTTACGTCAATAGGTTCCTGTGACTGCACGTTCGATATGTATCATTTTAGGCCCAGCTACTTCGACTGCAAACATTGTTGGAAAATCCCGAATTTTTTTAATACGTTTTTAGGATGATCTTGGATAATTTCTAAGAAACCCAGGGACTCGAAGCGGGGCGATATATATCGCTCGCTGCGAGTGATATGTATCGAACAAATAACTGTCACGGAATTTTAAATTCTGTTTACCTACATTTTCCAGATTAACAAATAAGAGGCCTGTCAGAACGCTGCTCGTATTTCGATCTATTTTAACAATAAGTACTGCGTAATTTCTGATAAATAGAAATGTAATTCACCTACCGTCAAACCCGTTTATTGATTCAACATTTAAATCGTTGATTTCTGTTTCCATTTTTAATCCTTTCCTGCAGTTCCACTTTACCCTTGTTCTGGACTCTCATGCAGCAGAAGGCAGAATTTGAAATGGTGCTATTGAATAGTTTCTATGGAAACAGTTAGGCACATACTCCACAACTGATGTTGAATGTCCACACCAAGGATGTTAGAATCTAACCTCCTTGGTCCACACTCGTTTGGTTTTATTGGTTTGGTTTTATTTGTCCTGCAGATCAAACATTTGTACAGTAGAGCACACAGTGATATAGGACAAGTCACTAGGAATAAAACACTTTCGTACTTTGTACAATAAGGCAAATAGTGCTATAAAAAATTAAATTAAGGCTAAGGACATGGAGTTACAGACTTTCTTACACATGGCAGAAAAATATACGCAAAAATAATTACAACCAGATGCAAAAATAATTACAAACAGAAAAATAATGATACTTGTTTAAATTAATGAGAATATCTGTAAGTTGAAAATATTAGTTCTTAAAATTATCATGGATAATTTAGTAAGCAAATTCTCTTAGCTATAATATAATACATTAGTTTCAAGCACATGGGGAGTTACAGACTTACATGGCGCATAATATATATCACTGATAATTTAGTAAGCAAATTTTTTTACCTATAACATATTACATTATTACAAGGGTATGGAGTTATAGACTTCACATGACAGAAACGTATAAGCAAAATAATTATAAGCAGAAGAAGTATAGTTCTTATAGCAGAAACACATTACATTAGAAGTGTAATCAACAGGATTTGCAAAGTTACAATAATAGATTAATGTTTCAATTTAACACAGGAAATTTTGTTGCAGAGTAGAGTACATACAGATAAGACATTACATGTAAATCTTATAGCTAGGCCTATAACATATCAGTTTACAGATATAACTTAGAATTTTGTCCCCAGAAATTCCTGAATAGAATAGAAGCAGTGATTTAGTAATAGTTCCTTTAATTTAATTCTCATTATTTTTGGATTTTTGATTGTTTTTAAGTCTGGAGGGAGGTGGTTATGAATTTTGATGCCCATATACTTAGCCCCATTAGCATATAGTTTAGTGTTGTGAGGTATAATCTGCAGGTGGGTTTTATTTCTTGTGTCATGTGTGTGGTGGTCAGCATTTTTGTCAAGGGACTCTAGGTATCGGACTGTACAACAAGCCACTTCCAGTATATAGATACATGGGAGTGGGAGTATTTTTAGTTTTTTGAACAGTGGTTTGCAGTGTTCAAATCTTTTTTTCAAAGCTATTATTCTAATCACTTGTTTTTGAATTTTGAAAATTACAAGGGATTCAGAACTACTTCCCCAGAAGATCAAGCCATAGCTCAAAACTGACTCAAACAGGGCATGGTATATCAGCTTCAAAGTATCTATACTGACTGTATCTCTGATTGATCGTAGTAAATAGCATGTTTTGTTGAGTTTCTGTGACAAAGCCTCAATGTGTGGTTTCCAATTTAAAGTATTACTTATGGTAAGTCCAAGAAATTTGGTGTCCTGTCTGTTAGCAATGGAGTCTTTGCCAATGACTACTGCTGCATTACACGGAGTAAGATTTTGTCTTGTGTGAAAATTCATGCTTACAGTTTTCTGTCTATTTATGAGTAATCTATTTGTTTCAAACCAAGAGTGTAATTGAGCGGTGGTTTCATTGATTGCGTCTTGTAATATGTCGACATTACCGGTAATCAAGATATTTGTACCATCGGCATACAGAAAGGAGCTGGCATCAGGTATGTGTTCTGGGAGGTCATTGATGAACAAAAGGAAGAGGATAGGGCCAAGAATAGACCCCTGAGGCACGGCATTCTTTGTATGTAGTATATCTGACCTGCAAGCTCTGGCTGTCTTTGGATCTTTTATTTCGACGTACTGCATCCTTTCGCTGAGATAGCTACCAAACCAACTGTGGGCTACACCCCTGATTCCATACTTTTGGAGTTTCATAAGGAGCAGCTTGTGGTCAACCATATCAAAAGCCTTGGATTGATCTAGGAATATGCCAATAGCAGGTTGTTTATGGTCAACAAGTTCTGAACACTTTTCCAGAAATGCATACAAAGCATTTGTTGTGGACATATTTTTCCTGAACCCATATTGGGAACAAGAGATTATATTGCTGGAATCTAAAAATGCTTCTAGTCTTGTGGACATACAATAATCAAATATTTTTGAAAAAGCAGATAGTATAGCGATTGGTCTATAATTTGATACATCAGATTTTTCTCCTTTCTTGTATATAGGTATAGGTGCACTGTATTATTGACGTTTTTGACCTTAGATAATATGGTCAAATCACAGACATATATACAGGGTGTCCCAGCTATCTTGTCCACACAAAATATCTCTGGAACAATAACAGCTATTGGAAAACGACTTTCACCGGTATCAATGGACGGCTGGGGCCCATGAATGTACATATTTGGAAACATTCTAAAACGAAAGCAAATGTGTTTTTTACACAAACTTATGTTTTTTTCAAATGGGCACCCTATATTTTTTTCTTCAGCAGTCCATAGCATGACAAATCACATAAACAACGGCGTTGAATGCATCGCAATATTCCAATTACATCCCGAGATATTGCGACGTGAAGTTGACGCTTGAAAAACCCGAAGTGCGCTGCTAGCGCACGTCCTGAGGCTCAGGCGTGAACCCCATGCTGCCCGTAATCGCGATGTGATTGACATGCGTAATCGCACTTCCATACTTACCAGCTGCATATGTTGCACCTGCCTAAATACGGCCTTGAGTGTAGGAATGAAGGAAAATTATGGTTTGATGTCCCATCGACATACATAGTTCCTGGCTGATATAACACCAATTTTTCATCATGTTGTTTCCTCAACCTACTTGTTATTCAAAAATGAATATTTTAAGCAAACTGTAGGCGTTGTCATGGGCAAGTCTATCTCTTCTCTGGTTGCAACCTTGTTTATGGAAGACTTTGAGGAAAGAGCACTTGTTTCTGATAAACTTAAATCATCAGTCTTCTGGAGATATACAGATAACACTTTTATAATGTGGCCCTATGGGAATGAAGAATTGTCATGTTTTCTGCAACATCTGAATTCGATTCACGAGAATATCCAATTTACAATGGAAATAGAGAAGTATGGGTGCTTACCGTTTGTGGACGTCTTAGTTAGCAGTAAGGTGAATTCCATTTACCAGAAGCCAACATATGCGGACATTATCTACAAGTGTCGAGCTGTCAGCTTCCTGCAAAAATCACCGGCGTCATGCATTAGGCCAGAGCTTTCTAAACTGGGTGTCGCGACACCCTGGGATGTCGCGTAGTAGTATGTAGGGTGTCGTGAGACTAAGAAATTTAGATTCTTAAAAAAGAAAAATAATAAATAAATAAAACTTGTCATAAAATAACACAAAATATCCTTCTCTTCATACTACCCTGAAGACTCGCCTGCAGTTAATCATCCGTCTCTTCATTGAGTGCAGCACAGATCACGTGTTAAAGGAATGATCGGTCACTCGATTATCCGAACCACATTTATAGGGATTCGCGATTATCCGGATTGTCAACAGCGAGTGTTGTCTGGTCCGAGCATGTACAGCATTACCCGCTGGAACTTCTTAAGCCGCGATGGAGTAACCGAGCGGTCTAAGGCGCTTCGCTGCGGAGCGTGCGGTTACTCGCCGTCGGAGGTTCGAGCCCTCCCTGGGGCAAGGGTGTGTATGTGTTGTCCTTAAGTTACTTTACCTTAGTTTAAGTAGTTTGTAAGCTACGCACTGATGACCACGCAGTTTGGTCTGATAGATTTACAAACATTTGAACATTTTTTGAACTTTTTAATGGATTTATCAAAGTCACGTCACCCTCGGTAGCGTTTCTTATAATTAAATGTCAGTCAATGACACAGTGACTGTAAAAGCTGTCACAGATTGTAAAAGCAGTCACAATTGTCTACTGACCAAAGCTATTCAGTGGCGATGTTTAGTATGGAGTATGGCCGGGTGATTAACGGAGAGTAGTATTTTAAATTTTGTGATCGTTGGTTCGAATCCTGATATGTAACCCCTATATGTAACAGATTCTGGGACCAGAAATGACATTTATATTCTTACTTGTCACAAATATTTATCCATTTTTTCCGAATATGTCGGAACTTCCGAGGTCGTGGTGAAGCAAGAACTTAACAACAGAACTTAAATAATAATTCATCACTTGTCATAAATACATCCTTTTTATTTGTGAAAATAATGTGATAATTTTGAACTGAAAGGGAACAGCCACTGTCCTGTCTAAATCAGAAATCCGAGCAGCTAATTTCCAGATGCCGTTTTCAATCCATCCAGCTAAACCGTATGACATGTCCACACGTCAGGGAAAAATGCTTTCCGAAATTCAGTTGTCGTGTTTCGGAATGTAGAAGATGCAAGTATTACTGTGTGAGTCAGGCATTGTTGTCTGCGGTGTTACTCTGTTGTACATCTCCCTAGTTCCTAATGTTTCCTTCTCTTGCGGTGCGTGTACGGAATTGCTGCAATCAGGATCAACATTAAACGTGTCAATGCGACGAGGATTTCAGTTTCGTTTACAATCTACATTTAAGCGCTACTTTATTTACGCCCCCCCCCCCCCTCCACCCCGCTAGAACCATCTAAATTCTATCATATGTATTTATATTAGTGAAAGGGTGTCGCGCAAAACTGTAAGCTATGAAAGGGTGTCGCCATGAGGGAAAGTTTGGAAAGCACTGCATTAGGCACATGCTGTGTCTGATGGAGACAGCCAGGCTAAGGCGTTGCAACATCTACAGTGCATGTACAAAGACAGTGGATATTCTCCATATCAGACTAGCACAGCATGAAGGAGGAAGAAACGTGACCGCCAACAGCATCAGGTTGATTAGGGGCTTTCCAAGTGTCGGACGTTCCTTCTACATGTCAGTATCCTCCAGTCAAAATTAGGCATGATCCTAAGAAACCATCAAGTCTAAGTAATATTCCAGCCACCAGCAGGCAATAGTGCTCTTCTCGGTTTAGTTAAGGACGATTTGAGATTGAGAAAAGCCAGAATTTACAGAGTACCCTGCGAGCGTGGCAAAGCCTACATTTTTAAGAAAAATCCAACTCCAGTTGCATTTATTGGTTCTTTATTTAAGCCAACACTACCGGTTTCGGTCTCTATGTTAGGCTATTTTCAAGAGTGACAGACCTGCATATAATGTGTAGCAATAAGTTTACAAAAATTACATGGTACAAGATAGAATGTTACATATGTAAAAAGGTACTGTACATAAGCAGAAGGAAACTTACGTGGCCGGCCGCGGTGGCCGAGGGGACTGAGGCGCTCCAGTCACGGTCTGCACAGCCACTACGGTCGGGGGTTCAAATCCCCCCTCGGGCATGGATATTTGTGCCGTCTTTAGTGTAAGGTAGTTGATAAGTAGTTTGTAAGTTTAGGGACTGATGCCCCGTAGTTAAGTCCCATAAGCTTAACAAACATTTGAAACGTTATGCCGTAGAAAAAGCAACGTCAAGTAATTAAAACAATAGAACTCAGAGAATTTAAAACTTTTGGCGCCCAATGGCGACATGAGGAAAATGGGCGTGTCATATTTAACATTCCAAAACATTATAACCGGCATGTTCTGATGTGTTCTGATATAAACATTACATCATTGCAAGGAAAAAATTCTAAACATTAGTTGATAAAATGTAAAGGTTAATAGTAAAATATTATAAATGTCAGTTAGGATAAATAAAACGGAACATATAGCGACCAATGAGGCTATGTGAAAAGTGGGCGTGTCGTCAATTTAAAATTTTGATACAGGAAGTACAATAATTTAGCTTAAGGCCAATTGCATTCAATTTAGTTTACATTAAAGTTGGATGTATTGTTTAAACAAGGTACAAAAATAAAGCACAAATAAATGCAACTGGAGCTGGACTTTCATTAAATTTGAACCACAGTTGCGGCAACAGCAAGCATCCAGTGAAGGCTACATTGCTCACACAATGCGAACAGTACATGGACGGCGGGTGAAGCTGAACGTATACCAGTCTTTCGCAGCCCAGTAAGTCAGCCATAGCTGAGCACTGTATTTTCACAGGACACTCTGTGGAGTATTCAACCACAGAAAATATTGGCCATGAAGAGATCTTCTTTTTTTTCCCTTTATTGTCATTTTAATGCCCAAATCAGGCAGGCAGGGCGGGAGGGTGTTCAGACAGCCTGCACCTCGCCCTGTACTGACAAACCTAGACGAATGAAAATGTCTAAACCAAAGGGATTTGAGGCGCGGGCGGTGAAAGTGTGGGTGTTGTAAGCGACTCGCATTGATAAAACGCTGTCGACTTATATATGGTGACTAGCTGAACCCCCGCTGCTTTGCATGCGTAGGCTGTTTGGTCTGCACCAGTTGTTTCTTTTTAATCCTGATGAAGAATCCATATATTAAGTTTCGTAGTTATAGCTTGAAATTTGAGTTAACAGCACCATATTTTTGAAAATCAATTTTTGCATCTCGTATTTCACCTCCTTATTGGTCTAATTTCCAAAAATCCCGAAACACGTGTCTTTTAAATTCGAAAGCCGAATCCAAATCCAAAAATTTGTAGTTCTAACTTCAAAATTGCTTAAATACCAACAGATTTTCGAAAAACATCTTCTCTCCAATTTAACCCCCTTGATGGTCGAATTTCCAAAAATACAGAAACACGTATTTTTTAAAATCATAACGAACAATACAAGTACCAATTTTAGCAGCTATAGCTTCAAAATTGTCTTGACAACAAAGTGTTTTCGAAAAGAATTTTTGATCCCCTCTTTTACCCCTTTACTTTTTGAATTTCCAAAAATACCGAAACTCGTGTCTTTTTTATCCTGATCAAGGGTCCATATCCTAAGTTTCGTAGTTATAGCTTGAAATTTGAGTTAACAGCAATATATTTTTTAAAATCAATTTTTTGTGTCCTCTATTTTACCCCCTTATTGGTCGAATTTCAAAAAATGCCGAAAAACGTGTCTTTCAAATTCGCTCCTCGAATCCAAATCCGAAAATTTGTAGTTCTAACTTCAAAATTTCCTAAATAGCTACGCATTTTCCATAAAAAAAAGGTTTCATCCCCTATTTCACCCCCTTACGGACGGAATATCGAAAAATCGCTTCTTAAATGATGCCCTCCACAAATTTCAAGTTTCTATCTTCAGTGGTTTGGGCTGCGCGATGATGAGTCAGTCAGTCAGTCAATCGGGACACTTATATATAGAGATTGCTGAATCTGCACAAGTTTGAGTGTAGAGTGACGTCGTTGGAGAGTTCAGTCGTTCATATGTGTCACCATCCATGATAGACATGGAGGATGCTGTATCAATTTGAAAAACCACGCAAGTTTTGCGAGCTTCAACGTGAGGAGGAGCCCAGCTCCAGACTGTGGAACCATAGAAAATACTTGCCTATCATTGTAATGTGCGTCTCCCGAGTCATGTGTGAATGATTCATCAACCTCCTGTGCATCCTCCGGAATTGTGGCGTCAACGCGGTGTTTCTTTGAAGCCTATGGGACTGGAAGTATGACGAACGTGAAACTTTGCATGTAGTAAGTTAACAAAACTAGGTTCTCAAATATAAAGTTTCATTTATGTACCTCTTTCATATACCGAGTAAATTTAGGTCAAATTTGCCCATCAAGTCATACAAGTGACGTTTGACGATCGTTGAATATTACCCGTGTTTGTACCTTCTGAATATATTTTCCATCCTTTTTTTTGATCCGGGCTTTGGGCCAGCACTGATGTAGTTAAAAATATATTTTTTCGTTTTTATTTATGTATATCTATTTTTTTATTTTGCCTATTTAGTTCTTTTTCTTTCCATTCTTTCTGATTCATTCTGAGTGTCAATAAATTCTCTCTGATTTAGTTCCCAATGATTAGTAATACTTCTTTGTGTGATAAGTAAAGAAGCAAGGCCCAACACATAATGGAACACTGCTAGTTTGGCATTGGTATCTAGTTTCAAGCCGCACTTCTGTTTCCTGCAAACGACGTATCTGCGCATTAACGTACTTTTATGCGAATGTTCACTCGCAATAACATCTGGAAAATGTCGCCCTGTGAAACTCAGAGGATTCTCGTCGTCGTAGCGCCTTCCCCTAACAGTTTTTTCCGTTCAGTGACGTATTTTTCTACAGTCTCCCTTACGAGGGAAAGGTGAAACTGCCGGCCGCGGTGGCCGAGGGGACTGAGGCGCTTCAGTCACGGTCTGCACGGCCACTACGGTCGGGGGTTCGAATCCCCCCTCGGGCATGGATATTTGTGCCGTCCTTAGTTGTAGGTAGTTCATAAGTAGTTTGTAAGTTTAGGGACTGATGACCCCGTAGTTAAGTCCCTTAAGCTTAACAAACATTTGAACATTTGAAAGGTGAAACTCTGCGAGTGCCATTTTTCGTCCTTTCACCGATCCGCAGAGAGCATGAGCATTTAAAACGCACAAATCCAGAATGTGAAAAAATATTTCTTGTACCATTTCAGTCTTACGGACTGATTCCACTGAGCTCCGTAACATCTCACACCAGTCAACTGAACCCACACCTGAATTTAATCTACAATACCTTGCGGTTTCCTTATTTTTTCGCCAGTATTTCAGTCAGTCTTCTCTGTTTCAACCATTTGTGGTGTGTGGCATGTGGTCAACACCAACACCTCTCTCTTATCGCACCACTTCATAGCAAGGATCTTGTCAGTGGACATAAACTCAGTATCTCCTTGTTTTAATTTCTTCTGCAGATTTGATATGTTGCGCTTATTCTTACGAACAGTGCCACATGCGGCTGTTCCATAGTTGTGAAGCCAGAGGAACAGGTCTGGGCTGGAGTAATAATGATCGAAAACAGAATATGACACTTTTCCAAATATGGTCCCATAAGAGTTGCCACTTCGTCGCCACTTTTTCCCAAATTGTGGAACCCAATTTCCAATTTCTGTTATTGAACCTGTATGTACAATAAAATCCAAAACGTATTCACTCTGCCAGTCACACTGTACAAATGTCTTTATACTAAATCTACTTCACTTGGATGGAATGTATTGCTTAAAAGATAAAGGTCCTTTGAACAGCAAGACTTTCATCTATACAAACTTGTGACGTGGACGAAATGAATTGTGAAACGTCTCACGAACTTGGTTAACAATCGTCCTAATTTTAAACACATTGTCATCTCCAGTACTCGCAGAGTTATCATTGAAGTGTAGCATTCTCAGAAGTAGTAAAAGCAGTCTCAGGACATAATTTTGCTAAAAACTAGTGTGTTCAGAAGTGTATCTCTGCACCAATAATACTTAATTTTAATTTCTTAACTTGTACCATTAGAAGGCAAATAGTAACAAAACAATACATTTTCTGAGAGCCAGTGTCTTTCCACTTTGACAGTCGAGAATTCACAGATTCTGTATTATTTTCTCTGGTGCAAACGTAAAATCGATTTTTTTCGACTGCAATAAATTGCAACAGTTCTTTAGTGATAAATATCATAAAAATGAAAGAATGCTTGAGTCAGTATCAAGTTGACATTCATGTCCTGCACTCGAGTGATCAAAGTCATGATTAACCGGCTGGAAATCGGTTTCTTTCCAGCCAAATTTGTCAGTAAAGTGAGGTCGTTTCTGAACCCTTTCACTATCACTATCTGATTCCTCGGATTATGAGAAACTGCCGACTGTGCATCTTGCTCCCTCCTCTGATGTAGAGGGCTGAGGAGTACAGCTTTGAGATTCTGTTGAAGACTCATCACTTCTAGAAACTTCACACTCACTGTTACTCCTAGTGCGCATTTCCGTGATCTCTTTATCCGCGCAACCACGGCAATATGACATTTCTGCCCCAGAAAGCAACAAAAATGACGAAAACACGGGCACTGAAGTCTAATTCTCCAAAGACGGACCACAGCAATAAGCAAAAAGAAGATACATTCTCTAACTCCAATATGTATCTCTGCTTTTATGGGTTTAACAACCAGTTCTGATCCTTCCGGATGCTCTTCAAGATGAGAACATTCAGGTAGTTTAAGTTTACCTCTTACTTCCTGCATAACAGTACTGTTGTAGCACTCCACGTGTGTCTCTTCTGTTTCGCAATCTTCTGATATGTCCATATACAACTTTTAGGTTTACAACTCTTGCAAACAAATTGTGGTAAAAATATTGTTATTCCATTGGTTTTTATTTCTGCAAACGGTTTTTCTATGGGTAGATAGACAACATTCAACCCGCCACAATTAGACACATTGTAACCATTCTTCTTAAACAGATCCACATGGGAGTGCAGCTTCAGAAATACATTAAATGTATCCATTAATATAGTAAATACCATAGGTTCCACTGATTTTGGCATATACTCTAGCACGTGACCAATCTCCCTCACTGTTTACTGTAAATGCAGTTATTTTATATTCCCCAATCACAGCGAGATTTCTCCATACAGTGTGTTTGAACCAATTCGTAAATCATTCTTGCACTTCTGTAATAGCTTCCTCTTTCTCCATACGCAGCTGGTATTCTTCCTTTAAAACAGTTGTCTTTGCCATATAATCCAGTTTTCGTTTCTTTCCATCTTATCCCTTTCCAATCGTCTTTTCCATGCACATAGCATATTAACTGTACTTAAGCTGGAGTCAGCATTACGAATTCCCACACAATTTGCGGGCAAGTAGTTAAAACTAAATGCAGAGAGAACATAATCTATAAGCTTTTTCTTTGTCTTTTCTGTTAAATAGTTACGAAAGCTACATTACTACGCAACCAGCTACCTAATTTCAACTACCTTTTGAAGACTTCTTTACATGATAAATTTGCACTACAGACTGACATTTTTGTATACTGATTTGATTCTCTATGATTGTGAACTTTAATTATGTTGTTCCTGTAGTGCATTTAACGTCTTGTCCAGTACCTGTGCCTGTGCAATGTAGTCTATCGTACAAGCTTAATATTGCTGAAGCTTCTCGATAAATAGACAGTGATGACATTCTTGCCACCACTCACATAGCAAACATCAGAGTTCAATCTAAAAATGAAGTCCTTTTATTAAAGTATGATGTTATGCGTCATGAGTAGTATAGCAAAGGGCGTACGCGTGCAGTGAGAGTCGCTCGTCGACGTTAGTGTCACGAGGGTCAGGCCCCCCCCCCCCTACTCCTCCCTGGGCCAATTGCCTGGTCTCTGATCAAAGGCCAACGCCTCACACTTCCGGGGTCTGTCTCCCTCAAACAAAAGATGATTATCAGTGTGAATGAAATTGCACCTAACACTGGCACAGTTGCAAAAACCAACCACCTCCCTCGAACAAAGGAGCGTTGCACATAAACAACTCCTCCTACCTGCATGCCACCTCGCCCCCCTCCCCCCAACAATCGCATATTTGCCAGAGAGTGTAGACGCGAAAGAATTGTCGCAGTGCATTTACGGGGTCCGCGCCGCGACAAAAGCGCGGCATTCGCCACCTCCACGACGTTGCAGAGAATTATTGAAGCGCGCTGCTGGCCGCACGGAGCACAGCGCGACCCCAGCGCCACGATCCGCCCACCCGCGTGTAATTTGCCCTCGATTATTTAATTTACATGTCAAATCGTACTTAGAATTAAGTGAATGGGAACGTGTCGTAGCCCCATGCTTCAGAAACGCATACATCCACATTAGTGAATATTTTTGCTTACTAAGGCACAGCATTTTGCTGCCGTGAGTTTAGCGGCGGAGGTTGCGCGGACCCGCCAGACACCTGCTATCGTGTAGCCGTCAGCACGCGGAACCTGGTTGTCATCCCTGTTATTTGGGACCACACTCTTCTGCTCAAAGATAGTGGAATACAATGGAGTGCTCACATTTGTTCGAAAACTTCCTTGGAAAATTCCAGAAATGTTTACCAGTCCAAAGTGCTTTTAGGAAACTCCCAATTATGAACCACTTCAGGTAAGATATGTGTTATACTCCCCACACACCCCCCCCCCCTCCCAGGAACTTTTCTCGTGAAATGCAATGCACCACTCTGTGGTTTTTCCTTATTAATAGATTTTCTGGACAGGTGTGCGGCTTTCGTGGAAAACAGCAGAAATGTTTACCAGTCCAAAGTGCTGTTAGGAAACCCCCAATTGGCCGGCCGCGATGGACGAGCTTTTTGAGGTGCACCAGTCACGGTCTGCACGGCTTACGGTCGGGGGTTCGAATCCCCCTCAGGCATGGATATTTGTGTCGTCCTTAGTGTTAGCTAGTTCATAAGTAGTTTGTAAGTTTAGGGACTGATGACCACATAGTTAAGTCCCATAAGCTCTACAAACGTTTGAACATTTGAAACCCCCAATTATTGACCAGTTCAAGAAGACTGGTTTTCCCCCAGCATCTCTCTCTCCCTATATCCAAGCTAAAAACATGTCCAGACTTTCTTGCTTCCCCAAGATAAAAATCTTCAGACTTGCTTGCTTCAGCCACCGCTAGTATGATGGGGGTGGGAGGAACCCTATATGAGGACGAGCGTCTGCGCAATGGGTCTCGTCCGTCTCCTGTGTCTGTTCTGTGAAGTTCGCCAGCAGCATCATAAAGAGATCCGCCATCGTCAGCACCAGTGACGTCGCCAGCTGCAGCAGTCTTGCAGAGAAGAAATTCCAGGTAAGCTGAATTAGTTTTTCCCCCCTTACTTGGTGCTTCGAACTTATTATCATCCCTTTTTGTGTTCTAGTTTGAAATTCATACAAACCACAGGATGTTACATACTTTTTTTCGAATTAATGAATGTTCATCTACATATCTACTCTGCAAATGATATTGAAGTGTATTACAGCACAGGTTCATCCTAATGCATTTGTAATATTATTTCTCTAACAGACCATACTCTAAAAGGATCATTAAAGTCTTTCTGTTTTCGATCTGATTTTCATTATTTTATGCCGTCCTACATAGATACATGACATTCTGAAGAGGGTGAAATAAATCTCACAAGTAATAATCCCCCAAACCTTTCTTTTAAATGATTTACGGTCGAAACGATGTGCTTTTCTATCTTACTCGGTGGTGTTGTAACCACAATGCGAAGCAATACTCTTAAAAGAAGAGAAAATAGGATGCACAGTTGTAAAGTACGCAGTTTTTCCTTAGTAGAAGAAGAAGTACTGTTGTAAATTCGAAGTGCTTTCCTTTAGTCCACATTCCCTACAATATTTTCTAGGTATTCTTAATTTCCATTCAAAGCTTTTCATATTTGTATTTCCCTGGTATTTAACAGATTTTTTTCTTACGACCTTCAGATTTAACTGGTTTGTTAAGTTTAACAGATTTCTATTGTGCTTATCGTTATTTAGGGTCAATTGACAATTATTTACACTATACAGATATTGTAGTTGCTTTTGATCTTCCTATAACCATGAAATTCGTTCAGAGTTCCATTGCACTACGATTTTTTTCTTTTTCTATTTATGCTAAATATATATTGAATTTTCTGCCTGAAAAATATTTTTTATTGTTATAGCGTTCATCCTTCAACTGCTGCAACAGCTGTATGATGATCTAGCTGCAGCAGGAAGGCAGCAGCTAACATGGGAGAGCTGCGATGATAACACCACACGATTGTGGGTACACGTGCAGGCAAGAAGAACATCAACAGCTACCTTGTTACACATTCAACTACCTCTTTTCAACCACTTTTCGAAGTCATCCAACTACTTAGTTTCAACTACCGAAATCATGCATGCAGACTGTTTTATATCTAGCAGAGTTTCTTCTGCAAATACTAGCATCTCTCTTCCCTACTGCAAATCCTCCAACCAACAGCGTTCGAGATTGTAACTTTTATTTCCTAAATAAAACAGCTGTTAAGGCTATCTACTCCACACCAATACAGAATTTCTATATAGAATTTTAAGCTTGCATTTTTTTAAACGAGTCCATTACAAATATAGGCACAAAGAGCATAGTAAATGTGGGGTTCTTAGGATTTTTAGTAAGGTATTAAATAAGCACATAAATATTAGAGTAAATTTTGTATACATGTTTACATACATAAAACAAGTTTGTGTATATACATCTAGACACAGAATACAACTCGTTCTTTATTCTTGTTTGGAGTACTGTAACTTTAATTTTTGTATAATTTAAATTTTAACTTATAACTTAGATCCACATCAGCATCGTCTATTTCCCTTTCCAGCCAGAAACTCTGAAGGTACAATGAATGTATGTTCTCCAACTCGATTACGTCTCTATGCTCATTTCTGTAATCCACATCTTTTATAGCTTTAATAACCAGCTCTGCCCCTTCTGCTAGTGATTCTAGACGACAACACTCGGGTATTTTAACTTTACCCATTATTTCCTGCATGGCATACTGGTTATAGCACTCCACATTCCTGGCCTGGACATCTGCTACAGCTGCTTCTTTCTCCAGCATAAGTTTGTATTCGTCCTTTATGGCAGTTGCTTTAGCCATATATTCAGTCTTCTTGTCATCGATCTCCTCCATTTCCAGTTTTCTTTTTCGTGCACTGTACTGCACGTAGGGGGGTAATTTCATTAATGGTGAATGACTTAAGTATGTGCAATACATTTACTCTTTTGCGCTGGACTTGTGCAATCACATTGTTTGTAGGTACCAGATCTAAATCGGCGAGGTCTGTATCTGGGGGCACTGTGGAAAATAATGTTCTGGATGGGGAGAAATGCGTTCTCCTGCTTTAATGTAGCTCTTCTGTGTAATACCTATATTTTGGGCGAGTCCGCTTGTAATTTTGCCGTCAGGCAGCATTCGCATTTGTGTTGATTTCAAGGTTACAGTTATCCTTTGCCGAGATCTGAAGATTTAATGGACAGATAGGTGCAGGAAAATGTTTCTCAAAAATCGATTTAAGCAATGCGTACCTTCATCTGCCACTTGACGAAGAATCACAGAATATTTGCATTGTCAATACTCATCTTGGCTTGTTTAAATATTTGCGTCTACTGTTTGGAAGTGCATCCCCGCCCGTAATTTTTCAAGGATATTCGGAGTACCTTATAGCTCAGGTGTCTTGTTGTTCAAACCACTTGAACAACATAGTTGTGTCAGGCCGTACTCCAGAAGAACATACTGCAAATTTGAGAAAATTGTTTCAAGTTTTGTCAGAAGCTGGTCTCAAGTGTCGCTTAGATAAGTGTGACTTTTTCAAACCGGAACTGCAGTATCTAGGACACGTGATAAACAGTCAAGGTGTTCATCCCATCCAATCACATTTGTTTGCAAACAAACAAACTGTTTTTGTTCTACTAATTTTTTGTTTATTTACTAACTAGTTTTCGGCTTATTAGGCCATCAACAGGTAACCTCATGATGGCCTAATAAGCCGAAAACTAGTTAGTAAATAAACAAAAAATTAGTAGAACAGAAACAGTTTGTTTGTTTTCAACCTTAAATATGGAAGCGTTGTACCAAGAAGCGACGGAAGAACCCATTTATAACATTTGTTTGCCATTCCCGACCTGCCAGCACCAACAAATTTGAAAGAATTACAGCCCGTCTTGGGAGAGTTAACTTACTATATTAGGTTCATTCCCAATGCAGCACAAATTGCAGCCCCTCTGCATCGGCTACACCGTGAAAACGTTCGTTTTGTTTGGACAGAAGAATGCCAACGCACATTACAGCAGTTAAAAGATCCATTGCTTAGTGATCGATGTTTGGTGCACTTCGATCCAGAAAACCAGTTCTTTTGCAAGTGGACGCATCATCGTTTGGTCTAGGAGCAGTACTGTCACATAGACATGGGGATACGGACCGTCCGATAGCGTTTGCATCCAAACTTTTGACAGACACACAGTGCCGTTATTCTCAAATTGAGAAGGAAGCTTTAGCGATAGTGTATGGTGTCACTAAATTCCATCACTATTTGTATGGGAGAAGATTCTATTTAGTCACTGACCACAAGCTTTTGCAGTCATTGTTTCATCCTGCCAAGCCGATTCCTACTCGCACGGCACACAAATTGCAACGCTGTGCATTGCTCAATCACAGTATCAGTACGAGATTGTGTACAAACCCACAACTCGCCATGGGAATGCGAGCGCACTTTCCCGTCTTCCGATTGGCCATGATAAAGGCTTTGGTGCTTCTGAGACGTCTTGTTGTCAGATAGATGCACAGGACGATGGGATGCATGGGATCCTTTCCGTTGGATTATAAGAAACTTGCTCGGGCCACAGAAACAGACCCTGATTTACGAATTTTGCTGTGCTACATTCGCACAGAATGGCCTCGTTCACAACGTGACATTGAAAATTCTCTGGTGCGTCGCTATTGTGCTTGAAGAAATGAACTTTCAGTACATAGAGGTGTCATTCTAGTTTCAAATGACAGGGGACAATCACGTGTGTTGATCCCGCGAAGTTTTCACAAAGAAGTACTGAACTTACTTCACCAAGAACATTAGGGAATGGTTCGTACTAAGCAATTGGCACGACGACACCGTAATTGGCAGGGTATGGACGCCCAAATAGAACAGATGACGTCACAGTGTTCAGTGTGCGCAAGAACAGATAGAAGTTGAGTATTGTAAAAATTTCAGTCACTAAAACTTGTATTAGTAATCTTTAGAACTGTTCTAGATGTCAACGATTCCTGCACCGTACTTTTCCTGACAACTAGACCGGGACGAGAATTCAACAAAGAGCAACGTGGATGATACAACAATAAGTACCGGTATGTGACAAGACGACTGAAAAAGAATAAAGTGGGTAGCAAAATCTGAATTTAATGCTTCTTCTTTGATTGTTTGCTTTCTCGCACCCTTAGTATCATTATGGCTATCTGCGTGGCGAACGATAAATACAGGACTGAGCGCAGGTGAATATGTCATCAGCAGAATAGGGCCGATCGCGTATCTGACTGACTGGACATTGCGAGGCAGTGGGGTCGGCCGCAGCGTCCTGCCAGTCAGCTACGCGGTCGGCCGCGTATGACACATTCACCTGAGCCCAGGCATGTAGTTGTCCGTGCCCATGGCCGATATGTGAAATGAGCTTCCCCATGGGTTAGACGATTTCTATGTTTCGGAGATACCTGTCATTGCAAACATTTTTCCGTATTTAAGAGACTTTTCATTACAAATAACTAAAAGTGTTAGAGATACAGTGACATATTGTTCTATCTGATATAAACCTTTTTCCTGTCATTTTGGTGCATATTACGTATATTCAGAGCACATATTTCGATTTAAACGGTAGGGGGGGGGGGTCCATTACATAACTTTTGACGAATATTCATATAGGAACTCAATATCTACCCTTCCAGCTTAACTAAAATGAAATACAAATTTCTGTAACAAGTTGTTTTCATGAATTCGTCCATATAAACACAAACTTTCGAGTGGGCGTGTATTGATGTCATCTCCAATACTAGTGGCATAACAGGTAGAGGAGTGTAAATTAAGCCAGACAATGTTGAATTCAAAGCTACCTCCCTTCCGATTTTTTACCGTGTGTACCAAGTCTCTGAAAAGAAAAAAGACGGTGATATTTCGGATATTGTGCACGCAAATTATGAAATCATGTACCTGAATAATGATATAGCTGGCGTGGCATTACTATACAAGGTGTTACAAAAAGGTACGGCTAAACTTTCAGGAAACATTCCTCACACACAAAGAAAGAAAATATGTTATGTGGACATGTGGCCGGAAACGCTTAATTTCCATGTCAGAGCTCATTTTAGTATTTCTCTTTAAATGTAAATTGAAATAATTCGTGCATTCCAACGTGATCAAATTGTAAATTTTCACAATCAAAATGTGTGGGCTGACGAGAATCCGCACGCAATTGTGCAATCACGTCATCAACACAGATTTTCTGTGAACGTTTGATCAGGAATTGTTGGTGACGTCTTGATTGGGGCTCATGTTCTTCCACCTACGCTCACTGGAGCAAGTTATCATGATGTCATACGGGATACTCCACATGTGCTGCTAGAACATGTGCCTTTACAAGTACGACACAACATGTTGTTTATGCACGATGGAGCTCCTGCACATTTCAGTCGACGTGTTCGTACGCTTCTCAACAACAGATCGGTGACCGATGGATTGATAGAGGCGGACCAATTCCATGGCCTCCGCGCTCTCCTGACCTCAACCCTCTTGACTTTCATTTATGGGAGCATTTGAAAGCTCTTGTTTACGAAACCCCGGTACCAAATGTAGAGACTCTTCGTGCTCGTATTGTGGACGGCTGTGATACAATACGTCATTCTGCAGGGCTGCATCAGCGCATCAGGGATTCCATGTGACGGAGGGTGGAACCGTGTATCCTCGCTAACGGAGGACATTTTGAACATGTCCTGTAACAAAGTCACGTTGGTACGTTCTGTTGCTGTGTGTTTCCATTCCATGATTAATGTGATTTGAAGAGAAGTAATAAAATGAGCTCTAACATGGAAATTAAGAGTTTCCGGACACATGTCCACATAACATATTTACTTTCTTTGTGTGTGAGGAATGTTTCCTGAAAGTTTGACCGTACCTTTTTGTAACACCCTGTATATCTTCTTTGCTGTACTGTAATTTAGGTATTTTTACTCAGCTACCCTATAGCCGTTTGGTCCCCCTATCCCAAACAACGAACCAACCAACGCATAGTCAAAAATGGGCATATCTTATACCAGAGAAATTATAAAACTGGGAAAGAAATTTCTAACCCAATTATGGCATTATTATTGCTTCATATGCAGTTTCGTTTCATTCTAAACACGGTTCTTGATGCAGCTATTTCGTGTGAAATTCTCGTGCTGTAAATTTAATACGTTTCACTCTATAAACCACCAGAATAGCAAAAACATCCAGAAATAATTCCACAATTTCGAAAAGAACAGACGCCATAACAGAAATTGTAAATAGCCCTGGCTGCGTCTAGATAGATAGAAGTGTTAATCTTCAGAGTCCCCAGCGCGCTACAACAGTTAGCGGCTTCCTTACATCAGACGCCCTCCAGAAAGGAGACAGCGGCATGGTCATTTGAGTGTACTTATCAACTGTTGTTTACTTATTTGTATTACAGTTTCGTATTGGAGTTTGCGTAGCAATAATTAAAAGTTAATATGACCATTGTTTTAATATCATGGAATGTTCACAATATTCGGCCGCGCCGAGGTGTGCCGGCCGCGGTGGCCGAGCGTTCTGCGGCGCGCCAGTCACAGTCTGCACGGCCCCTACGGTCGGGGGTTCGAATTCCCCCTCGGGCATGGATATTTGTACTGTAATAAAAAAGCTGAGCTAACAACACATCGAACAAGAACGAACAAAAGCGATCAGCGTCCGCAACAAAGAAAACTACCCATAAAAAAAATAAAAAATAAAAAAAATAAAGGTGGACGGTGGACACACTTGGATGGGTAACCGTCCTGGTGCGCCACGTGCTGTTGAAAATTTTCCCTTTACCTTACGGCAGAGGGGAAAGGAGGAGTCGTGGTGAAAAGTCCCTGATCACCAGTCTTTGCACCTATGTCCTGAATTAAATTCCAAACCTCTCACTTGGAGTGAGGGCATGGGGTACTGTTGATAGTGATCCGTCCGACGGATGGGGACGTTAAGCTCGGCGGCCCCCTTGGTGCTTTTCTAGAGGAGTAGGCTGTGTGCCGGCACCGGGTTTCAACCTCTCCCTTCTCCAAACATCTCCAACACGACACTACACTACACACGCCGCGGCGGATTATCCGCGCGTACTGGAGCGCCGTGTTGCGGTGCGCGCGGCCGTCCGTCGTCGGGGGTTCGATTCCCCCCTCGGGCGTGGGTGTTTGTGTTGTCCTTAGTTTAGTTTACCTTAAGTTGTTTGTAAGCTAGAGACTAATAACCAAGCCGTTGAGTCCCATGGATATGCAAACATTTGAACATTTTTGAACACTTACACACGCACCCATTATAGTCACCTACACTTAACACACACACACACTTCAGCACACAGCTCTCACACTTCGCGCAGGAAAGGTGGCAGCGGGCGCGAAGGACAGGGAGAACCTTTCCAATTAGGCGGCTGAACCTGCCCTTCGGGGCCTCCCAGCCATTCATTCCATACGACTTTAACTTTTTTTCACAATGGAAAGAAGTATTGTTCACTTTGTATTTGATAGAGGGGTGAAGGCGTTGGAGCCTGCTCTAAACTTTTGTTTAGTGTGTTGACTGACTGTTTTGAGGCAAAACACGCCAGAAAATTATGTTCTTGATTCAAAAAAGATCGTTTTTGAGTAAGTTGTTTCCCCATGTTCAGGAAGTCTTAGTTCTGATATGAGTGGTGAACTGTGATGTTTAATGGTTGTGTAACATTTTCATTCACTAGGCAAGGTTCAAAAGATGGGTGCAGGTGGCCTGCATGCTCAATTTATAGTTAAAGCTTCCAATGTCTCAAGCTCTTTGATCATTCCCTCTTTCCCTCGTCATAGCCATTGAAAATGAAGAAATTGAAAATTAGGAACATATAGATTGCGTTATTATGATGTTTTGATTTCAACTTCGTCGACCTAGCAGTTGTGCCATTGTAGCCACCTAGTATGTGTGTGTTACTGAAAATGAACCATTTGGGTGGCGTTTCTAGCATAGAGGCTGATCGGCGTGCAAGGCAGAAGTTGTTAGCACTGCAACTTTAGACATTCACTTATTTCAATGTGTAGTAGGAAATTCGACATCTGACTTACATATATTAACAAATTTATTACCTTTTTCCAGTGGCGGCTCGTACAAAATTTGACCAGTGTGCTACAATATTACAAAAATAAACAGGAAAAAAAAATACTAAAATAAAAAGTAGTACTCAGTGTCGAAAAATGAATTCCATACGTCGTTGTTTCCTGCTGCAGAATTTGTCGATAACTTTCGTGTTGAAGCCCTCAATGTTGCTCACCATGTTCTTCTCGATGGAGAGCATTACAAGGGCATTAAGACGTTGTTCTGACGTGGTATTCCGAAGAAAAATCTTGTTCCTCTTCAGAGAAGAAAAACATCTTTCAGGCTCAGCAGTTGTCATCGGTGTGGTTACTATCATTTTCAGAAGTTTTGATATCTGATAGAAGGTGTCATGCAGATTGTTGTTAGAAATGAACTGTAGTAATGGTACAGCTCCTGCAATATTTCTGGACTCTGGTTGTTCGTACAACTTAGAGCTCCGTCATTAACCTGGGTTTCTCCAACTGCCTGGGAAGCGTATAGAGTGTCCTTCAAACTTTGAAGAGTCTAGCACCTTTGCTGCATCTATGTGATCTAGGGTTATAACAGCGTTGCCAACTGCATATATTCACTACAGGTAGTAAATATAACGTTTAAAAATATTCATTTTATTTTAGAAATTAAAAATTTAGACTCAGAGGTATTTGAATACGAGCCTCACACAAGTAGGTTTGAGAGATAACGCAAAAGACGCCTGAGCCAGTGCGCTATTTGACTCTGTATGCCGCAATATTCGTCATATACTATTCTTCCGCAGCCGTCACACGCACCGCGAAGAGAAAATTGGTCTGGTGCTTCAGCACACCTGCCGACAGGCCTGACGTCACGTCTGTGCATGCGCACTAGCGAACAGACGACTGCGCCGCCTCTCTGCGCACGTAACAGTGGGGCTGAATCCCATTTCAGCACACGGAGCTGGTTTCCAGCTATCGCGGCGAGAGCGCTCCAAAATGTGTTTTATCCTTATTACTACCATTTTAATACGCATTGGAAGGGAATTGGCATAATTTTATTGTGATATATGGCTCGCATTCCAAAACAAAGGATGTAATTTTACAGCGATTTCTTGCTTGCATTCGAAGAGAAATGGCATCATTTTAGTAATATATTTACAGTGTGCTGCAGCACATTAGCATGTTATCACCAGCCGCCACTGCCTTTCACCGTTCTTAACGGCGCTGTACACATTTTTTGTCACTTATGTGGGAAGATCCGTTTCGTCTTGTTTTGTAACTTTCGTGGGTTTTCTTGTATAATAATTATTAAAAATCGATACTTAAATTTTCGTCTTCATTTATTCATATAATCATATCTTGTAAAGCAATTAGACTCGGATACATGACTATTTTAGCCGCTAACAACTGGCATTTAGATACATTACAGCGTAACTATTAATTGTTTGTTGAAATTCAAAGCAGTTTCTTATGGACTAGTTTACAAATTTTTAATACGGGACACAAAAGAGACAAACTTATACTCTACGAGCACAACTCAAGACAAAATCGTTCCTGTCATGAGCAGGATTCAAACGGACGACCACTCAAAGACCATCATTCTGTTTTACCCTTCGCGACCTCCACAGGCTGGAGCCACATATGCTTAGGAACCGAGGTCTGACACCACTGGCGCTCCTTTTGACGGCAGTGCGGTTGCTTCCTCCTGGGGCGTTTTAGCGTGACGGGCAGGCAGTATACACATCGCGGCAGTTGCAGTGGCTCACTGGGAGCGGTCTGTGCGAGACGGAGTTGTCGCTCTGATTGAAGAAGGCCATTTAGAGAGGCTGGCAGGAGGCATGGTGTCCCACATACTACTGCAAAGAGATGGTGCAAAAACTATATCGATCGAGGCACTACCGCCAAGAATCCCTGCCTCAGGCAAGAATAGACTGAGCACACATCAGCAACATGAAGAGCTAGTGCGCTAAAGTCGAGAAATCCCCATTTGAAAGCGAAGCAGTTGTGTCGAGGGACCAACTTCCCTAGTTCCAGTTCGCTCCGAAGCAGGGCCGGCGCAAGCCCAAGTGCCGCCCCGTGCGAGCTGCTAAAGTGGTGACGCGGCAGTGCCAGGAATTACTGTAGATCACGTGACGAGATACAGCGAGGCTACGGTCAAACTAGCGCCCAATAAGATGAAGCAAGAAGCTCACCGTAAGTATGTGACCGTTGATATGGATAAATGTATTATCAGGCAGTAAATTTATAACATTACGAACAATAGAAAGAAATACGAACTTTGCGAAAACTGCACAATTTTTGTCAAACAGAAATCAGCTTCAAAGGTAGCAAGGAAACCCTTAGAAGCAATGTTCTGTCTATGGATTTTCGTTTTACAAGGTGTCAAAATTAACGTTTTGTTTCGCTTGGACGAGAAGGCATTGTTGCAAAAAGAGCATACTTTCTCAGGTTTTCATCAGAATCAAAGCGACCAGTAGTTTACTTAGACGAAACATGGATTCACACGTATTATACAGTAAATAAATGTTGGCAAAATTATAGTGTGTGAGTAGTATCGTCACACAAAAGTGCTGGTCAGAGTTTAATTGTATTCATGCAGGCGGGGACAGGTGTTTCAGGGCTCACAAACCAAAACGTTCGGCTATCACTCAGAAACGGATAGCAAATATTTTCAAAAATACGTCGAAAACCAACTTATGTCAGGCTGATTATCAATGTCTTTATCCCTTGTAATTACTCACAGCGTATTTACCCATTCGGAATACTTCTAGCCATTGTAGGTGTTGAACATGTTTGTTTGTAATAATGTTTAACAATTTTTTTCCATAGCGCAGGAAGAATAGAACACTCAACTGCCATTGAAGGGCTTAGCAAAATTGCTCCAGGCTTAACATGTAATGGCAGTATCGGCCATTGCATTCGAATTTCCAAATTAGATTTCGTCTCCTGCAAAATTAGTTGTGACTAAACGCAAGACGCGTAACAGGCTGGCAGCGCTCCACTCATAAGCATACTGGCGTGTGCGCCAGACTGCTTTCCTTCCGGCGTAAACACGACGGTGCTGCCACAGTGGCAAGGAAGAAATTGGCCCTCCTCCCTCTCCTTGTTCAACAGGGGCGGCAGGCATGTAGTCGAGACGCTATGCCACAGTTCCCGAAGCCGCTCCCTCCGAGGTTTGATTTAGAATTCCCTCTTGGGAATGAATGTTGAGTTTGTACCACAGAAAAAAAGGGTGGCGGCAGATTTGCCGCCCGTCGGAAAGTGCCGCCCCGTGCGGCCGCACGTTTCGCACGTGCCTTGCGCCGGCCCTGCTCCGAAGGCTGAAGGAATCTGGTCTGCACGCACAAAAATGCGCTACAAAGCAGGAACTCAGCGAGGAAAATATATTATACCGATTAGCATTCGCATAGCTTCATTTGCCGTCGGCGTGGGAAAACGTTATTTTTACGGACGAAAAGGTGTTTTCCACGGCCAATGACGGTCCAACGCCGCGAGGGATAAGACATTGCGAAAAATATTTAGCGACGAAAAGAAGAAGTGGACAATTATCGGTTTCCTGTTGGGGATGGATTTCTGCGAGAGGAACAGGGGTACTTCACGCGATTGAGGGAAACCTCGATGGCAAGCAGTGCGTTCATATGATGAAGACTGTTATGCTTCCTGCAGTGTGATTGATGTACGGCGATGGAGAATTCAGGCTGCAGGAAGATCGTTCACCTGTCCATAAGTCGGCGTCCGTTCAGCAGCTGTTGTCGAACGTGGGCGTCGACGTCGTGGACTGGCCACCACTGTCTACAGATCTGAATCCCACGGAAAACACGTGGGCTGAGGCTGCCCGAACATTATCAGATAACTGGCCACGAAACCAGCCGTCCACAGTAGACGCGCTTTGGGACTGCGTTCTTGAAGCCTGGGAAGAAGTTGCCTCTGCTGGCAATTACGTCCAATTCCTGTTAGAGTCCATACCAAGACGCAAGAGTGAAGCGATAAATAATGTAGGATTCTGGACGAAATATTAGAGCACAGAAAAGCTTTTTATTTTTTTACTTGCTCCATTGCTTGAATTTCTTTTTATCACAGCCAGTGGAACATCATTTGGCGACGTAATGTTTCGAACACGAGATAATAAAATCTGTAACTTTTCCTTTAGTTACTTTTTCCGTTCAAAGAAGTTTCTTTTAAGTACCGGTAGATGTTTTGAATTACATTTCTTTCTTATTTTCTTTCTGCCTGCATACATGACATGTAATAAATCGAAGAGGACTATTTTTCGTTATATTAAATTCACCTCTCTCTTCCCATCCATTGATAAAACTTGCATCGGCCCTAAAATACGGAAAACCACGTATCTGGTATGTTTCTCTCCCTGATACTGCTGTCCCGCTTTCCTTTTGTTCCATCCATCCAAAAATAATGAACAGATCAAGCAGTTTAAGTTGAAATTATACTTTTAAACTCTCTCTACCACACCTTGCTTACTTTTCGCCTCCATCATTCCTTCCGACAACGATGAAACCGTTTTCACTTAAGCCCACGGTTTCATTGCCCATCCTTGGATCTGAACATAACAAAAAAATGTTTGTATAGTCTATGGGACTTAACTACGGGGTCATTAGTCCCTAAACTTACAAACTACTTACAAGACTAAGGACGGCACAAATATCCATGCCCGAGGGGGGATTCGATCCCCCGACCGTAGTGGCCGTGCAGACCGTGACTGAAGCGCCTCAGTCCCCGCGGCCACCAGGGTCGGCCTGAACATAACCTTGCTTCCTCCGTTTGTTTCTCCTCTAACTAGGGGACCTTCACGTCTCGGAAATTCAGTCTCGGGATGAGAATTGGCAGGTTCAGAGTATATCATTCCACAGGAGTCTTAAGGTGCACTATCTAGAAAAATCAGGCAAATGGGCTCTAAAGTTTTAAGTGTAGCGTATACACCCAAATATACTGGTGAAACGTAGCACTACAGCATGCAGATGAAGTATGTGAGTCAGTAGCGTGCTAGAATCTCATGCAGCAGACACAGGTTCGCTGGAACCTATGGGTCCAAATTTAAAAAAAAAATATTTTTTTAAAAATTTTGATAAGATTTCTCAGTACAGAACGCTCTAGTTTCTGCAAAAGTCGGGAATAAACTGGCACTGTAGCAGGTAAGGGCCAATTATTTCCGTGCAGGCCTTGATACTTCCTGACCATCTGCCGTTTTGGTTATTTCATAGGCAATAGATGTACTCCGTTTTTATAAGAAGAAACCATTTCGGCGAATTTACAACGAATATTTATATCATTTCTGCAGCTAACAATGTCGGCCAGTTTTCTAATAACATGTAATGAAAGTAATAATTTGCCTCCATTAAAGTAAATTTGAAATTAATCTACTTTTTAATACGAAAATGTTGAAATTTTAATTAGCTGTAACAGCTATTTCATTTGTAAAACAAATAACAAAAAATATTTTCTGGAGACAGAATCATACCCCGGATCAGATACGTGAAAGATGAGCACGCCACTGCCTAACCTACTTCGCCTAACTACTTATTCTGTCTCACTGACCAGTATGTAAGAGTTATATGAACTGTGCTTAAACATCAAGAGCCCCTTTTCTCGGAATTTTCTGCGTAGTGCATTTTAGACTTCTGTGAGAGGACATTCTTGAAATATACTACTAACCTGCGAAGTCTCAGGCCGAAATGAATTTCCAATGCCCGAACGTCCCCTTGTAAGGGTAAGGAACTATCTCATACTTTTCTGTAAGGTCACCTTTCTTGTTTTTCAACATTTTGAATGGCACCTACAGCCTCCATCATATGCCATGCTCCCTGTGTCCCTCCATTGCTTTTTTTGCTTGTTCCTTTCTCTCTCTCTCTCTCTCTCTCTCTCTCTCTCAACGTTTCAAAACGAACAGACACAAACTGACGATTACTCCCTGATCAAGACACATACGCACGCTTACACACTCACTCACTGAAACACACACAACACACACACACACACACACACCCACACACACACACACAAACAAACAGTTTAGCCTTCAGATAGTTGCAAGACATGTAAGTTAATTTTAGCATCATACGACAGTTTTTCAAGCTTTGACGCTCGTCCCAACGACCATGCGCTGTCAAAAGTCAGAAAACATCTACAGATACAAAACATAACAGACGCAATGAACTTCCTTTAGTGTCTAAATATTTAATATGTTGCTCTATTATCTACTCTAAAATGGCTGCTTTAGTTGTCGTCGATCTCTTAATGAATTTGTCTAGTTCACCATAGACGATTACAGCTGTGGAGTTGCTGTTCTCGATAGTTGTCATTCCCTCATGTTACATTTATGTTGTAAGGTAACCCTTAAGGTAAGCCTTACATTATAACGAGGAATGAGCTTCATTTTGAACATATTATTCGTTTGAACCTGTTTATAGTGAATACGTAGTAATTAACTTCTTATGTGACTTAATTAATTATCGTGATGCACGATGTATGTAGGTAACTTAACTGTGAACATTTTCTGTCATTTATTTATTATCTGTATTGTAATTGTTTATGCATATATTATTTTATTTTATTCGTACTTTGTATGTTTTCTATATGACTGTGATTACTTGTTATGTTTAATTTTACATTGGTAAAATATTTCTCTGTGGACAGTTATCGATATGGCTCCTCAGGTCAGAGACTCTATCGTATAGCAGCGCTCCCCTGTGGAAGAGCAGGCAAGCAGCAGTATCTGCCGCCCCGTGACGTAGATCAGACGTTAGTACGCTGTCTGTGGAGTTTTCTAATAACATGTAATGAAAGTAATAATTTGCCTCCATTAACGTAAATTTGAAATTAATCTACTTTTTAATACGAAAGTAATAAAGTGAAAACAAAGTGAAAGTTATAATTTGTTATAAGTGCAACGATATGAAAGTTTATGTGAAACCAGTGAACATAAGTGAAGTAAGAATTGATCTTAATGAAACATTTATTCGTTCGTTCTGCTGAGGCAGAAATTCGTTACGTGTTCGGTAACCGTCCCAGACGTCCGAAACGCGGTAGCGTCATCGCGGACGCTAACGGTCGCGATTAATTACGCGATTCGCGAAGCATCACGGTGAACTGCTAGCAAGCTGCCAAAGGAGGAGCCACCATCAAAATAATATCTGTATGAATTTATGTACCATTTATATGACTGCAGAGTACCACGTCGCTGGACTGATAAATAAGATAAGTTAAATGCTATTGGTTGTAATTTGCTGTGAATGCATGTTTAAGTTTTGTTTAAATACAGGAAGATTAGACACTACTTTTGCTATCTTATTTGTACAACTAATTAACCACACACGATTAGCATGACAATCCTCAATAATGCATGAATAATATGTCTACACAATTTTACAATCAAGTGAGTGTCATTAATTGTTAGATACAATTTTGCTAAAATTGATGGTAGAAGATAACAGACAGTTGACTTAATGAATAATTTTTCTATTTCGTTTTGCACTGAGTTCAACAATAATAGCCACCGCCACATCTATCCTATAAAGAACCAAACTCGTAATAATGTCGTATTCATAGCATTAATTAAAACTGATTTACTTAAATTTCCTTTTTACTTGAGTGAATTAATTTCATCAGATACTGACTTTAGTGGATGGACTGCACCCACTTGCCAATCACTTGATTTTAAAAAATCATACTATTAATAATTTTATAAATTATCAGTACCATTAGCGTACTAATTGAGTCATACGTATTGCACAGACGGAGTAAGTTAATTTCTGCTATCTGTGTGTGCACAGTCTCTATAGGAGATTTTGTAAGGAAAGGAAAGGTGAGTGATCTTTTGAAATGTTTGTCAGATAGGGCCATAGCATTTGTTAATTACACTGATTGTCTTGCTTAATATTTTTTAAAATTTAACTACACCACTTGCATTAATCACGAGTGTGACGTAACCAACCACGAAATTAAGGTCAGGTTTGTTATGTTGCTCAAACATTACAACAACAGCCACCACAGTTAATAACACGTAAATCAAAATTTATATTTTTTTCTTCAATAAAATAAACACCTTTCACCCAATATCCCCAACAAATATTTTCTTTCCTTACAATGTTGCCCACAATTTTTCAGCTAAGCAACAACTGAAGACCATTATCATGAGGAGACAGGTTGATGTGACAGGGACTGTCTCGAAGGCATTGTTCTGCCTTTACAGTAAGCTCCAATTCCTGCAAATGTTACGAATAGCCGCATAGCCGCGGTGGAGTAGCCGAGCGGTCTAAAGCACCTCGCTGCGGAGCGCGCGGTTGCTCGCCGTGGAGGTTCGAGTCCTCCCTGGGGCTTGGGTGTGTGTTTGTCCGTAGGTTAGTTTACCTAGGTTTAAGTAGTTTGTAAGCTACGGACTGATGACCACGCAGTTTGTTCCGATAGATTTACAGATATTTGAACATTTGTTACGAATACTTAAAGAAATGATAACAATTCATGTGTTCGTGTAGATTTAAATCGAACGATTTCTTTCAGCTACTATGAAGCTCAGAGGATTTAACTGAAACAGAGAACGTAATACAAAATAAAAGAACATCTATGAACACGTGCCGATCGTCTGGAAGCGTAGTCTACCACTTCATGGACGAGGTTTCAAGTCTGTTACAACCGATTCAAAAAATTGTCCATTGACAGACAGTTACACTTACGTATTCCCAAATATTAAATTATGTTGGCTATAGCAGAAAAATTCTGGTATTAACAAGAGTGTGATTCAGAAATTTCATAAGCTTTCACCTTCGGATTTAAAACATATGGAATTATGTTTATGAGGTTACTTATGATGCAGAGATTATCTAACGTTTGCTTGCACATTTCCGGACTTGAAATTTAAATCAGAGGAAAAACAAATGTAATATAGCAGTTGTACATGCCAGCCAGCTGTGAAGCGCCAGATAATACATCCAGCGCTACAAGCGGCAGCCACGCTACAGTCTCTGCTGTATCGCTTTCCCTCTCATTCCACAGTGATGGCTAATATAGGTAATGTGCATAAAAGACGCGATTAGTTGCATTTTCTCCGTGGAGTGGCCTTCCTGGATCCAAAACCATAAATAAGATATCGCAATGTCACTTCTTTCGTTAAAGTGACTCCTATTATTCAGTGAATGTGATAGTAAAATAGGAACTGAATTTGACATTAGTTCTGTGAACTCCAGGTAATAACTTCATGATCACGGAGTAACCAGAGAATCGACATATCAGTATTCCTGTTATCTAACCACGAAAAATACGAGACATGCTGTCACTGAGATGCAACGGTATCTGTTTTTGTGATAGACGAGATTCGATTCCAGTACCAAATCTAATTGATATTTAAACACGAACAAATATTAGATACATATCAAATTTTCCCGGCAGTAGCTAGATGGTTTTACCTGAAATGACGAAACGGATGATTAATTTTAGTTTTCGAAGAGACCTATCGCCGTATTTTGCAGCAAAAAGGGACTTTTGATATAGGTTTTTTTCACCATCCGCGAGGAATGACGCTGACGGAGAAACACAACAGTGTAGCACTGACGCACACGGCCATTTGAAACATACGGGCGTCGGCTGCGAGAGATGACCGGGAAGGAGGGGAAGTGGCGGGATGGGAAGGGGGAGGGGACGTGTGGGGAGGGTGGGGGAAAGGAGGAGGCAGCTGACGTAATTCGCACTAAACGGAAGGTGTGACGTAAGCGCTCGATGCGGCGCGAGGATATATAAGCGCTGCGACGTCCAGTCTCAAGCTAGTAGTCTGGGTCGGGCTACTAGATAGGAAAGGCATCGCACGGTTCAAAAAATGTCGTGGAAATTTTTCGTAAATCTCAGTGAGGTCAGATGATCGAGGAACTGGTGCCTAAGAGACAGCGGGCTGTGCCCCAGCGGCCAGCCAGTGAGCTGCGTGATCGCGTTGGCTTAGCGCTACTCTCATCTTAGGCCCTGGCTCTTTCAAAGAATCAGCCTGCGACGGAATGATGAAACACATTGGACCAAGCCACATATAAATTTCCCATTTCCTTGTCTTTTTAATAATTAGAGTGCGTAACTTACACTTTGAAAATACTTTTGGCGGTGCCGGTTATTGGTATTCCGCCGGTGGCCTGGTGAGTCGTGTTCCATCGACCGGCCACAACTAAGCTGCGCGACCGCGACCGGCTCTGCGCGCCGCGGCAGGAGCATGGCCTCGGCTTTGGCTGGTGTCGGCCGAGAGCTGACCGCGAGATGTGGCACAGAGTAGTAGTAACATATAGGATGTGGCCACCAGGCGCAGCGGCCGCCTGTGGCTACCAGGGCCGCAGCCGTCGCGAGGAGGTGGCACGTCACACTGAGGCTCGCCACCAACACTGCACTTCATCAGGTTACTGCCGCCTCGTGCAGGCTGGCAACACGATGCCGCCTGGCGAACACACCAATTCAGTTTATTTCACTTCTATATATAGGGAGGAAACGGGAAATATTCTCGGTCTGAAACGACAAAGATATTTCTCGGTTATTTAAAATTATTCTCTCTTAGTTGGTCACTGTGCATTTCGTATCAGACACGAATTCAGCTTTGGCTGGTGTCGGCCGAGAGCTGACCGCGAGATGTGGCACAGAGTAGTAGTAACATATAGGATGTGGCCACCAGGCGCAGCGGCCTCCTGTGGCTACCAGGGCCGCAGCCGTCGCGAGGAGGTGGCACGTCACACTGAGGCTCGCCACCAACACTGCACTTCATCAGGTTACTGCCGCCTCGTGCAGGCTGGCAACACGATGCCGCCTGGCGAACACACCAATTCAGTTTATTTCACTCCTATATATAGGGAGGAAACGGGAAATATTCTCGGTCTGAAACGACAAAGATATTTCTAGGTTATTTAAAATTATTCTCTCTTAGTTGGTCACTGTGCATTTCGTATCAGACACGAATTCAGTTTATTTCACTCCTATATATACGGAGGAAACGGGAAATATTCTCGGTCTGAAACGACAAAGATATTTCTCGGTTATTTAAAATTATTCTCTCTTAGTTGGTCACTGTGCATTTCGTATCAGACACGAATTCAGCTTTGGCTGGTGTCGGCCGAGAGCTGACCGCGAGATGTGGCACAGAGTAGTAGTAACATATAGGATGTGGCCACCAGGCGCAGCGGCCTCCTGTGGCTACCAGGGCCGCAGCCGTCGCGAGGAGGTGGCACGTCACACTGAGGCTCGCCACCAACACTGCACTTCATCAGGTTACTGCCGCCTCGTGCAGGCTGGCAACACGATGCCGCCTGGCGAACACACCAATTCAGTTTATTTCACTCCTATATATAGGGAGGAAACGGGAAATATTCTCGGTCTGAAACGACAAAGATATTTCTCGGTTATTTAAAATTATTCTCTCTTAGTTGTTCACTGTGCATTTCGTATCAGACACGAATTCAGTTTATTTCACTCCTATATATAGGGAGGAAACGACAAAGATATTTCTCAGTTGGTCACTTGCGCATTTCGTATCAGACACGAATTCAGTTTATTTCACTCATATATATAGGGAGGAAACGGGACATATTCTCGGTCTGAAATGACAAAGATATTTCTCAGCTATTGAAAATTATTCTCTTTCAGTTGGTCATTGTGCATTTCGTGTAAGACACGAATTCCGTTTATTTCACTCATATATATAGGGAGAAAACGGGACATATTCTCGGTCTGAAACGACAAAGATATTTCTCAGCTATTGAAAATTATTCCCTCTCAGACGGTCACTGTGCGTTTCGTATAAGACGCGAATTCAGTTTATTTCAATTCTTATATATAGGGAGGAAACATGAAATATTCCAGGTCTGTAACGTCAATGATGTACGGTGGAATACTACTGATAGTTCTAGACGAGCAAAACGAAGTGTGGCTTAAAGGAAAGGATGTCGCGAAAAAATTAGGCTACAGACAAACAGGACAAGCGCTTAGGAATAATGTCAGTGAGGAACATAAAAGGTCTTTGAAAGATCTCAATATTTCCAAGGGATCGGCCCTGAGGGGAATAAGTAAATCAACGATATTCATCAATATAAGAGGATTAAAAGCTTTAATACAGAAACACAAAACAGTATCTTCTGAGAAACTAATACGACAAATGATAAACGACTTTGATTTAGATATTACTATACCGAAAAGAAGGAAAGAACAGATACACATTGGTAAAATTATAGAGCAATTTCCAAATGAAAATTTCGAACTGCAGTTTCCTATTGCAAGTTATAGGATTGACTTATACTTTACAGATTACAGAATAGCTATTGAATGTGATGAAAATGGCCACAAAAATCGAAATCGAAGGAAAGAAATTAAAAGACAAAAGTTTATAGAAAAAAAATTAAAATGCACCTTCGTTCGATTCAATCCAGATGAGGAAAACTTTGAAATTGATGACGTTATCAGTAGAATACAAACAATTATACAAAAATTTCCTGACCAAGCCAGTAGCGCACAAACTGCCCTACCCCTGACACCGTAAGTTCGCATACCAGGTGCTGCTGCTGTTCTGCTCGTCATTCCGAAACCTGTTTTGATGTGCTCTCACTGGTTTTGTTCCGTGCAAACTTCTTCATCTCCAAACAGCAATTACAAGCCGCATCCATTTCAATACCTCTTTCGTGTAGTCGAGCTTGTGAAATGTAATATCTTTTCCTTACTTTTTTGGCCAACATTGGACCACTTTAACCCTTTCGCTACGGTGAACTTGTGCAGAAGTCGGGAGCGAATGTGCTCCACAGCCGGTGGACTGCTGCAGCAGTCGAGTGCTGCCTGTGCCGCCCAGCCGGTGGACTGCTGTAGCAGTTCCGCTTCGCGTCATGCATCGTAATGCAATGCTACTGAAATGTAACGTAAAGCAAATGTAAATAAATATTATTTAACAAGCGAAATATGCGTTTATAATAATAAACGACTTTGATTTAGATATGAACCCACCAGAGCTGAATCCAAAACTTGGATCTTTTAGAATTTACGAAAAAATTACGCGAATTATCTGAAAGAAGGTAGAAAACTGTTTCTATTCCAAATGAATTTTCCCTAATAAATATATGGTATAAAGTCCAATAATTGCGATAACACTGAGAGTGTGAAAGCGGGACAGAGTAGCGCCGTGGGGAGTGCGGAAAATGCGCCGTACAGCGGGCACGGCCGGACGCGACTGGCGCTCGTCCACAGCGCACGGCGCCGGAGTGAAAGGGTTAATCAGTGTTAAGAATCTTTGTTTGCCCAATACTTTTCCATTCTTTCAAACTGTGTCGTTCTCTCCTCATCGGTAATCACCCCTCCCAGTCTCTGTTAATTTTTACTGCTTTTTGATCGAGTTGGTTCTGAAGAATCTTGTGCACGTTTTCCTCCATTGTAATCTGTAACTTCATTATGCCCTCCTTTATGGGTGTTATCCACGTAATGCAGGAAACGTTTCCTATACCATACTTCCCAATCACTTTCGCAATAATTCTGCTTTCAATTGTCCTCATCAAATTTGCTAGGGAAGAGGTGTTTTCTTTTCCACAGTAATTCTCAAGGCATCATTTTATTCATAAACTGTTTCATTTGAAGCTTTCCTCCAAAGTCTGTCTTGTATTTTTTTCTTTGTACATATACATCGGTAACCTTCTCTATCCTTTCTTTTTTTCAGTAATCTGAGTACTGCTACAGTGTTGGTTCATACAACCCACCTGAACAAGTAATGCAATCCACTAGTGGGTCGTTCGTGTGACAGACTCTTCGTGTTTTCGTCACCAAAGAAGGATTAATGTATTGCAGTAAATGTAAACTGAAGTAATGTGAAATGTAAAAACTAATAAAGCTGATGTGTTGTGGGTACACACTTGAGCACAAAAATTTCATTAGATGATATATAAATAAATAAGAGAAGTTCATTGCTTTGTGTTGTTGTTGTTGTGGTCTTCAGTCTGGAGACTGGTTTGATGCAGCTCTCCACAATACCCTATCCTGAGCAAGCCTCTTCATCTCCACATAAGAACGGCAACCTACATCTGTCTGAATCTGCTTACTATATCCGTCTCTTGGTATTCCCCTGCGATTTTTTCCCCACACACTTCCCTCCAACGCTAAATTCACAATTCCTTGATGTCTAAGAATGTGTCCTACCAATCTATCCCTTCTTTTAGTCAAGGTATTCCAGAAATTTCTTTTCTCCCCAATTCTGTTCAGTACCTCCTCATTAGTTACGCGATCCACCCACATAATCTTCAGCATTCTTCTGTAGCACCATATTTCAAAAGCCTCTATCCTCTTCCTGTCCGCACTGTTTATCGTCCATGTCTCACTCCCATACAAGGCAACACTCCATACAAATGCCTTCAGAAAGGACTTCCTTAGGCTTAAATCAATATTCGATGTTCACAAATTTCTCTTTTTCAAGCACGCTTTTCTACCCATTGCCATTCTGCATTTTATATCCTCTGTACTGCGACCATCATTTGTTATTTTACTGCCCAAGTAACAAAACTCATCTACCTCCTTTATCGCTTCGTTTCCCAATCTGATTCCTTCAGCATCACCTAATTTTCTTACACTGCACTCCATTACCCTAGTTTTGCTCTTGTTAATGTTCATCTTATATGCTCCTTTCAGCACAATGTCCATTCCGTTCAATTGCTCTTCCAGGTCCTTTGCTGTATCTGACAGAATTACTATGTCGTCGGCAAAACGCAATGTTTTTAATTCCTTCTCCAGTGCTTTGTGTAGTGAGTGTTATTACTTGCAGACAGGCGCCCTGGCTACCAGGGCCACAGCCGACGAGAGGAGGTGGCACGTTTCACTGTGGCTCGGATCTAACACTGCACTTCATCAGTTTACTGCTGCCTCGTGCAGGCTGAGTCTACCTGCAACACGATGCCAACTGGTACACACAAATCGCTTTCTAAGTTTCATTTCTGGAATAGAAAACGACAATTTGGTACTTTTCATGGTGAAATGTAAATAAGGGCAAAATTTTGGTTTTGAGAAAAACATTTTGCAGCTAGTAAAATTGTTTCCTTACCAACATGTATTGAGAAAATAAAGTTGCTCTTTGGGCATATCGTATCAGAGTAATCAGACACGAATTCAGTTTATTTCAAATCTTACACATATATAAGAAGGACTTTTGAAATAGTATATTTCCAAGTCTGTAACGACGACGATGTACAGTGGCAAACAACATCTGAAAGTTATCGATGAAGAAAATATTGTATGGTTTCAAGAACTGTGAAAACATTAGGCTATAATCAATCCGCCCAAGCAGTTAGAAATTATGTCAATAAGGAACATGTAATGACCTTAAAATATCTCAGTTATACCAGAGGGGAATTAATAAATCAACACGATCCATCAATAGAGGATTATCCACTTTACTTGAGAAGCATAAAACAGTACCTTCTGAAACAGTAGTACGTCAAATAATAAACGAATTTGAGTTAGATATTACTATAGGTAAAAAATGAAAAGAACAGAATAAATACATTAGTAAAATAATGGACCACTTTCTAAATGAAGTTATTGAAGTACTATTTCGTGTGGCAAGGTGTAGGATTGAATTATACTTTAAAGAATACGGTATTACTATTGAATGTGATGAAAATGGCCATAAATATCGAAAATGAAAGAAAGAAATTTAAAGACAAAATTTCATAGAAAAAAAATTAAAATGCACCTTCTTCCGATTCAATCCCTATGTGGAAAACTTTGATATTCGTGACGTTATCAATAGAATACAAGTATTTATATAACAATTTCGTGACTTACCAGGCAAAGGAAATGTGTTAGCAGTGGCCCACAAAGCGCCATACTCCTCACACCACAGGTTCTGCTGCTGCTGTCATCTTCAATCCGAAATGTTTCGATGTGCTGTCCACAGTATTCTGTTCTCTGCAAGCTTTTTCATCTCCAAATACCAACTGCTGCCTACATCCATTGCAACCTCCATTACTGTAGTCACGCTTGTGAAGTATAGAATAATACTTAACGTTTATATTCTTTACTTTTATGGTCAACATTGTAACACATTAGTAAGTTTTTTTTTCCTTTTTTGCCCAAACGTTTTAATTCTTTTGGGCTGTGTCCTTCCCTCCTCATTAGTAATCACCCTTCCCAGTCTCTGTTTCTTTATTTTTATTGCTAGTGTAATGTGTTTTTCCTGAAGTACCCTGAGAACATTTATCCCGCAGCATAATTTGTGAATTCATCATGTCCTTCTTAATTTCTGTCATACATCTAATGCCATTCTCTCTACTCCATAACTTCTCAATTATTTCCCCACTAATTCTGTTTTCAGTTTTCCTAATCAAATGTCCCAGGAAAGAGATCTATTTCTTTCTCATTTACTTGTCATTGCTTCATCTTCTTCATAAACTGTTTCATTTTAAGGTCTTCCCCACTCCGTCTTTTGTATTTTTTTCTTTGTGCATGTTCTGATTGTAATCCTTCTGATCCCTCTTTCTATTTTCAGTAATCTGCCTATTCCTGCAGTCTCGATTTTGGCGACCCACCTGATTAGATAATGCAACCCACCAGTGGGTCATGAACCTCAGTTTAGGAGCCACTGAAATAGACTAATCCTTTTTTGTAGTTAAAATGGGTTAATCTATCGCTGCGAATGTAAACTGTAGTTGTGTGAAATGTAGCGACCAATGAAGTTGATGTGCTGTGGGTGCAGACTTGAGGACAAAGGTTTCTTTAGAGCAACAGGTTCCCAACAAAATGTTCTCGGGGACCCCTCATCGAACCGCTATTGGGTCAAGGACCCCAGTTCCTAATCCTAAAACTAAAAAGCACCTGCCAGCACCCCCTTAATGCTAATAGGTAAATAATATATGGATGCTAATGTAATACAAATAATACATGGTTGGTAACCTTGTCATATCACAGTATCAAGTACCTAAACAATCCAAATTAAGAGTCTTTTTATACATTTCATATTTTTGGTAGAAAAAACATTGACATATTCATTATTAAAAAAAAATCTTACAACTTTTCCAATTCAGCCATCATTGTTATTGTTAAATTTTTGATTATTGCACAAAATCTTTGTCTTCAAATCTGGGTGTTTCATATAACAAACTCCTTAAAAAAATAGAAATTGAGTATGAACTGAAAATTACAAGAAAAATTAAAACTGATTGTATTGATCTTTCAAGTTTACTATACCTGAGATTGCATTGAATAAACATATGTGAAAAATAAGAAAACACTAACTTCATACAAGGTATTACTTATTTGAAAAAATACAGTTACAACAGGGTACTCCATCATTATACCGTTACCGGTAGTTTTAATTTTCAGTTCTTAATGATATGAGTTTAATCTGACCTTTGATTCCATTATTTCTGATATATTATGTTCCAAACTTGAAACTTTCACTCTGAAATCCGACCTCATGTCAAGCCGATTCGTATATTTGTTTATCATGAAACACATGGAATAAAATGATTGCTCACACTGATATCTGGTTGCAAATGGAAGGATCTTTTTCATTGCCTTATCTCCAAATTTCCTTTAGTCCTTGCGTGCTGATGCCCAGAAGTCTGTAATTTTCTCACCGATGAAAAAGTTTTTCATCATACCACAGCTGGACAGATCCACAAGTTAATCTTGCTCTTCTTCAGTGAGGTCTTGGATTTTGCCTATTTCTTCACAGCTGAAGGGATTTCAAAGCCATCTGTCATCACGCCACGCTGGTCGAGCTTGAATCGGCGATCTCTGTGGCATGTGAATCCATTTCGGTTGAGACACTACGAAATGTGATGGCGAATTTCATTCTTCGTTTGCACTACCTTTGTAGTGCCAATGGTGAACATTTTGAAAACATTGTGATGTGATTGTTTGCAAAGAGTGTTATCATACGATTATTTCACTTATGCATGCTGATATGAGTTGTACAGCGTACAGCGCCATCTGTTAGCAGCTTTTGTAACTATTATTTCAAACTGTTGTATAAACTTCTTACAGCTTTCACAATAAACATACTGTTTACTGCATTCCTATATCGATCTTTGTTTTCGAGATATTTAATTTTTAAATCAGGGAGACCTTTTCTGGACACCCTGTACCAAAGACAGCACAAACATTCATGCCCGAAGGAGGATTCGAACCTCCGACGCTGGAGGCCGCGCGATCAGCAACATGGCGCTCCAGACCGCTCGGCTACTCCCACGCGGCATTGAGGTTTAGGCTGTTGTTCAAGTCCAGTGAACGTAAAACCGATTTCCAAGTAATCAGAGTTATATTTTCCAATTTTTCCAGAAAGCTTAACACTGATCTTGGAAGGGTTAGATTCAATGGACACTGACAACTTCGGTTCGAGAGTCACTGACTACGTGCTTGAACATGAAATGCATCATCTTCCTCTTACTCGTTTTAACGAACCACTTTTTAACCTACGGTCGATGTTTAACTACGTGAACTGTAGCTTCCGCGAAAAACAACGCTTTACAAACACTACTCTTTTGTTACAGAATATGTAAAGAACACGGTCTGTGAAAGCACTGGCAATAAATTAACAATGGCCAACTGTCGTCTGAAATCGAGTTTCTGTGTAAAGTGACTGTCAGCTGTCAGCTGCAAAGAGGGAGCGCGAGTAGTCTCTATCTAATTCTAATTTTGTGCTAGAGTGTGCTAGTGTCAGTTGGCTCTAGGAAGACACTAGACGCAGAAGTTAGCGTTCGCTGAAGCTCTGCGCATGCAGGAAGCGGCCAAAACAAAAAAATCTGTTATCATACGAAATTTATTTAATATATATTTCATTCTAATAGCATCTTGCGGACCCCTGCGGACTCCCTGTTGGGAACCACTGCTTTAGAGGGTACATAAATAAGAGAAAACAATTCCTAAATTTTCGACTCTCTGAGTTCCCTGTTACTGAAGAGACTTGTCTATTAGATGTGTTTATTTATTACTTCCAGAACGCCGTAAGGAGGTCGCATGTGACAGTTTGGCAATGTGTGACAATGTTCGTCACTAGCTGACCACCTGCTCATGCTTGCTGTATCCCAGGCTTCAACAGGAGTACGTACTTGTCGCTTTAATTCACGAATGGAAAATGACAATTTCGTACTTTCGGCGGTCTAATGTATAAATATGCGCAATTTTCTTTGGACAATAGTGTTTTTCAGCTAATCAAATTTGTTCAGTCACAAAATACACATACAGATCTACATAGGCAGTCAGTGACTGTGCGTATAGTATCAGTGTAATCAGACATGAAGACAGTTTATTTCAATTCTTGCACTATATATAAGGAGGAATGATGAAATATTCCAAGTCCGAAACGACGACAATGTGCGGTGACCAAAAATTTCTAACTATAGCTGATGGAGAAAAAAATGTGTGGTTTAAAGGGCGGGACGTGCGAAAATATTGGGCTACAAACAAACAGGACAAGCACTTAGGAATAATGTCAGTAAGGAACAAAGACGGCATTTAAAGGCTCTCAGTATTTCTGAGGAAACGAACCTCAGAGGAACTAATAAATCAACAGAATTCATCAACATAAGAGAATTAACCAGTTTACTACAGAGACATAAAACAGTATCTTCTGGAAAAGTAGTACGTCAAATAATAAACGACTTTGATTTAGATATTACTATAGGGGAAAAATGAAAAGAACAGAAGAAATACGTTGGTAAAATAATGGACCACTTTTTTCCAAATGAAGCTTTTGAACTGCAGTTTCGTGTTGCAAGGTATGGGACTGACTAATATTTTAAAGCAGTGTTTTCGAACCTTTTCGAATGTGCGACCCCCTTCCCAGTAAACGTATTGGCGACCCTATTCCAAATAAAAACATTCTGGCCACCTCTCCCCACATATCCTCACGAACTATAACAAAACAGTCTTGTCTCAAAGGAAATAAATTTATTCTTCTTTACGTTGCTACAGCATTCTTTTACATTCTTCGACGAAGTCTGTGATTATTGTATTTTTACGTGAGTATACTCATAGGTTGAAATCCACTGATTTAAAGAATACATAATTTCTATTGAATGTGATGAAAATGGCCACAGAGATCGAAATCAAACGAAATAAATTGAAAGACGGAAGTTCACAGAAAAGAATTAAAATGCACCTTCGTCTGATTCAATCCAGACGAGGAAAACTTTGATATTTACGATGTTATCAATAGAAGAAAAGCAATTACACAACAATTTCGTGACTGCACCAGGCAAAGGGAATGCAGTGGCGCACAAAACGCCCTACTCCTCACACCGTAAGGTCATTTACCAGCTGCTGCTGCTGTTGTCAACTACAATCCGAAGTCTGTTTTGATGTGCTCACCATGGTGCTCCGTTCTGAGCAAGCTTCTTCATGTCTACATAGCAACTGCAACCCCCATGCATTTCAACTTCTTAATCTACTTTCAGATCTGAATGGAAATCGTTTATTATTTGAGGTACAATATTGTTGGAAGATACTCTTTTATGTTTCTATAGTAAATCATGTTTTATTGATGAATCGTGTGATTTAATAATTCTTCTCCGGTTGATTTCCTTAGAAATATTTTATCTATATCTACATCTACATAAATACTGTGCAGTCACATTTAAGCTCCTGGCAGAGGAGTCATCGAACCTTCCGCCACGCACCTTACAGTGAATTGCGGAGTATGTATGTAGATGTAGATGTAGAATCTTCGTGTCTTCCTCTTCGGCCATGTAGGACTTGGCGTGCTAATATGTACAGGCTGGCCGGAGCCCTTCCTCTCGCCATCCCATGCCCCCCTCCACCCCCAGGGGAGGAAATGTGTATACCAAATGTCTGCATGTGGTATTATAAGTGTAAAAGGGTAGAGTGTTCCGAAATGTTTGGAAATCGTGTAACTGAGGCGGGGCTTGCCTACCAACCTGGTATTCACCTAGGGGGCTGTGGAAAACCGCCTAATAACCACAGCTAGGCTGGCCAGTACTCCAACCCCCTTCGTTAATCCGCCGAGCGGATTCTAACCGGGGCCAGTATGCCTCCCCGTTTCGGAAAGCAGTGCGTTAGACCACACGGCTAACCGAGCGGGTTCTTTGAGAATACTTCTGTACCGTTCCGTTCTTTGAAAGCGCACAGGAAATTGGAACACCTGAATCTTTATGTTTTAGATATGATTTCTCTTATTTAATTCTGACAATCATATCACCTTAGGTGGTTAGCTCAATAAATATGTTACCATTTGGAGATCAAAGTTGGTTAAAGAAACTTCGTAAGTATCTCTCACCACAAATAATAAAAACTCGTGCACCATTTCCATGCCACAGTCCCCCATATAACGCGATAATTGTATGCCAGCTGCCCTTCTCTGAATATTTTCTATATCCTCCGTGAGTCCCACCCGGTGGGGAACGACAATGCGCAACAATACTCTAAAATAGGTCGGAGATGTGTGGCGTAAGCAGTCTCTTTAGTGGATGTGTTGTATGCTCTAAGCGCTCTGCCAATGATACTCAGTCGTCGCTTGTCCTCTAGGCAGGGGCAGGTCATTCTAAAGGGCCACAGGGGTCCGGCCGCACCAGAAAATTTGTGATGTACTTTTGCAGTATTATATCAAACAGCTGGAGTGTGACATGATCTCATCTACAATGACGCGCGTAGCTGAGGTCCCACTAGCATGTGCCCAGTGGACTGCCCTCTCTTGGTTACGCAGCCATGCCGACAGCCGAGGGCCAGCGCCGGTTTGGCCCTATTTTTTATTTATTTTATTTTATTTTTTATTTATTTTATTTTATTTTTTATTTATTTATTTATTTATTTTTTAATCGAAAAACTGACACCGTAGTGCTATGTAGCTTTGTTTCATACACATGCAGTATTTTTTCAGCAAGAAAATGGAAAAGTAATTTTGGTCATGTATTGGCATCAGCCGGCGCGCGGTTGGCTGCGCACTGTGGCCACCACCAGCTGCCATCGCGCCGTTGCAGCGCGCGCGGTCCCACCGCTGCGAGTTAAGCGGCCGAGCAGCTAGCGGGGAGCCGTTCACTATGGACGTACCCTTTTAACTCCGCCTACACCTCACGCTCGACGTCGCAGAGTTGTTTTCCTTTCCCCTAGTCCCCCTCGCGCACCTATCCATAGGTGTGCAGAGTTTGGGGCCGGCGACCCTGGGCCCTTAGCACCTACGTCAAAATGTATTCTGGAGCTGTGTCATTGCAACTTGAGTGTTCAACTGAAAATAAAATGAATAATTTAACTCTTTGCTTAAAACGCCCTTTCATTTATTAAGTATCGAAGAGAAGCTAGAAATCAAGTGTTTAGACACACATCAAACAAAAGATTTCTTCATTTCTCAACTGAACACAAAGAGGAAGAGAACTTTCTGGTACCGTATACATGGTTCTGCAAACCATTTTGGCTAACTATGAGTGAAGAGAAACAAAAATTGTTTTATTTCTACTGTGTCTTGTTTGGTGTTGAAGGATTGTGTTCAACAGTCTGCTGCAAGGATCTAAAGTATTTAAGTGAACAAATTAAGAAACACGAGGAAAGTGGACTTCATTTAGAAAATGCTTGTAAAATTGTAAATATAACATGTTTGGCACAATTAACATTGTTGCTCATATTGATTCGGCGTATAAAATGTCAATTCTGAAGCATAATGAATTATTTACTAAGAACTGGCACATATTAAACAGAATAGTAGAGTGCTTAATGTTTTGTGGGACTCATGAGTCAGCGCTCACACCCAAACCTTCAGAAGTCAGTCACACAGATCGGTACCAAACGTTGTATATCGATAAAGTATCAACCGAAACTTCTATATCATTCATGCTATGTGCTACCGTTCACGAGAACGTGCGTAAACGGGGAATTATATGTGACACCTGTCCTACGGAGCAAAGGAAGAGCGTATCTTTAGGTGTCTGCAGCGCTGAACTTCCGTGAGGTAGTTGATAGAGTGAATGTTTGTCGTTACGAGGGTCCTCTGTTCAAAGCCTGGTAGCGCGATTTTCCTTTTTCTGTATGACGTTGCAAATTGTTCTGCATCGACAAACGTACACCTAGTGTTACATGGGACCACATGTTCCTGAAATGTAAAGGGACTGGTCGGAGTTTATAGCACTGTGTTATCGGCGTTTGCGTCCGCTTCGTTTTATTTGAAAGTAGTAAACCTCTAGAGTATATTCGTATACGTGCGGAAGTATTAAAGTAATATTTATAATAATAGTAATAATAATAATAATAATAATAAATGACTGCTAGACAGGCAGCAGCACCGTTCAGCGGATGTGCGTGTTGTGGCTAGAGTGTTTGCCCAACGCCATCAAGTGGGGCTGACGTTGCTGTCCAGTCCGCACGCTACTGCTACTGCTGCAGCTGACTGCTGTTTTGCGAAATGAACCCGTGGAACGTTATACACAGTCTCGTCTAACTGTTGCGTAGCGACGGTTGTGGGCCTACAAAAACTCAAATAACTGAAGATGAGAGAAATTGTGCAGCTTTTCTGCTGGACATAATTGATCAGTGGAAGACGTCGAACGTCACCGTAGAGGAAACTTTAGATATCGACGAGCGCACATTAAAAAATAAAAATAAAGTAAATAATAAAAAAAATTCTCTGGGGGGGGGGGGGTGGGCTTGTTATCTCTTTTGGGAAATCTTGTCAGTGTATTAGATGATAACTTAGGCAGCTCTAGTAATTACGTGTCTAAATATATGCCACACACAATATAAAATGAGCTTCTTGACTGTATGTATCAAGTTTACATCGAAGAACTGAATAAAGAGATTAATGATGCCAGTTTCGTTTCTGTGCAGGCTGACAAAACAACAGATATTACATGCAGAAGTCAATTTGTCATTATATTGGGGTATATTAAGGGTAAGAAACCTGTTGAAAGATTTCTTTCCTTTGAAAACGTTAGTGATAGGACAGCATATGGACTTAGCGAGGTTTGAAAAAGAAGTCTGGAACCTTTCAATGTTCAAGAAAACCTCACTGCTCAGGCATACGATGGCGCCCCAGTAATGAGCGGCAGTCACAGTGGTGAGCAGACACTGATGCAGAGCACTTTCCTACATGTCAAGTACGTTCACTGCTATGCGCACCAAATGAATTTGGTTCTTCACAATGCTTGCAGTAAAAGCATAAAGTCGATAAGGTTGTTCTTCGCAAATATTGCTGGTTTTACAATAACTTTTTCTTTTTTTCATTGTAAATACTGTCAAAGAAAACAAATTGTATTTATTGGACTGTTTTGAAAAGATGGCGGAAGTGAATTTCTGGAATGATGTAACAATAAGAGAAGCATTCGCCTTACGAAATTTCATTCACAATCCACTCTTTTTGTTCCTCCTAATTTTTTTCTATGATATCATGAAACACGTTGATATTTTCTATAACACAGTTCAGATGCAGAGTGCAAATGCCATATCCAATGCATTACATCATTTTGAGTGTGCTGTATCTGAAATATGAGAGAACATTCAACGGTTTCGAGTTTCTGATGATGAGTGTATTGCTCCTCCAAGAAAACGTTCCAAATGTACCAGTGAACTTAAATTGACAGCAGATGCCAAAGAAGTGTGTGACATTATGACCAACCAACTGAAAGAAAGATTTCAAAACTCTCATGTATTTGGCAGCTTCGAAATCATTTATCCAAAAGAGTTTGCTTCTTTTAGAGAACATTTCCCAGCCACTTTGGTCAATACTTTTTCATTAAAGTACATGTCTATTTGCCACGATAAATTGAAAAATGAACTGTCTGTGATTTATCACAATGACACATTTAAAAGCATTATATCGATTTGTGAGCTGTTTACTTTCTTTGTGGAACATTCGTTTGAAGAATCATTCACTGAAATACACAAAACATTAAGAAATTACGCTAAATACACCTATTTCAACAGCAGGAGCAGAGCGCAGTTTCAGTAACTTAGAAGGAATGAAAACCTTCCTCAGGAACAGTATGTTTGTTCCATTCAGAAGGAGGAAATCAGTGATATTCCAACAGGGCCGGCGCAAGGCACGTGCGAAACGTGCGGCCGCACGGGGCGGCACTTTCCGAGGGGCGGCAAATCTGACTCCCCCCTTCTTTTTATAGGGCAAACTCAACATTCATGCCCAAAAGGGAATTCGAAACCAAACAGCGGAGGGAGCGGTTACGGGAACTGTGGCATGGCGCCTCGACTACCTGCCGGCCGCCCCTGTTGAACAAGGGGAGGGAGGAGGACTGAGGCAGCATCGTCGTGTTTACGCCGGAGGAAAGAGAGGAGGAAGCAGCTGGCGTACACGCCAGTATCTTTATGAGTGGAGCGCTGCCGACCTGTTGTGCGCCGTGCGTTTACTCACAACTAATATTTTGCAGAATACGAAATCTATCTAATTTGGAAATTCGAATGCAATGTTAGATACTGCGGTTACATGTTAAGCTTGAGTCAATTTTCCTAAGCCCTTCAATGGCAGTTTCAGAGTGTTTCATTCTTCCAGCATTATGGGGAAAAAATGATTGAACATTATACAGTCAAACATGTCAGACACCTAGAATGGCTAGAACTATGCCGCGGCGGATTAGCCGCGCGTACTGGAGCGCCGTGTTGTGGTGCGCGCGTCCGTCCGTCGTCGGGGGTTCGAATCTCCCCTCGGGCATGGATATTTGTGCCGTCTTTAGTTTAAGGTAGTTCATAAGTAGTTTGTTTGGTTTGCTAGAACTTTTCAGAATGAGTAAATACGATGTGAGTATAAAAAAAGGGATAAAGACATTGGTAGTAAGCCTGGCATAAGTTGGGTTTCGACGTATTTTTGGAAATTTTTGCTATCCGTGTCTGAGTGGTAGTCGGACGTTTTGGTTTTTGAGCCATGAAACACCTTTCTCCGCCAGCACGAACAACAATTAAACTCTGACCGGCACTTTTGTTTGACAATACTTCTCGCACACTATCACTTTGCCAACATTTATTTACTGGTATGCCTGTGAATCCATATTTCATCTAAGTATATTAATGGTCGCTTTGATTCAGATGAAAACCTGAGAAAGTATGGTCTTTTAGCAACAAAACGTTAATTTTGACACCTTCTAAAAAAATATCCATAGATAGAACATTGCTTCTGAGGGTTTCCTTGCTAGCTTTGAAGCTCACTTCTGTTTGAAAAAAGTTGTGCAGTTTTCGCAAAGTTCGTATTTCCTTCCATTGTTCGTAATACCATAGAAATTACTGCACGATAATACATTTATCCATATCATCGATCACATAATTATTGTGAGCTTCTTGCGTCTTCTTCTTGGGCGCTAGTTTAACCGTAGCCTCGCTGTACCTCGTCACGTGACCTAGTCCCTAGCTCTGCCGCCTCACCACTTCGCCTTTCCAGGCAATATGTATTGTTGCGTTCTCTACAACGAAAACTGCAGAATTCTTTTCGGTAGTTGGCCGAGAGAGTCAAGATTGGTCAGAAGCACTTTCATTGCGTTTCCTAAGAACAGATGAATTGGTGCGTCCGAATTTCTTGCATCTTGGGACGTAATAGGTTAGTGCATTTCATATAACGTACAATTAGTATTGCACATGCATGTTACGCATAAGTTGGAATTTTTCTCCTTCAAGATTGCAGAATAGGAAAGTTTATTTTTCTTATGATCTGTTACTTCAAAAATTGGCAAGTCGGCAAATAAGCACTCGTCCTCCCAATAGCTAGAATGAAAATAAAGCGAGGAACAGTGATATGATGCGGCAATGACTAATTTGTTGCCCCTTATTCCATAATCAGACTCGAAAGAACTGACAAATGCAAATTACGACATGTCGAGTGTCAATTCTTTGAAATGAACAACCGCAGTGCAGTGAGTTAACATATTTCGACTAGAATTAGTACCCGTCGATGCCCTCGTGTGTATTTATTGCATTATTATGTTACTCCAACTTCTTATTCTTCCTCTCTCCATTGTCTTCCGCCCCACTCTGACCGTTTCACCTGCATGTGTGGTGAATTTCGGCCTGAAATTCAATTTCACGCGGCTCAATTCTTAGACTTCAATTCCTGAACAGCTTATCCTACAATAATATTTCACACACATTTGAACATTTTTGTAAATTCACAAGGATTATTAAAATTAGCTAGATTTCTTCAATCAGGTTTGACTCCATTTTTGAGCTGGTGCCCAGCGACTGTTTTGTGCAAATCTGTAGAGAATGTCACCATGTCGCAATTTTTGTTTTTATTTTCCTGATCTACATAGATTTCGGGCACAGTGTGGCTATTCTCAATGCATTATGTTTACATCTATACCGTCATGCTCAATGTAACTGTCATGACGGTTTAGATGGAAGCACATATTAAAAGCTTTGAGGCTGGCCAAAACCTAGAGGTAGATCTGAAAAGTAAAAACAAAAATTGCGATTGATTGCTGACATTTCCTACAGATTTATTTAAATAAAATTCCACAAACTTCTGTAAAAAAAATTGGGGGGGGGGAGGGGGCGGCAATTCAGCAGCTCGCACGGGGCGGCACTTGGGCTTGCGCCGGCCCTGTATTCCAAACTTCAACGTCAGAATAATTGAATAGTTTGCCAGTCAGAAGACCAGACGTGCACATTTACTGTATAAATAACCTCATTATTTAACGTGCTAGTTAGGTAAAATACACATTAAACTGTTCCTAGCCAAGGTTTTTCCCAGAGGTTTTACATTGGCCGTAAGGGAAAAGCCAGGAGGGTCCCTGTTGTCTCTCTGGTGCATTCCAAATGGGGAAGAAGTCACGTACGTCCTCCCACAGTTCATTTCGATTTTGACATCACAATCCGTGCATAGAAGTACGAAATTCAGCATGAGAAGAGCTGGTTAACTTCGATTCAAAATCCAAACACCTACAATTTCTTAAAAAAATTGTGTCACTACAGCATAAACTCAGACACCCACAAAAGTACACGGAAAACCAGTGGAGCTGGTGGACCAGACCAACTACAATACTATACACACATCCCCCCAATAAAATAATAGTAATAAAATAAAAATGTTTATTGCACATTTGTAATTTTTTTAGTAACTAGAGTGTTTTCGTGGATTATATTAATTACTGCGTAATTAGCATATTTAATATCTTTCGAATCTTTTTAAATAACGTTATATAAAAGGAGATTATATAATTAACACTTGAGACTGATTCCATCATACAGCGTACAAACTTTTTGTCTGGGCCCCACCAACGAAACAGCACGAGTTCTTTTGAATTTAAGTTGTTCGTTGTCTACGTATTTAGTTCGAACTGCAAGGCCAGGCGCGCACTGGCAATTTTCCGTAGCGCGATTTCTTTGTCGCAAGAATGGAACGCGGTGGCTGGAATATGAGCGCGCGCACGTGCGACAAAAAAGTAGCGGCGGTTTATAAAACTCAGCCGGCCCTATTTGACGCGCGACGCGACTGTCGCAGGTGTGGGATGAGTCTCAGGCAACAGCACGGGGCCGCGCACTGTATAGCGACGAGATTCCTCAGTCGCTCCCGCTCTGTGTTGCATGACAAGTGGTTCTCTACAACAGGAAATTAAAAAAATACAGTTATCGCAATTGGAAAGAGTAACTATGGGGAGAAATATGCTGCAGTCTAATTAGGAACTGGACTGAACTGTCTTGACCAGAAAAGTATAGAATAACAAAGGTATTTCATGTTTCACTTATTTTATTCATTCATGTATACATCACAATAATAACAGTTCAAACTTTTTCATATTGCCAAGGTACTGATCTTTGTGGAGTCACAAAGTAGTTTGCAAAATAAACCCTTATCTGCATACTACTCACATCACCACTTATTCCTATATGCTCACAGTCTTTCATAATGAAATGATTTTCCTGATATATCTGATCAATAATGTAAAAGGGCAATGAAATAATGTGTGCTACCCTCAAAGTTACTGGTAAGCGCTCCTCAGGTGGTACACACTTCCTCCATGTCGTACCTTGTTTTGTTATATTCGGTCCTACTGCTTGAAGCAGTGTATCAAAACTATACTTACTCATTCGATAGAATTGAAAGAATTTATTTGGGTGATTTGTAAATCTTTCTGTATCACTGCCATCAGGGCGTGTGTGGAGGAGAATTTGCGTAGGTGCTACGAAGACCGTAGCATCTATATCTATTCAGACAGCCAGGCAGCCCTGAGATCACTGGCAGCTCCTGCAACAAGGTCTAAAATTGTTGCAGAATGTTGTGGTGGAGCCAGGGGAAAGCAATAGGGTAAACCTATTGTGGGTCCGTGGCCACTCGGGGATCAGTGGCAACGAACATGCCGACCGATTAGCCAGGATGGGGGCATTTATTGGACCGGAACCTGTCCTGACAATCACCAAGGCAATGATCAAATTGGAGCTACGTAACTGGCTCAGAAGACAGCACGTAGAATATTGGACCAAAGTCTATCAACAAAAACATGGCAAAGTAATGATTTCAGAGCCATGTTTTAAAAGAAGCTCTGCAATCCTGGACCTGAACAGGAGATAGATTAGACTCGTAGTTGGATTGCTGACAGGCCAAGAGAATTTCAAAAACCACCTACATACAATGGGAATAACAGGAGAGGACCCTAAATGTAGGATCTGTGATGACGGTGATGAAACTGCATCACATCTAATCTTCGAATGCATTGCATTGGAGAGTAAAAGGCACAGAACATTTGGGACAACCAGACCCGAAGTAATTGTGTCGAATAAAGAACTGGTAAAGGGACTCCTTGCACTGTTCAAGGACATTGGTTGGCTTTACTAGATTTACAGGAAGCGATACCGCACAATAAACTTAGTTTCGGTGCGGGCAGTGGCGGGTTGGACCAAGAGTGTTTTGGCTTCCCTGAGAAAATCAATCAATCAAATCTTCCTGTAATTTTTAAAACTGCCCTTTCACTAGCCTTTGACTTACAATCGGATGTACCCAGTAACGACATTTGCGCTGTTTTCTCTCTCTTCTTCGTAGTAAAAGCGCCACCAAACAAGCTGTTTCGATGAAATCCATGTTGGTACTGAGAATACCTGCGGTTTTCTTGTCGCTATGTGCGCACCACAACGTACTGCCTCGACAGCGATTTTTCTGTCGCCCCGACTGAAAAAATCGCCTGTGCGCGCTTAGCCTTAGTTTGACTGACTTGTGGTGTAAATAAATTTCAACTGATTTCTCTTATTGCTCATATGAATAACTTCAGACTTTTTGTTGGGTTCAGTTGCATTTTTGTTTCAAACTGATATCTTATCGAAATCGTTTTGATGTTGGTTTTGATCTTCTGGTGACTTTACTATACGGTGAACGATAGCATTATCCGCTAACAACCAAAGTGCGCTTACTCGATTGTGTCCTAATTAGTTTATAAAGACAAGGAAGAGTAGGGTCCTATCACACTTCCCTGCAGAACACTAGATATCACTTCACTTTTACTCTACGACTTTCTTCCGTCACTTACTATGAACTGTGCCGTTTCTGATATGAAATCGCGAATCCAGTCACACAATCGATATTCAATAAGCACACAATTTGATTAGAAGCCGCTTGTCATGAACGGTTTATATGCCTTCCAGAAGTCTGTAAACGTGGATTCAATTTGATATACCTTGTTGATGGCACTCATCACTTCGTGTGAGTGAAGAGTTAGCGGTGTTTCCCGAGAACGATACTTTCTGAATCCGTGTTGACTATTGGTTAATAGGTCGTTCTCTTGGTGCTCACTCATATTGTTCAAACACTGTATAGCTTATGTTCCAAAACCTTGCTGGAAATTGACGTCAATGATTTTGCGGATTACCCTTACTGCCTTTCTTGTATACTGAAGTGACCTGTGCAACTTTTCAATCTCTTCGCACGGATGTTTCACTGAGCGACAGCTTGTATATGATAGGTATGGATCTATTGCATCAGCATATTCCAAGGTCTATATAATATAGACCTTGCATATTCTGAAAGGAAGCTAGTAGGTGGACGAGAAGACTCGCTTTTGTTACTGTTGCTTTACTACATCGAAGATATCTACTTAGGCATGCTGGCTACTGTTACTGATTCGAATACTGGAGTATTTATTACTTTTTTTGTGAAGGAAATTCGAAAAGCTGTGTTAAGCGGCTCTGAGTTCGGTATTATCACCATTGTTATCGCACAGTGGTAGTACTGATAGTTCAGTACATAGCAGTTTAGAATCAATGCCGATAGGTTGCAGTTAGGGTTTATTATAACTTTATGATCTGTTTCGGGCGCAACCCTAAGAGCAACCTTTCAGCATTGAGTCTAAATTTTTATGGATTAAAGAAAAATGGTTGCTCACTTTATGAACGACTTTAAATCGATTTGATTGCGACTTGCGCTTCAGTTATCAACCAGATTTTTATTTTCCACCAGATTAAGACATAAGGTTTTATCGTGAAGTACTTCAAACATCAAATTAAGAGACATGGTTTCGTTGTGAAAACTATTATAAGCTTCTCACATTGCATCATCATCATCATCATTAGAGACTGATTAGGCCTTTCAGCGTTCAGTCTGGAGCATAGTCTATTCAATACTAATATTGATGCCTCGTCTGATGTTAAGCCTGTTACTTCAAAATCGTTCTTGACCTAATCCAAATATTTCTCTTTAGGTTTACCTCTATTCCTCTTACCCTGTATTGCCAAACACACGAGTTCTTGACCCAGGTAACATCACTCAGCCTGTACACTCTAACTGCCTTCACCTACAGTGTTCATTCCCATTTTTCTTTGATTTTCTTACTGTGGACACCCTCCTGGCATTGTTCCCATCTATTAGTACCTGCAATCATGCTTGCTAGTTTCATAGTCAGCTCGAACTTATTAATAGGGTAATCTGTATCCACTCAGCTTTCCCTGCCATCAGGGCTGTATTGGAGGGAGAACGCGGGTCGAGGCCGTCCCCCACTTTTTTTCCCGAGGTGTATCCCATCCCCTCACTATTTTACCTGGAGAACATTTTCTTATTATAGTAATTCACTTTCGTCGTCTCTGTAAATTCACTTAGCGTCTATTCTGAGTTATTACTCACAGAACATGTTAGCTGTGATTCTGTGAAGCCAACTGAGCAACGATAAATAGCCCAGACAAACAACGTAATAAAAAAGAACAAAGATCTTGAGGCGCGTCGGGTCTGAGAGCTCAACGTGAAAACCGGGACTGTACCCGGCAGTCTGGTTAGCACATTGTTGTGCTTTTAGTTCACGCCCTTACAGTCCGATTGTTAGCAGCAGTAATCGTTAGCCACTGTATGGCCGGTACGGGTATTGTCGTTCAGTTTTCTTTTCAGTGAAGTTATAGGCGTTTTAGTGAACAGTTCTGTTGATTCCTTCCGTTCTGCGTATTCTCCGTTTTAAAGATTGGCGTATTAAATGAAAAGTGTATAAGCCTATGCACATACGCCGGTCAGTCGTAGCCGCCACCGACTGCATGATTGGCACTTCAATATGTCGTCTGCGAAGTTGAAGAATGTATTCGCGCAGCAAAGGCTAACAGCGAAAATAAACTCTTTGCACTGAATATGCATTAGACCCTGTCGTCTACTTAACCTCTTAGCTCGATATTACACTACTGGCCATTAAAATTGCTACACCAAGAAAAAATGTAGATCAAAAACGGGTATTCATTGGACAAATATATTATACTAGAACTGACATGTGATTACATTTACGCACAATTTGGGTGCATAGATCCTGAGAAATCAGTACCCAGAACAACCACCTCTCGCCGTAATTACGGCCTTGATACACCTGGGCATTGAGTCAAACAGAGCTTGTATGGTGTGTACAGGTACATATGCCCACGCAGCTTCAACATGATACCACAGTTCATCAAGAGTAGTGACTGGCGTATTGTGACGAGCCAGTTGCTCGGCCACCATTGACCAGACGTATTCAATTGGTGAGAGATCTGGAGAATATGCTGGCCAGGGCAGCAGTCGAACTTTTTCCGTATCCAGAAAGGCCCGTACAGGACCTGCAACATGCGATCATGCATTATCCTGATGAAATGTAGGGTTTCGCAGGGATAGAATGAACGGTAGCACCATGCGTCGAAACACATCTGAAATGTAACGGCCACTGTTCAAAGTACCGTCGATGAGAACAAGAGGTGACTGAGACGTGTAACCAATGGCACACCATACCATCACACCGGGTGATACGCCAGTATGGCGATGACGAATACACGCTTCCAACGTGCGTACACCTCGATGTCACCAAACACGGATGCAACTATCATGATGCTGTAAACAGAACCTGGATTCATCCGAAAAAATGACATTTTGCCATTCGTGCACCCAAGTTCGTCGTTGCGTACACTATTGGTGCTGCAAACGTCGTCGAATTGTTCGTGCAGATGGTTGCTGTCTTGCAAACGTCCCCATCTGTTGACCCAGGGATCGAGATGTGGCTGCATAATCCGTTATAGGCATGCAGATAAGATGCCTGTCATTTCGACTGCTAGTGATACGAGGCTGTTGGGATCCACCAATTCCATATTCTGCTAACAGTCATGTGATCGCGACCAACAAGAGCAGCAATGTCGTGATACGATAAACCGCAATCGTGATAGGCTACAATCCTACCTTTATCAAAGTCAGGAACGTGATGGTACGCATTTCTCCTCCTTACACGAGGCATCACAACAACGTTTAACCAGGCAACGCCGGTCAACTGCTGTTTGTGTATGAGCAATCGGTTGGAAACTTTCCTCATGTCAGCATGTTGTAGATGTCGCCACCGGCGCAAACGGTATGTGAATGCTCTGAAAAGCTAATCATTTGCATATCACAGCATCTTCTTGCTATCGCTTAAATTTCGCCTCTGGTGTAGCAATTTTAATGGCCAGCGGTATAAATTGGAGAGATTACTCAAAGGCAACTTTGCTTCGGAATGCTTGACAGCCACTGGTGAGGCTGCCATTTTGAGTCGGGGAATCAGTTCAGTTGTTTACATTATGTTGTTTTACTATACACTAATTATTACAAGTTTCAGCGAAAATGATTAAAAGTTTCGTTGATATGGGTGCTCTGATTGATGGACGACAGGAAGTCGTATTCAGTTCCACAGGTAAGCTCCACATATTTAACATTTTGTAAAGAAAATGATGTTCGTGAAAAGATAACAGTACCAGTACTGCCAACAGATTTCTTATGTTTCCAGACTTCATCTCGCTTCTCCAGAACTTTAAAGAAATTGATTCATGCTGTGAAATAGGAAAGAACTAGATGCCTTCTAATTTCATTTGTACTGATCGCCTTCCAAATGACTGCTGTGTGTTTTCTTTCTTTCTTTTTTCCGAGCGGTCTTACTGAAGCATGACGTTGTTCCAACTACAAGGTGATTACAATTTAAGTTAGATTTTCAAAACGCTGTAAACTGTAACTGAGCAGATTTATGTCAAATTGCAATGGAATATTCTCTGAGAAAGGGGAAAACGTATGGCAGAAGAAAAAGAAATATATGAGAAAAATGATCATATAGATGGCAGTCTATGTGTCAGAATATGTAAATAGAAATACCTGTCATGCACATGAGCCTTTGAAGTTAGTATAATCACGGCAAGTACACAGCTATTCCTCATTTCGAATCTTAGACGTTCGCCATGACTGTCTCATTGCGGGGCCGTGTTGTACTTGTAAAGCTGTTTTACGAGAATGACGACTGAAGTCGCTCAGCTGACGTTCCGGACACTTAGAGGTTTGAAAACAGGCGCTCGTCCGATTACTGCTGTGTCTCTGGAGAAAATGATTCTGAAATTGGAATAGATGGAATTATTTTTGTGTGCAACCTGCTAGTGGAAGAAAACGAACTGATTCGACGTAAGTGGAAGAAGGGGCCACTGCAATGCAGTGTAGTGGTGTGCAAACATTGTCTGAACATTGGTCAAATCTGTGCCCATGGTGCGTGGCACATCCGCCTTTACTATCCATACAAAATTATCCATGTGCCCAAGTTGCTTTCTGTTGACCTGCCAGAAAGAAAGACTTTTGCTTTGGAATTTCTTGCTTACATGGAAATGGTCGATGAATGGCCGTGGAAGATTTTGTGAAGAGACACAGCCCACTTCCATATTACAGGATGTCAGTGTCATTAGTCTAGTGGACAGACTGGGGGGTTGCAACATAGGGGGGCCAGGTTCGATTACTTGTTGGGTCTGAGATTTTCTCCATTCGGGGCTGGATGTTGTGTCGTCCTCATCATCATTTCAACATTATTGACACGCAAGTCACCGAAATGGTGCCATCAAAAAAGACTTGCACCAGGTAGTCAAACACGACCCCAGTTGGGGTTTAACGGCCGTAAATGCCACACAATCATCATCATCTGGCAGGATACGTCAAGATACACAATTGTCGAATATGTGCAACAAAAAATTCACTGGCTAATCAAACAGCATCGCTTCATTTTGAAAACGTCACTGTGTTGCAAGTTTATGGCACCATTTATCATAGGGTCATATTTTTTGAAGAGGACATGCTTCTTATCTTGTTATCTGTTATCTTGTTAAGTTCTATGAGTGCCTTTTGCGCAACCATGTCATTCTATCTCTCCAAAAGTGTCGACGCAATCATTTTTATGCAAAAATGTGCAAGTCTGCACATTGCAAATGCAGTTAAGCAGCTACTGAAACGCCATTTCAGTAGAGCCTGGCTTTCCCGATCATTTGATCTTAATGCGTTTTATTTTTATTTTATTTATTTATTTATTTTTTAGCGCGCATGGCATTTCGTTCTGCTGGGGTCTCCATATCTCGAAAGCTATTCTTTTTATACTGGTTATTTGACTGGCCCGTGCCTCTCCTCCTGTGGAGTCCTCCAAACCTCTAAAGTTACTGTTTTATAGTAATACATTTCCAAGTGGCTTGGGGGGGGGGGGCATTTTGTTTCGCCGCCGCTCCGGGCCTCTGACAGCCTTATTCTGCCACTGCCCTCAGGACAATTAAAAAGGCGATTTTTTTTTCTCCTCTGATGTGATATAACCTTGCTGTGGTGGATGGGCGTACATAACTAACAGTATCATACCTGAACACCCATACACACAGAGTAGTACAGTTTGTTCAACAGCTAACTTACGCCTTAGGCAGTGTTTTATGATTCATTTGTTATTTGTAGTCTACCATTATTAAACTACAGTGCTTACAATCTATTGATTAATATTCACACTTTTTATTTTTCTTCTGCCATACGTTTTCTCGCTTCTCTGACAATATTCCCATAGAGTCTGGCGTCATTCTGACCTTTGGTGTTATTTTTACAGCATTTTGAAAGTATAATTATAATCTCGCAGTATTATTATGATGCACGTTTTAACACATATTTTGTTACAAAGGGCTAGCTGTATTAACATTGCTGATTGGAGATCAATGTTGCCGTTAGTTCAGAAACACAACCTTGTTCACGACTCTGTTGTACTGAATAACACTAGACTTGGATTCATCGAAAAAGGTTACTGATGATCCAAGTCAGAACAAAACACATTAGGCACTGCTAGGTGTATACCTTCATTCTTAATAAAGTTCCCTATCCTTTCCTTATCCCCCAGGACTTTTTTAACAGTTAAAGACAGAAGCCACTCCACTGCATATTTTCTGTTGTGCCGTGATTAGCTAACTACTGCTTTACGCCAGCTATCGAGTTTTGTGGTCGAATTATGGCACTCGTCGCCAGGATCACAACTACACGTAAACGAACAGACGACGATTAATGACATACATGAATATGAATTTTGTTGTAATTCGTTTCACTCGCATATGATGTATGGTTCATACCTAATCACAAACTTGTAAATCGCCATGGTAGTTATTCGAAAATTAACTGCGAACTTTTTCTTTTAATGGAATGCCGGGTACCTGTCATTAGTTGTTTTAAAATTCATATTTACGGTTCCAGCGTGTACTACCAGAGTCGAACATAAGAGTCGCGATACTCCCAGTGATTTTCTGCAATTTCGCGACTGCAGCACTGCCAAGCGGCCAGGTCGTAAAATCACATCACGAAGCGATTGAGCAATGAATGTGCATTTGGACTGAAGCAGCATTTTCAAAATAACTTCGTGTATACGAGCTTTTGTGGCGCTATAAATGGTAGCAACTGTCTAAAATATAATTCGGAAATCTCTTCATTTGCAAAGGATGATCAGAAGTAACAGAGTAATGTTATGAATAACAGGTTTTCGTTTACTGTGGTTGGTCATACTTTTAAGCATAGAAGTAAATGTTTAACAATTCATTCACGTCCAAACTTCTGCTGTCAATGAGAATCGCAAACACTTGACTACTATTTCATAATATTACTGCTGAATAAAAGTAATGTATGAATGACTGCTTATGTTCGTACCTCAGCTTCACAAAAACGATAACACTGTATACTAACAAATTTAGTCGGTTACCTACTAGTTTGGTAAAGTGAATACGTAGCTACAAATAAATAATATGTCCATATATATAAGCTGTTAATGTTAGCACGTAACATTCTTGAAGATATTCAGTTTGATACCTGCCAAAAACTAAAAAAATGTGATAAGTACATGAAAGGCACAGTAGCAAGGACGAAGTGAAAAGATGGTTTAAACGACGATGTAGAATCTAGTCCCCTACAACGTAAAAATCGTGTGTACTTTTGAAAACATTACAATGTCCGAAATTCGCTAAAACAAAACTCATGTAATGTGTCAGTACGCTCCGAGAACGCGAACATAATCATAATCAGTGGCGTAGCTATCATAGGGCTAGGCGGGGCAGTGCCCCGGGGCCCCCGAGATCAAGGGGCCCCTCGGCCTCCGAGAGCAAAGTTCGGAAAAAGTTAGTAGTTTTTTATTTATTTTTATTATTTTATTTTACCTTCCCACCCTACCGTCCATCAATTCCACCTCCCGTCAAACTAAGCTTCCCACAGTAGCCGCACTGGGCCACAGGGTGACGGAACATTGCTTCTAGTGGGGCCTGCTGACAGTCGCTGAGTACAACAGTCGCCACACTCCAGTCGGCAGAAGAAGCGGCAGCATCATAGCTGTCACAGCAACAGCTGCGCCTTCCATGTGTTGCGGCGTGCCGCTCGGCGCAATGTGAAGGATCGCGTGACTCCAAATATTGTAGAAATACATTTACTGTACAGTACTTCTTATTGGCAAGTAGAAGTGTACAGTTCAATTATACGAATAATCGGTTTTCCGAACATCAATGTCCCCCAATTACACTTCCGATAATCGACGTTCTACTATATATAATATTTTAGCTGAATGAAGGACTTTCGACTTTTAACTTTTTGAACACTGCCAACAAACTTCAAACGCACGAAGTGAAATCCAAATATTATTCCCATCTCAGAATATAAACATAAAAATGTATTGTTTGTTCGCTAAGACGTACACCCTACCACCTGCTGAATTACTAGCAGTGTGTATCCATACTGTTCATGGTTTGATTGTCGGCCGCGGCGGCCGAGGAGACTGAGGCGCTCCAGTCACGGTCTGCACGGCCACTAAGGTCGGGGGTTCGAATCCCCCCTCGGGCATGGATATTTGTGCCGTCCTTAGTTGTAAGTAGTTCATAAGTAGTTTGTAAGTTTAGGGACTGATGACCCCGTAGTTAAGTCCCATAGACCCTACAAACATTTGCACATTTTTGCATGGTTTGATTCGCGGCGAGGGGCCATATTTTCGTGGTTGAGTAAACCTTCATTGTTCATTTTACTAGATTCTGCCTGCCACTTCATTCACCTAGTATGGAGCAACTTCAAAAACTATTCCATGGTAGTTTTATCTGTATGTCCTACCCAGGTCCAACTCTATTGCTATCCAAAATTTCATCCAAATCCATCCAGTAGTTTCTGCTTGAAAGTATAATTAACTTTCACAGTTATAATTATATTAGAGAGTGCGCTTAAATATTATCTGCTGCGTGACACACAGTAATTTACTTAAGAGTATTTAGGTTTGCCTTATTATGTCTTCCAGTAAGCGGTAAGGACCTGATGAAGTAGTATTGCATCTGTATAGTTCATAGGCGCCGATTAAGGGCATGCTCGGTCGCTCAAGCATACCCCAAAATTTGAGTGGGTATGCTCGGCATACCCCACTGAAAATTTTGGTATCATTTTTTTCTTTACGTTATATTTCTTGACTGTAATTAAATTCGACTCTCTCATTCCATTGATGGGCGGCTGGCTTTTGTATTACACCGCTGTAAAAAGATTATCTAAAACAAACAGGCAATTGAATTCGAAGGCATTAAAATTCATGTTGACATGTGAGTGAAGTGATCATATTCTAGATAGTACGAATGTTAATGGAATGCTGCTTGTGAGTTCAATATCGTAAACTGAAGGCGGTTACCAAAATGTTCAAATGTCTGTAAATCTATCGGACCAAACTGCGTGGTCATCAGTCCGTAGCTTACAAACAACTTAAACCTAGGTAAACTAACCTCATGACAAACACACACACCCATGCCCCAGGGAGGACTCGAACCTCCACGGCGAGCAACCGCGGGCTCCGCAGCGAGACGCTTTAGACCGCTCGGCTACTACACCGCGGAGCGGTAACCTTTAATTGTTGTATTAAATAACTAGAAATGAAGTGGGTTTGGTACGATACGATGAAAATGTGTATACTACTAATTTAACGTTTATGTATTCTCTTAGAAGTCAATTGTATTCAAGGAATCGTGTTAGTGTTAAGTCGTGTCATTTTTCATCCTGTTTACTGAACTGGTGTGTGATGTAACAATGGGTTGTAAACCTATTGGTATCGACAGACATGGTATGACAGCGGAAGTGGTTATGGACTATTTTCGTAATACTGTATAGAAAATAAATCTGCAAAAGAATGAAGGTAGGAAGACCATCCGATGTTAGTTTTTGCGATAATGAACACGGTATTCACAGTACAGGCACATCATTATCTGATATGCATGTCTAAGAAGACGAAAACTCTGAAAATGATTTCTGCACTTACTACGGGAAAATAGTTTCAAATGGTCGCAAAATCCGCCCAGTAGTTCTAAAATGTGAAATTTCTTTACTGTATGTTAAAACTTACTTTTCTCCTTTCAGAGATTAAAATGGTCCTAAATTAACACCAGATGAAGCATACCTGTCGGGGAAGGGGGGGGGGGGCACCTCCCCCCTATTGGTTCAAATGTTCGTTAAGCTTATGGGACTTAACTACGGGGTCATCAGTCCCTAAACTTACAAACTACTTATGAACTACTTACGAACTAGGACGGCACAAATATCCATGCCCGAGGGGGGATTCGAACCCCCGACCGTAGCAGCCGTGCTGACCGTGACTGGAGCGCCTCAGTCACCTCGGCTACCGCGGCCGCCCCCCACCCCCCCCCCCCCCTATTGGAAACGCCACTGAGCATACCGCAAGATTTTCAAACGTCGGCGCCTGTGGTATAGTTTTAGTTTAGAGAGGGCTCCAACGTCATTTTTGCCCCGGGGACCTTCGTGTAGTAGCTACGCCACTGATCAAAATCAGTTCCTTTTATATACTTCAGCACATCAGGTTGCAATTCATTTCTGCTTTCAAAAGGTTTCAGACGATATTAATATGACTCGGGTATTGTGAACTGTATGAATTACACTGCACTGACAGTTTGTTGAATTATAGACGGCCATTAACAGAAGCAGTGATATTACTCGGTCTAAGGCGCCTCGCTCCGAAGCGCGTGGTTGCTCGCCGTCGGAGGTTCGAGTCCTCTCTGGGGCATGTGTGTGTGTGTGTGTGTGTGTGTGTGTGTGTTTTGTTTGTCCTTAGGTTAGTTTAACTTAGTGTAAGTAGTTTGTAAGCTACGGACTGATGGCCACGCGGTTTGGTCCGATAGGTTAACAGATGATATTACTATAATGATGTTTTCGTATTTGTATTAGAAAGTTCGCAGCAACGTTCAGTGACCAGGAAATATGAAAGTAACAGCATTAAAAACGGCAACTTCTCAGTTTGCATCACGCCATTCCACCGTTATTCCCTACTGGCCGTTTGGAGCGCTAGTATCGCTTCAGCTGCAATTTTTTTCCTAGAGAGATAGACCGCGGTACTACTTGTGATGCTACATGGTGTGTAAAGTAAAGTAAACACGGATCATATTGGTATGTTGACCACGGAATAGATTTTATTTTTCTGTAATGTCTCGTTTCCGTGCAGTGATGCAGTAAATTTTAAATATGTGCCAAATTATGGAAATGTTTTGTGAAATTAAATGTACGATGATGTGACGATGACATGTTTCTCGGGCATGTCTAACAATTTAAAATTGTTATGTGGCACATGCAAATGGACTTTTTCGACAGAAATCGTAACTGTGAATTACAAATAGTTGATGACAATTTAATGTCCTCAAAAAATTATATTTGACTTATCCTCTACAAATGCAATTGATCAATCAGATACCTATTAGCTATAAAGAATAATATAAATGTCAATGGTACTGTACTCGTTTCACTGGCAGTAACTAAAGTTGTTTAGTAATGCTTCTACCTGATTACGCACTCGAAAATTGGTCCATATTCGGTTATAAACAGTCAACGATTTGTAACAAGGCAGAATTTAAATAAGGCGAAATGTGTGAAGCCTACTCTCATTTTCTTCACTTCCTGTCGCATTGACTGATTACTCTATAGTCACTCAAAACTTGCTCTTTCCCTCAGAATTCATTAGCTAAATGTCGATCATCGTTCCAAAACTTGCCTTAATTACACCAAGTGTCGTTCCAATAGTCGCCTTATCCTACCAGCCAATGATATTCTTTATGCTCCCGTCAAAGAAAACGCGCGATATTTTTCCCGCGTTCTTAACGCTGTCGTCGGTGAGGTCTGAAGACGTGTACAGGTTTGTGATATCAGAGGATTACGATGGAAGACAGAATTACTCCAGCTCCAAAAGGCAAAGCAAGATGCCGTAAAAGTGCTTCTGCTCTATGGAAGAAAACTAAGGAAAAATATACGAGATAAGTAAAATGACAAATTTGTGTATTTTTCCTACACGACATGTTTAGGCTGTGGTGTCAACGAACAATGGATGTATAAAGGTTAATGAAACGGCAGTGGCGGCTTTTGAAAATACATTTAAGGTGGTCACAAATTTTTAGATTCAGATAAACATGAAAGAGCATTTTCTGTAACAGTTATGAATACGGTATGAACACATTTATACATCAACAACCACTGTCAATAATAAAATAATAATAATAGTAAAAATGGTAATAGAAATAATTATTGATAAATTTTAGGAGTATACTACCATCTAGCAGGATTTATGTCAGTCAAATGGGGACATAGGCCTACGTCTTGCAAACATCTGTCGTAATGTGCTACCACCTAGTGGCATTGATGCAAACTTTGTGTTACGTTTAGCAGTATTCAAAGATAAATAACTAATACATTCCCAAGGCGTCAAATCTTTGGGTGTTCACGTGCTCTTGTGCTTTTACACAGCAGCCGCCACTCCAAAACGGGAATGTAACAATATTACATTCCTCTGATTTAATGAAATTCCACGCTTGACGTTTAGTATTAGTGTCCTTTTCATTTCCCATCAGGAGTTATATTCAGTCCATTATTGTATTGTTACAGGCATGGGCCAATGAGACCACCCCAATATCCACAATGCAGTAATAATGGGCCAACGTACAAATGAGCAAACTAAGGATGTTGGATATTCAACAGTTCCATAAGAACTTCTACAGCTCTCACAATAAAATTGAGCAAGACGCTTTCATACTCAAATATCTGAGAGCAGAAAAGCCTAAGAGAGACCTAAGCGTAAAAGAAGGTACCAGTAGGGAGAGTGTTACTATTGAGTATTTTGCCAGGCTTGCTAATACCGATAAATTTCAAGTGAAAGTGTGCTAAAAAGCATTTATCAATATTTTAAATGTCAGTAAAGATATAATTCAGAGAATTGCAGGAAATCACTACCAGACCGGTGAAATGCCTAAAGAGAAAAGAGGTGGTGCTAGAGACATGGCACAGTATGATGCAAAGAGACAATCTGTCAAATCTTTTATTGAACGTCTGAAGTGCTGTGAAAGTCACTACTGTCGAGGAAAATTCTTACAAAGAAAATATCTTCCCGGAAACTTAAGCATTGCAAAGTTACACAGGATGTGTAATGCAGAGGTTTGTCATGATCTGAGAGTGAAACGATGGTTCTTTCGCAACGTTTTCACAATAGGTTACAACATCGGTTTTGGTTCACCTGTAAAAGATGCATGTTCTACATGCATTGAACTTAAGGGAAAACTTGAGCATGCAAAACATAACTCAGATAAGAATTCGATACTGCTCCAGCTTAGAATTCATAGGCCTAAGTTGAAAGCTAAAGCTTTTTACACAAAGCTACCAAGAAATAAGGGCTGATATGCTCCAATGGCATTTGACTGTCAGAAAAAAATGGTTAATCCTAAAATACCGGATCAGATTGCCTACTGCAGTCGTCAGCTTAACACCTATAATTTTACAGTTGTGATGGTCCATTAACATAGTGAATTGACAGTACAAAATGTTTTCACATATACGTGGACGGAACATGAATACAAAAAGGGATCAAATGAGATAGTCTCTACAATATTTGACAGACTATCTAAATGCGATTTGTCGAACTACTCAGCTTTGCGACTTTATGCTGACGGCTGCGGAGGACAGAATCACAACTCTACAGTAATAATGATGTGTTGCTACTTCCTGTCGAAAGTGAGTCCCACAAATGTGAAAAGAATTGAACTAATATTTCCTATTCCAGGACACTCCTTTCTGCCATCGGACAGGGTGTTGGGACAACTAGAGAAGGACATTAGGACCCGACCAGTAATTTGCAACCCAAAAGTGTATGAAGATATTTTCGCATCACATACTCAGGTTTCTAAATTGGCTGTGGATTGTACAGTGAGAGACTGGAAGAAGGCTAGTTATGAAAAATGAAGAAACCAAGTAGCAGGCATTTCAAATTTTCTTCAGCTAAGCGGTTCATCTTGTGTAAAACGTCTGAAGGAAATGTGACAGTGCAAGGAGAACCAAATTACAATATAGACTGTGGTTCTGGAAGGTCTGTGATGAAGAAAGATAAACGTTTAACGAATATGGGTGTTCCACCAGTTGTGCCCTCAGGACTGCCCTTGAACCCAGCCAAGATTAAGGATGTAGAGAATTTATTACAAAAACATTTTGGATTGGAGTGGAAGCTGAATGAACAACTGACTTTCTACAAGAATTTGTTTGTGTCCAATACTGGAGAAACAAATTGCTCCCTTGAAGAGACAATCAACGAATATTGTGAAACTCATGAGGATTTTGTAGACTTAGTTATTTGATTTCTGCACTATGAATAATTATGTAGAATCAGTATTGTTCACTATGTAATTTGTTTTTTAAGTTATAATAAATGAGTATAAACTGAATTTATCAGCACTGTCACAAATGCAAAAAAGAAATATATCCTGATTACCTGAACTAAGCATATGCATTGTGCTGCTCCAAAACTTGTCTAATCCCAGATATAAAGCAACATAACGGATTTATAATCCCAATTAATTGGGACTTAATTTATTAAAATGATGCATTCCTAACCGGTAAGGAGTTCAATTTCTGCCAGCATTAAGGAGATTTTACCTTTTTGCATCTCCTGTAAAATTACTTATCATGGATAAGGCAAGTTTTGGAACAGACCGCCTCAAATGTAACTGACAGGGTAGCCTACTTATTTTAGCTGCACTAGTTTAACGTTTGTTTATAGATTCATACCTAAATACTAACTCAGAAAAGTCACATATTCCGAAATATACGGCCAGCGACGTCTTTGTGATAAGGAAGAGTATAAACAGCGTTCCTACTCGTTTCATTCGCACAAATTTAAGCTATACTCTTAGGTTTCTGCGGAACTTCACTCTTGCATATCGGAAAGTATTCGGGAAAAACTGACAGACTTGTAACACATTTAGATTACCGGACCATAGTCAGTTAAGAACTTAAAAAAAGAAGAAAAATTTTTCAGTTTTGACAGGACTCGAGCCAAAAACGTTTCCAACGGTTTAACTGGGAGCGATTGCCCTAACCACAAGACCAACATGAATCAGACACATCTGTCACATAATTTTTACTTTAAATGTCTTGCTTTGGGTAGCAGCATTTTTGTATGATTAATTAATATTCGCAGTTCATTGACATTTAACGAAACAAACTGAAGTGTGTGTAATAAATTTCCAATGAACTATCGCCTAAAATATTATATTGTTGTGATATGCATTTCAACATGCACCCCGTTTACATGGGCTTCCAAAACCGGATTTCGTAAACCGATTTCCCAATTCCGCTTTTGGTTGGTCATGTAAACACTCCAAAATCGATTCTGGAAATCCACTTCTCTAAAGCGGTTTTCCAGTTCCACAATCGATTTTCGTGTCCATGTAAACGCAACCGTTTTTGAAGCGTTCTTGGCTTGTCAGATTGTGTTTTTTTGGTAAGAATTTTTGGCACATATGGACCGAGTGATATTTTCTAATGTGAAATAAAAGTATTAATATTAGAGTGAGCATGAATCTGTGTATTTAAGTAAAGAAAAATAGCGATTATGCTGACTAACTTGGGGACTGAATCAGCTGTTTTCCAGCCGCCATCTTAAGTGGATTAGGAAATCCGATTCAGGCTGTGCCATGTAAACACGACAGCGAAAAACGGTTTGCGAAAATCGGTTTTCGCCTTCCGGAAGATGTGTTCCATGTAAACGTAGTGATGGAGTCTGCAAAGCAGAAACCAAAGGCACTATAGCTCCAAGCGACAGAACTTCCGGCAGTCAACTCCCGGCGGCACTTTCGGTATTTAGCGCCCTCTCTGCTGATATGCTCCACTTGAACTCAGCCCTCTGATTCACTAACCAAATCGCTTGCCCTGCGCTCTCATTAGGTGACAAGAGCACCTCAGTTCGCTAAGCTCTTACCTCACAATTTCGGCAGCAACGGAGTGGCCGAGCGCATTGAGGTGCTATGTTTCGATGCGCAAGGCCGTTCCCCGTCGCGGGCTCGAATCCCTCCTCGGGCATGGTTGTTTGTGTCATTTTTAGTATAAGATAGTTCATAAGTAGTTTGTAAGTTTAGGGACTGATGACCCTGCCGATGAGTCCCTTAAGCTTGACAAATATTTGAACATTTTTTACCAATTTCATATTTATAGTTCCTCATCATAGTAACTTCCAATGATCTGTTGTTTCGAACTTACTGTCCATATATATTGAATAGCGCACTGTTTAGGCAAATCTTGAAATAGCCCTGAGTTAAGGCACATCCTCTCCACAACGGCAGAAATAGGCCGAGCCAGCTGGTCACATGACTTGTCTGCAGCTGCGATGTGGTGTTTTCTGCTATCTGCAGTATGGATGGGCTAAACTGCGACTTTCCATTATCAGTGTTTGCTGTGACTGCTACTTTAGGTATCTGCGATTCTTAGTTGCGATTTGTCACTGTTTACAATAAACGTTTACAAATACAAATCTTCAACCTGTAACCCTTTGAACTCAAATTGCGATTTCCGTGATTTCTGCTACTGCTGTTTCTTTGATTTCTGCTACTTCCGTCACTTATGTGATTTGTGTGGCAGATGCTGTATTTACATATGAACCGTAAGATATTTCTCATCCTACATGTAAATATATACAAATAAAGAATATTGATATTCCATTTGCATTTAATGTTCGGATTATTCAACCATTATTTACATCTCGACAAATGTGAATTACTCTTCTGAGCTATTTCAACAACTGTGGTTTTCACAAGTAGAGTCTAACAGAAATTGGCAAGTAGGCCTATAGTCAATCTAACATAAATATTCGACCATATTATAGTAACTGAGTCAGAGCATCGTAAGTGCCATGTTCTTGCCTGTAAAATGTATAAACAGATTTTTTAATATTGTGTGGTATAAGTTATTAGTCAATTTCAAAGAGATTATAAGTAAATGTGAACTACACTTGAGTGACTTCTGAAAATTCTATTTTTCCTTTTTTCCTTTAAAAGCTTTCAGTACCACCAAATAAATATTGAGAAAAGCTTGCATTATATTTGTGGCAGTGGCGACATAGTGTCCCAATGTTCAAAACGAAATCTTCACTTAATAAGAATATTTAGTGTACTGACTATACAAGCTTAAACACAAGAAACCTTAAACCACATAGCAATAACACTATTTATTTATTTTATGATAAAATATTATTTTCTTCATTCTATTTGATTTACATTTCTAAGATCATTCACTGCCATAAACAAAAGTTTTATCAATACTGAAAGACTCAATGCCACGTGTCTATTTTATGTCATCACATGCAGGAACGTACTAAAAGGAAAAAGGCGGAAAACAATATTCATAAATCTAAAACAAATCTCATAACATTAAACTTTCCATTAAACGAAAAACTTTTATATATCCAAGTGCAAAATATTTACTATATCCTCAAACATACAAGTTTACTCCTATATCGTAGTACTTAACACTAAAAATAACAGTAGGCCTACTTTAAACAATTCGTAAACTTAGATAGTTGACCACTTGATCCCACCCCCATGGAATTTTTTATTTTATTTGCTATGTATAAATGTATAATGCATGTCACATACTCGTCAAAACCGGATTTACAATGTAAGATACATATCCTGAATTTACATAGTAGATATAGGTTCTATGCTGCAAAATGTTTTTAAACAGGGATTAAGTCTGTAACACAATCTTTAGTTGGCATTCACATTAGTTTTCTTTACAAACTATAAATGAAATTAACACCTTTCAACCTAATATAGATACCAGGCACTGGTTCACAACAAAATTTTCAGGTGGCGATGTATAATATCATACTTCGGCCAAACATGTAAGTGCTGCCACCAGGTAAAGTAGTGCCAATAAGTGTAGACATTTTGTTTATTCATTCAACCACATACCTTTATTTTATTTTATTTACCCATCTTGAAGCATTTTCATGTAATTGATGTTGTCACGTATGGGGACAAAAGATTTTATACACTAAGACTTACATTAAACAAAAAAAAAACAAAAACAAAAACACTTTGGTACACTTGTGATATTACAGATAAAGTAGGAAGCTGATTGTGATTGTTCCCATGTGAAAATCAAGTTTTTGCAAGCTGTTGGGTTCCCCAGCCGGCTGGCAAACTGTTTGGACCTAGTGAATGGAATACAGGTTGTTAGGAAAGCCCTAAACTGAAACAGGAAATGGCGGTCTTGGATGAGCTGGACGCCTGCAAATAAACATCTGTATGGGTGGGCTTGTGATATACGCAATGACCTAGGAATCCATCCTCTTTGCATCGAACCAGAACATCCAGGAACGGTAAACAGCCATTCTTCTCCCGCTCCATAGTGAACTTCATGTTTTCATGAATGGAGTTAAGATGGTCTAAAAATTCTGTCAGTTTATCCTCTCCATGGGGCCACACTATGAATGTGTCCTCCACATATCTCCAGAAGACCGTCGGTCCTGGATGTTCTGGTTTGACGCAAAGAGGATGGATTCCTAGGTCATTGCGTATATCGCAAGCCCACCCATACAGATCTTTATTTGCAGGCGTCCAGCTGCTACCATCCTTCGCAAACTATGAGTGTACTGAAAACCTTGGTTCACAGGCCTCAGGTAGTGTCTGATGCTAACAGCCTACAGGATGAACTCCTGCACCTGGAGGCGGTTTTCAAGAAAAATGGCTATTCGCGACATCAGATTAAGAAAGCCTTGAAAATAAGATGAAGAAAGATGAAGAGGAAAGGGATGTGAAATCTACAGCCTTTCTCCCATACGTGGGTAATGTGTCTTCAAAAATAGCCAGAATCATGAAGAAACATAAAGTGGATGTGATCTTTCGCCCACCAGCTAAGACCTCAGCTCTTCTGCGATCTGTTATTGCGAAAAGCGGGGGTTTATGAAATCCCTTGTGAGTGTGGAAAACGTTATATAGGTCAAACCACGCGCATTGTGCAGGAACGATGCGTTGAGCACCAACGGTATACATACCTTCTTCAGTCCAACAAATCTGCAGTAGCCAAACACTGTATTTCTACTGGTCATTCTATGAATTACAAAGGAGTAAAGATTTTAACAACAGCTTCTACTTTCTGGGACTCTGTTCTAAAGGAAGCTGTACACATACAACTGGCGGACCACCTGCTAAATCATGACGACGGATTTCATCTTGACAATTCATGGAAGCCACTTATATCACGCCTTCGTTCTGAAAGAATGTCTGCATCTTCTATTCCGATTGATGTTACCACTTTTAATGATTAATTATTCATTTGTAAGCACTGTGGATACGTAACAGCTCTGTTTATGTTTGCACTCACTGCTCACAGGTTATCTTTGAAGTATATATTTATCTATGACTAGTGCAGCAGTTACGAATATGATATCTTCGAGCATGCGCAGTCTAATCCTCAGTAGCTTTGCATCACGAGATTTACCGTATAAATAGGCACGCGCAGACACTGAGAACTCAGACTTGAACTCGCCTTGAAGATAGCTTTAAGGTTTGCAGCCGAAATATCGAAATATCGGACGAAGAATTGTCGCTGTCCCGGGTGCACTCCCGAAAGATGATGGAATATTATGTCCGCCGGGAAAACTTCAAGAATCACAAAATATTAATTGTGTAACTATATTTTGACTGCAGCAGTAGATTTGAACAGTGAGACACCTCGCTACCTGAAGAAAGACCTTCAGTCTCAACCAATTTTAGTATTGTTAAATATATATATGTTTATTAAATGTGAACAACATTTGTTTTAGGAAGGTGGTCAAAGCATTTAATTCTGTGATATTAAAATGTATAATATTTTGGAAGGGAAATTGTATTTTGAAGATGCGGTGTTAGGATGAGCGGAAGGATACAATTTTGGGAGCAGGTAGAGCACGGTTTCAAATGCTTGGGAGGGGACTCGTAACTTGGACGCGGTGGTGAAAGGTTGTCACTGGGCGGTCTGAAGCTACATTACGAACTTGTGATTTGAAGAGATAGGCATGCGTGGAATTGTGACTGCAGAACTTGGTCTCTGTTTGAAATGTGGTAAACTATAGATGGTAGTAAAGCTGTGGAACTGTGATAATTCAGTTATCATATACTTGTGTTGTGACAAACTGTGTTTTGTAACAAATACTGTAATTAATTGTGGATTAATTTGGAACTGCAATGTTCGATGGACTTCATTAATTTAAGAGTGATAATTTGCAACTTTTACTCCCAAGTGCATTTGATACTTATTGTGGCCCTCATGAACAATAGTTGGGGAAATATTCAATTATTTATCGATATATAAAGTGGGACTACCTCCATATTTACATTACAAAAAGGGTAATAAACTCAATTTATAAAAAAAGTACTTCGTTTGTGAATCTCTTCAGAACATTATCTTAAAATCCATTTTGTTGGTTATACAGAGCTTTAATTTATGTTTGTTTAAATATATTTTTGCAGATTGATAGACTGAATAAAATACAGATTAATTATTGATCTTATTTAAATAGTTTGTGTAGCTATTTAGGGCATAGAAGCTGACATACATAACTCACCCCTATGAACAGAGATAATGAGAATTAGCCATAACCCTTTTATTACCCTGAGTTATGAATTGCCCAATTCTTATTGGTGAGTACCGATAAGAAGGTCACACACTGTATGGCAATTAGCTAGACATATTGATTAACATACATAATAAATTTATGGAACTAAATATTATTTAATTACTTACAAAGTTATATACATAATAAATTTAAGGAGCTTTATATTGTTTAATTTCTTACAAAGTTACTTCAAAATAAAAAGGCACAGAATTTGCAAAATTATAATATTACAAACAATATTAAGTATGTAAGGTCATCTGTAGAACAGTTTTTAAATTCTTTAAGATTATAGAAAGTTTTCTCTTCCAACCATTTTTTTTAGTTTTGTTTTTAAAGGCATTAAGAGAGGCAGTGTGTGCCTGTACAGGTAGAGTGTTGAAAAGTTTTATTCCTTAAGTATTCTTAACTGTCTTGTGTTACAGGCATGTCTATCTTGTACATTTGCCGAGTATTATGATTCTATATTGATTTGCTAAGGTTGTAGGTGTTAAGAATTTATTTTATGTACAGTAGACAACTGTATATAAAGAGGGAAGTGACTGTCATTATCTGTACTTCTTTAAAATAAGGTCTACATGATACTCTGCTGTTGGTAATTCTACAGATGCTCCTGATGGCCTTCTTCTGCCAAATAAAAATATTTCTGGCACTTGGAGAATTACCCCACAGAAGAATACCATAATTTAAATGGTAATGAAAGCATAATAGGATTTAATTAGCAAATATTCTGAAACACATGTGCAGAACTCTGTAAGTCAATAGATGGCACAAGAGAGTTCTCAAGATATATAGTCTAATAATCCTCCAAGTCAATTTTGTATCTAGATATATGCCTAGGAGATTGGTAGATGTTGACTCAATATCAACACTGGACACACCAAAAGAAATGTGTACAGTATTCACATAATTAATGGCTAACATATTGGCTTTGAACCACATATTGGACAATCCAAGGTAATCTCCTGCAGTTTCTTTGCGTCTTTTCCAGAGCTGATGAAAGTAGTATCAACTGTGTATAGCACAGAGCAGCATGGCATATTGTTGGACAAACCATTTATAAATAATAGTGGCCCTAGCACAAATCCTTGGGGAACACCTCTAGAAACATTCATAAACTGAGACTTCTGATGATTATAGTTTACAAGTTGTTTGCTATTACTTAGGTACGTTTTGATGGGGCAAATTTTCAGTTTTCTAAAGCCATAATACCACAGTTTTTCGAGTAATATTGTGTATTAAACCTTGCTTAAGTCCACTCATGTGGCTTCAGCAGATAATTTTGATTCAAAGCCGTTTGAATAATAGAGACTACATTTTCATCACCTTAACTGTTGATAACTGGGGTCTAACTCGATATTGCGACTTAGTTAATATGTTGTTTCTTTACAAGTGCTTGCAAATTTGTGTTTGTATGCAATATTCAATTATTTTTTAAAAATAGGTACCACTGAAATAGGACGATAGTTATTAGTGCAGGATATATCACCCTTTTTGTGTAATAGGATGACAACTGTCTTTTTCAGACAGTTAGGGAAAATACTAGTCACAAACATTCAATTTATGAGTGTGCAAAGACGAAATGATATTAAGTCAATTATTGTTTAAATTAAAAAAAATTAGAATCCATAAGTATCTTCTGATTTGGAGCTGCTTAGTTTTCCTACTGCTCTAATTACATCATTTACTTCCACTTTTCTCCAACTGCAAGTTGGCGCAGTGTTAGTGAAGTTTTGTTAAAAATGGTTTATATAACCTGGATGTGACTATGGTTTATATACAAATTTCAAAGTCTTCTTATATGGAGGCAAGAAATAGGGGTTTGCAGCACTGATAAAAAAACTGGTTAAATTCATCTGGGGTGATATTAACTTCATTTGCAGTTTTTCTAAAATGTGTGCCTATACCTAATTCAGTCTTAACGACTCTCCATACAGCCTTACATTTATTACTGGAACTATCAATGAAGTTATCATTAGCTCTGCATTTGGCTTTTCTGATTTGTGATCTGTAGTGTCTCTAAAGGTTAATGTATTCAGTTTTATCAACATTTCCACCTTTGACCTTATCATAGCAGATCAAAACTAATGACCATAGCTTCTGTAAATGTGGTGTGAACCACTTATGTAGAATAGCTTGGCCATGCCCACTTGATTACACTTCTTATTTTTGGTTACCATTGGGCAGGAGGTATTTAAAATTCCAGATAGAGTACTAATGAACTTGCTAAAGGCTTTCTCAACATTGCTTGAGGCATGTGTTATGTTATTCCAGTTTAGTACCTTCACTTTCTCTCTGAAGATAGTTATACTATTATCATTTAACAATGACACAAGTAATTAGTTTATACCTACAATCCCCTTATGTTTCATTAATTACAAGTTTTACCCATATACCTCTGTGGTCTGTCGGGTGGTTAAGATTGAGTAACCGAAGTTCAAAATTATATTTATGTACAATTGTAATAAAAATGTCAAGGCAAGAGTGTTTCCTTGTGGGACTATAATTTGCACAGAAAATATTATGAGATCTTAGCATGTTAAGCAATTTATCATTCCTGGGAGTCTTTTTTTCTTCTTCTTTTTTTTTTTTTTTTTTTTTTTTTTTTTTTATACATCAAAATTTAAATCGCCAAAAATTAATGTCTAGTGTTCAGCATATTTTTCTGTATGGACAATACACTCTACAAACTGTTTTGCATCACTGTTGGATGTGTGGTATATTGAAATAACTGTTAGTTTTAGTGATGGTAATAGCATGACAGCAGCTTGAAGAACACTTTTTACACATAAGTTACTAACATCAAGCACAGTCATACTTTAAACCAAGATTACTCCCTACATAAACTGAAGAAACCCCATAACCTTGCCTAGGTCTGCAGTAGCTTGTAACTAAATTAAACATAGTGGTGCATACAGATTTATCTCTTCCTCTCTTAATCCTTAAGTGGTCACGCAGGTTATTCAGAATACCCCCGTCATCTTTGTCAAATGATTATTACATAATGTATAGGAGTATAACGTCATGTTCTTTGGTACCTTTCTAGGACGAAATATGAAAGTTTTGAGTAGCAACAGAATCTGCAATGGAAGCGCAAGTTCCAAGAAAATGCGCAACAATGGGCCTTGGGGTGTTGTCGGCACCCCGTGCAACTCTTTACGTTGCAGTGCTGCGAGAAAGCTCACAGTTGTGATCCGTAGCATCTGCTTGTATTTTGTCGCTCTGTGCAGCTAAAACAGCTACGGATCGTTATGATATAGAAAAATAAAGAATGCAGAAGTTTCTGGAAGAGGTCTTAGATGAAACTTTTAAGGATGAGAAAGGGGATGAGGAGAAAGCAGACAGCTGTGAAGTTCTCTCTCATCACAGTGACATGGAAACGGAGAATGAAGACAACCTGAAAGTCGAACCACAAGCAAGTGCAGCGGATAATGAAAGCAAGCATGATTTTTTTTATTGGAAAGGATAACGTTACAAAATGGATGAAAAATTGTACTAGTAGCAACGTAAGGACTAGAAATTTTGACCTTGTTATTCATCTCCCTGGTGTGAAAGCTATTGTAAAAACTGCGGTAACTGCTATGGACTGTTTTTCAATACTTGTAAATGACATAATAATTAGAATGATTACATCGTCCACAAATATTGACATACAACACATTGCATCAAATTTCACAAGATAACATGATGCCAAAGCAACAAATGAGAATGAAATAAAATGTCTTCTTCGTCTGTTCATACTGGCTGGGCATTACAGGGCAGGACACCAAAATCTGGAAGAATACGATAAATAAAAAATTAAACAAAATATTGTAAGAAAATGGGTATTATTGCATATGTTTCATATAACCCAATGCAATACTAAAGTAATATTCCAAAAACGATAATGTACCAGGAGATAACATTCTAAATAGCCAATTGTGAAGTAAACATATTCATATCAGTGATATGTTGCACGACAATGTCATTATAGATAATTTTATTTGGGGTGTTAGCAATACCCCGCGTGAATATTAATGTTAGGAAAAGCCAGGAGACCGCATAAGGGTTAACCAGTGATCATTAACACACAATATTATTCTGTTGTTTCCATTCAGTATAACATCAAGTTTTCATCCGCATATTTCAAAGACTGAATATTTATATGTACAAATAACAATGAATTTTCACTACAAGCATGGAGATACGTTGAGTTCAGTGACATATTGGAGACTCCTGCAGTGGATCCTCTTGCTGTGGTCCTTACATTTGTTGCACTGGGCGGACTACATTTTGGTGGCGACTCAACTTTCTTTGGGGAGGTTATAAAAATCATCATTTCGCTGTGGCATTTTTGACCCTGTTTGAGACTCACAACAAGCGAATGAAAGTACGCAATTGGCCAACAGATAGTACAGTTGGCCAGCAGATAGTATAAGGCGAAATATTAAACACTACTTTCAGTTGCTATGTGTGACTTGTCATAACCCAAACAACTACCATGAAATATGAAAGAGTGTGCGCCAGCTGCTTCTTCAGAGCAGCAGGCTCCGTCTACTTCTGCATTTGTGGAGGGGATATGCCGTAACTCAGTGTTGTTTCAAGATTCGCCACTGTTGAGGTACTGAGGTGACTGCACAACACAAGACATAGACGAATGCATTGCTGGAAGATAAGGGGAAAGTTAGGAACAAAAGGCGATAGTATCATGGAGAGTCATGAAAATATCATGAAGTAACTTATAACAGTGTTAAAGTTCCTGTGCGTTTATTGAACACATCATGATCAGTAAATCACAGAATAAATTAATAACACATTTTACACTGTTGAGAACGAGAGAGTCTGTCAATACTAAGAAAGACATTGAGAATTGTAACACTCTTCAGTCGTTATGGTAGCTTGCATAACACACCTGGGACATATGATACAGTGATGATGGCTAGGAATGTAACCAAAATCGATCTGCAATAAACAGTTTTTCACGACTGATCGCTATGTTTCTCCCATAAATTGTAATGCTGTTCACAGTTAGGAATAAAATCACTTATAAATCATTCTGCAAGTAATGTATGTGACATAAAGGTTCTTCCATTGTCGAAACAAAAAGTCCATGTCTGTATTTCCCCATTCGTAGAGGACTCTTCACAAGACTTTTTTGCAATTGCGACGTCACTACTATCCTATCGACTTTGCGAATTCGTATGTTTGAGCCCTGTGAGAGTAACTTATATTGGCACAGCCATAATGGATTTCTTTTCCGTATTACAACTTTTGTAATGTGAAAGAATGTCATTGCAATGCAACAGCACATTGACGTTTATCAGTAACATGTCACTTTAGGAATGATGTAGTATAGTAATGTGTCAATTAACAGATAAAACTATAATTGCACTGATGCTTGTTTAGTGAATTCAGTTCTGCTGTTGAAAATGTGCGGATCAGATGTCTATGATGGAGCACTCGGCAACTAGGTTGATGTTGGGAGAACCCAGTGGGGCATGCATCTTCGACAAAGTTCTTATATCTGCTGTTTTAACAGTGAAAACACAAAATGTAGTGTTGAAGCACACACTCAGTCCTGGGCGAAGAAGGCCATCTCCCCGCTGAACAGATACAGCACAACAGCACAACCAAGCATCCATGTAATAGAACAAGCCTGAACAGAGGAAGTCAGTTGGCCCTCTCCCTTTCTTCATCTTCTACACACATGCCCGTACCTCTGCCTCCAACAACCCATCATACCTACCCCAGATTCCTTTCCTTCCCTTCCTAAACCCCATGGTGGCCCTGCCCTGGTTCACACCTGGTGAACCACCGATAATTCCACTGAGGATGCCATGGCTGCAGGGCCAGCCCCACGTCATTTCCCCATCAACCCCATCCACAATCCAGTCCCAGCCCCTCCGAAAATAAAAAAAAAGTAAAAATGATCCTCCACAGACGCCAACTTGGCTGGTGTTTACCTACTCCTTTTACAATGTCCATTGACTGCAAAGAGCCTTCTTTATCTATTTTCCTTTGCCTTTGCACCGCCACGTGTTTGATTATGTTCTGACTTCGCTGCTAACGATCTCAGTAGTTTTGTGCCCTTCAATAATAATAATTATAAAAATACAGATGCCAGCTCTTCAGCCACCAAGAAGGCCTCCGATCCTCTAGCCAATGGCCCTCCACTCCCAATGGAATCTGCCCCCTCCCTCCTAGTAAAAGTCGACCACTGTACATAACCAGAGCCTTGATTTGTCACTAAAATGAGCAAATAAGGTCCGTGTGAACTACTGGTTACTCCCTGCTATAAAGCCTTGTTCCCTGGCCCAAACTGAGAACTGACTCGTTTCAAATTACTTCAATAACAGAAAGTTAATACTACAGTGGTCAATATACATAGCAGCTCACACGTTATTATATACAGACATTATTAAGCAAGCCACCACAATTAAAGTTATCATAGAAAGGTGGCTAAGAAAACATTTATGGCGCAACGGAATTTAGTCGTAAGAAACATTCCATCTGAGCATGTTCTCAGCACTTGTGGAGAACAATATTTAATAAAAGAGGGAAGGTGCTCTAAAACTACAATTTATAGGCAACTTATGGGATATGCTGAACTTAAACTTGTTTATTCAGATAGAAAACAAGCAAAATGGGTAACCAATTTTGTTAATACAATAAAAATGCATCTCTTACATGGATTAAGGTGCACGGTGCCCAGCCTAAATTACACATGATTTAACGATACTGGGGGGAAGGATTTACAAACAACACTCATTCGCTCACACACACACAATGCCACAGCGAAACGCACCAAAAACAGTGTGCTGAGATGAGGCGGAAGCGAGCGCCACTATCATAGGCGAAATTCGGCAAGTCGGAGGTAGCACAAAAAACAATATACAAACTTTGAAGCTGGCTCTGGTCTGTCGTGCCCGTTTTGAGATGGTGCGTGTGTACAGCAAATTAAATTACATCTGAACAGAAAACGCGAGCAAACACGCTAACGGCGACACACAGCTATGTTACATGAACACACTCCACTGAAGGTGAAGTAGTTGAATATCGGATTCATTATACAAAATCACGGTGGATTCGTAAGTAGCAGTCTGTTAGAAATCGAACTAGGTACTGGTTTTATATGAGAAGTGGCGTGAATTCAGGTGACTAGCTGCTAACCCCAGAAGTCAGAGCTTGGACCCACGTGCTTCCGAAAACCGAGAAAATTGAATAAATTCAGTTTCCGAAAAATAAAGAAAATTAACTACAGCATGCAACCCATAGAAATGCTTAGAATTATATAAAGATGAAGTACAGTGACACGTGATAGGGGGTAATTACAGAGATATGAGTTTAAAATACGGTTCTCTGCCTCTTTTCATTTATTTCAATGTTTGTTCACCTCCCTTTGAAGTTATAGAGGCTTTGCACTTGTTAGATTCTATTTTCAATTAAAAAACTTATTGATTTATTGACTATAAGTTAAAGTATTAACTTGCATTGACATGTAGTTATGCTCCGCACCCTGTGTGATACACTTCTACTTCGTTCTGCGCTTGCCTCGTTTCGCCGCAGGGAGCTCTGCTGTGCGTCCTTCGCTTATGCCTTGTTTCCACTAGCTAACGCTGGGAGGTGGGAGTGTTGGTGTGCGCTCTACGCCTGCCTCGTTCAGCCACTTCTCACTAGGGGCGCTGCTAATAGTCGCATGTGCACCGATCGACCTCAGGCAGGCAGCTAGACTCTTTGCGCGAGTATGGCATGTCTCCGCCATGCTCTTTGGGAGCTTTGGCGCGAGGATTTGTACGTATCGGAGTGGCATCGTCACTCTCTCTCCGATTTCGGCGTAGGTAAGATGTTCATATAGTGTAAATGGTAAGCCACAGCTAGGTCCATGCTACGCTTTGTAGCAGTAATAAGTTACGTGTGCTTTAGGCATGTGTGAGTTATGTTATTCTCGGGAATGTGGCGTATTCCTCTCGTGTATGTTTTCCGGTGTGACTTTGTTTCATTTCTGTTAAAACGGTAAATGATGACTAGTGAGTTTTAGTTTGGTGTCCATTACGGCATGTGGAACAAAGACCTATTCTTTGTTCAACGTTTTCCAGCCCTTCAGGCGTTGAAATAATACTACCTCTTACTATTTCCGTAATATCTTTCCCCGTCCTTCTGTTATTGAATTAACCAGATTTTCTATATCTTGTGCCCACATGGTGTTTAACTTTCGGTAGGTTGTATTTCTTGCCTTTCCTTTCACTATGTCGCCTCGACAGATATAATGCTCGCTTATGTTATCAGTTTACTCGTGTGTAAGGTTTGTGTGAAATTTAATGGCCCCTTCCGGGTATTGGAAATGGAACAGAGTGCACATGGTTCTGAATATCGTAACTTGGCAGATTCGGCTTATCTGCCGGGTTGTGCATTGTGCTGTATTTAATGTCGCAGTCATCTGTTAGAGTAAGTGTTGCAGCTACTCCCTTGTGAATGATTGTGTCCCATGTCCTGCCAATCCTACTGTTTCTTATATGCTTTACATCCTCGTTTTGCTTATCTGACCCATCTTAGTGTGTGAACAAAATTAGTACCTAGTACATTAGTGGGATGTATTTTATTGTGTTTAAAATCGGTGTTGCCCCCATTTCCAAATGAACTGGCAATGAACCAGCTTAGTTAAATTTTCCCTTGTTTGTAATTTAACCTCAGATCCATTTTATTATTATGGTTTTCCTCTGCTTCCCGGCGGAAACCTCATGTAATCTGTTGTGCAAAGCTCTTATCTTGGATCCCTTTTGCTAGGACTTGTTAGTTTTAAATAACTGCAGCTCTTTTATCTGGCGGTTTCCAGCCAGAATTAGTTACTTGAAATTTAACAAACGTCTTTTATCTGGCAGTTCCCTGCCAGGATCAGTTGTTTGAAATTAAGAAGCCACTTTTAAGTTTCTGTCTCAGAAAAACAACAAAAATGAATTAATTGCAAAGTCGGAAAAATTAAATTAAGAATTACAGCATGCAACCAATAGAAATGTTTAGAATTGCATAAGGAAGCTATTGAAGGAAGTTATACAAGGCTGAGAGAGAATTTCTGACAAGACAGAGTACGTACTACCAGTCAGAGAAGAGACAGCAAAATTATAATACCATAGGCGGGGAGAGAAGATCGCAAAATATTAGTGGAAATCAGAAGAATACCCGCATAGTTACATGCCTGATGGGCATGTAACAAACAAGAGTGAACCAACCACGTGGAACACTTATCATTCACAGAAGGTAACGATGAGAAGATTTTTACATGGACTGAAGAAAAATGAACATATCACCTATTAGAAATTGGGCCCCACAAAGCTAGAAAGTATTTACACAGATTTCATACACCGCCACATGATCACAAAAGGTTTTAACATATATTAGGCCGTTATCAAACTGCAACTAGAACCATACACGCCATGATTATTTATTGGAAATCACTGAATTGAAAAACGAGAACACATTTCCGCAGACAATCAGAAAAATATATTAAAAAATGATTCTAAGTTCACAAATCTAAGCTAAACGTGCTAGTCAATGAAACGCTACCATCTCAAGGATACCAAAGAAGAACCAACCTTACCTCACCAGACGTCCAGAACAGAATGATGATCCAGTGGTCATGAAGCGGGAAATTGCTACCAGTTGCGGGGAGCCACCGGAAGCTGGAAAATCCACAAAAATAGCGGTGATGGGGGCGGACAGTGATACTCGCTCTGGAGGGAAAGGTTCACTAAGTAGCATGCAACAAAAAGGGTGTGGAAACCTCTTTGGCCACCTCAGCAGCTTTCGACTCTGAGCCAGAGGGAACGATGCAAAAAGAGCTATCACTCCCCATCATTCAGACAGCCATAGATCCTCACACACACTTAAAAGTAAAACAACTGCACATTCTCACAGGAACAGTGGTGTAGCAGAAAAGCTGTAATTATGCCACATTAATTAATATAATGATAAATTATTAACACAACAAAATAAGATAAACCTAGCAATATTAACTAATATTTTAACACATGAAATAAAAATACTATTCCTCAAGCCTTGAGAAGAGTGGGGTTCAAGGTTTAACAAAACGATAAGCTAGCGACATTAAATAAATTATAACTTTACAGAAACTATACAAAAGTATATGGAAGATGACAGATGGTCGTCTTTCATCACTCCTTCATTAATTGAAAATTTTGATGTAGGCTGAGGTAATTATATTACACCATATACAGCCCTTATGGGCGGCATAGACAGCTGGGGCACGTCACACAAAAAAATACACATTGAAAAATAATAATTGCCATAAAAACTAAAACAATGGAGATGATAGATGTGGCTGGCGAGACCACGGGATTGGGACAACATGTATAACAATGCAAAATTAACAAGGAAACATACATAGATAAATCATAAATATAAAATATACGTGAGATTGAGACACACAAAAAATAAGATCACAATCTTGAATGTGACCTGTAATGCTAAAACAGTTCCTACAATAAAAAAAATGGATAAAATGTTTTTAAAATCACTCCAAATTAGGAAAAATTCAGTATGTTCATGTTCATGACAGATTTTTTTTTAAGTTTTTGAGGGCAACCAGGGTCGCTACAGAGAAAGGGCCTCTTAGCAGGTGAATCGTATTTTGCACTCTCAGAGTGTTTATTGTTTCTACCACTCACACCTCTTTTCAACCTGATGCTGTCCTCCACATTGTCGTCCACTCAACACTGGTTTTCAAGTCAATAAACACTGTTCTCATCAGTTTGAACCGTCGGCTAGGTTCTTTGAAGAGGAATGGAGACAATCTTCTAGAAAGTACTGGGAGGAAACTAATACCCGCACACATAAGAAGATACTTTTACCTTTTACTTTTGTGTCCCTTCCTCAGCTATTCAACTGCATCCAACGTGAGTAGGAGGGTGTGGTTAGTGCAGCTGTCCACAAGGCCTGGTGTCCCTTGTACCCGTGACAGGCAGCCTGACAAGTGCTTGGGTGGCTGCGAAGGTTGATCACCGGAAGAGATTAGCAGACCAGCGAGCGGGATCAGGATGGCTGGGCACCAGCGGCGGCTGTGCAGCTTGTGTGTTGCTGCTAGTCACCCAACTCTTTTGTGCGCGCCGCGGGCCGGTAGCATTGTGTACCACTCACACCTCTTTTCAACCTGATGCTGTCCTCCACATTGTCGTCCACTCAACACTGGTTTTCAAGTCAATAAACACTGTTCTCATCAGTTTGAACCGTCGGCTAGGTTCTTTGAAGAGGAATGGAGACAATCTTCTAGAAAGTACTGGGAGGAAACTAATACCCGCACACATAAGAAGATACTTTTACCTTTTACTTTTGTGTCCCTTCCTCAGCTATTCAACTGCATCCAACGTGAGTAGGAGGGTGTGGTTAGTGCAGCTGTCCACAAGGCCTGGTGTCCCTTGTACCCGTGACAGGCAGCCTGACAAGTGCTTGGGTGGCTGCGAAGGTTGATCACCGGAAGAGATTAGCAGACCAGCGAGCGGGATCAGGATGGCTGGGCACCAGCGGCGGCTGTGCAGCTTGTGTGTTGCTGCTAGTCACCCAACTCTTTTGTGCGCGCCGCGGGCCGGTAGCATTGTGTACCCGGCTGGGACCGCTCGACCAGTCACAGTTAGCCGTTTTGGTAGGGCGGCCGCTCTTCTTGTGTCTCCCTGTGGACCCTGCTGACTCCCAGGTCGGTCTCGCACTGCTGCCGGGCGCGCAGCTGGCGTGATGTCCATCGGACGCATGCCTCCGTCTTGGCCTCAGACACCATGTTACCACAGGACATATTGAACTTATGAGGAACTCCATTGTGTCACAAACGTGGAGTGCCTTCTTATTTAAACAAAATATTTAACAAAAATGCAAATAACATCAATAGATGTTCAGACATAACATTTAAAAATTTAAACACTTATTATGATATAAAAAACTTAATAGTTGAATTAGCCATATGGCGAACAGAACGCCTAGGCTCTTAGTCCTTCTGTATATAACATTTTAACATTAAGGATACAATGTTCATAGATATATACAAAAATTTACATATTACAATGAAATAACACATAATAATAGAAGAATAATAGTTTATCCTCTAACTTATATATTTATATAAATAACTTAAATGTTACATTAGGACTCTCAGGGTTAATGTTAGTGAGGCAGAGCTACTTTTACTCATGCAGCATGCAACGCTATGAAAAAAAAAACCGAACTACCAAGCTCTATGCAACGCTAGGCAAACTAACTACTGTATAACTACCTACTGCCCAGGCACAACCTAACTAATTAACTACAGTGTGAAGGGGGGAGGGAGTTTCCTTGAGCCCGTCGGTCTGGTTCCAAAGCCACTAATTTGTGGTTAGGGCCTGGAAACAGTCTTACACAAATTGCTCATGCAGAGGTGAGATAAAGCCATGATACATATTAACAAAAAAATAACACATATTGCAAATAAAAAAAAAAAACACAAAACATGATCAAGTGTGCAAGCACATAAAATAAACACTACAAATTTACACATGTCAAGCAATCCTAGACAAAAAGAAACAGATGATTAAATATACAAACACATAAAATAAATATTACAAATTTACTCACATCAAGCAATCCTAGACAAAAGAAACAGATGATCAAATGTACAAACACATACTAGAAATCCACACAAGTAAAACAATCCTATGTTAATAAAATAATCTAAGATAAAACTGACTTATAATGTTACGTATCCTTACCACCATCCTGCTGCAAAATTAAGAAGGAAAATTAGTGTTTTACAGATCGATGTTAGAAATTCAGGTGTCCTCGTGGTACTCGTTGAGCGGACTGTTCCTTGACACTGAGCTTGCCTAACGGCGAGATTGCCGATATACAAATTACAGTAAAGGTGGCAACTAAAGCACTTGCTAAACAAGGCTAGTTTCACGCACAGTGAAGAAGAGCACACTCTTAAAAGGATATACAGGGACACAAATTACCATAAACAAGACATACACAAAATATACACTATAAAATACTTAACATGGCCAAAAGAACTTAGATTATGCACCATAAATCCTCACAATGGAAACAAAAAGATAAAAGCATGGACAAAAAAAGGGACTATGTGAGGCAGGCAGACTTATAGCTAACGGAGACACTTGAACATGTCACACTAATTTTTTTTTCTTTCTTTCTTTTTTGGTACGAAACGGAGCATCAAGGTAACGTACATCGAACAGCCGACCAGATGGAAATGGCAAGTTGCTGTTATCCACCCCAATAGCGGCGTGTACCTTATAGCACACAAAACAAGCATACAACATGAAGATGCGTTATGGCGAAATGAAATCGCACAACAAACACATACATATACGACTATCACTTAAATTTACCTTAGCAATCAGAAAATTACACAAAACTTATGACACAATTACACCCCTGGCTACTTGCGGTAGAATCTCAGGCTCGAGACATAGTAGAGTCCTCTGGATTTCCTAGTGCGAAGAGTTGCTAGCTCCATGGCGTTCTCGTGGGCTATACTTCTGACACGGTAGGGTCCGACAAAAAGGGGAAAAACTTCTTGGTAAGCGAATGACACTTTCTCGAGAGTCGTTGCGAGCGTACTAGGACCTTCTGGCCCACTTTGAACACTCTTACCATGCGACTGACTTTGTCTTGCCGTCGTCTCCTCTCTGCGGCATCTCTAATATTTGCCAGGGCGCGTTCGATAACGTCACGGTGTCTCAGACGAACCGGCGGATTGAGAGGCACGGTTTCAAGTACCTTGTCCTCCGGTTATTGGTTTTTAAGTACCAGCACCAGTGGCATAGAGGTGAAACTGTTTGGGAGGCCGCTCAGGACGTGCTGAAACGCTTGTAGATACCGATCCCAAGCACTATGATGACGATACCAGTACAGGCCGCACAGCTTCCCCAGTTCTTTCATCACCCAAACACAGGGATTTGACGCAGGGTGATAATATGAAAACCGGCTTCATGCGTCTCCTCCGCAGCATTTCTATCCAGACGGGGGAACGGAACTGAGAACCGTTGTCCGCAATAACTTTCTCTACAGGCCTGACTTGTTGTAAGAAGTCTTTGATAAAGGCCTGAGCAACGGACCGTCCAGTCGCTCTCCTTAAAGGAGTCAAGGTAACAAATCTTGACATTAGCTCCACTGCCACAAAGATGTAGGAATAGCCATTCCTTGCGCATGGTAGCGGTCCGAAGAGATCGACCGCAGCTAACTCACAAAGCCAAGAAGGGATTATAGGAAAGAGGGGAGCTTGGTGTGTAACTGTGGTGGGCTTATATTTTTGACAAAGCTTACAAGTGGCCAGCATTTTCCGGATCCTTTTTTCCATATTTAGGAAGTAACAGGTATCACAGACTTTCTGGTAGCACTTGGGGGGTCCATAGGTGAGTAAACCAGATGAGTTTGTTGACCCACTCATCTAGAATGCACACAACCCAGTTTGATTGCCCGGGGTCGCTATGTTGGAACAAGATAGTTCGCCTAATTAGGTAGTAATGTCAGATTGATGAATGAGTCTGATCACGCCATTTGGTCTTCACATCTCTCAAAATCTCATCCTTATCTTGTTCTCGCGCTATGTCCTGAAGGGAGGCGATAATAAAGTTCTCGAAAGCAACGCCACGGAGATATAAGACACTGAAGTTATTTTCATTCAGTTCATCATCGGTCCCTTGCATCAAACTAACCAGAGAGCGAGAAAGAGCGTCAGACACCACAGTCTCGCTTCCGGATATGTGAACTACGGTAAAACGAAATTCCTGGAGAAACAACGCCCACCTGGCCAACCTAGCCAGAATTGCAGAACAGGAGCATTTTGCGCTTCCATTTCTGTTTTTATTTCTCTGATGAAGGCCATGAGGTCGCTTAGTGCAGTATCAGAAAAGGAAACAGGCCTAGTAACAGTGGTTGAACTAGTTTGCACAGCAACAGAAACCGGCATATTGGTGTGCGGTTCGCTTTGTTCGCCCCCTTCCCCTCACTTCCGGTCGCGTCCACGTTTAAACAAGTCTCGTTTTCAACGGGAACGCGGCCGTCTGTACTCGAAACTTTTTCCCTTTCGGTCGAAAGATCTGACCGTTTACGGCCACGGTGGAGTAGCCGAGCGGTCTAAAGCACCTCACTGCGGAGCGCGCGGTTGCTCGCCGTGCAGGTTCGAGTCCTCCCTGGGGCATGGGTGTGTGTGTGTTTGTCCTTGGGTTACTTTACCTAGGTTTAAGTAGTTTGTATGCTACGGACTGATGACCATGCAGTTGGTCCGATAGATTTACAAACATTTGAATATTTTTGACCAAGACTTCTTTTCACGGTCCTCACTTAGGTTTAATCACCTACAGCGAGTGGAAACGGACGAGGCGGGACTATTCTCCATCATCACAAGTAATTTTGAACTGAAGTAACAAACAGGATTAGCCTAACAAAAACCGCGTCACAAAACACGAACTAAAACCTTCACACGCAATGCACTGTGGCTGTGCTCTTCTTACAAAAACAATTAAATAAAATAACCCTTCCAAAAAATACACTGAGATATGTGCTGAAAACATAAAATGAAATAGATTAATGCGCGCAGCTAATCACACACATTCATCCACTGGGAGGGGAAAGAAAATTTTTTTAAAGATTATTCTCGCACGCATTTAAAGCAAAAACTATTTCATTAAACAGATGACTCGCCCGAAGAGCGAATCCTGGCAGTGGTAGGCCAGATAAAAGTCGACCACTGTACATAACCAGAGCCTTGCTTTGCCACTAAAATTAGCAAATAAGGTCCGTGTGAACTACTGGTTACTCCCTGCTATAAAGCCTTGTTCCCTGGCCCAAACTGAGAACTGACTCGTTTCAAATTACTTCAATAACAGAAAGTTAATACTACAGTGGTCAATATACATAGCAGCTCACACGTTATTATATACAGACATTATTAAGCAAGCCACCACAATTAAAGTTATCATAGAAAGGTGGCTAAGAAAACATTTATGGCGCAACGGAATTTAGTCGTAAGAAACATTCCATCTGAGCATGTTCTCAGCGCTTGTGGAGAACAATATTTAATAAAAGAGGGAAGGTGCTCTAAAACTACAATTTATAGGCAACTTGCGGGATATGCTGAACTTAACTTGTTTATTCAGATAGAAAACAAGCAAAATGGGGAACTAATTTTGTTAATACAATAAAAATGCATCTCTTACATGGATTAATGCGGACGGTGCCCAGCCTCAATCATACATGATTTAACGCTACTGGAGGGAAGGATTCACAAACAATACTCATTCTCTCACACACACGCAATGCCCCAGCGAAACGTACAAAAAACAGCGTGCTGAGACGGGAAGCAGGCGCCGCTGTCGTAGGCGAAAGTAGCAAGTCGGAGGTAGCACAAAACACAATAGAGGTGTCTGCTCAGCGCATCTACTTTGCCCGAGAGATTGTAATAATCAAATGTTCAAATGTTTGTAGATCTATCGGACCAAACTGCGTAGTCATCAGTCCATAGCTTACAAACTACTAAAACCTAGGTAAACTAACCTAAGGACAAACACACACAGCCATGCCCCAAGGAGGACCCGAACCTCCACGGCGAGCAACCGCGCGCTCCGCAGCGAGACGCTTTAGACCGCTCGGCTACTCCACCGCGGCAATGTGATTAACCTTTTTCTTTCCTGGGTGGTACATTTCTTCAGCAGTATGGCTCTTTTTTTCCTTCTGCTAGATCTATGGTTCGCGGTCGTTCGTTCAGTTTATTAGTGTTGAATGGTTGGCTCTGCTTTTTTGTTACTGAGGGCGTTCAGCCCCCCTGACCGAGCGCGCTGAGAGCCACGGCGCCCGGCATACTGCTCGGCTACTCCACCGCGGCTATTATAATAATCAGAACGAGTTATCATCGAAGCACCATGGCACGCTGCTATATTTTCAGAGCTAGGACTTTCCACTAATGTGTCTTTATATCTTAAGGGGCCCTCACACGGTTAATATTTATTGCGCAATACTCAGTATTGTACAATAATATTGACCATCTGAGAGCGGTATTGACAGTTTGCGCAATATATTGAAAGCAGACTGCCGAGCCTTAAAAATATTGATGGTCGTTCAATATATTGCACAATATACTGTATCGTGTGAGGGTGATATTGAGGAAATACACGGTAGTTCCCGCTGAGAATTTACGCTTTGCAGGCGTGATATAGATTATCCGGCGACGAAAATGTGCATGAGTTCAACAGGAAAGGCAGATTAGAGGACACATCTGTTAAAGTGCAGTCAGGTGAGTAATTTCATTAAATATTTAGTACTTATTTAGTTATTAGCTGCAGAAACATTCAATAAAAGGATTAGTACAGAGAAAAGACCACAGAAACTGCTTCTTTGTTACTTTCCACACAAAAGAACTATTTTTCCAGCGCTACCTTCATATCTGTTGTCTACAATAATGTACTCTTTCCAGAGATATAGATCGCTTCCAGCGTTATGGAAGATAAAATCGGACGAATACATGAATCGTGAGTTAAGAAATGAGACCTACGATGTTCTCTTGAAAGTATTTCAAGAAAGATACCCTTCGGCTAGGAAGGAAGTCGTTAAAAAGTAATTTACTTCACTTCGTACAATCTCAGAAAAGAGCTGAAAAAAGTCAATGAGAGAAAGTCGGGAAGTCGACGTTTACGAAAGTACTCTGTGGTAGGTGACCGTGTGTAGAATGCCTTCCAAGACACTTTTTAATCCACCGTCGCTTCCCCTCGTGTCTCTTTTTCAGCACATAGCAGTGACAGACGCAACACACGCCAGGTACACGTCGTCGAGCGCCGACATGGTCGCTGCGGAGGCTGAGCTCTAACTGACGCGCCCCAGTATAAATGTTGCACAGTAAATAGCCGGCCGAGAGGACTGAGGGGCTCCAGTCACGGTCTGCACGGCCACTACGGTCGGGGGTTCGAATCCCCCCTGGGCATGGATATTTGTGCCGTCCTTAGTATTAGCTAGTTCGTAAGTAGTTTGTAAGTTTAGGGACTGATGACCCCTTAGTTAAGTCCCATAAGCTATACAAACATTTGAGCACAGTAAATATTGTGCCGTTCGCGGCCTCGCACTTACGCGCAAAGTAATGACAAAATATTTCTGCTCAGTAAATATTGACCGTGTGAAGGCCCCTTTATCCGCTAACTCAGGTACAGCGTCGAGTGTAATTTTAGCTTGCAATGCAAACAATTGTTTTCACTTGCGCTGGCAGTCGGCTATTTCTCAAGATTCGCAATAAAGTGTCTGGTAGCATGTGAGAGTCTACTTTACTTCTCAGGTGGCGGAGGTGCTGCGAAGGTTTTCTACCGCCAATATCCTCTCGAGTGAGCACCTGACGTACACGTTCTTCTTGTGTAGCAAAGACGCGTCGTAATAATTCGGTTTTTAATTTAGTGTAAGCTTCCATAGTCGGTGTGGTGGTGATGAGATTCTGGACCTCAGATGCATTACGGTGGTCGAGCTGGCTAACCACCAGCTAGAATTAGTTGCGTTTACAGTCACCTCAGCGCAAAGAAAACTTGCTTCAACTTGTGAAAACCATAATGCCGAATTGTGTAGCCAAAACGGAGGCAGTCGACTGCGAGGCGTGATACAGCGGGACAGTCCGTCACTTCTGCAGATTGGATTTCTCGTTGATTTTCAACCATGTTTCTTTTTACAGTCTGGATCAATCACTTCGGTGGCACCAATGTCGTAAATCCGTAGAAGGTTGTGGGTTTACGAAAGTATAATAATTGCGTTGCGTCTCTTGAATTATAGTTACCTACGAAGGTGGCCCAGTTTTCGGCCGTTCTGCGCATCCCCCTCCATTACCGAAATGACAGCCAATAATTTTCATTCTGTAGGCGCGTGGCTGGCTAGTGGCTACTACGCAAGTTTCCTCCTGCAGGCGTAACTGCTGGCGCTCGGCCGTCGCTCCGCTTGTATACTCGGAAGCGCCTTTTTAATATGCGCCAGGTTTATAAAAGTAGCACTCGCTACAAACACGACTATACATCTCAAAGGAAGACACATAAATTACTATTATTCGCAAAGCAAAGACAATAACAGTAATTAAAAAAAACAAGGTAAGCGAGTCTTTAGACACGAAGTTCACGCTGGAGCCACACCCAGCGCCCCTGGTGGCCGCTGGGCAAACTCGTTGACAAGTAAGGCGATCAGCTGATCGCGCGTCGTCCGTCGCAACAAATGAACACAAGTACTTAAAAGTACTTACTTTAGTTCAAAAGGGGTCCACTACTCGAGCACAGATATTCAATGATTTACGAGCAACCATAAAAATTTAGCTACAAATAAAGAGCAATATAATATGTGCTTAAAAGACTTTCTAGTGGCAAACTACTACTCCACTGACGAATTTTTAAATAGAACCAAATTATGTATGTATCTGTATTCATACTATTAGTATTATTACATTATAAGCTTTTAGAAAAAAAATGACATGTTCCATATCCACGTGGATCTCTTCAACATGGATCTATGGATCGAACAACTAATCTAATCTAACAAAACAACATGTAAAGTTGACAATTCCATATCCTGTGATATAGTCACAACATGGATCGCCGGAAGAAGAAATAAATAAATAAAAAACAACCAGCAAGAGTCGCAGTTAGTTATGGAAGACATATGGACATTAAACTCCCATACACAGACTACCTTCTAAAAATCAAACAAGCGATTCTTTTGAAGCAGGAAGATTGAAACGAAAGCCGATAAACAGGAGGAAGAAGTTATGCTAGTATTCAGACAGTTATGCCAAGACAACCATGATTTGCGATGTCGAAATACTCAAGGAATATAATACATCTCAATCACGGATCTTTCCCTGTCCTTTTACACAGAATCGGCTTATTGGAGACATCCTATCAGTATGCGATATAGCAACAGTTGGTGAGTGATTTACATCACATCTTATCTCTTATAAGAGAAGGTAGAGTTAAATTTTTAAAGGAACTTTTGAGACATGGTCACTGCCAGTCCCTCTGAATTACCGCAGTTTGAAGATACACAACCAGGAACGCATATATCATAGCCAGGTTTATTTTACAAGAGGTCATCAAAATTTAACAAGAAAACGGACATTCAATTTATTAGATGAATTTGATGTGTTATTATTAACAGTTGTAACTAGTAGATAAGTGATGTTTTCAATTGCAAGATATATGTACGAATGTATACCATAAAATATATATTTATCATTAGTGTAATCTTTGACGACTAAAAAGTAGGCTTATGTACCTATGGTAGAAGCCAATAATAAATTAATTAAATTAAAAATTAGATACATCTCCTTGGTGACAGAAGTTACTGCTGCGCGCTACCATGGGCTATCCCTGAATCTTTGGGAACCGTTTGTTTGACAGTTGTTGACTGTTGGTCTGTCGCATAGTGACGACTGACGAGCGGCAGCTGTTGTGTGTTGTTCACAAACCATACGAAGTTTCCGGATAATTCTTATTATTGTTGCAGATTAAGACAGCAGAACGCTGTGCAAAGTTTATCCAACCCCGGGCACAGCTAAATGTGTCTGGGGCGTACCTACTGCTCATTCGTGCAACATGGTAGCGGAACATAATACGAGCACTGTAGCAGAAAAGAAAGACAGTAACATACTTTGTTGCTCAGATAATGCGGAATTCCATACAGGACATTCGTCCAAGTCAATTTTTGACGTTGTAAGAGCTGGGTAAGTACATGAGGAAGTTTGAAGATGATGTGTCCATGAGAAAGTTGTCAAAAGTTAGCTCTCAATTTTGTGTCATTTACCGTCAATTAATAATGTTAGATATGTATTTGGAATTAAGAAGAATCTTGTGGAACAGGTAAAATTAAACGTTTATACACGCACGATACAAATGAAATATGGAATTTTCAACGTGTTGATAGCGTCATGGGCCAAAGCAGATGGGTGGTGCACCTTCGGTAATGACAGGTTTTTTCTTTTTTTTTTCACGTGCCTCGAACATTTACACAATATTAGATGTGGCATCATTAAACAGTTTTATTTACAGTAAATAATTCATGCATCGATAATACCATCGCACATAAATTTAGATTACCTTATTGTTGGTTTTTGCCTTGTGTACAATGTATTATATACATTTTTTGCTGGCACGTTTGTAATACCTGTACCTACAAGAAGTCTTTGTACTACTAATGCACACACTATGATACTCTTTATCACCTTCCACCCCTTCTCTGCCATATAATAGGTGACTGGAACTGTGTATGTTGTAGTACGGGCTGCTCCTCTGTTTTTTTCCATAATGTGCGACTCTGTAATAAGTGATTATTTCTGACACATTTCAAAAGGAATCTTACAGCTCTTTAGGTGTCAATTGAAGACCAGGATACCATATGTCTGCTTTGAAGAATGACAGTAAGTTCAGAGAATTTATTTGGGAACAAGAACACAAATTGCTACTAGATAGTGATTCAGAGCTGTACATCAAGAACCAGTCATTACATGGGTGTAACAGTTCACTTTAGGTAATGTAAATAGACCGTATTTATTCAGTAATAACTTCCATTGCCATGACATTATTAGTCAAAGCCAACATGTGGTATCCCCATCTTCAATTATGCCTGTAATACTGTATCTTGTCTTGGTGGGAGCTACCAAATTCCAAAAGCTTTGGCAAAGATTGTTCAATGGTATATATAAAGAGGCATGGTGTAGGTTGTGCTAGGACCTAGGACTCTGCTAGATGAATTTTGCTCAGAGCAGTACTTTCCTAATTCAAAGTAGACGTGGGAATAGTTACTGGTGTAGCCATCTGAGGTGTTGGGCTACATTTATCAGATACTATAGCAGAGGCCTCTAGCAGAGTATATGGCGGTAGCTGATAAAACTGCCTGGAGCTACCCTATTCCATTCACTAAATTACCCTCATAAAGGGATTTAGTTGCCATTAGCACACTGTACCACCACTGCTGTAAGTGAAGTTTACCCAATTTGCTTTGAACATTCTTACATTTTATCTTTGCCCTTCAAGGTTAAAAGTTCTGCATTTATTCCTGTTTTGGTTTGTTTATTTCTGTGAATGAGTGTATAATTGGGAGAAACAAGTTAAATGTGAGATCATTTGCTTATTTCTCTTTTTATTTCAGTGATGTCAGTGATATAGAATCGTTAGTTGAGAAGTTGGGACCAGAGGCGCTGAGTACACGAGATGAGTGGGGATACACACCTGCTCACTGGGCAGCTCTGGATGGGAATGTCGAAGTCATGCGATATCTTGTCGAGCGATCAGCTCCTGTAGACCTGTCGTGTCTGGGAACCCAAGGCCCCAGACCAATTCATTGGGCATGCAGAAAGGGTCATGCTGCTGTTGTGCAAGTACTTCTACAAGTAAGTAACATTTGTCTACCACTGTAAACTCCACTTGTAATTTCTGATGTGTGAATGCATAGGCCTATAGAAAATGAGGTGGCACACTGAGAAAGACATTAGGCTATTTATAAATGAGCAGCATTATCTTAGCATCTGTGTGGCCATTGTGTTGTGCATTTTCTCCGAATTGTTTGAGGCAAATGTCAATACACTCATTTAACCCATTACTGCCCAGAACATTTTTTGTGAGAAAAATGTTTCATTTTGTTAGGATAGGTTCAATAAGATAAAAGAAGTGTGAACAATGCTGTAAATATAGTGCCATATCTTTGCTGTACTGAGACAAGAGCAAGAAGATATATCTATGTTCCTTTGTTTCCAAGGTGCAAAAGTTATAGAGCGCAACATGGTGCACAAACGCATCACCGAGCGCGAATGGGTTAACCAGATCAGAACTGGTCCTCTGCCTTAGGTGACAGTAATGGGAGTATTATACTCTAACCTGTCATTCTTTACTGTTGAGATTTTTTACAGAATTTTTATGCATTTTGTTTGTACATTTTACATTGTTTACTTATTTATGTACAAAGTATTTGTTCATTTTGGATTCCATAGCTGTTGTAAATGTCAAGAAGTTTTTTTAAATCTTCTTAAATCGTCAATAAACTGTTGGTTAAACACAGCTGCTGGGGGATAGGGAGGGGGACTTGTAGTTGGTTTGATGCTTCTTCAACTTCCAGCTATATAAAGACTAGCATGAAAAGAAAAGTGTGAAGTATACTCTTGTGGTAATTCCAGCATTCAAATGGACAGAAGTTACCAATGTATCATTGCAAAGAGGCTGGTGATGCCTCTTCTTTTATGGGAGTCTGAAAGTTGAAAATATTTTTTTTTTTTTCAAATTGATATTAATACATCTAAACTGTGGAATATTTGTAGTAATTACAGACTGATACAGTTATTAAGAAGTAATGTTGGGTCATTTGAATCACTTAATTCCGGTCGTGATGTCGCCTGTGTTGTAATGTCATTGTTGTATTGTCTGTGTTTACATGTAGTGTGTATGAGCTTGTGGGGTAGAAGTTCACAATTCATGTTGCGCCATAGTGTCGAGTGTTCAGACATTGGTAGTGGCTGCAGCTGGCCAATCGTAGCACTGACGGTGAAAGCAATTCAGTTATTAACACATAACAACTGTTTTTCCTTCACAATAGATAATACTGATTGTAGATGGAGTATCTAATACTAGTAAAATCCCAGCAGTCAATAGAATTTGTCATTCTGTTAGTTTAGTTACATTTATATTTGTGGTCTTATGTCTGTGCCTTTCTATAATAAAATGGCTTCAGCTACTATGTCTCATCTGTCCACAAAATTTAAGATAATAGTTTTAATGTTTCAGGTTTCTATGTAGTCCCCACTGAGTTTAGTAAAACATACTAGATGTTTATAGAATTGCATAAACCTGTCACAAAAGTCCTATTTTTAGAATATTAAACTGTTGCCTCACATTTGCTTCAATCATTGTCTTTTGTGATAGGTTTGTATTTATAAAGGAAAGTCTCATCACATGTTAAGAGTTTTTACAGAAATGCATTGTCTATATCTCAATTAGTTGTGGCAGGCAACCTTGTCATTATTTTTGTTTGTTGTTTCAACGTAGTCTTCTACCTTTATCTCCTTTGATTTAGGGTCATTTATAACTCCCTTCCCTCTCATAACTTCTTATGGTTTATTCTGTGAAGTATTTTGCTTTGCTCTCTGTTTTGAAAGATGTACTAAGTTTGGATAATTAACCATTTTAAAGATTTTGGGCATTGCTATCAATGTAATTTCTCAAGATTCAGATGATGCCATGTTGATACCTGAATGTTTGTTGTCAAAGTGTATTGTGCTTCAGACATCCTCCTATTTCAGGCAGGAGTTGCTGTTAATGCAGCAGACTTCAAAGGCCTCACACCTTTAATGACAGCGTGTATGTTTGGCCGCTCCTCGACTGCAACTTATTTACTCGGTATGGGTGCCCTGAATCACCTCACTGACATTAATGGTGACACTGCTTTGCATTGGGCAGCTTACAAAGGTAATAATTTATAACTGAAACACACCTCACATATAGTTGCTGTATGTTTTACAAGTAATTATATGTCAAGACCAATCCTCTTGGTTTTCAGGCCATGCTGATCTGATACGGCTTTTGATGCACTCGGGTGTTGACCTGCAGAAACCAGATAATTTTGGTTCAACTCCTCTCCATCTAGCGTGTTTATCAGGAAGTGTAACATGTGTTAAGCTTCTCTGTGAAAAGGTACGTAAAATAGTAATGATTAACCATGTAACCAGCAACTGCAAAGACAAAGTACAATAATATAGAGACAAATTATGATAGTCAAAATTAAAGTGCAGCTATTGGCAGGTTTAGGCAACAAACTGCCATTTGCCTTGTGTCACTCGGACAATTAGCAATAAACTACAGCTGCTGAAGTAAGCAAGTATACGGCCCGCTTGTCATATTAGTGCAATCAAGGAGCTTGAAGAATTTGTGTGTGTGTGGGGGGGGGGGGGGGGGGGAGGAGTGTTCCCATCAACAAATGATGGCCATGTGGACAGTGTCTGTGCTGCAATTCACAGAAATCAACATTTAACTGTTCATGAACTTGCTGAAGAGATCAGTGTCATTGTAGGATTGTGCCATCAAACTGAAAAAATTTAGATGGATTGTCAGTGCAAAGTTCATACTGGTTCACAGACTGAAGATCAGATCAGAAACCGACCCATGATGAAACATGCTAGTTGTAAATTTAAAGGGGACTAAACTGCAAGGTCATCAATCCCCTTTTCCTCATGAAGACATCATAGCAAAATAATAAACAAAATAAAATTTCATGCTCAACACCCAGTCGGTAAACCCACAAAATTTATGGAACGACAACAGAAAATCTCCAGTCAAAAACAAGGACCGAGCGAGGTGGCGCAGTGGTAACCCACTGGACTCGCATTCGGGAGGATGGTGGCTCAAATCCACGTCTGGCCATCCAGATTTAGGTTTTCCGTGATTTCCCTAAATCATTCCAAGCAAATGCCGGGGTGGTTCCTTTCAAAGGGCTCGACCGATTTCCTTACCCAAACATCTCGAGCGTAAGCTCCGCCTATAATGACCACGCTGTTGACGGGGCGTTAAACACTAATCTTCCTTCCTTCCAAAAACAAGGCATAAATTATAATGCGACAACAATAAAAGGCAGCTGTGCAAATAAAACCTAAAACACTGTCAGCAGTAGATGCATCATTTCCAAGAATTAAATGAAACACAGCAGGCAGGTTAAAGGACTGCTGCAGGTCGGCTAAATGCGGTCAGTCCTTCAGGATGTGGACCACTGTCAAGAAAGTGCCAACCCAGCAAGCTAATGCACAATGTCTTAAGGATGGGAGTGTGTGCAGTTTGAGGAACAGAGTGGTGATTTGCAATTGAAGTGTTGGGCTCCTAACTTGCTAGGTTTGGGCCACATCTGCTATGGGCCTGATTGTGCCACCACAGCTCTCCTTGTGCCCCGCTCCATCCCTTCCAGAAATTAGGTGAGTTGTGTGCGCAGGTGTGACTCAACTCCTTTCAGTGAGTTACCCGAGGCATTATTACGTCCTTGCCGAGATGCGTCACTGCTGTTATCTGTATCAAATGTGGACATAGTGGCAATTAGGGAGATGGTCAAAATGTTCTACCAGATCAGTTTATAATGTCATAAGATATGCAGGTTTGTCGCTTTGAAATTTTTTTATTGGGCACAGGATGAAATTTGCAATCATATCTGCCTCTATTACAGCTTAATCTCATAACAGAAACTCCAGGTTGGAATTGAGTGATATAATAATGACAGTTTACAACTCACTGCAAAGACAGTTGTGTAATTGTGAAGCATGCCTTTGTGACTGTGTTAATGCCCTTTATTCTGAAGAAGGCCGATGGCCGATTGCGTAAGTGGTGGAGGCCTATGTGTGTGTCTTTATGTGCCTGTCACAACTTGACGTTATGTCTTTGCAATGAGTTGTAAACTGTCTTGTACAGCTTAAGTATAAATTAATATATTGATATCACTGGTTCACATTTTTAAATTTTGATTTGCTTGTGTGTATAATGCTATTCATTTATTTAGTAATTCATATGAAGATTATCAACTTGTTTCAGAGCAAAATTGAACTTGACCCAAAAGACAAGAACGGAAAAACACCATTGCAGTTGGCAAAGAGCCACAGGCATAATGATATTGTTCAGATTTTGTTAGATGAACAGAAAAGAAGGGCCAATTGGATGCCACCAATTTCAGAGATATGGTAAGCTGTATACCATTTAAAAATTAGATTTAGCATGTAGGTAGGTAGGTACTCAAGTATTTTTTTCACTTTTATTGAGGATGTTGATTTCAAGGCTTTATTTATTGGTATTGTCGTCCGGCAACTAGTACACAACATCTTAATTAACATTTTTGGACATATTAAATTAATTGATGCATTCTTCCGTCTGAAGCCTATCTTTTTAATCATTTTTTGCTCAAATGCAAGAAATAAGTTACAGCAGCAAGAAAGTACTATCTTAAAACTTCCATCCAATCTGTTTTGACAAAGAAAAAGAGATCAGAGCTCACTTCCGCTGTGCAGAGTGGAGGGTGTTGGCTTGTGTAATCTACTATCTTCTTAATAATTATACCCCTCAGCATTAAATTGCTGATAATGGATTTGACGTATCCGGGTACCCAGGGGACTGTAAAATACTCCCAGTCCTCTGTTACTGTAACCTATGGACGTGCTTCAAGCAGCGCCTTGTGGCGTAGCAGTGCAGCTTTGCGTGTGTCAGGTGATGGGGATCTTGGTTTCACTGCTCGGGTTGTGAGGAAGGTAAAAACATCAGTTCCCCTGTTTGCTGTGGAGATGCACGGGTGTTGAGGCAGAACAGTCACTAGTGGCTAACCTCTGGAGATTCTGCCACACTTCAGTTTTATAAGGCTTACCCAGGCATGTGGGGCTTTGTCTTGGTGGACGTTTACTTTCCTACCTGCTTGTGGGACCAAGATGGATCCTTTGACTTACTGTCAACTCCCAGTGGGAATAGGGTTTCCACTGGCGAGTAGCAAAACTGGTCCTAAGAAGAGGTCTCTGGGAGCAAGTTCTCTTGATTTAGGAATGAAGACTAGTGGTTTGTCAGTTGTAATAGAACACATGCTGCTATACAGCATGTTTATTGTCATTAAACAAGAAGATGGCACATTTGTGAAAGTTTCACCTTTCTATATTCAAAGATGTTTTGAGGGAATCACTGGCAAATTAAAAGCAGTCAAATGGTTGTGCAAAGAAACATTACTGATTGAAACGTCAAGTTTCCAGTAAATGACTAACCTGCAGAAAGCAAAGTTCCTAGGTGAATATGTTATAGAGACAGTGTTACACCAGACTTCCAACTAGAGAAAGGCACTGCGATCTGTAGAGATCTGGTAGACAGCTGTTCTTCAAAAGCCTTTTGCCAAAACGGATGCCTCCATGTAAACTGACATTATTAGTGTCAGTACTAAGACTTGCACCTCCCCCCTCCAGTTACCACTACTCTAGAGCCTGTGGCACCTCCAGCAGCAAAGGGTGGCCACTGCCATCTCTACAGGAGCCCCTCCTAAACAACCTTTGCTGAGTACAGTCTTGGAAAACCCAGGAACCGTGAGCTGGGGGCTGGTAAATGCCACCTCTTCCCTTACTCGGCAACCTTTGGGCATGCTCACCAACCACTGTGTGGCACGGTGGTGGAATGCTGTGTTTCAGGGATTGACCATCTGGATCAAGAAGATGGAAGAACCTCAAAATGAAATAAATAAAATAATAATAATAATAACACTCAACCACAAGATGTGCTACCTGCTGATGGGATGCAGGGCTGTTGATGTGGAACAGTCGCTAGTGGGCAACCTCTGGCGATACTGCCGAACGTCATTTGTATAAGGCTTACCTAGGCATGAGGAGCTGTCTAGGTGGACATTTATTTCCCTAGCTGCTTGTGGGACCAGCATGGATCCTACACAGTTGTGCTTAAAACCTCCTAGTGGGATGGGTGTACCACGGGGGGGGGGGGGGGGCGGCATCAAACACAATCTATAATGAGGCCTTGGCCTGCCAGCCCTCCGAATGTTATATAGATAGTAAACAATAACAGAACACAGGCTGATGGCCAAAATGTGATTCTTGTAATCAAATGGAAAGATGGTTCATTTAATCATAGTTTTGCCATTCTACATCAACAAGGCTTTAGAGGGAATTGCGGATAGTTTCAAGTCTATGAAACGGTTGTGGAATGGTAGCCTGTCAGTAGAAACCTCAAATTCAGAAAAAGTGGCAAATCTCCAGAAAGCAAAGTGCCTTGGGGAATACTCAAAGAGAAGTACATAGTACTGTGAATTACAGAGAGAGCATAGTTTACGGTGGCTATACCAATCAAAGAATTACAATCAGAGTTGGCAGCAGACGGTATTGTCAATGTGCAGAATATTATGAGACAGGTGGGTGAAGAACTTTTGTTTTAAAATGTCTTAGCCACAATTCGTAGGATGCAGATTAGGACCTGTCTGCTTCAGTTTATCACCTTTATGTGATCTTGCCTTGAATATGGCTGCACAGTGTATGGTTCTACCAGGCCCTCTTGTTTGAAGATTCTGGATGTGGTACACCATGAAGTGATTTGGCTGGCTACTGGGCATTCAGAACTAGCCACATTCTGAGCCGCCACTGTCCAATCGGGCAACAGCTGCTCGTGGGGCACCAGGGGTACAAAACATTGTCAATGCCATACACACCTTCATACCGTAGTGTAGCTCGGCCTCCTATAGAGGGGCAGTTTCATACTCGGCAATGGGTGACTAGTCATTTTGAAATTCTCATGAAGGATTGTCTTTTACAGATAGGTGTACCTGATTTTAATATATTAGCCGAGGTTATGGCAGATTTCCACCTTGGCTCCTGCAGAGCCCCAGAATTTTAGAATTGTCGAATTTCAAAAAAGGGCACACACGTAGTTTACATATTAATCTGAATTTTTTAAGCATTTTAGACTGGTATCACAATTATATAGTGGTTTTGCACCGATGGTTCCAAGCAGGGGGACACACTCAGCTGTTCTGTATTGTTCCCTGACTATGTTACCAGGATTCACATCCCCACAGTCTTTTTTTTTTTTTTTTTTTACAGCAGAGCTTCACGCAATCCTGAAGGCACTGGAGTAAATACTGCATGTTCAGGGCAAACAGTTTCTTATCTTGTCTAATTCCCTGAGCCCACTGCAATCATTGCAAAGCTTGTACCTAGGAGAGGAGGTTCCACAGCCCATACAGGACCAACTGTACTCTGTCCAGTGGGGGGGGGGGGGGGGATCAGGAGATATTCTATTATGGGCATGTGGGAGTTGGGGGGGGGGGATGAAGTTCTGATCATGATGGAAAGGCTGCCTGCAGCGACTTTAACGTAATACAATCTGCCATTCACCTGAAGGATGTCCTCTCTCTCTGGTTTGGCAGAGGGCCTTTCAGCAGTCAGAGTAAACATTGCGGGCAGTTACAGATAAGAAGCTTGGAACCTCCTGCACTCGAAGTGCGGCAGCTGGAGGTGATGGTTGTATGGCTGTGTTGTATGGCTGTGTGATTGCGTGAGTGTTCTATTTTCTGAAGGAGGCCATGGCCGATAGCTGAAAGTGTTGTACGTGTGTGTCTTTTGTATGTGCCTGTCGCAGCTCGTCGCTACGTCTTTGCGGCTAGTTGTAAACTGTCCTTATTACTATATTATTACTGTCATTCATTGAGATGTGGCTCCAAATTGGGCAGAGCCCATTAACACACAACTTTTGACTTTGGCAAGAATATCCCCCTTTTTGTGATGCCTGTGATGTGCACATTACTGTATGTCACATTTTTATTGAATGCAACTCATATCGTGCTGGGAGGGCAAGAGCTAATCAAAGGGATGATCTGCCCTCGAATTTAGCAGATGATGTGAGTGTGGCCGAAATTTTAAAGTTTTGTGACTTGATGCACTCTGATCTAGACTTTTCAGTTGGGCATTTTAGTATGTTGTAGAGTGGCTGGTTCACCCTTTCTTATTTGTGTGGTCAGCTAGCCATGTCTCTCTACTCTGTAGTTTCTACTGCCTACTCATTTTTTGGAAACCGTGATATAAACGAATTTTTGTGACATTGTATGAATCACTTGTCTTCCATCTTACGGTTGACACTCGTGTCAGACTGTTTTCGTCAGAGCACTATAGACCTCGATGTCGTGCGCCCTGATAACGTACTCACCACAAATCACCTCCTCCCGAGCATCTTAAGGCCAAAATAGGAACTGGTAAGTCTCAACCACAGATGAAAACTGACAGTAAACTGTCAAATCCTGTCAATATCACTATACCAGATGTTTCATCTGACTCGGCTCCATAGCCCATGGAGCTTGATTTAAGTCCAGGGCACCCATCTCAACCAAAGACTCACACTCCACCAGTCACAGGTTCCCCACCTTAGTAGAAAATGTTGCCCGCTTTATAGATGGTTCCCATACTTCAGTGGATCTTGGGTGTTCAGGACACTTGTAGAGGAACTACAGTTACTGACTGAGGGTAAATCTATATGCATCTGTCTAAAAGAGACTAACTTCAGAGACACTCTAATCCCTGGGTTACATGAATATACTTTCCACAGAAAGGATGACCTTACTGGGGAGAGTGCTGAAAGTGGAATGGGTATTTTTATAAATGCCACTTACCACTCGTCACCTCTCTTGCTCGCTACAAGTCTGCAAGTAGTTATATCAATTACTGCCTATATGCTCCCTTTATATGCCCCCACATGATGTGTTTGATGAAGAGACTCTCAATGACCTCCTGACCCAGCTACCAAATCTTTTCATCCTCTGTGATGATTTTAATGCACTCAATGTGCTTTGGGGCTCAGTAGCTACATGGTACCGGGATAAAGCAATTGATAGGCTTATCGTGTCATCCTGTGCACATTTGTGGAATACAGGAGCAAGTTCATACTTCTGCACAATTGCACTGTCATTTCCTGCAATCGATCTCCACTTTTTGCCTAAATGAAAACTGCCTCGTAGGAGCTTAGGAGAGCAGAGTGGACACTGTACAGCCAAATTGCTAACTTGAACAGTGTCTAAGAATGGTCCATTATATTGCTCAAATGATCCACTAGACTGATGAAGTATCAATTCTTCTCTTCCTTCCTCCACATTATTTTAGATGTAGAGTTGGTGACATTCTCTCTGATCATTTTGAATAGGAGAACGGTGTCCATCCGGGTAGTACTTTAAGTGTGACTGTGAATGCCATAGCTATTACTAGTATTATGTGCATAGTTAAATATCCCATATAATCTTCCTTGTTTGTTGATGGCCCCACTGTCTTTTGTTGGTTTTTAAAGCCTTGCAACAAAATGTCAGTTGCAACTAACTCATTGACATTTGGATGAATGTGTAGAGAAGGGTGGATTTAAATTGTCAACCAAGAGTCAGCATTATTTTTTAACTGTTTCCATTTTAAACTTACATGTACTGTGGATGACTGTCACCTTTCTGAATTTTAAAGACTCGGTGAAGTTTTTAATTTGGACCTCACATTTCACTTAAAACTGACATCACTGCCACACCTGAAAACATGCTAGTGATGTGATAAACTTAAGGCATACAGGTAGTGCCACATATCTGTATTTATGTGAAATATGGAAGCCCATTAACAACTTTTAACAGCAGCATTGCCTGCGAAGTGAATTGGTTTGTGAAATCACGTATTTTTCTGCTTTTTGAGATGTATACTGTCTGTAACAGTTCAGAAGAATTATTTAACTTTGTGAATAAGTGTTGCGTTCTGGACTGTGTTGGTAATTATAACAAGGAGAACAAAGTTGCCTACATATTTGAAAACTTTCAGCTGATGAAGATACATGTAGGAAATGGTTATACACAATCGAGAAGGATAACTTCATTCGTAGCAAGCATTCTGTGAAATATAGATTTCCTTTTAAGCCTTTCAATTAAAGTATTTGGCATTTAATATTATCAACAGTTTTCAGAAGTATGCTGTGACAAAACTTAATTTTTCTTCTTTCTTGTAGCTTTGGGAAATTTATATTTCCTTCATCAGGCAGAAGGAGGAGACAGAAAAGGGGCAGAAGGGAAAGGTTACTCTCAACCTATGCCATGAGGTGGGTGGGTTAATGTGGATGTCGGGTGTTTCATGATAAGTGCTGAGCCATGGAAATGTAAACCAAAGAGATTAAGAAGTGAACCAAATAATGCTGAGGGGCAGTGGGGGGGGGGGGGGGGAGATTGACTTTTTTTAATTAAAAAGGACTGGGGGGATTGACTTTTTTTAATTAAAAAGGACTGATTACACACATACATGCACTCATGTACACTTGATTTATCCTCTTTGGTTTGCATTGGCACGGCTCAGTACTTATTACGCGACATCTCTGAAGATGCAACATCTCTGATGCCCACATTTACCCACCCCACCTTTCCATTCTGTTCCCTTTCTCTGCCCTCCTCCTGCCTACCAAAGTTAATACAAATTTCCAAACTATAGAAGAAACATTTAGTTTTGTTGCCATTTGTGTGCACCATTGGTGGTACCAAATTATGGTAAGTACTAGTCAGCCACTCTCTCTCTTTTGAACACTGTGTCAATAATAGAGAACAGATAACAACTCATTGTAAAGAGCCTCACTGAACTGCCGACAGGCACGAAAAATACAGTTGCATTCATCCAACGGCCGTGGACTTCATCAGAAAAAGAAACACACACACACACACACTCTCTCTCTCTCTCTCTCTCTCTCTCTCTCTCTCTCTCTCTCTCTCTCTCTCTCTGGCTGCTCCAACACCACAACCATCTCGAGACAACTCACTTTCAAGATGCTTGTGGCGCTAATATGGTGGTTTGTGTGTGTAGTTATGGGTGATTGTGTGAATGTTTGTGTTTGTCTTTCTGATGAAGGCCATAGACGAAAATTTAAATTGTGTGTGTGTGATTATTTTTCGTGCTTATCAGAAGCTTAGCGAGCCTTTCCAGTGATTTGTTATCTGTTCTCCATTATTAACATTCCAATAAGATTTTCCATTGTTAAATTGAGACTATGCTCTTAGGGAAGTAAGTACAGAAATGTGTACATGTAACTATGGATTACACAGGGCAAGAAGGTTTGAAGAATGTTCTTTGAGTATTGGATACTTTGATTCTGACCTCTATGAAGTTGATGCAATTGTTGAAACTACCTATAACAGATACATTTTGTAGTTTTATTCTTAGCCCAAGTGGATCATTGTCCTTCAGAACAAAGGATTTGATATTAATTACCTGCTGTGTATCATTTAAAGAGATGCATATACATCTTGTACAATAAACCATAAATGTGATACAAAGTTAAATAAAGCAGTCAACTATTAAAAGATAGGTTTGAATGCCACATTGCTTTACAGATATGGTCCTGTTATAGATGATGTGCCGTTTCCCTAGCTGACTGTTGAACTGAATAACTCAATCACTTACAGGGGAACCTATAGTTAAATGCGGATTCCTAACCAAACTATAATGCCACAGTTTTGTCGTTAAAAAATATATTGCCAGAAATGTAAAGACGTCATAAGTGAGATAAAAGTTCTAAAATGGCCAGGTTTCGAATCCATGACCTTTGCATTTGTAGTTTGACAATTTACCAGTGAGCCATGGAAATGCTGCCTAACATTACTTTATGTCTTTATTATCTCAGACAAACAAATTAAATAAATGTCACTGCTGTAAATTGAAATACAGACACATTTCTCCACTAGCTTAACAGAAGTCAATAATGAATTTGGGTTAAATTGTTTCTCATTCTGCTGGGTACAGACAAAACCACACAACTAAAGCAGAAATGCTGGTGGCACGTGGCTGCCCCTACGTTACTTTGCGCACATTATATGTTGTGGTACATTTGATACTTCAATGCACTGTCACAACATGGACATTGTCTTGAAAGGATGGTGTAAGACGAGTATTAAAGAGTAAAACATGGACAGTGGACTGTAATCTAAGAAACTCTGGCAGTGCGAAGGAATTAGACTGGGTAACAAGAGAATAAAAGTTTTATTTGCATAGTAATGTAACTTAGAATGTCTTTTTTGAAAGCATTTGTCTAGAGTTTAACCTTGTAATGGCTTTCAATGTGGATGATAAGTAGTTCAGACAAAGGAAAGAAAGACAGAAGCTTTTGAAATGTGATGCTGCAGGGTATGTTAGTAGATTGCATAACTAATGAGGTGGTATTGAACAGAAATGGGGAGGAAAGACATTTCTGGCATACCTTAACTAAGAGGGAGTTGTATCAAAATGTTAGAAGCAGTCAGAATGAAGATGCAGTAGCTCATTACAAACCGTACTGTAAGGTTCTGAAAAATGTCATTAAGAATGCAAAAAGTATGTGGTATGCAAAAAGAATAGCAAACTCTCAGGATAAAATTAAAACTATCTGGTCAGTCATGAAGGAAGTGTCAGGTCAGCAGCAGCAGGTAGAAGATATAATGTCAGTGCGTAGTAGGAATGTTTCTGTTACTGACAAGTTAGATATATGTGCAATAATCACTTTCTGAATATAGTAGGGGAACTAAACAAAACTCTAGTTTCTACAGGTAATCATATAACGTTTTTAGAAAATGCCTTTCCGAGGCTGTTACCTGAAATGGTCCTTCATGATACTTCCATAGGTGAGATTGAGTCAATAATTAAATCACTAAAGACTAAGGACTCTTGTGGATATGATGGGGTATCTAGCAGAATTCTAAAGTACTGTTCTCCATATTTTAGCCCAGTACTAAGCCATATCTGTAATTTTTCCTTTCAGAATGGTCAGTTTCCTAACAGATTAAAGTACTCAGTAGTGAAACCACTTTATAAAAAAAGGAGAAAGGGATAATGTAGACAACTATAAACCTATTTCTATGCCATCGGTTTTTTCTAAAGGTGTTGAAAAGGCTGTATTTTCAAGATTAATTGATCATTTCAGTTCACATAATTTACTGTCAAACGTGCAGTTTGGTTTTAGAAGTGGTTTAACGACTGAAAATGCTATATTTTCGTTTCTCTGTGAGGCACTTGATGGGTTAAATAAGAGGCTACGGACATTAGGTGTCTTCTTTGATTTAACAAAAGCGTTTGATTGTGTTGATCACAAAATATTGTTGCAGAAGTTGGAACATTATGGAATACGGGGAGTAGCCCACAACTGGTTCACCTCTTACTTTAATAATAGACAACAGAAGGTAATTCTCCGCAGTGTAGAAAATGGCTATGACGTGCAATCCCAATGGGGCACAATTAAGTATGGGGTGCCCCAGGGGTCTGGTTTGGGACAATTGTTGTTTCTTATTTATATAAATGATATGCCTTCGAGTATAACAGGTGACTGTAAAATATTTTTGTTTGCTGATGAAACCAGCTTGGTAGTGAAGGATGTTGCTCGTAATATTGTCACAGTATCAAATAATGCAGTTCAAGAGATAAGTTCATGGCTTGTAGAAAACAAGTTGATCTTAAATCACAGTAAAACTCAGTTTTTACAATTTCTAACACATAATTTGATGAAAGCTGACATTCTGATTATGCATAATGGGCATGTGATAAGTGAGACTGAATAGTTCAAATTTCTAGGTGTTCATATAGACAGTAAGCTGTCATGGAAAGCCCATGTTCAGAATCTTGTTCCAAAATTAAATTCTGCTATATTTATGATTAGAACAATATCTGAGATAAGTGATTTTTCAACACGAAAAGTAGTCTATTACGCTTACTTTCACTCACTTATGACGTACGGCATTGTTTTTTGGGGTAAAAGGATATTTCTGGCTCAAAAATGGGCGGTTCGAGCAATATGTGGTGTAAGTTCGCGAACATCATGTCGACCCCTTTTCAGTAGTCTGGGAATTTTGACTCTGGCGTCACAATACGTTTTTTCTTTAATGTCGTTTGTTATTAATAATATCAGCTTATTCCCACGAGTTAGTGGCTTTCACCCGGTGAATACTAGACAGAAGTCGAATCTGCATTTGCATCACACCACCTTAACACTTGTGCAGAATGGGGTACAATATTCTGCGGCATCCATTTTCAATAAGCTGCCACAAGAACTAAAGAATCTTAGCACTAATCCACATGCTTTCAAATCTAAATTGAAGAGTTACCTCATGGCTCACTCCTTTTATTCTGTCGAGGAGCTCCTAGAAAAGTTAAACAATTAAGCTAATTCATTTTTTTCTTTATTGATTCTTTTCACTTTGTCTTAAGATTGTCGTGTGCAAAGGACTACTTAAAAATTTTCTATTACCATTCTTGTGTAACAATTAATGTATTGACTTGTTCCATGACCATGGAGTCTCGCTCCTCAGTTGGGTCCTGTGGAACAAAAAAAGAAAATAAAATAAATAAAAAGAGAACGGATTGATTGCTAGGACACATTCTGAGATATCCAGGAGTTGTCAGTTTAAGATTGAAAGGAAGTGGTGGGGGGGGGGAGGAGGGGGGTGTAAAAATCACAGAGGGAGACAGAGAGACTAAGCAGATTTGAAGGGATTATGTTTCTATTCTTATTCAGAATTGTAGGAGTTTGTGCAGGATAGAGTGGTGTGGAAAGCTACATCAAATCAGTCTTTGGATTGAAGAAGAAGAAGAAGAAGAAGAAGACGTAACTACCACAATACTACTACTACTACTACTACTACTACTACTAGACAATGCTAATTCTTTTGTTCTATAAATTGGTAAATCAGGCAGCAATTATTTAATAAACACTCTGCTGAGGATAGGATAAAATCATAGTCCTTTCATAAATCATGGTGCATGACTTAGAATTTATTAATACATATCCTCCTGTTGTATGGAAGTCATATTTATTGTTTATTGCAGGGCTCTTCTGTTTGGAGGAGCAGGGAATTCTAAAGGCCCTTTGGTACTTTTCATGGGATCTGTTCTTCTGTGGGGTTATCCTATGTACCTTCTCAGGGTAAATACTTTCCTCCTGGTATTTGCTGCTTATGCACTGCATGAACATAGTTAACAAAACACATTAAAAAGCACAATGTTATCTGGAACAGGTAAATAAACCATCTTTCTGGGATGCACTGCACATGTGGTTGGCAATTCTATTCTGCATGCAAGTAGCATTTTCATTACTGTTATATATGAAAAAGTGTAAATACAGATTTTAACTGAAGAACGTAATAATAGGTCTACATCTAACAAGGAAATGGTTCAATCCAATATGTCAAAACCTACACTGACATTCTTTTTTACACAGGAAGAAGGCACCAAAAGAAATTAACTGTCAAAATTTTAGCTACTAAGAGGCACTGCAAGTATATATAAAGTTTCTCATTTGTTCTGCATGAACAACACTGCTTCTTACAGCCCTGCCAGCCTAGTGTTCAATTTGGTGAATAATAAGTAAAAAGCAACTGTGGTACTCATGCAGCAACGAAGGCATCACGGGAGTGTGCTGATGTCGAGCAAAATTGTCTTTGGAATGTTCTACTGTTTTATATTTAAACTGATTTGATAGTTTGGTGAATAAAATAACTTAAATGTGCTGGGAAAGGATGCTGAATGATTGAAATCTTAAAATTTTGTTGTAGCATGCCTGTTGGTTGTGTACTATTTTCATAAATTACATAGAGATTCAGCTGAAAAAGTTTCCAAAGTTGTGTCTACAGAAATTTTTATACTGATTTTGAACTTTTATTCTGGTTTACTGTTGCAAAGCATAGTCTATTTTGTGTTTAAATGTGAAGTTTAAGTTGTGTAACTTACTATTTGTAACCGATGTGTGGTAATTTGGGAAAATATGTGTTTCACATGTCATATTTTATGCACTTTTGTCTTCTTCTGTAATGTTTCTAAGATATGACCATAAATGAGGAATGTAGTTTAAAAACAATAGTAATATTTAAATTTCACCTGTTTTAACCATAACATACTCAAACCTCATGCGGGTCCTGATCAGCCAGATGTACCTTATGTGTCACAATGTTTAGGTGTACCAGGTACAGGTTAATTAATTATTTGAGTAACTTCATATCTAACTTAAAGTTGATGCAGATATGATGATTATAAAAGCGTGTAACCGACAGTGTTTGATGTCTCATTACAGATGACTTCCATCTACCAGAATGTAAACATGTTAAAAGGATACATTACATGCACATACTTAATTTTATTAAAATTCCTTGTGATAATTTTTTAATGTTGTGCATTTGACTATCAATGAAACAACTCTTGGGTTATTTTCTGTAGTCATACGAAAATGTGAAGAATCTATTGAATGACAAAAACAAACATTTTTCTTGGACCAGGCACACTGCACAAAGGAAAAATAAATTGATGCATTCTTGCACTTCACAGTAACGACTAGTGTTATGTCGACAGAACTGGGACAAGTTAAGAAAATTGTTCCAGCCATTGTTCAGCATATTTTTCTGTGTACCACGCATACTTAAATTTGTCTATAGCATTTCTCTGCATGGCTACTTGAGGTAAACTTGGTAATTTTGTGTCTTCCTAGTCAGCTATGTTCATGTCTAATGCTATTCAGATGGCCCAATCTCATAGATCTCCATTGCTAACTATGCAATACATCTCACAAGCAGTTATAAATATTTTGAACAGTTTTTCTTTCAGGCTTTTTTGAGTATCACTTTGACACATATTTCTTACTTCTTGTAATTGTTTATACCATTTATACAGATCATGTTCAGATTTTACGAAAGAAAACTGGCTTTGCACACTGTGTTTAACCAAAAATTTACTGCCTCTTCCTTGACCTGAAAAGTAATTGCAGTTCATGTTTGCTTTGGACTAGGAAAGTACTGTTCCTCATTACTGGCACAACTGTCGTCTGACCCACAATTCACAGAATTATCGAAGTTTGTACCTATTTATTCTAAAGTTTCCATATTTGTAACAAAATGTCAATACCATTCAAATGAATGTCTAAGAAATCAACAAATGAAGGACACATATGTCTTCAGTATTAGGTGAATATGTACTGGGGAAGAGGAATGAAAGAAGAGGTGGGCTGATAGAATTTTGCACAGAGCACAATTTAATTGACACAAACGCTCGGTTTAAACATCATGAAAGAAGGTAGTATATGTGGAAAGGACCAGGAGATGCTGGAAGCTATCAAATTGACTTTAAAATGGTAAGACACAGATTTTAAATTCTAAGACATATCCAAGGTAGATGTAGGCTCTGACCATAACTTGTTAGTTATGAACTGTGAATTAAAACTTAAGAAACAGGAGAAAGGTAGAAAAGTGAGGAGGTAGCGCCTTGATAAACTGAAGGAACCAGAGGTTTTCCAGAGTTTCGGAGGGAGTTTAGGCAAGGTTTGGCTGAAGAGAAATATTATAATAGAAGAATGGGTAGCTCTGAGAAATAAAGCAGTAAACGCTGTAGAAGATCGTATAGGTAAACAGACACCCTTGGAAAACACAGGAGATACTGAACTTAAACGATGAAAGTAGAAAATTTTAAAATGTAGCAGGCAAAAGAGAGTAAAGACAGCTGAAAAATGAGGTTGACAGGAAGTGCAAATTGCCTAAGCAAGAGTGGCTACAGTAAAAATGTAAATTCATAGAAGAATGTATAACTATGATATATATATATATATATATATATATATATATATATATATATATGACACACACACACACACACACACACACACACACACACACGTACCACATACAGGAAAATCAAGGAAACATTAAACAAGTAATAAGCAAAGAAGGGAAAGGTGGAAGGAATATATAGGACTCCACAAAGGAAATGAACTTAGAGAGACAATATTATAGGAAGGGAGGAGGAAATAGATGAGTCGAAACAAGGGCCCAGGAGTAGATGATATTCCATCTGCACTGCTGGCAAATCGTTGGGAGAACTAGTCATGAAACAACTGATCAACTTTGAGTGCAAGATGTGTGAGACAGGCAAAATACTTACAAACTTGAAGAATAATATAATGATTCCAATTACAAAGAAAGCAAGTGCAAACAGGTGTGATAATTAAAGAACTATCAGTTTAATAAGTCATGGTTGCAAAATACTAACACGAATTATTTACAGATGATGGAAGAATTAGTAGAATCTGACCTCAGTTTGGATTTAGGAGAAATGTTGCACTCATGAGGCAGTACTTACCTTAAGGTGTATCATAGAAGAGAGGTTAAGGAAAGGGAAACCTACCTTTTTAAAGCTTTTGACAGTGTTGACTGAAATATACTTTTTCAAATTATGAAGCTATCACGGGTAAAAATATAGGGAGTGAAGAGTTGTATACAACTTGTACGAAAACCAGAAAGCAATTATTAGAGTCGAAGGACACGAGAGGGACACAGTGGTTGGGAAGGGAGTAAGACAGGGTTGTAGCCTTTCTCCAATGTTATTCAACCTGTATATTGAGTAAGCTGTGAAAGAATGCAACAAGAAATTTGGAGCAGTAATTAAAGTTCAGGGAGAAGAAAGAAGAACTTCGCAGTTTGTCAGTGATATTTTAATTCTGTCAGAGACAGCAGAGAAGCTAAAGAGCAATTGAACGGAATGAAAAGTGTCTTTAAAGAAGGTTATAAGATGAACATTAACAAAAGCAAAACAAGGGTTGTTGAATCATCATCGTTGCCATTTGTTGAGTTCTCGTCCCGGTCTAGCTTTCAGGAAAGGTTCAGTGCAGGAGTCGTGTCATCTAGAACAGTTCTATAGATTATTAATACAAGTTTTATTGACTGAAGAAGACAATACTCAACTTCTGTTATTCTCCTCTCTCTCTTCTCGCGTCGTCGTCTTCCGTACGATGCTAGCCTCGCTGAGACCTAGTTACTGCTAGTTTGAGATGAGTGTCGGCCTAGATATCGCACTTGTAGAGGGCACGTGTCTCCATTACACCCTCCAGGATGCGTGGTGTCATTGTGCGATTGGCTGCCAGACGTCATCTGCTGCCATCTCTACGCGTTCTGTTGCGTCTGGCACTGACTTTACACCACAACAGGGGTAATGGTATGCAATCTAAGAAAATCAGGTGATGCTGAAGGAATTATAATATGTAATAAGGCAATACAAGTAGTAGACGAAATAACTTCTGATGGCTGAAGTAAAGAAGATATAAAACACAAAATGGTGATGAGAAGAAAAGCACTTCCAAAGAAGTGAAATTTGTTGACATCCAATTTAAATTTTAAGAAGTTCTTTCTGAAAATATTTGCCTGGAGTGTGGCCTTGTAAAGGTAAAGCAGTCAACGGTCCGAAGATTGGTTTGAACACCACAGTGTTTTACTAGGCATGGTCCTGTTTGGAGGTGGTATGCCGTTGCCTTCCTCAGACCTTCGAACTGACTTACCCAGCCAGTATAGGGGGACCTACAGTTTAACGTGGGTTCCTAACCACGGTGCTACTCGGTATTTTTCACATCAGCAACACTGCCAGAGGTGAAAAAAGTGGAAAATGACAGATAAAAATCGTAGGCCCTGGTGGGGATCGATCTCGCAACCTTTGGATTTGTTGTCTGGCACTCTACCACTGTGCAACCGAGGCACACTGTGGCCTTGTATGGGAGTGAAATGTGAACAATTTGAGTTCAGATAGAAAGATGACAGAAGCTTGTGAAATATGGAGTTAGACGAATGCTGTAGATCTTGTGGGTAGATTGCATAACTAATGAGGTAGTACTGAACCCAATGGGGAAGAAAAGAAATTTCTAGCTTATTGATTAAGAGAAGGGTACAGATAGTGGGACATATTGTGAGACTTCTGGGAATAATCAAATTAGCATTGGAGAGAAGTGTGTGGGGGTAAAAATTACAAAGGGAGACTGAGAGATGAAGCAGTAAGCAGGTCCAAAAGGATACAGCTTGCCATTTTTCTTCATCTGTGAATATGCTCGCACAGGACAGGGTAACATGGAGAGCTGCACCAAACCAGTCTTTGCACTGAAGATCACAACAACAATTGGATTCCACATTACTGTGAAACTGGAAGGAAAAGAAATGACAATTGGCAGGCATGTATTATGAAATCATAAGAAAGACTAATTCAGTTTTATATCTGTTGGTTTATTTTACCAACACTGCAAGAAGCACCTGATAATTTTCAAGAGAACAGTAACTGTGTAGAATAGCATCAGAGAAGCTATCAACAAATGGTATTTTGAAAATTGATTTACAAATTATGATTGGTTTGTGTTTTGTTTCCTGTTTACTGAAGTACCATTGCCCACGTCTGTGTACTGTCTTGCTGTGCATGCACTATGCATTGTAGCTAAAGTGCTAATAGGTGTATATGTTTCTATCATCACTTTGGGAGCTACAAATTTGGCAATTTTCAACCCCCCCCCCCCTTTTTTTTAAATGCTTGCAGTGTGTCTAAGCAGTTAACATTTTGTCAGTGCATAACTTTCATAGTATTCTTCCTATATAAACATGTAAAGGCCAGTTTTGACATTTTATATTGGACTATGCCCTTGAAGATACATGCTGCTAGAGCAACACAGTAGTCAAAGCTTGTGTGTGATGTATTCTAGAGAGTACAAGGCATAGAAATGTTTCTGAAATATAACGCAAGAAATAGTGTATTGAGTCTTCCAGTCAGTGGAGCAATTACTTATCTGTAAATTTGTACAATAATATCCTACAAACATGAAAGTGCAAATTGTGCATAGGCACACAACATAAATGCTGAATCTAGAGTGGGAAACTAGAAACCCATGCACACTACAAGTAAGATGGCAACTTTCATTTGGATTTAATGATCAGCAAACATTCTGTATCAGAAATTCAATTTTGCATTGCTGTTGCAGGAATGTTTGACTAGCTCCTAAATAGCAGATTTCAGTGATTTGCTAAATATGCTCAGGAATTGGATGTACATCTTGAATTGCTTCTCTCTCTCTCTCTCTCTCTCTCTCTCTCTTGTCATTGTACCCCTATTTTTCTTGATCAGTGAAGATAGTAGCTGTATTTTATATTCATTAAAAATTTATAGCTTATGGCTGTCCAAATATTCAGTAGAATTTTGTCTATAAATTTGAAGTAAATTGGTCAAGAAATTTAACTTTGTTCCTCATTATATGTTATGTATCTTATATATAGCTTATGTCTATCTGGTGTTCTTTAGTGTCATGTAAAAAGTGTAAGTTATTTGGTCAAGTACTTTTTTATAGCTTTGGTAACAGTAACTACTTTATATAGTCCTGTAGATATTACCAATTATAGAACTGCTTCAAACTTCTGATTACCTTAAAAATGTTTTACTGTGCTACATATCAATAATGTAACGATGGTATGTTTCAACTCGCCCTAAGGACTCTTACTGAGCAACAGAAAGGTTTATAGAATAGACAATCATGCTTACACAACTTAACTTTCAGCCACAGCCTCTTCAGAAAAACTCCACACAGACATTCATACAATTGTGAAGGTACAAATCATACATGAGTGCTGTCTGCAGCATCCTGTGTGGAGAGGCTGGCAAATATTGAAATGTTGTTTGATACCTGTCATGTAAGGACGAAGAAATTTACGGTTTCCAATGTCAACGGCCATCCCTTTTAAATGCACTATTACTTCTGACAGTTACACAATGGGTGCCTGAATATGGTGCGAATATAGCACCAAAACCAGTCACTTAATTAATTTAAAAAATGTACACACAGCTGCTGGTACTTTCTACAAATTAGAGAGGAGGAAGTAAACATCAGGAAGGTGGCACACTAGGTTGAGGAGGAAGAGCTCTAGTAAATGGAAAAGGTGTTGAGGTTGTGAAGTGATGAAGGTAGTTGATCCTGGCCCTTAGTCCATATTGATCAATGGACCTAAACTACACCAGGAGTTTGTGGCTTTGGGAGGCTATGGGTGTTTTCTTTAGATGGCCCATAGACAGATTGCCATAGGAAAGTGCCATGGTTGTTGATGTGTTTGTATACCTTTCCTTCAAAGGAGCAGTAGTTGTGTGTGAGAATATAGTTCGTAAAGTGTACAAGGTACAAGACAGTGGATTTGGAGTGTTGATAGTCTTGAATCATGGCTATGACAAGGGCATGGTCATGGGGATGTTGATGTATAGGAAGGTGGCATTGCAGCAACAAGTAGGGAAGTAGAGACCACAGATAGTTGGGGGGGGGGGGGCAGTAATGCTAGAGAGGAGGTGAAGGGAATAGTTGGTATCCATTATGTGTGAGGCCTGGTTGCGGGGTGTTGTCATCCAATGGGATGTCCATGATTGTTGGGTTTAAGGATTTTCTTGAGGCATTTAGGTGAGTATGTGGGGTGTTGTTGGGGATGAGAAGAGATATGGGTTCAAGGGAGAGGTTCAGAGGAGGATCTAGAGATTCAACAGGGCTTGGAGAACTTTTGGAATGGGATACCTCTGGCACAGATTGTTGCTGGAGGAGCCAGAAGACTGCTGAAGTCCTTACGTCAGGTGGCCAATGTAATTCATCTCAACAGTAGTAGAACCTTTCTCATCAGGGAGAATGTTTAGATCTGTAGCTGTTTTGAGGTTGTGTATGGCTGTCCTTTCTTTTGCTAAAAGATTGGTGTTCTTAGGATGGGAGCCAAGAATAGATGGTGAGACCAAAATGGAGGTAAGACACTCCTGGAAGATAAACAATTGTGGTTATGTGAGAAGAGAGACGGATGACAGATTGATAGTGGAATGAATTGAGGCAGGGTTTAATATTGGGAGTGGTTAGGATTTGATTGGAGAGGTTGGTAACGAAGTATTTCCATTCAAGGAATTGTGAGGAGGAGAGCAGGTACTTGACAAGTACATCATTCTTAACCTTAACTGTGGCCCCAAAGACCTTTGGACCAGATTGAAACTATGGTGTGATTTAGAATATTAAGGACAGGTTAGCTACAAACTCCAAGTTTTGGAGGATATGATGAATTAAAAAGGGTGGTTAATCTGGGTGAGGTGCTGTAAGGAGTTGTTAAGGAGGGACATTCTGGAGTTGAATAGAGCTGCCTCACGGTGGAAGTAGGATGTCAGCAGGCTGGACATTTGTAGAGGTGGTGTCTGGAATGTTCTTCCAGGTGTAGGTGCTAGGTTTCAGTTTCAGACACATGTTTATTGTGTGGGCTTGTTATTTAGTAATACCACCTTGCAGGGAGAATAGTGTTAGTTATGGAATGACTCTGCTTGGCAATGTGATTTTATAGTACCTTTCAGGACTGGCAGAATCTGAAAAAGTGAAGATCATTGTGCAAGGAGGAAGCACGATGCAGAAAAAATATTTTTTTTACTGGTAGATCATTGGGTGGAGTCCATGGTTGAGGCAGAATTTGGGGAACAGGATGTTGGGCTGTGTTTTGTGCAGTAAAAGTGCTACGTCTTGGCTACCAAGCCATCCAACCACCTCCTACACAATTCCAATATTGATCTGTGCCTCACCTAATTTATTCCACTACCAGCCACAACCCTCTCCTAGACCTCCCACATACCCAACCCCTCACTACGTTCAAGGAATTGCTTAACTCCCAATTCGGACTGCTCCAGCTCCTCCCTAAGAATATGAACATTTTAGAAGAAGCCAGGACCGACAAACACAACCTCAAAACAGATCCCTGACAAATATACTACCTGCTGACAAAGCTTCCATGACTTTTTTTGATGAATCACAGTGACTACTTGGCAGAAGGACACCACCAGTTGCCCAACTCGACCGCCGACAAGCGTCACCAGTGTGATTCCATCTCAGAAACCAATCTTAAACTCTAAACCGTGCCTAAATTCTTGGGCCCTGCCTCTGCATTCTCATCCCAACACCCCACACAGCCACAACTTGTATATCCCCCAATAGCCAAAAACGCAATAATCCTGGTGCTTCAATGTGACTGGTTTTTGTGTCCCTGCAAAAATAATTTTGACATTTAGCAATCAATGACACAAAACCTGGCCTTGCAGATCTAAGATACCCAACACTTCTTTCACAAACTTTCCATCATTTCCACTCCTCTCCAACATCCCTGATGCCCATGGTCTTGCAGCAGTTAAACACACTCCCGCTTTTTCTGCCAACATACTTCAGATTCCAAACCCACCACCTCATTTCCTACTCCGTAACAGATAACTGCTTTCCTATTATGCAAATACACTAACAAGCAGCATGTCACTCTAAGGGAAACCTGTTCTTTTAGCTACCTGGTGAAAATCTGGTTTTGGTTCATTGATGATATATCAATGGCCAAACACTCTAATCACCATTTCTTTCTTCGACAAACACAGTGTCGTCTGTCCCATCCAATCACCTGGTCCTGTACAACACGGCAGTCCACTTCCTTCAGCATTGATCTTTTTTTGTTTGATGACACCATACACTCCTCGGTCTACATCAAACTCACCAACCATCAACAGCACATGCATTTGGACAGTTTCCATACGTTATGAAAAAAAAATCCTTCCATACAACCTAGTCGCTCAGGGTCAGTGCATCTGCAGTGAGGAGCGCTCTTTTGCCCATCCCAGGCTTAGTTCATAAGCAGATTGCTGTGACCATATCCTCACACACCAATCCATCCACCAACCTCAAGAACCAGCTACAAATGAGTGAACCCTTCATCAGGGCTTCATCTTTCACATTTCTCCGAAATTTGGGACATCCTACCCAATATCCTCCTCTCTCCTCCAGAAATGGTGTTCGTCATTCATTCAGCATCATCTTAATGCATCTTTTCCACTCCTAATCCCAACCCCTTACCACAGGAGTCATAACTCTAGGAAAAGCCAGGTGCATGAGCTGCCCAATCATTTCCTTCTCCAGTTCTGTCACTGGCTCATCACACGCCATATCATTGGCCAGCCACCTGTGGAAGCAGCCATTTCATATACCAGATCTGCTGCAATCACTGCTCGGCTTTTTTGTAGATATGATTACCAATCAGCTGTTCACCTTAATGAATTGCCAGTGTCATACTGTAGCCAAGAGCATAGAATACAACTCAGTGGCTCAACGTGCAACAGAAAATAACTTACTAGTCTTCAGTGTCTGCTTCACCATCTGGACTATCTAACTCTTGTGCAAATGGAAATCGTCCTTTGTTACCAAACCCTCTCACACTCCTGTCTATCCACAAATGCAGTGTTGTCTTACGTGCCCAGTCAACACAATACAGTGATAAAGATGCTATCATACATATATGAATGAATGTGCGTGCAAACGTGTTTTCATACTTGAAGAAGGAAGAAAGTATAGTCTTTTTTTTTTTTTTTATGTGCACCTGTAGACAACTCAACACCTCTTTTTTGGTAAGTTGTCTCCTTATTCTCACTTAGATTTTTTTAAATCTGAAGTTTCCAATACAAGACATATGCTCTTTTAAATATGTTGATTTCAGTTTTTTTTCCCCCATAATACCCTTGCACAGCTAATTTTTTGTATAGTTTTACATAGTGGCAACTTACAGTAGCTTATATTTATATTTTCTTGTTCAGCCATACTTAGATGGTGCTGCTGCAGTAGTAATTTACTTCCCCTCAACGAATTGTGTGGCTTGGCTGCATTAACAGTACAGGATGCAACATTGTAAGTCACACGACATCAATGAGTTATCAGCAGAGGGAACTAAACTAACACATGATTTTAAGTACTAACACATGATTTTCAGTAATTACATGGGCAACAATCTGTATGATTGACTCATCTATCCCCATGCCATTTGCTAGCATGACTTTGCTATGTAAGTACTGTGAATGGTTGAAAGTAACTACAGGTTTTATTTTCCAGAGGAAATGTGGCTGCAGTGTAGTGATAGTGTAGTTACCTTGTGTAACATGTTTCAAAAGTAAAATATTCCCCATTAAGATATCTAGGTTGAGATATCTTAGGAAGATTTTGTCATCAGAGTTAACAAATATCTACACTGATCAGAGCATTGTATGTTAGATATCTTATTTGGGTTGGTCAGTTAGAGAATTTTAAAGTAGGTAGGGATATGATGTTAAATATAGTGGGAAATAGTAAAATGCAGTGCCAGGAATAACATGATTTCTGATCAGGTTAGTACAAGTTTATTAACATAATCAAATAGCTATAATGGGAGCAACAGTTAAGTGGTTAAAATGCTATAAATAATGGATGAGAGAAGTGATGAAGAAGATAGGTAGTTTAAGTAAATAATAAATGAGAATCTCACTAAAGCATATTAATAAGTGGAAATAGAGAAATAATTAAATGTGTAAGTCAGTGTGAAGCCAGTACTTTGACACGTTTTAGCAACCAGGACAAATGTTAACACACAACTGTTGACCATCCAGGTCAGTCACCTATCGTTATGAGGGCACACTTTAGACGTATATGCCCAGCAGTGCCTCGACCACCTGGCAGTTGCTCCAATTACATCAGACAGAGAAATTAACTTGAGGTTGATACTTCCTGATGTCCTACTAACCAGGGAATGCAGCAGGAAGGAGATGTATTTAAGAACCACCAACCAGCCCAATGTAGTTGAATACAACTAGGTGTGCCCACCGTGTCCTGCATGCCTCCACAATCCATTGTTGACATGCAGCTGCTGTGTTTGAACCCTGAACCCTGGATGCCTTGCTCGGTTCACCAACACTGTCACCGTCATAGACAGCTGGGGCTACTTCTGTCTCACAAGTCCGTGTGTTAGAGTGGAGCATCGAGCGTACCGTGCCACCGTGTTATGCTGCCTGACATCGCCCCATCTAGGCCCAGGGCAGTCAGATTTCACACTTCACGTTGACTGAGTTGCATGAGACCAAAGTGTGCCAGTGCACTTTCTGCTGATGCTCTGACGCTGCTCGCCACAGTAGTTTTGCACCCTGGGCCATTATTGTCCACTGTGGTCACACCTGGAATATTACTTCTAAAAGATACACTCAGCAGAAGGCCAATGTCACATGTTTCAGCAATGTGAAATAAAAAGAAAGTATGCTCCTTAATAAGTGGTTTGGCTTCTCTACTGCAACGGAGAACCAACTGCAGACACCTGTAAACCACTCTCATTTCACGTAGTGGTGACCCAGGAGTAGGTCTTAACAAAAATTAATGAAATAGGAATTAAGGAGAGCTACTGCTAACAGCATTAATGCATTATTATACTGAATATAAATCCAGAGCCAAGAAACATTGTAAGAGAAGTGTATGTGCCTACTATCTGACTGTGATGGAGACTGAGAAATAAAACTGTAATTATGATGAGAAGCTGAAGTCTCTGTTTCATACTAGAAGAAAACAATAGAATAGTATTGGGAAGCTACCTGCCACTGCACTGCACTCAATGAAAGCATGACCTCACACTGCCAAGCCACTGTTCGCAAACCTATGGCAGAACCCAGACTCCTGACTCGAGGTAAAATTCAACAAAACAAAAATGTGTTCTAATTTATGACACTAGATGCATATGATTCTATGAACTAACTATGATAATCCGAATTTTCCTCTATACATGTAAAGTGACTAATATAACAATATTAACCTACAACGACAAAAACTTCACACTACTGGTTGTCTAAAACAAAGAAAATCAAGTGTCCTCTGATACAAACACACAATTAAAAACATGAAAACACTAAAGACTGCATGATAGGACTCTTGAATTGTGATTCCCGACGTTTTTGTAGTCTTCCATCTTTTCTGGCAGACAAGGCATTGACAACAACATTGATACAACAAATTGGTAGGAATCATGTGAACTAAGTGGTGAGAAGGATTTGGTCAAATGAACATATAATGAAAAAGTCATGATTCAAGAACTGTGTGAAATTGAACTATAAAGAATTTAACAGCACATCAAAGGAAATATATTATTGGAACAGCAATGTTGATTCATTCAAGGACATTTAGAATTTGTATCATTAAGAGAATTATTGCGATAAGTTAAGAATGTTTGAAGATGGAATAATTAAAGTTAAATAAGGTCAGTACAGTTAGTTGTTTTTATAATTACGAACAAAAAACACTCCCTATATAGGCATTTGACACTGCTCATTATGTCCTGAGACTTTACATTCTCCAATCATTCGCATTATTTTTTATGGTTGACGCATGCTTTTACTATTCGAGCACATTCTTTGTATACTTTCCTGCTGCTTTTGTCATACTAAAAAAAATTAAGTCTTCATAACAATTCAAATAATAAAATATTTTTGGTTTCAGTGTGTTCCAATCACCTGGAATAAACTCCGGGGATCCCACTACCTTTTTATTTACTGGAACATAGTGATGTGGATGAGTTGGATTATAGCCAATCGACGAGATCCAGGATATGTTCCATGCAACACGGATGCTTACCACCGTGCAATCCAACAGATAGCTTACTTGGATAAATGGCGTAAAAGAGCTGTGGCATCGGTTAGTACCTAAAATTGTCTTATATATTAGTCTCATTCTTGCATAACATATTTAATAAGACTTTATTCAGCCAACTGTTATTGGCAGTTTTAGACAGTGATAGATATTATTTCTGGTAGAAAAAATTGTAGATGGTTGCATGTTTTCTGTCACTTTCAACTTTAAGCTTGGAAAGAAAATATGTATATTGTTATGGAAATAACTAAATACAATTGTGATTCCAGTGTAATTTCTGCTATATAATACAATGCTACTAATAGTTAGCAGATAGTGTAAGTTCAATGAAGAGTGACAGCAATATATGATAAAAACCAAATAAAACATATATCTTCTACAATTACATTAGTGTATAGTTTTTGTCAGATGAAACTAAAGTGATGCCCAACACTTTAGGTGAAAATTGAGGTGGTTTGCTACAAAATGACATCTACTGATCTGTAAACTATCTCAATAAATTTCTGTATAATTCCCAATTTTTAAGTCCTCCTTACCCTGTATAACTTATAACAAAATTACAAAGCCGAAAATGAAGCAACAATATTGCTCATTTCCACAACATAACAAGACCTTAAAGACACAATATTGCGTAGACAACTAGTTACAAATGTACTATAACAGTTAAGTTGAGAAGACAAATGAGGTACCAACTCAAGAGACGTGAAGGTAACGCAGGCTACAGCTAGATGCCAGAAGACAGTCCTTTTTCTGGAAGTATTGTCAGTATAATTTGCAAAATAATTCTAGAGCTGATCAACAGGAACACTAGAGACATAATTCTGAGTAAACTCTTTCTGTTCATTTAACAACTTTAAAGCTACAATTCTTAGAGTATATCTAGTTTATTTTCTTGAAACTGATTGTGTAACATCTCTAAACTGTCTGTCTCCATAATGTTATGCATACAAATAGCTGGTTATAATTAAGGAATACGTTATAAGAGTACCCTCTCCAACTATCAGTTAGAGTAATTAATCCATGTACCTAATGTATCTGATTGTGTAAGAGACATTCACTCCAAAGAAATAGACTCCCCTCTCCCCTCCCCCAAAAAAAGGTGGTTGTTGTAACCACTATTGTGCTGCTGCTTTGCACACTAATGAACAATGTTAAAAATTGGGAAAGTATGTCAGAGTTAAGTAAATATTGCTTGAACAATAAAAAAATAGAAAGGGACAAGCAGAGGAACAACAAAGCTCCAAATGTCAATTAGTTTTTAATCATAAGGAAATAATACACCCCTAATTTGGCAATATGATTCTTCTTTGGGAGCCAGATGGAAAACATAATTTGCCCTCGTACTTAACTAACAAATGATTGTAATTAAAAACAAGAGTAATGAAACATCCTAACTTAAATACAGGTAATTCTTCTGGATGAGCTACAAGTGATTTAGAATTATATTGTAAGAATTTCATCGTATATTGAAACCACTGAAAATATTACTCTTGTATGGTAATCTCTTTGTTGTTGTTTGGATATTTAAGGGGGACAAAACTACAATGGTCATCAGTCCCCCCCCCCCCTCCCAGTAATCTCTCTAACACCTTCTGTATCCTAATCTGAAGAATACATTGCAGTACTGAAACTGTAATCTGCTACATCAGTATCAGGGTGATCAACAACAGAATTGATGAAGACACTTTTAACAGTGTTCCATGTGTGTGTTTCACTATGGAGCAGGATGAAACTTCAACACTACATATTAAAAGTGCAACAGTTGCAACATAATTGACCTTTGCAGAGGCTACGAACATAGACAGTTTTTTAAATATGAATTGCATACCAAAAGTATGATTTAAGGCAAACTTTGATGGCTCTTAATTCAATAGAATATTTGAAGTTTCAAATTACAATTACATAGTAACAAGATAGATAACACATAAGTAGAATCTACTTATACAAGTCGAGCACCACCTGTCTGTATGTGCTATGGTTGCTGACCCATCATTGCACTGTGTTTGTTTACATCAGCTTCATTCTTAAAATGAACGAAATACAGCAAGGATGATATTTCAACTGTCATATTTCAGTTTTTCTTCAGAATCCATTGACTTCAAACATGATTATTGCACGTAAAAAGCAGTGGATCTTGCACAGTGACAAATTAATCTCTCATAATTTAATCTGTATAAAGAAGAAGAGATACACATACCTTTTTGTCAACCCACTTTAATGTCAGCCTCATGGGAATTTGAACAAATTGTGGGAACTATTTAGTTTCAAATATCTAAAGTCTCCTGTGCTGTAAGAATAAACAAACAGTCCTGCCATAGTAGTCTTGGAAAGTCACTTTCTATGACTGCTATCATTTCCTGTAGAAACAAGATTTTATTTAAATATAGCAGGATTGTTAAATACTCGTGTGTGTGTGTGTGTGTGTGTGTGTGTGTGTGTGAGCGCGCGCCTGCTTCTTCTTCTTCCCCCCCCCCCCCTTCCCACTTTTTACTTATTCCCACAATATCTAACTTCAGTTTGTCCATTTCCCTTTATAAGTTTTCTAACCTCTCCACCTGATTAAAGGATCCATTTCCAGTGCTCCAGCCCATAAAACCTCCAGTTTTTGTAATTTCCTGGTAACATTCTCATTATTGCCAACCCAGAGATAGAAATGGTAGAATATTTTACCTAAGAGGGTGTCATCACATATTTGTCTACAATAGAGTGGCATTTTCTCATGAGTACAAAAAAGGAATCAATTAAACTTTGTGAAGAAAAAAAATGAATCAAAAGTGAAGGCCGAAAACTCCACTAAATTATTAGGAATTACTACCCTAAGTAGAATATAGCATGTGGTTTCTGAACCATTTCATGTATCATCCAAAAGCCCTTCCACTTCATTGACCACCTACATGATGCAAGAAAGGTGAGTAATAAATCCATTTTCTGTCACCTCTTTGAAGGCAGTTACAATGACATTCCAACATTTTCTGTAGGTTTTTGGAGTGGCGGCTGGCCAGTTTTCTCGCATAGTCTGTATTGCTATATGGTTTTGGCAGACCTAAGAGCCAGTACAGGTGGCCATCAAAAAGAAAATTCTTATTCTTTCAGCAACTCACTCCTACACCATACCTGATGTGTACAATTAGAGACTGAAATTATATGGTACTACAACATTACCCATAATATCACCACCTGAAAAATGCTCCTGTTGGAGCACAAAAAAGGCAAATATGTCCATGTTTAAAAGATTGACAGAAAAGTGGAAAACTGGCTACTGCAATCCCCTATTTGCATGCAAAAATATTCACATATTTTTTTTGACACAAGAGACTAAATCCTTTCATACATTCTGTTTTGAAGTTCAGGTACACAGCGCAGCACCCCCCCCCCTCCCCTTTTCACTGCCACTGTCTACATTTGCCTTTCCCACTGTCACTCTCTCAATCGCTTTTTCTTGGTCTTCCTTACCACTGTCATTGTCTCATTTCTCTCTCTCTCTCTCTATCTCTATTTCCTCCATCTCTCTGCTACTCTGTTCCTGTTGGTGATAAGTTTGCCTTGATTCCACATACTTTTTCAGTATCAGCAGTTTGTTTGATGCTTCTTTCCCAGTAGATAAATTTGTCGCTCTCTAGTCAGTATTTCAAGATTATTGTAGACTTTCCTGGAATGGGGCTGATTTTGCTGTGTTCATAGCTTTACAGTATTCATTTCAGTTTACATTTGTCTTGTGTTATATCTGCTTTTTAAGGTGGACAGCTTTCTTCGCCATGTTTGTCAATCCATTTTACTTCGGCTTGGTTGTGTGGTGCCTAATTTTTCATGAGCTTCTGCAATGACACTTTTGTCAGAGCATCCCATGTTCCTACATCAGTAATAGGTGGAAGGGTGATGTAAGAAATAATGTCTCTTTCCACTTCTTTAAGTCACCACCATTTAGTCCATTACATTATCTCTTTCTTTCATTTGGAGGTATTATGCGTAATTTGACAACTAGTGGGCAGTGTTGTGTAGCAATTGTTTCATATGGAATAATTTTTGTATCCAAAATGACTTTGTCACATCACCACTGTATTAAGTCCAAAGGTGCGACATCCGCTTCTTGAAGTAAGTGTCCGTATGACTATGTCCTGATATTCTGTAAAGTTCAATATTCTCTCCCCATCTGCATTTCTGTGTCCAGCTCCAGTGTTACCATGACATTGATATCCTTCCGCCTTTGAGTCAACATAACCGCCGAGATCACCAAAGACTAGAAGAGTGTCTTCACAAGGCACTTCTAAAATCTTTTCATCAAGAATCATCCAGAAGTCATTTTTCATCTTTTGCATGCAGCCTGATTATGGCACATAACATGAGACTATATGAATGTTCCTTTCATCCATAGCCAAAACCACTTTCATTAAGTGGTCATCAAATTGTTCTATTTTGCTACAGAATCCTGAAATGTAATGCTAACAATGATTCCAACTACAGATTTTGGGCTGCCATTACACATGTCTCCTGCACTATGGAAATGTCAAATTTATGCCTTTTTTAATGCTGCAGCTGTTTCACATGCTCTTCCTGTCATAGAGCCGGTCTTAAGTGTAGCAAATGCTTTAACCGAGCTTGCTTGTTTAACCAACCCTGCTCTGAAAAAGTCAGTAACCCTCACCCATTTCTCATGCCATTTGTGTCTAAATGACACAAGTTGCCTGCAAGGAATGCTCTAACCTTTTTCATTCCTCTATATTTCAACATTGAGCCATGAAGGTGTGACAAAAAATTACAGTGGGCCTGTCACTGATCCACAGTCTTATGCTGTGGGTCTAGTCCTTGATGAACCAACATCTGACTGCAGTAGTCCGTGGGAGGTGTTTCATTTCCCTCCTACCAACTATATCTGGGAGGCATTCCCTTACCCGCCATCTAGTGATGCACCTTCTAGGGGTTACAGGCTCCCCCGAGGGAGCTATCCACAACCTCAAAATAAATCCCAACAATGATCCTCCCTGCAGACAAAGGTTCCACCACTATAGTTATGAATTGCAGTGACTACCTGACAGTCAGGTCTCCGTCAACATTCTCTCTTCCATCTACAAGTTGTGCCTAAATGACCCATCCCAAAAGTCCGACAATATCTCCAATCCCTGTTAAAATCATACAGTCCCTCCCAGAAACACTTTCCTGAATCAATCTCCCTCATTAACCCACTCACACCAATACCACCCCACACACACGTCTTCATGCTCCCCAAAATTGACAAACCAAGTAATCCTGGATGCCTGATTGTGGCTGGTTACTGTGCTCCTACCAAAAGAATTTCACTCTTGTTGACCAACACCTTAAACCAATTTTCAGAAATCTATCCTCCCATATCAATGATACCAACCACTTCATTCACTGACTTTCCACCATCACCACCTGTTTACCTTCTGAATCCTTATGTTACAGTGGACACCACCTCCCTGTATACCAACATCCCACATGCCCACTACTTACCTCTGAATTAAAGACTGATACATCATTCCTCATTACCCTCACCAACTTTATCCTAACAACTACTTTTGAAGGGAAAGTCCATCAAATCCGTAGCACAGCCATGGGCAACCGCATGGCATCCTCTTTTGCCAACCTGTTTATGGGCCATCTGGAGGTAACTTTCCTAATGTCCCCAAACCTCTGCTCTGCTTCATATTTATTGACAATATTTTCATGATCTGGACTCGGGGTCAGGGCACCTTATCCTCCTCCTTTGAAACCGTCAACTCCTTCACCTCGCCCACTTCATCTTGTCTTCCTCAACCTACCGTGCCACATTCCTCTGACCTCCGCATCATTGATGGCTCCATCCAGACTTCCATGCATATCAAACCTACCAACCAACAACAGTTCTCATACCTTCCACATAAAAAAAATCCCCCATCCTTACAGCCTAGCCACCCATGGATGGCATATCTACTGTGACAACAATGCCCTTTGTCAGTATATTGAAGGTCACACGGAGGACTTCACAGACAGTAACTACCTCACAAACTTGGTTCGCAAAAATTTCTCCTGTGCCATAAAGCCACATACCCCAAATCCTCCCTCTACCACCAGTAACCTGCCATAAGAGTGCTCCCCTTGTCACTCAGCATGACCCTGGACTGGAATAACTAAACTGCATCCTTCAACAAGGTTTTGATTTTCTGTCCTCATGCCCAGAAATGAGAAACATCATGTCCAAAATCCTCTCCACCCATCCTAAAGTGGTGTTTCATCACCCTCCCAAACTCCATAACATCCTTTTCCATCCCTATGCCACCCCGAAACCCTCTGCCACAGACTTTCCTGCAAGATCTGTCCACTCCACCCACCCAACACTTTCTATTCCAGTCCCACAACAGGCTTATCCTACCAGTCAGAGGCTGCCCTCCTGTGAGAGCAGCCAAGTAATTTATCAACAATCACTTTGCAACTTTTTATATTGGGATGAACAGTAACCAGCTGTCCATTAGGATGAATGGCCACCACCAAACTGGTTAAAAATAAGGTAGACCACCAGCTTTTCTGAACTACACAGATGAAAGTTATCCTTCCAGTAAATTCTCTGATTCTGAATCTCTCTCTCTCTCTCTCTCTCTCTCTCTCTCTCTCTCTCTCTGTGTGTGTGTGTGTGTGTGTGTGTGTGTGTGTGTCACCTGACGTTCAGCATTTGTCTGTAGCACCACATTTCAAATGCTTCTATCTTTTTTCTGTCTTAACTCCTTAACAGCCACATTTCAGTCTTGTACAATGCTGCAATCAAGACACTTGCTTTCAGAAAGGATTTCCTAACATTTAATTTTAGATGTCAAAAAATATCCCTGATTTGGAAATGGTTTTCTTCCCATAGTCATTCTACATTTCTTATCTTATTTACTTTGGCCATCAGAAGTTATTTTACTACCCAAATAACAAAACTGAACTACCTTTATTGTCACATTACCTAATGTAATTCCTTCAGCATCACCTCATTTTCTTACATTCCATTATCCTTGTTTCAATCTTGGTAATGTTCTTCGAGGTCTTCTGCTGGCTCTGGCCAAAGTACAATGTCTTCTGCGAACCGCAAAGTTTTCACTTCTTCTCTCTGAACTTAAAATTCCCTCTCCAAATTTCTTTTTGCATTCCTTCACAGCTTACTCAATGTACAGACTGAGCAACATTTGGGAAAGGCTACAACCCTGTCTTACTCCCTTCCCAACCACTTTGTCCCTTTCATGCCCTTTGACTCTTGTAATTACTGTCTGGTTATGGTACTATTTGTTCTCTATTAGTTTATCTATGCTAAAAATTTAAAACTTAAGAGTGAGTGTATTTCAGTCAACATTATCCAAAACTTCCTGTACATCTACAAAAAGCTAAAAACGTAGGTTTGACTTTCCTTAACCTGTCATCATGTGACTGTTGTCTTGTGTGTTCTTACAACTGATCTCCTACGTTACATTCTACCAATTTTTCCATTCATCTGCACGTAATTCGTGTTAGTATTTTGCAACCATAGCTTATTAAACTGATAGTTCTCTAATTTTCACATTAGATTTCTTTGAAATTGGAATCATACATTCAGACTTCAGAAGGAATATAATTTCTCCCGTCTCATATATTTTGGACACAAGGTGGATTAGTTCCTTCATGTCTGGCTCTCCCAATAATATCATCAGTTCAGTGTGTGTGTGTGTGTGTGTGTGTGTGTGTGTGTGTGTGTGTTTTCTGTGCCTCTTCCAGCTTGAAGAACATCTTTACAGTGAGATTATTATACACTGAAGAGCCAAAGAAACTGGTATAGGCACACATATGCAAACACAGAGATATGTCAACATTCAAGAGGATAGCGTTTCAGCCCGAAACACCTATATCAAAGAAGTGGCTGGTGCAGACATTATGGATAATGCTACTACAATGGAAGTTTATCACAATTTAAGTGTGTTTGAATGTGGTGTTATAGTCAGTGTATGAGAGATGGATACAGCATCTCAGAGGTTGCACTGAGATGTGGATTTTCACTAGTATCGAGAATACAGTTAAAACATCAAATTTCAGACATCGCTTCAGCTGGAAGAAGATTCTGCAAGAAAGGGACTAACGACAATTGAAGAGAACCATACGTGATAGAAGTGCAACAGTTCTTCAGATTGCTGCAGAGTTCAATGCTGGGCCATCAACAAGTGTCAGTATGTGAACCATTCAATGACACACCATCAATATTGCCTTTTGGAGCTGGAGGCCCACATGTGTACCCTTGCTGACTGCATGACACAAAGCTTTACTCCTCACCTGGGCCCATCAACACTGAAATTGGACTGTTGGTGACTGGAAACATGTTGTGTGGTCTACAGAGTCTACTTTCTAATTGTACCGAGTGGATGGATGTAAACAATTATGTAGACAACCTCATGAATCCATGTCAAGAGGGGACTGTTCAAGCTGGTGGAGGCACTTCAATGGTGTGCGTCAAGTGCAGGTGGAGTGATATGGGTGGGACCATTGATACAACTAGACATGACTCTGACAGATACGTAAGTATCCTGGCTGAGCACAAGCATACATTCATGCGTGTCCTTTCTACATTCGGACAGACTTGGGCAATTCCAACAGAACAATGTAATTCCCCATATGTCCAGAATTGATACAGAGTGGCTCCAGCAATACCCTTCTGTTTTTAAACACCTCTGCTGGCCACAAAACTCCCCAGACACGAACATTATTGAGCATATCTAAGATGCCTTGCAACAAGCTATTCAGAAGAGATCTCCACACCCTCTTACTCTTATGGATAGCCCTGCAGGATGCTTCAGACATTAGTCAAGTTCATGCGATGTCGTGTTACAGCACTTCTGTGTGCTCGCAGGAGCTCAACATGATATTATGCAGGTACACCAGTTCATTGACTGTTTTATTGAAGTCCAACCTGGACGTTACATTGTTATACAGCTAAAGAAGCTTCTATAGGTTAGCTTTTAGTGGCAGTAAAAAATCTATTTTATTACAACCTTCCTTACTGCCTCTAAAATGAAATTTCAATCACAATGTGTTGATTATTAAAAGACTTTGAAAGAAGTACATTTTCGAAACAGATGCAGATATTACATTTAAATAGAATTAAAGAAGCATATGACTCATCCGCCAACACATTATATGGGCAATATTGTGTGGGGTGGTGTTACAGTTTAAATGCCATTTTTACTAGGTGTGTTCACACCTCATATAGATAAATATTATTGGAGCCCTACCTCTGCATTTTCTCCTCAGACTTCCAAACTAGTCCCCTGCAGATAAGTACTTATATATAAGTTCTGCTGAAATAAAAACACCTGTCTGAAGCATAAAACAAAATTAATTTTATTGTCTTTTAGATAGCCTGCAGTCTCCCCTTCCTTTGCTCTTCCATTCTGCATTGCTCTTCTCACCCACCTAGCAAGGTCGTGGCTTTGTATCTCTAAACCTTGCTATTCTAGGTTCTGTTAAGTTTATAATGAATGTTTAAACCTTACCTGTAAAGATATAGGTGTCCAGTGATACCCAGACATTGTACTTTGGCATTTTAGTCATTAGCTAGCATTAAGACTTTTAAAAATTTGTAAATTTATTTTTTAATTTTTCAGGATGTGGTTCTTCCTGTTTGTTATGAGCATTGCAATAAACTGCTCTTTTACAATATACTTTGCATGCTATTGCATTGCAGTCGAGGGTTTTGGTATTTTATATGCACTGGGATTGATTGAAGCCCTTGTATTCTGTGGCCTGGGATGGATTCTAACCTGTACTTCTGTGAGTATACAGAGGTTAAATAGTTGTCTACCACATGTGTCTTTTCAAATATTTAGTTGCATATAGTATATGAAGTTTCCTAAAACACTTCCTTCTTACAATATGTGCTTTTTCAGGTCCTCCATGCCTGCATGAACCTAACAACAAATGAAATGTTCAACTACAAACGGTATTCTTACTTAAGAGACAAGAGGGGTCGATACCGTAATCCATTTTCTCGTGGTCCAGTGCTGAACCTCTTGGAGTTCTTTGTTTGTACACCGCATCACAGTTGTGATCATGAATTACTTGAAGAGGAAGCTATTTAAATGTTTGTCAAATTTAGTTTTGAGGTGTCAATTTTTACGTTCTTGTCAATCCAAATACATAATTATAGTTCTGATGTGTCACATGTGGAATTCAATTTTAAAATGTTGAAGCAGTGTTCATTATATTCATCATATGAGATGTATACAAAGATAAGAAAAGCTAAAAAATTGCTCATTGCTTTGCTTTAACAAATATTTCAATTCAGTGAGATGTAATCTGCTGGAGGATGCCAATTTATATATTTCAATACTATATAGCCTTTAAGCTTAATAAATAACTGAAAACAATGTTTTTCTTTGTTAAAACACATTTATTGTTTACAAAACATCCAGTAAAATAAAAACTTTCAAGCTTACATTAAAAGGTATAGTAAGTTACTCCCTTCAAATGAACCTCTGATATTTTCTTACAATGTCGAAGGAGAGGTATTGCATACTTCGTCACATAAATCAATTTGTTTTGAGTAATATTCTTTTTCAAGTCATCATCAGTAATGAAGTATGACCCTGAAAAAGAAGTTACGTTTTGTACCACATAGTGTCTAGAACATTAATGTAATTGCCATTTAAAGATGGCTACACAAAAACATTATTTAATAACTCAAGTCCTAATACTTCACTATATAAATCAAAGATTTCGGCAGACATATAGTTTCTGAAAAGTAATACACCCTACGACACTGTGCTTAAAATACGTAAGAGTTTAAACAAATACCAACAAAAGAAGTCTAGGCTGAAATTCAACAATGTAACAGGGTTAGTTTACAATGAGTTGCAACAGACAGATATAAAACACTTAAAAGCTATCTTAAGCTATCAGCCATTAGTCTTGATCAGGAAAGTCAGCATTCACATATGCACACAACTGTCATCTCCGTGTGCATGCGTGTGTACGCATTTTGTATATTTATTTTATTTTTCTCACCTCACCCGCCTCCCCACTCCATGCCTAAGCTGCATCTTGTTATTCCCATCTGACCCATCCCCACCACCGCAACGTAACCTTCCTATCCCCTCTCCCGTCCCCGATTTACTCGCCACAGAGCGCGATTCAAGTGCGGCGGCCGGAGGTGATAGTCGTATGACTGTGCGATTGCGGGAGTGTTCTATTTTCTGAAGAAGGCCACAGCCGATAGCTGAAAGTGTTGTATGTGTGTGTCTTTTGTACGTGCCTGTCGCAGCTCGTCGCCACGTCTTTGCGGTGAGTTGTAAACTGTCCTTACTACATTATTGATATGGAAATATCACATATCAAACTGTATAAAATACAAATAACGTATCTTTCCTAGATTCGATAATGCACGGAAATAGTTCTGAAAACTGTGTCAAGAAACATTTATGTCTTTCTGCAATACTGGAACACACAACACTGAATCGAAATCCCACAATCCCATAAAATAACTGTTTACACGAAAATTGCCTTTCCGTGTATCAAATTAACACTCAAACAATGGAAATTCCAGGAAGGATTCAATAATATTTATGAGAAGGATAGGTTGCTTACTCACCACAGAGATGTCCGATGAGCCCCATATAGGTACAAATAATAGACAACAACATTACAGCTTTCAGTCTTTTAGGCCTTCGTCAGTTAGGGACACACACACACACACTCACAGACACAACCGCCGTCTCCGGCCGCTGTGGCCGATCTGCGCTACCCAGCATCCTAGGTGGAAGCAACCAGTGGTAGGGGTGAGGAGGTGGCAAGGAGAGGGAAGCAGGAGGGAAGGGGATGTGCGCCACGGGAGGGGGAATACACCGGTGCTGTCTGATGGACAGTGTAGAAGGAAGGGAATGAAATGTGTGGCAGGGAGAGGAAGGGGAGGGGTGATAGAGGCAGGAATTAGTGAATGATTAGGTCTGGGGATTGCAGGATAGTTCACACCTGCACAATTCAGAAAAGCTGGTGTTTGTGGGGAGTATCCACATGGCACAGGCATACACACTGTGTGTCAGACAGCACTGGTGTATTCCCCCACCCGTGTTGTACATGCCACCTCCTCACCCCCACCACTGGTTGCTTCCACCTAGAATGCTGGGTAGTGCAGATCGGCCACAGTGGCTGGAGACAGCGGTCGTGTGTGTGTGTCTAACTGACGAAGCCCTAAAATGCCGAAAGCTGTAATGTTGTCTATTATTTGTACCTATCTGTGGCTCATCGGACATCTCCGTGGTGAGTAAGTAACCTACCCTTATTATAAATGAAATTAACACTCCTAACTATCCACTTGAAAGATTTCCACCAATTGAAAAATAAAACTCCAGTGACTTCACTTACACGCTATGACAAAATATCGTGGTAAAAAACTGCACAACACTAACTACGTGTGTACCTGCAAATGTGCTGGAAACAGCATAAATAAATAAAATATGAAGTTGCATATGACTCTTAATTATTTATAAATTTCAATAAATCTAATAAGTGACAAAGGACTTTCGATCATTGGCCAAATAAATTGCTGGTTTATTAAACAAATCTTTGGTTTCAGGATAAAAGCTAAAAATCTGGAAAAATAATGACAAAAGCGGGAGGTGGGAGAGAAAGTTAAATCTAGGGAGTCTCCCAGCTATATCAGGAGAGTTGGCAGGTATGTGCCAGGATAACTCCCATCTGTGTAGTTCAGAAAGGCTGGTGTTGGGTGGGAGGATCCAGATGGCACAGGCTGCGAAACACCTGTTGAGATAAAGCATATGATCAGCTGTATGTTGTGCCACAAGTGACCAATCTTGTTTTTTGACCACAGTTCTTTGGTGGTGGCCATTTATCATTGGTCATGCCAATATAAAAAGCTGTGTAGTGACTGCAGCACAGCTGGTAAATTACATGGCTGATTTCAAAGGATAAGCCTGAGATAGGATTGGAATAGGAAGTGTTGGGAGGGTGGAACAGACAGGTCTTGCAGCAGAGTCTTCCACAGGGGTGTGGTTGAAGATGTTACATGGATGGACTAGGATGTTACGGAGGTTGGGTGAGTGTCAGAACACCACTTTAGGAGGGGTGGGAAGGATGTTGGGCATCTCCTCTCATTTCTGGACATGACAGAAAATCAAAACCTTGGGGAAGTATGTGGTTTAATTGTCCCAGTGAGGGTAGTATTGTTGGTGGAGGGAGGATTTGAGCTGTTTGGGGATATGGCATAGTAAATCTGTTTGCGAACTAGGTCTGTGGGGTGGTTTCTGTCTGTGAAGGTCTTTGTCACTGCAAATATGCTGTCCATGAGTAGCTAGATTGTTAAGGGAGTGATTGTTTTGATGCGGAAGGGATGGCAAACATCAAAGTGTAGATACTGCTGCAGGTTGGTGTGTTTAATGTGGACGGAGCCAACAGTGAGGCGAACGTTAACATCCAGGAATGTGGCACGATGGGTTGAAGAAGACCAGGTGAAGTGGATGAAGGAGTTAGGATAAGGTATCCTGGTCCTTAGTCCAGATCCTGAAAATATTATCAACACATCTAAACCAGGCCAGAGGTTTAGGGTTTTGGGATGCTATGAAGGTTTCCTCCAAATGAGCCATAAACAGATTGACGTAGGAGGGTGCCCACTGTTGTGCCACAGAGTTGACTGTAAACTTTCCCCTCATTAGAAAAATAGTTATTTGTTAGGATGAAGTTTGTGTGTGTTATGAGTAATGATGTATCGAGTTGGGACATTGGGAGAGGTGATGTTAAAGAGCAGTAGGGCCACGACATGTTTTACCTTGGTATATACAGGGTGTTTCGCCTCTGTAACTTATAATAGGTGACTGGAAATTTTAATGCGGTAGGTCAACACAAGAAATGTTACACTTTCTGCGGAGCTATGATCATAGTTTATTGTATCATTTTCCAAAGAGTTACACCACAAAGATATAATTTTTTTAAATGGAACAACAGTTTTTTCTATCGTGCATTGGATTCGTTGAAACCAGCTGCGTCCAAATCAATTTAAACTGCATTCCTATCACTGTTAGTTTGGGAGCTACAACCCTTCAAAGTTCCGGGGGCGGAGGCTACCCCAGCGTAGCTGACTGGCTGGTGGTCATGAGAAAGTGGGCCGTGCCCCAGGGGATAGACACTCGGCCAGTCAGCTACGCCACCGCAGCCTCCGCCCCCGGAACTTTGAAGGGTTGTAGCTCCCAAACTAACAGTGATAGTAATGTAGTTTAAATTGATTTGGACACAGCTGGTTTAAACAAATCCAATACACAATAGAAAAAAACTATTGTTCCATTTAAAAAATTATATCTTTGTGGTGTAACTCTTTGGAAAATGATACAATAAACTATGATCATAGCTCCACAGAAAGCGTAAAATTTCTTTTGTTGACCTACCGCATTAAAATTTCCCGTCACCTATTATTTTATAAGTAACAGAGGCAAACACACTTAGTGAAACACCCTGTATACTGAGGTGGTGTCAACTGTGACAAGTAAGGACCCAGAAGGTAAAATTGTAGAGATGCTGGAGCAATTGGTAGTTGGTGTTGGTCAATGAGGACCCAAATTTTTCGGCTGGAGTACAGTAACCAGATACAATTGGGTCCTGTTAGTGTGAGGAGGGAAATGGGTTTAGGAGTGAGCTTCTGGGAGGACCCATATTTCAACAGAGATTGGAGATGTAATTGTAAAATAATAACTTTCACAACAGGAAATGTAAATATTGCAAAAATTTTCTGGGCTATTACACCATGGTCTAGTAGATTTGTTATTAAAACCCAATGTTTCTTCCCCATCTGCAGAGAACATTCTCAAAGGGGATCATGGCTTTTTTACATCTGATACACACCCTGGCTCATTACTGACTGCAGGCCAATTGCATTTACCTGTGCTCGAGCGCAAAGGTGTAACATCAGATATTTTTTTGGATAGGTGCATACAATTTGCCATTGTCATTGTCCGTTATTAATATCAGGCCATGGTGGAAGACTGTTGCATTTCTTCTTCAACACTGGAATCCAATCTGTCAATCTCTCCCCTTCTATGGTTATCCTTGTGCTCTTCGAGTTATTTTTGGACCATTCTTTTTGTGGTAGCCACATATACATCTCCACAGCTACACAGATTAATATAAATTGACAAGACCACAGCATATTAGCCCAGAAAATTATAGCAATATAGGGATTGGATATCTTGGTGGACTTTTGGGATGGGGTCATTCAGGCGCAACTTATAGGCAGAAGAGCGAGTGTTAGCGGAGTCCTTCTGCCAGTTCACCTGTGAAAGCAGCCATGTAATTTGCCAAAAGAGATGACTTACCGAAAGGACCGGCTCGTCAATAGATACGAATAAAATCACACACATACAAGCTTTCGCCACCACTGGCAGCTTCTTCAGGAAAAAGAGGAAAAAAGGGAGGAGAAAGGGAAGGATATGGGTTTTAAGGAAGTGGAAAAGGAGTCATTCCAATCCCAGGAGTGGAAGGACTTACCTTAGGAGACAAAAAGGAAGGTAAACAAATACACACACACTCACACATATCCAAACGCAAGCACACCTACACGGACATTTTCAATTTGGCCATTAAACAGCTGTCTATTAGGATGAATGGCCACTGCCAAACTAGTAAAAAAAAGGTAAACGACCATGTGCAGCAAAATACAGTGTAGCATATGCTTGATTTCAACAGCTCCTTAACTACCTAGAGCATCTGGATCTTCCTCCTCACCACAACCACCACCAGCTTCTCTGAACCAAACAAATGGTAGTTTTCTTACAGTACATTCTCCAATCCCACAATTATCTAGGCCTCAACCTATAATCACCTTCATTCCTCCACACACAACAGTTCTTGCCACCTCTCCCATTCCATGTGCTGTGCTGTGCTGTGCGGTGTGTGTGTGTGTGTGTGTGTGTGTGTGTGTGTGTGTGTGTGTGTGGTTTTCTCTGCCTGCCAACTCTATTTCCTACGCTGCATCTTATTCCATCCATTTAATACTTACATGATCCATAAGGCCTTGGTGTATCCAACCTCACCAGTGCTTTGCAACCTTTCTGTTCCTCTATCTCCTCCCCTCCCCTCCTATCCCCTAATTGCAGAGCGTTATTCAGGGTGCGGAGGCTGGAACTGATGGTTGTTTGTTAACTGTGCCTGTGTGAGTGCGTGAATAAATACTCACTAATGGCCAATAGGTTCATGTTGTATGTGTGTCTCTTTTATGTGCCTGTCACAATGAGATGTGAACTATACTCATATTGATAACACCTTCAATATTTGTCTGAAATATGACTGAGGGTAAGCACCACATATTTTCATGGATGTAACTGATGGTGGGGAATGAGGGATCAATGCGAGAAAGTGAAATAATAATAAGTTATTTACAATTGCTGTTGGTTATAACATGTTTACCTGCAAAAGGAACTAATGTCACTTAATGGTTTCCATTTAATGTGCATAAACATTCGGGGGGGGGGGGGGGGGGGAGTTCCAAAATAGAAATCCATTAATGGTTTGCCCATTTATTCTGCATTTTTTTAAATCATTTATATACACAAGAGGGTTTGAAACATTCTTATGATAAACAAGAGAGGTCAGCTCTAGTGTGACAAGTTGTTCACATGACAACCATTGAACTGTTGCCTATAAACACATGCCACATCAATGTTCTTGGAAGAGAGCTGTGGCAGTCACGTGGCTCTGTTGTTGGTCCCACATAATAATTTGCAAATATAGAAAACATCTACATTTGAGCAGTGATTAAATACTTCATAAAGATAGGAATGAAAGCAAAGGACATTCATGCCAATTCCCAGAATAACTGTGGGACTCTTCCCTCCGTACTCAACTGTTGCAAGTGGACAATTGGTCAGGAAACTTAGATGATGATCCACACTGTAATCAGCCTAGATGTGTGACTACTACAGAAATCATTAAAAAAAAAGCACAAATTGGTCATGGAGGATCACCGACTGAAAGTGCGTGAAAATGCTCATGCTTGCCAGATAGCATCTGATAGGGTATATCACGATTAGAAGCAAGATAGGTGCCGCAATTCTTGATGGTGGATCAAAAACGCACGAGAATGGACATATCAAAACAATATTTGGCCCATTTTAGGACAAACGAACAAGTTTGTGCCATTTGTGACCACTGATGAAACCTAGGTGCACTACTATACCTTCAAAGACAAAACAACAGTCAAAGCAGTGGAAACATGCTGATTCTCCCACACCAAAGAAAGCAAAGGCATTTCTTTCAGCTGAAAAGGTCATGACACGAGTGTTCTGGGATGTGAAGGGGGTTCTGTTTGTAGATTATCTCCTCATTGGGCAAACAATTACTGGAGACTACTATGCCAACCTCCTGGACAAACTGCAACAAAAAATATGTGAAAAGGACCAGGTTCAGCAAGAGAGAAAGTCATCTTCCATCAAGACAATGCACACCCGCACATGTGCCATCACCATAGCAAAAATACACTAAGTTATGAATTGTTGTCACACCTGCCTTATTCACCTGATGTACCTCTGTCAGACTTCCATCTCTTACCAAAACTGGATTTTTCTTGGTGAACAAAGATTCACTTCAAATGAAGAACTGACAGGTGGAGTTGCCAACTATTTTGCGGGCCTGGAGGAGTATCATTTTCAAGATGGGATCAAGGCAATAGAAGATTCGTAGACTGAGTGCATTTATCTACAATGAGACTACACCAAAAAAGTTTCAGTGGTTTAAGTACTTATTTTCTATTCCACTTCGAGAACTTTTCAAGCCACCCTCATAAGTTGAGCAACAAACCCAAATTGTGATTTGCTAGGTATACTACTGCTACTTCCACTGCCACTATGTTATAACACATCACTTTCTCACCTTTGACTTCATTCACTTCATCTACTTTGTACTTCTTCCAGAGCTCTTGCTCAGATCTCTTTAATGTCTTCTGCTTTTGTGTGACTATGCTATATTTCTTAGCAATAATCTGGTTTATCTCCCGGACAATATCATTGAGATCTTCATACTTCATACGCCCTCTCATGTACCTGTAAAGTCATGATATCTGTTATCAAAAGTAAACAAAAATTATTATATTTATTTTCTGCCAATAAATACTTCAATCACCTATTCTCACAAGAAATACACTGCCTGACAAAAAAGGCAAAGAATCCAGAAAGGCAAGACAAAACAGAATTAAGCTTTTCAAGTTGGAGGGTATGTATAGTTATTTCAGTAATTACAACATAGTTAATTTTCAATTACACATACTAGTATGGCCTAGATGGAGTGCAATTGTTTGATTGGGAAGGGTGTCGCAAAATCATTTTATCTCTAAAGCTGGTACCATACACATTCTGTTCATGACATATCTGAGCATCTTGTTGGCTATGGAGTGCTGTAGCATCATGCAAACAGTTCATAGATACAAGTGCCATGAACATTCTCGCTGATGATGGGCATCTTGAGTACTGCTGCCACCCGTTAGTCTGTGGTTCCTAATTGTGACACCACTCTAAATGCAGCTGTCTGTGTTGTGGTAATCTAAGGAAGAGACACTAAGTCAGTAGTCCAGCTATTTTTAGTCTCTTATCAAAGGTGCAGAATGAAAATAATGTTACAAAGACTAATTACACATTCCCTGATGGTAGGTGCATATGTGAAGTGGTTACCATATGGACTGTGCACAACACAATGATTCTCCGTTTTAGGGATGACAAATTTTTGAGTGAAACCTTGACAAGAAATATGTCTGCTGTCACCTTCCCCTGCAGTGCAGCATATGGCCTATCACATCAAAATACTTCACAAAGGTGGATATTGCACAATTTGATGATCCAGCCAAATTGAGATCCAAGCTAAGGTTCCTTTAAGTCTGTCAAGTGCTGATAAAATTTCATGTCCTTCCCAGTAATTTCATACGCCTTCTATTCCTCAGCAAATCAAGCACACTGGTGGTCATTCTACCAGGTATCGAGAATTGAAATTCTAATCATTTACATACTTGTCAAAGGTGTGTTCTGTGTAAGAAGTTACACACATCCAGCTGTGTCTTCTGGGCACTTTCCTTTTTTGTCAAGCAATGCATAATAATTGTCACTTATTATACTTACGTTGGTGTCTCTTTGAACTCGTCAACTTCTACAAAATTGATCCTGGGAAGAAGTTTCCTCTGTTGCTTTGGCTTGTTTCCAGGTACTACATTTGCTTGACTAGGTACTGCATTTGACTTACTAGGTGGTGGGTGAAGCTTGAGATACAGGACAAAAAGTAATTCATTGTGATAATAACAACAACTATTTCAAGAGAAAAATTAATGTATCTTTCTAAACTCAAAAAAGAGAAAAGTCTTAGTCTAATTAGTATAATGTTAACTTCACTTGTTCCACTTATTAGTATTACTCATAATTCAGTGTTTTTCAAGTAACAGAACTTACAATATAAAAGAGAGGAGTGTGAGCAGTTTAAAAAACTGCAGAATATTTCTTCCACACCACCACCACTTGGCTCATAATATAAATGAACATTGCACATGGCTTACTAATTTTTATCCCAAAACAATTACATTCCAGGTTAATAATTGAGAGTTACCAGAATGTAATAAAATAGATTAATGTTTCAAAACACAACACAACACAGCACGCACGCAAGCGCGCGCGCGCACACACACACACACACACACACACACACACACACAGAGAGAGAGAGAGAGAGAGAGAGAGAGAGAGAGAGAGAGAGAGAGAGAGAGAGAGAGAGAGCTGTTTGTTGTTCATTTTCTTTTATTTATATTTATCATGTTATTGAGAAGCAAGTCTCCATGGTCATGGAATGATCAGTACACTAAATCGTAAAAAGAGTAGTACAGTATAACCTCGTTAGTGCAAACTCTGTTAACATGAAGAAAAAAAAAAGTATGCTGTACATTGTAAGACATTCAATAATGTGTGCAGCAGCATTTAGGAACGTACTCAGTGCCAGATTTGACAGGTGTTCTGTTAGTCATAGCTGTATCGAGTTGGGTAATGAATAAAAACTACAGTTACAACCAGTACTGCAGCACGCAAAAATGGCGAAGAGGAAACACAGCCCTAAATATACAATTAAAGCTTAAAATTCTAGATGAAGTGGACCGTGGTACCAAGAAAACAGCAAATACAGAGCAGTTTGGAAAACCTAAATCTACTTTATCTACGATTATTAAGAATAGAGAAAAAATTATTAATGCTGCGGCATCAGATTCTGGAAACAAATCTAAACGACTTTGTACTGCCAAGTATGAAGACATCGAGACATTACTGCTAGAATGGTACAATCATATGTGTGCATCTAACATACCTTTAACTGGCCCTATGATTCAGTCAGAAGCAAATGATATTGCTAAAGATATGGGCATCGAAGACTTCCGTTGTTCTGCTGGTTGGTTCCAAAAGAGACATTCAATTTCATCTGTACAAAATTGTGGTGAAGTAAATGATGTTGATTAAGAAAGTGCAAACAGCTGGTTGCATGAATTCAACTGAGTGAGATAAAAGTATGCCTTGCGTAATGTGTTTAACATGGATGAAACTGGACTGTTCTACAATGTTTTTCCAAATCACACCCTGGGGATAAAAGGTGAAAAGTGTCACAGTGGAGCACGGAGCAAACAACGTGTGACTGTTGTACTGTGCTGTAATGCTGACAGCAGTGAGAAGTTTCGTCCCTGGGTTATCGCTAAATCCGAGAAACCGTGTTGTTTTAAAAACATAAATAGGACACTTTACCATGCTTCTACTCTCACCACAAGAAAGCTTGGATCGATGGCACATAATTTCCCAAGAGGCTTCTTTGTTTGAACAGTCAATTGATTGCTCAAAATAGACATGTTCTTCTTACATTGGACAGATGTACTGCCCATATAAAGTACATGATCTGAACCTATCCAACATAAAGGTTCAGTTTTCTTCCATCCAATGCCACAAGACTTCAGCCTTTGGACCAAGGCATAATCTCTCTCATGAAGAGAGCTTATTGTAAGATCTGAAATTTGTGCTGCTTGATGCAATAAAAGCCACCACAGCAGCATAGAAATCAGTATCGCCACATCATATAGGGAACTGCTTTAACAGAGCTTGGAGACATAGCAACACTGAAGATGTCCACAAGTTAGAAGATTCCACTTCACCTGATGAATGGAAACTTCTGCAGGACGTTGCGAACCCTGGGATTAGTTTCGAAGAATTCATTAGTGTAGTCGACGATGTTGCCGTATGTGCTTCTGTGGAATCGGATGTGCCAAAAGCTGTGAACAAGGTGCAAGAAGGGCCACCAGAAGAAAGTGAAGAGGAAGAGAATACAGATACCATTCCACCTACACATAAGGAGATGTTTAAAGCCTTGGACTGTTTAGAATGGTTTGTGTCAACATTCGATGTCACTGCTGGGTATACGGATGCTATCGATACTATCGGTTGTGAAATTACAAAATATTATCGAACCCATGAACGTTAGCGAACCATGACTGAATTTTCCCAAGAAAGTAATGTACCTAATTTGTGAGTATTTGTAAGTTTACCATCACTTTATAGTGTTATAAGTCTACAATAACATGATTGACAGTGTAGTGTATTACACATTAGTGTACATCTGTACATGTATACTATTAAAATCTGTAATTTTCACTTAACACAAAATTTTTAACACAAACTCCTGATTTTTCGGTCCCTTTGGATTCATGTTAACTGTAACAGATAAGGTGAAACACACAACAATCCTATGCACAAGCCAGGTCTAACCATAATTAGAAAGAACCTATAAGGAAACACAGAAATTGGCTTAATTTTTTAATTATTCCAGAAATATCTCAACAGAATAGTGAACCACGAGAAAAATCTTCAGTTTAGTTCTGGAAGTCCAACAATTACTACTAAGAATTATTACTATTATTCCATTTTGAATCCTTGTGGCAACTTACTATAGAAAATATGTTCTGAGAAGCCAATGTCAGAATTCCCAGGATAATAAACACGGATCAACTAGAAACATGCATTCTTGCCCCCCCCCCCCTCCCCAATATTGCTTCAATCACCTGTTTCTGCGCAATATATACCCTTTTGAATTAGAAGAGTTACCCTAATAAATAATACTATATGTCATACGTGAATGAAAGTAAGCACACTAGACTACTTTTTTTGTTGTTTAACTATTGCTTATTTCAAAAACGGTTCTACTGGTAAACAACACAGCATTTAGTTTTTGAATAATATTCTGAACATGGGCTTTCCACAACAGTTTACTATCTATTTGAACGTCTCGAAATTTGAATGGTTCAGTCTCACTTATGGGCCTATTTTGTGTAATTGAAGTGTCACTTTTTGTTGAACTGTGTGTTAGAAATTGCAAAACTTGAGTCTTACTGTAATTTAGCATCAATTTAATTTCTTAAGTCACGAACTTATTTCTTTAACTGCATTATTTGATACTACAAACCACCTTCGATACCAAGCTAGTGTATCCCCCCACCCTTTTCCTTCAATAACTTCAGCAAAGACTGATGGCATAGAAATAGGTGTAAAGTTGTCTTACATTATTTCTTTCCACCTTTTTATAAAGTGGTTTCACTACTGAGTACTCTAACTGACCATTCCGAAAGGGAATATTACAACATGTCTATGTACTGGGCTAACAGAGGTGGAACAATACTGCTATATTCTACTAGGTACCCCATCATATCCATAAAATTCCTTAGTCATTAGTGATTTAATTATTGACTCAATCTCTCCCCTGTCAGTATCAAGGACTACTGCTTCAGGTAACAGTCTTACAATGCTATTTTCTACGAGAATTATATTATTACCTGTGAGAGCAAAGGTTCCATTCAATTCATCTACTATATTCAGAAAATATTTCTTTAATACGGTAAATATATCTGATATATCAATAACAGAACAGTTTCCATTACACACTGACTTAGTCCTCAAGTCCGTGTTGCTGACCAGGTACTTCCTTCATGACTGAACATATAGTTTAAATTTTATGCTGTGAATTTGCAATTCTTTTTGCATATCACATACTTCTTGCTTTCTTAATGGCATTTTTCAGAACTTTACAATATTCTTTGTAATGGGCTACTGCAGCTCGATTCTGATTGTGTCTAACATTCTGATATAATTCCCAGTTCGTTCTACACAATATTCTTAATCCTCTTGTTAGCTACCCTAGCTGCCTGTTAGCAATAGTAGTTTTGAGCATCCTAAAGGAAAGCAGCTTTCAAAGATCATGAGAAATGTGTTTAGGAAAGTGTTAACACACTGCTCAAAACATCAGGAGATCATGTGAGTTAACATTCATAATATATATTGTCACGCTGCAATGGAAGTAGGCTTGACTTCGAAGGCAACTAAACACAGCACTTATACTGAAAGCACGTTTATTACGAACTCAACATACACGCAGCACTGACTGCCTCTCAGGCAGAGTGCTCTGCTATTTATACACAGACAGAATTTACCAGAAATTAGAAGAACAGTTAACATAAGAAACAATAAGAAAGATGTAGAACCTTCTGGAATTGTAAATCACAAAGAAAGAAATTTTGCCCGTGGGCGGGATTGAACCGGCGACCTTCTGCTCCGCAGTCCATGATGCTATCCCCTGCGCCATGCCGGCAGTTGGTGTTTGTCGTCTCTTGCGGCATTGCTCCCTCTCCTGGAGAAACAGCGACCCGCTGTTATGATCCCTGTGGAGCCAGCTGCAATGTCCTGGATCTTGACTGTGTCAAGGGTCCTCTGTATGACAGTTCAAGAGAATCCTTCCCTTCTCCGCGATTATCAACGACAGACGTTCCTGTCATGGCTTCATCAGGAACATTACCGTCCTTAAAGTCCTTGAACAAGAAGCCATTGTCGTCTACCTGCTCTTCAGGATCGTAGTAAGGCTTCATGCGCAGGACGTGAACAATGTCTCTTCGTTTTTGACGTTTCGAGGACGGCTCATAATCCTCAACTTCGTATGTGACGTCTGACAGGCGGCATATGACACGATACTGACCAAAGTATCGCTTCAATAACTTTTCTGACAGTCCAACCTTCCGTACAGGGGCAAAAATCCATACCAGATCTCCTGGGCTGTACACAACAGTTCGGTGCTTGTCGTTATACCGCTGACGGTCCTTCTCCTGGGCGTCCAGTGTCCGTATGCGAGCCAGCTGTCTTGCTTCTTCAACCCTGGTGATGAGCTGTTTAACATAGTCATCCTGAGTGTCGACCAGTTGGAACGGGAACAGTGTATCCATTGTCGTCTCAGCTTCACGGCCATGGAGCAGGAAAAACGGAGTGAAGCCTGTGGTGTCTTGTCTTGCGGTATTGTAAGCAAATGTCACGACTGACAGAATTGTATCCCAATCCTTCTGCTCAACATCGACGTACATTGACAGCATGTCGGCTAACGTTTTGTTAAAACGTTCCGTAAGACCATTTCTCTGAGGATGGTATGCAGTTGTCATTCTGTGGACAATGTTGCATCGTGACATTACCTCTGATACTAGTTTTGACTGGAATACTTTTCCACGATCAGATATCATGACACGTGGTGCTCCATGCTTCAAAATAATGTCTTCTACAAGGAATTTTGCAATCTCTGGAGCTTCTGCAGTCGGCACAGGTTTGGTGACAGCGTAGCGTGTGAGGTAGTCAGTGCAGACTATTATCCAACGGTTACCGGTTGTTGACTTCGGGAACCTCCCTAAAAGATCCATCCCAACTCGGTGGAATGGAGCTGCTGCCGGCGGAATCGGTACAAGATGTCCTGGAGGTAATTGCGGCACATGCTTCCGTCGCTGGCACTCTTTACAGTGACTCACATAGTGCTTGACAGATCAGTAGAGACCTTTCCAGTAGAGCTCTGCATTTCGATGAAAACAACCACTCGAGCCTTTCCCGTTTCGTGCCGCTGCTCGACGGCTGGGGTAGGCGCATGCTGCGGCACGGCTGCGGCCGTCTAATGCCCCGTGTGGCCAGTCGCCCTCCGCCTCTCGGTTACCGGCGGAACCGTCGAGCGCTGCCAGGCGCTCGAGCGCGCTCGTAGTTTCGGCCGGTGACAGCGCGACCGCCGCGCGATCAGCACTGTGGAATCGCATTAGAAGCCGACCTGGCTTTGAGCAACGCAGACAGCGTTATGCATCAACGAACTATAGGTCGTAAAGGTTCCATTCATGAAAGAAAAAGAAGTATTGCAAATTGTTAGTCCTGAAGAAGAAAGACATGTCGGAAGAGGAGTCGAAAAGTGAAGCTTGGAAATCTTTTGCACTTGTAGTGGATCCTGTCACACAGGTTTCTGCTGGTTTCGTGCAATGTACCACATGTGATACTATACTATTGTACCAGTCAAGCACAACAGGTGTGATTCGGCACTGCAAAAGTAAATGCGGATCAGAAATACACCGACCACTTGCAGTACCAAGTAGCATAAAGAAAGTTCTTGTTGAAAGGTTGGTCGATATGGGCGGAATAGATTTGCTAACATTAAATACTTGTAGTAAGATTGGCTTCAAGAATTATTTGCAAGAGCCCATCAATGTTCGCGCCACATATGGCAAAGTCAATACAGAAGATGTTCTTCCGACCCCTACCACTGTATCGCAGCATATTAAAGAAAAGACCGACAAAATACGGGTGACAATGGTGCCCGAGCTAATATGTGCTTCAAGGAACAAAATGTGCTCTTTAAACGCTGATCTGTGGTCTGGTAACTACAAGGAGATACTACATAACGCACGATTAGACTACTGTATTACCGTTTGTCTACCAAAAGGAACAAAATACTATATACAGAAATTACAGTTTTTAACGTTGCAGTTACTGGAAGACATGATCATCTCAATGGTCAGAACTCCAGTAGTTTGCAAAATATTTAAAAATTTTCTTCTTGAGACAGGTGTTGTTGAATTTTATACTTTCTATGAAATTTACCATTTTTATTTTAAGTCGTATGTATTCCAGAAAATTCCCCATGTCACATACAATAATGGGGAATTTTCTGGAATATATAAGACTTAAAATAAAAATGGTAAAACTCATAGAAACTAAAAATGATTAATGTTTGTAAAGTTCATGGGACTTACCTGCGGGATCATCATTCCCTAAACTCACAACTATCAAACATCAAATGTGACATATACTGTTGTAGTATTTGGGTTATAGAACTGATAGTAAACAACGAAAGACATTTGTGAAAGAAATAAGTAAGTTTTTAATATGAAGCGGTGGTCTTTCATCTCTGATATACATTAATGACTTGCCATTCTATATTGATGAAGATTAGTTCTTTTGCTGATGATACAAGTACAGTAATCACATCCAAAAAACGAGAACTAACTGATGTAATCGTAAATAACGTCTTTCATAAAATTATTAAGTGGTTCTAAGCAAACGGACTCTCATTAACGTTTGATAAAACACACCATATACAGTTCCGTACAGTAAATAGCACAACTCCAGTAATAAATATAGACTTTGAACAGATATCTGTAGCTAAAGTTTTTCGAAATTATTCGTTCGTTTTGAAGGGAAACCAGAGTTTTTCAAAATTTTTAGATGTGTGAATTAATGAGAGATTAAACTTAAAGCAACACATTGATTGTCTGCTAAAACGTTTGGGTTCAGCTACGTATGCTGTTAGTGTTTTAGCAAATTTTGGTGATGAGAATCTTAGTAAAACAGTTTACTACGCCTATTTTCATTTACTGCTTTCGTATGGCATCATATTCTGAGGTAATTCGCTATTGAGTAAAAAAGTATTCATTGCGAAAAATCGTGTAATCAGAATAATTACTGGAGCGCGCCCAAGATCGTTTTGGAGATATCTATTTAAGGATTTAAGGTATCCTTACAGTTACTTCAGAGTCTAATATTCACTTATGAAATCTGTTGTTAATTATCCAACCCAGTTCACACACATGTTCACATGTTTGTAAATCTATCGGACTATACTGCTGGGTTATTAGTCCGTAGCTTGCAAACTACTTAAACTGAGGTAAACTAACCTAAGGATAACACAGACACCCATTCCTGAGAGGAGACCCGACCCCAGATGGCGAACGGCCGTGTGCATCCCGCATTGCTAATCCACCGCCGCAAACTCAGTTCAAAAGTAATAGCAGTATGACAGGTATAACACCAGGAGAAAGGATGATATTACTATGCAGGGTTAAATCTCACTTTGGCACAGAAAGGGGTGAATTATGCTGCCTACCAAACAGCATCAAAACCTGACAGATAGCTAACTAGCATTTAAAAATTTATTAAAAGAATAACTGAATGACAACTCCTTCTACTCAGTGGATGAATTTTTAGATATAAATTAGTACAACTAAAAATAAAAAATAAATAATAATAAAAAGAAAAAGAAAAATAATACAAAATATGTTTGTGTCATATAACATTTCGTGTAATGTAATATCTTGTACAGACACCTTTTATTACACTAACAAGTTACACATTATTACGAAGTGTATTCATGATCTATGGAAGAAGTATCAATCTAAGCAGTCTGACGAAGTGCAGCTGGCTGGCGCTGAGTTACTGGCGCCGGTTACTGGCGACCGACCGAGCGTTCGGCGCGCTCGGCCGAGCGTTGGCGATCGGTTGCCCGCAACCGGTTAAAGAGGACGCTCGGCCGCACACTCAGAGAGACAGAGGGGAGAGCGGGACTCACCGGTAAAAATCGGACATAACGCAGACCTCTACTTTCCAGTAATACCTGTGTCTGATTCTGTCTAGGGTCTTCACAAATCCCAGATGACCGGATATTGGAGCATCATGGAAATATATGAGAATAGCTGGCTGGAGATGAGCTGGAACAACAAGTAGCCATTTGGGGCCCAGTGGATCGTAGTTGCTCTTGTACAATGTTCCGTTTATAAGTTGGAACTCTCCATTGGTCGGTTCTCCTTTCTCCAAGGCCTCTATCATTTTTAATAGTGTTGGATCTTCCCTCTGTTCAGCTGTAACGTCATCTAATTCAGTGAGAGCTGAAATTTCATTAATGCTGTTGTGTTCCACTAATGGATTCCTCGAAAGGCAGTCGGCATCTTTGTGTTTGCGCCCGTTCTTGAATACCACTGTGACATTGTACTCTTGGAGTCTTAGTGCCCATCTTGCTAGTCGACCTGATGGATCCTTCAAGCTAGTCAGCCAACACAAAGAATGGTGGTCTGTCACGACGGTGAATGGTTTGCCGAATAAATACAGCCGGAACTTGTTGATAGCCCAGATAACTGCGAGACATTCTTTTTCAGTTGTAGAGTAGTTTATCTCGGACTTTGAGAGTACTCTTGATGCATAGGCTATCACTTTTTCGGCACCTTCCTGAACTTGTACAAGCACTGCACCAATCCCATAGCCACTGGCGTCTGTGTGAAGTTCCGTTTCTGCATTCTCGTCGTACAAGGCTAGCACTGGTGCAGAAGTTAGAGCCTCCTTAAGTGCCCGGAAAGCTCTTTCTTTTGTCTCATCCCAGTAAAATTTGGCGTCTCCCTGCAGAAGTTCTTGTAATGGACATGCCTTGTTACAAAATCCTTTTATGAAACGTCGGTAGTATGAGCACAGCCCGAGAAAACTTCTCACATCACAAATGTGCTGAGGAGTTGGAAATTCTGTGACTGTCCTTACTTTATCTGGATCAGGACGGACACCATCTCCGTTGACTAGGTGCCCCAGGATTTTTATCTCTTTGGCGACGAAGAGGCACTTCTTTGGATTGAGGCAGAGACCTGCAGCCTGAACACACTTCAACACAGTTGACAGGCGACTCAGATGTTCTTCAAATGTTTTCGAGAAAACGACAATGTCATCTAAATAACAGAGACACGTTGTCCACTTAAGGTGTCAAAGCAAGTAGTCCATCATGCGTTTGAATGTGGCTGGAGCATTACATAATCCAAATGGCATTACTTTAAATTCATAGATACCGTCAGGTGTAATAAAAGCCGTTTTCTCCCTGTCAGCTTCGTCAACCTCGATTTGCCAGTAACCTGTCTGCATGTCCATTGTTGAGAAGTATGTTGCTCCTTTCAAGCAGTCTAAGGTGTCGTCAATGCGCGGCAATGGGTAGGCATCTTTCTTTGTGATTCTGTTCAGCCGCCGATAGTTGACACAGAATCGCCACGTGCCATCCTTCTTCTTTACGAGGACCACCGGAGACGACCAAGGACTCTCCGAAGGTTGAATAAAGTCATCTCGCAACATCTTCTCCACTTCCTCCTGAATTATCCGTCTTTCAGCTGGCGACACTCTATACGAACGCTGGCTAATTGGCGGATGGTCCCCAGTATTGATACGGTGCTTTATCGTGGGCCGTTTCGTCTGGCTTTTCCCCTGCTTAGGTGTGAATGCACCCGAAAATTGGCGTAGTATACCTAACACCCGCTGGCGTTGCTCCTTGGTCAGTCCAGGCCCTATTGGCACTTCCACGTTTGTTTCCTCCAGTGTGTTTCTGTACTAATAGCAGGGCATGGGTCTTCATTGATAATGTTGAGCTCACCGTCCTGGACTGGTTCAGCTGTCCCGATACACATTCCCTTGGGGATAAGTTGTGACTGCTCGTGACAATTTGTGATCCAAATCTCTCCTTGACCACCGGTAATGCTTACGATAGCCGCTGGTATGTAAATTTCTTTTGTGAGCCTGATAAACTTTTTACTATCAACAAGAACTTCACAGTTTAACCAGTCATCTGTGGTTGTGACTGCAACTCTTCTCATTGTCAACGGCGGTATCGTCACAGAAAATTCTGTATTACGTGTATCTGGCGGAACAACTTTTTCAATTTGCAGCTCAGATCTTCCACAGTCAATGATAGCTTGGGATGCCTGAAGGAAGTCCCATCCGAGGATGACATTGTGATTACATTCTGTTAACACGACAAATTCAAACGGCTGCGTCCTGTTGTTGATGGTTATTCTTGCGACGCAAGTTCCTTCTGGATGGATGTACTTTCCATTTGCAACCTTCAGCACAGTTGCTCCCGTATCACAGAACATTGTCTTCTTTAGTGTGCGGCGGTAATTATCCAATAATACAGAAAAAGAGGCTCCTGAATCAACAAGTGCCCGGACAGGTTGGCCGTCGATTATGACATCGATGAGATTTCCCAACATCTTGGCGACTGTCGTCCATGGAGGATTTTCATCTGCGGCGGCCTCACCTCCGTAGGTGGTCGCCTCGCTTAGTTTTCCTGTGCACGGCGGCTAGGGGAGCGGCTGGTACCTCTGTACGGCGACGGTGAATGGCTGCGGCGCGTCGGGGAGCGACCTCGTCTAGAGTATGGCGATGTGCTTCTTCCCATAGGTCGACTGAACTCATCAGCAGGTGACTGCCTTGGATAGAACTGCTCTGACGGCTGACGTCTTGCGGCAAAATAATCATCGAATACTCGCCTCCTCTCTCTGCAGTAGCGTACGACATGTCCAGGGTGTCCACAGTGGAAACACAGTGGTGTGTTGTTTTCTGTCCTCCAGACGTCTGTTCTTCTGCGGGGCGTCATAGTTACCGGGGAAGTTGGCTGTGGTCGCGTCGGTCGGTTCATGGGCTGCCGTTTGGCGGCTGCAGCGTAAGTCATAGCAGGGCGACGCCATTCTTCACGTTGGGTGCAATTGACGGGGCAGACAGGAGCTAATGTTTGAAATACCTCATCCTCAGTGGCGTCGGCTACCTCGTGACTTACTGGGCTCACATCCATGGCCATAATCTGATGCTCAATCGGTCTAATAGTCCTGGCTGCCATGCACTGTTGTAATTCTTCTCTCACGATTTGTCGTATGAGAGAAGCCAAGTCCTGCTGGTCTTCCACAACGGCCATAGGGACTACATTTGGGAGTCTGTCATACTTCTTGCGTCCAACCCTCCTTTGTTGCATCTCTTCAATACGCTGACACCACTTGATGAACTCTTCTGTCGTAGCGACGTCTTTTATCAGAAGAGCTTGGTACATTTCTTCTGCAATTCTCTTCATCAGGTGCGTGATTTTGTCCGCTTCAGTCATGTTCGGATTGACTACGTTACACAGGGCCAAAACACTCTGTATGTACGATTGTCGGCTCACCATGTCGTTGGGCCCGGTTCTTCAGTTGTTCTTCCGCCGAGCGGATTTGGGCTGTTCCATCCAGGTAGAAATAAACGTTGGCCAAGCACATCGTATGATTCCACCTGTTGTACTTGGCGACTCGGTCGAACCCTTTTAGCCATTTGTTGGGGTCCTGTCCAGCGTCTCCAGAGAACACCGACGGGTGTCTGATGTACAGCTGGCTTATTGCTGGTTTCATCTCCATCGTTCTTCTGATAATACGGACTTTTGGAAGGATGTACTCAGTGTATCCCTTGTATTCCGGTTCCAGTCCGTGTAAGCGATGGCTTTTACGTTGCCTAATCGGAGCCACGGTGATGCAGCTGTTGCACAGTGTACCCGGCTCCTCCACCAAACAATGTCACGATGCAATGGAAGTAGGCTTGACTTCGAAGGCAACTAAACACAGCACTTATACTGAAAGCACGTTTATTACGAACTCAACATACACACAGCACTGACTGCCTCTCAGGCAGAGTGCTCTGCTATTTATACACAGACAGAATTTACCAGAAATTAGAAGAACAGTTAACATAAGAAACAATAAGAAAGATGTAGAACCTTCTGGAATTGTAAATCACAAAGAAATAAATTTTTCCAGTGGGCGGGATTGAACCGGTGACCTTCTGCTCCGCAGTCCGTGATGCTATCCCCTGCGCCACATCGGCAGTTGGTGTTTGTCGTCTCTCGCGGCAATATTGTTGTTATGGTCTTCAGTCCGGAGACTGGTTTGATGCCGCTCTCCAGACTACTCTATCCTCAGCAAGCCTCTTCATCTCCTCATAAGAACAGCAACCAACATCCATTTGAATCTGCTTACTATATTCATCTCTTGGTCTCTGTCTGCGATTTTTACCCCACACACTTACCTCCAATGCTAAATTCACAATTCCTGGATGTCTAAGAATGTGTCCTGTCAATCGATCTCATCTTTTAGTAAAGGTATCCAGAAATTGCTTTTCTCCCCAATTCTGTTCATTATCTCTTCATTATATGCACGATCCACCCACCCTATCTTTAGCATTCTTTAGTAGCACCACATTTCAAAAGCCTCTATCCTCTTCCTGTCCACACTGTTTATCGTCCACGTTTCACTCTAATACAAGGCGAAACTTCACACAAATGACTTCAGAAAAGACTTCCTTACGCTTAAATTAATATTCAATGTTAACAAATTTCTGTTTCAGAAACGCTTTTCTTCCCATTGTCATTCTGCATTTTATATCCTCTGTACTATGGCCATCATATGTTATTTTACTGCCCAAGTAACAAAACTCATCTACCACCTTTATTGTTTCGTTACCTAATACCGGGCGGAAATGTTGGCCATGCCTGTCTTAAGTCATCTTCAGAAACATATATACAGCCCATGTGGCTAGTGCTGACTTCAGCATCTACATACGTATTCCACAATCCACTGTAAGGTGTGTGGCGGAGGGTACACTGTACCACTGCTAGGCATTTCCTTTTCTATTCCACTCTCAAATAGAATGAGGAAAAAAGAATGCCTATATGCCTCCGTACAAGCCCTAATTTCTCTTAACTTGTCTTTGTGATCACTACGTGAAATGTATGTAGGCGGCAGGAAGATCATACTACACTCAGCTTCAAATTCCACCCATCTAAATTTCCTCAACAGAAGTTCACGAAAAGAACTTAATCTTTCCTCCAGCAATCCGCAATTGAGTTCCTGACACTCGCACATTGTTCAAACCTACCAGTAATAAACCTATCTGCTCGCCTCTAAACTGCTTCTATGTCTTCCTTTAAACTGACCTGCTGCGGGTCCCAAACACTTGAACAATACTCAAGACGTGATCTGGTTGCACAAACGTTTTATACGTGGTCTCCTTTACAGATGAAGTACATCCCAAAATTCTCCCAATTAACCGATGTTGGCTGTCCGCCTTACTCAGAATACTCGTTTTAGTACTTAGCAAGTCTTCCAGCCAGTCACAAATCTGTGAACCTATTCCATATGCTCGCATCTTCATTAGCAGTCTGCAGTGTAGCACCACGTCAAATGCCTTTTTGAAGTCGAGAAAAACACAATCCGCCAGTTGCCCTTCATCCATGGCTCACAAGATGTCACGTGCGAAAAGGGCAAGCTGAGTTTCACATTTACAATGTTTCCTAAACCCGTGCTGATTCATAGAAAGAAGCTATTCCGTCTCAAGGAAATTTACTATATTCGAACTGAGATTATGCTCCCAAATTCTACAGGAAACTGACGTGAATGATATTGGCCTGTAATTATTTGGGTCAGTTCTCTTTTCTTTCTTATAAAGAGATAATCACCTATGCTTTTTTCCAATCACTAGGAACTTTGCACTGAATTAAAGATTCACGAAAAATGCAAGCTAAGTAAGGGGCCAATGCCGCAGAATACTCTTTGTAAAACCGAACTGGTATTCCATCCGGACCAGGAGACTTTTTCATATTTAGCTCTCTCAGCTGCTTTTTTTTATCCGAGAGTGCAACAGCCTTTGCTTTCTCAGAATCTTTCTAACATTATTATTACGGTGGATCTTTTCCATCCTTAATCGACTTTACAGGCACATATTTCTCTAACCCTTTATGTACGTACAATGCAATTAAATGTAGTCCAAAATTCCCCTACCTCCACTGTACCGGAACTAAACAATATTCAATCATTTTCTAAGTGTGATCCTAACAAAAACACGCTCCTAGCCTTCTTGATTGGTTTATGAGCTTTGGTCACCATCGACATTATGACGATATCATGATCACTAATTCCTGTCTCTACCATGACATCTTTAATAAGGTCAGGCCTGTTCGTAGCTGTAAGGTCTAAAATATTTCCATTGTGCATGGGTTGCCGGTTTAACTGCTCCAGACAGTTTTTGGAGAATGTGTTCAAAAGTATCCCAGAAGACTGCTTGTCTGTACCGCCTGAAACGTAACTAGAGAGGTCCCAATCTATACTCTTAAGGCTGAAGTCTCCCCCGACTAATATTACATGGCCTGGATACCTATGCAGTACCTGTTGTAGACTTTCTTTGAATGACTCTAAAACTGCTACAGCAGCACTGGGGGACCGGTAAAAACGCCCAACTATTAACTTTACTTCTCTTAGACCTGTTATACATGCCCAGATAACTTCACAGTTACTTTCAACCTCGATCTCAGTAGAAACAATATTTTTGACCACGGCGATGAACACTCCCCATCCAGTTGTGTCCGATCTATCTTTCTGATATACATTCCAAGCCTTGCTAAATATTTCTGAACTTGCCGCATCATTATTTAGCCAGTTCCTAAAACTATCCGAGCACAATAATTTCCATGCAGCGCGGCAAATTCTGGAACTTTGTTTTTAATACTTTGAAAGTTCACGGCTAATATTTTGATAGTCGAATTTTTTATCTGAACGTGGCCTGAATTCGCTGTCTGAATGTTGACAGGCGAGTGCTCATCAGAGCTAGCGCGTAGCCTAAAAAAAACCATGTGCACTCCCCATGTACTCTGCTACCCGAGTTGCCGCTTCCTTAGTGTAGTGCACCCCTGATCTATCTACGGGCATCCTACAATTCCCCGCTCGATAACGCAGATCCAGAAATCTGCAGCCATGACTTGTCACAGAGTCGTTGAAGCCTCTGGTTCAGACCCTTCACTCAGCTCCAAACCAAAGGACCCCGATCAACCCTGGTAACAATGCTACAAATTGACAGCTCTGCTTGCACCCCGCGTGCGAGGGCAGAAGCCTTCACCAATTCCGCCAGCCGCCCGTAGGACCTGAGGATGTCCTCAGAACCCAAGTGACAAGCATCATTGGTTCCAACGTGAGCTATGACTTGCAGTCAACAACTGTACCCCGCACCCTCGATAGCTGCCAGCAAGGTCGCCTCCACATCTCATATGAGGCCCCCCCGGCAGACACACCAAGTACAGGTTGGACTTCTTTCTGGATGTCGACGCTATCTGCCTAAGGGGCTGCATTGGACCTCCCAATAAATAATAACCCTCTCCCCCGTGCACCTGCTCAGACCCTGCATGAAGGAGTGGCCACACGTCCACTCACAGGACGAACAAGCGTGAACGGACGGCCAGCCTCCACAATTGGCCTTCCGTCTCGAGCGATGCGAATGCCATTCATCCCGCCACTCCTCTTGTTCAACGTGCAGCTGGTGACTGCAGCCACAGCAGTCCTGGAAAAGTTAACACCAGCCACATGGTCTGTATATATGTTCCTGTATATGACCCGAGATAAATTCAAAACTAGTAGAATAAAATAACCTCCTGCAATCTAGACTGTTTTTCAACATAAACATGTTTGCTAATATTACAGATTAAATCAGCCAACCATCTGGACTGTTGCCCCCTGCAACTACAGAAAAGGCACAAATACCCTATAATATGGTTGCTGCTATGTCACAGCTGTTCTCATCATTAACACACTCAAGGCAACCCCCCCCCCACCCTTGGAAATATCTGTGAGTCGTGGGGTATGCATGTGGTATGCAAACAGAATACCAAATTACACAATGTACAAGCATACGGTCAGTCGTTAAAGAAGTGTCTGGCAGTAGCACATAGTCGAGAATTTTAGTCAAAATGTCTTTGTTACCAATATGGCTGAAAGCAAAGGGAAACTACTGTCTGTCTATGATAAATTGAGGTTTTGCAATGGTTGCTGGTAGCTGCAGTAATTGTGCCTTGCTCCCAAATCAGGGCTGCCTAACGGAGTAGTGTGGTGAGGGGAAGGCAGCATCGACTCCTTGCTGCAGTCCTGAAACCATTATTTGTAACAATGTGATACTTAGCGTATAAGGACAGATTAACATTGGCAGCACTCTGAGATAAATATCTTTCAACTATTGCCTACTTTATCCATCAATAGTCAAATAAACTTGGATAAATGGTACAGCCATTACTTTCTACATCTACATGGGATACTCTGCAAATCACATTTATGTGCCTGGCAGAGTGTTCATCGAACCACCTTTATACTATTTATCTCCCATTCCATTCTCGAATAGCGCGTGGGAAGAAAGAACACCTGAATCTCTCTGTTCGAGCACTGATTTCTCATATTTCATTCTGGTGATCCTTTCTACCTATGTAAGTGGGAGTCAACAATATATTTTCACATTCGGGGGAGAATAATGGTGATTGGAGTTTCGTAAGTAGCCCGCACTGCAGCGATAAGTGCTGTTGTAATGATTCCCATCGCACATCCTGTATCATTTCCATAATGATGTCTCTCCTGCATCGTGACAATAAAAAACGAGCTGCCTTTCTTTGGACTCTTTCAATGTCCTCCATTAAACTCACCTGATAAGGACCCCATGCTGGGCAGCAATACTCCAAAATAAGGATGGGCAAACGTAGTGTATGCAGTTTCTTTAGTAGTTCTGTTGCATCTTTTAAGGGTTCTGCCAATAAAATTCAGTCTCTGGTTAGACTTTTCCATGACATTATCTACGTTTTCTTTCCAGTTTAAGTCTGATGTAATAGTAATTCCTAATAATTTAGTGGAGTTTTCGGCCTTCACTTTTGATTCATTTTTTTTCTTCACAAAGTTTAATTGATTCCTTTTTTGTACTCATGAGAAAATGCCACTCTATTGTAGACAAATATGTGATGACACCCTCTTAGGTAAAATATTCTACCATTTCTATCTCTGGGTTGGCAATAATGAGAATGTTACCAGGAAATTACAAAACTGGAGGTTTTATGGGCTGGAGCATGGAAATGGATCCTTTAATCAGGTGGAGAGGTTAGAAAACTTATAAAGGGAAATGGACAAACTGAAGTTAGATATTGTGGGAATAAGTAAAAAGTGGGAAGGGGGGGGGGGGGAAGAAGAAGAAGCAGGCGCGCGCTCACACACACACACACACACACACACACACACGAGTATTTAACAATCCTGCTATATTTAAATAAAATCTTGTTTCTACAGGAAATGATAGCAGTCATAGAAAGTGACTTTCCAAGACTACTATGGCAGGACTGTTTGTTTATTCTTACAGCACAGGAGACTTTAGATATTTACAAAATGTACTTGGTTACTGAATTATCACATTCACAAGATGATTTTAGAAACTTGTGAAACTTCTTTCAACCATTCTTAGTGAATTGTATGATTGTTTCTCATTCTGTCCAAGCTATTGTTCGATAATGTTTTGGGATTGCAGCCAGGTAACGTCAACCTCCTGGCTCGATATTTCGGATGACAATCATTCAGCTGACACCCACCTGAAGATGGCTGAACAATTGTCAACCAAAATATTGAGCCAAGAGGCCGATGTTATCTGGCTGCAATCTAAAACTTTCCTTTGACCAAGAAATCTTCCAGATCACAAAGTCTTTTTTCATTGTCTTCATACTTCCAAAGTGGATAATTAAGTGCCGTAGCAGGTTTGAAAGATACATATTTAACAAAGTCAAGATGTCCTAGAATGACCTCCTTCAGAGCTACAAAATGAAAGGTAAGCCTAGGCCCCACACTGACACACTGCCTTGACCAAGTGCTTGTAGAAGGATACAGAATTAATTAGAATTTATGTTTGTTCTGGTGAATAGTAGCTTAAGGGGCCCTTTACACACTTAATATTATAGAACAGTATTATACATTTTGCAGAATATTATGCCTGAAATGCAACACTTTGTACTCTGCCTTTGTAGCAAGTATGTTGTTGAGTACTCGTTGATATGGAACTCTTGTGTTGATAGGCTTGCTTCTCTTGCAAAATACAAGCACGGATAATGCAGAGTAGGCAAAATAAGCATGAAAAGATTCGAGCAAACATTACTGTGGACCAAGAGCTCATTTAATGCAGCACATATTAAATACAACAACCAGTAACAAATTAAACAAGTGAAGTGTGTAATTTATTGTGCACTTGTGGTGTTTTATATGAATTTCTCTCCTTTAGTAACTGTTGTTAACAAAATAAAATAAGTGCTAACATACTGATTACTAACAGAAAACTTATTATAATCTGCTATCTCCGCTGTGACAATTACTCCAAGGTAAAAAATAAGGCACTGAAGTGACATTTATAATGTATTATTTATGAGATATATTACTTCAAAATCTAATATTTTTGCCATTAATAAAGCTGTGCATTCTTTATTGCATTTAGATCATAAACCTGACTGTTTTCACAGTGTGTGTATGAATAAATGTCTTACAAACTTGACTTCAGGATGCTTACTGTTAGTTCACTTATTAGCTAACAATGAAAAGTGACAGAAGGAAATATCTTACCTTGACAACTGCAGGTATGTTATTACTAACATAGTCCACACATTTTTCAAGTGCATAAAAATCACTTTGGAGTTTCTGTCAAAAGAAAATACTTTTATTTACTATTCTTAATCAAAAAAGTTAACGAAAACTACAATCTAAATTATGAAGTAGGGAAAGGTCAGAGAGAGAGAGAGAGAGAGAGAGAGAGAGAGAGAGAGAGAGAGAGAGAGAGAGAGAGAGAGAGAGAGAGAGAGAGAGAGAGAGAAGGTTCTGTCATCTGTTGGTCAGCTTCCCTCAAGGAAGCTTTACACATTATTTTACTTTGAAGTTTCTTGAATATTGCCTGCACTGGTAATGAGGTATGCTATTCAGTGCCTGACATCACAGTCTGCAAGGCAATGCCCTCCAAAAATGCCTACACTCTACACAAGGGCTGTTCACGGCACTTCTCTACTGAGCAGTGTGATTCAGCACTTTGTTCTAGTCCCCGTAGAAGCTCTGCATGCACAAGTGTGTAGCACTTAACTGTCCACGTAACAGTGAAAGCCAAGCAGCACTGTGCAAAGCTACATTATTCTGCTTTTGTGGAAGATTGTGGTGTCATAGATAATAACAAATAAATCAATTCTCTGGTGAGCCGTTTGGGATGAGCATACTAAAGAAACTAAAATTATAATTGAATATATTCCACATTTAATGTAGAAGATATTACAACAGTCTTAATGACGGATTTTCAAATTATCAAAAACACTGACCATAAATAAAAGAGGGACAAAATACATACTAAATAACAAAGTAAATGGATGATGGCAAACGGATGGCAAAAGTAGGAAATGACAAAAGAAAATATGTGAAATTGATCTAACCCAGTTTTCTATTGTTATTTTCTACATTTATTTGCATAAGAGCTTCAATGTTGGGAATGACTGATTCATCATAGCTCAGTCTTCAAACACATTTCAGATGGTAATCTGATATGGAGCATCTAAGCCGTGATTTACACATTGTCATTAGGGGGAAAACGGCTCACAATTGTATGCTGATCCAAACAGACTATGAAGTTATGGGTAATGCTCCTGAGACAAATGTTTGTAAAAGTCTCTTAAAGTCTTCCTTTTCTGATATCTATCTTTCAATTCTAAAAAGATATGATTTCCATATAAAGAAAGTAGCTTACAAAATTGACATTCACTGAGTACGGAGTAGCAAAACCAACCATGAAATATCTGTGAATCTTGTTTGAAATTTAGTACACCACTTTCTTAAAAGATCTCACCACTTGGAATGCTCATTAATGTTGTTTCAAGAAGTAAGAGACTTTTCTAGCCTCCAGTTTCATTTCCCAGAGCAACATTTTCACCTCAAATGCCTTTATATTGGAGAAAAAAAAGGAAAAAAACCACATGAGTGACAACAATAACCTTCCCTTGGGCTTAATTTTTGAAGAAGCCCCTTGACATCAGTTAAAAGGTCAAATCACAAATCCATTTATCATACGACAATTCAAAAACACTTTCGCCATTCATTTACATGAATAACGATATTTCTTGGCACGGTTCATAGAAAACACCAGAACTTTAGCGTAGCTGAGCCAGCATAGTTCACAGTAATTAGGTAAATCTCCATGCTCAGAACCGATATTGTCCAGGAACAAGTGATAGGTGAATAAAATGAATAATTTTGCACAACCAAGTCCATTTATATTATCAGTTTTATTCTTTTGGAACACAAATTTTGTTGATGAATCGGGCAATGTATAAGGATAAAATGTAGATTGTAATTTTTCATTTTTCCCTGGATGCACTCTACTACGCTACTGATTTCACAAGTCACAGATGGAACACTGTCTGTTATTACGGAAGTCAGTAATTCCCATGGCAGTCGAAACGTCCCCTTGACCACGATGCACTTCAAGTGCATAGAACCTGTCTTGACCTGTTGTGTTCTTCAGTGGGACGAGACTTAACATTTCCTCGTGAACTTCCAGAATTTTATTTACTGTGCTGTGTCTGACAAGTCAAGAGTGTCACCAAAGACAAAGAAAACGCAACACAGCTTTTAATATTCGTTTCCTGCTGAGCATCCAAATCTTCTGCTACTTCTGCAGCACAATACAGAGGCTTGACAAAGTGATACAGACTGCTGCTGTGGAACCAGTTGTGGGCTCTACTCTCCTACTGATTTATAAAGCATTCTCTAAAAAAATCGCCTTCAGAAGATGGCTTCAAGTTCGCAACTATCTGATGAGAAATTATACAGCTAATTATCAAAGAAGTCTCTTTCAATATGATCCGTGTTCTGCAAATAATTTGAAATATTTGTACCAAATAATATCAGTAGCAACAGCTCTCAAAAAGAATGTGGTAAATTTTGTAATGCAGCAATTTGGTCTTATTCCTTCAATTGCCACATTATTAAAAATATAACGTATTATTAAGTGGTAAATTTTGGAGTCTGATATGCTGGTCTTCAGGTCAAGGATTACTGACTTTCATTCATCTCCAACATACTTGTCGAACTTTACTGCAAAATTCACTTAAATTGGATTTCTTTATATGGTTTAATACTTTGTGACACACAAAACGTTTACAAGACTATCATGTTCAGCAAAAATGCACAGATACTCCCCCGCAACATTAAAACAAGGTGACACTGAGGGCCTGCAGTTAGAGCTGCCTGCTGGGACAGGTGAATGACATGGCCTGTGCTGTTGCTGCTGCTCTAGCTTGCTGCTCTGTTCTCTTCTCACGGCTCTGCACTCGCGAACACCTGTTCTGATTGGTTCTTCTCTATTCGAAACTACCGTACTTAGGCGAATATGGGCCGTGTGTAAATATAGGCCACACTTAAACGTTTGACACAATTTTATAGTAAAAATTAAATCCCGAATATAGGCCACACCAATAAATTTACGAGAAACTTCAGTTATAGAAAGGCATCTATTTCTCTGCGGCGAATAAATTGTGTACACAATTGTAGCTTCATGCTCACTGCCGCTAAGAGTCAGGCCGTCACTTATTTCTCTGAAGCAGATAAATCGTCTACTAAAACCAATGAGTTGTGGCCACAGCAGTTGATTCTTGGGAATTTATTGGCCAATCGGGTGACAGTATACGATATCGATCGAGATTTGTCGATTCATTTTCGTGGCATATCTGAATGCATGAAATACACGGTTGTTGTTTCCTTTCGGCAGTCTCTGTGAAAATATATATACATATTTTTTCATTGAGTATCTGTATTGTCATTTTATTTGAAATTTTGTAAATTTTACCCCCTCTTTAAGATTAGATTACAATTAATTTGTGTGGCCAATGTGTCCATAAATCAGCGGCATAAAGAGTATCGCAATGTTTATGCAAATGAGAAGGAAGTAACGATTAAAAGTTTTTATAGCGTCAGAATTAAAGCTACAGTCTGTCCCACAGTGATGTTATTGAATGGTGTATGTTGCGAATGTCATTTCTTTTTACGATACCACCTATTCATTTACGATGAATAATGCACCAAGCAAAGCAATAATGTCAATAACAGAAGTAGCACATTCTTCTGTCTCTCTCCGACTTTTAGCACGGAACATGAAGCCAAGGAATCCATGCTCTCATCTCTGTGCCAGTTATTCATCACAGGTTGGTAAACCTGCGTAATCACTCCTCTGACCATAGTAGGTGTCACCAGGTACTCTCACCTAGGAAGACAGAAAACCCTTGGGAGAATTTTGTCCCCTGCTATTCTAAATCTCTTAAATTAATATGGTTGTCTTGAGTCGGTAAGCAGGAATGTAGTGTCACTTGTTACACTACAACTGCTACCAATTGGTTGGTTCATTGGACATCTTGTTGGTCGTACAATAAATCAGAGCGTGTGTAGGGGCCTTAATGCTAAATAAATATGTCGTGGAAGTTTTGCGAAATGATGTTGAATTTTTTTGTTTCAAAAAATAGCTACTGTATCAAGTTTATCCACCCATGTATCATGATTTCTAATGTCAAGAGGAAAATCTCAAATATAGGCCTCACCATGATTTTTCTAACCAAAATCTCGAGGAAAAATTGTGTGGCCTGTATTCATGTAAATACAGTATGTCAAACACCCTCTGACATGAGAAGTATGAAACCCAACCAGGTGTCAACTGATTATCAATGGCTTTGATAAACTAAAATATATTTGTCATGGAAAAATACAGTCCAACACACTGCACAGGGATGGTGTTAATTGGTTTCACACTGGAAGGATGCAAAAAAGAGACAACAAAGCATGAAATATGTACAAATAACATCACTCTAAAACAATTGTGGTGTTAAATTTGTATGCAATGATGCAATCAATATTCCTATTTGATATGTAAGCACATAGTGCTTTGAAATCTCTTGAACTGATCATGGAAAAAGCAGTTAGAAAGACCCTAACTATGTTTACGTCATATGTCATTCTTTGAATAGTATTCAATTCAGTACTAATTTTGTATATTTAACATAACTTAGTGGTCATTATAATGTTCCCTCTAGGGTCTGCACCCACCGGACATGTCCTCCATGTCTTCAAAATATCATTCTGCCACACAGCCTGGACTGGAGGTGCACGATGAAACTAAGGCTATGGCATATTTTGCCGTAGGCACATTCTAATTATGTTAAAATCAGAAGAATCCCCTGAAAGTACATTGGCAAGCATGGTTTCACTACAAAAAGAACAGGAGGTGTGGTGTGGTCACAGGCTAGATATGGTAATCAGAGATCTTTCAAATTCAAAATGTTTGTAAGTCTATTGGGCCAAACAGTTATAGCCATTAATCCCTAAGTTTACAAACTAACTTATGCTAAAGACAATACACACCACCATGCCCAAAGGAGGACTCTAACCTCCAGTGGGAACAACCGCCCAGTCCCCAGTAGCACGTTGCCTTAGACCACGCGGATACTCCCGCACGGCAGGGATCTTACACACTTTTACTTGCGCAAGGCAGCCTTCTTAGAAGGTGATGAGTGGGACTGGGTATTCTGTGTGGCTCTCAGTCTCTAGTATGGTGTTCAAGATTTTAAAATGCCTTTTGTGCCAGTCTACAAAGTTTGAGCAACTGAATAAGGAAGTACATTAGATAGAAGATAACTGTAATGTGATGAACTTTAAATAACAAGCAGTCTGAATGACACCATTTTAAAGATGCTGAAGATGTGTCAACTTCAGAAAATGTCACCATTTTGTGTTTCATCAGTGCAATGGAGCAAAATGCCAAAACATGCGACAGAAGAAATTCATTGGGTACTTACACGGACCGTGTCTCCAAAATCGACCATTTCAACTGATGAGCAGCTTGTACTCAAGAAGCTCCAATAAGACAGCAGAATCATGCCATTTCCAACAGAGAGAAGGAATTTCACACTAATTTTGGAGCAGGCTGATGATTATTATAAAATGCATAAGCTTTTAGAGAACCCTATGTACAGAGCTTCGAGTGTGATCTTACAGACAAAGTAGGGAGGCTTTTCTTGAAGGAAACAGGTCTTCCTGACAAGGTTAGCAAACAACTATAACTGAAGGTGTGCGTTCCACCCGGACTACAGTTCAAACAGTCAAAAATACACTGAGGCCACACCACTGCACCAAACTGTCAAAAATAAACAGACAGGTAATTGTCAAAATTTCTGTTCTCATATGGGGTAGTTTATTCATCACATCCAGAACTTGGAGGACTTTTTGCAACACGTGAAGCAACTGAACATCACAAAATCTAACATCCTAATCAGTTTTGCAGTGGTATCCCTGTTCATTACGGTAATAATATTAGGGTTCCACTGAGCAATTTATTAATGCTCTGTTGGAGACGTTTAGGCATATACCAACCTTCACATATTTATTATATTGCCAGCAGACAGAAGGTGTAACCATGGGTAGCCCTCTGTTTCCAGAGGCTGCCATTGTCTTCACACACACACACACACACACACACACACACACACACACACACAGAGAGAGAGAGAGAGAGAGAGAGAGAGAGAGAGAGAGAGAGAGAGAGAGAGAATAATATATGAAAGCCAACAACTGTCACCATGCAATGTAGAAGAATGCATTCTGAATGCATTTATCCACAGATAACATACCTTGACAGACCTACATGGTTTAACTGCAGAGACAGAGCATCTAAGATCAGTGCCCTGCAAAGTGGATCCACAGTCAAACATGTTCAGAAGATGCTTCAACCTGGCATTCCATCATGAACCAGAATTATGATGAAGGGAAGTATATGGCTTTCTGCCCTATAGAGGTAAAATTTCTGCCAATATCAATACAATCCTCAGTAATCTAAACATCAATTGTGTATTCCACCCACCTAGTAAGAAATGTGAAAGATGACCTGAGTCTGGCGAACCTGGGAATTTATTATATATCATGTCAATTTTGTATCTCATACATTCAGCAGATAACTAGGACAGTAGATGTCTGGTGCTAAGAACATCAAGCAGAGCCTACTAACAAGGAGACCATACGTATCAGAGTTTACAATTTTTTGATATTTATGGTACATGAAGTTCAAAACACAAATAACAACCAGCCAAAGGCACTTGACACAACTCTCAAAACACCTAAGGAAACTCTACTTCGAAGTAGCTCAGCTGGTAGTGTTCTGGCCTTATAACCTTCGAGTCGGTTGTTAGAATCCTGTAGTGACAATTTTTTTTTTACATTGTGTTCGAATACTTACACAATTTGAATATCTAATGGCAATTTTTACAAGAAATGCACGAATTTTTGTTTATTCATAATTTTCTATATTTTATAAAAGGTTGTTAATAATTATGGTTTCAATCAAAAAACATAAGTAACATTTTTTTACTGTATTGGCTTCACTATTAGTTGACGACAATAGTTTGATTGTTCAGTTCATGAAGAGGTACAATGCTATTCTTGGAAAGTCATCTCCATAGCTGCTAATGGCTTTCCAAGCAGCTAACCTAGTCAACCATAATTTTACGTGACAAGTGTTCAGCTCATCTACATACACATATAAACATAAACAATCACAACACATGGAATTAGAGACTCCAAAATGTTTTACATAACTGGTTTGCAATAGTGGGATTCGAACCATCGACTGTATGCTTGTGGGGCCAGAACACTACCACCTGAGCTACGCCAACAGATGCTGCAACTGTACTTGTGAAACTTCAAAGTAGATTTTCTTGAGAAGAGTTGCGTAGAATGGATTTGGCTGATTGTTACTGCAGTTCTGAACTTCACGTACCATAAATATAAAGAAATTCTAAAATCCGATACCCATGTGGTCTCCTTCTAAGACAGGTAACTAAATAAGCACTATCTGGAACTAAATCTTTCCAAAAATTATAAAACGATGATTCTGGCACAATCTCCCAGAGAAGAGTGTTAAGAAATAATCCAGAGAGCTAAATGAGAACAGAATGTGTCATGAACTGTGATACTGAGTACCAAGTAAAGGCTTGGGATGCTGCTCTGGAACTGCTGAAAATGAAATTAAGGCAGAAAGCAGCAGCACTCAAAGAAGAGTTTGAAACTGTTAATATGAGAAATTTGCCCCGACAGAGCACCTGGCCAACAAGACCAAAGGTGACGGCAAAACTGAAAATGGTTTTGACACACCCTTATTCTCATTTATGTTAAAAACCACTTCTTTTGATTGTGTAATGGGAATGATGTCCAGCCTGGCAAAACTGTAGGCTTTGCCAACCTTCTTTACTTTGTAATCCAAACATTCTCCCAACTTTGTGATCTAAACAATCCCCTAATGAATCATGTATATCTACTATTCAAAAATGGCATTGAAGTGCTCTTGGGATTCATCACAAACAGTTCTCACAGATAAAAAGATGGAATCTGTTATAATCTGCATGCTCTATGCACATGGAAATAACAACAGTAATTAGTCTGTAAATAATAACTGGTTTGTTAGTAATGTAATTACAGCACTCATTATCTGCCAAATCTGGTGTGAGTACAAGACAAGGTAGCATCTGGCAGGGAACTTTGGTGAAGGGGTGTGATGGAGCCCTAACAACAACAAGTAGTGCAAGGCTCAGATCAGTAATCAGATATCAGGATACGTTCACAGTCAAAGATGGTCGACACTGATCGGATATGTACTCCGAAGGATACAGCACTCAAGGAATACAGAACCTAAAGGAAAAAAGCAGAATATGAACGAAGGAACACAGCAAATGGAGTATCCAGTTAAAACTGGGGAGGCTGGCGGGAAAGGACAGAGGAGTCTCCTGGGTGCACATCGCTTCAGGCCAGTGGGGGCCTGCAGGCAGTCAAACCTCAATTCCAGACAACCCACTGATCTGGAACAGAACTGGAGACAAACCTCCCCGAGTTTGAAGAAATGGGGGATTCGAACCCCTGACCGTAGTGGCCGTGCAGACCGCGACTGGCGCGCCTCGGCCACCGCGGCCAGCAGTTAAGTACTGCACTGTGTGGTATTCGTGCAAGCCAATCTCTGGACAAACAAGCATAACTATAATTTCAATTCACAAAATATATCTGGAAAGTCAATAATGTGCATTTCATGAGGGAAATAGCCACTAAGTAAGAAAGTCACCCTACAGCAAGTGGTGTGCCAGTTAGGATGTTTGTATACCAAGACAAGCATTGAAATTTCAAAAGTTTTCCAACTGTAGCAGGGATGCACTTTAGCACATTTTGATTAGCAACGTTTAGATATTTTAGACCACTAAATTCAGATATAGTTGTAATACTCTTCCAAATAAGTCTAGTTCTTGAAGGTAAGGCTAGTCATTTAATGAATTGAATATATTAAGTAAAGCACACAAATAATTTGTGTGCAGAAACTAGCAACAGGCAAGTAATTGTCTACCAAGAGTTATCACAGCAGTTTATGATGGATGGATGGATGCTTAGGGTTTAACGTCCCGTCGACAGCTTGGTCATTAGAGACGGCAGTTTATGATGGTGACAGTAACTACAGAAAAGCTTGAATCAAACAAATAGAATTTACTTGTCCTGCTAGGATGGACCATAACGCACACACTCAGAAGGCAGAAAACTGCCAGAATAACAAGCTGGAAGATCTTGTAAACAGAAGCAAACAGTGATAGATAGCAAAAACAAAAATATCTCGTTGGCAAGACCTATGTATGTAGCAACATCACTGTGAGAAAAGGGCCTACCGCAGATGCAATGCACAGTGGCAACTGGAAGCTGTGTAAGGTGACTGGAAGGGCAGTGAAGGCCTGGGTGGCAGATGAGACTCTCATATCTGAGAGAGATGAGAAATGGCACAAGAGGATCACTTACTCTGGGTGCAAATAATGCAAATGGAAAGAGCAATGAGAAATTGTATCACCACCAACAGAAAGGTGGTCACAGTGAAAGGAGATGGTGGAAACATTAAGCTTACACTGGGGTCAGCAATGTGACTGTCATCATTTTACACTGCACACATTCTGTAAATGCAGAAATAACAGCGGTCAATTATAATGTAAATAATAACAGGTTTAGTGGTGATACCATTACAAAGAATTATGATCATAAGCTTCTGGTGAGAGCACAGAGGATAGACAGTGCCTGATAGAGAACTTTGGTGATTATGCACACTGGAGCTCTAATGGTGAGGAAAGGTTCAAGGCCTAGATCAACAGTTATTGATGGAGAGATCTGATACATCTATACGGTCAGCACTGGATTCCAAAGGATGGACCATGAAGTAGTCCACACAAGCAGTCAAATAACTTTAGACAGTGAGTCACTTCTCAGGGGCCGTGTGCTGGTCTAAATGGTTCTGAAGCGTATAACACTCACTATTTGTTGACAGTGATGTACGGTAGTGAATAGTATTGCAATAGCTGCACCTTTTGTCACCGACTGGAACGCCGCCACACAGCAAAAGCAGCAGTTGCGTTGGTGAATTTTTAAATTCAAGATTTTATCCAGGTTAAAATATTTTTCCAGGTTGTCATTAAATTATTTTTTACTCAATAAGTTCAGCAAACATATTATACTAAACATATCAAGTTACATATTTTTAAAATACACATTGTCCATGCTGAAGCATATCAGGCTGTAATGAGCACCATATACAGTGTCAGTGCAACCAACTAGAAAGTTGTGTTTACACAGATGGAGGATACTGCACATCATACTGGAAAATGCTTGTATTTGCATTGCTAACCATCCAAAATGTAACACAAAGACATCACAAATTTATCTGGGAGGTAACACACAGTTCAAAAAACATATAATTGAAAACACAGCCACATGTAAAGTGACGAAAATGATGAAGTCACTATTTAGTGTTTCCAACATAGCTGTCTATAGCCACTGCTTCAGGCCTGGACATTGAATCAGAGAGGCTCTAGATATTTTGTTAGGTATAGCAGCACATACTGCTTCCACATATTGTCAAAGTTGATCTGGTGTAGCAGTGGAAGGTATAATATGGGTCAGTTGTTTCACAATCATCAACTAGATGGTTTTGAAAGTAGAGGGATTGTGAGTACAGGGAGGCAAATGAAGTAATGCAATCTGATGGGCGATGAATGAGTCTTGAACACTGTATGTGAATTGCTGTGCTTTATCATGTTGGAATAAGGCCTTTAGAAAGCTCCAAATGTATGGAAGCACAAAACACTCCAACATTTCGGAGATGAAATGCTGGATCGTTAGTGCAAGGCAGTGTATATTAGGAGAGTGGGAGTAGATCCAATACCCCCCCCCCCCCCCAAGTCATAATACCGTGTGCAGAACCAATATGGCACTGTGTAAGGCAGCAGTTCAACAGTTTTTCACCGAGCTGCCTACAGACTCTAATCTGACCATCATGGTGGTGCAGGCAAAATTAGGATTCATCAGTAAAAACAATATTTTTCCAATCCAGATTTAGCTATGCCATCATAGTGGTTGGATTAGAGTCTGGAGTCAGTGGTGAGAGAGTAGATGTTGCCTTTGTAACGAAGCATGTGGGGATTTATTCCCATCTGCTTGCATTACTGAACCTCCCAATACCACTGTTGCATAATAATAGATATGAATGTAATTAGTTTATCATCATTTTATTTTCCAAAACTTGTGTTACTAATTTTTTATAATGCGTCTAGCTGAAATCGTTTTCTATCATTTGGTGTCACAGAAGTTTGTTTAATTATAAAAAATTAATTAATTTGTACCAGAGGTATACTGTTAAAGTTCACATGGAATGCTAATTAGTATTTACGATAAAACTAATTAAATTCTTTTTTCAAAATATTAAAGTAGGTATTACTATGTTTCACAAGTAATGTTAGTAAAGTTTTGCCCTATTTAGTTTCTGTATAATTACGATTAATTATGAAAGTATTGTTGATAAACCAATTTTGTTAACTACGTAAATGAAATACTATTAACTGAACCGAGATTTGTATATTAATTTAAACAGTATTATTTACACCATCTTTTACTATAGCCAGTTGTATGTAATTGTTTACTTTTCCTTTATAATTAATGTAATGAACTAAATTAACAATATGTAATTTCCAGTATCATTGTTTGAAAGATATCAATAGGATGTATTCGCTGCATGTGTTTGAGTATTGTTTCATCCTTCATCTGATACACAATCTATGTCAGTTCCGAGTATTGTTTTGGCCACAATCTGAGGTACAATCCACACCAGTTTGAACTTTAATTTTGAACAATTATGCAGAAGTTCATCAGTGTTACTAATGTGGAAAGTGTTTCTATGGTATTATGAATGAACGATAAATATTTGTGCCACATTAAGATGTACACCTCAAACCTTTGTATTCCATACACAAACTGTGTTCAAATGTGTGTATAGTTTATGGGACTTAACTATGGGGTCATCAGTCCCTAAATTTACAAACTACTTATGAACTACTTACGAACTAGGACGGCACAAATTTTCCATGCCTGAGGGGGGATTCGAACCCCTGACCGTAGTAGCCGTGCAGACCGTGACTGGAGCGCCTCAGTCCCCTCGGCCACCGCGGCCGGCCAACTGTGTAAATTCGTATTATTGATGTGTGGAATGTGCACTCGTGGTCCCATTAATTGTAATTAATGACACTAGTAGGCTGGCCATAAATGGAAACAAATGGGCATTTATGAATCATTAAAAGTGTCAGACAACTCCAATTCTGTGTGTTGCCTATGTTATTTGTATCGAATTAGTTTTCGCCCCACAAGATTTCAGCCAGCTGCTACCGAGAGCAATCGCCGAGGATAACACCAAGAATCATCGATCTACAACCAGGTAATGGCAAACCTTACGTGTCACTATACTGGGTGTGCACCAGGTATTATGGTTTAGGGTGGCATTGAATTCAACTCCCACACTACCCTAGTATGCACCGCCGGTACACTAAACAGACGGTGTTATATCTCTGAGGTGTCGTAGCCTGTTGTCCTCCCATACCTTTGGATCTTGCCAACAGCCACGGGACGATGTGCGACCGCAAGTAGCGAGCGATGTTCCAGACTTCTTTATCGGCCGACAGATTGCACTGCTGCCTCAGTCTCCCTGTTACCTGATCTCTAACTTATTGAAAATGGCTGCTGTTACACCAGTTAAAACTGGGAACATAGGGAAGCAGTAAGGTGTGCTATACCACAACAACATATTAACAGCCTCTGATTCAGTGCTGAGGTGTGTAATAGCTGTTACAGTCAGCAACAGTAGCAAACCACAGTAGAGTGGCCAAGCCCTCTAAGGCTCCTTGCTGCAGTGTGTGCTATTGCTTGCCAGCAGAGGTTTGAGTCCACCCTTTGGCATATGCGCGCGTGCGCATGTGTGTGTGTGTGTGTGTGTGTGTGTGTGTGTGTGTGTGTGTGTGTGTGTGTGTACAGCAGTTACATCCTTAGATTTACAAACATTTGAATAGCAGTAACACTCAATACTAATTTCATCATCTTCCTCACTTCACGTGGGTCAGTATTTTCTATCGAATATGATGTTATCACAACATGTTATCCATCAAATAAAATTGACTGTGACATCTGCAGCCTACTTGGTGGTGCATTTTGGATGGGAAACAATGACATTCATTTATGTAATGTTCTCTGTTCATTTAAACTAGACTTCTTATGATCAACTGATGGTTTTTATACAGCCAGAGTGTGACAGAAATGATAAAGACACACACACACACACACACACACACACAAAAATACAAAACAGTTCATCTTAAATGAATACGGAGATTGATGCACTATGGTTAAGAGTTTTAGAATAACATTTTTATGCTAAGATAATTCTGATTAATATCTTCCTCTCCACATCAGTTCAGAATGACTCGATGAAATAGCACAACAAAGACACCTACATTTCAATTGTTAATCTAAAGTTGTAACATCATGCCAATACGCAAATACGCAACCATCCTGGCCTCAACACAAGATAACTATCATCCCTACACCCCATGCGTAACAGTACTGTCAAACGGAGTGATTTCGGATGGTTTTGAGATTATTTTCATTATAACTTTCACATGTTTTGTCAGATTTCATTTTTTTTTTTTTTTTTTTTTTTTTTTTTTTTTTTTTTTTTTTTTTTTTTTTTTTTTTTTAGGGATGTGGTGGGGTATATCCTAGAAGCAGAATGTTCATGTGCATCTACTTTTGCCTGAGACAGACAAATTAAGTGCCCAAAATCACCCCTTGGACTGCGGTGATTTCGTAGACAAATTGACCTTTTTTTTTTATTCTACTTACTTTCTGTTTCATTTTAGTGACACATTTTAAGGATGTCCATCATTAAAATAAGGAATAAGGATTGAGAAAAGGAATTTTATTTATTAAAGGCTTTTCTGTAAGTTAATTTGACACACTGAATATCTTGAACTGCTTTCTTTAAAATTTCCAGGTCATAATTACACTGATCTTGAACACCTTTCATACAGCTATAAGTTCTCAGCATTGTCCGAAATCACCCCACAAAGTACACAATTTCAAAAAAACATCCATTACTTTGAAACTTTACACAAAACTGGTACAAAACTTCTCACAGCGCCGCAGCCTACTGATCTCGTTGGCAACTAACGCTACAATACTTTTCCGCCAGTCGCAACAACAGAAAGTTTCCGCTCCATAACACAGAGAGAACTTTCGACAATGAGACTGTTCAACTGATTATTGCGTTAGTAAACAACCAATCTAAGCACGGGAGCACAGCACGCAGGAATTTCAGTCTTGTGCATAAAATAAGCTGCGCGCAGAGGTGGAAATTAGCGGTAATTCGTTGCTACGCAGTGGGAAAGAGAAGATGAATCATATCGTCCAAAATCACCCCATTGTCTGAAATCACCCCGTTTGATGGTACCCCCTCCGCCATCACTATCCTGTATCTCACTCCAATCCATATCAACTATCCATCTGTGTGCCACCCATTTCAAAATAAAAATAAATAAATAAAATAAAATGAATATTTACATCTTTATTTTCATAATTCAATATCCTTATTTCATAAATCTAGTTTGTATTTTATTTTCATTTCTTTACATCCCCCATCCCCTGCTCACCACATGTGCACACCACCCTTTTTCCGCTCTCCTGCCCCTTCCCTTTATTGCATTCCATACCGTATTTCACATTCCTGTCTATCAAAGCCTTTAGAATCCCTCACCCAATGTGGAACATGCTATCCCCCAATTTTACCTGTCATCCTTTCCTTTCCTTTCCTTTCCTCTCCACTCCACTCCTCTCCTCAATCACTGTCAAGGTACTTGTTGCACTAAAGTGCCCATAGATGACAGTCGTGTGAGCTTGAATTATGTCTGAGTGGTGTGTGAATGCTTGGGTTTCTTTTTATGATAAAGGCCACGGCTGAAAATTTAAGTTCTGTGAATCCAATTGTCTATTTTATGTGCCTGACTGCAGCGCAACGATCTCATTTACGGTGAGTTGTTATCTATTCTCTATTATTGACCTGGATTTTAGAAAAATACTGTACTTGATACATAAAAAAGGCTTCCCTTGTTCATTGGTTTGTGACTGAGTATTCATTGTGTCACATTAAAAGCATTGATAAATATATTCATTGGAATCAAGTTCCATTTGTTTGCACACATAACCGATAGATAAACTGACTTGTATGAGCTCTGATATTCACTCAAGTGATGTTCTGTTTTGGCACGATTGAAAAATGTTACACTATCTGACTGACTATTTCTGTCTCTCTTCCATCGCAAAGGAAGGAAGATTAGGGTTAACTTCCCTTCAACAAAGTTGTCACTGGAGATGGAGCACAAGCTCAAACTTTGTTTTTATTGAGGACAGGAAAGGAAATGAGCTATACTCTTTCACAGGAACCATACCAACATTTGCCTAGAGCAATTTCGAGAAGTCACAGAATGCGCAAATCTGAATGGCCAGAGGCAGAGGCACTGCTGACCTCTAAAATGAGAGTCCCAAGTGCTAATCATTGCACCATCTCACTCAGTGTGTGTCTTCACAGGAATCACCAATCATTATTACTAACACCAAATCTATATGAACCCACCCGAAATTTTAAGATTGAATTATCAAAACACTCGCAAACATGTGGATGATATCCCGGAAGAGATTTTCCAACAACTAATCATGAAAAAGAAAAGTTATTGTGATGGGCAGATATAATACTGAAGTAGTGTCCAAGATAGAATATTTATTGAAATATCAAAATTTTGTGTAAATAAAGACCCCCTTTCATTAAACCTGTTGCACACTGCAATATCACAAGCCTCAAACAGAGAGCCACATGAGCAAAGAAGGAATATCAAACCATATATATTGAGATGTTGAGATAAAGTCAGATACTCGGATAATCAGGATACACAATCTATTATTTGAATGCTTTTTAAAAGCCCTATAAATTGATTTTCAAATATTTTCATGTACAAAAATAATGTGATGATTATTATTAAAAATCCAGGTATCCTGCTGAAATTCAATGTCTTTTCCAGGTTTTCTCAAATTAAAGGATTTTTGCAGGTCTTCAAGGTTTCAAGTTCGTTGGCCACACTATGCAGTCCATTTTAATATAGACGCATATACTAAAGTATGCAAAATATATTAAATTTAAAATAATGTTTTAACAAGATCTCATTCTGCATCATTAACCACAAAGTAGTTCTGTACTGAGTGCTAACACTGATGTCAGTCAAGGTATGCCAAAAATTCCTTTTCTCCCCAATTCTGTTCGGTACCTTCTCATTAGTTACGCAATCTACCCACCTAATCTTCAGCATTCTTCTGTAGCACTACATTTCAAAAGGCTCTATCCTCTTCCTGTCCGCACTATATATCATACACGTTTCACTCCCATACAAGGCAACACTCCATACAAATGCCTTGAGAAAAGACTTCCTTACACTTAAATAAATATTCAATATTAACAAATTTCTCTTTTTCAACAACGCTTTTCTTCCCATTGCCATTCTGCATTTTATATCCTCTGTACTGTGGCCATCTGCCATTACTGCACAAATAACAAAACTCATCTACCACCTTTATTGTTTCGTTACCTAATCTAATTCTTTCAGCATCGCCTGATCTTTTAGACTGCACACTACTGCCCTTGTTAATGTTCATATTATACACTCCTTTCAACACACTGTCCATTCTGTTCAACTGTTCTTTCAGGTCCTTTGCTGCCTCTGACAGAATTACAATGCCATCAGCAAAACATAGTGTTTCTATTTCTGCACCCCGAACTGTAATTCCTTTTCAAAATTTCTCCTTGCTTTCCTTTTAGCTTGTTCAATGTACAAATTGAATAACATTTGAGAAAGGCTACAACCGTGTCTTACTACCTTATCAACCTCTCAATGAATCCCTTTCACACCCTTTAAGCTCTAAATAACCTTCCGTTTCCTAAAACAAATGTTCAAATGTTTGTAGGACTTATGGGACTTAACTACGGGGTCATCAGTCCCTAAACTTACAAACTACTTATGAACTAGGACGGCACAAATATCCATGCCTGAGGGGGGATTCGAACCCCCGACCATAGTGGCCGTGCAGACCGTGACTGAAGCGCCTCAGTCACCTCGGCCACTGGGGCCGGCTCCGTTTCCTACACTTTACTCTTGCTGAATTCAGAATTTGAAAGAATATATTCCAATAAACATTGTGAAAAGTTTTCTCCAAATCTACAAAAGCTAGAAACGTACGTTTGCCTTTCCTTAATCGATTTTCTAAGATAAGCCACAAAGTGAGTATTGCCTCCCATGTTCCCACATTTCTCCTGACTCCAAACTGATCTTCCCCTAAGCTTCTACCAGTTTTTCCATACTTCTGCAAATAATTTATGTGAAAATTTTGCTACTATGATTTATGAAACTGATGGTTCTGCAATTTCCACACCTGTCTGCACTTGCTTTCTTTGGAATGAGGATTATTACATGTTTCTTAAAGGCTGAGGGTATTTCCCCTGTCTCATACAACTTTCACACCAGATGAAATAGTTTTGTCATGGCTGGCACACCCAGTAATGTCATCCACTCCAGGGGCCTTGTTTTGACTTAGGTCTTTCAGTGCTCTGTCAAATTCTTCTCTCAGTATAGTATCTCTTATTTCATTTTTGTCTACTTTCTCTTCCCTTCCTACAATATTGTTTCTAAGTTCACTTCCTTTGTAGAGTCCCTCTATCCTGCTCTTTCCATCTTTCAGCTTCCCCTTCTTTACTGAGGACTGGTTTTCCATCTGAGTTCTTCATATTCATACAACTGTTTTTCTTGTCTTCAAATTTCTCTTTTATTTTCTTGTAGGGGGTATCAATATTTCTTCTATTTATACATTTTGTAAAATTATAGAAAGGACAACAAGATTAAGTTTCAGCACATTTGAATTTATCTATTCATCTAGCAAAATAAATTCAAATGTACTGAAACTTAATCTCTGGTGTCTTCTCTATAATCTCACATAATCAGATACAGTACATCAATTTCTGAACATTTCCTGCTGTGAAGTCAGATGACTAACCAGAACTGTCAATGTTGTAAGTTGTTCTCTCTCTCTCTCTCTCTCTCTCTCTCTCTCTCTCTCTCTCTCTCTCTCTCTCTCTCTCTCTCTTTCCCCTTAACTGCTTTCACTTGTGGTAAGGCTGTGTTCACAGCAATGTACTGTTTTCACTAGCCTGCTTTCATGTTTGGTGTGTTTGTGCAGTAATTTTTCCCTCATTTTATACCATCATAAGACATGAAAATAGTTACATATCTAACAAACATTAAACCAAACCACCCAAATCACAGCCAGTTGCCAAAATGATACAAGACACATTTATAACGGTATTATTGTGCCCTCTTAACCATCTGGGGAATTTTTTGTTGCCACTTTGTATCATTAATTAAAACAGCATGTCAAATATCAAATTTGAGGTAATTATTGAAAATGAGATAGAGTGGCTGGCCAATTGCTCTATTTCTTTTGAATAATTTTTCACATTTCTTTGGACAATTTCTGTCAGATTAACTAAAAATTTGAGATGGCATACAAAACTAATGGTGTGCTCAAATGTGATTAGTCTCCAGTGTATCATCTTAAAATAAAAAGAAAAGCAAACCACTTGCAGATTCATGTTTGCAGTGATTAAAACCTCACACTATAGTACCAGCCATACGCCCCTACAGTTTCCAAAGAAAATGATGCAGCCCATCGATAAACTGAAGTAATGTACTGTAGTAATTAGTTTCCAGCAGTAGGAAGTATTGTATCATAAATCTTGGTCTGCATAATCCAAATAATTTCTTTAACCAATTGGATGACCCATACAATGCAACATTTCTGCTGCTGATGAAAATGATTTGGAGTACAGCACTTCACTTTATCAATTATTATGTATTTTTATTTCTTTCAAATAAACAGCAAATTACACTAATTACACAACCTTTTTTATCTCTCAAAGTGATAGTCGAAACATTATGATCACTCATAGTAGTAATGTAGAATATTAATCCGATTATGTGCATACATACCTCTGATTTTTCAATTTCTGATGAGTACTCCAACAAAAGTGTTTGTAATTCTTCCATGTATCTCTTACATAAACTTATTTCAGACGTCAAAACAGTACAATGATGAACCACATTATCATTAATACCAGCTAAAATTTCCACGATTCCCAGGCACCTGTCTAGTCTTTCTTCCATTACAGTGAATGTAGACATTGGTGCTACGCCTAAAATAAAAGGTATAAATTCACAAGAAAAATAAAGGTCAGCATTTAGAAATTAAGATTCAAAAAACAGGCTATATTTTAATATATTAATTGCCACAGACACATACAGATAAATTTATGTTTTGATCGATTCTTCCATCAGTTCTTGGTGGAACATCATCATATCGAATTAAAAATCAAAGAACTTTCAATGTTGAGATACAGGCACATTCATTAATTAAATATTCCAATGAAATAAATTACTCACTCAGACTGCCGAAGAGATATTGTAATATTTTTCACACAGTCAATTGTAACTATGAACTGAAAAACTTTACCTACTACAGCTTTTTGAATAAATTAACAATTCCAGTAAATAAAATACTTGACCAGAATGCTAAAAAAAATTTCAGATATTCTGGGAGATAATCAGGAACTGACTTCACTTTAAACTGGAATGTACCTGTGTAACAATTTAAATAATTTTTAACTTATGAAAATATACATGAATATAACATGGGACATGAATGCAGAGTTAGAAATAGACAGTGTGGGAGGTGATAGCAAAACATGGTTGATTAAATGAAATTCAAAAGGAGATATTTATGTTATCAATCTATGCAAATGAATAATAAGTTTTTTTATTGCCATCTGCATTTCGTCTTTATTTGGAAGGCATTATCGTGGTCTGTAATATATACATGATTATGTTTTACAATATTTACAATTTTTAGTATTTTAGGTTATTAACAGTTCTATTGCATTATCTAAGTATAGTTACTGATATTTGATACTGATATACTGCTTTACATCCACCAAATATTGTAAGTAGTAACATCAAACTATCAGTAACTATATAATAATGGAAAGTCCAGGTTGGAATTAATAATATAGTAAGGACAGTTTACAACTAATCGCATAGACATGGCAACGAGCTGCGACAGGCATATACAAAAAACACACACATACAACACTTTCAGCTATAGGCCATGGCCTTCTTCAGATAATAGAACAATCACGCAGGCACACAGCACAGTCATACAACCATCACCTCCGGCTGCCGCACTTCGAATCACACTCTGCGGCAAGTAAATCGGGAACAGGTGGGAAGGGGAGGGGACAGGGGATAGGAAGGTTACGTCATGGATGATTACTAATCATACCTCACACAGGCACACACACACAAAATTATATATATAACTATTTGTTACTCCCACAGTTTCAAAGACCAGTACTCAATGAAAAGTGATTCTGTGTTAACACACAAAACTACTTTCAAATAAAACTTCCTGGCTGATTAAAATTATGTTCTGAAACTGGGATTCGAACCTGGGACCTTTGCCTTTCACAGGCAAGCACTCTACCTACTGAGCTATCCTGGCATGCTTCACCGTCCATCCTCACAACTTTTCTTCTGCCAGTACCTCACCACCTACTTTCCAAACTTCACACAAGTTCTCCTGTGAACCTTGCAGAAATAACACCCCTGGAAGAAAGGATATGGTTGAGGCATATGAAGTTTCATATCAGTGCACACTCTGCAGCAGAGTGAAAGTTTCATTCTGGATACATCCCTTACACTGTGGTTAAGCCAAATCTCCACCATATCCTCTCTTCCAGGAGTGCTTCTTTGAAGTTTGGAAAACAGGAGGTGAGGTACTGGCAGAAGTAAATTTGTGAGGATGGACTGTGAAGCCTGCCAGGATAGCTCAGTCGGTAGAGCACTTGCACAGGAAAGGCAAAAGTCACAGGTTCGAATCCCAGTTTTTGCACACAATTTTAATCTGCCAGGAAGTTTCATATCAGTGCACACTCCGCTGCAGAGTGAAAGTTTCACTCTACTCTCACATATTTGGCTTCATAGCAGCCACCAGTTAAACGTCCAATCCCAGTTTCATATTTAGTCATTCTGACAACAATCTAACAATGACAATGATTATGTACTTGGTGAGAGATGCATAAATTCAGCATGCTGCCATCTTTACCACTGTTGTTGTCATCCTGGGATCCACATAGTTACACCTTCTTCACACACATTATAGCTATTACTTAACTTGCGTAGTATTGAAGAAACATATCAGTTTGATAAGTCATGGTTGCAAAATACTAACACAAATTATTTACAGACGAATGGAAAAACTTGTGAAATCCGACCTCGGGGAAGATCAGTTTGGATTTAGGACAAATGTAGGAAGAAAAGCGTTTCTAAAGAAGTGAAACTTGTTAACGTCCAATATTAATTTAAATGTTAGGAAGTCCTTTCTGAAAGCATTTGCCTGGAATGTAGCGTTGTATGGGAGTGAAACGTGGCTGATAAGGAGTTCAGACAAAAAGATGATAGAAGCTTTTGAAATGTGGTGCTACAGACGAACGATGAAAATTAGATGGGTAGATCACGTAACTAATGAGGAAGTGCTTAACCGAATCAGGGAGAAAAGGAGTTTCTAGCATATCCTGACTAAGAGAAGGGATAGATTGGTTGGACACATTCTCAGACATGAAGGAATTGTCAACTTAGCATTAGAAGGAAGTGTGTGGGGTAAAAATCGTAGAGGGAGAGGGACGAATATAGTAAGCAGATTCAAAAGGATGTAGGTTGCCGAATGTATTCTCAGATGAAGAGACTTGCACAGGACAGGGTAGCATGGCGAGCTGCATCAAACCAGTCTACAGACTGAAGACCACAACAACAACATATTTACTTTCTTTCCACAAGGTCACCTTTTACTAAATGCTGTCTTCAGACATCAGCTGAAGGTAGGGTGACCAACTCTCCCATAAATCCTGGAACTCCCATATTTTAACATATTTTTTCTTAATCTCCCATATTTTCAGGCTCCGTGATCGTTTTTCTCACTTGTTTAACTATATGTCTCTACTTTTGCAATGAAAACACAGAAGAAAAACCAAAATTTTAAGGCTCACATTAGTTTCTTTGTGAATATTGGAAATGTTTCCTTCAAAAAGCAAAGTATTTGGAGAATGCTAATCTTAGTATTATGGGATCTCATGAAACTGTACAGTTATTAATTAGTAAGGTTAGGCAGACAAAGGATGACAGATTTTTTGGTACTGAAACTCATAAATTATTAGCCACTGTACTTGATTCTAATTTTAAATCTACTAGTGAGAACAACTTCATTGAATTCTATGATTTATACTCTTATTTATTTAATACACTTGATGATACTTTAAAGAGTTTAACCACATTGAGTCTGAAAATGAAATTAACATTCAATTATATGCATGAAGTTGTAGAATGTGTCAATCTGGATTATGTGACTGAAGATAAATTATATGAAGTATTTTGTAGTTTTAATGATGCAAATAAATGTGCTGTCTCATTAGAAGCTAACATTAGCAAGAAATAGATAAAGGTTTTTACATCTTTGAAATTAAATAATGTTGAATATTATAGGAGACTTTCCTGGCGGGAAAAATGTCTTTTGTATGCTGGTATGTTATGACTATACCAGGAAGTAACACTCGCACTGAGAGAGTATTTTCTCTTATGAATAATAAGTAGACAGATGTAAGAAATAGAAGTAGCACAGATGTAAGAAATAGAAGTAGCACAAATCTAATCAAATCCTAACCTCAGGTAGGCATGAATTTTCCTTATTCATGCAGTGAATTCTTCGAATAACTAAAAATGATATAAAACTACTGACTGAGGCAAAATCTGTTGCAAAATATGTGTAAGTATTTGTGACCTGTAAATAAATAGTTATTTTTTAGAAATACTGCTTTGATTTTTGGTGAAATTTCGCCATTCTCTTAATCTCTCTTATTTTTGTCAAGGATATAAGTACCTCCATTATTTTCGAGTAGAATAGTAGGTCACCATAACTGAAGGTTTGTTGTTATGGTCTTCAGTCCGGAGACTGCTTGGTGCAGCTCTCCACCCTACTCTATCCTGAGCAAGCCTTTCCATCTCCTCATAAGAACGACAACCCACATCAACTTGAATCTGTTTACTATACGCGTCTCTTGGTCTCCCTCTGCGATTTTAACCCCACACACTTCCCTCCAATGCTAAATTTACGATTCCTTGCCGTCTAAGAATGTGTCCTACCAAGTGATCCCTTCTTTTGGTTAGGGCATGCCAAAAATTCCTTTTCTCGCCAATTCTGTTCAGTACCTCTTCATTAGTTACGTGATCTACCCACCTAATCTTCAGCATTCATCTGTAGCACCACATTTCAAAAGCCTCTATTCTCTTCCTGACCGCACTGGTTATCGTCCATGTTTCACTCCCGTACAAAGCAACACTCCACACAAATGCCTTCAGAAAAGACTTCCTTACACTTAAATTAATATTTGATGTTAGCAAATTTCTCTTTTTCAAAAATGCTTTTCTTCCCACTGCCATTCTGCATTTTATATCCTCTGTACTGCGACCATCGCATGTTATTTTATTACGCAAGTAACAAAGCTGACTACCACCTTCATTGTATCATTACCTAATCTAATTCCTTCAGCATCGCCTGATTTTCTAAGACCGCATTCCATTATTTTTGTTTTGCTCTTGTTAATGTTTATTTTGTACGCCCTCTTCAACACACTGTCCATTCCATTCAACTGCTCTTCCAGGTCCTTTGCTGTCTCTGACAGAATTACAATGTCATCAGCAAAACGCAATGTTTTTATTTCTTCCCCCTGAACTTTAATCCCTATTCCAAATTTTTCCTTGCTTTCCTTCACCGCCTGCTCGATGTACAAATTGAATAACATTGGAGAAAGGCTACAACCCTGTCTCACTCAGTTCCCAACTGATGCTTCCCTTTCATACCCTTCGAGTCTAATAACTGCGGTCTGGCGTTTGTACAAGTTAAAAATAACTCTCCCTTCCCTGTATTTTACCCCTACTGACTTCAGAATTTGAAAGAGTGTATTCCAGTCAACATTGTCAAATGCTTTCTCCAAATCTACAAAAGCTAAAAATGTAGGTTTGCCTTTCCTTAATCTATCTTCTAAGATAAGACGTAAAGTGAGTATTGCCTCCCAGGTTCCTACTGAACCCAAACTGATCTTCCCCGAGGTCAGCTGCTACCAGCTTTTCCATTCTCCTGTAGATAATTCGTGTTAAAATTTTTCAACAATGACTTATCAAATTGATGGTTCTGTAATTTTCACACCTGTCTGCACCTGATTTCTTTGGAATGGGGATTATTACATTTTTTTTAAAGCCTGAAGGTATTTCGCCTGTCTCATACATCCTATACACCAGTTCAAATAGTCTTGTCATGGCTGTCTCTCCCAGAGACTTTAGTAGCTCTGAGGGTATGTCATCTACTCCTGGGGCCTTGTTCCGACCTAGGTCTTTCAGGGTTCTGTCAAATTCATCTCTCAGTAAAGTATCTCCTATTTCATCTTGATCTACTTCCTCTTCCCTTACCACAACATCGTCTCTTAAGTTCATTTCCTTTGTAGAGCTGCTCTATGTTCTCTTTCCACCTTTCAGCTTTCCCTTCTTTGCTGAGAACTGGTTTCCCATCTGAGTTCTTGATATTCGTAGACTTGCTTTTCTTGTCCCCAAATGTTTCTTTTATTTTCCTGTAGGCAGTATCTACTTTTCCCCATCTTATACATTCTTCTACAGATTTGCATTTGGCTTCTAGCCACTCCTGCTTAGCCATTTTGCATTTCCTGTCAATCTCATTTTTTAGTCGTCTGTACTCCATTTTGCATGTTTCATTTAATGCATTTTTGTATCTTCTCCTTTCATCAATTAAATTTAGTATTTCCTGTGATATCCAAGGATTTTTTGTAGGTCTTGCCTTTCTACCTATTTTGTCCTCTGCTGCCTTCACTATTTCATCTCTCAATGCTACCCATTCCTCTACTACTGTTTTATTTCCCCCTGTTTCTGTCAATTGTTGCCTAAATCTCCCTCTGAAATTCTCCAGAACTTCACGTTCCTTCAATTTATCTAGGTCCCATCTCTTTATTTTCCTACCTTCCTGCAGTTTTTTCAGTTTCAGCCAACAGTTCATGACTAACAAGTCTAGATCTGCCCTTGGGTATGTCTTACAGTTTATAACTTGGTTCCGGAATCTATGTTTTACCATTATAAAATCTATCTGATACCTTCCGGTGTCTCCTGGTCTCTTCCAAGTATACAACCTTCTTTTGTGATTCTTAAACCACGTGTTTGTTACGATTAAATCATGTTCCATGCTAAATTCTACCAGGCGACTTCCTCTTTCATTCCTTTCACCCAGTCCATATTCACCTACTATTTTTCCTTCTCTTCCTTTTGCTACTACCGAATTCCAGTCTCCCATCACAATTAAGTTTTCCTCTCCCTTAACTGTCTGAATAATTCTTGCACCTTGCTGATTTTAGAGTAGCACCTTGCATTTGTTTATTGCGACTCACTTTAAACACATAATATAATGAGGATAGGTCACCATAAAGATGACTGCGAGCCACAGACATGCATGGAGAAAAGTCAATAACACTCACACAAATCAAATTATCGGCCTCAACCGCCCTCAGCAAAATAGAGCACACACATATTCACTTAGGCACAACTCACGCACTCATGAGCACATCTCCGGTTGCTGCCACCCTACTCGAATAACAACAGTATGAGTCGGGACAGGAGGGGTAATGGGAACATGCAGTGCTAGGTTGGGGACAGAAAGTTCTGCACTGTCCAGTAGAGCTTGCAGGTACTGATTAGTTGAGATGCAGCTTGGAATTCACTGAATGGAAAGGGAGGATGTAAGAGTGAAAAGGGAAGAATCAGAGATTAGGAAAAAGATGGCACATCTTTGGAAGAGACAAATGAATTTAGAAGGAAGGAAAATTAGGGTTCAATGTCCCGTCGACATCGCAGTTATTATGGACCGGAATAGGGAAGAGGTGTAGAATGAAGAGGCGAAGTTGGGGTCGTTTGGGTGTAAGGACAGTAAATGTCCTTAGGTTGAGGAAAGTGAGACAACAGAATTTATTGTAAGAATAGCTCACACCTGCAAATTTCAGAAGAGCTGGAGGTAGAGGGGGCTTCCAGATGGGCAGCCATTAAAATCAAGCATGTTATGCTGCTTCTAATAATTCTGTGATGCGGATATTGTTGGTGTGTACATATCAACTCCTATAGAAAGATCAAATGTGTCTTCCCAATACTTCTACAGTACATTGACTCATGACAAATTAAACTGATGGTAGCACCTTATAGCACTCATTAGTATCACAATAATAAACTTAACAGAGATCATATAATTGATCACCCTAATCCAGCTTATAGCACTGAGCATTCACATAGTCAGTTCCTTCCATAATGTAATACTCCTTGAATTCATGAGAAGTACAATGTACAATAAATTATCTCTATTGGTAAGTGCTTGAAGAATCTGCAATTTCTTTAGGTTGTATCTCGCTAACTAGGCACTATTTCTGCTGATTTTGCAATAATAATTAAAGCTTCTGCTGAGTCTGTGAGTTGAATGCAATGATCCATATTATATATGTAATGGCTCTCCTTCTTTGAACAAGGGATGAATAAAATAGGGTCATTTCAAGCACACTATTCCACCCTTCGGCTTTGACTCATGACGTCGGCGTGTCATGTTGTATCGCGTCATCACATGCACAGTAGTTTTGAGATGTGTTTTATTTATAGGTGTCGTGTGTGGCACTCTCTTGTGGTGGATGTTACATACAATGAGTATTTTGTTGTACGGCCATTCTTCTTTCTGTTGTCGTATGTGTGGTTGCAGCACTCTTTCTTATTGGTCATGGCAACGTGACTTCTGATTGACTGCTCTGCCGTTCCTAACCTAGGGAGCGTGAGCGCTAGCCGCTGTCACATAAAATTCAGTTTTTCCTGAAATCTTGGTTGAGGTGACAGACTGATCTGTAGTGGAGCCCAAGGTTTAGGTTAGGTTGAGAGAGAACAATTTGTCTGTGAGCTGGTGAAGCCAGAGAATCTGAAACCCTAATAATGGTGGTTGTTACAAAATTGACCGGTTTCGAAGTCTAATGTCTACATTATAAAGTATTGATACCAAAGGTGCTGCTTTTTAAATTATTTAATCCAACAGGCCTGTTTCAGAATGAATGCCATCGTCAGTTGTGATTGGTAGCTCTTCTTATCCTTGTTAAGATCACTGTTTATCTTATGTGTTTTTGGTCTTATTTACATATGTATTAAAAAAAATTCTTATGTTATTGATGTGTGACAGCTATTTTGACAGATATGTCAGCAATATAAGAATTATTTTAAAAATACATATATGTATACACAGCTATGTAAAGCACTATACAACAACAGTTCTATTACATATGTAAATAAGACCCAAAACATATAAGGGCATAACTTTAGACTGGGATACCACTCGTCTGCTTTGACTTAAGACATCAACAAGATGTCGGAAAACCAGTATACGAGATATTTTAATACTTCTGTATTGTAGATACAAATAATCTGTAGTTATTATAGGTAACAGAATGTACCATCGATCACAGGTCTTAGCCCAAAAATTTGCACCTTCAGCGCTCACATACGAATAAAAAAAAAAAAAAAAAAAAAATCGCTTGGTTAACCTACACCTAACCATCAGAAGGAAGCTACAGATCACTTTTTAAACACAAAATATTAATGTTTTGTTTGTAAACAAACTATCATCTTTGACTAAACCAACACATAATCACTCACGCCTTCTACAAACACACATGCATCTCAAAACTACCGTGCCGCCATAGGTCAAAGCTGACGGGCAGTATCCCTGTCTACAGGAGAGGCCATATAAGATAAACAGCAATCATACAAGGATAAGAACAGATACCAATTACACTTGATGATGGCATTAATGTCAAAACAAGCCTATTGGATTAAATAATTTATTAAAAAGCTACTTTATAATTTCTGTAAATGACATGTACAATGCAGAAGATTACAAATTGTCTAATGTTTACGTAGCTCTGCCATATTGAAAAATGCAAGGAGGGCTCAATAAGTAACCATTAACCTATCATTTTGTTTTATTTCATGATAACCTGTATAGTCATCATTCTAAAAATTAAAAAAACCACACTTCGACAGAATATGCCCACAGATGTCTACATGAAGCAATTTAGTCACATGTTGATTAATTCTAATTCGAAATAACTGTAGCCACTGCAAATTTACCAAAATTGAGTGAGTAAAACGTTTGGTGACATAGGGGAATATTCATCAGGTTGTAAAAATACCCAAATATCATTGAAACATCACAGGCTCTCTCCCATAAGTCTGGGACTGTAATTGTGTAAACAGCTGGTTTGAAATGGATAGCACCTACAAACAGTGGTGTAACTAGGACTTGGCTTTGTGGGGAGGGGGGGGATAGGTCTGCTTGACGAGCAAAATTATAGTCAGTTTCCAGAAAAACTACCATCTACCACTCCCATTGAAGAAACTAATGCACTCCCATCCAATGAAAGCTTATGGTAAAACACTCCAAGTTTCCAATCTTTATCTTTACCAAATTGCTGTTATACGATTTTTCTTTCTTTCTTTTTTCTCTCTCCTTTTCGGGTTCTGGGGGGGGGTTCCATCTCCCTCACCGCCCCCCCCCCATAGTTACGCCACTGCCTACAAATGGTTTCTATGTTGATGGACTTACTGTGAGGCAGAGATTGGGAAAGATTATCAGCTACAAGGAAGTGAAAGGCTCAATAAATATAATACAATTTCAATCTGGAGAAATACTTTAAAGTTTACATGAAAGTAAAATATTCAATCCAGGCAACAAAGAGACTGATGACAAACGCAGTTTACTCCCTCTCAAAATCCAACCAATCAGACAAGAAAGATGCCTATGAATCTGGATTCGGTCACTGCTGCCATCGATTCTAAAAAGACTGTATCTACAAATTCACAGAAAAAAAAGACATGCCAGTTTCCACGAACGTGGCTCTAATTATCAATTGACTGTAGTCAGCCAAACAAATTGACAGAGGCCACTTGCATAAGTGGCCAAAGCGTTGGAATCTTACATATTGACAATTCCGCCAAACACCCAGAATAATTTTATTGACAATGATAACGGCCGCGGAAGTCTTTATTTACATGCCTCTAATTAGTTTGTATTATTGTATTTTGATGATAATAGCATTATGAATCAAAATAACGTTCAGTATAAAAATATGCAATTCCAATCACCTAAAAACACTGCTCAACATAAGCTACCAGTAACCTAATTAGTTCTCCGCCCCACCTAATAACTAAACAAAACACATTAATCTTGACGACATTGATTGCATGTAATATGCTCAAAGATGAATAAAGCATCAATCAATCAAGAGGCTTGAATGTAATCAGTCTGGTGATATATAGACTGTAAGATATTTGTCCTGTTTTTAACACTGGCGATTGACTTCACTGTTTTTCTAATGCAACACCATTGCTGTAACTCAAATGCACCTGATGATCAAGTCTTATTATTTATCAACCAGGGCTGCTACATAAATGAAATATTTCGACAAATGCTTGCCTTCCAACCAAATAGTTTGTTGACACAACAAATGTACTAATACACTTAAGTTCCACTTATCGGTACATATAAACTGTAAGGCAATATTTTATGGATATGCAAATTCTGTAACACTACTGAACAGATTCAGCAGCGTGAATTCAACTAAGTATAGAACTCTGCAAAATAAGTAGTTTTTGTGTCTCTTGTACTGAAGTGTCCGGAACTGCTATATCGACCGACCAACCTCTTAAGTAACACACAATGTTTAACAATTACCTCTGTATCCAGTGTATATATAAAAACAACAAAACAACTTCACTTCTCGTTCCCGCCACGACAATCAAATCAAAACAGGTGCCAAAGTAATTTACAATCGATAATACAACGAACTCGTTGCGATAAATCGTCGATAGCACATGCTAGTGATTGCAAAACAATCGACTCCGCTGACTCGGGATTTCTGATGTTCAAATGTTTATAATTCTATGGGACCAAACTGCGTGGCCATCAGTCCGTACTCGGGATTTCTGGTAGAAAAAAAAAAAAATAATAATAATAATAATCCGTGGAAGCTGTTACCGGATCCCATATACGCAAATGATATAGAAATTATACACTGAATAGGAGAAGTGTCTCGCACAAGGACAGACTCTCCTCAGTGATTTTTATAATAAACATACGCAGCCATACGTCCTGTAGCTAACATCATCATCATAACATTTTTATGACAAACTCAATCGGTCAAATATATTTGACGTTCACACATTTGGTACCAACTCTGGTGCCAACATTGGCCAATATTTTTTCGGCAGCGCCCACACATTAGATCCTATACAGAGCTTTAATTAGATCCAATATTAGGGGCCCTCACACGGAAACTGGTAACCGCGCCTGTCTCATATATCCTACACACCAGGTCAAATAGTTCTGTCACGGTTGGCTGCCCCAGAGACTTTAGTAGCTCTGAGGGTATGTCGCCGGCCGCGGTGGCCGAGGGGACTCAGGTGCTCCAGTCACGGTCTGCACGGCCACTACAGTGAGGGTTCGAATCTCCCCTCGGGCATGGATATTTGTGCCGTCCTTAGTATTAGCAGTTTGTAAGTTTAGGGACTGATGACCCCGTAGTTAAGTCCCATAAGCTATACAAACATTTGAACATTTTGAGGGTATGTCATCTACTCCTGGGGCCTTGTTCCGACCTATGTCTTTCAGGGCTCTGTCAAATTCATCTCTCAGTATAGTATCTCCTATTTCATCTTGATCTACTTCCTCTTCCCTTCCTAGAACATCGTCTCTAAGTTCATTTCCTTTGTAGAGCTGCTCTATGTACTCTTTCCACCTTTCAGCTTTCCCTTCTTTGCTGAGAACTGGTTTCCCATCTGAGTTCTTGATATTCGTAGACTTGCTTTCCTTGTCCCCAAATGTCTCTTTCATTTTCCTGTAGGCGGTGTCTACTTTTTCCCATCTTATACTTTCTTCTACAGATTTGCATTTGGCTTCTAGCCACTCCTGCTTAGTCATTTTGCACCTCCTGTCTATCTCATTTCTTAGTCACCTGTACTCCATTTTGTCTGTTTCATTTACTGCATTTTTATATTTTCTCCTTTCATCAATTAAATTCAGTATTTCCTGTGATATCCAAGGATTTTTTCTAGGTCTTGCCTTTCTACCTATTTTGTCCTCTGCTGCCTTCACTATTTCATCTCTCAATGCTACCCATTCCTCTTCTACTGTTTTATTTCTCCCTGTTTCTGTCAATGGTTACCTAAATCTCCCTCTGAAATTCTCCAGTACTTCACATACCTTTAATTTATCTAGGTCCCATCTCCTTATTTTCCTACCTTTCTGCTGTTTTTTCAGTTCCCGCCTACAGTTCAGGACTAACAAGTTATGGTCAGAGTCTATATTTGTGTCATCTCTGCTACAAATCAACACAAGTTCATGCGAATATAAAATAATATTCCTGTAATCCTCAGCAAAGCCGAATTCCATGCCCAGTGGAATGCAGAAGGTGAAACGTCCAGCAGAGTCAACAAATTGTTTTAGTTCTTCTTTCTCCCCCCCCCCACCCTGCTTTTTGCAATACTTTACCTTCGCTTGGTGTGAATGAGGCATAACCCTTCATTCGCGTTACAATTCCAGGATTGCATACAGAAGCTGGTTATTCAAACAACATTGAATTTCAGAAAACAAGTGAAGCATTCAATTTTTGTTTAAATAAATATCAGTAGCCACGTCTGATCCATCCGCCTTTAGTAGACGTCCGTGAATATAAAGATGGCTCTCACAAGGCAATAGGTATGAGTTTTTGCTGTTCATCACTATCAATATCTTATCATTGAGAGTGAAAATTGGTTGACCGTACGGTTAGTATCTATGATATTCAAATCAGCTGCCAGAGTGACGTGAATACTCTGTCACACTCAGTAAATAAGACATTGTCTTCCTTATAAGTAATAGAAATTTTGAATGAGAGTTCATGGAGAGCGATGTTGGTATTTATAGCACACTATAGCCCAGTCTCAATAGTAGTTCTCGATTTATGGAGTCAACACTTTTTTTTACATCAATCTTCCTCTTCTATTTAATCTGCTTCACTTGTCTCTTCATTTGACTCTTTTTCTTTTTATATTTTCTATTTGTAAACACAGTCATCTCATCATGCATTAGTTGTTGTCTGTAGACAATTACCATCTCGCTCTTCTTAAATGCACTCTCACAGTTATTTCCTACCCATCGAAAGCTACTAGAGTCCCATCCTGATCTTTAAAAGATATACTTAACTCTTTAATGAGTTGTACAACAACTGGCATGTAAATAGGTGAATTTGTTAATTCCGCAATCTTATATCCAGATGGGACTGCAGGCCAGAACTGATGTAATGTGTGAGTAGGAGCGCCGTTGTGGAAGGACCCAGCTGAAATGTTGCAATCGATGCATAGCACATTAATGTTCTGAATATTCACACCATGCTCAGCTAGCGTTGAAGTTTCCTTGTCAATATACATATTCTCAAATTCAATACATATTCTCAACATTAGTGCCCCAGTGAAAAATCAACAGCTACATTACACCACATTTTACATCGTTTGCAAGGTTTATGGTAAGAGATTCTCAGTTCTATGTCTATCATCCTCGGGTGCATTATCATTGGCAAACTTGGTGGTGTTCTACTCAGTCTCCCTTAGCAAGTATGAAAATATATAAATTAAAAACACAATTTTGTGTGTGTTCTACAAGTTTATTTTTGCTTACTTAACCGGTTTTCGGCTTATTAGGCCATCTTCAGAGTATTTACTGCTAGCGTAAATTGAATCGTACTCAACGAGCTAGAATTCTAGCTCGTTGATCGTACTACAGTACTGCCAAAGTAGAGATGGGCAAGAAATCACGTACTCGTGAAAAATCACGGTGATTGAAAATTCACTGTATTCACGGTCGCGGCGATCTGGAATCCGACCGTGATTTCAGTCACGGTCACTGTTGGGTAGCGACGAGCAGGAATAGCAGCGAACAGCAGTACAAACTACAAAGAGCCATCTGGTGGCCGAAATGAGTACTAAAAGCACCAGCGAATAATAATAATAATAATAATAATAATTTTATTGTCATTCAGCCATAACAGCAATAGACAAAGTCATACAATTATTACATACAACTGAAATTCAAGAGAAACAGTTTTGCTTATAGGAGACAAAGACATATATATATATATATATATATATATATATATATATATATATATATATATATATATATATATATATTACAGTTTAGCTAATAGGAGACAAAGTCACACATAAATTAAGTACAATTGATAATTCAACAGAAACAGTTTTGCTAATAGTATTACAGTGTCATATTACAGTTGAGATATTCATTTACTTCATAGAATGGATGGGCAACTAGCCAGTCATACAGTGTTTGTTTGTATGCCTGTTCAGGTAACTCTTGTACAGATTGTGGAAGTTTGTTAAATAATTTGTGTCCCGTGAGTTCATAACTATTAATAGTTTTCGACAGTCTGTGGTATGGGGTATAAATACATCTGGTCCGTCTGGTGTTGTAGCCATGGACGTTTTCTCTACGTTTTGTCTCCGGTAACTTCTTTTTTGTGTAAAGTAAAACATAGTATATGTAGAGGTTTATTACAGTCATGATTTTTAGTTCACGGAACAGAGGTTTACAGTGTGCCTTATATGTAGCACCAGAAATTACCCTCATAGCTTTCTTCTGCAGTATGAGGATGTCATGCACAGAACTTGAGTTTCCCCATAAAATGATGCCATATGTTAGTATGCTTTGGAAGAAAGAAAAATAGGATGTTCTAACATACTTTTCAGGTACACAGTTCATAAGTTGCCTTAACAAATAGATCACTCTTGATAACTTACCACTTATATATTCTATATGTTGAGCCCAAGACAATTTATTATCCAAATATACACCCAAAAACTTAACGTAGGTTGGATTGTCTGAGGGAAGCTTGTCTTTTAAACTAACAACCATTTGTTGTGTTTTGTCATTATTAAGTAGGAAGCCATTTGCCTTAAACCAATAGGATGCTTGTTCCATTGTCTGTGCAACACAGGTTTTGAGGTTACTGAACTCATTGCTACAGTGGAGAAAAGTTGTATCGTCTGCGTATAAAACGGTAGGAGACTTGATAAATGATGGCAGATCATTGATCATAATTAGGAACAGAAATGGGCCTAATACAGATCCTTGTGGAACACCTATCTTTACTTGTTGCATACTAGACATTTCTTTTCCGACACAAACTACCTGCTTTCGGTTCTGTAGGTATGATTCTAATAATTTAAGACTGTTACCTCTAATGCAATATAATTCCATTTTTTCTAAGAGTGCTTTATGCTCTACACAGTCGAATGCTTTACTTAAGTCACAAAAGGTGACCTGAGCGAAGCCCTTATTCTCAAGAACTTGATGAAAGTATTTGACTACTGAGTCTATAGCGTCAAGAGTTGACAGGTTTTTTCTAAAACCATACTGTGACTTGCTAATTATTTCTGCATTTTCAAAATAAGCACATAATTGTTGATAGATTACACATTCAAATACTTTAGAAAGAGCTGGGACTATGGAAATTGGCCTGTAACTAGAAGGGGAGTCAACATCTCCTTTTTTGTATATCGGAACTACTCTGGATACTTTCAGCTCATCCAGAAAATATCCTACAGTTATACACTTGTTTACACAGTATGTTAAAGGGTACACAATACTATCTATTACTTTCCTTAAAATAGTGCAAGAAATGTCATATATATCTACACTGTCAGATGATTTAAGCTGTTTTACTATTCTTAGGACATGACTAGGAGACACCTCAGAAAAGGAAAACATACTTGTATTTGCTGGTGGTTTAGAGATATTTTCTGAAAGGATCTGTGATGAGGTTATATTAGGTTTGATGATTGCACTTCCTACTTCTTGTACAGATTTAATAAAAAAATCATTGAATTTCTGGGGACTTACATTAATTATCCTGTTTCTTTCATGTTTAGCTACACTGTTAATTAGTTTCCATGCAGCTTTACACTTATTGGTGGAATTCTGAATGGTACTGAAATTGTGTGCTTTCTTGGCTTCTGCAATTGCTTTTTTATACTCATTTCTAGTTTTAACATAGGCTGATCTGGCATGGTCAGTCTTCAGATTTTTATATATATTGTGCAGGAGCATAACTTGGTTTTTAAGATTTGTTAATTGTATGGTGTACCATGGATTTTGCTTATTTTTACCCTTACTGCTATGGTCTTTGTTAGTTATTTTACATTTCTTTGTGGGAATACAGTCATTAAATTGTGTTATAAATGCTTTAAAAAACCTTTCAAATATTAGCTTTGGTGGCAAATCATTACATAAACTACAATGTGTGACACTGTATTGACCAAACCAATCTCTGTTTGTAAGGGACTGACAAAATCTGACAATTTTGTCATCTGTGACAGGTCTGGTGATCACCACCTTTGGGACATACATTTCAATATTACTCTTATCAGCACAAAATCTATTGACATAATTTAAAGATACAGGATCATGATCAGAGAATGGGAATACTGTTACTTCGCATGATGATTCTGTAGTTTCAAAATTTACAAATATATTATCAAGACAAGCTTCATCTCTTGTGGGTCTACTGTTGATAAAGTGTAAATTGTACTGTCTTAAAATATTTTTGAGCTCAGTGACACTATGTTTGGTTGTTGTTACATCAAAATCTGCATTCAGGTCACCACCTATTACTACATCATAATGTGACCACTTTTTCTCACTAAATATCTCTAGCAGCATGTCCAGTTTTTCTAGAAATACATTAGTGATACCCTTAGGTGACTGGTACAAGGATATTACTATTAACCTAAACTTGTCAATAACTACTCCAGTAACCTCAAAATTCTTTTTGTCACATAAATAATCTAGATCCAACTTCAAACAACTGAGTGACAGGTTAATGTAGATTGCCACACCACCTCTAATATACAATTTTCTACTGTAATCATTTGCTAGATTATAGTTATCAAATTTAACTACAGAAAGTTCACTATCTCCAGCCCAGTGTTCACTCAAACAAAAAATATCAATGTTATTATTCAACCCAAAAGTGTTTACAATGAATTCTTTATCTTTTAGCCCTTGAATATTCAAATAGCAAATTTTAAGATCAAAATGGTCTTTTACTTTAGAATGAACATTTGGACTAGAGATCCTGGTAACATTTACACTGCTTATTTCATGGGCCTCTTCACCTTGCTGCGTTCCACTAAAAAATCATTTAGTCGGAGAGGAGGCACTGTTTTCCGCTTACCCATAACACTTATTTCTTCCTCTGCTGGAGTTTTCTTCCTTCCTTTTGGTGACAATGCAGCTACTGTTGCCTCAGCTGTTTCATCTTCTAGTGCTGGTTGTGATGACTCCACTGGTGACAGTGATGCTTCAAGTGGTATAGGCAGGGATGTATCTTCACCATGTGCTGTTGGTGCATACTTTTCTGTTGTCATTGGCAGCGAGCCAATTGCAGGAAGTGCAATTTTTTTGTCAGTGTTAACACTTGCTGTTTTAATTGCTTGCAAAATTTCTTTGGCCAACACTATCTTGCCTAGCTTGTTTCTGTGGAGCCCATGTCTTGTAAAATGTTCTCTGATAGAACTGCTTGCCTCAATAAAAGTTGCGTGTAGAAAACTGTTACAAATCTTTTGCAGTTTTCTGTTTGTTGCGACAATTTCCCTATTTACACATGAGTTTTCTAATAAGTCGTGTCTGTGGGGAATGCTTACGAAAAATACATTCGCTTGTGGCATTTTTATTAGTGATTCTCTAAATGCTCTTATAGCCAGGCTACTCTCGTTTTTATATACATCGTTGCCTCCACCAATTATGACACAGTTCACGCCACTTTTTACTGTAGTTTCACAGTTTTTCAATACTTCCTGCAAAGGAGCTCCAGGCTTTGAAATTCCTGTGACGTAATATTCTGACTGTATGTCGTGCATTATTTTTTATTCCTGTAGTGGAGACTATGGTAATTAGAACATAAATCAAATAATATATGAGATAAAATTTACAGTACCGGTAGGCCTGAGTTAATGTTTACATTTTTCCAATTCTATCATTTTTGTTTGTAACTCAGAACTGTCCCACTCCTTCAGGCTTGCAATTTATGTAGCATATTGTAGGGATAGTATGGAGAAACGTAACCTTAGTAGTACCTACTATGAAATTTCACTAAAATAGGAACATTCATGAGCTACAGACGTCAAAAATATAAAAATACTAGCTGAACCCCCTCTGCTTCACATGCGTAGGTTGTTTGGTCTGCAGCAGTTGTTTCTTTTTAATCCTGATCAAGAATCCATATATTAAGTTTCGTAGTTATAGCTTGAAATTTGAGTTAACAGCACCATATTTCTGAAAATCAATTTTTTGCATCCTGTATTTCATCCCCTTATTAGTCTAATATCCAAAAATACCGAAACACGTGTGTTTTAAATTCGAACCGCGAATCCAAATCCGAAAATTTGTAGTTCTAACTTCAAAATCGCCAAAATAGCAACATATTTCCGAAAAACACCCCCTCTCCAATTTAACCCCGTTGATGGTTGAATTTCCAACAATACCGAAACACGTATTTTTTAACGTCTAACCAACTATACAAATATCAATTTTTGCAGCTCTAGCTTCAAAACTGTATCAATAGCAACGTGTTTTCAAAAAGAATGTTTGATCCTCTATTTAACCCTCTTACTTGTTGAATTTCCAAAAATACTAAAAATCATGGATTTTTAATCGTGACCAAGATTCCATATCCGAAGTTTCGTAGTTGTAGCTTAAAATTTGAGTTAACAGCAAACCAATTTTTTGCGTCACCTATTTTACCCCTTATTTGTCGAATTTCAAAAAATGCCGAAACACGTGTCTTTTAAATTCGAATCCTGAATTAAAATCCGAAATTTTGTAGTTCTAGCTTCAAAATTGCCTAAATAGCTACGTATTTTTAAAAAAACTTTTCATCCCCTATTTCACCCCCTTACGGACGGAATATCGAAAAATCGCTTCTTAAATGACGCCTACAGAGTAGTATCAACACCCTCCACAAACTTCAAGTTTCTATCTTCAGTGGTTTGGTCTGGGCGATGATGAGTCAGTCAATCGGGACACTTCCTTTTATATATAGAGATAGCAGAAGATTAGACAGCAACAGCTGACAGCATTAAGCTTTTGCTTTCTGCCGCAGGGAAGCGCTACTGCAGACTAGTCACGGGCATAACATGCCCCGCCTCCTTCTGCCCTTGTGGAGGGGATGTGGCAGTACTGTAGTGATTCAATTTACGTGAGGGGCATCAGTCGCGGTCTGCACGGCCACTACGGTCGGGGGTTCGAATCCCCCCTTGGGCATGGATATTTGTGCCGTCCTAGAAGTTCATAAGTAATTTGTAAGTTTAGGGACTGATGACCCCATAGTTAAGTCCCATAAGCTTAACAAACATTTGAACATTTTGATTTGAAAGATTTTTAAATAAATTTTAATAATAAGTATTTTTACGAACGGAGTGGGTACAAAGTTTTGTAAAATCTGGGTAGATAATGAAATTAGCCGCGCGGAAATAACCGTGCACTCTAAGGAACCTTACTGCGAATTACGCAGCTGCTCCCCGTTGGAGGTTCGAGTCCTCCTTGGGCACGTGTGTCGGCCTTGGCATAAGTTAGTTTAAGTAGTTTGTAAGTCTAGGGACTGATGACCGCTGCAATTTAGTCCCATATCTTTATGATTAGGGATTTGTATAAAATGAAATCTGTTAGTGGAGGAGTTGTATAAAGTGTATTTACGTTTATTCAACTCCTTGTCTGGCGTTCAGTTTGACGAGTTATAGAAAGATATCAGTGATTTCGTTTTTGAACAGCTGGAGATAACAGGTAAGACATACGCAAGGAAATTGCTAGAATTGGTACAGTATTTTGTTAAGTTTATATACTCTGTTCTGGCCACAATAAAAAGATAAGTAGGCCTACCTATAATATCATTCAAGAAAATTTTCACATCATCCTCAAGCCATGATTCACAGCTCCACAATGCCGCTAAACCCTAAATTCACACAGATCCAGTAAGAAACAGGAAGAAGTTATAAGGAACTGTCAAAGAAGTAGAAAAATGTAAGCAACGAGCTGTTCAAGCCCATTACGTGCAACATTGAGGAAGCGTCAAAAATTATGTTGGCTTGGTTATGTGGTCATGGTGTTGGATTACGGGACTGCATATCCGTGTTCAACGCTCCGTCATGCTGTATACTTTCATTTTTATTTTTTTCACAAATTATCAACTGTCAGTCTAGTCTTTGACATGTCTGTTAATTGTATTCAGATCCATGTCTGCGTTGTAGTGGCTTCTGAATGGCATCCGCAAACGTTTATGACGAGACGACAGCCGAATTCTCCGATGGAAAACACGCCTGATCGTGCACAACATTTGTGACACCACGTGCGTCATAGGATACGAATCACTTATTGGCGCACTTAACTCGTACGCCCGGTGAGTGTGCGAGATGTTTCCATGTCCGATTTATGTTTTCGTATGAATGTGATCACGCCCAAAGAAAGGATGAAAACATAACAGTTTGTCACTTGAACGCAACTGTTTCACAATCACACACTTTTCCATGTGCTCTTGTAAGGTTCCTACATTTAATATTCTATGTAAATTTTATGTATTTTGGCAATGTTAGTATATTTTATAGTTTGATTGCATGTAAATTTCTCAGCATATCTTTATACCCTACATGTTTAGAGAACTATTATAGCTGGGCGCAGAGATTGTAGCGAGTCGGAAAGTCAGTCTGTCTGTGGCAGGTATTCTGTAAGCGAAGAGGTAAGTATGGGCCAGCGAAAGAGAGCGTAAGAAATTTTGTAATGGCAAGTTAAATATCAAATGAAAGCGTGGTTTAGCCTCATTTTGTCTTTGTTAAAGTTATGCCAGAAGGAAGTGCGCCCTCATGCGTGAATATCAAAAGATCCTAGGTAATCCTCAGCTACCACTGCTAAATGATGTAGCCCACGCCGAACGGGGAAGGCTAAGATCAAGACATCCTCCCATTGTTACAGCCAAAGTACCTATCGGAAAGCAAGTTCGACGTCCTCCAGTCAAGGAATGAACAGTGGCGACAAAACTGGCCTGCACAGTGCCGAAGCCTGCCCTGCATCGAGGAGAAGCCATCAGGGTTCCACCAGCCCCGCGCCGTGTGGACAACCATCGACCGAATCCGCACCGGACATGCAAGATGTGCAGACGCTCTCCACAAATGGGGGAAAAATCCACTCCCCAGAATGTGACTGGCGCGGAGAGGCAAACTGTGCAGCATATTGTGAAGGAGTGCAGAAAACGCACAAGCTGTGGAACATTCAATGACTTTTTATATGGGGCTATTAATTCTGTAAAATATATAAAAAAATCTGGACGTCTGCTTATAAATCAATAATGTCGAAAATTGTTACGTAATCTAAGGGTAAACATTTGTAATTTGTAATCTATAACACATGCGACATTGTTATGTTTCAATCTGTCAAACGCTAAATAAATAAATATGCTCAAATTTTCTATTGATAATGTTTGTTGTAAATTGTTGAAAATAACTCTCAATTTTATTATTTAACTTCTTTTGTAAGTGTAAAATTTTCCTTAAAAGTCAATAAAGGTCCCTTAGTTAAAAATAAAGATGTAACAGTCTACATAATTCACGTAGTTAGCTTCCCCTTTCCTCTGCATTTTTCTTTTCTTTTTTTTTTTTTTTCTTTCTTTTTTTTTAAAAATCTTGATCCAATGTTGAGTCAGCATACTTTACATTGGGCCACACTGCCCTTTCCATACATGATTTATTTATTTATAAATTTACCTGCTGCCGCTGCCTTTGCTGCTGTTGTTCCTATGTCGCTGTAATTCTTACGTCGGGATTGAATGCGTTATCCAACTTGGAGGTAAGTACAAAAACAAGGCCATAAAATTCGACAAAAAACAGAAATCACTCTCGCGTTCTGCTACTTACCTCGTTCTCGACTAATTAAATCTAGCTTTCTTACATTTCAAAGCAGCTGTCAGGTTGCAATGTAAAAGATACCCATTTTTGTTCAACTTTTATTCAAAGTAAATATTCAATTTTTATTCAATCCCACTTATAACAGATGCCTTTCACGGCGTCAAAACATATATTTTAACGTTTTTGAAGTTTGACATGTTCACCATCGATTTCTGCATATATCCAAGCTAATGAGAACATGTCCTTGAATTTAGGAGAACGAAGTTGATTATGTTTATTATTTAAAATAATCATTTCTGCGAGAGCTATTTTTTGCTGTCACTATACTTGCACATGAATTGAGTATAATATGATAATTTCCAAGGATACAAAAAGAGAGTGCGCCTCGGTTGCACAGTGGTAGAGTGCCAGACTACAAATCCAAAGGTCGCGGGTTCTCGATCCCCGCCAGGTCATAGGATTTTTATCTGTCACTTTCCACTTCTTTCACCTCTGGCAGTATTGCTCATGTGAAAAATACCGAGTAGCACAGTGGTTCCGAACCCACGTTAAACCGTAGGTCCCCCTATAACTGGCTGGGTAAATCAGTTCGAAGGTCGGAGGAAGGCAACGGCATACCACCTCCAAACAGGACCATGCCTAGCAAAGCACTGTGGTGTTCAAACCAATCTTCGGATTGTTGACTGCTTTACCTTACAAAAAGAGAACGGAGATGTCAATGGCCAAACGGACTGTTGACAATTTTGTGAGAAACAACAAGTAAAAATACTTGAACACAGACCTGCAATATGTCAGTCCACCACCGTCGCCAGAGAACCACGGCTCTGGCGCTATGCTCCATGTCCCATATCTAGCACTTCGGCCGTTAACTGTTTGTTTTCCTTTTGTATGTCACAGTTCCATACAGCTTCCTGGTTTTGTGCTTGATCTGTGTTCACTTTTTGGTGGGCTGTGTCCTCTTACCACATCTGACGGGGTGCGACGGGGAGTGCCCCTTAGTATTATGTTGTTTTTTTTTTTAAACTTTTGCAGAACGAATCAAAAGTAACATTTAGTTACATTAATAACCACAGACAGAATTATTTTCTGACATATAATCAGAGATTAGTCCCTTTTATAAATTCGAGTGCAAAGAATAAAACAGGACTCGTCCGGGATTTGAACCCGGGACCTCTCGCAACCGAAGCGAGAATCATACCCCGCTTTTTTTTTTTTTTAACAAAAACTTTATTTACTAAATGTGTTTACAAATAGTTGTAATTTTGTGAAACAAGTTTTCTTACAAAAAGTGAACGAACGGATCGTTGAGGATTTCTCTTCTTGCACGGAGGATGTGTTGTCGAAAGTCGCTCACAGATCCACCTCCCGCAAGGGCGTAGTTGATGAACGAATATATGAACCAAGTTAGAGTTCTGGTCTTGGACACTGGGAAAGCCTTTACATCCATGTACACCAGTTTCTTCGTGTTGATGTCGTTGACACTCAGAGACAGCAATCCTGCCGATTTAAACTTGATCCATTTCCACAGATCCGCTATTTTGGAGCAGCCTACTACACGGTGGATGGCAGTATCGACCAATCCGCAGTGCTGGCAATACGGGTGCCCGGATACCCCTAGACCAACGAGCCGACATATGCAAAAACTTGTCTCTCTTCCTCCTAAAGATAATCCCGCACAGACACGATTGTTTTGGTTTTTTCCCCGGCGGGTGCCTGCGTGCGGCCGTCTCATTTTCCAGACACGTCAGCACGGCGTGCAGTGCCCCAGTATTGAACAGATCCCACGAGGCCTTCACGTGAACTCTAGCGATCTACATTAACGACAGCCCTACTGCTCACAGTTTTAATGCAGAACCTGATTTCCAGATTCCGCTTATAAAGACAATGCAGTGCTTAACGTTACATTTACGGGAAACACACACTCAATGGCTAACCGGTTTTACCCATATTCCTCACAGTTATTGTAGATACTTAGCTATAATGCATGCTGCGCTGTTATTATGTTGTTCTTAAACGTTACCGATTAATCGAAGTTAATCTACATCTACATACATACTCCGCAATTCACCATAAGGTGTGTGGCGGAGGGTACACTGTATCAATACTAGGCATTTCCTTTCCTATTCCACTCCCCAATAGAACGAGGAAAAAAGAATGCTTATATGCCTCCGTACGAGCCCTAATTTCTCTTATCTTGTCTTTGTGATCACCACGCGAAATGTAAGTAGGTGGCAGCAAGATCGTACTACACTCAGCTTCAAATTACGGCCCTCTAAATTTCGTCAACAGAAATTCACGAAAAGAACGTCGTCTTTCTTTCAGCGATCCCCAATTGAGTTGCCGGAGCATTTCCGTGACACTCGCGCATTGGTCGAACCTACCAGTAACAAACCTAGCTCCTCGCCTCTGAACTGACTCTATGTCTTCCTTTAAACTGATCTGCTGTGGGTCCCAAACACTTGAGCAATACTCAAGACGTGGTAGTACATGCGTTTTATACGCGGTTTCCTTTACAGATGAAGTACACCTTCTCAAAATTCTCCCAATAAACCGAAGTCGGCTGTCCGCCTTACTCACGACTGTCCTTACATGCTCGTTCCATTTCATATCGCTCTGCAATGTTACTCCTAGATATTTGAACGATGTGACTGCATCAAGAAGCTCACTACTAATGTTAAAGACGACACCCTCCCATACACCACAGCATCATCAGAAAAAAAGTCAGATCATCATAATTCAGTTTTGCAGCATTGACACTGACTTTGTTCAGAGAGTGTGCTTCGCAGGGAGAGAAAATGGGATTTCATGATTTATACAATTTATGAGATATTTAATTATCTGGATATCGAACTCAGTCTCGAATCTTCTGGGTAAATGGAGTTCAATTACGTTATTAAAATGTACTCTAACCTTACCTTTTTCAAGAATATGTTCTATAAATGAAATTGTAACAAAACAAAGAATATTTATACAAAATAACTTAATGTGAAACTTAAATGAATCAATCAGTTTTAGTACTTTTAGTAATTTTTTACGAACCTTCGGAATACCAGACCTGTGTACAAGTTCTCAAACAGTGACATCAGCACATCGGCCTAAAGCGGTAGACACATGGCTGCCCTGTTTGCAATCGAGACCAGTCATTTTTTTCCCATCTAATAATCTTCGCCCACCCATAAGATGATTCTTCAGACAGTCGCTGAACATCCTTTCGAAACAACGGTAAAACTTATCTATGCAGTGCTCATGCAACGAACGAGCGTCCTGAGCTGCTACTAAGTTTTCAATAACAACTCGATCACTCGTGGTGTTGAAATGAAGCAATCTGCAACGCATCAGATAAAAGCAACACTTGTCCATTGTACGAATAGGAAGGGCAACACCTGCCTCCAATAGACGCTCAGCATGCAACAGACATGCAGGGCACACTATTCGAAACAAGTACCGATATAGGCACGTACTAGTGGACTCCCGATTCCACAAAGAATGGAGTTCCCATGTATACAACTCCTTGAGAAGCATATGTTGTTGTTTTGGTCTTCAGTCTGGAGACTGGTTTCGTGCAGCTTTCCACCCTACTCTACTGAGCAAGCCTTTTCCTGTCCTCATAAGAACGGCAACCAACATCTGGTTGAACCTGCTTACTGTATTCGTCTCTTTGTGTGCCACCGAGCGAGGTGGCGCAGTGGTAACGCACTGGACTCGCATTCGGTAGGATGGTGGTTCAAATCCACATCCGGCCATCCAGATTTAGGTTTTCCGTGATTTCCCTAGATCACTCCAGGCAAATGCTGGGGTGGTTCCTTTGAAAGAGCACGGCCGTTTTTCTTACCCAAATATTCCGAGCGTGAGCTTCGTCTCTAATAACCACGCTGTTGACGAGACGTTAAACTCCAAGCTTCCTTCCTTCTTTGTCTACCTGAAATGTAACACTTTAAAAGGGAAGGAGACAAATAAAATGAAATGAAATAATGAAAACTTGGAATAGAGTGAGCTGAAACTTTCTATAAAAGCAGAATCTAACGTTATATTCACGTACTGCACGCACAAGAAAGCTTTAGTTAAAACAGAACAAAATTCTGAATACGTGGATGCAAACTGCAAACGCGAAATGTTTAACTGAAATTTTGAAAAGCTGAAATTGGAACTGAATTTAGGCGTAGCAGTACAAAAAATAAGAATAAACTCATTTTTAAAACAATACATTACCTACGTGCTGTCGCTGCATTAAAGTATTTGAAAGTAGGTACCAATGCAAAAGCTTTTAAGTTCTGAAAGCAAAAATTTAATGCTTATACTAAAAAACGAAAAAGCATGCAGTGCAGCACAATTCTAAAGATTGTAATATATGGGCGATGACGGAGAAAAGCAACTGTTGGAGTGTAGATTACCGATTTATTTACCATTATTCACGGCTACCTCAGAAACACAAATCCTGACAAAATTTAATAAACCAGCAATCTCAGATATGCGTGAAATAAGGTGAAAGAAATTTTTATATTCCTAAATGGAATCAGTGTTAGCACAAATCATACCTCCAACAATTGTTTTTGTTCCGATCCAAGGAGATCGGCATTTGGTTGAAATCAAATTGCTCGAATTACTTAAAAAACGCTGAATTATGAGAAGAACAAGGTGTTAAATAAATCATGTACGCGACACTAAGAAGTTGACTTTGAATCACGATTATTATTCATTCAAGCAGACAGACACATCGTTTAAAATATCCCGGAATGTGCCCTACATAAAAATCTAACAGTCAGGCCAAGATGGCAAACACGTCCTATCATGACAAGGAACAGGGCCGTAGCCAAGGAGGGGAGGGGAAGAAGGGTATCAATCTCCCCCTTCTCCGACATTATGTTGTAATGCTTTACAAGTTACAATATATGTCAAAATTTACAGTTTTTTTCTGTTCCCTTCCCCGTCCCCTAAATTCTGACTACGGCCCTGACAACGACCAAAACGAGAGAGCAATCTTTCTGTCCGCACTCCAGGCGCCAGCTCAGACAATCAACCACAATGTCACATTTACTTTTTATCAGAATCCTTAATTTCAAAATGTTCAGATACTTGTATCTCTGGGGCCTACAATTACAAAATACTTCAACTTTTGCTGAGGACAACACATACACCCATACCCCAGGAAGGACTCAAATCTCCGACGGGAAGAAGTCACACACTCTGCAGCAAGGTGCCTTAGATCGCACGGCAAGTCCCTCGCGGCTTCTTAATTTCTCTCTGTTTTCTTGTTAATTCAAATAAGTCTTTGCCTCTGCCGTTTTGAAATTAATTAAATAAGATGTTCTTTACATTTCTTGGCTGTAATTGACCTTATTAATATTTTGTATTGAATTTACTTAATCGTCTTTTTAAATTAATGTTAACCGACACACTTGTCCACAACGCAAAAATCAGGATTCCTTGATGCCTCAAAATGTGTTTTACCAATCGATCCCTTCTTTTAGTCAAGGTATGCCAGATATTCCTCTTCTCCCCATTTCTGAACTGTACCTCCTAATAGTTACGCGTCTTAATTTTCAGCGTTCGTCTGTAGCACTACAATTCAAAAGGCCAAGTAACAAAACTCAGCCGGCCGCGGTGGCCGAGGGGACTGAGGCGCTTCAGTCACGGTCTGCACGGCCACTACGGTCGGGGGTTCGAATACCCCCTCGGGCATGGATATTTGTGCCGTCCTTAGTCTTAGGTAGTTCATAAGTAGTTTGTAAGTTTAGGGACTAATGACCCCGTAGTTAAGTCCCATAGACTATACAAACATTTGAACATTTTTTGAACAAAACTCATCTACCCCTTTTACTGTTTCGTTACCTAATCCATTTCCTTCAGCATCACCTGATTTTCTTCCAATATATTCCATTACCCTTATTGTGCTCTTATGAATTTTAATCTTATACGTTCCTTTCAAGACACTGTCCATTTCTTTCAGTTGCTCATCCAGGTCCTATGCTGTCTCTCACAGTATTACAATGTCTTCGGTAAAACTTAAATGTTTTATTTCATAGTCCGGAACCTCAATCCCTTCTCCAAATTTCTCCTTGCATTCTTTCACATCTTGCTCCATATACAAATTGAATAAGACTTCCCTTTCGTGCCCTTCAACTCTTATAGCTGCTATCTGGTTTCTGTGCGAGTTGTAAATAACCATCCGTTTCCTATACTTTAACCTTGCTCACTTCAGAATTTGAAAGAGTGTATTCCATCCAACACTGACAAAAGCTTTCTCCAGATCCACAAAATCCAGATGTGTAGGTGTGGCCTCTCCTTAATCTATCATAGGTTGTGAACTGAGAATTGCCGTCCGTGTTCGTACATTTCTGTTAAATCCAACATGATTTTCCCTGAGATCGACTTCTACACATAATTCTTCTGCACATAATTCGTCTTAAAACTTGCAACCATGACTTATTAAACTGACGGTTCTGTAATTTTCACTCCTGTCTGCACCCGCTTTCTTTGGAATTGCGATTATTACATTTTTCCTGACGTCTGAGGGCATTTCTCCTGTCTCATATATTTTGCACACCAATTGAAATAGTTTTGTCGAGGCTGGCTCTCCCAGAGACTTCAGTAGTTCTGTGGGAATGTCGTCTGCTGCAGAGGCCTTTTGCCTTTCAATGCTCTGTCAAATTCTTCCCTCGGCATAGTATCTCATACATAATCTCAACTACTTCCTCACCACTTTCTACAATATTGTCCCGAATTTCATTTCCTTTGTAGAGCCCCTCTTCGAATTCTTTCCACCTTTCATCCATGGTGATCCAATTTTCGCTGAACAGTTACTTAAATTGGGTAATTGTGATTTAGAAATTCAAACAGATTACCTCAATGAAGCGATCAAAATTCCTAAAAATTGTGATTCTAATTACGATAGTTTTATTACCACCGTATTCCATGCTACAGAAATCAACGAACAGAATGTTTCGCAATTCTATTCAACGGCGATTCTGTGTCTAACAAATGACGACTGTACTGCAATTAATGAATTTGTCGTTTCCAATTTGTTACCTGGAGAGGCAAACCTTCATCTCAGTTCTGATTCTGTCCAACAAAAGACGTTCAGTTGTTGCCTGTAGAATTCTTGAACTCTTTAAATCCGTCCGGTTTACCACATCATCAGTTGCTTTTAAAGAAAAATGCTATAATTATGTAAATTAGAAATCTTAATGCTAATCAGGGCATAATTAACGGCACAAGATTAGTGGTGACTCACTTAGGCGAGGCCGGCCGCGGTGGCCGAGGGGACTGAGGCGCTCCAGTCAGGGTCTGCACGGCCACTACGGTCGGGGGTTCGAATCCCCCCTCGGGCATGGATATTTGTGCCGTCCTTAGTCTTAGCTAGTTCATAAGTTTAGGGACTGATGACCCCGTAGTTAAGTCCCATAGACTTTACAAACATTTGAACATTTGAACTTAGGCGAGTACATCATCACTGCTAAATTCACTGACTGCGATAAAACTGTGCTAATATCCCGCATTAACCTCACACCTTCTGATCCAACCAAGCCTTTCCAAATGATAAGAATACAATGCCCAAAAAGTAGCCTTCGCTATGACCACAAATGAAGCACACGGTCAGACGCTTCAAAGGGCAGGATTTTAGGCCTGTTTATCAGAACCTGTTTTTACACATGGACAGTTATACGTGACTTTTTCAAGAGTTTGCTCTTTCAGTGATATTTATGTCTGTGCTAAAGACACATACAGTCAAAACGTACACGCTGTTCCCATTATAACTACTAACATTGTTTTCAAAATGTTCAAATGTTTGTATAGCTTATGGGTCTTAATTACGGGGTCATCAGTCCCTAAACTTACAAACTACTCATGAACTAACTAAGGCTAAGGACGGCACAAATATCTATGCCCAAGGGGGGATTCGAACCCCCCACCGTAGTGGCCGTGCTGACGTGACTGGAGCGCCTCAGTCCCCTCGGCCACCGCGGCCGGCCATTGTTTTCAAAGAAATTATGTAAAATAAACAAGTTAAGAAAATAAACATGAAAAAGTCAATATCTGATTTTTTATATGTTTCCAAATTAATCATATTGTATTTAATTATATAAAGTTTCTTAGAAAGAGACTAATTTTTGTTATTACTATTTAAAGTTTATTATGTTTTACGCATATGTAGTCGCATTTGCATTTTCTGCATTACTATCTTAACCTATCTGTGACTGATCAAGACAGTGGTAACACACTGGATTCGCATTCGGAAGGATGGTGGTTCAAATCCACCTCCGGCCATCCTGATTTAGGTTTTCCGTGATTTCCCTAGATCACTCCAGGGAAATGCCGGGATGGTTTCTTTCAAAGGGCACGGCCGATTTCCTTCTCCATCCTTACCCAAAAATCCGAGCATAAGCTCCGTCTCTAATGACCACGCTGACGTCGGGACGTTAAACCCTAAGATTACTTAGTTACTGATCAAGATAGAGTGCGAATTATTTGCACGGGTAAGCTAGTCTTGTGGTATTAAACTTTACATAAGATTGTACCTCTTAGTAAGTAGAATACGACAGCTTTTAACATTTCTATAGGTGGTCAGTTATAACGCGAATTAAGCCGTGCTACAGGTGGGGACCACGTCTTGGGATAGCCTTTTAGTAATATAATGACTCCACTGCAGTGTTTACTATACTTTACTGTGATAATGATGATCATCCTCGTATCATCATAATCAGTATTATTATTATTATTATTATTATTATTATTATTCCTTTGCAATGAAGCAGCATTCGTTGTAGTGGTACAAGTGTTTCGTGGAAGATTAAGAAGAAAGATACGTCATTCGTACGCAAAACCGGTGATTTTCGATTATCCATTTTCCTTATCGAAGTACCAGTAGAAATACTTTAAAACTGAAAACAGCCTGCTAATAGCAACAAACTAAAAGCTTTGTTGTCGTTATTATGCTTCCGTTAGCAACCACGATTTGGGACACAGCAACGTGCTAGATTAAAAGTAGGAAAAAGTGCGTCGATGGGGAAGTTATTCATTTCGGAAATAGCAAATATACGCAGAAAAAATAATGATTCAATTCCAGTTTCAACATCAATATTCTGAACAATATTAGCACTTTGAGAATGACGTTCACAGTAAAAATAACAAACAGTTTGTTGGTTGGACGAACCCGGAGAATAATTTTCGTAAGAAGTAATGGGTTGCTATTGGAAAAATTAAATACAGAAATTTATGTGCAGTGTTGGTTCAGATTGGAAAGGTCAGCTGAGATATCAGCGAACTGAAAATGTAGTGGACTTCACTGAGCGAACCACGAGTCTCTCTGGAACTTCCGTAAGTGATTTTTCATTTGTACTACCTAATTTTTTTTTCAACTACAGCACTGGTTAAAGCCCTGGTCTTCCTTTATTGAAAGCATGACTTTTCTACAAAAAAATATGACCGTATGACTTGTTCTTGTGACTGGCTGTGACCAAGCGGTCTGACTACATGTTCCGCTCCGCGGAGACAGCAGTGAGGGAAACGTACAGCTGGCCGGCCTTGCAGCGTGGCGTAACTTTCTCTAGACTTGGCCGTCAGAGGGGGCAGCCTACGCACTCCTTCGGTAGCTCAGTTGGTAGAGCGGTGGACTGTAGTGGACTCTCCGGCAGAAATCCATAGGTCGCTGGTTCAAATCCGGCCCGAAGGAAAATTTTGTACCTTTTAAAAACCATGCAATACTTCTGAGTTACTGTTGACAGATAGTAATCAACGTTATGTGGCATTGTACAAAGATGTTGCTAGTCAAATAATAACATTTTACTTTGTTCCACAGTCCCCGTTGCAAATTTCCTCAACTATCAATGACGCGTTTCACGAGTTTTGTGCATCTTCCGGTTTCCTGTAAATAACATGTTTCTGATACATAGACTTTTTTCATATACTCTTGGTTCTATCTAGCACCATTTATAAAATAGGTAAATTAAAAGGAATAAAATGAATCATTTGCCTGAAAAGACGAACTCTGCATTAGCCATAATTAAAATTTTCTAGAATAATGACATTAAGGCGATTAATCGTGCACGTCAGTTTATCGTAAATTACCTGAAATGGCAAGTGAAAACTGTGAGTTAAACAGGGTAACTTTTCATACACAGATAAAAGGGGCAGAACCGCACACAAATATAGTAACTTATGAAACGGACTTACCGCAGCATGACAGAGTTAGGCGCGAGATAAGTACGCGATGACAGCCATGTGGCACATAGGTAAAGAAACATAGGTCTGACAGAGAGCTGGCAAACGGTTACAAGTTCAAATGGGGCCAAGTGATGGCGCTGATAGTAGTAAATATCGAAGAATAGTAGATGCAGCAGAAAATTATTTAAACTAAAGAGCAATAATATGAAAATTTAAAACTTTGTGAAGTAATTGTCTGCATAATAAAAATAAAACCTCCAAAACTTGATACGAAAAGGAATAGCCAGTGTTGATGGCGGAGGGCAGGGGCGCCTCGGCGTAAGCGAAACAAAAAGATAGAAATTATTAAAGAAGAGAGGGGGACTGCCGTATTTAAGAAGAAAACTAAAATGTTGGATTACGAGAAAGATCGATCATAAGGCCGTGATGGTGGGAGATAAAGACAGAGAAAATAAAAAGAGGCCTGCGATTAACTAAGATTGATTAAACTTTGTTTAAACTGCTATCATTATCTGACATTCTGAAACGTACTACATAACAAACAGGCTATGTTGTAAGTGAAAATGTGCATTGGGCATTTATAATATAACCAGTCAACTAAAGAAGTTTTATTATTTGGTAGAATTTCCTTATCTACAACTGTAATTGACCTGTAAGTGCAAAAGAAGATGCCTTTGATCTAAAGTTGAGAAAACTTAAGGTAGTGGGGTTTTCTTATCTTTCAAATCAACAACAGTTACATTGCACTGATCATTTTAGCTTACTTTTTTTACCACTTTAAAAATATTGTTATTTCAAATTCCTCCAATAGGGCCAGTCTTCCCCCCATACGTGCTACGCGTTAGGCTCTGGAGGTATTCAAGAGTGTCCAGTAGCACTGATGCGTTCCGCTGCATAATAATTATTTATTTAAAAAAAAATGTTATTGTCTTGAAAACGAGTTTTGAAAGAATCTTTCAACAGAGACGGTTTATTAATTTTGGAATTACAAAACACTGTTTTGAACCAAGGCAAGTGCAGTTACGTTGTTGATGGCTTTTTCTATTCCTTTCGGCAGCTGAGTATGAATCACAGTGATCAGGTTACCGAATTGCGAAGCAGGACAGTTTTCATTTCCTTGATTACTAGTCACTCAAGACAAACAAGAAGCAAGCATACTTATTGAGTACCTCAAACAATTGCTTTTAAGGAGGTATGGACTTTTACTAATTAATACAACTTCGCACCTTTCGTTACTTCTGGACGTGTTACTCGTCGACATGGAAAATGATATTTGATAGTATGAAGTGAATACTTAAACAAAATAATTTGCTTCATTAGGCGTCCTCCACAGGACTATGGTATAAATGACTTAACTGTACGGCCAAAGGAAAAAGTTAATAATGGATTGCCTCTTAAAATTGTTTATGCTCAGTAAAACGTACGTGCAAGTGGGTGCCCTATTGGATAAATGAATTTCCTACACTAAAATTGTTCGCATATGAGTGCTGATACCACAGCCACATCAACAGCCCCGCACTTTTAACTATCTTACGGAAACAGAATGATGATATCATTATGATGATGACGATGATGATGGAATAGTACTAAGGGAGAAGTATATCTTCTGCAACTATTGAAGTTTTTTATTACCACCAAATGGTAAACTCTCTTGTCATTAATTCGAGCAATTTTAGTCAAACGAAGAATTTCATTGCACACTGGTTGTAATCTAAACGTTTTCACTGTCTACATAGACAATAAAATATTGATATAAATCACGTTGCTAATTCGAGAGGCGTTCCACTGGAAGTATACGTTTAATGTTATACGATTTTTTTTTTAATACCTTCAGTCGCATATTTCCAAATCTTACGTCTGTTGTAGGGAAAGAAGTTGGTACAAACTTAATATTTCAGCAAGGTTCAAATTTCTATAAAGAGATGGTATGTAATATTAGGGGGGAGGAGTGTAAGAAAACTTCTTTAAAAAGTCGCACAGGCGTGTTTTATGGCGTACTTAGGTTTCCTTGCAGTTTTATAATTTTTGAAAATATCTTGAACAAAAAATAATAAAGATATAAATAACACAAAAAAGGAAATGTATAAAAATAGTAATATATATATATATCATTTTATATTCATATTTTATTGTATATTGAAAAAGTTATCGTAACAACTACTAGTGCAGCTCGTCTCCGCTGCTCGCGCATCCGCAGTAGCACTCCCTATTCTGTGGTAGCACTCTCTGTTAAGTATTGTCAGTCGGATGGGAAATAATGAAATATTGACATGTCCGTTTTAAGTTGAATCAGACACTGATTTGAAAAACTTGGTTATTTGCTTATTAAGATCAATTATAATTTGAGAAAATACCATTCCTATATGTTTAAAAATAATTATTTTTGGAAAATTTCGGAGGGGGGGGGGTTTCAACCCCTCTGGGTACGGCCTTGACAACATGCACATCCGTTGAACGGCGGTGCAGCCTATCTAGCAGTCATTTACTATTATTATTAGTATTATAAATATTACTTTAATACTTCCGCACGTATGGTGCAAGTGTTTCTTTCTTCTACGAATATACTCTTAGAGGTTTACTACTTTAAATAAAACGAAGCGGACGCCAACGCCGATAACACAGTGCTATAAACTCGACCAGTCCCTTCACATTTCAGAAACATGTTGTCCCATGTAACACTCGGTGTACGTTTGTCGACGTAGAACAATTTGCAACGTCATACAGAAAAAAAAATCGCGCTACCAGGCTTGGAACAGAGGACCCTCATAACGACAAACATTCACTGTATCAACTACATCACGGAAGTTCAGCGCTGCAGACACCTAAAGATGCGCTTTTCCTTTGCTCCGTAGGACAGGTGTCACATATTATTCCCCATTTACGCACGGCAGCACATAGCACGAATTATATAGAAGTTTCGGTTGATACTCTATCGATATACAACGTTTGGTACCGATCTGAGTGACTGACTTCTGAAGGTTTGGGTGTGGATGCTGACTCATGAGTCCCACAAAACATTAAGCAAAAAATGTTCAAATGTTTGTAAATCTATCGGACCAAACTGCGTGGTCATCAGTCCGTAGCTTACAAGCTACTAGGTAAACTAACCTACGGACAAACACACACACCCATGCCCCAGGGAGGACTCGAACCTCCACGGCCAGCAACCGCGCGCTGCGCAGCGAGACGCTTTAGACCGCTCGGCTACTCCACCGCGGCAAAACATTAAGCACTCTACTATTCTGTTTAATATGTGCCTGTTCTTCGTAAATAATTCATTATGCTTCAGAATTGACATTTTATACGCCGAATCAATAAGAGCAACAATGTTAATTGTGCCAAACATGTTATAGCGTGACCAGACGTCCCGTTTTTGACGGGACTGTCCTTTTTTATCGTTCTGTGTCCCGTTGTCCCGCAAAATATTTAGCGGTACGCCAAATGTCCCGTTTTTTTCGCAGACAACAGAACCTTATCTTTTGTGTGTTTGTGTGTTTTTTTTTTTTTTTTATTTATTCTCACGTCAATTTAGATTCATAACATGGTTTACTTAACTTTCTCCTGGGTCTTGCTTTATCTTACATGCAAAGTTAGAATAAAGAAGTATTATTTTGGGCACGGAATGAGGTGATGTGTGAACAAATTTTTCATTATCGTGCTCTGTGCCAGTAAATTATGCGTGAGGTAGACGATTTTGCTACTACAGTAATTGCAGACAGAACTAACAAGTTTTCGTTGAAGCACTTTGTAGTTACGAATGACAGTCCACTGTTAGATGACAGATGCAACTGACATTATGTCTTTGCACTGTTAAGGACAACAATGAGAAGTAGGTGGTGGTTTGAACACCGTGTTCGGCCAGTTTGCTTTATTGCGCTCCATTGTCTGTCGTTGCTGTGTGTGGCAAAACCTGGTGCCCTTAGAATGGGCAAAAGAAAGTGTTCTTTCTCGAAAACCAAGAAAGATGAGTTCCCATTCTTGAGGGAAATCACGAGTACGAAGGTAGAATGTATATTGTGTCGTTCAGTTTTTTCCATTGAACATGGAGGACGTGCCGATATAATGCAGCATATAAAGAAAAAGAAGCACTTGTTGGCAGTTTCTGCGAGATCGTCTAGCAGCAGAACTTCCTTTGTAAGTACGAATAAACTACAAACAGAAGAAGATAAACGTATCGCAGCGGAAGAAGGGCTGTTTGCGTTCCATACTGGAAAACACAATCATTCTTTCCGTTCAATGGACTGCACGGCTCTTCTCATCAGAGACCTATTTGAGAAGAAATTCACGTGTTCTAGGACGAAGTGTGAGTCGATTTTAGTGAACGTTTTATCGCCGCACGCAATGCATGAAGTTCAGTCAGAACTTAAAGATGCTAAGTATGTGTGTCTGTGATGGTTGTTGCATCAAATCACAAAAGCTTAAAGCTAGTGCCAATCCTACCTAGGTATTTCATTCCTACAAAAGGTGTTCAGTTGCAAAGTAATCTGTCTTCAGAAAATTGGTAAAGAAACGGCAGAATTATTAACCAGCTATATTCTGGATATTTAAAAAAAGCAAAATATAGTTTACAAGATTGTCGCATTTTGTGCAGATAACTGTAATACCAACTTTGGTGAGTGCAAGAGGGCAGGAACAAACAATGTTTATTCTAAACTGAACAGTCTTCTCAAGATGAACATTCAAGGCATCGGTTGTGCAGCCCATGTTGTATACAATGGAGTTCAGACAAGTGCAGACATTCTTCCCATTTACATCGAAACGATACTGAATAAAATTTTTCAGTATTTTCACATTTACACTGTGCATGTGGAGAAACTGAAATCATTTGGTGATTTTGTTGATACTGAGTACAAAAAAGTTCTAGGTAGTATTAAAACTAGATGGTTGTCATTGTTGCCAGGAGTTAAAAGAGTTATTGATATGTATGATCCTCTGAAATCATATTTTCTGTCTCAGGATAGGTGTCCTGCATTGCTGGAACAGATTTTGAGAATCCACAGTCACTCCTTTGGCTTCATTTCATACAAAGCCAGCTGAGGAGCTGGAGCCGCTTAAAGAAAATATCAGTAACAGGAAATTGAGTAAATTTGAAACATCAGTTATTTCTTCAATTTGAATTAACTTGGAAAAGGAAGATATTTTCACTCAGTCAAAATACGAGACAATTACCAATTTATTTTATGACACAGTTGCGCTCGAGACGCCGAGCTGTAAGCACGTCCTGTCTAACCGCTCCGCCGTAGCATTCGCAGCGCTTGTTTACTACTTGTTTCACGTGGTTCTCCGAGTTATTCTTAGCGTCTACACGCATCATACTTTTGTGAGTGTTCTTTGTTTTTCGTGACTAGCGGCTTGGCCGCTTCAATCACGAAAATGTCTGCTTCAGTTAGTGCAGCTGCAGTTTCAGTTCCAACAGTTCCGCGCAAGCATACAGTTTGTTTCGAATTTGAAAAAGATTCCCGGAAGGTTCAACCCAGCTCCTTTGAAATCCACGATTGGCTTGACAGTGAGTTTGGAATAACGTCGGACCAGTGCTATTACGCGTACTACGACCTGACTTTGTACTGATTTTTTGTAAAGTTTTTCAACCCGTTAAATGTGGACAAAGTCCTGCACAAAACTGGAGGAACAGCACAATTTCGTCATCGTGACGGATCAGTGAGTAAAGTTATCGTCAGTCATGCTGGTGTCGAATACAAGCAAGTTCGGGTGTTCAATTTGCCTCCCGAAGTTGATGACTGTTATCTAAAAGCCGTGCTCGCCACATACGGTGACATTAAGCAAATTCGACATGAGAAGTGGTCGGCGCAACACAAGCTTCAGTGTTATAACGGCGTTCGATCGGTCGACATGCATATCAAGGTTAATATTCCGTCATATATTATGGTATGCGGCTATAAAGCTCATGTGATGTACAAGGATCAAGTAGGGACATGTTTCATTTGCAATGAGATTGGGCACCAACGTAGTGATTGCTCTAGGCGTGTCACCGTGTTGAAACCGACTCTCCAACAAAGAAGAAAGTTAACAATGGCAGATCTTTTCAAGACTCCGGAAAGAATTGTCGACGAACAACAACAGCCGGGTACGTCAGCGAGTGAACAATCCGATGGTAACAAGGATCATTTCCCTCCCTTGCCACAGAAACAGGTGGAAATGAGTGAAACACAGAGCCTCCTAACAGCGTCATCGGTTGGCACTAAAAGACGCCGAGCTTCTGCCGACAGCAGCGAAGAGGAGGAACACGAGGAGCAATCTCCTGCAACAGGTGACGTTTCTGAGGCAGAACATCAAGTGGAAGACACTGCCGCCGGGACTCAAACCCCGACCACTCCAGCAGTGACAGCAGCGGAAGCGGGTGCGGACTTGTGTTTACAGCACGCGGCTGAGGAGCCGCAGCCGCGCACGCCGGGCCACGACCTCGCCGAGGAAGCCGGTGCCAGCCGTGACGTAAACACTGCCGAGCCCCACGAGGAAAGCACGCCGCTTGTGTTGTCAGCAAGCAGTGTACAAACATGCAGCGCAGAAACAAACAGCCGTGACGAGGAAGACAATTATGACAACAACGTAACTACTGCCAAACTCCAACAGGAAACCAAACACCATACAGAGCCGGCGAGTTTACAAATGTGTGTTATGGAGCCACACAGCAACACTTCGGCTCCGGGACTTGGGGATCCGAATACGCAGCCGTCAGTACGAGAACAGTTACTGATGTCCGACGACTCCCTGGAACCACCCACTCCGCCATCTGTTATGGCCGTCAAGACAAACAGACGACGCCAAACCAAGGTGAAACAGAATCCCTCGGCGCCTCGTAAGAAAACTAAAAATACGGGAGATCCTGTCTCAGGAGCCGCCGCTGCAGCGGCACAGTCTGTCGGTGCGATGGATACGTCTCCACCACCTGTGACCTCCAATGACGCAGACTCAAGCTTATAAGTTTCTAACGTTGAATATAAATAAAATCAGGTCTGATTTAAAAGTAGCTCTGTTAAAACAGTTTATATATGCGTCCGAGGCCGACATAGTTCTTTTGCAAGAAGTGTATCCGTTCAACCTATACATCGCTGGTTTTAAGACTATTGCAAACACAGCCAACACGGAAGGCACAGGCACTGCCATTCTCTCCCGTGAGGGAATTCCTGTCCACAGCGTCGAGACTCTGACGTCGGGCAGAGGCATAGCTTGTCAAATTTTTGACGTTGTTCTTATCAATATTTATGCCCCATCCGGTACATCCAACAGGACTGAAAGAGCCAAGTTTTTTAAGGAGGAGATAATTTATTTGCTACGACGTAACCCATCTCAGTTAATCGTTAGTGGTGATTTTAACTGTGTACTCAATAAAAAAGATCAATCCCCGAATTTTAATTTTTGCAAGGAACTGTATGACTTGATCCACAATATGAAGATGAAGGATGCGTGGGAATTGAAGTATCCCACCTTGGTAAAATTCACCTACTTCACTTCAACTTCCTGTAGCCGCCTGGACCGAATGTACGTAACCGACAATATTTGCCATCGCTTTCTTGACGTCGACGTGATTCCGGCCAGCTTTTCGGATCACTGTGCCCTCTCGGTTACAATTAATCTCGACAAACAGCCGTGCCACCGTTTCAAAAATCCATGGAGCCTCAATGTTTCCCTACTTATGGATGATGAATTGGAAGACCTCATCCGAGCGACGTGGACAGTCTGTCTGCAACAGTGCAGTAGATATCCCAGCAAGATAGCATGGTGGGCCTCTGTAGTGAAAAGGAAGATGCAACGAACTCTGAAAAACTATGGATGGCAAAAAGCCCAGGACACCAGGCGGACGATTGACTTTTACGAGACGGTATTGCGTGAGTTGTACTCGAAAGTGTCTTCTAGTAACAAGTACCTACAGGACATCAAAAAAGTGAAGGCCAAACTAATAAGCATCAAGCGTCAACAACTTGACGGCTTGAAGGTCAAAGCGAAAACCACTTCTATTAAGGCCAACGAAGTCACATCGTTGTACCACCTGCTTAAACACCGTCAAAATCGCAAGCGGGCTTTTATAAATGAACTTAAAACGGGTGATGGGACTCTTCTTTGCCAGCAGAGAGACATACTGCACGCCACTCACCGATACTTCAGTGACATCTACTCGCGACCAGATAACCGTGACAGTTTCGCCGATGAGATCGTCCAAACGATAACTCCTGTCATCACGCACATTGAAAACTGTGCGATCGTGGAAGATTTTGAGGCGGATGACATCCTGGACCTGATTAAACGTTCACCATCTCACAAATCTCCCGGGCCTGACGGGCTCCCGAAGGAGTTTTATGTGCGCTTCTGGCCGATCATAGGACAAACCTTTACGGAAGTTGTGAATGAAGTGATGCGGGGTTATGAAATTCCGTCACAACTAAAGGAAGGCAGGACAGTTTTGATACCAAAGTCGCAAAACCGTAAAAGTCTGGACAATTATCGTCCTATAGCTTTATTAAACTTTGACTACAAAACGTTCGCTAGGGCGCTCAACAGCCGATTAACACCTGTGATAAAAAACGTCATCAAGAAGCATCAGTCCTGTGTGCCTGGCCGGTCAATCATGACACCCGTCTCCGAATACAGAGATATTATATCTATCGTGTCGGTGACCAACTTGAAACTGGCACTCCTGTTTCTTGACTTTTGTAAAGCCTTCTACCGGGTAAGACACGACTATTTGATAGCTCTCTTATCACAATGTGGGCTGGACAACACAGTAATAAATGTTGTGAAAAACTTGATAATAGGAATCACAACAACGATCAGTGTGAATGGACAGCTGACGCAGCCCATTGAGATTCAACGAGGGATTCCGCAGGGGAGCCCCATCTACATGATGTTATTCGTCCTGTCGCTGGAGCCGTTATTACGCTCAATTGACGACCGACTGACTGGACTGACGTTAGCAGGAACATCCATCGCAGTTCGTGCTTACGCCGATGATGTCGGGGTCTTAATACGAAATGAAGATGAGATTACGACTCTCAAGGGGATAATTGACGACTACTGTAGTGCTTCAGGTGCAAAAATCAACGAAAATAAATGCACCCTAGTAAACATCCAAGGATTCGATTCAGTTAATGTCTCGTGGACGAAAGCAGAAGACAATCACAAGACCCTCGGGTTAATTATTGATAAATGCCCACTTGCGATGTGTGCCAAAAACTGGCATCAGGTCATAGGTGCCAAGCAAGGAGCAGTTTCTGAAAACGGTTGGAGATCCTTAGATCTTATCCAACGCATTCGTCTCCTCGACACTTTCGTCTTCAGCAGAGCCTATTATATGGCACAAATATTTCCAGTCCCGAGGCTACAGGCGCTGCACGTAGCGAATGTCTCCAGAAAATTCATCTGGAAGGGTCACTTGTTTACATTGAAATACAGTGTGATGACTTCTCCCAGACAGGCAGGAGGGCTTCATGTACCCGACTTCGAGAAGAAGTGCACCGCCTTGTACATGAAGAGGACCGCCACTATGTTGAAGCAGGAACCTCACAGTGTCACGAGCTGGCTCTTCAAAATTCTGCGACCAGTCGATACTCGACCTCCGATTGATGTGGGGAAACTTAATTCAAATTTGGAACATATCCGGCGATTTTATCTCGAAATGAGCTACGTGGGAGACCACATTTTAAACCGCACATTTCTAACGACGAAATATCTCCTCGAAAAAATGAGTCAGACACCAACTCGTAATCCAGTGGAACTCAAGTACCCAGGAGTAGAATGGAAAACGGTGTGGAATAACATCAGCCTCCCGATTCATACATCCGAAGTGGCATCGACGTGGTTTAAGGTAGTGAACAACGTCCTGGCCACAAATGAAAGGTTACACCGCATTGGTTTAAGTGTGACTGATAAATGCACCCGCTGTGGCCTGATCGACAGCTTACGCCACAGGTTCACGTGCGGCGGCCATCTCACTAACTGGAGATGGGTCCAGCAACGGCTGGGACTGTTAACACGCAGTGCGGCTGCAAGTTATTCCCCTGACATACTCCTCTGGCCGGACAGAAAATTTTTTCCAGCATCCAAAAACAACACCATTATGTGGATGTTAGGGCATTACGTAGCTTACAACGTCAGCTACACCAGCGAGGACAATCTGATTAGCTTTGAAGCCTATATGAAGACAGCGCAGTGGCACACTAAAAAATACCCTAATGTGAAAAAGTTCTTCGGCAACATGTTAGACATCATATTTGAGAAACAAGGAGTAGGTTAAAGTTCAACCACGGATAATGCACTCCCCAGTATCAAGGAATTTACTTAAGTTTTTTGTTCAACACAGAAGATGATAAGACAAATTGTAAAACTTACCTTTTATTTATTTTTTTTCTGTCTGTGTGAGTATGCTACAGTTGAATAAACAAATAAAAAATTTAAGAAAAAATTAAATGAAAAAAAAAGTAAATAAAAAATAAAATAAAATTGAAATAAAGATACCTAAATGTTAAAAAAAAATGTGAGATGCTTACAAAAAAAAGTTGGTAGAGCGGTGGACTGTAGTGGGCTCTCCGGCAGAAATCCATAGGTCAAATCCGGCCCGAAGGAAAATTTTGTACCTTTTCAAAACCATGCAATACTTCTGAGATACTGTTGACATTAGCAATCAACGTTATGTGGCATTCTACAAAGATGTTATTAGTCACATAATTACATTTTACTTTGTTCCACAGTCTCCGTTGCAAATTTCCTTAACTATCAATGACGCATTTCACAATTTTTGTGCATATTCCGATTTTCTGTAAACATCATTTGCTGGTACATAGACTTTTTTCATACACTCGTGGTTCTATCTAGCGCCGTTTACAAAATAAGTAAATTAAAAACAATAAAATGAATCATTTGCCTGAAAATACAAACTCTGCATTAGCCATAATTAGAATCTTCTAAGGCGATTAATCGTGCACGTCAGTTTATTGTAAATTACGTGAAATGGCAAGTGAAGACTGTGAGTTAAAAAGGGTAACTTTTGATTCACAGATAAAAGGAGCAAAACCGCATACAAATGTAGTAAGTTATGAGACGAACTTACAGCAGAGTTAGGCGCGAGATAAGTACGCGATGTGGTAAATAGGTAAAGAAACATAGGTCTGACAGAGAGCTGGCAAACGGTTACAAGTTCAAATGGGGCCAAGTGATGGCGCTGATAGTAGTAAATATCGAAGACTAATAGATGCAGTATAAAATTATTTCAACTAAAGAGCAATAATATGAAAATTTAAAACTTTGTGAAGTAATAGCAGCAATTGTCTGCATGATAAATATAAAACCACCAAAACTTGACATGAAAAGGAATAGCCAGTGGCCGGCCGCGGTTGCCGAGGGGACTGAGGCGCTTCAGTCACGGTCTGCTCGGCCACTACGGTCGGGGGTTCGAATCCCCCCTCGGGCATGGATATTTGTGCCGTCCTTAGTTGTAGGTAGTTCATAAGTAGTTTGTAAGTTTAGGGACTGATATCCCTGTAGTTAAGTCCCTTAAGCTTAACAAACATTTGAACATTTGAATAGCCAGTGTTGATGGCGGAGGGCAGGGGCGGCTCGGCGTAAGGGAAAGAAAGAAATAAAAATTATTAAAGAAGAGAGGAGGGACTGCCATATAGGTTTGCTATTGTCACTCACTGTGATAATTATGTTTTATTATAATGACATAGTGCACCTATGTACTGTAAATTATGTTATATAACAACTGATTGACATTACAAGATTATGGGCTTGTAAAATGATTTTATTGGACCAGATGATGCTGACATAGTTGAGCGAAACCGGTCGTCTTAAATAAAAATTGATGATCAGCGATCTTGGCTTTTATATCTTTCTACAATATCATAATTGGATCGCCTCCTAGAACATAAACCAACTCTTCCGCAACTATTGAAGTTTTTTATTACCACCAAATGGTAAACTCTCTTGTCATTAATTCGAGCAATTTTAGTCAAGCGAAGCATTTCATTGCACACTGTTTGTAATCTAAACGTTTTCACTGTCTACATAGACAATAAAATATTGATAACGAAAAACGCGTTGCTAATTCGAGACACGTTCCACTGAAAGTATACGTTTAATGTTAGACGAATTTTTTTTTCTTCTTAATACCTATAGCAGCATATTTCCAAATCTTACGTTTTTTGTAGGGATAGAAGTTGGTACAAACTTAATATTTCAGCAAAGTTCAAATTTCTATAAAGAGATGGTATGTGATATTCGGGAGGGGGGGGGGTTGGGTAAGAAACTTCTTAAAAAAATCGTACAGGCGTGTTTTATGGAGTACTTTGGTTTCCTTGCAGTTTTATAATTTTTGAAAATATCTTGAACAAAATATAATAAAGATGTAAATAACACAACAGGGAAATGTATAAAAATAGTAATATATATCATTTTATATTCATTTTTTTTTATATTGAAAAAGTTGCCCCAAAAACATGCCAGTGCTATTTTTATTTTCTCAGAATTTCCTTCACTTTTTGTCCTTTTTTGAATTACGGCGAAAGTTCCCCTTTTTTCAGGGGCGCGTTCGGAAATGAAGCCTATTTCAATAACCATGAAGCACGATTATAAATTATGATTCATGATTTTTTATTTCTATATAAAAACGTATTTTCCTGCGATATATTCATCCCTATACATGAAGAACTTCAAACCGTTCTTCGAACCTCCATTAAATGATGTACAGCAAAAGAATATGACGTTACAGCCATGTGATGCTTTCTATCTTGAGACTTACGTAGCAACTTTCAGAGTCAAAATATAGAAAAATATTTCATACAAAAGTTACTCGATATTAAATTCTGAACAATTTCTACTTGAAATTTCTTTCAATGTGATGCATAACAGCCAAGATACGGCATAGTGACGCCACCCAGCAGCGCCCGGTATGCCGCCAGAGGGTTCTAGTCTCGGCGCTAATCACCGTTTTAGGTCGACTATCGAGTATTGTGGTCGAACCACGGCACTCGACGCCGTGATCACAACATACACGTAAACAAACAGAAGACGATTTGTGACATGCACGAATATGAATTTTGTTGCTACTCGTTTCACTCGCAGATGATGTTAGGTTCATACTTAATCACAAACTCGTAAATCGCTACTTATTCGGAAATAAACTGCGAATTATTTCTTTTAAGGGAATGTCAGGTACCTGTCATCAGTTGTTTTTTAAATTCACAAATTCAAATGTTTGTATAGCTTATGGGACTTAACCACGGGGTCATCAGTCCCTAAACTTACAAACTACATATGAAACTTACAAACTACATATGAACACTAAGGACGGCACAAATATCCATGCCCGAGGGGGGATTCGAACCCCCGACCGTAGTGGCCGTGCAGATGTCCTTGTCACCGAGAGGTAAATGAAACAACTTCATTTATCGAGAAGACGCCGGCCCTTAAATAATCGTGAGTTTAAACATTTTTACGGTAGCGGCTGAGATAGTGGTGACAGTGTGACAAACGACCTCTGCTGTATGCTGCACCGCGCCAGAACAGAACAGCAGGTTGCGCAACAGCACGGCGACCGGTCCTCACTGTCGCTTAAGTGGGGCGCCAGAGAAAGAACACCCCGCATTCCTTCGGTAGCTCAGTTGGTAGAGCGGTGGACTGTAGTGGGCTCTCCGGCAGATATCCATAGGTCGCTGGTTCAAATCCGGCCCGAAGGAAAATTTTAGTTTTTTATAACATGGCTGTACCTTCCAGTTACCGACATTGGCGCAACTGTGTTAAAGACTGAAAGTAGACTACGCTAGGTGAAAGTGAATATCGAGAGCTCTGTGCTAGGTTATCGCTATTTGCAGAACTAAATCTGATATGGTTTGCTCCTTATTTTACGAGGCGCGTCCAGAAAGTAAGTTCCGTTTGGTAATAAAATGAAATTGTACACAGATACAGAAGAAATTTTTATTGCACAAACTTCTACAACTCTTAAACCACTTTTCCACATAACTGCCGAAATTTTGCAGGCATTTGTCATAGCGTAGCACCAGGTTTTGTATACCTTCTTCATAGAAATCTGCCGCCTGTGTCTTCAACCAGTTGGAAACAGTTTCTTTCAGCTCGTCGTCATTGGTGAAGTGATGGCCGCCAAGGAAAGACTTGAGATGTAAGAACAGATGAAAGTCGCTAGGAGCGAGGTCAGGGCTGTACGAATGATGGTCAAACACGTCCCAGCCAAATCCCTGTAGGAGGTGTTTCGTTACATTTGCAGTGTGTGGTCGTGCGTTGTGAAGCAAAACAACACCTTTTGACAGCAGTCTCAGCGCTTATTCTGAATTGCACGGCGCAATTTCCGAAGTGTCTCGCAATAAGCATCTGCTTTGATTGTTTGACCACGCGGTAAGAAGTCAATGAGTAGGATGCCTTTGCAGTCCCAGAACACTGTGCACATCATTTTCCGAGGTGTCATGATTTGCTTCCACTTTACCTTTGGTGGGGATGAAGTGTGCCTTCATTCCATTGATTGCCGCTTACTCTCAGGGGTGTCTTAAGAAACCCACGTTTCATCTCATGTGACTATCCGTCTCGGAAATTCTTCGCCGCTTTCAGCATAACGGGTCAAAAACTCAAGTGCACTACCCATCCGTTTTGTTTTATGTTGCTCAGTGAGAATCTTTGGTACCCAACGTGAGCCAAGTTTACGGAATTTCAGTTGTTTGGTAACAATTTCACGCCTCAGTGATCGTGAAATTTGCGGGAAGTCCATAGGGAGAGCACTAATTGTAAACCTACGGTTTTCCTGGATCTTGCCATCAATCGCGTGAACCAGTTCTCCTGTAACCAAAGGTGGACGCCCACTGCGTTCTTCATCGTGCACATCACTACGCCCGCTATTTAGCTGTCGGACCCATCTTCTCACCATCGAATCACTCATCGCTTTTGCCCCGTAAACATCGCAAAGTTGCCCATAAATTTCACTTTGTTTCACTTTCCTCGCATTCAGAAACCGAATCACCGACGTGATTTCACAGGCGGTGGGATTTTCAATCAACGCCGACATTTCAAACAAGCACAAGAAAGCGTACGTAACTGACAGCGATCCCCAAATGGCGCACGTTCTTCTCCTTGATACACATCGTTACAGCGCGTGTGCGGAACTGCAATCGCAGCGCTGCAGCGGAGATAAATTGAAACGGAACTTACTTTCTGGACGCGACTCGTATCACAAATCGCATCTCATTCTGTTTACAAAGACTTTTTGAAATTCGTCTATAATGATGAGATATTCTAAGAAAACGTTTTGCTGCTTCTTCTGTCACCATCAGATACATGTGTGTTCAAGAAACCATGGCGACACAATCGATTTGTCGAAAAAAAAGTATATGCGAGTGAATAAAAAAATCATTTGGCACGGAAACTTCGCACAAGAATGTTCAATTTGTAGTTCCTAATTTTCCTGTAACTACCATGTTTCTGAAAAACAAACTGCCTTAGACAAACCTTGATGAAAAGTGTGCATGACTGGTTTGCAAAATAAAATTAGCCATAATGTAACTGCAGTGCCAATGATCTCCATATTTTTAACTAGGCATATCTGTGAAAATTCATGTTATGGACAGAAGAAAACGATGCCTGCGTTTTGGGTGCTATTGACTGGCGGTATCTGAGCTTGTAAGCGACTTACCTTCTGTCTGTTTCCACTGCTACATCTTTCTTCTGCATTTCACGGCTTGCTGTGCGGAGAAGGAAACACACGTGTATGTTGCTTGGTGACTCGCAAAACGTCGCTGCGCAACGGCGTGCGTCGCAGAAGAGACCAGTCTATTGTTGACAACTGCCTTGTTTATTCTTTGATGAAGTGCGGAAAACAATAATGCAAAATTAAAGAAACTATCCATCGATAAGAACAGTGCTGTAAGTACAAGTCGAGGCAATGTCTTCGAAGGATAAGGTACCTCTTGAAAAAGAAAAACATGGAAAGAGAGAGAGAGGGGGGGGGGGGATTAAACTGGAAATAAAAGTGGAAAATTTACAAAAATCAGACCGGGGAAATCATCCGCCATATATGAAAAGGAAAGTTTATTTTGGAAATCATTATGGCACAAACTCAAATGGAACATTTACCTCTTTTACTGAGGTGACAGATCAATTCGCACTGGGATGTACGAACTTTAGTTAGCTGAACTCATAGAAAGTAAAGGACTAGATGGGGACAACTGGACCAAGCTGTGACGGAAGATGTCTCATGAGTATCACATACAGAAAAGAATCAAGCTACAGTTTAAATTTACTTCCTCAAGCGCTGTAAAGGCGAGGCATGGAACAGTCATATATTTAGTAGCAGTTCAGAACATTCAAATTTTCACTTACATGATGTTACAGAGGCAAGATTTTTAAACTTGTTACGTGAGTATTAGCAGGGCCCGGCTCAAACAAATACGGCATCCTAAGCAAATTATTTTAATTATGTTCAAATGTTTGTAAATCTCTCGGACCAAACTGCGTGGTCATCAGTCCGTAGCTTACAAACTACTTAAGGTAAGATAAACTAACCTAAGGACAACACACACATCCATGCCCAAGGGAGGACTCGAACCCCCGACGGCGAGCAACCGCGCGCTCCGCAGCGAGGCGCCTTAGACCGCTGGGCTACTCCACTGCGGCCATTATTTTAATGACGCCCCATGTAATAAAATCGCAATAAAACATCAATGTAATATACCCATTGCAACTTTTTTTCATTCAAATACGTCATCGGAACATAAACATTACACAAACATATTTCCGAATGAAAATGGGACAAATAATACACTTTTATACAACAATGTTACTTTCTCTTCGTCTTTACATCTTGTCTTTTAACAAGGTTTTGGTCAACAATTTACAATAACTGATACAATTATAAGTTTCATTATGCAAAGAGTCACACAAATTTCATTTTTCGTGCCTTGGCTTTAGGAAAATCTGAGACGATCTCCTTTAAATCAGTTTTCTCTGCTGTTTCTCGTTCAATCGACAAAGTTGCCAACCTTACAAGTCACTTGATGACACATAGTGTCTCTCTTAAATGAGAGAGGCACAAACAATGCCTCTGTGCACCACAAAAGCATAGTTGCACCTCGTCGTTATTAATAGAAGGGGATCTTTCTTACCAAGAAAATGCTAACCTGATGCAGCAGTAATATACAGAAGGGCTCAATTAAAAATTTACTTATTGTATTTTCCTTTTGTTTATATACAAATGGAAGGCACGCCCTGTGTTATTTGGCGCCCTAAAGTTTCTTTTTTTATGTGCGTGGTGTCATGGCGATGTCATTAGCGCCCACTGTACACTACAGAGACTGAAGAGCGGAGAACTATGTGGGGCCGTGAGGCCGCCCGAGCCGACACGAGGGCGGACCGCCAGCTCTGATCGCTAACTGCTACCTTGTCTAGTCACTAAACGCTTGCTAGTCAAATTCTGCACTCAAAGAGAATGCGTGTTACATTGACTTGCGGCTTGTCTCTTGCCTGTTGCAGAGTAAACCGCACCGCGAGCGCTCGATAGTTCATCGCTCAGTAAAAAATTTGCCGCCCCCAAATTCGAGCGCCCTAGGCAACTGCCTAGTTTGCCTGTATGGACGGACCGGCCCTGACTATTACTAAAAAATAGTAAAGGTAGTAAATCCATAGTGTTCGGCTATCAGATAATGAAAAGTATACGTTAGACTGGTGATTTTCTGTTGTTGTTGCTGCTGCTGTTGTTGTTGTTGTTGTTGTTGTGGTCTTCAGTCAGGAGACTGGTTTGATGTAGCTCTCCACATACCCTATCCTGAGCAAGCCTCTTCATCTCCACATAAGAACGGCAACCTACATCTGTCTGAATCTGCTTACTGTATCCATCTCTTGGTCTTCCTCTGCGGTTTTTACCCCACACACTTCCCTCCAACGCTAAATTCACAATTCCTTGATGTCTAAAAATGTGCCCTACCAATCTATCCCGTCTTTTAGTCAAGGTATGCAGAAATTTTTTTCCCCAGTTCTGTTCAGTACCTGCTCATTAGTTACGCGATCCACCCACCTAATCTTCAGCATTTCAAAAGTACCACATTTCAAAAGACTCAATCCTCTTCCTGTCCGTACTGTTTATCGTCCATGTCTCACTCCCATACAAGGCAACACTCCATACTAATGCCTTCAGAAAGGACTTCCTTAGGCTTAAATCAATATTCGATGTTAACAAATTTCTCTTTTTCAAGAACGCTTTTCTACCCATTGCCATTCTGCATTTTATATCCTCTGTACTGCGACCATCATTTGTTATTTTACTGCCCAAGTAGCAAAACTCATCTACCTCCTTTATTGCTTCGTTACCTAATCTAATTCCATCACCATCACCTGATTTTCTTAGACTGCACTCCATTACCCTAGTTTTGCTCTTGTTAATGTTCATATTATATGCACCTTTCAGCACACTGCCCATTCCGTTCAACTGCTCAGGACGTAGTTTATCTCAAGTTGGGAACTGGAGCTGCTGTATGGCTGATTAGAAATCGATATTCATCCTCCATTAAAAATATTGATACCCCAAGGTGCTGCCCCCTCCTCCCGCCCCCAGACTATCCGACATGGGTGCGCTTAGTTGGTGACCACTGCCGGCGATATCCGAGACGAAATGTTAAAGTGTTTGTAGAGCTTATGGGACTTAACTGCGGGTCATCAGTCCCTAAACTTACAAACTACTTAGGAACTAGCCAACACTAAGGACGGCACAAATATCCATGCCCGAGGGGGGATTAGAACCCCCGACCGTAGTGGCCGTGCAGATCGTTACTGACACGCCGCAGACGGCTCGGTCACCCGGGCCGAGTATCCGAGACGGATCGTCAGTAGTTCAGAAGGGCCATATGGTAGCAAATTCCGGCTCAGCCCAGCTCAGGACTCAGTACACAGTGTACCAGTGAACAACGCGCAGAAACGTGGCTCCATGCGGTACGGCAGCAGGCTGCCACGGTTAACCCTTTCGTGCCCAGTGTTGTTCCTGGACAACAACGTGTGTTATGGTCTTCAGTCCGGAGACTGGTTTGATACAGTTCTCCACCCTACTCTATCCTGAGCGGGCCTTTTCATCTCCTCATAAGAACGGCAACCCACATCCATTTGAATCTGTTTACTATACGCGTCTCTTGGTCTCCCTCTGCGATTTTTACCCCACACACTTCCCTTCAATGCTAATTTTACGATTCCTAAAAATGTGTCCTACCAAGCGATCCCTTCTTTTAGTCAGGGTATGCCAGAAATTCCTTTTCTCCCCAATTCTGTTCAGTACCTCTTCATTAGTTATGCGATCTACCCACCTAATCTTCAGCATTCTTCTGTAGCACCACATTTCAAAGGGCTCTATTCTCTTCCTGTTCGCACTTTTTATCGTCCATGTTTCACTCCCGTACAAGGCAACACTCCACCAAATGCCTTCAGAAAAGATTTCCTTACACTTAAATTAATATTCGATGTTAGCAAATTTCTCTTTTTCAAAAATGCTTTTCTTCCCATTGCCATTCTGCATTTTATATCCTCTGTACTGCGACCATCGCATGTTATTTTATTACCCCAGTAACAAAACTCATCTACTACCTTCATTGTTTAGTTACCTAATCTAATTCCTTCAGCATCGCCTGATTTTCTAAGACCGCATTCCATTATTTTTGTTTTGCTCTTGTTAATGTTCATTTTATACGATCTCTTCAACACACGGTCCATTCCATTCAACTGCTCTTCCAGGTCCTTTGCTGTCTCTGACAGAATTACAATGTCATCAGCAAAACACAATGTTATTATTTCTTCCCCCTGAACTTTAATCCCTATTCCAAATTTTTCCTTGCTTTCCTTCACCGCCTGCTCGATGTACAAATTGAATAACATCGGAGAAAGGCTACAACCCTGTCTTACTCCCTTCCCAACTGATGCTTCCCTTTCATGCCCTTCGAGTCTAACAACTGCGGTCTGGCTTTTGTACAAGTTGTAAATAACTCTCCTTTCCCTATATTTTACCCCTGCTGACTACAGAATTTGAAACAGTGTATTCCAGTCAACATTGTCAAATGCTTTCTCCAAATCTAAAAAAGCTAAAATTGTAGGTTTGCCTTTCCTTAATCTATCTTCTAAGATAAGACGTAAAGTGAGTATTGCCTCCCGGGTTCCTATGTTCCTCCTGAATCCAAACTGATCTTCCCCGAGGTCCGCTTCTACCAGCTTTTCCATTCTCCTGTAGACAATTCGTGTTAAAATTTTGCAACCATGACGTATTAAACTGGTGGTTCTCTAATTTTCACACCTGTCTGCGGCTGATTTCTTTGGAATGGGGATTATTACATTTATCTTAAAGTCTGAGGGTATTTCGCCTGTCTCATACATCCTACACACCAGTTCAAATAGTCTTGTCATGGCTGTCTCTCCCAGAGACTTTAGTAGCTCTGAAGGTATGTCATCTACTCCTGGGGCCTTGTTCCGACCTAGGTCTCTCAAGGCTCTGTAAAATTCATCTCTCAGTATAGTATCTCCTATTTCATCTTGATCCACTTCCTCTTCCCTTCCTACAACATCGTCTCTAAGTTCCTTTCCTTTGTAGAACTGCTCTATGTACTCTTTCCACCTTTCAGCTTTCCCTACTTTGCTGAGAACTGGCTTCCCATCAGAGTTCTTGATATTCGTAGAGTTGCTTTTCTTGTCCCCAAATGTCTCTTTTATTTTCCTGTAGGCGGTATCTACTTTTCCCCTTGTTATATATTCTTCTACAGATTTGCATTTGGCTTCTAGCCACTCCTGCTTAGCCATTTTGCACTTCCTGTCAATCTCATTTTTTAGTCGTCTATACTCCATTTTGCCTGTTTCATTTACTGCATTTTTGTATTTTCTCCTTTCATCAATTAAATTTAGTATATCCTGTGATATCCAAGGATTTTTTGTAGGTCTTGTCTTTCTACCTATTTTGTCCTCTGCTGCCTTCACTATTTCATCTCTCAATGCTACCCATTCCTCTTCTACTGTTTTATTTCCCCCTGTTTCTGTCAATTGTTGCCTAAATCTCCCTCTCAAATTCTCCAGAACCTCACTTTCCTTCAATTTATCTAAGTCCCATCTCCTTATTTTCCTACCTTTCTGCAGTTTTTTTCAGTTTCAGCCTACAGTTCGTGACTAACAAGTTATGGTCAGAGTCTATATCTGCCCCTGGGTATGCCTTACAGTTTTTAACCTGGTTCCGGAATCTATGTCTTTCCATTATAAAATCTATCTGATACCTTCCGGTGTCTCCTGGTCTCTTCCACGTATACAACCTTCTTTTGTGATTCTTAAACCACGTGTTTGTTACGATTAAATCATGTTCCGTGCAAAATTCTACTAGGCGACTTCCTCTTTCATTCCTCTTGCCCAGTCCATATTCACCTACTATTTTTCCTTCTCTTCCTTTTCCTACTACCGAGTTCCAGTCTCCCATCACAATTAAATTTTCCCCTCCCTTAACTGTCTGAATAATTTCCTTTAGCTCCTCATATATTTCTTCGATCTCCTCATCATCGGCAGAGCTAGTTGGCATATAAACCTGTACTACTGTTGTCGGTGTTGGCTTCGTATCTATCTTGACAATGATAATGCGATCACTGTGCTGCTCGTAGCAGTTTACCCGCATTCCTGTTTTCTTATTCATTATCAGACCTACTCCTGTGATTGCCACAACTGATTTTGTATTTATAATCCTGTACTCACCTGACCAGAAATCCTGTTCATCCTGCCACCGAACTTCACTAATCCCCACTATATCTAACTTCAACCTATCCATTTCCCGTTTTAAATTTTCTAATTTTCCTACCCGATTAAGGGATCTAACATTCCACGCTCCGATCCGTAGAATGCCAGTATTGTCTTTCCTGATGACAACATCCACCTGAGTAGTCCCCGCCCGGAGATCCGAATGGGGGACTATTTTACCTCCGGAATATTTTACCCGAGAGGATGCCATCATCATATGTTCATACAGTAGAGCTGCATGTCCTCGGGATAAGTAACGGCTGTAGTTTCCCCTTGCTTTCAGGACAACAACGACAACAACGTATTAAATCTGATTTATACCGTATTTTGTGCATCAATCCGTTACGTTGCACTTTTGTTGATGAAGAACATGCTTCTAGTACGATATTTTGCCGGCATTAATCTGTCCATCTTGCAGGTTGTGTTGCGTTGCCGTCTGTACGTGTCTGAGAGTGTGGGCGTGAGTGTGGTTCCTTTTATTTTATTCCAGCAGTGAATTGTCTTGTCTTTGGTGCTGTGGCGAAGATTATGCTAACATTATTGCTCTGACAGTGTTAACTATCAACAAAATAACGTCCCAAGTAATAAAATACCTCGATACAAACGTCTGTGTTGTGCATGGAATATATGACATAAAAAAAAATAATAGTTCGATCAAAAATGTTAAAACACATATTTTTATATTTAGTGCACTGTATTAATACAGAAAACCATGGATTTTACTTTCTCCAAAGCTAAATTCATAACGTGGGAATGAAAGGGTAACAAGGTAACCTTGCGTAACGGCTTCCACCGGTCGCCAATTACCAGAGGTGAACACTGCGACGGTGGCGGAACGTGATACGGGCAGACGAACCACCCTTTGAACTGCACCGTGTTGGTCGGAGGCACTGTGTGTAGCGCAGAACAAACGAATCGACTGGTCCCGCGTGCCAACACGATGTAGTCAGTCGCGTGTTGTCTCTGTGACGGTCTGGGGTGCATTACGCTGGCATGGAAAGAGCCTCGTGGATGTTCTGTCTGGGACGCTCTTAGAATGGTCCACAGCAAGCTGAGCTGCTCAGGGACCGTGTCCAGCTGTGTTCGGCCTTCCAACCCGCTGCCCTTTCTGCAGCGTTCCGCGCTGATAAGCCACTGCCACATCGCTTCCACGTCGCTTGGGATTGGTCTCAGGAAGATGCGGGTCAAGTACACAGACTGAGATGATGACGCTGGTGCCCAGATTTGAAGTCCATAGAGCGTATCAGGGAACTGATGCCACGGACCCTGCACCCCGAACTCGTCAGAATTGTCTCTGGTTCTGAAAATTATATGTTATTAGCTTCGTCGAGAATAGTACCAGAGACTTTTGGTTTCACTTCCATGGCGTCTCACTGCAGCACAGGCACAGAGGAGGCCTGTCCCATGACACTTCGGAAGTTACTGTAAACTGTATCTACATCTACATGGGATACTCTACAAATCACATTGAAGTGCCTGGCAGAGGGTTCATCGAACCACCGTTAAACAATTTATCTCCCATTCCATACTCGAATAGCGCGCGGGAAGAAAGAACACCTGAATCTCTCCGTTCGAGCTCTGATTTCTCGTATTTTATTCTGATGATCATTTCTACCTATGTAAGTGGGTGTCAACAGTATATTTTCGCATTGGGAGGAGAATGTTGGTGATGGGAGTTTCGTAAGTAGACCACGCCGCAGCGATAAGCGCCGTTGTTGTAATGATTCCCATCCCAGATCCTGTATCATTTCCGTGACGCTGTCTCCTCTGTATCGTGACAATACCAAACGAGCTGCCCTTACTTGAACTCTTTCGATATCCTCCGTCAAACCCTCCTGACAAGGATCTCACACTGGGCAGCAATACTCAAAAAAAGGACGGACAAGCGTAGTGTATGTGATGCGGACGTGGTCCAGGTGATATTTCGCTGGGACTCCATCGTGTGGTAGAAACGAAAAGGGAAGAGAACAGATGAGCAGAAATACAGAACAACATGTAAATATTACACATATTTTGACCAGCACGCACTTAGCACACAAGCTGCCCGTGTGTATTATGTGAAAGTGGTAAACCAGCCGTTGTCCTAATCATAGGCGCAACTAGCTATGGGCCCACCGGGCCCTGGCCCTCCCCGAAATGTAATAGTTCTTTTTTTTTTACGTTACAGAAAAAGTCCGATAGTTCCGCACGTTCGGGACCGAACCGGTGCCGAATTATCGAAAATGCCGGTCGTCGGACTCTCGGACGATACCTTTTAGTATGCTTTAAGCTAACGTATACAGCGAAAACGGTCGTAACATGATGTTTTGTACTTAAATATTGATTGGTAGAATCATTAGATTAATAAAATCAGCTCAAAATTACAACAGCAGGTACCATTTTTTTATTCAAGACATTCACTTTGGGTAGGCTATGTGTATTGTACAATATTTTAGATAACTAAAAAAAAAAACTCGAGTTTGTTTTTATTTTCGAAATTGTTGTCATTTGTAATAAAAGAATTTTCTAATGCTATGTCAATCAGGTTCAGTTTGAAATATAGTCTAAAAATTCTGGCGACAATATATATAAAGAAGAGAATAGCTAAATAACAGCAATGTATAATCTTATACTAATCTAAGGGTTATGATATGTCATTTTACATTTCTTCTCTATATTAAATAGTATTTTTCTGTCCACTAGTTTATATTAATTTTTTGTCATTTAATACGTATTATTTTGTTTGAACTTTGTAAATTATTGCACTGTTTGTTTACCTAAGCTAACTTTGTGTTTATTGTTCCTATGTGGAACCAATGGCTGGAACATTTCTTCATTGAATAAATGAAAATTAATAAAATACAAGTGTTAAACATTTAAAATTGCACATTTCTACTTCTAAAACATATAGCATTTATATTCCATAAACGAATTTCACGTTGGTTAATATAACAGGCTACACAGTTAATTATATGTGTATGTATATGTAAGTATGCATGCATGTATGTATGTATGTATATAATATGTGTGCCTCAGCACTCAATGTCAAAATATATCCTTACATACGAGTGCCCCACCTCCCCCGAAAAAATATCCTGGTTGCGCCACTGGTTCTAATCCTTTACAGAGTTGGCATGAAAGATCCAAGGAGTATTTCAGGAGTGCCCAATCGTATTTTTTTCATGTAAGCAGTATAACCTAGCAAACTGTATATATTTAATGTCTCATTTGTAGAAAAATGGAAGAATTAAAGGTAACTCAGAATGATCTGCAAAACAAAATAGGAAATGTCAAGAAACTGGAAAGCAAGAAAATAAGATTCAAACCAAAAATAGACACACAATCAAAAGGTTATTTACAGATAAGGAAAGACAGAAAGGATTAGAAGGAATGAGAATATACTGGGCAATTGGGAAAGAACGAAACATGTAGTTTTCAAAGAAGAGGACCAGAAACTGACTGAAGTGGTCCAACGGGGAATTTGCAAAATTCGTAAAACTAAAGGGAAACTTAAAATAAGCTGTAAAACAGCCATCTCACCTAACCTAACATATGGACGTTCGAAATACGAGAAGAGAGATTAGAACGTGTCCAAAGTCATAGAAAATCGATTATAACGATACAGTTGATGAATACAGTAAGCAGATTCAGGCAGATGTAGGTTGCCGTTCTTATGTGGAGATGAAGAGGCTTGCTCAGGATAGGGTATTGTGGAGAGCTGCATCAAACCAGTCTCCGGACTGAAGACCACAACAACGATATGAAATCCCCTACAGTCGCCTGCGTAGTTTATACGTACAGCCCCGCAGTGTCACTTCTCACACAGAGATTCAAACTGGTTGCCGTATTCGTCCTGCGTGATGGTTAATTAAAATTTTTCCTTCGGGCCGGATTTGAACCAGCGACCTATGGATTTCTGCCGCAGCGCCCACTACAGTCCACCGCTCTACCAACTGAGCTACCGAAGGAGTGCGTGGCTGGCTGCCGCTCCCATTGACAGTGAACACGACCCGCTCCTATAGGCCGGAGGCTGCGTTCTCGTACTGCGGCAAATCCAACGCCTGACTACAGGGATTTTGACACCCGCTTGCCATTCCTAGAGAGCCTGTATAGGCCATCCCCTCCCACCTTCTCATTGGACTTTCTGACACAATATTTTCCACGTCACTAATCCTAGAGTGACGTCTTGCTTTGGGATATATATTTCAGAAGAAACCATCTGTTTATAAATGATAGTAAAACTAAGTACATGCAGATCCAGGCTATAAAAAACAACTACAACTCAAAACTTAAGTCTCAAGTTGGGTGACTCACTGCTGGAGGAGATTGCTAGTTACCAATTTTCAGGTGTGGAAATAGATAAATATATAACTTGGGAACATCACATACAGAAAATATGCTCAAAAATAAGTTCAAATGTATTTTTAAAGAGAAAAATGTCCACCACAGTGAACAAAGATACGTTGCTGAAAATGTACTACGGGTTGATCTTCCCGTATATATCATACTGCATTGTGATATGGGGAGGTGCTGCACATGTGCATATCAAAAGGCTTTGGATACTGCAAAAGAAGGCCATTAGATAAATCACTTGAATCCCGTTTAATTTAAGGAACTGAATATAATGACAGTGCCATCATTACACATATATGAAACCATAATGTTCGTAAAGTTAAACTGCGGTGCAACATTAAATAGGAACATCCATGAATATAATACAAGGAAAAGAGATGATTACCACATAGAAAGTAAGCAGTTGCAATTAAGTGGTAAAGATCCAACAAATGCTGGTAAAATTCTATACAACAAGCTGCCACAGCGCATCAAAAATATCAACAAAATACAGGACTTAAGGAAAAAAATTAAAGTCATATCTAATTCTGGCTAGTCCATATAATGATTGTCAGGTAGACTACCAGATGGTAGGACAGTGAAATGAAATAGCGTGTGGAACTGACATGTAATCAATCGTTAATTATGGGATGTACTTTCATAACAGCAAATTATAGAATATATATAAGAATATGGTGCAATAAGGATGACTTGTGAACTTAAGAAATACTATGTAAGTTTAATTTTACTGGAGAGCCCTATGTATTGTATTGAATAAGTATAACAAATTGTAACCTCTGTACATAAATATACTTTATTTTTCAGTAATGTGTAAATACGCTAATACTGTGTTAGTATGAAAAGATTGTAGCCTGATTTGTACAATGATGCAATGTACTGAATATAAAAATATGTAATGTGGGGGATGCCTTATGCAGCTAGTAAGCTGTCCAAGGGCTAATAAATAAATAAATATCACACTTGCTCATACGCCGAACCTGCATGATCAGTTCGTGCAGTGCAGCATATTTTCTTCTGCACCAAAAGAACTTTTTTTTCTTTTTCTGCTGTACGATCTTAGTATCCATTGATTATGCCTATACCACCGAAGAATCAAAGGGAATGTGAGAAAACTTACAAGAAACTGCAGAAAAAAAAATTGAAAATTAATGTAGTGGAAGGGCAAGAACAAAAGTAATGTAATTAGTAGTGCCGGAAGATATAAAGGAGAGGGAGTGTAAAGAGGCGGATGTCAAGCATCTTTCCAAGCAGCGTAGCCACGATGCCGGCATTTTACTTTACTAGTTAACTGGAATATTACGCCTATGGGAAGCGATCGAAAATTTATGTAAAGTACTCTTACTTCAGCCGAGATCGCTAATTTATTTTATTTGCTGGTTTTTACCGGTTTCAATGAGCTATGTCACCACCTACAGAACGGTTACAATGTTCGCCTATATTCACTGCCATAAAGTTACAAAGATGGTTAAAATCTGTAAAGTTCTTTGATGTATACAAGTAAGATAAAAGTTAACAAGATACGTACAAAAACTTTTGGGACTCACGTAAAATAACGAGTTACTCGTACAAATGCAATATAAGAAACAGAAAAGTGTCAAATAATTAAAATGCGCATTATTAAAACTTGCATCACCAAAGTGGATCGTCATTTGCATTGCACATTTAAAAATTGTGCGTGTTCTTGCCACAAGTAACAAGGAGACTGAAACAGGTGAACAACAAGCGTCTAGGGACAGTAGTGCGTCGGACCAACAGCACCTAGAAGACAAGGCCTTACAACAGGCCGTGCCTACGTCACACTTAGAGGCCGCGGCCGCCACCTCACTGGCTGTTGGCTGGGGCACGCCCACCGCCGCGCAGCAGCCGGCCAGAGAGATGGCGGCCGAGGCCTCTAAGTGTGACGTAGGCACGGCCTGTTGTGGGGCCTTGTCTTCTAGGTGCTGTTGGACGGATCCCAGTTACCGTTCAACTGATAGATGTCTCGACGGTCGCCAGCTATGTCCTGCAGAGACGCCATTTTCCATTTTGTATTTTCATGCTTTTCTCCTTATAATTCGTGTGTTGCTATTTCAAAGTTACGGCACACTTAAGAGGTACCAAAACCATGTCTTCGTAGTACAATTAGTTGTAAATTACAGTCAATAAATGCCATATTGGCGAGTAACCCTTTATATAGATGGCAATGTGAAACAGGTCTTGACTCATATGCTTCTCGTAGCGTAGCGAATAAACTCTTCTTGAGGAGCTGATAAGCGTGGGCGGTGGTTCGCTTTCCACTACAAGTATTTTTTTTTTTCTTTTTTACCTTGACTCCTAATAGTTTGCTTACACTGTTGTTAATTAAAAGGAATTTACATTCTGCGATATTTCGACATATTTACGTATACAAGCGCTTTCTCTAAAAAGTGCGATTGTTCTCTTCAGTGAAAATACCGTGAAATATGGGCCAACGGATTGGAAATATTGTCTCGTAAACTACCTGTACATAAACTGAAGACACACTACAATAATTAATGTTCTAAATGTCATGCTGATTCAAATAAGTTTACATATAGATTACGGTACGTACTAGAGTTATGTGAAAATTTTCTTTTCTTAATGAGACTGAACTGCCCTTTTTCTTTTTTGCAACAGCTGTTATACACGTTCTTGTGTCCTACATGCATTGTTTGTGAGTAACTGCACTAATGCTGTAGCCATTTAACTGATCTCAAGTGCTTTGTATTTTCTAGTAAATGTATGAAACTATTTGTATCAACATGTCATTTGCAACATTCACTACTGTATAACAATGTGTCTGTACTATATGTGCAGGTACTGTGGTTCAGAAGACAGTGTTTACAATTTGTTGGACCATATTCACGGCATGTTCACTAAATAGAAGAAACGCAATTTTAAGAAACAGCTGTTGTACTTGCAAATATGTCGGAATATCGCAAGTCGTAAATTCTATTTAATAAATGTGTCAGAAGACTTTTGGGAGTCAAGGTGAAAAATAAAAATATTGTCGGAAGCGACAAACGAACCACCGCCCACACACACACACACACACACACACACATCCGCTTTTCTTTTTAATATATATATATATATATATATTCCCAAAGCTTTGGCATTTCAGGCGTTGGCTCCTGTCACCTATATTACCAACAAAAATTTACTAAATAAACCTACAAAACAAAATATCTAGAGCCACCGCCAGTTTCGCCGTAAGCTAAATTGACATAATATCGCCAATTCTTTAGGCGCTACCGTCAACGAAAAAGGAATACATTCAGTTTCCTCTAAAAGCCGATCTTTTCTGTCACCATCTCTGGAATAATACCAATATTTAATATACCAGTGCCATTCATTCTCATGCAAATGACACTCGAAAACCAACACATGAATATTCTCAATAACAAAGCAGAAGTTCATGTAGAACCTCAGCTCTGCTTTCCCCTTTATTTGTCAGGAAAGTAACCTCAGCTTTATGTTGCGTCTTTTTTACAGTATAAGTTTCGAACTTCAAGTTTTAGACTGCTAGAAAGTCTTACTTGTCATTTTGATAGTGCAGTGTTACAGAAATATCATGGAATATTACAGTAATTATTAAAGTATTAAAGTAATACTGAAGTCTTGATTCATATTTCGAATGTCAAAATACGAAGGTAGAAATATTTACGTAAATTAATCAGCAGGAACGATAAATAGAAGCCTTGGAGTCGCATAGCATCATGGTAGCATAACCGGAGAGACATCTATTGGTTCGTACGGGTAACTGGGGTCCGACGCACTACTGTGGCTTCTGTCCCCAGACCCCTGTGCTAAACATTCCATAGGCGTCCACCAGGTGGCAGTGGCGTCACATGGATACATTTTGCCTACTGCCAGAGAACATTACACTTTGGAATTGCGAAACATTGGTCCCCCCCCCCCCCAAATATATAAAAGATGTAACAATTATTTAACAGTTATCATGTCATGAGTAAACAAGTAAATTGTTTTAAGGGTAGCTCAATGTCGACAATGAGTACAAAGAAGAGTAACGAAGTTCATTAACAAATGACAATGACATAACATTGCAGTCAACGTGGTTATATAGGCAACATGCCTCATGTCGCATGAAAAAGTGAAATCTTTTTTATTTTGTTACCTGGGGGGCTCAAAGCCAACATTCAATGTGAAGGGTGAAAACATACATAGGAAAAAAAAGAAACGCAATTCCAAAGTGGGACGTTTTCTCGAGTGGGAAATGTATCAAAGTTGTCTCTTTGTGATGCCACTGCCACCTGGTGGGTACCTATAGCACATTGATCTCTATACTCTCTGGATGTTGAACTTAAGTTGTCTTAGCGTGCCAGCCATAGATATTCATATTTAGTTTCTTGCCAAATTCAAACATGGCCGCTAAGAAGCATTTAAAGAAAAAGAGAAGAAAATATGTTTCGATTCCGTTCCCATATCAACCTACAACATCGAATATTGAATTAAATTCCAAGTCAAGAGGTAAGCAAGCAATTCTTTGTCACTTAATAACTGATGGAAACTCGTTTGCCAAATTTAAACATGGCGGACGATGCGAAATCGTATGCAAAACATATGAATGTGCAGGCACGCCGCAGTTCAATGCTCAGACACCAGAGTTATACATCCAGTTTCTATAGAGATCACTGCTATAGCAGCACATCTATGGAACGTTTACCTGTTTGTCTCCTTGTTACTTGTGTCAAGAACATACACAATTTTATAGCGTGCAATGCGGATGACGATCCACTTTGGTGTTGCAAGTTTTAATAAGTTTTTAATTAATAGTTTGAGAATGTTGCATTTCTCATTTTACATTTTCACGATCAACTCGTTATTTTACGTGAGTACCAAAAGTTTTTGTACGTATCTTGTTAAGCTGCTATCCCTCCCCCCACCTCCTTTCCCCTTCCCCCGCGCTTTCTCCCCCCCCCCCCCCCCCACCGTTCAGCGCTAGTGTTTCAACAGAGTTCTGTGCTTCGTGTCTGTAGTGTTTCGTCGTTCAGTGTTTTTTAACGTTATGCACGTGCCCATGGGCAACTAGTGTTCAGTGTTTCTTTTACTCCAATGCAAGGCCGTACCCAGAAAAAAATTTCGGGGGGCGGGGTTATGTCACTAGGCTGGGGTTCCGGGGGCCCTCCCTCAAAAAATGTTAAAAATTGCCAAATAACAATTTTAAGCTTTTTGCCCCTTCATTAACAATATAGGTTAGGATTACAATAAAGTATGATTAGACTCGAGGATTTTGTCTAAAAATAAGAGGATTTTTTAAAGATCAATATGTTCTTGCATTAACATATAATTTCTAGACAATTTGAGAAAAAGAGTTTCAAAGTTGAAAGCTTAATAACTTTAAATTTCAATTACGAAAATAATTTTCCCTGTTGCATATTTTCAAATCATACTACATATATTTAGATAATATTTATTTTACTTTGTTCTAAAGCGCAAATAGACCATGCTGCCTAAAATATATAGTAAGTGAAGAAACAATACCGCGTAACTGACAAATTCCTGATTTACTGTTTTTCAGTTAGTTGATAACCTTGAGTCTCGGCGCATGTACTGAAGCTGCCAGTGTCAAATACTTAATTATTTAAAAACACAAACACGCAATAAGCAAAAAAAAGGGGGCGAGGTAATGCAAAACCGCATATCTGAATAAGCGAAAAAATTGATGTAACTACCGCCTGTCTACAAGAGAATAATATAGCGCGTAAGTAGATTGTTTAGGAGTGTTAAACATTTAAACAATACCGTGTTAGTGCGAAAGCGCACGCAGCACATTGTTACCGCTGGTTCTGGAGCGTGCTGGGCACCTCGTTCTACTAGAGCCTCCAAATCTAGAAAGCTATTTTTTTAGACTGTCCCGTGAATCTCGTCCCGAGGGTGGGGAGGGGGGAGTGAGTCACAGAGATGAGAAAGCTTATTAACTTTATCCAAATAACAGTAGTGTGAAACTTAGTACCGTCTATGCTGCTTTTCTTCTGGTTTTTATTAATAATATTATTGATATTGTCATTCTCATCTATACGTGAATCTGAGCTAAATCTCTGATGCACCTAAATTAATTTACAAATTTCTTTACCTAGAATCACAGTTGTCCGTGTGCAAGAATGCTAAAAGTAATTCAGTTGGCAATGGAAATGACAGTAGCATATTTGTGCTAATCAGAAAATTCAGAAAACTTAATGGGAGATGACGGACGCAAGGTTGTTGAAAGTGAATTCTAAGAATATTGCGGTGACTCAGGTAATGACAGAAGAAGGAAATCTAAAGTTTCCCCTGAAGATTGGGAGAAAAACGTCGACAATATTCTCAGAATTAATAACTAAGCGTATATTGGTTATATAGCAAATCAAAGTGGCAAAAATTTCTCATATGATCAGAAATTTAATAACAGTGTCACGATCCAAATTTAGCACTTTTAAGTCACGTTTCTTGTCTCTCCTGTATAAAGTTCGTGTTTCGTTACTTCCGCGGTATTGTTTCTTCACTGACATGTGGGTTTCGGCCGTCGAACGCGCTCAGAGCTGTCATATTAATTGACAGAATAGCTGCCAGCGAGTTTTTGCTTTCATATATGAAGTATTAAAACTGGAAAGTATAGTGATCAGGATTTTTTTCGACCTCCGGTTTTTGACAGATCTTTACCTTCCAGGATCCTTTGAAGCCATTTTCGGAGTAATGTATGTATCTGTGTCTGTGTGTGTGTGTCTTTGTGTAAACTCTCTAGCTCAAAAAGACGTGAACCGATTTGAATGAAATTTTGCACACCTGCCTTATATCAAAATCGGAAGGTCGTTCAACTTTTGGGCGCAATCGGCCGACCGGAAGTGGGTGCCGCTATAAGGCCTAAATCGTTAATCGGATATAACTTAAAAACCATTGGTTTAACGGAAAAAATTATTCTTTATGAAATGATAAGAATCGCAAGACAAACAACCTTTGTTAACAAGATTTTTCGCTAGTGTGGAAGGCCCTAGGGCCGGATGAATTCTCAAATGAAAATCAGAATAACGCGAAAAGGGGCCAATCTATCAATATGTTTTGAAGACGGAATTACTCACGAAGAAGATCCGAACAACTTTCCCATGAGACAGAATATTCCAGCCACAACCATTTTGGAGACACAAAATCGCAAATTTCAATAATACAACGGAAAATGATCTTTCGGGTATACAGTATCTCCATAAGGTCAATTATATGAAGACCTCGGGGGAAAATAATGATAACCCTCATTTATGAAGTACTGAGATATGACGACTTTTATATTTGAAAATAGTTTCTATTACATGTTTTAATATTTTTTAATATTTATATTTGCCAACTTCTGCATCTTCTTGTACTACTTGAAGAAAATGAAACATTCTGTCGGATATGATTATTTACATAAAATACTGTACATTAAAAATACAGAAGTTGAGGGTTTACATTATTTACCCCGAGGTCTTCATATCATTCATTAATGTTGTACAGTGATAAGAATAAAACTTACAAGATAAGTCGATAGTAGACGTGCGCATTGTAGCTATTGCCGGTTTTCGCCGCTAGGGGCGGTTCGTCAAGTTATCGTACCTACTAGTGCAGGTCGTCTCCGCTGCTCGCGCATGCGCAGTAGCACTCTCGGTTACGTATTCTCAGTCCTTCAATGGGAAATAATGAAATATTGACATGTCCGTTTTAATTTAAATCAGACACTGTTTTGAGACTCTTGGTTATTTGCTTATGAAGATCAATTATAATTTGAGAAAATACCATTCCTATATGTTTAAAAATAATTATCTTTGGAAAATTTCGGGAGGGGGGGTTTCAACCCCTCTGACCCCCCCCCCCCCTAGGGTCGGCCTTGATACCTATAGCAACACACCTGTGGAATGTTTACCTGGTTCAGTTTCCTTGTTACTTGTGTCAAGAACATACACAATTTTATACCGTGCAATGCGGATGACGATCCACTTTGGTGATGTAAGTTTTAATAAAGCGCATTTTAATAGTTTGAGAATGTTCCACTTCTCATTTTACGATTAACTCGTTATTTTACGTGAGTCCCAAAAGTTTTTGTACATATCTTGGTAAGCTGCTATCCGTTACAATTATCCCATTTTCGGCGTAAGCACATCCACGTAACGACACCTTCGTTAGATTCCCTCTGCTTACGATACGCGTAACCGTTGTAACGAGCAAAAGGCCTGCCCTTGGTCGTTGTAGTAACTTCCATACTGATGGTCACGCTACGAACCAGGGCCGGCCAGTGGCGTAGCTATGTCACCAAGGGCCCCGGGGCAAAAATGACATTGGGGCCCTGTTTACAGTAATACTGTACAGATGCAAAACTACATCATCAGCTCCTTACCGCCCACTGGAAGACATAATAAGGCAAACCTAAAAACTATCAAGTAAATTATTGTCACGCAGCAGATAATATTTAATTGTACTCTCAAATATAATTATAGCTGTGAAAGTTGGTTTGTTTGTTGTGCTTTCACGCAAAAGTTACTGGGCGGATTTGGACGAAATTTTGCAGAGGGATAGATTTGGACCTGGATAGGACATAAAGGTAAATGACCTCTTGGGATAGTTTCCGAAGTTGCTCCATACTAGGTGCATGAAGTCGCAGGCATAAGCTGGTAAAAATAAATAATGAAGAAGTATTACTTAACCATGAAAACATGGCCCCCTACCGCGAAGCAAACCGGGAACAGTCAAGTCCGCGGTGACAGCAGGCAGACTGTTGTTAGTACCGACATCTCACTGTCGCTAAACTCCTCGCTGTTAGCTCACTGCTCCGTACCGATCAGCCTAATTTCGTTGATAGCCCAATCAAAGAAGGAAAATACGGGAAATATACGTGTAGTGTGGTTTCAGAAAAGAAAGTTGCCGGATTTTGTTTGATGGAATACTTTGGTTTGAGCCGTGCCCCTACCAGGCTTCATGAAGTATATGTTAATGTCTGGCCAGGAAAAAGTAATAAGTAAAATAACTAAGTTGACATCTTCGCTTGTTATAGAGGCAGTGGGGTACAGGGTAGTGTCTTGAATGCACAATTTACTATTGTGACAAAGTAACCATATTTTCTCTTCTTCTTGCACGAATTTCAGAGTGCAATTGGTTACAGCACTTTATGGGATCTATGATTATGGAGAACACCTTTGGGGAATTCACTACACAAACAATTGAGTTACCATAATAATGTAATAATACATTACAGAGACTTCATATTCAAATATGGTCATACTGTCTACTGTCAAATACTGTGATAGTAATTCAGCACCATTCACTGTTATTTCGCAAAGACTGGCAGGCACGGCATCTCCGACTTCAACGGACAATACGCTGACGATGGCAGAGTCCACGTCTTAGCGGACAAGCAAGGGACCTTGTTATGTTTATATTCTCGGATGCGAATAATTTTTGGATTTGACAACGTGCGTTTGAGGTTTGTTGGTCAGGGTTCAAAAAGTTCTAAGTCGGGAAACCTTCATTCAACTAAATTATTATATACAGTAGAACTTCGATTATCCGAAGTAATTGGGGGACATGAAAGTGTTCAAGGATCTACGGTAACTTTTTTCGAACGTTGCTCACGTAGGCCAAGAGGCCCCTTGAGCTCGGGGGCCCCGGGGCACTGCCCCGCCTAACCCTATGATAGCTACGCCACTGGGGCCGGCGCAAGACACGTGCGAAACGTGCGGCCGTACGGGGCGGCACTTTCCGAGGGGCGGCAAATCTGCCGTCCCCCTCCCCCCATTTTTATTTTTTAGGACAGACTCAACATTCATGCCCAAGAGGGGATTCGAAACCAAACCTCGGAGGGAGCGGCTTCGGGAACTGTGGCACGGCGCCAGACTACCTGCCAGCCGCCCCTGTTGAACAAGGGGAGGGAGGAGGACCGACTTCCTTTCCACTGAGGCAGCACCGTCGTGTTTACGCTGGAGGAACAGAGAGGAGGAAGCAGCTGGCGTACACGCCAGTATTTGGATGAGTGGAGCGCTGCCAGCCTGTTACGCGTCGTGCACTTACAACTAATTTTGCAGAAGACGAAATCTAATTTAGAAATTCGAATGTAACGTTAGATACTGCGGTTAGATAATAAGCCTGAAGCAATTTTGCTGAGCCCTTCAATGGCAGTTTCCGAGTGTTTCATTCTTCCCGCATTATAGAAAAAAATTGTTGAACATTACTACTATAGTCAAACATGTCCGACACCTAAAATGGCTAGAAGAATGTCGCGGCGGATTAGCCGCGGGTACTGGAGCGACATGTGGTGCGCGCGGCCGTCCGCCGTCGGGGGTCCGAATCCCCCCTCGGGCATGGATGTTTGTGTCGTCTTTAGTATACGGTAGTTCATGAGTAGTTTGTAAGTTTAGGGACTGATGACTCCACAGTTAAGTCCCTTAAGCTTCACAAACATTTGAACATTTGATTTGCTAGAAGTATTCAGAATTGGTAAATACGCTGTTACTAGGGATAAAGACATTGCTAGTAAGCCTGGCATAAGTTGGGTTTCGACATATTTTTGGAAATTTTTGCTATCCGTTTCTGAGTGATAGTCGGACGTTTTGGCTTTTGAGCCATGTAACACCTTTCTCCGCCTGCATGAACAATTAAACTCTGACCGGCACTTTTGTTTGACAATACTATTCGCACACTATCACTTTGCCAACATTCATTTGCTGTATAATGCGCGTGAATCCATATTTCATTTAAGTATACTACTGGTCGCTTTGATTCTGATGAAAACCTGAGGAAGTATGGTCTTTTAGCATCAATCCCCTCTCGTCCGCACAAAACAAAACGTTAATTTCGACACCTTCTAAAACAAATATCGATAGATAGAACATTGCTTCTAAGGATTTTCTTGCTAGCTTTGAAGCTCATTTCAGTTTGAAAAAAGTTGTACAGTTTTCGCAAAGTTCGTATTTCCTTCTATTGGTCGTAATGCCATAGAAATTGCTGCTTGATAATACAATTATCCATATCATCGGTCACATAATTACTGTGAGATTCTTGCTTCTTTAACCGTAGCCTCGCTGTACCTCGTCACGTGACCTAGTCCCTGGCACTCGCCTTTCCAGGCAATACGTATTGTTGCGTTCTCTACAACTAAAACTGCAACATTCGTTTCGTTAGTTGGCCGAGTTAGTCAAGATTGGTCAGAAGCACTTTCATTGCGTTTGGTAAGAACAGATGAATTGGTGCGTCCCAATTTCTTGCAACTTGGGATGTAATTGTAATAGATTAGTGCTTTTCATATAACGTACAATTAGTATTGCGCATGCATGTTAGTCTTAAGTTAGATTTTTTCTCCTTCAAGATTGCAGAATAGGAAAATTTATTTTTCTTATGACCTGTTACTGCAAAAATTGGCAAGTCGGCAAATAAGCACGCGTCCTCCCAATAGCCAGAATGAAGATAAAGCGAAGAAAAGTGAAGTGATACGGCAATGACTATTTTGTTGCCCCTGGTTCCATAATCAGACACGAAAGAACTAACACATGGAAATTACGACAGATGTCTAGTGTCAGTTCTTTGAACTGAACAACCGTAGTGCAGTGGGTTAATATATTCCGACTAGCATTAGAATAGTACCCATCGATGCCCGGCTGTGTATTTATTGAATTATTATGTTAATCCATCTTCTTATTCTTACTCTCTCCATTGTCTTCCGCCACACTCTTTGATCGTTCCACCTGCGCGTGTAGTGAAATTCGGCCTGAAATTCAATTCTTATGACTTCATCTCCTGAACAGCGTATCCTACAATAATATTTCAAACACATTTGAACATTTTTGTAAATTCACAAGGATTATTAAAATTAGCTAGATTTTTTCAATCAGGTTTGACTCCATTTCTGAGCTGGTTCCGAGCGACTGTTTTGTACAAATCAGTTGCAATTTTTGTTTTCATTTTCCGGATCTACATGGATTTCGGGCACAGTGTGGCTATTCTCAAAGCTTTATGTTTACGTCAATACCCTCATGCTGAACATAACTGTCAACATGACGGTTTGGATGGAAGCACGTATTAAAAGCTTTGAGACTGGCCAATCAGTGGCCGAAACCCAGAGGTAGATCTGAAAAGTAAAACCAAAAATTGCGATTGATTGCTGACATTTTCCTACGGATCTGTTTAAATAAAATTCCACATAGTTCTCTAAAAAAATAAAAAATAAAAATAAAACGATTTGGGGGGGAAGGGGGCGGCAATTTAGCAGCTAGCACGGGGCGGCACTTGGGCTTGCGCCGGCCCTGCTACGAACTGCGGTACCGACCAGTGTGCAGATGTCTGGCCACCGTGCACGGAATTCTGGGGCCTCACGCGAAGAGATGCGATAGAAAGAGCGAGAAAAGATCGGATGCACTAGCACATTTACAAGACCAGAAAACCTCATACAGATGTCTCCACCCTGGCGATATGATTGTTACCTAGGGTGAGCTACATTTTAATACGTCACGAAACGCCATAAGTAATAAGAGAGAAAGCAACATCACGCTGTCGTCGATAACAGAAAGCTGAATTTAACATTAAAGGTGGTATTGTTGATTATATATGTGTTAGTCAATAAATATTAAGTCGTCGTTGTCCCAGAAAAATCTAAAATAACTGCATGTACACTACGTAAGCCGATTGTTACTTACGGAAATGAGGGAAGATGAAATAAATACTGAAAAAAAAGAAAGAAAGAAAATAGTGGTTGGGAAGTTTGCATCTTACTTTGAACATAAAAAAAATCAAATATACGCACTACGCCCATATGTAGTAAGCGGAAAATCTTGCTGGCAAATGTGAAGGATTGCGTGAGAAAGAGAGAGGATTTATTATGGCCGCGCGAAAGTAACCGAATGTTCTAAGGCATGATGCTCCCTCGGGTATAGGTGTGCGCGTGCGTCTATGAGCGCGCTGTCCTTAGTGTAAGTTACTTTACGTATCAGAAGTTTTGAAGCCAAGTAACAATATGGTTTGAAGAAAACTGAAACGGAGACAGTAAGCCAAGTAAAGTGGAATCCAAGTTTCTACGCCACAGAAAAGTAAGTATTCCATAAAAGATAGGGTAAATGTGTTATCAGGAAGCAGTTTCTATGCTTTTGTGAACAATACAAAGAAATCTCTCCTCGAATAAGGAAAAGCCTACAATTTCTTTTTTGCGCAGAATTCTTGATTTTTTTTTTTTTTTTTATTTTTTTTTATTTTTTTTTTTTTTTTTTTTTTACACCAGCGATTACTCCAGTAGGCTGGCAGCAGCTCCGGAGGCTGCTCTTCAGCCGAGAGAATAAAATACATTGATGAGATGAAAAATTAAAATACAAGACAGGCGAAAAAACAACGGAGGAACAATGACACATACAAGGCGACAATTCGAGGTACAAACAGTTGACTGGTGAACAAAAATCAGATTAGTCAGTTAAAAACGAGGAGCCACGGTGACCTAAAAAGCACATGTTGGACGACAAGAACACAGGACGGCGAGTACACGGAGACACTAAGTAAAATACACGGTGCGACGCTTGTCTGGTTGCGGTGGACGCAGTTAAGAAACACACACTTCACTGTAGCACAGCACACAACACTTGACGTAGCACTGGTAAAACTGTCGGTCCAGGACCCCGAGAAAAGGGGGGGGGGGGGGGAGGGAAGCGTAGGGGAGAGGAAAAACGGCGGGGAAAGGCGGCGGCAGGGAGGAGCCGTAGGGACTCCAGGGCAGGGAGGGGGAGGGGAGGGGGGAGAGGGGGCACTTTATCTATGGGTGGGGGATCAGAGCTGGTAGGACGGGTATATGTCGGAACGGAGGACGTCATCAGGAAGGGGGAGGCGGCGGAAAAATTCTTGTCTGTGGGATTAGGTTTAAATACCTGTCAAGCAGTACTTGTTACACAACAACGAGAGGGCATAAGCGCAAAAACGGCGTAGTACTACTTTATGTTTTTATGGAACATGGAAGCTTAAGACACAAAGCGGGTTACTTACATGAAACATGCATTCACACACATTACATCGTAATTAAATGCTGGCAAAGTGACAGTGTTGGAGGAGTATTGTCTAGTTACAGAGCTTCCCAAACTGGGTGTCGCGACGCCCTGGGGTGTCGCGTAGTAGTATCAAGGGTGTCGCGAGACTAACAAATGTAGATCCCATTTTGTGTGCCAGCCCACCACAGAATTAACAGGTTTTCGCTCGGTAGGCGATGTGAGATGTTTCTTTTATTTAGCTTCAAAACATATCGATTTCGTCCCTATGATGGGACATCATCAGTGCTGTTAAAAACAAGGTACCTTGGTCAGACATTGAAATTACAATAAGATTACATACACCAAGAATGTTATAAAATAGAATTACATACCAGAATTGCAAGTCATGATGACCTATGTGCTCTGCTTAAAAACATTTAAAGGTCTTGCCGGTACAAGTCACAACAATAAAATCAGGTAGCCGCTTACGTACACCTACGCAGCTTAGCTTGTACATAGATGGTGCCTGGCGTCCTCTTTGTTTAAATCAGTTACATTGTAACATTTTTAAAAAGAAAATGGGTTCAAACATATTAAAAGCTTAAAAAGATAAAAATGTTGATTCTAGGTGAATTAAAGTTTAACAACTAACATACACAGATTATGCATTATATGATAAAAATAACCATTTATCAGCGCCCTCAGGCGGGTAGGTATTAAAACATTTCTTTAAAAATTTAAAATTTGTCACCATCAATTGTTAAAATAAGTTACACTGTATCACGTATAAAATACTATCTGTTTAAAAAATATATACATTTAATTGAGACTAGCATAAAAGGTAAAGTCGTTACAAAGCACCAATGCATGTGTGTGAGTGTGTTAGAGAGAGAGAGAGAGAGAGAGAGAGAGAGAGAGAGAGAGAGAGAGACAGCAGTTCACGCCATCTAGTTTTTCAGAATGATACTATGCTGGCCGTCTTTGCTTAGTTAGGACAGTGCGTGAAAATCAAAATATACAAATGTACATGAAGGTTCAAATATGATTACATTGCGTCTAAACATAGAATATAGAAATATACATGAAGGTTCAAACATGATTACATAGGAGAGCAACAATCGGGCTTTTTTTTTTTTTTTTTTTTTTTTTTTTTTTTTTTTTTTTTTTTTTTTTTTTTTTTTTTTTTTTTTTTAATACCATATGCGCTTACATTGTCCAGGTGACATTGGTATATGTGGTTCTTATAGGTCATCCAAAATAACTACAACTACTGTGACTTTGTATCCAAACTACCGCATGAGCACAAGGGATGAACTTGCAATCCAGGACATGGGGAATACACACATTAGCGCTACATGGCGCATGGCGCATCTTTTTAAGCTTTTAATATGTTTGAACCCATTTTCTTTTTAAAAATGTTACAATGTAACTGATTTAAACAAAGAGGGCGCCAGGCACCATCTATGTACAAGCTAAGCTGCGTAGGTGTACGTAAGCGGTTACCTGATTTTATTGTTGTGACTTGTACCGGCAAGACCTTTAAATGTTTTTAAGCAGAGCACATAGGTCATCATGACTTGCAATTCTGGTATGTAATTCTATTTTATAACATTCTTGGTGTATGTAATCTTATTGTAATTTCAATGTCTGACCAAGGTACCTTGTTTTTAACAGCACTGATGATGTCCCATCATAGGGACGAAATCGATATGTTTTGAAGCTAAATAAAAGAAACATCTCACATCGCCTACCAAGCGAAAACCTGTTATTTCATAACAAATTTAGACTCTAAACAAAAAAAACTTGTCATAAAATAAACACAATATATCCTCCTCTTCATACTACCTGTAGCTAATCATCCTTCTCTTCATTCAGTGCACCACAGATCAAAGGAATGATCGGTGCACATTAACTGCGCGCTCAGCCGGTAGGCGGCAGCTCTGCTTCAACAGCAGTAGACATTCAGGGTTCGTTCAAGCAGCTGCCAGTTGCCAGATCCCAGCAAACTGCGCATGCGCAGTGCTACTGCTGATACTCGATAACAGCTCTTCCCATGCTCAGTTTGCTGGAACTGGTAGCTGCTTGGACGAACCGTCACTGTAGTCTGCTTTTCTTCTCAAAAAGCTGCACCTGAGCGTTTTTCAATGGATTTATCAAAGCCACATCACCCTCGGTACCGTTTCTTACAATTAAATGTCAATCAATGACACAGTGGCTGTGAAACATGTCACAGTGTGTAAAAGCAGTCACTATTGTCCACTGACTAAAGCTATTCAGTAGCGATGTTTAGTATGGAGTATGGCCGGGTGATTAACGGAGAGTAGTATTTTAAATGCAGTGATCGTTGGTTCGAACCCTGGTATGCGTTCGTATTTTTTCTATCTATTTCCTGTATGTAACAGATTCTGGGACCAGAAATGACATTCATATTCTTACTTGCTACAAATATTTATCCATTTTTTTCCGAATATGTCGGGACTTCCGCGGTCATGGTGAAGCAAGAATCTAACAACAGAACTTAAATAATAATTCATCACTTGTCATACATACATTCTCTTTATTTTTGAAAATAATGTGATAATATTGAACTGAAAGGGAACAGCCACTGTAATGCCTAAATCAGAAATCCGAGCAGCTAATTTCCAGATGCCGTTTAAAACCGATGCAGCAAAACCGTATCAGGCCCTGACATGTATACACGACAGCGAAAAACGGTTCACGAAATTCAGTTTTCGTGTTTCGGAAGTTGGGTCGCATGTAGAAGAAGCAATTACAGTATGAGTTAGGAATCCGTAGTTTCTAACGTTTCCTTTTCTTGGATGAATTGCTGCAGTCAGGATCAACATTAAACATGTGCTTTATTACCGCCCCCCCCTTTAACCATCTAAATTCTACCATCTGTATTTACGTTAGTGAGAGGGTGTCGCGCAAAACTGTAAGCTATAAAAGGGTGTCGCCATGAGGGAAAGTTTGGAATGCAGTGGTCTAGTAATATCACTGGTTGCAATTAATTGTCGTTCATCTAGGTCGTGTCTTGGGTTCCGTTCCGGAATCGCCTCTTGTACATCCGACTATTATTCAGAAAGAGAAAGAAAATTTTTCAGATATACGAACAGTCCCGGTTTGTGACAAAATACTTTCGCTGTTACTGATAATGATCCAAATCGGAATGGTTAGGCGAATAAACCATGACAAATCGTAAATTATTATGGGGTAAATACTGTGGATAACATGAGATTTAAAGTAAAAGTAGGTTGCAATAAGTTATCTCGAGGAATTGCGATGCGAAGTTGATGCTAGGCATGCATGCAATGCCCAACTAGCGGGACGTCCCGAAATCGCGCGTCTGCCTCACGCTGCCGGGAAACAGTGAGCTATCTGCACGCTTCATTTGTTTCAAGCGCCAACTTCTCTTCGCATTTTCTCGGGAAGTTATTGACGTACTGCAATGATATCAGTGTCAATCTCTTATTTGATTTCTGATAATATTCACTGCTTACAAAATGATATAGATCCCCATTATAAAAACTTCAGTGTGTTGAACACAATACGTTTTATAATGTCTCATAGTAGTTAGTTTCATAAGCCCCATTCTGTACGTTCATGCCCGTGAAAGTCATTTACGGTATCTATTGTTGTTTCAGAGATATATGGGGTGTAAAGTTTAAGTGTGACACCCTGTATAATATTAAATTAATCATAACATTCTTTTTTTAATTTGACGGATACGTCTTAAAATTAACCACTCGTATCCAAACAACATTACGTACGTTTGGTGAACGCTTCATGAACATATTGCCTAAACATGTATACCTATGGCGGATACTTCGCAATTACATGTCGCTTCCAGACGGTATAGTGTTACTTTCCATCTGTCTCCACATTGCAGCAGTATTGGTCCCTTCTTCTCACGTATCCACCCGACCTAAGGCACACGTCATCCTTTTCATAGGTCCACTTCAACTTCATTCCTTTCGTTAACAAATGTCTGTACAAGCCTTTCCTTCCACGTATACACCTGACTTGGTTGTAAGTTCTCCCTTCTTTGAGTCCGCCTACCCCTTAATTCCAAAACACCTCCGTTGTATTTGGTACACTACATCATCAGTTTTCCACTTGACCTGTTTGCTAGTCTGACACCTGTTTTGTCATTTTTACTGTACTTTGGGCGATGCCTTTTGCGGACTCCCTTTTTTTTTATTCAATTGTTAATGTCTTAGTGACTACTACTATTACCACTTCTATTTCTCTGATTCTTTGTATCGATCTCTCGATGTGCCCATCTTTGTACATCACTATAACTGGCATGCTTGATTTAACTTGCCTGGCCTATTTCTTCCCTAGTGCGTGATGTGTCTAACTAGTGGAACATAGATGAACAATGCGTACTGCTCTTTTTGTTCAAAAGATTCCTGTAATCGTTCTTGAAATGTAGGCAATGTAATATGTGGGCTCAAAATTACGTAGAAAACCCAGCCCTGTTCTAGTATATTTTCTTTTACCTTCGTAACTGTGATGTCTTTTTGGTCACTTTAAAATTATTACGATGTTTCTAAAGGTGGTCCTATATTTTCGTACGTACTAGGTGACACTGACGCCATATACATCGTAAAGCGCTAGGCAAATTACTTTTCGAATTTTCTACAGTAATAAATCATTTTTCTTGTGCAGTAAATTCATTACTTTTGCTTGATAAAAACGCCAGATAGTTGGCCGAATTCGTTACACACTTTATCTGGGCTTCGAAACTGTTGAGTAGATTGTTTCGAAGTCTGAGTAAGTACTGAAATGGAAATGAGGTCTCTCATATATCGTACCCATTCACTCCTTTTTTTCTTCAATTTCCTGTCGCTAAAAGAATTACATGGAAGCTCTATTATCTTGTCCTGAAAAGGATACAACAGTTTTTGGTCACAAATACAGCAGGGATAATCACAGCGAAATATCAGCCTTCAATTTCCACCCAAGAAACTGGTTAAGGACATAGTTACTCATTTAGATAGACAGTAGATGACATTCCCTCAGAACTAGTGAACTCTCTGGGAGAGTGAGCAATGACAAAACTATTTCACCTGGTGAGTAAGATGTATGAGACAGGGGAAAAACTCTCAAACTTTAAGAAAAAATTAATAATAATCCCCATTCCAAAGAAAGCAGGTGCAGACAGGTGTGAAAATTACAGAACCATCAGTTTGATAAGTCATGGTTGTAAAATATTAACACGAGTTATTTACAGAAAGGTGGAAAGCTGGTAGAAGCTGACCTCGGGGAAGACCAGTTTGGATTCAGGAAAAACGTAGGAACACGGGAGGCAAACTCACTTTACGTCTTATCTTAGAAGATAGATTAAGGAAAGGCAAACCTACATTTCTAGCTTTTGTAGATTTGGAGAAGGCCTTTGACAATGTGGATTAGAATACACTCTTTCAAACTCCGAAATCAGCAGGAGTCAAATGTAGGGAACGGAAGGTTATTTACAACTTGCACAAAAACCAGTCAGCAGTTATCAGAGTTGAAGGGCATGAAAGGGATGCAAAGGTTGGGAAGGGAGTAAGTCACGGCTGTAGCCTTTCCCCAATGTTATTCAATTTGTACATTGAGCAAGCTATAAAGGAAAGCAAGGAGAAATTTGGACAAGGAATTAAATATCAGGGCGAAGAAATAAAAACATTGCGTTTTGCCGAAAACATTGTAATTCTGTCAGAGACAGCAAAAGACATGGAAGAGCAGTTGAACGAAATGGACAGTATGTTGAAAGGTGCGTATAAAATGAACATCAACAAGAATAAAATAAGAGTAATGGAGTTCAGTCTAAGAAAATCGGGCGATGCTGAAGGACTTAGATTAGGTAACGAAACAATAAACGTGGCAGATGGGTTTTGTTATTTGCGCAGTAATATAACATGCGATGGTCGCAGTACAGAGGATATAAAACGCAGAATGGCAATGGAAAGAAACAAGCGGTTTTGAAAAAGAGAAATTTGTTTACAGTGGATATTTATTTAAGTGTAGGGAAGTCCTTTCTTAAGGCAGAGTGTTGCCTTGTGTGGGAATGAAACATGGACGATAAACAGTGCGGACAGGAAGAAGATAGAGGCGTTTGAAATGTGGTGCTACAGAAGAATGCTGAAGATTAGGTGGGTGGATCGCGTAACTAATGAGGAGGTACTGAACAGAATTGGGGAGAAAAGAAATTTCTGGCATACCTTGACTAAAAGAAGGGATAGATTGGTAGGGCACATTCTTAGACATCAAGGAATTGTGAACTTAGCGTTGGAGGGAAGTGTGTGGGGTAAAACCCGCAGAGGAAGACCAAGAGAGGGATACAGTAAGCAGATTCAGACAGATGTAGGTTGCCGTTCTTATGTGGAGATGAAGAGGCTTGCTCAGGATAGGGTATTGTGGAGAGCTGCATCAAACCAGTCTCCGGACTGAAGACCATAACAGCAGTTTTTTAAATATGTGAATTACGTGATGCTGATCTAAATTATGAACTTGCTTTAATAATATTTTACATAAATGCTACTGGTAACAAAATCTTCCGAAAGCAGGAGGTAAAAGATAATAAAATTATTTAGGGTGAATATGGGTGAAGGGAAACAGATTTAGCTATTTTATCTATATACTCCGACACATCTTCCTATCTTGATAACAATGAGATAACAAGTCAAATTTTTCACTTCAAACAGAGGTGAGGTTGGTTGGTGGTTTAGAATAGGGGGACCAAACAGCTGAGATCATCAGATTCCCGGTGAGGAGAGGAAGGAGTGAGGATACGAAAGGAGGGGAGGGAAAGGGAATGCATTCCAAGGAGGAAAGAAAGAAGGATGACTGCATTATCTCGGGGCCTCGTGCTCGCCACGTACGCACTCACGAAACAACCCTGATCCCCAGGGGTTAACAAAGATAAGAGAATAAAAGCATAATAAAAGTCATAGCGCCTATTATTTCTTTTTATTAATGTGTGGACTATCAATAATTTGTAAGTTGCAAACCAGATATGGCCCGTATCAAACAAGTAATAAGGCCAATGTGATACTGTGAAAATTTTTCGTTAATATAGATTGATAATTGGAGTACTTTTTTTAATTACGCTTCATTATCATTACTAAATATACTCATGAATTCTAAATTTTCCGAAGACTGTGTAGAAATAATTATAGGACAGGTTTTTTTTTTGGGGGGGGGGTGTTAAGAAAAAGGAGGAGGGCGCAATCTTGAGAGCTCGGCCGACGGTGCAGGGCCGGTTGGTGAAAGGCATGCATCATTTATGAAGAGCAGAGCATGTGGGCCCTGTGGCGCAATGGATAACGCGTCTGACTACGGATCAGAAGATTCCAGGTTCGAATCCTGGCAGGGTCGTACATTTTTATTATTCAGTCATTGTCCACATGTTTTAGTGGTCATTAATTTATCAGTATTTGCTGTTATAACTAACATCCGTAGATTCTCTGACATGGAGAGTAGAACTTTCAATAAGCATCATAAAATGCTTTCTTTGTAATATACGAAATTCTTTTCTGCGACACGTAACTTTTCGTTTTAGAGAGAAACTTCATACAGATGTTTTCACCCCGGGGATACGATGACTAACGGAATGTCAGAATGGTAGTTGGTGAGGATGACAGAAGTCCGTGTTGCGTACCAAACTATTCCCCGTCCACTTTACAATTGCAGACGGTAGAACGCCAAACTAAGCTTTGTTTACGATCAGATGAGGCCGAAGACGGCCGACAATACCCGACAGTTCACGATCGACGCACGTGTCTCGCGCACTGTACAGTCACGTCATTGTCGCTAGAGCTGGGTTTGAACATGACTCGAACTGTTCGAACAAATTACGTCACAGTTCGAGAAATCTCGGGATATGTTCGAACATTCGATGAAGACGCTATCTAGCAATATCGGAAGATACTATCTCTACGATTTACAGCGATTATATTCTTAAATCTTGTAAGAGCTGTAGAGTAAACTATTTATAACGAAGATAGTGCCATTAATAGGGATTAATAAGTGTGAAATGCACACTGTAGTAGCTTCTAGGGTGCAGGTCATAAGTGAAAACAGTAACGAATTTAGGCTATACATAAACGATAACCATCGCGATTTAAAATTTAGTGCTGCGATCTAGCGGCATCTGTCGGTACTACGTACACAGCATCTCATGCACTGTTAAAAGTAATTTCTACATATGAAGGTTTCACAGTCATTAAACATACTTCCAGAAAGTACCTTTTTCGCCTTTGAGTGTTAGCTTTGCAGTAATTTGATGCAGTTGTTCTGTTGTAGTAGCAGATATTTTATCAAGGGATCATGTAGTGATATTAGACAGGTCACGTATGCACTGTTTTGAACAAACTTTATAGTTTTTCATAGTGATGCCCATAATTTCTTTTACATGTTCTTATCGCCTACTTCCTATGAAAATAGTTCTGAGGAAATCGATAGCCCAATAACTTCAAAATTTTCCGCATATCGTTTGGAGATACGCAGCGAGCGGTATTTGACACCAGAGTGTTCGAACAGTTCGATACAGCATCGAGTTCTCCACTGTATCGGGAAATCCCGAGCATGTTGGAACGCTAGTATCGTTTGCCCAGTCCTAATTGTCGCAGTCAAAGAGTACGTTGCGATGGAACAGTGCTAATACATAATGTTGTTCAGATCTGTAAAGAAGAAAAAGGTAAAGGCTTCCTGTGTTAATAGAAAATGCAGTTTTGCGTTTGTTTGGTTATATTATAATTTGCTTTTTGAAACCACACATTCTGTGGTTGACCATTCACTTGAATATGACTTCGTTCGCGAGTAATCGATGAAAAAAGTTACAGTTTTGGGCAGCATTCTGAATCTTTACAACAGAACGTCTGTTTCGGTACTTAACGCGGTGGATATCTGCAAGAGGTGCAGATCTTATTGTGTGATTCAATGTACATTTATTTTCATATCTTTATCCAAATGATATTGATCACATTTTTTATTGATTGATTTCTTTAAATATGATTTTTTATTCATATTCCTTTTTTCTCATTATTGAAAAACCTTTTTGTGGTTAATGTTGGAATCGCCCACACATTTCGAAATGGAAAAAAAAAAAAAAAATCTGCAGTAGTTGGAGAGATTGGAACCCGCACTCTTACTCTTACATTCGTAAACAAGCACTTCACCAACTATCTGAATGTCTTTTCTGTTTTAAGGTTCTCGAGATCTGTGCAAAATTTTGAATGTTTTTTTTTTTTTTTTCCGTCGCTTACTCATAAAGGAGGGTTCACCAAGTGAATGATCATCTTGCACAAGCCAATAATAATGCTTTCAAAACATCGATCGTCCCAGTTCCTAGTTTTTAGATCATGCACAGAAGTTTATATTTGGTTTTAATTTATTACGCTTCAATGTGGAATAATGTTTTAACAGCAAATGTATTTTATTCAGCTACACGACCGAGTCTTTGTTACATCGTAAAACGACAGTTTTAATTTCGTGCTATTTTTTGTAGAAGAATGTATTAAAAGGAAATGTATTACACATCGCTTCAGTTGTTTAATAGTAACAATGCAGTATAAATTCTGTCTATCTCTATGGCCCTTTTATCCGACGCATGCAGGGTCGGCACTGAGTTAAACGCGGATGTGGCATGTGTTGAGGGTATATTACACGGAGCGTATTTGGTCGCTAGTCGCTGGCGTATTTGGACGAGCTGCTGAATTCGCTCCGTGTAAACAAGGACAGCGAACAAAGTCTAAAGTTGAAGGGTGGGCTACTTTAGACGCCGGTCGCTGGCGTTTTTGGTCGCTTTCAAATGTTGTTCGCCCCGTGTCATGTACAGGAGCGTATAAAGCAGCTACCAGTCGAGTCAAGATGATGAAGGAATAAATACTGGAGGTGTGTTTCTCGCAACAGTCTTATAATTAAGAACAATTAATCTACCAAAAGCAAAACGGAAAAGTAGCAAAAATAAAAGAAAATAGATAAGTTGTATTGCGAGGAGGGGTAAATATGGTGCTTCTGCAAATCTTTTGAGAGAATTATCGTGTGAAGGTCCTTCTGCCACCAGAAATATAATGAAGATCACATAAGAAAATGTTGATAGACTACTGTAAATGGTAGACGATAAAATAAGGAAACAGAATACCGTGATGAGGATGGCGATCTCGCCAAGAATAAAACTTAAATAATCGTTAAATTTAATGTCCCATAATACTGGAAAACTTCGATAAATTTTCAGAAATTTGATTACAATTCCAGTTCATATTGTGTTTGGTGGGACACAGAACTTTTAATATCTTTATTTACGTCGATGATCACAAAATTTCTCGTCGTTTTGACGACCGGTTTCGGTCAAGATGACCATTTTCAAGTCTACAACAAATCAGAAATAGATGGATACACCAAGTATTAGACTACCTTAGAAAACATAAATAATGCATTACAGTCATCAATACATGTAATATAGCCATACGGCATCATCACAGCATAAGTGTATCTTCACTAAGGAACGTAACAACAGGTATGATGTATAATATTTTTAACACGTTTTTTATATTGATAGCTATAATGCCTTATTCATGTTTTATAAGGTAGTCTATTACTAAATGTGTCTTGTTTACGATTTGCTGTAGAGTTGAAAATGGAAATCACTGGCCGAAACCGGTCGTCAAAACGACGAGAAAATTTGTGATCATCGACGTAAATAAAGATATTAAAAGTTATTACAAAATGTATCACTGATATAAATTCGCGACCGTGTCGCACCTTGGGAAACAGAACTGCCTGCTATCACCTAACCTCCAAAACAATATGTCATATGCTACGTAGTGATTCAATTGTTTTTACGAAGACGCTAGCGTGTCATTGCGACAGCGTATTCGTTCGCTATTCGCCCATACGCCGAGTGACAACAGACGCCAGCGACTAGCGACCAAATACGCTCCGTGTATTAGTTACAGGGTGGCCGAATGCCCTTCCTGCCGCCACCCCGTGCCCCCCAGGAGGAAATGCGTACCCCAAATATCTGTATTTACGCGAATCTAGTGCGCACTTTGACGAAATCTTCTCGGGTTTCCATCCGGGTGGCTGCGTTGAAATTCGCCTGAAGATGAGACTTTCACTCATCATCGAAACGTTGCGGAATTTCAACGCAGCCACCCGGATGGAAACCCGAGAAAATTTCGTCAGTGCCTTATGCCGGGATGTCTACATTCACATTAGTGCGCTTTTTCTTTCTTTCTTTCTTTTTTTTTTCTTTTTTCTTTTTTTCCGCCATAGGAAATACCCAAAATTGGGGTGCGCATAAGATTCGATGGCGCATTAGATTCATGTACAAACTTGAATCGTTCACAGATATTTCTTACCCTATTTGACATGAAGTATTTACAGTAGGTAGGGTGTCCGTGCGACTCCGCGTCAGTCGCTTGCAGTCCATCGCCGTGTGCGGCCCCATTCAACTGCATGTGCAGCGTCGTGGCCGCAGAGTATCTCAGTCGCTTCGACACTTACGACCTTAGGTAGTAGTGATGGGCAGTTCGGATCATTTCAATGTTTCGAAACATACGGATCATCTGAGTCTAGTGAGTCGACTCACTGTTTCGGCACACGAAACATCTGGCGTGCCGCAGTGCCGTGCGCCACGCTAACTCTCCTGATTCACGTGAACCGCGACAGCTGCAGGGCGCCGTAGGAGTCGACTCGCTGCTTCGGCACACGAAACATCTGGCGTGCTGCAGAGTCGTGTGCCGCGCTATCTTCCCTGATTCACGTGAGCCGAGAAAGCTGCAGTAGGGCGATACAGCAAATACGACACATCTATGGAATATCAATATGGTTTTAATACGTTATTCACTAGACTTAATTGAACGGCATGGGATTTGTTTGCTATTACGATTTTACAATCGTGTTAAAGCGTAAACGTTTCCTAAGTTACTCACAGTTTCATACAAACAATAATGTAACAAAGGAAGCACAAAATAATAATGTTTAAATTCCAAAGTGATGAAACATTCCCAACCTTCAAAATTCCATAATAAGTCTAAATTATGGTTCAAATGTCTATGTGCATCCAGAAATGAATAACTTTTCTAACCAATCAATATAAGCAAACTATTAAGATTTGTTCCCAAGACATATTTAATGCAATAAACAGATATTACTACTAGTGTTAACACAAGGAAACACATTTCACAATTTACGGGACGAAACCACAAAACTGAACTAAAATCTTTCAATGTCCACAATCATATTCTAATAATCAGATTCATCTTCAGTCAGTCAAATAAAAGAGAATCAGTTATAGTTTCTGTCAATTGAAATAAAAAAGTTGTTTTTGACGTCTTACTGAGAATGCGGTTTCGTCTCACTGAAATTATTTGCCCTTGCTTCGAAAAGACGTTCACCTGGCACAGATGTAGCTACAATGCATAACAACGTTTAGTTCACGCGAAACTACATAAAAACACCGAAGGACTTCACAATTTTTCTCGGTGGTATACCTGTTTTAAAACATCAGTTGAAGGGTACCGGTAGCATAATTCAAAATATCGCGTAGCGCGTTAGGGGAACAACTTCAAACCCGTCGCACGCCTGGGCGCTGTGTCGAACCCACCCAGACAGACGGACAGCAAAGCGCATGTTAACGGTATCTAGCGTCCGATACATGAATCACAAGATTCGTTGTTTCGAAACAGTGCCGATTCAAGTTTCGACTCAGTCGAACAGTTCGCTGACTCGATTCACTGTGTCGAAACATCAACTCAGTAGCCAACTTTATTAGGTAGTCAGGAAATGGAAGGCAAGCAGAGAAGACTGTTGTATGAAGCTTCTTTCAAGCGTAAAGTAATTCTTTATGCTGAAAAAACGTGGTAACAGAATGGCAGGAAGAGAGTTCGATGTAGCCGAGAGTAATGTTCGCTTATGGAAGAAACATAAATTGGAGTTATTTGCAACTACCGCTACTAGAAAGAAATTTACTGGACCTCAGAAAGGAAGACATCCTGACGTTGAAGTAAATGTTTTGGAATTCGTCTGAGAAAGGAGGAAGAATCGACAACCCGAGACCTGTGATAACTTAAAAAAAAAAAAGGAAAAGAGGTTGATGCAGTTCTTAATATACCAAAGCAATAGTTCAAGGCTAGCAGGGGATGGGTTGATCGCTTTATGAAACGAGCGACCTTATCTCTGCGACGCCGTACAACAATATGCCAAAAGCTTCCACAGGATTTTGAGAACAAATTTCGCGAATTTCAGCGGCGTGTTATCACCCTTCGGAAACAGAAGAATTATTCGATGGGCCAAATAGGCAACGCTGATGAAACTCCAATTGGGTTTGATATGCCACGTAATTACACGATTGACGTGAAGGGTATAAAGGATCACATCTGGATGTGAAAAACAGCGCGTAACAGTAATGCTGTCAATCACAGCAGATGGGGACAAACTTCCCCCTTTCTTAATCTTCAAGAGAAAAACAAGCCCCAAGACTCCAGAAAATGAAAAGCTATTCCCGGATGACGACAATTTCGGAATCAAGAGAAGGGATGGATGACTGAAACTTTGATGCTCGACTGGCTCCGAAACGTGTGGGAACTTCTCCCTGGCGGGCTTTCCAAGTAACCATCAATGATTTGTCTTGATGCATTTCGTGATCATCTCATTGACGACGTAAAAAAGGTGATCCATAGTCTATGCAGTGACCGTGCTGTTATTCCTGGAGGAATGACTTCCATATTACAACTCCTGGATGTTAGTGTTAATAAACCTTTCAAAGGTTACGTTCAGGAACAGTACGAAAAATGGTTTTGCGAACCAAATCGTGAACTGACTCCGACACCCTACATTACTGCACACTGGGTTTCAGCTGCCTGGAAACGCACCGAAGAACCAAAAGTCACTTAAGAAATGTTGCATTTCCAATACTCTGGATGGCAGTGAAGATGTGCTTTGGAACGACACCGAGGGGAAACGAATCAATTCTGTTGTAGACTCTTCCGAGGATTCCAGTAATGATGACATTACTGAATAATTATGAGTAACGTCTGAATTTACAACGTGTTTGTCATGTAGATAATCAAGTTGGCCCTTCTTTTATAATAACGAAAATGTCACTTATTACTGTATTGTCGAATCTTACTGTTCATGTATACATTCACTATTGTTTGAAATAAAGTCCGCATTGTAATATAAATTTCAACAATACCAAAAGAAAAACAAATACCCTTCCAGCGATGTACCAAAATTCTTTTTTTCATTAATTTCAAATCATAAATATGGGTGCGCATTACATTCGATGGCGCATTAATTGCCAAAATATGGTATGTGTGTGAAAGTGTAAAGTGTTACGAAATGTTTGCGAATCGTGGAACTGAGGCGTGACTTTAGGACCTGCCCGGTGTTCACCTAGGGGGATGTGGAAAACCGCCTAAAAGCCACATCCAGGCTGGCTGGTACCCGTTATTCTGTGCTGGTACTCCGACCCCTTTTCGTTACGCCTCCCCGTCTCGGAAAGCGGTGCTTTAGACCACACGGCTAACCGAGCGGGTTTAACAATGCAGTATAAATATGACATGAAAACAACAGGCACATCTCACGTTTCATAAACAGCAATTAATCTAGCTAAAACATCAAAAACATATATATGACAGCAATTTCGTCAACGCTTGAAAATCCATATTAGGTTTTTCTGGTCTTTGTAAACCAGTGATAGTGCATAAGACCTCCCCCCTCTTTCAATGCATTCAATTCTCTTTTTCTCTCTGTTGTTGTTGTGGTCTTCAGTCCGGAGACTGGTTTGATGCAGCTCTCCACAATACTCTATCCTGAGCAAGCCTCTTCATCTCCTCATAAGAACGGCAACCTACATCTGTCTGAATCTGCTTACTGTATCCATCTCTTGGTCTTCCTCTGCGGTTTTTACCCCACACACTTCCCTCCAACACTAAATTCACAAGTCCTTGATGTCTAAGAATGTGTTCTACCAATCTATCCCTTCTTTTAGTCAAGGTATCCCAGAGATTTCTTTTCTCCCCAATTCTGTTCAGTACCTCCTCATTAGTTACGCGATCCACCCACCTAATCTTCAGCGTTCTTCTCTAGTACCACATTTCAAAAGCCTCAATCCTCTTCCTGTCCGCATTGTTTATCGTCCATGTCTCACTCCCATACAACGCAACACTCCATACAAATGCCTTCAGAAAGGACTTCCTTAGGCTTAGATCAATATTCGATGTTAACAAATTTCTCATTTTCAAGAACGCTTTTCTACCCATTGCCATTCTGCATTTTATATCCTCTGTACTGCGACCATCCTTTGTTATTTTACTGCCCAAGTAACAAAACTCCTCTACCTCCTTTATTGTTTCGTTACCTAATCTAATTCCTTACGCATCACCTGATTTTCTTACACTGCACTCCATTACCCTACTTTTGCTCTTGTTAATGTTCATCTTATATGTACCTTTCAGCACACTGTCCATTCCGTTCAATTGCTCCTCCAGGTCCTTTGCTGTATCTGACAGAATTACTATGTCGTCGGCAAAACGCAACGTTTTAAATTCTTCCTGAACTTTAATTCCGTCACCAAATTTCTCCTTGCTTTCCTTATCCTAGCTTAAGGCGGCCAACTTTTTCAAAACTCAATGCGGGACATTTCGAGGATGTGAAGGAGGACTCATTGTGCCAGTTATTCTGGAACTGGGAAAGAAATTTAGCCGAGCAGAGTAGGCCTACCCATTTAGTTTTAAACAAACACATGTAACAGGAGTGACATTTTATTCTTAATTTTCAATCTTTCTTCACAGTTCATAAATATTTTCTCATGCTTCTATTTTGAATTTTGGAGTCTGACAATTTTCACATATAGTTTCTCCGTTACGTTTTTTCGCTCACCTTTGTTGTCTGTACTAGATTTACTTGTTCCAGCTCGTAGAGCATCGTGCTCCATACATTCTGATAAGTAGCTTACTCCGCCCAAAGTATTCTATTTTGCAATAACCTCTAATTAAATTTGATAAAAACTACTTTGTAAAACCATTTGAACTACTCTATTATATAAGTTCTTTCGATGAAGTGCAGAGTTTAACCCTGGAATGCTACTAGGGGTACGCCTGTACCCCAGTGCTTCTATTAAATGTTTGTTTCTGGGCATTTTTTTCTTCTTTCTTAAGTGTGATTTAAATGTTAATGTATCACTTTGAAATAACATTTATTTTTAATCATTTTAAAAATTCGTTTTTATTTGGGGTACACCTGTACCCTAGTGTAGCAGACCCGTCTATGAAAATAAGTGTAGCAATCCAGGGTTTTGTGCTTACTACTACCTGCAATTTTCAGTCATTTTTGTTGTTTCATTTTCAGAATTTCACCACCTTTTTATTCCCGAAGGAAGTTTGACGAATGCTGATATTGTAGTTCCATGTCAGATTTTAAACACGTTTTTACAACTGTAATAATATTACATCTTGTTTGCCACCTCGGAAAATATTCGATTACACTTATTGAAACGTACTTAAGAACTCAAGAAAATAAGCCAAAAACAGAATTGTCACCCTATACCAAATGCAGTACTAGTTTAAAACAAAAACAACTACAACTGCAATCGAATTTGTCTTTTTGAAATAGATTATGTGTATAGTTATTATTCCTTTTGTATTTAATGTGAGAAGATTGTCGTTTATTCGTAGATGATGCATTGTGAAACTGACTTGCAAGCAGTGTGACATAGCATGCCATCCATACACAATAGTTTTGGCTTGTGCTCTTAGACCAACAAATTTTAAAATTACTGAAATGCGGGAGGCTTTTGCCATTTTGCGAGACATTTACAGTACGTAATTATCCCAATGCGGGACAAGTCCCGCATAATCCAGGACGGTTGGCCGCCTTATCCTAGCTGCAACTAAGGAAAAAAGTTTACATTTATTAATTAAAAATGTTCAGTATGGAATGAAATGTTTACATTTATTAATCGAACAGTGTTGCTGTTGCAGAAAGAACCACACCATCAAGGACACTAATAAAAACTTTATTTCTATGTTTATATTACAAAGGAAGCAGTCTATGACGCTTATTGACAGTTTGACTCTCCATATCAAACAATTCGAATTCCCGATGCCAAATCCAAACAGCAAACTTCGTGAAAACGATGACCACTAAAACAGGCGGACAATTATTGAATTATTAAAATGTACGACCCTGCCAGGATTCGAACCTGGAATCTTCTGATCCGTAGTCAGACGCGTTATCCATTGCGCCACAGGGCCGATATGTTTCTGGGCTTGTATGTGGCTTACACCATTCATCAACCGGCCCCGCACCGTAGGTGGAACTCGCCAAGACTGTGCTTTCCTCCTTCCCCTCTCCCCCCCCCCCCCCCAAAATAATAATAATAAAATATATCTTGGAATTATTGCCACACAGACTCCGCAAAATTTCATGAGCAGATTTAATAATGAAAATGAAGCGTTGTTGAAAATAGTACTCCAATTATCAATCTATATTGACGAAAAATATTGCACACGATCAAATACTTCACAGTATCACATTGGTCTTATTAGTTGTATGAGACAATGGTTTGCGACTTACAAATTATTAGTAGTCCACACAATAGTAAAAAGAAAGAAAGGGCACTGTAATTACGGTACTAGTAATTACGAGTTCAGAATATATTTCCTTCAGGAAATTAGTTTCGTTACTATTTTATTCTTATATCTTTCATTTGTTATCAAGATTAGCAGAACAACAATCTCTGCTGATACAATGAGGAGAGAGTTGCAAGGGAAACCAGGGTCTCGAAACGAAGTGTACTTCATAAGTACCCGTCCCCAGAATAAGAAAAAATGCTTTGGCAGTATCTTCAGGTTCATGAAGCGTTCACCAAACTAGCGTACTGTGGAATGAATACGAATAGGTAAATTTAAGCAATTAAAATAAGTCTTCTGACAGGTTAAAAGTAATTGAGGAACATAAGATTGGATAAAAATAAACACGATCTCAATCTCCACATTAGTACATTAACTTTTCAGGCAAGTGAAAAACGTATTTTCGATTAAATCAATACTATATAGATACGTCCAACGTGGCAACGTGTTAAAGAAAAATATAATAAACTTTAGCAACTTGAAGAAGTAGAATGGTTGACGGGAATAAGTTAAGTAGACGAGGTGTCATGAGATAAGTTTCAGGTAGTGTCTTCAGTGGCAAAAACTTTTATATTTGAAGTATTATCAATTTATTAAAAGGAGAGGAAAGCGCGAAGAGATGTGAAAAGAAAAAAAAAAACGTTTTACAGCACAGATATAGACTTTGAGTAATGAAGATGCGGAAAAAAGGTTCCAATAGCAAAAAGGAAACTGTACACGGATTTCCTTGGGTTGCACAGATTTTGCTGTGGTTAAAAGGTGAACAGCCTGTTAAAATGTATTTTCTTAAAACGTTATGATAAATATTGTAAATTTTTATTAAACACGACATCTTTCATTTCAGTGGGGCGATATTGAAGTGTGATATATCATTTGGTGACCGTTATGGTTCGTACAGATATCTGAACACTCGACTATGAGTGCATTTTCAACTTTTCACGACGGCAGCTGTTTTATCTCCTGACTCGCTACCTTTGACGTGGTACCATTATATACCAAGGTACCAGTACAGGATTCTCTTTCTCTAATTGGCCAACATTTTGACAAGGACATTACCGCCTTATTTGAGTATATACTGACATCATATAATTTCCAGTTTAATGGTGAGTTTTATGAGCAAATTGATGGAGTTGCTATGGGAAGCTCCCTATTCCCTCTGGTAGCAAATTTCTTCATGGAAGACTTCGAGGACAAAGCTCTGGACTCGGCAAGTTTTAGACCAACGGTCACCCATGGCCCCCACAAGGGTGGGTCTGGGTGGACCCCTGGGTCCAGGGCCCGGACCTGAAGGGGGCCCGGGAACGCTCACATGCAGCATATTTTTTTAATTACGTTAATTCAAACTCGAAAAATATTTTTATCCAATTGAATGTTAGAATATTGTTTAACTAACAGACAACTGTTTAAAACAGATAATTATGATAAACTGTTTATTGTAACAGTTTCATGAAACGTGCTAGCAGTTACTGTAAATGCGTACGTCGTGTGAAGTTGTGTGCCAACCGGCGTGACGCTAACGTCAGGCCGGAGTCACAGAATAAGGAGTATACAGAAAGGAAACTCCCACTGCAGTCTGTCGTACAAAATTTAGTGCGCATGCGCGGAATCGGCCATCTTGAAAAGCAGTAAACGCGTGATCACTCCCTACTCTGTGGCGTGGTAGTGCGCCGTCTTTGTTTGTTAATTGTGTATTTTAACAGCCTGAGTCGCATAAAAGTAAACAAGTATTTAGTAGTGTGCAGTGCAGTGAAAAGAAAGAACTGTGTGTCAGTAGTTGGAGCTGTTCCGTTTTTATTATGAGCTGCAATAAAAAAAAAGGCGGCCGTTGGTGTTCAGCACGTAATTGCCGCTATAATTCGAATACAAATGAGGATATAAGTTTCTTCACCTTCCCAAAAGATGCTGAGCAGTAAGTGAACGTCGCTATATGTGTAGTGAAAGTTAAATGTTATCAGTGGAGAGCAATGTGTGGATAATTATTAAAAGTATCTTGCTTCTTCTCTTGACGATAACTCTCGCTGTTGCTGTTGCTGCAGCAGTTCAACAGCATCAAAATGTTGAAGTACATTTATATTTTATAAGTTTAACGGTGCAGGGAGTAATATAAAATGAATGACAAAGAATAGTGCGTAAGTAGGCAGGTCAAATTTTACTTACGACATTGGAGGCGTAGTGTGCTAATGTTGGCAACAAATGCTCTTTGGAAACTCAAACAAATAGATTAAGGGGAATAATTATTTTATGCTGTTCCTGCTCTGTGGTTGACAGATTCCTCCATATGCCCTTCTCCGATCAGTAAAATAATGATACTCGTAAAGCAAATTCAGCTCTTACATATGCCCAGACGTCATTAGTTCTGTGTAATCACGTTGTGCTGCTACTCTGACTCAATATTTTGTGCGAATTTATTCGTGTCAAATAAAACATGGCAGTTGTAAACAGTGGCGTAGCTATCATAGGGCTAGGCGGGGCAGTGCCCCGGGGCCCCCGAGCTCTAGGGGCCCCTCGGCCTCCGTGAGCGACGTTTGAAAAAAGTACAGTAGACTATCGATTTTTTGTTTTTGCTCTCCCACCCAGCCGTCCAGTATCTCCATCTGCCCTCAAACCAAGTTTCCCACAGTGCCGCTTTGGGCTACCAGGTAGCGGAACATTGCTTTTAGTGTGGCCTTCACTAGACGCCGCTCGGTGGTGCTGCTGATCTTCCAAGTCGCCAGTTGCTGTGTACAACAATCGGCACACCTCAGTCGGCGATGCGGCAGAAGCAGAGGAAGCATCAAAGCTGCTCACTGCGCCTTCCAAGTGTTGCGGCGTGCCGCTCGGCACAGTGCGAAGGATCGAGCACCTCCATATACTGAATAAATACATTTAGTCTACAGTACTTCTTATTGGCAAATAGAAATTTACAGTTTGATTATACCAATAATCGGTTTTCGGAACACCTATGTCTACCAATTACTTCGGATAATCGACGATCTACTGTATATAATATTTTAGTTGAATGAAGGATTTTCAAGTTTGAACCCTGAGCAACAAACCTCAAATGCATGAAGTGAAATCCAAATTTTATTTCCACCTCACAATATAAACATAACAATGTCTATTGCTTGTCCACTATGACGCGATCGTCCTATCGTTAGAGTGTTGTCGGTTGAAGTCGGAGTTGCCATGGCTGACAATCTTTGCGATATAACAATAAATGGCGGCGAATTACTAGCAGTGTGTTTGACACGGTGTGACCACATTTGAATTATTACAGAACGGTATTATTATGGTAACTAACCTGTTTGTATAGTGAATTCCCCCAAGGGAGTGCTGTAACCCAATGAACTGCTGTAACCAACTGCACGCTTAAAAGCATGCAAGAACCCCCCGAGGGCATGCAGCTTTACTGTATGGAAATATGATGATGGCATCCTGTCGGGTAAAATATTTCGGAGGTAAAATATTTCCCCATTCAGATCTCCGGGCGGGGACTACTCAGGAGGATGTGATCATCAGGAAAGACAATACTGGCATTCTACGGGTCGGAGCGTGGAATGTTAGATCCCTTAATCGAGTAGGAAAATTAGAAAATTTAAAAAGGGAAATGGATAGGTTGAAGTTAGATATAGTGGGGATTAGTGAAGTACGGTGGCAGGATGAACAAGATTTCTGGTCAGGTGAGTATAGGATTATAATTACAACATCAATTGGGGGTATCACAGGAGTAGGATTGATAATGAATAAGAAAATAGGAATGCGGGTAAACAACTATGACCAGCACAGTGATCGCATTATCGTTGTCAAGATAGATACGAAGCCAACACCGACAACAGTAGTACAGGTTTATATGCCAACTATCTCTGCCGATGATGAGGACATCGAAGAAATATATGAGGAGCTAAAGGAAATTATTCAGACAATTAAGGGAGAGGAAAACTTAATTGTTATGGGAGACTGGAATTCGGTAGTAAGACAAGGAAGGGAAGGGAAGATAGTAGGTGCATATGGTCTGGGCAGAAGGAATGATAGAGGAAGCCGCCTGGTAGAATTTTGCACAGATCATAATTTAGTTATTACGAACACTTGGTTTAAAAATCACAAAAGAAGGCTGTATATGTGGAAGAGACCAGGAGACACCGGTAGATACCAGATAGATTTTATAATGGTAGGACATAGATTTCGGAACCAGGTTTTAAAGTGTAGGACATACCCAGGAGCAGATATAGACTCTGACCATAACTTGTTGGGTATGAACTGTAGGCTGAAACTGAAGAAACTACAAAAAGGTAGGAAAATAAGGAGCTGGGACCTGGATAAATAGAAGGAACCTGAAGTTCTTAAGAGTTTCAGAGGGAGATTTAGGCAAAACTTGACAGAAACAGGGGGAAATAAAACAGTAGAAGAGGAATGGGTAGCATTGAGAGATGAAATAGTGAAGGCAGCAGAGGACAAAATAGGTAGGAAGGCAAGACCTATAAAAATACTTGGATATCACAGGAGATACTAAATTTAATCGATGAAAGGAGAAAATATAAAAATGCAGTAAATGAAACAGGCAAAGTGGAGTACAGACGACTAAAAAATGAGATTGACAGGAAGTGCAAAATGGCTAAGAAGGAGTGGCTAGAAGGGAAATGAAAGGATGTAGAAGAATGTATAAAAAGGGGAAAAATAGATACAGCCTACAGGAAAATAAAAGAAACATTTGGAGATAAGAAAAACAGCTCTATGAATATCAAGGACACTGATGGAAAACCAGTTCTCAGCAAAGAAGGGAAAGCTGAAAGGTGGAAAGAGTATATAGAGGGGCTCTACAAATGAAATGAACATCGAGACAATATTGTAGGAAGGGAAGAGGATGTAGATGAAGATGAAATTGGAGATACTGTACTGAGAGAAGAATTTGACAGAGCCCTGAAAGATCTAAGTCGAAACAAGGCCCCTGGAGTAGATGATATTCCCTCAGAGCTACTAAAGTCTCTGGGAGAACCAGCCATGACAAAACTGTTTCACCTGGTGTGTAAGATGTATGAGACAGGTGAAGTACCCTCAGACTTTAAGAAAAATGTTTTAATCCCCATTCCAAAGAAATCAGGTGCAGACAGGTGTGAAAAGTACAGAATCATCAGTTTAATAAGTCATGGTTGCAAAATATTAACACGAATTATATACAGAAGAATGGAAAAGCTGGTAGAAGCCAATCTCGGGGAAGACCAGTTTGGGTTCAGAAGAAATGTAGGAACACGGGAGGCAATACTCACTTTACGGCTTGTCCTAGAAGATAGATTAAGAAAAGGCAAACCTACATATCTATCTTTTGTAGATTTGGAGAAGGCTTTTGACAATGTTGACTGGAATAATCTCTTTCAAGTTCTCAAGCAAACAGGAGTAAAATATAGGGAGCGTAAGGTTATTTACAACTTGTACAAAAACCAGACAGCGGTTGTCAGAGTTGTAGGGCATGAAAGGGATGTGCAGTGGTTGGAAAGGGAGTAAGACAGGGTTGTAGCCTTTCTCCAATGTTATTCAATTTGTACATTGGGGAAGCTATAAAGGAAAGCAAGGAAAAATTTGGAGAAGGAATTAAACTTCAGGGCGAAGGATTAAAAACTTTGCGTTTTGCCGACGACATAGTAATTCTTTCAGATACAGCAAAGGACCTGGAAGAGCAATTGAACGGAATGGACAGTGTGCTGAAAGGTGCATATAAGATGAACATTAACAAGAGCAAAAGTAGGGTAATGGAGTGCAGTGTAAGAAAATCAGGTGATGCGTAAGGAATTAGATTAGGTAACGAAACAATAAAGGAGGTAGAGGAGTTTTGTTACTTGGGCAGTAAAATAACAAAGGATGGTCGCAGTACAGAGGATATAAAATGCAGAATGGCAATGGGTAGAAAAGCGTTCTTGAAAATGAGAAATTTGTTAACATCGAATATTGATCTAAGCCTAAGGAAGTCCTTTCTGAAGGCATTTGTATGGAGTGTTGCGTTGTATGGGAGTGAGACATGGACGATAAACAATGCGGACAGGAAGAGGATTGAGGCTTTTGAAATGTGGTACTAGAGAAGAACGCTGAAGATTAGGTGGGTGGATCGCGTAACTAATGAGGAGGTACTGAACAGAATTGGGGAGAAAAGAAATCTCTGGGATACCTTGACTAAAAGAAGGGATAGATTGGTAGAACACATTCTTAGACATCAAGGACTTGTGAATTTAGTGTTGGAGGGAAGTGTGTGGGGTAAAAACCGCAGAGGAAGACCAAGAGATGGATACAGTAAGCAGATTCAGACAGATGTAGGTTGCCGTTCTTATGAGGAGATGAAGAGACTGGCTCAGGATAGGGTATTATGGAGAGCTGCATCAAACCAGTCTCCGGACTGAAGACCACAACAACACAACTTCATACAGCCTGGTAGCGACATGCCTCAATACATAATGTTTTATCATACAAAATCCGGCAACTTCCTTTTGCTGAAACCATCCTACACGAATATTTTCTTTATTTTCTTTCTTTGATTGGGCTTTAAACGAAATAAGTCTGATCGGTATGGAGCTTGGGGTCGTTGTATCTGCATGTCCTGCCCAGATCTAACTCTATCCCTCGGCAATTTTCATACAAATGCACCCAGTAATTTTTGCGTAAAAGCATACCAAACAAACTTTTACAGTTATAACTATATTATCTGTTGCATGACACATAATTTACTTACCAGTATTTAGGTTTGCCTTATTATTTCTTACCGTGGGCAGTAAGGAGCTGAAGAAATACTTTTGCATCCGTATACGGTTTTAGTTTAAAGTGGGGCACCAATGTTATTTTTGCCCCGGGGCCCTTGGTGACGTAGCTACGCCACTGGTTGTAAAGTCACTTTCTTGTTTGTAACTAATTTCCCAAACATAACTCCGCGTTATTTGGGATTTTTCAAGAGATAAGCACCAAATAAAACAATCATCGATTCCACCGTACATTTTCGTAGTTGTATTTAAATTTAGGCCCTTTTTTTCGTTGGATTACAGTTAGGTGCAAGAAGAGGGCGCAAAATAGATGAGAGCATAATGAAAAGCCGTTTCCTTTCATAAAAGTCGGTGAGATTAGCTGCAGTACGTAAAAAGTCCATTTCCAGCGAAAGTACTGAGTGGCTATAGTTCCGCGTTTACTGCTTTTCAATATGGCGTCGAGCGCAACGCTTGGTAACATACAGATCAAAGGCGTCGCCCCCAGCTTTCCCTTCTGTATGCTCCCTATTCTGTGCCGGAGTTGCCTCAGAAGACGGACTCGCCGCACCGGCCTGCGACAGCTGTTGGCGCATTTGACTGCTGTGTTCTCCATGACAGCTGACCATCTGCGCCCGCTTTCACTGGTCATCAGTCGCATGCAGTCCACCTCTCATCTTCTTGTATTATGTGCTGGATTTGACGTTTTTACCTCCTGCTGCGAAAGTGATTACATTATTTGGTTCAGTTTGATATAAATTTACATTACAGAAAGAACTTCGTTTTGCTACGAGGATTTTTATGTGATAATATTCTTGAACAACGTAAGGTAAGAGAAACCACTACCAACATTCCAATTCGAAAAACGTAGATTAACTGTATATTCAGGCGCGGATCCAGAATTTCTCTTAGGGAGGGGCAGTTTTTATGTCCGTGGCCTGTCTTCTCAACTTAGTGCAAACAAAAATATTAACAAATGTTTAGTTTGTTATATGCCCTAATATATTTGCAACTGATTTATGTTCTGATTGATTTATAAGATAGGTTGAAACAAAAACTCAGACATACTGAGAATAAATTAAATTACAGCAGAACATAATGTAAACGAAATCAAATGTTCAAATGTTTGTTAAGCTTATGGGACTTAACTACGGGGTCATCAGTCCCTAAACTTACAAACTACTTACGAACTAGGACGGCACAAATATCCATGCCCGAGGGGGGATTCGAACCCCCGACCGTGTGGCCGTGCTGACCGTGACTGGAGCGCCGCAGTCACCTCGGCCACGGCGGCCGGCTAATGTAAACGTATGTCAAAGGAAAAAATTACTTGTACCTCAGAACTACTTAGAAGTCAGACACGGACATCATTATTTATGAGTTCAGTCGACAACACCGCTGAATAACAGGCACGGGCCCGGGTTCGATTCCCAGCAGCGAACTGGCTGTTGTGTGTTGTCTTTGTCATCATTTTCATCATCATCGACACACAAGTTGCCCAAGTGGCATCAAGTAAAAATACTTGCACTAGGCGGCCGAATAATCCAGACAGGATCTCCCAGCCAATAATGCCATACCATTCCTTCATGTTTTAATGAAAATAAAGGATAGAGTGGGTGTATATTTACAAAATTTATAAACGATAAGATAGGATAAGTATTTAAATAAAATCTCATTTTGTCCTGTTTAAAAAAATTAGATACGATAATGTAATCTGGCACTTCGCACTGCTTTAACAAGATGTTATTTTTAACTTGATCACGCTTTAAAGGGATTAAATATTTGTCTTGTTTCACCTTCCATGCATTGAATGCATACATCTCATTTTGCGAATTTATTGATTATTTTAGTTATTTTTCACTACAATTTTTTTCACCAATTTAACGCCTACACAGATCGATTGCACTAAACATTTCCTCAGTTCAGGTGTTTTAAGATTCATGTCGTCATCTCCATTACTCTCATCTTCTTGATCATCACTGCGTTGTTGGCAAACATCAGTAATAATCTCTTCATCTTGTACACATACAGCGAGGCTGTCATCAAAACTGTCGAAATCTGTAGAACTAGCTTATTACTAGACACGACTTCACAATCACCAATATCAACTTCATCATCGTCATCAAGTGAAATGTCAACTTTCATTACCACGAAACTTTTATCGGTGTGCAGCTGCAATCAAATTGAATCATTGTTTACTCTCTACTCATGAGAAGCGCGCGCAGCTGTCTTTCCCCAGGCGACATAAGTGAAACAGCTTGTAAATATGTTTCCTTTTTTGTTTACGGTATGGCATTTTTATATTTATTTTTTCATTACTTTAGTAGAATCGCTCACACCGTCCCCTATGCCTCTCTAGCCAACAATGCAACCTGTAACCTCAGTTTCTATCACCAGACACAATCAGTAATGATGAAAAAAGTAAATTACTTCATCACATTTATCTCTCAAATTCTTAGCATAAGGCCAGTTAAATTGACGACAGATTGTTCCCTATGCACCGTTACATTATTTCTGACATCGAAATTCTCTCCGACAATTGATAAAATAGAACTATGGAATTTACGAGGGAGTGTTAGACTCGTTTCTTTCCATTTAGTCTTTTCCCCTTTTCAGCCTGTCGAGATCTCTTCTTAGCTTTGCCTTCTGTGGCTAGTGAAATACTTCGTTTCATTGCACTCACTTAAAAGTTAATTATTAGTAACAATCCTGTAAAAATGCTTCAAAAAACAGAAGTACGGGCTAGCGTTTCGTAATATCTGGGACAGACTGTCGCCATGACAGATTTACCGGGTCATTTGATCATATATGCTGTTACCACTGGTGCAGATTGCTTTATTCAGCAGATTTCCGTCTTTTATACCAAACATCTGTGTAGATGTTCGCTTTTGAAGTGAACAGTGAACTTCAATGTTTATCATACTTAAGTCCGTTAAGAAACAAATGGACTTCGCCAATGCAAGCGCCAGAAAATTCCTATTAGAATCCGTTAATAACTAAATTTTGACCCGGAGGAAAGATATCCGGGTCGTATTACGCTGCTCATACTTCCTTTCTTTTAAGGACTTTTTCTTAACTTTGTGTCGGCTACTGCATTTAAGATAGTAATTTACCATATTTTAGTAAATTTCATAATAAAATGCAAATAGTAGTGTTTAGCTTAAATGTGCTGCCCTCCTACGATGGGTTACAGGTGTGTTGATAGTTGTGGAGGAACCGTAACGAAGTTCTTCTTTTTGATCGGTATAATCTATATCTATATATAAAAGGCTTGTGTGTGTACGTGCTGACAGACTTTTCTCCATGACCACATACTGCCACCCACTCGTGGTTGTGGAAGTAGATTGCCCTTTGTCTAATTATCTTAGTAAGGGAGTTTGGTCGCGGTGTGTGGCAGTGGGTGAGTGTGATTCGCAAAAATTCGCAAAATATGCAATACATACTCTTAGGAAAAGCTATATAATCTGTGACTTACGAACTTTACGGTACGAGTCAAAATCTTTTTATTCTTTCAATCGTCAGACAATATGGTCCTTTCAGACTTTAATAACGACGAGGAATATCTAATACGCAATTTTTTAAATCGATCACATGTTTTCGTCAACCACACATGACCGACTATGAACAGAGACACAAAACAAAGATAAAAATGCAGATAGACTCAAAGATAAAAATACTCATGGAACATTGATCACTGTCGTGAAAGCGTGGTGGAAACACAGACATACATTAATGAATGTCCCTTAGGCCATAGATATTGATATGCCTGTGTCAGTAAGCTCACTGGTCTGTGCTAATCAGTGATCTCTGATACATATAGCCGCGACACTCTCTGCTGTGAAAGGTGTTATCGTTTGACATCTGGGTCAAGAAAAACTATGCGACATAGTCCTACTCATATCCCGGCGGCCTCCTGTGATGATGTTGGCAACAGATGTTGAATAACGAGAATCATGTGACATCGTCATAAGCCAATCGCGTGACACGCGAATATTTTGTCGTGAAATCAAGCATACAGCAGGAACAGCAGTATTTATCTACACTCTAAGTGGTTCGGTCATCTTTGCAACGATTTTATATCGTGTTATTGATGTTGCCAACATAAAAACACGAGGCCGCCAGGATAGAAAGTAAAATTTTACCGAATCAGATACATCCGTTGTTGTCACATCTCATTATGACTAGCACTTTCACGCGAAACTCTTTTGTATAGAGTCTCTTGATTCACACAGTCTTACAATTTATTCCAAATTCCTATTCAAGAAGATATTTGTGAAAACTGTTACAAATCAATATTCGCACTTATCCAATATCATTTTCAGAAATGTAATTTGCCAGCCGCTTTTGGCGCTGCTGTTGCAATGTGCAACAAAATTGAGAATAATGACGCATTATTACTATTTCTCATCTCATCGATAGCAGTGTTCACAGAAGTCCACGCCAAACATACAATTACACACTGAGTCTTAACTTGATGAACACAACCTAACATTGATTTTACGTCGTTAATTTAATTTCACTTTTTGTATGAAAAACTTTATGAATATTCATGGTTTTCGACATTTTGGCTAAGAGAACTGAGTTTATTGACAGAGCGATCCAACAAGGATTTTGTTATTGCTGACCTAGGTCCGAAACCCTAAAAAACCACGATATACATAGGTCCTTCGTTAACAACCGTTGCGAAGCACGGGCATATAAGCTAGTTAAAAATAAAACATCATGGGGAACAGGTTCCTGGCACTCTACAACTCATCCATGTCGGAGTAGCTACTAAAATATTATTCGAAAGTCTAATTTTTCGTAATTAGTTTGTTATCTTAAGGGCGGAGTGTTTCAAATTGATGTTTCAGTCATTCTATCACAATGTTTGACCTTTTTTGTATTATTTACGTAGTAATGACGATTCTCTCAAGCAGTTAGAAATGCGATTACTCTTACACAATTTTGCTACTAATAAAATAGAGTATTCGGGTCGTAATCCAAAGGAAGAGGGCACTTGCCCTGTGATCCCATTACCGTACTGTAACCGCGCCTCTTGAAAGGACTGTGCTTTAAACGGAATGTATTGTTTCGTTTCAAGATGGCGAGCTACAAACATAAATCTGGAGCGTTAAAACGAAAACTACAAAGAGGCTTAGAAAAAGTAGCTAAAGGGCGCCAGACTATTAGAAAATTGTTGAAGTATCATAATAAAGAAGAGTTGCAAAAAGTCCGGCTTCACACTATGTCAGAAGCTACAACAGCCCCAGATAACCGACCTTCATGTTCTGTAGTTCATTCGGCTTCAGCACAAAAAGATGTAAAAGAAATTGCACCATAACAAGATACTGTGATATATGAACATCTAACTGAAGCCGAACAAACAAAAAACGACATAGATTTCCTTCGTGAATGTAGTGAACAATGTGGCAATCTAAACCTTGGTATGAAAACTGATGAAACCAACTGGACGATCCTAGTAGTTGGCCTCGAGTGATGAGTGATAAACTGCCTCAGGAAATAGCGTCGTATTACGTTGGTTTTTCAGCTTTTGAAACCAGATCAAAGTCTTTTCCTGTTGATCTTTCACGGAAACTCTTTCATGAGACGTTGTTGTACATGAAAACGGCTAACAGAACAAGTACATCATTTCCACGTGAATGGTTAATGTAGAGCGAGTCGAAAAACAGTATTCATTGTTTCCCTTGCAGTATTTTTAAATCAAATCAAAGCAAAAAAAGAAGGATTCTCTCCACAAAAAACTCCCTACAAAAGACTCTACAGCTTGTTACCGATGCATGAAATAAGCGCTGACACCGAAAACTTTACCTCGACTGGAAAACCCTTCAGTGATCAATGAAAGGCGACGGTGTCGATTCTAATCTCCAACAGATGATTAACTGTGAAGCAACGAGGTGGAAAGCTATATTACAAAGAATTCTCGACACAACTTTATTCTTGAGTAGTAGAGGTTTAGCTTTCCAAGGCGAAAATATCCAGATTGCTGACGTTCACAATGAACATTTTTTAGGAAATTGGCAAATATGACGAAGTAACTCGTGAACATCTTGCCATAGTAAAAGAATACCAACTGATGAATAAAAGTATGACAGGTCAAGCTCACTATCTATCATGGTACTCGCAAAATGAATTTATTTCCTTGTGTGGCAAAAAACTATTGAAAACTATTTTACATCAAAGAGAAGATTCTGTATTCTACGGAATTATTGTTGATGCAACTCCTAACATTTCTCACCGGGAGCAGAATGTGCTCATTCTGCGTTATGTATACCAAAATATAGAAAAAAAGTCATTCGAAATTTATGGAAGATTCATTGAATTTATGAATATTATCGGGAAAACAGGCCAGACCCTAACTGGTGAAATACTGTCCACATTGGAAACTCATGGAATACCACTTGCCGATTGTCTTGCGCAGGGCTATGACATTGGCTCCAACATGCGAGTGTCTTCAGTCAAGAATAGTTCAAAAACAAGTGTGCCCTTTATTCTCCCTGCGGAGCACACTCTCTGAACAGAGTTGGTGCCAACGCCGCTAAGCTGAGTTCTGATGTTGTGACATTTTTTGGAGACATTGAAAGTTTCTATAATTTCTTCTCTAGCAGCCCTGGTCGTTGGGAACTGTTGAAGCAGCATGTCCCTTTGTCTCTTCAAAGTCTTTCTGAAACTCGCTGGAGTGAAAGACTACAAGCTGTGCGACCTATTTTGAAGCACTATCCTTCAGTCCTCACACTTTTAGACTTGTTCCAAGTGGATAAGCTAACCGCCACATTACCTTCCCACCATCTGTAAGAAATACTATTTTGTGACTTAAGAAGTACTTTGCATCCTTCAAAGGCCTATTGATGACAACATTTTGGCACAAGATCTTGCCTCTATTGATCAGAAAAACGTCATTATATAAAAGAAAGGCAGTTCTCTCAGCGTAGAGACGCAACTAATAAAAGATTTACTTAATGAAATGCACGTCCTTCGAGATTCATGGGAAAATATTTTAAATGAAGCTGAAGTAGTTGCTGAGGCAGTTGGTATTACATCACAGTTTGATATCAAAAGGAAAGCCAGTGGAGATGGAAAGACGCCCGAACACCTTCAGCTGGAAGCCTCAAATAAGTGCAAATTATCTGTTTTCCTTCCTGTTTTGGATTTCATCATGACAGACTTGACAATACGATTTACGAGTTGTGAACAAATTTGTGATCTGTTTTCACCAATTTTGGATTTCATGAACTTAGAAAATGATCAACTGCAATTTAAAACCACCAATCTTGTCTCATTCTTCAGACTTCTCAGATTCAGACAGCTTAGTTGAAGAAATTCTACACATAAAGAGCGTCCATAGTACAATCTTCCAATCAGAAAGGGACCCGATGAGACTTCTAAATTCCTTATACGAGAAAAACGTTCACTCATTTTTTGAACCTATGGACTGCAATTAGACTTTTCTGTACGATTCCAGTGACAGTGTCTACGGCTGAAATGTCGTTTAGTAAACTGGCGAACTTTTTAAAAAACTTGGCAATGGAGTACAACAGGCCAAAGTCGTCTTAAACATTTAGCAATTTTATCAATTGAGAATGAGCTGGCCAAAACTGTCGACTTTTCCGACGTAATTGTTCAGTCTAGTCAGAAGAAAGCGCGCAAGGCTATTACTAAGTAGTCTTTCTCTGTAGCCGGAGTCTATGGCTGACATTGATTGTAATTTTAGTTATTTGTAACTGTCTTTATTTTAATCTTTATTAGATAAATATACCTGCTGTGATCATTTATCATCATCAGTTTTATAAGTAAAATCTAGTATGGTCTAATAAAATAGTTACTGTAACTATTCCGTATATTTTCGAGTTAAATTACGTTCTAAGCACAGTATTGGTAACAAATAACCACAGAATTTGAATGTAGCACGTGACTATAATTCAAATCTTTGTTAACTTACAAACTACTTATGAACTACCTAATACTAAAGACGACACAAAAAAATGTTCAAATGTTTGTACAACTTATGGGACTTAACTGCGCGTCATCAGTCCCTAAGCTTACAAACTACTTATGAACTAGCTAAGACTAAAGACGGCACAAATATCCATGCCCGAGGGGGGATTCGAACCCCCGACCGTAGCGGCCGTGCTGACCGTGACTGGAGCGCCTCAGTCACCTCGGCCACCGCGGCCGGCAAAGACGACACAAACATCGATACCGGAGGGGGGATTCGAACCGCCGACGGGGTGCGGCCCCGCGCATCGTAGCATAGCGCCTCAATGCGCGTGGCCACTCCACTGCGGCACGTGACTATACAATTGGGGTGGGCGTGTCTGATGCTGGGTCCAGTTGACACTACAGTTAAAAAACGGGGGGGGGGGGGGGCGTCTCTGATTCGGGGTCCAGGGCCCGCAATCGAATGTGGGGGCCACAGCCGTGCTCGGCCCGGCGAGGTGACGCAACCGGCATCTTCGGAAACGCAACGCAAAGCAAAGCATGCTCCCGGACACAAACACGTGCTCTCTGATGCTTGAAAGGAAGCATCGCTCTGGTGCCTGAATGATAGTTCCAAGTATTGCATTGGGGATACAGTGTAACAAGCCCTTCGCCTTAGTAGTAGAGAAAAACATTGTGTGAAAAATGTCACGAATAATAAACCAGAAAAATTGTTAAACATACTCGAGCGTTGTTATTTCATTCCATATAATAATACATGTTTTCTTATATACTAGATAACTGATGACTAAAGTAGGAAACATAGGGTTTCTTAGGTAAAATTTATTTAATTTCCTTCTTCAAAAAACATAAAAGCATATTTACAGTATCTTTTGCACACACGAAACAAGCTCCTCTTAGCTCATCATTGTTCTAGAGTCGATGGATAGCAGGACAGCCAATGGAACCCACGTGTCGGTGTCCGCGAGCCTGCTTTGCGTTGCGTTTCGAAGATGATGCCGGTTGCGTCGCCTTGCAGGGCGGAGCATGTGTCTCTCTCTCTCTCTCTCTCTCTCTCTCTCTCTCTCTCTCTCTCTCTCTCTCTCTCTGTGTGTGTGTGTGTGTGTGTGTGTGTGTGTGTGTGTGTCTTCGCTATCGCGCTTCGGAGCTCGTCTCCACCACGTTTCAGATAAAATGTATTGTCAGATGCATAATTCGAACCCAAGCTCCCTTTCTGGGCTCTAGATCTTGAAACTAGCGCCTTAGACCGCTCGGATCTGTGCGTCGAGATGTTTGATGTGTTGTGTGCGATCTAACTGTCTGATCTAAAGGCATCTAGAATCGAAAGATGTGTTGTACCTGTAGCCCTTATTCGTATTATTTGGTCTTTCGCTTAGAAATATCACTCAAAAGCGTAATTTGGAGGAGGAGTCGGAGTCATAATACGACATGATCTGTTGGTTGTGGTGTAACTTTGTGTGTTCACTAGCTTAATTTACCCTAGAGAGAGAGAGAGAGAGAGAGAGAGAGAGAGAGAGAGAGAGAGAGAGAGAGAGAGAGAGATGTCTGATGCATTTTATGTTTTTCGTCAGCTCAATTTTTCGTGTCGTTGGTTGCGAATATAAGCTATATACGAATATTATTTTGTTGATAGACCCCTTTACTCTTCGGTGGTGCGTGTAGATGACACTTGCGAATTGTCTTTTGGTGTCGTAAGATACCTTATACTGCTACCGTAGTGTTATTGATGTGCGCTGATGCAACTGTAGTCGACGATATGATTACCTAAAATAAGATACATTATGTATTCTACTAGGTTCAACTAAATGGGTCTGGATGGTTAATAATACTGTAAACTGTTGTTACTATGGCTATATTCTGTAATGTGGGTGTGGTGTATACTATATATGTAATTAGAGTTAAATAAGGAAGACAGTCTTCTGTCTATTTTGTGTTTTTGCCGCGTTCTCAGAGGTATGTTGTGTGATCGTTAACGTCTGCATCGCCTTCTATCTGGAAAACACAGTCGACGATTGGTTTCAAAAAAATGTTCAAATGTTTGTAAATCTATCGGACCAAACTGCGTGGTCATCAGTCCGTAGCTTACAAACTACGTAAACCTAGGTAAACTAACCTAAGGACAACACACACACACACACACACACACACACACACACACACACACACACACACACACACGCTCCAGGGAGGACGCGAACCTCCACGGCGGGCAATCACGCGCTCCGCAGCGAGACGCTTTAGACCGCTCGGCTACTCCACCGCGGCACGATTGGTTCGATTCTGTGGTTAGTATAACGCATATCCCTTATTAGATGCGTTTATATGCTATATTATCAGCTCTGTTTAGTTCTTCAGCTACAATATTACACAAAAGCATAATTCGACAAACATTCCGCTGTCTTAATAGAAAAGCAATCGAAGGCTGTGATGTGTATTTCTTTGATCTATGGTTCTATTTACCTTAAAAAAGGGATAGCAGTGGATCAGTTGTGTTTCCTTCCGTAGCCCTGTGCAATTTTCGCGATGCAGTATGTGACATATAAACAACCTCGATGGAGCACTTGTCTAAACTTTACCTTCCATGCGGATAAATTACATATACAAACGTTACTTCTTGTTTACTGTAGAACATAAGACGAATGGCACTGGGTCTGTTTTGTACGACGATTGGTGGAACACATGGTTCTTCGTGTAGAATGATCATGCAAAAACACATTTTGAGAAACATTTGAGTGTCTTACTAGATGTGGTTCGTTTTGTGTTGTAATCCTATGGTTTTGATGTGAAAATCGTCGATCTGTGGGTCGCTTTGCCCTAAAAAGAGTTAGAGTTGGATCTAATGTGTTGTAGTACAGAAGTGGGAATCGAGTCAGACGCATCCTAAGTTTCTTCCCTCTGTGGAAAGAGCCTTTTACTTTTCTGCGATGTATATAGACCACCCTTACGAGGTGTTCGCTGTAGATCATAAGATCTGTATGGAGATCAAGTGTGCTGAGGAATACTCCAACGTCTATGTGATTACCTAAAATATGTAATAGGGAACTAAGGCGCTCCAGTCACGGTCTGCACGGCCACTACGGTCGGGAGTTCGAATCCCCCCTAGGGCATGGATATTTGTGCCGTCCTAGTTCGTAAGTAGTTCAGAAGTAGTTTTTAAGTTTAGCAACAGCTATTTGTTGTTAACTGTTTGTTTGTGGGTATATAAAATACGTTATCGCTAACTGTATTTTCATCACGCAAGTTATAACGGCTGTTGTAGTCAACTCGTGCGGAAAATACCTCGTTTGTGTCAACTTCAACTCTAAAGAAATCAAGTTGGAAGTATGGTCAATTAGTTGTAAAAATTATTTATTATTTTAATAAATCGAAGTACTGTCTTGTTTGGTGGCTGATGACAGTCTTTTAGTTTGGATACTTAAATATGCATTATGTGACTAGATCGAAAGAAGATGTGATCTGTTGTTACATGGTGCGGTTGTTATTTGTATGGAATTTTGAAGGTTTGTAACTATATTACTTTACATTTGGTACTATATCGAAGTGCTGGATCATTTTACGTTGTAATTGGTTGGGCGTTATGTTTGTTTATTGGTTGTAACGAAAGACGTTGCGACGAATGAGAAATTAGAAGACTTCTTTGTTTTTGATCGTACAAGATAAACATTTTCCAAGTACTGATTTGAATAATTACTTTCGAAGAGTAGAACAGCGCGTTTTGTATTATCGATGTCTATATGGGAGAGAGTATCGCGGAATGCTGCACGAATTCGGGTGGAGATCATTACAAGAAGGTCTTTTGACACACAGAACCTCTACGTACGTGGCTCTTGGTGTTTTGTGACGATGGCGACATAATTTTTAACGAATGATGTAGCGGCGAATCCTAGTTTACAGAGAGATCTTTCATCGAAGCATTGCTCGTATGTTAGTGGTGTTTACGAGTGGCGCCACTTATATATCATACACAACACTGTACTGCGCCAGAACTCTCGTATGCCCTCTTGGAAGTGCATGAACCTTATTAGAAGGGTCAAGATTTAGGATATGATCATCTGTATGTTTGGTTAGCTCAAAATTTTTTTTACCCTCATAAATGAAACTCAACACTCTGGTGCGAGATCCGTTCTGCTCCACACTAATAAGTTTGTATGGTGCGAAAAATAAGGTTTTAAGTCTGTCATAGTTCGAAGACTCTACTTGGAATAGTTTGCACCAAGGGAGAATGTGTATTTTTCTCAAAGGCAGGTTCGTAGCGACCACTTAAAAAATATATTATTTTTTTGTCTCGTATGTCTGACGCTCGTGTACTTTATGTGAAATTGTATCTATGGACGTTGCTCTACCTTGAAGTCTAGTGTTGTCGGTCGTGACCCTCTCTCCCAGGAGAACTCTGTAATTTTTTGTTTTGTTTTAACCTGTAGTTTTGGTGTATGCTCTCCGTTGTGTCTGAATGATTTTCGCGACTTGAAGTTGCTTTGTATGGTTTGGTCTACTTAAGAAGGAAACTGATTGACTTGCATTGCGTTGATTTGATTTTTTTTATTAACAGGATGTCTTCTAGGGGTGGGCTTTGAGCGCGCTCGAGAAACGCGCGACGCTAACGCAAATTCTCGAGAAGTTCTCTAGTGCTCTCGAGAAGTTGTCGGTCGTGCTGCGCTCTGTGGAGGCTAAGTGAAACTACTCCAGAGGGAAGCTTTGAGTCAGAGCAGTTGTAATCGATGTCTTCCTATGTCTAAGGATTAGTTTTTACTTTACACGCAGGTTTCAAGTAACGGCTTTCTTTGGTTTGTACCGAATTAGTAGTAGTAGAACTTTTATCAGGAGAGAAAAAAATAGGATTATTACAAAGACACGTTTCTCACATGAAACAAACAAGCATTCCACATGCACTTACTCTTTAAAGGAAAGAGAAATGCTACAACATAGTACACCCAAAACTCCTTACATATATTTACTGTAAAAAAAAATCGATAAACCTTGCAGTATCTTCGGTTATTGCCAGCCTTTTAAATACCTGGAAAGATTTCAGCTTTCGTGCTTACGGTTTCGCTTAAAGCTCTGGTTCCAATGTTCCAATGTTTGTATAGTCTATGGGACTTAACTACGGGGTCATCAGTCCCTAAACTTACAAACTACTTATGAACTACTTACGAACTAGGACGGCACAAATATCCATGCCCGAGGGGGGATTCGAACCCCCGACCGTAGTCGCCGTGCAGACCGTGACTGAAGCGCCTCAGTCCCCGCGGCCACCGCGGCCGGCAAAGCTCTGGTACTTTCTGAACACAACTACCACAGTTCACAACTACGATACCAACTGTTGCTTGTTCTTAAAAAAAAAACTGTTCAAAAGTTTGAATAGTTTTAATTTTGATATGTGTTCTTGTTGTCGGAGCCAATTAAAAATTAAAGTTTCCCGATACTTGCGGACTGTTCCCGGCACTAACCAACCTTTATAGCGAATTTCTTTAGTTGAAACGGATAACAGATACTGGTACATAAATAATTGGGTAGTTTGGGGTCTGACTTGCATTAATAGAACGAGCTTCTGTACCCGTGAACGTCTGTATATTGCCAGATGTACTGTGTAATTTTGAATGCTTATCATCCCTGTAGTATTTTTTGCAACGTTGCGGAGCTTTCTAAAACGTCTGTTGCAACAGTCTAAAAGTACTGCAAGCTTCGCGACTTTCGTATCCGTGTGTCCATATATGAATAAAGGCTAGTTTACACGACGACACTACGTTTCATGAAACTGTGCTACTAGCCATTGCGCATGCGCGGCAGGCGTTCGCGCAACTCATTGGCGAAACTAAACAGTTTCGGCACCTTCCAACTTTGGTGAAACTGATTGCGCGTGTTTTTAGGTTAGGTGATAACCATTACAGAACAAAACACAACATAAAGGGGGTGGGGGAACAGAAGAAATAATTCAGTTTTTGAACATACATGCGATGAATAGGTGTTTGTGCGATTTTAAGCAGTGGCATGTTAATGCTATTGAAGCAATTATTCGTGAATTAAATATTGATGGGTTGACGATTAGTGAATTGCAGACTAAAATACATTCAATTCCAAATATTATACAAACCAACTATGGCAATTGTGGATTTCGAAACATGGTGCAAGTACTGCAGAGACGAATATCTACTTGTCAAGAAATGTAATGCAATTTGTAATTTCAGTTCTATCTATCTATCTATCTACATCGATACTCTGCAAATCACATTTAAGTGCCTGGCAGAGGGTTCATTAACCACCTTCATAACTTTTCTCTACCGTTCCATTCTCTAATAGCGCGCGGGAAGAAAGAACACCTAAATCGTTCCGTTTTCGATCTGATTTCTCTTATTTTCTTGGGATGGTCATGTCTCCCTAAGTAGGTGGGTGCTAGCAAAATATTTTCACATTCAGAACTAAAAGTCGGTGATTGAAACTTCGCAAACAGATCACGCCGCAATGAATAACGTCTCTCTTTTAATGATTTCCACCCCAATTCGTGCAACATTTCCGTGACGCTTCCCCCCCCCCCCCCCCCCCGTAACGTGATAAAACAAAACGAGCTGCCCTTCTCTGAACCTTCTCAATATCTTCCGTCAGTCCCACCTGGTGAGGGTCCCACAAGGGGCAACAGTACTCCAAGAGAGGACGCACAAGTGTGATGTAGGCAGTCTCTTTGATGGAGCTGGTGCATCGTCTAAGCGTTCTGCCAATGAAACGTAACCTTTGGTTCGACTTCCCCACAATATTTTCTGTGTGTTCTCTCCAGTCAAAGTTGTTCGTAATTGTAACTCCTAGGTATTTGGTAGAATTTACGACCTTAAGGTTTGACTGATTTATCGCGTAATTGAAGTTCAGCGGATTTCTTTTAGTGGTCATGTGTATTACTTCACACTTTTCTTTATTTAGTGTCAATTGCCAATTTTCGCACCAAGTATAAATTTTGTCTAAATCGCTTTGCAATTGCTTTTGATCCTCTGTTGACTTCACTAACCGATAAACGACAGCATCATCCGCGAACAGTCTAAGGGAGCTATTCAGATTATCTCCTAAATCGTTTATAAACACGAGGAAGAGTAGGGGACCTATAACGCTTCCCTGTGGAACGCCAGATATCACTTCTGTTTTACTCGATGACTTACCGTCAATTACAACGAACTGTGTCCTTTCTGATAGGAAATCGTGAATCCAATCGCACAATTGGGGAGATATTCCATAAGCACGCAATTTCATTAGAAGCCGCTTGTGGGGTACAGTATCAAAAGCCTTCCGGAAATCCAGAAATATGGAATCGATTTGAGATCCCTTGTCGATGGCACTTAACACTTCATGTGAATAAAGGGCAAGCTGTGTTTCGCAAGAGCGATACTTTCTGAATCCGTGCTGACTATTGGTTAATAGGTCGTTCTCTTCGAGGTAGTACATAATATTCGAACAAAGTATATGTTCCAAAATCCTACTGCAAATTGACGTCAATGAGATAGGCCTGTAATTTTGGGGATCACTCCTATTGCCTTTCTTGAATATTGGAGTAATTTGGGCAACTTTCCAGTCTTTGGGTACGGATCTTTCGCTGAGTGATCGGTTGTAAATTATAGCTAAGTACGGAGCTATTTCATCAGCATACTCTGAGATGAATTTAGTTGGTATACAATCTGGCCCGGAAGATTTATTTTTGTTTAGTGACTTAAGTTGTTTTACTACTCCAGGAACATCTACTTCTAAGTTTCGCATGCTGGCAGCTGTTCTTGGATTGAATACTGGAGTTCTGGTAACAATGCTTCAAGCATAACAGTATCTTGTTTCTTTATTGTATTACTATGTTTAAAAGGAACTTAAACTGCTCTGGTGACATTCTAAGTTGATTAAAATAGCTCCTAGGTTCTTCAATTACAATTTCTTTCAGAGGTCGCTAAGCAACCGAGCTGACGTCTTTTTTTAATCCAGTCACAAACCCAAACACGTTTATAATTCTTTTTTATGTTTAGTCTTATGCAGTGAAGCAGAGAAGCTATAGCTCCGCCACAACTCTTACAGATACCAAAACATTCATTCTACGGTGACTACGGCACACACAAAACAACGAAACTGAAGTGTATAGTATTGGCGCCTGTCTACAGACACACACGAAACCGGTTGCGCGCAATTCGTTTCCTGAAACGAATGTCGCAACCTAGTGTCGTCGTGTAGACTAGCCTTAAGGCTAGGCGCAAATTGAGACGCGTATAGCACTCACGCAGTGAAGCGGCGCAGCACACGTTTTTGTGACCACCGTGTTGTGATGGGGCCCGCAGTTCGTGGCTGACGCGGCCTGCGCTGCGCTGCGTGGCGTTGTGGTCGAGTAGAGCCACAGTCCCCTGCGGCACAGCGACTCTAGCTAGCACCACAGTCTAATAAATACAGTCGCGACACTTACTGCTATGAAAGCTGTTACCCTCGGACACTTGGGGCGACACTAGGGCTCCAAGCGGTCGTAAAGCCGGCTGTCCCTTAACGGCGTGTACGACACATTAATAATGCCCGCTTGTAATTACATTTCTGTGTGGTTTGCTAAATATTGTATATATTCTTGCATTCCAAGCTTTATGTAAGTATCTTGACACATGACTGACTGTAAAAGAAACGTAAACCGAGCAAAAACTCGTTGTGATCGGACACAAACTGCAATTGTGCAATATGTTACGAAATAATTCTTTAAAATTGCTTGCAGCTTATCTTGCTGGTAGTGATAAACATAGTATTTTGTGGAGACAAGTCTATAATAGAACTTCTAAGGGACAGTAAAATATCAACAAATGTAAATTTACTAAAAACTCGCGAATAAACTGACGCTAACTGCAACATATTTATGACGAAATTCTTCAGACATTCCACCTTGCTTTGCTGGTAAACACAGTATTTCGCACATGAGAAGCATGTAATTGGCCTTCTCGGTGTTAAAAGGTGCGAAACAATGTTTTTTCCCTGCTTTTTAGTTATGAGAACACCCACTGGCTATGAAACTTTCATCTAATATAATTTTGCTACGAGGTTATTATAATTATATGTTGTTGTAAGATAATATTATGTCGATTACACGATAGTCTAAATGTCATATTATATGAATGATCCTAAGTCATTATCACAGTCTGTCATTATATGGTTCGTAGATGAAGGAGGAGTGGAAGGGGGCGGGGCGACAATCGTTGTATAATAAGACGGCTCAGTAATTTCAGATAAACAGGTTTGTGTGTTAGACTGTGGTTTCCATTAGATAAAACAGAAAACATTTAACCTTTCAAACATCAATAACGGTAACAATGAACATTTCTTTTCCATACATTTCTTATACATTTGCCTCAATAATGAATTACTTTCGAATGCCCAGACAAAAATGTTTCTAGCTGTGATGTAGTAGCAACCGCAGTCGTAATTCTTGTTTCGGGGGACAGTTTAATTTCTTCCGCCTTTATATTATCACGTATTTGTGGTATTTTCCTTTTCATTACCAGTTTCGGTGGTTTGTTTGGAACATCGAAAAATGTAGGTACAGCATTCCAGACCAGCTTCTTCCGTTCATCATTCATGAACTGGTTTGCATGGAAGTGTAGCGAGCAGAACTTCACATTATCTTGTAAAAAACGCGGCAACGTTACCCAAAAGATCTTGTCGTCTGCTATTTATAAGTCATTTATTGATCCTAAAAAGAAATAATCTTCAATATGTGTGTTGCTCACAAGATAATTGTAAATAAGCATTACCGAAACTTGATGTCACATACCTCTCAGGCTCTGTAGGAAACCTAGAGAATGATAAATGTGACATATTCTAGTTGTTGCTGCAATTTATTCCACTACACACGCTTCCCTTCGTAAAAACCATTTCGTACACCAAAACACACAACAAACACACATCTCGTATACGATATAGAACAACGAGGCTTTACGTCCGCAAGGAGCGCTGCAGTCGCCTAGTATAACAAAAATCAGCGGTAGTGTCGCGACTGTATATACTAGACTGTGCTAGCACTGTGGGAAAGGCGGTGCCGGGAGGAGCGAATAAAGCCGTCTGCCATCTGCTCCCTTCCACAAGCTGCACACCCAAGTTTCTCATCCAGTAGTGTTTCCATTTTCCCCACAAAACCTGTCGATATTTTTGTTGCCGTTTTCCAGTTATTTATATCGGTATAGTTTTGCTGCTTTCTTCACTGTTGGCCAATGCTTAAAAAGTCAAATGTATATTAATTAAAATGTTTTTCGATTGACGTCTTCTTCTCACAGGGCACACCTGGCTACCTATCGTATACCTGAGAGGCATAATTCTCAGTTAGAAATACACCGACCATCGTGTTCTGTAGTGGATCAACTGCTTACTTCTCGTAATGATAGAGGAAAAGTTAATAGAGGCAGTGAGAGAGCAATCGGCTTTTGTGCATTACATCAGTTTGCATCGATGGCTTCCTACATTATCCCATGCAGTTCTGAAATCTGTTGTCTGTTCATTCTGAAATAATTTGTGAAATCAGCATCACTCATGTTCTTGTTAATTTCAAACTGACCACACCATTTCGTTTCTCTCAAAATATATTTGTTGGGAGATTTTAACGTTTTATTTCTTAGTGACGCGAGAAAAGCTTCGCCGTCAGCGTTGGTATCGGAATCAGATTGGGAACTCTGCTGTAACAGTAACAAGTGCTTTACCTGCGAATCTCACACTGTCAGACTGGCGAGTAGCCAGCGTGTGCCGCCTGGCTGTCCCTCTCGCACGCTCCCAGTGTGCGCTGGTCCGGCGCAGCGCGGGTAGCGCTGCAGTCACGGCACTGCGCCACTGCTATACAAGTCTCAATTTGCGCCTAGCCTAACAGTCACGGCTAAAGCACTGTATAGGGAAAGTACGGCTAACCTTTTCCGCGCCGCGTGCCGCCGTCTGCAGCTCGTGATTGGCTGAAACCGAGTCACATGGTTTTTTCTGCCATCTTTGTCCTATACGTTGCTTGGCTGCCATCAGACGCCTTGTGAATATTCGTATGTTTTGGTTTGAAAAATGCCACAGTGTTGTACTTTTGGGTGTTTTTATGAAGCGAAGAAAGGAGGTAAACATTATAGTACTTCCATTAGGAATCAGAAATACAGAAAGATGAACAGCCTGGCTGATGAAAGTCGTCCGAGAAAACTAGGAGTCCAGAAACTAACTTCGGTTATTGTGCTGCGATGATTTTAATTCATAATGTAAATTAATAGATTAAAGATTCACTGACGAATGGATCACGCAGCAGATACCTATATATTTTTAACTTGAATAAATTTGTGAAGAAAATTCCTGCACAATATCGCGAGGTTAAATTATTCACGCGCCGTTGGTTTTAATCTGTAGGTAGTTGCCGAAAATACACAAATTTTTGACATATTAGTGAGTGAACTAGATTCCCGTTTAGATATGAAATTAATATACAGTTTCTGAAATAAGCTTTTCTCATTCGTTTTCATGTGTTAGAGTGTATAATTACAGGAAAAAAAGAAATGAAACAAGACATATATTAGGCATTCAAATGTAATTGGCGTTGTGAAGGCGCCTTTAAGGCCCTATTACACGATACACCTGAAGCGTACGTCTATGCAGCAACGCCCCAAGCGTGATTATCTGGAACTACGTACTGCTTCACGTAGACCTATTAACACGATGCACGGCAGATATTCCTTGGCACGAATCCGCGCATGCGCACTAACGTCAATAAACGCGCCAAACCCGAAGGGAACTGTCAGATCTTTAGCAGACATTAATTCATACCACAGAAGAAGCAGAGGGAAACGTTTCTTGGCATGCAATAATTCGTTAAAATTAATTCTGTGAGCTCAAGGTTTTATTTTATGAAAAGTTGATTTTGTCATTTATTAAGTCATATGTAGCTACCACGAAATTGTGTTACCACTACTCCGAATTACAGACACGAAAGTTTGTTTTATATTACGCCACTAGATTACATAAGTATATGCTCATCTAAATTTACGTTTATACAGCATTCTCAAAATGGATGACCCAATTATTTTTGGAGCTGTTGCCCTGGCAGTAACAGTTAACCTCCAGATTAGAGCACAAAGACGTAAAGCCAGACGTTGTTGGGTTCGACGCTGGCTGCAAAGAAGAAACGAAGACAGGGGCATTTATTCACTGCTTATGAAAGAGCTCAGACCAGAAGATCCACGAGAATTTCGAAATTTTGTGAGGATGGACGTGGCTTGTTTTGACAAGCTGCTATCTCTAATAGATGATGAAATTAGGAAGCGTGACACAATAATGAGGGAAGCTATTTCACCTTCTCGAAAATAAGATTTATATTTTATGCTTATATATTTTGTGATCATAATGCCTAAATCAGCTATAAAATACCGGTATATACTCTGTTATGTTGCAGGCTGGTCATCACATTACGTTTTTTAGCCACTGGTGAATCATTTAAGAGCCTGGCGTTTAGTCACAGAATTTCACAGCTCTCCATATCGAAAGTAGTTGTGGAAGTATGCAGTGCAATTTGCAGTACTTTAAACGACCAATACTTAAAGGTGTAGTAGCACTATATTTTACAATCTGAATTATGTTCATGCGTGACTCAGACAATTCGTAACACGAAATCGGCACCTGCTATGTATACACAATAACACTCCATACAAGCAGAAAGCAACTAAAATCGCCCCTTCTGCGCATGCGCTGCCTAGTGCACATGCGCGGATTCACGGGAGTTTAGAACTGGTCTCTATTCCGGCGCGCGAATAAAGTGTCTGCTAAAAATCATGGTTCCGCGGTAGTTGCACGCTAGATGGCTGTCGCGCTAGACTTAGACCTACCTTTCGCGGCGGATCGTCGTGTAATACCGCCTTTAATTTCTGTTTCTGATAAAAGTCATGTAGTGGGTATCATCTTGCATTTTTCGTAGGTCATGTGAGATATAAGTACATAATACGCAAGAAAATACTCATAAAAAACTTATCGATAATCTCAGCTGTTTTCTTTATTTACACTATGCTCCGATGACGACATGTTCCTGATCTATTGGAAAATTTGGCTACGGCACAGGTCAATCTGAATTTATAGGTGAACCCTTTCGAACTGGAGCCACAAACCAAACAGTTTTCTTAAAATTGGACGAAAAGTATTCCGTAGAGCAGCCAGGTCCGCATGGACAGAACTTCGCGAAGTTCGCGCATCTGTCCGTCGGATATAACACCCTAAACCTCGAGAATGAAAAGAATTATCGCTCCGCTCTCAATCTTAAATAAAATTTCGATATCTTACCTACATTTCGTCCGCAGCATTATATGTGCTAAAATCAACCATACGCAAAATCTACGCAATGCGATTTTTCCTCTGCAAACTCTTCAAAATTTTGCGCGCTAGTTTACTTAATTTGATGTAATACGGAAATTATAAGTAATAATGAATAGAAATTGAGATCATTATCGAGCGAATGTATCACACTATATCACGTGAAAAAATTAAATTTTTTAATCGAATAGTTTTCTCAAAATCGGTTGATAAGTATTGTTAAGCGCTGGGAACGTTGTGGCGGTCGGTGCGTAAGCATCAGCGGAATAGGCCCAGCATGGGTGCCGCTGGCAGGCTGGCTATACTTTCCCTATACACAGCTTTAGTCGCGGCGAGTTGGGAGCGTCGCCCCTCAGCGTCAGCAGGCAGTGCAAATATAACGCAGCGCGCTGCCCCAGTCAACTGGCGAGCAGCGACGCGCCGCGCTGCTCGCTAGCTTCTCGACAACTGCAAAACCTCGGTGCGCTCGAGCACCACCACCTAGACACAGGGCCGCGGCGCTCTCGCGTGACGTCAGGCAGAGTAGGTTGCTCACTGGGTAGCCGCTGGGGCACGGCCCATCACGCAGAAGCAGCGAGCCAGTCAGCTATGCGCGCGCAACCTGCTCTGCCTGACGTCACGCGGCCTTCTGACTACTCCAGGTGGTGGTGCTCGAATCGCCGCGCCTCACAGTCTTCTGCCTCCGCTGTGCATGATGTTGACTTGCACCTCAGTACCTCGAAAGGGTGTTTGTCAAAATGTCTCCAAGTTCGCTCTGTCTATGACCTAACGCGCCGGGATTGCGTTTTTGTTAAGTTGAGAATTTTTTTTAAACAAGTTCGTCGGAAGAGGTGTTAGGATACTAGATTGTTTGAACTGTTGTCGAACATCGTGTTCTTAATGGCTGGCTTTTAATTGAAACTCTGGGTTTGTTGAATGTATCCGTTAAATATTCGTGAGCTTTTGACGACATGTTTCGTCATTTGTAAATGTATCAGTTTGAGAGAGACGTTTCATTTATCTCAGACTGATTAGAAAGCCTCGCCTGACCAGTGGCACGAATTACCAAGTAGGCACAAAGTTTTGAACAGGCTCCATCTACCTCCGACTGGCAGGCAGGCATTAGGTAAACATGGGGCGATTATGATCATCCTGTAAGACCGAGAGCAAGGATGCATTGTCGTACAATAGGGTATCGTTTGGTTTAAACATAGAGAACGAACAAATTTACCCGTATTGTGCACTGTTAAATCACCTGTATTTGTTAGTTTTAATTGCTGCGGTGGAGTGGCCGAGCGGTCTAAAGCGCTTCGCTGCGGAGCGCGCGGTTGCTCGCCGTGGAGGTTCGAGTCCTCCCTGGGGCATGGATGTCTGTGTTTGTCCGTAGGTTAGTTTACCTAGGTTTAAGTAGTTTGTAAGCTACGGACTTATGACCACGCAGTTTGGTCAGATAGATTTACAGACATTTGAACATTTTTTGTTAGTTTTATCCGTGTCAGTTTGATGTTGTGATGGCTTCGAACGTTACGAAATGAAATTTTCGGTATACTTCGACTAAGGTGTACTCGTAGTTGCGTTATAGGCAGGTTATTGTGATCAGGTGCGTTGGTCGCGAAAAGACTTGTTTGCAGTGTCTAGTAATGTCGGGTTTGGGTACTTCGCGAAACTTACTTAGTTTGTGTGGTAATATTCCGTGTGTGATTAGTGCAAGAACTTTACAAGAGGCTAGTTATGAGCGTTGTACGTATTGAGTTGTGGATAGGTACATTGCACGTTTACTGCGTGTTGAAATAAGGCGTTTCACGTCCTTCTATCTGCTTGAGAGCCTCTCTATTTTGAGCTATTTTGCGGTGTGTATGGTCGCGAAACGGACTTACTGATTAAGCAATATCGACTGTTACTCGATCTGATGGGACTTAAGCTCTTTTGACAGAGGAATTCGAAGTATGTGGTGGTGGGTAGGAAACAAAAAAGTCTAATAATGAGTATGAATAGTATGTTTGTCTGTTATTCCCAGTTGTGTCGTTTTGATCATTAGAGGCATCCTATTTTTTCAAAGTGTTTGAAGTTGAACCATCAGTTTTGGCTCCATTTCGGTCTGTAACTTAACTATGGGTCTTTTACAATTTGGACTTACTGTACTGTGCATATAGGTCATTTGTGGAATAGGAAAGACATGGAGGTTCGTAAAAAATAATAATAATATTGGCTGAAGACAGCCATGATTCGTTGTTGTTACTGTTTTTTGAGAAGCAATATACGTTCGATAATTTTGATAGGTTTAGAGCGCCACCAGGTTGCAGGCATCTGTTGACAACCGCGCGTGTGGCGAGAAGCACGTTAGCTCAGTAGCAGACAGTAGCCGTTTCCCCTCCGGTATTTGAATGACGCATGGCCGGGGAGCACGTGGTCAGCGACCGGGCTGGCATTGCGTGGCCAGATCACGATTTTTCAAGCGCACTGCGGAACCTGGACTCGTCGTCGGCAAGTATTATGGTAGGGATGGGAAAAACCGACCGGTTAAAACCGATACCGGTATTTTAGTTTTGGATAACCGGTTTTTTTCGGTATTTATTTGGCGTCGGTTGTAACCGGTTTATTTTAGTTATTGCCAAGAACCGGGTAAAAAAACCGGTGCGACTACTTCCTGTAGTAGTGGTTCAAAATGTGTTTTTTGTAAATAATTTTAAAAAATTAAAACTACTAGACCCTAACATTTAGGGCTATTCCTAAAATTTCCACTGCTGTGAAATATTAGGTCATCGCCGAAACTAAGAAAAGCTATCAGTGTTAATTTAAGAACAATCCCGGCAGTCAGAAGTGCGCAACAAACGAGTGGCATAAACTTAAGAACTGGTGCAGCTACTGAGGCATCGATGCAGCTGTTGCCGTGTGGCGTGGCCTATTAGACGACGCGCGTGCACCGGCAGTAGACGAGACTTGCCTCCGTCTGGTCATGCGGCAGTTCCTTGCTGTCATCGCCAGACATCGGCTGTGTCTAAAATGGCACCATCCTGAGTGTGGAAGTTATTACTTTACGAAGTACGGTAGTAGTGACGTACGATGCTCCATTTGCTTTAAAAAGCTGAAAACGAGTGGAGCTACTACAAACATGCTGTGTCATTTAAGGAGAAAGCATCCTAAATGTTCGTTGGAAGAGAAGTTAAATTCGAGTCATCTACCTACTATGTAAGCTTGAAATAATAACTTTTAATGTATTATCATATTGTTATGGTAACAAGTTTTATTAATGTGATTCCTTGAAAGCGAGGGGCTTTTTCAATAACCAATATGGGTTTAGGTAACATTGATCACGTGGTGCCTCGCGAGGTAGCTGTGCGATCTGAGGCTCCATGTTACGTACTGTGCGACTGCTGCAGTCGGAGGTTCGAGTCCTCCCTCCTCCCTCGGTCATTGGTGTGTACGTTGTCCTTAGCGTAAGTTACTTTAAGGCAGATTAAGTAGTTTTAAGTCAAGAGACTGATGACCTAAGCAGTTAGGTCTCATAAGAACTCACACCCATTTGAACATTCTTTGTTCATGTGGTACGGAGCTTTACTAGTTCAACTTGCATAAATTTACACTGACAACAGTCATACTGTTAATCGGAACTGTGACTTTATTTTGATTGAAGTTTATATATATATATATATATATATATATATATATATATATATATATTGTGTGTGTGTGTGTGTGTGTGTGTGTGTGTGTGTGTGTGTATAACGAGATATTCGTATGCGCTGGCACACAAGTCCAACTTACGGAGTGGTTGGCTCAATATACGCAACTGCCGGATGGAAATACTAGGTTAGTAAATCTGTATGCTTCGTATATCGTCTTCTACGATCTCCTGGCTAGGCTTACACACACCCAAGAAGGCGTAGTGTTGGGAGGGGATCTTGCAAAATATGGAAAGACTAGTGATTTGTCCTATAACGTAAATTTACCTAGATTTTAACTAAATTTCTTAAATTTCGGTTTCGGCCAAAAGTAGAAGAACCGACGATTACTGTTTCTGTTTCGGCCGCAAAATTTGTTTCGTTCGAACTCTACTGGAAATAATAGCAATAAAAACCGAAAACCGGTTATTTAAAAAACCGGTTATCTTGAGCAATTTTACGGTGCGGTTAAACTGGAAATGAAAAGAACCGGTATAACCGAAAACCGGTTGTTTCAGCGATAACCGCCATCCCTGTATTATGGTCGGCACACACATATCCGGGCCGTGTCCAGACTTGACGTCTGTCTGGTCGTGAAGTACCGGAAACTTACGAACTTCTTCTATTAAACGTTCCGCGTCCATTTCCTAGAACAAACAGTCTTCCACTGTTGAGAAACAACAATACGGTTGCGTCGTCCGGCGTCCGTGCCTGTCACGTCAAAAATTAAACTCGGGGAATTCCGGCCGGCCCGCTCCCGGTCCGTTGACGTCGCGTGCCCTGTGTGGCCACCTGCATTCATTTCAATGGTATCTCGTTCTCCCGGCGACGGTCGTAACTCGGACGTGTCCCGGCCCAGACACGGCCCGGATATGTGTGTCCCGACTTTGATGCGTTTAGGTGGCTGGAAGTTCATTTGGATATGTAATATAGATGTGACATTTTGTTTAAATATTTAGCAAAGTTTATCGATAGGACTGTTAGATTTGTTTCATATTGAGGGAATACTGATGGCCTGGAGAAGATAGAATGGGTGTTGGAACACTTGCGGGGAGTGACACTTGCGGAGAACCCGGGGCCCTTGGGGCGGCTGATGGCTTTTCCTGGGTACAGGCACACCAAAAAGTCTAGCACTGCTGTTGTCAACTTTCCACACTGTCAACATAACACGAAACTCAGTGAAATTACACAACCCTTTGCAAGCTGAAGAGCAATATACTAACTTGTTCTAACTACATATTAATTCGTTGAGCGCTCCTCCTGAAAACAAAAAGGTATTGTAATAGTGATAATGTTTGGAGAGTTATTAAGACATTCTCTGCTACTACAAGACGATGACTTTCCACAGTCATATCTCCTAAAAGCATATTATTCAGAACACTAAGCATATCAAGACACATGCGCAAGAAATAAATATATTAGGCATCCTACACAGCTATGTTGATGTAATTGACCGCTATGTAGTTAATCCCACTATCACGCAACTTCCATCGCTTTAAAGATAGCTACAATGCTTTTTAATAGGAGACGCAACCTTAAACCTTCAATAAAAAACGTTAATAATAAGTCAGTGACTATTTAACATACTTGAAGCGTTTATTCATAGACCTCAAAACGTTTTGGCTGTATTCGAATTACAAATACATCTAAGAAATGTATGAAATACGGAATGTGTAAGGGAATGTCATACACCGAAAAATGCTAAAGATAAATTCTATTTTCTATCACCGTCATATAGAACCATTTTTACTCCGAACTTAGCATAAACCAACAGGGAGAAACAAGTTGCAAGACTTCCAGGAAAAATGAAGCGAAATTGGCAGCCAATAGTTGGTTATAAATTACATGACCTGTTAACTGTATAAATATAAATTACGGAATATGCGGAACTACTGTTCAGTACAGTCAAAAAGGTCTAAGGTAACAGGCAGTGGTTTACAATCAGATATCCGTATCACTCTCCTCCTCAAGAAGTCTGTGTGAAGATTTATATTCTGAACATTCAAGAAAAAGGCTTCTGTGGTGTTGAAACTACAAAAAGCAGCTCATTTACTCAGGAAGGGAAAACGTTATGGTGCCCGTAAATTTGAATGGCTGTATCTCTTGTAGTAACATTCATTTTTTGATAAAATGTTAAAATCCAATAAACCAGAATTTTGTTTTTCTAAACTCAGTGCCAACGTTTTTTGTCGAAATTTTTGCAGGAAGTAGTTTTTACGTGATTTCATACTTCTATGCATTAATATTATCAAACATGTAATTTGTGGAGTAGAGGTGGTGTATCCCTACTTCTGGAACACCCTGTTCACTACCTGCAGCGTCGGGGTCTCCCCGCAAGCTCTGTGCCGCAAGTGTCTACACATTCCCTTTCCCCAAAAGTGTCACAAACTCGAGAGAATGCTTTAAATGACAGAAAAGGGCCATTAGAATCATGACACACAGCCCTCCTCAAACACACTGCAGACCTTTATTCTTCCAGTTAGGAATTCTTACTGTACCCTCTCTTTACATATATAAAAGCGTAATGTATATCAGTACACACTTGACCAGTTTTCATACAAATTCAGATTTTCACAACTACAATACACGCATCAGTAAGAATCTGCATATAGAAAGAGTGAGAAAAACAAAAACTCAAAAGCATGTGAGCCACCATGGAGTAAAACTTTACAACGCCTTGCCAGTTTACATAAAGGAAACAGAAGATGACAAAAAATTTAAACAGGAATTAAAAAACTACCTATTAGATAAATATTTCTATGAAATAGAAGAATATTTTCAATCACCAAACTCTTAAAAAATTTATGTATTTATACTAATTGCCAATGTATGAAGCAGCCATACTATAAAAGTGATGTACCTTTTTTGTATATGTATCTCTATCTCTAACTGAAGTGTACAATACCAAAGTCTAATATCTGACTAATGCAGTAGCTAATTATCTAATTTTTTAATATAATGGAAACTCTTAATTTGTATGTATGTTATACAATTTGTAACAGTGACAATCTGTACAGAAACATGACGATTCCAATATCATGTATATGATGCAATGGATGATGATAAACTAAACTAAACTAAAATGTGCCCGCCCCCCGGTACACAAAGCTATCTACAGTGTCCTGGTGGTTTGTTTTGAAAGGCTGAGACTGGAGGGAGGGGGTAACAGGTATCAGCGGCCTCTGTCGACAGGGGTTGAAAGGAGATGGGGGAAGCAGGTATCAGCGGCCTCTATTGCCAGAGATCTGAACTGTCCGAGTTCCGCTTTGCTCACCAGGAGAGATACAGCAAATCGTTTTCTCGTGCGCGATTTTGTAAATGACTGCATATGTAATTGCGTAATTAGGGTATATGTACGTGGCTTTAGAGATGAGTTTCGTTATGTCCCAACTATATGTACATCTAATTTTGTATGCAATATGATCTGCAAGTAAGGTGCTTTCTATTACAAAAACTGAGTGCACAGACTTTGTAGTATATATTGTACTGGTCTGAGGGAGTGGGCATCCACCAGCCTGGAGGCGAAAGTTTCCAGGCCAACCAGGAATTGGTTTCTTACTAACCTGTGGCTGTTTGATGGGTATCCTTCCTACACCAATCACACAGACTTGCAAGGGCTGATCTCTTGTCCTTTGTGGTTGTTGCTTCCTTCCTGTTCAAGTAACGATTTCCGATAAACACAGTGATGTTTCGAAAATTCTGGCTTTCCTGCCAAAATCTTTTTTGATGTTACATATAATTGTTTAAAAACATTGATGTTGTTAAACATTAATTATGAACAACATTAGCAACTGCTGCTATGGGAGGGAAGAGGTCCTCAGCCTACTGGCTCTTGGAGCAGACTGAGTAGGGTGGCGTGGTCCTGGATTTCCTCTGGTGGGAATTTTGTTCCGGAACATGAAACGGCGCCATCTTGGATGACGTCATTGCGCAATGCATTATGGGGACCCTGGAGGTAGAACGACCCTGGCTGAGAACTGGCAATAGGGTAACGGTGCGTGGTCCTGATGTCATTGGAGTCTCTAGTTTCCCGCCAAAACATTTTGGGCTATTGCCAAATGCATTCAAGTACAATTCGGAAAAAAATTAATCTCCCGCTAGGTAGCCATTTTGAATTACGTCATAGGGCAATGGGACGTATGGGATGTCGTCCTAGCGTCATGATGAGCTCTAGTTTCCCGAAAAAAATAACTGGGCGAATGTCAAAAGCATTCAAGTAAAATTCACTTTCCCGCCAGGTAACCATCTTGATTTACTTGAACTTGGCGTAACGAGGTAATTTGTGTATGTTAACACATGCAATAACATTACTCCCATTTAGTGTAGGACTGCTACTGCGACCTCTCCCCTCAAGCTCCTAGAGCAGGCTGACTGAGGTTTCCGTAGGGGGGGGGATTGTTGTGCTGACCTCTAGACGTTGAAGTCTTAAGTTTGTACCTAAATAAAAAAAAAAAAAAAAAAAAATTTAATGTCTGCCTAGGTGTGTTTGCATGTGGATATGTGTGAGTGTGTGTGTATTTGTTTACCTTCCTTTTTGTCCCCTAAGGTAAGTTCTTCCACTCCTGGGATTGGAATGGCTCCTTTTCCACTTCCTTAAAACCCGTATCCTTCCCTTTCTCCTCTCCTTCCTTACTCTTTTTCCCGAAGAAGCTGCCAGTGGTGGCGAAGAGTTTGTGACACTTGCAGGGAGTGACACTTGAGCGGAAAGGGAATTTGTAGACACTTGCGGGGAGACCCGGACGCTGCAGGTAGTGAACAGGGTGTTCCTGAAGTAGGGATACACCACCCCTACTCCACGCCCTCCAGCCGCTACCTGTGCCGTATTCAGGGAAACGCCCACCGAGCGAGGTGGAGCTGTGGTAACGGCCCGGAGATATCACAGCCTCATTCAACAGGGAGATAACACGTCATACAAATATCACTCGATTTACAATACAGCACCATGTGAAGAGGAATGTGATGAAATCGGAATTGAGCGCAACCGTCGCTAACTACAATTTCGGATTTACTGCATTTTGAGTCAGAATTCGCATCTATCGCAAATGCGAATTTTTGCTGTCCCTAGTAATACCTCTAAAATGAACAGCTGATCAAGGCACTAAAAGCAAGGGCAGATCTTTGGGTGTATTACTACAAATAACTGAAACACAATTTGATCGTGGAATTATGTACAATATCATCATAAAGGTTTTTTGTAGGTGGTTTTGAGCAGCTTTTAAATAGCATTATGAAATATAGACAGCTACACCTTATGTTTATTACGAGATATCGATTTCGGCTAATTTCAGGTCATCTTCAAGTCTCAAACAACAGGTGTTACTTATGCATTTTTCCAGTGGCACCCATAACCTTTAACTGTTTACACACGAGATCTAACGTTGTTAATCGTGTTAGCGATGAAAACAGAACCCAGAATCTTTGCGTCTAAATGATACATATATTGGTGTGATGTCTTATTTCGAAAGAACAAACATCACACCAATACATATATAGCTCTCGGTAAAGTGGAACGGTACGATGTCGTTACGTAGCACAGCACGGCGACTGGAAACGCACGAGAAGTGCAAACAACGTTCCCTCCTCAGAGTTATGATTCTAATTAAGTTCGACGTAGACTTCTACAACATACAGTCTACACGGCGAAGATTACACCAAAAAATTTAACGTTTCGTCTACTTTGCCGATAGCAACCAAATTTTAAAATCGTGTCTAATATGTAAAATATGTCCATCTCCTCCTCCACCTACTCCCTCCTATATATGAAAACATAGGTATAAGCGCCACGTTTCATGGTGACTGGTCAAATGGTGTCGAAGTCGCAAGGTATCTTCTGCCACGCTAATTTCACTGGCTTGCAGTTTATAAAAATCTCGTACTTGAAAACATAAACATACATTTATGTACTGACTTCGATGGTGATCAAACAATTTTGATGTTGGTTGTGACTCACCCTCCGCCATGCATTTAAGGAGGCTTACGAAAGGAAGCCCTTGTATTAATTCGGATTATAAGCTATATTCCTTTCACACTTCATTCAATTCCATCCAGCCATTTCAGCACATATTCCTTGAAGACCAAGATAAACGCGCCTGTGTCATTTCGATTAACCCTGGGGCATCTCTGAATACAATGAACAAAGTGGTCACCTCGCACATACAGACTGGCCTGGAGTTCCTTGTCAGTTTGAAGGAGGAGGTGAAAGATGACTATAGTGGCAGTATGTTGCCAAGATGATCAAAGGCGCACAGAGCGGCAAATTGGGTGGGAGATACAGTTTTTATGAGTAGGTAGCCAGAAAGCATCTTAGTCACAGAGTCTACTTCGCCAAACTTATCGTTAATGTGTTCAACAGAAACAGTAGTTTGGTGGCATTGAACGTTCCGCCGTCTGTCCTGGTCTGCACCAGGTATCAGAGGAAGGGTTTCACCTCTAGCCGGCGAGCCTGGCCTTCCTCCCAAGGGGTAGTTAGGGAGGGAAAGGTCCTCTTATCAGAAGTAGCCGCATTGAAATTTCCATTCCTGTCTTCCGAGGAGGTTGTAGCACGCCCATTTTCTAATTTTAGACTTTTCATCGTGCGAAACGGCCGCCCTGGTACCACCCACTGCGATCATGAGCTCAGCCCATGGGTGCCACCACAAAGTAACATATACAGAGGAGAAGCCCCCTCTAAACCACTGTCCTACGCCCCCCTCGTAGTTCCGTCTAGCAGGTGTCAGGCGGTTCCCTGGATTAGGGTTAGGGTGCCTCTCGCACGTCAGAGGGTAGCGTGGAGGGGAGGCTGAGGGGAGAGCTCGTGCCGCCTGCCACGAGGCCACGGCTGTGTCCGGCTTGCTGGCGTTTGAGGGGAGGTGGTGGTGGGGACAGCCGCTACCTGCCGCCTGCTCTGGCCAGTTTAAAGGGCTACTTCTGACCGCAGCGCCATCATGGGACATCTTACGGAACTGCTGGAAACGCTCCCTCCCCGCACCCCTGAGCGTAGGACCGGGCCCTTACGGAGGTTTCCCGTCTGTATATATTTGTCTGTGGTGCCACCCAGCCACCTGTCTTCTAGCCAGGCATTTCCAGGAGTCCTCATACCCCAGGAGGACGAGTATTGACTCCTTGGTCTGCATGGTGAGGTTACAGCTCAGGTACCAGCAGTGTGATCCCTGCGTTGTCAGGAGTCTTAGCCATGATGGTACATAACAGCCGCCCCCTCCCCACGGACTACTACACATGCTAGGGACCCAGTGTGGGTAGGGGACTAAGGCGAGGAGGGAAGGGGGAAAGGAAGGGAGGGGGATTCACGATGTAAGGGATCGATCAGGAGGGCTTCCCCAAATGGCTCACACTGGTAACTGTAATTTTGCGGTGGAGGTCAAACCCCGAGGGGGGACCAAACTGTGACAAAACAGAGGAAAACAACAAAGATCAAAGTTGCTAAAACCGTCATAGGACCACAGGAATAGCAGCGCCGTCTTGAAAGGAAACACCTAGAGAGGGGAGATGAGCGGGGTCGGGGAGGAATTAGGGTGGGGAGTGGCACTAGGAGAGGTAATGGAGCCGGGGAAAATAGCACGAAAGATTGCAATGGCTCGGGGACCCGTGTGCGCCACACACGTACCCACAAAAGAGATGAGGGCCCCCTGGGGGGGGGGGGGGGGGGCTGCAGAACGTTCTGTAAGTATCATGCCGCCAAAAGTCAATAAAAATATTTCGTAATAATGTTAGCAAATGTGATGTATCGAAACAAAATAATATTTCCCTTTTATGGTTCACTGCATATGAGGAATATACTTCTTAGTTGAGAATACACCGAGTTGTTTCCACACTTTCAAACCGTCGCATCTAACAGCTGCAACAAGAGCCCCAACTCCTTTAAGTGTCCTTACGATTCTAATAAATTGAATTTTACTGTAACATCAAAATTTGGATGTGTTGGCTTGCCTCTAATGGTTTTTTAATTGAACCAAAGAGCCTGACTGACTATTAAGCCGATTTTCCCATGTTTGGAGAGTTAAACGGCATGGTGAAGAAAATTTCTTTCTCCTCGAAACAGGAAACGGAATTGAGGAGAACATAAGAGCAATTTCAATGTGTTCTGAGCTCCACTTTATACACATTTTATTCAGCAAACACAGTTTGGTACTCAGGAGAAACAGTAAGTCGTTACCTCCTTGCTTACTCTTTCATCTCTGAGAACAATGACCTCTTCTATAACTTTCTTTTTAGCGGCAATATTTAGTTCTAGTAAAGAGTTGGTACGCTTCACAGCAGTGTTCAGGTCCTTAATTTACTGCATTGTGTGTATTACATCAGCTTTCAGTAAGAATTGCTGGCTTAATTGACTTCTGAAGTTCAGTTTTCTTTAGAGCTAAAAATTACATTGCTTTAGGAGTCCTTTTCCTCATTGATTTGATGTTAACTGTGACATTCGCCTTGAGTTACGTCACTTTCTGCGCTCTCTGAATCTGTAGCAGCACGATTTTTTCCCATTGCGGTTCGATATTTTCTAAGATTGTATTGCATTTGACTTCCTACCTTTTTTGTAGTCATATCCAACACCCCATTTTGAATGTCCCATTTGTAATCATGTGGACGGAAATCATCGTAACATATCCATTTTAAATACTGATATAGTCTTCTTGTATACAAATAGATATTGGTTTTCTAAGGCTAGTGGTAAACAATGGTAAAAACGCACTTAGTTGTACGCCTTGCGCAGCATCATCACAATACGATGTGCTTTTGGTCATTTTATTCGAAAAATGACGTAAACGACTGACACATTACACAAAAAGCAACGGAAGACACCGTAGGTCGCTAAGTATGCACAACAAACGAGTGCACTGAGACACAACAGGGCGCGACTGCAGGAAGTACGCGCAGCTGCCCACGCTTCGCCACAGAGCCTACGAACGCGCGGAAACCCCAAATGCAGCCCCCTCGACAGTGGGGAGACGCTGCCGAATTGGTGTGTTCCGTTGGGGGACAGAGTTCCATTGTTTGGTTTTCAAGCATCAGGCAGAATTTGCGGAATTCGTGTGAGCCGAGAGGGACGGCTAGCTTATCCGCAGACGGACAACAGCAGCGGGTACCAAGTGTTCGCCTACAAACCATTAGGCTAGGAGTTCGCAGGACGCGTAAGTGTACCGTCAATCGTCGAATCTTATGTGTCACATTATCGAGCTACAGCACATCCGCCGCGGTTGAGTAGCCGTGTGGTTGCTCGCCGTGGAGGTTCGAGTCCTCCCTGGGGCATGGGTGTGTGTGTGTTTGTTCTTGGGTTAGTTTACCTAGGTTTAAGTAGTTTGTAAGCTACGGACTTGTGACCACGCAATTTGGTCCGATATATATATATCCTCCTTAACACACTAAGTCGTCCGACGCTTCTCGTCAGGCTCCAGTGCTTATGTTGACAACAGATGAACAATGAAGTGTAGAATTGTGTTAATATTTTTCGCGAGCTGCATGAGTGTTATTGCTGCTCGTGTCACTGGCAGCAAATTTAATATTGTACCTACTCTATGGTTGACAGGTTCTTGTATGTACCCTTGTCCGTTCAGAAATAAATAGTTTTCGTTTTGATTCAGGTTCTCAAGACAAAACATTTATTGGTCATCTGAGTTGCTGCCATTAATCATTGATACCAACATTACCACCGGAGCCCGGCGAGAAGCGTCGTACAATTTAACTGCCCGACCAAATCAGTGCAGTCTACCATTTGACTAGTGAGGTTCTCGCGTCTTCCCCGACCGCTTTTTATTCATTCATAGGTCACAGAAGAACGTAAAAACACAATATTGTTCTTTATTTGGCAGGCATTAAGGGCACACGTCTTTTTTTCCCCATAATGAATGTTACTATGGTTACTACATGTTCCCTTTCAGAACCAGAAATTTCAAAATCCGAACTATTATCACATATCTCCACGCAGAAATATTTCTCACTCGTCAGCATAATGCGCACCGCTTACCCACGATTATAACAGAATCAAAGTCTGGATCCTACGCCTTACATTATCTCCGCCGGAAACAATGCAACTTGTGAGGTTCGCACACGACTGCGCGTGGAAATAAAAGCGCTGCGGTAACAGCTGAAAAAGAAACTGGAACCTCGACAGTGCTCAAGGACCTCATTGCGTAAGGAGGACAGAAGTGGCCACTTTTAAATAAGTTATAATTTCCAACACTTTCGGGCCGTCCAGTACTTGACCTTCCGCGGTTCAGACCTGGACCGCTAACCGACAGTTAGTGAATCCATTTTCACAAGAAGGCAAAATAATATTCTGGAAAGCAAAGTTCACAGCAAATGAAGTTTTCTTTCACCTTTTATCTCTACAACAGCAAAAATACGGGCTCGTCCGGGATTTGAACCCGGGACCTCTCGCACCCTAAGCGAGAATCATACCCCTAGACCAACGAGCCAGTAGCGTGTAATTTCACAAGCAGGGCATGTGAGCGCCAGGCGACCCAGATACGTGCTGGGCGTAGCGCTGTGGCCAACTGTGAATTAAAAAATAGAAAGAAAAAAAAAAGCGCACTCACTGTACAACAGTCACGGGCAAGCGACCGTTGTTCGCATCTACCGGGCTAGCGTCGTCCATTTAACGTATGCCAATCAATTTCCGTTGTTTCCAACAGACCCGCTTCGTTGCATTAACCTCTTGCAGCAATAATACCTAAAATATCAGTAAGCACTGCAATTATTATATTATAAAACTGTGCACGTAACACTTTATTGTGAATTCTATAGCTTGCAATACATTCACTTAATTTTAAAATGCATTTAATCAAATAAAGGACGAAGATTGTTTTGGACTTGAATTTCCGCAGTGGACTTATTGCGTATTGTGAATTACAGTAAAGAAAAGAGAAATACGTACGAGTTTTCTCTTTTTATCGGATCTCACATACTGAAAAACCTTTTGCATGATATCAATGGAAGTTTTACAAACAGCCATTGAGAATCAACCTAACTAGGTGTATCAAACAAAAAGGGTAGATAGAACATAGATACCACATTACAAATAAATAATATTCGCAAACCACGGAGAAAGTGTTGAAGTCATTAAATGTTCAAATGTTTGTAGAGTCTATGGGACTTAACTACGGGGTCATCAGTCCCTAAACTTGTAAACTACTTACAACTAAGGACGGCACAAATATCCATGCCCGAGGGAATATTCGAACCCCCGACCGTAGTGGCCGTGCAGACCGTGACTGGAGCGCCTCAATCCCCTCGGCCACCGCGGCCGGCTCAAGTCATTAAACTGGGGCAAAAGACAAAGATAGCTTACTGAGAGCTAGAAATCCACGCAACCAGTTTCGATCCGTGTTTAATGGATATAATACTCCGATATAGGGGCCTGAAGATGGCATAATGGAATGCCGAAACTGGTAGTTAAGGAATAAATGTTTGTCAAACATAAGGCTGTTGGTATCCTACTTCTTACGTGAAGACAAAGAAGGTGCATTAAAGAACTTACCTGAGACAGCTTCATTTTGCTGATGGCACTATATTGTTTGCTGTAAGGTATGTAAATTTCTCAACAACAATGAAGTAATGTGGTACTGGCAATTTGAAACTAGGCCTGAAACTCAATTACATTTAAGAGGAAGATGATAGTGCATAATTAACAAACTGTAGAGAAAATAGATTAATTAAGAAATTATAAAACCAACATGCGAATTTCAAATAACAATAATAATAATAATATACTGATTATATGTCTATGTAGTGACAAATGAAGAATTTAACAGCTGTTGAAGAGCAAATAAGTTGAAGAGCAAATACGAAGATAGACCACCGTCCCCTTTCCCTTAAATTACCTTTCGTATGGGATTTAAAAAGTTAACAGTCAATATGACTACCTAGTTCTATGGCGCAAACTGTAGATTTATTTATTTTCATTTACCAGCATTTTACACGCTATTGATGTTAGGAATTTGTACAAATGCAAATAATGACAGTATAGATAATACAGATCTGCATACAGACATACAATAGAGGTTACAATTTTAAATCACCTTTTGCAGTGTCAAAATATTCTTCAATGGTATACAGAGACTTGTTTTTTAGCTACTTTAGTATTACATTTCTAAAAGTTTTTAGTGCGAATGTGTGGGCTTCAGGTGGCAGGGTGTTGAAAAGTTTTATACCAAGGTACTTTTAGAGCTGTTTTGCGTCTTCCTTAGCCTAGCGAAATGTTGGCCCACCTTTCCTTTCTGGCGTGTGTCGTGCCAGTGAAGTGACTGTCTCACCTGGTATCTCTCTAGGTTTTCTTTTGTGTAAACTAGGCAACTGGGTATAAATAATGAAGGGACTGTAAGGACACCTAGCTTCTTGAAAAGTGACCTACAGGATACACTTCGGTTGAACACACCCGCTACACATCTCATTGCCTTTTTCTGTCACATAAAAACTCTTAGCACCAGTGGAGTTGCCCCAAAGTAGTATACAGAATGTCAGATGGCTGTGAAATAATGCATAGTAGGAACTAAGCATCATTTTTTCACTCACACAAGCTCTGAGCTTATGTAAGAGATATATGACTCTTGACAATTTGGTGTACAAAGATTCATTGTGGAGGTTCCAATTTAATTTGGAGTCCAGGCGCACCCCTAGAAGTTTAACTGACATTTGGTCATTGTTGTTGTTGCACAGGCTAAAAAATTGCTTGTTCAGTCTTATTCTGATTTACGGTTAATTCATTATATTTGAACCAAGTGCTGGAATTTTGCAAGTTGGCTTTTCTTAGATTCTCTACATCATTTCCAGTAACCGTTTGTCGGAATATAACCAAAATTACCGTTGAATGCGCTTTGTCAATTACAGCAAGCATACGGCAGCCATGTATGTATGGGTTGCGATGGAACGACTAAGGCCCGACAGTCGTTTGGCCGCTCAGTGAGGGTACATGCTGAGCAAGTCGGAAGAGAGCATCGCACAAGAATTTTCATTGACACCAGTAACAGGGCATAGTGGGAAGCTTGCATAGATAATGCATGGGTACCTTAATTCAGTTCAGGATGAGACTTCGCAGGTTTGTGGTGCACCTCAAGAACGTCCAGTCATAAAAATAGTAAAGCGCACTACGCAAGAGGTTTCGAGTCAAAGGGCTCTAACATCTTAAACTGTTTCCAAGCGTCGAAGGTTCGCATTTTTTGTTTTCGTAAACCATTTCTAATGTCTATTCCTTCAAACCGTCTTGATTGCAGTCAAGACGGTTTGAAGGAATATTTATTCTAATTGATTGCTGTACACCATGAATTGGAAATCATTTTATTTCTAATGTCTGTCTCATAACTTATGAACTGTAAAGTTTTCCCAGTGAACTGAATGTTCAAGAAAATTTCTAACTTGCAAAAAGTCGGCGTTTACTAAACTCCATGATATTTAGAATTCTGATTTTATTTATTTTTTTATAAAATACATGACGGACCGCACAAGCAAAAGCCGTACCACTGCTTACGTCATATTCGCAGATTGCTGACTTTACCCGCGAAGAATATAATTATACAGGCACTTTGTAGTGAAGGAAGAAAAAACGAAAATATACACTATATGATAACAAATTGAGGCAATCCCTGCACAGGAGTTAATTTATACAGCTACAGTATTCCTTAAATTCACACGATTGCAGTGCAACTGGCCCTTTCCACTATTTTCAACGGATATTCCTTCAAACAGTCTTGATTGCAAATTTTTTATTAGTTAATGACGCGTTTCGCCCTTTATCAGGGCATCTTCAGATTATCTGCGTGACAGAATTTACACAAAATTACAAGGCGGAATTACAAACGGTTATAATGGTACATGGGCTTATTTTTTGTGTTAATAAGACAGAATAAATGGTAAACAAAGCTTACAATGCGCTCTCCGTGGTGTGACACCGTAAGTTGTTATTCTAACTGATTGCTGTTGTACACCATGGATTGGAAATCATTCTATTTTCAATGGTGGAATCTGATTATGTCAAGCTCGGCATCATGAAAGGATAGGCTATCTACGGCCGTTTGCGGATACAGCCACACTCTTCAAATTCGCGCAGACTATTCTGGCTTTAGCCCTACAAAATGAATCTCCGCGTATAAAGCAACAGATTACACCAGCTGCTACTACTACAGCCAGCCGCGACAGGGGCAATGCGGTTACACGAATGTGTGTTGTCGCTACGGCCAATTACTCCTGCATTCCTTCGGTAGCTCAGTTGGTAGAGCGGTGGACTGTAGTGGCTTTTCCGGCAGATATCCATAGGTCGCTGGTTCAAATCCGGCCCGAAGGAAAATTTTAAATATTTTCGCATCACCCGAGAAAAATAATGCATTAACGTGTTGGCTGCCGCGATGACGTCAGAGACGCGCCTAAGTCTCCTATAAACCCGATCTGAACTTTCCGCCATTTTTTCCCCAAGCTGTAGGGCTTGCTACGTTCCGGACGAAGCTCACGCGTTACCTCGCGTTTCATTGAAGTAGCTCACACTCGCAAACTACTCACTGTATGAACGTGGAACTTTCATCAATGTGTTCATTAAGAGCTATACGTGATTTTCATTTTAGTTTTATTTGCGGCAATAATTTATTAAGAAGATGTACTGAATTTTCGATATGCGAAGATCTTTTTTTCTATTGATGTTAGGTGTACACATTATGGGAATGAAATGTTCAAAACACATCAAATTTTCATCCACTCCAAACAGGAACTCTGTGAGTTATTTGTAACTTGAGATAATGTCAGTTAAATATGATGCAACAGGATCCACTCGCCCGTCTAGTAATAAGGCGTCTTCAGTATTAGAATTAATAATTAGGCACAGATTACTATATAACACACTTAGAGATACTAGTATCACTTCTTAACCTATTAAATTTAATAGTTGCAAACTACAAAAGTTCTGTCTACATTTCTATGTAGGCCTAATATTAAATTTCAGTTTTTCAGTTATATGAAAAGGATATTAATATCTCAGCTTAAGTGGTATATATGAGGAAATGAGTTAGTTCATTAGGTAGTGACGAGATCCTTGGTATCGGTCATTTTCTAGTATTCTCGTATACAATGCTCGTAAAATCTAGTAACTTCGATTCTGTTACTGCTAGGCGATAAACTGGAGGAAATGTAACTCCTATCAGTTTTTGAAACCGGAGTTGTAGCTGAAATGTTTGTAGAGCTTATAGGACTTAACTACGGGGGCATCAGTCCCTAAACTTAGAAACTGCTCATGAACTAACTTATACTAAAGACGGCACCAACATCCATGCCCCCGGGGGGGATTCGAACCCCCCCGACGGGGAGTTGTAGCTCCGAAACGCGTTGGACAACTAATAAAGTAAACATTTGTAACTCATAAAGGACTACCTGTATATCAAGAAATCTCTAAAGTTATTTTCAATCAAAAAATCTACACTCACCTTCACAATAATGCGATAGTTATTGATATTTTACGTAGTAACATTAAGGAAAAATACGCCCTTCTTTGCATGTTTTCATTTGCCAAAATATTTTGATACTTCTAACCGTGTATGAGATACGCGATATTTCATTCCGGCCATATCTCCATCGGAAATGATTCCACTACATACAATACATTTTAGCAATATGGGTGAAAGTTACGAGCTCCTAAGTGTAAAATAAAATACGTTAGGAAAATATCATCCGCAGCAACATGTAATATGCACCAAACGGAATATTATAGCAACCCCTACTTATCATTCCAAACATATCCTAACTCAAAGCGCAGTCTCTTAAGGCAAGTTTACACGACGGCACTAGGTTTCGTGAAACAGCTGCTGACCACTGCGCATGCGCAGCCGACGTATGCGCAACTCGTTTGCGAAACTGAAAATGTTTCGGCGCCTCCCAACTGTTAAGAAACTGTTTACGCGAGTTTTTTGGTTAGGCGATAACCGAAATAAAACAAAAATATACAAAATGAAGTGGGGAACAGAAGAAATTGTTCGTTTTATGGATATTTATGCAATGCATAAGTGTTTGTGGGACTATAACAACGAAAATTTCAGAAAGAAGCAGCGACGTGTTGCTGCTCTAGAAACAATTTTACGTGAGCTGAATATTGATGGGTTGACAGTAAATGAATTGCAAAATAAGATACATTCAATTAGAAATACTTATACCAACGAACTGAGAACAATGCAGTCCAATAAAACATCTGGATGTGGATCGGAGCAAATTTATAAGACGAAGATACCATGGTTTGAACTGGCTGACTCTTTCTTAAGAAAAACTGTACATAGAAAAAAAGGGTACACAAATCTAGTAAGCTGAATTCTTTTATTTTAAACAATTTAAAATGTGTTTTACATTCACATTTATTTGTAAATATTTAAAACGTGGCAGTATTTTACATTCACAATTGTTTGCAAATATTTAAAACGTGACGTCCAGGTTTTCTACATTCACAATTTTTGTGGGTGCTTTTAAACATGCTGATATTGCCATGGTACTGATACCTCTGCAAGAAAGTGGTTAGCTAATGATTGTCTTCTTAATGCGACCTATCTTAAAAGATTATTGCTGCCAGCATGCAGCCTTGTATCAATTAGTCCAGCAGCATTTATTTCTCTCCACGTTCCTGGCTGGTAAAATTCACTGTCCACATTATCTTTATCAACCAATTGTGGCTGCACATATTGCTGAAGAGCTGTTTTTCTTTGTCAGTTGTGTAAAGCACATGTAGATCTTACGACCTTGTTCACTATTTGTGGACGAAGTGGAATTAGCTTATCATACACAAGAAATTTGGAAACGAGAATTCCAAACGCATTTTCCACTACACGGCGAACGCTCGAAAGTCTGTAATTGAAAATCCTTTCCAGTAAAGTTAGTGGAGAATTTTTTAAATATTTTATTATTGGACTTAACTACGGGGTCATCAGCCCCTAAACTTACAAACTACTTATGAACTAGCTAAGACTAAGGACGGTACAAATATCCATGCCCGAGGGGGGATTCGAACCCCCGACCGTAGTCGCCGTGCAGACCGTGACTGGAGCGCCTCAGTCCCCTCGGCCACCGTGGCCGGCGTTAGTAGAGACCAAGAGTTCTGTTTCCTATTGCAGCTTTTAAAGTAGTATTGGCAAATATGCCTCCATCAGACGCCCTCCCTGCTTCGCCTATATCAACATAAGTGAAACAATAATTACTGTCTACAACTGCAAAAAGGACAATATTGAAAGTGCTCTTATAGTTGTAGAACTGTGAAACACTTTTTGGTGGGCATTTTATGACAGCATATTTGCCATCTACTGCCCCAAAGCATGGAAAATGCCATAGTGTGTCAAAGTTTTTAATTATTTCCTTCCAATCATCTTCAGTCTGGGGTACCTATAAAAGAAAGTAATAAGATTAACTGAACGAAATCTTATGTTCAAGTACGCCACATTTCAAGCTTTTAAACAGATTCTCTCCCTTCCAGGGTTACAAGGAAAATCAAACAGAAACTGAACAGTCAGTAGAAGAGTCAGTTACGGGTATAAGTGAACCCGAATCACCCACATCGGCAAGTGTCAGTTTCTGTTTGTAAATCTATCGGACCAAACTGCGTGGGCATCAGTCCGTAGCTTACAAACACTTAAACCTAGGTAAACTAACCTAAGGACAAACACACCAATGCACCAGGGAGGACTCGAACCTCCGACGGCGAGCAACCGCGCACTGCGCAGCGAAGCTCCTTAGACCGCTCGGCTACTCCACCGCGGCGGCAAGTGTCAAACTGTGATAATTTGAGTCAGCCATGTAGAAGCAGCAGCAACAGCAGATCGCAATCATCGTCGACAGCGAAAGCAAATGCGAAAGAAAGGCGCCCTGTTGATCCTTTTCATCATGTAGCAAGTGCTGTGGAGGCACTCAGGTCCATCAGTAATAGGCCAGATGAGGAGGATGAAATTTCTACTTTTTGTAAGGGTCTAGCAAAGCAGATGAGGAAACTGCCAGAAAACTACAATTTAGAACTGACCAGCTGAAAACCCGACGTTGCCCGGATATTTATTTTTATATTTATTCCTGCAATTTATCAGGTTTATATTCATTTGTATATGTGCTGTATGTCTGTGAAAATCTATTGGGAATACAAGTGCCGGCCGCGGTGGCCGAGGGGACTGAGGCGCTCCAGTCACGGTCTGCACGGCCACTACGGTCGGGGGTTCGAATGCCCCCCTCGGGCATGGATATTTGTCCAGACCTTAGGATAAGCTAGTTGATAAGTAGTTTGTAAGTTTAGGGACTGATGACCCCGTAGTTAAGTCCCATAAGGTATACAAACATTTGGGAATACAAGCAGTAAAGAAGTAATAAATAAAAACTTGGTGCTTGATGGGGCGATTTTCCACGAACGTTGCTTTTTATGTGCTCATATCTCATGAACTACGTGTCGGAATGTGATATAATTTAGAAGCTACATTCAACTATATATATGTGTAATTGTGTGTGTGTGCGTGTGTGTGTGTGTGTGTGTGTGTGTGTGTGTGTGTGTGTGTGTGTGTGTGTGTGTGTACCGTCTGTAAAATTTCCTGTCGCTACAATTTGTAGTGTTCAAATGATAAATTGTAACGTCATACCGAGAGCCGTAGTTTTACTCCATAAACAGCGGAAAAGTAGTAAGCGAGGACCTTTTTTTCCTTTCATCATTTTACTATGGTTGCCACCGAGAAAAAGTGTAATAAAGGTTTGAAATTATGTTTAAAGTTTGTTGCAAGTCGCTAAGTACTGTCATTCTAATACAGTGTATTTCGAAAGTCTCGCCGCATTATATGGCATTTTTTTTGCGATTCCTATTGGTTATGGTGTAATATCTTTCGAACCATGTGTCACATGTGATTCTTAACCATGCAGCAATTGTTACCTCACGGGAAGGAATGTGTGTATCAAATTTGGTTGAAATCGGTCCCATGGTTTAAGAGAAAATGGGCAGCATTGTCGCAAAATGCAACAGTTTTTCGAGCTTCTCGTTTTTGACGTCATATCTCGTGATTTATGTATCGTACGTGATTCTTACACTTACGGCGACCGTCCTCATGAATCGAAGCTTACGTGTACAAAATTTCATAAAGATTGGAACAAAACTGTAGATTTGTATGCAACACGTACACACATACGGACACTGCGTTGTGTATTAGATGGAGGAAATGCAATCGCTTGTGACATATAAGAGAAAGTGTTTCTTGGTTGAAAGGCAAAATAATGGCCAATTGCAAGTAGGACAGTCCGTTGCTGCTGAGGAAATACTTGAGGGGGAAGAAGTGCTACCACAGGCCGATGCAATACCTTTGTTTTATGATACTTCAAATTAGATGCAATTTTTATTGTAATACAAAAAGTGAAAATCTATGTTGGTGTCCTTCACAATTATAACCATACTTTCAAAACAGTGTGTTGCTTTTTTACTTACCGCACTAGTGGTGTAGTGTGCTTATGTTGGCAACAAGAACGCTGCATGACGATGCAGTAACATAGAATGAAGAGAATAAACTTTTGTACTGGCCATGATATAAATAATGTTGTTTCTGCGCTATGGTTGACAGATTATTATATGTACCTTTGTCCAGTCAGTAAAGCAAACATTTCGTTGCCAACATTAGCACACTACGGCGTTGCCACAGTTAAACTTCAGCCTTACCTTCATGTATTCGGCAAGTCCCATGTAGATGACATCACAAACAGTTGGAACATATTTGGCAATTGTGGATTTCGGAACACTGTACAGGTATTGTAGAGACGAATATGAATCCCCACTTGCCAAGAAACGTAATGTAATTTGTAATTTCAGTTCTGGTGACAATGCTTCACGCATAACAGTATCTTGTTTTCCTATTGCATTATTGACTCTGTTTAAAAGAAATGTAAACTGCTCTGATGACATTCTAAGATGATACAATAACTTCTAGGGTCTTCAACGATAATTTATTTCAGCAATGTTGCTGAGCAGCCGAGCTGAACTTTCATTTTACGACGTCTACGGTTCTCTCAAAACAACGAAACTGAAGTGTATAGTTCTGGCGTCGTGTCGACAGACACACACGAAACCAGTTGCGCGCAACTCATTTCATGCAACCAGTGTCGCAACATAGTGTCGTCGTGTAGACTTGCCTTTATTTGCGCCCTTACGCAATTTCGGCTAGATGAAGTAATGCAGTGTACATTGATTCGTTTGACATTAGAGAATTAAGACCTGAAAGGCATCTACCATAGTAAAAGCTAAAACGTTACGAACGAAAATATACCTTAGACAACAGCTTAATTTACAACAAAACTATGCTGGTACAAATCATGTAATTCTTCAAATACCTGTTTCCATGGTCTATCAATCTTATTTTTTTATTTTTGTCGCCGATAAATATTTGTTAGCTCTATTTGACATTATTTATGTAGCGGCTTCAATTATTTAAGTCGATGGTTTTACTCTATTACACGTACAGAACGACTGGTGATACCTCAGGAAAGTATGCTCGAACATATTTGGCGAAAGTAAAACAATGTCTGGCTTAAGCCGGAATATTTTACAAAACGAAGTCAAAGACCAGTAATTGCAGCAGTAATCCAACTAAACTCCAGTGACGTTTTCATTAATTATGGCACAATTATCTTAACCTAAATGCACTATGGAAATGTTTTTAAAATGTTAAAATTTCCGACCCTGCCAGGATTCGAACCTGGAATCTTCTGATCCGTAGTCAGACGCGTTATCCATTGCGCCACAGGGCCTCCACATCAGGCTGTCCATGGTGAAAGGTATTTCTATAACGTACCAATTCTCTGTAATACTTCTGAAAGTGTTAATGTTTCATCTCCTCAACAACAACATGTAAGAAATAGTTTTACGCAACAAGAGAATGCTGAGAGAGATAATGGAAGTAATCCATACCACTGCTCTGCGCAACAGCAGTGGAATGGATTAGAGATCTTCCGTGTGGAGCCATCAGGATGCTTGCAGAGTTGTTATGAGTCTGCGACGGTTCAGAAGATGAAAGGCAATATAATCTTTGTTAATATCATTGTGATCAGGGGCCTCTAAAATAACAGAAGGGGAGTGTATTGTTTGATACACTCTGACGATAATAAATTTATTTAAATATATAGTTCTACGAAAACACTAGCCCGTAACACACAAGCGCATTCGAAAGCTGCCTGTATAACGAGACAACAAGTATTTCACTTTCAATATTTCTCTTGTTTATTGATGGAACTTAAAAGTCTTTATTACTATCATACATCACAATCTTCTGCTAATGCAACGGCAGGGAGATTGGAATTTGTGTATTTTACTTTCAGTACTGGAATCAATCTTTTTATTTATTTGTTTATTTATTTATCAGCCCTTGAACAGCTTACCAACTGCGTAAGGCATCTTCTAGGGTTAGACTCATACCACATGTTAGACTGTGCTCATACAGACATATTTGTGTATCCATTCCTAGCCATTTTAGATTGCATCATTGTCATTCGATGAAGAAGGCTACACTGTTCTCATTCATAAAGACTGTGCGTAGTTAGTTGTTCTTGCGCACAGTGTCTTCAGATTGAGTTTTCGAATTTCCCCTGTACCAAAAAAAAAAAAAAAAAAAAATCCCCAAAATGACACTATTTTGGAAACTTTTCCCCAAATAGATTAAAACTACCTTTTTCTTCAAATTAACATTTATTGTCAGTAATGTCAACTTAAAGGGGTGTAACTACGTATTCAGGGACACAAATTATCGTATGTATCAGAAATTATAGTACATAAAACAAAATTATTAATTTACGGCAACAATGTTAATATTATTGCATATGCTTCTTATATGAAAGGTACAAAAGCCCACAGAGCAAACCAGGAATGAAACCAGTCTTACATATTTCATAACGTTTATCAAGGATCTCAATAAGTAGGTATTAAATAATTTTGAACGGTCTAATTTCGCTGTAACTGTACTAATTCTAAAAATTAAAATTAAAGTACTTTATTCCAGCTTCGTTGCTTTACTTCATACAAGGTTTTCAGTCTAGTATGCATCAAATGAATCACGTACAAAATCTAGAAATTTATTAACTTACCAGAAAATTGTGGTTCGGCCTCCCATGCTGGCCGAAATCTTGGCATGATAATTTTTATGCCTACTTCCTCACTAACTCTCAGATGCTGTGTTCGTAGTAAACTACTACTTTGTGAACGGCCAACAATGATGGTTCTGCATTGTTGCTAGGTGGTACTAGTTTGGGGAAATGACAACCAGTTGTCAAATGTTAGGAGAAATCACTGCTTACTATCATATCAACATACTTCTCCATGAGCAATAAGTAAAGCTTTGTATTAGGAACTGCATAGTATGCCAGTCTCAGCTAGCAAAGTTAGGCGTGACATCTTGCAGCGGTTGATACACAGCTGCCACCAGACACAAATTGTACTTACGGCAGTGGCAGTGTAGTGTGCTAATGTTTTAACGACCATTGAATGCTCTTTGAAAACGCAATAGAATGTCGGGAATAATCTTTCGTGTAGACCACGAAGTAAATAATTAATGCTTTCCCTGCTCTGTGGTTGACAGATTCTTGTATCAAGATATCCTTTTTTGCTCAGTAAATTAATTATTCTCGTAAACGGAATATTTCGTTGCCAACATCACCACACAACACTGCCACTGCCGAAAATAGAAATTTAACCACAAATTTCCCCAGTACAGAATTTCCCCCCCCCCCCAACAATTTCCCCACGTTTTTTGCTTCCCCAAAAGTTCCCCACAATTTGTTTTCCCCAACATGGGGGAAAGAAACCCCAATTTGGAGACACTGCTTACGCTTACACCAATTGCTCCCTGTCCAGTGGTTTAGGAGGAGATGTCGTGTGATGCAGCAGTTTCTGCGCATTTGTTTACGTCGTCACATCTCCTGAACTGTGTGTTGTACGTGATCCTTGCACCAACAGCGACCTTTCTCTTGGTTTAAAGGTCAAGTGTCCAAAATTTCACCAAGTTTGGAACAAAAATGTAGATTTTATGCATTACAAAACACACAAACACAAGGACTAATGTATAAAGATGCTTGCTTACAGTTCCATGCGTTATCTGTTATTGCACTGTCTTATCTGAACCTCCGTTGTGGTTTTCTTTGTGTTCCTTAACACTACATGGAATGGCAAGTATTAGGATAGACTTTTAGCACAGCCTAAATACCAGAAATAAGGAAGTACAGAAAGAGACCATTTTAAAATGCTATAAAGTGATGGCAATTTTTGTTTTATTCTATGAAATCTAAGATCCTGAAGTACAAACCGAATGGAAAAAACAGATATTGGAAGACCACGGAAAAGATGGGAATGATTTTGTTTGTGGAAGGAAGAGAAGGAATAAGAAGAAGAGACAGACAAGTCGAAGAAGAACAAGAAGAAGTAGTAGAAGAAAAAAATGATGATTTAACTGTGAATCAGTCAATGATCGCGTTTATATGAGCACATTTGATGCCGGTTTCGGCCTACTAGTGTACAACTTATTTTCGTTTGTTCTTTCATACTTTTGTTAGAGTGTTTCTAACGAGTTTTTATGTGAACGTCGCCCATTGGCTGAGGCCGACATGACGTGGCAAAACGCGCGCGCTTTTACAGTATATATTTCTGACGTACTCTTTGTCTTAGTAAACATAATAATTGTTTGCAGACTTGCAGATGGCCCATTAGTAGGACGTAAACGTTCTCTAATTTACTAAAATAAAAGCAATCACTGATTAGTTCACAATTAAATAAAAAATCAAGATCGCAGAGTTCCAATGCTATAAAAAATCGTTGATTCATTATAGCTTACTCCTTACGAGGTATAATTTTATGCTACAACTTGATAATAATAGCATGAACATGTTTGCTGTTCATGCAGTCAAATTCACGATCAGTGAGTAAAAGCGCGGCGAGCACGGGCCCCGAGCTAATGCAATATTTCCCCCTCCTTTCCTCCCCGGACTGCATTTCCCTTCCCTCCTCATTCCTTCCCCTTCCCATCAGGGTACCGATGACCGAGGCAGTGTGGTCCCCGTGTCCTAGACAGCCAACCAAATACACGATCAGGCTTGACGCTTTAGTTTTCTATTCCGAGATGAGGAGGCTTGCACAGGAAAGAGCAGCGTGGAGAGGCATAAAACCAGTCTGCAGACTGAAGACCACTGTGACGAGAATGAAAGGCACAAATGCGAGTAAATGCTGTAAACTCGTTTATCATCTGGTAGAACAACTGCCACTCCCAATAAAAAGGTTAGAAACAACTGACATCTGAAAACGAATGAAAAAGTAATTTAGACTCAGTCACTGATAACGTAGAAAAGAAAGTTTACGAGCTACTGGCAGTTCTTTTAGGTAAATTCTGGAAACAAGAACGTCTTAAAGAACATCCTTAACCACCAGCATGAGGTTGAAACTTATATGTTAAAATAAAATAAGATGGTTGGGATCGGAGACAAACTAGCGTGTGTAAGTGTGCAAGGTTTGTGTTAGATGCAACAGTGCTTATCTACATTGGTACAGCACTGTGAATGTAAAAACTTATCTGAATGTCAGGACATAAAGTAACAGTCAATACTATAATTAATCAGCCTGACATCGACTGATTGCAATGAGTGTGGCCCTGTTACTGCACTGAACTATCCAGAATACGAGTCTGGTTTAACAATGAATGACCAGTCCGGTTGTAGCTCAAGTTCTGATTCGTTAAATCAGACAGACAAATTATTCATTAATTAAATACTGATCAATGTTTGACACAAATTTCATATCAAAAATTAAATTTGGACATTGGTGGGGTGATAGACAATCTCGAACAGTGACTGATAGTAGCGAAATGGCGTAATTGTATAACAATAAAAACATTAAAGTTGACAATGATGTGTCTGTTAATCAAAGATTAAAGTTTAACTTACTACTATGACACAGACTGAGAATGACATCTATTCGTAGAATGACAAACTATAACAGTAGCTGATAGCAATGAAAGGAACTTGTAGCCTACAATCTATCACAGTAGGAACATCTAAATCGATAAATTTGTACCATCTATTCTAGTGAGGAAACGTCTAAGTCGATAATTGTGTAATTGACTAATTTTTTACAGTACATATCAAAGTTTAGTTTATTAAACGCCAAAACTGACTAAGTATAGATTCGGTTGCGACCTAAACAACAATTATTGTGTGTACCGACACCTTCTGAAAATGTCACCAATATTATTAACAAACCAATTATTGTGTTGTTGTCAGCAAGTCGTATAATAAGTATATGTATGACAAGGCACGTCACATAATAGACAAGTAATACCGGTAGCTACCTGATAAGCAAATTGGTTACGACTTCTACAACTGATTATGAATAACATTACAAAAGTGAACAGTAAGCAAGTGGTGTAATTAACTTGGTATGTCGAGTACTTTCCACGATTGGCAAGAAATATTGGTAGCTACCTGATAAGATTTTTTAAGTTTAAACAAAAATGGGGACATAAAGCTGTCTTGAATTAAAATAAAGCTGTAAGTTATGATTATTGTTATTATCGTTAGCTTATCAACATTACCATTACAGAAAAATACAAAATCAGAATTAAGAATACTAACGGCTTACAACAATACTCTCGCAGTCAATAGCTCTTAACCACCACTCCAGCTTCTGTCTGAGTCCTTCTCCCGCTACTCACACAAAGCTACAAAAATAAAGTCTTTGACCAGAGGGTGTCAGTGACAAAACAATGCTGCCACCCTTCAAAGTACTGTCCCAGTACTAACGTGTATTAGAAATTCTCTATGTGGTGGTGTTTTGGAATAAGTTTGAATCAGATGTCGCAAGTTAATAGGGTTTCTGCTTTAATTCGTGTGCTAGAATTTCTACACATACGTAAACGTCCGATAATCCGGCACGTTCGGGACTGACCTGGTGCCGGATTACCGAAAATGCCGGACTATCGGGTGGTACCTGTTATGGCGTAGGCTAAGCCATACATCGAAAACAGCTGCGGCACAGTGCACTGAACCATTTGTACAATAACATGTCTCATTGTTCCAGTTTAGATTTCTTTTTTAGTTTTATCCGGAAGACAATTTTTCAGTTGTTACCGATTGAGAAGCGTATTTTATTAGTTCATACTTTTGGTTATGTCATAAATGGTTGACGAATCAATATTAAATTCAGTTATCAAAATATTTGTGTTCTCACCTTCCTCTGTGCGGATGATGATTTCCAGTTTCTGGTTGTGGTCAGAGTGCGTGATTGCACTTCTGATTTAGAGCTTGAAGAAGGTTTGGGTTTCGAGAACATTCTCATTGCTTAAATGTTAATAAAACTTCCACATATCACTACGATTGACAGTCACCACTGTTAAATCGCGAAAAATGCTGACAATCCAAACAATAAAAGGAACACCTATACAGTACAGTCAGTGGCGTAGCTATGACACTAAGGGCCCCGGGGCATAAATGACATTGGGGCCCTCTTTACCTAATACTGTACAGATGCAGAACTACTTCATCAGCAGGTCCTTACCGCCCACTGGAAGACATAATGAGGCAAACCTAAATACTACTAAGGAAATTATGTCTCATGCAGAAGATAATATGTAATCGTAGCCTCTAATATAATTATAACTGTGAAACTTTATTATGCTTTCACGCAAAAAATTACTTAGTGGATTTGGATAAAGTTTTTCAGAGGGATAGAGTTTGATCTGGGTGGGACATACAGATAAAACGACCCCATAGTTTCCTAGACTGCTCCATACTAAGTGAATGAAGTCCCACGCAGAATCTAGTAAAAAAATAAACACCGAAGAAATATTACTTGACCACGGAAACATAGTAATAATAATAATAATAATAATAATAATAATAATAATAATAATAATAATAATAATAATAATAATTTCGTGTGGCTCATTGATCTGGTGCAAGTCTTTCAATTGGACTCCACTTTTGGTCCTAGCCAATCCCAGTTACCCCACCGGGGAAAGGAAAGGGGACCTACAGATTAACGTGTAAGCCGAACCGCGTGTCGTTTCTAGCGACTCCTCACATCATTGGTAGGTGAAGGATGGGTTAAGCGCAGGCCGAAAACATTCAAGGTCCAACCGGATTCCAAACCTGCGACCCTTCGCTTTCCAGTCACACAGATATTTTTATGCTTCTAAATTAGTGCTACAATGCGGCTTTTGTTAATAATAAAGACTTCGAATGCATACGAATGAGATACACCTGTCTGGAAAGAAGAAAGTGGCGAGGATTGTGTACTGTCCTCAGTTATTGCTACTCCCAAACAAAGTAGAAATTCCTGTTTCATACTTGTGATATTTCGTGGTGTCATTGACAAGCAATATTTCAGTTTTGCTTAATTTATTTGAAGTTGTGCAGACATACACCAGTTTAACCTCCATGCTTTAAATAATGAAAAACTACGCCAGTTGGGGAAGTTTATTGCTTATCACAACGAATTTAGAGGATTTATTCGCATTTTCTAGTGCATTTGTTTACATACGTACTTTTTCGACGTTTCAATGTGTGATTTCCTGACACACTTGCATTGCAGTTGTCTCTTTTAGGTTAGCTACTTAAGTTTGGGTAAAATCGGACAGAATAAATATTGAGGTGTGTGTTTTATCCTAATGTTAAAAACCATAACTTTTCTGACTGCTTAAAGATATTGTGTCTCTTCCATTACTCCGAAAATGCAACACAATAATCGTGACTTAGGCCTACTGCAGCCTACCTGAGTACAAAAACCAGTGTGACTATTTTTGTGTTGTGACACCCAGTTTAATGGAGCAGACATAATACCTGCAAGTACAGACAGACGTAGTAGTTAGTATGTAAAAAAGTTGCCAAGATTTTATTATGTAGGCCTATGCTACGATTTCCCTCATTACAGTAATCTCAAAAAGATTACACCTGTGCAAGAGCTGCATAAAATCACACATGGAAACGTATCGACGTATTTATGTAAACAAATGCACTAACAGCCACTATGACCACAGCCTTAGCTCACTGCTCCGTATCGATCAACGTAATTTCGTTGATGACCCAGTCAAAGAAGGAAAATAGGAGAAATATTCGTTAGGGTGTTTTCAGCAAAAAGTAAGTTGCCGTGCCCCTACCAGGCTTCGTAAAGCATAAGTTAGTGTCTGGACAGGAAAAAGTAATAGGCCTAAGTAAACTAACTAAGTCGACATCTTCGGTTATTATCATCGTGACATTGGCATAGACGGCAGCGTCTTGAATGCTCAATTCACCATTGTGACAAAGTAACCATATTTTCTCTTCTTCTTGCACGAATTTCTGAGAGCCGTTGCTTACAGCACTTCATTAGGATCTGTGATTAAGGAGCACTCCCTTGGGGAAATTCACTACACAAACAGTTTAGTTACCATAATAAAACCATTCTGTTGTAATAAACTGTAGATACTTCATATTCAAATGTGGTCACGTCGTGTAATGTCAAATACACTGCTAGTAATTCAGCGCCATTGACAGTTATTACGCAAAGATTGGCAGCCATGGCAACTCTGACTTGAACCGACAGCACGCTAACGGTGGCAGGATCCACGTCTTAGCGGACAAGCAATCGACCTTGTTATGTTTATATTCTGAGGTGGGAATAATTTTTTGATTTCTCTTCGTGCGTTTGAAGTTTGCTGGTCAGGGTTCAAAAAAGTTAAAAGTGGAAAATCCTTCATTCAACTAAAATATTATATACAATAAGATGTCGATTATCCGAAATAACTGGAGGACATAGATGTTCGGAAAACTGATTATTCGGATAATCGAACTCTACACTTCTAAATATATTATTTATACGGTACCTGGAGGCGCGCAATCCTTCACGAGTGGCGTCGTGTGAAGGCCGCACTACAAGCAGTGTTCTGCCACCGATGGCCCAGTGCGGCTACTGTGGGAAACTTGGTTTGAGGGTAGGAGGGGGTGATGGACGGTAGGATGGGAGAGTAAAAAAGTAAAATAAAAAAATCGCCCTCTACTGTATTATGTATCTTCTTTCGAACGTCGCTCACGGAGGCCGAGGGGCCCCTAAGAGCTTGGGGGCCCCGGGGCACTGCCCCGCCTAGCCCTATGGTAGCTACGCCACTGAGTACAGTAACAGCCGAAATCTGCCGAGTACGTCTGAATGCTTCCGATCCCAACAATGGCGTCTGCGACACTGGCTGAACATTGTTGCGACCGGCCAAGGAGGGGATCGCCTCATGTCAACAGTCGGTCGATGACGTCAGCGTAACTGCACCACTAGCGGCACCAAAGGAAAAACAAGTCCCCTATCTAATTACAGACTAACTCCTGAAACTAAACGCACGTTGCTGAGACACTTTAATGATTAATGAACAGCGTTGAATATACACACTGGTTAAAAGAATTAGGGAATCGGTTGATATATCTAGGTTCTGAAGTACTGTCATTGGCAGAATGAATTAAAATGGTTGGACGTCTTTCTGTTGGTTCTACTGTCAGCGGCATGGTCTGACGTGTTTACTTGACGTGAAGCGCCAGTGTTGGCAACAGTCGCTGTGGATGCTGGGATGAATGGCGGCACACAATGTTTACAAGATGTGAAAATGAATGTGTTAACATCACGTTTCAATGATTTTATTTCCGAAATGGATAACAGCCTTCAAATGTAGAAGATCACACAGCTACAAAACTAGGGGAGACCGGGGCACATTTTCCATAGGGGCAACTTTTCCAAATCCGTTTATTTTCGAAACAAACCGCTAGATGTTACCACCGGCGATACTGTAGGAAGTAGCAACAAAGCACGCTTCATTTACGAAAGTTTCAGTGTCGTACCAGCAGTCACTACGTCAGCAGGGCTGTTTTCGTCATTTTTGCAAATGTTAGTAAACTTTCACGTTTTTCTTGTAACTTAAAATAACCATTCTAGCGTTAAACTTATTATTTTGACATTGCACACACTAAAAGTGGGTTTCTTTCTTCACGTAACTGTGCATTTGTTTTGTAAATAGCTTACACTGTTACTCATGGACGTAGTGATATAGTTACGAATATGGCGACGGGGCACGTTTTCCGAGTGCATATGGGACACTTTCATTATTGCTTTGAGTCTTACACCAAGTCTAAAGCAAGTGAAAAGTGGGTACAGTGCACGATATGCAAGAAATGGGCGCATGGAGACTGTACGAAAGGGAATGTTGCATTTTTTGTTTGCTTACATTGTGATTCAGACAATCAGTATAAGTATTGTTAAAAATGTCTGTATTTAAGTCATATATTTTGTAAAACCATTAAATAGCATTTGTTTTTATTTAATGTGACTACTTTTACTATCCTCTTTTGCAATGGGTTTTAAATTCATGATAAAAATACGTATTCAGTGAAATCAAGATAATTATCTCTCTTTTAACATTGAAAGTATAATTGGAATATTTGCCCCTGCACATTTTAAGTAAGCATACGGGGCAAATTTTCCAACGCAACATGGCCAGACAAAACCATTTGCTACCAAAAATGATATTTACTATTTTCAAAAATATCTGTACAAGACTGTAAATAAAGGTGTAGGAAATATAATGGCCGGCCGCGGTGGCCGGGGGGACTGAGGCGCTTCAGTCACGGTCTGCACGGCCACTACGGTCGGGGGTTCGAATCCCCCCTCGGGCATGGATATTTGTGCCGTCCTAGTTCGTAAGTAGTTCATAAGTAGGTTGTAAGTTTAGGGACTGATGACCCCGTAGTTAAGTCCCATAAGCTTTACAAACATTTGAACATTTGATCTGAAATATAATGATCCGTTGTTTACCGCAAAATCGATAAAAACAAGAAGTACAAAAATAAAAATGTAAAATGGTGGAAAACGTGCCCCGGTCTCCCCTACGTTTCTCCACATGCACTATCTTTCTGTTCAGATGTAACACTTTATTGTTATGTAAATCGAAATACGTGTGTGTCTCTCAAATGATACGAATGACAATTTTTTCAATGTTCATATTTGGTAAAACGCTTGCAACAATTTAATCTGTACTCTTAGGTTCCTGCGTAACCACACCCTTTAATTTCATGACATATTCGTAAAAATTATAACATTCGCTCACAACAATTAAAGCTGTACTCTTAGGTTCCTGCCTAACCACAATACTTAAAATCGTGACATATTTGTAAAAATAATAATATTCGTCGATGTACCCTTATACAGACACTAAGTAAATTATCGTACACGCCATAGGCTACTCGAAATGTACTACGTTGCACAGAGACTGCTTGTTAAAACTGAAAAACAGAGCAAACGAGATGAACAGAATTGACAAACAATTCATACACTTACTAACCCAGAATAATCACGAATTTGCGTATTGGAGAAATATGCTGAAAATAGTTGTTTTTGTAGTTACGAAGCTTCCAGGGGTCTAGCATATCGTGCAAAGAGGCTCTGTGAAAAATGGAAACTTCATGATTCTTTTTTGGCTGACCATATAGCAAGGTTTGGTAACCCCAGAAAAGGATGTACTTCATACTTTCATACTTGTCACCTGCAAAGTATGAAGATTTAATGTGCCTTATGAGAATGCCAGCGAACCAAAACTTATGTAATGAAGTTATTCTAAATATTTTTCAGTCATTTGTAGATTCTGTTTTTCATTAAAAAGCAGGCCACACCTGAAAGGAGCTTTCTGAAGAAGTTTTGAATTCTTTGGACCTACATGGACTGAAAATGTCGAGGTCAGTCATACGATAATGCTGCGAATATTTCTGGTATATATTCAGGCTTGCAAGCTAGACTAAGGGAAAGAAACTGATTTTCTTCATTACGTGTTCAGCTCACTCGCTGAATTTAGTCGGTTCTGCAGCTGCACATACGGGAGACGGTTTTTTTTAGTTTATTCAAGGGCTTTACAACTTCTTTGCAGATTCTACAGGTGGACCATCTTGCAAGCTTTTTTAGATAGTCTAAAACTCGATGATGAGCACGTGAGGATGCTTGTAAGAGTTTGAGTGCAGACTGGAAAGCAGTGTTCTCTGCATTAAGAACAATTCCAGCAAATTAGAATGGTAGCGTTAGATGTGAACTTCTTAGGGCGTTAAGTAGAACTGAAATAGCTTTTATGACACCAGTGTGCGGCTATATTTTGCTACAGTTTGGTAAAGTAGTGAAAAAACTTCAAGCTGAGGATGTAGACATTTCTACTACTGTTGAATTGTATGACACTCTTGCAATGTTCTTAGCTGAACTTCAGACAGCTTTTTTCAGTTCACAAGGATTCAGAACAAGAGATTAGGGATTCTGATTCATTTCCCCCTCCGTCAGCAGCTGAAAATAAAAAATAAAAACGTAAATTTAAATGCAAGAGATTTTTTGATGAATCATGTGTCACGGAATAAGAAACGTAATGTTCTGAGGAAGGAAATAGATCCGATGCTGTTGATATTTGGAGGAGTATGGAAACATCGTATTCTACGATTATAAAAACTCCTCAGGATGAGTTACAGAAGAGAGTCTATGTCTGCAAAGAAACTGGCTCCAGACATCTATCTCTCTCTCAAATATTACCGAATTAGAAGCTGTTTATGATGCTGTGGAAAGCTTAGAGCCATTTATAACTCTGACACTGAGAACAACTTTGGTGAAGAATGTATACATTTTAAAAGTTATCTATTGTCTCTGAAGGAAGAAGATGGTGACATGTTGTCATCTGTTCCATTTCTTTGTAGAATGTATGTTTAAAAATGATGATGTCTACCCAAATGTATACACAGCTCTCAGAATTAACAACTGCATACCAGCAAGCAACTGTTCTGCTGAAAGCTCAGATTAAGAACTACCTACGGACTGCAGAGAATCAGGAATGACTGGTTCATTTTGGATTTCTAGCCGTTGAATCAGACATGATGTCAGCCTGGGTTTTGAAGAAGTGATAAACGAATTCGCAAATACCAAAGTGAGAAGGAAGTCCTTTTTGTAAGTCTGCTAGATTTTGGAAAAGGTGAGTTATATGGTACTGTAATATATTTCTCAGACTGACTAAATTTGATATATGGTATTTAAATGTGGTGATTATCATTGTATATTTACCGTGTGTTGCATCCAAGTTTAATGTTTCTACGACTGTGTTTAATTCAGTAATTTTACTATGTTTTAACTTTAAATTTATACATGTGCTTAGTGTCATGGTATATGTCACCTAAGTAATTGATTAAATTATTTTGTTATTCAGAGTTTCGATTACAGCAATAAATTTTAAAATTCAAGTTGTGTTGATAGCAGAGGCGTAACCACAGAGGTTTTTTTTAATTTAAAATAAAAGATCTCACCCAGATGTTGAAATATTAGAAACTTATGAGAGGATTGCGTGAAAAATCGCGCTTCGTTCCTTTTGAGTTGAAGCCTATTTCCTTGAATGCTTGATTATGACTTCATTTGTTCTCCGTTTGATTACAAAATGTTAATTGAAAATATATGGAACGGGTAGTAAAAACCGAGACAAAATAGTCCCTTATTTGTTTTGTTGGGACACTTAAGAAAAATAAGGGACGATCCCGTAAAATAGAGACGTCTGGTCGTTACGTAGCGGTTCATCTGCATTATAATACACCAGAAGGCGAAATTCTTTTCAAATTTGCAACCATCGCCAAGCGTCCGCACTGCGCGGAAGTATAGACTAATCTTGACAGTTCAGCATAATTCTTCATTAAAAAAAAGTGTATACTGTGTCACTTATTAAACACACATCTGTGTGATTCCGTAAGAACCGAATTTCATTATTTTTATTTGTGGCAATTCAATTATTTTTTCATCATCCAACATAAATAAGGATAATAAGGGCATGTTAGTGCATAAATAATAATAAAAAAAAACCAAAGGGAAGCTCCCTTTCAGTTTGTAAATGTATACGATAACTTCTAGCTCAAAATATTGTTTGCACGTTTTGTTTTGTACTTGGCGCAAGTGCCAACGTTGAAATGTGTCCTCTAAGTGGCCAAATTGAAGAATCTAGTAAATTAAAAAAATTAAAATATTCCTTCGGGCCGGATTTGAACCAGCGACCTATGGATATCTGCCACAATCACCACTACAGTCCACCGCTCTACCAACTGAGCTACCGAAGGAGTGTGGAACAGTAGGCGCTAAGAGATGAGGCGGTTGCGCAGATGCGTAATTTTTGTGTGTTATCTTACTCTGTTGGTTGGAGCATTTAGTTAACTAATGCTCTTTTGCTCATTGATTCCCTCCTATTACCGGCGACTGTTATGACAACAACAGTCCGGTAATTGCTAATTACATGGCAACAGGAACGCTTTACCAAACTTCCGTCAGAAATAATACTTTGGAGATAATTATAAAATTCCATTAATCTGTTTTGCTCGTAGATTAATATATTATTACGATTTTAATGATGAATTACTTTGAAGAAACATTTTTTCTTTTACTACATACTGCCCAAATGTTATAGTGTTGTTCTTTTAATACAGCTCTCAATCGTCGGAAACACTGCTGCAAGAAAAATCAAAGTAAGGAACGAAACATGGTTATGATGAATGGTATTGTTTTTTCTTATATGATAAAGTTCCCTGTACCTCTCTGTAAGGAACTGTAAAACAACTACAGTACAAAAGTACACCAAAACTACACTATGCAATGTGTGTTAATAAATTATTTACTTTTTTGTATTCAGGGGCAATCAACACTTACAAACGCATATACAACATCCATATGTCAATGCTATCTGATTCGTCATGTATGGGAAAAGAAGAGTTGACTTGGGCTACTTTACGATCCAAAGCTGACGGCAGTCTAGTGACTAATTTGAAAACCACAGTGCTTTATTCAGTTAATACGAGACAGAAGTCGAATCTGTATTTGCTTCACACTTCCGTGACCCTTGTGCAGAAAGGCATGGAGTATTATGCCACTCCGTTTTTAATAAGCTGCCACAAGAATTCAAAATTAATCATACTTTAAAGGTTAAACTGATGTGTTTCCTCATGGATTACTCTTTCTATCCTGTCGAAGAATTGCTGGAAAAATTAAGGTAAATTCTGGGTTACCGGTACGTCATAGGTTATTTTTACTTATGCTATAGATTTCACTTTATCTATCACTTCTCTTTCATTGCGATTTGATGTACTGACCAGTTTCTTGAACACTGAGATTTTCTCCTCAATTTGGTACTGCGGAATATGATCAATATAATTTACGAATAAATAAATGGTGTCGATGGAAATTGTATGCTGTTGCCTTTTTCCAAGAACTCAGGTAATTTATTCAACCACTTACAGGAAGGTGAGGACCAACAGTTTATCGCGGATTCCGAACACAGCACTGAGCTATAAGTATTTAATAATAATAAGAGAGAGAGAGAGAGAGAGAGAGAGAGAGAGAGAGAGAGAGAGAGAGTAGTGTATTGGCTTGTGCAGAATATGTCATTAAAGACAAAAGTAATTATGTTAATAACTTGATAAAAGGGAACTTATTAAAATCACGTGTAATATTTGTGCTTTTATTGATTTGTTTATTTATGTATCTACAAAAACATTCAAATATGAATCATTTCTGAAAATGAACAGTTTCCTTAAATTGTTGCTTATTTATATGTTCGTCTTTACCATTATTACAGCAAAGATACTGGCAAGATACATCGTAATTCAAAACAGAGCATACAAAGTAAGTTTGTAACAAAACGAGCTTGGTGATTTCTATGAACACACTAGTCACTACATAACAAAAAAAAAAAAAAAAAAAAAATACTAATTTTTCAAATGAAAGTTATCGATGTATTCTTTACTGATATCTCCACAATATTTGGATATGTAATCTCATTTTTACTTCTGAATGTGTCATGAAATAAGAACGAAAACACGCTGAAATCTATTTAGATTTGACACGTTTCTATAAGGATAACTTACATACAGATCAAATCACTAATTTAAATAATGGGTAACTAGAAAAATAATAGATGTGCACATCTAATGAAAATAACTATCCAGTGGCAATTTAAGCGAAAACGAGAAACAAAAATCTAAAATTCATTTCGGTAACTCTTTATATTTCTTATTGTTCAATTTCTTCTTGTGGTGCTTTTGACACACTGAAATCTGTTTACGATTTGACACGTTTCTATAAGGATAATGTACATACAGATGAAATCACTAATTTAAATAATGGATAACTAGAAAATAATAATATAATAATGATTATGCAGCCAAGATCGCATTTTTCATTTATTATATTACCGGTTTTGGCGTACTCTACGCCATCTTCAGACCTGTCGTAATTTACATAATTTCACATTTTTATATACTAAAAGAGTACATCCAGGTTTAGGCATCGTTAAACATAAAATTAGTAGTCACAAATAAAAAATGGTTTTGAAGTGAGGTACTTCAAAGTCTAAGTACAATACTAATTGAAGTCCAGTATAACACTAACTGGTTAGTATAAAACTAACACACTTTAGCCTGTTAGTGTTATACTGGACTTCAATTAGTATTGTACTTAGACTTTGAAGTACTTCACTTCAAAACCATTAGAGGATGGATATATATTTTTTATTTGTGACTACTAATTTTATGTTTAACGATGCCTCGTTGTCGTGAAATTATGTAAATTACGACAGGTCTGAAGATGGCGTCGAGTACGCCGAAACCGGTAACATAATAAATGAAAAAATGCGATCTTGGCTGCATAACCATTATGATACAATTATAGATCGCCCCATTGAACTATGAGTTCCTTATATAGAAAATAATAGATGTGCACATCTAATGAAAATAATCGTCCAGTGGCAATTTAAGCGAAAACGAGGAAACAAAAATCTAAAATCCACTTTCAGTACCTCTTTTTATATTTCTTAACGTTCAATTTCTTCTTGTGGTGGTGCCGATTAAGTGGCCAAAATGAGAGACGAGGATGGGGGTGGTAGACATCAGCTCCAGCAGCAGCAGCAGTAGTACTAGCCTGGTTGTTTGGTTGTATGGCTCCAGGCGGAGAGGACAGAACAGACTTGGTAGCTCCCTCAGGAAGAGTCCGTAGCAAGTTCATGAAGTACTACTACTACTACTCCTCTATGTTTGATTCAAGTGGCGGCCTTTTTATTCTCCCCAAATATGTGTCGCCGCCAGGTGGGAGAGTGCATTGAAGTTTCTATTGTTTTCGTCCTTTCCTTAGCAACTGATTACCTGTGCGAGAACCAGACTGTTCGTTCGCCACTTGCTACTCGGCCCTCTTCCGGAGCAGCTGCCGCCTGCGCCGGCGGCCGCCTATTGTCTGCGCGGGCACGGGCGCGCCGCGCGACGTTGCCACGTCGCCACCCGCCTTGCCGCTGCCCTTGCTTTTCCGCTCACAGCCGCTCTCCTGCAGGTGTCGATGCTCGTCCGGCGTCCAACCCGCCGCCTCGGCGGCGTTAAGCGAGCAGCCACAAGTCACGCACACCGGCCGCTTCCGCGGGCACTCCTTCCGAAGGTGACCCTCGGCGTTACAAATCAGGCAGGTCTGCGGCTGCCCCTTGTACGAAATGAAAGCTCTGAAGCAGCAGATATACCTGAAAGACGGGATGTGCTTCCACAGGTTGATCTTCACGGTACGCACACCGTTTTCGACGTGCAACGGGAACGTTTTGGGCCACTTGTCTCTCGTAATTGTCATTACCGAACCGTATACGCTCAAACACTTGCTGATTTCTTCGTCCGGAATTTCGAACGGCAAGTCGCACACCTTTACTTTCCTGATGCCGTAAGCCACGAGCATTACGAGGACGTCGCTCACTTTACCGTCCACGTGGCGAAATTTCAGAATGCCTTTGTTCTCACTGACCAGTTTTTCGCAAAGTATCTCGTTAGCTAATTTCAGGTAGAGACAGTTTTGCTCGTAATCGAATCGGATGCCTTTTACGTGGCTTTTCTCCAACTTAATTTCTTCAAAAATCCATTTGTGAATTTGCAGCGCTGTCGGCGTTTTAAACTTGTTACTGAAAGAGCACCGGACCTCGTTCTCGCCGCTATCGCTTGCCATTGTATGCAGAAGAGAGAAACAGTTGCAGTGAGTGAAGCTACTCGCCAACACGACGACGGCAGACGGCAGGCTAGTGGCTACAGCTCGCACGTGTCCCGGGCAGGAGCGGCGCGTCCTTGGGCGACACGTTCACACGCCGGCAGCCGCCAACCAACTGACAGTCTGACCGCGCCGCCGCTACCTGCCAAACGGAACAAACAAAATGTTCACATGTTTGTATAGCTTATAGGACTTAACTACGGGGTCATCAGTCCCTAAACCATAGCTGCCAACTCTCCCGATTTAGGCGGGAGTCTCCTGATTTTTCGCTTTTTCTCCCGCCTCCTGATTTTGCCATTATTGCTCCCGCTCTTTAGCTTTTGTCCTCAAACCCGTCAGTCCTGTGTTCATTTATTAGTTCAAAATAAATACATATCGAAATTCATAAAAATTAGGAGTTGCGCTTGACTTATATAATGATTGTTTCTACTCTTTCCTCGTATTCGCAAATACACATGTTGTGTTTCAATGATGTGCCGTTTTTGAATGTGATGTTTTGTCAGTGCACGTAAGTGAAATCACTTCAGTGGTTTTTTAATCGCTGGTAACCTTTTAACTGGATAGTTAGGGTCATCAGATCCATACGCGAATTTCAGAAAGGCAAATTTCGTGTAAACAGCCATTTCACCTGATTACGAGATTTCAATTCGGTGGTGTGTGTTCCAATATGGCAAGAAATATAGTCCATTTTTAAGCAGTTTTCGGAACATTTTTTTTTTTTTTTTTGTATTTTGTACTCTTTCTCGATCTGATATTTCCACATCACATGGTGAAAAAAGCAATGTACCGAAATACGTGCATAGAAAATGAAGTGTGTGAGTAACAAAATTGCTGAAAAAAGTGAAAGTGATTATGTCATACATGTAGAGTGCTTATTTACATTGTTCATTATAGAGTACTGTTTACCAATTAAATACGATGACTATGTGTGGATCACTTGTTCCGTAACATGTTCCCAGGTATCAGTTTAGCACAAATATACAGCTGTAAACTTTTTTGTTTTGATGGAAATAATCAAACACTTTACCTGGACTGGCTACAAAAAGTAAGGATGTAATCAAAAATTGGGTTAACGCAAGTTTCTTTTGTAGTCATTATGTAGCGTTATGAGATTATAGGAAAAGACAAATCAGTTATCTTAAGGTTTATAGTAAAGTGCGCTGCAGTTTTTGATAGAACGTATCTCCTGATTTTTTGAAGAATCCCCCGATTTTCTAAACTGGATATCCTGATTTTTACATTTTGAAGATTGGCAGGTATGCTAAACTTACTAACTACTTATCAACTAGCTAACACTAAGATGGCACAAATATCCATGCCCGAGGGAGATTCGAACCCCCGACAGTAGTGGCCGTATAGACCGTGACTGGAGCGCCTTAGTCCCCTCGGCCACCGCGGCCGGCTGGGAAACAGCCGCTCACCAAGCGAACCACCTTTATCTTAGGCAGGTATTACACTATCAAATTATTGACGAAAAAATTGGATGAAATGTTGATCATATTTTTTGACAAAGAAATTGGTTGAAACGCAAAAGGGGGTATTACACTATCATCCAATATTTTGTCAAATTTGCTTCAAAATGACAGTGTAAATGCCAATTCACACTGTCCGTCACGTCACGTCACCGTCCGTCAGAGCATTCCGCAATGTATTTCTAATGGCGGCATTCACACTGTCCGTCACCGGACCGTCACATCACGTCAACGTCACGTCAAGCTTTCTGGCGAAGAATGTTTTGACGGAACGGCCGTCTGCTAACATCGGAAGTTAACCTATTTTCGTCACGCGAATTAAATGTTGCAGTCGACGATTGCACTGTTTATACGCAAATAAGTCTTATTCATCTTTATTTTGTTCTTATACTTCGTCTTATGGGTAAATTCAAATGTTTCATGACGACTTAAATATTTTTGTCAATTGAGTGTCCCCCTAAAATCGAGGTCGGATATCTGAAACCAAAATATGGTTAATGTTACTTAACATTGTAACAGAAAAGACTGAAGCAAACTGTTTACCTGAATAAGATTGTAATTTGATCACGCATTTCTCATTAAATAACATTTTAAATGAAAAAGTCAGTTCTAACGAAAGACAAAAATTCAGTTGTTTACGATGGTATTAACAATGTCAGCGGGCAAATCGTAATGGATAAAGTAAACAGGCGCTAGTTATACTCTTATTGTACTGTTTGCTATTTTCATATGTTTACTTTTTCGCTTGAAAATAGATGTCGATGTTTTGAAATGTTGTTTCAGCTCCCAGTAAGTTGGTCGAAGACATACTGTAAAGTTTTATTTGCCCGTCAATAACATTTAGCGTTGTTGTTCCCTCAATTCTAGTATTACAGTATCACTTTCTACATAACAGATTGCCACTCATAACCTCACATTCAACATAGCGTAATGAGATGGGCGAGTTGACCTGACGGACACTGACCGACAGTGTGAATACAACTTGACATGACGGTGCCGTGACGTGACGTTGACTTGACGGACAGTGTAAAGGATTTTATCAAAGATCTTTGACGTAACTACTTCACAGGAGCACATTACACTAACGTCAAATATTTCGTCATAGTTGCTCGGAAAAGACTCCAAAATAGTCAATCGTCTGTATTACAGTATGTAATATAATGTTGCTCGGGAGTGCATACATTGCAAAGAATGAAAAATGGAAACAATTTTAGGTAAAACCGTGAATAGCGAGAGGAAAATACGAAAAGTGCTCGTACAAATGTACTTCATGAGCTACACTTCTAGAACAGAATAACCTAAATTGTTTAAGAACGTGTGAGCAAACATTTTAATTCGCCCACATATTTATAAATACTTCTTCATAATCGACGTTTCAGGAAACCCTAAAGCTGTGTCAATGGGTAAATAAGTTAACGTGTGTCATGGAAGGTGTCATGCTAAACATAATCTCGTTAGACACTTCATCATAATTAAGAAGAGAAAATATTTTCTTAGTTCTTTCATGTTATGTTTCATTTTGGATTATGTGCCGTGAAATAGATTTTTATAGTTTACTGCAGTCTGACATTTATTTTGCCTGATTTTCCGAAACAAAATATCCGTCTAAATTCCTGGACTTGTGGTTAAATCACGAAAAGCACAGTGCAAAGCAAGAAAAAAATACGTAATTAATTAGTGCAGTATCTCATTAGGCAAATTATTAATGCCTTATCCGCGAAGATCGTCCTATTTATATCTACATACAAAATCTATTCCAGTAGGGAGTAAAATACACGAATCCTACAGTGTAGGCCTAAAATTTCACGTATTATTCCAGACATGAGTGAACAAAAATGTAAATTACTTTAGGAGGAATTACGAGGCTAGGTTAGGGTACAAGAGAGAGAGAGAGAGAGAGAGAGAGAGAGAGAGAGAGAGAGAGAGAGATATTTTGAATGGCCGGTAAAATATCGACTGGTATCTTATCGGCAAAGCACTGCTTGCATACGCGCCGGGATTTCACCGGTCAAATAAACAGTTGCTTCGCTGTCGTGGAAGAGAAGTTGATTCCAAACAAATTAATGACTCCCCAACGACTTTGCACAAAATTTATTATATGGCAGATATTACTGATATGATACAGAGAACTAATTAAGCACTGTATCATACATTAGTGTACCACTTACGAGATGCACTTTTTTTCTTTGCTCTCCATTTCCGCAAAACCCTCATTCCCATCGCAGAAAACATGTTTTTACGTATCTCTAGTCGCATTTCTGTATTTTTGTTCCACAATACTGGTCTTGCTGCCACTAGCAAAATAATGGTACCATCAACTGTCTATTAGTCACTGAATGCATTGCAAACGTATGCATATACACTACTGACCATTAAAATTGCTACACCAAGAAGAAATGCAGATGATAAACGGGTATTCTTTGGACAAATATATTATACTAGAACTGAGATGTGATTGCATTTTCACGCAGTTTGGGTGCATTGATGGGAAGTGCAACGTAGAGCAGTATTTAGGGTTGGTAGATCGGCCGCCGCCCGGAGTGTCCGGGTTTGGTTCAACTGTTTGTAAAGTCTATGGGACTTAACTACGGGGTTATCAGTCCCTAAACTTACAAACTACTTATGAACTAACTAAGACTAAGGACGGCACAAATATCCATGTCCGAGGGGGGATTCGAACCCCCGACCGCAGTGGTCGTGCAGACCGTGACTGAAGCGCCTCAGTCCCCTCGGCCACCGCGGCCGGCTCCGGGTTTGGAATGAATTCTCCGGGTCTACGGGCCAATGACTTATCTCCGGGCTTGAATGTAACCTTCATTTTAACTTTTTTTTACGACGCTTTTTATGTACTATGCTCATGTAGCGACGATCTACATCGAACTTAACGTAACTTAAACTAAAGACGAACACAACATCAATGCCCTAGGGGGAGATTCGAACCTCTGGCGGGAGCAGCCTCGCGCACCGTGGCAAGACGCCACAGTGCGCTCGGCCATTCCCGGCCGATTCTTTTCTAGTAATTATGAATAACTTTTATATAAATGTCAATTTCTTATTGAAACAAAACGCTACTTTTCTATTCTTCCTCTGAAAACGTTTCATTGTTGCGTCGGTAGTAATCGGCTAGCGCATTATTAAGCAAACACTGTTGCGGCAACGTGTCAACTGGCGACGTCTATTATTTGCCTTCGTCCGTTCATTGTTTGTTATCAGTTTACCGCCAATTTTTGGAATACTCGGATCGTGTGTGAACAGACAAGCTTACATTAACTCAGATTGGTGAGTAATAACAGTGAAATGAAGAGACGATATCTGAGTTCGTTCCGTGAAGAATGGTTGCAGGAAAAAAAATTATAAAGAGTGGCTACAAAAAGTCGATACTGATGATTGTATGTGTAAGTGCAGATATGCAACATCTCATTTACTGTTAAGTACGACGGAGTGAAAGCTGTCAATAAACATTTACAATCAGAAAGACACAAAGCGAATATTACCACACAAAAGAAGAATCAGTCGCTTCAATTTAAGAAACAATTTTCTGCAGAAGACGACAAAGTCACGGCAACGTAATTAACTTTGACTTGCCATGGTGTGAAACACCACCATTCTTACAATTCTCAAGATTGTGGTAATAAGCTATATCCTTATGTTTTTAGAGATTCCTCAGTGGCAACGAAAGTAAGATACGGCCGAACAAAAAGCGAGGCATTAGTAAAAAAATGTGCTTTTGCCTTATGCTAAAGAGAAGCTACTAAGCGAATTAAAGCAAAATGTTCCGTTTTCATTATGTTCAGACGCTATAAACAAGGGCAATAAAAACATTATCCGATAGTTTTAACATACTTCTCCAAAGATAAGGGAAAATGTAATGAAGTTCTTGATTTCTTCGAAGATGTTAACGACCTGCAGAAGCCATGTCAATTCTCAAACAAACTAAAATCCATTTTATTGGAAAATGGTTTGACACTAATGTAGTTTCGTATTCGGCTGACAATGCATCAGTTAATTTCGGGAAACACAATTCTGTCTTCACTAAAATGAAAACTTAATCAAAACCAATTGTCATATTTTACATAACTGTGTTAAGTTTGGATTCAAGCTTCTAAAATATGATGTAGAAACTCTGGTTCTTAAAATATATTCAGACTTTTCTTCATCATCGAAAAATTCGGAGGAACTAAAAACAAATTGCGAGTTTGCTCAGCATGATTACAGCGAAATACTGCAACACACTGTAGTGCAATGGTTGTCTTTGGAGTCAGCTGTGGACCGTCTTGTTAAGAATTGCTGAGTTTTAAAGATGTATTATGTAGCACAGGGTGAGGAAAAAACACATCCTCTAATTTGGAAGTTTATTAGTTCACAAGACGAAATAAATGAGTATTTGCTAACACTACCAGAGTGCTTTCTGTATTTTTTAAAAGCGACTTTGCCCGTTTTTTGTAAAGCAATCAGACTTTTAGAAAAAGAGGACACACATTCCACAGATATTCACGAGATTATGTTGGAAGTGAAAAACAAATAGAGGGTCGAAAGGATAGGTTTTATGGATTTGAAGTTAATATGTTTTTAAAACACCTTACAGAAGAAAAGAATATTGTAGTAAAAGATTGCACACTTGTTTACGACAGGTTATTAAACTATCTTGGTAAATGGACAGCTTTAGTGGGAATGACAATGCGTATGAAGTTTTATCAGTGCTAGACTTATGTCAACTAAAACTATTTTCATTTAAAGACTTGGCCAAAGTGGGAAAGAAATTGAAAATTAGTTTTGATTGCAACGAACTGTATCAGGAGTTTTCTGCTTTGAAGTCTGTAGTATCAAATCTTGATAGGAAGGAAACTTAATTGTTGTAAAAAATGTTCAAATGTCTGTAAATCTATCGGACCAAACAGCGTGGTCATCAGTCCGTAGCTTATACACTATTTAAACCTAGGTAAACTAACCTATGGACAAACACACACACCCATGCCCCAGGAAGGACTCTAACCTCCACGGTGAGCAACCGCGCGCTCCGCAGCGAGACGCTTTAGACCGCTCGGCTACTCCACTGCGGCTAATTGTTGTAAAGTGTGGAGCGAGTTTTTTTGAAAAAGCAGATGCACCAAACTTGTTCAATATAATGCAGCACGTCCTCGCAATTCCTGTCAGTAACGCGCACGTTGAACGAGTGTTTAGTGTAATGAGTGAATTATGGTCGGATGCTAGAAACAGAATGTCCGTTGAACTTGTGAAGGCCGAGATATGTGTTCAGATGAATTTGAAAATGAGATGTGGAGATTTCTACAACGAAGCTCTTAAAAACAAGACTCTTCTGAATGCAGCGAGATCATCAGCAAAATATGGAGAATAAGGGATGTGCCTATAACTGTAATATTTTGCTACTGTTATTTTTATTTGCTTCGGTTTAGGTTCGATTAGTGGTAAACTAGTAATGGCGGCATTAGTAAGTGATTGGTGATCATATATAGTAATAGAAGTTAATTGTGTTGTGTTTGTAAAACTTGTGACCGTAATGATACACAAAGATCTGTTTGACGAAGTCTGCCTCCAATTAGTCAAATGTACAATCAGAAAACAATCAACTGTTTGAGTGTCTTGTGGATGGCTATACTGCCCGCGGTGAACGAAGGCGGCCGAGTTCAGACACGTCTTTGCTGACCAAATTTGTTCCGCTAACTAGTTTCGGTGATTACACCATTTCCAAAGCATAAAATATGGGGCAAGTTACATTATATACATTTTGGTAACTCAAGCTGTAAAAAACAACTTATACAATTGACTCAAATACCTAATAAAAATTAAGACACCGTTAAAACACACTGCACTGCACTACGCTAGAAATTAGATGTTTTGTGCAGCTGGAGCTACGAAAATGTATATAATGTAACTTGCTTTCATCACCGAAACTAGTTAGCGGAACAAATTTGGTCAGCAAAGTGTACAAATATGCATTTTTCAAAATTTATTACTGCCGTGGATCGCCTCACCAAAATGTATTAAGTATTTTTTAAATACACATTTGGCACGGTATGTGGATGCGTGAACGTAAATGGATCAATTTGTATTGTTAAAAGTAATGACAGGTTCTTAAGATATCATGCCATTGTCCAAATCTCCCGCAGTGCACTGTTATTTACTTATGTCACGACAGTGAAGTAATTTTCATGTGAGTACAACATAATGGAGAACGAAGCCCCAGTCACTGGCCTCTGCACTTCCCTGTCGAACCTGGCAACTGCGCTGCTAGCTGTCAGCGCTCAACTCTCGCCGTACGTAGTATAGCACTGTCGATCAATTCACTATACAATTCGCGATCGTTGTTGATATCCTACACTTGGGTGTATAATGTTTAATTGATATTACACTAAAACGTCGATTATCCGAACTAATTGGGGAACGTGGGTGTTCGGAAAACTGGTTTATTCGAATAATCGAACTGTACAGTTTCATTTGCCAATGAGTACTTTACAGTAAATGTATTTATAACAACAGGCATCTCTTTTAGTACAGTAATAATCTGGTATTTATCTCTCACAGGAAGGTCACCACTATTACGTTTAATCATTTTATGCCCTCAAGTTTACTTCTTTACGCGGCAGCAAGTGCTCGTAACAGGGAGCAACGGTAACTGTGCCCCTTCACATGGAGCCAGTGAGAAGCTCTTCTTGGTGGCGAGCGATCCTTCACAGTGCGCGGAGCCGCAAGCGGCAACTCTTGGAAGGCGCAGCTGTTGATGTGAGGAGCTTTGATACTGCCGCCACTTCTGCAGCCACGCCGACTGAAGTGTGCCGATTGTTGATCCACAGCAACTGGCGGCCTGGCCGTGGGTGGGGAGGGGGGATACTTGCTGGGAGGGAGGAGATGATTAGTTTTTTTTTTTTTTCTTTTTCTTTTAGAATTCACGTGTAATCCTGGTTGGGGGGGGGGGGGAGTTGGTCGCAGTTGGGGGAGGGAGGTGAGCATTGGCCAGGGGGGAGGGGGGCACGTCTGGTTTCCGGTCCTGCCTCGAGGTCAATCTGGCAACCCTAGCAGTATTGTGGAGCTGATTATTCGAACAAAGTGAAGACGGCTGAAGCTTGAAATAAGATGTAGAATCTATAGCAAGGATTCCGTTTCGCACCATGGAAGAATATGAGCTAAAAAATTGTAAGACCTTACAACAGCCAGGTTATTCTGACTTTGCAGCACTCATAGCGGAAAAATGTAATCTTCGTCTAGTTTCTTTTCCCCACCCCAGCAGTTTTCCCCAAACGCCTTTGAAGTAGAACACACAACTCGCCTCCCTCCCAACCAGCACCAGTCACGGTAAATAGCACTTAACACAACAACGTTCATCTCAGCCTACACCAGAAATCGAGAACCAATCTGATAATTCATCAATTCTGAGTCTGAAAAATCACCCTACTTCTTTAATACGTATCATACTTAGTGTCGTACAATTCGGAAAAACGTCCACGACATTAAATTATATTAAGTTGATTGACATATTTGTATCTATCCTGTTACAATTATAATAAAATGTTCCCTTTTTGCAACAAAGAAGTTTGTTTTGCACCTACCTCAGAGTCACAGACATCCTCTCTATCACTGATTATGGTTCCTCGTGTTGGTGGTGTCCACCAAGCGAAAGAATGTTTTCAGTATTGCACATAGCTCATCAAAAAAAGTTACTGAAATTCGAAAGAAATTGAAAAATTTTTCAGGATTTCCTCGAAGTGCCCCATGAAGCTATGAAAAACTAAGTAGTTTTTTTTTTTTTTTTTTGTACTCTTGAGTTTCTTATTAGCAACTGCACAGCAGCAACAACTACTTCCTCTATAAGCAATATTTTGTTACTATATGGTTCTAGAAAATGCGCACCAGCAAGCAAGTTACGTACCACATAACGGCTTCAAGGGGAGGGTGGGGGGCAGCTCAGAGCCGAAGATAGGCTGCAGTGAGCCAAACTTCGGCTCTAAACGCCGAATACCAGCCCCCCCCCCCCCCGTGTGAAACGAGCCCTAAAATAGTGAGTTGACGCCAGATGATCGACTTTTTTCCTTATAATTATAATTTATTATAACATCAAACAATACAACCCATTACCTAAGACTAAAATGGGCAATAGTATAATACATAAATTTCTTACGGCTAAATGATGATCGATTATTTGTCATGTCTGAAGTTATATTTGCCCGACTAGATACATATGTACAAATATGTTTTCTTAAACAATCGTCAAATCTTTAAAGGCTTCGCGCCCCCCCCCCCCCTGAACAAAAAGCAATGTTTAAGTATTTTATCCATGGCAGCAACTGTTCAAGTTATAAATTCATAAAATGCAGCAACCAGTTTCTTGTAATTATTTATTTTTGACTACCGGTATCGGGCGCTTGAGTGCCCTTCTTCTGGTCTGTTTTAGTATTGTAGCTTAATATATGTACATGCTAGCAACAGACTGAACGCTAAGTCACCAGAAGAAGGGCACTCAAGCGCCAGAAACCCGTCGCCAAAAATAATTACAAGCAACTGGTTGCTGCATTTTATGAATTAATGAAAAGCAATGTTTACAGGTAAACCGTTCCGATCACAGTCTAATAAATACAATCGCGACACTTGGGCTGATCTTTGTTATACTCTGCGTCAGCCGATGTTAGCAAACTATTGTATAGTGTTTGTAAACAGTGTCGTTTATACCGATTTTTAACATCGTTTTCGCAAAAAGGGAGCATCTGTAGCGCAAAAAGACACCACATTTGTCATTCTTTAGGTTTTCTAAGAAGCCTGATAGGTATAAAACATCAAATCACAGGACCCTGCAATTAACGATTCATTTGTAAATTCGATGTACTTAAAGGAGATTGTTTCCTTTCTAGGAGCAAGAAATGGTTAATATACAGCAGAAGACAGGATCTTTTGCAGAAAGATTTAATTTATTTACGAAATAAGGTGAGTTTCTGTGCGCTCCATTTCGAGGCAAACCAGTTCATGAACAGCGAAAATAATAAACTGATATGGAATGCAGTTCCTTCATTGTTTGGTGTGCCAAATGAACCACCACAATCTACATCTACATGGGATACTCTGCAAATCACATTTAAGTGCCTGGCAGAGCGTTCATCGAACCACAATTATACTATTTATCTCTCATTCCATTCTCGAATAGCGCGCGGGAAGAAAGAACACCTGAATCTCTCTGTTCGAGCTCTAATTTCTCCTATTTTATTCTGAGGATCATGTCTACCTATGTAAGTGGGAGTCAACAATATATTTTCGCATTCGGAGGAGAATGTTGGCGATTGGAGTTTCGCAAGTAGCCCACGCCGCAGCGATAAGCGCCGTTGTTGTAATGATTCCCATCCCAGATCCTGTATCATTTCCGTAACGCTGTCTCTCCTGTATCGTGACAATACGAAACGAGCTGCCTACTTTGGACTCTTTTGATGTCCTCCGTCAAACCCACCTGATAAGGATCCCACACTGGGCTGCAATACTCCAAAAATGGACGGACAAGCGTAGTGTATGCAGTTTCTTTTGTAGTTCTGTTGCATGTTTGAAGGGTTCTGCCAGTAAAACGCAGTCTCTGGTTCGCCTTTACCACAATATTATCTACGTGTTCTTTCCAATTTAAGTCTGAAGTAATAGTAATTCCTAGGTATTTTGTGGAGTTTATGGCCTTCACATTTGATTGATTTATCTTGTAAACAAAGTTTAACGGATTTCTTTTCGTACTCGTATGGACGACTTCACACTTCTCATTACTTAGAGTCAGTTGCCAATTTTTACACCATACTGATATGTTATTCAGATCGTTCTGCAGTTGTTTTTGATCTTCAGATGATTTTACTAGACGGTAAATGACGGCGTCATCTGCAAACAACCTTAGAGAGCTACTTAGATTTTCCCTTAAATCGTTTATGTAAATAAGGAACAGCAGAGGACCAATAACACTACCATGTGGAACGCCCGATATCACCTCTGTTTTATTCGATGCCTTACCATAAATTACTACGAACTGTGTCCTCTCTCACAAGAAATCCCCTATCCAATCGCAAATTTGGGGCGATATACTATAACCACGCAATTTGATTAAAAGCCGTATGTGAGGTACGGTGTCAAAGGCTTTCTGGAAATCAAGAAATACGGAATCGATTTGCGAACCTTTGTCGATAGCACCCATCACTTCGTATGAATAAAGAGCTAGTTGTGTTTCGCATGAACGATATTTTCTAAATCCGTGTTGACCTTGGGTCAATAGATAGTTCTGTTCGAGATAATTCATAATATTTGAATACAGGATATATTCCAAAACCCTGCTGCAAATTGACGTCAATGAAATAGGCCTGTAGTTTAGTGGGGTACTCCTACTGCCTTTCTTGAATATAGGTGTGACCTGTGCAACTTTCCAATCTTTTGGTACAGATCCTTCTATGAGAGAGCGGTTGTATATGACTTCAGTAAGGAGCTATAGCTTCAGCATAATCTGATAGAAATCTAATGGGTATACAATCCGGACCAGAAGACTTGTTCTTGTTAAGTGATTTTAGTTGCTGCACTACTCCGATGATATCTACATCTACGTTACTCATTACGGCATCTGTTCGTAATTCGAAATCTGGAATATTGGTTTCGTTTTCTTTGGTGAATGAGTTTCTAAAAGCTATGTTTAGTAACTCTGCTTTAGTAGCACTGTCATCGGCAGGATCGCCATTACTATCACGTAGTGAAGGTATTGTTTGTGATTTGCCCCGAGTATATTTAACATATGACCAAAATCTCTTTGGGTTTTCAGTCAAATTTCGAGAAAGTTTCGTTGTGATAATTATCGTAGGCATCTCGCATTGAAATCCTCGCTAAATTTCGAGCTTCTGAGTACGATCGCCAATCCTGGGGATTTTGTGTTCGTTTAAATTTAGTATGCCTTTTCCTTTGATTTTGCAACAGTGTCCTGACCTGTTTTGTGTACCCAGGGGGATCGCCTCCTCCCTTTATTAATTTATTTGGTATAAAACTGTCAATTGCTGTCGATACCACTTCTTTGAATTTGAGCCACATCTGGTCTACACCTACGTTTAGTGTTAGAAACGAGTGGAAGCTGTCTTTCAAGAAGCAATGTATTTTATTTCTATCTGCTTTCCTGAACAAATATACTTTGCGTTTATTTTTGGTAACGTTGGGACTTTCGATATTCAATTTCGCTACGACAGCTCTGTGTTCACTAATACCTGTATCCGTTTGGATGCTCGTTATGAACTCAGGATTATTTGAAATCAAGTGTGTTTTCACATCCATTTACAATTCTAGTTGAGTATGAAGAGAAAGTTGCAACAAAGAATGGCTAATGAAGCAATGAAATTAATGAAACTGTCTCCTGAGCCAGAGGAAAGCAGTTACACAGTTCTTCCAATACGAGAGCCTAACTGCAGAAGCGTCAACACAGACTTCTTTTGAAGACGAAGTAATTAAGTTACGTAACATTATTCGTGTGGTGGAAAATCGCGTGAAGTGTAAAAACGTGCAGATTATTAGACTCCGCACACAAATGTTACGAGACAAGGAAAGTACCTATTACAAAAACAGAAACAACGCAGAACGCAAGCTGAAAAATCGCACTGACGTGTTTTACGGCCCACTTTAGATTTGTGGTTTTATACGTTTTTGCAAACATTTTGGACCAAAATAATAAAAAAATTATTGTGATAAGATTACCAGAGTACTATTGTGGTAAATATCTATGCACCCAACACGTAATATCCTTTCTGACCGTATTTTAACAGACAGCCAAAATTATATGATGTTTGAGTTTAGCTTTGACAAACATAATCCTTTGTGAACTTTTACCTCTTTGAACTACCATTTTAATATCTCTCCCACATTTTCATTATATATTTTTCCGTTAAAATATTATCACCTGTCTTGCCTTGGTAGTTTAAGTGTATTTTCTCTGCCTGTACTGGTTACGAATGAGTATAGCCTGGAACAAACGTAGCGTACAATTGGCGTACGGACGATTGAGTATAGCCTGGATGGAACACAGCGTACATTTGGCGTTCGTAAATCAGTTATTATAACACAAGCGTTGTCATTTCAAAGCAATGGCGCACTGAAAATTATCAAAAACACGTCGTTCTTACGACAATGAATTATAATCTAATGTTGGTTAGTTAGTTAACACCTGCCATCGATAGTTCGAGAATCCGGATTACTGTTGCAGCTGTTCGCCATAGCGTTATAGGCGAGGAATTGGTTTGTGATTTACGAAAATCTTACACGGTGGTTCAGAACTTGCTAGGGCGCGGTTGCTCAGCGCGCTCGGTCAGAGGGTTGCCGGCACGGTAGCTCGACGCCCTCTGTAATAAGAGAACTGAGTTAACCGAAACGATCAAAATAGGATAAAACAAACCAACGTCCACAAAGTACCCGTTGAAACGGACGAACCAATCGATAGAGAGAAAACGAAAGCTGGTTCAGTTAACACCATCTGAAGAGAAGGACCGTGCACTGCCATGCCACGTCACATCACACAGAGTAGGTCGCGACTGTGTAGCTCACTGGCTGGCCGCTGTGAGGCGGTGGGCTGTGCCCCATCAGACAGCCAGTCAGCTACGCGATCGCGACCTACTCTGCGTGACGTGACGTGGCACCGCAGTGCACAGGCCTTCTCTTCACACGGTGTTGGTTCAACGCCAATAAAAAATTGAGTAAGATTCTCAACGAACAACCCAGAACAAATATGAGCAAACGACCGCAAAGCATCGATCTCACTGAAGGAATATATATATTTGTCCCACTTTATTTTTCGTCTTGCTTCCTAAAAGGTTTTCGCACACACTTGTTAACTGAACGCAACTGTATTCTGCAAGATTGTGAGTTATTCAAAGGTAACAGCACTTCTCTGAAAGGCGCCTTTGTTCTGTTTTGAGAACATGGCATGAAATACATAGCAGCGATTTGTAAACATAGACTTCTTTAACACATATACACAAACTGGGGAGATACTGTTACAATGACTGTTGTAAATGACGTATTGATAGTACTAACTTTGTATATATATATTGAGTACTAGAGTTATGTGGAATTAAGTATTAGCACACTTATTCCGTTTGTGATTTTAGCTGTAAAAGAAAACGTAATCACGGTTTGAAATAGAATATTTACTCTTTATTTTAGCGCAGAACAGTGTAACATGAAAGAAGTCCTCTCTGAACTACAGGAAAGGTAATACCATCTACGTTAAAAGCGTCCATACCACCCATATCAAAGGCAAACATTTTAGTAGATGCATTGATTCTAATTAATGACTTTCAATATATTCCACAAATAGTGAATAAACGCTTAGAAAATAAAATAAACAAGGTAATTTGTTGCAATGTGTACACTTCCCTTTTGTTTGATTAAGGAACTACACATTCCACAGTAATCTGGGACTTCCTTTACATACGAAACTACCTGTATCAGCACTTTGTGCAGAATGTTCATTATTACAGTATCCTCCCAGTTTACGTACATATGCTTCAGAAGACCATTGTTCAGTTCGTTGTTACGTATTACACGGCATGTTCAGAAATCAGAACAAACACGCATTTTAGAGGGAGCATTCTGACATTTGAACAACTCTACACATTGAAGAACATAGCTCTATGTAATTAATAAGAATGTCTGAAACCATTTTAGGAAAAAAAAAATTAGGTAGTGGCGGGTTCCGAACCACTGACCTTCAGCATCACAATCCAACGCCTTGCCCACTACGGCTGAAAATTAGAAGTTGCGTTCTATATTCTAGTACTATTGATGGCCGTTGTTAACTGATGCTAACATGGCATTTTTAGACATTAGATTATCATTTATCGTACGAAGAACGACGCGTTTTTGTTAATTCTTCAGTGCGCCATTGCTTTGAAATGACAACGTGTAAGTTACAATAAGAAAATCATCGAATACGCAACGCAAGATGGCGTATGCCAGAGAGAGTTCTGGGCGAGGAATGTCACGTATCTCCGAACCGCTGGTTTTCGTTAATTCAGTGGGGGCGGGGGGGTCATATCCCCGTTATTTTTGCAAATATCTCTCAAACGATATCAGATATGAAGAAACATAAGGGAACAAAGTTGTAGAGAATTTTCTCCTCTACAAATTCGATTATTCAATTTTCGCGTCAGCTGAACAATTAAAATTATGTTACAAACGGCTTATTTTTGGTATTACTAATGTATTTCTTGTCCGAAATATTTGAAAATGCGAGGTTCTGGTCTCTGGTAGCCAACAATTATGTCTGTAAAATTTGGTGCCGATTGGTTGAACGGTTCGACCTAAAAAGTTAGAACACGTTAGACAGACATCGTCAAATCGCCATTATTTTTGCAAATATATCTGCAACGATGCAAGATATTAAAAGAAGCCGTTATTTTAATTTAAATTTCGATCCGTTAAAAAGACGATCGCAAGATGGGCCAAAAGTTCAAATGTTTGTAAATCTATCAGACTAGCTAACAAACTACTTAAACTAAGGTAAACTAATCTAAGGACAACACACACACACCCATGCCCAAGGGAAGACTCAAACCCCCGACGGCGAGCAACCGCGTGCTCCGCAGCGAGGCGCCTTAGACCGCTCGGCTACTTCACCGCGGCACAGACGCGAAATTTTAACCGACAGGAAGAAGATGCGATATGCAAATGATTAGCTTTTCAGAGCATTCACACAAGGTTGGCGCCGGTAACGACACCTACAACGTGCTGACATGACGAAAGTTTCTAACCGATTTCTCATACACAAACAGCAGTTGATGGGCTTTGCCTGGTGAAACGTTGTTGTGATGCCTCGTGTAAGGAGGAAAATGCGTACCATCACGTTTCCGACTTTGATTAAGGTCCGATCGTAGCCTATAGCGATTGCGTATCACTAGCAGTCGAATTGACAGGCATCTTATCCCCATGGGTGTAGCGGATCGTGCAGCCACGTCTCGATCCCTGAGTCAACAGATGGGGACGTTTTCAAGACAACAACAATCTGCACGAACAGTTCGAGGACGTTTGCAGCAGTACGGACTATCAGCTCTGAGACAATGGCTGCGGTTACCCTCGACGCTGCATCACAGACAGGAGCGCCTGCGATGGTGCACCCAACGACGAACCTGGGCCCCTGAATGGCAAAACGTCATTTTTCAGATGAATCCAGGTTCTGTTTACAGCATGATGGTTGTATCCGTGTTTGGCGACATCGCGGTGAACGCACATTGACAGCGTGTATTCGTCATCGCCATACTGGCATATCGCCCGGCATGATGGTAAGTGGTGCCATTGGTTACACGTCTGTCATCTCTTGTTCGCATCGACGACACTTTGAACACTGGTCGTTACTTATCAGATGTGTTACGACCCGTGCCTCTACCCTTCAAAATGTTCAAATGTTTGTGAATCTATCGGACCAAACTGCGTGGTCATCAGTCCGTAGCTTACAGACTACTTAACCCTAAATGTCAGCAGGGTAATGCACGACCGCATGTTGCAGGTCCTGTACGGGCCTTTCTGGATACGGAAAATGTTGGACTGCTGCCCTGTCCAGCACATTCTCTGGATCTCTCACCAATTGAAAACATCAATGGTCAATGGTGGCCGAGCAACTGGCTCGTCACAATACGCCAGTCACTACTATTGATGAACTGTGGTGTCGTGTTGAAGCTGCATGGGTATCTGTACCTTTACACGCCATCCAAGCTCTGTTTGACTCAATGCCCAGGCGTATCAAATCTGTTATTGCGGCCAGAGGTGGTCTGGGTACTGATTCCTCTGGATCTATGCACCTAAATTGCGTGAAAATGTAATCACATGTCAGTTCTAGTACAATATATTTGTCAAATGAATACCCGTTTATCATCTCCATTTCTTCTTGGTGTAGCAATTTTAATGGCCAGTAGTGTATACGAAAGTTGCCGATAAGATAAATTTTACTGTATAAGTAAAAGTAATAGTTATTATTTTGCCTTGAATAATCTGTGTATTTCGTACAATAGTAATTCATAATTAGTTATTTTAGTGCATAAAACAAAGCCTTGCTTGATAGGGCACACGATTGTACGGTATGAAAATGATTACATATAATTGCATAAATCTTTCTCCCAAAATCAGTACAATTAAAACTTATGAAAGTTAGAGAATAATAGTAATTTCTTTCTTGAGAAAAAAATCAAGCGTGAGAACGTTGATAATAACTATGATATAAAAGAGGAATTTCTATAATGTTCGTCATTGTGGGCTCCAGCTGGAAGTGCTTTTGGACGTGATGATAATTTCGTGTGACATTTTTGAACGTTAGACACCTTCTGGGATTGTGTTCGGCCTGCCTTGTGGAAGTCTTTTGGTGACGCCACTTAGGCGACTTGTGCGTCGATGATGATGAAATGATGATGATGACACAATGAAACATCTTTATCAAATATATATACGTATTTAAAAAAAATTGTAAATGAATATTAGCAAAGAAGAACTGCAGCCAATATTAATAAGCTACAGAGAAACTTTGGAATAAAGTCATGTAAAAAAAAAAATAAATACCGACAGTTTTCTGAATGTCTTCTTATTGTTGATTGCTTCATCACATCTCAGGGTCATTATGTGGTTCACTTTAAGGCCTAAGTAATAAACTAAGACGAAACTTTTCACTCTTGACAAAGATTTGTATTTTCTAAAAACATTTACATCACAACTAAAAGTTAAAACAAAAAAAAAAAAAAAAAAGAAAAAAGAAAAAAAACACACGAGACAGCTCATCACTTCTAACTGCTCGAGAAGACAAGACAAGACTGACTGCTAATTAACAAGCAAAGATACTGCTCTTCCGCTTTTTTTCTTTTAGTTCCACAGATTAACTTTTTCTTCACAACATTAATAATTGTCTATTATTATTAATTTTTTCTTATTTTTTTAATAATAAAAATGAAATTAAAACAAAAATTCGCTTCTTACTGTTCTGATACCCCAACACTCCATCCCTGGTAACAGCACAACAACACCCATACCCGACTGGAGAAAATTGACCAGACCAGGAATCGAACCGGGGCACCCTACATGGCAATCTACTACTCTGTCCTCAGGACTGCGGAGGCGGACGCTTTTGGAAAACACGCGTGTTTTGGCATACTTATTTAGTCAACTTGCAGTATAATGCACGCTGCATTAGTTCCGTATTTCATTCCCCGAGTTTTTTTTTAGACAACTTAATAACACTTATTTCACGAAGGTCAATTTATTTTTGGAGATAATCTTCTTCTCTTTCTTCTCTGATATTTATTGTACATCAACAACGGATTTTCTTAAAGGCCACTCCCTATCCTTTTTCTAAATTTTTCTCAGAGGTTTTCATGCAACGGTTTTCAGCATACATATTGACAGCACGTAAGCGCTCGCACTGACACCGATATTACACTAATTTTTGGTCCACTTTAGGTTACGGTATAACACGAAGAGTGGGCCTTTGCGATCGTCGTTTGACAGCTCGAAATTTAAATAAAAATAACTGCTTAACCATTCGTCTGAGACGAAAATTGAATAACCGAATTTGTAGAGGAGAAAATTCTCCACAACTTAGCTCTTATGTTTTTTTCATATCTCGCATCGTTTCAGAGATATTTGCATAATAACGGCGATTTTGGGATGTATGTATGTCTGTCTGTCCGTAACGTGTTCCCCGTTTTTGAGACGAACGGTTCAGCCGATCAACACCAAATTTTACAGACTTAATTGTAGTCTGACAGAGACCAGAACCTCCTTTTTTCAAATTTTTCGGACAAAAAATACGGTAGTAATACCAAAAAAAGCCGTTTGTAATGTAATTTTAATTGCATATAAACTGTTCATCTGACGCTAAAATTCAATAACCGAATTGGTAGAGAAGATTCTCTACAGCTTTGTTCCCTTGTGATTTTTTCATGTCTCGTATCGTTTGAGAGATATTTGCAAAAGTAACAGTTTTGACACCCTCCACTGAATTAACGAAAATCAGCCGTTCGCAGATGTCACGTGACATTCCTCGCCCAGAACTCTCTCTGGCATAAGCCATCTTGCGTTGCGTATTTGATGATTTTCTTATTTTAACTTACACGTTGTCATTTCAAAGCAATGGCGCACTGAAGAATTAACAAAAACACGTCGTTCTTCGAACGATAAATGATAATCTAGTATCTACAAATGCCATATTAGCATCAGTTAACAATGACCATCAATAGTATGACATTAAAGAACGTAATTTCTAAGTGTTGGCCGTAGCGTAGTGGGCAATGCGTTGGACTGTGCTCGGACGCTGAAGGTTAGTGGTTCAAAAACTTCAAGCCGGGCGCCGTGGCTCAGCGCGCCTGGTCAGAGGGCTCAACGCCCTCTGTAATAAAACAGCTGAGCCAACAGCGCACCGAACAAGAACGAACATAATCAGCGTCCGCAACAAAGAGAACTACCCATAGAACAAAAACCCACCACTACCTAATATTTTTTTCCTAAAAGGATTTCAGACACTGATTATTTTTTTTTATTGTTTACATTACTATTTTCGTCCAAAATGTTTGCAAAAACTTAAACTACAAATCTAAATTGGGCCATAAAACACGTCAGTGCGATTTTGTTTCTTTGGTAAAGACTTTTCAGTACGCTGGCGCTCGCACTGAACACCAATAATCCACTAATCTACTCCACATATTCATTCAATATTTTTCGATAAAAAATCCTTAACTTGGCGCCGAGGCCGATCAACAGACATACAACTCATAGACCATCAGACATATTTAATGTGTGTGTGTGTGTGTGTGTGTGTGTGTGTGTGTGTGTGGCACATAGATGGTCTCAAAACATCGGATTATCGATATTCAACTAGATGATCTAAAAAAAATTGTATCGCTTAAGATGCTAAGCCACAAACTAGATAGATGAATAAACGTGTGTACTGTTTTGTATACTATATCTTCGTCTAGTACACTGCAAGGGGAAAGATCGGAGTGAGTGTTTAAATAGGGAAAATTTAATTTTTAAAACTCACAACCACCAACTGCGAACCAAATTCCTAAACATGCAAAAACATTGGAACTGTGATTGCTACTGTTTGACTCGTTTTCTAGGGGATGATATCACACGTTCGCAGCTTTCCTTCCCTGCATATGATTTAAAAAAAAAAAAAATCATAATAAAGTACGTTCATGTCAGAAAAGTGTGTATTAACTACTATTTTTGAAAACACGTGAAAGTTCACTTTATGTTGTTTATTACACCATATTAAAACCCTGTGGCTGATACGTCTGTACGTCGACACATTTATCAAATAAAGTTATAGCTCGTGAGCCCCCAGACGAAATGAATATTTGTCGCAAATTGTTTTCACACCCTGTGCCTGTCTCAAACACCGTTTATGTTCGTGCCTATGCGACGACAAGTGTTACATTAACAAAACACAGTCACTTTAATTCAGTGCGATGCACACCTTGTTCCACCGGCTAAATATTCACAACACACAGTAGCACTCGATTCAATTTGGTGCAGTCTACAACGAGCAACCACACTTGGCAATTGCCACACAAAAATCTAAAGTCTCCACCTGGAGATCCACATGCCGAGTGTGCAGAGCGACGCCGCCCGGCCAGCTACCCCACTTGCTCCCGACCCCTGCCTTCGCCCCTTCCAAAAGCCCAACTGCCGGATTTTTTCCCTACGTCATCAAATTCCCCATGTGAGCTGTTCTAACCGAATTGCCAACGTACAGCGCTCAGCCAATACATTTCTAAAACTTTACTAAAAATCAAAATAATTACACTACACATTAAACAAATGTCTTCTTAGGTTTTTATATTGGTATAAACATCGTTTGTACTATTTATTATAATAGTGCAATTTCTTATATCACAGATAAGTGATTTAACTGAATATTTCAAGATAAAATACACAAGATTAATTGGAAATAAAATGAGAAATAGTTAATATATTATTTTTCTAAACAAACATTGCCCTGCTAGTTGTGTAACTGTCTTGTATTCATTGGTAATTTATTACTTTTCATTGTCAAACATATTACGCCAGATGTGACTATATCAGCTAATGTATTGTTTATTTATCAACAGGCTAGTTTGTAATGAGGGCCTTAAAGGTTCCTAACTGCATCGTATTACTTCAAATGCCAGTAGTATTAGAATATTTTATTTCACGCTGTGCACTGCACTGTGTCTGGCACACGCCATTGTCCCTCTCTCCCCTCACCGGAAACGAACCTGGAAAATCCTAAGCTGGAACAAGCCATCAACGTCGGCCTGCTCGCTGGCCTCCCGTTAGCTACAAGCACACAGCAAATCTCAACGTGGAGAATTTCTGCCTATGGCCTAACTGTAAATGTTGTCACCCAACTGCGTACATACATTGCTACCATAATTAATAAGATTAAAATTGTGTAACATTTAGTGCATTGGCATGGTCAATGTTTGCAGTGAACTTCATACTGTTTAACTATCAAATGCTATTAATTACCAATATTTCTATTGGGCGGTAATCTCACAACACCATAGAATTTTACTTACGGCAGTGGTGCCGTAGTGTGCTGAAGTTGGCAGCGACGCCGAATGAGGCACTTCGGAAAACCAATCACGTAGAATGAGAGGCATAGTCTTTCGTGCTGACCATGAAATAATTAATTTAATTTTGTTCCAGCTCTGCAATTGACACGTTCTATGTACCCCTCATAAAGCGAACATTTTGTTGCCAACATTTGCACACTATGCAAACGCCGTAAGTAAAATTCTAAATGTTGCGTAATTATATCAATTTATTCCCATTTCTTATGACTGTTACATGCGTACACAAATAACTGTTGATTACGTTGTTTAAAGTGACAGGGAGATCACTAATACTGTATTCGATAGTGCCAGTTTAGTAGTGTCATTGGTTCTGCCGAGGATTGGCATCCAAGACACTAAGATTCTCGGACGTCGATGCTTTGCTTTCGATGTTTATCGTACACTGAATTTATGTTAACACTGATGTTACCATCGAAGTTTTTCTAATATCGATCATCCCTAGGGCAGTAGTTGGTACCACTTTTGTTTTTGACGTACACTTTTTATTACAGGTGGGAATTTAAATCGTCAAAATATCTATTTCTTTTTACCACTCTTATTGGCTATGTACATTCATGATTATTGTATTGTGCACATCCACAGCAAACCATATTTTGAATTAAAGAAGTTTCATTGGCCTCCTGATAAAATTATCGTAGAAAAACGGGACTTGAATTTTGAAGTCCGCTACAATGACGTCCCCACATCTCTGCCGTGTTGTGGATTGAAACCAGCGTCTAACTGTGTTTGCTCTCGGTCTAACGTTTTTGCCCCGTGTCATGTGCCGGAATTTTTAACATTACGAGCAGAACAATCTGGTAAAACTCTGCGAGGAAGTTTTATTGCAGAGTACACTCGTCTGCAGAGTGAAAATCCGTGAGGTAGAACTGTATTATTGATGTATATTTCATGTCACATTAATGTCTGCTGCACCTGAAACTGCGCTATCACGGCATCTTCGATTCATTGTCCATTAAACCTTCAAGTTGTTTTCCAAATCACCTGTTAGGCAGCAAGCTTACAGGCAGATTTATGGTTTATTAATGATAGCATAGCCTACTGAAGTTCTTAAGAGCATGTACAACTAGGTGGCTATCAGGTGAGCCTGCGGTTGGCAGAAGTTTACATTAGTGGCTGGGACTGAGAAGCCATTTAGATATTGTGCGGCAACAAGAAAAATGTCACACAGCACAAGTATTATATGAGCTATATAGTGAGGATGAGAATCGTGCATTTGTCATGTTTGTACGTTCTGTTTCAAAGGAATTACAAAATTTAATAAAAGCATTTCAATCTAATAATGTTGATCCCACAAAACTTGTCAGATCTCAGTAGTAGTTGAATCATTTTGCAGAAGGGTGATTAGTCCAACAAGGAGGTTTAATTGCTTCAAAGATAATGTAACGGATTATTTATATCCAAAACCATATTTAGGCTACAACTTTGTAAAAATGGTTGACTAGCTACGTCTAGATGGTAAATGCGATCAACAAAAGGAGAAAATGATGAGGGAACGTTGTGATAACTTTGTAACAGCTTTAATAAAACAATTGCAGCTGCTGCCTGACAATGTAGAAGTGTTGTGGACGGTTTCCTTGATGCTTTGATGTTAAAAGCAGAGAGAGAGAGAGAGAGAGAGAGAGAGGAGAGAGAGAGAGAGAGAGAGAGAGAGAGAGAGAGAGCCTTCGATACCGCTGTTGGAATGTAGGTCTGACCTACGATTTAATATAGAAACCATTCAAATACAGTAAATAAACTATCATTAATTAAATGGAACAATTCATCCAACAGTGTAGCATTCTGCGATGAGGTTAATAAGTACAGAGGTGGGACTGGAGAAAATCCGTTTAACGAGTTGCCTTCTTTCGCATTACCTACGCTCGATCTTGGGTGGTCTAACGGGGAAGTCGAAAGAGTGTTTAGACAGATGAATGTGGTTAAATAAAACTACGCAATAAAATGAGTTCTGAGATGTTGAACGCTACACTGAAAGAACGAGCAGGGCATCGACGTCACAGTTAAGTGTTGTAAGAATTACATTCTTCCAACTTCGGTTGTGAGCAAAATTAGAAAAATGCAATGTTGTGTGGGCGAGTCAACCTTATTACAATGCACAGGTGATGAAATACTAATTGTAGGTTTGATGGATTCATGTTTTAATCATCATGTGTAGAGATAGTCAGTTTTGAATATTAAAAAATGCAAGTCTGACGGAGCATTTTCTCAATCATATGTAATTCAAGTAGTACCTATTATACATATTTTTTAACTGTTTGTGCTACTGTAATGTTCTACATAGGCCTCTTCCAAATTATAACAATAAATTCATACTATCTATAACGCCACACAGTTATTGCAGTGATAAAACTGCGCAATAATGCAACTTATTTTCTTAGCATTTTCTGGCTTATTTTGTAGATAAAATAACTTTTTTCATTTTTCACTGGTTTAGATATGCACGACGCGCTATCGTTCGTGGTCCAACTATAGCAGAGGAGTGGCAGGATATCAGCAAGTAAACCGTGATGAAGCTGGTGGCAAGGGTGCTTGGCGTGTGCAGAACAGCGATTAAAGCGAAACGAGGCTACTTTAAGGGGAGTAAAATTTGACTGCAAGTTTTTAGTTTCAATAAAAAATTATTCCAAATCCGAAATTGAGTTGAGTATTTCTAATATTTCTTGTTCCAATTTGCATGTTTCCTGAAGATTACTGTTTTCAAAATATTTGGGCGGTAGTATATGTCTGTTCTTTCAAACATGTCAGCTAGAACAGACGTATTAATTCATGGCCACTCTGTACCGAATGAAAAACACGTCAGACCATCGTGTGGCGGACAATACAAACGAAGTGCTAATAGCTCTTGAGGCATTCGTGGTAAACTTCACGTTTATTAGATTTTTGTCTAGTTTTGGTCCATGCTCTCTCTTACGAAAATATGGGACGAAAAGAGCTTGCGGTAGAAGATTAGTTTTACAGTGACTAAGAAAAAGAAGTTTTCATAGTGTCACTGGATGACATTTCCGGACATTATCGCTCTTCAACGAGTCTTCGAAATTTATAATGGGAATTTCTGAAGAGCATATTTCAAAAATTATACAGCCCGTGGTCCTTCCGTATGTTCAGCAGTGTGTAGAGTAAAAAATTGTAATAAATCGGTCAAAATCTTTTCGAGATTATCGGTAAAAAGATTTCCCCTTTATACATCTGAACTACATATATACTAGTTTATCTGTCAAACGTACTTTTTTGTTTTAAAAACATGTGCAGCAGAATTGTTATACAAAAAGTGGACCGATTTTAACATTACACAAGTGCTTTTTTTTTTTTTGAGGGGAAGGCAATTCAGCTCGCAAGGTGTGGCAGTTGTGCTTGCGCCGGCCCTGTCTAGGAGGAATGGGTGTAAGAAAAGCAACAAATCACAGGAGAAAGGTGGCTGGATAAGGAGAGCATGACGGTGACGTCGCAAAGGGGGTTGAAAGGTGTTCTGCTAGGCACAAAGTAGGTTAAGATTCTTAATAGCTGTTGGTCACTGGTGGCCCTAACGACTACAGAGTTTGACTGAAACCTGAGATGACGTATACTTCCACAGGGAAAAGACATACTCCCAACTTTCCTTTTTACTTCCGTTTGATTGCGTTTGCGAGCCTTAGCACAAAGTCGCAAGTGGTAAGGATGGTCTGCGAAGGATATCATTTGAACCCTTTCAGGGGTCTCCAGCGATCCTGATTAGCTGTTGCATTGTCTTTGGTTCATCACGGTAATTAGGAATATAACACAATGACAGCAACAGAATACTCGCAGGCCATCTTGAAAACGGTTAGGGAATACTCAAGGACACGCGCCATCTTAGACCCAGATTTGTTTTGGACTGTTTGATTGCCAAGTTTGTATTATGAAAGGTGACGTATTGGACTAAGTCGTAAAAAGTACAGCCAAAGAAAATGCAGACATGTTTACTGCCACAGTGAATTCTGAACAAGCAACAGTACAGCTGATATACGTTTAAGTTTAGACTACGTCAGTGATAAGTGTTATGTTATCGATGCGGCGAGAAAAGGCAATCCGAACGGCAGTCGAAGATAACATGAGTGGGCGGTGTGATAAGAGATATAACAAGAAAGCATCACTACAAGATAACAAAAATGTGTGACAAACTTAATGTAACTACCTTTTCTTTGGAAGTAAGGCTGGTTGGCTATCTTGGTCGAGTGAAGTCGATTCCAAACATAAATTAATGAATTACAAACGATTTTGCCTAATACTACGACAAATATTACTGACATGATACAAAAACTAATGAAATACTGTAACATAAATTAGTTATCAGTTGCGAAATGCATTTTTTATTTGCTCTCCATTTCCTCATTCAGTTCGCAGAAAACTTGTCTCCATGTCTCTCTAGTCGCATTTCTATCTTCAAAAGTGTACAAAGTTTTTCCCAGAAAACCGACATACCTCCGCAATTACACTGAGTGAACATCTCAAGAACATCATAGAACGAAGACACGATCTACGCTAAGCAATGGCGGATTTTCACATTTGCCGCCAGTAGGCTATTTAAATGCTGCCGCCCCTACCGACCTCTACAATTCTATACCCTATTTCACAATCATACTAATTATAATTTTTTGTCAATGAAATTGTAGCTTTTTGTTTTGTGCACTATCGTCCTAATCACACCACCTATTGACCGTAATAAGTTTATCTGTGAACTAGGGGATCGAAGTGTCACTTCGTAGATTATTCTTACAATCTAGCTATTTCGTTTGAATTGAACAAGAAATAGTTTTCGTTTACATCTCTGAGCCAGTAAAAGCACATTCATATACTACTCTTATAAAATAGATTAATGTATATTCGGTAAAAGTAATTAAATAACTTTTATTACAATTACTTACACTTTACATATTTTGCCCCAATATTTGCTGACCAAGGCTCCAGCCTATTCAGCCTGATTTGATTTTCTCAGGGAAGTCAAAACAGTCTTTGTCAAACCCGCCACTGTCCACACCGAAACTAAGTTTATTGTGCGGTATCGCTCCCTGTATATCTAGTACAGCCAACCAATGCCCTTGAACAGTGCAAGGAGTCCCTTTACCAGTTCTTTATTAGACACAATGTCTTCGGGTCTGGTTGTCCCACATGTTCTGTGCCTTTTACTCTCCAATGCAATCCATTCGAAGATTAGATGTGATGCAGTTTCTTCACCGTCATTTAGGGTCCTCTTCTGTTATTCCCATTCTATGTAGGTGTTTTTTGAAATTCCCATGGCCTGTCAGCAATCCAACCATGATTCTAATCTCTCTCCTGTTCAGGCCCAGGATTGCAGAGCTTCTTTTAAAACATGGCTTTGGCATCATTACTTTGCCATGTTTTTGTTGGTAGACTTTGGTCCAATATTCTACGTGCTGGGCCAGTTATGTAGCTCCAATTTGATCATTGCCTTGGTGATTGTCAGGACAGGTTCCGGTCCAATAAATGGAGTCTCTGCCCCCATCCTGGCTAATCTGTCGGCATGTTCGTTGCCACTGATCCCCGAGTGGCCAGGGACCCACAATAGGTTTACTCTATTGCTTTCCCCTAGCTACACTAGAATCCTCTGAGATTCTGCAACAATTGTAGACCTTGTTGCAGGAGCTGCCAGTGATCTCAGGGCTGCCTGGCTGTCTGAATAGATACAGATGCTACGATCTTTGTAGCACCTCCGCAAATTCTCCTCCACACACGCCCTGATGGCAGTGATTTCGGCCTGGAATACTGAGGCCAGTTTCCCTAGAGAGATGATGCCCTCTAGTCTTGGCTGCACCCCGTATACCCCGGCCCCAATGCCTTGGTCCGATTTTGATCCGTCAGTGAACCAGACAATATCCCCCGTACGGTGTCGAACTATTTTCTCCCACTGCACCCTACTTCCAACTGTTATATTGAAAGGCTTGTTGAAGCAGTATGGGGTTATAATATAGTCGGCTGACATTTCCCCAACCTTTCCTATATTTATAGCCTATTCAGCCTACTGGTAAATCCGCCACTGATCCGAAGAATAAAAAATGAAAAAGTTAAAACTTAAAAACGAAATTGAATCCCAGAGTACACAACATGTCAACTTCGCCATTTAATTTAATTAAATACTCGGAAACAGACGAGAATCTAAAATATTCGTAATTTATTGTATACAGAACTCACTGTCAACTCAATATTTTTTATGTTGGTCCTAAATGCGCTACGTCGACTGCATGGCGAGAAGGAATAGTGAGAATAGGCAGTGGAGACGGCCCGTAACGAGGCCAACGAGCGGGGGGGGGGGGGGGGGGGGGGGAAGAAAAAGAAACTGGCCGTGCCTACGTCACACTTAAAGGCCGAGAGCGCCAGGTGACTGGCCGGCCGCTACGCGGTGGTGGGCTTGTCTCAGCGGCCAGCCAGAGCTTTAAGTGTGACGCAGGCACGGCCAGTTTCTTTTTCTTCTATGTGGTGTTGGTACAGCACAGCTGCCACTTGACGACGTGCGCCACTGTATCTCCGGCGCCGGTGGTCTGCAGTGGCATTGTCAACCCGTGGGATTTGTCCCATATCGTGGCACATTTTTACGATTATTATTCAGAAAGGGACAAAGGGATATTTTTCCGGAAAGTGAGATGAATATGGGATATTTCTGTAGTGAAGGATGCATAACCAATTCCCATTCACAGAACAATAAGAAATCATACATGTTAGAAATGTGCGCTTCCTCTTACCTGTTTTCCTGTCCACAATAGAGCACAAACAACATTACTTCTGTCTTTTTTTTTTTCTCATTGGTCGCGCCCACTGCGGAGAAGCGGGGACACTTAATGCTGAAAACGGAGATTTTTAATTCCTGGATGGGACTTTAAGCTTCAGAGGTTGGCAATACTGGTCGTCGGCAGCTGACCGGCTTTTTGCCGGTGCCGGTCCGTGGTCGAACAGTGTGCAAGCTACAGTGCCCTCCAATGGTCCGTCCAAAATCGGTGTGTATGCAACCAGCCTCAGAGTGACAAATAGTATAAAGCCACTGTGCCGAATCACAGCAACCTCAAACTGCGCTAACTTGAGTATTGATGTATGCTGTCATAAGTGCAACTGAACTGAATGTACGGGCAAACGACACACGTATTCGAAAAGACAGCCAATCCGTTGAATGTGAACACACCACTTTCTTATGGAAACTAGTCATTCAGATAATAAACACTATACGATTAATAATAATAAAAACCTACCGTGCTGAACCCCGGAATTTAATAAGAATTCTCTTGCAGAAAGGATCCAAGAACCATCACTCCAAGCAATTAACGCAAGCTCTTTAGGAAATTCGATTAATTGTGGAAGCTTAAAATGAGTCGGTGAGAGCGGAGGGGGGTGGGCTGGTAAAATCTCATCAAATATCATTTAACGCCACCCCCATGAACCACAGACATTGCCGAGGTGGGGTGGCTTGCGTGCCTCAACGATGCAGATAGCCGTACCGTAGGTGCAACCACAGCGGAGGGGTATCTGTGGAGAGGCCAGACAAACGTCTGGTTCCTGAAGAGGGGCAGCAGCCTTTTCAGTAGTTACAGGGGCAACAGTCTGGATGATTGGCTGAGCTGGCCTTGTAACATCAGCTAATGTGGCTTTGCCACACAGTTACTGCAAACGGCTGAAAGCAAGGGGAAACTACAGCCGTTACCATGCAACTCTACTGTATGAACATATGATGGCATCCTCTCGGGTAAAATATTCCGGAGGTAAAATAGTCCCCCATTCGGATCACCGGGCGGGGACTACTCAGGAGGATGTGATCATCAGGAAAGACAATACTGGCATTCTACGAGTCGGAGCGTGGAAAGTTAGATCCCTTAATCGAGTAGAAAAAGTAGAAAATTTAAAAAGGGAAATGGATAGGTTGAAGTTAGATATAGTGGGGATTAGTGAAGTTCGGTGGCAGGATGAACAGGATTTCTGGTCAGGTGAGTACAGGATTATAAGTACAAAATCAGTTGGGGGTATCACAGGAGTAGGACTGATAATGAATAAGAAAATAGGAATGCGGGTAAACTACTATGAGCAGCACAGTGATCGCATTATCATTGTCAAGATAGATACGAAGCCAACACCGATAACAGTAGTACAGGTTTATATGCCAACTAGCTCTGGCGATGAGGAAATCGAAGAAATATATGAGGAGCTAAAGGAAATTATTCAGACAATTAAGGGAGAGGAAAATTGTTATGGGAGACTGGAATTCGGTAGTAGGACAAGGAAGGAAAGGGAAGATAGTAGGAGAATATGGTCTGGGCAAAAGGAACGAAAGAGGAAGCCGCCTGGTAGAATTTTGCACAGAACATAATTTAGTTATAACAAACACCTGGTTCAAGAATCACAAAAGAAGGTTGTATACGTGGAAGAGACCAGGAGACACCGGGAGATACCAGATAGATTTTATAATGGTAAGACATAGATTTCGGAAACAGGTTTTACAGTGTAAGACATACCCAGGGGCAGAGATAGACTCTGGTTATGAACTGTAGGCTGAAACAGAAGAAACTACGAAAAGTTAGGAAAATAAGGAGATGGGACCTGGATAAATTGAAGGAACCTGAGGTTCTTAAGAATTTCAGAGGGAGCTTTAGGTAACAATTGACAGAAACAAGGGAAAATAAAACAGTAGAGGAGGAATGGGTAAAATTGAGAGATGAAATAGTGAAGGCAGCAAAGGACAAAATAGGTAGAAAGGCAAGACCTACAAAAAATCGTTGGATATCACAGGAGATACTAAATTTAATCGATGAAAGGAGAAAATATAAAAATGCAGTAAATGAAACAGGAAAAATGGAGTACAGACGACTAAGAAATGAGATTGACAGGAAGTGAAAAATGGCTAAGCAGGAGTGGCTAGAAGGTAAATGCAAGGATGTAGAAGAATGTATAAATAGGGGAAAATAGATACAGCCTACAGGAAAATAAAAGAAACATTTGGAGATAAGAAAAACAGCTCTATGAATATCAAGGACTCTGATGGAAAACCAGTTCTCAGCAAAGAAGGGAAAGCTGAAAGGTGGAAAGAGTGTATAGAGGGGCTCTACAAAGGAAATGAACTTAGAGACAATATTGTAGGAAGGGAAGAGGATGTAGATGATGGATGAAATAGGCGATACTGTACTGAGAGAAGAATTTGACAGAGCCCTGAAAGACCTAAGTCGAAACAAGGCCCCTGGAGTAGATGATATTCCCTCAGAGCTACTGAAGTCTCTGGGAGAACCAGCCATGACAAACCTGTTATACCTGGTGTGTAAGATGTACGAGACAGACGAAGTACCCTTACACACACTTTAAGAAAAATGTAATAATCCCCATTCCAAAGAAAGCAGGAGTAGACACGTGTGAAAACTACAGAACCATCAGTTTAATAAGTCATGGTTGCAAAATATTAACACTAATTATATACAGAAGAATGGAAAAACTGGTAGAAGCCTACCTCGGGGAAGATCAGTTTGGGTTCAGGAGAAATGTAGGAACTCGGGAGGCAATACTCACTTTACGGCTTATCCTAGAAGATAAAGAAAAGGCAAACCTACATTTCTAGCTTTTTTAGATTTGGAGAAGGCTTTTGACAATGTTGATTGGAATAAACTCTTTCAAGTTCTGAAGCAAGCAGGAGTAAAATATAGGGAGCGTAAGATTATTTGTAACTTGTACAAAAACCAGACAGCGGTTGTCAGAGTTGAAGGGCATGAAAGGGATGCAGTGGTTGGAAAGGGAGTAAGACAGGGTTGTAGTCTTTCTCCCTTGTTATTCAATGTGTACATTGAGCAAGCTATAAAGGAAAACAAGGAGAAATTTGGAGAAGGCATTAAAGTTTAGGGTGAAGAATTAAAAACATTGCGTTTTGGCGATGGACATAGTAATTTTGTCAGATACAGCAAAGGACCTGGAAGAGCAATTGAACGGAATGGACAATGTTCTGAAAGGTGCATATAAGATGAACATTAACAAGAGCAAAACTAGGGTAATGGAGTGCAGTGTGAAGGAATTAGATTAGGTAACGAAGCAATAAAGGAGGTAGATGAGTTTTGTTACTTGGGCAGTAAAATAACAAATGATAGTCGCAGCACAGAGGATATAAAATGTAGAATGGCTATGGGTAGAAAAGCGTTCTTGAAAAAGAGAAATTTGTTAACATCGAATATTGATTTAAGCCTAAGGAAGTCCTTTCTGATGGCATTTGTATGGAGTGTTGCCTTGTATGGGAGTGAGACATGGACGATAAACAGTGCGGACAGGAAGAGGATTGGGGCTTTTAAAATATGGTGCTACAGGAGAATGCTGAAGATTACGTGGGTGGATCACGTAACTAATGAGGAGGTACTGAACAGAATTGGGGAGAAAAGAAATTTCTGGCATACCTTGACTAAAAGAAGGGATAGATTGGTAGGACACATTCTTAGACATCAAGGAATTGTGAATTTAGCGTTGGAGGGAAGTGTGTGGGGGTAAAAACCGCAGAGAAAGACCAAGAGATGGATACAGTAAGCAGATTCAGACAGATGTAGGTTGCCGTTCTTATGTGGAGATGAAGAGGCTTGCTCAGAATAGGGTATTGTGGAGAGCTGCATCAAACCAGTCTCCGGACTGAAGACCACAACAACAACATCATTTAACGAGATAAAATCTTTTCTCAGAAAATTTAACTCGTTGTATTGTATCTTACAATGTATTTATTTTACACCTTTAATTTCACAGAAAAAACTTTAGTAAATGGAAAAAAAAAATGCTTTAACCTAGGCATATGGTATAAAATAGGAACAAGAACATATCCAATTAGTTAAATGGCATAAACCTGACTGGAGGGAATGAGATTTAAAAAATGCTTATAGTGTTGTAATAACTATGGAGTTATAAAACAATAGTGTGTGACTACAATCAGTTTGTCTTCGTCTAGTAGCAGAATGTGTTGCTCGTTTGCTGTAACACGTATGAAATTTATAGGAGCATATTTAAAAGTTCCAGTTGCGAAATTCTAGCACGAATCATTAACAGAAGAATGGAAATGCTGCTACAAATTGACGTCGGGGAAGATCAGTTTGGATTTACCAGATATGTTGGAACACGAATCATCTTAAAGAAAGGGAAAACTATTTCTAGCTTTTGTAGATTTGGAGACAGCTTTTAACAATTCCAAAAATAAAATTTTGAATGTTTCTAACAATATTGACTGAAATCAGCTCTTTCAAATTCAGGAGGTAGCTGGGGTAAAATATAAGGTTATTTACAATTTGTAAAGAAACTAGATAGCAGTTGTAAGAGTAGAAGCATATGAAAGGGCAAAATAGTGAGGATGGGAGTAAGGGTTGTAGTCTTTCCCCAGTGTAATACAATCTGTTCCTGGAGCAAGTTGTGAAGGTAAGCAAGGAGAAATTTGGAGAAGGAATTAAAAGTCCAATGCGAAGTAACGAAAACTTTAATGACATTGTAATTCCCTCAGACAGCAAAGGCTCTGGAAGAGTAACTGGATGTAATGGGCAGTGTCTTGAAGGAGCCATTAACAAGAGCAAACCAAGGGCAGTGGAATGTAGTGTAAGAAATTCGGGCTATGAGGAAGGAATTAGACTAGGTAACGAAACAATAAAGGTGGTCGCTGAGTTTTGTTACTAACGAACGAGGGTCGCAGTACAGATGACAAAAAGCAGAATGGTAATGGGAAACAATTTGTCTGACAAAGAAATTCGTTAACATCAAATATTAGTTTAAGTCTCACTAAGACTTTTCTGAAGGTAATTGTGTGGAGAGTTGCCTTTTACGGGAGTGAAACATGGACGATGAATGACGCAAACAAGAAGAGGACAAACTTTCGAAAATTTGGTTCTACAGACGAATGCTGAAGACTAGATGGATAGATTGCGCAACTAATAAGGAGGCACTGAACATAATAGCGGAGAAAATTTTCTGGCATATCTTGACTACAAGAAGAGATAGATTGTTACGGCACATCCTTAGACATCAACGAATCGTAAATTTAGCACTGGAAGGAAGAGTGTGGGGTAAAGCTCGCAGGAGGAGACCGAAGAGACGAATACAGTAAGCAGGTTCAAATTAATGTGTGTTGCCGTTTTAATGAGAACATGAGACTCTCGGGAAATAGTAGGGTCATACCAAATCAACTCGTCGGAGATAATAGTCATTTGCTTGGCACCATGCGCAATTTCGCGCGCAGTGACAGTAAATTTCTAGCGATTTTCAGTTGTAATATATCAGCAAATATTTTTTTAAAGAAATTTTGTAATTTGTTTACTAGCAGAACAGATTATAGATTAAGATTTTGTGTCTAAAAAACTGGGCGTAATTGAATACCACGATACAACCCGTCGGCTTTGACCAATGGCGTCATATGCCTCAAGATACGCCACGTAGACATACCAACTAGCAAAACAAACACTATCAACAAAAATAAGCTTACGGGATAATATCGTAATATATGGGTATTGTAGATAATAATCTGATTATCATCGTGAATTACAGATTACCATCGATCACAGGTCTCAGCCCTAAAATGCGCGCCTTCGACGCTCACTTGCGGGAAAAACCCCTCTGTTAACCTATATCTAAACATCCCTTTTTAAACACAAAATCTTAAGCTATAATCAACCATTCTTGAAAATTACCCTCTATTTCAACCCTCGCTTAGAAGTTCATAAAATAAAAGAAATACCTACTATTGGCTGAAGTGCAGTTTTAAGAGTTCGTGAGTGTCGTTTCTTGTTTGGACGTTCGCAACGGCGCCGGAGCCAATCAGCAGTCGCGTTCGCGCGGCAAATAACAAATAGCTTTCTCTTTATGGTTTGTAAACAGATCGGCGTAGTGGATGAAAAGATCTTTAGATCAACATATTGCATTGTAATAAATGTGGGATTTATATTTATGTTCTGTAATGGAGATTGAGCGTAATTGGCTGTACTATGTAGTCAAAATTATTTTCACTAGTAACTGCATGACTTTCGCAGCCTTTACGAGCGAAATTACTTATACTGAGCGGTTCTGAGCCGGACATTCAGGCGCTACTACGAGACAAAACTTCTTGTGTAACCTATATACCTCACCGTAAGGCTGCGCTGGCCTGTTGTTGGTTTTGAAGTTATCAATAGTGTGTTAGAAACATCCTTTCATTTAAGAAAGTGATCTGTAGCGGAGCCTTCAGAAGGTTAGGTGTAGGTTAAACAAGAATTTTTTTTTTTTTTTTTTTTTTTTTTTTTTTTTTTTTTTTTTTTTTTTTTTTAGTACGTGAGGGCGCATAGCGCCCGAATCTCCGGTTCAGAACCGGAACTTCGAGATACACTCATTCTTCCAAATTAACCAACATCTGGTTTTTTCTTATGGAAGTGAACACGAATTTTAATAACATTCATTATTCACGTATTGCAATTCACTGTAAAAATCGTCAGTCGTATTACTTGAGAGAGAAACACGTAATTGAATTTACACTGCAAGAAATTATTAAATCTGAACGGAAAAGCATGTGAAGAAAGGCTAAATTCAGAACACATGAAACGAGGAATCTGATTGGCCACCTTCACCTGCGTCATTCATCGCGCCGTTACCAACATCTACGCATGAAACACAATTCGCGGACTCATAAACTGCACTTTTACCCCTACTATCTATTTGTCGATGTAAACAGCAAGCACTCCGCAGACCACTCGAATTTGAAAACACTGGCACAGTGCTCTGTTCGTGGACTAAATTACGAGGGTCGGGCAGTCTTTTGGCTCTCATTGTACAATGTAGACAGCACTAGTTCTGAATTCTGTAACAAAATAAAAAGTTCAAAAGTTTGTAAATCCACGGGACTTAACTACTGTGGCTATCAGTCCCTAGGCTTACAAATTAAAAATAACGTAAGGACAAGACACACCCAGGCCTAAGAGAGGACTCGAACCGCCGACAGGCCCAACCGCGCGCTCCGCAGCAAGGTGCCTTATAGCGCTCGGATATTCAACCGCAGCACATCAAATTCAAGAAAGTTACATAACACGATTCGAGAAAGCGAAAAATATGCTTGTCTAGGAAACTTAAGCCATTATGTTCCATATAAAAGTCATTCGTAATACTTCCGATTTTTCCTTTTAATTTAGAAATGCGAATCTGCTTTAAAAAAGGAAGCCATCGTGTTACACAAATATTGTTTGTAATAACTCCCCTATCATTAGAGAGCAAACTTTAATAAAACCTTGGGAAGGAGAGCTATCATGCCATTGCCCTGGCTTAAGAGATTAAAGAGAGTTAAGTATGTTGATTAAGGTGTGTGCGTGTGTGTTTTATTCAATAATCTAATTTCACAAATTATTACGGAAAACTGTCAATCCTATTCAAGAACACCTATATGATAGTTTGCAGAAGGGCAGAGTAGCACGAACTGTGTGTAGGAGTACTTTTGTTTTAAAGACGAATGACGACATTGTGGTAGCCATGCGGAATTTCCAATCCTATTAAAAACATAATCCTGTTACTAACCTACACTGAAAGCTAGGGGTAGAGGCAGCCCCCCCGTTTTTTTTTTTTTTTTTTTTTTTTTTTTTTTTTTTTTTGCCCTAGCACGGACGCCCTTGGCCCTGTTGTACACCCTGCAATGCTTATCAAGCCTGTCGACGTCAGGTATACGTTTGTATAAACTCTAAAATTTTCAGACACGTGAATACTAATGCATATGAGTGAACATGAACGCAAACAAACGCCCAAGTTACTAAATTCCGGAAACTGGAGTAGAGCAACTAGTATCGTTCGTTTCGGTGCGTTATTAAAAGGTATTTGATTTCACATTGGGGGGAAACTCTTTCTGTAATCTGCTCTACGCACATACATATAGCATATAACCTATCGAACAGTACCTACTAAACGATGTTGTAATACTAAATGCATGCATGTTAATGAAACACAGTGCTAATTTACTCACAAATCCGCTCTCTTGATAATTGTTGGAGCTGTGCCACTTCGTTAATTGATGCAGATGTTTACAAACGTTGTTGTTTATAGTTCTTATGTTAATAAAAGTCCTAAATATCTTCACAACGGAAAGTTTAGTTTTCACACGCAGTGCATTTGATAATTGCTTCCACTTTTTGAAGGTACTTCGTACATACTCCGCGAGAGGCGCTACCATAGCCCCTAGTTTATGTTGCCTTTTTCTTCCACATGGCATTCGTAGTTAGAGTTTAATTAGGTTATTTTATTTGCTTTCAGTAGACTGCAATAATTTAAAAATAGAGCAATAGGTACTGATATCAAATTACTATATTGCGACCAGACTTTTTCCACGTTTTATTGCGGTCGGTATTACTTTGGGTTCGAAGCAACTGCTGGGGGCTACTTGCGCATGCGCAGAGCTGAAATTACGTTCAAGCAGCAGCCCTCTCCCGCTTTTGGCTACTTGCCGTGCGGCTGTTGTTTTTAAAGCGTTAACAGCAAGCTACCAGATTCTAAAGGTACGTTTAGACGGGCAACATTTTACCTAAATATTTAGCTGAAATGGTGTTGCTGTCAACACTGCTGCAATATGACTGCAATACACAGCAATATTTCGGTATGGATGGTCAATTTTGCTGAAGTTGCAGGTAGTTGCCGAGGGGTTGCCGTGTTGTCCGGGAATGGTGGAGAACATTTCGTATTGCAGGGCAATACCTATCTCGGTCCTTATCTGTAAATGCTTTCCTCTCGCTCTCAAGGCTGTTTGTGCTTCTCTCACCGACAGCGCTGCAGTCACGAAAACAGAGTATCGTTTCCCTTTTGTTGATTCAAAAGTTTGCGCGCGCTGGCTATTTTTGAAAGTTGTATTGATGTTTATAATTACTATATTGGTGCATTGTTTTCGAGCTTACTGTGACTGTTTTGAAGGAAGGAAGACTTCTTACAGTTCTAGTCGTCCTGAGTTTTTGTTCAGTCGGATATGGAAAAGTGGTCGAACGAGAAAACAATCTCATTTATTAATTCTATTCATCTCCGTTCTGAGTTGTGGGACGTAGAATGCAATACATATAAAGACAAGAATGTGGAAAAAGATAGTTGGGAGGCAGTTGCTGACGAATTTGGCATTGCAGTTCAGGACGCAGACAAGAAATTTAGAAGGCTTCGAACCTACGCTAAAAGCGAGGCAAAGAAACATCAAAAGAAAAGTGGAAGTGCAGGTGGCTCTCCTACTTCCACGTGGGTCGCCTGCAATAGCATCAGTTTCATACTGTCTAGGGATGTGCCTGAAGCGGGTTTTGACAGCATAAACACAAATGAAGAGGTAATAAAAAATTTTTATTCAATATAAACATAAATTTGCTTGTACATTAATTTAGTATACATCTTGCCAGGCTACCCGACCCTGATCACTTATAAAACAATTCATAAATTCTTCTCGTACTTCTTTGGCTCTTGTACTTGGGTTTTATGGAACTTGTTGGAGGCCTTATATTGACGTCGTTGTTTTGCCAACAACCTGGTACTACTCTCCCTGTCTTCACTGTCAAAAACCCCTGGAGGTGAGTAAAGCATTTGGCTCTCTGCATTTCGTCGCAAAAAATCGTGTACAAATGCACAAGCTAACACAATTTTTGCAGTATTTTCTACTTTCAAATCTATGGTTTTGTAAAGGATACGGAAAACTGCTACCAGTAATCCAAAAGTGTTTTCTGCAGTTCTTCTGGATCTTGATATCCGATAATTGGACACAAGTTTTATTGAATGGGGAACAACATCAGAAGAAAACGACTCCACAATGTTTTCCATTAATGGAAACGCTTCACCTGCCGTAAATACAAACGGAGTTGGCATTTCCCTCCCTGGAAGAGGCACAGGTTCTGGCAAATTCAGTGATTGGTTAAGAAGTGCTTCGCCGAATGCAGTGTGCCTAAAAACTCCCCCATCTGAGAGCCTCCCTTGGCATCCGGCGTGCACGTATATAAATTGGTAATTTGCATTCTCTACTGTAAACAACACTATGCTGAAAAAATGTTTATAGTTGAAGTATTTACTACCAGTATTTGGTGGGCACGTAATAGCAACGTGCTTCCCATCCATACCGCCTGCACAGTTAGGAAAATTCCATTTATCCTTGAAATCTTGAGAAATTGTTTTCCATTCTTCAGGAGATGATGGCATCTAGAAAATTAATGAATAACTGCAATAAATACAAAATCACTACCACATATGTAATGATTAAAAAGTTAATTTTGTATTTCAAAGGTAACATAACACTGCTTAATGCTTAGGAATTTCTAATTTTTATACTGTTTGTTTGCAGGCCGAGTTGGAAACTGACGTGTGAGAGGAGGTGGATTTGTCACTTGATACACAGACACAGCCACGAATAAGCCGGAGATGTGTTCCACAGCAATCTGAGGAGCACAGAGAAGCTGTGCAAAAAGCTATTGGCATTGTCAACAATGCTTCGCGAAAACGGAAGAATCCGTTTTCGGGTTTCGAAGATAATGTAGCAGAGAAGTTATTGGGCTACAACAAAGTAATCCGAGTAAATGTTGAGTTCAACATTAGTAAATTATTATACGAAGCGGATTTGAGGATGATACAGTACGAATGTGGGCAACAGTCGACGTCATACAGCTTGGCAAATGTTATTTATGAAGAAAGTGTGGAACGAAACAGTGAGGAAAATGCATATGCAGACATCATTGCTGCAACAATCGTTATAGACGATGACGAACATGTGTATCAGTTATTGCATTTGTGTGTGTGTGTGTGTGTGTGTGTGTGTGTGTGTATCTCAGAAATAAAATACAAATAACAATTTAATTTCATTTCAAAATTACCTTTTAGGCGTAGTTCAGTTCTTCTACTGAAGCATTGCATACTTCTGGCACCAAGATGCTGATGGAAGAATAGTGGACTTTAAACAGGTACATCAGACTTTTATACGAGTCTCCAGTAGCTAAAAATCGAAGTGTGATTGCAACTCGTGTTGTTACTGTAATACAGTCTCTCATGTTTGTATTGGATTTAGCTATCTTCGAACCAATTAATTGGGCTAGATATTCGAAATCGTTTTTAGACATACGAGAGAAGTTCTGGAACAGGTACGTATCTAGCATTAACTCACGAGTTAAATTTCCTGAATTACTCCGTTTACTCAAAAGAGAAAGCATCCACAGAGTCCGATTCCTCTTCTTTTTGTTTCATATAGCATTAACACTTGTTTCATGTAAAAGTAGGAGAGCCGCACTCACTTCTATAACGTCGCACTCATCCATTTTGTGAAATTGTGTAGCCTCTGCCCGGAAATTAGTTGCCGCACAATAGATGCCGATGTGTTGTCACTTGTGTTGCTGCAATACATGTAGCTGCAATGTTGCCCGACAACATTTCCGGGATATATTGTCGACAATATGCAATTTTCATTGCCCATCTAAACGTACCTTAACGGAAAAATATTTCTGGGATGCTCAAGCTGCCAGATTCGCGCATGCACAAAACTGCCTTCGTTGTAGGGATAGTCTCCGTATGAATGTATTTACGTTTCGTCATATAAAAACAAAACGGATTTCTGTGCCTGGGAAATGTTAAGATTTATTCACAAAATCACGGAAGGCTAAAACAATATATTTCAGTTTTATGATTTATTACTACTTTAACTTATTATGAGATCAAGCATTGAATTGAACATGTAATGCACACCTGACAGGCCATTATATATATTTGAACTGTTAAAAATATGATGTATTGTATATGAGTCGCCGGCCGCGGTGGCCGAGCCGTCTGCGGCGCGCCAGTCACGGTCTGCACGGCCACCTAAGGTCGGGGGTTCGAATACCCCCTCGGGCGTGGATATTTGTACCGTCCTTAGTATTAGCTAGTCCGTAAATAGTTTGTAAGTTTAGGGACTGATGACCCCGTAGTTAAGTCCCATAAGCTTTCAAACATTTGAACATAAGCTATACAAACATTTGTATATGAGTCCTCTGAACTTGAAACTACACTGAGGATGTTACTTCAGTGAACGAAATCGAAATGCTATAATTTAAAGAAAATATATTTTATGTCATAACTTTCCCGTGGAAATTTCTATTATTATAATAATATTGTGGTTTGGGCTCACGTCTCATTATGAAATTTCATAGAAGATTATTTGACTTGAAGAACATTGAAGTTAATTTTAACGGTTTGCTAAAAAAATTGGCTTCTATCAATCAACTATGATAAACTGTTCTCTGCCTCGTAGGCAATCAATTTTTTTGAAACACTAGCTTAAATACCCGTGCTTCGCAACGGTTTTTAGATAGGGATCTGCGTATACATGGTTTTTCAGGGTTCCGGATCTAGGTCAGCGAAAACAGAATCCTTGATGGATCGTTCTGTCAATAAACTCAGTTCTCCTAGCCAAGATGTCGAATTTAAGGAAAAGTCCTTGTCTAAAAGGTGAATGGTTATAAAGATTTTCATAGAAAAAGTAAAATTAAAATCTGTACTCTAGAACAATGTAAATTCAATGTTAGGTTATGTTCATGTGTGTAACTGTCTGTTTGGCGTACACTTCTGAAAACATACTATCGTTGAGATGAGAAGTAGTAATAACAGCGCCATGTATTCAGTGGCGTAGCTATCATAGGGCTAGGCGGGGCAGTGCCCAGGGGCCCCGGAGATCAAGGGGCCCCTCGGCCTCCGTGGGCGAAGTTCGGAAAAAAGTTACAATAGAGCATCGTGTTTTTATTTTTTACTTTTTTGTTTTTTTGTTTTTTTTGTTTTACCTTCCCACCCTACCGTCTATCAAATCCCCCTCCCGTCAAACTAAGCTTCCCACAGTAGCCGCACTGGGCCACAGGGTGACGGAACATTACTTCTAGTGGGGCCTGCTGACAGGCCAAGCCGACAGTCGCTGAGTACAACAGTTGGCAGAAGTAGCTGCAGCATCACAGCAGCTCACAGCAACAGCTGCGCCTTCCAAGTGTTGCGGCGAGCAATGTGAAGGATCGCGCGACTCCAAATACTGTATAAATGTATTTACTGTACAGTACTTCTTATTGGCAAGTAGAAGTGTACAGTTCGATTATACTAAGAATTGGTTTTTCGAACATCCATGTCTCCCAATTACACTTCGGATAATCGACGTTCTACTGTATATAATATTTTAGCTGAATAAAGGATTTTCGACTTTTAACGTTTTGAACACTGCCAACAAACTTCAAACGCACGAAGTGAAATCCAAAAAATATTCCCATCTCAGAATATAAACATTAAACGGTATTGCTTGTCCGCTAAGACGTGCACCCTGCCACCTGCTGAATTACTAGCAGTGTGTGACAATACTGTTCATGGTTTGATTCGCGGCAGGGGACCTTATTTTCGTAGTTGAGTAAAACTTCATTGTTCATTTTTACTAGCTTCTGCCTGCGACTTCAATCACCCAGTATGGAGGGAGCAACTTCGAAATCTATTTCATGTAGTTTTATCTGTATGTCCTACCCAGATCCAACTCTATCCCTCTCCAAAATTTCATCCATATCCACCCAGTAGTTTCTGCTTGAAAGCATAATTAACTTTCACAGTTATAATTATATTATAGAGTACGATTAAATTTTATCTGCTGCGTGACACAACAGTAATTTACTTAAGAGTATTTAGGTTTGCCTTATTATTTCTTCCAGTAAGCGGTAAGGACCTGACGAAGTAGTATTGCAACTGTACAGTTCATAGGCGCCGATTACGGGTATGCTCGGTCGCTCAAGCATACCCCAAAATTTGAGTGGGTATGCTCGGCATATCCCACTGAAAATTTTGGTATTATTTTCTCTTTACATTATATTTCTTGATTTAATTAAATTCGACTCTGTCATTTCATTGATGCGCGGGCTGGCTTTTGTAATACACCGCGGTAAACAGATTATCTAAAAAAAACAGGTTATGCAATTCGTAGGCATCAAAATTCATGTTGACATGTAGGTGATAATTTTCTAAATAGTCCGAATGTTAACAGAATGCTGTTTGTAAGTTCAATATCATAAACTGAAGGCGGTAACCTTTAATTTTCGTATTAAATAACTAGAAATGAAGTTGGTTTTGAACGATACGATGAAAATGTGTGTACTACTAATTTAACATTTATGTATTCTCTTAGAAGTCAATTGTCTTCAAGGAATCGTGTTAGTGTTAAGTCGTGACATTTTTCATCCTGTTTACTGAATTAGTGTGTGATGTAACAATGGGTTGTAAACCTATTGGTATCGGCAGACATGGTATGACAGCAGAAGTGGTTATGGACTATTTTCGTAATACTGTATAGAAAATAAATCTGCAGGAGAAAGAAGGCAGGAAGACCATCCGATGTTAGTTTTTGCGATAATGAACACAGTATTGACAATATAGCCACATCTGATATGCATGTCTATGAAGACGAAAACTCTGAAAATGATTTATGTACTCACTAAAATGAGAAAACAGGTTCAAATGGCCGCAAATGCCGCCCAGTAGTTCTGAAACGTGAAACTGAAATTAATGGCTGTTAATTTCTTTACTGTATGTCAAAAAATAATTTTTCTCCTTTCAGAGATTAAAATGGTCCTAAATTAACACCAAATGAAGCAAACAAGAAGAAATACTACTAAAATAAAACAAAATTATTACTTGTACCTGTAGTGGAAAAATATAATAGATTTTTTTTTTCAGAAATACCTGTCGGGGGGGGGGGGGCTGCAGGCAGGCAACCACCTCCCCCCTAATGGTACTGAGCACACCACAAGATTTTCAAAAGTTGGCGCCTGTGGTATAGTTATAGTTTCGAGAGGGCCCCAAAGTCATTTTTGCCCCGGGGCCCTTGGTGTAGTAGCTACGCCACTGCATGTATTGGTTCTGTGGTGTAGTACTAAACTGTTCATCTATCACAGTAAGTGTATCCTGAAGTATTAGTGTGTTGCAGTGTTGCACTGGAAACAATGTAGTTATTCTGTACGCAGTGCTCCCTATTATCGAAAACTCGATGAAAGCTGAAAGTCTGGTAATTCAATCAAAAGAGTAGTTCATGTGTGTTTAAATAGGACGTCATGGTGGTATCAGTGTGTGATAAAGTAAGTCTGGGTAATCGTTGAAGGACTGGCGTCCGATGATCGTCTGTATAGAACTTTCCATTAAATATAGTATTTCCAGTGAATTGTCTTCACTGTGTTAGCAGAATCGGCCACTCTTTCAGCTAATACGTTTCCCCACGTCCTGCAGTGATTACTTCGTAAAGCATGAAGTTGAAATCGACGTTGTGTAATAGAACTATATATTCAGAAGTCGTATTATAAGTCTAAGTACAATTGTCTCTACAAAAGAAGATGTCTTTCTCTATCTTAATGTAGTCCGCACCAAAACTAAGTAATTATCGAACAATTATGAAGGCAAAGAGGTTAACTGATGAGTTTGTCGATCGCATGTGTATGTTATCTCTAGTCGCAGGCACAGAGCAGAAATATCTCTGGAGTGTGCATTAAGATCTTAGGAGATTCAGATGCGCAGAACAGATTTTGTGTCCTCAACATTAAGGTGGAAATGTCACGTGATATTGATAAAAATCTACTAATAGCTGACTTTCTCTTGGTCCTTTTTAGTTCGGTTAAGACGAATGATGGTGTGTAAATGGCTCTTTTAGCGACACTTCCTCAGCTTTCTTGTTGCTTCTGTGACACATTTATTTACATATTATTTCATGTTATGTGGTTGCTCAGCGAAAAGGAGGTCGGGCTTCTTTGCAACCAGTGCGGTACAAACCAAAGCAATGTGTGGAAAGAGTGGATTTATCTCAATATCACGTGGTAATTGCTGCTTAATGTTGAGAAGAACGCAATACTCACTCCTAGATATTTCTATTCTATGGTGAAAACAGTGACACTGCCTGACAGTGATGTCTGTATAACCTGGATGTATAACACTGCAGCCGCGGTGGAGTAGCCGAGCGATCTAAAGCGTCTCGCTGCGGAGCGCGCGGTTGCTCGCCGTGGAGGTTGGAGTCCTCCCTGGGACATGGGTGTGTGTGTTGTTCTTAGTTTAGTTTACCTAGGTTTAAGTAGTGTGTAAGCTACGGGCTGATGACTACGCAGTTTGGTCCGATAGATTAACAGACATTTGAACATTTTTTATAACACTGCAATGTAGCTGCACATTCAAGTGCTTTGCATTCTCCGCTATGTTGTAATCAGTCACATGAATTTTCGACAGTCCTTACGTAAGAATTAAATGATTACATCCTTTTTGTTTATAATATTATGGGCACATATGGGAACGATTTTCAAACATATTTTCTATTCGTTTTCTATCAACATTTTGTAGCAGCCATGTTGCAGTTAGTAAAGAAACGAAATATGAACATTATGGCTGGCATGATGCCGGCCGCAGTGGCCGAGCGGTCTGCTGCGCGCCAGTCCCAGTCTACATGGCCACCACGGTCAGGGGGTTCGAATCTCCTCTCGGGCATGGATGTTTGTGTCGTCTTTATTATAAGGTAGTTCATAAGAAATTTGTAAATTTAGGGACTGATGACCCCACAGTGAAGTCCCTTAAACTTAACAAACATTTGAAAATTTTTGAGCTGGCATGATCCGACAGCGGAAGTCCAACATCCAGACTGTGCAGAGTGTACTGGTGGCAGAGTAGCGCACACACAATGGCTGTGAGCCAAGGAGGTTTCGTGAGCACATCGTCTTTATTTTATCTCTGGTGTCAGAGTAGCACTCTTCCATTATTTGTAAAGTAATCATGAAATTTCTCTAATTATACATTTTCTAAAGAGTGACAATACACCAAGAACTGATGTCTGTAACTAATAAGCTAAACAAACTCTCTAATAGTTTATATTAGGGATTTTTTTCTTCCGTGTTCTGATTTCAATGGAATGAAACCCATATGTTTTCATGTTGCCTCTGAAACTCCGTGAAAAATCGTCTGGTCATTGACACATGGTTCCTTGCTGTGCTACGCCATTCTTATTACGCAGCATCGGCGTCTATTACATCTTTGGTGCACTAAAGCGCCTCTGTAGTTAGTAAATAAATTTTTTTTGTTTTATACCTGGGTTAAATTTCACTTGCAGTAGCAGCGGTTTAGTATGTTAACGATGGCAGCGAAATATTCGCTTTGGGAATTATTAATTTAGTGATCGGACCAACATTGATTATTAATTTCATTATCAACACACAGAATTATTCCCTTCATTGTACGCGATTTTTCAAAAAGTCTTCAACGGCCGTTGCCAACATCAATACACCACACCGCTGCCGTAAGGAAAATCGTAGCCCTTGTTTCAGAGTATTTCACCTTTGTTATGAGAATAAAAAACGCAGCATCGCCGTCTATAAGTCAGCGCCTCTATCGGATCTGTGCTGTACTACGTTGCAATTCAAGCATAGCGTACACCAGTAACTACAAATTACTATATCTTTTCTTCCCCTGATCCGATTTTGATGAAATGATTTTTTTGTGTCGTACCTGGGTTAAATTTTGTGTCCTACAGTGGTAGCAGTTCAGTATGTTAACGGTGGCAACGAAATATTCGGTTAAGGGGGATCATTAATTTACTGATCGGAACAACACTAACTATTTATTTCATTATCAACACAAAGAATTATTCCATTCATTGTACGTGATTTTTCAAAAAGGATTCAGCGGTCGTTGCCAACATCAATACACTACACCACTGTCGTAAGGAAAATCGTAGCCCTTGTTTTACTGTATTACACCTTAGTTATGAGAATAAAAAAACGAAGCATCGCCATCTATAAGTCAGCGCCTCTGTCGGATCTTTGCTGCACTACGCTGCAATTCAAGCATAGCATACACCAGTAACTTCAAATTACGATATCTTTTTTTGCCCTGACGCGATGTGGATGAAATGAACCTTATATGTTGCCACAAGGTACTAACAGTTGACCCATTAAATTCCATGAAAGTTCGTATAATAGTCTCAGAGATTTACTGCACATCATACTTATAAGCATAGTATACGCATAAGACTTCAAATTACGATATCTTTCCTTCCTCTGATCCGATTTTGATGAAATGATGCCTATGGTACTCTCCAAACTATTCTCAATTTGCTTGTGGAAACCCACGAAAGTTTGCGTAGTACTTTTGGAGATTACCTTCAACAAATAGACATACACAATCACTCTTAAACAGATGATTAAATTATGATATCTTTATTTTCTTTGATCCGAATGTAATTATTGAAGCCTTTATGTAACCGCACGATATGCTCAAGTTATGTGTGGAAATCCCATGAAGATTCGTCAAGTAGTTTTGGAGATAAACGTGTTCAAAGCAACAGACAGACATGACGGTCATAGATAAAACATTTCAAATTACGATTTTTTTTTCCGTGATCCGATTTTTATGAAACGGAATCTATTGGCCGGTTTCTGGAAAACTATAGTTACTGTGCCGTTAGCTACCGTCACGTTATAATTTAACATGCCAGATAACTTCCTTGGGTTTCCCGTAGCTGATTTCAACGACCGTTAGTTAACTATGGGGTAACTACGCCTTCTGTCGAAACAAACAGCACGTCTCAACAGATAAAAGATGGCACTACTAACGATTATCGCAATTACTCGAATTTTATCGATTATTAAGTGAAATCGAAGACGCGTCTTAGTTTGTATAGCTGTTACGAGTTTTCTGTTACTGTTTTCAAAGGAAGGTGACAAGTAAGGAAAATATTTGCCTCTATTTGAGAAAAATCTTTTGAACGACTTGATTTTAGAAAAGAAAGTAGTTACAGTAAATGAAAAGATTGATGGTTTGACTATTTTGGAAAAACAACACGCCTTGGAAGTTGTCAAAAACTGTACAATTCGTTAAACAGACAGGAGAGAAAACGGTAAGGCAACTCAGAGAGCTGTATTCTTTTTTAAAAAGAAAAATAGGATAAGCAACAAGGAAGACAGTGTTAACAATAAAATCATATGTATTATTTCTGTTGTTGTTGTTGTTGTTGTGGTCTTCAGTCCGGAGACTGGTTTGATGCAGCTCCCCACCATACCCTATCCTGAGCAAGCCTCTTCATCTCCCCATAAGAACGGCAACCTACATCTGTCTGAATCTGCCTACTGTATCCATCTCTTGGTCTTCCTCTGCGGTTTTTACCCCCCACACTTCCCTCCAATGCTAAATTCACAATTCCTTGATGTCTAAGAATGTGTCCTACCAATCTATCCCTTCTTTTGGTCAAGGTATGCAGGAAATTTCTTTTCTCCCCAATTCTGTTCAGTACCTCCTCATTAGTTACGCGATCCACCCACCTAATCTTCAGCATTCTTCTGTAGAACCACATTTCAAAAGCTTCAATCCCCTTCCTGTCCGCACTGTTTATCGTACATGTCTCACTCCCATACAAGCAACACTCCATACAAATGCCTTCAGTTTTGTATCCATCCTCGTCGCCACTTTTGTGTCCCAGCCTCGTCGCCGCTTTTGTGTCTCGTTTCCGTCGTAGGTGTCGGTGGCCGAGTAGGAAGACCGACACAGGAATGAAGGTAGCACGCTTGTACAGGTACGGAGGGGAGCAGCCAGTGGGACAGCAGAAACTAGAAACACTAGAGTAAATTAGAACGAGATGTATATTGCACAGAATTTATACAATACTTAACTTTCACATAGCTCAGTACTGCAGAAGGCTGATATATAGTTGAGCTAGAGGCCTGCCTAGTGCCTGTCCGATAGCCAAGTCTTCACTGGTGCCTACCTGATTCCGAAGTGTTAACTGGTTCCTATCTCAGTCCCAAGTGAACGATGTCGTTCAGTGGTGGCCACGAGCGGAGTTGTAGCAGAGGGCGCTCGTGGCTGACGTCGTAAGAACGCCGCGCCGTGCGTGCATGGCGGCGCGCGGCGAAAGTAGGTGGCGCGCACTTTGTACTTGTGCGACACCACACCCCTCCCCCCCAAACCGCCGCGCCGTCGTGGCGTAGGGCTGAGGGCCACGGCGACGGCACTGGGAGGAGGGCCTGGGCGGGGGTGTTACTGGTGGGACGGGCGTCGTAGCTGAGGCTGGGATCGAGACGCCGTCCGCGCCCCGGTATACACCTTGCGATCCCCCGGGAAACACGCCAAAACGAGGGGAAGGGCTCACCCCTCCGCCTAGTGGGAGCAGGTCATCTTCTTCTGAGGTGCGTGGCCCAGACGGCGGGGGCACGCACGGTCCCAGAGTCCTTCTTGGTGACGCTGTCAGCTGCGGCGGCGACGGAGGCGGAGAGGCGGACTGCGTAGGAGGCGCGTCCACCTCCATGGGTACGGTATCGTAGTCCGGGGACGCTGGGCCCGGCGACGAGCGATGTGGCTGTGCTCCCTGGCGGTGAACTGGGTCTGGAATCAAGAAACCCGAGACAGGATCGCGCGGCCTGTGCAAGCGCAATTGGTTTGCGTGGCGCCGCAACTCCGACCCTGTGGAAGAACGTACAACATACATATTGCGACCGAGCACGCGCTGAATGATGCCTGGCAACCATGTCTTCTTGTTGCCAGCAAACACCCTGTACAGCACCGGCGTGGAAACCTGAAAACACGTAGCGCCATACGAACCGACTCGGTGCGTGGGAGGCTGCAGCAGGTGAAGGAGAGTGCGGTGACGGCGGCCGTGTAGCAGCTCGGCAGGAGACGGGCCGTCACGTGGCATGCACCGTTACGTAGACAGGAAAATTTGAAGAGCTTGCTGCCTGGAGTGCTGACCTTTCATCTTTTCCATGTGAGACTTGAATGTTCGAACGAAACGTTCTGCTTCACCATTGGACTGAGGGTGAAAAGGTGCGGTGGTGATATGCTGAATGCCATTCACACGACAAAACTGTTGAAATTCCGCACTAACAAACTGAGGTCCATTGTCACTGACTATAGTTTCAGGCAAACCTTCGATGCAAAACACCGATGTTAAGGCACTGATTGTACTAGACGCTGTCGTTGAGTTCATGGCAATCACGAAAGGAAACTTGCTGAAAGCGTCTACAACAATTAACCAGCGCGTATTCCAGAAAGGTCTGGCAAAGTCAATGTGTAAACGTTGCCATGGTCCCTTGGGGCGTGGCCAGTCTGAGAAACGTTGCGGAGGAGCCGCCTGATGCTCCGCACAAACAGTACACTGTGACGTCATGCTCTCTATCTGAGCGTCCATACCAAGCCAGGTACAATGACGTCTGGCCAATTGCTTTGTCCTAACAATACCCCAATGTCCTTGATGCAGGAGGCGTAAGACTTCTCGTTGCAGGGAACGAGGAACAATCACTCTTGTTTGGTCGTTGTCCGTATGTAACAACAGAACACCCTGACTTAAAGATAATGCATGACGTTGTGCAAAATAACGTCGAACCAGAGGCCGATCAATGTCTTTGGCTCTGGCAGGCCACCCTGAGCGAACAAAACGTGCTACCACACTTAGGTCTGCATCCGCAGCTGTTACCTGTGCAACCCGACGAGAGTTCAAAGGAAAGTCTGCGACAGCGGAAGCATCTCTGGAGTCTATCTGACAACATGCCATTTCTGAAGAATCAAATGATACATCCTGGCTAACCGGAAGTCGGGAAAGTGTGTCCGCGTTGGCATGTTTAGTGGTAGGTCGGTACAAAATCTCATACTGATAATTTGACAATATCAAGGACCATCTCTGAAGCTTTTGTGCCGTTCGTGGCGGAATTGGCTTTGTGGGTGAGAACAACGACGTGAAAGGCTTGTGGTCTGTCAACAAATAGAATTTTCTGCCATAGAGATAATGATGAAACTTTGTGACGCCGTAAATGATTGCTAAGGCCTCCTTTTCTATCTGACTGTAATTCTGTTGCGTTGGCGTCAGCAGCTTGGATGCAAAGGCAATAGGACGATCGTGACATCCAATACGATGCGACAATACTGCACCTAGACCGTATGACGAGGCATCAACTGCTAACACTACAGGCTTCTGAGGATCAAAGGGAATCAAACATGCATCACTGAGTAATGCAGACTTTAGTTTGTCAAAGGCAACCTGACAATCTTTAGACCATACAATAGGAACATTCTTCCTACGTAAGTGATGCAGTGGAGCTGCAATCTGAGAGGCATTGGGAATAAATCTGAAATAATAGTTAAGCTTTCCCATTACTGCTTGCAATTCGTGCACATTCTTAGGAGGAGGCAAGTCTTTGATTGCTCTAAGATGTGACTGTAAGTGATGGATTCCTTGGGCATTAATCACATGGCCTAGGTACTCTATTTCAGTTTGGAAAAATGAACACTTTGCTTTATTACAACGTAGACCTGCTGCAGTCAACACTTTGAAAAGGCACTCCAGGTTTGCTAAATGTTCTTCAACTGTACGTCCGGATACCACAATATCATCTAAATAGTTCGAGAAACACGGTACAGAAACTGTCAGATGTTCCAAAAAACGCCGAAAAATAGCGGGGGCGGAAGAACTGCCAAAGGGTAGGCGTTGAAATTGAAAAAGACCCATATGAGTATTAATGACGAAAAACTTTTTTGACTCGTCATCAAGCGGAATCTGTAAGTATGCCACTGCTAAATAAATCTTGGAAAAGAAGTGAGACTGTCCTAATTTGTCCATTAGTTAGTCAGGTCTGGGCAGGGGATAAGTGTCTACAATTGTTTGACTGTTCACTGTTGCTTTGAAGTCCGCACAGAGACGAAGTTTTCCCGACGGCTTGGGTATAATTACTAAAGGCGAGGCCCACTGACTCGCAGAAACAGGAGAAATCACCCCACTATCTTGCCAACGTTTAAGTTCTTCGGTCACTGTATCACGCATTGCGATAGGCACTGGTCTAGCTTTACGAAATTTTGGAACTGCAGATTCTTTTAAAGTAACATGTGCCACGAAGTCTTTTGCACAACCTAGTTCCGGCGAAAACAAGTCACTGTATTTTTCACACAATGCATTAATTTTGTCCTGAGGCACTACTGACGAAATTTGAAGCATATCTCTTTGAATTGCTAAACCAAACAAGTCAAAAGCATCTAGTCCAAAAATGTTCTGTGTAGATTTGGCCTGAAGAACTACAAAAGCAACTGTTTTTGTTACACCTTGGAAAGAGGTGGGCAGGTTACACGTTCCTAGCTCGGGAATATTTTGACCTGTGTAAGCTGTTAACACTTGCTGTGACGGCGACAATTTTGGCGAACCCAGAAGTTCATAAGTATCTTTATTTATTAATGTGACAGCGGAACCAGTATCAAGCTGAAATTTCACAGTCTTATTTTCTATGTAAAGCGTCACAAACAGTTTTTGCTTGCTGCGCTCGACAGGTGCGCGAATGTGGGCAACGTCTAATACAGCTTGTTTGTTGCGCACGCGTGGGCCGCATAGTGAAGTAAGCGGCGCAGACTCGGCACGCAGCGGATTAACAACACTGTCACTAGATGGCACTACCGCCGGATCGGCGACCACGCAATGCGAGGCTGCTGCACTAAAAGTATTTTGAGTAGCTACACCGAGTCTACTGTCACTATCTACACAGTACTGGGCACTGATACAAAGAGAAGTTGCAGAAGGCACTAGTTTCACTACAGGATTGCACTGTACATAGTCATTTTGCCTGTCCCAAACCCTTTCCCGTTGCACTGTTCTACGCGCTCGTCGGCGCTGGCTACGTGGCTCACTACATAGTTTTGCACTGGCGCCGGAGAACTTTCTTGCAATTGAGAACCAAGTAAAGCACCGTTCAAGTTCACGGCGTGTACGACATTGACAGAATGAACTGTTCGTGCACTCGGCGAAGCACTGTGTCTAACGGTACCGTTCCTTGAGTTTTTAATTTGCATACACACAGACTGAACATGTCCCAATTTGCCACATTGATAACAGGTTGCGTTGCGGCTAGGGCTATGCGCTCGCTTGTGGCGAGACACACATTGAGGGCAAGACTTACGAACATTTTTCTGAAATGAACGTTGGCGCCCGTTATTCAAATTACTGTTTCTAACACGACGGGGCGAACTTTGTGTCACACTCTTACACTGGCTACTGTTCACTGTCTGTTCAGCACGGCCGGTGGAATTTAAATTATCACTAGTGCTATACTGAGAACTACGGCTAGGAAAGCGTCCGTTGTGGCGCACTGAATTTACACTGTGGCTTTGCATTTCTACATCTGCTAAGTCAAAAGTATCATGCGCTTCTATAAGCTGCAGTACACTGTCTAATGAGGGGTCAGACTGTTTCAGAATTGCTGCCCTAATTCTGGGCTCCTGAATGTTCTGTGTGATAGCGTCTCTCAACATCACGTCACTATACGAAAGTCCACAAGAGCAAGTAAATTTACATTGGCGCGTTAAGCCCTTCAATTCCGTAATCCATTCCTGGTGTGATTGCTCCGGTAATTTTTTTAGTCTGAAAAATCGGTACCGTGCCACAGCTACGAGAACTTTTCTCTCATAATGAGCATTTAGTGCCTCTACTATTTGTTCAAAGTCTACTTCACGAGGAGATGCGTGCGGGAAAAGTTTCTGCAGTAACATGAAGGTGTTGGGGCCCACAATCGATAAGAAAAGGTTCTTCACTCTCTGACCTGTAAGTTGATGAGCCGCGACGAGTTCTTGAAACTGTGCGAAATAGTCGCTCCATTCTTACTCACGTTTGTTGTACTGGCGAAACGTAGGAAGCGTTGCGGTGGCAGGTGTCGGCTGCTGAAGCGGCGGCTGTTGTTGGTTAGCTGCATGCGCTGTTAGCTGGGACACCGCTTGCAGGAGTTGTGTGATTTGCGCCGTCTGTAATTGAATAATTTCCATTTAGTTTGGATTCGGGTTAGCGGCCATGCTGACCGATTAGGCGCCGCGCATACAAGTAACTTAAAACACAAATGCAATATGAAAGAGGACGCTCTGCAACAAAAAAGTCTACAAAACACGTAACTGAAAACGTTCCCCCAAAATTCTTACAATAAGGGTAGGTGGGCGGGAGCAATTTCTGCGTGCTCCAACTGCTGCTGTCTGGCTGCTACAAGCGGGCTGGTCCAAGGTTCTATCACTCCTCGTCTCCACTATTGAATCCCATCCTCGTCGCCACTTTTGTGTCCCAGCCTCGTCGCCACTTTTGTGTCTCGTTTCCGTCGAAGGTGTCGGTGGCCGAGGAGGAAGACCGACACAGGAATAAAGGTAGCACGCTTGTGCAGGTACGGAGGGGAGCAGCCAGTGGGACAGCAGAAACAGAAACACTACAGTAAATTAGAACGAGATATATATTGCACAGAATTTATACAATACTTAACTTTTACATAGCTCAGTACTGCAGAAGGCTGATACATAGTTGAGCTAGAGGCCTGCCTAGTGCCTGTCCGATAGCCAAGTCTTCACTGGTGCCTATCTGATTCCGAAGTGTTAATTGGTTCCTATCTCAGTCCCAAGTGAACGATGTCGTTTAGTGGTGGCCACGAGCGGAGTTGTAGCAGAGGGCGCTAGTGGCTGACGTCGTAAGAACGCCGCGCCGTGCGTGCATGGCGACGCGCGGCGAAAGTAGGTGGCGTGCACTCTGTACTTGTGCGACACCACATTCAGAAAGTACTTCCTTAGGCTTAAATCAATATTCGATGTTAACAGATTTCTCTTTTTCAAGAACGCTTTTCTAACCATTGCCATTCTGCATTTTATATCCTCTGTACTGCGACCATCATTTGTTATTTTACTGCCCAAGTAACAAAACTCATCTACCTCCTTTATTGCTTCGTTACCCAGTCTAATTCCTTCAGCATCACACGATTTTCTTACACTGCACTCCATTACCCTAGTTTTGCTCTTGTTAATCTTCATCTTATATGCACCTTTCAGCAGACTGTCCATTCCGTTCAGTTGTTCTTCCAAGTTCTTTGCTGTCTCTGAAAGAATAACTATGTCGACGGCAAATCACAATGTTCTTAATTCTTCACCCTGAACTTTAATTCCTTCTCCAAATTTCTCCCTGCTTTCCTTTATAGCTTGCTCAATGTACAAATTGAATAACAATTGAGAAAGGCTACAACCCTGTCTTACTCCCTTTCCAACCACTGCATCCCTTTCATGCCCTTCAACTCTGACAACCGCTGTCTGGTTTTTGTACAAGTTGTAAATAACATTACACTCCCTATATTTTACTCCTGCTTGCTTCAGAACTTGAAAGAGTTTATTCCAATCAACATTGTCAAAAGCCTTCTCCAAATCTACAAAAGCTAGAAATGTAGGTTTGCCTTTTCTTAATCTATCTTCTAGGATAAGCCGTAAAGTGAGTATTGCCTCCTGAGTTCCTACATTTCTCCAGAACCCAAACAGATCTTCCCTGAGGTCGGCTTCTATCAATTTTTCCATCCTTCTGTGTATAATTCGTGTTATTGTTTTGCAACCATGATTTATTAAACTGATGGTTCTGTAGTTTTCACACCTGTCTGCACCTGCTTTCTTTGGAATGGGAATTATAACATTTTTCTTAAAGTCTGCGGGTACTTCACCTGTCTCATACATCTTACACACAATGTGAAACAATTTTGTCATGGCTGGTTCTCCCAGAGACTTCAGTAGCCAGGGGCCTTGTTTCGACTTAGGTCTTTCAGTGCTCTGTCAAATTCATCTCTCAGTATAGTATCTCCTATTTCATCCTTATCTACTTCTTCTCCCCTTTCTACAATATTGCCGCTAAGTTCATTTCCTTCATAGAGCCTCTCTATATACTCTTTCCACCTTTCAGCTTTCCCTTCTTTGCTGAGAACTGGTTTTCCATCAGTGTCCTTGATATTCATAGAGCTGTTTTTCTTATCTCCAAATGTTTATTTTATTTTCCTGTAGGCTGTATCTATTTTCCCCCTATTTATACATTCTTCTACATCCTTGCATTTGCCTTCTAGCCACTCCTGCTTAGCCATTTTGCACTTCCTGTCAGTCTCATTTCTTAGTCGTCTGTACTCCATTTTGCCTGTTTCATTTACTGCATTTTTATATTTTCTCCTTTCATCGATTAAATTTAGTATCTCCTGTGATATCCAAGGATTTTTTGTAGGTCTTGCCTTCCTACCTATTTTGTCCTCTGCTGCCTTCACTATTTCATCTCTCAATGCTACCCATTCCTCTTCTACTGTTTTATTTTCCCCTGTTTCTGTCAATTGTTGCCTAAAGCTGCTCCTGAAATTCTTAAGAACTTCAGGTTCTTTCAATTTACCCATGTCCCATCTCCTTATTTTCCTACCTTTTTGTAGTTTCTTCAGTTTCAGCCTACAGTTCATAACCAACAAGTTATGGTCAGAGTCTATATCTGCCCCTGGGTATGCCTTACACTTTAAAACCTGGTTCCGAAATCTATGTCTTACCATTATAAAATCTATCTGGGATCTTCCGGTGTCTCCTGGTCTCTTCCACGTATACAACCTTCTTTTGTGATTCTTAAACCAGGATGCCATCATCATATAGTCATACAAAAAATTTCAAATGTTTGTATAGTCTATGGGACTTAACTAAGGGGTCATCAGTCCCTAAACTTACAAACTACTTATGGACTACTTACGAACTAGGACGGCACAAATATCCATGCCCGTGGGTGGATTCGAACCCCCGACCGTAGTGGCCGTGCAGACCGTGACTGAAGCGCCTTAGTCCCCACGGCCACCGCGACCGGCATAGTCATACAGTAGAGCTGCATGTCCCCGGGAGAAGTAACGGCTGTAGTTTCCTCTTGCTTTCAGCCGTTCGCAGTAACTGCATGGCAAAGCCATGTTAGCTGGTGTTACAAGGCCAGCTCATTCAATCATCCAGACTGTTGCCCCTGTAACTACTGAAAAGGCTGCTGCCCCTCTTCAGGAACCACACGTTTGTCTGGCCTCTCCACAGATACCCCTCCGCTGTGGTTGCACCTACGGTACGGCTATCTGCATCGTTGAGGCACGCAAGCCACCCCACCTCGGCAATGTCTGTGGTTCATGGGGGTGGTTTCTGTTGTCTACATATAGTTTTATGAATTTAAGTTTTCCTATTCCCAATGTTTTGTGAATGTGACATTACTTTTCACAACACAGACTGGTCAATTTACGTCCACGCATCCACCTACCGAAGCCCCACAGTAATCACTTGAAACACTGACTGATCGTAATGGCAATTGCATGGCAGAACACTATTGCAAAGGGAAGTACCTTTATGCTTAATTGAAAGTTTTATTATGAGAACATGGCTTTGTGATTTAGATCTGGTAAAATTTTACATCCAGGTCGACGATCGCGAGAGATAACGTTGGCCACTGTTGCTCAGTGTCGAGATGTTGCTTGACCAATCGCGAGGGAGATGCAGCTAATGCAAACGTCACCCGTTGTCAACATTATCTCTCGCGACCGCCGAGCGCGATGTAAAATGTAACCCGGAATGTTGTTTCTGCGTTTTTCCCCGTTTGACCCCGGCAATGTCATTGGTCAGTATTTATTATTATTATTATTATTATTATTATTATTATTATTATTCTGAAACGCATATGAAATTCGCTCTCATTACACAGTTCAAATGGTTGTCTTCTAACACGAAAAACGCGTCGTGGTGTTTCAACAGTGCCGAGTACAGCTTTCTTTTTCTGAACAACTGTCCGAAGCATCAGAAGAAAAAGAAGAAGAGGGTGACGACGATGATGAAAGAATTTCCATTCTTCAGCTTCAAAATGTTTAAAATTGTATGAAAATTATACGGGACCCAGTCATAAAAACAAGAACAAATTACAACTGTTAACTTGTGGACTTTCGTTTGGAAGCCCACTAGTGCTACGTAGTGGATATAGTTTAAACTAATGTTAACGTGTAGGTAACTCCGGGGGATTACGATATCTTTTTTTCCGTGGTCCGATTTTGATAAAATTATGCCTGTATGTTGACCCAAACTTTTCTCGTGTTTCATGTGAAAACCGCATGAAGATTCGTCCTGTAGTTTTGAAGATTGAAGGGAACAGCGACATGCCTACATTTACAGATTTATTATTAGTATTAGTATAGATTATGCCGGTCTATTGGCTTCTTTAAGGTGTTTACTGTGTTTTTAATGGCACGTTTTTTATGGCACACATATTGTTAAGAGATCACATATTTTGCTACAATGAAGAATTAAACATGAGGGTATTCTTAAAGGAAATGGGTATGTTGAAAACCACACAGATAAACCTAATATGGAGTACATCTGTGTGAATCTGAACATATGAATATAATCGTTACGCCGAATTGTGCTTTGAGTGAAGTTTATGCCGGCCGCAGTGGCCGAGCGGTCTGCGGCGCGCAAGTCACATTCTGCACGGCCACTACGGTCGGAGGTTCGAATCCCCCCTCGGGCACGGATATTTGTGCCGTCTTTAGTCTTAGCTAGTTCATAAGTAGTTCGTAAGTTTAGGGACTGATGACCCCGTAGTTAAGTCCCATAAGCTCTACAAACATTTGAACATTTTTTTTTGAAATTTATGATATTGTGATACTTCGTCTTATCGTCGGATGTGTTGTTCGTTTTATGAGACAATGTACAATCTGTTAATGCTGCTGAATATTCGTAAATGTTCACCTGAAGGTTCAGTAAATGAAAACAGTGGCGAATCAAGGATTTTGGTCTGGGGAGGGGAGCTGAGCTCATGCAAATTTTGTGGCATCGTATCTTAAACTGATGCCTAATATATGTTATCCATCAGATTAAAAAATCTCATTTTACACGGATTATGAGATTCTACTCGTGCACTGGGGAGCTGCAGCCCCATAAACCCGCCTCATACATTCGCCACTGATTGGGAATAAAATAGTAGTAGTATAGAAAAGCTGGCACGATCCCACTGAGATCCTACCTTCGACCATAGATACTGGTAGACTGGGCATGGCATCGTATTCATGGCACCAACATCTCTGCAGATAAACCATTGTTTTGCCAACAGTCACGTGGTAGTCTACAGCTGTCGTACAGCTTTGCCTAGGATTATACAGAGCTTTTTGAGAAGGCAAGTAACACTAAATTCCAAGTGAAAATATTATTATTTTAAAATAAAGGCGTATCTTGAAAACTGTCGAGTTGTTTATTATATCTGGCTAATGTTTGCCAACAGTCACGTGGTCATATGTTTGAACCACGCCATATGTATAGCCGTTCTGCTGTTTGTCCGGTCTGTTAGTTATCTATGGTCGAAGGATGCTACCCATGAGGCATTCCGCAAGGTACCGTAACCCCCCCCCCCCTCCCCTCCTGGCCGGTCACGACGTGCAGTCATCCCCCCCTCCCGGCGGCCACAAACTTGAGCTCCCTCTGCCCCCACCTCCGCCAACTGCCCCATACAACTGGTCACTTGTGCGAGTGCCGTCCCAAAAGCCTCTTGCCCACAGCCCCTAATTAAATTTGGATATCAAATTAATTTTTAACAACTTAAGGCCCACCCACACAAGTGTCCCCTCCTCCACTGCACCAACAGTCCTCACTTGGTAGAGATTACCGACCCCAAGACACACATCATGCGACCCAGTCTGGGACTAAAAACCCGCACTACATAAAAAAAAAAAAAAAAATAAAAAAAAAAAAAAAAAAAAATAAATAAATAAATAAATAAATAAATAAAAAAAATAAAAAAATACAAAAGTTTTTACTTATCGACATACAGTTTGTATTACTGTCCAAAGCCAACATTGAAAAAAAAAATTATTTGATTCAATCCTAAGTTGCATAACATGTAATCGAACTTCAGACAATATAATTGCCTGGAATAATAGCATATAACATCAAACGTGTACCTGCACTTAACATGAGAGTTTTATAAACAAACTGATCGCCTCTACAACTGATCACTTGGGCCACTACCGCCCCCGCCTATCCCCAGGTTATCCACCACCGCTCCCGATTATTTTTTATTCCTAATTTGCATGTTAAATTAATTGTGATATCCTAAGTTTTTGCATTAACAATTACAACCATCGGTACATACAGTTTAAGCAATGTAATACGTCGAACATTAAGTACAACCCATATGGAACGCAATATTGCATGTCATTATAGACACAGCATAAAGAAAATGTGGTGTAATGCAATGGGTGGGTGTACTCTCTGTGTATTATAAGCTATGTACATTTATCGACAATTATTTAAAAACATTTCTAACCAAAGTCAAACATTTAGGACTATCCAAAAAACTGTTCTGTCTTACGGAAATCGTTCGCCCCCTAGTGTGCTTGTCAAAATAAATGTAACTCTTCGTATAGACAATGCTTGCAAAAGCCGAAGATCGTGTTTAAAAAAAAAAAAAAAAAAGATCGCACTGACGTGTTTTACGGCCCACTTTAGATTTGTAGTTTTATAAGATTTTGCAAACATTTTGGACCAAAATAATAATATAAATAATAAAAAATTAATCAATAAGAGTGTCTGAAACCCTTTTAGGAAAAAAAAAAAAATTGGTAGTGACGGGTTCCGAACCATCGACATTTGGCATTACGCTCTAACGCCTTGCCCACTACGCTACCCTTTTTTTTACGAATTCACAACGCTATCTTTTTTTTTATTATTACATAAATTGAAACAAATTTACATCAGGTATGTACAGTTTTCTGGATTTTTACAATTAACAATACCTTTTGATATAAAAATTTTGCAGTAGAAATTGACATGCAGTAAGATTAAGACAAAATTATTTATCACATGGAAATCAAGTCATAAGCCTCATTCATAGCTTATTATTACTTTAGATCATTTTTGTCAACAGTTTTCCTTTCTGCGAAGTTTCTTCTTTCAGTTTGTTACTCTTATCTTCCATCCATCTGACCTCCTTTACCCAATCCCTTGCTTTTCAAAAACGGTGTCAAGCATGTTGCCAAAAAGATTTTTGTGATTTCCAAATCTCTTTATTCGCCAGTATTCCGTCTCCAGATACATTATAAAATCAACAGTATTGTCAGGACCTCTTCTGTTAATTATGTAATTTACATAGTTACCCAGTAACCACATTATATTGTTATTCTTTTTTTTTCGGGGAAATATTTTTCATCAGGTCGTGAAAGTATTTGCGGCGTGTATTTTAGCGACCATGCCCTTTTACAATATTAGACACTGCATACAATTCTTTTCGGAATGTACCAAGTCTTCACAACATTTCCTTAGACCGACACAAGTGTATTCTATTTCTTCGACAGCTACAAGGAAGGTAAGTTTTCGAACTCCAGTATGTATCGTCATGTCACGATTCTTTGCGAAATGCTCCAAGTTTTTACAACATTTAACTGACACAGGTAAAATTTGCAAATACCGATAATCTCTCCAGAAGGAACCCCAGAAAACATTTAAATTTTTTTCTCTATGTTTAAACTAAACTAAATCCTATTGTACAATACTATTTTCTTGGAGATTGACAAAAAACAAAAACAAAAATGCAAAAATAATTTAAGCTCAGAAGTTTACTGATTTTTGACTGTGTGAACTAAAAATTTTTTTTTCCGAAAACCTAACAATATCCTTCTTCGAAATGACACTCATCAATATAACAACCACGGAACCGAAAACATCTCCCCCATAATCGAGAGAACATATTGGTAATACTGTACCTGCGCAATAACTTGCATGCAACACACAACAGATTTTCAGTTGTGTACAAGATCGACCAGTCCTTTACAGAGAGAGACAAAAATTTCTTACTCCAAACAAATAAAGCTCCTTCCCTGTGTTAACTATGATTTCTTTTTTCATTCCACTAAACCGAACTCGAATTAATTTGTTTTAAATCGATAATTACAAGTAGCTGTCTCCTTAAACGAAGATGCCTACTGCCGAATGATCTGCGGCGCACCAGTCACAGTCTGTATGGCAGCTACAGTCGGGGGTTCGTATCCCCCTCTCGGGTATGGATGTTTGTGTCGTCTTTGGTATAAGGTAATTCATAAGTAGTTTGTAAGTTTAGGGACTGATGACCCCGCAGTTAAGTGCCTTACGCTTAACAAGCATTTGAACACAAACAAAAAGGTTTGAACCAACAATGTAACGATGAAAGTAGTGCACCCTAAAGGTGGGTTGTCCAAGGCGCGATTGCTGCCTGCGGCTGCGATGGATCGGCTCGTGACGTCAGAGGCTGGCTGCTCGCGCATGCGCACTTTCAGTTTGGAGTGCGGCGCGCGGCTGACGCGGCGACAATCGCAGGACTGCACCAGTGAGCAGTGTTGCGATGGGAGTCGGACGACTCAAGGCAGCGGCAGAAAGATGTCGAGCCAAGCGGACCGAACAAAAACGGATATGAACCACTCAAAAGATGTGCTCGTCTCGCCATTAAGCTAATGCCTTTGTATGTTGAACAGATTTAGATTTCATGGCAATTTAGTGACATATATAAGAGTAGACTGAAAATATTCGGAGAAATAAAAGAGAAATGAAGGTTGGAAAAGGAGCTGTATTGGCCTCTAGGGTTTTGGAAATAAAAAATGTGACCGGTGGTAACAATTTGTTTGTTTGTTTAGGTGATCCCACAGGTGTAAGAAAATGCATGACAACGTTAATGTAATATTTTCAATAATTTGATTCATACCAATACAGTCCGTTTTGTGGCGCGCCGCAAAAATTATCTTAGTTTATATGAACAAAGATAAATGTTGTGGTGTACCATTTAGATTCAAATGGCTCGTATACGGTATGGATGACATCTCCGATATTTTAAAATCTTTTTGTTTTCCATATTCGCTGGAAGATGGTTTAGGACAGAAACCGGTCAGAATGAAATAAATTATAACAAAACAGCGAACAGTCTTACAACTATTGTTGATACATTTAACAAGCTGCAGAAAAATCTTTGTTATGTGTTTGCTATTTTTGATCTCCCTTGGAAAAAAATTCAACTGTACGTTTGCAACACTGGGACTTATTTGAAAGGCAATACAGAAGGTGAATCCAATCAGTTAAAATGAAAAAAAAAAAGCCTGATGAATTAAAGAACCAAAACTTTCATCCCTTTGGAGAATCCACACATAGCTTCATGAAGTCGCACATAGAATTAACACTAAAAAACTGCCATTGATGATGGCTCACAAATAAAGAAGCGAGACCCCTTTCATTTAGTTGCAATAGACGGAAATAAACATCCATAAATATTAAATTCTGTTTAATTAATACCTCGGTTATTCGTAAAAAAAAAAAAAAAAAAAAAAAAAAAATCTATAGTTATTTCTGTATACCTGTAGATAAGAAAAGCCTTGAGTATTAATGATTGTATAAAACATGAATTCCTTCCCAGGCTATCATTTAAAAAAAGGGTTCAACATCTTCAACTGCTTATAAGATGTGATGATTGTTACCTCCGCATAATTCAGGTTGCACATGGAGAGAACTGGCGCGCTAGTTGCGACCCTCCCGTACCGTAGATATACGAGCCAATATCTCTAAAACGGAGACAGGTATCGTCCTGCTCTCAACTTTAAAAATAATTTCAAATTATTGGCTTCATTTCATCCGCAACAATGTATGACCTAAAATGAACCATACGCAAAGTAGCCAGCGACTACATTTTTCGATGTAAACACTTCAAGTTTAATGCAATAGGTTAGTTGAAAATTAAGTATCTGAATAACTATGAGGAATTTTGAGAAAATAGACACTTCGTTATCAAGCTGGGGTATGATACTACAAGATATGCAAAAACCAAATTTTTTTGCGCCGTAGTTTCCTCAAACTCGACAGAGATGTAATAAAAAGTGAAAAAACACGCACAACTGAAAGTAGCGCTTTTTAATTTTTTAAAGGAAAACGAGAATCTGTAACGAAAAACTAAATGTGGGAACTGATGTAGCTTTGCTTCCTTAACAAGCAGTATTTTTTACAGGAAGAAAATCGGAAATTTTATTTTCGTCATGAATTTCCTGAGTCGCCGAACAGGAGCCGCATCTTGGTAAACGGCAGCGGCTGCCGTCGTGCTGCCGACTCGTCGCCATCTGCCACGGCTGGAAAAGGGAGGGGGGCCGAGCCGCAATCGCAGTTAACAGCCGCGTCTTGGACAACCCACCTTAAGCCTTACAAACGACCGCGCACAGTGCGAGAAGAGCGTCAGCTCATCGCCAGGCATCGAACATGTTGTGTCTACACTTTTCTGGTTACAGTAGAACTGCGCACGTGCAACAGAATGATCGCAAATGCTTCTATTGCACCCCAACATGAGACTCTTTCGACTAGTCATCACAACGCAGGAAAACATAACAGGTCTCTGACATATATGCGTACATCGAACATCATATTTCTACACGGTTTTCTTATTACAATGACAGTGCAGTGTACTAATTAACTAACCCTTAAGTACGCTACATAGACCGCAAACGTCCTATCGGAGAGAGGAGTTCGCTAGATTTATGGCCACATCAGTCAGTTTTTGATGTTCTTATTAATCCAGTAAACAATTTGCAGAACACGATACAATACAACTCAACTGTTGTCTAAGGAATTGGTTAGCTGAGACCACATAGTTGAGACAATCAACTGTCTAGACGCTTTATAAGTTCCTCCGCATAAACAAGTTACCACAGAGGGTGTTATAACCGCGATCAGTAACAGAAAAGATCTCCCAGACACAGCACATTTTTTAATAAAGTTTCGATCTCTCCCCACCCAATAACTGTAGTGGTTGCTTGACCCGCCCCAACATCCAACCACAACTTTGTTTCCAATGCATAGCCCGGCAAACAATATTTATGGAACGCTTTCTATCAGTCGATAGACTATATACTTCGTGCGTTTAACGAGCATTCGCGCACAAACCACCATCGTATTCCACTCCTTCTAACAAATTATTACTCTCGAGAAACATCTGAATCACAGTGTAAAAAAAAAAAAAAAAAAAAAAAAAAAAAAAAAAAAAAAAAAAAAAAATGATCGACGTGCACACGCACAGAACAACTAACAAGAAAAGATCTAGATCAAAAGCCAAGTTCTCATAATCCTTACATGCAGCAACGCAAAATAGTCTACACCATTTCGAACTAATACAACACCAGATTTTTTTTATCGATCTCCAAGAACAATCCTTTAGAGACTAAACATACGATTAAACGCACCTCCCAACGTAAGTAATTAATCCTCTAACTCGATGCTTATCTACCAAGGAACATTAATTTACTATTGCAATCATCTCCGATACGCCACCGAGAGACGTCCATTCGTAAACACAGCTAAAAGAAGATGTAAATACCCCACATCCATTGCACATAACCATGCCACTAAGTATCTATGTGGATTTCCACAATTGTGGATCACATCTGCGTTGCATCGAATCGCACGACTAAACAGTTCGAAATAGGTATTTCGCGCAAACTAGCATGCATTCTCACATTCCATGCTATTTCTGGCTGCAGGCGAGTGCGGACCTGTTGACTTATCGTAGACAAATGTTCAAATGTTTGTACATCAATCGAACCAAACTGCGTGGTCATCAGTCCGTAGCTTACAAACTACTTAAACTAAGGTAACCAACCTAAGGACAACACACACACACACACACACACACACACACACACACACACACATGCCCCAGGGAAACTCGAACCTCCGACGGCGAGCAACGCGCTTATCGTAGATGCTGGTTTGGAACATGTATGTCCTATAGACGTAAACATACCAGTCGACGCTCGCACCTGATCTGGAGTAGTTATCGGTTTAATTTTTCCTGGCCGCACCAGATTCCGAATACAGGAGAGCTAGTTTTACGAAGATAGTGTTACTTTGATTGCAACAAGAGACATAAGAATAAAGAACGATCGAAATGCCACAGCTATACCATAGCTCTTAATACACAATCATCCCAATAAAGACAGCCTTTACAACCCATAAAGAGACTACCACACACATGCGTATTACCGACAAATACTGGAAACTCTTTAACCCTAACCACTTCTCTTTGTACTTGGTGGATGTTCAAATGAGGCTACATCCTACACTAATCCTCTCGCACAACAGAGCTAATACCTTTAATCTTATGCTTCCGTAGATAGTAAATAAGAACACAAGTTTTACAGTACAAAACTTTTACTACATTTAGCATATATGTCTACATACAGGAAACAAGGTTATATACATCTAGACACAGAATATGCTATGTGTAACTTCAATTTTCTCCTGTAATTTTTTTAACTCGTATGTTTTTAGATCCACTTCGGCGTTTCCTATTACCGTTCCAGCCAGAAGTTCGAAAGGTACAGGGAAGGTATGTTCTCGAGCTCCATTACGTATCTTCGTTTCCTCCTGCATTCCAACTCCTTTATAGCTCTTCACCTTCTAGACGAGAACAATTGGGTATTTTAAATTTTCACATTGTAGCATACTCGTAACTACGCGTCCCTTTGTGTGTACGTTACCAACTCCTGTGGTAATTTCCGTATGGAACACTAGGTTTACGACTATTGCAAACGATTGCTTGTTATTCCATCCGTTTTTAACACTGCAAATGACTGTCCCCCAGTCCTCCCCAAACGAGAAAACAATATATTTTTCACGTGTTCCGTTGTTTTTGGTCAGTACACCGACGCGTGACCAATCTCTCTGACTGTTTACTGTAACAGCAAATATTTTGTAAGTCCCAGTCGTAACCAGATTTCTCCACACCCTCTGTTTAAGCCTGGCTTACACATATGGCATAACTTCGTCTTTCTATAGCATTAGTTTGTACTCGTCCTTTATGGCAGTTGCTTTAGCCATATATTCTAGCTTCCTTCTCTTGGTCTCGATATCCGCCATTTCCAGTTTTCTTTTCGCGCACATAAGACATTAACTGCACGTAGCGATGTAATTTCTTTAATGGGGGATTGCTTAAGTCTGTGTGATACATTTACTCTTTTCGCTGGACTTTCGGAATGACATTGCTTGTAGGTACCAGAGCTAATTCGGCGATATCTATATCTGGAGGCAGTGTGGAGAACAATGTTCTGGATTGGGAGAAGTATGATTCCCCTGCATTAATGTAGCTTTTAAGTGTTCTACTTATATCGTCTTTGCCGCTGCCAGTATTACGAATCTCCACCTAATTTACAGGTAGACAATGGAAACTAAAAGCTGATAGAACGTAACGTACAAGCTTTTATCGATCTGGAAGGTTTAACCTGTACACCGATCAATTTTCGGGTATTTTTATTACCCCAGTACACAAATTGCAGGACACTATTAAACACTACAAAACATCTGTTGTCTCATATGTTTGTTATTCGCCCCCCACATGGTGGTGAAGCACTCTGCAGATACCGTTTATTCTCGTTTAAAAAACTTAAATAGTCTTGCACAAGATCAAAAACACCATACATCCGGTAGTCGTATATTGTAGCCTTCAGCCTTGTAATACCCATGTTCTCGACCCAACGACGAAGTAAGTGCTCAAATGCAGCAAATAGACCTCTATCTCTCTTTTTAGGGTAAATCGGGTCACAGATCACAAAATTCACACCACAACCAGCGGATTATCCCCTAGTAAGACTCCAGGACGTTCCCCAAATTATAGTTTTGACTGATATTTCCAGGCGAAATACTAAATAACCTCCATATAGGCGAGATTCTAGATGCTTTCTTCGGGACTTGTGGTATAGACACTGGTGCGTAGAACAGAATCCTGCATATGACAAAACATTCGGCCGAAACGCGATGGTGGCGAGTCCCGAAGCGCAACAGCTGGGGAGGACCTCCTGGCTTTAGCGAAGACACACATCCGCCACAACTCCCACCAAGGGATGGTCGGAGAAGCCTCCAGGTCACATCCTCGAAACGCAAAGCATGCCCCAAATCTACATCTACATCTACATAGATACTCTGCAAATCGCATTTAAGTGCCTGGCAGAGGGTTCATTAACCATTTCATAACTTTTCTCCACCGTTCCATTCTCTGATAGCTCGCGGGAAGAAAGAACACCTAAATCGTTCCGTTTTCGATCTGATTTTTCCTATTTTATTGGGATGGTCATGTCTCCCTAAGTAGGTGGGTGCTAGCAAAATATTTTCACATTTAGAAGTAAAAGTCGGTGATTGAAACTTCGCAAACAGATCACGCCGCAATGAATTAACGTCTTTCTTTTAATGATTTTCACCCTAATTCGCGCAACAAATTATCTACGCCCCTGCCTATGCGTCAATACTGAGCATAAACCATACCTATTATTAAAAAAAATTGCGTCTGTTAGTTCCAAATCGCCTGCAATAAGCATTTACTCTCTAGGTATACATAAACATTTGCGGATTTTGGTGAGTTAAGAGACAGAGAGGTTGGCAACACTGCCCATGCGTACAATATGAGTATTTGCTGCAGTAAATAATTGTTTATAAGTCATTTGTAAACGTTTCTATTTGTTATAATAGAGTCGGAAACCTTGACCTCATTGGCAGTGACCATGCTCTCGTTCTCCTCACCATAGACCCCTGCGGCCGTACGGACCACGCTCCCCCATCCAGAACTCCCTCCCAAGATCATCCGTGACTACTCCCGCACCAACTAGGATGCCTACCGTCGTTCCATTGACACCTCGGCCGGCAGCCACCCTCTACTGCCGATATTGACCACACCACATCCTTCCTTCACAGACTGTTGGTGACGCCGTCCATGCCCACATTCCTACCAAAGCTATCCACTCCCAATGTCCCACCCTCCCTCCACAGTCCATGTTCCTCCTCCATGAATCCTGCCGACTCCATCGCTTTTTCCTATGGACCCGTGACCGGGATACACTCCTCTGCCACCGGTAACCCTATGGCCACATTAGAAACCTTTTGGACACGAAAAGACGCCAGGAATGGCGCCAGACATGCACCATCTTAATACCTCACTCCCTGTAAATTCCTCCAAGTATGGCAAGCTTTCCGAAGCCTTACTGGCAGTCACTCAGTTCCCCAATATCCACTCCTTCATAACGATCTTCCTTTTCCATACAACACTAGTAAGGCAGAACACTTCGCCACCTACCTTTCCAATGTCTTTTCCATCCCTGATAATCCCGAGTTTAATTACCACCTCTTTCCAGATGTCGACGTGTGCCCCTGCTTCCAGTACTTAGACCTCATCCCCTGTGCCTCAGAACTGAACACACCCAACACCGCCCTTGACATCAAATGTACACTACACACTAAATGCAACACTGCCCCGGTCATGACCGCCTAATATACAGGCACCTTCATGCCTGTCCTCACTCTTTCAACACTGCCCTTGCCTCCCTATACACCGACATCCTTTATACTGGCTTTTTCCCTGACCTGTAGAAGACTTCCTGCATACTAATGTTCTCTAAACCTGGTAAGCAACCCTCCGATGCCTCATCCTACAATACCATCTGCCTCACCTCAGTGTACAGCAAGGTTCTGGAAACAATTCTTTCCCCGTCGTGTCCACCAATATCTCCTTATGTAGTTTCCATCACACTTGGTTCTCCACTTCCCTCACCCACTACCAATCCTTCCACATCCTTGAGCACCACACCCTCTACCTCGCTTACTGTATCCATCTCTCCTCCCCCACACGGATCCAATATCACCTAATTCCTTTCCCACACCTACTAAAATTCCTGGAACACATCAAAATCCTCTATGTTTCCCACAAGATAGCATCCTGACACTTTCTGGTTTCCCACCCCCTCTTGAATCCGAGGCCTCTGCCACACTATTACCAAGTGATCCCTCCCTCCTTCCATCTCCACACTTTCCACATCCTTTCTGAAGGTAACTTCCATCAGCTTCCCCTCCTGGCTGACACCCTCTGTCCCGACATCTAAGCTTCCTACAAAGCTGCACCCTTTGCCGTCCACTCTCCTTCCCTCCCTCCTCCTCTCCCTCCCTCACTTGGCCATCCCCTCTTTTCCCTTCCACAGGAGTCCTTACACCTACCATCCCTTTCCCGCATCTCTGCGCCTCCCCCCACCCCACTCCCATATTCTCTGTGGGTTTCAGTACCGTTTTAAAGGTGTTCCATTTAGTGTTGTATCAGTGTGCATTTACCTCCATGTGATTTACTTCAGCAACCGCCGGAGAGGCAGAACAATGTGTTTCCATGTGCTTTTACGTGTCTTTACGCACGTCGCCGTTATCTGTCAATCTTCCATGTGTTTTTAGCCATCGTGGCAGTTTTTATTACTACACCTGTGTCTCTTTTACGTCTCGTCTTTTGTTGTATTCATGTGCTGTTTCATTACCATTGTAAATTAAATTCTACATCTATTGTAACCTCATACATGAAAACAGTCACAAAAGTGGAGTAGCCGAGCGGTCTAAAGGACCTTGCTGCAGAGCGCGCGGTTGCTCGCCGTGGAGGTTCGAGTCCTCCCTCGGTCATGGGTGTGTGTGTTTGTCCGTAGGTTAGTTTAGCTAGGTTTAAGTAGTTTGTAAGCTACGGACTGATGACCACACAATTTGGTCCGATAGATTTACAGACATTTTGAAATCCCAAAACTGTAAATTACGCAAAAATGATGACCGGTTTTGGCCTATTAATAGGATCATCTTCAGATCTAGGTGACGTAGGCTTGACGTCCATGGAGCAGGCGCTTGTCCCATGCACTGTTTTCCCAAAAATATGTTTTCAAAAATTTTATTGTGTCCTGTTTTTACGAATTTAACTTCTTGTCCATTGAGCATATCTTTCAGGCTGAAGAGCATCGTAGTAGGCTATTGCCACGCTGGACATCCAGGCATAACATACCAATAAAGAAAATAAAAAAGTGTACGGCTCCAAAAAATAAGACGAATATTGGCTGTTGATACTTCGTTTGACAGCTGCTCATCATTGTTGTGTCCATTACAGTCTTCGCCGCTGCCCTGGAGTGTTGCTGGTCTGGTCTAGGTCTGCCAGACCGCTCCGCTCGACGGTTGTACCTGCAATCTCTGTCGTTGACTGTCTCATCTGTACCTGCTGCCACCGCCACTGCACGTGAGGCTGGCTGCCCGGTTCTTGTCCACCCCTTTGTTGACACTGCTGCCTGCCACTCCCAGTAAAGCCTGGTTGTTCCTGCCCTCCATCGCTGTCCCCACACCCGTCCAGTCTTTGCTGCAACCACCCCAGTTGTTGGTGGTTCCGCCGCTCCCCACAGTCAGGACCCGCCGTCTGCTCCTGCTGTCAGCTGCCACCACAGCCATTACAGTAGCTGCACTGTACTGCCAAATTCAGTGGGACCTCCAAAACCAGCATGCCTACCTGTACCATCACCTTCGCCATTTTTCCATGTGTAGTTCTTCTGTGTCTGTCCTGGTATGTCCATTCCATCGACCCCTGTTTCCTTCACCATCACGTTAACCGCCCACTCCCCTAACCACATCATACTTGCCTGGAGCATCACCTCATCCCACCCTTCACTCCTTTCTTTTACCACTCCAGCCTGACCCTACTCAAGACCCTGACTCTGCTACCCCTGCCAGTTTCTCCTTAGAAACCTTCCCTACCCTTCGCAGCTCCCAGGGTGCAGCCACCACGTTTCGCACCCGGAGGGGTAATCATTTTCTGCGCCAACATCTGCTTCCCACAAATAACTCCTTCTAATGAACACCCTTTCACAATGTCGCTTTGAACGCCTTTCTCCTGAATGAAACCTTTTCCCCTCTTCACCACCATATTAACATCAACCCCTACCTCCTCCACCGCCACGATTTCCCCCACCCCACTGCCCAAGGTAGAGTGGCTTTTGCCCACCTCCACCACCACCTGGTTCGGCTGCATCTTCTCTTTAATAAGGGTATGAATAACTTATCCATATGTTTCTTCCTTCCGTTAACATTACCTTTGCCACCATATATATCCGTAGCCACACTCCTCTCACCTGGTCCTGGTCCACATTGACTCCTCCTTGTCGACCTTCATCATCGCCGCAGACCTCAATATCCATTCCCGTGCTCTCGTCGATCCCTGCTGGTGGCATCAGTTCCTTCCCACCATCCGTGGCGACGTCTTCCCCATTCCCCCGCCATACCTGCCCTTGCACCAACACCACCCTCAATGTCAGACGTGTCTGAAAGAGAACAGACACCATATCAATAACTGTAAATATGTCCACAACAGGTAATGATAGAATCAATGCAGACGCATTCATATGCTCGTTTCCCTTGCAGAAATCCAGTATAGGCTGCGAGCAAGAGGAATCATTGGGCTGGGGGCTAGAAGTTGACAGTTTGGGTTGGAAGGGAAGCTTGCTTGGATAGTCAAATAGGTTAAGGTGACCGTTGGCCCAAAGCAGGAAATTTGGGTTCCAACCTCAATAGTCCAGCACAAATTTTCAACTTTGTCATTGAATTTATTTCAACCCCCCAAAATGGTCAGAATGTTTAAATATTTCGATGTTGTAAATTTATGGCTGTTACTGTCAGCCAAGGGTGTCTGTTCTTCTGGACATGTCCAGAAAAGAACAGACACCATATCAATAAAGATATCTTGGTTGCTGGTGGCTTTAATACAGATTTTCTTATGCAATCTTCCATTACACATTTATTGCAGTTAGTATCTAACTCATAATTTAAACTTTCCAAGTAGGATAACTAAATCCTCAAGAACAACCATTGATAACAATTTTACAGAAAATCAAAGGAGCAAAATTATATTCAACCAACAAACAATAGGCTCTCAGATCATGATGTGCAGCTCCTTGTTTGAGTTGTAGATTCTAAGCAGATTACGAAGCCTGTTAAACCTGAATAACAGAGAGTAGTCAATCCACCAAAAATTAGATATTTTAGAAAACTGATCAAAGATTTGAAATGCAAAAATGTTTATAGTGCCCCTGGCATTAATGAAAAAGTAATATATTCATTAATAATGTTTGATCCATATTTGAAAACTGTTTTTCTCTAAAAGTAACTCAAATTAAATAAAAGTCTATAATACAGCTATAGATTACACGAGGAATAAAGATTTCCTGTAAAGAAAAAGGGAAAATGTATTTGCAAGGCAAGAATAGCTCCAATGCTGATGATTATCTTAATGCAAAAAAATACTCTAAAATATTAAGAAAACTAATTCAAATTTTTGCTTAGATATAAGTCAACAGCTTAATATTTAAAAAATAATGCCTTGTCAACCATCAGCTGTTTATTGTACAGTATTTAAAACTTTACCAGTTTCGGATATTATCCATCTTCAGAAGTGTAAAATTAAACAGGCTGATTGATAACTACAGAGTTCGCACTCTGCTAAGTTTATTGGATCAACTATTTAGTTATGAGCCTGTTTAATTTTACTTTTCTGAAGATGGATAATATCTGAAACCGGTAAAGTTTTAAATAGCTGATTGTTGCCTACGCATTAAAAAAAAAATACAAATTCAGCAATCTAAATAAATGCACTGTGAGAAGAAGATAGCAATGTCAGGCACAAAATAAAAAGAATATGGGATATAGTGAAAGAGGAGATTGGTAGAACCAGAAAGCAACAGGAGCAGATGTGGTAAATATATTTAACAAACACTTTATAACTGTTACTGATAGTATGGGATGTCATGGTCAGTAAATTTTGTCCATGAATACCTGAAACTAGCATTTACAAATAGCTTCAGGTCATTCACTTCACCAAAAGAAATAACTTCAATAATAAAATATTTAAACCCAAAGAATTCTAGTGGTTATGATGAGATATAAAGAAAATTAATTAAGGTATGTTCTTGTGAATAAGTGTGGAAAACATGGTTTCCTATTGGAATGTCAGTGAACTGGTATATGTTTCAGAATAAAAATAACAGTCACATTCGCAAAATTTATTTGATAATAGGGTGACCGATTTTGAACAACTTTGAGACCATTATCAGAACGATTCATCTGTAAAATAAAAGACAATATGCTAAAGAGGGAAACAGGTACAACAAATAAAGGGTACATGCACAAAGGGGCCCACCAAAATTTTTTTTCCAAAATGCTGATCTCTCTACCACATGTTGCTGTCAGTGTGTACTTCAATAGGGACTATTATTATTATGAGAAAAGGAGTTCCTTGCACAGAAAATGACAAAAGAAACAATCCCATTGAGAAAGAAGGGCCCTATCGACATTTTCCAAAGAAGAAACGGGCTCAGTGCATTGTTCATCCTAACAACAACATATCAAATTTCTAAGAAATGTTACATAAAAAGACATGAATAGTTTGTGGAACACAGGTTCTACATGGAATTAAATGTTTAAATTTTTCTCCTGAAGAATTTCTAAGATGTCGATGAGTCCCTTTTAGATGTATACACTTCAAATGCACCTGAAAAATTTATAAATGAATCACTTCCTTCCATGTACCCTTAAAATAATAGCTATGATATGTTACATGCATGACTACAAAATTAAGTAAAACAGTACAGTATACCTAACTCTTGATGCCAAGGTGATGAGCGTGCGGCGATGCTAACCAGCGAGGGTACGCTGTGGTTATAAAGGATAAGCCCCGCCCATCGCCTACAGCATCAGCACATTGTGAAACAATTAGCTGCGTCATACAGGAAAAAATAGGTAAATAACCCATAATGAATATAAAAAGGCATTTTGTTAACTGTAAAACTTTGGTGCATTGCCATTAATACAGATAAATTGAAAGAATTAAACAGTGAAAAGAAATTGTCTGTCTAAGAAATACCTGCGATCTATTGGTAGTGGATAATGATAAAATTCAATCGACATCGATGTCTCCACATCGCCGTATCCACGGCAACCACTGACGTCGCCGTATATTACTGTTGATTTGCACTCTGTCTTCGAGTTGAATATATTTCATTCATTAGAAACTGTTGGTGAAGTGCTTGCGGATTTTTTTTTTTACTTATATTTTGCACGTCATATTTTGGGAAATGGTTCTCACTTTCAAGTGCATTTCTTGTGTACTATGCCATTTAATCAAGACTGTAAGCAGCCATAGTATCATGAAAACGGCGTCCCTGACGTCATCAACCGATAACAGCAGACGGCAATAACATCAGCCCTCGTTTTAAATGATTTAAATGTTTGAGCACTGTTTGTAATATTTTACATTTCTTTTTACATTATTAATGTAAAATGATATACATATTTATTTGAATGTTATCTTATTACTACTGTCAATTCCCATTGGCTGCCACTAACGTCATGCAGCTATGTGCACGAAATTTTTAGCTATTTAACCCTTGGCAGCTCAGCCATCAGCAGCAGTTTATTGACTGTGACTGGACATTGCTGCTCATGACCACCAGCAACAGCCAAATGGGTAAGGCTACACTTTTTATTGTTCATTTGTAAACAGTAATATGTAGTTCTGACTTTTTTTATAATGCAGTATCTTCTTTATTCATTTACAGTGGATTATATCTGAAGATAACAATAGATTTTTGCCGAAAACGGTTATTTTAAAAATAAATACTGTCATCTCAGGCTGTTTAAGTAATTTATATTTTACTCATATGTCAAAAAGTGCACATTGTTTTATACATTACAATAACTACTACAATTCTGCACCTCATACGTGGAAAATATCGTGAATAAATGGCATAGCATGCAATTAATGCACTTTTATGTTTGGAACCAGTTCTCGAAATGTACCATGTCAAATATAAATAATACAAAATCTTGACTAGTTGTAGAAAAAAATTATTTCATAACAAAACTTGTAAAATAATATCATTTTAAGCAGCATGTTTTTAATACTTTTATTTATGATATTTTCTAAAAAAAGGTTCAGAAGATTTGGAAGAGTCTGAAAGATTCATTTCAAATATGTCAAAAACTAAAGGAGGAGTAGTGACTTTAGGCCATACAGGAAACCATAATGGTTTCATAAGCAGGAGCCTGTCCTTGAAGTAGTGCTACAGTAAAGGACATCTTTATAAACGCGAGTGAAAAGAAACCTCGTGTGGCTGAGCGGACTGGACTGGGCTTCTATTCACGCAGTGTGAGGTAGGACTTGGCCCTAAATACCATGAGTGTCGAAAGTTTACAAAGGATGAATTTAGGTCGACTGCTATCGAATTTTGTGGTCGATAGTGTCACTTGACTCCAGGATCACAACATACTAGTAAATAAACAGATGACGATTTGTGACATGCATGAATATGAATTTTTTTCAACATGTTTCACTCCCAATTCATATGTTAGGTTCATACCTAATAACAAACTCGTCAGTCGCCACTTATTCAGAAATAAACAGCCAACTGTTTCTTTTAATTATGAATTATTTTTTAAATTCACATTTATTGTTTCGGTCCTTATTACTGAAAACGTTAATGCTTCTTGATGTTTGAACGGAAGTAACACAGGATCATACCAGTATTTTGACTACAAAATAGATTTTACTTTTCTGTTTTCTCTCGTTTCTGTGCTCTGATACAGCAAGTCTACATTTTCGATTTCTTTGTGCTTACAATTTAAAATTTTGTGTGGCACTTACAATTTATTTTGGCTGTGAACATAACTGTGTAGTATAAATAGTTGACAACAATCTAAAGTTCTCCAAAGCAATTGTATCTGACTGTGGTCCCCTACAAATGAAAATCATCAAGCAGTAACCTTTTAGCTACAAGGGAAATATGTAAATATCAATGTTACTCGTTTCAGTCACAGCTGTTTTCTGACCTTTCTGCCCAACTACACACTCGGAAATAGGCACATTTTCTCTATAAAAAACCCAGTGTTTGTGACAAGGCAGAATGTAAATGTAACTGGCAGGATACTCATTCTAGTCACAGTAATTTAAGCTTTATTTTTAGGTTACTACCTAAAGACAAACGCGACAGTCGTCACATATTTTGAAATAGACGTCTTTGTGACAATGAAGACTGTAAATATATCTCGTACTCGTTTTAGTCGCACAAATTTAAGCTATAGTATTAGGTTACTGCATAACTAAAATATCGGAAATCGCAAACGTCTTGCTTGGAGGATCGCCATCACAGAAGGAAGTTCTTGCACCATAAAGTAATTAGGGGTTCAGTAATACAATAATGTATCCCCAAGTGAAATTCATTTAATGTTAAAATCACGGAGTTCTTTGTTTAATACAATGTGTTAATCTTCTCTATATATCAAAGGCAATGTCCCGACTGACTGACTGATTAATCATCGCCCAGCCCAAACCACTGAAGATAGAAACTTGAAATTTGTAGAGGGTGTTGGTGTTACCCTGTAGGCGTCATTTAAGAAGCGATTTTTCGCTGTTCCGTCCGTAAGGGGGTGAAATAGAGGATGAAGCATTTTCTAGAAAGCACGTTCCTATTTAGGTTATTTTGAAGCTAGAACTAAAAAATTTCGGATTTTAATTCAGGGTTAGAATTTAAAAGAAATGTGTTTCGGCATTTTTTGAAATTCAACCAATAAGGGGGTAAAATAGGGGAAGCAAATATTGATTTTCAAATATATGTTGCTGTTAACTCAAATTTTAAGCTACAACTACGAAATTTCAGATATGGAATCTTGTTCAGGATAAAAAAAAACCATGAGTTTCAGTATATTTGGAAATTCAACAAGTAAGAGGGTAAAATATGATATGAATATTCTTTTTGAAAAAACACTGCTATTCAGACAATTTTGAAGCTAGAACTAAAAAAATTAATATTTGTATTGTTGGTTAGAATTTAAAAAATATGTGTTTTAGTATTTTTGGAAGTTCAACCATAAAGGGGGTTAAATTGAAGAGGGGATGTTTTTGGAAAATCTGTTGCTATTTAGGCAATTTTGAAGTTGGAATTACAAATTTAAAACACACGGGTTTAGGAATTTTTGGAATTTCGAGCAATAAGGGGATGAAATACAGGATACAAAAATTGATTTTCAAAAATACGTTGCTGTTAACTCAAATTTCGAGCTATAACTATGAAGCGTAGGATATGGACTCTTGATCAGGATTAAAAAGACATGAATTTCGGTATTTTTGGAAATTCAACAACTAAGGGAGTAAAATAGGAGATCAGAAATTCTTTTCGATAACACAATGTTGTCAAGACAATTTCGATGGTAGAGCTGCAAAAATTGGCATTTGCATGGTTCGTTATAATTTAAGAAATACGTGTTTTGGTATTTTTGGAAATTCAACCATTAAGGGGGTTAAATTGGAGAGGGGATGTTTTTCGAAAATCTTTTGCTATTCTGGTAATTCTGAAGCTACAACCACATAAATTGGTATGTTTTCTTGGTCAGAATGAAAAAGACACTTGTTTAGGTATTTTCAGAAAAATAATCATTTAGAGGGTGAAATAGGGGATGCAACATTTTTTGAAAATACGTTGCTACTAAGCCAATTTTGAACACAGAATTAAAAAAAATAATAATTTTTACATACTCGGTTGGAATTTAAAAAACATGTGTTGGGGTATTTTTCGAAATTCAACTATTAAGGGTTGCCATAGGGGGGAAAATTTTACTTGGAAGGCGGTCGCATACTCGAAAAGTTTGAAAAACACTGATTTAGGTTATCCTCTGAGAGTCAGTTACGAACGTAAAGAGAGAAAAAAAATTTCTTCTCATTGGAGCGAAACCAAAAATTATCGAACAGGTATGCCGCTAACCACATGACCAGAATGAACTAACAACAGTTGGCGCTCATATTCTGGTCATATAAGTCTTGCTTTGGGTTTCAGCATTATAGCATCAATTATTGATATTCGTTCTTCACTGACATTTAATGAACCAAAGTGAAGCGTCTGTGATAAATCTGCAATGTACGATAAAATAGTATATCGTCATGATTTGCATTTCAGCATGTCATCTGCAAAGCAGAGACCACAGGCAGTCTACTTCCGGCACTCTCGGTATTTAACGCCCACCTGCGAGAGACGCTCAGATGGCAGCATTGTTGCTAAAGTGTATGTTGCGTTCGAATTCCGACAAAAACGCGCGTGTAAAAGAAAGATCGTGGATCCTTACAGAAACTATCGAGGGGCTATTGTGTTACTATGGCATGTTTGCATATCCATGATAAATATTGTTGTGTAAGATTTAGCCTATTTTAGACGTAAACATGTTTCACTTAATTTAACCCAGTTATCGTGCAGTTTACTGTTTCTCGCGGTAAAAAATTTCGTCGGAACTGCCGAAACTCCTTTTTCCCCACGTGACATTTCGTGTGGATCGAGTCGACCCCCTCCCCCGTCCCTAAACAAATAAATAATGAACGCCCCCTTACTAGTGCCAAACTCCTTCTACTCCTTTGACGAATTTCTGAATAGAATCAAAGGAACTTTCGTAGGTATTTGTACTATTAGTATTATTATGATAGCCTGTAAAAAAATTTAAAAAATATTGAGATGATTCACATCCATGAGGACTTATGGATCTATGGAATGAACAGCTAATCCAATCTGTTCTAAAGGGATTTACACATTACCTGCCAATGCACATTGGCTTAAATCAACGAGAAGAACTGAAAAATTGTGTCCTGCCAGGATTTGAACATACGTTCTCCTGCTTACCAGGCAGTTGCACTGATCACTACACCACCATTGTCTTTTTCTCTTTCTTTTTGGGTTCTGGAGTATTTTGGTTCCTTGCGAACATGATGATGTGCTTGTTCTGCATTGATCCTGGATTTCTGCACTCAGATTTTTATGAAAAAGGACGTGTGTATTTGTGATGTAAAAGCTGTAATTCGAAAATTAAAAATAATAAATAAATAACAGGATTTACAAATGCTATAGGTCTTTCAACAGAACATGGTAGAGTTGGAAACACTCTATGAGAACTTGTATAGTCTAATGGTACATCGCTTCCCCCAGCTTTAATGCAGTGATCAATACAAACCGGTGGTGAAGTGAAGCACAGGCGACTGATTGGTTCATTGTAGTTGAATTTCATATAAACGCAAATAGAAAAAGACTAAATGAGGTGTGCGTCAAATATAAATGTTACTTGAGATTCTGATAATAAGGAACATTAAGTGTGGCGTACTTATGTAAAACAGAACATAGATGCTTCTAGATAGCACAAGAGCAATCACACGACTAATAAAAAACGAGAACTAGATAAACCAAAATCTAATTGCAGACATTACTGTGTAGTTGTATAGACTGTGTTAAACAGCATTACTTTCATTGTCACTAAGATTTCACTAATTATGTATAGGAAGCTAATTGCTCGATTTTGTATTTGTACATTTATAAATTGCAAACTTGAAAACTATTATTATAAAATCTTAGCAATGTTTGTCTAGAAGCCTTGTAAATGTTAGCAAGTTTCTTCATTCAGCATTTAATTAAATAATCACGTCTCAAAGCATTTCATTGTTTGTAAATACAATTGCACAAAATTACTGAAGAAGAAAGAAAAGAGAGGCTGTAATTTTGTGTAAATATCATGTACTTTGTATTTACTGTTATATCATATTGTATATTTTTATTAACTCTATGTTTTGTAATTATAAACACATCTATGTAATTGTTATAACAATTAGTTTTCAACATTGTAATTGTTAATGAAGTATGAATAGGAGGTCAGGGCAATGGAGTGGGAGTCCAGTTGGAGTACAGTTCGGGTGATATCTTTGTCAAAGTGTCTGTGATTTGTAAATTTGTTTGCCTTGGTACTTTGAAGTTAAAGTCGACGAAATAAACCACAAAAATTAAGTTATGTGTCGTCTTATTTAATTTAATGGGAAAAAATATACATATTCCAATTGAAATAGGAATCAGGATTCAGATGGCCAGAGCCCTGTGATATCCTCGCAACCCATTCTCGGTTGCCAGACCTCAGAGTCGCAATCATGCATCCCTGCACCTATCGTTGTTTACTGGATCAGGTCTGGGCCATGTAATGCCCGAGAACAGTGTGCCACCCAACTACAAAGAAGCAGTCGACCCAAATGCACCATCTCCATCTTATGATTCTTTGTTTAGCAGAGTGCGAGATCACAAAATTTCAAAAGGAATGTTAGATTTCTGAAGAATGTTGTTCTGCTGCTGTTGGGCACAATTGGCTGCATTATAATTGTAGGAGTAACAATTGTCATTCCATTCTGCATGATTGTTATTGGTTTAATATACTTGTATGACTGTCCACAAGAAGAATACTTACTTATTTACCTTTAGGTTTGAGGTGGTTTTGGAGTTTTGAAACAGCTGCTCCTTTATTGGCCTGAGTTCGACAACTGGTAGAAGAACAAGAGGAGGAACATGTCAGATAATCTCCAACACAGACACTTCTAAAGCTTCAAGTTGGGCTAGTTCGTTATTGGGTCAATGTGGGTGTATAAGGAACATAAGTCAAATTATGAACAAAAAATGAGCAAATACTGCAACTGTACACTGTACCTGTTCGCTTTCTGGCTCATGTCTGTGTATATTGTCCTTGCATCATCATCATTTCTATGTGCAACATTAGTGTCACATCTGTTTCCTTTCAGAGGGAGATGTAATAAATGTTTACTATAAATCAGATCTGCAATGTGTTAAGGCTTGACCATTTCAGTGTAACAAGAAATCTTTCCTGAAAAACTTTCCAATCATTACTGTACAAAATCGTAAGCCTTGGAGTTGAAATCTGTGATATGTCTTAACATATTAGTATTTAGCACTTGGATCTGAAGAAGGTTTACTTAAAGATTTGATAATGTCACGTAACTTTCAAGCCAATATTTCCACTTCATAAACTGTTACTGCTATCCATTTGCATATCTGGAACTTGTGCTTATTCTGAATTGTGGTTCAGAATTTATGAAATTTTCTGGCTGTGAACTAGAATCTGTACTAGCTGGAAGTAATATAATAACGCTTCTAAAGTCAAATTATGAATTATACAAGCTGATTAGCTTACAGGAACTGCATTGTCTGGAACCTGAAACAAAGCAACATTCGTATTTTCTGGCAGTAACCTGTTGCTGCTTGTGCTATAGACTGTTAGTTATTATACATTTTATATCAACTATACAGTGTTTAATTGTGATTGGTATGAGAGGGGGTTAACTGTACACTTGCACTGTGCTGACACAAGTAAATTTTATAAAGTACTACTAATTAGAAACTGCCAATGTACTGCTAATATTTCAGTATAGTTGCCTAAAACCTTGCAGCTTAGAGACACTAAAAGTGATGTGATTAATAAGAAAGTACATATAGTATGATAAATTTAAAGGCATAGCAGGAGGTCTTACTGGGTTGCATGTTTTCAATCTTATCTATGTTCTATCTTTACGATGCATCCTCATCTAACAATGTACTCTTCCAATCATATAATTAGGTATTAATTTTATATCATTAATTTTATAACATATATTAAATGTAATCATAACATCATCTCCATTATCTTCCATCACATCACCTATTCTGACTTGTCCTATATCATGATATGCAATTCTGTACAATGTATGATTCAGAGGACCAAAAGTAAATAAATAAATCTGGCCCTCTCAACAACTGTGCTGAGCCACCACACTTGAAACTTAGACAGCGATTATAATAATTACACTGTCTATCCTAGCAAGCCACAAAGAGACACAAAAACATTACTGACGTAGTGCTCCTGCCCATTTTCACTCATTACTCGCAGCATATCGCCATCCCCATAAAAGCTTAGGACTGATGTGTATACACACTGAAGGATGGATCAATGGCGGTCAGTGCCTTATAAGAGGAACAATGTTTAGAGAATGCTTTCCAATGCCTGTTGTTTATTCTTATGAAATGTCATACTGCTTTTAAAATAATGCAAAATGAGATATTCCACAGGTTGTACCAAAAAGCAAATCTATGGAATTACTGTTACTTATCAATAAGAACAAATGGAAAATGTGTTTGTTGACATTATCGACGGTTGGAGTCACAATCTGTTGTTTAATATAACAGGATAAATCCTCAATGTCCAGATCTCATATTTATTTTATTTGAGAAGTAGTTTCAGACCTTTAATGGGCCATTTACAGATCATCGATATGTTTGGAATACAAGACAAGCAATAAGGTAATCTGGCTGGTGTGACGTCAAAGGGCCACCTAGGGTGAGTTGACGCTTCTGATTACAAATTAAATTTCGACAAATGTAGACGCCATTCCAAATTTGTAATCAGTTTCGTTTTTGGATATATGATTCCAACATATAACATAATAATTTTGGAAAGCTAATTTCCCGTAGTAATGAACTCATGTCAAAATTAAAGGTTTTGTTCTCACTTCATCACAGAGATAAAGATCATTACAAGCTGACAGTTCTTCCTCTAATAATAATATAAATGAACGTATGTAATGTATACCTTAGGATAAGAATAAATACTGTTACTTCTGTCAATAATTTTCTTTCTTTAGTTTGTATTTCGTGTAATTTGTCCTAACTGCATTGTGGAGAATATTAAAAACAGAACCGCCATGTAACAGCAAAAAAGGCAATGGCAATCTCTTTTTAAGTGCATTGAAATATTACTCCTCTTGAATAAGCTTTGGACTTACATTATTTCTTCCTTAGTCATCATGAATAAATTAATTATGTATAGTTGTTTAAGTCCATATAAAATAAAAATTACTGTATTGAATATGTGTTCACATTACAGTCTTGTGTCACTAACATGAGATAATCAAGAGAATTGAGGAGGAATGTAGCAATACTTACAATTTCATCCATAAAGGTATTCTGGGCTACAGCAACCAAACTAAAAGGTATCATCTTATAAATGAAACCCATAATACATCCTACTGCCCCTGCATTCCATTAACTAGAATACAAATTGCCCTTGTTAACAGTTAATGATGTGTGCTCTGTTCTTTTCCATCCTTTTTTGAAATGTGACCTCAGTTTTATTATCAACTGAAGACTGAAAAATTGCTGCATAATGATATACACTGTGCTTTCCTTGTGGCTAGACAACAATGAATTTACCACTAGTAACAATTTTTATGCGTCGGGTCCGGTGGTAAAGGGGTAAAGCGCTTGACTGGAAGCCGAAGGGTTATGGGTTTGAAACCCGGTCGGACCTCGGATTTTTTCAGTCTGCGTTTTCCCCCATCCGTCACCTCTCAGTGAAGTGAGGAGTCGCCAGAAACGATACTTGGTTCAGATTCCACATTAAGCTGTTATCCCAGGTTGGATAACTAAGATAGGCTAGGGACATGCAAGCTGCTGAAATGGAGTCCAATTGGAAGACTTAAACCAAGTCAATGAGCCACACAAAATTATTATTAATTATTATTATTATTATTATTATTATTATTTTTAGGTAAATCTTTGTACATATGATAATGCTTTGACTAGAGTCAACATGAGGCCCCTGGAGTAGAAATATTCCTCTAAACTGTTGATTTGTTTTAGGAGAGCCGGTCATGAAAAAATTGTTCCACCAGGTATGCAAGATGTATGAGACAGGGGATCTAGCTTAGCATCTAGTAAATATAGAATAGCAAGTTATTAATGTATATTAAGTACAGCAAAGGACTCAAGAATCTTGTGGGACCCCATTTCTGATAGCTCCCCAGTTAGAGGAATTAACTGTTTCTTGCATATTGTGTGAACTGCTTAGTTCAGTATCTTCTATCTTATGCAAGGATTTCTATTAAGTCTTGCCCGTCTATGTGATCCTCTGCGGCCTTTTATACTTTGTATCTCAGAGTTACCCATTCTTCTTTTACTGTATTACTTTCCTGACAAGACTTGTAAGTCAAATTTTCCTCATTCTGCTGCTTTTATTGTGGAGATTTTGTACATAGCTCTAGAATAATCTGTTGTGTGGATACTGGGAAGATTAATTAATTGCAATTTTTTAATGATGTCGAACATTATTTCCTGGGTGAAGTAGATAAACTTACCCCCTTGTAACTTATAAATGTGTATCCATTGACTGGCGTGGTGCCCGTTCTTTTGGACATGTCGGAAAAAACAGGCACCACATGAATGTGGATAAAACGTTCGGCCTCGTATGGCAGTCCAGAATGGCGAGCTTAAGAAAGCACGGACGATGTGGGCGCTAGAGACGTAGTATGTGACTTGTAGGAATTTTGAGACGAATGGGAGTTGGAGGCAGGTAGCCAAGTTGTTAAGGCTTCCACTTGCCTGAAGCGGGAGACCCAGGTTCAATTAATGGTGCACATTTCCACTTGTCACTATTGACATTAAGCAATTTGAATGTCCAAGTGCAATCAAAGTCTTCTTTCCTTCCTCAACCTTCTTCTTTTCCTTAATAAAAAATGTACAAATGCAATGCGACTGCAAACCAGATGTTCTCTCTGTTCCTTCTGACATGTCTGACAGAACAGACAATACAGCAATCTACCGTATGTATTGGATGACGATTCTTGAACTATATGAAATAAAATCACTATAACTTCTGAATAGTTTGCATTATGACTTTCAAACAGTATGGGTGTCTGCAGGACATAGTGGAAATTAGTATGTTGTTTAGCGACTAAGCCAGCTTTCATTTGGAATGGTAAACAATGAGCAAAATTGACTCATTTGGGGAGGGAGAATGGGCATTTTGCGATCGGGAAGTCTCATCACCCTCAGTGGGTGACTGTGTGGTGTACAATTTTAAGTCATTGAATAATCCGTATGATATTCCTTGATGGCACAGTGTCTACCAAAAGTATGTGAAGGTGTTGGAAGATGATTTCAGCCCCATTGTCCAAAGTGGTCCTATTTCGACAAGGTTTGGTTCATGCAAGATGGAGCTTGACTCCATCTGAGCAGTCACTTGTTTCATGTCATGGAGGAGAATTTTTGGAGACTGCATTCTTAACATTGTGGTGTGGACCTCGACTGGTCGCCATATTCTCTGGATCTAAATACATTGAACTCCTTTTTGTGGGGCTATTTCAAATATAGCGTCTATAGCAATAACTTCAGACTCATTACTGAGCCGAAAATAGGAGCTCATCGCAGGGCCGGATCTAGGAGATTTGCCAAGGCAGGCAAGCTTAAATTTGCCGCCTCTTCTTTCACCCCCCCCCCCCTTGTAAGAATAGACTTTTTGACGCTAATTTGACTGAATCAAGGTCAAAGGAATACAGAGCAATTTTAATACATACAAAAATATTACAAGATTACTCATCGTACAAAAATCAATTCAAAAATTCGCTTTTCGAGCTTTTTTTGCTGCAAAACTCTTTTGATAACATCATAGTTTAGAGAAGCAGCTCGTTTGTGCTCTATGGATATTATACTCAGGTTTGTTAAGCAGTCATGCTCCTCCAGTGTATTTAATTAGTTTCAGCTTGCTGAAACTTCTTTCTCCAGGCGAAACAGAAACTAGAATGGTAAGATATATTTTAATGCTGTAGTAAGGTTGGGATACCCCTCTACCAATTTATTTTTATAAATTAAATTTAATGTTGACGATGCAGTGAAATCTTGCAAGGCTCTGTCTACTACCAGTGCATGTTGTCTGAAGCTTTCAACTTCAAGTTCTTCCTCGCTAAGATATTCTGCCAGTTCCACTGCTTTGACCTTCAAGTCCTCCACTTCCATTTCTCGAATTTGCACACCACACAGAAAACTAATTTTTGCACCAATTTTCTCAAGTGCGGTAAACCTGGTACTAAGCTCTGTCAATTATTTCTTATTTTTTCTGTGAAAGTTGGATACTTCATCCTCACAAAGCTCATCGGCCATTTTTTTCTTTCTTCGAATCCTTTTTTCGGATAATACCATTGACACCTCATTATCTTCTGCTAGCACCTTGGCCTCAGAAATAACTTCAGAGGTACAAGAAGCCCGGGAAATTTTGAGAAAGGGCGGCCGCGGTGGCCGAGGTGACTGAGGCGCTCCAGTCACGGTCAGCACGGCCACTACGGTCGGGGGTTCAAATCCCGCCTTGGGCATGGATATTTGTGCCGTCCTTAGTATTAGTTAGTTCATAAGTAGTCTGTAAGTTTAGGGACTGATGACCCCGTAGTTAAGTCCCATAAGCTTTACAAACATTATTTTGAGAAAGCCCAAAAGTCTTTGAATGTTTCAAACAGCTTTATCAATTGTAAAGTATTAACTTCGCAGAAACTGATTAACATGAGCAATTTATTTTAATACTGCATACAAGAAACAAGTTAAAGCAATGAATTTGAGTTTTCACATATTTTTTAAAATAGATCTTGTCTCTGATTTTGTTTCTGTTGTTGACAATTTATAAGTTAATTTATCAGTTAATTTTATTAAATTATACCAGAAATATACATTCTGTAAAAAAAAAAAAAAAAAAAAAAAAAAAAAAAAAAAAAAAAAAAAAAAAAAAAAGGAGACGGTCAAAATTTGCCGCCCTCTAAATTCTGCCGCCCGGGGCAACTGCCCCCTTTGCCCCCTCTTGATCCGGCTCTGCTCATTGATAGCATCAATGTTCTTACTCTTTAGCGGGACAAGCAGAATTTCACTATTCGTCTGCAATGCAACACCACCGCCACAGAAGGTAAGGATATTAAATATGTCATAACCTACATCCGAATATCTGTAGCGACGTTTACATGTTTAATAAAGTTAGTGCACACTGTAGTTTGTAACTAATTTATGTTCTGTTTCATATACTTCAATAATTATCACCCTGTATATGTATTTGTGTGAAATTGAGAAGGATGGGAGGCGAGTGTGGCTGTTCATATGATTTGCTGTCGCGGTAGTTCAGAGAGCAAAATATTCATTGATCAACAGCAAACATACAAGATCCATAACTGCAATGATGTGAACTATTGGAAGAAAAAAATGATAAGTGGGTGAGGCGACCGCAAACTCGAAGCGGAAACCTGTAAACGAATCCCAGTCCAGCTCACATTTTCACTTGTCACAATTGAGTAGATTCAACACCCTACTGCAATACACATTCTTCAACATACTTGCATTTGCCCTCTACCCACTCCTACTTAGCCAATCTGCATTTCCTGTTAAGATCCTTTTTTTAGTCATCTGTACTCCCTTTAAAGAAACGTGTCAATCTCCTCACATGAACTTTACACACATTTTGATGTAATTCTTCGAGTATTATATGAGCTGCCTTGGTTAATATTGCCTTACATCACAACTTAATTGACAAATAGCGTGTCGTAGACTACCTATACAATTTCGATTTACATAACATTTCATGTTTAATTCAAAAAATAGTTGCGTGGCATCCTATTGTTTCCCGTGGTCGTCGACTGGATATAAAAGTTGACATATCCAATTATTCATACGATACATGAACGGCTGGTGGGTTAAATATTGCAAAATGGTGTTGATTTCTTCTTGCGTCCCTGTAAATTAAGTAACCATTGTTAGTAGACACAAATATATTACGTTATACAAACAAGAAAATATTCATCACTATACCTATCGTTTACATACGATGTGTGTATGTTTTGCGCTAAGGCAGGCGACAGCTAAAATTTGCTGAGTACTCTTGGCTCATTAAAATGTATATTTCAGATGAGCGACCAGGCGTTTTGTTCATGCAAGTAAGAAATGACTCGGACTTGACTGAAGCAGAAGTATTCCTAATATTCATGTAGCTATTTTCTCTAATATTCGCCATAACATTGTTTCCTGTATTCATCATTCTTTAGCGAAACTTAATTTTAATAATTCAGTGGATCCTCTATTTCATATAAGTTCTACGATTTATATTTTAGTTACATTTTACGTCTTCATTGCAGTTTATGCTATATATGAACTTTGTACAATTTGCCAAGTTCTATGTCCTTGCGCTTCACTTTTAAGCCACTTGTATTTACGGAACACGAGAAACAAAATAATAAATATTAGGACTAAACAAAAAAGGTAGCGTAGATCGAACGATGGTTAGGGCGGCGGTGGAATGGAACTTGTACAAATGTACAAAAATTAGGAAACTTCGCTTTGACAGCGATGTATGCAGTACCAGTACTCGTGCTGAAGAATTTTGCGAAAGCATTCACTAGAGCTTTTAAAACCCAGAATCGCTTGGAAAATTAAAATTTACATAGGACTTTCAACGAATATAAATTAGGTACTTATTTTTGGAAAGATGAAACTAAACTATTCAAACATTAACACATTCGCTCCTTTCTTCAGGGTCATGCTTTATCATTATTACGTGCACCTCGTTAATTCGTGCTTTTTATTGCGTAACAAATAGAAACCTTATTCGCAACATAACATGAAATGATTTTGTCATTCATTAATATAGTGCAAGATATCTACATTGGCAGAAAGATAAGTCACAAAGCGTTTGTGTTAATACCTCGATACCAGCTTCGTGTGCTACAGAAACCTAATAATATATTTTGCAGAACGTGAGTACTATATAATAAATGAATTTGTACGTTTACGTTTACTTTGCACTGAATGACAATCGTAGTTTTCAGTAGGACGTAAAAGCTGGCTGCTTATGTTTAGGTACTTGCAGAATTTTGGATAATCTAAAATTTATTTTGAAATAAGCCGTTAGTTACTAATGGTTTTATTCATTTATTAATTTGCAATCTTCGTGAACGGATGAACGGACACCTCAGTTCGAGGTTAAGTGAGAAAATAAAGCCATATTGCATTTTACCGCTTTTTTTTCTGAGGCCAAGAAATTGTTTGCAAATTTATTTACGAATCCCTTCTTCTAGTACTACAAGAACTGCACCCGCGAAGCATTAGATTTGTTTGTTATATATTTGTAATGCAGGCCAAAATTTCTGCCTCAGAAATTATTCAGAATTAATACATGCCACTAGCAAAAGAAATCAGAGTGACAACAAACATTCAAAGTTGATTATGAGACGACAGAATAAAGCACTCCTATTGTACCACCTTCTTTGTACTTTATATTTTTAAACGGAGCAATTTTACACATTTGCTTGTCCAAGATGCCCATAAATATGAACCAACAATAGTACCAGATTAAAATGCAAAAAATGATTGTTGTGAAATGCATTATACAAGTCTCATTGGTAAAATTATGAACAACCCAAATAAACTTCTTTCGTTGCAATTTTTTTTAGATGAATTATCCAATTTTGGTCCCTGAGTCCATTATAACAACCAACATGTGATATAATCCCCACTAAAAAGTTTAATTTATCTGTGGTAGAAATGTACTTATTTGTAATGGATATACACAGTGACGTATTCTTCCATAAAACCTCATTGATAAATATGATAAAACTGTTCTAAATTTTCTAATATCTATTTGTGTGTGTGTAAGTTTAATTCATAATTTAAAAAAAAAAAAAAAAAAAAAAAAAAAAAAATAGGAATCATGCTGGGCTGAGAACTGTTGTATGTTTGCAGTCTTCACTGTCTTCATGTATTATCAACTACAGGTGGCGATGTAGCTCTTTACTAATAATTACAGAAACTTTCTCATTTATGATGATAGTAGGTAGTCTTTATTCCATACCCAAGTTCCCTTTAATATGGCCGTTTTATTAAAGTTGCTTTATATCCTCGTGACTAGAAACGGTCTGAGAAGTTCTCACTATGGAGAGTGAATTGCAGAATGATCTGCATCGTATTGACGCATTAGCCTCAACATAAACAAGTGTTAAGTTCTGTGATTACATAGAAAGATCCTTTGTTGCATAACTATGCTATAGCAGGACAAACACTGGAAGCAGTTACCTCCATAAAATATCTGGGAGTAGACATAAGGGGTGATTTGAAATGGAACTAGCATATAATCTGAATCATGGGTAATGCAGATGCCAGACTGAGATTCATTTGTCCCATGAACCATACGTAACTGGAATAGTAGGAAATGACAGTGGTCAGGGATGGATCTAGGGCGGGGGAGGGGGGGCAGTGAAAGAGTTCTCATCATCAGCTGATCTCTGGCTCAGAGGAAAGACTCTGCTACCGACACCTAATCAACCAAAAGTGTCACAGTTTTGAAGACTCAGTGCAGTGGTAGTATTCTACCTTCACATTCTAAAAACGAAAAAGGCTGGGGTGGGGGGGGGGCAAATGACCTTTGCCCCCCCCCCCCCCCCTGCAATTGCAATTGGGTCCGCATATGACAATGGTACACATAGCACCCTACACGACACACAATTTAAGGTGGCTTGCAGAATGTGGATGTAGATGTAAATGTACTCACATTGCAGAGTACAGTACCGGTAACATATTGGAAGTATTTCATTGCTACTGAACAGTTATTCTCTAATGGAAAAAAAGTTCCGTGAATAATTTTTGTTCTCAAAACTGTCAAATAAACAAAGTAGTAATGTTAATTACTGATTTCCCACAGCAATTTGTTAACATTGTCATATGATACTGTTTGAAACTTAGTACATTAACGAGGTCGGCTTATATGTAAGTAGTATTACCACAGTTTCATAGTGACGTTTAACAGTCATTACACAAGTATGGTACAGAATCTTATAAAAACCCAAATCATAGTCTGTCTCTAAATCCTAAGACTATATGTTCTTGTATCCTACAACACTACAAGAAGTAGAAAATGCAATCAGCAAATTATAAAGCAAATTGTCCTTTGGCACTGACGGCATTCCAGATAAAGTAATTAAACACAAGAAACATGTTGCTTCTCTACTTTTAGATATAATTAATATTTCTTTCTGTAGTGGCTCTTTCCATAGCTATCAATTGTGAAACCATTATACAAAAATAGTGATCCTTATGATGTAAAATACTACAGACCTCTATCAATGTTATCTTGATTCTCTAAAATTATAGAAAGAATAATGTAAGACACTCTGCTTTCCGAAATCAGTATGAAAGACTTGCCAATGAACAAAATGGTTTTAGAAAAAATAGATCAACCTAAACTGCTATGCATAATTTCCTGAAACTTGTAAAATTCAACTGATATTAATGAAATAAACTGTGGATTGTTTTGAGATTTATCAAAGGCATTTGATATTATTGATCATACAATATTGCTTGACAAACTCTATTGCTATGGAGTCCATGGTACTGGTCATATGTGGCTCAGATCATACTTAGGCCTAACTGATAGATGCCAAAAACTAGAAATAGTACATGAACATACATCTTACATTTCTGGGTATGAAAAAGTTATTTATGGTATACTTATACTTATGGGTTTCCTTATTGTTTCTGATGACACTAGCCTCTTTATTAAGGCTCAGAATGCGACTGACTTACACAAAAAAATAGAAACAACAACGGAAGAAGCAGGCAAATGGTTTAGAGAAAATATTCTATTTGTCAATGAGAAAATACATAGTGGATGACTTTCAGGTATGTATTGAATAAAGAAGAACATAATATTATTGTAAAGTTAGGTGACCAGAAATAAAAAAACTTCAAATACAAAACTTTTAGGAATATGATTGGATTAGTTTTTAAAATGGGTTGAACATGTTGAATGGCTAAACTTAAAGTTTGAGTAAATGCTGTTATGTGTTTAGAATGCTCAAAACTGCAGCAGTGAAGATACAGTAATTAGTGCCTATTATGCTTTTATGCATAGTAACTACAATATGGTGTCATATTTTCCAAAGACAGTTTACTATTCAGAAATGAACAATAAGAATTATAAAAGGGGCAGCACCTAGGTATTCCCATAGGGAAATATTCTGGAAATTGTAAGTTACAACTCTTCCTTTCCTTCGATATAAATTTATGAAAGTATATGCTTCTTGAAATGCCGACCTTAGTTCTTTTCTTTAAATAGTAATTTTCATCAATATGAAACTAAAAGCAGATATGAGTTTCACAGTCGTAGACTATCATCCCAAAATTCGATTTAGTGTCCTTCCATTAGAAATTAAAACAAAACCAAAACTGCACAGTATTGAAAATGAGATTAAAAATTCTTCTTAATGAAAGCTTTTACAGTGTTGAGAAATACTTGAACTTTAGGGATTTTAGAACATCTATAAATTAATGGTACCCATACCCTGGGTTCGTTCAAAGAGCTGCAGGGCTGCAGCTGCGCATGTGCAGTACGGAAATTCGTGTTCAAAGGGCAACCCTGCAGCTTGCTGCAGCCTACCGGCTGTTCAAGGAAGCTCCCGGCTGCAGTGTCCTGCAGCTTCTTGGCTGCATGAGCTGCAGGGAAAATTTCCTCCTGCAGCCTGACTGACGTCATCAGTACCGCACATGCGTGGTAGTGCCTGCTTTGCTGCTGCAGGAAGTTGCAGGAAGATGCAGCCCTGCAGCTCTTTGAACAAACCTCCTGTTTGCACTGTAACTAATTAATATAAATTCAAAATCAGCTTACCGTATATATTTGGTTTCCATTTGTGTCAATGAAACGTTTATAACCTAAGACTGTACAATTGTTATTCTTTTTACTCTGTTATATGTACACCAACAACTATTACATAAGTTAACTTATTAAATATTGTATCAAATTATGACATGTCCTACATCATGTGTGCGATAAAATGGATATTAAATAAATCAAATCAAAGCCATTGAGGAGTTTGGAAAGAACGAGGTACATTATAGTTTTAAGTCCATTCATGAAATGTGCTTGGAAAGCTGTGTGTGAAAGTTAGGCTAAGGATTCAGTTTTGATTTACAGTGAGACAAATTTAACTTCTCACATGGAATAATACAGTGGAATAATAAGTGACAATATGCTATTCATATTCAGTCTGAAAACAAATGATCACCTAGAGTCCATAGATGAAACCAATTAGTTTCTGTACAAATATAGTTGAATTTGGCAGTCATGGTTATCTGCTACATGTTCTAGTATATATTGTCTCATCAGTTACTATATTAACTAGCAATTTGTTCATAAGTTTCATTTCTAAGCAACATTCTAATCCTACTGTTGATTTTCTCATACTGTGAAAAAATATATTTTTTAAAATAATTTGGTGTTCATGATATGTTTTATTACTTGTCTTAGTTGGCTCATAGTAGGACAAGAATGATATTACTTCAGTCAAATCAAAGATCACAGTAGTATTTTTTTAAAATGACAGTTGTTTTAAGCATGTCATGGTGACATTTTATGTTCTAATGGGATAAAGTCTTTGAAGTTCCCAACATGTCACTTGATATAACGTATGTCCAAATTGTAGGTCACATATAGAGTGAATTGAAACATACATATAGGTGTAATAAAATTCACCATTGTACAATTCTTGTGAACAAAACTCATGGATGTGCATTGAATGTTTACAAGATTCAATACCATACAGTGGTGAATTAAACTATATATTTTTAAATTCATTATTGTGAACAGACACATGGATGTGCATTGACTGTTCATGAGAATCACATAATGGTGAATTTTACTATACATATTTTAATTCCTAATATTTGTGACTTACCATTTGTACATATATCAAATGATATATTGAACACTTCAAAGAGTGTACATCTGTAATATCCCATCAGACCAGAAGATGATACCATGCAATTAGGACTGAAACTTCTGTGAGGTTTAAGTTTTTGGCAGAAAGATTAACAACAGTGTTCTGGGGTTGTTTAGGCTTTGAGTATTGTGGATCACTGGTGGGAGTTTTTGGGGGATGTAGCAACTGGAAAAGGTTTGCAAGGCAAGGTATAGGTGCTATGAGGGGTTCACAGGGAGGAATGCTTGGTGCAGGATAGGGGTTGGCTAGTGGTGCACCAGGGTGGCAGTAGGATGTCAGCAGATTGGAGGTTGTGTGTGAAATACTTCTCCAGCTGCTTGAGTGCATTACCACTCTAGACTGGAACAGTTAAATAACATCATTTGTCAGGGCTTTGATTATCTTTCATCTTGCCCTGAAACTAGAGGCATCCTACCCAAGATCCTTTCGATTCTTCCTGAAGTGGTGTTCTCTCACCCACCCAGCCTCCACAACATCCTAGTCGATCCTTATGCCACTCCCATTCCAACTCCTTAACACAAGGATCATATCCCTGTGTAAAAGCCAAATGTAAAACCTGCCCAATCCACCCACCCAGCACTTCTTATTCCTGTCCTGTCACAGGCTTATCCTACCCAGTCTGAGGTTGGGCCACCTATAAAAACAGCCATGTGAGTTACCAGCTCTGGTGCAATCACTGCACAGCAGTTTACATTGGCATGATGTCAAACTGGCTGTCCTTCAGGATGAATGGCCACTATCAAACTGCGGTAAAAAGAAGATGGACTACCCTGTGACACAGGATGCGGCTGAACACAACACTCTTGATTTCAGTGGCTGCTGACTACCCAAGCCATCTGGATCCTCCCCTCCACCACTAGCTCTTCTGTACTGTGCAGATGATAGTTGTCCGTTCATCACATTCTATGGTCCCGCAACCACCCCGTCCTCAGTCTAAGCTAACATGCCATCCCTACACACTATGCCTAACATTCCCTTCCCTCTTCTCCACTCATTAACCTACATCCCTCTAGTTCATGTCTTTTTTCCAATTGTGTATCATCCTGTACAATATTCTTACTTTCTTTTTTATTTTTATACATTTTTAAAAATTTTTTCTTATTATTATTATTGTTTCAAATTCCCCACTTGCTCCCCAACATAACACCCCTACACGTCCCTTTTATCCTCTCCCACTCCTTCCCTTCACTGCATTCAACGATGCATCTTACAGTCTCGCCTGTCAGAGTCTTTACAATCCATCATGCAACATGGGACTTTCCATACCCACCCTTACCTGCCTTCCTTCCTCCTCCACTCCCCTCCTCACTTACTGTCAAGATGCTTGTAGCGATGGAGTGACTGGAGATGGTGGTAGTGTGTCTACATGGTTATGTCGAAGAACTGGATTTAATTGATGAAAGAACATATAAATATGCAGTAAATGAAGCATGCAGAATGAAGTACAGATGACTAAAAAGTGAGATCAGGATGATAATTCCTCTGGAAATCCGCCTTGGTTCTCTGGACAGAGCCTCTGCCTCAAGTGGTATCTCTGTCCAACTTCTTTGCTTTCTACAGTATGTCTGCCTAGGCGTGTTTGCGTTTATATGCGTGGGTGTGTGTGTGTATTTGTTTGCCTTCCTTTTTTTCCCCCGAGGTTAGTGTTTCCTCTCCCGGAATTGGAATGGCTCCTTACCCACTCCCGTAAAACCCTCATTATTTCCTTTTCCCTCTCCTTCCCTTCTGCCTGAAGAAGCAACTAGATTGCGAAAGCCTTGCGTTTGTGTGTGTGTGTGTGTGTGTGTGTGTGTGTGTGTGTGTGTGTATTATCTATGTTACTATCACTACCTGTGCTCCTTCGCCTGGTAAGTAATCTTCATCTATATAATATTATAGAAGGAGACTTTCCTGGTGGGAAAAATATGTATAAAAATAAAGGTTATTTGACTTACCCAAAACACAGGCTCGCCGATAGAAACAAAAATCACAAATAAAAATAAAAACACACAAACATTCAAGCTTTTGCCACCGCTGGCAGCTTCTTCAGGAAACAGAGGAAGGAAGGAGAGGAGAAAGGGAAGGATACAGGTTTTAAGGAAGTGAAAAAGGAGTCATTCCAATCCCAGGAGTGGAAGGACTTACCTTAGGAAAAAAAGGAAGGTAAACAAATACACACACACTCACACATATCCACATGCAAACACACCTAGGCAGACATACTGTTTCCCTTTTTCCTTTTCCCTCTCCTTCCCTTCTGCCTGAAGAAGCAGCTAGGCTGCGAAAACTAGTGTTTCTGTGTGTGTGTGTGTGTGTGTGTGTGTGTGTGTGTGTGTTTTATTTATTTGTGACTATCACTACCTGAGCACCTTCGCCTGGTAAGTAATCTTCATCTATATATTTTTTTCCTGCTAGGAATTTTTCCTCCGGTTGCACAGTGGTAAAGTGCCAGACTACAAATCCAAGGGTCGCGAGTTCGATCCCCGCAAGGTCCTAGGATTTTTATCTGTCACTTTCCACTTCTTTCACCTCTGGCAGTATTGCTCATGTGAAAAATACCGAGTAGCACCGTGGTTCGGAACCCACATTAAACTGTAGATCCCCCTATAACTGGCTGGGTAAGTCAGTTCGAAGGTCGGAGGAAGGCAATGGCATACCACCTCCAAATAGGACCTTGCCCATGCCTATATATAGATATATGAATATTAAGACGAAAAATTCCTAGCAGGAAAAATTAAATATAAAAAATAGACGAAGAATACTCACCAGGCGAAGGAGCACAGGTGTAACAGCATCACAAATAAATAAATGAACACACACACACACACACACACACACACACACACACACACAAGCTTTCGCAATCCAGTTGCTTCTTCATGCAGAAGGGGAGGGAAAAGGAAATGATGAGGGTTTTAAGGAAGGGGATAAGGAGCCATTCCAATCCCGGGAGAGGAAAGACTTACCTTGGGGGAAAAAATGGAGGGTAAACAAATGCACACACATTCACACAGACAGGTGTACTTGTGTCTGTGTGAATGTGTAGGCGTGGGTGCATTTGTTTACCCTCCATTTATTTATTCGTGATGCTGTTACACCTGTGCTCCTTCGTCTGGTGAGTAATCTTTGTCTATTTTATATATATATATATAGAGGAAAAAATCCTAACAGGAAAAATATATGTAAAAAAATAGATGAAGTCTACTTACCAGGCGAAGGAGCACAGGCAGTGATAGTGGCAAATAAACACACACACACACACACACACACACACACACATACACACATACATACAAACGCTAGCTTTTGCAGCCTAGCTGCTTCGTCAGGGAGAAGGGAAGGAGAGGGAAAAGGAAATGATGAGGGTTTGAAGGGAGTGGGTAAGGAGTCATTCCAATCCCGGGACAGGAAAGACTTACCTTCGGCGAAAAAAAGGAGGGTAAACAAATGCACACACACCCACACATTTACACAGACACAAGTGTACTGTCACCCCCCCCCCCCCCTCCTCCCGTTGACATCACCTTCATCGTGTTCTACTTTCCAATCACTCCAATATTTATATGCTTTAATGAGGATAGGGCAAGTGGTTAACTACGGCCTTGAGAAAGGAACCATACTACCATTTGCCATAAATACAATACTGTGGTGTGGGGCAGGAGGGGGCGGGGGAGATTAATACACGTGGAAAGACTACATCGATTTTGATCTAATTTGATGATGGCAAATACCGGCTAGGGGTTAGTAGATGTACTGACAATGAACGTCATCCACTGTCCATGTATACCCTTTAATAGGTAATGTTTACAACCGTAAGGCTCAGTTTGCTATTGATGACTAATGAAAACAGGCCCAGTGTTGTGGAGATACACTTGTGCTGTGTACACCAACTCAGTGAGTGTGAAAGTGGTCAAATTGTGGCCTTCCAAGAGGCAGTATGGTCGCTTTGGAGAATTGCCAAGTTGGAAATGCCGATTCAGTTGTTCAACAATGCTGTTGGAAGTGGTCACGTGGAATTCTCAGATCCGTAAATGAGGTTTTTGACATCCATGAAGCACAGACATCCACCAAATTTTCCTATTATAAGGGCAGTGGTGGCAGATCATATAGCTCCTACAGCACAGATAAATGTGTTTGTGAGCCCAGAAGTGTCAACATGAACTGTTGCCAATCAGTTACTAGCAGTGGGACTATGGGTAGGTATACCTCTAGCCCGTCTTCCAGTCATGCCGCAGCATCAGTGTGCATGAATCAAATGGTGCCATCAGAGAATCACTTGGAAGATGAAATGGTAGGCTGTGGTCTTAGCAATGAAAGCAGATTCTGCCAGCATACAAGTGATACCGCTGCCTGGAGTGCGATAAGCTACAATTCTCATTCATCTTTAGTGTTCGTGGAGAGAATTCTAAGCTGCACTTGGCATTTGTAGAATTTTGTAAGACCCATTATTTTGCTGTTCTTGCAACAGAAAGGTGATGTATTGTTCCAAAAGTATAATGCTCACCCATACACTGTGCATGAAACTCAAAGTACTCTGCAAATTGTGCAACAATTCACCGGGCCAACACAATCTCCAGACTTAGTCTCCAACCAAGCACAGGTAGCATATGATGGGACGACAACTGACATGAGCAACTTGTAAAACTGCAACTCTTGCAGAACTAAGTGAACAGGTGAATCTGGCATGGAATACTGTATCCCAATACAGTATTCATCATATGCATGATGGATTGATTGGCAGAATAGTGCCTTCTTTGCCGCCCATGGAGGCTACATCATGTTTTAAAATGGGCGTTTCAATACGAATCAACACATAGAACCACAGTACCACTTGACCTACTAATCTGTAAATTTAATCATTTTGTGTACTCCATATGCTATGATTCAACAATAAATATCAAGTGAATTTGAAAACTCTAAGAGGGAATGTTAATTTTTAATTCCAGTGTATAATTTAAGGTAGAATTACAAAGAAAACTCCAATACATGAGTCCAAGGAGTCTTAACAGTTGGACTGCCTCATTTGGTTGGATCCAGCCATACATTGTATAAACACAGTTTTTCCATTTGAAGACATGGGGGGGGGGGACTATAAATGGCACTTTTTACCATATTGTGGTGGTTTACATAAAGATTACATATTAGGAGTATTATTTACTCGTTTGTAGTTGGTATTATGTAATAACAACAACAATGAACACCTTTTTTAAACTTATGCACATTTACCTCTTCCATCAGGATGCACCATCCCATACAATGTCAGCTGTTGTCGAATAGTTTGCAGACATCATGGGGTTATACCATGTAGTGCTATGAAGGCTTTATAGCATACACTTTCTTCATGTACTACTTCACCTCTTTTTACCCAAATTTTGTATGTGTATGAATGTGCCTTTTCTTTGGATTAACTTTCCATTCTGGAGCAGTATTTTCATTCGGATCCATTGTAGACACAGAAATAGTAACACTTTTGCACCAACAAAATAGCACGTCTTGTCACTATAACTCATTCAAGAACACAAAAATTAATCCAAGTGGCTCTTGAACCTGTCATTTTAAACAATTGAAGTAATAACAATGGACACAGCAATTAAAATACTTTAAACTGATATCCAGCACTGCTAACGTGCTAACGTGAAATTCAAACTGGTGGAAAACACTCATAGTTATTTTGCAAAACTATCTGACAATCATCATTATTTCCACCTCCTGTGATTCTAAATTTGTGTATAACTGCTGACACTTGTCACTTTTCGAGGAAACAAATACACCAGAAGAAAATATGGACATCTTGTTGTATAATAGAAGCATAAACAAAATTTTGAAAAAAAAAAAGTGACATTCATTAGTCCCCCTCTCCGATGTCTTCATTTATCCCTGAACACATTGAAGATACGTATAGGCAACTACAGAATGACAAACATGCTGCTATACCTCTTACACTAACTCCAGTCCATTTGATAAATTGATTTGAGGTTGATATACGAGGCGCGTCCAGAAAATAAGTTCCGTTTCAAGTTATCTCCGCTGCAGCACTGTGACTGCAGTTCCACACGTGAGCTGTAGACGATGTGTATCAAGGAGAAGAACGTGCACCATTTGGAGATTGCTGTCAGTTACGTATGCTTTGTTGTGCTTGTTTGAAATGTCGGCGTTGATTGAAAATCCTGCTGCCTGTGAAATCAGGTCGGTGATTCGATTTCTGAATGCAAGGAAAGTGAAACCAAGTGAAATTTATCGGCAGATTTGCGATGTTTAAGGACCAAATGCGATGAGTGATTCGATGGCGAGAAGATGGGTCCGAATAGTTCAATGGCGGGCGTAGTGATGTGCACGATGAAGAACGAAGTGGGCGTCCACCTTTGCTTACAGAAGAACTGGCTCACGCGATTGATGACAATATCCAGGTCATCTCAAGTCTTTCCTTGGCGGTCATCACTTCACCAATGACGATGACCTGAAAGAAACTGTTTCCAACTGGTTGAAGACACAGCGGCAGATTTCTATGAAGAAGGTATACAAAACCTGGTGCCACACTATGACATATGCCTGCAAAATTTCAGCAGTTATGTGGAAAAGTAGTTTAAGAGTTGTAGAATTTTGTGCAATAAAAATTTCTTCTGTATATGTGTACAATTTCATTTTATTACCAAACAGAATTACTTTCTGGACGCGGCTCGTATAAGCCTCTATTTTTTTATGCATGTCTTGATGTTCTCCCCTGAGTCTGTCTTAAAAATTAGGTATTGTGAGAGATGTTTTGGTAACTAGTTCTTTTTCAATGATTTTGTATCGACACAGTGCAGTAGCACTGCAAGAAAAAAAAGTTTGAAAAGGCCATGTGCAGAATTGTAGGTTTTTTTTGGTTGGTGGGAATCAGGGGGTGTGGCTTCTTGGGTTGTTATTATTTGAGCCAGGCAACTGAGATAGACCAACTATCATTTTGAAAGCCTTTAGAACATCTGTATTATTGTAGCTATGTTAAAGTATATAAGCAAAGTATGAATGATGAACCAGAGCTGTTACTGAAGAAAATTGTGTGCATGGATTAATTCCATTTTCAAAACAACTCAGTTGGGCAGACATTAATCTTCAGCTAATGGCACCATTTTTATATTGTAGTGTAACAGCTTACACTGCATGTTTCTTGCTAGAGGCTCAAGAAATTCGAGTATAATAATGAAATAAAATCATATTTTATTTATGAAAGGATAGGAGAATGAATTCTGGCTTCAGTTTTTCTCTGTACAGGTTTTGTGCAGCAGAAAAGTATAAATGAAGAATGGGATACTGTGCCATTAATGTGATTACTCCATGTTGAAATGTTCTATGTTTCATATGTTTATGTATATTCTATGGAAAATGACATTGTTATTAATTACCTCCAGTATTGATTGGTTGAAAGAACTTTTTCTTCTGTAAGTTGAATTCCAATAAGCATGTAATTTAGTGATGTAATAAAAGGTTATTTGTGTTACCTTAAAGTCACTGTTTACTTGAGTTCAAACGTATCCGACTAAAAGGTAATTGCAAATGATATTTATTATCATGATTGGAAAATGATAGTATCATCAAGAGAAAGTCATCAGAAGCAGTGTTATATTAGAAGGCACGGACTAGTCGGTCCTCCTACAGAGAACAACAGTAATTTATTTGAACAATTTTTATCAAGAGACAGTACCATCAAGAAATGGTAAATGAGCTTGTTTTCAACACACATGGTTGGCATTGGACTTAAACGGTAACAGCCATCGGAACAACTCAATATGTACCCAATAACTTCTTTTTTCTGAGACTCTTTGAAGTGTATCAATTCTACAATATATACTCATAAGAATCTGTTCAAATTTTGCATGATTATAGATAAATGGGTAAAATCAAAATTATTTTTTTATCTCATGGTATATTGTTTTATAGACTAGCTAAATTTTGCACTACTTGATGAGACTTTTTGGATGTCCGAACAATGATGAACTTAAAGTTTATAGCATTTTCTCAGTTATCTTTTTGTTGTTAATGTGTTACTTTTAGTAAGATGTGCAGCAAGTACAGCGAAATAATCATAAAGAAATTTTAAAGACCTCATAATTCACAATCCCTGCCAACTACTGAAGTAACTTCCTGAGTGTTGTAAGGCTAGCACTAAGAGTGTTACAGGCACTTTCAACATGAGTTACAAGCAACAGTTCAGTGATTATTACACACAGGGAAAAAGCACACAAGTAAGGAGAAGTGAAGCTGTGAGCACTCTTAAATAGAGCTCATGCAGTGAGCCCGATTGGTGAACGGCACTATCCTTAATTGGTTACAGAGCTTGTCAGTGTGGGTACAGTTTCCCCATTTGGGCAAGTGCAGTCTTTTCAATTATGTGTGTTACAATATCCTTCTCCTCTTGGCAGAGAGTGTAAACTTGGGAGATGCCCATGTCATCATCTTCTGAATCTCCAGGGCATTGGCTGTTACAGTGCGTAAGAGCAGAAATGCTTCAGGCGTGGGCTGGCCTGACTCTCACCCTCCCTTGGCAGACCATATGGTTGCACAGGAGAGGTTTGAGTTGCCTCCATCTCAGAGTTTGGTACAGGTGCTGCTGATGGCAATTGCGGGACTGATGCATCGGTGGAGAAGGCAGCTGTGGAAATGGTGATGGCGTTAGATGAAGAGGAGAGTATGTGGGACTTCCGTGCAGGTTGCTGCCCCTCGGTCGGACATCAGCGGGGGCTGTACCGGTATGTCAAATGATGGTGAGAAGTCTATGGTTGGTGGGTGAGTGGCAGCAGAGGTACAACAGGCACCACTTGGTCTGCCATGCAACAGTAAAGTTAATCATGATGTCTGGAACACAAGATACCCTCTGTGTGGATACCAAAGAGAGGGCATCCATGGCAGTGGGTGATCATTGCCTGGAACTACTTATTTATGGCAGTGTCCAGATCTGTGTGTCGAGACAGGCAGTCCTTAGTGTAAACAGGGTACTGGTGGTCCTGCATGAAACCTAACGAGAGGGTCTGAGGCTGGTGCCTGTGGAGGAGTTTCTCTGGGCTTCTCTCACCAGATGATAAGAAATGGCACGGTGATAAGATATGATCAATGGCAATGTTGGAAGAAGACTGAGAAACATATTTTATCGTCTGAGTTTTTAATGTTTGACTGAACCTTTCCCATATTTCCTGTTTGATTGTGGGTGAAATGAAAATACCAAAATATGTTGAATGCTGTGAAGGGTCAAAAATGAATGAAATTTGTGTGAAGAAAATTGTGGACCATTGTCCGAGACCAGTGTTCTTGTGAAAACTTCAATAGAGAATATCTTTGACAAAGCTGCAACTGTGGCCAATGTGGATGTCAACATACAATGAACAGCATATGGAAAATGAAATGTGTTCACCACCAATAACCAATCAGCATCTCAGAACAGGTCAGTGAAATCTACATGAATAAGGTCCCATGCCTGTGATGCTATTGGCAAGGAGCAGCATGATATATGGTGCACTGGGAACAAGCAGCAATGAGAAGCATAAGGGTACATTGATGCTGCATCCTCACAGCTTGCACCTTGCTATGTGCTGCTGGCACATGGAATCTCACAGCTCTCCTGCAATTCTGGATATTTATGCTGACCCTCGCTGCTTGTAATGAGTGGTAGTTAAGCCTGCAGCTCTCCCTATCAATTGCAGTGGTGTGAAGCATAAAAGTCTTCCCTGCATCATCTGGTGACAGTGAAACTATTAAGTTGCTGCAAAGGTCCAGGGAGGAAAAGAGAAAAAGAAAGAGCACGTCCAAAGTATGAAAACTTTCACCAGGTGTACCAAAGAAATAAAAAAAATATTCAGAGCACTTCTTCAGGAAAATTCGAATGTCACATCAGACTTTTCATTATTATTAAATATTATTGGAGCAGAAATGGCTAAACGGATGGAAATTTGGACCAGCAAGTATGCGTATCATCAGAATCAACACTGTACTTGCTGATTTGTTCAGTCTTATCACTGGATTCCACCGAATTCAAGTTTCCACTGTTGTTTGTTGAACGTTATGTCTTAGCAACAACACAGAGTTCAAATACGACCACTGTACTGTACCTGTGTGAGCAGGATCACCTGACATGTATTTAGGATGCTTGTTTCAGATACTGTATGAACTGCTGTCGGTCATTTCTTTCTTAACATCACATATTCCTGAGAGCAGCAGAAAAATAATTTGGTAAAAATTTGATAGAAAAACCAGTTCTATCACCCCAGGCCTTTATAGCCAAGGGTGTGATAAGCTACAATTCTCATTCACCTTTAGTGTTTGTGGAGGGAATTGTGAGCTGCGCATGGCATGGCATTTGTAGAATTTTGTAAGACCCATTTTTTGCCTTTCTTGCAACAGAGATATGATGTATTGTTCCAACAGTTGTCAAACATGGCATGGCTAGAGTGACCTTGAAGCAGCCAGTGATAGCTCAAGATTCATGACATATGGTGATCTTCATGATGCGAAACACCAAACCGGTTTGATATCATCACCTGCCAAGTATTGTAGTGAACAGTGAATTGGGCTGCGATGCTGCAGGATAAATGCACCCGTAAAAGGTGGTGGGCTCAACTTGCCATTGCCGTGCTAGTATGGCGAGCAGCAAGGTGGCAACATAAACACGCCATAATGTCATCATACAAACCTGACCAGACCTGTGAGACAAGCCCCAGTGATCCACATGTACAAGAGTAAGAATATCAGCCCGACAGCTGATCAGCAACAGTTTGCTGTTACATGTTGGAGCAATTAATCGGAAAACCAGCCACAGTTTTATGAACATAAGTGTCAATATGAAAGGAGAGTAGCTCATCCTGCTCAAACTCTGGGTCTGGACTACCGGAATTCAAGACAATGCATATGCATCGGCGTATTGCACTGTAGGCTGAAAATAAACCTCATAATTGAACTTAAAGTCTAGCACTGGATGTGAAGTGCTGCTTTATTGAGCAGTAATGTAGAAGGACTGAAGAAGAATACCAATAGATTATGATCAGTAATAAGATTGAACTTGGTTCTGTATGAAGAATCATAAAAGTTTGAAATGCGTACACAATAGCCACATCTTCTTTCTCAATCTGAGAGTACTGAACACTGTGTCAGGGTCAATGTCTCTGATGGATAAGCAATAGGCCCCTCCATCTTGCTTGTATACTTGTGCGCAAGCACAGCACCCAACACATGTGATGAAGCATCGGTAGCTGTGTGCTGACCCAGTTGAAAGGTGAATGAACAGGGGTACAGACTGTAGTATGTGTTGGAGAGTGAACAAAGTGCAGTCACATACAGGTGACCAGGAAAACTGACTGCCCTTTTGAAGCAGATCGTGGATTGACTAGCTATGCACACAGTGTCTGGGAGGAACTCATGATAGTAGGCAATTTTTCCTAGAGAAGATTGGTGTTCTTTGACCAATTTGGGCTCTGCCAGAGAAAGAACCCAGAAACATTCTCAAATGTTTGTTAGTGGGAGCACCTGAGACTCTGATATCATTCAAGCAATTAGCACACCTTGGAACTGATGCTGTATGTTGCTTTAGAAAACAATGAAAAATAGGTGGAGCACTTGCTACCCAAAAGACATTTTCACGACTAGCAGGTGCTGAGAAGCTTCGTACAGAGGAAGTTGAAGGTAGGCTTCAGACGAATGAATTTTGGAAAAACACTGACCTGCTAATTAGCAAAGACCTCATCTGGGTAGGCTTAAAGGATACATATCAATGGTAGATTCAATGTTAACCAGTAAACCAAAAATTTAACTCTCCGTAACTCACAATCTAAAAATTATATGCGGATGCCCAATGACCTGACAGGTCTTCGTGGCAATAATAAGTAAACACAAGCTGAGTAAACACTGAACATGGAAAGGAAAGCCATTCCATCACATGCAGAGCTGTTTTTTTCTTTTTACAGTGACCAGGATGGTGGACCACTCACTTGAAGAAATAGGACAAACGACCCTTGACTCCAAGAGATGATCCGCTTTCACTAGCTTATGGAGTGCCACATAACCTGGTGGACCTTAAGAAAATCTGGGGCAGACTGTTGGTTTCATAGTAATGTGTTTGTGGAAATTATTGGCACAACCCAAGCTTTTAATCTTGAAGAGTGTTTTTGAAGGTGACGTGTAATCTCCACAGCTTATAGATAAGAACTGCGAATGAAGTGGCCTTCCTGGCATATTTTGAAAGATTTTTATCAAAAGTGGTATGGATTCACAGCAAACACAAAGTAAATGTCATTTTTGCCTCTCATGAAAGGCAGTAACACTCTTGGGTTTCATTAAAAATGATTTATTGCTTTGGGAGTCTGGAGTTTACAGGGGATGAGTGTGGCCTTTCATACATGAGTTAGGTGACATGTACGGTTCATGAAAGATGCATGGAATACTGCAGGTACAATGAGCTTGTACAATTTAATAAATCGACAGTGTCAGAGCACTGTATTTATACTGGTCACTCTTATGATGATCAAAAACGGAATTTTAGGCTTAATTTCAGTTTTAGTGACTCAGTGGTGAAAGAAGCGATTAAAATTTGCTTGGCCATGAATTTAATTAATAGATATAGTGGATTCACCTAGGATAAGACATATAATGTGCCACTTTCTTTAATAAACTTACATATATGTCGTCACATTTCAGCTCACAGTAACACAGCAATATTTATGCATGAATCAAATTTGGGCAGTTTCATGAGAAAGTGGACATACACCTCAAAAATGAAAATAAATCTTATGACAAATCCAATTACCAGTTCTATTACCTAAAACATTATTTTTTTTTAATTTGAGGCTCCTTTTTATGTTAAGAAGTAGTGGAACTAAGCAAATAGCTTTATAACTGTCTAAAATATCAGTTTGTAAATATCCTTGAGAACCAATTTTTTTAAAGCAATGCAAAAAAGCACTGTAAAGGCATATAGTCATAAAATACCTCTGTAAAACTATACAAATAACTTAAGCCAGTACATTTCGATAGCTTATATTGAATTTATTTCATTACTATGATTCTCAGCATGAAATTGCTATGTCCTGTCATTCCATTACCAGAAAAAGCCTGAAATTTCGTTATCAGTACCAATGGAATTTTATAGAAGGTAGAAAATATGCACACAAATATAAACTTGAGGAATAAATAGAAACCCCACTATAAAAAAATGTATTATTAATTTTAACAATTTAATTTTTAATGGTAACGGAATGACATAAATGGTGTAACGGAATGACATAAATTTTATAATGGAATGCCTGACATTCCTTAAGATGATGTTTATACTACAGCTGTAAGCAGTTGTATGTTGGCTATGCTGCAATTGTTGGCAGTTGTATATTGGCTGTATTGTTGGTAATAATTGGAGGACCTGCTCGGTTAGCCGTGTGACACTGGGAGGTGTACTGGCCCTGGTTCGAATCAGCCCGGCATATTAACAAAGGGGGTCAGAGTACTGGCCAGCCGGGATGTGGTTTTTAGGCGATTTTTCACATCCTCCTAGGTGAATACCTGACTGGTACCCAAGTCCCACCTCAGTTACATGATTCACAAACATTTTCATAACACTTTACACTTTCACACCTATAACACTATACACAGACATTTGGGGTAAACATTTCCTCCCAGGGGTGGGGGAAGCATGGGGTGGAGCCAGGAAAGGCATCTGGCCACCCCATAAATATTAACAGATGCCAAATCCGAATTAACAAGGCCAACTCTACATGTGCGGGAAAACGGCCAAAGAGAGAGTTGATAAAAGTTTGAGGGAATGTGTACGCAAAGTTGGAAAGTCCTGTGAAGCAAGAACTTAGTTTTTAGTGAGAAGAAACTTATATTCAGTTTGTCTGAAGAGCAAGTGCTGAAAGGTGAACTAATAATAATCTTCAGTTAAAATGTGCAATGAAATGAGTACATGAAGAATCTAGTTATTTATTTTGAAGAACAGTCTTTATTCTTCCATAACCAAAGCCAAATAAATAGTTTTGCTGGGAAACACTGCTAATGACTAAAGAAAAACATTTTACTAACTTCCCTATTTAGTACAATAGAATGTTGGCTGTTGTTGAAGGTCACTGCCAATTAGGCCTGGTATTTAAAGCATTTTTTCCACATTGCATTGCTAGAAGTTCACTAAAGTGAAAATATTTATTTTTTATTTAAAAGAGAGATTGTATTTTTATAACAATTTTTTTTTTTTGGCGGGGGGGGGGGGGGGGGGCAGGTGATTTATGTTGAAGACAGTTATGACATTTCATTTCTAAGGAAGAGTGACGCAGATGGATATGCGTTTACATTTCCTACACAAGAAATGTCGGGTAGAAAAAAATCAAATTGTACAGAAACTGGCTACACCTAAAATATATCAGAGTTATAAGTACCATTTTCCCCAACCTGTGAGCAATGTAGAATGAAATTACTGTAGTAATTTTCAAGTGAAAGTGTCATTCCGATACTATGAAGTGTCATTCTGTTACCAGATGTTTTTTTACTTTCATTATTTAAATATTTGTTTGATGCAATTTCTGCTATACCATTTTGTTTCCTTATTTATTCCTCTTCACATCATAATTTTTGTAAAATTTTATAGTAAATGGTTGGGCTGAATTACTGTTGTATTATAAATGATAACAATATGCATGTACATATTATGTCATTCCATTACCACATAGTTTTTTTTTCACATAAGTCTAAATATATGAATGGAATATAAACTTTAACAATATTAAAATTATATTTCTTTGTTTATGTTGGAAGTACAATAAAAGAAATTGGCCTTTATAATTATTCTTGGTCTTTTTATTATCCTTTAAGTGCAAAAAAAATCCTGAAAGTCATTCCGTTACTGATCGAACTGCCCATTTGCAACTTTATTATTATTTTATTACTATTTCTGTGTCGTTTACCAGTCATGACTGGACAGACTGCGTCAAGATTATATACATACATACATATACATATATAAAAGAAGAAGAAAAAGAGAAAAAAGGTTTACAATTTGGACATATACAACACAAATATTATCATTTTGTCCAGTCACTTTCATCACTGTTGAAAAATTCACCAATTGAGTACAGTGGGTGCTCTTTCAGGTCCTGTGCAATTTTCTTTTTGAATGGTTCTGGTGGCAGGGATTGCACCTCTTTTGGCAGCGAGTTAAACATTTTCAGTGCAACCATTGGAAAACTGTCTTGTGTTCCAGTCAGACGACAGCTTGGTATTTCAATGCTCCTCTTGTTACGGGTGTCATGGTTATGTATATCTTGCCTCATGCTGAACTCCCCTTGGTTTTCTTTTATGCTCATGAGGCATTAAAACACATACTGGCTGAAGATCGTCATAATACCTAACCGTTTGAATATTGGCTTGCAGTGGTCCAATCTTTTGCTTGATGTAATTATTCTGACAGCCTTTTTTTGTAGCATTAACACATCTTTACAACCTGCAGCATGTCCCCATAGCAGTAGGCCATAATTAATATGGCTATGAAATAGCGCATAATACACTGTTACAAGGTATTGGTCAGTTAATGTACCTTTAAGCCTTCTCAGAAGGAATATTACACGGGAAAGCTTGGAGCATACATACACTGTGTGTTCATTCATTGTAAGTTTGCTGTCAATCATGAAGCCTAGAAGTCTAACAGCTTCCATATTCTTGTGACAGCCAATTTTGCTAAGGCTGCATATAAGATGTTGTGTTTTTCCTTAATTCAGTTTCATTTTATTTTTGATGAACCATTCTTTTGTGTATTCGAAGAGGTCGTCTGTTGCTTGAAGAGCTTGTGCTGCAGTTTTTCCTTTGGCCAAAAGAGTGGTGTCATCAGCAAACTGTAACATGTGGCTGTTACAGTCCATATCATTAACATATATTAGGAACAGGAGAGGACCTATGATGGACCCTTGGGGTACGCCATGTTCCAACTTTTGTTCTTGTGATAAGGCTCCGTGTACTGACACCGCCTGCTTTCGGTTTTCCAGATAAGATTGGAGAGTTGCCAGGACAGCACCTCCAACACCATAACAGTTTAATTTATTGAGGAGTATCTTGTGTGAGATGCAGTCAAATGCCTTGCTCAGGTCACAGAGTGTCAGTGCCACACTTTCTCTATCTTCAAATACCTGTCTTATCTTTCTAGTCAACTCCAGTGCTGCCGTAAATGTCGACTTTCCCTTGCGAAAACCATGCTGTGTGTTCTAGAAGAGCCTATTTTCAAAATAATTTTGCAACTGATGTTTCATTACAGACTCCATAACTTTAGCTAAGACGGGGATTATTGAAATGGGTCTGTAGCTGGACACTTCACATGGATCACCTTTTTTGTAGACTGTTACTGTCCTTGCCAATTTCAGAATTCTGGAAAGACACCAGAGGATAAACATCTGTTAATTACTATGGCTAGTGGTTGGGCAAGCTCAGGAGTTATTTTCTTTAGCACTGCGCAAGACATGCCATAGATATCTGCACTCTCTGAATGCTTATATGATCTCACTATTTTTATATATACTGATTGAAGGCATCGGGACTGCAGGAATTTAAGGCTGAAGTAGGCTTCTTCCTGTGATCATTTACTAGTTCATGAACATGCACATTTGCTGCATGTTAATATCCTTGTCATCTATGTATCTATGGTTGCACATGCAGAAATATGATCCAAGGGTTTATCACTAGAATGGTCTCATAGGATCTTGCATATACCTATTTCCAGAATAGGCAACCCATACATCAGTGAATCTAAACATAATAATGTTGATGTTCATGAAATAAAGGTTCAGTTGCTACTATTATAATACTTACATGTTTTTCCCACATTTTGTTTACTTACTCACTGCAAAATATGAGGTTAATTAAAGCTAACGGAGCAATGTAGACCTTGTATCTCACAGATACAATATGACCACCGATGTTACTGTTAGTGACCCAACCATTATAGTGTTAAAAGGAGGGAATAAGTGCTGAAGTATCAGTCTTTAGACTCACTCTGAATGTGGATGGACAGTACATGGTGAAATATTAGAATTAGTGGAATCTATGCTGCTGCATGTCTGAAGAAGAGCCACACCTATTTAATTAATTATTTACTTGTTCAACATATCATATTCACTATAAATGTTAAAGCTTGGAATGTCATCAGGAGAAACATAATAAAAAGCTGACTACATGTAGGCCACTTAAAGTTGTGTCTACAACAGATGCAGTGGACAGAACTGTCTCTGTAACTCAAGTATTTTGACTCTAGTCCTTTAGTGTCACAGCCTTTGTTGCAAGCCGTCTGTATTCAACCACTGTAACATGTTTTTCAGCTGTTAAATAAAGTGGATTTTGCTGTGCTAAATGGGATATTAGCTCACTTAACCACAGTGGTGACCCTGTTCATGCTGACTGCATTGACCTATTGTTTTTATCCATTTTCACAATTTCACAGTGTACTGGCTCGATATGTATTCAACGGTTCAGTACTCAGTTACCGCTCAGCCTGCCTGTTGCACTTCAAATACTGTGTCATTGTGTTCCACAGTGAATCTAGGCCACCAAGACATTCATCATGCTGGTTCTTGCATCGACAATGCTTCTGCAATGCACGTGTACGTAATCAAGCCACCTCTATGTTTCTATGCCCAGCTTGTCTTCCACCTTACATGGCTGCACACATTCAAGAAAACATATCAGACCTCATTTCGCTACTGGAACATGGCACGAGGGTACAAAATCCTAGCCCCCAGGGTATGGACTTTTTCATTGGCTCGCAGGACACTAAATATCCCACCATATTGCTCCCAGAACATAGCGTGTCATGTATATATCCATCAGTGCTACAGGTGTTGCTCATTTCTCCCATGCATATTCTTGCAGTTAATTTCGAATCTATTGCTTAATCAGTACCGGACTATGTTTTCTGGGCACAGTTGTGCCTGGGTCTGAAACTTCTACGTCACTGGTGTATCCTTTTATACCAGCCACCTTATGTTTACATACAGTGGACAGTCCATCAGATCTGTTCATGTATGCGCCTCTGCCAATGCAATTTTTTCTGGAAAGTTTGTGCTTTACCGTACTTGCACCTACCGTGACATCTGCACCAGCTGCCCCATTCTTCTGTTGCCATGCCGTATGTTGTGAGGGGTACTGATCTCCACGCTCTGCCCATGCCCGGACGTGAGGGTGTACAACAACATTTGGGCTCACAGATTAAATCTGATACTCCACCTTGAGAGGTATATTTTGCATCAGCTGTTCTCCAGACATCAATGGGACCAGGTAGGTTCTGTAACTTACCAGAAACTGAAAGGCGCGGTTGCTTGCAATGGAGGTTTGAGTCCTCCCTGGGGCATGGGTGTGTGTGTTGTCCTTAGGTTAGTTTACCTAGGTTTAAGTAGTTTGTAAGCTACGGAGTGATGATCACGTAGTTTGGTCCGATAGATTTACAAACATTTGAACATTTGAAACTGAAAGGGACAGTGTGGCAACTTGATTGTCCCTTGTTGACGTTATTCAAGATGTCATTGGCATCACTGGGGATGATGCACACTTTGTGTGTTTGATTGGTTGCGTACATAAGGATCTGGATTTAATAAGCGATCTCTTCCTGACTCCTCCAACACCTCCAAAATATACCAACATTAAAAGTCTGCTACTGGAGCGGCTTTCCCACACTTCTGAGGAGGCCCTGCATCACATATAATAAGACGAACATCTCGGTGCCAGAACACAATCTCAACTCTGAAGACACCTTCGCTCCTTTATGGGCAATCTGTATAATGAAACTCCCGACTGACATCCAGATGCAGCTACTCTCCATATCTCCTCAATTTCTTGAGCTCTGGCTGGTACACACTGACCGTGTGTACAGAATCATCTGTTACTGACATCGTATCACACACCCACAGGAAGCGGGTTGGCCAAATGTCTCTCACGGCAGGCCAATATCACCGTGCACCTTGGATCAGATGGCACGCCTGCTCCTGTCGTCGTTAATGGAGATGCCTTTTGTTGTCTCCTGACCGGCACTTCCAGACTGTTTTTTCCTCTGGACGTTTTATGTGGTGAATGTGGATTCACCAGTGTTAGGAATGGGTTTCTTTAAACATTATGGCCTGTCTCCTGACATTGCTTCAGCCTCACTCCATTGACACAACACAAACACCTTCATCAGCTGCTCCTGTGCACCATGGGATACTTCTCCACCTCAGACTGACATCCCTAACTTTACCTCCACTGAGGTTACCACTCACGATGTTGTAAAAGCAAAGCATACAAAGGTCTCGGTAAGCCCAGTAATGAGTACAAAGCTTTGCAAAGTCATCTCTACATATTGAGAATGACACCTTAGGACATATGCTGGTCAACTTCACACACATTCTGTCACACGCCCGTCACCTAATTGATGTGCGCACAGCCGCCATGCCTACCACTGCTTTGCAAAGTTGCAATGTGACATTACCTCTAATACTAGTTCTGACGGGAATACTTTTCCACGATCGGATATCATCACACGTGGTGTTCTATCCTTCAAAATAATGTCTTCTACAAGGAATTTTACGATCACTGGAGCTTCTGCAATCGGCACAGGTTTGGTGTGAGCATAGCATGTGAGGTAGTCAGTGCAGACTATTATCCATCAGTTACCAGTTGTCGACTTCGGGAACCTCCCTGAAAGATCGATCCCATCTCGGTGGAATGGAGCTGCTGCAAGTGTAATCGGTACGAGATGCCCTGGAGATAATTGCGGCACATGCTTCCATCACTGGCACTCTTTACAGTGACTCAGATAGTGCTTGACAGATCAGTAGAGACCTTTCCAGTAATACCTGCATTTGATTCTGTCTAGGGTCTTCATGAATCCCAGGTGACTGGATATTGGAGCATCATGCAAATAGCTGAGAATAGCTGGCTGGAGATGAACTGGAATCACCAGTAGCCATTTGGGCCCAGTGGATTGTGGTTGCTCTTAGACAATGTCCCATTTATAAGTTGGAACTTTCCATTGTTCAATTCTCCTTTCTCCAAGGCCTCTATGGTTTTTAATAGTGCTTCCCTCTGTTCAGCTGTAACGTCACCTAATTCAGTGAGGGCTGAAATTTCATTCATGCTGTTGTGGTCCACTAATTGGATTTCTCGAAAAGCAGTTGGTATCCTTGTGTTTGTGCCCATTCTTGAATACCACTGTGCCCATCTTGCTAGTCTACCTGATGGATCCTTCAAGCTAGTCAGCCAACACAAAAAATGGTGGTCTGTCATGACGGTAAATGGTTTGAGGAATAAATACAGCCAGAAGTTGTTGATAGCCCAGATAACTGCGAGACATTCTTCCTCAGTTGTGGAGTAGTTTATCTCAGACTTTGAGAGTACTCTTGATGCATAGGCTATCTCATTTTCAGCACCTTCCTGAACTTGCACCAATGCCATCACTTCTGGCATCTGTGTGAAGTTCAGTTTCCGCATTCTCGTAGTACAAGGGTAGCACTGGTGCGGAAGTTAGAGCCTCCTTAAGTGCCCAGAAAGCTCTTTCTTTTGTCTCATCACAGTAAAACTTGGCATCTCCCTGCATAAGTTCTTGCAATGGATGTGCCTTGTTACCAAATTGTTTTATGAAACGTCGGTAATATGAGCACAGCCCAAGAAAACTTCTCACATCACAAATGTGCTGAGGAGTTGGAAATTCTGTGACTGCCCATACTTTATCTGGATCAGGATGGACACCAACTCTGTTGACTAGGTGCCCCACGATTTTTATCTCTTTGGCGACGAAGAGGCACTTCTTTGGATTGAGGCGGAGTCCTGCAGTCTGAACACACTTCAACACAGTTGACAGGTGACCCAGATGTTTTCAAATGTTTTCGAGAAAATGATAATGTCATCTAAGTAGCAAAGACATGTCGTCCACTTAAGGTGTCGAAGCAAGTTGTCCATCATGTGTTCAAATGTGACCGGAGCATTACTTAATCCAAACGGCATTACTTCGAATTCATAGAGGCCGTCAGGTGTAATGAAAGCTGTCTTCTCCCTGTCAGCTTCGTCTACTTCTATTTGCCAGTAACCTGTCTGCATGTCCGTAGTTCAGAAGTATGTAGCTGATTTCAAGCAGTCTAAGGTGTCATTAATGCACAGTAATGGGTAGACATCTTTCTTTGGGATTTTGTTCAGCCGCCTATTTAGTCAACCCAGAATCTCCACGTGCCATCCTTCTTCTTTACAACGACCACTGGAGCTGACCAAGGACTCTCAGAAGGTTGAATAATGTCATCGTGCAACATCTTCTCCACTTCCACTTCCTCCCGAATCATCCGTCTTTCAGCTGGCGACACTCTATATGAATGCTGCCTAATTGGTGGATGATCCCTAGTATTGATACAGTGCCTTGTCATGGGCTCTTTCATCTGACTTTTCCCCTGCTGAGGTGTGAATGCACCCAAAAATTGGCGTAGTATAGCTATCACTCACTGGCATTGTTCCTTGGTCAGTCTGGGCCCTATTGGCAGTTCCATGGTTGTTTCCTCCAGTTTGTTGTCTGTACTAACAGCAGAGCATGGGTCTTTGTTGATGACGTTGAGCTCATCGTCCTGGATCGGTTAAGCTGTCCCAATACACATTCCTTTAGTGATAAGTTGTGACTGCTCGTGACAGTTAGTGATCCAAATCTCTCCTTGACCGCTGGTAATGCTTATGACCGCCGCTGGTATGTAAATTTCTTTGGTGAGCCTGATAAACTTTTTACTATCAACAAGCACTTCACAGTTTAATTAGTCATCTGTGTTTGTAACTCCAACTCTTCTCATTGTCAACGGCGGAATCGTCACTTTGTCAATGGCAAATAACTTTCCAGAAAAGTCCGTATTATGTGTACCCGTCGGATCGACTTCCTCAATTTGCAGCTCAGATCTTCCACAGTCAATGATAGCTTTGGATGCCTGAAGGAAGTCCCATCCTAGGATGACATTTGACTACATTCTGGTAACACGACAAATTCAAATGGCTGGGTCCTGTTGTTGATTGTTATTCATGCGCCACAAGTTCCTGCTGACTGGACATACTTTCCATTTGCGACCTTCAGCACAGTTCTTTAGTGTGCGGCAGTAATTATCAGATAATACAGAGAAAGAAGCTCCTGAATCAACCAGTGTCCAGAGAGGTTGGCTGCCGATTATGACATTAATGAGATTTCCCGACATCTTAGCAACTGTCGTTCATGGAGGATTTTCAACTGCAGCAGCCTCACCTCCATAGATTGTCACCTCACTTAGTTTTCCTGGGTGCGGTGGCTAGGAGACTGGCTGGTACTTCTGTAAGGCAACGGTGAACGGCAGTGGTGCATCGGAAAGCGACCTCGTCCTGGGTATGGCGATGGGCTTCTTTCCATAGGTCGACTGAACTCAGCAGGTGACTGTCTGGGATAGAACTGCTCTAATGGCTGAAGTCTTGCGGCAAAATAATTGCCGACTATTCACCTTCTCTCTCTGCAGTAGCGTACGACATGTCCAGAGCGTCCACAGTGGTGTGTTGTCTTCTATCCTCCAGATGACTGTTCTTCTGCGGGGCACAATAGTTGCCAGGGGAATTGGTTGTGGCCGCCTCAGTTGATTCATAGGCTGCCGTTTGGCAACTGCAGTTAAGCCATAGCAGGGCGATGCCATTATTCATGTCGTGTGTGACTGGCAGGGCAGACAGGAGCTAATGTCTGAAATATCTCTTCCTCAGTGGCGGCGGCTCCCTTATGACTTACAGGGCTTACATCCATGGCCATAATTTGATGCTCGCTTGGTCTAATATCCCGGCTGCCATAAATTGTTGTAATGCTTCTCTCACAATTTGTCGTGTGAGAGAAGCAGAGTCATGCTGGTCTTCCACAATGGTCATAGGGACTACATTCGGGAGTTTGTCATACTTCTTTCATCCAACCCTCCTATGTTGTATCTCTTCAATACGCTGACACCACTTGATGCACTCTTCCGTCATTGTTGTTGTTGTGGTCTTCAGTCTGGAGACTGGTTTGATGCAGCTCTTCACAATACCCTATCCTGAGCAAGCCTCTTCAACTCCACATAAGAACAGCAACATACATCTGTTTGAACCTGCTTACTGTATCCATCTCTTGATCTTCCTCTGCAGTTTTTACCGCACACACTTCCCTCCAACACTAAATTCACAATTACTAGATGTCTATGAATGTACCAATCGATCCCTTCTTTTAGTCAAGGTATGCCAAAAATTCTTTTTCTCCCCAATTCTGTTCAGTACCTCCTCATTAGTTACGCGATCCACCCACCTAAACTTCAGCATTCTTCGGCAGCACCACATTTCAAAAGCCTCTATCCTCTTCCTGTCCACATTTTTTATCTTCCATGTTTCACTCCCATACAAGGCAACACACCACACAAATGCCTTCAGGAAGGACTTCCTTAGGCTTAAATCAATATTCGATGTGAATAAATTTCTCTTTTTCAAGAACACTTTTCTACCTATTGCCATTCTGCATTTTATATCCTCCGTGACCATCATTTGTTATTTTACTGCCCAAGTAACAAAACTCATCTACCTCCTTTATTGCTTCATTACCTAATCTAATTCCTTCAGAATCACCTGATTTTCTTAGACTGCACTCCATTACCCTAGTTTTGCTCTTCTTGATGTTCATCTTATATGCACCTTTCAGCACACTGTCCATTCTGTTCAATTACTCTTCCAGGTCCTTTGCTGTATCTGACAGAAATACTATGTCATCGGCAAAACGCAATGTTTTTAATTCTTCCCCCTGAACTTTAATTCCTTCCCCAAATTTCTCCTTGCTTTCCTTTATAGCTTGCTCAATGTACAAATTGAATAACATAGGAGAAAGACTACAACCCTGTCTTACTCCCTTTCCAACCACTGCATCCATTTCATGCCCTTCAACTCTGATAAATGCTGTCTGGTTTTTGTACCAGTTGTAAATAACCTTACGCTCCCTATATTTTACTTTTGCTTGCTTCAGAATTTGAAAGAGTTTTTATCCAATCAACATTGTCAAAAGCCTTCTCCAAATATACAAAAGCTAGAAATGTAGGTTTGCCTTTTCTTAATCTATCTTCTAGGGTAAGCCGTAAAGTGAGTATTGCCTCCCATGTACCTACATTTCTCCTGAACCCAAACTGATCTTCCCCAAGGTCGGCTTCTACCACCGTAGTGATGTCTATTATCAGAAGAGTTTGGGACATGTCTTCTGCAATACCCTTCATTAGGTGTGTGATTTTGTTGACCTCAGTCATATTCGGATTAACTATGTTATACAGGGCCAAAACATTCTGTATTTACGACTGTCTTGGCTCACAATGTTGTTGGGCCCGATTCTTCAGTTGTTCTTCGCTGAGCAGATTTGTCTCTGGTGGTGTAATGCAAATCATTTTTCCTACAAGTGTTCTATTTGTGATTGTCACATTTACTAATAAATTTAGATGGATTATTGCTAACAAGTTAAATAAATGAGAAATATATTGTGATTCTATGGTGAATATTCTCAGTTGCTCACAGAGACACATGTAAGATGTGTGGATGCAAACCCCTAACATAATTACTTTGTTTTATGGAATTAATACTTTTTGTTTCAGTGAAGAGTTTCCATAACACGTCTGTGTATGACAATACGTTAACCTTATGATTTCTGTACAATATAGTTGAAAAATATTCTTACAACAAAATTAGCTGTACCTAATCGTTTTCACAAGTCAGTCACATGTTTTTTCCTGTTGAACTTTTCATCAGTAAGTACAACTTAGAACTTAGAACTATGTTGTGTGTTTACTGTTGATGTAATAGGAGCTGGAATATTTTTGTCAGTAGAAAACTTAGTGAGCTCTCTCTCTCTCTCTCTGTGTGTGTGTGTGTGTGTGTGTGTGTGTAGTTTAAAGCTAAACAATTCGATAGCTTTAAGAAAACACATCTAAAAATTTTTCTGGTAATCTTCTTTGTTGGACTTCACCAAAATACTTTTATCATTTTCAAACAGGACTAATTCTGCCTCCTGATTCAAATAAAATGCCAGCTAATTGACATCACATAAGATCAGTTGCAGACCATTGATTGGACTCTGTTGGATTCCCATAGTAATTTCTTCTCATGAAGATGACACAGTGCCACTATTTTTATTATTTAAACCTTCTGCAGCCAGTTTTACAACCATTGACATGCAGGCTGTCCTGCATGACAGACATATGGATGGAGAGAGGGGGATGGATGGAAAGAGGGATGACCAGGTCAGCAGAGAGAGTGGGGAGGAGGGCATAGTGAGACAGCTTGGAGGAGATGAGTAGACGAATGGTGAAGGAGGAGTTGGACAGAGGGGGGGGGGGAGAAGGAGATGTCAGAGAGAGGGGAACGAAGGGATTTATAGAGACGAGGAGGGAGGCACAGACAAAGGAAAGGGGAAAGAGGAGTTGGATGTTGACAGGGATGAGGAGAAGGAAATGGTCAGAGAGATAAAGGGGGGGGTGAACAGTGACAGGCAGGAGGGGGAGTTTGATAGATATAGGGGGAGGAGGAGGTGGACAGAGGAAAGAGAGGGGGTGAAGAGAGGAGGAGGTGGTAAAAGAAAAGGAGAGGAGGGGGAGGAGGAAATGGTGGTGGCTGAATAGAGGGAGAGGAGGAACTGGACCAAGAGAGAGAGAGGGGGGGGGGGGGGAGAAAAGATATGGAAGTTGGGAGGGGAGGAAGTTATGGTTGGAGAGAGTGGGTGGAGGAGACAGACAGAGAGAAGGGTAAGGTCGAGATGGAAAGAGAGAGTGTGGAGGAGGAAATAGGCAGACATTGGTGGGAGGATGAGGTCGATAGAGAGTGTAGGGGAGAAGTGGACACAGAGAGGGAAAAGTAGGAGGTGGGTCAGTATTTATTGACATGATAGGAACAGTTGTTTGAAGTAACCTTTATATGGTCATATGCACTATTACGAACAATTTATGAAAATGAACATATTCTGCCTATGCTGTTCCCTGCTTCCTTGCTAATGTATGTGCAGAACCTTTCCTCTTCTCTATTGCTGTCCTCTGCCTTTTCTCCTTCTCACTAGCACAGCCTCCCAATGCTACACCTAATAGCCTGATCTTACCCCACTATATCCCCTCACACTTCCTCAGGCACCTCCAGTATCTTCCTTTAAACCTTCCTGCTCTCCAACTCTAACCCAATCCCAATACTGACTCAGTCCTGTTTGTATAATTAATTTTGATTTTATTACACTTGTCTGATCAAAAGATTAGCACTTTCATCAGGAGATAATATAAGGCTTAAAATAATGAGTTAATTCATTCATTTTGTTCTATTTCCTATTCTTTAATATTGACCATTTATTTTTTGTAGGAATCTTCAGACAAAAATTGGCAAGAAGACAACAATAGAAAGGAAAATGAGCCTTCCAGATTCATCTGCACTTACTAGCAGTCTTTTTAAGGGCAAGAAGGATCGTTTTGGTGGTATCACTGTTGATTCTGAAGTGGAGAGTTCTGATGATAATTTTAGCAGCAAACTCCTAAGTAAGCAAAAACACTAGTGTAAAGTCTTCGATAGTTCCACTTTCAATAATAACTTTCTTGATGTTATCTGAAACAGTACTTACTTTTTGCAGTGTTTCATTTACCTACCATACATGAAATCTGTAGGTTCTACAAACAGTACTGTGTGATTTAAAAAAAAATTGTTGTGTCTATGTCTGTAATAGAAGTGAACAAGAAATAAGCATTTAGTTAATGTGACATTAATGCATTGTAGATAGTTTAGGTTATGGATGAACTTACTGTTGGAAGATAAGAAGCATGTCCGGACTGTAACTTCAATGCTTGATGTGGGTTAAGTTCAATCTTCCACATTCTACAGATTGATAAAAATTGGTCAAGCTCTGACCCACAAATAGTTGAAAAAGGTTACTATGGCTCTACAAGTTCAAACTGCATGGTGTCAGTGAACAGCGATTCAACTAATATTAGGTGGTGCTAATGCAAAGTACTTTTCTACCAAGCTTCAAATATTTTTGCTCTCTCATTTTTCTGTATTTAACCCTTTCAGAAAGTCTTGTCTTTTAAGGAGAGGCTCTGACATGTGGGACACCAATTTTCATCAAATATTGCATGGATGTTCTATATCTTAATCTTAATGTAACAACTATGGAAAGTCCAGTAACGAATGTTAATAATAATATGTAGATAGGGAACAACTCACCGTAAAGATGAATGTTGAGCCACAGAAATAATAGACATTTCTAAATTTTCAGCCGCGGCCTTCCTCAGAAAGAGAACACTCATCCACATAATCACTCAGGCACACTCAACCACACACATCAGCCATCCCTGGCCGCCCAACACAGTCTGACTCACAGCAAGCAGATGGGTTGGGAGGGGGGAGAGGGAAGGAGCGGAGGAGGGGGATGTGGAGAGGGAAGATAAGGGTGGGGGTACAACAAGCAGAGGCAGTGTCAGGTGGAAAATGAGATGTATTATGAAAAAGGGGGGATATATTATTAATATACATAAAAATTGAGATGTTTGCGCCTATATTTCAATCTGCAGCCAAAACTACACATAGCAAATGAATAATGTTTATTTGTGGTAGTATATATCAGTTTACCATTATGCACTATGGTCGTAAAGGGTTGATAACAATTAGGGGGTGGAAGATATTGGACTTGAAAGTTACCAACTTATATAAAATTCTACGTGTGGGTGTCAATAGTTTGCTCTTCAACATAAACGCAGAATGGAGACGAACAATCTCTCTGTGTTGTTTTATTACAAAGTCTCCTGTTGTACACCATAGCAGTTTCGGAGAGAAGAAGACAAAGGGAGGAGGAGAACAGAATAATGCAATCTGTGAGGAGGCTACCAGTGGTACAACAGAGGCCAAAACGCAAGAAGAAGAAGAAGAAGAAGAAGAAGAAGAAGGAAGAATGAAAGAAAGAAAGAAAACATGTACACCCAGTAGCGAAACTCGCAAATGGTTTATTCTGAAAACAAACAAGCTGCCTCCTACTCTACTTTATGCCTGGGGTGGAAGGGGGGGTTACTAAACAGGATTAGTAACTCTAACCTATCCATGTTTATATTGCAATAACTGATATCATTTATAGGCTTAGGCTTCTGAGTCAACTGTGGAATAGAGAGCACACCGCCACTTGTAAGTGGTAACTGGCTTCTTACTAGAAGTGACATATTTTGACTGTTTGTGAAGTTCTTGTTTCAGTTTACTAAATTTATCATGTGCTAGTGTGTGTATTAGATTGATTCATGTTAAGTATCTGGTTAGTGTATTCTTCTGCCATGTGAATTGTGACTGTCTTGTTTTGTTTTAAGTGGATTAGTGGCAGCTCTAGATCACTTTGTTTGCCTTAGTTACCCTCTTTTTGAATCTACATCATGCCTTTTTAGTCATTCATTTGTCTTGGTACTTTAGTAATGGATAGGAACTGTGACTGCTGTGTGTGGATGGAAGCTGATTTTGTGCCACTTCACTCCCGGCTTCAGGCTGTGTTAATCTCGGTTGCACAACTGGAGGCTGCGGTCGAGGGGTGCCATTATTGTCGGCCGGCCATTGGAAACAAATGAAACTCTGCACTGTCCTGCATGTACACCGATCAGCCCGTGGCAATGACAAGCCCTGTTACTGCTTGCAAAGAGGCAGACACACCACCCGTGGTCACGTGGAAGGTTGCCCCCAAGCATAGTAGGAAGCGAAAGACTTACCAGGGGACCTAGAGTGAAGTCTCCCCCGGTTCATGTTTCCAAAGGGTTTGATGAGCTATCAGTGCCAGACAATTTTTCTCAGCTTGATGGTGTCGCTTATCCTGGCATCACCTCCCAGGCTGCAAGATCCAGGCTATCACAGAGAGTGGGTTTTTTTGTTGTTGGGAGCTCCAACGTAATGGAGCCCCTTAGGGATATGGCTGCTAGGAAGGGGAAGAAGGCTAATGTGCACTCCATGTCTGTAGCAGGTGGAATCATTCCAGATGTGGAACAGATGTTTCTGGATGCCATGAAGAGTACAGGGTGCAGCAATCTACAGGTTGTGGTTCATATCGGTACCAATGGTGTGCATCACTTTGGATCCGAAGAGATTCTCTCCAGTTTTGAGCGGTTATCTGAAGTAGTAAAGACTGCCAGGCTTGCTTACAAGATGAAAGCAGAGCTCACCATCTGCATCATAATTGACAGGATCGACTGTGGACATCTGGTACAGAGCCGAGTAGAGGGTTTGAATCAGAGGCTCAGATGGTCCTGCAACGATGTAGGCTGCAGATTCCTTGACTTGCGCCATCGGGTGGTGGGATTACGGGTTCTGCTGATTAGGTCAGGAAGTTAGTGGGGTCTGTGTGGCGTGGACTCGATGCTTTTTAGGTTAGGGGGCCTCGGGAACACACAGAAAGGGTTTCAATCTCAAAGGGTGCAAAGATCGGATGAATACAGATCTAAAAACCATTGGTGTAACAGTAAATAAAATCACTCCACTCCATATTTTGGTGGCACTGGCACAGCAACAGTAAAACACAGTCTTGGTTGCACAAAGTTAATGTTTCATTAATTTATACGTAATGCGTTTTGCTTCTTCTGGGCACCATCAGACATTGAAAGAAGGAAAATTTTACAAACTTGTTTAAAAAAACGGAAAAAATATGTTAAATCTTTCCTAAGCAAGAAATATTAGAATAGGGAAGGTGCAGACTGGTAAAACTGCAGGCCATATGATCACATTGAGATTTTGACCTGGCGGGAATGAAGATTAAACTAATAAAAACCATTAAAGAGCTTAGTTTAACAAATAAAATTACTTATCCGTGAGGTTGCAAAGTGTCAAATTATTAAATTCAATAAAATGGACCTCTACAACAGATGTAGCAACTGTTGCTCAAGAATGAGGGGCAATGAAATCAATGGTAATTTAGCCACATGAAGCTTTGTTTACTCATGTAACAGCCGCTCCCTGCCACAACTGCAGACTGCTTACATTCTCGTGTCTTGCTAGTAACTGTTCAGCCTTGCACGTCAAAGGTGTGCAAAAAGATCATAGATGGTGTGCTTGTGTGCGACAACAGCTACAGATTTGCTGTAATGTAAACAATTTTACCATGGGTGGCAGCCATTACCGGAAGATGCCCATCATTATGCCGAAAAAGTTTTGATGTTTTGACATAATTTGATCATGTAAAAGGTTCGGGGATTTCAAAAAAAAAAAAAAAAAAAAAAATGTGTTTGGTAATATCAAATTGATCCAACAGATTTAATTTGTGGCCTTTACTAGCCACATGAAGAATTTTTTAGTTTTCTAGGGTTGGGGTCTGATGGCCTGAAGATTTAAGATGATGGGCATGACCTTTTTTAGTCAGCAGATGCTCGCTAAACCTAACAGCAAAGGATCTTCCTGTTTGACCGATATATTCAGCTGAATGTACGGTACACCTAACACTGTACACCCCTGATTTGGAGAACAAATTCTTACTGAGGGAGTGAATATTGTATGGGGGAGCCTTTTGAAAACACTAGGTGAACATTAGTGTGCCTAAAAAGGTTTGCGATTTGGTTCGAAAACGGTACAAGGAATGGGATGGCAACCCGACTTTGTGGATCTTCAGTGGGAGCAACTAATGGACCAATTGCAGGCATTATAGCATTTTTCAATTCATTATATAAGTGGGTTACTATTGATGGACTGTAACCATTTTTCTATGCTACAAACTGTAAATTGTTCAATTCTTTGTCAATAGCATTATCAGAGAAAGGGAGCTCACACATTTGTGTTATAGGAGCCTGAAAATAGCTAAGTTTATAGCTTTTTGGATTATTAGAAGAGAAATGCACAGTTGAAACAGTAGTAGAAGGTTTCCCGAAGATTTCAAAAGAAACTGTGCTATCTTTCAGCTGTAAGGAGAGGTCAAGATAATTTCAAATACTGTCTCAGTCCATTAATTAATGGGTGAATATCAACTTAGGACATAACTGATTAAACTCTCCACTTAGTAGAGCCACCTCTTCATGAGTGCCCTTAAAGATAATCAAATTATCATCTACATATCTTTTATACAGGATAATTTTTTCATACAAAGGGGATTTTTGTTTGAAATATTCACATTGAACATTATTAAAAAATGCATCTTGTGAAACAGTTGCCACATCTGTTGTAGAGGTTCTATTTTATTAGAGTTAATAATTTGATGCTCTGCGACCTCAGAGATAAGTAATTTTATTTATTAACCTATGCTCTTTAGTGGTTTTTATTAGTTCAATCTTCATTCCACCCACACCAAAATGTGAATGTGGTCATGTGGCATGCAGTTTTACGAGTCTGCACCTTCCCTATTCTAATATTTCTTGCTTAGGAAAGATTTAAAATATTTTTTGTTCTGTTTTTTAAAGAAGTTTGTAAACTTTTTCCACCTTTCAATGTTTGATGATGCCCAGAAGAGGCAAAACACGTCATGTATAAGTAAATAAAACATCAATTTTGTGCAACCAAGTCTGTGTTTTACCAAAATTAGTCTAGCAGTTGTAAATTGTCATAGCTGTGTGGGGAAAGTACCAGAGCTCCAATTGCTAATAGATAGTACTGAATCTCAAATCATTGTAGGTAGCAAAAGCTGTCTAAAGCATGAAATAAGTTCGGCAGAAATGTTTACAAAGGGGCGTATGGTGTTCAGAAAGGATAGATTGAATCAAACAGGTGGTGGTGTATATATTGTTGTCACAAGTGGTTATACCTTACAATTGGAATAAATTGATACTGTTTCTTTTTACCAAGCCCCTGACTCAGACAATTTGATTGCAGAAATGTTCAAAGAAAGCTTGAATCAAAGTCGAAAATGCTTCCAAAGCATACTATTTTAATTGATGGCAACTTTAACTTACCCTTGATATGTTGACAAAAATACATTTTTAAAACCAGAGGCAAGCATAAAACATCATCTGAAATCATACTGAACACATTCGCCAAAAATTATCTCAAACAATACTTCTGTCATAGCGAGACTGAATTTCAGATTTCCCAAATCAACAAAAATAAGCAAAAACTATATTTAGTCAGAAATGTAGATAAAACTTCAATTAATGCTTTTCTGAGTGATAATCTCCACTAGTTCAAAACTAGCAATGTGAGTGTAGATCATATGTGGTTTACACTCAAAGAAATAATATTGACAACCATTCACAGCTTTATACCCAATGAATCAACTAAAGAGGAGTCTGACCCACCATGGTACATAAAACAGGTAAGATCACACTTGCCAAATTTAAATGGACATCTACAGTTGGTGGCTCATATCAATACCAATGAAGTGCATCACTTTGGGCAGCTATCTGAAGTAGTAAGGACTGCCAGTGTATCTTGCAAGATGAAAGCAAAGCTCGCCATCTGCAGCTAGGTGACAGGACCGACTGTTGACATCTAGGACAGAGCTGGGTGCAGGATTTGAATCAGAGGCTCAGATGGTTCTACATCCATGTAGGCTGCAGATTCCTTGTCTTGCGCCATCGGGTGGTGGGATTACGGGTTCCGCTGAACTTCAATGTGAGAAGCTTATAATAATTTCCACAACTAAACCCTGCCATGTAACTTGGTAGAAAATCTGAAGGAATTCTGTTCATATGTAAATATGTAATATGTATTTACAATCATACATTTGTACATCCTTGGAACATTTATACAACTGTGACTGACAGTAAGTGTCCGTTTCCTTGTCGACTGTATCAATCAATGTCAATACGTTGGTTGCTCTCTGTGACCACACTAAGGACAAGCTCCATACTGCAGCCTGGCTTCAAGTGTCCTGGTTGCATGGGGGCGTGGTTGGCCTGCCATTGGACATTGCGGGTGTGGTAGTGCTGGCTGCTTCGCTGCCAACCTAACACCGTTGAGGTCGTAATCAATGGTGGCCTTTGCGTAGCATCGATACGTCACCAAAGAGGATGCTGGGTAAGGGTGGGGATGGAAAATTCTGCATTGTATGATGGACTGTAAAGGCTCTGATAGGCAGGAATTTCAATTGTAGCATTGAATACAATGAAGGGAAAGGGAGGGGGGGGGGGGTGGGAGGAGGGGGAAGGAAAAAAGGGAGGTGTAGAGGAGTATGTGGAGGGAATGGGGGGATTTGAAATGATAATAATAAGAAGAAAAATAAAAATAGGAAAAATATAAAATATAAAAATAAATAAAAATAAAAAAAGTAATTAATTAATGGGGTATTGTAAGGGGTGACACACAGATGCAAGGAAGACATTAACTAGAGAGATACAGGGTAATTAATGGGGAAGATGTTAGGCATAGGATGTAGGGGTAGGAAGTTATCTTAGGTTGTGGCCAAGATGGTTGGGGAACCATAGAATGTGTTGAAGGGACAATTCCCATCTCTGCAGTTCAGATATTTTCTTATTACTTTTATCATTTCAAATCTCCCCACTCCCTCCCCACACTCCTCTACACATCCCTTGTATCCTTTCCTGCCCCTTCTCTTCACCCTTCACTGTATTTAATACCACAATTCAAATTACTGCCTATCAGAGCCTTTATGATCCATCACGCAATTCTGGAAGTTTCCATCCCCGCCCTTTCCTGTAATCCTTCCCCTCCTCACAGTCTAGGCACTTGTGGCGCTGGATTGGCCAGACATGGTGGTCGTGTGTCGTTATAGTTGTCTGAGTGATTGTGTAAATGTGTGTGTTTCTTTTCCTGATGAAGGCCATGGTCGAAAAGTTAAGTTGTGTGAATGTGATTGTCTTTTTTTTTTTGTGCCTCTCAGTAGCTCAGGAGGCCTCTTTACTTTGAGTTTTATCTATCCTCCATTATTGACATTCCATTCATGTTTTCCATTGTTTAAGTTGTTCCCTGCTCAGACTGTCAGTATTGAAATCCTTTGTGATCTACTTTCACGTCAGTGATGCCTTTCCATACCTCTTGTCTACTATGAATCCTCTACCAAAGCATCTAGGTGGTTCTCTTTTTAACATTTGAATTTTCTATCGGTCTTGAACAGAACATGATAATATTATCAAAAAGGAAAAATTCCTGATGTTCTGCAAAATCAGGAATTTTTCTTTTTTGATAATAATTCCTACTCTGATCCCTGGTCTTGCTTTCAGCACTATGAAGCCTTCTGACTCCACCGTATCTTCAGCACTGTTGCTTCTTTGTTGCACAGCTATTATCCTGATTCTTTTCTCTTTCATTTCGTTATCATCTGTTTTAGATTACCTGCCTCGGCCATTGTTTATACATTTACAGTTCTGCTTCTGAAAGTCTTTTTCATCTGTTTTGAGGTTCTGGAGGGCTCCAACTCCTCCTTTTTGCACTTTTTGGCAGGTCTCAAAAATTCGGTTGTCTGCATGCTTTGATCTCGGTTTATGGCAGATTGTCCACCTAGGATAATCTCGATTCTATTATATGTCCTCAAGTCCTTTCAGTTATACAACTGAAGTTGTTAGCTTCAGAAGATGGCGTCAGGCTGCTCCTAACATATGGGACTTACACCTTTGTTAGTTGCCCATAATGTGGAATGTAGATGTTACATGGTACATTTCATTGGCTCTTCTGCACTCTCTGCCACTGGGAAGTAAAGTTCCTCTTTTGCCATTGTGACCTGCAATCCTACACAGGGCCTATGAAAGGGTGCTACCATTTGGAGCCACGTGGACCCAGATTTTTTTAATGATGTTGTTACTCCTCGCTCTCCTCCTGCTCCAGCACTTGTGAGGGGCTCCAGTCTTGGCAGTGGCAGAGTTTTCATTTAGTAAATAAACATTTTTTACTAAGTTCTACACTCTCGAATATGGTTACATTAAATGAAAAATATTCTGTAACATGTTTTCAAAAACCTGTTCATCTCTTCTGGCTTGTTTGGATGGAGGCATTGATCCCGAAGTGGATGCTATAACTTTTCCTTGCCTAAAACATCTACTCATTAATGAACTGGTAGAAGTGATGGACTGCAGAATCTTGAACAGTTGCTATTGAAGTTGAACTTGCTTCATCCCTATTTGCATTAAGAAAAATTAGTTTTGAAAGAGTTTCACTTAAATTACATTAATTGTTGGATGCTGAAGGCACAATTATTTACTTCAGCAAGAAGATGAACTGCTTCTTAATGCTAAACTCTGTCATCACAAATTACATTTTATTTTCTCAGGATTTGTGTTTATAAAATAATTTTCATTAAAATATAGCTTCTACTCTGTAAGCAAATTCCTTACCAGCTGAATTATGGTATAGGGATAGAGAGGGGTTTGAGCCCCAGTGATACCACATTTTATGAGTTAGAAATGCACCAGATATTGGACCAAAGGTACATTAGTGTATATATATTGATGTGGGCACGCCACAACACAGCCCCCCCCCCTTCCCTCGCAGTACGGAGTGAACTCTGATGAGGCGAGGGCAGGGGGGGGGGGGGCTGTGGATGACGAAGGTGTGATGTGTGGCAGTGACGTCTGTTGACTGGAGCCAGGGTTCAGTGTCGCAATCCATTAAACGTTGTCTTGTCTTGTCAGTGGGCACAGTGGCAAGTTTTTGTTGCTTGTGTGCACGACGTTTGGTGTGACAGCACGAGGTGGCACAGGGACACACACATCAAAGGGCATGGCACTGAGCGAGCCTCGCGCTGACATACCAAACATCACGCACGCAAAGCAACAAACACTTGCCACCGCACCCGCTGACAAGACAAGACAACGTCTAATGGATTGCGACATTGAACCCTGGCTCCTGCACAGATGTCACTGCCACACGTCGCGCCTTCGTCATCCCCAGCCCCCCCCCCCTCCCGCCCTCGCCTCATCAGAGTTTACTCCGTACTGCGGGAGAGGGCTGTGTGGCGGTGTGCCCACATTGATATATATACACTAATGTATCTTTGAAGCCAGCTTCCCTGAGCTCTGTTGGCCATGTAGTCAGTATGGATGTGTACTTCAAACGATCAACAATAAAATGCGTTTCTAGCTCAAAAAATGTGGTATCACTGGGGCTCAAAGCCCTCACGTCAGGGTCACCAGTATGGGGATCGAGAGGGGTATGAGCCCCAGTACTACCATATTTTATGATCTAGAAATGCACTTTATTGTTGATCGTTTGAAGTACATCTAAAGACTGACTACATGGCTGACATAGCTCAGGGAAGCTGGCTCCAAAGATATTGGCTCAAAGATACATTAATGTGTGTGTGTGTGTGTGTGTGTGTGTGTGTGTGTGTGTGTGTGTATATATATATCAATGTGGACACGCCATCACAAAGGTATAAGTTTTGCTGACATATTAGTATACATATTTTGTAAAAGTGAAGGTGATCATATTATGTGAAAACTAAATTGAAAAACAATATTTAACTGTGTTCTTTATAGTGCTTGTGTATCTGTCACAATGTATGACTTGCGCTTTTATGTGTAAATCTGTATAGATTTTGATACCACATGAGTAATGTTATGTGAGTTGAGTATAGTGCTTATGTGTGTGTCACAGTGTATGAATTGCATTTTATATGTAAATCTGTATGTATTTTGATAACATCATGAATAATGTAATATAAATAGCATGAACCACTGTATACTGTAAAATTGACTTGTCCTATATCTGCATAAGATGTCACAGGACCAAAATTAAATAAATAATAAATAAATTCATAATGTCATACCTGGAGAAGCAAAAACCAAGATGAAATGAATGGGAACAATCTGCAGAATAAACAGGTGCCATATTTCCTACATCCCATTAGAAATTCACAACAGTTAGGAACAGATTCTGTAATGAGGGATCTTAAAATCTAAATTCCATATGCACTAAACAATATAACAGAGACCAATAAACACATTGAATACATAATCACACATAATGCCTTATAATTCCAAGACAGAGATTTTCCCCTCCAACAATAGTAATAAAGTATCCATTGAATGCATTTACCTTGCCTGTTACACCACTGACACAATTCTGTAATGAAATGTGACTTGCTTACATCAGGTTCACACGTATTTCACTCTTTAAGAAACTTTTTCTAGAAATGTGCCGATGGGGTAGTTTCATTTAACTCTCAAAACATTATGAAAAAATGCTCTGACCCTTAAATTTATGTAGTGTGATAGTGTACTAAGACATAATGGGCAAGCAATTTGTTACTTTAATGCAGATAACATGCTTTATTTTACCACTTGTTACTGTTTATAAAGTAGTTGTATCATTTTAGAGTACTTAAATATGAAACTTTATTTTTTAGTAGTGTTAAAGACAATGTATGAATAAAATTTTGACACTTTTGAAACTGTTTCACAAGAAATTTGTTTCAGTATCGGTACAGAGCTGTGAGGATTAATGAACTTAAGCAGCACTGTTTTGAAGCAAGAGAACTTGACAGGACAGTACAGTCCCTGTATCTGTACTGACCTCAATATTGATCGGAAACTGAGCGGAATAAAACACCATTGTTTCAAACCAGTGAAAATTTGTTGTTTTGGAAGAGTGAAAAACTTCTGTAAATCGATACATTGAAACAGTGGCCAAATCTATAAATAACTAGCAACATTATGTACAGTGTTCATGAAAATTTGAAGCTTCCTTTCATATTTAAGCTCCTGTTTATTTCATATGAAAATTCCAATAAATTCCAATTTTGCAATTAATGTATATGATGTTTACCATACATATTGTTTTGCATTTTTACTTTATATTACTTTTGCTTCCATCTGCCATTCTAACACTACTCAGAAGTAACTTGAGCTCTAAAAATATCTACTCACTTATTCAAATTACTTTTGTTTTCATTTAGAATCTCTTGAACACTGGTCAGAACAGAAAATTCGAGCAGTGTGGTTCAAAGTAGCCTTGCGCCATGCAGAATGGATCCCAGTGTTGGCAAAGGTATACATTCATCATCCTTGTTTAGTAAAATCAGTATTTTTGCTCTTGCATGATTATTTGTTTTCTTGTTATTGAGTGCTTCACAAAACACATAAGAACAATTTGACCTGTTTTGGTGCACTTATGATTGGGTAGCACAGTAAAAAAGCGTTAAAAGTTGTGCACCAACAGTATTTCTCCTCTGCGTATGTTGTTGGTTGTTGCTAAGGACAGAATACTTACAACATGAAAGCTACATTGGAGTAGCCGAGCAGTCTAAAGCACCTTGCTGCGGAGTGCGAGGTTGCTCGCTTTGGAGGTTCAAGTCCTCCCTGGGATATGGGTGTTTGTGTTGTCATTAGGTTAGTTTAACTTAGTTTAAGTAGTTTTTAAGCATAGGGACTAATAACCAACACAGTTAAGTCCTATAGATTTACAAACATTTGAACTTTTTTTATAACAAGAAGCATAAAGGAGCAGATAACTACTTACCAAACACACACACACACACACACACACACACACACACACACACACACACACATACCAACAGACAGACACACACACAGACAGACACACACAGAGAGAGAGAGAGAGAGAGAGAGAGAGAGAGAGAGAGAGAGAGAGAGAGTACTATTTTTGTTTCTTACACTTTTGTATACCATAACACATGATGTATATGATTTGCAACTAAAAAGGGTCATGAGATGTGAGAAGCTGCACATGGGCCATAGGTAATTTATTGCAGGATTTGACACTTTTCTCGGATGACTTTGTCTCTAAAAAAGGTAATACGTTTCAGTAAGAGGATTAGCATAGAATTGTGTACTCAGACTAATTGAACAGGTCATATGTCTTCATTTTTGACAGGGTTCTGATTCACTGGGGAAACAGAGCTTTTTATGATGGGCTAGACAGTTGGATCATTCAGTTGATGCAAATAATGTGACTGAGTTCAACAGCTGCTTCATATTCTATAGCATGTGAAATCTTAGAACCTTACCTGCAATTTCTAATTTTATTAATATTGTTTTGGTGATGACTCTCCCTGAAGCATCTCCTCCATTCTTGCAACTTCCTCAAGTATTACCATCCGCCTCCGTCTATCATAATGTTACAATCCCATTTTACCCTCATGCTCAGAAGTCAACCTCACAGTGCCCTATTATTAACTTATCCAGCAAATCTCGCCCTTTCAGTTGTAAACTTTTATTACATAATTAATGAAAATTCCTGGAAGGAGTGATTCATAAAATAATGAAAGGCAATACTCACCTTAAGGGGGGACGTAGAAGAAAATGGACGTGATTACATAAACTAACACAGTTTTTGGTGTTTGAAAGATAATAGAACCAAATTTTGCACTTGAGGTAATTATGTTATTGGCTACATTCTGGAATGTTTTCAGGTTTTTTTCTCAAAAAATTTGATCATGGCATTGTTGGAAATTTTCGCAATACGTGCCCTCACACAAGAAAAATTTTCTCAAAAATTACTTTACTTACAACTTTCATATTATGGTAGGTAATTCTTAGTAATCGGATAATCAAATGTATGGAACATTTTTTTAATATTCTTAGAGCTCTTACAATTTATTAATAAAAAAAATGTGTATGAAACAAAACAATTTCAATTTCACAAAAATGTAAATAATTTTGACAGAAACACAGTTAGAAAAAATTTGAACCACAGGACGTTGTATTATATTATGAACAAAGTCTGCAGAAAATTTTACTAATCTATCTCCAGTGGTTAAGAAAAAAATGTTCCTTATACACCAAAAATGCATGTAAAAGATTTTACAAAGATTTACACCATAACCATAACTATACAATTGGCCATCTTGTTCTTCTTGGACATGTTTCCTTTGTAACTGATATTTCTGGCATGCCCTTTTGGCTATGTCCTTCACAGACATTTCAGATATTGCAACACACGCATTACCTTTATTCTTCAACAGCTTCTCGGTGATGCAACCAGCAACAAATCTAGTCCAGTAAGGGTCCTTATTCTTCCATCATTAAACACCAGACATGCATCATATCTGGCAACAACAACAGTAGATGAGCTATATGTTATTTTGGGGCATCTCTTCCAAATGAGACTGTTGAAGCTCTCATTCAGGTTTTGTGTTCCACCATGGATACATTTCTTTCACAAACCTGGATGAGCTAGAAACTGGAATGTTGGCTTTGTGGTGCTTAAATTGATTCATAAGGACTGTCTTATTTATGTCTATACTCTTCCGATGCTTTTATGACTGCAGGAAGTAATAAAACATCTCAAACAAGGAGAGTGTTGTCTAGAAAAGTGGGTGTGGTGCTGCACAGTGATTGAAACAAGACAGCTTTTTTTATCATTTATAGTTCAAATTAATCTGTGAAAATTGGAGACAGTATTTTTAACATGCTACAGAATTATATGGAGACAAATTTTTTAAAATCATTTTTGATCAATTCTGCCTACGTCCCCCCTTAAGCAGATCAATGTTTGGAGTACAGCAACATGTAACAAAACAGCATTCATTCTAGCTTTTTAGTGTTTAGCCCTTCTTCTGGCCATGGACCTCACTATAAATCTGTTTACCCCCTTCTTTTCAGTGACAGACAGGTTGGAAATATTTTCATATCAATCTCCAAATACAGAAGTGATGATAAACTTTGGCTCACTGTAACTCATGTAATTTTTACCAGCAGCTACAGCAGTATCTTCAGAAAGTAGTTGTTGTTATGATTCTGTCATTCAGTAATTATGAACCCAAACTATTTCTGTTACAACAATTCAAAGACAGATTTACTTTGTCAGGATATAATTAAAATAGGATTATAACTTACCCTAGTGGTATACCCCAAGTTAAAATGTCATCATTTATATTTATTTTCAACATAGTTTACCTGTAAGTGTTTGATGCCGTATGATCAACAATCAAATAATTGGCTTACAGGATGGCAGCAGACTGATAGACACATACAAAAGCAGCTGGCCTCAGTATCTAATGGAACTTGGCACTCCTTCAGTCACAGAAAGGGAGAGAAAAAGTTGGACAAAATAGGACTATTTAAAGATTAACTATACATAGGAAAGACAATTACAGCCCCTGCTCAACATAAGTAAACAAGATTATAATCAATTGTGAATTGTAAGCATTAGGTGAAATCTGGGAACCTGAGAACTTGAAGACTACAGAAAGATTAAACAGCAAGACAGAGATGAGCACAAATGAGAAAAGAATTATTCAACATAGATGAAACAGAAAAAAATATGGAGCAGAATAGCAAAATGAGAGAAAACAAAAGGAAGATGTTTAACTGGAGACGAAGACCAAAGATGGAAGAAACATGAAAATAAATGTGTGAATGTGTGTGTGTGTGTGTGCCTATCAGAAGCTGCCACCTGGTAAGTAGACATCCCCCCTCCCCTTTCTTGTAAACTGAAGTATCATTTTTTAAATTAACTGTTTGTTCATGTTGTCTTTCAAACATAAGGTAAGGAAATGGTTCCATATTGTGGTCCTGGCTGCCATGTCATTTTCAGCATTTGGTGTAATTGGGTGCACTCCAGCATCCCAATTTCTGTTAGGTTTCTTTACTTTGGAACGGCTACTACTCGGTCTAGTAGCTCCTCAGTTGGACTCATAAGACTGGGGGCACCCAGTTTCATTTCTCCCTCCAAGGAAAAGCCCCTGGTGGTATTGAGAATTGAAACTGGGTTCTCTACATGGCAGGCTGCAGCACTGACCACTCATTTATAATGGTGGACTTTTATATTTGTGGATTTGATGAGAAATAATTTTCTGCTATTGGGCATGAACTTTTGGGTGTTCCTTTGATTACTGTCACTAATGGTCTAAGCATAGCAGCTGATCATCAGAACCAAATTATAGTAATAGTATTTTTTATTGGGAAGTAGTGAAGACTTAAAGTTGAAATAGTAAACAACAGGAAATAGTATTAGTGATTTTGTTATTAACACCAAAAAATAAATAACTTCCTTAGAAAAACTATACTAATACTGCACAAAGAACTGGGTGATCTGTGGTAATTAAATAACTGATTATTGAAAATTTAAGTAAAGCTTTTCAAGCTTGTATTACATTGTATTGGTGATATTGCATGGAGACCTTAATGGGACGTAGAAAGAAGTAAAGTATGTACATTTCAATTAATTGAAGTTCAGTAGAGCAAAATGACTTTGCATGATTGTATTATAGTGTTAATTATTATAATATTCAATTACTATCACCTCCGACTGCCACACTTCGAATCACGCTCTGCAGCGAATCAGGGACGGGAGGGGAGGGGAGGGGGAGGGGATAGAAAGGTTACGTCACGGTGGTGGGGATGTGTTAGATGGGAATAACGAGATGCAGCTTAGGAATGGAGTGGGGAGGCGGGTGAGGGGAGAAAATAAAATAAAATAAAATAAAGTAAAGTAAAATAAAGTAAAATAATTCATGTACACTGCAAGTGCACAAGACCACATACACACACATACACACACACACACACATACATATATATATATACACACACATATATACAAACACACGATCACACATTCACACACCACTCAAAATAGGTGAGGTTTGGGATAGAGAGGTAGGAACTGTAAGGTATGGAAATATATATATATATATATATAGGGAAGTTATCGTAGGTTGAGGCCTGGTTGATTTCGGGATCGGAGAATGTATTGTAGGGATAACTCCCATCTGTGCAGTTCAGAAAAGCTGGTGGTGGATGGGAGGATCCAGATGGCCCGGGTTGTGAAGCAGCCATTGAAATCAAGCATGTGCTCCGCTGCATGCTGTGCCACAGGGTGGTCCACCTTGTTTTTGGCCACAGTTTGGCGGTGGCCATTCATCCTAACGGACAGCTGGTTGGTGGTCATGCCAATATAGAAAGCTGTACAGTGCTTGCAGCACAGTTGGTAAATTACGTGGCTGCTTTCACAAGTGGCCCGGCCTCTGATAGGGTAGGATAAGCCTGTGACAGGACTGGAATAGGAAGTGCTGGGTGGGTGGATTGGACAGGTCTTGCAGCGGGGTCTTCCACAAGGATATGATCCCTGTGGCAGTGAGCTGGGTTTCGGGGTGGCATAAGGATGAACTAGGATGTTGTGAAGGTTGGGAGGGCGACGGAACACCACTTTAGGAGGGGTGGGAAGGATCTTGGGCAGGATGTCTCTCATTTCAGGGCATGAGGATAGAAAATCAAAACCTTGGTGAAGGATGGAATTTAGTTGTTCGAGACCAGGGTAGTACTGGGTGACAAGGGGAGCGCTCTTTTGTGGATGGTTACTAGTGTTAGGAAGAGGATTTGGGGTGTGTGAGGATATGGCACGGGAGATTTGTTTGCGGACTAGGTCTGTGGGGTAGTTTCTGTTTGTGAAGGCCTTTGTGAGACCTTCAGCATATTCAGAAAGGGAATTCTTGTCACTGCAGATATGCCGTCCACGGGTGGCCAGGCTGTAAGGGAGGGATTTTTTGACGTGGAAGGGATGGCAACTGTCAAAATGTAGGTACTGTTGGTGGTTGGTAGGTTTAATATGGACGGAAGTGTGGATGGAGCCATCAGTGAGGTGGAGGTTGACATCCAGGAATGTGGCATGGTTGGTTGAGGAAGACCAGGTGAAGTGGATGGGAGAGAAGGAATTGAGGTTCTGAAGAAAGGAGGATAGGGTGTCCTGGCCGTGAGTCCAGATCATGAAAATATCATCAATGAACCGGAACCAGGCCAGAGGCTTGAGGTTTTGGGATGCTAGGAAGGATTCCTCCAGACGGCCCATGAACAGGTTGGCATAGGAGGGTGCCATGCGGGTGCCCATGGCTGTGCCTTGGATTTGATGGTAAACTTTCCCCTCAAAGGAAAAGTAGTTGTTAAGTAGGATGAAATTGGTAAGGGTTATGAGGAATGAGGTATCAGGCTTGCGTTCAGAGGGACGTTGGGAGAGGTAGTGTTCCAGAGCGGCAAGGCCATGGGCATGTGGGATGTTGGTGTATAGGGAGGTGGCATCCACTGTGACAAGTAAAGATCCAGGAGGCAAAGGGGTGGGAATGGTGGAGAGTCGGTGAAGGAAGTGGTTGGTATCCTTGATGTGGGAAGGTAGATTTTGGACAATAGGTTGGAGGTGTTGGTCAACTAGGGCTGAAATTCGTTCGGTAGGCGCACAGTAACCAGCCACAATAGGGCGTCCAGGATTATTAGGTTTGTGGATTTTGGGGAGCATGTAAAAGGTGGGTGTGCGGGGTGCTGCTGGGGTGAGGAGGGAGATGGATTCAGGGGAGAGTTTCTGGGAGGGGCCATAGGATTTTAGTAGGGATTGGAGATCTTGTTGGACTTTGGGGATGGGGTCAATCTGGCACAACTTGTAGGTGGAGGAGTCAGATAGTTGGCGGAGCCCTTCTGCCAGGTAGTCACTGTGATCCATAACTACAGTGGTGGAACCTTTATCAGCAGGGAGGATGATGATGTCAGGATTAGTTTTAAGGTTTTGGATGGCTCTTCTTTCTTCTGCTGAAAGGTTTGAGTTCTTGGGAAGGGACTTGGGAAAGGATGGTGAGGACAAGTTGGAGGTGAGAAACTCTTGGAGGGTAACCAGAGGGTGGTTAGGTGGGAGTGCAGGGGGATCTTTGTTGGATGGTGGTATGAATTGGGTCAGGCAGGGTTCAATATTGGGATTAGGTACATTGCGGTCAGAGGGATTGGTGGCAAAGTAGTGTTTCCATCGTAGGGATCGGGAAAAGGAGAGTAGGTCTTTGACAAGAGCAACATGATTAAACTGGGGTGTAGGACTAAAGGTAAGACCTTTGGATAGAACGGAAACTTCAGTGGGGTTTAGGTTTTTTGTGGATAGGTTGACCACAGTGTTCTGGGGTTGTTTTGGTATTGGATGTTGTGGAGTGGTGGTAGGGAGTTTGGAGGGATGAGGTAGGTTCAAGAGGTCAGCTAAGCATGGTCTGGGACCTATGAGGGGCTCACGAGGAGGAACACTGTGGTTCGGATAGGGATTGGATATGGGTGCTCCAAGGCGGCAATATGATGTCAGCAGGCTGGATAGTTTGTGGAGGTGGTGTTTGGAATGCTCCTCCAGTTGCTGGAGAGCAAAGGATTCTATCTGGGAGATGGGATGTAGGTAGTTTTGGTTACACAATAGTAATATCTTACGGAGGGAGAGAAGGTAGCTAAGGGATTTCTGAGCCATGGAGAGGTGATTTTGTAGGACTAGGTTCGTGAGGGATAAGGATTGGTGGAATCTGAAAAGGTGCAGGTCATTGTGGAAGGAGGGGTGGGATCCAGACAATGGAATTTTTAATGTTAGACCGTTGGGAGGGATACCATGACTTAGACAGCATTTTAGGAATAGGATGTGGGATTGGGTTTTGGCCAGGGAAAGGGATACTTTCCTGAACTGGTACAGATAGAAGGAGCAGGGGTCCATTGGGACAGGGATGGTGCCGGGAAAGTGGAAAGTGAGGAATGATGGGAGAGACAGTTGATTATGATGAACCTGGGAAGAGGTTCCTCAACACGTAAAATACGCACCAGACACGCAAAAGTTCGTAAATTCGTGCACACAACTACACAGATACACACCCAAGCACGCAGATTCACGCCCAAGCGCACTAAATGACGGAAAAAATGCAAAATCGCGAATAAAATCATGCACCAGAACGCAATAACACGCACTAAAACGGAAGATCTCACACAGGAGCAAGCAGCCCACCGCAAAAATGCGTACAAAAATCCAAACAACGCGTAAGTACGGAAATTCGTGGAAGAAAGACTGTAATGGAGCTTCTAGAACAGAAAACTCAAGACACAGGAACGTAAATTTACGTAATTCTAATATAAGTGGCTGGGGATAAAAGATTACATGTACATATCTGTGGGCGGGCCCGTTAGTTCAAACGAAAGTGGTTCTATGCCAGAACCACTTTCGTTTGAACTAACGGGCCCGCCCACAGATATGTACATGTAATCTTTTATCCCCAGCCACTTATATTAGAATTACGTAAATTTACGTTCCTGTGTCTTGAGTTTTCTGTTCTAGAAGCTCCATTACAGTCTTTCTTCCACGAATTTCCGTACTTACGCGTTGTTTGGATTTTTGTACGCATTTTTGCGGTGGGCTGCTTGCTCCTGTGTGAGATCTTCCGTTTTAGTGCGTGTTATTGCGTTCTGGTGCATGATTTTATTCGCGATTTTGCATTTTTTCCGTCATTTAGTGCGCTTGGGCGTGAATCTGCGTGCTTGGGTGTGTATCTGTGTAGTTGTGTGCACGAATTTACGAACTTTTGCGTGTCTGGTGCGTATTTTACGTGTTGAGGAACCTCTTCCCAGGTTCATCATAATCAACTGTCTCTCCCATCATTCCTCACTTTCCACTTTCCCGGCACCATCCCTGTCCCAATGGACCCCTGCTCCTTCTATCTGTACCAGTTCAGGAAAGTATCCCTTTCCCTGGCCAAAACCCAATCCCACATCCTATTCCTAAAATGCTGTCTAAGTCATGGTATCCCTCCCAACGGTCTAACATTAAAAATTCCATTGTCTGGATCCCACCCCTCCTTCCACAATGACCTGCACCTTTTCAGATTCCACCAATCCTTATCCCTCACGAACCTAGTCCTACAAAATCACCTCTCCATGGCTCAGAAATCCCTTAGCTACCTTCTCTCCCTCCGTAAGATATTACTATTGTGTAACCAAAACTACCTACATCCCATCTCCCAGATAGAATCCTTTGCTCTCCAGCAACTGGAGGAGCATTCCAAACACCACCTCCACAAACTATCCAGCCTGCTGACATCATATTGCCGCCTTGGAGCACCCATATCCAATCCCTATCCGAACCACAGTGTTCCTCCTCGTGAGCCCCTCATAGGTCCCAGACCATGCTTAGCTGACCTCTTGAACCTACCTCATCCCTCCAAACTCCCTACCACCACTCCACAACATCCAATACCAAAACAACCCCAGAACACTGTGGTCAACCTATCCACAAAAAACCTAAACCCCACTGAAGTTTCCGTTCTATCCAAAGGTCTTACCTTTAGTCCTACACCCCAGTTTAATCATGTTGCTCTTGTCAAAGACCTACTCTCCTTTTCCCGATCCCTACGATGGAAACACTACTTTGCCACCAATCCCTCTGACCGCAATGTACCTAATCCCAATATTGAACCCTGCCTGACCCAATTCATACCACCATCCAACAAAGATCCCCCTGCACTCCCACCTAACCACCCTCTGGTTACCCTCCAAGAGTTTCTCACCTCCAACTTGTCCTCACCATCCTTTCCCAAGTCCCTTCCCAAGAACTCAAACCTTTCAGCAGAAGAAAGAAGAGCCATCCAAAACCTTAAAACTAATCCTGACATCATCATCCTCCCTGCTGATAAAGGTTCCACCACTGTAGTTATGGATCACAGTGACTACCTGGCAGAAGGGCTCCGCCAACTATCTGACTCCTCCACCTACAAGTTGTGCCAGATTGACCCCATCCCCAAAGTCCAACAAGATCTCCAATCCCTACTAAAATCCTATGGCCCCTCCCAGAAACTCTCCCCTGAATCCATCTCCCTCCTCACCCCAGCAGCACCCCGCACACCCACCTTTTACATGCTCCCCAAAATCCACAAACCTAATAATCCTGGACGCCCTATTGTGGCTGGTTACTGTGCGCCTACCGAACGAATTTCAGCCCTAGTTGACCAACACCTCCAACCTATTGTCCAAAATCTACCTTCCCACATCAAGGATACCAACCACTTCCTTCACCGACTCTCCACCATTCCCACCCCTTTGCCTCCTGGATCTTTACTTGTCACAGTGGATGCCACCTCCCTATACACCAACATCCCACATGCCCATGGCCTTGCCGCTCTGGAACACTACCTCTCCCAACGTCCCTCTGAACGCAAGCCTGATACCTCATTCCTCATAACCCTTACCAATTTCATCCTACTTAACAACTACTTTTCCTTTGAGGGGAAAGTTTACCATCAAATCCAAGGCACAGCCATGGGCACCCGCATGGCACCCTCCTATGCCAACCTGTTCATGGGCCGTCTGGAGGAATCCTTCCTAGCATCCCAAAACCTCAAGCCTCTGGCCTGGTTCCGGTTCATTGATGATATTTTCATGATCTGGACTCACGGCCAGGACACCCTATCCTCCTTTCTTCAGAACCTCAATTCCTTCTCTCCCATCCACTTCACCTGGTCTTCCTCAACCAACCATGCCACATTCCTGGATGTCAACCTCCACCTCACTGATGGCTCCATCCACACTTCCGTCCATATTAAACCTACCAACCACCAACAGTACCTACATTTTGACAGTTGCCATCCCTTCCACGTCAAAAAATCCCTCCCTTACAGCCTGGCCACCCGTGGACGGCATATCTGCAGTGACAAGAATTCCCTTTCTGAATATGCTGAAGGTCTCACAAAGGCCTTCACAAACAGAAACTACCCCACAGACCTAGTCCGCAAACAAATCTCCCGTGCCATATCCTCACACACCCCAAATCCTCTTCCTAACACTAGTAACCATCCACAAAAGAGCGCTCCCCTTGTCACCCAGTACTACCCTGGTCTCGAACAACTAAATTCCATCCTTCACCAAGGTTTTGATTTTCTATCCTCATGCCCTGAAATGAGAGACATCCTGCCCAAGATCCTTCCCACCCCTCCTAAAGTGGTGTTCCGTCGCCCTCCCAACCTTCACAACATCCTAGTTCATCCTTATGCCACCCCGAAACCCAGCTCACTGCCACAGGGATCATATCCTTGTGGAAGACCCCGCTGCAAGACCTGTCCAATCCACCCACCCAGCACTTCCTATTCCAGTCCTGTCACAGGCTTATCCTACCCTATCAGAGGCCGGGCCACTTGTGAAAGCAGCCACGTAATTTACCAACTGTGCTGCAAGCACTGTACAGCTTTCTATATTGGCATGACCACCAACCAGCTGTCCGTTAGGATGAATGGCCACCGCCAAACTGTGGCCAAAAACAAGGTGGACCACCCTGTGGCACAGCATGCAGCGGAGCACATGCTTGATTTCAATGGCTGCTTCACAACCCGGGCCATCTGGATCCTCCCATCCACCACCAGCTTTTCTGAACTGCACAGATGGGAGTTATCCCTACAATACATTCTCCGATCCCGAAATCAACCAGGCCTCAACCTACGATAACTTCCCTATATATATATATATATATATTTCCATACCTTACAGTTCCTACCTCTCTATCCCAAACCTCACCTATTTTGAGTGGTGTGTGAATGTGTGATCGTGTGTTTGTATATATGTGTGTGTATATATATATATGTATGTGTGTGTGTGTGTGTGTGTGTGTGTATGTGGTCTTGTGCACTTGCAGTGTACATGAATTATTTTACTTTATTTTACTTTACTTTATTTTATTTTATTTTATTTTATTTTCTCCCCTCACCCGCCTCCCCACTCCATTCCTAAGCTGCATCTCGTTATTCCCATCTAACACATCCCCACCACCGTGACGTAACCTTTCTATCCCCTCCCCCTCCCCTCCCCTCCCGTCCCTGATTCGCTGCAGAGCGTGATTCGAAGTGTGGCAGTCGGAGGTGATGGTTGTATGACTGTGTTGTGTGCCTGTGTGATTGCGTGAGTGCTCTATTTCTGAAGAAGGCCATGGCCGATAGCTGAATGTGTTGTATGTGTGTGTCTTTTGTATGTGCCTGTCGCAGCTCGTCGCCACGTCTTTGCGGTGAGTAGTAAACTGTCCTCACTATATTATTTATTCCAACCTGGACTTTCCATTATAATATTCAATTACTGATAGAAATTCTCCACTGAGATTCTAACATATTTTTCATTCAACTGACTTCCTAATGTTTTAGATTATACACTATAATAAATTAATATTATTTGAGATCTTTGGGTTGGTTCAAGGAGCAACATTTAGCTTTGTGAAAACTGTGCACTAGTAACTGTACTTTTTGTATTTTATTATCATTTGTTAACGAAAGTCAAGTCTCAGAGATAATGCGTTATTCACATTGAATGCTGTGGGTAGTTAGCCATGAAAATCCAAATGTTGAAATGTTTGTTAAGCTTACGGGACTTAACTGTTGGGTCATCAGTCCCTAAACTTACAAACTACTTATAAAATTTGATTAATTATGGAAATTCTCCACAGAAATGATAAATTAATTTTCAAAAGAGATAGATTGGCTGGCTAGTACTTACCGTTGTGCTGTACCAACGATAGTCACTCAAAGAATGAAAAAAGAACAAGCTTTTGGAACAGGGTTCCTTCTTCAGGTAGGAGAGAAGGGGAGAAAAAAGGAATGGGAATGGAAGGGAAAGGTAATTCATGACCTAGGTCATGAGGATGGTGTTTGAGGATTGTGGAAGTCAGAGATACTCAAGTGCTGGGTGGGTGGATTTGGACAGGTTTTGCAGCAGGGTCTTCCACAAGGATATGATCCTTGTGGCAGTGGACTGGGTTTTAGGATGGCATAGGGATCAACTAGGATGTTATGGAGGTTGGGAGGGCGACAAAACACCACTTTAGGAGGGGTTGGAAGGATCTTGGGCAGGATGTCTTATTTTTGGACATGAGGATAGAAAATCAAAACCTTGGTGAAGGTTTCAATTAAGTTGTTTGAGTTCAGGGTATTACTGGGTGACAATAGGAGCACTCTTTTGTGGATAGTTACTGGTGTTAGAGGGAGGATTTGGGATGTTTGAGGATATGGCATGGGAGATTTGTTTGCGGACTAGGTTTGCAGAGTAGTTTCTGTCTGTCTGTGAAAACCTTTGTGAGGCCCTCAGAATATTCAGAAAGGGAGTTCTTGTCACTGCAGATATGCTGTCCATGAGTGGCCAGGCTGTAAGGGAGGGATTTTTTGATGTGGAAGGGATGGCAACTGTCAAAATGTGAGAACTGTTGGTGGTTGGTAGGTTTAATATGGACGAAAGTGTGGATGGAGCCATCAGTGAGGTGGAGGTTGACATCCATGAATGTGGCATGGTAGGTTGAGGAAGAGCAGGTGAAGTGGAAGGGGTAGAAGGAGTTGAGGTTCTGAAGGAAGGAGGATAGGGTGTCCTGGCCCTCAGTCAAGATAATGAAAATATCATCAATAAACCTGAACCAGGCCAGAGGTTTGAGGTTTAGGGGTGCTAGGAAGGCTACCTTCAGATGGCCCATAAACAGGTTGGCATAGGAGGGTGCCATGTGGGTGCCCATGGCTGTGCCACAGATTTGATGATAAACTTTCCCCTCAAAGGAAAAGTAGCTGTTAGTTAGGATAAAGTTGGTGAGGGTTATTTGGAATGAGGTATCAGGCTTCAATTCAGGGGAATGGTGGAAGAGGTAGTGTTCGAGCGCGGCAACGCCATATGCATGTGGGACGTCGGTGTATAGGGAGGTGGCATCCACTGTGACAAGTAGGGATCCAGAAGGAAAAGGTGTGGAAATGGTGGAGAGTCGGTTAAGGAAGTAGTTGCTATCCTTGATACGGAAAGATAGATTTTGAACAATTGGTTGGAGGTGTTGGCCAACGAGGGCTGAAATTCTTTCAGTAGGAGCACAGTAATCAGCCACAATTATCCACCCACAATTATCCAGGATTATTAGGTTTGTGTACTTTGGGGAGCTTGTAGAAGGTGGGTGTGTGGGGTGCTATAGGGGTGAGGAGGGAGATGTATTCAGGGGAGAGCCTCTGAACTGCACAGATGGGAGTACGCACTTGTGTGTACATGAAGTGTGCGCGTGTTTTATTCTTATATCTATATTTATTTTGTTTATTTTATTTTATTTTTCTCCCATCACCTGTCTCTCGACTCCATTCCTAAGCTGCATCTCGTTACTCCCATCAAGGCCGTGCTGTACCCATCCCCACCATTGTGACACAACCATACTATCCCCTCTCAGCCCTCCCCTACTTACACACCGCAGAGTGTGATTCGAAGTGCGGCAGCCAGAAGTGACAATTGTATGACTGTGTTGTCTGCCTGTGTGATTTCATGAATGTTCTATTTTCTAAAGAAGGCCATGGCAGATAGCCGAAAGTGTAATGGATGCCTGTCTTTTGTCTGTGCTGTCGCAGCTCGTCACCACGGCTTTGCGGTGAGTTGTAAACTGTCCTTATTACTATATTATCTTTTGAAAACTACTTATAAACTAACTTATAGTAAAGACAACACAAACAGCCATGCCCGAGGGGAGATTCGAACCTCTAATGGGGAACTGCCTTGTGCATCGGAGCATAGCAGCTCAGAGCACTCGGCCACTCTGCTGCGGACACAAAAATCCTTAATGTGATTGTGTGAGGCTTGATACATTTCTTTTCACTCTTCTTTCACATTTGATTCACTCTCTCTTCATTTGCAATTTGATTCACCCATATAATCTTCAGCATTCTTATGTAGCAGCAAATTTTAAAAGTTTCTACCTTTGTCTTACCTGAATGGCTTCTGGTTCACATTTCAGTTCTGTAAAGAGAAAACCCTCAAGACAAATACCTTTAGAAATACTTCCAAAAGTGAAATTAGATTTTAACATATTTCCAATTAAATTAGATATTAATAAATAAATGCTGTGCTTCTTATAGTCTCTGTGAATTTTATATCTTCTCTGCTTCGACCCTCATCATTTAATTTGCTGCCAAAATACCATAACAGAAACAGAGAAATTTTCGATGAAATTGTCAGAGTACCAGTATTTTTCATGTATTGGTTTAGAGTTCACGTAGAATACAGTGGATGATGCGCAGAGACGAATTTTCGTCCAAAGTGTGGGGCGAGTTCATTCCTTCGTAAGGAGAGGCCACGTCGGTCCACTTAACACCTGCCGGCCAGTGCGCATTGAGTGAGCACACCTCTTCAAACAGTGCGGCAGCACATTCTCCGAGTGCTATAGGTGCAGGAAGAGTTCTGCATAGCCAAGCACGAGAGATTTTTTTCCTTGTAATTAAATTTATGTTGGAAGATGCATAAGAAGGGATAAAAATCCCATTAAAAGTATCCTTGAAAGAATGCTACTCATGTTTCACTTTGGGCAATAAAAATAAAAATAGAAAAAGTAGAAAAAGGAGAGAGAGAGAAATTAGTTGCTGGTAGTTCTGAAGGTTTCTCTACTCCAAGAAAATCAAAATAAAGAGAAAAAAGTCTTAGATTTAGATGATTTTCATGAACAAGTTGTGCAGAGATTGATAAATAATTTCCATGTGACAAACAAACAGTGCCCCACAATAAAGTAATTTTTTCCCCGTAATAAGGGAATATACGTCTTTCAAGGGAAGTATGTCTTCATTGCGGTCCCTACTTCAAAAGTTGGGCTTCAGGTACATTAATTTTCTTTTCTCTTTTTCTTTTTTTAAATTTCAATTAAATACTTACATGCTTTATTTTTTTGTACAATTAACACACTTAATATTTATCAGATGGCAACAAAAACAGGTTACAGGAAGGTGCTTTGGAAAATTTAAAAATACACAGTAAACATGTTGATTATTTAAATTAAATTAAATAGTACCGTGAAGAGGTTTGACCTCTCATATATGTCAATGAAACCTGCATTCACAGTTCGCATACTACGTCCAGTGAGTGGACAGATGGATCAAGTAATGTAGTAAAGGCGCCATTTTCAAAATGACTACGTCTCATTATAGTACAAGCAGATAACTGATAAGGACAAGTAGTTCTGCAGACTATTAGGTATTAAAGTGTCTAAAGGCTAAAGGAGACATTGGCATTTTCTTATCTACTGTACTGTATAACAAGAGATTGTGAGCATTCTTTTTGAATTTAAACACGTTCTATAATGAAGTGACAGAAATACCATTGGTTTTATTTACACTTTTCGTATTATGGGTGTTTGATTTAGTATTTTTTCTGACTGATTGTTGAAGCACTATCCATGTGATTGCAGTAAATTGAAGACTAATGAAAAAATTTTCTATTTGCAAGTTAAACGGAAACACCATACTACCTGCATGCACACCAGTAATACTTACAAATCAGTTCTTATCCTGTATCGCGAAGGTTACATAACTGATGCTTTAATTAACATGTATTTCGAAGTAAGAAGGTAATGTTAATAAATTGATAAAAACAATGAAATATTACTAATATTTCATTGAGTTAAGTATTTATTTTGATGGTATGGTTAGGTACAGAACAGAGAATTTATAAAACTCCAGCAGGTAGTGAAGCATAGACTTCAGTTTAGAGCAGCACTTCCCCTCCAGCACTGGTTACTTTCCCTCACTGCTATGGCTGCTACTCCCACTACTACCGCTCTTCCCGCGCTTGCCCAGCGGTCTGTGCATCTACCGGCCAATTTATACTGCATGCATGTTACACAATGCATAGCCACGGTTGCTGTTGGACTGGACTTGTTGAACTTCCTTGGAACTCAGCATTCCCCTTGGGCTTTACCGATTTAATCATTTCCCCAATTTTCCTGTGCCGGTGATGCAACAGTGACATGTAAAACAACTGTTCTTGAAACAAATGCAGGTAAGATTGTACCTAGTGTGATTACATTTAGCATTGTTATCACATAACACGGTCCATCTTACCTTAGCATCTCCCACTGAGTGTGACCGTGATCCACAGCCTGCATGCTCTGGCATTTAATCTAACACTTTGGTTAAGTGAATGATCATTTCCTTATACAGTCATATGTTCCTATCATTTCATTGAAAAGTTTTGTATTTCAATATTACATAACACTTATCTCTTTTGTTATTAAATTTCATATATTGTGCAAACAAGAACAGCTGCCCCTAGTGAAATGGCCCCCTTGATTCTTTCATGCTGATTTTGCACTACTTTATTCAGTTGTAGTCTATAAACATTGAAAAACAACTAACATAAACAGAAATGTTAATACAATTTTCTTGCAGAGGGTAGCTCCCATCTATGAGTGGCAGTCAAAAATGTTTCTAGCCCAAGATAGTTACCCTAATGTCTTGTAAAAACACCACCACATACTTTTATGGTGACCCTTTGTCAAATTTCATGCGTCCACTTATGTTAGTTTTGTCTAAGTTGTATGCCATAGTGAAAACAATATAACAAATATGAAGAGAATCAAGAACCGAGCTGCAATTGAATATTTTAATTTGAAGGGAATGATGCCCGAGGAAATTGTGGAGGACATGTAGAATACACTTAAGGACTGTGCTCCGTCATAAGCAATAGTGAAAAATTGGGTGTCCGTCTTCAAATGTGGAAGATGTGATAAGGAGTGGAATGCCCATCACCCTTGCCACTGATGGAACAATGACTGCAATTCATTATATGATTATGCCGGATCCTCAAACAGCCTTGTAGCACATTGAAACCACATTTGGAATCTCCCATGGGTGTGTTCATGAAAATGTTGTGGATATTTTGGAAATGTGGAAAGTTTCAACTTGGTGGGTCCCAAAAGACTTCAATGCAGAGCACAGATGGAAATATGTGCAGTGCTGTGAAGAAATTGCCCACCAGTTTGAAGGTATTATCAGCTACTTATCATTAACATTATCTAATCACTGGGAAAACTGTTTGGAATGTAAATAATGGATAATAGATAACAACTCACTGTAAAGAGGCTTGATGAGCTGCTGACAAGCATTAAAAATAAAAAAAGAAGAGAATCACATTCACACAACTTACATTTTAGCCATGTGTATAGTAGTCTGAGTGATTGTGTGCATGTAAATGTTTCTTTTTCTGATGAAGGCCATGGCTGACACTTTAAGCTGTGTGAATGTGATTGTATATTTTTGTGCCTGTCATCAGCTCATAGAGCCTCTTTACAGTGAGTTTCTATCTATTGACATTGTCTAATCAGGTTTCTCAGCCTTCTCCATCCCCCTTTCTTCCCTACGGTGAAGAAGCTGAGGACTGGGACTCTTACAAGAAATGGCTTCATCAACAATTTCTTGGTGTTTTGCATTATTGATGAGCACTCATGCAAGTGTTTATTTTTGCTTGGATTTCTCCATATCTTTACTAATTTCTTTGTCAGTTATCCCCTGTGTAGGAACTGACCTCTCTTTCCTTACGGAAATGTGTAAATTTTATCTACTTACTGTCATAAATGAACACATTTTATTTTGAGGTGGGTTGACTTTCATTACAGTCACAAGTAGCCACAACAGCCTAACATGGCTTAGGTGGCTGAGCTTTATGGCCTGAGTCAAAAGTGTAATTTTTTCACAGACACTCATCACGAGTCTTATGAAGCTTTAATGGTTCATAATGCTATCATCAGGTGACACCCAACAAGGAAATGTGTCAATGAGCTGCTCAGTTTGAAAGTCTGTCTTTATTGGAAGTTTTGAATATTGGTCAGGCCTTTGAATTTTTCTGTGCAGTGGGTGATCAGATTGATTCTTTGTCTGATGTTATAGTTGTGACTCCTGATACAGAACACAGCATGTCTGATATTTTTGGCAATCATTCAAAATTGACCACAGTGTCAAATAAGGCAGCAGCATACAAATAAGTGACAGCAAAAGCAGCCTTCTTTGTCACTTCCTTTTTGTACAAAGTGCTTTGTGCACCCACAGAGCTGTGTATCCAGAGTGTGAGGCAATTTACAAAATATGTAAGACTGATGACTGTGCAGTCTAGTTCCCCTCTAAACAACAACAACAAAATATGTAAAAAGAAGGGGCAGGTATCACCTTTGGGAATAGGTGGGGTTATGGCCCCAGATAAACAACATATTTAGAGAACTTATAAACTTTATTGTTCACTCAGCAAGTTACAAATCCAAATTGAAAACATGGTGGCAAATCCTGTGGTGGAAATCTGCCCCAAAGAGCATGGTCACAAACATGAGCATACACTTGTTACTATCAATCACACAAGTTTATTTATGGCACCACAACCTGTTTGTCAGTCTCAGTCAACTAATCGGGGTACAGATATGGACAGGAACATGGATGTCAGTTATGAAACACCAGTTGTATCAGGCTAATACATTTTTTCCAGTGTGAAAATGTTTAACAAGGATGTGTGTATGAAAATGGACACATGTGCAGCAATGATATTTGTATATACATGTGGCATCTGTTCCAAAAGAACAGTTGTCACTTCTGATCCTGCAGTTGTTATTCTTCCAAATTAACAGAATATATGACATCAATAGCAAATTAATAATCAGCCAACCAGTTGAAATATAGTTGGCTGATTATTAATGTGCTACCCTGTAACCGTTGCTGAGACACAGTCATGTTTAAAATATATACATGACGTCAACTGCGAATGAGCAAAGCTGAAAATGTCTACCCAGCTGGGATTAGAACCCGGGTCTCCTGTTTTCTAGGCAGTTGCACTGACCACTACACCACTGGGGATACAGTAATCACCACACCTGCAAGGACTACCTAAGCACGCCTCCCGTCAGATACAAATTTCCTGCTTCACTCTGCTGAGTACTGTGGGCAGGGTATCAGACAGGAGGAGTGCTTAGGTAGACCTTGCAGGTGTGCTGATCTCTGTGTCCCTATTGATGTAGTGGTCAGCGCAACTGCCTAGAAAGCAGGAGACTGGGGTTTGAATCCCCACTGGGTACACATTTTCAGCTTTGCCCATTTGCAGTTTATGTCATATATTCTGTGAATATGAATGATATTTGTGAAAATGTTGGCTTGGGCTGTCCTGCATTGGCTGCCTTAACTCAGTGTTTGGTGACTTACAGAACATTCCCATTCTAGGGTGATTTATGGCCCTGCTATCTGCAGATCTGTGACCCAGTCATTGACTTTCCTGGTTGTAGATTATGCAGGCATAGAAAATTTTTTTGGCTTGGATGTGTTTAAAGTTTCTGGTTTCTTTATCATTGATACTGTTCTTTTAGTTTCTGAGCAGGTCCCATATCTACAAATGGAAAACTTGTGCTCCAAGTCTTCCTTGCTGTTCTGCGATGGAGAATAGGATGTGCCACTAATTTTGAAGCACCAATTCATTTGAAGCTCACTGTGCAACTATGTTTTTTCCAGGTCCACCATATATCATTTGGCTTCAGATGATGCAAATCAGAACTAGATACAATAAAACCCCACTTTTACATTCCCGGATTTTATGTTTTCCCGCCGTATACACCATTTTTGTCAGCCCTGTCGAATTTCCTATGTTCACAATGATACTTTTCCTCCATTTTTGAGTTAATTTATTTGCACTCTTCCTGCATTTTACATTTTTTGAAATGATGCTCATGACAGCTGGTAGTTTCTCATGCTTTGTAGAAGCATTTCGAGAATTTATTCTTATTGTGAAATGCAATATTTATAAAAGTATTTCTGCAACATTTTATGAACAGTACAACTGATGGTATGCTTTTGTATGTTGTTTTCCACACTGAAAGGGGCACGGTACATTATAACCTCAAAAACATGATTATAGTGTGAGGAATGCTGACCTTGTTCAAATGTCACAAAAGTACTTATGTATTTATTTATGTATTTAGAATATCATTGTGTGGAACATCGAAAATACAAAAAGTATGGAAGTTGTGCAGTTTCATTATGTAAATAATGAATGTCAGTTAAAGGCTTGCTGATAAAGTCCATTATGATGAATGAAATTATGTCAAAAATTTCTACTTCCTATAAAGTTACCAGTTCCAGTTTCCACCCGGTGCTTAAAGCACTACAACATTCAGATAACCTTTATTACATAATAAATAAACTTTCTGGTATTTTGATGCCTGTTATATACATATATCACAAATAAACCATGAAAATGCAAGGGTGCTTCAGTAAGCATATTTTACCATTTAAAACATTATTTCCCACATTTTTCACCATTTTTGTATGTCCTTTGAAAAATGTAAAAACAGGGTTCTACTGTATATTAACATTTTTTTTTGGGTAATTCAGCTCGTTTTTTCTAGAGTGGTCATCTTCTCTATAACTGTATGAAAGCCCACTTCATCTGGGAGTGTATATTTACTGATTTTGTAGGTCACTTTTTGAACTCCTTTGGGCTTGTCTTATTGGACAAATTCTATAAATTCCCATATGTTGTTTGCTACCCATCCACATTCGTACGATCCACAGTTGCAGCCCTGTACAACAGTCTTGCTCTCAAAGGGCTGCCACACACTCTAGTCACAGAAATTTCTTTCTGGAAATGATCCCCCTCATTGTGACTAAGCCGTGTCTCTGCAATATTCAATAAAACCCCATTTTTATGTTCCCAGATATTACATTTCCCTGCCATTTTTGTCGGTCCCGTCATATGTCCTATGTTCACAACGTTAATTCGCCCCTGTTTTTGCATTAACATACTTTTCCCGCACTTTATGCTTTTTGAAACCATGTTCGTGAAGAAAAATGATGTAATTGACATGCATTGACATTAGCATGGATTTGCCTTAAAGTATAGAGTTTATAAACATTATGCAATCAAGTTTCTTGGCACTTTGCATTTATTCAAATGTATATTTCGCGTTCCTTTGTTTGCAGTTCGCGCTTAGTTGACTTATGATGCGGTGGCAGATGGGAGTGTAGTATCCCTTCAGCCACCGCACCGTTTGTCAGCATGAATTTCTTTATATCTGGTAGTTTCTCATGTTTTGCATGACACGTTTCGAGAATTTATTCTTGTTGTGAAATGCAAATATTTATCTAAGTATTTTTTGTGACTTTTATAAACTGTGAGATTGATGGTTTGCTTGTGGATGTGTTCCTGCACATTGAAAGGGGCATGGTACATTATAACCTCAAAAAAGCGATAATAGTGTTAGATGCCAATTCTATGCAAATGTTACAAAAATACTTACGCATATATTTGCACTTGAGAACGCAAATAAATTCTCGAATATCGTGTGGAACATCGAAAAATACAGAAAGAATGGAACTTGTGCAGTTTTACTATGTAAATAAGTAACACCGGTTAAAGACTTGCTGACAACTTTATTATGATGAATAAAATTTCGTCAAAAATTGCTAGTTCCCATAAAATTACCAGTTCAAGTTCTGCCTGGCACTTAAATTGGTAAAAATTTGGATAACCTTTATTATATAGTAAACTTCCTGGTGAGTACATATTATGTACATATATCACAAATAAACTACGAAAATGCAAGGATGATCCAGTAAGCATATTTTACCATTTAAAATATTATTTTACACCATTTCACTGAAGTCCCTTGAAAAGTGTAAAAACAGGGTTCTACTGTTCTTTCTTCCAGGATTGCAGTCTTGCAAGGAATGCAGGAGAAATTATATAACGTAAGGAAGGTTGAAGACAAGATACTGGTGAAAGTAAAGACGTGAGAATGGATCATGAGTCATGCTTGGGTAGTCTGTCTGTGGAGCACTTGTCCATTAAAAGCAAATGTCCAGTTCAAATTCCAGCGTGGCACACAGTTTTAATCTGGCACACTCCACAGCTGACTGACAATATTGTTCTAAATTTATTAACACAAGAAACAAACTCTTCACATCTAGTGTATTTAATCATAGTTCACTGTAGACTGCTGTGCTCCACAGAGTCGCAGGCAAGCCCCAGTTCACTTAGGCAGCACTGTCTAATTGCCATAGTGCCCTATGTTTCTTTGTGCACATTGTGCGCTGTGGTTGATTTGAATTTAGTATGCACTGCCACAACACTTTCCCCCTTTGGGAAATTCACTTCACATTGCAGAGGTATTGTGCAATGCGGAGACATCCATCGGCTCTTGACATGTTGCTGACAGGTCACGTGGTGCTATGCGAACGAACAGATCCGTGACTGAATGATAGGTGAAATCTCTGAAGTATTGGCTGCAGGTGGCAGAGAAGTCAGTATGCTCTCTGCTGGAGGCACACGTCTCTGGGACTGAATGACGGGTGACAGCTGCGATGCCTCTGGTGCTTGCGACTGTGACGCTGGACGCTGGCACATTTCCCTGCACAGTCAGCTCATGTGATGGAAGCACATCTTCTGCAGGAATATGTTGGATGCTTGGAGTTGTCAGCAGTAAAGGTGGGACCCATAGATGGTGTCTATTCTGAATGAGTACAAAATGGAGACAATGGCAGTTCCACCACCTGCAGATGTATCTGGTCAAAATGGCGAACAACCATTCCTTCATCAGTACGAATGTCACACAACCAACAGCCTCTAAACTTTTTGATGGTTCCTTTGATCCACTTGGTGCAAGAGCCATACCCCCGTACCCAGACGGGCACCTACCTGGAACTCGGTCATAAGGTTGAGAAACAGCCTGAGACCGACGGGAGCAAAGAAGATTTAACAATGTGCATAGCTGATGACCATGTCAGAGCTCGGCTAGGCTGTGATCACCCATGGACGTAAATTGAAGAGACCTTAGAAAGTGAAGTAAAGCATCTTTTGTAGAAAAATCAGTGAGGAACTTCTTCATCTGACACTTGAATGTGCGAACAAGAAGCTCGACCTCCCCATTCGACTGTGCATGGAAGGGAGGGGGGGCTGTGCCATGAGGGACACCGAGGCCAGAACAGAAATCTGCAAAAGCCTGTGAGGAAAACTGAGGACCATTGTCTATGACAAGTGTAGAGGGTAGACCTTCAAGGGCGAAAATCATTGCCAATGTATTTGTAGTTGCCACAGTGGAAGGGGATGCACAGCGAACCACAAAAGAAAAATTGGAATAAGTATCAATGATGAGAAACAAGTAGGCACCAAGAAAAGGGCCGGCAAAATTGGTGTAAACAAATTCCCATGGGCGCACCGGGGCAAGCCACGGGGAAGGGTCATCTCTGGGAGTGCTGACTATTAAGCACATTTGTTACACACGGCGACCATGTCTGAGATGTCTGCATCAATACCTGGCCAGTAAACATGTCTGTGAGCCAGATTTTTCATGAAGGAAACACCCTAATGTCCCTGGTGTAACAGCTGAAGAACATGTTGACACAGAGAAGCAGGAACCACCACCCTCTGTCTGTAGATAGGAGAACCACACCGTCACAAACAGACAATCGCAAATGCAAGGCATAATAGTTACAGAGAGAGTCAGATGCCTTGCATGAGGGTCTGTCAGGCCACCCTCGTTGAATGAACAATCACCTTACAGAGAACTGGATCATCAGCTGTGTCAGAAGCAACATGGTCCCCCATAATTGGAAAACCATTACTCGCCCGACATTCGTCCTCATCCACATGGAAACAGAGTAGCTCAATGCAGTCAAAAACAGGGTCAGGACCCATAGGCAGCTGCGATAAGGCATCAGTATTTGTGTGCTGGGCCATGGGCGGAAATGAATCTCATAGTGAAAATGAGACAAGTATAAAGCCCAATGTTGCAATCTGTGTGCAGCCTTATCCGGAAGTGATTCTAAAAGATGAAACAAGGAGACGAGAGGCTTGTGGTCACTGATGAGATGAAACTTGGAACCATACAAGAAGACATGAAATTTTTTAAAGGCATACACTATGGCAAGTGCCTCTTTCTCAATTTGAGAATAATGCCTTTGAGCATTGTTGAGCTTCTTTGAAGTGTAGGCACTAGGCCGCTCTGATCCATTGTCATATCTGTGTGGGAGTACGGCCCCAAGACCATATTGGGATGCGTCTGTAGCTAACACCAGTTGCCACCCCGGGCAAAACGTGGCTAGACATGGCGTCAAATGAAGTTGATCGTTGAGGCGGACAAAGGCACGTTTGCATTCGTCAGTCCAGTGGAAGGGAATGTTCTTACGGAGCACCTGATTCAGTGGGTGGGCCATGTCAGTCACAGAAGGAAGGAATGTATGATAGTAGGCAATTTTGCCAAGAAATATCTGAAGGTCTTTAACACTAGATGGCCGTGGGAGGGATGCAATAGCACCAACGTGCTGACTAAAGGAATGGATCCTGCCACGTGACAGTTGAAACCATAGATACACAACAGAAGACTGAAAAAAATTGAGATATAGCAAGATTACACTTCTACCCTGCTGACAGGAGAACTTGAAAAAGCATGCGAAGATTGGCAAGGTCCTCATCCGTGGAAGCCCCCGTAACTACGATATCATCTTGATAGTTTATGCAACCAGGCACAGAAGCCATCAGGTGGTCTAAAAAATGCTGAAATATAGCTGGCATGCTGGCAACACCAAACAGAACCATTGGTATTGATATGGGCCAAAAGGAGTGTTTAAGATGAGAAATTTTTTGAAATCTCTGTCCAAAGGCAGCTGGTGATATGCCCCCGATAAATCAGTTTTTGGAGAAGAATTGTCCACCCAAAACTTTGGCAAACAACTCGTCAGGACGAAGAAGCGGGTAAGTTTCAATAAGACAATGGGTGTTGACGGTCTTTTTGAAATTGCCACACAACCGTAATTTTCCATTGGCTTTGCAAACCACAATGAGGAGGGATGCCCATTCACTAGAAGTAACTGGTAGGAGAGCCCCCAACCTATCTAATTCAGCCTTGACAGGGTCATGTAATGCCACTGGAAGGGGGCGGCCACGTAAATATTCAGTTGGGCTGCCGGTTTGAACATTATATGTGCCTCAAAATTGACAGCACGGCCCAGGCCAGGAGAGAAAATTGAGGAAAATTCTATACACAATGCATCTAACCAAGTGTAATGAATATTATCTGATATCAGATGTTCATCGTCTATAATAGAGAATCAAAAAAGTTGGAAAGCATCATATCCAAACAAGTTTTCCGTTCCTGCATCATCAACAACATATAAGATGAGAGAATGAACAACTGACTTGTAAGAAGTGGATGCCACAAACTGGCTGATAATTGGAATTTTCTGTTTGTTGTATGTCCGCAAATTGCGCATGACAGGACACAAAAGCAGAGTCCAAGTATGTGTGGCAATTTATGAGAGTGACAGCAGAACCTGTGTCTACCTGCATGCGAATATTTTTGTCAAGGACCTGAACATTTATATATAACATACTAGTATTTGAAAGTACACAACTGACAGTCATAACATAGTCATCAACTTCAATAACAGCAGGGGTCTTGTTAGACTGGCAGACTGAGGCATTGTGACCTTTCTTATGACAGGTGTGACATGTGGCCCAGTGTTGAGGACAATCTACCCTTTCGTGTTTGATAAAGCAATGTGGAGGATGGAAGTGCCGAACGTACCTGATTTTGCTGTCGCGGCTGCTGCAACTGACGCTGTTGCTTCTTTTTAGCATGCGGTTGCCCCACTGATCGTTGTTGATGTGCATGTACAGCAGAAACTTCCTCATCATCATATGAAACAGACGTGTCGTCTACCGTGGCATCAGACTGCACAACACTGAGGTCCATGTATTCGTCAATTTGGGTGGCGGTGGCATGAGAAATTTTGTACAACTGGGCAATGCTCAATACTTCAGATAAAGAGGGGTTCAGGAGCTGAGGTCCCTGACTTCCTTATTCAGAGCCAAACTAAGAATAGCATCTCTAACCATGGAATCTGCATAAGACTCTTGACGCATGTCTGTAACAAATTGACATTTTCTACTAAGGCCCTATAATTCCGTGGCCCATGCACACTATGATTGATGTGATGCTTGAGGTCCTTGTAAAAAGCCACCCGGGAAGCAACAACATGGATGTTTTTGTGATAATATTTAGAGAGCATGTCACACATTTCAGTAAAGGATAACAACACCGGATCCCTTGGGGGGCGGGGGGGGGCTTAGCTGAGACAATAGTTGATACACTTTTGGAGAAGTCCATGAAAGAAATAGAGATTTGCAGAGCTGATCGTCACCAATGCCAAAAGCCATAAAATGTTGCTGTAGTCGCTTTTCATAGTCCTCCCATTCTTCCGCAGCTTCCTCATATGGAGAGAATGGAGGCAGAGAAAACGCGCAACCTGACTAGACAACGATGTTGACACAACTGATGTAAGCATCTGTGGTAAGTCACATAATGACACTACTAGGGCAGTCTGTTGCTCGATGAGCATGCACAATAGCTGGTCTAAGGTCTCCATATTTATCAAGACTCTGCCGATGACAACGTGTGGAGTATTTCACATCTCGTCGCCACTTAAAGTGTTCTAACTTTATTAACACAAGAAAATAAACTCTTTACATCTAGTGTATTTAATCATGGTTCACTGCAGACTGCTGTGCTCCGCTGAGTTGCAAGCGAGCCCCAGTTCACTTAGGTAGTGCTGTCTAATTACTGTACCGCCCCTATATTGCTTTGTGCGCTTTACGTGCGGTGGTAGATTTGAATTTACGATGTACTGTCACAACAAGCATCATTCTGGTCAGTGCCTTCTTTACCTGTATGGCTTTCATACTTCCCAGCGGATTTTAGCAACATAAACATCATGATAACACAATGAAGCCAGTCTTAGTAGAGATGTGCACTCTAGTAGCACATTTTCAAAAGACTGACCCCAAGATTTATCTTGAGTGATGGAACAAAATTCTTAAAACGTAAATTAGGACCACTAGCTGTAAATATGAGACCCATTCATCCTAAATGCAACCTCAGAGTGGTAACCATTTGTCAGCTGTGCTTAGCCTCAGCTACCAGGTGTGTTAGAACCTCTCTCCTAATTTTCATACTTAACAGCAAATTTATTTCTGTATTTGTATGTGGAGTACCACCCTAATGAGAAAGGTTATGTTGGAGAATGACATACCTGTTTTAACTATGAACATAAGGAAACACATAGCATTAGGATAAACACAGTTTATTAAATAACTGGGTGACGTATCAAATGATATGAGAATGACAAGTACAGAGCATGTTAGACAAATGATTACTTGGAGATCCACTCATGAGAACATAAAGATGTTGTTAACATCAAGTGGTACTGGTGGACTGTCGCATGCTCACCGTGCATCTGGTGATGGCTGTTCACATATCCTCACAAATTATGATTGCTGCAGTGTCCCAAAATATGTCTGGAATGAGCAGTAGGTGTAGAAAGCATCAGATTACTACACTTTTCCCTCCAAGGGGGAGGCAGGTGGGATGACGTGATGTTGGTCTGTTGTACAATTTTGGTACATATTTTATGCTTGTGCATTATGACATTTCTACAGACCAGAAATCTCTTAATAGGAATCAACGTGGATTGTGACAGTAGTGCTTGTGAAAAACCAGCCCACTCTGTTCATCAGTGTGTCCTATAAAGTAGTAGATACAGACTCCTAGGTATATGCCATGTTCCTCAAATTTCAGAATGTGTACAGAACATCAGACCAACTGTGTGATTGGATTGAAGAGAACACTGTAGTTCTCTTTGAACAGAGAGAAGTCTTTAGACATGAAAGTAATTTCTGGTGTATCCTTATAGGAGTATTATAGGACCATTGCTTTTCACAATATATATAAATTATCTGGTAAATAATCCATTAAGTTTTTGTAGATGATGCTGAAGTATATAGAGTAGTACAAAGCTGGAAAAATGGAGGTAAATGCAGGAGGATCTGTAACATATTCATGCTTGAAGTAGGGAGTGGCAATTGACCCACAACATGAACGAATTAAATGTATTGTGAATACATAGAATGATGGAGACTTAACTGTAGTGTTATTAAATTGCAGAATAATTGCTCAAAGCAGTTATTTCCTAAAATATCATAGAGTATGCATATGGAGTGATTTGAAATGAAAATTTATTATGGGTAAGGCAGCTTCTAGGCTGTAATTTATTGGAAGAATCATCAGGAAGTGTAGACCATTAACAAACAAAGTAGCTTACAAAACTGATGTTTGACTAGTGCTTGCATATGTCTCAGTTGTATGGGATCCATGCCAGATGGGAACAATAGAGGAGATCCAAAGAAGGGCATTATACATTGTTATAAGTTCATTTAGCAAGTGTGAAACCACTGAGGAGAAGATTGGCTGACTCCTGTGGCAGATGCTGAGAGAGGTGTCCCATATCAGAGTATTGCTTACATTAAAGTCCTGAAGGCATGGGTCAACTAATATATTGCTTTATCTTACACACACACACACACACACACACACACACACACACACACACACACACATACATACATATATATATATAAAAGAAGTGCCCCTTTTGTCACCGGATACTTTCCGGGACTGGAGCGGACTCTGAATATGGCTCTCCAGCAGGGATACTACTTCCTTAAATCCTGCCCCGAAATGAGATCCATCCTTAATGACATCCTCCCCACTCCTCCGAGAGTGTCTTTCTGCCGCCCACCTAACCTTCGTAACCTCCTAGTCCATCCCTATGAAACCCTCAAACCACCTTCCCTACCCTCTGGCTCCTACCCATGCAACCGCCCCCATTGTAAAACCTGCCCTATGCACCCTTCCACCACCACTTACTCCAGTCCAGTAACCCGGAAGGTGTACACGATCAAGGGCAGAGCCACTTGCGATAGCACCCACGTGATTTACCAACTAACATGCCTGCACTGTGAAGCGTTCTATGTGGGAATGACCAGCAACAAACTGTCCATTCGCATGAACGGTCACAGGCAGACAGTGTTTGTTGGTAATGAGGATCACCCTGTGGCTAAACATGCCTTGGTGCACGGCTAGCACATCTTGACACAGTGTTACACCGTCCGGGTTATCTGGATACTTCCCACCGACACCAACCTTTCAGAACTCCGGAGATGGGAACTTGCCCTTCAGCTTATTCTTTCCTCTCATTGCCCACCTGGTCTCAATCTCCGCTAACTCAAATTCCCGCCCACTATCTTTAGCATCTTTGCCTTGGTTCTGTGGACAGAGCCTCTGCCTCAATTGGTATCTCTGTCCAACTTCTTTGCTTTTCACAAATGTCTGTCTAGGTGTGTTTGCGTTTCGATATGTCTGAGTGTGTGTGTATTTGTTTACCTTCCTTTTTTTCCCCTAAGGTAAGTCCTTCCACTCCTGGGATTGGAATGACTCCTTTTCCACTTCCTTAAAACCCATATCCTTCCCTTTTTCCTCCACTTTTCCTGAAGAAGCTGCCAGTGGTGGCGAAAGCTTGTATGTGTGTTTGTGTGTGATTTTATTCGTTTCTATCGACGAGCCGGTCCTTTTGGTAAGTCATCTCTTTTCTATTTTATATATATATCCCAAAAAGACAATAAGGATAAATGATTAGAGATTAGTGCCAATGCATAGGTCTACCGGCAGTTATTTTTCACACCAACCATACATATCTGGAACAGGAAAAGGAGGAAGTCACAGTGGAACACGAAGTACCCTCTGCCACACACCTTGAGGTGGCTTATGGAGTATAGAAAATTGTTCTGGGACAAGAATAGATGATATGTGTCTGTGACTGTCTCTATACTCATAGTGACCTTGGAATCACCAGAGAGCAAAAGCTGTCCTGATGGTTTCTTTTCAGTCACTAAGAACATAACCAATTGATTTTATGAAATTGGCATAATCACTCAAAACATATTTAAATAAACTGAGAGCACACTGATTCCACTCCTGAAAAGGTAGAATGCCTGAAACTAGATTTACAGTATCCATAATAGAAAAACCAACAATGAAGGCATCTAAACTAAACAAAATTTCAGTTCATTCATCATTGACAGACAAATATAGAATGGATGTAATAATAATTTGTAAACTCCATTGCCAGTGAATTGAGCAAGAATAATAATCTGTAGTTGTTATAGTTTACCAAAGGACACTCGACGCATGTCAGTCGTGGGGTCTCCAGGCGGGTGTACATTTGTGAGTTCAGTAGTGAAATGATAGCTTTATGTCAACATGTAGGGTTAATGGTTTATCCATCACTTGCACTTCAATGAACAATTCATTCTTACTTTGAGACAAAGATTGACAAACAATTAAACTGTATGAATATCTTCAGTCCTTTGATTCCTGGATTAACACTTGTATAAGTAGATGTGCCACATGACTTTTTTTTCTGACACCTGGGCACATTGATTCACCTTCTTATTTGGGACTGAACGATTACTTCTTTGATTATGGTGTCCACATAAGGCTTCAGAGACTGCATCATTATGAAAGCCAAATAAGATTGCTGAGGCTGTTTGCAGCATTACTGGCTAAAGTGATGGCTGTGGATTTCCAGAGCCTCACCTAGTTGCTGGCATGTTGTTTGAATATCCATATGAACTATGCTTACTGTAAAGGCCTGACCTACTTGTGAAGTGAGCTTTAGGTACAGAAACTAGCAGATTACTCCAATATCCCTAGTCTGTTAACTGTTTTTATAGTTAATGGGCAAAGGGGATGGGACTCACAGCAGTCTCACTTTAAAGTCTTAACTGCAGACACTTTCAGATGTATGTCAACCAACTTATAAAAGCTTACTAAAAGTTTCAAGTAAAAGTGTTAGGTAATGAATCTATTAACGTGCCTCAGAATCTAACACATTGCTCCGACAAAGACCATGAAGAGAAGATGAAATTAGGTGCAGCATGCATAGAGGCTTTCAAGGAGTCATTATACCCACACACTGTCCACAAATTGAACAGTCAGAAACCCTGATGTTTGGTATAATGGAAATTAACCTCTACCATACACTTCACAGTGGACTAAAGAGTGTGCATTCCAAGAACTAGAAATTTCCTGCTTATGAGTTCTTTTTACAGCTTTTAACTCCATACATGAAATTAAATGTCCTCTTATTCTTGTGTTTTTATTTGTCTTATTGTGTGTTTCTGATTTGAGTTGGAAATATCTTTCAATATACTACATTTAAAAACTTTTGTTTCAGAATGGTTTTATCTTTCACCACACAGAACCAACAAGTGTATCCATGGTGAAGTGGCTCCCAGTTACAGAAGTATGCAATATTCCTCAATATGCACATACAATGATAGGAGTAGGTGCTGTTGTTGTAAATAAGGACCGGGAACTATTGGTCGTTTGTGAACGCTTTCATGCAACGCCTCACTGGAAATTACCCGGTGGATATTTAGAGCCAGGTGTGTATTATTGAACTGAATTTTATTTGATACTTTAGGATTACATTGTGAACAGCAAATTATGTGTGATATAGGACATGTCAATAACAAAATATGACCATTATCAATTATTCCCTAATATTTCAGAGCAACATATTCAACTTCAGATTTTATTTTGAGCAGATAGTTTGAGTATTTTTTTATAATGTTAATGTTATGTATATTATAAGAAATATAAATTACAAACAAACAAAAAAGATATTCTTCACTTATTTCCTAGAGTATTACAACAATTAATTCAATAAGTACTCCTCAATGCTGTGGAATTCTTTTTCCACCAGGTAGTCTTTCAGTTTTTTTGAAAAGTTTCTGTCATGAATATTATCTTGCAATTTTTAGGCAAGTTTCTTAACAACTTGATGTCCAAGTACCAAGGTCCTTTTTTATTTTGTAGTAAGCAAAGAAGTGCTTCTTAGCTTACTACAGTATGTCTGCCTAGGTGTATTTACATCTGTGTAAATATGTGAGTGTGTGTGTATTTGTTTACGTTCCTTTTCTTACCCCAAGGTAAGTCTTTCCTCTCCTGGGATTGGAATGGATTCTTACCCCCTCCCTTAAAACCCTCATCATTTCCTTTTCCCTCTCCTTCCCTTCTGCCTGAAGAAGCAACTGGGTTGCGAAAGCTTGCATTTATATGTGTGTGTGTGTGTGTGTGTGTGTGTGTGTGTGTGTGTGTGCGCGTGCGTGCGCGTGCGCTACTATCACACCTGTGCTCCTTCGGCTGGTGAGTAATTTTCATCTATTTTTTATATATATTTTTCCTGCTAGGAATTTCTCTTTTATAATTTTCATATGTATGTGTTTGTGTGTGTGTGTGTGTGTGTGTGTGTGTGTGTGTGTAAAAAAAATAGATGAAGTCTGCTTACCAGGCGAAGGAGCATAGGCAGTGATAGTAACAGATAAACACACACATACACACACACACACACACACACACACACACAAACACTAGCTTTCGCAGCCTAGCTGCTCCTTTTTTATTTTGTAGTAAGCAAAGAAGTGCTTCTTAGCTTACTACAGTATGTCTGCCTAGGTGTATTTACATCTGTGTAAATGTGTGGGTGTGTGTGTATTTGTTTACCCTCCTTTTTTCCCCCAAGGTAAGTCTTTACTGTCCCGGGATTGGAATGACTCATAACACACTCTCTTAAAACCCTCATCATTTACTTGTCCCTCTCCTTCCCTTCTGCCTGATGAAGCAGCTAGGCTGCGAAAGCTAGCGTTTGTGTGTGTGTGTGTGTGTGTTTATCTGTTACTATCACTGCCTGTGCTCCTTCGCCTGGTAAGTAGACTTCATCTAATATATATATAGGGGAAAAATTCCTAGCAGAAAAAAAAATATATATAAAAAATAGATGAAGGTTACTGACCAGGCGAAGGAGCACAGGTAGTGATAGTAGCACAAATAAGTAAAACACACACACACACACACACACACACACACACACAAACACTAGCTTTCGCAGCCTAGCTGCATCTTCAGAAAGAAGGGAAGGAGAGGGAAAAGGAAATGATGAGGGTTTTAAGGGAGTGGGTAAGGAGTCATTCCAATCCCGGGACAGGAAAGACTTAGCTTGGGGGAAGAAAAGAAGGGTAAACAAATACACACACACACACACATATACACAAACACACCTAGGCAGACATACTGTAGAAAGCTTTAGTCATTTGTGTACGATTCTGCTTACTGTCTAAATTGTCAATAAATAAATTTGTAGTGATCACTAAAAAACACATGACATGGTGTAATATTCTACAATATTTATTGATTTTCACAAACCAGTTTTTGGCTGCTAAGCCATCATTAGGTAATCTTTGTACCTGAAGATAGCAAAACGATGGTAAATATTGTAGATTATTATAGCAGTGTCATGTGAATTTTAGTGATCATGTACCAAATATTCTACCAACCACCAACGGAACACACAATCAATCTTTGCATAATGACTTCTAAAGAAAACTCATTGTATATTACAGGTGAAGATATTCCAGATGCCGCAGTAAGAGAAGTTCTGGAAGAAACTAATGTTCAGACAGAATTTCGATACCTAATATGTTTCCGACATACTCATGGTGCTAATTTTGACTGTTCAGACATTTATTTTATTGTATGCCTGACTCCCATTTCTGAATCAATAACAAAATGTGACCGTGAGATTGCAGATTGTCGATGGATGAAGGTACGCATGTACAGAAAAGTTCTCTATATAAAGATATTGATAACATTATGATGCAGAAATTATACTAAAAACTAATTACTTATTTTATTTCAGCATTCTAATTTTATTTTATTTACTTAATTCTCATATTAGATACATCAAGGTTGTCGTAAAGCTCATTTTTTCCTTGGTTAATTAGTAATGTAATGCTGCTTCCTATTCAAAACCTATCAACTGAGTGTTCAAACTATTGGCATCAAATTCTCAAATATTAAAAATCTTAATTTCATTGCCTGAAATAAGTTACTTACAGATCTTAGCGACTCAGTCCAGGGAAAAACTATATTAAATTTCCTAATGAAAAAATCCTATTATTGTTTTCACTGTTGCTTATAATGTACACAGTGTAGGGGATGGCAACATCACACATTATTAAAATATTCCTTTAATGACACAAAAATTAAGGTTTATTTTCAAATGAAGTGGGTTAAAAGAAATACCAAATTTGTGCCCTATGTGTAAGTATAGCACAGCTGAATTGAAGGATAAATTGTGTTATGGGGTTGTAAGAAAATGAAAGGGAAAAGGGGGAGGTGTTTGTGTGGGATAGAAGCATAAGGAAAGGTAGGTCACTGGATAATGTTCATGCAGTTGTCTTCATCATTGGTCTCAGAACTGAAGAACAAGCATATTGAATAGAAATAGAGGGTTAGAATTAAAATTTGTGCTATGGCTAAAATTCGAACCTCAGCCTCTGCTTACTACGCAGAAGTCTTTTTTAAAGAAAACAACATGGGGAAATTTACTTTCTAGTGCCTCATAGCTTCTGTCAATAGTCCTCATTCACACAATCTCAGTCACAACTCACTCATTTACAATTGTCACTTCTGGCTTCAGCGCAGCAGCCTGGATGTAATTTGTGCATTGGTTAGTTGTGCTCGTAATTGTATGAATGAGAGTGTATTCAGCACTGCTGAGGGCTGTGGCCAAAAGCCTTTTACATGCTTGTCTATTATTACTTTCTTTACTTTTGATGGAAAACAACAATACATGTCTTTTTACATTGTCACTTTAACAAGAAAGTTCATCTAAAACCAGATGTACATATTTATATGTAAGGTAAAATGTATTCATTGTTTATTCGTGTGGACTGTGTTTTTTCAGATATGTCCAAAAGAACAGTCACCAGTTCTGGTACTGGAGCTAATATGAATCAAGACACAAAGAAATTTATGGCATTGAATTAAATCAATGTAGAATGTTGAAAATTTGAACCAGGTCGAACCTGGGTTGCCTGTTTACTAGTCAGTCGTGCTAACTGTATGCCATCTGGACACAGTTATCACCAAGACTGCACGGAATACCTTAGCATGCCTCCTGCCATACCCAAATTTTCGACTTATCCACATACCACTGGCATAGTGCCCCTGCCCATTTTACTTATTATTTGCAGTATTTCACTGATTCCTGTAAGAATTTGTGCACTGTGTGCACCCAAAATGAAAACAGGCTCACGGTTTGTCTTCACCTTAATTACTTACACATGTGGTGTCCAAAAGAACAGTCATCACATATGAATATAATTAAGGTGAAAATGGTCAGTCTTCCATTCATCAGTGTGAATACACATCACGCTTGAACTATTACGGAAATTGACAAAGTGATGCAAGTAATTAGTAAGGAGCACTATGCCAGTAGTATGTGGATAAGTTAAAAATTTGGGTCTGGCGGGAGGCGCCCTAAGATATTCCATGCAGTCATGGTGTTCACTGTGTCCAGGTAGCGTAGAGGTCACTGCAACTGCCTAGTAAACAGAAGACCCCACTTTGAATTCCTGCTGGGCACAAATTTTAACTTTACCCCTTGATTTAATTCAGTGCCTTCTGGCAGCTAATGTAAATTCCTTTCTGTCTATATTCATTGTTGTTGAATAATCTGTTGAGTGTTTTAAAAGGTTTACCCAATTATCATGAGGCCTAAGTAATTAATTTATAACTTAGTCAAATGACTATTATCTGGAAGGAAAGGTAGTTGATGAGATTTAATCAATGTATATTTTTTAAAAAGATAATATGTTTTAAATCTTTTAAAAAGTTGGTAAGAAAGCTAACTGCTCTTTATCCATAAAGCTTTGACCTGAAATCCCTTGCTGAAATGCACGTGATTGTTTTCCTGGCCTGATTATGAAGGTACACTTCATCTGAAGGATTATAAACATATGAGAGTAAAGGCTTTCTCAGAAAATTTCATAATTCAATCTTGGGTTATCAGCCAAGTGACAGCTTCAAATCAAAACAATATTTCAAGAAGTTTCTTACTGGTCACCTTAAGGCTGAAGATGATGAGTAGTAAAACTCATGCTACAATGTTACTTCAATATGACAATGCCATGCAAATGATAACTGAAGATTTTATCTCAGTATAAACATGACTCTCGGCTAATTAGTAAATAACGTACTTGTGGTTTGTGTAAGTAAACTGAAAGTATTTTTTTTATCCTGTTGAAGTCATTATTTTGTAAACATACTATTCAGGGTTGGCATTTTCTTTGTAAGTAACATTAAACTTTCTCCCCGGCATTGTGTGTTAAGGAAAACATCTATTGATTTTTATATGATGATATACTTTCATGAAACTTAGCATTTCAAAATCTCTGTTTAGACATTTTTGTTATTGTTTTATAATGAATTTTTGAAGGATAATATTCTTCATAGCGTAAATAAACAACATAATGAAAGTCTATGAAGGTAGAAGTGAATTCAGCCATCTGGAAGAAATTTGTCATTGTAATACTAGGATTCACATTGGGACAAAATTGCAGTATTTTATTGCTGCAAAATTTTGTGATAATATGAATGGCTACTGTATTTTTATCACTGCAATAAAAATACAAATAAGTTCATAAAATATGTAGTAGGATATAAATATTTTGAAAGCACAATACTGCTTTGTTTTGTTGAATTACATTAATACAGATGTTTCAAACAGATTTCAGATTATTTGACTGATCCCGGAGTCTTTGAAACCAACCGATATTTTCTGAAGAAATTTCTGGAATATGAGGAGTCAGGAAGCATTGTGGGATGTGTGAAAGGCATTCATCCTCTTCTTAAGAAACCTCAATGCTTATATAGTGTAGAGAGTGTCAAGAATGTGTCCAAAATATAGGAAACAATGAGTAGTAACAATAAAAGTATGGTGATATGTTATTCTCATTTAACAAAAATGGTTAATGAAATATATTGAAACTGCACTTATAATCATTAATGTATTACATTTCTATTACATATCCTTTTCATGTTAATTAATTGTGATGAAATAGGCGGGAACTTGTGCAGTGTAATTCATATTATTATTTCATTCAAGATATAACTATTCTCCAAATAGCTGAATGTCTTGTTCATCTCATCATAAGTTATTCTATAATTGATTGTGGTTCAGGTGGTTTCATTTCAACATATAAGCCACAGTTAATAATGGTTTCATTGGTAAGATTAAGCTTTTTTATTTCCTAGACATGTTCATATAACTTACCAAGTAGAGAGTTTATGATGTGTAGATGCAATAAAGTGTTTCAACATACTAACTACATATATCAGTTAGGTGTGTACAACATTTTGGAAATCAAAGTCTCTTTCTATATTATAGTGAAGTTCCCATCTGATGCAGCCTGTTTCCCTGTACAGGGTTAAAAGAGAATTTTTTCTCATTTTATTATTGGTGATAATACTGAGCAAAATTAGAACAAATCTTGAAGAATATTTACAGAAACAAATACTTATTGAGGTATGGCCTATCTTACTTGTGTCAAGTAAAGTTATTGATCGCACATTTTTATCTTGTCCCTATGTGGTTAGTAGATGTTTGCTGACTTCATGCTGCTCCTCAGTGTTTACATTTGTTGTAGAACTTAAATTATGTAACAGAATTGCCCACAAAATAATAAGTAACCACTGTGGAAATTAGTAAATGTTGATTATGTGCAGTGTTGCAGTGCAGTGTTATCAAGTGATTGTGGATATATTTTAGTAAAATGAGCAGTGAGGCTGTACCTAGTCATTTTAGTAACTATCAACATTTGTATCACTTCTATGATGTATTTATCCATTACATATTCAATTCTCATATAGGCAACAAACAGGCTGCTCTGGGAGAAGGAGACGGGCCTTTATCTAAGCAATATGTGCTGTGAGCGAATCAAAAGCTTCCGTTCATAGCATTGTCCGTTCAAGGCCAAAGTAAAAATGTGTGATCAGTAGGTCTCCATGCTGTATGTCGCCTTCCTGCTGACATTTATTGCTTATAGCTCAAAAGATTCTTTTTTTTTTTTTTTTTTTTTTTTTTTTTTACTTGAACTGAAGCTGTTGCTAGATTAATTCATTCACACACCATGTTTCACAGATCTCATGAATAGCCTTTAGGGGTGAAGAACAAGACACATTATACATAAAGAGTAGAAGCACCCACTGCTGTCTACTTATGAATGTTTACTCTAGTCTGATTAAAGTTACTTGATAGTTCACAGTTCACTCACTGCAGCCGCTTTCTTCCAATCAGAGCACCGAATGTCAAGCACTGCCAGAAAACTCCTCACCATAATCTACTACGGTTGTAGGGTTGGTGAGCAAGGGGTTTCTTTTCTTTTTTTTTTTTTTTTCCTTTTTAATTTAAGTCTTTCTTTCATTCAGCTTTAATTTTCTAGGCAGATTAATCTTCTGAAGTCTTGTAATCTTCTTCTCAGTTTTAGCACAGCTGTAAATTTGAGGGGATAAGTTGTTTATTTTCTGATGATGATAACTTGTTTAACACATTTGTTTTTTCCATGGAATTTTTTTTTATTTGTTTTCTTTAAACCACGCCATTAATAGAAGGTTTTATAGTTGTCCATTATAGTCCTAGTGTTGACTTTGAGATAGTCGCCGCATGTACGCCAAGTACCATCTTTCCTTGTTATAAGTAAATGAAGGCTTCCGCGGCCATTGTCATCATCAATTACATTATTCAGGATTTTTGGCCAAAAACCTCAAAGAATTTTATTTGCAATACCATCCTTCTTCTTCTTGTTGTTGTTTAGAGGAGACTAGACTGCTTGGTCATCAGACCCGATAAATAGCGACAACCAGTTATTGGCTGAGGGTTCAATGGCGCAGCATCTAAAAGTTCGGTGATCTGTTATTTGACAGCTGCAATTTTCTTAGGGCAACGATGACACAGTTTGCTAGAGTTTTTTTTTTTTTTTTTTTTTTTTTTTTTTTTTTTTTGGGGGGGGGGGGGGGGGAGTCAGTTAAACAAAGTCTAATGACAGTTGCATTCATGCATTCATGATGACTGAATCGTTTGTGGGCACAGAAGCAAGTATTTGTTTCCAAGCTTGTGCATCATTTGTGATGGTGCAAGGTGGGAAGAGGTCACATGTGTCATCAGGGAGCATGGCACTGTGAGAGACCTGAGTGAAGCAGTGGCCAGAGGGTATGCGGTAGCAGGAGGTGGCTCGGAAGAGTTCGTGACAGCCGAGGTATGCCGAGGTGCCGAAGTAGTAGCCGTACTGCCCATAGGTGCGCGCTAGTGAGGCACTGTAGTGGGAGCATAAGATGGCGGCACCATACGCAGGTGGTGGTGTGCAAGTCTATGAAGTTAAAGTTACAGATAAGTGCTCGAGCAATGGAGCAGGTGAGTGCAAAACAGAAGAAGATCACCATGTAGGTGGGAGAGCAGCAGTATTGGATGCAACTGCTAGCACTGGTGAAGTGTCTGGGGGAAGGTGTTGGCATGGCAACCAAGTTTTGTTTACAAACATTCACGTAGGAGTAGCATGTAAACACGAAACTGCCATATCCACTGGTAACCTTACATGTGGGTGCGATGTGTCTGATAACACTCGCAGATGGAGCACACGTACTCACCTTGTAGCAGTTATCCTTCAGAGACGCTCAAAGAGTTGCAATGTCTTGCTTAATGGAGGGCAGTTGAGTCTCTGCATCAGTGAGGCAGCGGACAATGTCCTCTCTTTCGCGTCATAGCGAAGCACTTGTTTGTGTTCACTAGACAACAGTGACAGGAGAGTTTTGAACTTGTCAACAGTTTCAATGCACTCGCAGACAATATCTGCACTTGCAGTGGAAGAGCCAGAGCTCGATGGGTCACACAAAAAATGCATGTTCGATGGGTGGTGATACACTGAGCAGGGCAGAACATCAGGGGAAAGTTTGTGGTGTGACAAAAAGTCAGTGCCCACAATAGGTCCCAGAATGTCGGCCACCAGAAACTTCCACTCGAGTGTGCAGCTCTGTTACAGGTGACCAGCGAAGGTCGTTGAACCAGTAAGTGGCAGTTGCATAGCATTGGCAGCCTGACATAGAGCGTGATGTGTGCAAAGGGGGCCAGTAGCCATGGAAGTGATTAACAGAGTGACATTGGCACTGCTGTCCACGAGAAAAAGGGTGACAGTAACACAGTCATGTAAATACAGGCGACCGCCCGAAGGTGGGGTGTCACGAACAGAATGAAAGCATCTCTTGGTATCTGTTCTTGTCAGAGCAGGAGGTGGCGCCAAAATCCTCCTGCACTCTGCATTTGAGTGAAGGCACTGCAGATGTTTTGAGTGATTTAGGTGGTTTATAATGTGTGAATCATAAATTTGAGGACGAATTTTACCGAAGAGTGAGTACAGTAAAGTGTGTAAAGAAATTAGTGAAATAAAGTGCAGTAATAAATGAAATGTGAAAAATACATGAAGTAAAAATGAAAACTTAATTCAGTTCAGAATAGTCAGGCACAGGTGAGTAAAACAGCAGACCTGCAGCAGCATTCCGACAGTGCATCGACTAGCTAATGCAGCAGATTCAGCAGGCCATTTTCTCATCGAGTATTCCTGTGCGGCAGAATGCGACAAGGATGTCATTGCTGTCTCCACATGCAGAAGCCGATGAGTCAGCAATCAGGTCATTGACGAACCAACCAAAAACTGTCAAACGTGACCTGCTCTTACTTCTCGAAGCAATGTGACGTCCAGTGCAATGTGACAATCGATTGTTCTAGAAACTGTACAGTGTGACAGAAGAGACAACAACCTTGAAGTCGTCAATCTCCAGCCAGGTCCATCAAATAAATAATACAGCCAAGAAGACGCCGAGAGAGATAGTTTCGTCAGTATTAGCAGTAGCAACATTAGTAGCAGCAGTTGCTGATCTGATTGACAGAGTGAGTTGTAATTTGCGGCCATTTGCTGATCATGCTGTGGTGTATGGGAGGGTGTCGTCTGTAACTGACTGTAATAGCATACAGGATGACTTAGCAAAATTTCTAGTTGGTGCGAAGAATGGTAGCTAGCTCTCAATGTAGAAAAATGTAAGGTGATGCGCATGAGTTGAAAAAACAATCCTATAATGTTCGAATACAGCATTAGTAGTGAGCTTCTTGATGCTGTTGCGTTGTTCAAATATCTAGGCGTAACATTGCAGAGCGACATGAAATGGAAGGAGCATGTAAGAACAGTTATGAGTATGGCGGACAGCCGACTTCGGTTTATTGGGAGAATTTTGGGAAGATGTACTTCACCTGTAAAGGAGACCGCGTATAAAACGCTTGTACGACCACGTCTTGAGTACTGCTCAAGTGTCTGGGACCCGCAGCAGGTCAGTTTAAAGGAAGACATAGAGGCAGTTCAGAGGCGAGCAGCTAGATTTGTTACCGGTAGGTTCGACCAATGCGCGAGTGTCACGGAAATGCTCCTGCAACTCAATTGGATATCGCTGGAAGAAAGACAATGTTCTTTTCGTGAATTTCTGTTAAGTAAATTTAGAGGGCCAGAATTTGAAGCTGAGTGTAATACTATCTTGCTGCCGCCTACTTACATTTCGCATAAAGATCACATAGACAAGATAAGAGAAATTAGGGCTCGTACGAAGGCATATAGGCATTCTTTTTTTCCTCGTTCCATTTGGGTGTGGAATAGGAAAGGAAATGCCTAGTAGTGGTACAGTGTACCCTCCGCCACGCACCTTATGGTGAATTGCGGAGTACGTATGTAGATGTAGATGTTTTAGTCATGATCAGTCACTGCTAGTGACAGTTTAAGTTGAAGGTAGAATATGGAGTAATCTGGCTGTCAGATCAAGAATAACAGCAGTGCTTACCCAGGATGGCTGACTGAACGATAGGATGCAGTCTGGTTATGAAAGTCATCTGTGATCTCCATCAAAGGTACCACCATGGAGAATGTGCAGCCAGGAAATCATTGGTTTGACCACAGCACAAGGACGCACAGGCTCCACACTGCGCTGCTACCTCTAGTTGAAGCTCAACATAACACTTATGAATGAAGAAGGAGGAAAAATCACATGGCACCACCGTGAGGTAATTCCACTAGATTGATGGCCTTTTAATGCACATGCAGAAGAGTACTAGTTTTGACAGCAATCACTGTTCCACTGGCCAGCAAGAAACAGATATGCCACCAGTGTAATCAGATACATACGGTTCATGCAACGGAATGCACTTGGACACCACATACCTCACCGTCGCTGACAATTGCCAAGTTATTTTATTACAGTAAGAATAATGTCTCAATTAGTTGTTTAATAAATGTATTTCGTGTAAATGCTATTTCAGCCGGCTGCGGTGGCCGAGGAGACTGAGGCGCTTCAGTCACGGTCTGCACGGCCACTACAGTCGGGGGTTCGAATCCCCCCTCGGGCATGGATATTTGTGCCGTCCGTAGTTGTAGGTTGTTCATAAGTAGTTTGTAAGTTTAGGGACTGATGACCCTGTAGTTAAGTCCCATAAGCTTAACAAACATTTGAACATTTGCTATTTCATTTACGTCTCATACCTGAGCCAAGGAAAAGATCCCACATAATCCACATGTTTGTGCAGTTAAAGCTTGCCATCCTGACAATAAGGAGATGCATTACAGTTGTTGTTAAGTGTTCTTTACAAAGTGGAAAAAGAACTCATCAAGAGGTGTCTTCAGATGACACTTCTTCGCAGCATCACCGAAACAACTATGGTAATAACAATACATGTAATGAGGAGGCCGTTCCAGTGGGAAGCGGATGAGTAGAGGAGGCAGCATCGAACCATTCTGCAGACTGAAGACAAGAACAACAACAGCATAGTTAAGAACTTCAGTTCCATCTCTCGTTCAGAGGGTTTAGCTGAAACAGAGAACGATATTTACATGATAAAAGTTTTTAAAGAGCATCTATGAACATATGGCGATCGTCTGGAAGTATAGTATACCACTTCAATGACGAAGTTCAAGTCTGTTACGACCAATTCAAAAAATTTGTCCATTACTAGTCAGTTGCATTTATGTACTCCTTTCACCTTCGGATCTAGAAGATGTGGAATTATGTTTATGAGATTATTTATGATGCAGAGATTATCTTAAGATTACCGTGTCCATTTCCGGGGTTGAAATTTAAAGCAGAAGAAAAACAAATGCAATATACCAGTTCTACATGCCAGCCAGCTCTGAAGTGCCATCTAATACATCCAGCGCTGCAAAGGGCAGCCATGCTACAGTCCTCCAGCGAGCCTGTGCTATCTTGCTTTCCCTCTCATTTCCACAGTGATGGCTAATATACAGTAGATAATTTGCATAAAAGATGCGATTAGTTGTATTTTCTCCATGGAATGGCCTGCCTGGTCTCAAAACCATAAATCTGATACCGCAATGTCACATCTTACGTGAAAGAGACGTCCATTATTCAGTGAATCTGATAGTAAAATATGAAGTCAATTTGATGTTAGTTCTGTGAACTCCATAAAGTAACTTCAAGATCATGGAGCTGCCAATGAATCGATCTATCAGTATTCCTGTCACCGAACCACGAAAAACAATAAACATGCTATCACTGAGAAACCACGATGTCAATTTTTGTGGTAGACTGAGATTACATCCCAGAACCTAATCTAATTGATATTTAAACACGAAGAAATATTAGATATCAGATTTTCTTGGCTGAAGCGAGATGGTTTCATCCAGGGCCGGCGCAAGGCACGTGCGAAACGTGCGGCCGCACGGGGCGGCACTTTTCGAGGGGCGGCGAATCTGCCGCCCGCCCTTATTATTTTATTTTTTAGGACAATCTCAACATTCATGTTCAAGAGGGGATTCGAAACCAAACCTCGGAGGGAGCGGCTTCAGAGACTATGGCATGGCGCCTCGACTACCTGCCGGCCGCCCCTCTTGTACCAGGGGAGGGAGGGGGACTGATTTTTCCCTCGCCACTGTGGCAGCACCGTCGTTATTACTCCGCAGGAACAGAGAGGAGAAAGCAGCATGGCGTACTCGCCAGTATTGTTATGAGTGAACGCTGCCAGCCTGTTAAGCGCCGTGCGTTTACTCACAACTAATTTTGCAGAAGACGCAATCTAATTCGGAAATTCGAATGAAATGTTTGATATGCGGTTACATGTTAAGTCTGAAGCAATTTTGCTAAGTCATTCAATGACAGTTTCCGAGTGTTTCATTCTTCCCGCATTGTGGACAAAAATGGTTGAACATTACTGCAGTCAAACATGTACAACACCAAGCTAGAAGTATTCCGAATGGGTAAATACCCTGCGAGTAATTACGCGGGATAAAGACATTAGTAGTAAGCCTGGAATAATTTGGGTTTCGACGTATTTTTGAACATTTTTGCTATCCGTTTCTGAGTGATAGTCGGACTTTTGGTTTTTGAGCCATGGAACAACTGTCCCCGCCTCCACGAACAACAATTGAACTCTGACCGGCACTTTTATTTGACAATACTACTCGCACACTATCACTTTGCCAACATTCATTTACAGTATAATGCGTGTGAATCCACGTTTCATCTAAGTAAACTACTGGTCGCTTTGATTCTGATGTTAAACCTGAGAAAGTATGGTCTTTTAGCAACAATGCCCTCTCGTCCGCACAAAACAAAACGTTAATTTTGACATCTTATTAAACGAAAATCCATACTTAGACAGAACATTGTTTCTAAAGGTTTCCTTGCTATCTTTGAAGTTCATTTCTGTTTTACAAAATTCGTGCAGTTTTCGCAAAGTTCGTATTTCTTTCTATTGTTCGTAATACAATTGAAATTGCTTCCTGATAATACATTTATCCATATCATCGGTCACATACTTATTGTGAGCTTCTTCTTGGGCGCTAGTTTAACCGTAGCCTCGCTGTACCTCGTCACGTGACCTAGTTCCTGGCACAGCCGCTTCACCGCTTCGCCTTACCAAGCGATAGGTATATTGTTCATTGTTGCGTTCTCTACAACGAAAACTACAGAATTCGTTTCGGTAGTTGGCTGAGGGAGTCAAGATTGGTCAGAAGCACTTTCATTGTGTTTTTTGCAACTTGGGGTGTAATAGGTAAGTGCTTGTCATATAATGTACAATTAGTATTGCGCATGCATGTTACTCAGAATTTTTCTCCTTTAAGATTGCAGAATACGAAAATATATTTTTCTTATGATGTTACTTTAAAAATTAGCAAGTCAGCAAATAAGCAGGCGTTGTCTCAATAGCTAGAAGGAAAATAAAGGGCAGAAAAGTGACGTGATACGGCGATGACTAATATGTTGCCCCTTATTCCATAATCAGACACGAAAGAATTGACACCTGGAAATTACGACAGATGTCGAGTGTCAATTCTTTAAAATAAACAACCGCAGTGCAATGAGTTAATATATTGCGACTAGCATTAGTACCCATCGATGCTCGGATGTGTATTTATTGAATTATATGTTACTCCATCTCCTTATTCTTCCTCTCTCCATTATCTTCCGCTCCACTCTTTGACCGTGTCACCTCCGTCTTTAGTGAAATTCGGTCTGAAATGCAATTTCACGTGGCTCAATTCTCAAGAGTTCACCTCCTGAACAGTGTACCCTACAGTAATATAAGATTTCACACACATTTGAACATTTTTGTAAATTCACAAGGCTTATTAAGAATGTCGCCAATCAGTCGTAATTTTTATTTGTATTTTCCAAATCTACATAGATTTTGGGCATAGTGTGTCTCTTCTCAATGCTTTGAGTTATGTCTACATCTATACCGTTATGCTGAACGTAACTGTAAACATGTCGGTTAGCTGAAAGCACATATTAAAAACTTCGAGACTGGCCACTCGTTGGTCGAAACCTAGGTAGATCGGAAAAGTAAAAAGAAAAATTGCGATTAATTGCTGGTATTTTCTACAAATTTGTTTAAATAAAATTCCACAAACGTTTAAAAAAACGTGGGGGCGGCAATTTAGCAGCTCGCACGGGGCGGCATTTAGGCTTGCGCCGGCCCTGGTTTCATCTGAAATGACGAAACCAATTATTAACTTATTTTAGCTTTCAAAGGCACTTATTGCATTTATTTTGTAACGAAAATGAACTTCTTTTACCAGAAGCGAGATGTAGGCATGTTTGAACTGAAAATAACTTGAAGAAGAGTTCAATGCTCACTGGGAATCGAGCCCCCACATACTGCAGTTGACTACTACATAGGTTTTTGGTTTTATACTTCTAGAGCAGTGGTTCCCAAATTGTGGGGCGCAACCGCGTGGGGTGGGGGGTGGGGGAGGGTGTGAATGGCGTACAAGGGGGTCGCGTTAAGGAAATATATATACAGGGCTGTATTTAGGGTATGCGACACCCCTGTGCAGTTATTTATTTTATGCTCTTCCCCCCCCCCCCCCCCCGGCATCTAAGATTCAAACTCATTTGGGGGGGGGGGGGGGAGGGAGGAAATACCAGTTCTCTGGGTACGACTGCTATCAACACAACAACCTGAATTTTAAAATTTATTGCTGTAATCGAAACTCTGAGTAATAATGGTTCAAGAGATGTCAAAATAATATTAATTTTTTTTCGATTGAAAAATTCTGCTGCCCCCAAAATTTTTTATATACAGGGTGTCCCAGCTATCTTGTCCACCCAAAATATCTCTGGAACAATAACAGCTATTGGAAAACGACTTTCACTGGTATCAATGTACGGCTGGGGCTCGTGAATGTACTTACATATTTGGAAACATAGTAAAACGAAAGCAAATGTGTTTTTAACACAAACTTACGTTTTTTTTAATGGATACCCTATATTTCTTCTTCAGCAAGTTGACGCTTGAAATACGCGAAACGCGCGGCTAGCGCACGTCATGAGCAGCATGGGATTCTCGCCTGAGTCTCAGGACGTGCGCTAGCCGCGCGTTTCGCGTATTTCAAGCGTCAACTTCGCGTCACCATATCTCGGGTTGTAATTGGAATATTGCCATGCAATCAACGCCATTGTTTATGTGATTTGTAATGCTATGAATAGCTGAAGAAAAATATAGGGTGTCCATTTAAAAACACATTTGCTTTCGTCTTAGAATGTTTCCAAATATGTACATTCACGGGACCCAGCCGTAAATTGGTACCGGTGAAAGTCGTTTTCCAATAGCTGTTATTGTTCCAGAGACATTTTGGGTGGACAAGATAGCTGGGACACCCTGTATATAATTTTGGGGACCGCATATATATTCTTAGTGACAGACAATTAGGTTTTTCTGTTTTCGAACAAACGAAATGCCGCTGATCTGGTCTGAATTTCGCCTGACGTCGATATTAATGTCAGACGTGGTCGACGACAATGAAACTGCTGTCATATTTTCCGCATTGTTTGAAATGACCGATCAAGCTGTGTGGTAGAGAGGCTATACAAGGAGAGAGTAGCCAACCAGCCGGTGGCCGCCATGTTTCTACCAGATTGCGCGCAGGACGTGCCTTTACAGTCATCCTGGTAGAAGTGCTGCTACTTGACAATTGAAATAAGGCATCAGTTCCACCCATGAGATTCAAGCACATACTCTAGCTTACTAATCTGTACATGGTTAAAGAAATGCCATTCATTTATGTTCATATAGGCCTAATAAATTTGAAACCAACTAAAGGCCAATTCACACTGTCCATCACGTTACGTCACGTCACTGTCCGTCAGAACATTCCGCATTGTATTTCTAATGGCGGCATTCACACTGTCCGTCACCGGACCGTCACGTCACGTCAACGTCCGTCAAGTTTTCTCAAGAAGAATGTTTTGACGGAACGGCCGTCTGCTAACATTGGAAGTTAACCTATTTTCGTCACGCGAATTACGTGTTGCAGTCGACGATTGCACTGTTTATATGCAAATATGTCTTATTCATCTTTGTGTTGTTGTTGTACCTCGTTTTAAGGGTAAATCTCAAATGTTTCATGACGACTTAAATATTTTTGTCAATTGAGTGTCCCCCTTAAATCGAGGTCGGATATCTGAAACCAAAAAATGGTTTATGTAAAAGAAACGACTGAAGCAAACTGTTTATTTGAATAAGATTGTAACTTGGTTACGCATTTTTCATTAAAGAACACTTTAAATGAAAATGTCAGTTCTAATGAAAGACAAAAATTCAGTTGTTTATGACGGTATTAAGAATTCAGCGAGCAAATCGTAATGGTTAAAGTATACAGGCGCTATTTATGCTCTTACAAGTATGGTTTGATGTCTTCATATTTTTTTTTATTTTTTCGCTTGAAAATAGATGTCGATGTTTTGAAATGTGTTTCAGTTCCCAGTAAGTTGGCCAAAAACATACACTGTAAAGTTTTCTTTGGCCGTTAATAACATTTAGTGTTGTTGTTCCCCCTATCTAGTATTAAACTAGGACTTTCTACATAACAGATCGCCACTCATAACCTCACTTTCGACATAGCGTATTGAGATGGACGAATTAGCGTGACGGACACGGACGGACAGTGTGAATACAACTTGACGTGACGGTTCCGTGACGTGACGGACAGTGTGAATTGGCCTTAAGTCTCGTGACACAATTTCTATGGCTGTCGAATGTTAATACCATATTTTTACAATATTCTGGTACTTTCGCCAGTTGGCGACACTGCCAACACGGGCTTTGCGCGCCCCTGCCCCGCGCACTGTGCGCGGCGGCGTGTGGGGCACTAGCGACACACGGTCGCGGCGGCCCGGTCAACTACAGTGTACTGCGAACGCGGGCGGAAATGTTGGGTCGCAGGAATATCGGATTGAGCATGGTACAAGTGTATCACGTGACACATCGAAACCGGAATTTAGCTGCAAATCGTCGAACGAAAGCGTCGGCGTTCATACGAAGCAGGGTGCAATATAGTGTTTGAATAAGAGGCGGTATAGCGCCTTGTTTTTCCCCGTCATTTCCGGCGTGCATGCACTCTTACCTGGCGCGAGATAATTCCCTGTTTGAGTGAGTTGGAAAAGTGTTTGCCGTTTTGTAGAGATTTCTGTCTTGCTAGCTACTGAGCGGGCAAGGGTATATACCAGAACTTGTCAACCATGGAGCAGTAACAGCATCAAATATTTGCTTCATGGCCAGCACCAAAAAGTATTCCTGTAATTATATAGGATTCAGCTAATATTATTTGAAAACCGAATCTTTTAGTAAGATGGAAATACATTTTCGGGGTAAACATGAAGTAAATAATTAACGCTTTTCCTACTCTATGGTTGACAAGTTCTTGTGTGTAACCTCCTCCGACCAGTAAATTACTCCTCTCCCTGCACCTGCAACATGACAACTCGAAGGAATGATCACAACTCTTAGTTCCCGCACAAGTCTCTCACACTGTTCCTCACCATAGGCTACGTAATTTGTCACTTCGTCCTTAGATAGCAAACCGAATTCCCTAAAAAACGGCAAACAATTTTCCAACACGGTCAAACAGGGACAACCTCCTTGGATTTAACTCAGACTAAGTAATATTACCTAGTAGTGCACTAAACGAAAAAGTATATAGCATTGATACGGTCCAATACTTAAAGTACTCTTAACATCTAGAAATACTTTTGGTTTCTGATGCACACTGAACTTGGAAAATTTGTTAATCATATATGTTTTCAGAATTTCCTTAAAGTTGTCCAATGTTTCTTTGAATCTATTCTTTAATTTTTCGGTTTATTTATTTATTTAAGTTCGAGAACAAGTACGCACCAAAAGCACTGAGATCAATGGTGAACAAAACCCACTTCGGCAGGTCACTTCCGGTTGTGGTGAGTCACGTGATACCTTACTAGTACCCTGCTCAATCCCATATTCCTGCCACCGAAATGTTGGCCATGCCTGATCTAGAGTATACGGCAATGAGTCTCACTCGCATTACTGTAACTAGCATTAAACAACAGACCGTAGTCACGAATAATAATGCCAGATGCACCGACTGCTAACATCATAAATCAATAACTGTCGCAATTATTTACTTACTTCTGTTTTAAGCGTACTGAAAACAGAAACTAATTCACCAGGAGCGATTCACATTTTTCCGAACGCTCCAGTGGTTATACTGCAAACATTAAGAGTAAGTAACATTTTTCTTTATAATTATAGACGTGCAAAATATCTTTCTTGATATGTCTGTCAAGAGCACAACCTCCAAAGAGAAGCACACAAATGATGAGACAACTACATACCATTGATTTCAAAACGTGAACATCCATGAAAGATTTCGTCAGCTACAAAAGACAGGTTGTAAAACGTTAACCCTGCATTCGTCGCGCTCTAAAAAGAGACGCAAGTGGACGCGTGGATTACATATGTATGCTATTTGTTCAACAACAAAAAAAAAATCACTCAATTTTCAGATATTTTTTGTTGGGTGCTTTATGTATAGTCCATTGTAATTATTTATTAAAAACTATCAACAAAAAGTTAACACATCACCTCAAATTTGAAAAAAAAAAAAAAAACTTTTTATGGTAAGTCACAATTTTTAGTAAGATAACATAATTGGAATTGATTTTTACATTTGTGTAAAAACAAATCTAATCGTGATTTTCTGAACAATGAATACAGTCGATCTTCGGATGATCGGGGCATACACACTTTTTACACACGCTACACCCTTTTCTTGTACTTCTATTTCCTGATCTTCCACAGGCATAGCACCGATCCACAGAAACCCTCTGTGCCATTTGCGAAGTTGATGGCTGATTTCCATCAGAGAAATGCCAGGAAAGTCCTTTACTTTTAAGGACAGACGTCTTGGAAACATTTTGTTGTCTAAGCTACACAATAATAATAAAAATAATAAAATCAATATGTTTGTAAATCTATGGGACTCATCAGCTTGGTTATCAGTCCCTAGCTTACAAACTACTTAACCTAAGGTAAACTAAACCAAGGACAACACAAACATCCATGCCCGAGGGGGGAATCGAACCCCCGACGGCGGACAGCCACGCGCCCTGCACCACGATGCTCCAGTACACGCGGCTAAGCTACACCGAGACAGAGCCTAAATTCGACCTTCTTGCCTCTATCCATAATTTTACTAAAATTCCATGATATTCTACTATTATTTCAAATAGTTATAGATTGTAAAACAATAATGACTATCAAAGTTTTGGTAAGGTGAGTGCTAACAGCCGCCATGTATTTAATAAAATGCATCTTTAACCATCAGCCGTTAAATCCTTAAAATCTGTCCAGGACCATCATCATAGGTAAGAATGTATTAAAACAGATTAATCAACAACATTAAATAAAATAAATTTGGCTGATGGTTAAATATGTATTTTATTAAATAATGAATATATGTAATGCGTATTCCACAAACATGTGAAAAAAAAAAACTAAGAAGGAAAAACTGTTTTACGAAAATAACGCCATCTGCTCCCTTCCACAAGCTGCACACCCAGGTTTCTCATCCAGTACTGTTTCCATTTTCGCCACATAACCTGTCGATATTTTTGTTACTGTTTTCCAGTTATTTATATCGGTATAGTTTTCCTGCTTCCTTCACTGTCGGCCAATGCTTAAAAACTCAAATGTATATTAATTAAAATGTTTTTCGATTGACGTCGTCTTCTCAAAGGGCACACCTGGCTTCCTATCATATACTTGAGAAGCATAATTCTCAGTTACAGTACACTGACCATCGTGTTCTGTTGTGCTTTATTAGGAATGGATAAATAAATATACGTTAAAAATGAAAGTGTCACAGCCGGCCGCGGAGACTGAGGCGCTCCAGTCATGGTGTGCACGGCCACTACGATCGGGGGTTCGAATCCCCCCTCGGGCATGGATATTTGTGCCGTTCCTTAGGATTAGCTAGTTCATAAGTAGTTTGTAAGTTTAGGGACTGATGAGCCCGTAGTTAAGTCCCATAAGCTCTACAAACATTTGAACAATGCTCCAGTCACCCGACGTTAACGCGGCGTTGTCAACGCCGCGATTTTAGCGCTCGTATAGAATAGCTCTTAAAGTACACAGAGGTTCGAAGCATTGTCGCTGACGGATTTACAGAATTATTCGAATTTCCACAAGCGGATTACTTATGTAATACAAGCGAGCACTGCAGTGTTAAAGGCTCCTGCTATCAGAACGTAGAGTAAGGGACGCTTTACTTTACGCAAGCAGTAATGTATCGAATAAATCATCTTTGATCAAAATGTCGTGCAGTCTACGAATATTAAAAGAGCTTATTTTAGTACTTCACCTGGAAATATCAGTCAAACCATAATTTGGAGAACGTCCTGGAGTCTTACTAGAGGATAATCCGCTGGTTGTGGTGTGAATTTTGTGATCCGTGACCTGATTTACCCTAAACAGAGAGATAGAGGTCTATTCGCTGCATGTTCGGTACACCTGAAGGTGCCTTGATAGCAGGAACAAAGAGGGAAGCATGAGATACCTGAGGTGTCCCACTCAACACACCAGACTACCCACCGCCACTGCAACCTGGGACAGCAGCCTGTGGCCAGCAGTGCACTCAGCTTTTGTCGTGTTGTTTTGGTATAGCTCAGTGGTTGAGTGCTTCCCTGCAAAAGGCAAAGGTCCCAGGTTTGAGTCCCGGTTCCGTCACACAATTTTAAACTGCCAGGAAGTTTCATATCAGCGCACACTCCGCTGCAGAGTGAAAGTTTCATTCTGCAACTTTTAACTTGTCTAGTACTGGTACTTTAATAAAGGCGAACTGTGGTCGGTGGTAACTATACTGTCAAAATAACCAAACTGTCTGTGGCTGTTTTCAAAATAAACAAGAAAATCTAAGGAGCATACTATTATCAAACATGCAGGAAGAAACATTTTCTGAAAGCGAAACACGAAATAAAGAAGTGACAAGTTGATACATAAATTATGAGCTTAAGTACAAATGAAATCTGTCAAGTACGTGAGAATAAACCTCTTAAAAAACAGAAGCACTATCGAAAATTAAGAAATTGACTGGCAACGAAATTTCACACAAATTAAATTATGATACTTACAAGGGCACCTGTTCATCGCACTGGTTGGTTGTTTGGTTCGGGTTTGAAAGAGGCCAAACTACTATGCTCATCAGTCCCTTTTTCCAATCACAGAGACGACACAATAGATCGCTAAAATGGGACATAACGTATTAAACTACATCAAACCGTAGATGGAAAAAGTCAGAAATCAAAGATCAACTAAAGGGAAGAAAGAAGAGATTTAAGAGAGAAGAACAGAGTGTCCAGCCTGGGTGTTCACAGAAATAAAAATAGAACGTCCAGCCACTCTGTAACACATTAAAATCACCTGCCTAAAAATATTAAGCAGATGCAGAATAAATGGATAAAGCATACTCAATGAACGTCAGATGGAATTGTAGAATCCACTGTTACGAATAAAAGTTAAAACAGAACCAGCCACATAGGCATTGTCACCTAAAACAAGTTGTCAGGAATCAGGAAGATTAAAAGTCCGCCTTTGAGGGGCGAAAGTTGGGCGTTCGAGAAAGATGTGGGCGACTGTCAAAGGCGCACCACATCAATAGTGAGGAGGATCCTCGCGACAGAGAATCTGACCGTGCGTAAGCCAAGTATGGCCGATGCGGAGTCGGAAGAGGACGACAGAATTCCTGCGAGGCTTCCACATATAGGACCTCCACATGTTGGTTGTCTCCTTTATTATTCGCAATTTGTTGGGCGTCCATAGGATACGCCACTCTGTATCCAAAAACCAAGAACACGATTATGTAACTTCGAACGGATGTCAGGAGCTGGGATACCTATATCCAGGGTTGGTTTATGGGTAGCCTCTTTTGCTAACCTGTCAGCCATCTCGTTTCCAGCTACCCCAATGTGCCCTGGTGTCCAGACAAATGCTACCGACCGCCCACAATGGTCGATGTCGTATAGGGATTCTTGGATGGCCTTAATCAAGGGATGGCGAGGGAAGCATTGATCGAGGGCCTGTAGATTGCTTAGGGAGTCACTGCATATGAGGAAAGACTCCCCAGAGCAGGAACGAATGTGATTGACTGCACGAAGGATGGTTTCCAGCTCAGCAGTGATTAGACTGCAGCCATCAGGCAGGGAGCGCAGTTTCTTATGTCCGGCATGCGTATATGCAAAGCCGACACAACCATCTGCCCTCGTGCCATCAGTGAAGATTACTGTGGAGTCCTGATATCTATCTAGAATTGACAGGAATTGCCCGCGAAGTGCCTCTGGGTGAACGGAGCATTGTGTCAAGTCCAGTCGAAGTAGAGGTCAAGGTGACTGGAATTTAAACAAAGATGGCAGAGGAAAAGACTCCAATTCACTCAGAAGACACCTAACACAGACACTCACAGTCAAGCCCGATCTCGGCCGCCGTTCAGGTATCTGGGTATCTGGAGTGCTCTGTTTTGAAAAAGGAGATGGTAGTTGGGATGAGTAGGCATAGAATATACGTGGGATGCGTAATTTGCCAGCAGTTGCCGCCTGATTCGCAGAGGAGGCACCCCAGCCTCCACAAGGAGACTGTCCACAGGGCTTGTTCTGAAAGCCCCTGTCACGATTCGAACGCCGCAGTGGTGGATAGAATCCAGAATTTGCAGTGCTGAGGGCAATGCGGACCCATATACTACACTCCCGTAGTCCAAATGTGACAGAACAAGGGCTTTGTAACAGCACAGCTGGATACTGCAATCTGCGCCCCAAGTGGTACTGCTAAGGCGCACTGGAGGGCATTGAAGTGCCGCCAGCACTTCTGTTTAAGTGACGAATATGTGGTATCCACGTTAGCCAATCATCAAATTCCAGTCCTAAGAAACGGCGAGTTTCTACTCCGGTGAGTATTTGGTCGTTAATATAAGGCTCTGGATGTGGCTGGACCGTTCGACGCCAACATAAGTGCATAATGCACGTCTTGGGAGCCGAGAACTGAAACCCATGGAGGAGGGCCCATATCTGTGCCTTGCGTATGGCGCCCTGCAGCTGGCGTTCAGTAACACACATGCTAGAAGAGCTAAAATATATTAAGAAGTCGTCAGCATATAATGAAGGTGATACTGACGACCCGACTGCTATTGCTAGGCCATTAATGGCAACTAAAAACAGTGGGAGACCCCATTCTCCTGGGTATGAAAGAAGCTATGAAACGCATCGACCAATATCACGGAAGGTACATAGTGTTAAGAAGTTTTGGATAAAAAGTGGGAGTGAGCCCCAAAGTTCCCAGTCATGTAGGGTGATAAGGATGTGGCGTCGCCATATCGTGTCGTATGCCTTTGACAAATAAAAAAAGACGGCAACCAGATGCTGACGTCCAGGAAAGACAGTCCAGATGGCGGACTCGAGATGGACCAGGTTATCCAAGACCAGATAGAAACCACCTTGGCATGGGAGTAGTTTGGTAACACCGGTTGACGCGCAGTGAGATTCGCCAAGTCTTTTGTTTTTTGACGGGAAATTTAAATTACCCCCCCACCCCTCCTCCCTTCGCCAATTGCCGGACCGAAGATCAAAGGATGCCGCCACAGGATGATTGATAGCTCTTCCCGGAAGGACGAAAGATGATTGACAGTTTACATTTAGGTTCTTTGATTGTCATCAACGCTACTTGTCAGACTGCTAATCAAAGGACGCCGCCATAACGCACTTAAAGATGATTGACAGGTTGCAAGTAAACAACACCTCCCTTGGCCACACACATGGCCTACACGACTTCCCCCTCCACCCCTCGGTGCCGCCGCCAGACAGGCAGCACCTCCGACAGGTCCAGACCTGTCTACCCCTCGGCATGCCTGTACTCGCACCCTCTGCCACACACCTGGCCGAAACCGCGAAACCTTCTCGCTCGGCCGATTGCCGGACCACCACCGCCGCAGCCGCCACCGCCGACAGATGCTACCCCATCCTCCTCCACGCTCGCGACCGCTTCTCAAAGGACACCGCCACCTGCCCTACCCGCGAGGACAAACAATACCGCGACGATTGTCTTGACCGCATCGACATCTCTAAACACCACCACCCCCGCCAGCCGATCCCTACACCCAGGGCATGGGCGTACTGCACTCTTTTTAAGGCGACCGCGCCCTGCCAAGTCAGCAGCCAATTTAATTGCATATTTATTATTAAGCGCGCCGCAGCGATCCGTACGCCAGATCTCGATTTATGTAAGAATTTCCGCCGTTTATTATTATTCTTGGAAAAAATAAAGCTACCATAGTGTTCTTCGTATATATTTTTAACAAGAATTTCGGTGTAATGCTGATAAACAATTTAGAACAAAAATGCTTAGTTGGTCTCGTATACTACAGCTTGTAGTAAAATATTAAAACTCGTATGCAAAATTTGCAAGTAAGAATTTACACTCCCATCTCTCTCCATGCTCTACAGCGCAACAGCTGGGAGGACCTCCCGGCTATAGCGAAGACACACATCTGCAGCAACTCACCAGGTGTTGTTTTGGAATATGTATATATAAGGGTTTGGGACTCGCAACATTCGCGTTGTCATATGCAGGATTCGGTTCTACGCACCAGTCTCTATACCACAAGTCCTGAAGAACTCATCTAGAATCTCGCCTATATGGAGCTTCTTTTAGTACTTCGCCTGGAAATATAAGTCAAACCATAATTTGGAGAACGTCCTGGAGTCTTACTAGAGGATAATCCGCTGGTTGTGGTGTGAATTTTGTGATCCGTGACCTGATTTACCCTATAAAGAGAGACAGAGGTCTATTTGCTGCATTTGAGCACTTACTTCGTCGTTGGGTCGAGAACATGGGTATTACAAGGCTGGAGGCTACCAATATACGACTACCGGATGGATAGTGTTTTTGATCTTGTGCAAGACTCTTTAAGTGTTTTAAACGAGAATAAACGGTATCTGCAAAGTGCTTTCTCCACAATGTGGAGGCGAATAACGAACACCTGGGCCAACAGATGCTTTGTAGTGTTTAATAGTGTCCTGTAATTTGTGTACTGGGGTAATAAAAATACCCGAAAATTGATCTCTGTACAGGTAAAAACCTACCAGATCGATAAAAGCTTATACATTACGTTCTATGAGCTTTTAGTTTCAATTGTCTACCAGTAACTTACGTGGAGATTCGTAATGCTGACACCGGCAAAGACGATATATGTAGTACACTTATCCAGAACATTTTTCTCCACACTGTCTCCAGATATAGATATCGCCTAATTAGGTCTGGTACCTACAAACAATGCCATTCCGCAAGTCCAGGGAAAAGAGTAAATCTATCACACAGACTTAAGCCATCCCCCATTAAAGAAATTACATCGCTACGTGAAGTTAATGTCTTATGTGAGCGAAAAGAAAACTGGAAATGGCGGATATCGAGACCAAGAGAAGGAAGCTAGAATATATGGCTAAAGCAACTGCCACAAAGGATGAGTACAAACTAATTCTGGAGAAAGACGAAGCTATGGCATATGTGTAAGCCAGACTTAAACAGAGGGTGTGGAGAAATGTGGTTACGACCGGGACTTACAAAATATTTGCTTTTTACAGTAAACAGTCAGGGCGAATGGTCACGCGTCGGTGTACTGACCGAAAATAGCGGAACACATGAAAAATGTATAGCATTCTCGTTTGGGGAAGGGACTACATTGTATCCAAATGTGGAGGACTGGGGGCAGTCATTTGCAGAGTTAAAAACGGGTGGAATAACAAGCAATCGTTTGCAAAAGTCGTAAACTTAGTGTTCCATACGGAAATTACCACAGGAGTTGGTAACGTACACACATAGGGACGCATAGTGCTATAACCAGGAAATAATGGGAAAAGTTCTCGTCTAGAAGCATTGCCCGAATGTGCAGAGCTATAAAGAACTTGGAATACAGGAGGAAACGAAGGTACGTAATGAAGTTCGAGTACATACCTTCTCTCTACCTTTCGAACTTTGGCTGGAACGGTTATAGGAGACGCCGATGTGGATTTAAAACTACGAGTTACAGCGGAGAAAATTAAAGTTACACATAAGAAGAATAATAAAGAACGATTTGTATTCTGTGTCTAGTTTGTCGAGTAGAACGTTTCGGTCTTACGGGGTTTAGGAGAAGATACCAGAAGGCAGGTTGCTTGTTACAGAGAGCGGTAACTCCCTCGGTGAAGTATCTGTTAGGGAGGTGTACTTCTGTGTTGTTCTATTCTACAGCTAAGCAAAGCGTTCGTTTAAATCGATGTTGCTCGGTACATTGCTGCATGTAGTGGGGTTTGACTTATTGCACATTGGTACATCTTGTATAAATTTCGTTCTTATTCTTATCGAATTTCTAAAAAACTATGTTTCGTTTCTGTGATAGCTACATCGCAAATTTGCGCTCATACTACTGACTGTATATGTATTGGCGTATAAAAGTTATAACGACAGCTCGTATGGTAAAAACATCGCTGGTGTCAGCTGCGAGGAAATGTTGCGGTATTTGTCGGCAATACGCATGTGTGCGGTTGTCTCTTTGTGGGCTGATTGTGTATTAAGAGCTATGTTATAGCTGCAGCATTTAGATCGTTTTTTTATTCTTATGTCTGTTGTTACAATCAATGTAATTCTATCTTCGTGAAAATAGCTCTCTTGTATTCGGAATCTGGTGCGACCAGGAAAAATTAAACCGATAACTTCTCCAGGTCAGGTGCGAGCGTAGACTGTATGTTTACATCTATAGGACATACACGCTCCAAACCAGCGTCTACGATAAAGGTATGACCGCACTGAGCGGAACTGCACTGCAGCGGAGAGGCGCGGCACGACGCGGCTCTGTTTGGTATACCGCATCTGAACTGCAACGGCGCGACAGCACGCGGCAAATTTTGTATGCCAGTCGTTGGGCAACTTCCGAGTACAATGGACGACAGTGAAATGGATGTAGTAATAATTTCTTTGTTATGTGAGGAAGAAGAAAGGTTGAAGCAAAAGCAGTCAACAAAAAGGCGAAGAATATGGCTGCATAACATTTCGGATTCGCGATGCGAAGAAGGAGAATATCACACACTTTTGCCACGGCTTAAAAAGGCTCCAAAGAGATTTCATACGTACTTTAGAATGTCTCAAGAAAAATTCAGCGTGTTAGTACAAACTATGGAGCCCCATATAGCAAAAGCAGATACACTATTCCGAAAAGCGATAGGCGTAGAAGAAAAACTCATGGTGACTATTAGGTAAGTATTTTTTTATTTATGACATACTTCCATAAATACAGGCTTTTTTAATCATATGTAACATTTTGTGGCTGTAGAAAGCCATCTGGAGTTATGATATATGTGATTTGTTTGCTGGGATTTCTCTCATGAATGCTTTGCGAGTCGTTGTTCATTCCCCTGGGATAGTCACAGTTGGCTGTATTAGAAGTATTCTGTTGAACAGTAGTAGAAGCAGTCGGAACTTTCTGGATCTGAATATTCTGAGGTCCTGATGTAGTCTGCGTTTTGAGGAACTGCTTATTTAAGTCACATGTAGATGGAACTGATTCGGCAAATTGATTATTTAAATCATAAGATGTAGGTGGAGCTGTTTCCTTTGTTACTGGTTTGGCTTGTCCTGTAGAGTTCCTAAGTAGATTCTCGTATTCTAAATCTGATACTATAGTATAAATTTTATTTTTTGCTTTTAGTTGTAGATCTGGAGACAAGGCTTTGACAGAGTCAGCCATAGTTCTGAAAAAGGAATATATAGGGTCTCCACTTTCCGTTGTTGCCGGTGTACTTGTAGATGGCCGTGAATTCAAATAATTCTGTAGAACACTGGCTACTGATAGCTGATGCGTTCGGTTCTTTTTCCTCGCTGTAATATTTTTGAACATTTGTGATGTTGCCGATGAGGAAGATAACGGTGAGTCTACTGGCTCAGGAGATACTGCCAATGCATCTGGAACAGACTTGTCGTTAGTAGTTTCATCGTCACTAAAAGCTGACTCAGCGTTTTCGATGTTAGTCTTTGTAGCTCTCTCCTGAAGATACGGCCGTAAGAACTCCATTTGACTCTCGTATTTCCATTTTTTACTTTTGGTAGCACCATCTCCACTCTTGCATTTACGTTTCTTTATACTTCTATGATAGCCGTCCCTCAAAGTTTTCCATTTCTCCTTGCAGTGAATATCTGCAAATAAAAATGTTATTTTATTTGTTTTAGATTTCTTGCTACTGGAGATTCATTCAAGACTATAGCAGAATCTTTTCGTCTGGGATATACAACCGTACAAGAAATCGTACACACTACATGCGCAGCATTGTGGGAAGTGTTATCCAAGACAGTAATGCCCATACCAGATGAAGAAAAATGGAAGAAGATTGAAAAAGAATTTTCTGAAAAATGGCATTATCCCAACTGTATTGGTGCACTAGATGGAAAGCACATACAAATTTTCTCACCGCCAAAAAGTGGCTCGCTATATTTTAATTACAAGAAGTTTTTCTCTATAGTGTTACTTGCCTTAGTAGATGAAGATTATAAATTTATATATGTAAACTTTGGTGACCTCGGAAAGAATAGCGATGCAGGGATTTTTTCACGGTCCGATTTAGCAGCAAAACTAGAAACAAATACTTTGAATGTACCAGGCCCAAAAGAATTACCAGGAATGAGAGTTCGGGTGCCTCACGTGATTGTTGGGGACGAAGCATTTCCATTAAAAACCTATTTAATGAGACCTTACCCTGCTGTACAATTAGACGACCCACTGAAAAAAGTATACTATTATAGACATAATAGAGCTCGAAGAGTTTCAGAAAATGCTTTTGGAATATTGTGTCAAAAATTTAGGATTTATTATCGCAAGATCTGTCTGAGTCCAGAACACGTAGACAACGTGATTCTTGCCACTTGTGTCTTGCACAATTTTCTCAGACATGATACGGTGATGTTGGATACCGAAGAGACTGACGAGATACAATTACGAGACCTTCCACATATAGGAGGCAGCTTCGTAAATAATGCTATTCAGATACGGGATACTTTCAAAGATTATTTCAATTCCCCTCAAGGTAGTTTGGTCTGGCAAAACAACATGGTTAACAGGGGATGTCGTCGAAGAGACAACGAATAGTAAAAAAATGTTATAACACATGTGTAGTCATAAATAAGTACCTATTTGTCACTTTCACAAAATTAAAATAACTTGTCGTTAATTGTACGTAATATTTGACCAAAAATAAATGTCTTGCACCAACATAAAAAAATATGAAATTCACTTACCCTGTACTCCCAATTCCTTGGCAATTTCTTTCCAAATGTTGCTTTTTCTTGTGCTATTCATATAATGTTCATTTTGAAGGTCATATAACTCTGGGTATTTACTTACACATACAATTAACTTTTCCTCGTCTAATGCCATTGTTGTAAACAAATTTAATTTTGCTCGCAACAGAGTTAGGACGCGAATGACGTGCAGTGCCGCGACGCTTCCTAGACCGCACTAGCGGCAGCGGAACTACGCAACGCGACACGGCGCGGCAGAGTCGGCCAGTTGATCAACTTTGGCGCGCAGTGCAGCGCTGCGCAGTCCCGCAGCCGCGTAGTGCGTGCTGCCCCATTCAATTCCATGTAAAGAATATTTGGCCGCGTCGTGCCGCGCCGCTCCGCTGAAGTGCAGTTCCGCTCAGTGCGGTCATACCTTAAGCGCGGTTGCTCGCCGTCGGAGGTTCGAGTTTCTCTGGGGCATGGGTGTGTGTGTTGTCCTTAGTTTAGTTTACCTTAGTTTAAGTAGTTTGTAAGCTACGGACTGATGACCAAGCAGTTTGGTCCAATAAATTTACAAACATTTGAACATTTGTCTACGATAAGTCGACAGGTCCGCACTCGCTTGCAGCCAGAAATAGCAGGGAATGTTATTATGCATGCTAGATTGCGCATAATACTTATTTCGAACTGTTTAGTCGTGCGATTCGATGCAACGCAGATGTGATCCACAATTGTGGAAATGCATATAGATACTTAGTAGCATGGTTATGTGCAATGGATGTGGGGTATTTATATCTTCTTTTAGCTGTGTTTACGAATGGATGTCTCTCGGTAGTGTATAGGAGATGACTGCAGTGGTAAATTATTGTTCTTTGGTCGACAAGCATCGAGTTAGATAACTTAAGGAGGATTAGTTACTTACGTTGGGAGGTGCATTTAACCGTATTTTTAGTCTCTAAAGGATTGCTCTTGGAGATCAATAAAAAAAATCTGGTGTTGTATTAGTTCGAAATGGTGTAGACTATTTTGCGTTGCTGCTTGTAAGGATTATAAGAACTTGGCTTTGATCTAGATCTTTTCTTGTTAGCTGTTCTGTACGTGTGCACGTGAATGCTCGTGGTATATAGTCTATTTACTGATAGAAGGCGATCCAGAAATATTGTCTGCCGGGCTATGCATTGGAAACAAAGTTGTGGTTGGATGTTTGCAACCAATACAGTTATTGGGTGGAGAGAGAGATCGAAACTGTGTTAAGAAATGTGCTGTGTCTGGGATATCTTGTCTGTTACTGATCACTGTTATAACACCGTCTGTGGGGGAACTTTGAGTTGGTAGTGGGCTAGTGACGGCTGTAAGGATAGTGCTGTCTGGGTTGCGTTTGGACGTATACAGAGCTTGTAGCATGCTAGTTGGAACGGCTAGATTCGTTTGTTGCAGGTTAGTGTTGACTGCAAGGTGTAGTTCTGTTACTGTGTTGGAAATGTTTGGCGCTTACAGAGAGTGCTGTAGGCTAGATGGGATGGAATTTAACTAAAAAGTGTTGATATACTCTAAATACACATCGCAGAAGCCGACTTTGGTGGTTGTCAAATAAACTTTGCAGTGATCTTTCGTCGAAGCATCGCCTGTTTAATCGTATGCTAGAGTTGTCTACTTTAGGCTGGTGTGCATTATGTTATGTAGCGGATATGCCTGCTGCGGTAAATCATAATTCTTTCGTCGAAAATCAACGTGTTTTATAAAACCCCGATAGTTTGGTAACTTAAAAGTGCGCTAGTTGTAGCCAATGGAGTGCGTGTGTGTGTAGTAAATTCAGCAAGTTCGATACTGCAAACGCTGGACATAAGACGAAGTTACTATTTCTGGCCGTCTCTAATGACCACACTGTCGACGGGACGTTAAACTCCAAGCTTCCTTCCTTCCTCCTACTATTTCTGGAATACAGGGAGGAAATATGTACGTCCTGTGGGTATATATCTTATAAACTGCAACTAATCGATGTTTTTTTTAATGGAGGCGCTCCCATCTATACTACAGCAGCAGCTTCGTGTAGATGGCTTCTATCTCCTGGATTTTTGGACAACACACAAGATTTCGAAAGGATTTTTTTTAAAACCGAGCATGACTTTCGGATGGAAGGAGCAATATCAATGTGGTTGCGGGCGAGGATAAAACAATTGACTGTTTAAAGTGGATGGCGTCGAATTGTACAACCAAAATAAATTTGTCGAAAAATTACGAGCCCTGGTGTAAGCAAAGTTACCGATTTTATAAAGCGTCCAGGCAGTTGATTGTTAGGACATTTATTTTTTCGCTGGATCGAGAATATGGCATTACCGGGATGGAGGATTGTGCAAGAAGATTCTAAAAGAGAAGATACGGTATTTACAATGCGTGCCGTTGTACTGTGCGTCGCTCCCGGTTAATATACGGTTTTAGTTTTGATTACTTGGGTATTAAGAGTAACCGAAAATTGACCGCTCTCTCGGACATTATGTTTTCGAGTTTCGACTGTAAATTACTTGTAGAGTCGAGCAAGGAGCTATATTTTTTAGCATTCCAGGACTTAATTCTCCACAGACGTAGATATCGCCTACGTTATTCCACAAGTCCTAAGAAGAAGGGTGAACGAAAACTGGGTTACATGGCGAAGACACAGGCTTTTATAAGAAGGCTATTGCATATGTGCAAGCCCGGTTTAAACAGTTAGTGTGGAGAAAAATATTTGATTTTACACTAAACAGGCGGGGGGATTGGTCTCGAATCGTTGTATTGACCGAAATTAGCGGAACACACGACAAACATGTTTGTACTGTGTGTGACTCCCACCCATTCCTTAGAGAGCAGGTTATGATCGAAGTATGCAGGCGTTGGTTGCGATATAAGTGTTTGCGAACATGACGTTGCATGTACTGTAACAAAAAAGTGTAAACACTCCATGTCCTATATAGGATCATGTGTTGCGATGTGTGCCTAAAGCGTCTCGCTGCGGAGCGCGCGGTTGCTCGCCGTGGAGGTTCGAGTCCTGGGGCATGGGTGTGCGTGTTTGTCCTTAGTTTAGTTTACCTAGGTTTAAGTAGTTTGGAGGCTACGGACTAATGACCACGAAGTTTGGTCCGATAGATTTACAAACATTTGAACATTTGTTGCGGTGTGTAGGTTAGCATCTTCGTTTGCGGTAGACATCTACTTGTAATTAAAATAATAAATCTTAGTTCGGATTAGTGGTATGCACAAGATAGGAACTTGGAGTAGAAATTTTGCGGGTAAAGGGCGGGTCGAACTGAAAATCTGTGTTGCATTGCACAGGTAACCTCGGTTCTGTGGTTGCTGTGTTGTCGAATAAGTGTGTTGTTAGGCCAATACTTTCGAAACGTTTTAGTGTAGACGGTCGGAAATCGATAAATTATTTCACGTATTTTTTTTATTTCGACTCTCCGTTGCACAATAGGGTTTAAATGTCTTCTGGGGCGCTGGAATATCGGTGTCAGATAAATGTAGTTTGCATCGTAACAGGACATAGAGATTCCTTAGATGGGATGTGTATTGCTGCAGCAAGGAAATAAGAGGTAAAATTAAAGTACCCGAATTCTCGGAAGGCGCACCTGTACCTCGATCTAAGAAGGAAACGTAACAGGCAAGATCGCTAAAGAGAGTGTTAAATTTCAGAACTTTCGGCATGACTCAGCTCCATTAAATAAATGCATTGCGAGCTATCCTTGTCAGAGTGGTGTGTCTGCGTAGAAGGTTTTGAAAATTTGCCGGCCGCGGTGGCCGAGGTGACTGAGGCGCTCCAGTCACGGTCAGCACGGCCACTACGGTTGGGGGTTCGAATCCCCCCTCGGGCATGGATATTTGTGCCGTCTTTAGTCTTAGCTAGTTCATAAGTAGTTTGTAAGCTTAGGGACTGATGACCCCGTAGTTAAGTCCCATAAATTGTACAAACATTTGAACATTTGATTTGATTTGATAATTTGGAGATGTAACTTAGGTGCTTTTAAACACTTAGCATATGTTTCTTTTATGTAGCCTGCCGAGAGATCGCTCTGCGTTCTGGACAATTGTTAACGGTGCTTGCAGATGTATATTTAGAGACGTTGTGTAAATGTCATTGCCGATTTTCGTTATTTGGAATTTTTTGTATAAACAATATGTCGTCTTCTGCTGCTGCTGTTGTGTTACCGGTATCGAAACAGTGGTTGGCATACAAGTTACATTCCGTTCGATGGCTGTTGCTTGCATCGTCTAAACGAAGAGATACACTTATAGATCTAAGGTTGTGGTCGAGTTCCGAAACGGACCATTTCTTTTCTTTTGGTTAGTTGGCTCTGGTTAGAATTGTTTTTGTACATCGAAAGAGTATATGTTAAGATGGATACGAAATTTTGTGGCGTTCGTTATCGTAACCTGCGCTATAATTATTAACCACGTCTGTCGGCTGTAGTCTATGCGAAGAGCATGGAGAGAGATGGGAGTGTGTGCGCATCGAAAAATTCTTACTTGCAAATTTTGCATACGAGTTTTAATATTTTACTACAAGATGTAATACACGAGACCAACTAAGCATTTCTATTCTAAATTGTTTTTTAGCATTACACCGAAATTCTTGTTAAAAATACATACGAAGAATGGTAACTTTATTTTTTCCAAGAATAATAATGTGTTGTTGTTATGATCTTCAGTCCGGAGACTGGTTTGATGCAGCTCTCCACCCTATTCTATACTGAGCAAGCCATTTCATCTCCTCATAAGAACGGCAACGCACATCCCTTCTTTTGGTCAGGGTATGCCAAAAATTCCTTTTTTCACCAATTATGTTCAGTACCTCTTCATTAGTTATGCGATCTACCCACCTAATCTTCAGCATTCTTCTGAAGCACCACATTTCAAACGCCTCTATTCTCTTCCTGTCCGCACTGATTATCGTCCATGTTTCACTCCCGTACAAGGCAACATTCCACACAAATGCCTTCAGAAAAGACTTCCTTACCCTTAGATTAATATTCGATGTTAGCAAATTTCTCTTTTTCAAAAATGCTTTTCTTCCCATTGCCATTCTGCATTTTATATCCTCTGTACTGCGACCATCACATGTTATTGTACTACCCAAGTAACAAAATTCATCTACCACCTTCATTGTTTCGTTACCTAATCTAATTCCTTCAGCATCGCCTGATTTTCTAAGACCGCATTCCATTATTTTTGTTTTGCTCTTGTTAATGTACATTTTATACGCTCTCTTCAACAATAACAATAAACGGCGGAAATTCTTACATAAATCGAGATCTGACGTTCGGATCGGTGCGGCGCGCTTAATAATAAATATGCAATTAAATTGGCTGCTGACCTGGTGGGCGCGGTCGCCGTAAAAAGAGTGCAGTACGCCCATGCCCTGGGCGCAGGGGCGGCCGGCGGGGGCGGTGTTGTTTAGAGATGTCGATGCGGTCAAGACAATCGTCGCGGTATTGTCCTCGCGGGTAGGGGTCGGCCGGCGGGGGCGGTGTTGTTTAGAGATGTCGATGCGGTCAAGACAATCGTCGCGCTGTCCTCGCAAGGTAGGGCGGGTGGCGGCGTCCTTTGAGAAGCGGTCGCGAGCGTGGAGGAGGAGGGGGTAGTATCTTTTGGCGGTGGCGGCGGCGGCGGCGGTGGTCCGGCAATCGGCCGAGCGAGTAGGGGTCGCGGATTCGGCCAGGTGTGTGGCAGAGGGTGCGAGTACAGGCATGCCGAGGGGTAGACAGTTCTGGACCTGTCGGAGGTGCTGCCTGTCTGGCGGCGGCACCGAGGGGTGGAGGGGGAAGTCGTGTAGGCCAAGTGTGTGGCCGAAGGAGGTGTTGTGTGCTTGCAACCTATCAATCATCCTTAAGTGCGTTATGGCGACGTCCTTTGATTAGCGGTCGGACAAGTACCGTTGATGACAATCAAAAGGACATAAATGTAAACTGTCAATCATCTTTTGTCCTTCCGGGAAGAGCTATCAATCATCCTGTGGCGGCATCCTTTGATCTGCGGTCCGGCAATTGGCCAAGGGAGGAGGGGGAGGGGGGGGGGGGGTAATTCAAATTTCCCGCCAAAAAACAAAAGATGGGCGAATCTCACTGCGTGTCAACGGGTGTTACCATACTACTCATGGGGCCAGCAGGCCTCGGGATTCAAGCACCCAACACAACCGCCAGTTTACCACACGTTCTAGCAATTTACAGAGGACATTTGTGAGGCTGATAGGCCGATAACTGTCCACGTCTAGCGAGTTTTTACCTGGCTTAAGCACCGGAACGACAGTACTTTCCCGGCACTGCAATGGGAAGACACCTCCACTCCAGATGCGATTAAACAAGGCCAGAGCATTTCCCTTAGAAGAGTCAGATATATGCTTCAACATCTGATTGTGGATTCTGTCGGGCCCTGGTGCAGCGTCAGGGCAGTGGGCAAGGCACTGAGAAATTCCCACTCACTAAACGGAGCGTTGTACACCTCAGGGTGGTGTATGGTGAATGAAAAGGGTTTGCATTCAATCCGCTGTTTTAACGTGCGGAAGGCAGGCGGATAATTTTGGGATGCAGCAGCACGAGCGTAGTGCTCGACAAAAGCCTCGGAGATTGCACCATGATTCATACAGACAGCTCCATGTATAGAGATCCCAGGAATTGCTGTCTAGGTCCGTGGTACACGACCCTATGGTGGAGACATATGTCTCCCAACACTCCTGTTTGCGCCTATGTATTATCTGCCGTGCACGAAATCGGAAGCGTTTAAACGCGATTAGAGTATAAAATGACGGGTGGCGCTGAAGAGCATGCCTACGGTCTTGGATGGCTTCCGCAACTTCCGACGACCACCAAGGCACTGTCTTTCTCCGGGGGCATCCAGATGAACGGGGGATTGCGTGCTCAGCAGCAGATACAATCGTCTTATTGACATTCTCTACAACTACGTCGATCGTATCATTCAGGAGAGGTTCAAGAGTGGTAGCAGGACAGAAGCCATCCCAGTTTGCCTTATTTAAAGCCCATCAAGGGGGGGTCCTGAGCATTGATGATGGAGTAGTGACAGAAAGATAGGAAAGTGGTCACCACCACCCAAATCGTTGTGCGCTCTTCAGTTGACAGATGGTAAGAGGCCAGGGCTGCAAACTGACAAGTCAATAGCTGAGAAAGTGCCTTGTGCCACACTGAAGTGCATGGGGGCACCGGTGTTTAAGAGGCAGAGATTGAGCTGGGATATTAACTCTCGACATCTCTGCCATGGCCACTGGCTATTGCACCACCCCACAAGGGGTTATGGGCATTAAATCGCCCAATAGTAGAAACAGCGATGGGAGTTCGGAATCAGTGCAGCTAATATGTTTGGTGGTACAACATCATCCGGTGGGAGATATAAGCTGCAGACAGTGACATCATGTGGTATCTTTGCTCTGACAGCCACAGCTTCTAAAGGTGTCTGAAGGGGCACGGTTTCACTATAAACAGAGTTAAAGATGTAGACACAGACTCCACCTGACGCCCTATGATAAACACTACGACTTTTGTAGTAACCCCTGTACCCACGAATGGCAGGGGTCCACATTGCCGGGAACCAGGTCTCCTGAAGAGCAATGAGAAAGCAGATGTGGTGCTTAATAGTTGTTGTAATTCAGCCAGGTGTCGGAAGAATCCACCGCAATTCCACTGGAGGATGGTCTGTGAAGACATGAGGTACTAAAGACGGCTTTTATACCTCAGGATCAGTTACTTTCACTGCTGCTGAGGCTGTTGGATCAATGTCCATAGTTTCTGAGATACCATCGAGATTCAGGTCCTCTGGGGACTAGAATCTCCACCTCGTTTTCAGAGGTGGAGATTCTAGGACTACTGTGGTCTCTTTCTTTTCACAAGTTTACTTTTTCTTCTTTTGTGTCTCTCGCTGCTCCTTCGACTTCTCGGATCTGGTGGGCATCACTGATTCAGCCTCCGGGACTGAGGATGACCTTGAAGCCCTATTTCCGGCCTTCGTTGGCACTTTCTACCACTCGCTGGGGTCCACTTTTTCAGCGGAGGAAGCTGAGGAAGGATGGGATGCAAGCAACCCCTTCCTTGCTAGAGGAGCCAGAGGAGGCTGCCCCTTCTCTGACTCTGTGGTGGAGACCGATGTCCCTGGTGTTTGAGGGGGAATTGCTCCCGAAGTAGGAGTTTCGGGAGCAACACAGGAAGAGGTGCCCCAATCAGCTAGGGGGGGGAGGGCAGGTGAAGATGGTAGGACCAGCTGGCCCACTACTACTGGCTGAACAGTTAGTGATCTTGGCGCCATAGATAACAACGATGAAGGAGCTGTAGCATAGGAGGTGATCATGTTTACAGGATGTAGTTTCAAGTACTTATGTTTAGCCTCTGACTATGACAGCCTGTCCAAGGTATTATATTCCATGATTTTCCTCTCTTTGTGCAAAACTGTGCAATGTGGCGAGCAGGGTGCATGATGTTGGCTGCAGTTGACGCAGACTGGAGGAGGGGCACATGGGATGTCGGGATGAGATGCGTGTCTGCATTCCCAGCAGGTTGGAATGGCACTGGAAACACCACATAGGGGGAGGAATGTAGGGCTTAACGTCGCACCAGTAGATCATCACCTTGACTTTCTTGGGTAATGAATCACCCTCGAATGCCAAGATGAAGGCACCGGTGGCAACCCTGTTCTCTTTCAGACACGTCGCTGCTCTTAGTTCATCATCAGATTGCAACAGGAGGTCTTTATGGAATATAATGCCATGGACCATGTTTAAACTCTTGTGAGGTGTTATTGTAATGGGAACATCACCAAGGTTGTCACAGGCAAGCAGTGCCCTTGACTGCGCTGGGGGTGTTCAAAAAAATCAAATGTTTGTATAGTCTATGGGACTTAACTACGGGGTCATCAGTCCCTAAACTTACAAACTACTTATGAACTACTTACAAACTAGGACAGCACAAATATCCATGCCCGAGGGGGGATTATAACCCCCGACCATAGTGGCCATGCAGACCGTGACTGGAGCGCCTGTCTCCTCGGCCACCGCGGCCGGCCGCTGGGGATGACGTCGTTATGAGGACTGCTCCTGATCTCATTTTAGATATGCCCTGGACCTCCATATTTATCCTCCAGGTGCTCCACAAAAAATAATGGCTTTGTCGATTGAAAGGATTCTTCATCCATCCTGCTACAGACCAGGTATTTAGCAGCATAAGCCTCACCTTGTTGACGAGCTCTACGTTTCTCCCATGGGATGGCCAGGGAAGGAAATGAGTGGAGGTCAAATGTTGCTGCATTAAAATCAGGCCTTCATCTCTTAGCGACACCAGTTGTATGTCCAGCAACATTTCGGGGTCACTTCCTGGTGTTCCCACGAGCAGCTACCGATCTAAAGGTCCACACAGGCAGAGCCCCGCTTGCCTGGGTAAGCCTTATACAACTGTGGTGCGGCAGGTTCCTCAGAGGTTGCTCACTAGTGACTGTTCAACCTCAACAGCTGTGCATCTCCTCGGTATGTAGCACACCTTGAGATAGAGTTTTTTTTTATAAAGGTTTGTACAGTCCTCACAACCCGGGGGATTAAGCCAAGATACCTGGGCTCTGAAACATACAATGTTCCACTGTCGCACTAAATGATGATCGTTGAAGCATGCACAGAACTTATGGTGTAGCAGACTGTTGGCGCAACACAGCCCACGACTCAGGACCCTGGGTTCGCCAAGAAAATTAATGCTGAGCCCCTGAGGGGCCCATCACACCTCCTTCAGATTTAGTTATAAGTTGGCACAGTGGATAGGCTGTGAAAAACTAAACACAGTTCAATTGAGAAAACAGGAAGAAGTTGTGTGGAACTATGAAAAACATAAGCAAAATGTAGAAACTGAGCAGTCCATGCGAAAGATAAGCAACGTCAAGGAGGGTGTGAGCACAGAAGCACCGTGGTCTTGTGGCTAGCGTTAGGAGTTGTGGAGTGATAGGTACTTGGTTCGAGCCTTCCTCCAGGCGAAAATTTTAATTTTTTTCATTTTCTGAAATTTATTATCTCTCCGTCCATCCAACCGATGCAAGGTAACTGCATTGTATTATGGAGACGCTATGCCTAAACAAACATCTAAACATACGTTTTGACAGAGCACAGGAAAAACTGTAGAGTGTGAAACTGTTGCATTAATTTGTCACAGTTAATGTGACACGTTTGCATCACTTTGCACCTAAATCAGGGAAGGTAGACCCTCACTAAGTGTACAAGTTAGGAGGATCAACAAGGGATTCCTGTCTTATGATGCACATTCTGTCACTATTGTCATATAGAATACATCACACGTGTTTTCCTGTGGAGGAATCGGTTGACCTATGACCTTGCGATCAAATGATTTAGGTTCCCATTGGAGAGGAACTTCATTTCATCTGCTAATCGCACTGTTTTGCTGTGTGGTACAGTCCCAAAACACAGACACTAAACTGATTACAGCGAACAGAAAGGTCAGTGAACAGACGGATAGATAATAATTTTGCTAAAATAAAAAAATAAAAATTTGTTTAAGGGAAGGCTTCAACCAAGGACCTCTCACTCCGCAGTTCTTCACACAAACCAAAGGACCACAGCACTCATATGCTCAAACTGTGCTCAACGTTGCCTATCTTTCGCATGGACCGTTCAGTTTTTATATTGTATTTTTTTTTTTTTTTTCATAGTTCCACACAACATCTTCCTGTTTTCTCGATTGATCAGTGTTCAGTTTCTCATGGTCTATCTACTGTGGAAACTTATAACTACATCTGAGGGGGATGCGATGGGGAGGCTCCTTTGTTAGCGCTCTGAATGATATGACAGCGGCAGCACCTGGCACTGGACTGACTGATAAATAGTTATAGTAACGGTCTCTGACTTATTTTAAAATACACAAGTTGCAGACAAAAACTATACACAACGGTATTTGTCACACTATGCAAAAATGAACTCTTAAAACAGTAGCACAAACAAAATCTGCCAAGTACGTGAGAATAAACCTATTAAAAAATAGAAGCACTAACAAAAATTAAGAAATTGACAGGCAACGAGATTTCACACAAATTAAATTATGATACTTGGTGCTCTGAACGATGTGACAGTGATAGCAGCTGGCACTGGACTGGACATTACAACATTCATTGTCTTCACCAACTCAGAACCAAACTGTTCCCTTCCAACCAAATGTTGATCTTTTTCTATGCTCCAGATAATTCTTTCACGACAAACAGCCTTCACCTTAACTGACTTTGCCAACCCACAACCAAACTGTTACCTCCAACCTAACCTAGACATGAGACTTTGGTACAGATCAGTCCGACACCTCAACCAGCTGTATCAAGTTTCACTTTTGAATGCTTTGTCAAGTCACAGCCAAACTGTGTCCTTCCAACCTAACATAGACCTTGTGTTTCACTATAGACCTTTCATAGACCTTGGTATAATCTTCATAACAACACAATCACCTTAGATAGCTTTTGCAGTATTCCTACTTGTTGGCTTCAACAACACTCAACCAAACTGTTGTTTCCAAAACTAATACAGACCTTAAGTTATGTTCCAGATCATTCTGTCACTACAACCAGTATATCAGCTTTCACCTTTATTGACTTTGACAACTCACAACCAAACTATAGCCTCCCAACTTAAAGCAGAACTGGATATTTGCTACAGATCATTCTGTCACCTCAACCAGCTATTTCATCTTTCACATTCATTGGTTTTTCCAACTCAAAAGTAAACTGTCACTTCCCTACCTAAAGTAGATCTTGGGTTTCACTACAGACCATTTCTTCACCTTAACTAGCTACTTTAGCCTTCACATTCGGGGTCTTCACCAACTCACAACCAAACTGTTGCCTTCCAACCTGATATAGATCTTGGTCTATACTTCCAGTTATTCTTTCACCACAACCAGCTTTTGACATTTCACCTTAATTGGCTTCACCAACCCATGAAAAGACTGTTGCCTCCCAACCTAACCTAGAACTTGAGCTTTGCTACATATTTTTCTGCCACCTCAGGCAGTTATATACAATTTTGCAATGAGTATTGTTTAAAGTCCAAAAATTATTGTGCTTGTCCAAGTATCATAATCTCATTGAGTTTCAATCTCTCTTCAGCAGTGGCACTCCAAGAAACCAAAGGAACTTTTCAAATTCATGCTAATTTTAGTGAAGGTGCCTCACAAGTTAATTTTAACTAAGGTTTCTCATATGATTCACCAGAAGTGTCGCAGTTGCCATGTATTACTAAAATGTGTAAAATTGTGTGTTTGGTTGGACTGAGGCTAGTTTGTAATGCTTAGTGTATGTGTTCAATTCTCCTCTGGGGTAACAGCTTTTAATGGTCACAAACTTATCCTCTTCACATCCAGTAGCACCACTCACAGAACACAGGACTGTGCTGTAGATAAACTGGTCCATTGACTGAAATATAATTGGTTCAGTTTTTGCCGTAAGAGGCAGGGCACACAATTTGCACAAACTGTGACTAGTAGTTACTTTCGTTCGTGAACCTGTTATGACATAAGGTGATGGGACCTTCATTTAATTTTTTCAGTGACCTTGATATTTTTATTTTTTGTCCTTGGCACAGGACTGGATGTTGAGTTAAGATTCCAATTTTTCTCTGTATTTTAACTCTTCAGTGTGACACTACCCAAACACCCTACAGGTGTCTAAAAACAATGTGATCCTAAGTGATAGTGAAGGAGAATGTTGTGGTTGATACATCATGTAAGATCAACAACAATGATATGCATGGGGTTGGAGTCCCAGGCAACACAGAATTATTCATTACCTCTATCCTAGCATGTGCACATCACACCACTGCTAAAGAAACAATATATTTTTAGCTTTAATATAATGACGAAAGGTACTGGGTTCGAATCCCTGCCTGACAAAAATCATTTGTATAGTCACTCAGGTTCCTATATCACATTATTGGTGATCATGTGTAGTTATCAAATCATTTTTATTTTTCAGCATAGTCTTCTTTTACACTTATACACTTTGTCCAATACTGTTCTAATTTGTTGATCCCTCCCGAATAACAGGAATTGTTCAAGCCTGCTAAATAACTATTAGTTACTGCAATCACTTCCTCGTGATCTTTGTCTTGCCAGTCATTTCTTCAAATTGAGGAACAAATAGTAGTCCGAGGGAGCCAAGTCTGGAGAATAGGGGGAATGTGAAACGAGTTGGAATCCCTTTACCAATAATTTTTGCGACCACACTTGCTGAGGCGTGTGCTGGTGCATTGTCATGATGGAAATGATTTTTTTGTGGGCCAATCGCCTACATTTCACTAGCAGCTCAGTTTTCAAATGGGCCAATTATGATGAATAATATGCACCTGTAATAGTTTTACCCTCTTCCAGATAGTCAATGAGGATTATCCCTTGCGAATCCCAAAAGAATGTTGCCCATTCTGCCTGAAGGACTGTTCTTTGCTTTTTTTGACGCAGATTCACTCTTCATGGCCCATTGTTTTGATTGTTCTTTGGACTGAGGAGTATAGTAATGTATCCATGTTTCATCCACAGTGACAAAACAATGCATAATGTCCTGTGGATTCTTCCTAAACAGCTGCAAACCTTCCTTGCAACAGTTTACTCGATTCCGTGCAAGTGTGAGCAATTATTGCAGCCATCTTGCAGATAGCTTTCTCATGTCCAAGTATTTATGCAAAATACTATGTACTCATTCATTCTAGATGCCCACAGCACTAGCAATCTCATGCACCTTAACTCTTCTGTCATTCATCACCATGTCATGGATTTCTGGAGTCATAACCTTTACAGGGTGTCCAGAACATTCAGCATCATATGTGCTCATATGGCCACTCCAAAAATTTTGAAACCACTTATAAACTTTTCTGACTGAAGGTGCAGAGTCACCATAATGTTTATCAAGCTCCTCTTTAGTCTCCTGATGCGTTTTGACTTTCATAAAGGAATGTTAATTACAAAACAAAATTATTTTTCATCCATTACGTGAATTTTACTACATTACAAATCTTTGGTGGATCTGCCAGAAACAATATAAGTCTCATGGGAGTTCTCATGCAGTGCTAACATTATCATAATTTATTCCCAGGTTCAGACATTCAACCTTGTAAGGCTTATGTCTCTCTACACCTAATTAAGTCTTGATCAGACAAGCTAGCTTTTTTTGATTAACAATAAGTTCAAATTGATATCACAAACATAAAATCATCATGCCATTTAATGGCATAAGATTGTGTTACGTGTCACTTATGTTGAATTTAATTTACAAGCATTAAGGCCTGTCTCATCTCTGATAATAAGTTTTCTAATATTTTTGTGTGGCAGTATCATTATTCATCTGCATTGACTGCCTTAAAGAACAGTATTCTCTATTCTATTTTGTGGTATCCATTTTGTATAGTTAAATGACTGTTCCCCACATGGGTTTTGTGTGTTGAGTATCTGCAACACAGCTATGTTGGTTGGGTTGCATTCAGCAGTGGCCCACAATTTTTTGGCGTCAAGTGTACCAAACTCTTTGGTTCTCCATCCAGATAGCCTCAAAGTAATATATGTTTTTCACAGTTGACAAGTTTGGGTCTGCATCAACAGAGGATTCCAACTGTCCCCAGAAAAATACCTGTACTTAATCTCTGGTAGTCATACACTGTGGCTGCTTGACTTTGTAAATACCCCATAAATCGTCCTGCCAGCTGTGTCATCTGAAAGTCTTCCCTCAGTACTGTGTTTTACCTTCAAGATCACCCGCTTTGCAAAGTTTAGTCTTCACACACTATGACATCAGCTTCATATTCCCCATCATCAAGTAAGTCTTGTATCATGTCATCCCAGATCTTTAAACTATTGTATTTCACTGTTGGGTGTGGAGTCTTCAAATAAATCTGTATGATCAAGAAAATGTGTAGCGTTGGAACACCATATTCCTTATTTACATTTTTTCCTAGCAAGACAAGCAATTGTTTCAGTACCTGTGCTCATGTTCAGTAGTAATTACAGTGTTGTTAACAGATGGCAGAACTTGACAAGTGTTATTATGGGTGAAGAAATTCTTCTGTGTAGTAACTTGAAATAGACGAGTAAGTCCTCTTGATGTATCATAAACGTTTCAGAAATTCCAAAAGTTCCATCCATGTTCTCTTGTCCCAGGTTTCAGAACCAGAAAATGTGTAGGAATAATCAGAAAAGTGATTTCAATGTCACATGATGTACAACAACTTTATTAGCCCAGAACACAACATATCACAGAGCTTATATAACATCTGTAATCAACAAATCTGAGATATAACACAAATCAAAGACAGCGTTTAGCAGTTCTCCACACATCCTATGGTAGCTGTGTAGCCAACTCCTGTGTACAGTGGACTCCTGACCTGATTTAGCAGGACCTGAAACCTCCCTAGGTTATGATGCAAGCTGAGGAATCATCAGTATACAAGTTTACTGTAATGTATGAGTTTCTAGTTCAGACTCTCCATTTGGCTCTGCACCAAAGATTTACAATTGGTCCTGTAGACTATACTGGAGATTGTGAGCTCTGCCTTTATCTCGCAAACAAGACTAGAAACCTTTAGTATTTCAGATAGCTGCTGGAGAGTAAAGCGACACACATCAGTGATACTGACACGAGCCACCATCTACAGTTGACTTCACTCCGTGCCCTCCAAGGCATGTGAAAGCACCCATTTCATATCTGGAATGACTTCATCTGGTATGCACGTGGAGTGAAACTGCATTGTTTCCCCTCCCTTGCAACAACATCCCTGACGGTTCCGGTACTTACTTGACATTGGAGCTTCCAGCTACAAGTAAACCAACCATCTATGACTGCTCAAATCTTGCAGGATTAGACGTTTCCTCAGAAACAGGACAAATTTCTATATCTAGGTCAGGAACGTTGTCAGTTACAGATAGAACTGAATCCTGTTTGTCAGTTGAACTGGAGAGGGCTCCCAATCGGCCTCCAGGATGCCTGTTATGCCTTGAGATGGTCTCCAATACAGCCAGACATGAGTAGTTAATCTTAACACGAGCAATAACTGGGCTGGTCATATTTGCAAACCAATTGGAGGACATGTGGGTCATCCTAGACCTAAATGTTGGATCCCCTCACGTGGTTCAATAAAATGATGCATATTGACTGCAATGTCAAGCTGTATAACAGAAGCTAACATTGGTTGGAGATGGAAGTGAAGGTTCACCAACTCATTTGACATTTGTACCGAACAATCACATTCCCTACCCATACTAAGATGATGTAAAGCAACATTACACAGACAAATAAATGACTGTCAACATGCACTATTTTACTCTACCAGTGAAAACTGTGTTTCATACATTAGACAAACATACAAGAATACAAACACTATCTACCAAATCACCCAGGTGGAGCAAAATGATTCACTCTTTGTTAGAAACTCATAAACTGTCACAAAATGGTTACTATCCTGTTGGAGATCCGACTTGGTTGGTAGTTGAGGACTCAATGAGCTCTATACCGTTCATGGACAACTACTTGTAAGGAAGGGAGGAAGATTAAGGTTTAATGTTCTATCTACAGTGTGGTCATTAGAGATGGCAACTGCTGGTGCTGTGTTTATAAAGTCCACACTATGTCATCATTGCTCAGTCGCTACGGCGTTAGGTATATTTTAGACATGTTAAAGTATTCTCCTCACATAAAAATCATGGGAAGTCAGAAACTGTTTTTGCTTGCCCTGTTTTGAATTTGTCACACTATATTACATTGCAGTCAATATATGAAGTGAATCCAAAACAGATTTTCCAACTTTAATTCACATCTGTATCAGTGTCCATTTAAATAAGGCTCCCTCATCTTATATTAAGTAAAGTAAGTTTATTTACATTCAGTACAAAAAAATTGTAACAACATTTGTTCCTGCACAAATACTCAGCTATCATAATTCAATCTGACAAGCAGTTCCATTTATCAGTTAATCAACTCCATTCTCATTAAACCAAATGAATTCTTCACTAATATGTATCAATATGTTACAAAAGAAGTACATCAATAGACATGTAGCAGTGAGTGGGTTTAATTTCACGTGCATTCGTCAGATGTGAAACCATAAACAGTTATTATTACAGAAAATTAAGACAAATTCCTTCCAATAGATGTACCAAATAGTTTGTTAAACACAACTGACACTCATTTGACAGATAACTTAACATGTGTATTATGAATACTGAAATTATGTGTTTAATATTTTAGGGCAGTGTTTTCTTTCCGGCCAGGGGGCTGAGTGGGTGTTTTTTTTCTTCTTTCCATGCCGTTAATAAATCATTTGTTACTAATATCATAACTGCTTTTTTCCTATGAACAGGTTGATTATTATGACCTAAGAAAGTAATAAATATGTCTGTTGTTAACATCTTGAACACAGAAACTGATTAATTCTGTAGTTCTAGTGAGTGTATAAGTATTTGTTAAAAAAGAGGGATCAATTAATGCAAGTTACTGAAATATGTATAATTAGAAATTTCATATTTCATTGTATTATTAACATTAGATTATTTCCATAAATATCTGAATATGAACTAGAAAGTTTAAGCTTTCATTTACATTCATCTGTAGTTTGAAAAACTAATTGTCACAGAAATTTACTGTAATTCTTTGTCATGTACTTATATCCTTACATATTCCAAATTTAATGTATTTTGATTACATTGTCATATAATACATTACATCACCTGTTGTTTATCGTTGACGCCGTCAGCTCGCCTGCCGTTACTATTACCTCATATGCTCAACTGCCTTTCTTAGTAAATAATATATTTTACCTCTCCAGGGTACTTATATGTTAATGAAACAACAGTTTGTGGCTTCATAATGTATTATTGTTTATTGCATCAGTAAAATGAATACATGACAGATATGATTCCAAGACGTAACTGCATCATGACTAACTCCAGACTAGGTCTAGACTAAGTAGAGACTAAAGCATGCGGATATTTATACATCGCAGTACACACTAGAATAATCCAGAACAAATGTGTTACAATTTAGTTACTAACCTTCATTATCTGACAAACTTAAGTCAATCACAAACAAGAAATATATAAAATTATTCTACATAACCCAAAAGCATTTTTGTAACAAATCAAAACAGAAATTATTTGTTTAGCAAATTATGACTAGAGCAATGCCAGATTTGATTATAAAATTTATATTGAACAATTTATGACAATTACAAAAGTTTGAGGTAAGCAGACTATGATAAGTGGTTAAGTGGATCACAAATGACATCAGGAAATGTTATTGATAAAATCTGTTAACAAATGTGAATTATTGCACAATATTGTTACAAGGTTCTTTATGAACCAAAATAATTTAACAAAATAATCCATTGAAGGCATGGTTATTATTATGCTAAAGTATTTTGTAGTGTATACATAGGCAGTGTGTAAATATATTCAAAGTTGTACAAAGTAAAACTTCATGGCACACGAAATTCTAGTGGGTAGCTGGATCTTCACTTGATAAAACACTCTGATTCCTAGGGTTTACACTCATTACACAAGTAGTGTTGTTCAAAACCTGGCACACTTATAGATAACAGCTTAGTTCTCATGCTGTAATTTGGAGGCTAAACTGCTGAATTTGCGGCACTGAAACAAACTCACAATATGTAATTTTAGAATACATTTCTGGAGAAACAGTGACCATTAATGAAATTATATTTTAAAAAACTCACAATACATTGATTGTCTTTTAGCCTCTTTGGATGCTTCCTATCCAAAGGCTACCACATTTGAATCAATTCAGTTCGTGCTTTGTATCCAGTGTGTAAGGTAATAAAGTATTGTGCTAACAATATATGTGATTTAAGTGAGTTAATGAAACCCCAGTTATTCCCATATTGGTATCCCCTAGTGTTGTTTTTCACTTTTTTTTGCAAGTCTAAAGTGTTTCCGTGGCAATGTTTCTCACTGATATACAATGTGCAACCATTTGACGGTTACGATGACCTCACCAGTAAAACTGTCACCAGGTTTTCACTTTGGACCTCATTCCATCATAAGCATGCCTCACCCGATGAGATCAACAAGTGCTTCATCATCATCATCATCATCATCATCATCTCCACTGCTTCCAGTTTCACAGTTACCTCAAGATGTTTTCAATGTCAAACTCCACCATTGAGGTTACGTTCTCTCAAATGAATCGGGTTTTATTACGCCCAATGCACTTTTGAGTGTTCCATCCAATATTCAGTGTTACCAAACATCAAAACAGTTTCCCATGTGCACAACATTTCCCTGCTGCCAATTTGAACAATTTCAACAATTATTCATTTGAACTATAAATCTTCAACTTCCCTGCCATGAGGGCTAGAGTATCACTCCGCAGGCCACACGGTCGGCCAACAAAATGTGATTCTGCTGTCACGAGAAAATCTTTTTCAGATCCCAGACCACTGCGACTTTGCTCAGAATGCAATTACAGACTCTTCTACAACTTCTTCTTACAGTTCCAAACAGTTTTCTCGTGCCTCAAGTACACCTATTTCCACATGTGCGTTAACCGAACTACAGACATGCTCTAGCAGCACGTTTCGTGCAACTACCTCTCACGAGTGCAGACAGTGGCAGCGTTACTGCTTCGAGCTATCGCCCCAGTAATTTGACTTTTTCGAACTCTGCATCGTCTGACAGTGCTTTTAATAGGCAGCCGTATGCCACAGCACATGACACGTCTGCCTCATCATGCTCAGAGCAGCTGTTTTCCTATGTGCATATGTCCCACATAGTTGGACACCCATAACCGGTTTCACTCGGCACAACCCAGTGCTTCTGCCGTGCCAAACTTCCATGCTGTTTCAACACATCATGCCGCCATACAACGGGTCACGTTTTTGGTCCCACCGGGACACCTGCTATGCGGCACGGTTTCTGCCACCGTTATCTCCGCCGCCAGGTTGCCTGAACAAACTATCACCTTTTTCTTTTGATGCTCCAATGCTTTGACCATTATTCATTAGATGATGTGGCTCGATACCTGTGTCCCGTCACCCATCTTCACCCCACGTGGATCTGATCTGTGACCCGGTGACATCGCCGCCGACCTCTGTCCACTAGACCATTGCCAAATGCACTATCCACAGATAAGACCGTCATGTACATTCTGCACGAGGAACACCTTGGTGACAAGAAATCTTCCCAGCTGTAGTGCTGACTTCATTGCTCATTAACAAGTATGACATGCCAGATTCATTACTGATGGTAGTGTGGTCTAGCAAGCTATTGCTCATTGCCCAGATTGTACTGTCATTCAGCATTGCTACATTCAAGAGTGAACACACCTGCATTGCAGACAGGGTCTACGAGGCCCACCTACCTGAAGCTCACCTGACACAGCACGAGCTTGCAGCACACATCCCACCTCGCCACCCTACTATTGGTTGGGGTCACTCCCACAATGTTACAATCTACACAATTCTTCAGGCACTGCAAGTTGCCCTCACAATGTCGAAACTGCCACATCGCCACTGCCTTCATCACCAACATTAGACAAGAATGCTACTTTCTTATGTGATTCAGACGATGGTTCCCCACCACTGATTCACTTCCCCCAGGACCAAACACCCCACTACCCATTTTACTACTACCACAGTAGATTTGCTGATTCTGCCAAGAATTGTTGCCAACCAAATGCTGATCGTAAGATTGTTTAGGTGCCGCGTCCTGCACCGACACAGACAGACATCCGCATACTCTTCATTCAGTGGGCGACTCCACAATCATCAGCAGTCACCTATATCTTCTTGACTCTGCTAACGTAACACATTTTCTAGGAGATGTGGGTGCAGATGTGTCACTCCTTCCCGTGTCCATCTCAACAGGCAAACTCTGCCCTCACCACACATTGCTTTGAGCTGTCAACACCACATAGCTGATATGCTGAGGTTCAATGACTTTCACTATTCACTGTCACCAACATGCAAGTTGAAGTGGGACTTTCTGGTTTTGAACATTCCACAGCCAATCTTTAGTATTGACTTCCTGTCTCATCACAAATTTTCCCAGACATAGTGCACCACTCAGTATATCAATACCCTTCAGACATGCATTTCTCAAGTGCTCCGCCAAGCACTGATAATACCGTGCTGCCCACACATGACACTTATCTATGAGTGCCTCGAAACTGCTTAACAGCTTAATCATTTCATGTGTAATGGGCTGCAAAACGTATAAACAGGTGCTTCATCTACAGCATGAAAGAGACAGCATTGCCCGCCATTTGGACAGCATTGAAGCACAACTTGCCTCCTGCTACAGCAGATCAAGACAGTGTGCAAGAATTCTCTGGACAATTGCTCTCAGATAAGTATTTGTTACCCCACCACAACTGTTGTCAGTGATGTCTCACTCACTTGCATGGTTGAAAATGTATGTGGCAGTTTTTTTTTTTTTTTTTTTTTTTTTTTTTTTTTTTTTTTTTTTTTTTCTGTGCTGCTCCTATACAGACATTTGTAAACAAAAGTCCATTGCCATGTCAATGCCTCATGTCGAATCCGCAACAGCTCAGCCCTGTACTCTCCCAGCTGCCTCTTGTACTACTAACGTTCTCACTTCATTTGCACAGTGGTCTTCTTGTGTTTTGAATCCCTTAGGGCCATCAGTCAGTTTCGTATCTGGTACTTTAACTTCTCCACCTCACACACCATCACCCTTCACATCACTGTGGCAAACTATGTGGACAAGATTATTTCGACCTAAGGTTGACAGGCTCATGCTTGAGCTCATGTCACACTCCCAGCCGAGTCAGTGCATGCATACAATAATTTAGCCTCTCCACAGTCGCTTCAGTTTCACATGTCCCTCTCTCTCCTTGTGTGGCTACATTCCACATGCCTGACAGTGTCTCCCTCCTCTAAGTCGATGGCCACTGGTGCTATTACATCACGCCTTGGCAACCTTCAGCTGCTCCGAACTCTGTCGAGTCTTCTGACTGTGCCTTGCAGCAAATGTCACTTTTGCTCTTTTGGTACTGGCTATCACAATACTGCCTTGAGACACTTCAGGTGCCATGCCCCCCTCTGAGTCGCATACCCTGGCTGCACTATACCCCGCTCTGTGTCACGTGACCTCGCTGCACCTTGCCCATTACAACAAACCAGCATTCTGCTGATAAACCAATAAATGCTCCCACACATTCATGCATCTCAGTCATCACTAATTACACTGTACATACGCTGTACCTAACAGACAGCCCTCCAACGAACAGCAGAACTTCTTCAAGCAATTGGTCCTCTCCCACACCCTTAATCAATATGCTCAATGCTAGAACCACATGGATAATTATCCCCCTTCTGAACATCACTGATTTCACTCAAGCTCTGCAAGATGAAAAAATTTTATCTGTTTTGGTCTGCAAATGTGCTTACCACCAGATTCCGATGGCTCTGGAGAATGTTGAAAAAAACTGCCATCACGATTCCTATCAGGTCATTTCACTTTTGTTTCATGTCTTATGGATTTAAGAATGCAACGCAGACATAGCAAAAATACTGTTAAACAACCTCACTGTAGTTGGCACTGAGTTAAATGATAAAAAATGACAGTTACTTCAATCTTCTGTACTTTTTCTCAGGTTTATTGTTTCTGTGGTAGGCATTGCTCTGCCAGTTGAGAAAGTTGACTCCATCAAAGACTTAACCTATCTGCCCACTTTCAAAGAACTTAAGTGCTTTCTAGGTACTATCACCTAATACCAATGCCATTTTCCTGGTGCAGCCTCGACTCCAGGGTCCTCTGATGGATGCAGTTGCAAGCAAACACACATCTGGCATACGCCCCATATCATGGACTTCTGACATGACAGACACTTTCACAACTGTTAAGGACCTCTTGGTCTAGGCTTTCACCATTGCCCACCCTCACCCAGAGGCCAGACTATTCATCACAATCGAGCAACACAGCCATTGGTTCTGTCCTCAGTCAAACAGTCAATGGTGACACTTCCCCGCTGCAATTCTTCTCCAAAAAACCAAACAACACCCAGAAGAAATACTTGGCCTTTGACCAAGAACTACTTGCAGTGTAGAAGCTATTAAACATTTCCATTCTGTGGTCAATGGATGTCCCTTCAATGTGCTCATCGACCACAAGCCCCTAGCAGCTGCTTTTCAAATTATACCCACTGATCCACATCCCCACTGCTTCTGTAATTTAAACTATACCTCACAGTTCACAACCGATGTCAGATACATCAAAGGTGCCGTCAATTTAGTGGCTGATTTCCTGTCACATGCTGATGCCATCTTAACACTATTTGCCCTCTTGAACCTTGCTGTCTTACAATCCACTGACGACCAAATCATGCAACTCACATCAGATAAAAGTCCCTCCCTTAAGCCAATATGAACCACCTTCCCTGGAGTCATGGGTGACATCTGTTATGACAAGTCCACAAGTACACTTCACCCATTAATTGTGCACCCACTCTAATGGGAAGTTTTTAATACGCTACAAAACCTAGAACATCTTGGGGTTAGGGCCTCCACCAGGTTGGTGGAACGGTGGCATTGAACTCTCAAAGTACCCCTCCTCTGTGACGACACACTGTTGAAAAGCTCTTCCCTTTGTTCTCCTCAGGCTCTGAACAATCTACAAAGATGATGTGCATGTCACAATCACAAAGTTTGTGTAGGGGCAACCTCGTCTTTATGGGAGGAGTTGGTCAGCCTGATTCCACAACCAATGGTCGCAGAGCTGCACAAGCTACTTGTCTGCGTCTGTCTCCACTGTGCCAAAATCAAGCCCCTCTCCTTTGAATCAAATCCCCTCCCATTCTAGGGTTCCATGTATGTTAGAGGCTAGTGACTTCATCATGCTCCGCTATGACAGTGCGGCTGCTGCTCTAGCCCCCATACTCCAGCTGCCACTGAGTGCTTAGACACACACAATAAACCTATGACATCCTCATGAAGGTGCCCCAGTGACTGTCTCCACTATATGCCTCAAACTGGCTCACATCGAGCCACCATCTGATCCTTCTCCTGTCAAGGACACTGACCCACAGCTGATCAGGAATGATGTATTTTTGACAGACACTCTGTTGAGTGCTGCTTACGAGGTAAGCATGTCAGTGCTTTCATCCTTGTGACCCCCCCCCCTGCTCACCGTTGAGCGCTCCTCCCAGTCCTTCCCCCCTGTCATCGAGCCTGACTACTCCTTCCCCCGCTTCACCATTCCAAGGGTTCTCTTCTCTCGCTCTCGTGCAACCCTTCTGTCCTTTCCTGCATTAGAGTACGTCGTGACCATTCCCCCCCGTCTTAACTGACATCTTCATGTCTTCAGAACTGATCTCTTTTTGTCACCTGCCTTTCTGTTAATGTTTGTCCAGCCCCCAAACCCAACAAGTGTCAATTAATTAAATGTTTAAATGTCCCTGATCAGGTTGACCTTGAAGCCTTGCTTGTGTCCTTTCTCCCCTCAAGTGAATTGTTTATCCTTGCTGCCCTGGTCACATCGTCACACACACACCCACATCATCTCGACTGGCCAATCCACCTCCGTCAATACCTCCACAACTTCTTTATTGGGAGACCACTCATGAGCTGACACCGTACACTGATATCCGTTCCAGAAGCTGACGCCAAGCCCTTGGTTATGTGCATGCTGCACATGACTGCCACCAATGCCGAGGTCATCCCACCCCCCTACCCGGCTTAACAGGAGTACTAACTCACAATACATTGATTAATGAAAAAGTGTACAGTTCTTGTCTTTTAGCCTTTCTGGATGCTTTCCAACCAAAGGCCACCATGTTTGATTCACTGCAGTTCGTGCTTTGTATGTAGTTTTTAAGGTAATAAAGTATCATGCTAACAGTATATGTGGTTTAATTGAGGAAGTATAACCCTGTTTTCCCATAAAGTAAGAAAATATTATTTGCTTAATATGAGCTGTAACTATGTATTAATCATTGGTTACTAACAGCCACAAAATGGTAACAACATTTTATATTACACTGCTCATTTAGAGTTGGTACTTCCAACTAGCAAATAATTAATCAGATACTAAAAATATGTTTTCCATACATTATTGAAATCTGTAACAAAACAAACATTCTGGATTTCTGGAAGAAAAAATCAACAATAGTATGAGTTACAGAAATAAGGAAAGAATTAGAAAGAAACAACATCAAATAACCTGAAATACATCTACATACATACTCCGCAATCCACCGTAAGGTGCGTGGCGGAGGGTACATTGTACCACTACTAGGCATTTCCTTTCCTATTCCACTCCCAAATAGAACGAGGAAAAAAAGAATGCTTATATGCCTCCATACGAGCCCTAATTTCTCTTATCTCGTCTTTGTGATCACCACGCGAAATGTAAGTAGGCGGCAGCCAGATCGCACTACACTCAGCTTCAAATTGCGGCCCTCTAAATTTCCTCAACAGAAATTCACGAAAACCACATCGTCTTTCCTCCAGCGATCCCCAATTGAGTTGCCGGAGCATTTACGTGACACTCGCGCATTGGTCAAACCTACCAGTAACAAACCTAGCTGCTCGCCTCTGAACTGCCTCTACGTCTTCCTTTAAACTGACCTTCTGCGGGTCCCAAACACTTGAGCAATACTCAAGACGTGGTCATACAAGCGTTTTATATGCGGTCTTCTTTACAGGTGAAGTACATCTTCCCAAAATTCTCCCAATAAACCGAAGTCGGCTGTCCGCCTTACTCACAACTGTCCTTACATGTTCCATTTCATATCGCTCTGCAATGTTACGCCTAGATATTTGAATGATGCGATGGCATCAAGAAGCTCACTACTAATGCTGTATTCGAACATTATGGGATTGTTTTTCTTACTCATGCACATCACCTTACATTTTTCCACATTGAGAGCTAGCTGCCATTCTTCGCACCAACTAGAAATTTTGTCCAAGTCATCCTGTATCCTATTACAGTCAGTTACAGACAACACCCTCCCATACACCACAGCAACATCAGTGAACAGCCACAAATTACAACTTACTCTGTCCCTCAGATCATTTATATAGATAGAAAATAATAGCAGTCCTATCACACTCCCCCGGGGCACGCCTGACGATACACTCATCTCTGATGAACACTCACCGTCGAGAACAACATACTGCGTTCTATTATTTAGGAAGTCTTCCAGCCAGTCACAAATCTGTGAACCTATTCCATAAGCTCATATCTTCATTAGCAGTCTGCAGTGTGGCTCCGCGTCAAACGCCTTTTTGAAGTCGAGAAAAACACAATCCGTCAGTTGCCCTTCATCCATGGCTCGCAAGATGTCATGTGAGAACAAGGCAAGCTGAGTTTCACATGAACGATGTTTCCTAAACCCATGCTGATTCACAGAAAGAAGCTTTCCGTTTCAAGGAAATTTACTATATTTGAACTGAGAATATGCTCAAAAATCCTACATGAAACTGAGGTCAACGATATTGGCCTGTAATTGTGTGGGTCAGTTCTCTTTCCTTTCTTATAAATGGGAGTTACCTGCGCTTTTTTTCCAATCACTAGGAAATTGCACTGAATTAAGGATTCACGATAAATGCAAGCTAATTAGGGTGCCAATTCTTTGTAAAACCGAAATGGTATTTCATCCGGACCAGCAGACTTTTTCGTATTTAGCTCTCTCAGCTGCTTCTCTGCACCGGAAATACCTATTACTATGTCCTCCATTTCAGAATTAGTATGCAGATCAAATGATAGTATATTTGTGCGGTCCTCCTGCGTGAAAGATTTCTTAAAGGTTAAATTTAGAACTTTGGCTTTCCGTTTGCTTTCTTCTATTACTTCCCCGGAATGATAAACGAGTGACTGGACAGTGGGCCTTGACCCGCTTATTGATTTTACATAGGACCTTAGGGTTCTCAGAAATATCTTTTGGTAAGATATGGCTGTGGTAATTATTGTATGCTTCGCGCATCGATCTTTTTATAGACGCACGAATCTCTACTAACTTTTGCCTGTCATCATTTACGTGTTCTTTTCTGAATCGAGAGTGCAACAGTCATTACTTTCTCAGCAGCTTTCTAACATTATTATTATACCACGGTGGATCTTTTCCATCCTTAATCGTCTTTACTGGCACATATTTCTCTAACCCTTTATTTACAATGCACTTAAATTTAGTCCACAATTCCTCTACTTCCATAGTCCCGGAATTAAACGTTACCCATTCATTTTCTAAGAGTGATCCTAACATTTGCTTATCGGCTCTTCCCAACAAAAACATGCTCCTAGCCTTCTTGATTGGTTTATGAACTTTGGTCACCATCAATGCTATGACGATATCATGATCACTAATTCCTGTCTCTACACAGGCATCGTTAATAAGGTCAGGCCTGTTCGTGGCTATAAGGTCTAAAATATTTCTATTGCACGTAGGTTGCCAGTTTAACTACTCAGTTTTTGGAGAACGTGTCCAAAAGTAACTCGCAAGACTGCTTGTCTGTACCGCCTGAAATGTAACTAGAGAGGTCCCAATCCATCCTCTTAAGGTTGAAGTCTCCCCCAACTAATATTACATGGCCCAGATACCATGCACTAATAGAGAGAAATCTTTTTAAGAATAAAATACTTAATTTACAGCTACAGAAAGGTGCACAGAATAGGTACAACTTACTAAAAAGCTCAACCGTATCATCGGGTAGGCCCAATGTAGCATGTAGGTGGCGAGCAGTGGGACTAAAGACCTTGAAGTCCACCAAGTGGTACGGGTGGTACGGGAGGGGGACTCAAAGATCTAGTAGGCGTGTGGATGGGCGTACAGAAGACTGGAGCAGGATGACAATGCGAATTCCACATTAAGGTAAGAGAAATGCATGCGAGGCATGCACATCCGTGAAGGGGGGCCCAGGAGTTAAAACACTTGAGTAGCTCACACTTTGTCTAGTGAGGAGGTGGGGAACCGCTTGTAGCCATACAAACTATGTACAGCAAGGAAGGAAGGAATGAATGAAGGAAGTCACAGGGAGAGGGGGGGGGGAAGCAATGGGGAACTCAAACTCTACTACCGGGGCGGAGGGAAGGGGAATGTGTTGAAAGCCGTGCGAGGAGGAGGATGGGGACATCGTGGAGCCCTCAAACATAGCGGAAGAGGGAGAGGGCTAATTGATCGAGATGTGAGCAGGAACCGTGCGTGAATAGCCGAGCGGTCTGGAGCATTACGTTACGGATTGCACGGCCTCCCGTGTTGGAGATTTGAATCCTCCTCCACAGTTAAGTCCCATAAGTTTAACAAACATTTGAACATTTTTGTGAGCAGGACAAGGAAAGGCCACGTGCAAAGTGAGCAGGAAGGAGGGGGGGGGGGGGTGTTATCTTGTCCTGAAGAAGAGGCGGGCTCGACGTGAGCTGGTTTGATGTGATTAATTGAAACTGTGGGAGGTTTGCAGCTGATTAGGATGATGAAGGTATTTCGTGATTTCTTGAGGACCCGATGTGGGCCAGAATATGGAGGGCTGAGAGGAGGGTGCACTGTGTCATCACGTAGCATGATGAAATCACAGTCATCCAGCTCTTGCGGGATGTGGACGGAAGGGGGAGAGTGATTGACGGGGATGGGGGGGGGGGAATTATAATTGCACAATGAAGACGTACCCTGTTGACGAGTGACAGCAATCGCTCGGATCTGGAGAGGGGGAAGGGTTAATGAGCTTTCCCTGTAAGACAAGGGGTTGTCCTTAGACAAACTCAGTGACCGAGCCATGTGAGTCCTCTTTGTAGGTGGTTTGTAGGCCAAGTAGGACCAGAGGAAGAGCCTCCATCCAGAGGAAGTCATGGCTTCACAGGGAAGTTTTGAGTGTCCTGTGCCACTGCTCTACCAATCCGTTGCATTGGGGGTGGTAGGCAGGGGTGTGGATGCGTTTGATGCCACAGAGGTGGCAGAGGTCTGAGAAGAGGGCCGATTCAAACTGCCTGCCTTGCTATGTGGTTAAGACCAAGGGGCAGCCGAAGCGGGCAATCCATGATTGTAAGAAGTCCCTCAAGAATGTTTCTGCCGATGTTGGCGAGGGGGATGGTCTTCCACCCAACGAGTGGTGCGGTCAATGGAAGAGAGAATGAAATGGATTCTATCAGCAAAAGGAAGTGGGCCAACCAGGTCAATGTGAATACGTTGAAATCTGCCTGCAGGAACAAGAAAGGGATAGGCAGGTGCACACCCAAGCTTGGCACTCGTGTTTCATATCCCACCAGACAAAGAGTTCATACACGAGTCTGGTGGAGGAGCAAATGCTGGGATGTGCCAGGTTATGAAGTTTTTGGAAGATCTTGTGCATTAGCTGAGGTATTAGGGGACAAAGTCTGCCTGTTGAAACATCACACCAAATTTCATCCACGACACCCAGGAAAGAGGTGTGGATAGGGTGGAGAGAGGAACCGGGATCGGAAACGAGTTGCATTAGGTCTCCATCAGCTTCCTGCTAGATAGAGAGGTTGGAAAGGTCAATCAGTGAGGATATGGCATCAACCTGGGACAGAAAGTCAGGCACAATGTTGTCCACACCCTTCATGTACCTGACGTCAGTTGTAAATCGTGAGATGCATTACAGATAGCTTAAGTGGTGAGGAGGGGGTATCAGTTGGGCTTATCGTCCATGAGTACATAAAGAGGATGGTTCTTGACTTCAGAATAAAAGTGTTTTGTTTGTCTTGTAAATGGCCAACAGTTCATGGTCAAAGGCTGAATACTTTTTCTAAGTGTTGTTAAGTTTTTTAGAAAAATTTGTAGGGGTGAATTAACACCAGCGAGGGACTGGTTGAGAACTGCATCAATCATGGTTTCACTGGTGTCAGTTGTGATAAAATGCATCTGGGTGGGGGTGAGCAACGGTAACAGGAAGGGCCAAAAGTTCTTTAACTGCTGAGAATGCATCAGTCATTTCCGATGTCCAGGGCAGGGGTGAGTGCCAGAGATGTGTTTGCCCACTAACGCATTAATAAGTGGAGCTTGATTGTCAATGGCATCGGTAATAGTTTATTGTGCCCAGGAAACATCTAAGTTCCTTGAAGTTTGAATGTCGCAGTAAGTCCTTAACCGAGTTAACTTTCTCAACCGGAGGGGAGATGCCATCTGCAGAAACAGTGTAACTTAGAAAGCGGACTTATGTTTGATAGAGTTGGTCCTTGTTTTAGTTTAACTTGATGTCCACCCCATCTAGAGTGTCACATATGATCTGTAGATGTTGTTTGTTTACATTGACAGAAGCAATCAAAATCAGTACATTTGTCCAGATAAACATAACAAAATTTAAGTGGAAAGAGAACTTCGGTTATGAAGTGTTGCCAAGTCTGTATGGCTTTCTTAAGTCCAAAGAGCATGATGCAGTAATTATATAAACCAATTGGAGCTGTTAGTTTTTTCAATGTCCTCAGGAGCTATCGGGATCTGACGGTATGCTCATTTACATTAAATGCCAGAAAAACCTTCGTGCTCGCAAGTGCATGGGTAAAGTCTGCGACATTAGGAATTGGGGATCTGTCCATAATGGTCTTGGCATTGAGCTTCTGATAGTCACCACACATACGCCAAGAACCATCACCCTTTTTAGCTAATTGGAAGGGAGAAGACCAATTGCTGAATGAAGATTCAAAATGCCAGAATTGAGCAGTTCGTAAATCTGTGCCTCTACCACCGCAAACTTCTCAGCACACAGATGGCAAGGTTTGCTAACAATGGGAATGTCATATGTTAGTCGTAGTTCATGTAGTGTACCATGGGTTACAACCAAAACACACTGGTGTGTAACAGTATCAGCGAAGGGAGCGGCAGAGTCCTAAGTGGGTTCATGCGAATCTGCAGGGGTGTGGCAGAAAGAATGTTCGCATGCACTGTCGTGACAGTGTTTTATCATATGCGATGAGAGGGGTAAAGGTAAACAAATCACATGGGAAGTGTCTGTTTGAGGTATGGTGCTAGACGGCTCAACGAACAACATCAGAAGAAAGTTTGTGGTGAGCCAAGAAATCCATGCCTAGTGTAGGTTCCGGAATGTCAGCCACGAAAAATTTCCATTTTAATATGTACTTGGGAGACAGGTGAACAGAGTACATGGTAGAACCGACACACGGAAGCTGAGCAGCGTTCAAAATTCCCTCGACGGCTCGGAGAGGTTGTACAGTGCCAGTCACCACGGACGATGGAAGCAGTTAGACATCAGCATTCATGCTGATCAGAAAGCGAGTGCCAGAAATGCAGTCATGAAGGTAGAGGCGACCACCAGGGAGTGGAGCATGTTTCTGCAGGTAGGAGATGAGCGGAGGCCGACCCTTGGAGTCAGGAGACAGGGTAGGTGTGTTAGCATCCTGTGGAGGGCGAGGCTGTGGCGTCTCAGTGGTGTAGCGGCGAGGAATACTGGGTAGCTCCATCAGTACCCGGGAACATCCTTGAGTGAAGGTGTGAGGCCGAGTGGTAGATTAATGAGCCTGTAAGTCCTGCTTGTGGCATTCTTCACAAAGGTATGCCTTGTGCACTCAGTCCGCAATGCAAATGCTTTCACCAGGTGACTCTAGTATGTTATAGGTGAGTGCTGTCTGGACCGGGAGCGGCAGCTTGTTGGCCCAGACTGCCATGAGTCTCAAGTCAGGCATAGTATGTCCGATGACCAGTAGGTGGAGGTGTCGTCACAGTTGCAAGGGTTTCTTGTTACCAAGGTGTTCCTCGTGCCAGATGTGGCAAATGTTTTCATCAGATGTATGGGTTGCCTACTCAAGAATCGTCTGCTTGGCAAAGTAGTTGTATTGAGAAGTGGGCAACGAAGTGAGCATGTCGTGTATGAGGTCGACATGCTTGTGTAGATGCATTATCAAACAGAGAGAACAAGCTGCATCATTGAGTAAGTAGTGGTCGAAGATTTGTTCCACCAAGGTAGACCATGTCGTCGCAGCGTTGAATAAGAAGGGAGGCAGCTTCAGTACATTACCAGGCAGTGGGGAAGGAGCTGAGTGAAGTGCTTGGGTGTCGGTCCCTGTAGCAGCTGCATCTTACTGCTGTTGTAGCGGCAACACCACAGCATCACACAGCATGGCAGAGGTCCCAAGTGGGACCAGAAAAGCGAGCAGGTGTGTGGCAACACGGTGTAGTGGGGTGTGACAGTAGGCAGACATGGCAGCGGCTCAAAAATTTGCCAACATGTGCATACGAACATGAAAGAGTTTTGAGAAGTGTCAGTCATACGAATGGAAGAGACAGGCACTTGTAGTCGCGGTGCGGCAGTTGCGTCCCGGGACACTGAGTATGACTACACATTCTGCGAATTGTCACTGTTGACAAAGTTCATGTGCGGAAAGGCACTCATGAGATTTTGAGTGTTCAAAGTACTGTCATGAATGAGAAAACGCACAGGTGGTTGTACAAAGATTGATAGTATGGCGCCACTTGTAACAGAAACACCACGCGAAGAAAAAGGTGCAGCTGAAACTTGTGATCAGGAGCTCCACCCATAAACTGAACTCAACGAGGAATCTATAACATTTTCACTAGCAGTAGCACAGAGTGAGGCAGACCGAACAAGATCTTGCTGGTTCAAAGTGTTGTGCAACCGCTGGCCAGGCACATGGACCATGGAGTGATACATTGAAGCACATGGCGACACAGTGGCGGGCCGAAAATTCAAATGCAAAGCACTGAAATATACACTATTAGCATTTGACACAGGCAGATGTTGAACACACACGAAATAGTTCTGTTGAGGACAGAAACTGTTCATATCCCAGGCACTGTGTGCAATGTTTGGAGTAACAAAGCCTGAGTCCATTTTGATGCAATGTTCACTGTCGTGCAGATCCCAAGGAAAAAAGTAATATGAAAAATGCCGGGGTGGGTGAATAGGTGTTGAAGAGTAATAATTCGACACGACCTGTAATTGAGGTGAGGCTGTGAACATTTGCGGGGGCAGAATGTAGCTCGCTGTGGGTCACACTGGCAAAGTCATTGTGGCAGGAAGTCATAAGTTCACATCACGGGGTGGGGGTGGGGTAAGGAAGCGGGAGGCATGAAACACACTCAGGCGTACATTCAGGAGCAGAATAAAGCAGTTGGGGTCACCATTATGGGAATTGAAGGGGTTGTAACCCCCAGAGAAACAAAGAAACAAAAAAGTACAAGAGAGACACACTTTCCTACAACTCTAGTAGTGAACATATAGACTGACTACAAACTGGCATGGTGGCCAAGGCATTGCATGCCCAATAATCTTAGTGATAGATATTACACTTCTAAGGAGGTAGTAAGTAGGTTTTTGGTTATCGCCACCACAGATACAACAGATTTTGCATCTAGGTCTACTGCAAGGGATATGAGCTATAGGGCAAGTATGGAATAGGGATGGACAAAGATATTTACATAGGTTTGGTAAGTGGTGGAATACCATCACATTTCATTCATTCATCGGGACATCTTAGTAGTGAGTACCAACCTATCCTTCTCAAAAATATTGTTGAATCCTTCATGGAATTTCCATTTTGATATTTAATTTAGAAGGCTTCAGAGGTAGGAGAAATAAGAAATGGAGAATGATATTGAGAGAAGATAGGAAAAGACAATATGCAGAGAAATCGGAAGAACAGGAAACAACAAAGAAAGAAGAAGAATTATAGTTGTTACATGATCTTAGTTTGTCAATATGAAAATAAAAATAAACATTTGCATGTAGCATATCTGAATTGTGCAGGAACTGTGAAACTTCTGTTTCTTGTTGGACAGCAAGTGCACTTGGCAAGTACATTCTGTATCTAAGTGACAAACTGTCACCACTGCAAATCATGAACTATTAAGCAACAGTAGCGATATCTAAAATTATAAGCCATACAGTAATGAATAATCAGAGCATAGACATCACAAACTATTAACACACCACAATCTTACACAGTTTCACAGTGGCTATTAAATGAATGATGTCCTTTTGAATTGGTAAAATTTACAGAAAAGACATCTTGCACTCATGTTAAAATCACCTCACAGTTTGAACTAATTCTTTGACAGTGAAACAGAATATTAGACTAATTACACAATAATTACTATATGAATTTAATTAGTAGTCTCTGAACACATAGATGTAGCTTGCCCTACACATTATTAAGTACCAGGGTTTTACTGTACTTACACTTACAGAATTCCCAGCCATTTGAATTATTTCTGTCCAATGTGTTCTGTTATTATTATTTACTAATATTTGTGCAGTTTGTTACTGTACCTTGAAAATAATCCGTACAGTCTAAGCAATTATTCTCTAGAATAATACCCAATAAATTATTATTTATACATATATCCATAAGCTTCTTTAAGGCACAAAGTATTGCACACTGATCGAAGGATTTGCAGGGTGTAATATGCTGCACACAGCTTCTTGATTAGATAGCCTACAGTAATGCATGCCTAATAAATATTTCTAGTAACACTAAGTGTGCAGTTCCTGTCAAGATGGTACTGTGATAAGTTATTCTTTGTTTACAGGAGTAGTTGTCTTCAGCCTGGAGAATGGTTGGAGCTCTCCACCCTACTCTATACTGTGCAACCTCTCCATCTCTGAATAAGAACAGAAACCAACAACCATTTCAAGCTCCTTACTGCATTCATTCCTCGGTCTCCCTCTGTGAGATTTGCTCCAAACACTTTCCTCAAATGCTAAATTGATGATTCTTTAATGTCTCACAATGTAACCCACCAATTAAGCCCTTCTCTTACTCAAAAAATACCAGAAATTTCTTCTCTCTCCAATTCTGTCCAGCACCACCTCATTACTTACTTGATCTACCCATGTAATCTTCAGCATTTGTCTGTAGCAGCACATTTCTAAAGCTTCTGTCATCCTTTTGTTGAAATCATTATCATCCAGGTTTCACTCCTGTACAATGCTACACTCCAGACAAACACTTTCGTATAGAACTTCGTAATAGTTACATTAATTTTTGATGTCAACATATTTCACTTCTTCAGAAATGCTTTCCTTCCAATAGCCATTCCACATTTTAAATCTTCTTTGCTTTGCTATCAGAATTTAATTTATTGCACAAATAGGAAAACATGTACTACTTTTACTGTCCCATTACCTAATCTAATTTCTTCAGCATCGCCTGATTTTCTTACACTATGTTCAAATGTCATTGGCAAGACACAAAGATTTTATTTCCTCTCCCTGAACTTTAATTCCCTCTCCAAATTTCTCCTTGCATTCCTTCACAGCTTGTTCGTTGTACAGATTGAACAACATTGGTGAAAGACTAGAACACTGTCTTACTCCCTTCCCGACCACTGTGTCCCTTTCCTGCCCTTCGACTCTAATAATTCAATACAAAACAATACTTAATTGGCAGGAACATATAAACAATATCTGCAAGAAATCTCAGGTGTATACCTCTTTTGGAAACTAAAAGACATGGTAAGCTTGGAATATCTTAGGATGACATCCTATGGACTTTTCCAATACCACATAACATATGGTATTATTATATGGGGACATTCTTTTCACATTGATAAAATATTAAAAAATACACAAGAAAGTTTTGTATTTAATTTGTAAGAAAGATTATTTGGAACATTGTTGTCCACTCTTCACCAGCCTCAAATACTCACTATTGTAAAATTATATATTTAAATTGCAGGCACTATATTAAAAATATGATGTCAGAACGTGTTACGAGGGGTAAGTTCATGATCACAACACCAGTGTCAAGTCTAAGTTAGATATACCAAGGCATAGGTTAACAATGAACGGGAGCTGCCACAAAGTGAGGGCTATCAGAATCTTCAATAAGAAATAAATATTTTTAAAAATAAGTGGTAAACTGGTTAATAAATCATTTTTATAATTTAAACACTACTTCAGTTTACCAGCCTTATTAATCTAATATTCAATGCTACTCATTGTACTTTATAGAGTGTATATGTATTGTAAAAATAAACCCAATATCATTTTAAAATGGTATAAAGTGAATAAAAATTCTTGATCTAACTTCAACCTATTCCTTTCCCTTTTCAAATTTTCTAGCTTATCTACCCAATTAATGGTCAGAACATTCCACACTCTTGATTTATAGAATGCCTGTTTACTAGGAACAATGTAAATGTGGAAGTTTGATTCAGTTGATATTTTACTCCAATAAACAATGCTATCATTGTGGAAGATTTTCTGAGTTTGTAATTATCTTAATAAATTTAATCTGAAGTACAAAAAAGGCAAGTTTAGCTATTATTCCCTCAAATAAGAACCCATAAGATATAATCGTATTTTATTGATCCAAGAAATCACATATTGTACAACTGCACACATGATATTGGACAAGTCAAGAATACATTTGTAAATATCAATTTACATATTGTTACATTTTTTATGATACAAAAATTATGTGTAACTTTACAAGAAGATAACATTGTACTTTATTTGTTGGTGGTAATATCTACTTTAGAAATACAGTTAATAAAATAGGCCTAATTGTTTCACATTGATGTTACATTTTTTATGTTACATGAAAATTTGTGCCTATGAGGGTCAGAAGATACTATACTATGCTATATTTTTTAGATGTGTATAATTATTTTTAACAATATGACCAATATAAAAGGAACACGATATAGTCCAGTATATTACATATATATGCACTTCATACAATTTGTGGTACCAGTGTAAGACAACTTTTTTTTAATTGTTAGTAATTTTCACCCTTATTAAAAAAGTAATTTATTGTGTAATAATTTTCTCCATAATATTTTTTTAAAACTTATACTTGAAGGCTTTTCAATTCTTTTAATTTTATCTGGTATATGATTATACATCTGTATCCCAACATGTAGGACACTTTTCTCATAGCAGGTTGTTCTGGACTGAATCACATGTGGGTCAGACTGCTGACTTGTTTCATAGTTATGAATCTGCCCATTTAACATTAATGAGCTGTCTTTGTTTAAGAGGTATGCATTAACAAATGTGATAATAGAATGTAAACAGATGACAAGGTCATAATGCCAAGAGTTTTGAAATGTTGTTGGCATGATTAATTATATTACAAATTATATAGTAAGGACAGTTTACAACTCACCGCAAAGACGTGGCGACGAGCTGTGACAGGCACATACAAAAGACACACACAAAAGGAGGAGGCCATGGCCAATAGCTGAAAGTGTTGTATGTGTGTGTCTTTTGTATGTGCCTGTCACAGCTCGTCACCATGTCTTTGCGGTGAGTTGTAAACTATCCTTACTATATTATTAATTCCATCCTAGGCTTTCCATTATTATATATTTCAAATTACATATAACATGTATTGTCTTTTGAAAATATCTTTGCTACATGTTGAGTTACTCCAAAATATACCATACTGTAACATGGAGTAAAGTATGAACAATATACTTCTATGAGAATTTATTTGTTGGCTGATTTTTGAGTACATTTAGAATATAATACAGCTTTTTGGAGATATACCGGTCAGTAATCTGTATGAGTGCTCCATTTAAGTGCGCCATATGCCAAGAAACTTGCTGAATTTACATTTGAAAGCCCTTGTTGTTTAGTAATATTATGTTACTTGAGCTATACCTTCCTAAATTTAGGTCCAGTACTACCTCTAAGATTATGCACCACTGTACGATCAATACTTGTTATTGTGTAAATATTTATTGAATGTAATTTATACACATGATTCATTCCACATCCACGTGATTTATTATAACACTGATTTATGAAATACGAAATTAATAATAATAACGTAGGCCAACCGCATGACATTTTATGAGAGAACGATCACAAATATTGAAGAGGTGACTATGTAACACGGGTGATAAGGAAATTGTTTAAACACAATAATGCAAGTTAACGTTTAATGTTACTACAAATGATGTACCGTAGTTCTTTATACTATCCCAATATGTAAAACACATTATTATAGGTTAATTTACAATATGTATCGAAATAGCCAGTGTAAGAGGTGGTTAATAATATGAGTTTGGCAACGGGAAATATTCACGAGATGGTAGAAAGTGGGTATGTAATATAGTATTAATTAAGCGGTAAATACTTATTACAAATCTGGCGCAGTGCAGTTTCTAAAACATTATCTCTTTTCACGGCAAATATTTAAATAGTGACATTAAAAATCCACTTTACCCATGTCATTTAACATCAGGAATATAGTGCAAATTATACGTGCTGATTAGTCGAGGAGGAACGGTACTGATATTAATTACAACATTGTCTAAAAAGCAGTTATTTCTGACAGAAATTTGAAATCCCACACTTCACAGCGGAGCATCTATTTGACCAATGAGGAACGACGTTATTCTGACCAATTACAGTTCAGACTGTGGAGGGGTACAACCAATGAAGATGTGCCTTATTTTGACCAATAGTGATAGCGCCTGGAGATGACGCTATCCAATAAGACGTCATCATTCCCATAGCGTCGGTTAGTCTTGCTGAGTAAGTTGTGAGTGCTCGTTGCTTGTCAGTGTTGAATTTTGGTGCTGGTGTTTAGAGGAAAGAGGTATGATATTGTTGTGTATAGATTTCGAAGCTAAGTTTTTTTCCTCATAATACAAAGGGACTGTGAATATCGGTAATACTTCTGCTGTGTGAATCGTGTGACATGGTTATGTATTTACAATTTGTGTTATTAATCTGACGCCATTGTTTAAAGTCTTGGCGACTCCTAATCGTTCTTATGAATAGTACAATGAATTCAGCGTTGCATCTTTAATGGGATTAATGTGGAAAAATTTCTTTGTATCAGAAAATGGCACGTACAAAGCAAACCGCGCGTAAATCGACTGGTGGGAAAGCCCCAAGGAAGCAGTTGGCCACAAAAGCAGCTCGTAAGAGTGCACCTTCCACTGGAGGTGTCAAGAAACCACATCGTTACAGGTAAGTTTCTGACAAAAATACAATATTTCGTAAGAGTGGAAATATGGTAGTGTGTTCTAGAAAGAACGTGTTATTGTGGGGGAAGAGCATTCAGGGGGGTGGGGATATTTTAGGCTTCAGAGTTTGTGTTGGTCAAAATTTGTTTTTTGAATAAATAGGACTGCGAAGGAAATATTGCGGTAGGTCTTCTTAAAACCTTAAGAAAAACACTTAATGTTAGTAACTTGTGGGTGTTGAGTAAATGTCAAGACTGACGATAATTCATTGTATATTGGTAACTGTCGGCCATTTTGTGGATGTCCGCTGCTTTTCTATTGGATGCCATGTTGTAAATGACGAAGTCAACACATCAACTTAGGCATTGCAGTTCCTTAATATTTTCACTGTTTGTACAAAGTTAAACTCCTCGTCCTACGGCTCGAGTAATTTTTTCTGTGTTGTAAACGGTCTTATAGTGTGCAGTCTTGTCCGTTCTTAACAAAGTTGTTTTGGCGGGAGATCGGCCATGTTTTCACTTTTGACATTTGGCAAGCGGTGCATGCTTTCGGTGTATCAACAAATAACATATATGTAAGCCTTCATTAACGGCGTATTTACTTCATATCATGCTAACGTTTTTTCACAGGCCAGGAACTGTGGCATTGCGAGAAATCAGACGTTATCAGAAGTCAACTGAGTTGCTGATCCGCAAGTTACCTTTCCAGCGTTTGGTGAGAGAAATCGCTCAGGATTTCAAGACGGACTTGCGTTTTCAGAGTGCTGCGATTGGAGCTCTTCAGGTAGGCATTCTTTGTGCCGGTATTAAGAATTAATCAGTATTTCACTTGAACCTGTTTTCCTGATACAATTTACTTTAAGGTGTAGAGTAGTAGTGTTTGTAGCCTGTCCTACTTACCCATAGAATAGGTCCAAATAATCGTTTCTTATGATTGCAAGTACGAATTTATGTGAAAGTCATTCTTAAAGGTAGTTTATTGAAATTCCCAGGTTTTTGGGGTAGCTGGTTTACTAGTCTTCGTTGTAATAGTGACTGTAATACTGTATTGCATTTGCATATTTTTATCAATTAGCTCTTGGTTGCTAATTAATGTTGAGGCAAATAGTGCGCACAGGAACAGACTATCTATCAGGAAAGTTTAAGAACTCTACAGAAAATTTGGTAAAACGGCAGTGTCTGTTGCCTATGTTGCTAGTATGGCACTTATGTTGGCAACTTTGCCGCGAACGACTATAGGAAAACAGTTTCTGAACCGTAAATTAGGGCGCTACGTCCCCTCATATACTACAGAAAAACTTATTGGTTTAACCTATACCTAACTTTCAGTTAAAATTCAGTTTAGCATAAATCATAAAACATGCTATACCTGCCCTATGGCTAACTGCTATGGTGTATGTACATAGATATTCCGTAGTGTTGCCATCACTTGCAGCTTGTAGGCAACACACTGCAGTTTAGTGGACAGTTTTATTCAATTTTGGCAGATAGTGTGAAATGTTAGATATAGGATGAGAAATTACATTTGATTGAATTTTTAGGGAAGTTGTACTCAATGACAATACAATAAACCAAATGTAACTTGCAGCATTGGTAATTTGGTTAAATTGTACAGTGCTTCTCGCTAAGCTCCATTGGTTGTTGGCACCGATGGTAATGACAGCACCTCAGATGACCAATAAATGTTTTTTCGTGACACCTTCAATTAAAAAGGTTGAAGGAAAAATATTAGAGTGTATAATTTTCTACTTGCAAACTTCCTACTGTTTAGCCACAATAACTTGACAATTTGCGCGCTGGCTGCTGGAAGCTCTACTGCGGCTATTGCGGGGGAGTGAAGTGAGGGGAAGGCAGCTTGCAGCGGTGCTGGAACAGTTACTCTAAAACCCCGTTTACACCAAAGAGGACACAGGCGAATCCGAATTCGCCTGTGCGCGCACGCATTGGCTTGTACTTCCGAATAAGTGTTTACACCGGAGCGAACAGAAGAGAAAACAGCACACTGCCACAAAGCGAGCATACAGTTTGTTGCTTACGCTAGCGCTGAATCGGAGAGGTCACGAACTTCCTTTGATGGTTCGCCCTGAAACAGACACCCAGCGGAACACCTGCGAATGCGAGCCAAAAGTGACCGAACAGCACGCGCATAGTGTTTACACCAGAGCGAATGCTCGTTCGCTTGTGTTCACTTCATTGTAAATGGGGCTTAACAATGTGTGTAGTAATCTTTCGTGTCAAGGACCATTGTAAAGTTGGCAGCACTTGTAAATAAAAACTTTCAACTAGTGCCAACATTTGCTTGTGGCAGCACCAGCAACATGGTATGTTGTCATTTTGTTTTAGCTGGAGAAATAGTTGTGATGACATTAGTTCTAGAAAGGGACTTTGGATTTTTGATAAGAAAATGCAAGATTAATGTATAGTACCTCATTTATGAACAGCGTCATTTAACAGTAACACTACTTTAATTGAATTGGTTTGAATCCATTGTTTTGGATAACGCATTTATATTTTGTCACTCATGTTTTCTGCTCTTAAATTATTTTCATGGTATAGAATCTCTAATGTAGTTTGAAACTTTGAATTATATTGCAACAAATGCAAGAGTTTATTAGGAGCACTGAAAGTGCTTCAGATCACAGGCATTCCCTCTTTAAATTATATGGGTTATTTTCAGACGTTTGAAAATAGTTTTCTTATATTCACCTTTCTTTTCTGTAAATGGAATAGGTTGGTCCAGCAGTACAAAAACTTCAGATACATGAAGAATTTTCCCACATCACACATTAATTTTGAGTGCTAAATCATTTCTGTAATTGCTGGGAAATTACCTAGTATTTGTAAGACTATAAACCATTGATTTATACCTTTCATGTTTTGTGTAGTATTTTAGCGCTAAAAGTATGAAAGATATACAAATACAGCACATGTTGGTATAGGGATTGAATTTGCAAAGTATTTTCATCCATGGCGGTGCCCTCATTTCCTCTAATGCCAACAAAACATACTTTTTGACAGTTTCGAAAGGAATTCCATTGTCAATCAAATTACTGTTTACAGTAATGGCTGTTTTGTGTTGACACCATGGGTCGAATATACAGAAATTGCCATGCCAGTTTTTCTCATTTTTGTAAATTAAATAATAGTGGCCGTAACTGAATTTACTTACGTATCACTCCTCTTCTCTTCCGTGTCTTATTAGCTTGGGTGTGCAGAGAAATCTAACATTTAAAATTCATTTGTCTCTTTACTGTTACGCTTATAAAGGTGTTCGTTTCTGAAGCAATATTGCACGTTTCCAGAAAAAATATTAAAACTGACACCATAAGTTCGTTCAGTTGCCTGACAGCTACTTGGAGAGCCAGCAAACAGGTGCTACTACGCATGCGCGACAATGGTGACGTCATGTGTCCGTGCTTGGTGTTTGGACTCTTCGAACACCTATCGTGTTTTATTTAGCCTTTTTGCCACCTTCGGTAGTGTGGCGTGAAAAGACATCAGAAAGAACAGTAATGGCGCGAATGTTATTTACATCACATTTGATTTGTTTATTCACCGCTTTTACAAAATTTTACGAAATGTTTAGTAAGATAATTAAATGAAAGCTATTTGCAGAAAAATATATACAATATAGCAGAGTATTGGTATTTTCGCCATATTTTTTGTAAGGAGAGAATTTTCGCAACTTATTGTACAATATTGTCGTGAGTTCTCAATTTGTGTTTTCTTGTCAGGTCAGTGCTTCCAAATTTGTGTACTATGTTTATTATAGAGCTGTTTCTCCCACACAGGAACCACTTGTTACACACACAGGAAATTTTGTGGTGTAGAAACTCTACATTGGCTGTTAAGTTTTGCAAGAACCACAGAGAGATTTAAACGAAAACAGAAATTGCTGGGAGACAGGGTGGCTTATTTGAAAGCATTCACCGCAGTGCAATGTGAGAACAAATGAACAATGTTCAATTTATAATGTCTCGCAGTGATAAACGCTAGACGAGGTCAACAATGCGTCTCTTGCGGAACCCATCTGCAAATGAACAAGAAAAAATGTCTGTATCTTCTTTGGGACTATTTATTATGCCATGGGTCCCATCTATTGCGCCTGGCATTCCTTTATTTCGCAAATGGGATTCGATGTCATCTTTCCTCTTTATAACGTCCACTCCCATTTTTTCTTGCGAATTGCGTAGATAAATTCCAAAAAAGTTCGAAAATATTCCTGCTAGTGTGGAAAATCAGTGCTTTCGAACTGCTTAGAAAACTCACTTATTGCAGAGTTCCACTGCAAAGAGTGGAGATATGGATACTGAAACCTAACTGGATAAGACATAAAGATTGTTTTCAGTGTGCAGACTGGTTTGATGCACGTCTCCACGCTATCATGTCATGTGAAAGCCTCATCTGAGAATACGTTCAGCAACCTAGATCCTTTTGAATCTGCTTCCTTTATTCGTCCTTGTCTCCCTCTATTTTTACCCCACACACTTCCTTCTAATGCTAAGTTGACAGTTCCTTGCTGTCTCAGAATGTGTCCAATCTATCCATTCTTTTAGTCAGGATATGCCAGAAACTCCTTTTCTCCCAAATTCAGTTAAGCACCTCATTAGTCAAGTGACCTACCCATCTAATCATCATTCGTCTGTAGCACCATATTTCAAAAGCTTTTTTTTTTTTTTTTTTTTTTTTTTTTTTTCTTCTGAACTCCTTATCGTCCACGTTTTGCTGCCATACAATGCTACACTACAGACAAAAGCTGTCAGAAAGGACTTAATAACATGTAAATTAATATTGTATGTTAACAAGTTTAGCTCCTTCAGAAATGCTTTCTCCCCATAGCCATTCTGCATTTTATATCCTATTTACTTCAGCCTTCAGAAGTTATCCTTGTTACCCAAATAATTCATCTACTTTTATTGTCTCCTTACCTAATCTAATTCCTTCAGCATTGCCTGATTTTCTGACATTGCTTTCCATTACCCTCATTTTACTCTTGTTAATGTTCATCTTATATCTTCCTTTCGAGACACTGTCCATTCCATTCAATTGTGCTTCCAGATCCTTTGCAGACTCTGACAAAATTACTATATCAGCAAACTGTAAACTTGCACTTTAATGCCCTCTCCAAATTTCTCCTTCCGCTCCTTCACTGCCTGCTCAATGTACAGATTGAACAACATTGGGGAAAGGCTACAACCATGTCTTACTCCCTTCCCAACTTCTGCGTCCCTTTCTTGCCCTTCGACTCTAATAATCGCTGTCTGGTTTTTGTATAGGTTGAATATAACTATTCACTCCCTATATTTTACCCCTGATACCTTCAGAATTTGGAAGAGTGTATTCTAGTCAGCATTGTCAATAGCTTTCTCCAAATCGACAAATGCTAGAAACATTGGTTTCCCTTTCCTTAATCTATCTTGTAAGATAAGATGTAATGTATGGCCTCCCGTGTTCCTACATTTCTTCTAAATCCAAACTGATCTTCCCCGGGGTCAGATTCCAGAAGTTTTCCATTCGTCTAGTGTTAGTATTTTGCAAGCATTACTTATTAAACTGATAGTTCTGTAATTTTCACACTTGTCTGCACTTGCTTTCTTTGGAATTGGAATCCCCTTAGACTTAAAGACCAATTTCCCTCGTCTCACATCTTGCGTACTAGGTGGAACAATTTTTTCATGACTGGCTCTTCTAACGACTTCAACAGTTCTGACAATATAATCTATTCCAGGGGCCTTGTTTCGACTAAAGTCCTTCAGTGCTCTATCAAATTCTTCTTGCAGTATCATATCTCTCATCTTCCTCCACTTCATCTTACCTTTCTAGAATATTGCTTCTCTTGTCTCTGTAGGCGGTATCTCTCTCCCCTAGTTACGCATTCTTCTACAGTTCTGCATTTGTCCTGTAGCCACTCCTGCTTAGCCAGTTTGCACTGCCTATCAATCTTTTTTCAGAAGTCTGTGCTCCCTTTTTCCTGCTTGACTTGCTGAATTTTTAGATTTTCTCCTCTCATCAATTAAGTTCAGTATATCCTGTTATCCAGGGATTTCTATTAGGCCTTGTCTTGCCTATGATCCTCTGCCTTCACTACCCTATCTATGCTACCCATTCTTCTATTTTATTACTTTCCCTTGTTTCAGCCAATCCTTGCCTTATGGTCCCTCTGAAACCAACCACCTCTGGTTCCTTCAATTTGTCCAGGTTGCATCTCCTAACATTTCTACCTTTCTGCAGTCTGAAGTTTTAATCTGCATTTCATAGCAGTTATGGTCTGTATCTGTCCCTGGATAGGGGTACCTTCCAGTGTCTCCTGGTCTCTTCCACATAAACAGCCTTCTTTCATGATGTTTGAACTAAGTGTTGATCATTAACTTGTGCTCTGTGCAAAAATCCAGTGATCTCTTACATTCCTTTCTCCCATTCCATATTCACCTACTAATTTCCTTTTCTTCCCTTTCCTACTACAGAGTTCCAGTCCCCCATCACAAGTTTTCATCTCACTTAACTTTATGAAGGATTTTTATCTCATACATTTCTTAGATATCTTAACCGGCCATGCTAGTTGGCATATGAACTTGGGCTACTGTGGTAGGTGTTTTCTTATCAGACCTACTCCTGCATTACCAACTGATTTTGTATTTATAACCCTGTACTCACCTGAGCAGAAATCCTGTTCATCCTGCCACTGGATGTCATTAATCCCTACTATGTCTATCTTTAACCTATCCATTTCTCTTTTCAAATTTTGTAGCTTACCTGCATAATTAAGGGTTTACATTCCACACTCCGGCCCGTAGAATGCCTGTTTTGTTTTTCTTGAGGACATCCTTCTGAGTAGTCCCCACCCAGAGATCCGAATTGGGGGGGGGGGGAGGGAGGGACTATTTTACCCAAGAAGACGCCATCATATACTCATACAGTTAAGGTGCATGTCTTTGGGAAAGTAAAGCTGTAGTTTCCCCCTTGCTTTCAGCCGTTCTCAGTAGCTGTGTGGGGAAGCCACATTAGCTGATGTTAAAAGACCAGCTCAATCATTCAGACTGTTTCCCCTGTAGCTACTGAAAAGGCCGCTGCCCGTCTTCAGGAACCACACGTTTGTCTGGTCTCTCCAGATAGCCCTCTGCTGTGGTTGTAAACTTACCTGTATAGTTGTGGCATTCAGGCCACCCCTCCTCAGCAATGTCTGTGGTTAAAGACTAATAATGTTATATAATGCCAGACATTGTTACCCCTACATATAATACTGAAATTAAACAATGTGTTTAAAAAAAATTACCTTGTGCAGCAAATGCCTGTGTTACAGTGCGATGACCCGCAGTGAAGACATGCAAACAGCTAATAGTCTTCAGGCTATGTTTTCCTCTTTCAAAAAATTTGGTGTTGTGAATTATTTGTTACAGGTAATATATTGCAAAATTGACACTTTTGGAAGATACGTTTAAGTTTAGACAGATTTACATTGTTATTGCTGCTCCTTTAACACTTTCGCTGCAGCAGATGCTTATAAGCGTCCGTGCTCAGTGTAGAATAGTGTCAGCCGCAGCGGAAGTGTTAATTTGCAAAAAGTAAAACTGCTGTTATAATTACCGGTGTAAAAATATAATCGAAAATCTTAACATGTATGTAGATGCCCTAAAGACCTATGTTGTGCTTCAAAACTCTCTATACATCAATATTTGTAGAATGTTTTTGACAAATTAACAATGAAAATTAGTTTTGAAAAAGTGTTTTATAAAGTACGTTGAAAATGTCACAATGTTTTATGGCACAATTTTTGCATCTGTATTCAGCTCTTTTTAAAGTAGCTGAGTCAATAAAACAAACATAACCCCATAGTGATAACTTTGGTCATTACAGTATACTGGAAAAACTAAATGGTCATTTTGATTTAGTAAAGATTTTCTCCAGATATTGATATATTTAAACTTGTAGCATTAGTATAGCTGTCAGTAATTGAATAGCTCCTGTAACGCCTACATGTGCTTGAATTCACTCCTGTGTACCTAGGCAAAACCCCATTTAAGGAATAAAAAATTTCGGTCCCCCGAGATTTGTTAAAAAGGGGTTTTAGAGTTTAAGAGCTGAAAGAACACACAAAGCAGGATGAGAAAATGAGGTAGAAAGATAGGTACCAACCGAAGATTTCAAAAGCAGAATTTAACCGTGTAAGTAAAGATTTCGTAACAGCCCTCCCTTAGTGCTCTGGCAGCCAATAAGTTTCATTGCCTAGTCACACGGCTGGCCACGAGTGATGGAGTGTTGTTTCCTCGGCTACCTGTCTTGCTCAGCTCTTTAACATGGGTTTGGGTATGTGGGTGGGTGAAGTTAATCAGTTTACTTTTACAAAGTAATTTCCTATTCACAGAATGGAAGAGGAAAATTGAATTTTTAAAAATTGATGTTGACAACAAATATTACTAACCCTTTGTTTATCCTAGATTTTCTTTAGGCAGTGCATTTAGTGGTCAAATTGCTCCCTAAAGTCCCCTTCTTCCAAAAGTACCTATTTTTTTTCAATTTGGTCCCTAAAGTGCCTTTCCAAATTGGAACATTTTGTTTTATTTTAATAACCATAAAGCTTAACTGACGCACCTTTAGTTGCAGCTGGCTAAAACTTTTCTCATTTTTGCCCCCTTCTCAGCTCTTGTACAAGAGTTCCATCAAGGGGAGTGATAACATTGTTGACCATGGGGGAGGAAACATGCGGAGACGGTGCCAGAAACTTTTGTGCATGAAAGTTGTTCGCATATATTGGCAGTAGTTCCAAGGAAGACTTGTTACTTTTACTGACAAAATAATATTGATCAGAGGCAGGATGTATGAGAAATGGGCTTCCGATTTCAGCTGCGATCGGAAGTGTTCTGCTATAGAGGTCGGCAGCAGTGTCAAAACCATTGTGAGCAACAGAATTATAGCACTTCAGTAAGCTGTCAGAATGTTAGGTTGTTAGCTGTGGCTGTGGAAGTCACGATAATGCACTAGAAATAATTGACCACAGTAACTACTTTCAGATTGACACTATATTAAAATATTTTAATGATTAGTTTAAAGCTGAGATTTGCATATGAGTATAGTGGAGCAGGCAAATAATTGTAATTAAAATTAACAATTTCCGACTTCCAGATTACACTGGAATACAGTATTGTAGATTTCAGAACAATTTTTGTTTTTCTAGAGTTCTTGCACAACATGCAAACCCTTAAAACTGTAGATCTTTCAAAATTTATAAATTCTTTTCATCAATAAGTCGCATGATATATCGCAAGCCTCACATTACAATAACACTTGCATGCAACTGTCTATACTTGAGTATGGTAGTGCTGTAATGCCAAACTGCAGTATGTCCAATAGTGCAGAGTAGAGTAATTTACATTGAATGGTGATTAGGTTTTGTTTGGGAGTGTGCAGTAACTAGGAATTAATGTGACCATATTGAGACGTGTCCTCCTTGTCAGCTGTCTGGGATATGGGCAGACTTTTGCATTCAACTTATTTGCAAAGTTGAGTGTTCATTAGTCAATTTATTTTTATCTGGAACTTAAGTTCCCATTTTGATGGCTACTGCTTGACTTACACGTGTTTGTATTGCTGTGATGAAAGGTAGGTCAGTGGTCTTTGTTTTGGATGGTGTAATTTCTATGTGTAACATTGCAAAACTGTTTTTGCAGTATCAGGTACAGTGCAACCGGGACAAGAATATTTTCTATAATTGCCTGTACTATTATAAATTAACCCAGACTTGTCTCAAGAACAAGTGTTCATATGTAAAACATAACAGAAAAAAGAAATAGCTACTTAAAATGTAAGTGGACAAGTATTGTGTATGTTGTTCCTTCATATGAAATAGAATATTATAGGAAACTTTCCTGGTGAGGTAAATATCTATAAAAAATAGATTTGATAACTTACCCAAAGCACAGGCTCGTCGCAAGAGCGCACACACAGTTACAGAGCAGTGAAAAAAATAAAAGTATTTCTGAGCTACATGCTGCTCCTTTGCATCATTTATCTGCTGTTCTCAAGCAATTGTTTCCACCCGAATAGAATGTGCACAACATGATCTTAAACTTTGCTGTGTGTAAACACAACACAGCTTCTTCAATCTAAGGTACCACTTCACACACAGTTCAAAAGCAGGCCACACACGGCAACTAATGCCGTCCTCTCACAGGACAATGACTCGCATGTGGTGCCATTGCAACGTGTAATTCCACGTTCCACTGCCCTGTAAAGCATGGAATGATCTGGCATGTTAGATTTTTGCTTCATGGGGTGGAACATGGCCAAGTGAAAGTGACCTGGTATCATGTGACTAGGACTTTTGAAAACATGTCAGGTGAGGTATGATTTGTTACAATAAATTACTGGAATCTGTATATTCCCAGTTTTAAAGGATGCCTCATTTAATTTGTTGTTTGTATGCTGGGAAAGAATCATTCCTATGCTATGATTCAATGCCATTCTATCAAAGGAGTGTCTATGAGAAGTAAACAGGTTTAACTTGAAATTGACTATAATGGTAAAATAGTTTTGCACAATATGGTGGACAGCTGCTCAATTTATGTAAATCATTAGCAAAATGATTATGGCCATAGCTGGATAAACACCAGGTTTTCAATGCTATTTCATCCAGGCAAGCAGTACTAATTAAAACTAGTCATTGTACTAGTGACATGTTCCTCCACTCCACAGTTTCTTACAGCAATACTATCACTTTATTGGCAACAAAAACTGGTGTCTGCCATTAATAAAATTTTCTCAATTGATTTTGGAGCTACATTCAAAGCATGTAGGAAATCATTACGGTTGTAATATTACTTGTAAAGCTGATGTCTTGTGACTGGAAGTTTTTAGCTTGTGCCTTTCGTTGGCCAAATCTCCAGATTACACACCCATAATTAGCATACATAGTTAGACCATTCCTTGATTTACTGCTAACATTGGACCCCTTAACACTTCACCCATCCTTAACCTTACATCATTTTTTGCTAGTGAATATTTGCCAAGTAATTTGTGCAGTAAGTGTTTAGTTTTTAGAAAAAGTGCCTGTGTAGAAAGATGTAACAACTATAAAAAGTTTTTCTAAATAGCTGCAGTTGTAGTAGCAGATAACAAATTTACAAACTTAAATGGATCGGACTAATGTTAATTCTTTATCTTTTCACAGGAAGCGAGTGAAGCCTACTTGGTGGGTCTCTTTGAAGATACTAACCTTTGTGCCATCCATGCAAAGCGTGTGACCATTATGCCTAAGGATATTCAGCTTGCTCGGCGCATTCGTGGTGAACGTGCTTAAATGAAGCATGGCGGCATTGTGGAAGTGCCACATTCCAACCCTGGCAAATTATATTACCAGCTGGTTTTGACTGTCCTAATGTTGAACATAAACCCTTATAACACTGCCAAGTTTGAAGACATTTTAATGTGCACTTCATTTAAAGCTGTAGTGGCTGAAGTTAATGTATTGCTGCAAGTGAAGAAGCCACTATATTTTGTGTCCATTTAGGGTGTTTTGTAAAATGGTCTTGCTGAAGTGCATAAAAGTTCTCTAGAACATGTAATTTCACTAATTGTTGAAGCACAATTTGTGTGTAGTTCTATTTAAGTGACATTGTGTAGTTTGTGGTCTAAACTGTGAATTGTGTAGTAGACTCTAGCATTAAGGCATTTAAGTTTTTTCTTGTAGTTCTTATGGTCTTGTGGAGATCTAACTAGATGTAGACGAGGAGTTTGTCTGAGCTCGAGTATATGCATATGTATTTTGAATCTTTATGATCTTTTTACTTTCATATTTTTCTTCAAAATAGTATGTGGTTTACATGTTGACAGTTCAGATTATTTTTCAGCAATTTGGAATAAAGCATTAGTATGTACTGAACTGTGTTTCATTATACTTCATTTTGCATTTTGTTAAGTAATGTAGACAAGACTTCTGACTTGTTCTATGTTGTATTATCTTCTCCATAAGTTCCAATAAATCATTTACAATTTTACTTGTTGTGCTATCATTGATTGGGTTTGTCCATGAGCAGGATGTAAGCTGCACCTTGATCTCGATTCATTTGACTTTCATTTGCCCCATATTAGGGTAAAAAATCACCTGTATTTTCATTTACTCAGATTTTTAGTTTTGAATATTTAATACGTGTTAATCATATGTATAAATACTCCATGATTTTGGTTTCATGATAGTATGTCCAAATAAGACATTGTCCATGGTAGTAATACATTACTACATTTTTATAAAGTGCACTAAAATTTTGTGTAAGATTTAGCAGTATTGCAATGAAAAATGATAAAGCTGTCTATTCTTAAAGCTCATATGAAGAAAAATCCTGCCTGAAGTGACATTCAGAATATGGGAGGAAAGTTGTCTATAGCAGTTTAGGGACTGGTGGAAAATCACTGCCAATATTGACCAATAATTTTGCAACAGTGCCCATATATTGGAGCCAACATTTAGTTGAATTTGAGCCAATATAAACATAACTGATGCACATAATGGCCAATGATTTAAGGGTTTTGAATGTGGGTAATATTGTCATTGCAAAACAGGAAACCATGTAAAAAGACAATAGGATAGTTTGTAGTACTTCGTACTGTACTTCTCGAAGATAATAATTAATCAATACACTTAGATCTGAAGGGAAGCCATTAAAGTATCACTGGTGCATAGTTTTGAAAACGTGTGAACCTTGACAGGCCATGTGACATCAGCCTAATCTTTAAAATTGAGTTCAGTGTCAAATGCATCATTAAGTCTGAAGTCATTTTCCTTTTTTATGTAGGTCAATAGTTAGTTTTCACTGGTTGTGCTTAATTTGCACTGGTCTTTCAAAATTGAATCTGCTTTTAAGCATCTATACTACTAAGAAAGACATTTGACATGTTGACAGAGCAATCAGTGAAACACCTTAGATTACCAGACTTAATGAAACAGGCCAGTGTTAATGTGTGGATAGTGTACAGATATTGGTCCAGCATCCTTTGTTCAGAGGACACGAGTGCGGGAACTTTGCCTGTTGTAGGCAAGCACGCTACCACTGAGCTATTCTGACAACTCACGATCTGTTCTCACAACTTCAATTCTGCCGGCATTGCCTCCCACTTCCCAAACTTCACAAGAGTTCTCTTGCTAACCTTGCAAGACTAGCACTCATTGAAGAAAGGATGTGTTGGAGACATGGTTTAGCCACAGCCTAAGGGATGTTTCCAGGATGAAACTTCACTCTGCAGCAGTGTGTGTGTGCTGTGAAGTTTGGAAAGTAGGTGAGGTAGTGGCAGAATTGAAGTTGTGGGGATGTATCAAGTTGTCGGGATAGTTCAGTGGTAGTGCTTACCTGTGAAAGGTCCCAGGTTCGAGAGCTGGTTCTGGCACTTAATTTTAATGTGCCAAGAAGTTTCATATCGGTGCACACTCTGCAGCAGACTGATAGTTTCATTCTGGAAACATTGTAAAGGGTAGCACACATTGAAAATATAGTAACAAGTGAGAGCAGCCAAACTGAGTACTCAACTAGCACGCTGCTTATAAGCTTCAGCAGCTCTGGTGTGTTGAGTGCGGAAATACTTATAAGCGTCAACCAAGGTAAATGTATTCAACGATACTCTTCTGCAAAATTATACTATTATTAATTATAACATTAGTTCAGTTTTCCTTGCACATACAGAAGACAACTATTATGACTCCTGTCACAATGCTTACTTGTAGTTTCACTCGGCCTCCTGAGTGCTGCACTGTCAACAATTTCTCGAATTTCTCACCATCGTGCATATCTAGAGCGCTCATAGCCCATCCCTAGTTATCAGTAGGAATTGAAGAGTGAGGCGCGGTAACGAGTGCATTGAAAATTTCTCAAGTTGCCAGTTCTTGAGGAGCTCAAGAGAAGCAGTGCCTGTTGCTGCTCTCAGGTTGGCTGGGGCAGCAATTATTTGCAACACCCGCAGCTCGCTGTGATTATCGTTAACATATGGGCAATGGATACACGAAAACCAGTTGTGGAGCTAACTACTCTATGGAGTATAGACGTCTGTTGCAAAGTTCCATAGTGTAGCAAAAATACAATAGGCACGAGACATTTAAAAATTACAGAATATACCTTACAGAAGTGTTATATTAATACCAGCTATTATGTTATCCATTCAAGCTACATTAACATCTTTGCTGTGGTCACCAGTGCAGGCTGCTAACACTAAGCGGACGCATGTGCACCTACAGCTGAAATCATACCCCTGCGAAACCTGTAAATTCATGTTGTGCACGTACATATTGACAGCAAAAATGACATCTGTGCAAGAGGTGGTGCTAGATGTAGAAATGAAAGTATGCTTCAGCTGCATGCCGAATGCTATCTGATGCTTATAAGCGTATATTCACTCTTTTTCTGGTTAGAAGGCCCTGGTGTCTGTTGTTTCACCGTCATTGGAAACAAGTCTGTTACAACAAAGGCAATTAAAAACGAAAACAAACTGCAGACAAGAAAACATTACATGATATTTTGTTGGTAGATTGTACTAACAAGAGTGCAGAGCTGAACAAACTAAACAGTACTCAAACCAGTGAACGCGCCACTTATAAGCATTACCCGCAGTGGCTTGTTGATCATAAACGTTTATAAGTGTCAGCAGCTTATAAGCGTTTCCGCTATCAACATGCCAGTGTGGGTAACACTTATAAGTGGTGCGCTAACTGAGTACTCAGTTTTTGTTTGGCTGTGCACTCAAGCTAGTATAAGCCACAAAAAATATCACTTAACCTGTTCCTGTCTGCAGTTTTCGTCTTGTGGTTTGCTATACACCTTGGAAACTTGTTATATGGGATTGGGTTTCCACATTGCAGGTGAGACCTGTTTCTTTTTCTCAGTTTGATAAACCTTTTGGTGTTTTCAGACTCAAATTATTTCTCAATGAAGCGGATTTATTGCACGTTTAAATTTCATTTTTATTCCAGTTTGCAATAAATCAGAGGTGTTGTTAGAATTGTTTGCAATAAACATCAGACAGCTTGCAGCATTATCACCTAATTGGCATGCAGCTAAACCGTACTTGTATTTCTATATCTGGCACCACCTCTTATGCAAATATATATTCGCTGTCAATTTTACAGGTTTCGCAGGGGTCTGATTTCAGTGCACATGCGTCCGCTTAGAGCATTAGCGGCCTGCAATGGTAACTGCAGCGAATGTGTTAAAAAAAATTTGCTAGAAATGTTGGATAGTGCCTGAAACACTGCCAATATTGTAAAACTGTAATTTTTAATTTGGCTCCAATGATATCCATCAAAATTAACACTATCTAAACTTTTGAACAGAATGACATAACCGCCAGTCAGTATATTGTAGTTGTGGCTGTGTTGAGAAGTCCCAGAGCTTTTAAAGTGAAACAAGGATGGAAACTTAGGTACATAACACTGGCTAATACTGGAAGGTCTGCTGAATTTCTTTTCTACAATTAGTAAATGGTAAGGCATTCTTGGGTGAACCATGTAGCCTTTTTCTCTAGCGTAAGTATAAAGAAATGCGGAATGCTATTTTGTTTTTGGTAACAGGCGTTGTTTTGTGTAACATTTTTAAATTGGCCTATGATTTTTGTCTTCTGAGTCATTCTCCTATTACTTTTGTTGTATAAGAATAAATGTTTTAGTTTTGTGAGATACGTGTTTTAATTGGCAATTAGTCCTATGATTTGTGTTCTTCCTTGAACGGATAACAACAATTACAGCTGCTCTGTCACAATGCTTCCTTCTAGACTAGATTAAAAAATATTTGAATGTTTGTAAATCTATCGGACTCAATTACTGGGTTATTAGTTCGTAGCTTACAACTACAGTAAACTATCCTAAGGATAACACAAACACCAATGCCCGACGGGGGACTTGAAGCCCCAACGGATAACAGCCCTGAGCATCTCAGCACAGTGCCCCATTGCGTTCTGATGATAAAGGAGGATCCAGCCATTATGCATTTACTAAAACCTCCAATTAAAAGCAGGAGAGAGAATGTGAAAGTAACAACATTAAAACCGTTTTGAGTGGCGGGTTCCTGAAAGATCAGGCTTAGGTCTCCACCATTAAATCACATGATAAAAACCAGCTGCGTGAATAAAACATAAAACATGGTCAACTGAAGCAGCATTGTCTCCTAGCATTAAAGAAAACTTGAGCTGGCAGGTTAAAAGAATCGCAAGGCAGCTAAAAGTGAACCGTATAACAGAATGTGAATTACTGTCAAGAAAGTGACACTGGTGGGTCCTCCCAATGAAGAATGACTCCCTAGGAGATGTCCTCAATGAAGACTTACATGCAGCTGTAGAGAGCTTCACTGGACATAGCTTGTTTGGTTCAGTTGAGTCAACCCACTCGGAATTCCAAAGCCCAAGTATCTTCCGATGTAACTACAGTTGAAGTTCCCTCTCCTGAAGACCAACTTCTAAGGGGCTTGAGGTAGTAGCCTGCTTAGCCAGCTGATCCACACATTCAATTCCCGAAATGCCAATGTGGCCCAGGGTCCAAAAAAGATCACAGAACGGCCAGACTGGAAACAGACACCTGAACTGACAACACCTAAGGGTGTTTAGGAAAGCACTGGTCAAGGGCTTGCAAGCCAGTCAGGGAGTCACTACAGATATAATAGACTCCCCAGGGCAGGCTCTGAGATGTTCAAGTGCTCGACAAACAGCAATCATTTTGCAGTAAACGTGCTAGTCCCACAGGGCAGTGAATGCTGTTCAACAAGCTAGCCTTGGGCATAGGCATATCTAGCAAGGCCATCGTTTAGGGAACCATCTGTGTACACACATTCTGCACCATGGAATGAATCAAGAACTGCCTGAAAATGACAAAGTAGACTCAATGGTGCAACAGAGGCTTTTGAGTCACTGGACAAATCTAACTCAAGCTGGAGACAAGGAATGGACCAAGGATGGTTAAGGGAAGGGGAGGGACTCAAGTGATAACAGGAGGGAATGAACACAAACTGTGATCAAGAGACCTAGCCTTGGCCATTGTTGTGAGGAGCGGAGTGCAGCAACTGGGAAAAGAAGCCTGCGATTCATGTGGTGAGACTAGGCAAGTAACTGCTGTTGGTGAAACTTTCAGCATCAGGGCAGAGGCTTGTCACCAGACTTGTTCAAAATACCCGCACCGCAAATGGACACCACTATAGAGGATTGTGTATAAGACCTTCAATGCAGTTGGTGCTGCCGAATCAATCACATAGCTCCCATAGTCTGGGCATGATTGAATGAGGGCCGTATAGAGCTTCAAGAGAGTTAGATGGGTGGCTCCCCAAACAGTATGGCTGAGGCAGCTAGCAGTTTTGTTTGAGCTGACGACAGTATGGCACTCAAATGAGCCAGCTGTCAAAGAACATGCTGAGAAACCGACCAGTCTCTTTGACATGGAAGCAGTTTGTCAGTCAAGTAAAGCTCTGGGTCCAAGTGAACAACTCAATGGTGGCAGAAGTCTTGGGTTTTTGATGGAGAGAACTGCAACCCACGGGTTGAAGCCTATGAGTGTGCTTGTTGATGGCTCCCTGCAGACGCCTTTCAGCTACACCAGTGCTAGCAGAACTGGAGTATAAGAAAAGGTCAATGGCAAAGAAAGAAGAAGAAAACAATGATCCCAATGCCTCAGCAAGATCATTGATGGCAATTAAAAAGAGAGGGGCCACTAAGGGCAGAGACCTGTGGAAAACTTCTACTGGACTTGGGGTGAACTGAGGGAGATTCCAATATTAAGCGGATAAAGAATGGTAGGAGAGAGAATATTAAATAAAGAGTGGAAGCAGACCCTGTACAATGTAGCCAATATGTGGCGGCAACAGGTGATGTCGTACGCCTTCTGAAGGTCAAGAAAGATCTCAACAAGGTGTTCACACCTGGTCCTGGAGAAGTATTGGGGCATGCAGCAAAGGCAGTTTGGAACACCCACTCACTAATGGGACATTGTAGAGGTCTCGGTGGTGTGTGCAGAAATGATATCTGCTTCTACACCAAGTGAACCAACAGTTGTGGGAACAGCTGCCTCAGTGGCAGATATAATGGTGTCAGACACCTGTTGGGCCACAGTATCAATTTCAGCTGGTAATGGAGCAACAAGTATAGCGGCTGAAGTATAAGATGGCCAGTCAACCCTAAGGAAAAAGGCAAGGGGTCGGTAAGTACTGCACGAGCGACACAAGATGGGAAAGTGGTCGCCGTGCACACTCCAATTGAGATGTGGTTGAAGATTTGCAGTACAGACAGAGGTCGATGGTTGAATGTGTCTCGCACCATGCAAAAATGCATGGGGGTACCAGATAAATGTCTAGCTGTACCAAAAAGGACTCGATGTTCCTTCTGTGGTCTGGGCTCCACCTCACATTGGACAGTGGGCATTGAAATCCAACAAGAGGAGGAATGGTGGTGGGGGGGGGGGGGGAATTGGGTGAACAGAGCAGTAAGGTCAGCTAGAGTCACATCCTCATCCGGGGGAAGGTATACACTGCAGATGGTCACTTCCTGCATTGCCCAGATACTTACTGCCACTGCCTCGAGGGTGGTGTGGAGGGACGCTGGGGCAGTAGCGAGGACATACAGGCAGACACTGCCATACACCCTGTCATAGGTTTTTAAAGTAGCCCCAATAATTACACCCTGTCATCGGTTTTTAAAGTAGCCCCAATAGTTACACCCTGTCATCGGTTTTTAAAGTAGCCCCAATAGTTATGGGTCGGTTGGGCAGAAAAGCACGTTTCCTGAAAGGCTAAGCAGACTGCGGAGTAGTGGCACAGTAATTGACACAGCTCAGGCAGGTGGTCAAAAAAAGCCACTGGAGAATTTCAGTCTCCAAGCTGAAAGGCTATGATAATATGAAGCAGTTTATCTATGCGGACACCTGCTGCCAACTGTTCGGTATCTGCTGAGTCAAGAGTCATAGAGGCTGGTGAATCAGTTACTGCAAGATCCTCAGGTGAAGCAGAAAATGAGGGTAGCTGTGGCTTTGGTGCTACCAAAGATTCCTTCTTCTTCTTCTTCTTCTTCTTCTTCTTCCCCTCTTGCTGGCCCTTTGGTTTGAAGGGCTGAGAGGGCTTCTCCGAAGTGGCGTCAGGAGTGGAAGAAGAGTGGGAAGCACTTTGATCAGTAGCTTCTGGATCCTTGAGCCACCGGCCAGGATCCTCTAGTGGGACCCCTTCCGAGTGAGAGAAGATGTAGGAGGCTGTTCCTTCTCAGGCTATGAGGTGGGGTCTGGTGTCCCTGATGGTTGGGGGGAGGGGGGGTGGATTGCTCCCACAGCAGGTGTTACACCAGAGGATGGGAGAGGTGCCCCCACCCATCAAGGAGGCAGTGGAAGATTGATGGCCTACAGGAGGGGGTGATACTTGCCTCAGTATATGTAAGTCAGTCCATAGTTTTTATCCCAATGATCCGCTCCTTGTGCAAAAGAGTACAGTTTGGTGAGCAAGGTGGATGTAACTGCTTACAGTTGACACGACAGGAGGTGGGGACTGCACGGAGCAGCGGTACTTGACCTCCAGCCCACGAGCCACTCGTCACCCATCAAGCTGTTGAGTGGCCAGGCAAGCTTGTCGTCCAGTAATCAAAATTTTGCAATAAAATATCTCTAATGACTGGCTGATAAAAATGGGCAAATTGACAGAGCCAGTGTGCTGAATTTAAGCAACACATTCTCCACAATGCATGTAATTTGTTGTGAAGCAGGCCCCTCTGACTGGAGCACTCCACTGTTTGTGCACCCCAGTGCTTTCCCCCTCCCTGGGTGGTGGCTGTGGCAGCTTGGACAGTGCTTGCAATCATGTCCTTTTCGCTGCACTGAAGTATCCATTCTGAATCCTATCAAGTGTAATACTGTTAATGTCTTGTGAGCATCAGCATGAGCAAACAAGGTTCATATATAAGTGTTTTTCAAAAGACTATTAAAAATAGAAAACGGATGACTTACCCAAAGGACAGGCTCGTCGACAGACACAAATAAAATCACTCACATACAAGCTTTCGCAAGGGTTGGTCGCTTCTGCAGGAAAAGAGGAAGAAAGGAGAGGAGAAAGGGAAGGATATGTGTTTTAAGGAAGTGGAAAAGGAGTCATTCCAATCGCAGGAGTAAAAGGACTTACCTTAGGGGAAAAAAAGGCAGGTAAACAAATACACACACAGTGTCACATATCCAAATGCAAACACACCTAAACAGACATTTGTAAAAAGCAAAGAAGTTGGACAGAGATACCACTTGAGGCAGAGGCTCTGTCCACAGAACCGAGGCAAAGATGGTGAGCGGGAATTTGAATTTAGCGGAGGTTGAGACCAGGTGGGCAATGACAGGAGAGAATAAGCTGAAGGGCAAGTTCCTATCTCCGGAGTTCTGAAAGGTTGGTGTCGGTGGGAAGTATCCAGATAGTCCTGACGGTGTAACACTGCCAAAATGTGCTGGCCATGCACCAAGGCATGTTTAGCCACAGGGTGATCTTCATTACCAACAAACACTGTCTGCCTGTGACCGTTCATGCAAATAGACAGTTTGTTGCTGGTCATTCGCACATAGAACGCTTCACAGTGCAGCATGTCAGTTGGTAAATCACGTGGGTGCTATTGCAAGTGGCTCTGCCTTTGATCGTTTACACCTTCCGGGTTACTGGACTGGAGTAAGTGGTGGTGGAAAGGTGCATAGGGCAGGTTTTACAACGGGGGCGGTTGCATGGGTAGGAGCCAGAGGGTAGGGAAGGTGGTTTGGGGATTTCATAGGGATGGACTAGGAGGTTACGAAGGTTAGGTGGGTGGCAGAAAGACACTCTTGGTGGAGGGGGAAGAATGTCATTAAGGATGGATCTCATTTCAGGGCAGGATTTAAGGACGTATCCTTGCTGGAGAGCCACATTCAGAGTCCACTCAAGTCCCGCAAAGTATCCGGTGACAAAAGGGGCACTTCTGGGGTTCTTCGGTGGAAGGTCCTGGATTAGGGGGGATGAGGAGGTGGCTCTGGTAATTAACTTTTGAACCAGATCAGGAGGATAGCTGTGGGATGTGAAAGCTGTTATTAGGTTATTGGTGTACTGGTTCAGGGATTCGGGACTGGAGCAGACTCTTTTGCCACAAAGACCGAAGCTGTAGAAACCCAGTGTCTCCCATCTACTCAATCTCCCACTTCCAGCTCCACTCCCCAAACCTCACAATCCTAATCCACACAATCCTGAACCACAACATCCCAATTCAGTAGTCAAACTCTCCTCTAAACCTCTCTTCCAGTCTGAAACCTCTGTCCTATTCAAAGGCCTCACCTTTAGCCCCACTCCCAAATTCAACCAAACAGCCCTTGTCAAAGACCTACTATCCTATACATGTATCCTTGGCTGGAGATATCACTTTGTCACAAGGAAAAATAATCCTACTCCTGATGATCCAGTTCCCCAAATCATCATTCAAATTGAACCCTGCCTGGAACAGTTCTGTCCTCCATCACAGTGAGACTCACCTGCTCTTCCTCAATATCACCCCCTTCAAACCTTCCAGGAATTCCTTACTTCCAACCTTGCCTTTCAGTCCTTCCTGAAAAATCTTAATCCTACTCCCAACATTACCGCAGCTGAATCCCGAGCTATCTGTGATCTGAAGGTTGGCCATTCCATCATCATTCTCCCCACTGACAAGGGATCCAAGACCGTGGTACTTGATCGGCGGTAGTATGTGGCTGAGGGACTGTGTCAGCTTTCACACAATACTACCTACAAAGTCTGTCAAGACAACCCCATTCCTGATGTCCAGGCAGAGCGTCAGGGAATTCTCAGATCCTTAGGCCCCCTACAAAACCTTTCACCTGAGTCCATCAAACTGATGACCCCACCGACACCTCGCACCCCTCCGTTCTACCTACTTCCTAAGATTCACAAATCTAATCAGCCAGGCCAGCCAATTGTGGCTGGTTACCAAGCCCCCACAGAACGAATCTCTGCCTACATAGACCAACACCTTCAACCCATCATGTGCAGTCTCCCCTCCTTTGTCAAAGACATCAACCACTTCCTCGATCGCCTGAAATCCTTACCCAGCCTGTTACCTACTGAAACCATCCTTGTAACCATTGATGCCTCTTCCTTATACACAAATATCCCACATGCCCAGGGCCTCACTGCGATGGAGTATTTCCTATCATGCCGACCACCCACTTCCCTACCTAAAACCTCTTTCGTAAATACCCTAGCCAGCTTCATCCTAGCCCACAACTTCTTCACCTTTGAGGGCCAGACATACCAACAACTAAAGGGAACAGCCATGGGAACCAGGATGGCCCCCTCGTACGCAAACTAATTTATGGGACGCTTAGAGGAAGCCTTCCTGGATACCCAAGCCTGTGAACCCAAAGTTTGGCACAGATTCATTGATGGCATCTTCATGATCTGGACTAACTGAAGAAGAACTCCAGAATTTCCTCTCCAACCTCAACTCCTTTGGTCCCATCAAATTCACCTGGTCCTATTCCAAATCCCATGCCACTTTCCTTGATGTCGACCTCCATCTGTCCAATGGCCAACTACACACACATCAAACCAACCAATAAACAACAGTACCTCCATTATGACAGCAGCCATCCATTCCACATCAAACTTTCCCTACCCTACAGCTTAGGTCTTTGTGGCAAAAGTGTCTGCTCCAGTCCCGAATCCCTGAACCAATTCACCAATAACGTAATAACAGCTTTCACATCCTGCAGCTATCTTCCTGCAACTCAACCGAAAGTATTAAAGCACCGCCAGTATACTGTCACTACGAAAATAAACACTCCATAACACAGGAGGGGCAAGGTAAAAATAAATTAATTGATACTTTGCGTAACCCCCAATGTAGACAGCGGGGTGTTGTAAGTCAGTGGTATTGTAATTCCAATTTGAAAGCAGAGATTTTTTTTTCTTTAAACTACGTTCCATGAAAAGTCTGTTCAGTCATTTAAATTTCAGCAGTAAAGGTAAGTATGAATATTTACCGCCAGCATTCTCTTGATATATGCTACTTAATGAATAACAGTTACATCAGGTTAGGTACTAAAAGGTCAAACACAGTCATTTATTTACTTTTGAAACATGAACAGGTGAGTGTCAAAAGCTGTATGAAGTTACCTGAGCAAGGTTTTTACTACTTTTTAATACTTGAGCGTATCTTACGCAATAGCTGTGAATATATATACGTTTTATATTTCCTATAAATATAAATGTCTGTCTAGGTGTGTTTGCGTTTGGATATGTGTGAGTGTGTGTGTATTTGTTTATCTTCCTTTTTGTCTCCTAGGGTAAGTCCTTCCACTCCTGGGATTGGAATGACTCATTTTCCACTTCCTTAAATCCCATATCCTACCCTTTCTCCTCCCCTTTTTTCCTCTTTTTCCTGAAGAAGCTGCCAGTGATGGCGAAAGCTTGTATGTGTGTTTGTGTGTGATTATTTGTGCCTATCGATGAACCGGTCCTTTTGGTAAGTCATCCGATTTCTATTTTTTATATTTGTTTATCCCACCAGGAAAGTTTCCTTCTATAATTTTCATTACATCAATTTATATTTGCTATATTATGATTTGGTGCCTATTACTCATTTCGTTGTAAGCTTCAATAATGTACAATAATCACAGGGCATTGTTGCATTCTGAGTAGTGAGTAGTTACAAAATTGGTCCCACTATTGCAAATGTGATCACCTTAACAGGCAAATTATTAGAAAAAGTCGGAGAAGTACATATATGCCAGTTTGTCTACCGAAATTACCATTTGTGCAACACTCTTTTACACAATCAACATTAATTGTAAATACTTATTGGTGTGATGTCTTTCATAAGAGACATCACACTAACGTATAAGTAGTATTCACACGCGACGATGGCATTCTGGGTTCCCATCTTCCTCTCTAATGTGATTAAATCGTTGGATCTGGTTTGGGAATCCCTAATGGTGAACATTGAGGAATATAGTCAAGGGACACTACTTTCATAGCGTGGGAGTAGTGAGAATTTTGGGCGGTCGGAGGCGTCCTCCAGATAGACAAGGAGTTAAGGTGACTGCTAGCCCAAAGTTTGTATTACAAATATAAATTCAGAGACTGGAGGCAAGATTTCATGGGTGCACAATACAGTTCTGAGTTAACGACTAATGTTAACTTCCATTAAATTGTCCTTAAAGTGATGCTTTAACATTTAACTTTTTTGGTAACGGGTTAATGATTAACGTAATTAACTTTTTGGTTAATACTGTCTAACTCTGGCAAATACTATAGTGGCAGTTCAACGTAATTACTTGCCCTGTCTGCCTTGAGGGGGGGGGGGGGGGGGAGAGAAAGGAAAGAAAAATCGCTAAATGTCATATTCTACTGATTAACACACATTACGAACAAATATATTTAACAAAAATGTAAATGCTTGGAAATGGCTGTCAAAAGTTGCAGCAGAGTTTCAAGTGGCCACTCCAACTTTTAAAGTTTTTACATATCTTTCTTTGAAATTAATTATGATTTATCTAAAAAAAGCTAAGAAAATATTAATTAATAATATGTTAAGCTGTATTTCAAAAAGCAATGTCCTTTTCTATTAACAATCAACTATTAATATACAGAGAAACATTTTTGTTTTGAAAATTACTTATAAAAAGTAAATAAACTTGGACTTACCAGGGAAAAAGGTACCGATTCATTGATAAACAAATAATAAAAAAACAAAAAACAAAAAGAAAACCCACACACACAAAACTGAGCTTTCACAACCTTAGGTTGCTTCTGCAGAAAGAACAGGGAAGGAGAGAGAAAAGTAAAGGATGAGGTTTTTAAGGGATTGGGTAAGTAGTTCCTCTCCCAGGATTGGTATGACTCCCTTAAAACCCTCATCTTTTCCTTTTCTCTCCCCTTCCCTGCTCTTTCTGAAGAAGCAACCTAAGGTTGCGAAAGCTCAGTTTTGTGTGTGTGTGTGTGTGTTTTAATTTATTTGTGTATCAACAATCTGGTGCCTTTTTGTCTGGTAAGTCCAAGTTTCTTTACTTTTTATAAATATTTTTCCAATCAAATATTAAAATAGATTTAGATGATAAAACAAATGGGTGTGTTTGTTTATTTTGCAGCACTATTTTGTCCTGTGATAATGTTGTGGCCCACTTGAAATAAAATTTTAGAGAATTTGGCCCGAGGCATGGCATCCACATTTGATGGACGCCCACATTCCCTGCATGTGGGGCTGGAAGTACATCGTGAGGACATGTGCCCGAACTTCTAGCACCTCATAGGGGTAGGGACGTACGGTTCGAGGTTGCATCGGTATATCATAACCCTGACTTTCTCGGGCAGTGTATTGCCCTCAAAGGGCAGGATTAAAGCACCAGTGGCAACCCTATGATCTTTTGGTCATGCCTGATAAAGTGAACACCTCTTCATTTTAGTTTAGTTTATTATCATCCATTGCATCATATACATGATATTGGAATTGTCATGTTTCTGTACAGCATTGGCATTGTTCAGATTTACAAATTGTATAACATACATACAAATTAACATTTTACATTATATTAAAAATTAGACAATTAGCTACTGCATTAGTCAGATATTAGACTTTGATATTGTACACTTCACTTAGAGATATACATATACAAAAAAGGTACATAACTTTTATAGTATGGCTGCTTCATACAATGGCAATTAGTAGAAATACATAGATTTTTTAAAAGTTTGGTGATTGAAAATATTCTTCTATTTCATAGAAACATTTATCTAATAGGTAGTTTTTTAATTCTAGTTTAAAATTTTTGTCATCTTCTGTTTCCTTTATGTTGACTGGCAAGGCGTTGTAAAGTTTTACTCCATGGTGGCTCACATGCTTTTGAGTTTTTGTTTTTCTCACTCTTTCTACATGCAGATTCTTACTGATGCATGTATTGTAGTTGTGAAAATCTGAATTTGTATGAAAACTGGTCAAGTGTGTTCTGATATACATTACACTTTTATATATGTGCAGAGAGGGTACAGTAAGAATTCCTAACTGGGAGAATAAAGGTCTGCAGTGTGTTTGAGGAGGGCTGTGTGTCATGATTCTAATGGCCCTTTTCTGTAATTTAAAGATGTCAGTCAAGTGAGATTTTGTTTCTCCCCAAAACATTATTCCATAAGATGCAATGGACTGGAAATAAGCAAAGTACACTGATCTCGTACATTCTTTGCTACAGACTCTGGATGTTATTCTCAGTGCAAAACATGCAGAATTGAGTTTATGTGATATGTATGTCACATGTTCATTCCATTTCAAGTTCTGATCTATACGGATGCCCAAGAATTTTGTTGTCTGTGTTTTCTCTATCTCCTGGTCACCCAAATATAAATGGAGATGATCTTTTTCATTGGCCTTACTGTACTGAATGTAATTTGTTTTATTTGAATTAAGTGTTAATTTGTTCGCCTGAAATCAATTTCGAACATAATTAAGAACATTCCCAGTTGTAGTGGATAAGAATTTGCTGTCATCACTTATACTTGTGTCATCTGCAAATAACATAATTTTAGATGAGCTGTTTGGACTTTTAATGTCATTTATATAAATTAGGAAAAGTAGGGGGCCAAGAATATACCTTGTTGGACGCCTGCTTCCACTTTCTTGGCATCCGATACCAATTTTATTTTTTGCTTATCGTGGGAAGATATGATTTCTGCAACTTGGGTTCTGTCTTGGAGGTATGATTCAAATAACTTCCTTCCAATTCCTCTAACACCTAATGCCTCTAATTTTACAAGGAGAATTTCATGGTTTACTGTATCAAAGGCTTTTGAGAGATCAAGTTTGATTCCAACTACACTTTTTTTATTGTCTAAATTTCTGACAATTTCTTCTGTATAAGCCTCTATAGCTGTTTCAGTGCTGTGCCCTGTACGGAAACCATGTTGGTTACAATTTAAAAGATCAAAGGTGTCCAAGTAGCTTAAGAGCCTGATTTTTATAAGTTTTTCGAAGATTTTTGAAAAAGATTGAAGTAAGGATATGGGTCTGTAGTTTTCTATTTTACAAGCATCCCCATTTTTGAAAAGTGGTCTAACTTTAGAAATTTTCAGTCTCTGTGGGAACACTCCTTCACTGAATGATAAATTTGCAATGTGTACCAGTGGTTGCAAAATCTGTAAGGCCACTTTTTTTATTAGTGATACTGGCACTTCATCTATTCCTGCAGACATTTTTGTTTTAAGGCTATTGATTACTTTTAGCATTTCTTGTTCATTTGTGGGATCCAATTTCATATAGTTACTGACTACTGCTGGAGCCGTTATTTTCTCCTGTTTACTGAATTTTTCGTTTAGTTTTGAAGGTACACTTAGAAAGTAGTTATTAATGTAGTTAGGCATATCTTCCTTCTTTATTTTAATGTTATTATTTGTCTTAAGCACAATATCCTGTTCTCTGCATCTTTTTCCTGTTTCCTTTTTGACAATTTCCCACGTAGTTTTCGGTTTATTATCTGACATCTTTATTAATCTGTCATTACTAAGTACTTTTGCTAGACTGATCACCCTTCTATATATTTTTTTGTAGTTGCTTACATATTCCTTGAAATTTGGATCAGTACATGTTTTTAATTCAGAAGTAAGTCTTCTCAAGGTCTTGGATGAGTTCTTAATACGAGGTGTGATCCACGAATTTGAGTCTTTATGACCAGATGTATTAATTTTCACTAGTCTTTTTGGAAAACACATTTCAAAGTTTGACATGAAAAGAGACGAAAAAACATTATAAGCCGTATCTGTACTTGTCAGTGACATTACATCTACCCAATACTGATTTGCCATTGCGATACCAAACTGTCTGCAGCTTTCTGTGGAGAAAATTCTTTTATACATATGATGCACAATGTTGGTGTTTGTTGGAAGTGATTGAACTTTAATAATAAGAGCATTGTGATCAGATGTTCCTAGGTTAATATTCACAGCTTCTGTATCTGAGGTATCTATGTTTGAAAATATATTATCTATCAGACTTTTTGAGGTTTTTGTTACTCTTGTGGGACTGTTTATTTGTGAGTGGAAGTTAAAACTGTGTAGAATATTTAGGAATTGGTTTTTAGTTGGAGTTTCTGTCAACATATTGATATTAAAGTCCCCACAAACAATTACTGATACTTTCTTATTGTGTAAGATGTTCAGCAATGTCTCGGTTTTGTTGATAAAGATTTCAGGATCCCCATCTGGTGATCTGTATACTGATACGATTACAATTTTCCTATTTTGTATATTGAGTTGGACTGCTGTGGCCTCAAAATGTTTTTCTACACTCAGGGAGTCTACATCAGGCCTGTTTTTAACTGTAACACCTGATTTTACATAAATGCATACACCTCCATTTTTAACTACCTTTCTACAAAAAAAAAAAAAAAAAAAAAAAAAAAAAAAAAAAAAAAAAAAAAAAAAAAAAAAAAAAAACTAACAAGATTATATGGGGGTATACTAATTCTTTCCAATGCTCCTGAATACAAATCAAATATAGTCAGCAGAAACATCATTGGCTTCAAGTTCAAGTTCTGGAATTTTATTTTTGAGACACTGTATATTAAGACTAAATACCTTTAAGTTATTTTGAGAGGAGTTCATGTTGATAATTTTCCCTGTCAGCGACTTCTTCCTGCTGAGGCTGGGCTCATTCTAGCTTTGCATGCAACTCGTCTGACTGTGACAGGAGATCACACTAGTTTTGAGACCTTAGACCGTGGGGTGTGATACTGACAGGAACAACACCCAGCTTGTTGCAGACAAGCTGTGCCTTTCGACTGGGCAGGAGATAGCATCTGTATTCACTTCCCATGTTGGAGACAGATGCCACATCGCCAAACTTGTTTCAAGGTTTTCTTCAAAGAACTGTGGTTTTGTTGGCAAAAAGGATTCCCCATCAGATTGTGTGCATACCAAGAACTGTGGCAAATATGGCTCAGATTGGTTATGTGCCCAAAGTTCCTCCCATAGCGTTGCCAGGGAAGGAAACAATTTGGCGTCATATGTTGCTGCATTGAATTCTGTTCTTCCTGTCTTACAGACAGTGGTTTGGCATCCACCAATGCATGTTTTTAGAACTGACAAAACTCGACATGCAACTCATGTGCGCGTACCTGCATGCCTGTTTTGCCATTTACACACACACTGCAGTGCAGGTCATTCCTGAATGCAGGTGTAATGTATAGAGGGAAATGAAAATATGTAGTATTGTAAAAATGGAAGAGGAAATAGATGGAGATCAAATACAATACTGTGATAAAAACTTGCCAGAGCACTGAAAGATTTGGGTCAAAACAAAGCCCCTGGAGTACATGATGTTCCCTCTAAATTGCTGATATCATTAGGAAAACCAGACATGAATAAACTGTTCCACCTTGTTTGCAAAATGTATAAGACAGGGAAATGACCTCACACTCCAAGAAAAATATAAGAATTCCAAGTAAAAAGAAACCAACTGCAGAGAATCGAGATAATTGCGGAACTATCAGGTTAACAAGTCATAGCTGCAAAATACTAACTAATTATTTACAGATGAATGGGAAAACAGATAGAATTGAACCTCAGGGAAGATCAGTTTGAATTTAGAATAATTATGGGTACATGCAAGGCAATACATTACAACTTATCCTAAAAGACAGGTTAAGGAAAGGCAAATCTACATTTTTAGCTTTTGAAAATTTAGAAAAAGCTTTTGATAATATTGATTGGAAAACACTCTTTCAAATACTGAAGGTAGCAGGGGTACAAAATAGGAAACAGAAAGTTATGTACAAGTTATATCAAAATCAGTCAGCAGTCGGAAGAGTCGAATAGCTGGAAAGGGACGCAGTGATTGGGAAGAAGCCTTTCCCCAATGTTATCCAATGCCACAGTGGAGCAGCCGAGCGCATCGAGGCGCTATGCTACGATGCGCGAGGCCGTTTCCCCGTCAGGGGTTCGAATCCCCCTTCGGGGATAGATGTTTGTGCCGTCTTTATTATAAGCTAGTTCATAAGTAGTTTGTTCAAACGATCTAGATTGGCTGGCCAGTACTTACTTTTGTGTTGTACCGCCGATAGTAACACAAATGAAGAAACAGAAAAAAAGGGGACAAAAAGGACAAGCTTTCGGAACACAGTTCCTTCATCCGGTGGGAGAGAAGGGAAGAAGAAAGGAAGGGAAAGACAATTCACAACCTAGGTCATGAAGGTGGTGTCTTTTTGTCCCCTTTTTTTCTGTTTCCTCATTTGTGTTACTATCAGCAGTACAGCACAAAGGTAAGTACTGGCCAGCCAATCTATCTCGTTTGAACAATATTTATCATCTCTGAGGAGAATTTTCATAAGTAGTTTGTAAGTTTAGTGACTGATTACTCCGAAGTTAAGTCCCATATGCTTCACAAACATCTGAACATCTGTTATTCAATCTGCACATTGTGCAAGCTGTGAACTAATGCAATGAGAAATTTGGACAAGGAATTAAAGGACAGGATGAAACACAAAAACTCTGCAATATGCTGTTGACATTGTGATTCTGTTCGGGACAGCAAAGGACCTGCAAGAGAAATTTAATGGAATGAACAGTGACTTGAAAGGAGGGTGTAAGATAATGTGAGAGCAGAAGAAGGGTAATGGCATGCAGTGTAAGAAAACCAGGTAATGCTGAAGGAATTAGATTACATAACAAGACAATGGAAGTAGTAGGTGAGTTTTGTTATTTGGGTTGAAGAAGAACTTCTTCAAGCCACTCACATATTTGGGTACCTATTCCACATGCTTGCACCTTCGTTAGCAGTCTGCCACCATGTCATACCTATTCCACATGCTCGTACCTTCGTTAGCAGACAGCAGTGTGGCACCATGACAAAGGCCTTTTGAAAATCAAGAAATATCCAGTCAGCCTGTTACCATTTATAGCTCACAAGATGCCGTGAGAGAAAAGGACAAGCTGAGTTTACACAACTAATGCTTCCTAAAGCAGTGCTGATGCTTGGACAGATGTTTTTCCATCTCAGTGAAAAGTACTATATTAAACTGAGAATATGTTCAAGAATTTGGCAGTAAACTGATGTTAATGATTCTGGTCTGTAAATATATGGGTCTATTCGTTCATCTTTCTTATACCAGGGAGTCGTGTGCATCTTTTTCCAGTTGCTTGGAATTTTGCTGGATCAAAGATCATGATAAATGTAAGCTAAGTAAGGGGCCAATATGGCAGAGTGATCTTGTAAAACCGGATTGGGACCCATCTGAACCTGGCGCTGCAAATCTGTCACTTGGTTCACTACACCAGCTATGCCTATTACTATGTCCTACATTTGGAAGTCAGTGCGAACATCAAATGAAGGTATGTTCCTCCTGTGTGAATGATTTCTTAAACACAAAATTTAAAACTTCGGCCTTCATTTTGCTGGCTTCTGTCACCAGCCCAGATTGATCAACGAGTGACTGGATAGAGGCCTTTGAACAACTCAACGATTTTACATAGTACCAGAATTTTTTTAGGATCTCGGCTAAGGTAAGATGGTGGCAGTTATTGTATGCTTTGTGCATTGATCTTTTTATAGATGTGAGAATGTGTTCTAACTAATGGCTGATACAATTTACTTGAACTTTTCTGAACAGCGAGTGAACTGCCTTTATTTTCTCAGCATTTTTCAAATAATATTATTAAACCGTGGTCGGTCTTTCCCATCCTCAATCCACTTTGTCGGCACATATTTAACGAGTGCTTTATTTACAATGCATTTAAATTTTGCCCAGAATTCCTCTATGTCCACTGTGCCAGAACCAAATGATGTCCATTCATTTCTTAAGTGGAACACTAACAATTGCGTATCTGCTCTTTCTAGCACAAATTCTCTCCTAGCCTTCTTGACCATTTTATTACCTTTGGTGGCCACTATCACTATGACATCATGATTCCTAAACTTATCTCTACAGGGACATCATTGACAAGGTCTGGCCTTTTTGTACTGTAACAAAATATTTCCACTGTGTGTGGGCTGATGATTTAGCTGTGTTCAACAGTAGTTCATAGGACTGCTTGTCTATACCCCTATATAAGCTCAGTCAACAGGAATCAAATGCTGTTAACTGGGGGAATGAAAAGGCTCAGACAGCATATAAAAAATAAAAACATTGAAAATAGTACTGACAGAAGAGAGCAGAGAGTTGTAATCCTGATTACAGTAAATGAACAACTGATCCAGTGATCATCAATACACAAAAGGGGATTCCGGAGCACCACTAGATTAATCCCACTCAAGTTGTAAAGTACTTGGAATTGACTATTTATAGACTATTTAAAGGATAAATAATTTGCATTAGCATTAACAGAAGTCAGTGGTTAAAAATAATTGGCCTTGTTCTTTCCATTGCTGGCAATATAATAAGCTATGTATTAAATATTTCATAAGTGGAACTTAATTTATACAAAATCTGGCCATTGCCATTTGAGGTAGATGCAAGAATAAATTGTTTGCTTATATAGCTCCAGGAAAAGAAATTTCATCGATTGATGATTCGAAGAGGCACTGCACTAAGTTAAGCAACAAACAGTTCATGGTATACAAAATTGTGGACCAGAACTATAGAATTTGTAAACAAACATTTCCATTGTTATCTGCTTATATTCATGAAATGAGCAATGTTAGAATATTGCAGCCACTGAGAGACACACTGAAAGATTGTACTCCAAAGGTAATTTCATTAGGGTATATGGATGCAAATCCGTAATAATGAAAGGATATTTGTGGCTCCAAAAGATGGTCCCACTGTAATTTGCAATGGTAATGTACCACATGATATTATGATTAAAGAAACAGGTAAATTCAAATTTGTAACATGTTGAAGGTCTTGTGCTCAATTATTAACACACACTGAACATATAATAAAAACAAATGTAAATACAAGTGATATTATACCAATTTAAATTTAGTAATAAGGACAGTTTACAACTCACTACACAGTCACACAACTGTCAGCTCCGGCTGCCGGTTGTGTGACTGTACAACAACTCTAAGATCTAAAGGCTTCTGGTCATAAATTGGATACTTTAGAGGATGAATAGAATACCAACAGAGAACTACTTTTAGTGGATCTATCATAGTAATATTAACTGCTTTTTCGTGTCTACGTAGCTATTGTATACATCGCAGACATTGAAACTTCCTGACAGATTACAACTGTGTGCCAGAACCGGAACTCAAACCTGGGACCTATGCCTTTCATGGGCAAGCACTCTACCACTGATCTACCCCAACAGGACTCACGATCCATCCTCACAACTTTACTTCTGCCAGAACCTCACCTCCTACTTTCCAAACTTCACAGAAGTTCTTCTGCGAACCTTGCAAGACTAGCACTCCTGGAAGAAAGGATATGGTGGAGACATGGCTTAGCCACAGCCTAAGTTTGGAAAGTAGGAGGCGAGGTACTGGCAGAAGTAAAGTTGTGAGGACTGACCATCAGTCATGTCAGGATAGCTAAGTGGTCGAGTGCTTGCCCGCGAAAGGCAAGTCAAGGTATGCCAGAAATTCCTTCTCTCCCAAATTCTGTTCAGTACCTCCTCAATTAGTTATGTGATCCAGGTTTGAGTACCAGTTCCGCCACACAATTTTAATCTGCCAGGAAGTTTCGTAACAGCGCACAATTCGCTGCAGAGTGAAGGTTTCATTGCAGACATTGTTTCAAGTTGTTATTTAAAGCAATGCATGGAAATTGTGGTATGATGTGTCAAGAATACAGTAGTAACTAACACCAACCTGCCCAGAGACATAGAAAGTAGTGCATTAGTTGTTATTTTTGATGTGGTCTTCAGTCCGGAGATTGGTTTGATGCAGCTCTCCACCTTTCTCTATCCTGAGCAAGAGCATACGAACAGCAACCTACATCCATTTGAATTTGCTTACAATATTCATCTCATGGTCTCCCTCTGCAATTTTTACCCCACACACTTTCCTCCAATGCTAAATCTATGATTCCTTGATGTTGAAGAATGTGTCCTACCAAGCAATCCCTTCTTTTAGTCAAGGTATGCCAGAAATTCCTTTTCTCCCAAATTCTGTACAGTACCTCCTCATTAGTTACATGATCCACCCACCTAATCTTCAGCATTCTTCTGAACACCACATTTCAAAAGGGTCTATCCTCTTCCTATCCGCACTGTTTATCATCCATGTTTTGCTCCCATACAAGGCAACACTCCACACAAATGCCTTCCGAAAGGACTTCCTTATGCTTAAATTAATATTCGATGTTAACAAATTTCTCTTTTTCAAAAACACTTTTCTTCCCATTGCCATTCTGCATTTTATATTCTGTGAACTGCGACCATCGCATGTTATTTTACTGCCCAAGTAACAAAACTCATTTACCACCTTTATTGATTCATTATCTAATATAATTCCTTCAGCATCACCTGATTTCTAAGACTGCATTCCATTACCCTTGTTGTTCATCTTATATGCTCCTTTCAACACACTGACCATTCAGTTTAATTGCTCCTCCAGGTCCTTTGCTGTCTGACAGAATTGCAACGTCATCTGCAAAATGCAAGGTTTTTATTTCTTCACCCTGAACTTTAATTCCTTCTTCAAATTTCTCCTTGTTTTCCTTTATAGCTTTCTCAATGTACAAAGTGAATAACATTGGAGAAAGGCTACAACCCTGTCTCACACCCTTACCAACCTCTGCAATCCTCTCATGCCCTTCAACTCTGATAACTACTGTCTCGCTTTTGTACAAGTTGTACATAACCTTCCATTCCCTATATTTCAACCTGCTGATTTCAGAATTTGAAAGTGTGTATTCCAATCAACATTGTCAAAAGCTTTCTTCAAATCTACAAAAACTAGAAATGTAGGTTTGCCTTTCCTTTCTCTATCTTCTGGGATAATCTGTAAAGTGAGTATTGCTCCCGTGTTCCTACATTTCTGCTCAATCCAAACCAGTCTTCCCCAAGGTCAGTTTCTACCAGCTTATCCATCCTTCTGTAAATACTTTGTGTTAAAATTTTGCAACCATGACTTATTAAACTGATGGTTCTGTAATTTTCACACCTGTCTGAACATGCTTTCTTTGGAATGGGGATTATTACATTCTTCTTAAAGTCTAAGGGTATTTCCCCTGTCTCATACATCTTACAGACAGGTGAAATAGTTTTGTCATGGCTGGCTCTCTCAGAGACTTCAGTAGCTCTGAGGGAATGTCATCCACTGCAAGGGCCTTGTTTCGGCTTAGGTCTTTCAGTGGTCTGTCAAATTCTTCTCTCAGTATAGTAGCTCCTATTTCATCTTCATCCTCTTCCCTTCCTACTATACTGTGTAAGTTTATTTCCTTTGTAGAGCCCCTCTATATATTCTTTCCCTTCTTAGCTGAGAACTGGTTTTCCATCTGAGGTCTTTATATTCATACAGCTGCTTTTCTCGTCTCCAAATGTTTCTTTTATTTTCATGTAGGCAGTATCTATTTTTCCCCTATTTACACATTGTTCTTCAGATCTGCATTTGCCTTCTAGCCACTCCTGCTTAGCTATTTTACACTTCCTGTCAATCTCATTTCTTAGTCTGTACTCCATTTTGCCTGTTTCATTTACTGCATTTTTATATTTTCTCCTATCGTCAATTGTTATCTGTAGTTATTTAATATGTTCTCTCTCTCTGATATTTCCAAATTTTGACTTGTCCTATATTCAATGTACTCCAAGTATGTAATGAATCAATTGGACCAATAAAAATGAAATGAAATTAAATTTAGTATTTCCAATATTATAGAGGAAATTTCCTAGCAGGAAAAAAAAAAAAAAAAAAAAAAAAAAAAAAATCTTACCAGGCGAGGAAGCACAGGTAGTTGTGTGTGTGTTGTGTGTTTGTGCCACTATCACTACCTGTGCTCCTTCACCTGGTAAGCAAGCTGCTACTTTTTATATATAAATTTAGTATTTCCTGTGATATCCTAGGATTTTTTTTTGTAGGTCTTGCCTTTCTATCTATGTTGTCCTCTGCTGCCTTCACTATTTCATTTCTCAATGCTACCCATTCTTCTTCTACTGTTTTATTTCCCCCTGTTACTGCCAATTGTTGCCTAAAGCTCCCTCTGAAATACTCAAGAACTTCAGGTTCCTTAAATTTATTCAGGTCGCATCTACTTATTTTCCTACCTTTTTGCAGATTTTTCAGTTTAGCCTACAGTTCGTTACCAACAATTTATGGTCAGTGTCTATTCTTGCCCCTGGGTATGTCATACAATTTAAAACCAGCACATGAAATCTATGTCTTACCATTATAAAATCTATCTGGAACCTTCCACGTATACAACCTTCTTTCATGATTCTTAAACCAAGTGTTTGTTATGATTAAATTATGTTCCATGCATAATTCTCCAGATCTCCTCTTTCATTCCTTTTGCCCAGTCCATAGTCACCTACTATTTTTCCTATCCTTCCTTTTCCTGCTACCGAATTCCAGTCCCCCATCACAATTAAGTTTTCCTCTCCCTTAATAGTCTGAATAATTTCCTTTACCTCCTCATACATTTCTTCGATCTCATCAACATCGACAGAGCTAGTTGGCATATAAACCTGTACTATTGTGGTCGGTGTTGGCTTCGTATCTATCTTGACTATGATAATGCGATCACTGTGCTGCTCATAGCAGCTTACCTGCATTCCTATTTTCTTATTCATTATCAGACCTACTCCTGAAATACCCCAACTGATTTTGTATTTATAATCCTGTACTTTCCTGACCAGAAATACTGTTCGTCTTTCCACTGAACTTCACTAATCCCCACTATATCTAACTTCAGCCTATACATTTTCCTTTTTAATGTTTCTAACTTCGCTACCTGAGTAAGGGATCTAACATTCCATGTTCTTATCTGTAGAATGCCACTTTTGTCTTTCCTGATGCATCCTCCTGAGTAGTCTCCACCCGGAGATCCGAATGGGGGACTATTTTACCTCCGTAATATTTTACTCAAGAGGATGCCATCATCATATATTCATACAATAGAGCTGCATATCCTAGGGAAAAGTAACGGCTGTAGTTTCCATTTACTTTCAGCCGTTCGCAGTAGCTGTGTGGCAAACCCACATTAACTGATGTTACAAGGCCAGCTCAGTCAATCATCCAGACTGTTGCCCCTGTAACTACTGTAAAGGCTGCTGCCCCTCTTCAGGAATCACACGTTCGTCTGGCGCTCCACAGGTACCCATCCGTTCTGGTTGTACCTACGGTACGGCTATTTGTATCGTCGAGGCACGCAAGCCATCCCATCTCGGCAATGTCTGTGGTTCATGGGGGTTGGTGCATTAGTTACTAGTACAGTATGGATCAGAAAGTAATGAAATGGTATTAACTGTAAGAACTAGGTTGCCAGCCAGACCTGTATGTGTAATACCACAAACTAATAAAGGATAAGGATACAAAAGTCATTACACAGACATAATTAAAAACATATGAATTTTTATAATAGAAGAAAAGATGTATATTATATGAGAGGACGTTATGATCTGTGACAAATATGAAACGTTAATGGTGATATAAATAAAGTGTGTATTGCAAAATGTGTTTGTGACGTGGCAAAGATGCAATGTGAATGCTGAGATAGGTACTGTGAGTGCAATGAAAAGATGTACTCTATTGCTAGATAGTGCTATAAATTTGAACCACATTAAGGCACAATGGACCACGGTTACCAGAGGCGAACAGATGCAAGCAAGGAGAGAGGAGGAGGGCAGCCAACACACAATTCACACTTATACATATGAGCCCCAACTCGCCCTTGCGGTTCTTCCTCAGTGCCCGGCTTCCAATAGTATCTGTTGTAGCTCAGATTCCCAGTTATAATACTAGTTATGTCTACTAGTTATGTCTACCTGCAATGTGCAACATCAGAGCTTTCCTATTGTTTTACTTTATTCAGGTGTTGGTTTCATTATTTAAACATCCTGCATAAGTCTTCTCATTACAGAGTTTCCTAGTCCGCAAAAACTTTCAGCATCTTCAGCACTGAACTTTCAAAGACCGGCTGAATGGACCTCGCAAACACTACTCAATTCAGGTCTTCTGTCAATTAACCATCATCCTTCTTGGCTCCATCTCCAGAATGCGACAAAGCTATCCATCTCTCTTTTGTATTACTTCACCCATTCCAGTCAATCCTTGCCTAATGCACCCTCCGAAACTTGACAGCCGCTGGTTCCTTTAGTTTATCCAGGTTCCACCTCCAAGTTTTAATCTACAGTTCATTACCAGTATGTTATATTCAGAGTCTGTATCTGTCCCTTGATATATCTCAACTGTTTAAAAACCTGGTTTCAAAATCCATTAATTTGGTGCTTTCTGGTGTTTCACGGTCTCTTCCATTTTATGCATGTTCTTTCATGATTTTATAACAAAGTGGTCATGATGATTACATTGTGTTTGGTGCAAAATTAAACCAACCGATTTGTTCTTTTTCCATCCAAATTCACCTACTATTTATCCTTCTCTTCGTTTTCCTACAACCAACTTTTAGTTCCCTCTCACAATCAAATTTTCCTGTCTCTTAAGTGTCTGAATAACTTCTTTTATCTCATTATATATTTTCTCGATCTTGTAAGCACAGCTAGTTGGCATGTAGACTTTTACAATGGCATATTTACTCTGTAAATCGCACTACTGTGTATGCTTTGTGCTGTGTATGCTTTGTGTGTGTGTTTCCTATGATTATGCTGTTCATAGTAACTTACCTTCATTTGTATTTTCTTAATCATTATTGGACATGCTCCTGCAATCTCCATAACCCTGTACTCACCTGACCAGACAACATGGTCATACTGCCACTGAACTTAACTAATCAAAACTATTTTTAAATTTAACCTATTCATTCTCTTGTTGAATATTGTAAGTTACCTACCCAATTAAGGGATAGGACATTCCACACTTTGATCAATAGCATGACTACATTTTTCCCCCCTGATGACAACATCCTTCAGGGTACTCCCCACCTAGAGATCTGAATGGAACACTATATCACATCCAAAATACTTTACCCAAAAGGGCACTACTGTCATGTACTCATACTGTAAAGATGCATGTCCTTAGGAAAAGTAGCAACTGCAGTTTCCCCTTACTTTCAGCCTCGTGCCTCTGTTTGGAAAAGCCACATTAGCTGATTTTACAAGGCCAGTTCACTCAATTATATATTAGCTCTGTAACTACTTAAAAGGATGTTTCTTTTCAGGAAACCACACATTTGTCTGGCCACTGTATAGATTCCCTTCGGATGTGGTTGCACCTATGGTTTTGCTATGTTTGTGGTTAAGGGGGATGGGAATTTTTTCTCTGAGGATGAAGACTTATTGTGAAACATTTTTACAAATCTGGAGACAAGTTCCTGATAAGCTGCTCAAAAAACAGACTTGTACAGATGTAAATCATAGACATGGTGAAGACAGAAATGGAATCTTTAGGCTTTAAAATGTAGTGTCAAAACATTCTGATAAGTTGCCCCCTCCCCCTTTTTTAGTGGGTGATAGAAGAAAATTTTAATAAAGAACACAATGAAGCAGAGAACGTCTGTGCTCAAGTCCTGAGTCCTTTTTAGAGAGTATGGTGGAGGGACAGATCTGCGAGTAAGTACATGAGGCAGGGTGACTGCCGGGAGCTAATTTAAATTCATTTCCCATTTTCAGTTGCTCCCATCAACCACTGTGCCTGGTGCCTACTTAGCTGCACACATAGCAACATTCACAACACCCTTACATCATACCAGTGCATCAACAGCAAAGTTTACTTCTTGGATTGTAATATTATCATTATTATTCTCAACAAAAATAAGACTGACAGGGAAATGAATGAACAATTAATTAAGATGGTATATAGACTTTATGGCAGTAGTTCACTTATTCCTTTGGTTTTGGGTTAAATTACAGTGCTGTGGGGTATAGTGTTTGTGACCATGAAGTTTCCGGTCAGTCAGACCAAACAAACAAAAACAAAATAACAAAGTATTACGTACCAGTTAAAAATTTTGTTCACAGCATCATGCAAAAAAGACTAGCAAAAGTAAAGTACTTCCCTCTTTTTATATGAGTTAGGTTTCTCTGTTTATATTTTCATTGTTCCTTTCAACAACCATTTACTGAAGTACACTCAGATGCCTTGTGAACTGTAGTTGGCCATAATGGCATAGTTTTGCCACCAGTGGTCATATTATGAAGTTCTGAGTGAGTGAGAAACATTCAACAAAAATGGAAATGAATGACAAACTGGGTAGTTTTGTCAGGCTTCAGTACTTCACGAACTAATCACTACTTTCGAAGTTTTCATGGTAATGAGTGAATTAGTCCACATGAAAGAAGTGGTTCGACTCATCACTAAATGGGAACTTTAGAAGGAACTTAGACAAATGCTCCTTGCATTTATTTCAAAATGTACTTTGTTTCTTTTTTGCAAAATTGGTGCAATTGTATTTGAAACTACTTACTGTCTTTGGTTGATAAATTACCTTGTCAGTTAAGCCGGTGATACCTACAGTGCAGTAGTTACTGGAATGTCACATGGAAACGGGACAAATGCATTAAGAGTTCAAAAACGACTGGATATGCAACATAAATGTGTCTAATAATGAAAGTGGACACTATGCACCGCAGGGTCAACTTCCTTTTTGCATAATCATGGCAGGACCCACTAGTTTATAACTCAATATTCTTAAGGTTTGTTTGTTTCAGTGAAATGAAATTATAGTGCAGAAATTCTCTAGTTATTACTGATATTTATATTAAAATAATTCCTAAATTGGGGATCACAAGTCACAGATGGAAAGACACAATGAAACACAATAAATTTTCATATTTTATTAACAAAATTCTTCACGATATAGATCTACCACTAATGATCAATGGTGCTTGTAGTGCAAAGTATCCAACTTTGGAGACTTTTTTTGTTTAAAAGTGGCTATCTATAACACATTGACTGCGTTGTGGCCACTGACAACTACATTAAAACCTGACGACATGTCTGGCCTGATGGCAAAACATGCAGTAGTAAACATAGTAAGCTGAAAATAATATTTGGGTTGCTTTACAGACACAATCAGCAATTGCACAGTGTACTTTACAGCAAGATTCTATGTCAATTTTGCTGGCACACCATGATTATTCTGTTATTACACAAGTATAAGATGAATCATAACAAACAATTGCCTTCATTACGCAAATATTGTGTCTCTTTCATGAACTATGAATTCAGAAAAAAAATCTACTGTATAAAGCTACTACATTCAACATGACTGACATTTACACTACTGGTTTCTTTGCTTGTTTTGTGGAACTTTTATGACTCATCTCATTACTTTGTAACAGTTGTTTTAACAGTTGCCTATTCCTATACTTATATCTTCCTGTCTTTCCAATTTATACCACCAGAAAACACATTGTCACAATTAACCATTCCAATTACTACCTTTTTTTGGCAACCAGGTTAGGCGCAAGCTGGTTGTCGCGTGGTTTAAAAATATCTTTTTATTTAAATAATTCAGTCATTTAACCAATCAGTGAAGTTTACCACTTCTGGAGTCAATGTACAAACATTCTCTATAGGTAATGAGTTACGGACAAAATTAAGTAATAATTCAAAAATAGTTATTTAATACTGCAGCAATCCAGATGCATCATAAGTTTAATCTACTCTTCATGGAAATTCTTTTTCTCTTTCAGCTGATTTAGTCTGTTTTCAATCTCTCTCGTATCCATTCCTCTCTCCTTATAATTTTTCAATGCTGAAGTGAGAAGCTGTTCCTCTAGACCTGCCACACGATCATAGAGAGGCTTTCCAAGTTCTTCATCTATATCATTTTCCTCTCTGAGATAGCAAAAATATAAGAGGAAAATTCCCACACTTGCTGAAATGACTATGCTTTGATACCATGGTTTATCATCTTCTCCCCCCCTAGCATGCACTGCTTTCCACGCTGCAGCTTCACTTGTAGTATATTTTATTGGTTGATCTTCAGGATTTTTGCTCGAGTCATTAGGAGATGAATAATGTGCAAGTTGCTGAATCACTGGTAACCTGAAACATACCAAAGTTTTATACATTAATTAATAGAGCATGTACCAAGCAATAGTCTTGCCCTAGAAGAAAATAATAGGAAACAGAGTACCACAGAAGAATATCAACTACATTAATTTACAATGCTAATACTGGTGATTGCATCCTGACATTTTACATGTATTTCATGCGAGGTTGACTGCTTAACTGAAATATTACACGTGTTTCTGGAGAGATGTTAGATGCAACTTGCAAGTTAATCAATTACAAGGAAACTGTTACAAGTTATTCACATGAAACACCAGAACCTTTGGAAAAAGTGATGGAATAAAAGAAGAATGCATCGATGTTGAACTGCAGCATACTGCAATGTTACCTCTGTAGATGACTAATAGTACTTTCATACATAGAAATGAGATTTGTAGCTGAGTTGTTGTTAAAGGTTTACCTCAAATTATCACCAAGAGACTTTATGGTGCCAACACTGACAAGGTAAATTCACACAGTGTCTCACCTATATTGAAATAATTATAATAGAAACTTAAGGTGTAATCAATTATTACTACACCAATTTCAGCTGTCCACAGTAGTAATTATACAATGTTTGTCAGCTTTATAGATAGTTGTGTAATAATGAACAGCACTACAAACACAGGTATCAGTATAACATTGGTTGTTGTTGTTATTGTCTTCAGTCCAGAGACTGGTTTGATGCAGCTCTCCACCCTACTCTATCCTGAGCAAGCCTTTTCATCTCCTCATAAGAACGGCAACCCACATCCATTTGAATCTGCTTACTATACGCGTCTCTTGGTCTCCCTCTGCGATTTTTACCCCACACACTTCCCTCCAATGCTAAATTTATGATTCCCCTATGTCTAAGAATGTGTCCTACCAAGCGATCCCTTCTTTTGGTCAGGGTATGCCAAAAATTCCTTTTCTCACCAATTCTGTTCAGTACCTCTTCATTAGTTATGTGGTCTACCCACCTAATCTTCAGCATTCTTCTGTAGCACCACGTTTCAAAAGCCTCTATTCTCTTCCTGTCCGCACTGCTTATCGTCCATGTTTCACTCCAGTACAAGGCAACACTCCACACGAATGCCTTCAGAAAAGACTTCCTTACACTTAAATTAATATTTGATGTTAGCAAATTTCTCTTTTTCAAAAATGCTTTTCTTCCCATTGCCATTCTGCATTTTATATCCTCTGTACTGCGACCATCACATGTTATTTTACTACCCAAGTAACAAAACTCATCTACCACCTTCATTGTTTCGTTACCTAATCTAATTCCTTCAGCATCACCTGAGTTTCCAAGACCGCATTCCATTATTTTTGTTTTGCTCTTGTTAATGTTCATTTTATATGCTCTCTTCAACACACAGTCCATTCCATTTAACTGCTCTTCCAGGTCCTTTGCTGTCTCTGATAGAATTACAATGTCATCAGCAAAACGCAATGTTTTTATTTCTTCCCCCTGAACTTTAATCCCATTCCAAATTTTTCCTTGCTTTCCTTCACCGCCTGCTCGATGTACAAATTGAATAACATCGGAGAAAGGCTACACCCTGTCTTACTCCCTTCCCAACTAATGCTTTCTTTTCATGCCCTTCTAGTCTAATAACTGCAGTCTGGCTTTTGTACAAGTTGTAAATAACTCTCCTTTCCCTATATTTTACTACTGCTGACTTCAGAATTTGAAAGAGTGTATTCCAGTCAACATTGTCAAATGCTTTCTCCAAATATAAAAAAGCTAAAATTGTAGGTTTGCCTTTCCTTAATCTACCTTCTAAGATAAGACGTAAAGTGAGTATTGCCTCCCAGGTTCCTACATTCCTCCTGAATCCAAACTGATCTTCCCCGAGGTCAGTTTCTACCAGGTTTTCCATTCTCCTGTAGATAATTCGTGTTAAAATTTTGCAACCATGACTTATCAAACTAATGGTTCTGTAATTTTCACACCTGTCTGCGCCTGATTTCTTTGGAATGGGGATTATTACATTTTTCTTAAAGTCTGAGGGTATTTCGCCTGTCTCATACATCCTACACACCAGTTCAAATAGTTTTGTCATGGCTGGCTCTCCCAGAGACTTGAGTAGCTCTGAGGGTATGTCATCTACACCTGGGGCCTTGTTCCGACCTAGGTCTTTCAGGGCTCTGTCAAATTCATCTCTCATTATAGTATCTCCTATTTCATCTTGATCTACTTCCTCTTCTCTTCCTACAACATCATATCTAAGTTCATTTCCTTTGTAGAGCTGCTCTATGTACTCTTTCCACCTTTCAGCTTTCCCTTCTTTGCTGAGAACTGGTTTCCCATCTGAGTTCTTGATATTCATAGAGTTGCTTTTCTTGTCCCGAAATGTCTTATTTTCCTGTAGGCGGTATCTACTTTTCCCCTTCTTATACATTCTTCTACAGATTTGCATTTGGCTTCTAGCCACTCCTGCTTAGCCATTTTGCACTTTCTGTCAATCTCATGTTTTAGTCGTCTGTACTCCATTTTGCCTGTTTCATTTACTGCATTTTTATATTTTCTCCTTTCATCAATTAAATTCAGTATTTCCTGTGATATCCAAGGATTTTTGTAGGTCTTGCCTTTCTACCTAATTTGGTCCTCTGCTGCCTTCACTATTTCATCTCTCAATGCTACCCATTCCTCTACTACTGTTTTATTTCCCCCTGTTTCTGTCAATTGTTGCCTAAATCTCCCTCTGAAATTCTCCAGAACTTCACGTTCCTTCAATTTATCTAGGTCCCATCTCTTTATTTTCCTACCTTTCTGCAGTTTTTTCAGTTTCAGCCTACAGTTCATGACTAACAAGTTATGGTCAGAGTCTATATCTGCCCCTGGGTATGTCTTGCAGTTTATAACCTGGTTCCGATACCTATGTCTTACCATTATAAAATCTATCTGATACCTTCCGGTGTCTCCTGGTCTCTTCCACGTTATACCTTCTTTTGTGATTCTTAAACCACATGTTTGTTACGATTAAATCATGTTTGTGCAAAATTCTACCAGGCGACTTCCTCTTTCATTCCTCCTGCCCAGCCCACATCCACCTACTATTTTTCTTTCTCTTCCTTTTCCTACTACCGAATTCCAGTCTCCCATCACAATTAAGTTTTCCTCTCCCTTAACTGTCTGAATAATTTCCTTTAGCTCCTCATATATTTCTTCGATCTCCTCATCATCGGTAGAGCTAGTTGGCATATAAACCTGTACTACTGTTGTCGGTGATAATGCGATCACTGTGCTGCTCATAGTAGTTTACCCGCATTCCTATTTTCTTATTCATTATCAGTCCTACTCCTGTGATACCCCCAACTGATTTTGTATTTATAATCCTGTACTCACCTGACCAGAAATCCTGTTCATCCTGCCACCGAACTTCACTAATCCCCAAGATATCTAACTTCAACCTATCCATTTCCCTTTTTAAATTTTCTAATTTTCCTACCCGATTAAGGGATCTAACATTCCACGCTCCGATCCGTAGAATGCCAGTATTGTCTTTCCTGATGACAACATCCTCCTGAGTAGTCCCCGGCCGGAGATCCGAATGGGGGACTATTTTACCTCCGGAATATTTTACCCGAGAGGATGCCATCATCATATTTCCATACAGTAGAGCTGCATGTTCTCAGGAACGGTAACGGCTGTAGTTTCCCCTTGCTTTCAGCTGCTCGCAGTAGCTGTGTGGCAAAGCCACATTAGCTAATGTTACAAGGCCAGCTCAGTCAATCATCCAGACTGTTGCCCCTGTAACTACTGAAAAGGCTGCTGCCCCTCTTCAGGAATCACACGTTTTTCTGGCCTCTCCACAGATACCCCTCCGCTGTGGTTGCACCTACGGTACGGCTATCTGTATCGTTGAGGCACGCAAGCCACCCCACCTCGGCAATGTCTGTGGTTCATGGGGGTGGATAACATTGGTATCATCATTTATTTAATTATTCCATTTAGCTGTATGTACCTATTATGAAGCACACTGTGGGTCTTGGTATAGAAATCTGTTAAGCATAAATGCAATGGACAATATGTGCAGTGGATAAATTATGCAGTTGGGTGTTAAGCAACTTTGAATCTCCCGTATCCAACACTATCAAAACATCACAGGCAACTGGAAATGTAACTTTCTTCCAGGCATGCTTCACCATGTTGAATATAGGCCCAGTGAACTAATTATAGATGAGTGCATGCATATTGCTGATGGCATTGCAACTGTGCAGATCAATATCAGTGTCATCGACTAAAGCTTGCTCACGAAAATGTTCAGCAAACTAACTTTTTTTCTTTTTTTTTTCATACAAAGTATACATCCAAAAGTTGAACAAGGCACATGGTGCCAGGTCAAATGGTTCTTAGCTTTATGTGTATATCTGGAAATACAAACAGATCTTGTTGATGGAAAGAAAATGAATACAGAACCAGACAACACTTTTTCCAATATTGGGAGAGAGTTACCTTGCCAATTCTCAAGATAATGTGTAGATTCCATTTGGTTCACAGGAGACAATACATAGTGAAAACATAAGTATACCTTCCATGACAATAATTGGCTAAATTGTATACAAGTGTAAATTCCAGATGGTGATTTCACACTGACAAATGTATCTCTTTCACCCATACTATGAGGGAAGAGCAAAAAGAAGTTGCACTTCCATGTTATGGCCATTTATTAAACCACTACACAAAAGAAACACGGCTATGACAACATACAATGTAAGTTAACTCTTCCACATAATCTTCAAGAGACTGTAAATATTTCTCAGAATAGTCAACCAACATTTTGATTCTGGGTGCATAGAAATCTCCTCCAATGTTTTGTAACCACACAGAGACAGCTGCTTTCACCGCCTCATTTCAAAATCGTTGTCCACCAACATCCATTTTGAGCTTACTGAAAAGACAAAAGTCGCACGATGCTATGTTGGGACTGTACGGAAGATGTTGCCGTAGGGATGAGGCTGTGAGGCGCAGCGACTTGAGCGCACCAAGACTTTCTTGAGCTGCCGGTGCTGAAGTGGTTCTCAAGAAATGGCAGTGTGCCAGTACACTGGGGCCGGGTATAACTCGCTCAGTTATCTTAACCGATTACTGACACTGACAGGCAATGACTATTGCGATTGTGATTCGAATATGGATACGTGAAAATGAAAGTCAGAAGCTTGCAGCACTTTACAAAGACTGGAGATAACATCTATTGCAACATATCTTTTTTAAGCTTCTTAATGTAGCAAAAAAATGCAACATGTATGATAAGACATTTAAAATTAAACAATATATCCAGCAATCAAAAACATATGTCCATGAATAGAGAAGTGCATTTTTCTATTAATAAAAGACATACAAAACACTGAAGGTGTTATGTATGTTATCCATTCTTACTATGGTAAAGGAAATTCAGTAAAAAAAAAAAAAAAAAAAAAAAAAAAAAAAAAAAAAAAAAAAAAAAAAAAAAAATTTGATGGTTCCGGAAACAGTTCGCCATTATTGGAAAACTTAAATTAAAAATTAAACTTCAACAGCATACAACATGCATCAAAATTAACTTTTAGACAGTATGAGGATAGAAAAACTGACAGTCACTATTGTAGTTGTAAATTGTGGCAGCTGTTTGAGAAAGTACCACAGCTTTAAACTAAATCATAACTATGTAAGCAAAAACCGACGATACTGTTAAGTAAAAACATATGTGGAATGTGTACTTATTTTTAAAGAAGAATAAAGTTTTTGTTTCTGTCAGATACGTGTTTTATTAAAAGTCCTATGAAATGTTTCTTCTGTGAAACATACTAATACTACTACTACTAATTCAGCACAAATAAGAGGAAAGCCATGCAGTTGACACCACCGTGTATAAAGTACAACTTCTAACATGCATGTACAGAAGACAACAACTGTGACTGCTCTTTGTCAGTGCTTCCTTGCACAGTAGTTGCACTTAGCTTCCAGAGAGCGCAGCACTGTCCACAGCTTTGAGAGTCGAGAATTTATCAAGAACATGCCTTAGGATCACGTGTTTCTCAATAATGCTCATAGCCCATCTCTACTGCTACTTGAATCACTGAATCAGTTCAAACATTTGGCAAAGCTTGTTAGGTAAGATTTTTATCTTTTTAGTAAGCTCAAAATGGATCTCTGTGGATAACGATTTCGAAACGATGAGGAGGTGAAAACAGCTGTCTCTGTGTACTTGACTCATTGATTTTGTCAGGGAAGCCAAAACAGTTTTGGTCCAACCAGCCACTGCCCACACCAAAAATAAGTTTATTGTGCGGTATCGCTCCCTCTATATCTAGTAAAGCCAACCGATGCCCTTGAACAGTGCAAGGAGTCCATTTACCAGTTCTCTATTAGACACAATTTCTTCTGGTCTGGTTGTCCCAAATGTTTTGTGCCTTTTGCTTTCCAATGCAATGCATTCGAAGATTACTCTGTGTGCTTACAAAATGCCGAAGGAGATTTCTATGCATCTCGTATCGAGAAGCTGGTTGATCATTCCGAGAAATGTTTACAGTCTCTTGAAGACTGTGTGTAAAAGTGAATTTATGTTGTATGTTGCTATAGCTGTCTTGGTTTTGTCTAGGTGGTTTAATAAGTGGCCATAATGTGGAAGTGCAACTTAATTTTTAATCTGCCCTTGTAGATAGTTTGCAGTTTCAGAATATCATAATTAAATCCAGATCGTTTGGTATTATGACTTTCAGCTGCTAAAAAATTAGGAACTACAGTGTCCATGATTTCAATATTAAATACAGTTGTAGTGCTGAGCATGTTTGTATGTTACAAACTACATAACCTTGAGACTCTAAATCTTGCGGCAAACTGCCTTGAACTTCCACATCCAGGTAGCTCCAGCTTTGAAATCAGCATGTGCATGCAAACTAGCTTTAGTGCATGCCCACTGTCTTATATTAACATCGTGCACAGCCATGAGATTAGCCCTTGCCTCTTGAAAAGTACACCAAATATACTCCGGTAAAACCTCCAGTTTCTCAAATGTTTGTAAAGCTATGGTAGCAAACTGCAGTGGTCATCGGTCCCTAGACTTAAAAACTCTTAACCAATTAAACACCACACACCCATGCCCAAGGGAGGACTCAAACCTCCGAAGGGAACACATGCATGCACCAGGAGTGGCCACGTACTGTGATGTTGCGATGTGAAGTATCCTCCTCCTCAATCTAAGCTCACAGCAGCAAACCAGACTTCAATAATGACATATGAGAAACATCAATTAGATATAATAATAGAAAGTACAGGTTGGAATTAATAATATAGTAAGGACAGTTTACAACTCACCGCAAAGATGTGGCGACGAGCTGCAATAGGCACATATAAAAGACACATACATACAACACTTTCAGCTATCGGCCACAGCCTTCTTAAGAAATTAGAACACTCATGCAATCACATAGGCACACAAGACACTCATACAACCATCACCTCCAGCTGCCGCACTTTGAATTTAAAAGCCACAATAAAAAAATTAACATTAATAATGGGAGGAACCAGATTGACTTAATGGTAAGGCAAATGTTTAGAAACCAGGTTTTAAACTGTCCAGACATATCCAGGGGCAGATATAGGCTCTGACCATAACTTATTGGTAATGAACTGTACATTAAAATTTAAGAAACCAGAAAAAGGTGGAAAATTAAGGAGAAGGCCCTAGACAAACTGAAGGAATCAGAAGTGGTTGAGAGTTTCAAAAGAAGCATTGGGCAAGGAAAAGAAGAAGAATGGTTAGCTCTGAGAGATAGAGTAATGAAGGCTGCAGATGATCATGTAGGCAGAAGGACAAGGCCTGATAGAAATCCCTGGTTACACAGGAGATACTGAACTTCATTGATGAAAGGAGAAAATATAAAAATACATCAAGAGAAACAAGCAAAAGGGAGTACAGGTGTCTGAAAAATGAGGCTGACAGTAAGTGCATACTGGCTAGAAAGGAGTGGCTAGAGAAGAAATGCAAGACCATAGAAGAATGTTTAATAGTGGAAAGATAGATACCGCCTACAGTAAAATAAAGAGACATTTGGAGACAAGAAAACCTGCTGCATGAATATGAAGAACTCAGATGGAAAAGCAGTACTAAGAAAAAAAAGGGGGGGGGGGAGATGAAAGGTGGAAGGAATATATACATCACTTGATGAAGTCCAAGATTTAGTTTAAATTACATTTTGCTTTATAACTTTCGCATAGTGGACTGTTTGAGGTTTAGCGCTGCTTTTGTACAAATACACTTTCAAGTTTTAGTCTATTTAGTGTGACAATTTTTATTATTTTTTATTTTATTTATTTATTTATTTTTTTTATTCAAGCACTGTTGTCTTCCTGTTGTTCTTAGACACCACCACTCATAACTTGTCTACTGACAAATATCTTTTTAATCTAATCACTAATACCATAAACCACTCCCTTTCCATGACCAGTCACAAAAAATTGACATGACACTTCTTTACAGTTCGAGAAGGTAATATTCCAGAATGTGAATTTTTTCTTAAAATTACTGGCTGCTCCATCACTGGGTATTTCAATTGTAGAAAACTTGCCCCATTCATTATCAGAGTGTTCCATCATTTGTATGAAAGTAAACGCTGCATATTTGTTAACTAGACAGACAGATGCCAATATCATAATTAGGACACCATTATGAGACCCTGCAGAACAGTAAATAAAGTGAACTGTTCATGAGACCAATAGGCACTTTAGAATTTCATTCTGCCGTTTGCTTGCTGGATTCGCTGAGAGATCTATTTGGATGACAACTTACAGTTTGTCTTGAAATTTCAAAACTAATTGAATGATTCATTTTCAAAAAAGGATAATGGGAAAATAAAGTAACCAATTTGTTAGATTTTTAACAAAACCTATTTCCTGATTTGTCTAGTCTTTCTATTAATGTTTTGTCACTGCTTACAACATATGAAGTTATTTTATCGTTTCCAAGTTTAAATTAACTCATTTTAAGAGACTTGTTGCATTACTTCCCATACATTGCTCACTAAACTGAGGAGGAGGGAAAAAAAGGGAAATTCTAAATGGAAACTTTAATTAATATTAAGGGATTCTAATAACAATCTTGAAGTTTTCATGATATCTGTATAAACAAGTCTTTTCAGGAATTGAATTTTTCAGTTCAACATACTGTCACAGTAAAGTAGCAAACTTTGCAAAACATGGTTTCGCTTCAGGAAATTCCTCCTACAACATGACATTTCTTCTTTCAGTGTAATACGCAAATAATGTTCCTGCATATGTTGCTTTCCTGTCTCAGAATGAATGGTAACGAAATCTTTTGAAGTCAAACCTGAGCCACGGGCTCATTCTATTCGAAATCCGCACCCCGATTTGTGTTTGTTTCTCCTCCTAACTATGGTGGCGCTATCTCTGTTGGTGTTTCCATCAGCCGCAGGGACGCACCGGCTAATTGAGTAGTCTGTGATGGCAGATGCGGACGCTTGTGCCGAGTCCGTGAAAGTTCTCCACTCGGGCGTAGACCCCGAGCTGGTTTTGAGTCTTGTGTTGCCGGTTGTTTTCTGCTTTGGAGTTAAGTTTGACTTCACTGTTGCATTAGTTACACGTTTTGAAAGGTCTTGCCTCCCATGCAAGGACGATCTTGAATTGATATATTGAGGGAAACAAGCGGACTTTATTTGGTGTTTTGCCCATCTGCGGCTCGGTTACCACCCCCAGCCATAATTGGAACTTGGGACTTGGCCCTTATCCCTCTTGTCATCGTTTCTGCCATCGGTGAGTGGTAGTTTGCAGCCTTCCATTTGTGTCTTTCTCGAGTGGTGTGGTGACAATCAATACATGTGGCAGTGACACTAGCCCACGGCCTTTGAGGAAGTTTGGTTTTAACTGTTTTTCGCCTGTCAGCCATGGTGGTCCTCTCCCTATAAAGGTGTCATGTGTTATGATTATTGATTTAGAAATTATTGTTGTATCACTGTTTAGCAAACTCGTAGCAGGAGCTTTACCTAATGTGCTCTGGCCAGTATTTAGTCAGTGTTCAATTACACTGTTGACATTGATGTTTGTATATTGTCTATTGTTTTCATCATCTCATTTGGCCAATGTATTGTGTAAAATGGTATCTTTATTGTGCAGTTCCAAACTTGGTTTGAGCCATATGTCTACAAAAGGAAATTGCCTAAACAGCATCCGAAAAGGGCATTGTTAATAATGTATCTAACGTTATTGCCTTTCCTTCTTTTGAGCGCCAGCTGATGTTTAGTGTAATTCGTCGAGTTGAAATGGCCATTTATGTAAAGGTCGAAGCCTTCTCTCTGTTGCACAACGTGTTCTGGCCAGTATTTAAAGGGCATTGTTCAATTACTCTGTTGGTGGTTTTGGTATAATTGTATATTAACACAAAGGGGTTTCATAATATATCAAGTGTTACTGCCTTTTAATTGTCTGGTTTTGGCCAAAGTTTTTTTTTTAAAGGTATTTTTATAATGAAAATTTCCAAACTTAAGCTGCGCCATATGTGGTTTTATTTTTATTTTTTTTTTCTTTAAGGCCCATTAGTTTAATCTATCTAGGGGTACTGTGTGCATCTTTCAGGCCAGTACACTGTAATGAGAGACTTGTTTATTGCAAATGGTCATTTGTGTTATGTGGTGAGGTTTCATTCTAAATTGCACAGGGTGCTCTGGCCAGTGTTTAAGAGGCACGCTTCAATTACACTGCTGCTGTTTGCCTGCATAATTACCTAAGCTACACTTGTTGACGCCACTGTTAATAGAGTTGAAGCTTTCTCTTTTTACTTAACGTGCTCAGCCTAGTATTTTAAAAGGTGCTATTTAATTACCCTGTTCATTGTGAAACTTCCAGAACTGACTTGTGTCATAAGCTGCTTATTTGCTTTCTACAAATGTCTGCCTAGGTGTGTTTGCGTGTGTATATGTGTGGTTGTGTGTGTATTTGTTTGCCTTCCTTTTTTTCCCCTAAGGTAAGTCCTTTTACTCCCGGGATTGGAATGACGCCTCATCCACTCCCTTCAAACCCGCATCCTGTCCTTTTCCCCCCTCCTTCCTTCCTCTTTTCCTGATGAAGCAACGAACGGTTGTGAAAGCTTGAATGTTTGTTTGTATGTGTTTTCATTTGTGTTATTTGTATCTATCGGCAAGCCTGTACTTTGGGTAAGTCAAACAATCTTTATTTTTATACATATTTTTCCCACCAGGAAAGACTACTTCTAAAATATATATTATAGAGGAAAAATTCCTAGCAGGAAAAAAATATATATAAAGTAGATGAAGTTCACTTACCAGGCGAAGGAGCACAGGTAGTGATAGTAACATAAACAAAACACACACACACACACACACACACACAAATATCGCATATGTCCAGGGCCTCGCTGCGATGGGGTATTTCCTTTCACGCCGACCACCCACATCCCAACCTAAAATTTCTTTCCTTAATACCCTAGGCAGCTTCTAAAATGCTGTCTAAGTCATGGTATCCCTCCCAACGGTCTAACCTTAAAAATTCCATTGTCTGGATCCCACCCCTCCTTCCACAATGACCTGCACCTTTTCAGATTCCACCAATCCTTATCCCTCACGAACCTAGTCCTACAAAATCACCTCTCCATGGCTCATAAATCCCTTAGCTACCTTCTCTCCCTCCGTAAGATATTACTATTGTGTAACCAAAACTACCTACATCCCATCTCCCAGATCGAATCCTTTGCTCTCCAGCAACTGGAGGAGCATTCCAAACACCACCTCCACAAACTATCCAAGAACTCAAACCTTTCAGCAGAAGAAAGAAGAGCCATCCAAAACCTTAAAGCTAATCCTGACATAATCATCCTCCCTGCTGATAAAGGTTCCACCACTGTAGTTATGGATCACAGTGACTACCTGGCAGAAGGGCTCCACCAACTCTCTGACTCCTCCACCTACAAGTTGTGCCAGATTGACCCCATCCCCAAAGTCCAAGAAGATCTCCAATCCCTACTAAAATCCTATGGCCCCTCCCAGAAACTCTCCCCTGAATCCATCTCCCTCCTCACCCCAGCAACACCCCGAACACCCACCTTCTACATGCTACCCAAAATCCACAAACCTAATAATCCTGGACACCCTATTGTGGCTGGTTACTGTGCTCCTACCAAACGAATTTCAGCCCTAGTTGACCAACACCTCCCAACCTATTGTCCAAAATCTAGCTTCCCACATCAAGGATACCAACCACTTCCTTCACCGACTCTCCACCATTCCCACCCCTTTGCCTCCTGGATCTTTACTTGTCACAGTGGATGCCACCTCCCTATACACCAACATCCCACATGCCCATGGCCTTGCCGCTCTGGAACACTACCTTTCCCAACGTCCCTCTGAACGCAAGCCTGATACCTCATTCCTCATAACCCTTACCAATTTCATCCTACTTAACAATTACTTTTCCTTTGAGGGGAAAGTTTACCATCAAATCTGTGGCACAGCCATGGGCACCCGCATGGCACCCTACTATGCCAACCTGTTCATGGGCCGTCTGGAGGAATCCTTCCTAGCATCCCAAAACCTCAAGCCTCTGGCCTGGTTCTGGTTCATTGATGATATTTTCATGATCTGGACTCAGGGCCAGGACACCCTATCCTCCTTTCTTCAGAACCTCAATTCCTTCTCTCCCATCCACCACCTAGTCTTCCTCAACCAATCATGCCACATTCCTGGATGACAACCTCCACCTCACTGATGGCTCCATCCACACTTCCGTCCATATTAAACCAACCAACCACCAACAGTACCTACATTTTGACAGTTGCCATCCCTTCCACGTCAAAAAATCCCTCCCTTACAGCCTGGCCACCCGTGGACGGCATATCTGCAGTGACAAGAATTCCCTTTCTGAATATGCTGAAGGTCTCACAAAGGCCTTCACAAACAGAAACTACCCCACAGACCTAGTCCGCAAACAAATCTCCCGTGCCATATCCTCACACGCCCCAAATCCTCTTTCTAACACCAGTAACCATCCACAAAAGAGCACTCCCCTTGTCACCCAGTACTACCCTGGTCTCGAACAACTAAATTCCATCCTTCGCCAAGGTTTTGATTTTCTATCCTCGTGCCCTGAAATGAGAGACATCCTGCCCAAGATCCTTCCCACCCCTCCTAAAGTGGTGTCCCGTCGCCCTCCCAACCTCCACAACATCCTAGTTCATCCTTATGCCACCCCGAAACCCAGCTCACTGCCACAGGGATCATATCCTTGTGGAAGACCCCGCTGCAAGACCTGTCCAATCCACCCACCCAGCACTTCCTATTCCAGTCCTGTCACAGGCTTGTCCTACCCTATCAGAGGCCGGGCCACTTATGAAAGCAACCACGTAATTTACCAACCGTGCTGCAAGCACTGTACAGCTTTCTATTAGGATGAATGGCCACCGCCAAACTGTGGCCAAAAACAAGGTGGACCACCCTGTGGCACAGCATGCAGCGGAGCACATGCTTGATTTCAATGGCTGCTTCACAACCCGGGCCATCTGGATCCTCCCATCCACCACCAGCTATTCAGAAATGCACAGATGGGAGTTATCCCTACAATACATTCTCCGATCCCGAAATCAACCAGGCCTCAACCTACGATAACTTCCCTATATATATATTTTTCCATACCTTACAGTTCCTACCTCTCTATCCCAAACCTCGCCTTTTTGAGTGGTGTGTGAATGTGTGATTTTGTGTGTGTGTGTGTGTGTGTGTGTGTGTGTGTGTGTGTGTGTGTGTGTGTATGCGGTCTTGTGTACTTGCAGTGTGCATGCATTTTCTATATATATATATATATATATATATATATATATATATATATATATATATATATAATTTTATTTGTTTTACTTTATTTTGTTTTCTCCCCTCACCCGCCTCCCCACTCCATTCCTAAGCTGCATCTCATTATTCCCATCTAACCCATCCCCACCACCATGAAGTAACCTTTCTATCCCCTCCCCCTCCCCTCCTGTCCCCGATTCGCTGCAAAGCGTGATTCGAAGTGCGGCAGCTGGAGGTGATCGTTGTATGACTGTGTTGTGTGCCTGTGTGATTGCGTGAGTGCTCTATTTTCTGAAGAAGGCCATGGTCGATAGCTGAATGTGTTGTATGTGTGTGTCTTTTGTATGTGCCTGTCGCAACTCGTTGCCACGTCTTTGCGGTGAGTTGTAAACTGTCCTCACTATATTATTTAACCCACAACTTCTTCACTTTTGAGGGCCAGACGTACCAACAACTAAAGGGAACAGCCATGGGAACCACGATGGCCCCCTCGTACACAACCTTATTTATGGGAGGTTTAGAGGAAGCCTTCCTGGATACCCAAGCCTGTCAACCCAAAGTTTGGTATAGATTCATTGATGACATCTTCATGATCTGTATTCAGAGTGAAAAAAACTCCAGAATTTTCTCTCCAACCTCAACTCCTTTGGTCCCATCAAATTCACTTGGTCCTATTCCAAATCCCATGCCACTTTCCTTGATGTTAACCTCCATCTATCCAATGGCCAACTACACACATCCGTCCACATCAAACCTACCAATAAACAACAGTACCTGCATTATGACAGCTGCCATCCATTCCACATCAAACGTTCCCTTCCATACAGCATAGGTCTTAGTGGCAAACAAGTCTGCTCCAGTACTGAATCTCTGAACCAGTAAACCAATAACCTGATAACAGCCTTCACATCCTGCAGCGATCCTCCTGATCTGGTACAGAAGCAAATTGCCAGCGCCACTGCCTCATCCTCCAAAATTCAGAACCTTCAACAGAAGAACCCCAGAAGTGCCCCTCTTGTCAAAGGATACTTTCCGGGACTGGAGCAGACTCTGAACGTGGCTCTCCAGCAAGGTTACGACTTCCTTAAATCCTGCCCCGAGAGTGTCTTTCCGCCGCCCGCCTAACCTCTGTAGCCCCCTAGTCCATCCCTATGAAATCCCCAAACCACCTTCCCTACCCTCTGGCTCCTACCCTTGTAACGGCCCCCATTGTAAATCCTGCCCTATGCACCCTTCCACCACCACTTACTCCAGTCCTGTAACCCGGAAGGTGTACATGATCAAGGGCAGAGCCACTTGTGATAGCACCCACGTGATTTACCAACTGACATGCCTGCACTGTGAAGCGTACTATGTGGGAATGACCAGCACCAAACTGTCCATTCACATGAATGGTCACAGGCAGACAGTGTTTGTTGGTAATGAGGATCACCCTGTGGCTAAACACGCCTTGGAGCACAGCCAGCACATCTTGGCACAGTGTTACACTGTCTAGGTTATCTGGATACTTCCCACCGACACCAATCTTTCATAACTCCGAAGATGGGAACTTGCTCTTCACCATATTCTTTCTTTCTGTTGCCCACCTGGTCTCAACCTCCACTAAATTCAAATTCCCGCCCACCATCTTTAACGTCTTTGCCTCGGTTCTCTAGACAGAGCTTCTGCCTCAAGTGGTATCTCTGTCTAACTTCTTTGCTCCCTACATTATGTCTGTCTAGGAGTATGTGTATATTTGTTTACCTTCCTTTTCCTCCTCAAGGTAAGTCTTTCCTCTCCCGGGATTGGAATTGCTCCTTACTCACTCCCTTAAAATCCCCATCATTTCCTTTTCCCTCTCCTTCTCTTCTGCTAAAGAAGCAGCTAGGCTGCGAAAGCTAGGGTTTGTGTGTGTCTTATTTCTGTCAATATCACTACCTGTGCTGCTTCACCTGGTAAGTAAACTTCGCCTAATATTATAGAAGGAAACTTTCCTGGTGGGATAAGTATGTATGTATTTATGTATGTATGCACAGGCTCGTTAATAGACACAAATAAACACACACACACACACACACACACACACACACACACACACACAGACACACAAAGAAACAACCAAGCTTTCCCAACCATTTGCCACTTCTTCAGGAAAAGAGGAAGGAAGAAGGAGGGAGGGGAAAACGGAAAGGATGCGAGTTTTAAGGGAGTGGAAGAGGAGTCATTCCAATCCCGGGAGTGGAAAGACTTACCTTAGGGGAAAAAAGGAAAGGTAAACAAGCACGCACACACACACCCACACACATACACACGCAAACACACTAAGGTACACATTTATAGAAAAATGTTTTTATGCTAAATCCATTGGTGCTTGCCTTGAATAAAGGTTTTATGTTATCGATGTCTTCAGTGGAGTGTGAATCCCCCCCCCCCCACCCTCTGGATATCTGCATATTCAGCAGTTACAACTTGGATGCCAACCTTCAATATCACAATTTCCCATCATTGTAAGTATCATGCCTTGTCATCTTGTATTACTGTACTAATGACAAAATGAACTTCATTTTTACTGTCACATTCTTCAATCTTTCAGTTGATTTATTACAAGTGTGTACTGAGGCAAAATAGTGACTAACTGAAAAAGTCCTTGTTTGTGTGCAATGGATGTGAAGCATAAGCTGTCAAAGACAGAGACCTAAGGAAAGGTGTATGAGTATATCCAATTCCCACACATTTTTAACAATTGCAAAGCATTGGCAGATTCATTCGTAGAACATAAAAATTAAGTCTTGGCAACTTTAAAAATCTAAAATTGGTCTTTACTATTAGTAGAGCTTAATGACTGTTAGAAAGGAAACAGCTGGCCTACTTAATTCTTTCATGTGCCCAATGAATCATGTGATACCACAAACTCCTGAATTCTGCATGCTGCGTTGTACGACTTAAAAAACATTTATCATTTTTCTTTTGTTACAAATATATCATTACATTTCAGACTACAAACTGATCAATTTATGTTCATTCATCCAACAAACCGAGCCCCATGGCCATTAAAAGACAATAGTCACTTCAAATATTGGTTGTTCATAAAGGTAACTGCTTGGCAGGACAACTGCAAAGAAAAGTTTATTTGTGTGTAACAAAGTTCTATATTTTGAGTGTTGTTTTCAATATGGAATTTTGTTTTTCAATTCTTTTTTTCCCAAGAAATGTTTGTAGATCTACTGGACTCAACTGCTGGGTCATTAGTGTGTACCTTACAAACTATGTAAACTAAGAACAACACAAATCAAACCCCTGATGGCGTACGGCCGCAGCATGACGCCCCATTGCACACGGCTAATCCGTCGCGGCCTTCTCCCCCTCCCCCGCACCATTTGGTAGGCCTGTGTCCCAGGCAATGATGTAATCTGTCAAAACAGACGGGTGGTATCACATTGTTCAGTATGCCCTCAATTAGCGTGCCATCCTTTTAATTTGATTTATTTTTAATACATAATTTTTGCTGTTTTAACACTTGTTGATAAATCCACTACAATATTCAGCATTAGTGTAATTAAACATCCGTGGAACTGCCCAGCAGCAGCGTATTATTCATTGTCTTCAGAAACATAAAAAATTTTAAAAAGTGGCTTGAACAAGAAAGTCTGTATATGACTACTATAGCTGGGTCATTAATGACAGTTATCTTTAACTGAAACTATTGGATCTAAGTAAATTGAGCAATAAAAGTATATTATTTATTATAATAAATTTTGTGTCTAGTGGTGTGTCATACTTTATTTAACATGAAAAGTTTTTTATATTCAAATTTGGGGAGAATAAAAGACTTTAATAGCCTTTCTCATGTTCTGCTATATCGAAATATGAAAAAGTGGGAGGTACTATTTGCTGACAGTTTTGGCATTCCTGGGATATTACCAAAGCTTCAATTAACTCTTGTCATCAACAAATAAACAACCTTATTGTATATTTCAAGGCAGGGAGACAATTGCGCCTGTTTCTTAGGGGTAGGGCACTTTCTTTTTATACGTATTCTGATATATATCATGAACAATGGAAACTAATGCGTGATAATGTAGAGCTGTATGCAATGTGATCATGTCTTGGTATGCTACTTTGTTAGATTGTCATTATCTGCTCTCTAACAAGGGGCTTGTTTTGGTTTTCACATGTTGTTTATATGCAACAAAAAACTTGAGAATAAATCTGTAAGTAAGAATCAAACCAAGATGCTGTTCATAAGTAAAATACAAATGATTTAGATTGTCAGCTACCGAAGATTCAGTTATATTTAAACCTGTTACATAATACACTAAAAACAGAAACGTTCTTCAATACTGTATTTTTCAAAGAAAATCCGCATCAAACAGCACCTCGCTTTTCGAACTAACGAGACGTATATGTATATCAAACAGTTAAAATTGAGTGAACTGGGAATAACTGATACGAATTATGTAAGGATATATAATCACCTCCATCGTTGTTTCATATATAGCGGTCTAAAATGAATCAAATTCAATTCCAATGCTGTTATCACTTTGCTTGCCATTTTTCATTTGTCGTTCGGTCGTAGTATAATTTGTTATTGTAGCATCCCTCCGCAAGGTGTTTGCTAACTATGCAGTATGCAATGCATTGCCCGAGCGCCGACTGCGTAAACTTTCGGTCATTCAGTGTTGACGTTACGAAATCGATAGTAAGAATACTACGTATCGACTGACAGTACGATCGACCAGTTATTCAACTTACGTCTCGAATAAGTGGCCATGTTCGATCACTCCAGTCAAAGGATCGATACAGTCAAGGTACTGGGCAGTTCGGATCATTTCCTGTTTCCAAACATACGGATCATCTGAGTCTAGAGAGTCGACTCACTGTTTCGGCACACGAAACATCTGGCGTGCTGCAGAGTCGTGCGCCGCGCTGCCTTCCCTGATTCACGTGAACCGCGACAGCTGCAGGGTGCCGTAGTGAGTCGACTCACTGCTTCGGCACTCGAAACACTTAAAGCCCCGTTTACACCAAAGCGAACACAGGCGAATGCGCATTCGCCAGAAATTCGCCTGCGCGCGCACGCATTGGCTTGTACTTGCGAATAAGCTTTCACACCAGAGCGAACGGAAGAGAAAACAGCACAGTGAGCACACTGCCGCAAGGCGAGCATACGCAGTTTGTCGCATACGCTAGCGCCGAAGCGAAGAGGATGCGAACTTCCTTTGATGGTTCGCCCTGAAACCGACACCCAGCGGAACACAAGCGAACACCTGCGAATGCGAGCCGAACGTGACCGAACAGCGCGCGCATAGCGTTTACACCAGAGCGAATGCTCGTTCGCTTGTGTTCGCTTCGGTGTAAACGGGGCTTAACGTGCCGCAGCCCTGCATCCCGCTACCGCTGCTGATTCACGTGAGCCGAGAAAGCTGCAGTAGGGCGATATAGCAAATAAGAAACATCTATGGAATATCAACGTGTTTTAATACGTTATTCACTAGACTTAATTGAACTGCACAGGATTTGTTTGCTACTACGTTTACAATCGTTTTAAAGCGTAAACGTTTCCTAAGTTACTCGTATTTTCATACAAACAAATATTGTAACAAAGGAAGCACAAAATAGTAATGTTCAAATTCTAAAGTCAAGAAACTTTTTCAAACCTTCAAAGTTCCATAATTAAGTTTAAGTAAAACAAGAAAGATCATGGTTCAAATGTCTAAATGCATCCAGAAATGCATAACTTTTCTAACCAATCAATATAAATAAAATATTTAAGATTTGTTCCTAAGACATATTTAATGCAGTCAACAGATACTACAAGGATTAACGCAAGAAAATACATTTCACAATTTACTTGATGAAACCACAAAACTGAACTAAAATTTTCCAATGTCCAGATAGGTATTATAATAATGAGATTTATCTTCAGTCAGTCAGATAAAAGAGATTCAGTTGCAGTTTCTTTAAATTGAATTGAAAAAACATTATTTTTGACATCTTACTGAGAATGCGGTTTTGTCTCACTGAAATTATTTGCCCTTGCTTCGAAAAGATGCGTTCACCTGGCACAGATGTAGCAACAATGCATAACAACAATTAGTTGTCGCAAAACTACCTAAAACACAGTAGGACTTCACAACTTTTCTCGGTGGTATCCCAGTTTCAAAGCTCAGTTGAAGGGTACCGGTAGCATAATTCAAAATCTCGCGTGGCGCGTTAGGGGAACAGCTTCAAACTCGTTGCACGCCTGGGCGCTGTGTCGAACTCACTCAGGCAGACGGACAGCAAAACGCATGTTAAGGGTTCCTAGCGTCCGATACATGAATCACAAGATTCGTTGTTTCGAAACAGTGCCGATTCAAGTTTCGACCCAGTCGAACAGTGTGCTGATTTGATTCACTGAGTCGAAACATCAACTCAGTAGCCAACTCTACAGGGTAGAATTCACACTGTACGTCAAGGTGGCACCTTACATTTACACATGTGGTATTTAGCAAATACCGAGCATCGAACACCGAGCAAGCTTGCTCGTCGTTGCATTCACCGAATATTCGCGTAATGGCGAGCATGTTTTACCACGTAAAAATAATAATAAATAAAGAAGGTCCTGAAATTTCAAACATAGAAGCACCGAAACATTTCATGATCTCGCCCCGTTTCCATCGCCTGCGACCGCTGAAAACTCTGTAAAAGACTGGATTACATGGAGTTATGCGATACTTGTGTGTCGTTGGCTGCTGCTGGGGCGGCGTGCTGGGTGGAGCAAATGGAGCAGTGTGCGGAGCTGGAGGCCGTGCAGAAGTTCGGCCAGCAATTATCCTACTCGTGAATGTGAGCGATAGGAGGCGAGCAACAGTTGCAAAGCTTCCGGTTTGAAAAAGTCACACTTATCTAAGCAACACTTGAGATCTGCATCTGACAAAAATTGAAATAATTTCCTCAAATTTTCAATGTGTTCTTCTGGGGTATGGCCTGACACAACTATATCGTCCAAGTAGCTTAAACAACATGGCATATGATCTGTAAGCTGTTCCAAATATTTTTGAAAAATGGTGGGTGTGGATGCACTGCCAAACAGCAGACACAAATATTTAAACAAGCACAGAAGAGTATTGACAACACAAATTTTCTGTGATTCTTCGTCGAGTGGCAGCTGAAGGTAGATATTGTGCAAATCTATTTTTGAGAAATATTTTCCTGCACCTAATCGGTCATTAAATCTTCTGGTCTCAGCAAAGGAAAACTGTCTACAACTGTTTGTGGATTTACTGTGGCCTTGAAATCAACACAAATGTGGAGGTTACCCAACAGCTTCGGCAAAATAACAAGCGGACTCGTCCACTGGCTAGCTTGTATTGGTTCAATTGCACCATTTCCTTGCAATGTGCGAAGTTCTTGTGCTACTTTTTCGCGAAAAGCGAGCGATACATTACGAGCTTTGCAAAAGTTTGGTTTGGAATTTCCCTTAGAGTAATGTGCGCAATAAAATCCTTAGCTTTTTCTAGTTCTTCAGAAAATAAATCTGGAAAGTCTTTCAGCAACTTGTCTACATTGTCTTTAGCATCAAAACTGTTCACAACCAAGACATTGTCTTGCACAGTAAAACCAAAAAGATCAAAAGAATAGAGACCAAAAATATTCTCTCCTTCGTAAGAATGAAGCACTTGAAATGCAAAAGGTATTCTGCAGGTAGTGAATACTGTCCTAGTACAGGAATTTCATTGGCATTGTAATATGTTAACCTTGTCTTAGCGCGACAAAGGTGCGGCGATCCTAACTGTTCATAAGTTTTGCGTTTGAGCAATGTAACTGATGCACTTGTGTCTAGTTGAAATTTTATAGTAATGTCAGTCACTCGCAAACTGACACTCATTTTTCTGGCCTGGCGTACAGCTTGTGCTACTTCTGTGTCCTTGATGTTATGAGGGGTAGCCACGGGTTTTGAAAATACTGCATGTATTGAATAAGTATTTTCTTGTCGCTGTTTGGGCCAGGAGGGCAAATTTCGTTTCTTTTGCCACAAGCAGACTGTTTGTATATGATCTTTCTTGCTGCATGCATGGTATTTCGCTTACTGGGACAGTTCTGCCTTTTGTGCTTCAAGAAACATTTTGGGCAAGCCTTCACTTCCTTATCTGGCAAAGCTCGGTGTCTATCAACTTGTTTGCACGTAGCACGGCCAGGCGGAAGATCACGTTGTTCGACCTCGCGCTCGCCGGTGCATTATGTCACTACATTACACAGTGGAATTCAATCAAAGTTTTCCGCTGCCGCGGCACTGGAATCGTACTGTTCCAAAATATGTTCTACTTGATGGAAAGATGAGTCTGACGTATTTAGAGTCTGCTCTCTAAGTCTGACATCAGATATATCCCATCATCCCATCCTCGTCGCCACTTCTATTGTCGTCCTGGTCAGCCCATGTTTAGTTCCTCCTGGCCTGTCTTTCATGAAAGGCTCTATTTAGGATGTGTGGACATCTATAACAGCTATACTGATTAGTAATACAAGTTTTATTTACAGAAATAGAAAAATACTCAACTTGTATACATAGGTATGTCTCTTCTCTTCTCGCAGCAGCATCTTGCACAATGCTAGCTGTGCTGAGTCCTAGTGACTGCCTTGTTCGGAGATGAGTTCATACGGGCTCCTTCACACACGTCAGGCTAGATATAGCTGCTTGTAGGTTACTTCCTCCAGGATGCGCGGCGCTGGTGTGTGATTGGCTGCCGGTCATCCGCTGCCTTCTCCACGATTGTTCTCGTGCATCTGGCGTGTGGAACTTTACGCCACAACAGCTAAAATATCTTATAACTATAAATTAAAGATGCAGCAACTGTGAAAGCCTTCAGAAGATCCGATTATGAATAATAATGAAGTCACTACTTTCCAGCTAGCAAGGCTAGCTGTGGCCCACTGTGGAGTGGCCGAGCGCATTGAGGTGCGATGCGTGAGGCTGATTCCCATCGGGGGTTCGATTCCCCCCTTGGGCATGGATATTTGTCCTGTCTTTAGTATAAGCTAGTTTATAAGTACTTTGTAAGTTTAGGGACTGATAACTCCGCAGTTAATTCCCATAAGCTTAACAGAACGCCCCCCAGGCATGGATATTTGTGCTGTCTTTAGTATAAACTAGTTTATAAGTAGTTTGTAAGTTTAGGGGCTGATAACCCTGCAGTTAAGTCCCACAAGCTTAACAAACATTTGAACATTTTGAACTAGCTGCGTGGTTAGTGGCAACGATCTGCAATGTCAAGAGGTAGTGCGTTCGAGCCTGAATACAAGCAATATATTTTTTGAATGCAATCCTCTTTTTAACAGATATGGCAACAACAATGAGTTTTGTTACTTGCCACATTCTTTGGATGTTTTTGCGAAAGTGTCGCGATTTTGAGAGCAATTGGGATTTATACTCTTCATTGTAACAAATATTTAACTAAAGATATTACTCTGAAGTTGAGGCTTTGAAAATATCGCAACCTGGATTTGAACATGGGACCTCATGCTTACTGTTTAAAAAGAACTGTGGGGAGCATCCTTTGTGCATGTGTAAGGTTAGGTGGGAGTGCTGCTTACAGTGTCACATGACCTGAAGATAGCTTGTTTCTTCATCATACCACACGTCAAAATGTTTGTAAATCTATGGGACTTCACTACTCTGGATATCAGTCCCGTGTAAATAAGATACAGTGTTTCGAAATGAGTGTAGAAAGTGCTTGCGGAATTTTAAAACAAGATAACAACTTTTCCTAACAGACGTTCGCCAAACTTTCACCAGATGTAAATGCTATATATTACAGTTCTTTATACCTCTGTCTCTTCTCTTCTCACAGCAGCGTCTTGCACAATGCTAGCTGTGCTGAGTCCTAGTGACTGCCTTGTTCAGAGCTGAGTTCATACAGGCTCTTTCACACAAGCCTGCATTTATCGCTGTCCACAATGTTTATAAACTTTAACCATTTCAGCCGGGTTCACACAAGCAACTAAATTGAGACAAGACGCGTGTCTTTCTACAATTGCACTGTGTGCTGTCAATCACACAGAACTTCACAAATACTGCTTAGTTGTGCTGTTTTCGACATGGCGTCCGTAGTCCCAGCTGATCGCGATTTACACGCCTCATTGCATTCGCGTCCAAACGATCGTTACAGTATGTTCCACAAGCTCACGAAGTGTTTTCTTAATTGATACGACATTTTAGCCGCAAACAAAGACACCAACACGTAAACCTCGAATGCAAACTCAAAGATACGAAGTAAAATGGTTCGAATTATCCCGCAAGGTGACAGTCGAATGTCGATATTTGGTGGTGGGGGTAGAAAGTGCCGAAACAAAGTACAACGAAGTTTAACTTTTTGTGGCGTGGAATAAGTATCGCCTCTTAAGCGGCCCTGCTAAAACATGGAAGTTCACACTTGCTACTGAATTGCAACTTCTCTATACAACTAGCTGTTGCATGCCATTAGTTGACTTTTAAGAACAAATGCTGATATAAAGCCGTGCCGCTGAGAGACGCAGCCGCTATGTTCATGCTACCACACATCTTTGGTTACAGGAAAGACAAAACACAAACTATTTTGCACAGTGTAGAGGGGTGTTTGTATTTGTGTTGAACTTTATAACAAAGTGTGGGAGTTTATGTAAAATGTGAAATGTGTCATGTAGCAGTGACAGTACACATGTTGACATTTCATATTAAACTATGGGTTAACAACTTAATTCTATGGCCATAATGATTAAAGTCTCATTTGAATTTCGTATATTTTACCGCTTTTTCGTAACTACTTGCGTGTGGAGCCAGAAATCTGCAAAAAGCGATCTTCCTGCTATGAAAATCCTGAATGTTGCAGAAAAAAATGACGCAGCAAAGAACATCGCATACTTTTTATCTGGTGGACACAGCAGAAAAGTAAGCTTTGGTAGAAATCATGAAGAAATGTTTTGTGTATGAACCCGACAGGTTTCCCTCTATGAACACATTTACATGGAATCAGTTTCTGAGAATTTTGAATTCACTCACATGATGTGGTGTCTGTCAGCATAATCTTTTAGTGTAGCCTAACTGTGTGTATTTCATTATTGCAATTGAAGGAACTAGAGAAATTTAGATTGACGTCAGTACATTATGTTACAACTGTAGTCCAGATTTTTCCCTCCCCCCTCTCATTTTTTAAACCTAATCTATCAAAGAAAAGTACGGTAATATTTATAAGTTCATATTTCAGATCTGCAAAAGTTATATTAACGTAGTACAGATATTCTAATATGCTTCTAATGTGGCTAAAACATCATGTCTCAATGCTACTAGAGGACTTTTGCTCACCTGTTAAATTTCTGTACATAGATTGATATTGCTGCAATTACATCAATAGGAATCTGTTCTTGTTTATTATCTGAACTTCTGGTTAGTTAATTCTCTCTTTTTACTTTATAGTGTAGAGACCATTATTCAAGTCAACAGGAGTATTCCGCAGCTCTTTATATTCAAGTACGGTATTTTCATGACAGTACGAATATTTTCTTATTTAGTTACATTCTTGAAATCTTGGGTTATCAGCCTAAGAGGATTTCATTATTGCATCTGTCTTCATTATAACCCTGACTGCTCATTTTACCACTCTCATGAGGATGACTGGAGAAAACATAGTGGGCTAAATTCTAGAATGGGCCATCCATGCATTGTTCTTGATGGCTGTGCACATGTTTACAATGCCTCTGCTTGCATGACAGAAGCTGTAAAGTATGAAATTTGACAGTTATGTGTGTAGCGTTCCTCAGGTCTAGGTTGCGAGATAATTTGATTTTTATTTGGTGCAGCCAATGATTGTAAGACAGCAATACTGGTTCTGGTGACAGATCACCTTGAACTGTAGTGTACCTTTTGATCAAAATTTAGTTATGTTGTGGTAGTTTTGTTTTGAGTTGAGAAAGCAGGAATCCTGGTTGTTGTAATTCAACTTATTTTGAAATCCAATATTTGAAACTAAAACGTTGTTAATCAGCTGTTCTGCTGTCTTCGTTTCTTGTCACTGTGTCACATGCCATGACAAGAGTGAAGCTGTTCCAATTTATTAGTTTACCCACAGAAGGTATTCACTACTCTTGTTCAGAAGTTACATTAAGTAATAAACTGTATGTGTGTGTGTTATTCTCTTATGAATCACAGCTTACTAGACTGACCAACAATTTCTAGCTGAAATGGTACCTGTGACCATATTATTCAAAATCCTCCTTTAGTCCCAAAATTTCTTTCTGACAAGAGTGATAACAGGTATTGCTAAGCTGGTCCTTTTTCCGTAAAACGTATGTTCAACACAATATCTCCCCTCCCTCCTCAGGTTTAAAGTTATAAAATGCGGTAATTATCTTAGTGTTTTGAAGGTGCATTGATAACAATTTATAGAATTTTAATCAGGCAGAGATAAAAGTTGGCTGTGGAAATAAATCTAGCTTAATATACCATTTGCAAGTCATTAATGAAATAATTTATAAACCTGTAACTGGTCAGCATCAACCTTAAACATTTTCTGGGATTTGAGTAAGCTATTGATGGCTAAAGTCTCGATCAGCGGCAAGGGTAACGTCGTGGTGTGTCCGTTAGCAGTGTTAGGTTGGCAGTGGCAACATAGGTTACGGTAGTACATTTCGAGTAGCCTATGACGTGTATGATAATTCAATTACTGACTGTACAAGGATACATCGACAAATAGGCCCTATTATTATTTTTACAAATATGTCATGTCATGGTTAGGCAGGAACCAAAGAGTACAGCTTCAATTGCTGTCAGCGAATGTTATGATTTTTATGAATATATCATGATATTGAAGGAAGTGGTTAGACAGGAACCGAAGAGTACAGATTACATTGTTCCAAGCGTTTTACCAAATTATGAACATTGAAAAAAATATTTTAATTCATATAATTTGAGAGGCAGATACACACATATATCGATTTACATAACAACAAAGTGTTACATCTGAACAGAAAGGCAGTGCATGTGGAGAAACCAAGGAGGTTGGGAGAAACATAGTTTTGTAGTGTGTGATCTACATTCAAACACTGTGATTCATTTCGAAAATAAAATCATTCAAACGTGATGTCAACACACATTCATTTTCACATCTTATAAACATTATGTGCTGCCATTCGTCCCAGCATCCACAGCTACTGTTGCCAACACTGTCACTTCATCTCACGTAATTACATTAAGCCATGCCGCTGATTGAGACTTACAGATTGTTCTTGGAAAGAAGAAATTGGTTTAACCAATGTTAGTATTATAACAAATGCTTAGACCTATATAAAATCCTAGTTTAAATATCACTAGCTAGCCATTCAGAAGTGACATTGAGAGAGCCAATGAAAATTAATCTTTTAATTTTGTATATATATGTGGCGTCTGTTCCAAAGGAACAGATGTCACTTCTGATCATGCAATTGTTATTATTTAATATTCACAGAATATATGACATCAACTGCAATTGGGCAAAGCTGAAAATGTGTACCCAGCCGGGATTCGAACCCGTGACTGTTATGATTAAATTATGTTCTGTGCAAAATTCTACCAGTTAGGTTCCTCTTTCATTACTTTTTGCCAGTCCTTATTCTCCTACTGTTTTTCTTTTCCTTCCTTTACTATCAAATTTCATTCCCCCATCACAATCACTTTTCCCCCATCTGTTAACTGTCTGAATAGTTTCCTTTACTTCCTCATACATTTGTTTGATCTCATCATCGGCGGAGCTAGTTGCTGTAATAGGTGTTGACTTCATATCTATCTTGACTACGATAATGTGATCACTGTGCTGCTCGTAGCAGCTTTCTGTTTTCTTAATCATTATTAGACCCATTTCTGTAATACTACTAACAGATTTTGCGTTTATAACCCTGTATTTACATGACCATAAAGCATGCTCATCTTTCCATTGAACTATCACTAATCCCCACTATAACTGACTTATCTGTTATGTTGACTGCTAACCCACAAAACCATAGCACGCTCGGTTAAAGTCACACATCAAACTGCTGAAGCATTGTACCGTGTGTGGGCACCTTCTCATATAGAGCGTGCTTTGTATGGTGCCCCCGGCGCACCAGGCGGCAGCCTGTAGCACTAGTGTCGGCGCCATTTTTAATAACACGGTACGTGGACTTGTCACACCTCTCTCCTTTGAGGAGCCGTTCACAACACTGAATGTCCATTTGCTCACAGTCACTATCACTATCATCAGAACTGTTGCACAGACACCGAGGCTGAACCACTGTATATGGCTGCGTTATGTGGTTGCGACGTGTTGCTCGCCTTGACAGTTTCCAGCTGGTGATGATAGGTAATAAAGTGTTTTACTGCTGTGGCTGGGAGGCCAGGGCCGAAGGTGGCTGTGTAGGTGGCAGCAATCGGTTGGATGACAGACTCTTTGATGAGGGTGGCATTGACTCCCCTCGGGTGCCTCGCTCAGGATTTGCACTGACATCTGACGGATCGGGCTGCTCAACTACTGGTGTCGAGTTGAAATCTGCAGGGGAAGTAGGCGCGTCACGCTGCTGCCCGGAGTTCGGTGACCGAGCAGGAACTCTTGAGCAGAGTTGCCCGAGACGATGGGTAATTTCCCAATCCGGCGTACGAAGGACGCAGAGACTGTGGCCTTCGCAGTGAGTGGCAGTTGCTGGTGTCCGTTTCTGGCACCTACCATACATCTACATCTACATACATACTCCGCAATTCACCGTAAGGTGCGTGGCGGAGGGTACACTGTACCACTACTAGGCATTTCCTTTCCTATTCCACTCCCAAATTGAACGAGGAAAAAAAGAATGCCCATATGCCTCCGTACGAGTCCTAATTTCTCTCATCTTGTCTTTGTGATCTTTATGCGAAATGTAAGTAGGCGGCAGCAAGATCGTACTACACTCAGCTTCAAATTCCGGCCCTCTAAATTTACTCATCAGAAATTCACTAAAAGAACGTCGTCTTTCTTCCAGCGATCCCCAATTCTGGCCCAAACTGTAACCTCCAGATGGAACCTATGACGGGCGTGCTCTCGCTGCACCTGTGGTGGAGGAACTAGCAAGTGAAGTGCGGTGCGGGGTTGCCGACCGTGTAGCAATTCCACTGGGCTCTTATTGCCTAGTGGGGTGACACAATATGAAGCCAAGAACCTGTACAATGCAACATCGGGTGAAGAAGACTGGATATATTTGCGCATCTGATATTTGAAAGTCCGCACCATTCTCTAAACCTCCCCAGTTCCGAGTTGCAAGTGCACCAGCTATTTTCCGACACTTTTTAGATGAACTTATACACCCGATTCCAAGATGTATCAACTATTTGGATGACATGGTGGTCACAGGGCACACTAACGAGGAATGTGTGAACAATTTGCGAACCTTATTCTCTGTGTTTTGAGACGAGAAACTCAAATGCATTTCCAAAACTGCCTCCAATGTGGGTGGAAAGGTGGGGCCAGGACATGGCGGGTACCCCGTTGGGCACACAACTCTTTGAATTCGTGAGAAGTAAATTGTGGTCCGTTGTCTGCAACCAGGATAACAGGAAGCCCTTCTGTGGTGAAGATCTTTGAGAGTGCTGCAATTGTCACAGAGGAAGACAGGTGTGTGCAGCTTGCAACAAAAGGAAACTTTGAATACACGTCTGCAACAAGGAGCCAGTAAGAGTTCAAAAAGGGTCCCGCTTAGTCCACATGTACACACTCCCAGGCTGAGGCCGTGGTGTAAGCGAAGCATTAGTGGCCGCCTGCTGTGTGGCACATGTCTCACATGTATTTACTAGTCATATAATGTCAGTGTCCACACCCAGCCAGAAAACGTGATGCCACGCCAATGCTGTAGTATGGACGGTGCCCCAGTGGTCTGCGTGCAAAAGGCTGTAGGAATCACTACTCGCAGCGGATAATTTGCCGGCTGCAGCAGAAGCACTCAGGTGCACACGGCCAGCTGATATTGGAAGGAGTAATAGTTGGGGAGGGGGTCCAAAACCTGTCGAGGAGGAGACTCTGGCCACCTGTATTGAACATAATGCACTACTTGATGCAACACCGGATCTGATGCCACTGCTGCATCAAGGCGGTCAGAAGTGAGGGGGGAATCCCTCGACCGTCTACTGCAACTCATCATCAATGTGGAAGCGCAGAAGTTGATCGTGATCAAAAGCAGCATCCGGTCTAATCGGCGTACGGGACAATGCGTCAGCATTTGCGTGCTTCGTGTAGGGCAGAAATGGATCATATAATGAAAATGAGAAAGAAACAATGCCCAACACTGAAGCTGCAGCTTTGTGCAGTAGTGGGGACGAGGCTTTGAAGAGGGACACCAAAGGCTTGTGATCTGTCACTAAATGCAATTTCATACTGTACAGGAAGACATAGTACACAATTGGCAGAGTACTTTGACTGGGCCGGTGTAAGTGTTTAGGAGGTGAATACCATGGGACGCTCAGAGCCATCGGGGAATTGGTGTGGAAGAACAGTACCCAACCCGTACTAAGATACATCCATTGCCAAAACAAAGTGCTGGCCAGGCTGGAATGTCATTAAACATGGGGCAGAAAGTAATTTGTTATTAAGTGACAAAGAGGCAGCCTCACTCGTGGGGGACTACTCGAATTTGGCACATTTCTATAACAAATTGTAGAGGGGGCACGAAAGGGTGGAGGACGCTGGAATAAATTTGTGATAATATGCAATTTTTCCCAAGAGGGTTTGCAATTCCTTAACAGATGTAGTACGCGGCAATGCTGTCACGGCATGCACGTGGTCCGTAATGGGGGGAAAAACCTCGTCCCGATAACTCCGACGTATTCAATAGTAGGCTGAAAAAATTGGCACTTTTGGAGAATGCATTTGAGTCCCTTGTCTTGTAACACAGAGAATAAGGTTTGCAAATTGTTCACATGTCCCTCATTAGTGCACCCCGTGACCACAATGTCATCCAAATAGTTGGTACATCACGGAATCGGGTGTGTAAGTTTCTCTAAAAAGGGGTTGGAAACTAGCTGGTATACTTGCAACCCCTACAGGGAAGACGTAAGTATTGGTAGAGTGCAAATGGGGAGCTGACTACCAGTTTGCTTTGCGACTCCTCGTCTAATGGCAGTTGTAAGTATTCTTCCGCCAGGTCTATTTTCAAGAAATATAGTCCCCCCGACAATTTTGAGAGCAATTCATCCTGTCGCGGCAGGGGGTATGTGTCTATGCTGGACTGAGCATTAACTGTGGCCTTAAAGTCACCACAAATGTAGAGTTTGCCAGAGGGTTTGACAATGACTGCCAATGGTGTGGCCCATTCACTAGATGCAATCGGGCAAATAACCCCGGCATCTATAAGGCGGTCCAATATCTTTTTTACCTCTGTTAAAGGCAACAGGTATCTCACGTGTCTGGAAGAAACGGGGATGGGCCATTGGTTTCAAGGTTATGTGAGCTTGGAAGGAGGAAACACAACCCAGACCTGGTGAGAAAAGATAACTATATTCAGAACAAAGAGACTCTAAAGACGGATATATGGCACTTGGTCCGATACTAAGTGAATTTCATTGGATTTGGATAACCCGAAGGCTTGACAAGCATCCGTACCAAACAGGTTGGCTGTCAAGGCTTGATCCACTACTAAAAACGTGATTGTACAGACCACTGAGCGATAGGTCGCTGGGGCTGTGAATTGACCTAACGCAGGAATAGATGTTGGTTGTAACTCAAAAGCTTCCATGATGTAGGTTGCAGGGGGATGATCCAAGATATATGTATGTCTAAGAGTTCAGTAATGTGGCTGCCGCCCCCATGTCTATCTGCGTCTGCACGGTTCAGAACAGAAACTTCAATGAAAAGCTTGGCAGGAGTGTGTGTGAGTGCCACAACATTATTAATTTCCACAGCCATATCACGTGCGGATGGTGCCGGTGCTGAGCTGCATACTGAAGAAATTTGCCCCTTTCTCCTACAGTGCCGACAAGTGGCCCAACAAGACGGGCAATCATTATGTTCGTGGCTATAAAAATATTCGGGATAAGATGGGAATGGCTCCGCACATTTAACGGAGTGAGAAGGCCGTCGACTGTACTGTTGAGCTGAGCTGTTCTGTTGTCGGGCCTATCACTGGAGTGTACAGTTTGATGTAACTGCCGCCACCACCCCCATCGCATCAGTGGAAGGGGGCTGAGTAGAATCGGGCGGTCGAACGGTGGAAACATCCCCCTCAGGGGCTCAGCATTAATTTGCTGAGTACGGGCTTGGCGAACCCGGGGTCCTGAGCTGAGGACTGGTAAGCGCCGACAGTCCTCCAGACCGTAAGCCCTGGACACGCTTCAGCGACCACCGCATGGCGCAGCGGTGGAATGTTGTGTGTTACAGGGAGCGGGGATCTCGGCTTTATTGCCCGGATCGTGAGGATGGAAAAAACCTCTGTAAAAAACCCCTCAATCCCAAGGTGTGCTGCGTGCTGATGGGATGCATGGCTGTTGAGGTTGAACAGTCGATAGTGAGCGACCTCTGAGGAACCTGTCGCACCTCAGTTGTAAAAGGCTTACCCAGGCAAGCGGGGCTCTGCCTGGGTGGACCGTCCCTGCCCTAGCTGCTCGTGGGACCGAGATGGAGTCCTCACATGTTTCTAGCCCCGGCGGGATGGGTGTACCGTCAGGGGGTACTCGCACCCAGTCATCTAAGCGGTTGAGGGAGGCCAGTCCTCCTGAGACACAATCTAGTCAAAGTAACAGGGCTCAAGGAGTCATTAATAATAATGTTTTCGTAGTTATTAAGAGGAAAGAGGGTACCTTTGAAAAGGTCTCCCCTTTCTACATTAATAAGGGACTGGAAGGAATTGCAGGTTCTTTGAAATCAATTAAGAGGCTGCGGAATGGTGCTTTGTTAGTTGAGACCAGAGCAAAGCAGGTGGACCTCCTCCTGAATTCAGCAAAGCTAGGGGAATATGACATTGTTGTAGATTTACACAACATGCTAAATTCCAGCAAAGGAGTGGTCACATGCCGTGACATTGTGGACATCGAAACGGCAGAATTAAAACAGGAGTGGGCGTCACAGGGTATCATTGACGTTGAGCAAAGGACCCGCAGGAACAATGGAGTAATAGAGAAAACCCCTACCTTCATTGTTACCTTCAATTCCCCATCATTGCCAGAACATCTTATGGCAGGGTTTCTCCGTCTGAAAGTTAGGCCTTTTATACCGAACCCTATGAGGTGTTTCACATGCCAGCGTTTCGGTCATACGACACTGAATTGTGGAGGCAAACCAACCTGTGGGAGGTGTGGACAGGCAGCTCACGACTCTGGGGTTGACTGTCCTTCCCCAGCAACGTGTCTAAACTGCTCAGGAGGGCACCCTGTATGGAGTCGTGATTGCCCTGTCTTTGTTGAAGAACAAAAAATACAGGAGATAAAAGTGCGCAAACGTATTCCATATGTGGAGGCCAAAAAAGAATATAAGGCGACACAGCCTCCTGTGTTTCCGACCTCCTATGCCTCACTACTCCAGAAACCCACGCCCACTGTTGATGCATCGACACAGACCATCCCCATTTCCACCAGCGAAACTTGCACCTGCATTTGTACATGCCAAACTTCGATTAGTCGAGATATCGGAATACAGGCCGACCCAATTGATGTGAAAGACGAGATAGCTGCCGTAATAATTGAGAAGACACCTAAAAAGGAGAGTACCATCCCACAGGAACGTGCCGTTCCAACAGAACGCGCTCCTCAACAGCAGGGAGCTGCCCAGAAGCAGGTGGCCCCCCAGAAGCAGAGTGCTCCCCGCAAGCAGAGTGCTCAGCAACACGCCCTTCCTTCATCTTCTTCAGAGAAGAAGAAACCAAAGAAGGCGTCTCGGCATTCGATCGAAAGCCTCCCCCAGGCACCATCGAATGTCGTTCTGGCAGCCTTAACCGATGACGAGGATATCATAATGGACCTGGATACCTCATCACCGGAATCAGTCAGCCCTAATGCCGCTGCCCGATCAAACAGTGCCTCACCGTCTAGGCACAAGGATAGGGGGAAACTACAACCACACCGCTGACATGGGAACCATACTCCAATGGAACCTGAACGGATTCAGGGCTCGTTTGGACGAATTACGTCTTATTCTGCAGAACAGACCATTCTGTGTCTCCCTTCAGGAGACACATTTCAAGCAGTGTGACACACCTGTACTTAGAGGCTATCACCTCTACAGAAAAGACGACCTGACTGGCGATAGGGCGCAGGGCGGTGTGGCAGTGTTCATCAAGGACACATTCCATTCTACGCCTGTGCACCTAACTACGACGCTACAGGCAGTTGCAGTCCGTGTGTTGGCACACACTGAGCTTACAGTGTGTTCTCTGTATTTACCACCTGGAGAGCCTCTCGATGTTGTACTCTTGACACAGCTTCTCGATGACCTTCCTCGCCCTTTTCTCATTTTAGGAGATTTCAATGCTCATAATGCTTTATGGGGATCTAACACCACTTGCCCCAGGGGTCGAATGGTTGAGCGTGTGTTACAGTCGACATCGGTAATTTTGCTGAACACGGGTAAGGCCACACACTTCAGCGTTGCTACAGGTACGTCTTCCGCCATTGACCTCTCCTTCTGTTCGCCAGCTCTTGCAGACATTGCCCAGTGGGATGCAGACGACGACCTCCATGGCAGTGATCACTACCCTATCTGGGTAACTCTGCCAGATGGAATGGATCATGCTCGACAGCCGCCGAGATGGCTTATTAAGAAAGCTGATTGGCAGCTTTTTAAACAGTTGGCTGTTTTGGAACGGCATGAAGGCGTTCAGAACTGGGTGGATCACACTACAGCCGTGATTCGCGCCGCTGTCGATGCGTCGATCCCCAAATCGAAGGGCAACTTTAAGAGGCAGCCTGTTCCTTGGTGGAACGAGGAGTGTCGGTCTGCAATCCAAAACAGGAGGGCAGCTCTCCGACGATTCCACAGGTGCCCTACTGATCACAATCTTGCAACTTTCGCGTGGCGAGGGCACGGGCAAGACGCATTATTCGAGAGAGCAAGGAGAGGTCTTGGCAAGAGTTCCTGAATTCTATCAATAGGTTCACATCAGCAAGCAGAGCATGGGAAGCCATTAGGAGGATCTTGAGACGGAATTCCCGACCACCAATAGCAGCTGTACAAGGGCAAGGACTTATCCTGACTTCGCCACGAGACATTGCTCAGGTAATGGCAGAATCATTTTACACCATTACATCGGATTCTAGCCAGAATGCAGCCTTTCGGCAGCATCGGGCTATACAGGAAAGGGTTGGTTTTGATTTCCGGTCCTCAAATGATGAGGAATATAACCAACCGTTCTCACTGTGGGAGCTGGAGACTGCATTAACAGTACCTTGTGATACTGCCCCTGGCGTCGATGACATAACGTACAGCATGCTCCAACACATGGAACCGCAATCGAAGCATGTCCTCCTTCAGCTTTTTAACCAAATCTGGTTCACGGGAAACTTTCCACGCTCGTGGAAAGAGTCTGTTTTAATACCTAATTTAAAACCAGGGAAAGATCGGACTGACGCTGGTAGTTATCGTAGCATAAGTCTCACCAGCTGTGTAGGAAAGACATTGGAGTGTATGGTTAACCGACGCCTAGTCTGGGTCCTAGAAAGCAGGTCCCTACTCAGCCGCTCCCAATGTGGCTTCAGAAGGTACCGTTCAATGCTTGACAACTTGATTTTGCTTGACCGGGAAATCCAACAAGCTTTCCTACGTAAGCAACACCTGATAGGTGTGTTCTTTGATCTCGAAAAAGCCTACGATACTACCTGGAGGCGTAATGTTTTACAGCAGCTCCATGAGTGGGGTTTTCGTGGTCGTCTACCCATTTTTATTCAGTCTTTCCTTTCGGATCGGTATTTTAGATACAAGGTCGGGAGCGTATTGTCTGACCGTTTTCATCAAGAGAACGGTATCCCCCAAGGAAGTGTTTTAAGTGTGACGGCCTTCGCCATTGCTGTCAATAGTATTACGTCCACTGTACGAAGTCCAGTACAGTGTTCCCTCTTTGTGGACGATTTCTCCATTTTCTGTGCGTCCTCCTCCGTCGCAACTGCTGCTCGTCAATTACATCTGACGATCAGGCGGTTGGAGGAATGGTCCAACAGAACAGGTTTTAAATTTTCGTTGGAGAAGACCGTTTGTGTAGATTTTAATCGCTCCCGTTCCCTTTTTAATTACCCAGTTCTCAAACTTGGGGGGACTGCTCTCACTTTTAAGGAGAAGGTGAAATACCTAGGTCTTACTTTTGATGAAAAGCTCACTTGGTTGCCACACCTTAAGGAATTAAAATTACGATGCATCAAGGCTTTAAATCTCCTAAGTGTGTTAGCCATCGGGCCTGGGGAGCTGACAGGGCACGTCTCCTCCAATTTTACAGGTCATTTGTGCGACCCCGCCTCGACTATGGATGTCAAGTTTATGGATCCGTGAGATCCTCTTATTTGAAAATGCTGGACTCCATACACCATGAAGGTATCAGGTTGTCAACAGGTGCATACCGCACAAGTCCGGTTGTTAGTCTCTGTGCAGAAGCTGGTGAGCCTCCGCTTTCTATTCGCCGCCTTCTACTCACTGCACGTCAAGCGTACCGATCTATGTCAACTCCAAATTCCCTAGCGACTTCCAATGCTAATCAACAATCATTGGTACGCTTGTTCTGGAACCGTCCGCAGGCGACATGGCCCTTTTGGTTCCGTGCAAGGGACAGCCTCGATTTGCTACAGGCGCAAGGCATTCAGGTCCAACGCCAGGGGTGGAGTAGGGGATGTCCCTGGCTACTTCAGAGGCCCAGGGTGCTTTTAGAGTTGACTCTCTACAGGAAGGCTTTTACTTCAGACACCTTTTATAAAAGTAAATTTCTCAAAATTTTACGTCACCATTCTGGTTTTGTCACGGTCTACACGGATGGGTCCAAGCAGGGTGATCATATTGGTTGCTCTGTCGTGTTCCCCGATGTTGTCCTTCGGATAGGGCTCCCAGAACAGTTTACCGTTTATTACGCGGAACTGTTCGCTATCCTGAGGGCACTAGAACAGATCAGAAGACATCGTGGAGTGAAGTTCATGATCTGTTCAGACTCCCAAAGTGCCCTCCTGGCTATTGACCAAATGTACCCATCAGATCGGATGGTGCAGGATATACAGGACGCTCTCCTTGCACTGCAACAACGAAACAAGGAGATCATCTTCTGTTGGGTTCCTGGGCATACTGGGATCCGGGGAAACGAGCTTGCCGATGTGGCGGCTAAGGAGGCTTGCTCCCTCCCCCCTGCTGTACGCTGTTCTGTCCCATTGCAGGCTGTTACCTCGTATGTGACAAGGAAAGCCATGATTTTGTGGGAGGATCAGTGGTTGGATGTGGCGGATAACAAGTTACGCGCCCTAAAATCTTCAGTACGTCCATGGCGTACTTCCTTCCGCCCTCGAAGAGCTGAGGAAGTCGCCCTTACTCGGCTTAGAATTGGACACTGCCCGCTAACGCATGGCTTTCTTTTGCGTCGTGAGGAACCGCCAGTGTGTAACAGATGTCGGACACAATTGTCGATACGACATATTTTCACAGAATGCTATTTATATGCTGATGTGAGGACAACTTTAGGTCTCTCACAGGACCTGAAATCTATTTTAGGTGACGATGAAGCGTCCGTGGGTTGTGTCCTAAGATTTTGTGCAGCATCTGGACTTCTTCCTAAAATATTGGGTGTTCGATTTTAATATGTGACAGTGTGGCTCGGTCACTCTTTAAGTAGTCACCGGGCCCCATACATCTATCAAACTTTTAACTCTTTTATGCAGTCCTTTCCTTTGAACCGTCTTTTTAAATTTTTAATGTACAATTGAAGTTAAATGTCCATTCGACTGGATCCATATTTCTTCTCATCTCCTTACGTTAGCATACGGGCGCTGATAACCTCGCTGTTGAGTGCCCTAAAACACCAATCATCATCATCATCATGTGGAAACATCGGCCCATGTGTCGATAGTGTGGACCCCCGCCTGCATAACCTCGAAAGCCTGTGTGATTTTCAAAACATCAGCCAAGGTGGGGTCATTCTGCTGGAGGGCATGGTCGCAGATTTCCCTGTTAGATAACGTACAAAAACATGCGACCTGCATAGGATTTCTTGTGTACATCCGAAATAAAATTACGACAATGGCTAAGCCCCTGCAGTTCGGCCACCCAAGCCCGGTACATCTGATTGGGTTGTTTATGACATTGGTAGAACTCTATACCGGAGATCACTGTATTCGTCCACTGGCAGTAATACCCAGAAATCAAGGAACACATCTCATCAAAAGAAAAGGTAGATGGATTGTGCAATGGCATCAGTTTACACAAAACCCGATACACCTGAGGAGAACACCATGAAAGAAAAAGGTGCAACACAACGTAGGGTCCATAACACCAAAAATCTGAAAGTGTTGATGTAAATGATACTCGTACTTGTCCCATTCTTCCGTGGCCTCATCATAGGAAAGAAGAGGAGGAAGACCCGACAGCACCGCAACATCGCACGACGAAGTAAACAACTTAGTTAAGAAGTCAAGCTGCTGTTTATGTGCTCATGATGCTGCTGCTGCAGCAGCAGTTGCTGTCGCAGCACCTTCAGTAACAAGAGCTCTGGAGTGGTCATAGAGGGAAGGAAACACACATACGATACCCCAGAGAAATAAGGAATTGATCTGACACTGCGCCCGTAGAACAGGGTCGGTGCGGAGGCCGCGAAACCTGTGTGCAATACGACTGACTCGTCACCAAGTGCTATGTTGACTGGTAACCCATGAAAACATAATATGCTCGGTTGAAGGCACATAAGTTTGTGTTAAAAAAACACATTTGATTTTGTTTTAGAATGTTTCCAAATATGTACATTCATGGACCCCAGCCGTACATTGATACTGGTGAAAGTTGTTTTCCAATAGCTGTTCTTGTTCCAGAGATATTTTGGGTGGACACGATAGCTGGGACACCCTGTGTGTGTGTGTGTGTGTGTGTGTGTGTGTGTGTGTAAAAATTAAAAAAAAATTGTTTGGTTGCTTCATCAGGAAAAGAGGAAGGAAGGAGGGGAAAAAGGGAAGGATGCGGGTTTTAAGGGAGTGGATGAGGGGTCATTCCAATCCCGGCAGTGGAAAGACTTACCTAAGGGGGAAAAAAGGAATGTAAACAAATACACACATACTCACACATATCCACGTGCAAACACACCTAGGCAGACATTTGTAGAAAGAAAAGAAGTCGGACAGAGATACCACTTGAGGCAGAGGCTCTGTCCACAGAACCGAGGCAGAGATGTTAAAGATGGTGGGCGGGAATTTGAATTTAGTGGAGGTTGAGACCAGGAGGGCAACGAGAAGACAGAATATGTTGAAGGGCAAGTTCCCATCTCCGGAGTTCTGAAAGATTGTATTCAAACATTATAGGATTGTTTTTCCTACTCCTGCACATCACCTTACATTTTTCTACATTGAGAGCTAGCTGCCATTCTTCGCATCAACTAGAAATTTTGTCTAAGTCATCCTGTATGCTGTAACAGTAAGTTACAGACGACACCCTCTTATACAACACAGCATCATCAGCAAACAGCCGCAAATTACAACTTACTCTGTCCATCAGATCATTTATATAGATAGAAAATAGTAGCAGTCCTATCACACTCCCCTGTGGCACGCCTGACGATACACTCGTCTCTGATGAACACTCGCCGTCGAGAACAACATACTGCGTTCTATTACTTAGGAAGTCTTCCAGCCAGTCACAAATCTGTGAACCTATTCCATAAGCTCGGCTTGGGGCCTTTATCTTGGCCTTCAAGGGGGACACACTCCCAGAGAAGGTCAAGATAAAGACATCAATGTGATGTGAAGCCCTACATTCCACCTCCCATATGATGATTTTGATGCATGCGGTTTGGCCATATGTCCTCTGCTGTACAGCAGTCCCCGTATGCGGTGATTGTGGATGCCCACTACATGAGGGGAGCCCCTCTGTTCCTCCCCCAGTGTGTGTCAACTGTCATCAACGCCACTCTTCAAGGTCTCCAGATTGCTCTATGTTTAAGAAAGAAAAGAAAATACAAGAGTACAAATCCCTGGAGCGTTTGACATACCCTGAGGCCCGCAGTAAATATGAACATTTGCATCCTGTGCAGATGGTGACTACCTTCACTACGCATTATCTTCTAACCTTTCACCCTCCCCTTTCCACTCCACCCTAGATACCGCCCCCTCCCTTTCACATCTCCCTCTCCTGTAGCTCCTGTAGCCCTCCCTCTGTGTCCCACTCCTTCCCAGCCAGACAAGTGCACCCCTTCTCCGGCGCCTGCCGGTGTCGGTGCCCCATCTCAGGGCCTCCCGTTCCGGCGTTCCCCAGATTGGAGATCTTCGACCTCCAGTCGGCCATCGGACTCAGTCGGTCAGTTCAAAGGTCGCCCGATCTTCGTCAGTACCAGACTTAACTGACAAAAGTTCTCTCTCTGGGACTGGTCCTCCCCGTCCCACAAGAGAGAAAGAGGAGGAGGAGGAGAAGGAGGAGAAGAAGAAACCAAAGTTGTAAGATAAAGCCCCTCCGGTACCACCAGAGGTGCCGACTGTGCTTTTGCAACTCGCTCATCCTATTGAGCCTGAGGCTGATGAGCTATTTGTGGATGTTGTCTTTGGTGACGGACACTGACAAAGCGGCGTGACACGTTACCCCATTCGCTTCCCGCCTAGATCCTTGTGATGTGATCATCCAATGGAATTGTAATGGCTACTACTGTCACCTCTTGGAGATTAAACAGCTAATCTCTCTTTCTTCTGCGGCCTGTGTCGTCCTGCATGAATCGCGGTATATGAATGCACATTCACCGACCTTCCGTGGGTTCCATGATTTTTGTCAGAACCGTGTTGGTGCCCTCCAGGCGTCTGGTGGATTCCTCTCCAAACTCCATTGGAAGCGGTTGCTGTCCGGGTTCACGTGGACACCCCATTAACCATTTGCAACTTCTACCTTCCCCCTGACAGGCCACCTACACTCACTGCCCTAGATACCCTCCTTCAGCAACTCCCCCCTACTTACCTCATCCTTGGGGACTTTAATGCCCACCATCCTTTGTGGGGCAGTGCTTATACGTCTAGCTGGGGCAGCCTCGTAGACCAGTTTCTTGCTGGCCATGACCAGAGCCTTCTCAACGATGGTTCCCCAACCCATTTTAGTGCTGCTCACGGCACTTTTTCTGCCATAGACCTCTCTCTTACTTCTCCTCCTCTCCTCCGTTTATTTCACTGGTTGGTGTATGACGACCTCTGCGATAGCGACCACTTTCTGTTGATCCTTTCACTTCCCTCACACCTACCACAAGACAGGGTATCCCGTTGGGTTTTCCGTCATGCTAATTGGCCGCTATATACATCCCAGGTTGTTTTTCCATCTTCCCCCTCAGGCTGTATAGATGATATTATAAGCCAAATGACCAACATGATTACTCAAGCTGCCAACTCCGCTGTTCCCCGGTCGACAGGCCTTCCTACTCACCGGCCGGTCCCTTGGTGGAATGCAACTGTTGCCGCAGCTATTCGCGAGCGCCATAGGGCCTTGCAACATCTTAAGCGCCACCCATCCCTCGCTGGTCTGATAAATTTCAAATGTCTGCATGCCAGAGCTTGTTACTTAATCAAACAAAGTAAGCTGACATGCTGGGAGCATTTTGTCTCCTCGTTGGGCTCTTCTGTCCCTCTGACAAGAGAGAGTGTGGGCTATGCTCTGATCTATCCAAGGTAGCTGGTGGCCGTCTTCCATCCCTGGCCGTGCCCTGCCTGATGGGGTCTGTACAGAGCCATCTGTCCTTGCGGAACATCTTGAAACTCACTTCGCCAATGTATCAGCGACAACTTCATATCCGGCGACCTTTCTCCTTAAGAAACACCAGGCCGAAACCTTCAAATTAGGTTTTACTTCTCACCAGGTGGAACCATATATCGAACCTTTTACTGACTGGGAACTATCGCTGGCCCTCTCCTCTTCTCGTGATTCAGCATCTGGCCCTGATGATATCCATAATCGATTGCTGAAACACCTCAATCCCTCACAACGACAATTTCTCCTCAAAGTTTATAACCGTATTTGGCTTCAAGGGGTCTTCCCCTCCCAGTGGAGGGAGAGTATTGTGGTCCCTGCCCTCAACCCTGGCAAGGACCCGTCGGCACTGGACAGTTATTGGCCAATAAGCCTGACAAATGTCCCCTGTAAATTACTTGAAAGGATGGTAGCCCGCAGATTATGCTGGGCTTCTGGAATCCCGGGGACTTCTCTCACCTTACCAGTGTGGGTTCCGGGAGGGACGATCCCCTATTGGCCATTTACTTCGATTGGAGACGGCGATCGGACAGACCTTCTCTAAATGACAACATCTTGTTGCAGTCTTCTTTGATCTTCATAAGGCATATGACACTGCTTGGCGTCATCATATTTTACGTTCTCTTCATGACTGGGGCCTCAGAGGCTCCTTACCAATTTTTATCCACCAGTTTTTATCCCACCGCTTGTTCCGTGTCAGAGTTGGCTCTTCATTCAGCTTCCCTCGAATACAGGAGAACAGCGTCCCCCAGGGCTCAGTGTTGAGTGTTACACTCTTTCTAATCACCATCAATGGGTTGGTGAGCTCTGTTGGGTCGCTGGTAACCCCGGCACCGTATGTCGACGACTTTTGCATATGGTACAGCTCCTACTCAGTAGCCTCCGCTGAACGTCAGCTCCAGAGTGCTATTCGGCGGGCTTCAACGTGGGCTACGTCCCATGGTTTCCAGTTTTCCTCATCAAAAATGAGGGTGATGCATTTCTGTCATCATACTACAGTTCATCCTGATCCAGAACTGTTCTTGGGTAATCAACGCCTGGAAGTTGTAGCACAGCATCGTTTTCTGGGTCTTCTCTTCGACAAAAAATTGACTTGGGTGCCCCATATTTGCCACCTGAGGAAACGTAATGCCCTAAGTTTCCTTGCTCATTCATCTAGGGGTGCAGACCGAACAACTATCCTTAGTATCTATTGGGCTCTAATCTTGTCCCGATTGGACTATGGGTGTCAAGTTTATGGCTCGGCAGCTCCTTCTGCCCTGAAATTATTAGATCCGGTTCACCATTATGGTGTACGCTTGGCTACAGGTGCGTTCCGGACTGGCCCGGTCGACAGTCTCCTTGTTGAGGCGGGAATCTGCCCTCTTCAGGTCAGGCGGCATCAGCTTCTGGCGTCTTATGCCATCGCCATCCGGCAATATCCTGCTCAACCCACTTACCATGTTCTTTTTGCATATGAAGGGCCCTAATACACAGCCGCGGGCGGGATTGCCCACTGGACTGTGGCTTGCCTCTCTTTGCCAAGATTTCCACTTTCCTTCCCTAGATTGCACCCCCCGTTTCACTGCACGCACACCCCCGTGGATGGCGCCGCGACCACTAATTCGGGCAGATCTCTTCCAGGGCTCAAAAGCTTTATAATTTCCCCCATGGTCTTTCGGCATTTGGTGCGCCCAGTACTAGAAGAGTTTCAGGGAGTCTCTATTTTCTACACTGATGGCTCAAAAACTGCGGGCCACTCTGGATACGCGTTTACATCTCCTGTTGGTGCGGAATGCCATTCTCTGCCAGAGGCATGCGGTGTGTTCACAGCAGAGCTGACAGCGATTTATAGAGCCCTCTGTTTTATTAAAGAGACTGTCATGGAACGTGGTTTAATCAGTGTTGACTCCATGAGCAGTCTCCAGGCCATTGATCGATGTTTCCCCTCCCATCCTTTAGTTATTTCCATCCACGATCTCCTTGCTGACCTCCATCGTGCTGCCTGCTCCGTTACCTTTCTCTGGGTGTCAAGCCGTGTTGGTATTACAGGGAATGAACAGGCTGACCGGTTGGCTCGATCGGCAATTACTCGCTGCCCACCTCCCTTTCTAATTCCGGGTGCGGATCTGTGTGGGTGCAGATCAGATCTTTGCTTCACTCCTCATGGGATAGCAGTTGGAAAGGTACTGCCCCTTCCAATAAACTCCGCACCATCAAAGATACGACTGCAGCTTGGAGTTCATCTTTACGCCCTTCTCAGAGAGAATCAATTGTCCTCTGTCACCTCCGTATTGGACACTGCAGGCTGATCCATGGATTTCTTTTACGCAATGACAATCCACCACATTGTGATTGTGGAGCCGACTGAATCCTCTCCATTTGACACTTCGTGGCAACTATGGCTTACCGCCTTCGTTGCCTCTAGTTTTGACGGATGATCCATGGATTATTGATCGCGTCCTTGCCTTCCTCCTTGAAAGTAGGTTTTATTCTTAGCTCTAGGACTCGCTTGGTCATGGTGAGTGGGTTTGTGACTCTTGGCTGTTTGTGGGGTTTAGAGCCTTCCCCCCCCCCCCCCTCCCCCAAGTCCCCACTCTTTTACTTTTTAACATCGTTTTATTTCTCCCTACTCTGAAGCTGTGATCTGTTGACCACTGTGCCGTTAGTAACTTGTGGTTTAGAAGGTTGTCGTCGCTTCCAGAGCTATGGGAGTGGACACTGTAGCTTTCGCTACCCTAAGTTGGTTTTAGTCTTGTTGGTGAGATGATTTTAATTCCTAGTCGAATGGTCTTTTAGCGTTCCCACATTTTCCGTTGTGTTCTGTGGCATGTACAATTCGTAGTTAAAGGGACTGATGACCTCGTTGTTTGGTCCCTCATGTCCATCAACACACACACACACACACACACACACACACACACACACACACACACACACACACACTCGTATCTTCGTTAGCAGTCTGCAGTGTGGCACTGCGTCGAACTCCTTTTTGAAGTTGAGAAAAACACAATCCGCGTGTTGCCCTTCATCCATGGCTCGTAAGATGTCATGTGAGCAAAGGGCAAGCTGAATTTCACATGAATGATGTTTCCTAAACCCGTGCTGATTCATGGAAAGAAGCTTTTCCGTTTCAAGGAAATTTACTATATTCGAACTGAGAATATGCTCTAAAATTCTACATGAAACTGATGTCAATGATATTGGCCTGTAATTGTGTGGGTCAGTTCTCTTTCCTTTCTTATAAACGGGAGTCACCTGCGCTTTTTTCCAATCACTAGGAACTTTGCGCTGAAGTAAAGATTCACGATAAATGGAAGCTAAGTAGGGGGCAAATGCCGCAGAATAGTCTTTGTAAAACCGAACTGGTATTCCATCCGGACCAGCAGACTTTTTCGTATTTAGCTCTCTCAGATGCTTCTCTATACCGGAAATACCTAATACTATGTCCCCCATTTTGGAATTAGTAAGTTGATCAAATGATGGTACATTTGTGCGGTCCTCCTGCGTGAAAGATTTCTTAAAGGTTAAATTTAGAACTTCAGCTTTCCGTTTGGTTGGTTCCAACACTGCTATTTGGCAGCTGCGACTTAAGTCATAGAATGGTTAGGCCATTCTTCATATCGGGTGTGACTGGCAGGTCTGACAGGCGTTAATGTTTTAAATACCTCCTCCTCAGCAGCGTCGGTTCCCTCATGATGCACAGGACTGACATCCATGGCTATAATTAGAGCTACATGAAATTCGTATATGCTATAAATGCTACATAAGTGCTATAAATGCTAAATAAGTAAAAGTCAATGACATTTATTAAAATTAGTTATTTCAGCAGAATTTACTGCTCAATCGATAAAACATCTTAATATACAGGCAACATAATGTTACTTATTATAATATATCTAACAATTATATTTGAAATCACCAGATAAAGACCGAAAATTATGATTGGTAATGAGTACTTGTTGTGTAACTACAATGTTCTGTTAAACTTTCCAAGACACATTTGTGCACTACTGAGCTACTTTAGAGTACATGAGATACCTTTTTGTGTTATTTAACATCAGTGAAATGCCAAAAAACACCACATGAATCTTTACTAGAAGACTTATCTTGCTTTGTTGCTTGTGAATGATGTTTTACAGTGTAGAATTTTTGAATTTCATCCTAATCAATGTTTTCTTTCTCCTTATTTGCTTCATTACCTAAACAGATAAAAATTGATAAACTTTGCAATAAACACAGATCTATTAGTTAGAAAAATGGCAAATATATACCAATTACTTAAATTTTGGAAAGGCTGCTGTTTTTCCTATTCTCAGTTTATAAAACTGAACTTACATTGCCTGAAATGTGTTAAAAATGGCTACACATGAACTGAGTTTGAGACGTGACGCAACGACTATCTGAAATAAGATTCATGGCTGAAATTCCTTGGTGTCACTTTTGCAATGTGAAACAACTGGGAGGACAAAAATGTAGAAAACGCATTTAAAGTGCCAGTTACTGGTATGTCACAGAATTAAAAAAAAAAAAAAAAAAAAAAAAAAACGTAGCTCATTTAAATGTTTAAACACGTTTAAAACTATAAAAGCTAAATAAATGCTAAATCTGAATTTCGAAATAATTTTCAAAGTTTATTTGCTAATTTCACATAGCTCTTGCTATAATGTGGTACTTGTTCACCCCAGCAGTCCCAGCTGCCATAAACTGTTGTAATTCTTCTCTCACAATTTGTTGTATGTGAGAAGCAAAATCATGCTGGTTTTCCACAACGGCCATAGCCACTACATTTGGTTGTCTGTCATACTTCTTTCATTCAGCCCTCCTCTGTTCATCTCTTTAACTTTCTGCCACCATTTGATAAACTCTTGCATTTTTGAATAGTCTTCTAACAGAAGAGCTTGCTACATATCTTATCCGATGCCCTTCTTCAGGTGTGAAAATATATCGGCCTCAGTCATATTCAGGTTAACTACATGACCCAGGGCCTAAATATTCTGTATATACGACTGCGTTGACTCACCACGTCTTTGAGCCCTGATCTTCAATTGCTCTTCTGATAAATAGACTTGTTGCTGATGATCTCCAAACATCATCTTAAGTTCTGTCTGGAAATTTTCCCAGCTATCAAACTTGTTCTCATTGTTTTCAAATCACTGCTGGGCCATCCCATCCAGGTAGAAATGCAAGGGGTATTTGAAAAGTCCATGCAAAGTACGAGAGTTGGCACCACTGGACAGAAGAGGTCATGTTTAGTTAGTAGCATTTTTGGAAAGAACACACACCAAGTTTCAGCCATATTGGTGTATTTCTTTGTGTTTGGCATTCATGTGAATCAAGGAAGTCGAGTGATTGTTAAAGATTGGGCAAAAAGGATTTTTGTGTGGTGATTAAACATTAGTTTATGAAAGGCAAAACACCTCAGGAGGCTAAAGAGAAGCTTGATAAACATTATGGTGACTCTGCAACTTCGATTAGAACATTTTATAAGTGGTTTAAAAAATCTTTGGAGTGGCCATGTGGGCACAAGTGATGCTGAAAGTTCTGAATGCCATGTGGAGGTTATGACTCCAGAAATCATTGTAAAAATCCATGATATGGCGATGGATGACAGAAGAGATAAGGTGTGTGAGATTGCTAGTGCTTTGGGCATCTCGAATCAATGGGCACATAATATTTTGCTAAAACATTTGGACATGAGAAAGCTGTCTGCAAGACGGGTCCGCAATTGCTCATGCTTGACCAAAAATGGAATTGTATGAAGTGTTGCAAGGAAGGTTTGCAGCTGTTCAGGAAGAATCTACAGGACTTTATGCATTGTTTCGTCACTTCGGATGAAACATGGACATGTTACTATACTCCTGAGACCAAAGAACAATCTAAACAATGGGTTACCAAGGGATACTCCTGAGACCAAAGAACAATCACAATGGGGTACCAAGGGAGGATCTGCACCAAAAACGGTGAAGACTGGTCCTTCTGTTGGAAAGGTTATGGCAGCCATCTTTTGGGATTTGCAAGGGATAATTCTCATCGACTATCAGTGTAAAACTATTAGAAGTGCGTATTAATCATTGTTATTAGACCATTTGAACCAAGCTGCAAGAAAAATGCAGCCTATTGGTGCACAAAAAAGTCCTTTTCCATTACTAAAATGCACCAGCACACACCTCAGCAGTTGTGGTTGCAAAATTATTCGAAATAGGATTTCAACTCTTTTCACGTCCCCACTATTCTCCAGACTTGGCTCCCTTGGACTACTATTTGTTCCTGAATTTGAATAAATTGGTGGCAGGATGAAGATTTTATTCAAATAGGGAGGTGATTGCAGAAACTAATAGCTATTGCACAGGCTTGGACAATTCCTGTTATTCGGAATGGATCAACAAATTAGACCAGCGTTAGATGAAGTGTAAAAGTCTAAAAGGAGACTATGTCGAAAAATAAAAATGGTTTTTCCCAAACACATTAGTAGTTTTTATTTTTGCACGGACTTTTCAAATGGCCCTCGTATACATTCGCCAAGCACATAATGTGCTCCCATCTATTATACTTGGCACCTCGGTTGAATCCTTTCAGCCATTTGTTTGGGTCATGTCCAGCATCTCCCAAGAACACCGACGGTCTGATGTGCAGCCTGCTTACTGCTGTTTTTGTATCCACGGGTCTTTTGATGATACGGACCTTCGGAAGGATGTAGTGGGTGTATCCTTTGTATTATGGGTTTTGTCTGTGTACGCGACATTTCTTAACGCTGCTTAATCGGAGCCACAGTGCTGCAGATATTTTGCAGTATACCTGATGCCTTCACCATAAAGGGTCATGTTGAACACAACACTTTACACTTAGAACAGGTTTATTGCTACACAAGCATACACTCAGAACAGACTGCCTCCTGCTTGGAGTGCTCCTCTATTTATACATTGAATGAATTTTATGGAACTTACAAGTACATCAAACATAAGGAACACGTAGAACATCCTAGAAGTAGTAAATACAAAGAAATAATTGTTTTTGCCAGTGTCGGGATTTGAACCGGGGACTGCCAGTAAAGTGATCTGCAATGCTAACCACTGCACCACGCGTTCTCACAAGACTCTTGGCTGTATTAAGGGGTCTCTACAATTCTCCATCTGATAACGGTGTTTGAGAATTTTGCATCCAAGATTACTGCAGAAGTGTCTGAGCCTTTGATATAAGCCTTCCACTTGTTACCAAACCAGACGACTGCTATCAGTTCTGGAATTGATACTACTAATCAATAGCTCTGCTTCCACCCTGTGATTTGAGGCTGCCTTTACCAAATCTGCCAGCCACCCTCATTAACCTTGGATGGCCGCAGGTGTCATTTGTTCCTACTTAAACAATAATTTGCACCTGGATGCACTAATGCTCTCTATCGCTTCTGGCCAATGGAGTTGACATCGAGCAGCCATGCATTTATGCCAAACGAGCATTTCTTGCAAATTAGTATATTGGTGGTTGAGAGTTGAGCAAAGTGCGTGTTATCATACCCTGTCTGATTGTCTTCATTAGTTCACAGCAGGTTCTATGCTTGCCACATTGTGAACTTTTTAATAGCTTTGTCTTCTACTGCAAAAAACTGAAGACTTTGTTAGTGTTATAAAACCATTCACCTGCAGATCCATTACTCACCAACTTAAAAATAGCAGTTTCTGAAGTGAAATTCTTTCATCATTGGGAGGTGTTTTTTGTCTAAGAGCTATCAAAAAGTGTTTTGGATTCTGCAGCTCCTGGCAACTCTACAAGTGACAACAGCTGTGAATGAGTGCAGATTTTTCACCTCTAAGAGTGTCAAGACATACGTAAGGAATACAACTAGCAAGACATGTCTGAATGGACTCTACAGGATAACTGATAGTGAAGAAAGAATTTATATTCTACCTTTGATAAGTGATGTTACAAAATATAGGAGTTGCTGTCTTTCTTTTTTACTTTAAATTTTTTAGTAAATGTATAATTATTTCATGTTCACGGAATTTATGATGTCAACTGTGAATGGGTAAATTTGAAAACGTATACCCAGCCCCTCATCCATTTCCACCTCCTTCTTCTATCCGTCCCTTGTTGCTATCCATTTCCCTTACTGTCCACTTCTCTTCCCTTTCCTTCCATTTTCCATATTCTTCTTCTCCTTTCCTCTGTCTGTCCACTTCTTCCTCCAGTTCCATCTCTTTGTCCATTTGCTCTTTTCTTCATCAGAGCTATTCACAATAAAGAAATTTAAAATGAGGAATTTCAAATTTTGTGGTAATGTAGGAAAATGACCATGAAGTTTCTCTTACAGAAAAGTAAGGAATACAACTAGCAAGACATGTCTGAATGGACTCTACAGGATAACTGATAGTGAAGAAATAATTTATATTCTACCTTTGATAAGTGATGTTACAAAATATAGGAGTTGCTGTCTTTCTTTTTTACTTTAAATTTTTTAGTAAATGTATAATTATTTCATGTTCACGGAATTTATGATGTCAACTGTGAATGGGTAAATTTGAAAACGTATACCCAGCCCCTCATCCATTTCCACCTCCTTCTTCTATCCGTCCCTTGTTGCTATCCATTTCCCTTACTGTCCACTTCTCTTCCCTTTCCTTCCATTTTCCATATTCTTCTTCTCCTTTCCTCTGTCTGTCCACTTCTTCCTCCAGTTCCATCTCTTTGTCCATTTGCTCTTTTCTTCATCAGAGCTATTCACAATAAAGAAATTTAAAATGAGGAATTTCAAATTTTGTGGTAATGTAGGAAAATGACCATGAAGTTTCTCTTACAGAAAAGTAAGGAATACAACTAGCAAGACATGTCTGAATGGACTCTACAGGATAACTGATAGTGAAGAAATAATTTATATTCTACCTTTGATAAGTGATGTTACAAAATATAGGAGTTGCTGTCTTTCTTTTTTACTTTAAATTTTTTAGTAAATGTATAATTATTTCATGTTCACGGAATTTATGATGTCAACTGTGAATGGGTAAATTTGAAAACGTATACCCAGCCCCTCATCCATTTCCACCTCCTTCTTCTATCCGTCCCTTGTTGCTATCCATTTCCCTTACTGTCCACTTCTCTTCCCTTTTCTTCCATTTTCCATATTCTTCTTCTCCTTTCCTCTGTCTGTCCACTTCTTCCTCCAGTTCCATCTCTTTGTCCATTTGCTCTTTTCTTCATCAGAGCTATTCACAATAAAGAAATTTAAAATGAGGAATTTCAAATTTTGTGGTAATGTAGGAAAATGACCATGAAGTTTCTCTTACAGAAAAGTAAAAAGAAATAGAGAAAAACACAATGACTGATGACCAAGCAGTCTAGTCCCCTCTAAACAACAACAACCAGAAAAACACAACCAATAAACATCTTTATTTACAGACTTCATAACTACAATTTTATGATTCCCAGATCTGAATACATAATTGGCATAGCACTTGTGTCATTGTATTTGTCCAGTATGCATGTGCTACTGTAAATGAACCTATTAAACATGAATGTACCCTTGTTTCACAAAAAGCTGTTACTTTCTTATGTCATTTCTACCATAGAATCTTAATTGATATGCAGGGCACAGTTCGTAGCACTTTAGGTTTTGATATTTGCTTATTATGACAGTTGGAAATATTATGTGTGGTAGGTGGTGATCTCTGATGAGAGGAAAGGTAACATCAAAGTCATAGATACAAAAACATATACTTCCTTTTACCGCTCTTTAAAGCTGTGTGCACACATGAATTATGTTATGTGCACATTTATGGCAAAATACCTTTCAAATTATAGAAGTTTCATTGGCTCCAAGTGTAATTAATTGTAAAAATATTTTTTCATGTTCACTTATGTTCGCAATCTCCATCTGAATGTACATTAATTTATTGAATAAAAATTTCAAGTAAATTGGTTAAGAACTTTGTGAGATATTTCTTAACAATGTTTTCCCTTTAAATATTGCATATATATTGATATATTGCATTTATTAAAATAACAATGGAAAGTCCAGATTTGAATGTCAATAAGTATAATGAAGAGAGGTTACAACTCGCCATAAACATCATTGCTGAGCCTAAGGCAGGCACATAGAAAAGAGAAACATATGCACACACAACTTAAATTTTCAGCCTTCATCAGAAAAAAAATGTACACATGACCCCTGTTACGGTTGCTGCAGCTCAACTGGAGCTTAAACATTGCGTGGGGAATGGTGAAGAGACTGTCAAAAGGAATGCTAAGGATGCAAGGCAAGGGTATAGATAGCAAGATCTACACTGGCTGGCAGTGTACGTACTGGTGAGTGGTGTGTGAGGTACAGCTTGGACTGCAATGAAGAGAAAGAGGGAAGGGTTGTTGAAGGAAAAGGAGAGGAGCAGAGAAGATGAAAAATGTGGGAAATGCTTGCAAGAGATACAGGCATTGGTGGAGGTGTAACTAGGAGGGGGTTGGGAGGGCGCTGTAGAAAGAGTAGGTTACAAGCTCCATATTGGGCCACAGCCTGGTGTTCCTTGCTTCTGGACACAGTTTGGTAGTGGCCATTTATTCTGATAGACAGCTGGTCGGTAGTCATAACAATGTAAAAAGATGTTTAGTGATTACAGCTGAGTTGCTAAATGACATGGCTGGTTTCACATGGTTCAGCTTGTAGGTAGGAAAGCATGTTACAGGACTGGAAGTGCTGGGTGATTGGATTGGGTAGTTGATGCATCAGGGTATTTCACAGGGATATAATATTTGCGATAGGGGGTTGGGATCAGAAATAGCATATGGAGGGGTAGGATGTTAGATGGGTGGCAGAACACTACTTTGGATTGTGTCGGAAGGGTATTGCATAGAATTTCTCTTATTTTAGGGCACGGTGATAAATAATCAAAGCCTCGTCAAATGATGTTAATGAATTGTGGCTGGTTATTGGTGGTAGAAGGAAGATTGGAGATGACTGGGGATATGGTACAAAAAATATGTTTGTGGACTAGGCCTGTGTGCTAATTCCCATCTGTGAATGCATTAGCAGTATATTAGATAATGGATTTCTCATCGCTGCAAACACACTGTTCACAGGAAGCAAGACCTATTGAAGCCCTGTCACAGATTTAACTTTACCTATCAGAGGCCTAACCACCTATGAAAGCAGCCTTGTGATTGCAATCTTGCTGTAATCATTCTACAGCATTTTACGTTCCATTACTACCGACCGGCTGTCCGGCAGAATGAATAGCACCGCCAAACTGTGTCAGAGAAGCAGGTCAGTAGCAAAATGTGCAGCTAGGGACAATACGTTCGATTTCAGGCCGTGCGGATCCTCCCTTTCACGACCAGCTATTCTTCACTGTGCAGATAGGGATTATCCTTACGACACATTCTGCAGTCTCGCAACCGACCTGGCACCGACCTAATGTAACTTTCTGCGTCTACACCCCACATTCAATACCTTCCCCACCCCTTGTCCCACTCCTCCTCTAAATTTGTCTCTCTCCCAACCTTAAGCTGCATTTTTCCTCTCCCCTGCTCTTCTCCTTTTCATCCTCCCTTCCTTTGCTGTGTTCAAAGCTGCATCTCACATTCCCACCACCTGTCAGTATCGGCACACTCAGCTCACACTTTGGATCTTTCTGTTGCCACCCTTGCCCGGCATCCCCCTCTCCCATCCCTTTCCCAATCTCCAATCCTCTCCTCCCCTCCCTTTTAGTGTCAGTTGAGCTGCAGAAGCCAGACAAAGTCTTCAGATATACATGAGTTGTGAATGTTTGTGCACTCCCTTTGCTGATAAAAGGCTCACAATGTTAGGTGTGTGTGTGTGTGTGTGTGTGTGTGTGTGTGTGTGTGTGTGTGTGAGAAATTGTTTTTTCTACTTTCCTGTATGTGGCTCTGCAATCATTTTTACTCTTGAGTTGCAAGCTATTCTCATTATATTCTTGATATTTTAAAACAACATTGGCAAATGTTCTTTCGAATGCTCATTTTGTAAATATTTGAAATATATTGTTTAGAACCGTTTTGATATTTTAGTAACAATGTCTATTAGATATGAATGGTCATTAGAGTATTGTGTAAAAATTTGAAGTAAATCTTCAAGTACTTTTTAATATGTTTGGAAACAACATTAAACACTTTGAAGTGTGGCAGCTGGAACTGATGATTGTGTGCCTGTGTGATGGAGTGAATGTTCTATTTTCTGAAGAAGGCCGTGGCCAATAGGTGAAGTGTTGTATGTGTAGGTCTTTTTTACGTGCGTGTCACAGCTAATCGTCACATCTTTGTGGTGACTTGTAAACTGTCCAATTCCTAATTTATCTGTGTGAAAGTATATTAGGAGAGTTAAGGGAGTACACTTAGTTCTGTGATATCAACTATGGCATGTAGTAGACAATACTCCTGTTGCAACTTTCCAAATGCTTACGCAAAAAAAGGGGGAGGGGTAAAATTCTGTGGAGCTCATCACATACATGGAGGCCCCAACAGAAGAAAACTGCTCAGCCACAGTGTTCATTCATTCAACCACTTAAATGATCTAAAACACTACTCATTCTTCTGCTGAAGGGCTGTTCTTTCGTTACACAAGGCTCCACAACCCTGCAGACATACTCACAGCTTACAAAGCTTGTGGCATACTGATAACAATAGGCCATATTTTACATAATTATTTTTTATTCTAAGACAGGAAGACAGAAGTTCTTTTACTAGTCCAGCAGTCCCTTTTATTAGAAGTCGAAGAAATGAATTTGCCAAAACTAAGCATTTTTGAAAATACTATTTATACTCCTTAATTTTTTTAGCCTTGGTGGTTTTCATGTTCTACATCTACATGGATACTCTGCAAGTCACATTGATGTGCACGGTAGAGGGTTCATCGAACCACCTTTATGACATTTCTCTATAGTTCCAACCTCTAGGAAAAAGAAACAACTAAATCTTTCTGTTATTTTTAATCTGATTTCTCTTATTTTATTATGATGATCATACTCCCTATGTAGGTGGGTGCTAAAAAATATATGTTTGCATTCTGATGATAAAGTTGGTGAAGGAAATTTCGCAAATAGATCTTGCCACAACAAATAACGCCTTCCTTTTAATGATTTCCAACCCAACTTGTGCATCATTTCCGTGACACTCAAAACGAGCTGCCCTTCTCTGAATTTTTTCTCTAAATCCTCCATCAGCCCCACCTGGTGTCGATCCCACAATGTGCAGCAATACTCCAAAATAGGACACACAAGTGTAGTGTAGAAAGTTTCTTTAGTAGGACTGTTGCATCTTATAAGTGCTGCCAATGGAACGTAGCCTTTGGTTCGCCTTGCCTACATTATTTTCTATGTGTTATTTCCAATTTAAGGTGTTTGTAATTATTACACCTAGGTATTTAGTACAATTGATGGCCTGTAGGTCTGGCTGATTTATTGTGTAACTGAAGGTTAATAGTTATCTTTTACTGGTCATATGGATGACATCACATTTATCATTAAGGGTCAGTTGCCAATTTTTGCACCAGGCAGATAACTAAATCATTTTGCAGTTGCTTTTGATCGTCTGGAGTCTTTACTAATCAATAAATGACAGCATCATATGCAAACAGTCTAAGAGAGCTACTCAGATTGTTTCCTAAATCATTTGTAAAAATAAGCAACAGTTGGGGCCATATAACACTCCCCTGGGAACACCAGATATCACTTCTGTTCTACACAATGACTTTCCGTCAGTTACAACATACTCTGTCCTTTCTGATAGGAAATCACAAATCCAATTGCACAACTATGGCGATATTCCATGAGCATGCAGTTTGATTAGAAGACGCTTTTGGGATACAGTGACAAAAGCCTTCTGGAAATGTAGAAATACGGAATCTATTTGACATCCCTTATCGGTAGCACTCACCACATCATGTGAGTAAAGAGCTAGCTGTTTTTCACAAGAATGATACTTTCTGAATCTGTGTTGACTATGGGACAATAGGTCGTTCTCTTCAAGGTAGTTCATAATACTTGAGGAATGTATGTTCTAAAATACTGTTGCAAACCGACGTCAATGATATAGGCCTGTAATATTGTGGACCACTTTATTGCCTTTTTTGCATTAAGCAAGCAGTTGTGTGTGATAGTTAGGTATAGGGCTATTGCATCAGCATACTCTGAAAGGAATCTCATTGTTATACAGTTGGGACCGGGGACTTAACTTTTGTTAAGTGATTTAAGTTGTTTTAATACTCCAGGGATATTTACTTCTAAATTACGCATGGTGGAAGCTGTTCTTGATAGCAATTCCGGAATATTTGCTTCATCTTCTCTAGTGCAGGAATTTCGGAAAGCTGTGTCAAACTCTTCTGCCTTAGCAAAACTGTCATCAGTAGCATCATCATTTCTACTGTTTAATTAAGGTACTGATTGTGTTTTGCTGCTAGTGTTTTTTACATACATCTGCTCTTAATCTGTTTGAACACACTAATTTACAAAACTACTCAACGCATGGGATTTTCGCAGGTAACGTATAGGGAGCGTGAAGTTATTTACAACTTGTACAAAAACCAGACAGTGGTTGTCAGAATTGAAGGGCATGAAAGGGATGCAGTGGTTGGGAAGAGTGTAAGATAGGGTTGTAGCCTTTCTCCAATGTTGTTCAATTTGTATATTGAGCATGCTATAAAGGAAAGCAAGGAGAAATTTGGAGAAGGAATTAAAGTTTAGGGTGAAGAATTAAAAACATTGCGTTTTGCCGATGACAAAGCAATTCTGTCAGAGACAGCAAAGGATCTGGAAGAGCAGTTGAACGGAATGGACAGTGTGCTAAAAGATGCATATAAGATGAACATTAACAAGAGCAAAACTAGGGTAATGGAGTGCAGTCTAAGAAAATCAGGAGATGCTGAAGGAATTAGATTAGGTAATGAAACAATAAAGCTGGTAGATGAGTTTTGTTACTTGGGCAGTAAAATAACAAATATGGTCGCATTACAGAGGATATAAAATGCAGAATGGCAATGGGTAGAAAAGCATTCTTGAAAAAGAGAAATTTGTCAACATTGAATATTGATTTAAGCCTAAGGAAGTCCTTTCTGAAGACATTTGTGTAGAGTGTGGCCTTGTATGGGAGTGAAAAATGGACGATAAACAGTGCGGACAGGAAGAGGATTGAGGCTTTCGAAATGAAATGTGGTGCTACAGAAGAATGCTGAAGATTAGGTGGGTGGATCGCGTAACTAATGAGGAGTTACTGAACAGCATTGGGGAGAAAAGGAGTTTCTGGCATACCTTGACTAAAAGAAGGGATTGATTGGTTGGACACATTCTTAGACATCAAGGAATTGTAAATTTAGTGTTGGAGGGAAGTGTGTGGGGAAAAACCGCAGAGGAAGACCAAGAGATGGATAGGGTAAGCAGATTCAGACAGATGTAGGTTGCCGTTCTTATGAAGAGGCTTGCTCAGGATAGGGTATTGTGGAGAGCTGCATCAAACCAGTCTCTGGACTGACGACAACAACAACAACAACAACAACAACAACTTGAACATAGCTTGAGTCAACATAAACATAGCTTGAGTCAACATACAGGTTCCATGTCACCAAAATTGGTTCATGAGAAATAAATATATAATTAAAATTTTATCAAAAACCATGTCTATTTGAACAACTAGGATCCAAAATTTAATAATGGAAACTCCAGGTTGGAAATCAACAGCATAATAAAGACATATTCATAGAATACATGACATCAACTGCGATTGGGCAAAGCTGAAAATGTGTACCCAGCCGGGATTCGAACCCGGGTCTCCTGCTTTCTAGGCAGTTGCGCTGACCCCTACACCACTGGGGACAGTGGTCACCGCACCTGCAAGGACTACCTAGGCACGCCTCCCGTCAGATACAAATTCCCAGCTTCGCCCTGCCCACAGTACTCAAACTCGTAGTTATGAAACTAATTCCCCTAAGAGTAAGGGCTTCAAACTTGCCCACCCCTCCCCACTAACGATAGGATCATTGCCCGTCACCGGCATATTATATATATACATGTGGCGCCTGTTCCAAAAGAAACAGACGTCACTTCTGATCCTGCAGTTGTTATTATTTAATATTCATAGAATATATGACATCAACTGCGATTGGGCAAAGCTGAAAATGTTTACCCAGCCGGGATTCGAACCCGGGTCTCTTGCTTTCTAGGCAGTTGTGCTGACCCCTACACCACTGGGGACACAGTGATCACCGCACCTGCAAGGGCGAAGCTGGGAATTTGTATCTGACGGGAGGCGTGCCTTGGTAGTCCTTGCAGGTGCGGTGATCACTGTGTCCCCAGTGGTGTAGGGGTCAGCGCAACTGCCTAGAAAGCAGGAGACCCGGGTTCGAATCCTGGCTGAGTGCACATTTTCAGCTTTGCCCAATCGCAGTTGATGTCATATATTCTATGAATATTAAATAATAACAACTGCTGGATCAGAAGTGACGTCTGTTTCTTTCAGAACAGGCGCCACATGTATATATATAATAAAGACAGTTTACAACACGCTGTAAAGACATAACAAGCTGTGAAAGGCACATAAAAAAAAGAAACACACACACACACACACACACACACACAACACGTAAGCTAACAGCCATGTCCTGTTTCAGAATAAAGAACACACAGACACACTTCACAGTCACACAACCATCATCTTCGGTTGCTGAACTCTCTGCGTGATGTTATACTTCAAAAAACCAGCAAAGGCCATTGATAATTTCATACTAAACCAAAGAACAAATAGATAGTGCTGTTATTTTTTTATTTAGCTAACAGAGCTGCAGCCGGAGACAATGGTTATTGATTGTGAAGTGTGCATGTGTGATTGTGTGAATGTTCTTTATTCTGAAGAAGGCCACAGCCGATAGCTTAAGTGTTGTATGTGTGTGTCCTTTATATCGGTCTGTCACAGCTCTTAGTTACTTCTTTGTAAATTATCCTCATTATATTGTAGGATCCAAAGTAGCTACACAAAGTATTGAGAAACTTAAATGTAGTATGGTTCAACATGTAGACATTATTTTATCAAACTTGGATTATGGAATAGTGAAACTACTAGAGGAATTTTTATTGTTTTGTTACAGGTAACATGGGCCAACTTATAGCCTTTGTTACATCAAAAATTTTTCAGGGAAATAAAAGATACCAGAAGTTTAAGTCTTAGAACTCTGCTGTGCTTAGTAGCGTGATGTAACCAGCGAAGGCTCTATTGATTTCATACTAGACCGAAGAATTAATAGATGGCGATGTTATTTGTTTAGCTCACTATTGGTGATAGTACTATTTTCAGGAGTTTGTCTTCAGTAGTATTAAATGCTGCAGTGTTACCATTTTGAATACAAATTAACATTGAATTTATTTATATAGGATATTACTGATTTTGCTTTGTGTATTAAAACCTCCATGAAATGTCTTGGCTTCTGTCAATATGTTTATATTTGACTTATTGGCAAAAGAAAATAAATTTATTGACTAAATATATCGGAAGGGGTTCCATTATTCTCAATCGAGCTACTGAATCCTAAAAAGAGACAGTGTGCTAAGGCACTTCTGTAATTTTCATTGCAAAGCCCAGGCATATAACTAGTAATAATTATAATTGATAATGATTATTAGATGGCAATAATGTAATTTTGATCATTTCATCATAGTAATTCACTTTGTGTTGTATTAATTGTATGTATGGCTATCTTCCTTTTTCACATGGTCTTTTCACACAGTGACAAAGAAACAAACACATCTACCTTTATAAACTGATGCCAAAATTTATGGTGGGTGATGAGCCATTGTAGCCTAATGGTGAACTTATTGGCTTAAAACTAGTAATAAATAGCATTATTATCAGTGGCTGGTTGCTGTTTTTATTTTATCACAAGAATTAAGCACCAACTTATTATTTTGGAACCTTACCTTGTCTTTACACTTTTTCCTTCATTACAAGTAAATCTTTTGGATTTGTACAAGTTAATAAAAGTTATGATTTGTGTAAGTAGTGTGATGTTATGTGTTATTATATTGCTGCTCTTAGAAAACAGATAATTTTTGTCAGATGCCATACTTAACAGGTTAACAGTTTGTCTCCTTCAGGAAGTGTATTGGGCACAGAAGCAAGTTTACTTATGAATTATAATTTAAACTTTGTTTTAATTTACAATGAAAATTGTAAGATGGCAAGACTTTTGTTGTACCTCAAATAAAATTTCTTACTCGTCATCATTTTATGAAATTGAAGTTCAGGATGTATTAAGGTTTTGTGATGTTTTCATGTAATGCTTGTTTTAGGATTCCTATAAATGATTATACCAATTTATTGCTCAAGGTAGATCTTATGTTTTTTCAGAGAGAAGGGCTATCAAGATACAATAAAATTTATGAATTTGAATACACAGTATTTGGGCAACGAAGTCAAATGGTAATGACATCAGTATCTGGTCACTTACTGGGAATGGACTTTGTAAGTGGCTATCGGAAATGGAGTAGCTGCAGTCCTCTTTTGCTGTTTGAGGCTCCCGTAATTAAATGTTGTCCTAAGGATTATGAACAAATAAAGGTAACCCTTCATTTGTTTTATTTTGTATTTATTTTTAATTAATTCAAGTTACTGTAACATACTGTGGATATGCATTAATTAATACTAAATTTTAATGACTTTATAGCAGTGTTTTGCCACCTTTTTGAATATTCAACACTCTTCCAAGTAAAAATTGTGGGGTGACCCCACCTCCAAATAAAAATATTCTGACACCTCCCCCCCCCTGCCCTTGAAATGTAACAAAACTGTTAAGCCTATCTCAAAGGAAGCAAAGTTAATCTTCTTTGATGGCTTCAGCTTTCTTTTAAATTGTTCGGTGAAGTATTTTTGGTGTATTTTTACATAATTTGCGACAGAAAAATATATTTTGCTTAGTGAGTGTTTCACATTTCAGGCAAGACCCAGAAGAGAATTATGCTCATTAGGAAAGGTCCACTCTATAGACAATTTGTGAGGAACTACATCGTTTTCTCCATTTTTTTCCAAAATAACTTATTGAATATGTTCTTTTACTTACAGTTTGGTTCCTGAAAAACAATATTCAGACTTTGCACTTTTTCATAATTAATACACTGTATTATAAAAGCTATTAAACTCATTATGAATGTTACATGAAGAAATCCATGGTTTTAACATTAAATAAATTTCACTTAGACATACATTTTTGTAATACTGACCCCCTAGTTATTTCATGGTGCAACTACTGTGACGGGACAGCGACCCCTTGGAGGTCACAACCCATAGGTTGAAAAACAGTGCTTTATAGCATTCACAAATTATTAACAAAATGGTTATTGCAGGATTTAGGTCTGACGTGAACAGAATTCTATAAAATGGTAATCAATAGAAGTATAATCGAGAGAATTTATGCAGTCAGAGGAGTAGAATTCAAATCCTCACTCACCTTGAGGTCGGTGTGCAACTCCACAGCTTGTCTGAATTGGTGCCGAGAAGTGAACCAGCCATATCTTGTAGAGGAAACTGTAGTCAACATGTGAGGTTCCATTAAGCTTTGAAGGTCGTTCAGGAGTTGCGAAGGTACCCAGTCCCTCCCGCAACCCGAGGGAAAGGAGAACTCAGATGCACTGCATGCAGGAGGACACGGGTGTGTTACCATCACAAATCTGGTGGCATCATGGTTGATGCTATAGCAGCCGCACTATTAGCTCAGCGACGGTGTATCGAAGGGGACCGCAGGCAGGAAGTCTAGAGTTGAGGCAGCAGTGGATTTCATGTTAGACACATTAATTTGATGGGGTCACATGTGTGTGTGAAAGGATTGAGGAAGATCAAGTGAAACAGATGGGAGAGGAGGAGTTGAGGTTGTGAAGGAACGAGGAGTGATTGTCCCAGCTCTGAGTCCAAATCATGAAAATATCTTTAATGAACCTGAACAAGACTGGGAGGTTGTGATTTTGGTAGGTAAGTAAGGCTTCCAGCCCATAAATAGGGTGGCATAGGAGGGTGCCACACGGGTGCCCATGGCTGTGCCACAGGATTGATTGTATACTTTTTCTTCAAAGGACAAGGCATTGTTTGTTAGCATGTTGTTGGTAGGGGTTATGAGCAATGAGATATTTGGGTTTGGAATCTGAAAGATATTGGGAAAGGTAGTGTTCAGAAGCAGAAAGACCATGAGCATGTTGGGTATTGGTGTGTAGGTATGTGGCGTCAAGAGTGGAAAGTAAGGATCCTGGAGGTTAAGGCGTAGGGATGGTGGAGCGGCAGTGAGGGAGTGGTTGGTATCTTTGATGTGGGAGCTATATTTCGAACAATTTGTTGGAGGTGTTGGTCAATGAGGGCCAAAATTGTTTCAGTGGGAGCACAATAACCAGCCACAATTGGGAGTCCAGGATTATTTGGTTTTTGGGAGCATGTGGAACAATTAAATCGCATCCTGAGAAACATTCTACTAAAGATCCTTCTGGTCCTTCACAAAGTGGTGTTCCATTGTCCACTCAGCTTTCTACATCTACATCGATACTCTGCAAATCACATTAAAGTGCCTGGCAGAGGGTTCATTAACCACTTTCATAACTTTTCTCTACAGTTCCATTCTCTAATAGCGCACGGGAAGAAAGAACACCTAAATCATTCCGTTTTCGATCTTATTTCTCTTATTTTATTGGGAATGGTCATGTCTCCCTAAGTAGGTGGGTGCTAGCAAAATATTTTCACATTCAGAACTAAAAGTCGGTAATTGAAACTTCGCAAACAAATCACGCCACAATGAATAACGTCTTTCTTTTAATGATTTCCACCCCAATTCTTGCAACATTTCCGTGACGCTTTCCCCCCCGTAACGTGATAAAACAAAACGAGCTGCCCTTCTCTGGACTTTCTCAATGTCTTCCGTCAGTCCCACATGGTGAGGGTCCCACAAGCAGAGGACGCACAAGTGTGATGTAGGCAGTCTCTTTGGTGGAGCTGGTGCATCTTCGAAGCGTTCTGCTGATGAAACGTAACCTTTGGTTCGGCTTCCCCACAATATTTTCTGTGTGTTCTCTCCAGTCAAAGTTGTTCGTAATTGTAACTCCTAGGTATTTGGTAGAATCTACGACCTTAAGGTTTGACTGATTTATTGCGTAATTAAAGTTCAGCGGATTTCTTTTAGTGGTCATGTGTATTACTTCACACTTTTCTTTATTTAGTGTCAATTGCCAAATTTCGCACCATGCAGTAATTTTGTCTAAATCGCTTTGCAGTTGCTTTTGATCCTCAATTGACTTCACTAACCGATAAACGACAGCATCATCCGCGAACAGTCTAAGGGAGCTATTCAGATTGTCTCCTAAATCGTTTATAAACATGAGGAAGAGTAGGGGACCTATAACGCTTCCCTGTGGAACGCCAGATATCACTTCTGTTTTACTCGATGACTTACCGTCAATTACAACGAACTGTGTTCTTTCTGATAAGAAATCGTGAATCCAATCGCACAATTGGGGAGATATTCCATAAGCACGCATCCTAGTCCCTATCTGTCACCCCCAATCTCAAACCTTTACCAAAGGGATCATGTCCCTGTGGAAGAATCTGATGCAAGACTTGCCCAATCCACCCACCTTCCCACCCACTACTTGCTGTTCCAGTCCTGTCACAGGCTTATCCTACCCCATCAGAGGATGGGCTATCTGTGAAAGCAGCCTTGTTATTTACCATCTCTGCTGCAATCATTGTCCAGCCGTTTACTTTGATATGACTACCAACCAGCTGTCCATCTCACTCAAGATGCTAGTTGACCATAGTGGGCAGAGATGGTGGTCATTTGTGAATGATGATATGTACATATTTAAGGAACTTCCTTGCTAACAAATGGACAGATTAGGATCATTATGAGTTTACACTCTGTGTGGCTTTTTCCATTCTTGATGACCTTGGTCACTTGGATTTTGGTTTTGGCATTGTTGAACAGGACTCCATTTTCTCATTAGGGAAATACTTAGAGCACCATTTATGTAATGTAATTCACAATCACTGCAACATTTACTCAATGTTGTTGTTGTTGTTGTTGTTATGGTCTTCAGTCCGGAGACTGGTTTGATGCAGCTCTCCACCCTACTCTATCCTGAGCAAGCCTTTTCATCTCCTCATAACAACGACAACCCACATCTCTTTGAATCTGCTTACTATACGCGTCTCTTGGCCTCCCTCTGCGATTTTTACCCCACACACTTCCCTCCAATGCTAAATTTACGATTCCTCGATGTCTAAGAATGTGTCCTACCAAGCAATCCCTTCTTTTAGTTAGGGTATGCCAAAAACTCCTTTTCTCGCCAATTCTGTTCAGTACCTCTTCATTAGTTATGTGATCTACCCACCTAATCTTCAGCATTCTTCTGTAGCACCACATTTCAAAAGCCTCTATCCACTTCCTGTCCGCACTGCTTATCGTCCATGTTTCACTCCCGTACAAGGCAACACTCCACACAAATGCCTTCAGAAAAGACTTCCTTACACTTAAATTAATATTCGATGTTAGCAAATTTCTCTTTTTCAAAAATGCTTTTCTTCCCATTGCCATTCTGCATTTTATATCCTCTGTACTGCGACCATCGCATGTTATTTTACTACCCAAGTAACAAAACTCATCTACCACCTTCACTGTTTCGTTACCTAATCTAGTTCCTTCAGCATCGCCTGATTTTCTAAGACCGCATTCCATTATTTTTGTTTTGCTCTTGTTAATGTTCATTTTGTACGCTCTCTTCAACACACTGTCCATTCCATTCAACTGCTCTTCCAGGTCGTTCGCTGTCTCTGACAGAATTACAATGTCATCAGCAAAACGCAATGTTTTTATTTCTTCCCCCTGAACTTTAATTCCTATTCCAAAATTTTCCTTGCTTTCCTTCATCGCCTGCTCAATGTACAAATTGAATAACATAGGAGAAAGGCTACAACCCTGTCTTACTCCCTTCCCAATTGATGCTTCCCTTTCATGCCCTTCGAGTCTAATAACTGCGGTCTGGCTTTTGTACAAGTTGTAGATAACTCTCCTTTCCCTGTATTTTACCCCTGCTGACTTCAGAATTTGAAAGAGTGTAGTCCAGTCAACATTGTCAAACGCTTTCTCCAAATCTACAAAGGCTAAAAATGTAGATTTGCCTTTCCTTAATCTATCTTCTAAGATAAGACGTAAGGTAAGTATTGCCTCCCGGGTTCCTACGTTCCTCCTGAATCCAAACTGATCTTCCCCGAGGTCAGTTTCTACCAGGTTTTCCATTCTCCTGTAGATAATTCGTGTTAAAATTTTGCAACCCTGACTTATCAAACTGATGGTTCTGTAATTTTCACACCTGTCTGCACCTGATTTCTTTGGAATGGGGATTATTACATTTTTCTTAAAGTTTGAGGGTATTTCGCCTGTCCCATATATCCTACACACCAGTTCAAATAGTTTTGTCATGGCTGGCTCTCCCAGAGACTTTAGTAGCTCTGAGAGTATGTCATCTACTCCTGGGGCCTTGTTCCGACCTAGGTCTTTCAGGGCTCTGTGAAATTCATCTCTCAGTATAATATCTCCTATTTCATCTTGATCTACTTCCTCTTCCCTTCCTACAACATCGTCTCTCAGTTCATTTCCTTTGTAGAGCTGCTCTATGTTCTCTTTCCACCTTTCAGCCTTCCCTTCTTTGCTGAGAACTGGTTTCCCATCTGAGTTCTTGATATTTGTAGAATTGCTTTTCTTGTCCCCAAATGTCTCTCTGATTTTCCTGTAGGCGGTATCTACTTTTCCCCTTCTTATACATTCTTCTACAGATTTGCATTTGGCTTCTAGCCACTCCTGCTTAGCCATTTTGCACTTCCTATCAATCTCATTTCTTAGTCATCTGTACTCCATTTTGCCTGTTTCATTTACTGCATTTTTATATTTTCTCCTTTCATCAATTAAATTCAGTATTTCCTGTTTTATCCAAGGATTTTTTGCAGGTCTTGCCTTTCTACCTATTTTGTCCTCTGCTGCCTTCACTATTTCATCTCTCAATGCTACCCATTCCTCTTCTACTGTTTTATTTCCCCCTGTTTCTGCCAATTGTTGCCTAAATCTCCCTCTGAAATTCACCAGAACTTCACTTTCCTTCAATTTATCTAAGTCCCATCTCCTTATTTTCCTACCTTTCTGCAGTTTTTTCAGTTTCAGCCTACAGTTCATGACTAACAAGTTATGGTCAGCATCTATTTCTGCCCCTGGGTATGTCTTGCAGTTTATAACCTGATTCTGGAATCTATGTTTTACCATTATAAAATCTATCTGATACCTTCCAGTGTCTCCTGGTCTCTTCCAAGTATACAACCTTCTTTGTTGTCGGTGTTGGCTTCGTATCTATCTTGACAATGATAATGCGATCACTGTGCTGCTCATAGTAGTTTACCCACATTCCTATTTTCTTATTCATTATCAGTCCTACTCCTGTGATACCCCCAACTGATTTTGTATTTATAATCCTGTACTCACCTGACCAGAAATCCTGTTCATCCTGCCACCGAACTTCACTAATCCCCACTATATCTAACTTCAACCTATCCATTTCCCTTTTTAAATTTTCTAATTTTCCTACCTGATTAAGGGATCTAACATTCCACGCTCCGATCCGTAGAATGCCAATATTGTCTTTCCTGATGACAACATCCTCCTGAGTAGTCCCCGCCCGGAGATCCGAATGGGGGACTATTTTACCTCCGGAATATTTTACCCGAGAGGATGCCATCATCATATTTTCATACAGTAGAGCTGCATGTCCCCGGGAAAAGTAACGGCTGTAGTTTCCCCTTGCTTTCAGCCGTTCGCAGTAACCGTATGGCAAAGCCACATTAGCTGATGTTACAAGGCCAGCTCAGTCAATCATCCAGACTGTTGCCCCTGTAACTACTGAAAAGGCTGCTGCCCCTCTTCAGGAACCACACGTTTGTCTGGCCTCTCCACAGATACCCCTCCGTTGTGGTTGCACCTACGGTACGGCTATCTGCATCGTTGAGGCACGCAAGCCACCCCACCTCGGCAATGTCTGTGGTTCATGGGGGTGGTACTCAATGTTACATTTTCCAAATCACTGTTTTTGTAAAATTCTCATGTGCAAAATAAGCAGTCTGTCTGCTCCTGAGATGTGATCCAAGTCAAGTGAATTCGTAAAAGCCAAGCAAGTGACGCAGCTGCATGGTAAACAGCCCAAGTGCTTTAAATCGTGCGATGATCTTAGAGAGCATAAAAAGAAGTCTCTCAGTAAACAGGTATAGTTAATGCTCCAACTAATACACACAACATATAGTAATTTGTAGTGAAGGTATTAGAAGTATATCAAATGACATCTAACCCATGTAAAAGTGTGTGGCCAACTCCTTAGAGAAAAACTATTTAGCAAAAATATCAGTTAGAAGACTTCTCTACGTTGTGTGAAAAGAGATTTCACATAGAGGATGTAAAGATATTAAGGAACTATTAACCTTTGTGGAGGAACTTGATTATTTTTAAACAGAGAAAAGAGTTATTACAATCAGATGTGTAATAACAGTAATGAAAATAATGACAACAATAGGTATTCAAATTAAAATATGAGATGGAAAGCTGTACTACACAGCAGATAAATGCATGTTTTTACACCAAAGTCTGCAACTGTATAGTATGAACAAGGTTATACCTAAGGCAACATTGCAGGCAACGTGTTACACCACACGTGCCATTTGGATACTACCAACAAACACCAATCCCTCAGAGCTACGGAGGTGGGAACTTGCCCTCCAACATATCCTCTCCTCCCGCCACCCCCCTGGCCTAAATCTATGCTAACCCCTCCCCTTCCTCCATCCTCAGCTCACCTATTCATTATCCGTTCCTTACCTCTCTCTCTCTCTCTCTCTCTCTCTCTCTCTCTCTCTCTCTCTCTCTCTCTCTCTCTCTCTCTCTCCGCCCTCTCGCTCTCTCTGTCATTCTCTCTATCTCTCTCCGTGTGTGTGTGTGTGTGTGTGTGTGTCTGTCCATCCACATTTCCCTGTTAATGGAAAACGTTTTAGACAACCCCCCCCCCCCCTCCTACACCCCTCAGCATCATTCGTTTCACTCATCTTCTCTTCTCTTTACTACTTGATCTTTCCTCTTTGGTTATATTTATCCTCTCTGGCTTGGCTCAGTACATACATGCAGTATCTCTGACGTCCACACTCCCGAAACACCAGACCTAGGTCGTGAACTACCTTTCCCGTCTGTTCCCATCCTTTCTTCTTCCCTTCTCTCCCACCTGATGAAGGAACTGTGTTCCGAAAGTTTGTCCTTTTTGTCCCCTTTTTTCTGATTCTTCATTTGTGTTACTATCGGCAGTACAGCACAATGGTAAGTACTGGCCAGCCATTCTATCTCGTTTTTAACAATATTTATCATCTCTGAGGAGAATTTTCATCATTAATTGAATAATATGAAAAGACTTCAATCTTCAGGGGCACCTGCTCTTTGAGCAGATTGAGCAGAGTGATGACTCTCAGGCCCCATTTAACTGTTCTGTTATTTACCTTTTTTGTTTTCTGTAGAACAATTTCTTCCATTCATTTTCTGGTCCACAAGCTTTTCTAAACAAATGACTCTTCTTATCTTATACTTACTGAATAAAATACGAGAATGTCAACCAGAAAAATACACACCCGCACATACACACCAGAAAATTGAGTGTAAATCACAGAATAAGTTTGATTTTGAAACAAAGATCATGTATTTTCTCTTGTGATTTGGCACATTGTGTGTTAAAAAAAAAAAAAAATCAGCAAGTCTTTTCATACAGAGCTTATAATGCCAAAGAAGTAAATAGCAAGGGCTTGAAAATAATTTTAGTGCAAGTTTTTCAGCATAATATCTTTATTTTGAAAACTTTCATCTACAAGAATGTGATAGGAACGACTGAGGAATCACATATCTAGAGGCTCCTGTTGACTTGTTACATATTTGCAAAGGATGTATGATAACAAAAGAAAAAAAAAAGTCACCTTTGGTCATTTATCCACTTTTACTTGTCTCCAAATGAATGTTTTGTGAACAGGGTGTTCTCTGTAATATTTGGACTGAAAGTTACTTGTATTTCTTGAAAATGGATGTAAAACTTGTTTGCTAGCCCTCTTGGCACTGATAAAGCCACATGCATTGTGTAGCTGTGGCTTGAGCTATGTACAGACTGTAACAGGCTGGCTATATTTTCTCTCCTGTCTCAAGTCTGCGTGGATGAAGATATTTCTGCTAGAAGTGACTCTGGCCACTATTCCAAACTTCCCTTTCTCTCATCCCACTCTGTCACAGACATGTTGACTTCTTCCACAAAATGTTGTGCCTTCTGATGTGTACTATCATCATCTTCTATGTTGTTACATGTTTCACATGAAACTGCCTAAGCCATCTATTTTAGATGCTTCCACATTTGCAGATGCCAAAAGTGAACTGTGGTTCCATACATCCTTGCTGTATTGTATTGTAATATTACTAGCTCTTTTGTAATTTTTAATTGCAACAGTTTGTTTCCTACAAACATGCTTCTCCTTGTCTTTTGATATACATATAATTTAGAATTACTCTGCAACTTAATTAATTTTAATGCACTTGTAGTACTTCATTAGTTTGTTATAAGAATTGAAGCCATGATTGTAATAGTCTTTGTAAATCTTGTCTAGTGCTCTGTCATCAGTATTTTCTAATACACTGGACTTTGACTTGGGTCTCAAAGTTTTGAATGTAGATAGTTAGTACTCACTTCAGTTTGGCTGTTCCTTTTGCTCTGGAAATGAATGTCTTGTATTGCTTGAAAATCAGGTTGAGGTTTTTCTGCCCTTCAAAATCAGCATGTCTATCCAGCATTACAAATATTTGTGTCATCTCCTTGATATTTCTGAATTATTAATATATCCACAAACATTCTATCCTCGATTCCAATTTAATTTTTATTTTCACAGCGTCACAGCCTTCTCGCTTATATTTGGACCATGTTCATAGGATTAATTCTCTTCATACCATCATACCATCAGTTTATTAATTCATAAAATGTAGCAACCAGTTGCTTTACACAGTAGCCCACATGTGAACACACCAGGAGAAACACTTTTTCTGCAGCAATTCACATCACTCAAGCACTTGTTAGTGGAGTTACAATACAACACTGTCTGATGGTGCTAGCATGTAGTTTTGCATGTACATGACACATTATTGTTATTTTTATGGTTGAATATTATTCTGAGCATGATTGTGCAGTTTTGACTGTTATGTCTCCAAGGTGTCCCTTGTCAGTTTTAAACAAACTGATCCATAGGGCTCCTTTTTAATATTATTATTTTTTGCAAATTAGTTAATAACTGACATTGCTGTACCAGTAGATACAGTTAGATTTAATAGTAGATTTTTTTAAATAAATTTACTTCTATGCCTGCTGGTAGCTATAGTCGTTATGGTGAGGAAAATGTTATTGTTTAATAGGTAATAATATACATTTCATAAATTGTAATAATCAATACATTCTGTACATAAATAAATAAACATCAGTTCATGTCCTGTAGCTAAACACTAACATACAGGCTTATGTTGAATTGCCTGATTCATAGTGTGTGCTTTAGTCATTATTTGATGCCATGATTTAGATTATTAGTTAAGGAATAGAAAAATTCTGGTTCTTTTTAGGAATAGTAAGTACAGACATTTTCCCATGCTGAAGTATTTTGATTTGTTTTTTACTCAAAATAGGTATATCATGTTTTGTTTTCCTGATATTGAAGTCTATTCTTAAAATATTTTTTCACTCTCCACCTGCAGAAGACACTGGAAAGAGAAGTACGATCATGTGGAATGTTAATCATCTGGACAGATTGTGATCGTGAAGGAGAAAATATTGGCTTTGAAATCATTCAGGTGTGTTCCTCTGTGAAACCAAACCTGCGAATATATAGGTTGGTATTTGTTTTGCTTGTCACTAAATATATTTATTTGTTTCACTTTCAATAATTCATGATGTTTTTCAGGGCTAAATTTTCTGAAATTACTGCTGCATCTGTGCATAGAGCAATTCAGAATCTGGTAGAACCAAATAAGCAAATCAGTGATGCAGTTGATGTGCGACAGGAGCTCGATTTGCGAATAGGTATGTCACATTGCTTTGGTAATCTTCACTTACACTTCCATTTTTCCTATAAACACTACCTAACTATGATGACTATAGAACAAGTCTCGTTTATTGTCAACCACAGTTGAAAATATTTTTTGGTAGATATGTTTCAGTCATCGTAGCAAAGAAACACGAAGCTGACACCAACCACAGTAGTACAAGTTTATCTGCCAACTAACTCTGCCAATGATGAGGGGATACAACAAATGTGTGAGGAGATAAAAGAAATTATTCAAACCATTAAAGGAGAAGATAACTTAATTGTGATAGGGGACTGGAACTCGGTAGTAGGAAAGAGAAGAGACGGAAATGTAGTAGGTGAATATAGACTGGGAAAATGGAATGAAAGAGGAAATTTTCTGGTATAATTTGGGCAGAGCACGATTTAATAATCACAAACACTTGGTTTAATCATCATGAAAGGTTATATATGTGGAAGAGACACTGGGGAGGTACCAGATTGACTTTCTATAATGGTAAGGCAAAGGTTTGAAAACCAGGTTTTAAACTGCAAGACATATGCAGGGGCAGATATAGACTCTGGTCATAACTTATTGGTTACGAACTGTAGATTAAAACTTAAGAGACTGCAAAAAGGTATACAGAATCTGGACAAATTGAAGGAACCAGAGGTAGTTGAGAGTTTTAGAGAGAGCTTTAGGCAAGGTTTGTTTGAAACGGGGGGAAAGTAATATAGTAGAAGAAGAATGGGTAGCTCTGAGAGGTAGAGTAGTGAAGGCCGCAGAGGATCATATAGACAGAAGGACAAGGCCTAGTAGAAATCCTTGGATGACACAGGAGATACTGAACTTAATTCATGAAAGGAGAACATATAATAATGCATCAAATGAAGCAGGAAAAAGGGAGCACAGGCTGACAGGAAGTACAGACTGGATAAACAGAAGTGGCTTGAGGAGAAAAGGAAGACCATAGAAGAATGTATAATTAGGTGAAAGTTAGATACTACCCACAGGAAAATAAGAGACATTTGTAGACAAGAAAAGTAGTGGTCTGAATATCAAGAACTCAGATGGAAAACCAGTACTAAGCAAAGAAGGGAAAGTTGATAGGTGGAAAGAATATGTAGAGGACCTGTACAAAGGAAATTAACTTGAAGGCAGTATTCTAGATATGGAAGACAAAGTAGAGGAATATGAGATAGGAGGTACTATACTGCGAGTTGAAATTGACAGAGCACTAAAAGATTTGAGTAGAAACAAGGCCCCTGGAGTAAATGATGTCCCGTCTGAACTGCTATTATCATTAGGAGAGCCAGTCATGAAGAAATTGTTCCACCTGGTATGCAAAAGGTATGAGACGGGGGAAATACCTCAGACTTCAAGAAGAGTATAGTGATTACAATTCTGAAGAAAGCAAGTGCAGACAAATGCGAAAATTAAAGATCTATCAGTTTAACAAGTCATGGTTGCAAAATGCCAACGTGAATTATTTACAGATGAATGAAAAAACTGGTGGAATCCAACCTTGGGGAAGATCAGTTTGGATTTACGAGAAATTTAGGAACACGCGAGGTGTTTTTAGCATTTGTGGATCTGGAGAAAGCTTTTGGCAGTGTTGAATGGTATACACTCTTTCAAATTCTGAAGGTAGAAGGGATAAAATATATGGAGCGAAGAGTTATATTCAACTTTTACAAAAACCAGACATCAATTATTAGAGTTGAAGTGCTTGAAAGGGCTGCAGTGGTTGGGAAGGGAGTAACACAGGGTTGAAGAATTTCCCAAATTCTATTCAATTTGTACATTGAGCAGGCAGTGAAGGAATGGAAGGATAAATTTGGACAGGGAATTAAAGTTCAGTAAGAGAAAATAAAAACCTTATGGTTTGTTGATGACATAGTAATTCTGTCAGAGACAGCAAAAGACCTGGAAGAGCAGTTAAATGGAATGGACTGTGTCTTGAAAGGAATATACAACATGAAGATTAACAAGAGTAAAACGAGGGTAATGGAATGTAGTGTTAGAAATTCAGGTGATGCTGATTGAATTATATTAGGCAATGAGATGATAAATGTAGTAGATGAGTTTTGTTATTTGAGTAGCAAGATAACTTCTGAAGGCTGAAGTAAAGAAGATATAAAATGCAGAAGCAAGTGAAGAAGCAAAATTTGTTGACATCCAGTATTTCTTTAAATTTTAAGAAGTCCTTCCTGAAAGCATATGCCTGGGGTGTAGCATTGTATGGGAGTGAAATGTGGACGATAAGAAGTTCAGACAAAAAGAAGATAGAAGGTTTTGAAATGTAGTGCTACAGATGAATGAAGAAGATTAGATGGGTAGATCACATGAGGAGGTGCTCAACAGAATTGGCGAGAAAATGAGTTCCTTGGATACCCTGACTTAGAGAAGGATGGTGGGGGCATTCTGAGACATCAAGGAATCATCAATTTAGCTTTAGAAGGAAGTGTGTGTGGTAAAAATTGTAGTGAGAGGCTGAGGTATGAATACAGTAAGCAGATTCAAAAGGATGTAGGTTGCCGTTTGTATTCTCAGATGAAGAGGCTTGCACAGGACAGGGCAGCATGGACATCTGCACCAAACCAGTCTGCGGACTGAAGACGACAACAACAATATGTTTTGATCCATTGGATGATCATTAGATCTAGTAGTTGAGTTGGGTTGTAAGCAAAACTACTAGATCTGAACATGATTCAATGGACTGACACACATTATTGAACAGAAAATATTTGCTGCTAACAATAAATAAAAATTGTTTTAAATAATACAGTTGCTGGTTCTTTCAAGTTGATAGTTTTAAATATAGTGTGATGACTGTTTATGTAATTGATGAGTGGTGAAGGAAAGGTGGATTCTAATCCTCTTTCTTTGCCGTCAGTACTGCGCTGATACCTTCAGTTACACCACAAACAATATTCTCGCCTTATCTTTCACCAATGACATCAGAGGAGATTTATATTTGTGCATTTTACAAATAACATGCTGGAAGAACATATTATTTTCAGATATTTCTGTCCATTTCTTCTTATGTTTCTTATAATGAGAAATTGTCCTTAATTGCACCCAGAAATGACTGTCAATTGTACAAAAAACTTACCATTTCATTTAGAGCAGTGTGTTAAAGAGTACCTTCACTTCTCAAGATACCACACAGTACTTCTTTACCTGCCGTCTGTGGCTACCATTGTTTCCAGTGAAATTGATGGTATTACATATCAGAGAGAGAAATCCTGTACTATAGACAAACACACGTTGAATCAAGCAGCAGGCATACACACAGTCTGCAGTTGTAAACAGCAACTTTGCCAAATGAAGCTGCCACAAGTTAATACTACCATTGCAGCTTATTTTCCCACATTTTCTTGGCTGTCCCTTGTTTTATAATTTCAAGACTTTTGTGCCTTGATTAATCTTGTGGATTAATATTAATCCGTAGTGCTTCTTTTACTGCATACCTATGTTTTTAAGTATTGGAATTTTTTTTATACTGATTGTTTACAGCTGTTTACTTTAATGTATACATATAATTTGTTCCTCTCGTGGTTTTTCTAATGATTTTATTGTATGTGATCTTTAAGTACACACTGTTTTTGGTAATGTATAGTCACGTATGGGATGTAGAAGGAGCCTGAAAGAGATTAGACATGTTTATAAGTAATTATTGGAACTAACTTGCACATTTAGATATTTACATAATCAAGGAAACATATTTATTATATAAATCATTTATTGTGCTTATAATAATCATTCTTCACAGCAGCTTTAACTCATTTACAAAAACTTGTAGTTCTGGTTTTTTGTTTATAGCTCACATAAAATGATATAAAAATGAACTCAAAACTAACTTATAATGAAACTATTTTTTTAACAGAATAGAAATATAAAATGAAATTAAAGATATAAAACAAAAATAACTATTAATAAGAAAAAAGACAGCAGATTATTATGTGCCTTTTGCAAGCATCAGGTCCTTTCCATCCCCCACATTCTCGTACAGTATTGTGCTGCCAACACAAGGTGAATGTTGGGCAAATTTACTCCATTTATGTGTCTGTAAAAATAGTTCACTGGGCTTTCTCCTTCCTCCTCACTAGAAGAAAAGCCTTCACTTTGATATTTGAACCAGAAAGGTGTCCACTGTGTGTTGAATTATGATTGTTAATGTCATTAATTTCTTCTTCTTTTCTTCTGGGTTATCTTCTTCTGTGTCTTCACTTTCTAAGTCAGTGTCTTCTTCTAACAGTCATAAAGTAGCCTCATTACTGAGAAAGTGAGCCATGGTTAAAAATATACTGTACTAAAAGCAAATTACTGTATTAGCATATTGTAAAAAAATACCACTTAAATGCATGTGTGGGGTCTACGGATACTGCAATAAGGTAAAACAAGTACTTACTGTTGTGAAAATGCGGTGCAAGTCCATCTATAGCAAGCCTCTGCCGTACACTGAGAATATCTAAAATGATGATTCTGCGATGTACCAACAAGGATATTATAAACAAAAAATGTCTCCTGGGGTCTGCTCAGACTCTGCCTGTTTAGGTAAATTTCCTCTCATTTGTTCTCTCTACCTCCTATTGACCTTCTTTTGTGACTACCAAGTGATGTGGCACAGTGGTTTAGAACTCTGTTGTTATGGGAAAACCACCCTGGCCATACATATTTAGATTTCCTGTGTTTTATTAATTCACTTAAGCAAATGCTGGGGTTATTTATTTTTGGGGACACATATGACTTCCTTCCCTAATACTTAAATGATGGAATCTTTCCTTTTTTATTGCATGTCTAGCCTCTGAATACCTGACTCTGTCACTGTACATTGTATGGATCCAGTTAAGAAATAAATGATGCACAGTTTGAGGTTGTAGTTAGAGAAATGATAAATACATTTAGATGTCAAATAGGCAATGTGTGAGACATTCACTGTCAATCGTAACAGAATCTCCTAAAAAATCCACTCACAAAATTTAAAGAAATTTAGATCATATGTAAATACTGTCAGTATTGCTGAAGTGACAACATAGGCAATGATGGATGACACTGCCACTGACATTGGAGGTAGCAAAACAAAAATGCTTAATTCTTTTTTAACACATTCATAATAGGTGTAAGTGCCCCTGGATGGGGCAGCTGGACTGCTGTTTTTAACAAGTTTTTCGAAAATTACAGATTTCTAACTATGAATGCAATAATTGAGTCGGCTGTCTCATTTGAAACAATGAAACCTCTTTTATCTCTTCAAAAGCATAAAATTATTATTAAATATTAAAATTAGCAGATACACGACATTTTTAGTAAATCTTGTTTTTATCCCCCTCCTCCCATCCTCCCCCCACCCTCACAAAAAAAAAAAAAAAAACCACTCATACATATGATTCTTACAGATAATCATATTCTCTTTCTGAACCAGAATCATCAATTTCCTCTTCCAGGGCATTGAAAACATCACTCTCATGTACATTCGCCATATCGAGAATATGCAAAGTGCGAGCAATGCAGATCTCACATGAAAGCAGTGTAGGACTCAACAGAGTGTGAGAAACACAAAGCTCTTTTGTAGCGTACAAATAGTTAAATCTCTACTCACTATATGGCAGCACAGTGCAGAGAACCTTCCTTGTTAATTTTACAACAGAGGGCAGGTTGTACAATGGCAGCTACTAATTGTTTAGCATTGCACGAGTCAGTCTCGGGCGCCATCTGCCTAACCGCCACTGATCGAGTCCGGCTTGCCCACTGTCTATAATGTGTAAAATCTTCCTTTACACAGGAAAATGTAAGAAAACTACCTCAGTTTATTTTTTGTGTCATTGCTACATTGACTGAAATAGATATTAGTGTCTGTTCTGTTGAGAAATAGTTGAAGTTGCTGAAACTGAACAAGACCCTGGACCCAGAGTACCTTTGTCAGATTCTATACAAAATTTGTGGCTAAATAAGCTTGTCTTCTAACTGTAATATTCAGATGACAGCTACAAGGTTGAAAGAAGAAATAATTCACAGAAGTATTGTCCAGTAAAATGGATATCTATATGTCATAGAATCTGAGAACATATTCAAAGCTGAAACATAGTGATATGCTTCAAACAGAATGAACTCCTCCATGCCAAACAACATAAATCCCAAATAATCACTCATGTGGAACTGAATTAATGCTTGTTCACATGACATCCAGAAAGTCGTGGATAAGACTATGTGTAGAATTCATTGGCGTTCAAAAGCACTGTACTCATTAGCACACTAACACCTATTAAGGAAAGTACAATTGTACTGGTGTATTATAAAAACTTGTCATTGAATGGAAAGGATGCAACATGTTACCTTGCACTAAAACAAGCTGACAGATGTGGAAGGAACTTCATGCATGTCTCAAGAAAGAGTGTGGGAGTCTTACTCCTTGTTGATTATCATCAAGCTCTTTTTACAATATTAATAATGGACTCAGACTTTTTGTTGCTTTTGTAGTTACCTGTAATGAAGTAATGCCTGAGAAAATTTGCACAAATATTTCCTATAGTCAAATTCTGATAAAATTTTAAGATTCTAACTCATTTCACAATATGCAAGAACATAGTCTCTTGTGACTAACGAAAAATAGAAAGCGAACCTAGATTAGGAAATTTATAAAAACACTTGGGTGGAGCAATTGTGAAAATATCTTGGCGTTACAATTTATGGGGATAGGATATTGAATAGTAGTTTAGAGGACGACATAATTAAATTCCTAGGTATACAGCTTGATAATAAATTCAGTTGGGTGGAGCACACCACCAAACTACAGAAATGACTTAACAAATTTGTATTTGCAATTTGAGTGTTATCAGAAATAGGCATCATAAAAAGAAAAAAAAGCTTGCATACTTCACTTAATTTCATTCCATAATGTCATTCTTGACAACATGGCACCAAAGTACAGCAAGAAGGCCAAAATGTTGGGGGTCTCTGTATCTTCATTCTGCTATCTATCGATCTGATCTCCAGTGTTCTTCTGAAGCATCACATATCAGAATTTCCTATTCTCTACTTAATTGGTCTGCGTATTGTCCATGTTTTTCTCAGAACTGCACTCCAGACAAATGCCTTCAGAAAAGACTCTATTAAAAAAAATCTTCTCCGGTAATTCTTTTATTCCCATTGGCATCCTAAATGTTATGTCTTCTCTACTTCAGCTGTATTAGGTTATTTTACTGTCCAAATAACAAAACTCTTATACTACCTTTATTGTCCCGTTTCCTAATCTAATACCCTCAAATTCTCTGGATTTACTTCAGTTACATTGCATGAACCACAGGCATCGCTGAGGTGGGGTGGCTTACGTGCCTCAATGATGCAGATAACCGTACCGTAGGTGCAACCACAACGGAGGGGTATCTGTGGAGAGGCCAGACAAACGTGTGGTTCCTGAAGAGGGGCAGCAGCCTTTTCAGTAGTTGCAGGGCAGCAGTCTGAATGATTGACTGAGCTGGCCTTGTAATATCAGCTAATGTGGCTTTGCCATACAGTTACTGTGAACGGCTGAAAGCAAGGGCAAACTACAGTCGCTATTTTTGCTGAGGGCGTGCAGTTCAACTCTATGAATATTTGATGATGGTATCCTCCTGGGTACAATATTCCAGAGGTAAATGGTCCCCATTTGAATCTTCGGTTGGGACTATTTGGGAGGATGTGATTATCAGGAAAAAGAAAACAGGCATTTTATGGATTGGAGCATGGAATGTTTTATCCCTCTATCGGGTAGGTAAGTTAGAAAGTTTGAAAAGAGAAATGGACAGGTGAAAGTTAGATATGGTGGAGATTAGTGAATTTTGGTGGCAGAATATCTGGTCTGGTGAGTACAGGGTTTTATTACAGGAGTGAATAAGAAAATAGGAATGTGGGTAAACTACTATGGGCCGTGCAGTGACCACATTATCATAGTCAAGATAGATTTGAAGCCAGCACTGACCACAGTAGTACAACTTTATATGCCAACTAGCTCTGCTGATGATGAGCAGCTTGAATTAAAGGAAATTATTCCGACATTTAAGGGAGAGAAAAACTTAGTTGTTATGGGGGACTGGAATTTGGTAGTATGAAAAGGAAGGGAAGGGTAAATCGTAGGTCAATATGGACTGGGGAAAAGAAATGAAAGAGGAAGCCACCTGGTAGAATTTTGCATGGGAAGTAATTTAATCATAACAAACACTTAGTTTAAGAATCATGGAAGAAGGTTGTATACATGGAAGAGGCTGGGAGACACCGGAAGGTACCAGGTAGATTTTATAATGGTAACACATTGATTTTGGAACCAGGTTTTAAACTGTAAGATCTATCCAGGGGCAGATATAGACTTTGACCATATCTTATTGGTTATGAATAGTAGTGCACTGAAACTGAAGAAACTGCAGAAAGGTAAAAAATAATGAGATGAGACCTGGATAAATTGAAGGAATCAGAAATTCTTGAGAGTTTCAGAGGTAGTTCTAGGCAACAATTCACAAAAGCAGGGGTAATAACACAGTAAGAGATGCATTGATAGCTCCGAGAGATGAAATAGTGAAGGCAGCAGAGGACCAAATAGGTAGAAACACAAAACCTACAAAAATCTTTGGATATCATAAGAAATACTGAGTTTGATTGATGAAAGTAGATAATATAAAATTGCTGTAAATGAAACAGGTAAAATGGAGAATAGACAATTAAAAAAAAAAAAAAAAAAAAAAAAGAAAAAGAAAAAAGAAAGAAAGATTGACAGGAAGTGCAAACTGGCTAAGTAGGAGTGGCCAGACGACAAATGTAAGTCTGTAGCATAAAGTGTAACTAGTGAAAAAGTAGATACCGCCTACAGGAAAATAAAACATTTAGAGAGAGAGAGAGAAAGCATATGTGTATCAAGAACACAGATGGAAAACTAGTTCTGAGCAAAGAACGGAAAGCTGAAAGGTGGAAAGAATGTATAGAGGGACTCTACCAAGGAAATGAACTCTGAGACAATATTTGTAGGAAGGGAAGAGGAAGTAGATGAAGATGAAATTATAGATATGTACTGAGACAATAATATGACAGAGCACTGAAAGGCCTAAATAGAAACAAAGCTGCTGGAGTAGATGACATTCCCTCAGAGCTACTGAAGTCTCTGTGACAGAGAGCCATGACAAAACTATTTCACCTGGTGTGTAAGATGTATGAGGCAAGCAAAATACTCTTGTCATTTAAGAAAAATGTAATAACGCCCAGTCCAAAGACAGCAGCCACAGACAGGTATGAAAATTACAGAAACATTAGTTTAATAAGTCTTTATTGCAAAATTTTAACATGAATTATTTACAGAGGAATGGAATGTAGAAGTTGAGCAAGCTGTGAAGAAAAGCAAGGATAAATTTGGAGAAGGAATTAAAGTTAAGGGCAAAGAAATAAAAAAAGTGTTTTGCTGATGACATTATAATTCTGTAAGAGACAGCAAAGAACCTGAACAGAATGGACAGCATGTTGAAAGGAGCAAGTAAGATGAAGATTAATAATAGCAAAACAAGGGTAATGGAATGCAGTCTATGAAAATCAGGCGATGCTTAGAAAATTCGATTTGGTAACGAAACGATAAAAGTTGTAGACGAGTTTTGTTACTTGTGCTGTAAAATTACATATGATGGTCAAAATATAGAGGATATAAAATGCAGAATGGTAATGGGAAGAAAAGCTGTTTTGAAAAAGAGAAATTTGTTAGCATCGAATATTAATTTAAGTGTAAGGACGTCTTTTTTGAAGGCATTTGTGTGAAGGGTTGCCTTGTACATGAGTGAAATAAGGATGATAAATTGGTCAGACAGGACAGGCTTTTGAAATACAATGCTGCAGAAGAATGGAAAGGGTAGGTGGGTAGATTGTGTAACCAGTGAGGAGGTACGACCTAGGTCACCACCCAGAGTAGCCTTCCCACACCACCCAGAGTAGCCTTCCGCCGTCCTCCCAACCTCCTCAACATCCTTGTCCAACCTTACAACATCCCAAAACCACCCTCCCTACCTAATGGTTCCTACCCCTGCAACCGATCCCGCTGCAAAACCTGTCCAATGCATCCTCCCACTACCACATACTCCAGCCCCACCACAGGAAAAACCTACCCAATTCAAGGCAGGGCCACATGTGAGACAACACATGTCATATACCAGCTGACATGTGTCCACTGTTCAGCCTTTTATGTTGGTATGACTACCAACAAATTGGCTGAGCGGATGAATGGGCACAGACGGACTGTTCGCCTGGGGGACACCCAATATCCTGTGGCAGAACATGCCCTCCAGCATAACTCCAGGAACCTGGGCACGTGTTACACCACACGTGCCATTTGGATAGTACCAACCAACACCAGTCCCTCAGAGCTACGGAGGTGGGAACTTGCCCTCCAACATATCCTCTCCTCCCGCCACCCCCCTGGCCTAAATCTACGCTAACCCCTCCCCTTCCTCCATCCTCAGCTCACCTATTCATTATCCGTTCCTTACCTCTCTCTCTCTCTCTCTCTCTCTCTCTCTCTCTCTCTCTCTCTCTCCCGCCCTCTCGCTCTCTCTGTCATTCTCTCTATCTCTCTCCGTGTGTGTGTGTGTGTGTGTGTGTGTGTGTGTGTGTGTGTGTGTGTGTCCATCCATCTTTCTCTGTTTATGAAAAACGTTTTAGACACCCCCCCCCCCCGCCCCTCCTACACCCCTCAGCATCATTCATTTCACTCATCTTCTCTTCTCTTTACTACTTGATCTTTCCTCTTTGGTTATATTTATCCTCTCTGGCTTGGCTCAGTACATACATGCAGTATCTCTGACGTCCACACTCCCGAAACACCAGACCTAGGTCGTGAACTACCTTTCCCGTCTGTTCCCATCCTTTCTTCTTCCCTTCTCTCCCACCTGATGAAGGAACTGTGTTCCGAAAGCTGGTCCTTTTGTCCCCTTTTTTTCTGTTTCTTCTGTAGGAAAGAGTCTTGTTGATGTTAGGAAATAAGAGAATTACAGCAAAGGTACTGACAACCCTGGACCAAGGGAAACCTACCATACAGGATGAGAGAAACCAGATGTTAGAGACCACACTGGAAGAATTGGCAACCAGAGAGCTTAAACTTTGAAGTATAGTAATACACAAAACTGTGCCTTGAAAATAAATAAATAAATTGTACAGTATGTGTGATATTTAGGTGAGTGGAGAGGGGAAGGTGGGTCCAAAAAATAAAAGATATAGACAACTTAAAGGGAGAGAAGAAAAGGAGTAGATATTGAAAAGGAATTGTGAGACCAAAGAAAATAACATTATTTGGAGCTAGATGGGTGGTGAAAACCAAACCAGTTCATCCGTGGAGTTCTGAGAAGCTAGTGTCAGGAGGAATAATCCAAATGGAATACGTGATGAAAAAGGCACCGTTATCACAGATGTCATATTCTGAAACATGAACTACAACAGGATATGGTGTGTTGTCAGTTTACATCCTTGGTACATACTCATTTATCATAACTCATAATTTTCTTCATTCGCTTCTAGTTTTATACATCTTTTAAGACCTGTCTAATCACCCCCTCTCCCTTTTCCTCTCATCTGTATGCCAAATATAACACATTTGACAGTAACACAGCAGTGTATGATGTAATATGCACCAAATGTAAAATTATTACAACCACAATTCTTCATTGGAAATTTAGTGCAGTTTCTTCCTTAAGTGTACGGTAAATATTACTTTAACTGTACCAGTAAGAAAATGATGGGCCCTTCATAATGTAGCAAATGTACAAGGTTGTAAGTATCATAACAAAAACATATTTCTGTAAAATAATGGGTGAAAGATTTCAGAGCAAACAGAGCATGCACTGATAATTTCATTGCTGCACCTGGACTAATAGGAAAACCAATGGTCTCTGGATACAACTGTAGTTGCTTATAAATGTGTTGGCCAGTGCAGTGAGCTAGTATACCGAGTACCAGCTTTCTTTCTGTTCTTATACTTATGAACTATTTATTTATTACTATCGTTGACTTGAATCTCTCCCTCTCTTTTTACATGACTTTAATATACTCAAGTTCTGATTTCTGTTTTGTTTTAAAGAAATCTTCACATCCCACCACAAATTTCATCTGATGTAACTGCTGCAGGTGCTGCATTTACTCGATTCCAAACGCTTCGACTACAAAAGGTATTTCCAGAGAAACTCAGTGATTCTTTGATCAGTTATGGAAGCTGTCAGTTCCCAACACTTGGCTTTGTAGTAGAGAGATACAAGGCTGTTGACAGTTTCATCCCTGAACAGTTCTGGAAAATTTCTGGTAAGTGATTGTTTAGTAATGATGATTTGTTCGTTGATAAAATTATCTCATATAGTTACAGTACTGTATTGTTTCAATAACCAGTGATACTTGTAACTATTTTGGTAAAATTTTGTTTTTACTAAAACTATCATCATACTAACTACAGGAAATAACTAGAGCTTTTTAATCCTTGATTATGAAACAGTTTTGAAACAGTGGTAATGACATGATGTTATTATTAGTATTAGTAATAGTAGTAATATTATTATTATTATTATTATTATTATTATTATTATTGTCAATAACAGTTGCAAATATAGTCTTCTTTGTCAAAATAAGCATTATTTTCCACCATATTCAACCTGCAATTGAATTTTAATTTTTTTTTTCCAAGTACCACAACACACTTGCAGGAAAGGAAAAAATAATTTATGTCTTAAGCAACCTGTTTTCTGGGAGCTATTCTGTTTTACACACAGTATTGACAGTTGATCCAGTTATAATCATCAGAAGCTCTTCCAACTAGTTCACTTCTTGGAAGGTTGGAAGGTCTCATAAAAATGTTATTTATAAAATGGAATTGTCAACTAAACTTCAAATCTTAAAGCCATCAGTCAGTTGTGCCAACAAATCTTCAGAAACCACTTCACACTCGCAGCATACACTCCGCTGCAGAGTGAAAGTTTCGTTCTGGAAACATTCCTTACGCTGTGGCTAAGCCATGTCTCCACCATATCCTTTCTTCCAGGAGTGCTAGTCTTGCATGGTGCGCAAGAGAGCTTCTGTGAAGTTTGAAAAGTAGGAGGCGAGGTACTGGCGGAAGTGAAGTTGTGAGGTGCCATCGTGAGTCGTGTCGGGATAGCTCAGTCGGTAGTGCGCTTGCCCGCCAAAGGCAAAGGTCCCAGGTTCGAGTCCCGGTTCTGACACACAATTTTAATCTGCCAGGAAGTTTCACAATTAAAACTGTTTGTGCCAGTTGTGTTATTCTCATTCAAGTTTTCAAAGTGGAAGAAAGTGGTTGTTTCAAAGGACAAAAAATTTCAAGGGCTAAACAGAATAGACAGAACAGAACTGTTGAAAAACATAGCCACAGAATTTGGTGTATGGACATCAACTGTATCAGACTGGGAAATGGAAATGAGCGTATGGTTTTCTTGGCTGGGAGATCTCTTGCGGGATTGTTCGGCCACCTTAGTGTAAGTCTTTTTTTATTTGACGCCTTGTGGGCAACCTATGTGCCAATGATGATCAGATGATGATGATTAGGACAACACACAACACCCAGTCCCCTGCTGGGAATTGAACCCGGGCCTCCTGCGTGGTAGTCGGTGATGCTACCGCTGAGCTACAGAGGCGGACATCAGACTGGGAGAAGAACCAAAAAGAGATTGCAAACTTCAGCTTCAAAATAATGACTAAATATAGTTTACAGAATTGCGGTACAATAATGAAAGCAAGAACTGAAATACTGAATGAAACATTATTCATATCCGTTCCAAATCTGTAGAAAAAGGTGCTAAAGTTAAACAGCAAGCATCACTTCCAGCCAAGGTGGGTTGGAAAGATGGAAATCTACTCGTGGAATATGTCAGCCGTCAGTGATGTGTGAGAGGAATACAGTGGCTGCAGAAAATTTCAAAAAATAATTTGAAGGAATTATTGCCTCTGAAAATTGAACCCCAGACCAGATTTATAATGCTGATGAATCTGGCTTTATATATATGTAAAAAATAGATGAAGTCCACGTACCAGGCGAAGGAGCACAGGCAGTGATAGCAATAAATAAACAAATAAACACACACACACACACACACACACACACACACACACAAACATAAGCTTTCGCAGCCTAGCTGCTTCGTCAGGCAGAAGGGAAGGAGAGGGAAAAGGAAATGATGAGGGTTTTAAGGGAGTGGGTAAGGAGTCATTCCAATCCCGGGACAGGGAAGACTTACCTTGGGGGGGAAAAAAGGAGGGTAAACAAATACACACACACCCACACATTTACACAGATGCGAGTACACTTAGGCAGACATACTGTAGAAAGCAAAGAAGTTAAGCTCTTGCAAGAGCTCTTGCTCTTATTATAGAAGGAGACTTTCCAGGTGGGAATATAGGTATAAAATAATGATTTTTGTCTTACCTAAAGTACAGGCTTATCGACGAGCCTGTACTTTAGGTAAGTCAAAAATCTATGAAATGCTGCCAGTAAGATGCTGATTTCTAAATTAAATGACTTGCCAAGAGATTATAAGACATGGAAAGATCAAATTACAATTATGGCTTTCAGCAGTGCATCATGATTTTGTGCCAAGTGTGAGAGGATATTTAAAGGACAAAGGTCTTCCATTGCAACCCATTTTGTTTAATGATAATGCACCATTATACCCAGGCATAGAGCAGCTTGTCAGTTGCGACTTCATAATTAAGTTGTTCCCTCCAATATCTTCTACAACATATGGATCAAGATGTACTGGAGAACATCAAACATGTATACTGAAGTTAACTACTGGGTAAATTATTGAGGGAGATGATGAAGTTTGTGTAATTTCTGTGTTGAAATCTATAAATATCAAAGACTTGAATTTTATGGTTCAATCTTATTGGCATCAAGTTACTGAACTGTCAATTCTGAAGTCATGGGAAACACTATGGCCTGCTATTTGTGATTCTGGTGGTAAAAGTTGTTAACACCTCTGAATGCTTTGAAATGTTAGCAAAGACTTCCTGAAATATTTAGCTAAAATTCCTGGTTGCTCAGATGTAGAAGATGCTGACCTTGTTGCAGAATGACAGTAATGCTCGTTACTGCATACTGACTGACGACAAAATTTGTATTGCGGATTGTTCTTCTATAGAGATCGACAGTGATGGTGAAGTAGACACCAAACGTAGAAGAAATAATGCTTCGTGTGGAGGCAATGGCACAACTGGAAAACCTAATGACACCTAGAATGTCAGCCAGATTTCAACTCCAGCCAATACGATTTTGGTGAAATGTCTATCCAATCTTGCTGCGTAAAACACCTCACAAATTTCAAGCAGAAGAAACTTAAACACTGGCATTTGCCGGGGAAGTGTTATAGGTTCCCTGCTCTTGCTTGTGTTTATAAACGATTTAGGAGACAATCTGAATAGCTACCTTAGACTGTTCGCAGATGATGCTGTCTATCGCTTAATGAAGTCGACAGAGGATCAAAAGCAACTGCAGAGTGATTTAGACAAAATTCCTACATGGTGCAAAAATTGGCAATTAACACTAAATAATGAAAAGTGTGAAGTAACACATATGACCACTAAAAGAAATCTGCTGAACTTCAATTACACGATAAATCAGTTGAGCCTTAAGGTAATTCTACCAAATACCTAGGAGTTACAATTATGAACAACTTACACTGGAGAGAACACTTAGAAAATATTGTGGGGAAGGTGAACCAAAGGTTACGATTCATTGGCAGAACGCTTTGAAGATGCAACAGCTCCACTAAAGAGACTGCCTACATTACACTTGTGTGTCCTGGACTACTGTTGCCCAGTGTGGGATCCTCACCAGGTGGGACTGACAGAAGACATTGAGAAGGTTCAGAGAAGGGCGGCTCATTTGGTTTTATTATGTTACAGGGGGGAAAGCATCATGGAAATGTTGCATGATTTGAGGTGGAAATCATTGAAAGAACGACATTATTATTGACGAAATTTCAATCACTGACTTTTACTTCTGAATGTGAAAATATTTTGCTAGCACCCACCTACGTAGGGAGACATGATCGTCCCAATAAAATAAGAGAAATCAAATAAAAAATGGAACAATTTACGCGTTCGTTCTACATGCATGCTGTTTGAGAATGGAATGGTATAGAATGGTTATGAAAGTGGTTAATGAACCCTCTGCCAGGCACTTAAATGTGATTTCAAGAGTACCTATGCAGTTGTAGAATGTATTTCAGAAATAAATGAGAGTTGACTGCAGTGTATAAAACGTTAAAGTGGCGAAAAATGTTGCTTGTTAGAAACAGTTTTTCTGTTAAATGTAAGGTTTCTGTGTATTCGCTTTTTTGACTATCTGGATTACGTCCAGTCCCACCTAATCTGGATAAATGATGTTCTTGAGTGTTAAAAAAAGAACTCATTTGCTACTTGCTTAATGATGTCATTTTTTAATAATGTCATTTTTTTAATTTACGAAAAGGATAGATTTAACGATAGTCGGAATGTCTGTAATTTAGGACTGTAAATATGATTACTGAGCTGCAGACAGGCACGTAGAATAGACAATCGTATTCTCACAATGACATTTTTGACCTCAGCCTTCGTCAGAAAAAGATGCACATACATTCACACAATCACTCAGTAATAACTTGTGCACACAGGGCCACCATCTCTGGCTGCTCTGGCACGACTAGTATCTCGACAGTGAGTCTGGAGGGGAGCAGAGGGGGAGGGGTGCGAGGCAAGATGGGCGTAGAACGTTCTGCGCTACATGGTGGACTGTGAACGAGAGTTGTAGCTTAGGGAAGGGCCAGGGGAGTGAGAAAGGGAGGAGTGTGCAAATTTAAAAATAAAATTAAAGAAATAAAATGTGCAAAAATAGGTGGCAAACATTTGGAAGAGAGACATGATTTGGAAGAAGATATTGGATACTGTGTGTTTGGAAAAGGAGGGGGGGGGGGGGAGGACTGTTAGGCATGGAGTGTAGGAATAGCAAGTTGTCTTAGGTTTGACGCCAGGATGTTTGTGGAATTGTAGAATATGTTGTAGGGACAACTCCTATCTACACAGAATGCAGTACATTGTTCTTGACAGCGAACGTTCGTCAAAGACGAGTGTATTTTCAGGCATGCCTCAGTAGAGTCTGATAGGACCGCTATTATTTTCTATCTATATAAATGACCTATGTAAAAAAAATAGATGAAGTCTACTTACCAGGCGGAGGAGCACAGGCAGTGATAGTAACACACACACACACACACACACACACACACACACACACACACACACACACGTGCGCGCGCGCGCGCGCTAGCTTTCGCAGCCTAGCTGCTTTGTCAGGCAGAAGGGAAGGAGAGGGAAAAGGAAATGAGGGTTTTAAGGGAGTGGGTAAGGAGTCATTCTAATCCCGGGAAGGAAAGACTTACCTTGGGGGGAAAAAAAGGAGGGTAAAAACACACACACACACACACACACACACACACACACACACACATTTACACAGACGCAAGTACACCTAGGCAGACATACTGTAGAAAGCAAAGAAATATATAAATGATCTAATGGATAGAGTAACTTGTAATTTGTGGCTGTTTGCTCATGATGTTGTGGTGTCTGGGAGGGTGTCATCTGTAATTGACTGTGGTAGCATACAGGGTGACTTGGACAAAATTTCTAGCTGATGTGAAGAATGGCAGCTAGCTCTAAGTGTATAAAAATGTAAGAAGATGCACACGAGTAGGAAAAACAATCCCATAATGTACGAATACAGCATTAGTAGTGAGCATCTTAGTGTAGTCGCGTCGTTCAAATACCTAGGCGTAACATTGCAGAGCGATATGAAATATATCTTTGGCAGCATGTGAAATGTAGGGCCTTAAGATTTTAGCAGGGATTGTAAGTCATTTTGGACTTTTGGAATGTGGTCATCCTTGCACAACTTGTAGGTGGAGGAATCAGATAATTGACGTAGGTCTTCTGTCACATAACCCCTGTGATTCCAGCCCCATACCCGGCATGCTTCCCCCTCCACTCCCCACCTCACTCACAGTCTAGGTGCTTGTGGCACTGGAGTGGCCGGATATGGTGGTTGTGTGTATATAGTTGCCTGAGTGCATGAGTTTCTTTTTCTGATGAAGGTGAGTTGTTACCTATCTTCCATTATTTATAAGGTAACCTGTATCCTCTCAGCTTTCACTCCCATACAAGAAAGTTGGTCAGAAGATAAAGTAGTGCACTACTAACTTAGTCTTGGTACTGACTTCCTTCTTGCAGAAGAGAGTAGATCTTAGCTGAGCACTCACTGCACTAGCTTTGCTATGCCTTGACTAAAGTTCTTTCACTGTGTTACCATCCTGTGAGAAAATACAACCTGGGTACTTGAAACTGTCCACCTGTTCTAACTTTGTTCCTCGTGTTTGGCACTCAGTCTCTTTCCCACAGACATTAATTTTATTTTGGTGATACTGATCATCATACCATAACCCTTACACGTCTGATCTAACTCTGAAATATTAAACTGCAACCTTTCAATTAAATCTGCCATAACCACTAAGTCATACGCATATTCGAGACTGCTTATTTCATTTTGACCTATTTTAATACTGCCCTGCCAGTCTACTGTTTTCAACATATGATCCATAAATTGTATGAACAACAGTGGTGACAGTTGCAACTTTGTCTTACCCCGACTATCCTAAACCGTGAACTCAATTTTCTGTCAGCTCTAACTGCTGCCTGATACTTTACATAAAGACCTATTATTGCCTGCAGAAGTTTGCCTCATATTCCATATTCCTAGATTCCTTCTAGGAACACAGTCATAATCCTTTTCTAGATCTATAAAACATAGATACAATTTGCTGTTCCACTCACAGCACTTCTCCATTATCTGCCGTAAGCTAAAGATCTGTTCCTGTCACCCTCTAAGAGGCCTAAACCCACACTTGAGTTTTATCCAGCTTGTCTTCCACTAATACTCGCACTCTCATTTCAACAATACCAGAGAATATTCTGCCCACCATGCTAATTAAAGAGATACCTATGCAGTTGTTAAATTTCTTTTATGTCACCATACTTGAAAATTGGCACAATTACTGCTTTCGTCCAGTCAGATGGAACCTGTCCCTACTCTCACGCCATTTCAAATAACCTTTGTAACTTTTTGAGACCTGACATTCCACTGTATTTGACGAGTTCTAACTTTAATTTCATGTTCCCTGTCCACTTTATGACAGTACAATCTATTGACCATTCTCCCTATTTCCACAAATGTCATCCTGTTTCCATCATCATTCCTATTGCATTCTACATAAAAATCTGACACATCATTGAGTGTTTCACCGACATTAAGCAAATCTTCAAAATATCCCCCTCCATCTGCCCACAGCATACACAGGATTGACTAGCAGCTTTCCTGATCTGTCTAAAACACTTGTTAATTCCTTAGTTCCTCCTGTTCAAAGACTACTAATTATACTCCAGAATGGTTTTCCTGCAGCTTGACCCATAGCTTCTAACTTATTTCCAAAGTCTTCTATTGATTTCTGCTTGGAGTATGCAATTATCTGTTTGGCTTTATTTTTCATAATGGAGCCATTTTTGAAACACCTTCTTTTTCTTTTTACAGGTTGTCTTGACTTTGTCATTCTATTGAGCTGCCTGCTTCTTTCTGCCTTTACACACTACTGTTCCAAGACATTCTCTTTCCACTTCTAGTAGTGTGTCCCTGCACCTTGTCCATTCCTCTTCCAGTGACTGTAAATCACTACCTTCAACTAACTGGGACCTTACTGAGATCATTGTTATGTATTTGTGCCTGATTTCCTTGTCCTGAAGCTTCTCCACTCTTATCCTTCTACATGTGGATCTCACTGTCTGTACTTTTGCCCTCACAAAACTAATACCGCTGTAGATTAAATAATGACCTGTATCACAAAGAAACCTTGACTGCCTTTCTGAATTTCTGATCTGTTATTGTATAGTCAATGACAGATCTGGTTTCCCTGCCTTCACAAGTATACTGGTGAATGTTCTTATGCATAAAATAGGACATAAAATAGGATATGCATCCCCCCCACCCCCCCTTTTGAAACAGAGTAGTACTGTAGCTTTAGTTATTATACCCAGCTTGACTTTGTCATCCTGTGCCACTAGCAGAACACAACAAAAATGAACCTTTCCTCACCAGGCAGACTATGCTCCAACTTGAAAGCTAATGTTTTTGTTGGTAGAAACTTTCGAAATAGTCTGGTCCACATTGTGTATTTGATCCAGCTCTGAATTTTCTTGTGCAATAAAGTCCTGAAGATTCAAAACCAGTCTTATTAATACCACTTAACTTATCCCTTAGAAGGATTGGAGGATATTGGGGGGGGGGGGGGGGGGATGTGCCTATTGGGCTAGATATTTGTACCAAAGATGTAAATTCAAGTTTAGGATAAGTAACTCTACATAGATGGTCTATGGATGAAACTTGTCGAATTTGAACTTTGGCCATTGTAAGATCTGTGTAATGCTGTATCTATGAACATGGTCTTAATAGTAATAAAATGTGTAATCTCCTTTACTGAAGTGAAGAAGTGTCTCTGTTTTGTGAAGTGAATTGCCCCACCAGAAAATTAATCACCATTGGAAGGATCCATTCCTATGGCTCTGCTCTTTTCTGCTGAAACCATTCTAACATGACTTTATCCAGTTCTGTGTATGTAGACATTTTCATAGCCTTCTGCTTTGAAAAGCCATGATGTGAGTCATAACATGTAATAAATTGAATTTTTTTAAATTTTATTTTTATTTTAAAGCATTTTGTAATTTCACTCACATTATAAATCAGTGATGGAATCCGCATATTAATACTGACTACTTCAAGTATTTGCAGTTTTTACTATGTTGTTAACACAGTTTGAGTTTACTTTTCAGCCACTGTTTGACTCTAAAAGAAAACAAACAGCACCTACTGTAACAATACAATCCAGCTCTTGCATTGTGTAAGGAGCACATTATTTTCTACACTCGTGCTGTAACATAGCATTATCTCTCGCCCATGACTACTAACTATATTTTTCTCTGATGTAGCGTGTAGTTTGATTTCCATAATTATTGCTGATTGTTTCAATTCATGCTAAATACAAGACCTGTTTTAAAAATTTGAAATTATGAATGGACAAACAGAATATAAAGAATTCAATAGTAATGAGAGAGGACCTAACCATGCAGCATAAATAAACAAATACAAATAAATGCAAGAAATTACTCCTTTTTACAAAATAATGAATTGGTTATCTTCACATTCTCCTAGTGGTCAGATAGTTGCTGGGTTAAAACATTAGAAGTAATTTAGTTAATCTAATGCGTAATCATTTATAGGAGTTGTTTTCCTACATTATTCAGTGCAATGGCACAGATTTGAATTTGGTTTGTAGATTAATGTTTGTATGTTTCAGTGTCTCACACAATAGGAGAACTGACAGTAGTGTTCTCATGGAAACGAGTTCGTCTTTTTGACCAGCTTCCGTGCCAAGTGCTGTACGAGATGTGCATGGAGAGGCCTACCGCAACAGTTGAAAGTGTCAAGAGCAAACCAAAGAGCAAGTGGAGGCCATTACCATTGGACACCGTGGTGAGCAAATGACTTCTGTCTGTTATTATATACTTGAGAATCTTCAACAAGAGTCAAGAATAATTTTCAACCCAAACATCTCCAATTACACCAAATTTTGCGTTTTTTTTTTTTTTTTTTTTTTTTTTAACAATAGGGAAGGAAGAATTTCAGAATTGTGGTACAGGTATGACAGTAATTATGGCTGCCCAAAGTTATGAAAAACTGTGTCAAATTCAACAAAACTGCAGACAAAATCAGCTGTAACTTCTATTTAATAGATAGAACTATTAATAGGTAGTTTTGAAAAGGTCTAAGAACAAGCTGAAAGGTAGAAGGGACATAGAGAGACCCTGTACAAAGGAATAAACTTAAAGGCAATGAAAGATGAAGTGGAGGTAGATGAGATAGGAGATATGATTCCGTGAGAAGAATTTGACAAAATCCTGAAATATCTGAGTCAAAACAGGGCCTCTGGAATAGTTGCAGTTCCGGCTGAACTGCTGATATCGTTAGGAGAGCCAGTCGTGAATAAATTGTTCCACTTTGTAAGCAAGATGTATGAGAGAGGGGAAGTATCCTCTGACTTCAAGAAGAATGTAATAATTACAATTCCAAAGATAGAAAGTGCAGACAAGTGTGAAAATTACAAAACTACCAGTTTAATAAGTCATGGTTACAAAATACTAACACAAATTATTTACAAATGGATGGAAAAACTGGTGTAATACGACTTTGGGGAAGATCAGTTATCAGCAGAAATGTAGGAACAAGGGAGGCAATAAATTACGACTTATCTTAGAAGATAGGTCAAGGAGAGACAAATCTACATTTTTAGCATTTTTAGATCTGGAGAAAGCTTTTAACAATGTTGACTAGAATACACTCTTCCAAATTCGAAAGTCAGCAGGGGTAAAATATAGTGAACAAAAATGTTTTATGTAACTTTTACAAACATTGGACATTAGTTATTAGAGTCCAATGGCATGAAAGGGATGTAGTGTTTAAGAAGGGAGTAAGACAGGGTTGTAGTCTTTCCACAATGTTGTTCAATATGTACATTGAGCAAGCTGTAAAAGAATCCAAGGAGAAATTTGGAGAAGGAATTTTAAGTTCAGGGAGAAGAAATAAAAACTTTCCAGTTTGCTGATGAAATAGTAATTCTTTCAGAGACAGTCAAGGACCCGAAAGAGCAATTGAATGGAATGCACAATGTCTTGAAAGGAGGGTATTAGATGAACGTGAACAAGAGAAAAACATGGGTAACGGAATGTAGTGTCAGGAAATCAGGTGTTACTGTGGGAATTAATTACAATAAAAGTAGTAGATGAGCTTTTTTATTTGGGCAGCAAAGTAACTTTTGATAGCCTTCCATACATTAAAGGAGTGTGTGTAATACCAACCCATTTCCTTTACCGCCCGCTGTCCTGAGACTTATAACGGTCCATTCAGTGAGTGGAAATTCCTCAGCAGTCTTGCACAGTGTCGAGACACGGCTACTGGGCCCGACAGCATCCATACTCAAATACTGACTCACCTTGCAGCAGAAAGGCAGGTTAATCTCCTTGCTCTTATCAACCAAACCTAGTGCAATTGGGTTTTTCCATCACAATGGTAGGAGAGTATAATCATCCCCGTGATCAACGCTGGCAAAAATCCTGTTCGTGTGGATAGCTGTTGACCCATCATCCTGACCAACGTCCTGTGTAAACTGTTGGAGTGTACGGTCGGTCGGCGGTTGTGCCGGATCCTCGAGAATCGGGGCTTACTGGCCAGGGTCACTCCACCACCGACAACCTGGTGTATCGTGAGTCCACAATCCGCACAGCCTTTTCCAGGTGCCAACACCTTGTTCCCCTCTTTTTTGACATGCGCAAGGCTTACGACACAACCTGCGACGTCACATACTCGTCACTTTCCACGAGTGGGGTCTCCCCAGGGCTCTCTCCCGATTTTTATACAGAACTTTTTAGCTGTCCGTACCTGTCCCGCTAAACTTGTTGCCCCCCGTAGCACTTCTGATCTGCAAGAAAATGGAGCTTCCCAGGCCTCTGTTTTGAGTGTTGCCTTACTTTTAGTTGCCATTAATGGCTTAGCAACAGCTGATGACTTCTGAATCTCTTTTAGCTCCTCCAGCACTCAAGTTGCCGAATGAGGATTACAGGGAGCCATTCAGAAGTCACAGTCCTGGGTTCTTGTCCGTGGCTTCTGGTTTTCTCCTGCAAAGACAAGTGTTATGCACTTCTGTCGGTGTCCGGCGGTTCACCCCCCGCTTGAACTTTATCTTAACAGTCACCTCTTAGAGTTAGTGGATTCTCATCGGTTGTCGGGGCTTTTCTTCGACTCTCGGCTGACGTGGGTTCCCCACATTCATCGGCTGAACAGGAGTGCTGGTGCCATCTCATTGTTCTTCGCAACCTGGGCCTTACCACCAGGGGGTGCTGATGGCTCCACATTGTTGCAGCTATACACAGTGCTAGTACGTTCGTGTCTCGACTTTGGGTGCATTGCCTACGGTTCTGCATCGCCTTCGACATTGCGTCCGCTGGACCCCATTCACCACTGCGGGGTTCACATCGCGACGGGTGCCTTCCGCACCAACCCTGTGAACAGCTTAGTTATGGAGGCCAGGGTGCTGCCATTGCAGATCCGTTGCCAACAACTGCTCGTGGCTTATGCGGCCAATGTTCATAGTTCGCCAGGCCATCCGAACCGTTGCCTACTTTTCGCCAAAGTGGTCGTCCGTCCCTGACGACAATTACCCAGATCGGGTCATACAGTCACCTTTCGCATCCTGTCCCTTCTGTTGGAACTTGAGTGTTTCCCCCTTCATTCTCCGTATTGGGCCCGCACAGGTACACCCCCCTCGGTGCATTCAGAGGCCACGTTCTCGACTGGACTTAGCCTGCGAACCCAAAGACTCAGTTCCTCCAGAGGCACTCTGCCGTCAGTTCTTCGCTGTTGTAGCTGAGTTTACTGGATAGGACCCGGTCTACACGGATGGCTCAGTGGTTGATGGCAGCATTGGCTTTTCGTACGTCCGTGGTGGCCATATCGAACAGCACTCTCTGCCTGATGGCTGCAGTGTTTCTACTGCAGAGCTGATGGCCATTTACTGAGCTCATTCCAGCTCAGGTGAGTCTTTCCTTATCTGCAGTGACTCCCTGAGCACCTTTTGAACTCTGGACCAGTGCTACCTACGTTGTCCCCTGGTGTTGGCCGTACAGGAGACCCTTTCTGCCCTCGACCTATCTGGTCGATTGGTGGTGTTCGTCTGATCTCTGGGTCGTGTCGGTACCCAGGGCAATGAACACGCTGACAGGCTTGCTAAACAGGCTGTCGACGGGTCCGTTCTGGATACGGCCTTCCAGCTTACGATCTTTGGGCAGTGTTGTGCTGTCGGATTTATAAGATTTGGGGCACTGAGTTGCATACCTTGACCACATCCAACAAAGTTCGGGCTGTAAAGGCGACCGTGACTGTGTGGCGTTCCTCCGTGCGAGCCTCTCGCCAGGACTCTGTAGTCCTGTGCCAGCTCTGCGTTGGCCGTATTTGGCTAACACATCGCCATCTCCTTTGTGGTGAGGACCCGCCCAGGTGTCACTGTGGCTCCCACTTAGTAGCCAACATCTTGCTGACTGCCCTATTTTCGCTGCCCTGCAGTGGAGTTTTATTTTTCCTGCAGTTTTATCAAATGTTTTAAATAATTATGCCACCATGGATGATTTGGTTTTAAGTTTTATTTGTGGCAGTGGTTTTCACCACTCTCTATACAGTTTCACTTTAGTACACCATCTATGTTCCTCTAGTCTTGTGTCCTCTGATTAGGTGTTTCCTTGTGTCGCCACGTGGTTGACCTTCCTGTTTTTAATCTCGTGGTTGGTCATCCATAAACTGTGGCTTGGTTGTTTTCTTCCTTTTAATGTTGGGTGTTTCTGTGTGATCATCTCATTTTGTGTTGCCTATTGTCGACTTCATTGACATTTTACAGTTTTAGTGGGATTTTCCTCCCCTTGCTATTTGCAAGTCTGAGCACTTTTGTATACATTTATACCGCTTCTTATGATGCCCAATGATGAAATGTGGAACTGATGATCTCCGCAGTTTTGTCCCCCTAAAACATCCATCATCATCATCATCATCATCATCATCAACAACAACAACAACAACAACAATAAAACTACAGCTACAACAGTATAGAAATAATCAGCAGATAACATTGTTGGAAACTACAAAGACACTTTAAGAAACTGTTTGTTGAAGAGTTGCAGCTGTTCTCAAAGCCAGTGGTGGACTAAATGTAACAAATAAATATATGTTAGGTGTTCACATTACTTTGTCTATTCCCAATACGTAGCAAAGTGAAGTGTCACAGTTAAACCACTTGGATTTTCCAAATGGTCTTTACGCTAGTATTATACTGGAAATCTTCATGAAAAGGTGTCTTGAGCTTTATTCTCTGCTTCTTACTGAAACATCAGATACTGTATATACTCGAGTAATCCGCGCACATTTTTTCCTGAATTTATGAACGAAAAACTGGGGTTCGCAGATTACTCGAGTTTAGTTAGTGCAAGTTTATTTGCCAAGTAGCACAGCGGATGATGAGGTTATCGAAAAAATGTATGAGGAGATAAAAGAGATCACTCAGAAAGCTAAGGGAGACGAAAACTTGATTCTGATGGGGGACTGGAACTCAGTAGTAGGAAAGGGAAGAGAAGGAAATGCAGTAGTTGAATATGGACTGAGAAAAAGGAATGAAAGAGGGGATCGCTTGGTAGAATTTTGCGCAGAGTACAATTTAATGGTCACCAACACTTGGTTTAATCATCATGAAAGAAGGCTGTATATGTGGAAGGGACCAGGAGACACTGGAAGGTACCAAATTGACTTTATAATGGTAAGGAATAGATTTAGGAACCAGGTTCTAAACTGTAAGACATATCCAGGAGCAGATATAGACTCTGACCATAACTTATTGGTTATGAACTTAAGAGACTGCAGAAAGGTAGAAAGGTTAGGAAATGGAACCTGGAGAAATTGAAGGAACCAGAGGTGGTTGTGAGTTTCAGAGGGAGCATTAGGCAAGGATTGGCTGAAACGGGGGAAAGTAATTACAGTAGAAGAAGAATGGGTAGCTCTGAGAGATAGGGTAGTGAAGGCAGCAGAGGATCATATAGGCAGAAGGAAGAGGGCTAATAGAAATCCCTGGATAAAATAGTAGATACTGAACTTAATTGATGAGAGGAGAAAATATAAAAATGCATCAAGTGAAGCAGGTAAAAGGGACTAGGTGTACAAACGTCCGAAAAATGAGATTGATGTGAAGTGCAGACTGGCTAAGCAGGAATGGCTAGAGGGCAAATGCAAAACCACAGAAGAATGCATAACTAGGGGAAAGATAGATACTGTCTACAGCAAAAAAAGAGATATTTGGAAACAAGAAAAGCAGCTGTATGAATATCAAGAACTCCGATGGAAAACCAGTATTAAGCAAAAAGGCGAAAGCTGAATTGTGGAAGGAATGTATAGATGTCCTATACAAAGGAAACAAACTTGAATGCAGTATTCTAGAAATGGAAGACGAAGTGGAGGAAGATGAGATAGGAGATATGATACTGCGAGAAGAATTTGACAGAGCGCTGAAGGACTTGAGTCGAAACAAGGCCCCTGGAGTAGATAACATTATGTCTGAACTGCTGATATTGTTAGGAGAGCCAGTCGTGAAAAAATTGTACCACCTGGTATGTAAGATGTACGAGACAGGGGAAATACCCTCCGACTTCAAGAGGAATATCGTAATTCCAATTCCAAAGAAAGCAGGTGCAGACAAATGTGAAAATTACAGAACTATCAGTTTAATGAGTCATGGTTGCAAAATACTAACACGAATTATTTACAGACGTATGGAAGCACTTGTGGAATCCGACCTCGGGGAAGATCAGTTTGGATTTAGGAGAAACGTAGGAACACGGGAGGCAATAATCACATTACGACTTATCTTAGAAGATAGACTAAGGAAAGGGAAACATACGTTTTTAGCATTTGTTGATTCGGAGAAAGCTTTTGACAATGTCGACTGGAATACACTATTCCAAATTCTGAAGGTAGCGGGGGTAATAGATAGGGACCAAAGAGTTATATTCAACCTATACAAAAACCAGACAGTGGTTATTAGAGTTGAAGGGCAAGAAAGGGACACAGAGGTGGGGAAGGGAGTAAGACAGGGTTGTAACCTTTCCCCAGTGTTGTTCAATCTGTACATTGAGCAGGCAGTGAAGGAGTGGAAGGAGAAATTTGGAGAGGGCGTTAAAGTGCAAGGAGAAGAAATAAAAACATTGCGGTTTGCTGTTTACTGTTATCGGACTACTGGAAAGAGTAATCAGTTTTATCAATATGGTATTATAAGCGAACTCAAACTATGGGTTCAAATTAATCCATACAAGATGCAAGTGGCAACTTGACTCCTTAGTTCCGCAGAAGTATCAACACATAGGTTCAGATTTGAACCGACTGCTCCAATGGATCTAACACAGCCCAGAGTGCCACTGTGTTGTCGAAAGGCAAACAGTCAAAAAACAAAACCCAATAACTCAAATCACAAAGCAATAATGTCCAGTAGTGGTGTTATAGTAGTGGTTGAATATGAGTGACAATCATATAGTAGAAGTGGACACAAATGAAACATCTATCTTAATGTTTTGAAAGTCTGTACATGTATATGTTAACAGTGCTAAACCACATAATTTTATTCTACACAAAATTCGAAATTGAGATATGGTCTGCCTGATCATTTTCAGATACAGTGCCATATCAGAAATAGACACCTTGTAATCAACTAAAGGTTTGTAAAAAGTTACTATAACGCAAAAAAAAAAAAAAAAGAGAGAGAAGAAAATCAGATCAGATTTTCTTATATTTTAAGTTTGTAATGTTTGTTGTCTTTGTTTTGTCATAGGAACTGGAGAAACTGGCATCTCGGAAACTGAAACTCAATGCACGTGAAACTATGAAAATTGCTGAGAAGCTGTATACTCAAGGTTTCATTAGTTACCCTCGAACTGAAACAAACATTTTTCCACGAGAGATGAATTTACGAAATATTGTCGAACAACAGACAGAAGACACACGCTGGGGAGGTAATGTCTTTATGTTTCTGTTTTCTATTTAAACTCCAAGATAATGTGTATGCTGATTCTGGTAACGTAGTTTTTAGACAACATACCACTGATGCGATTGCTGTTAACTCGATGCTCGTTCTTGAAGTGTGATAATTTTAATATGATTTTCTTCTGCTTTAGTACAGATTCCAGCATTAAATTTTCTTACATGATTATATATCATCTCTTTCAAGCTGGAATTTATTTTTATGTCTGCATTTCATTTTTATAAAAAGATTACAAATCCCCATCATACAAAAAGAATTTTTTTGTTACCAGTAGATGGTATCACGTGTAAACATTTAAAAACCTAAAAGAGTGAAATTTTAATTGTGGCATTATCAGAGTTGTGATATGAATTGATAACTTTATTGATAACTCCATATGATTTATGTACCATAGCTAATATGTTTATGCAACAGCAACCTCCAACTTGAGATTATAGTTTGTGGCATATTATATGCTGGCTAATTGTTGGTTGTTCGAAAACATAACATTGTGGAACTTGCATACCGGCATTAATACCATTCTGCAGTCATGAGATAACTAAGAGGTACTAGGCATTTGTGGAAGGTCTTTCATGTTTGTATTCCATTTTCAGACAATCCACCATGATGTTGTGAATAAAAGATACTTGGCAAGTAGCAGTGATGACCCTACTGTTGTTAGTTACACTTCTTCATTTGCCATTGGATCATCATCTGCTTCTCCTCCTCCTCCTCTTTCTTGGTCACATCCCATACCTTCCAAGGCTCAGTTTGTTATTCATGGGATTTGTCAATGCTAGTTTGTTAGGATGACTGTGTGCCTTTCCTGTCGCCATACTAAGTGTGCCCCCCCCCCACCCAACTCCCCCTCCCGCCTAATCCTCATGAGGATATAATTTGTGAAACCCAACTGTTTATGCCTAGTCCTATATGAAGTGAAAGTATGAGAACATTCTATAAAATTTTACAAATATGTGTAACTGTGATGGGCAGTGGGTGCATGCTCACTATTAATGTAAATTTATATGAAAAATCACCTAAAAGCCACAATCTGACAGATTGACACATCAGTTCCCTTTAATTCATTGAGTGGATTTGATATGCATTGGCATACCTCCACAAACCTTGGAAGAAGCATGCTAACATGTGTAATCTCCAAGTGGATCAATTACCCAATTGAACACTGTTTTAATATGATGGTGACTTTGACTAGTGCTTTGTTAGAATATGTTGTTTCTTTATAAATGTCAGTGATTGCTTCACCTCATAGTTCCCCTTATCCAACCTGTGTATCTGGACCATCTTAGGCACTCCCAAGTCACTATATTGTTGCCAAATTAAAAGATTGGAAACAAGCAGTTAAGGCACACAATTTTTATTACCTCATAAACAAGGCTGAGAACTTCATGGGTGTGTGTGTGGGGGGGGGGGGGGGGGGGGGGAGAGAGAGAGAGAGAGAGAGAGAGAGAGAGAGAGAGAGAGAGAGAGAGATTTTGTTATGCATGATGCAAAGCCCCCTAGGGACATAGTGTCCACCAGGGCCAGAAAGAATTCCGATGTTCACTCATTATGAATACTAGGTGGCCTCATCCGAGATATGGAGGCGGCCTTGCTGGCGGGTATTGAGCTTATGGGGTGCAGTCGTCTGCAAGTTGTTCATGTGATGCCTATGATGGCTGTGAGTCTGTACATCTAGCACTTCTAGGAAGAAGTCCTGGAGTTATCGAAACGGTACCCCTTAGGATTTTCCATTATGGGTAGATACATTTGTTACTTGACCCCACAAATAAAGCAAGTACATGACTTTCTTGTTCATATAACATTCATACAACACTACATCTGATGTACAAAGGAGACCAATCCAGGGAAAAGATCACCATTTGGGAGCATCATGGTTAGAAGAGGACTGGATGGTACCATGGATAAGTACTGTCAAGTAAAATAAGGCATTTGCTGACAAAATCTCACATAAGAACAATCTGTTCTTTCATCCATTGAAACTTGGTCTTTACTGGGGAGTGTCAAAGATGAACTTGACTTGCAGAAAGTTGGGAAAAATGAAAGACAATGAAGGTTTAACGTAGAAGGTTTGGATTTACCAATTCCGTGGCAGTTTGGCAAGTTGTATTTTGGAAATCGTGTTCACACCATAGTAGCTCAATACCAAAAAGACAAGTGGCACAATTGACTTATCTATATGAACATAAATATTAAAAGATCAAACAATGGAAATTCCAGCAAGGAGACTGTCCACAGTGATCAGAAGAGATGGTGGTCATCTCTCTCTCTCTCTCTCTCTCTCTCTCTCTGTGTGTGTGTGTGTGTGTGTGTGTGTGTGTGTGTGTGTGTGTGTGTGTGTGTGTGTGTGTTTTTCTCTCTGACCAACAAAGGCCTTAACAGCTGAAAGCTATCTAGTTGTTTTCTGTTATTTTTGCCTTTTTGTGGCTCATCGGACGTCTCTTTGGTGAGTATTACAAGAGTTTGACAGAAAAATCGGAATTCTGGGAAAATATCATTGCACAGCTGGACTTGGGAACTAACACTGAGTGAGTTGCACTGAGTGAGTTGTTATCAGTCTCCATTATTTACATCCCAAAGGAAGGTAACAAGTTTCATTTAATTCCAGATGCAGTACTTTACTGTAAGAAAGAAATGCTATGATAATTAATTGAGTCATTATACTGAAGTTTGCTTATTTCTACTGAGTGAGAGAACAATCTTTAAGTTAACTTCCATGTGTTCATACTGTTACAAAGAATGCACTGATTAATGAATCAAGTTAGGCAAAGCTTATTTACCTACTTGTAGTTTTTTGGCGAAAGTTAAACATAATTGTTCCTTGAGATAAATCACATTCAAGACAAGAAACATTTGAATATTTACCTTTTAACTAAAATTTGATTACCAGTGGTCATCTAATGCTTTTTTTAATTGACTGTTGATTTTTAAAAATTAATGGGTAGATTTGTACCTGTCTGTCACTGAACGATTTCAGTTTCCTACCATTACTTGTGACCAATATTATGTTTTTGTTACTTTTTTTTATCTCATAGATATATCTATTATTTTTTATGTTTATTTCAGAATTTGCTGGCCGTGTTCTTCAGGATGGGCCAAACCCTCGAGTTGGAAAGAAATCGGACCAGGCCCATCCTCCCATTCACCCAACAAAATACACCAACTCACTCACAGGTCACTATTTTAATTCTGTATTTTTTAGCTTTCATATTTTATTCCTGCTATTTAAAAGATATATATTATAGAGGAGAAATTCCTAGCAGGAAAAATATACAGTATGTCTGCATAGGTGTGCTTGCGTTTGTGTATATGTGTCGGTATGTGTGTATTTGTTTACACTCCTTTTTTTCCTCAAAGGTAAGTCCTTCCTGTCCTGGGATTGGAATGACTCCTTACCCACTCCCTTAAAACCCTCATCATTTCCTTTTCCTTCTCCTTCCCTTCTGCCTGAAGAAGCAGCTAGGCTGCGAAAAAGCGAACAGTGGTTAGCACAATACCTCAGAATGCTTTTCAGAGGTACATTGTTGCTTTCAAAATGTGGTCTTTGCACAGAGCAAGCTTTTTATAGTAGGTCAGTCAGTAATTTTGAGCGAAACATGTAGCACTTCTGTTTCTTCGCAAGTAGGTATTAAAAGAACACAGGTATGTATTTTTGCACACCAATACTTCACTGCAATAGCGGTTGTGAATCTGTATCCATGTTAATTTTGTCGATTTTTAAATATAATGCATGCAGTTTGCTGCATATGCCGACTTCCCTCTAAAATAGGGATTGTTAATGTGCACATGTTACTTATAGCGATGAGTGTAGTATGTGACCTACAGTTGTTGGATTTTGTGATCCGATCCCTGTAAGTGACAGATATCTACAAAAAATCTTGTCACAAATGGTTGCAACTCATTCTGCACCACAACTAGAATGCTTCACTGGCAGTCATATTTAGTTTGAAACGTTTGCGACCAAATGTTGAACACCTAAGGCTGGTTGCACACACACTGATTTTGGACAGCCGGAAAATATTGGCCATTATTTTATTGGTGGAGTGCTACTTGCACACACGCTGGAATTTAACCGGTTAAACGGGCAGTCTCTCGGCTATTGTGGCCGAGTGAAGTTGATTTCAGACATAAATTAATGAATTCCAAATATTTTTCCTAATATTATGACAAATATTGCTGATATGATACTGTATTATACATTAGTATATCAGTTACAAAATACATTTTTTCTTGGCTCTCCATATTCTCAAAATCCTCATTCAGTTCACAGGAAACTTGTCACCAAGTACCTGTAGTCGCATTTCTATCTTTAAACGTGTCCAAAGTTTTGTTGCACATAACTGTTCGTGCTCCCACTACCGAAATACGTATTTACTTTTTTTAACTCGGCGCAAATGTATACAGAAAATGCTTGTATGTATGCCTCAAACAGGCAAATGACCATTTCTGTGCAGTTATAGAAAGAAGTGCAATCCCTTCCAGGAATGCAGATAAAGCTGTGAGAAAATGGAATAATGGACACTCATAGTATGCGAAAAGTTGATTATTTGGGCAGACTAGAAGTGTGTCTGCATAGCTGATCTCTCAGAGGGCTAGCCGCCATCCGTAATAAACAGAGTGAATATCTCAAGAACTTCATAGAACAAGGACACAATCTACCTGAAGCAGTGGCGGATTTTCACATTTTCCGCCAGTAGACTATTCAAATCATGCCGCCCCTACCAATCTCTACAATTCAATATCCTATTTCAGAATCATGCCAATGATATTTTTTTGCCAATGAAGTTGTAGCCTTTTGTTTTCTGCACTATCATCCTAATTACATGACCTATTTTCTGTAATTAGTTTGACGGTGAACTAATGTGGGGGTAAGGCTAATACACAATAGTTTAATGCACATTCTGTAAAAGTAATTAAATAACTTTTATTACACTTATATGAAACGATTATTAAGACGAAAAATTCCTAGCAGGAAAAATAAAATATAAAAAATAGACGAAGATTACTCACCAGGCGAAGGAGCACAGGTGTGACAGCATCACAAATAAATAAATAAATAAATAAACACACACACACAATCGCAAGCTTTCGCAACCCAGTTGCGTCTTCAGGCAGTAGGGAAGGAGAGGGAAAAGGAAATGATGAGGGTTTTAAGGAAGGGGGTAAGGAGCCATTCCAATCCCGGGAGAGGAAAGACTTACCTCGGGGGAAAAAATGGAGGGTAAACAAATGCACACATGCCCACACATTCACACAGTTGTGATGCTGTCACACCTGTGCTCCTTCGCCTGGTGAGTAATCTTCGTCTATTTTTTATATTTTATTACACTTACTTACAGTTTACAAATTTTGGTCCAATATTTGCTGCCCCTAAAATCTGCCACCCTAGGCTCCAGCCTATTCAGTCTACTGGTAAATATGCCACTTGCGAGAATGCAGGACTAGAAACATGTCTGTGTAGTTGTATGCCCAGAGGGCTAGCTGCCCTTTAGAATAAAACAAAGTGAAGATCTCAAGAACATCATACAACAAAGACACAGTCTACCCGAAAAATGACAAAGCAAAAATAAAATAAATAAATAAAACTAGCCAGAGTCTCAGTCTGGCACAAAAGTTCAAATTCGCCACTGAATTTAATTCAATGCCCTGAAGCAAACGAGAAACTGAAATATTTGTAATTTATTGTACACAGAATCAATATTTTTACATGTTAGTTCTATATGCGCTGTATGGCGAGAAGGCACAGCGAGAACTGTTCAGGGTGGACAGCTGGTAAAAATCGGTGTGTGTGCAAGATCCCATTTGCCCACGTGCGCCACAGTATGGCCGGCACCGGCACGGCGCTGGCGGTCTGCAGTGGCAGTGGCCGGCAGCTGACCAGCTTTTTGCCGGTGTTGTTCCGTGGGTGGCCAGTGTGCAGGCTACAGTGCCCTGTACATGGCTGTGGTGGTGTTATGAATAACATATTAAAAATCATGACCTGTAGGGTGTGAGCATTGGAGTGGGGGAGGGGGGGGCTGTTTAAAGCTCACTTTTCCATGTTTTTCTTAAATAACTCGAAAACCATGGCTTCTAGTGAAAATATTTCCAAGTACGAAATTAAAGTACTTTAAATTTCCTACCAAGAAGGTAGGACCAATAGTTTTCTCATTACAAGGAATGAAAATGTGGCAATTTATGAAAACAGTCTTTTAATTTGTATAAAATTAATGTTTATTGTTAAATGAAGTGGATTAAGACCAAATATTAAAAGCCTATACCTCAGTACAGTACAGTACAACAGTTCTGAGGGATAAATTTTGTTCTGAGGATGTGCCAGGTAGCAGAGGGTGGGTTTGGGGGGGGGGGGGATAGAAGATGAGAGAAAGCATGACGCTGGAATGATGTCAGGCACTTCCTCTTTCTGTGCTTCTCCAAAACGGGGATCGAGCTAGTCAGCCCCCACTCCATTCACCCCATTAGGTTGCAGAAGCAATTACAGGGGGGTGTTTCACCAAGTTATACCGACCTTTACACAGCATACCTCGTAAATACCTGGTGATGCCATATGCAACAGCATGTAGTATAGTGATATGAATGATCGTGGGCAAATGGCAGCAATGAGGGCACGGGATATAGGTGCCAGCTTCTTTTGAATTTTCTGTTTTGTCCTTTTTTTGCTGATATGCTGTCCATGAAGACTTGTAGTGAACGAGGTACCATTTCCTCAGCTTCACTACAGTATTTGCCACAGGGTGGAAAAAGAGAACTATCATATGCCAATAACTGAAAATCTTCTAAAATTATAGTGGCAGCTTCCTTTACAACTCTTTCTCGTTCTGCTTCTTCATCTTTGCACTTTGAAGAATACCAAGTGTCATTTAAATTTTTTCACCTGAACTATGAAAGCACATAACAGTTTTCCTGGTGCAGATTGCACTAAAAACAATAGTGTCCCCACACTTCTATCTAAGTTTCTCCTTAACTGTCTTTATGTGAGGCAAAGTTCCAGAAACTTGCTCCAACAATTCGTGTAATTTGAACTGGCAGTCATCATTCCCCACTATGTAATTGAATATTTCCTCCATTGACACATTGATTTCTTCATCATAAGGGTGTCCACTCTGTCTAGATTTAGGCACCGAGCCTATAAAGAATCTTTTATAGCAATCCTAATGCTACCTTGCATCTGCAGAGTGTAGATAACTAACAGAATAGGTATGTCTTTGGATAGTGTCTTCCCATTTTATCCTTCCTCTCCTGTGCACAAACTATAATAGTATTATCGGAACTGAAAGATCGAACACTGTAGGCCTTTCGCCGCCTTTTGGGTTTTCTCTGTTTACCAAGAAATTCATCATCAATTGCTTCTGCACAAAACAGACAGTTAGTTTTAAAATCAAATTTCTCTCTAGCTGAACACAATTGTTTGACTCTAGCCGACGTTAAAGGCTGTTCCTCTGAAAGAGATTCTCTTAAAAATCTTTTAATTGAGTCACCTCTGGTGTACTCTTTCCTGCAATATGCATGAATAACTACACTTGTTTTGTTCCTGAAACCTTCAGGTTTCCCATCTTTTCTGAAGTAACTGACATTTAACAATCCATGTATTACTTTTCTACCAACATTGCATAGATCACTGTCGACATCAAATTTGCAGATCAAACACTTTTCCACCATTGTTTATAGGAACATATTTCATGCACAGTCACTCTTAATTACTGAAAATAAGTAATCACTTAATAAAATGAATTCCAAATATAAGGCAGTTTTTGCTGCAATATTTAATTATCAGTAACACGTTTCATGCTCTTAGCACACCATCCTGTAAACTGCAATAAGTGATGAAGTAATTATTACATAAAATGCCACGGCAGAGTGGCCGAGCGCATTGAGATGCTATGCTACGATACGCAAGGCCATTCCCCGTCGTGGGTTTGAATCCCCCCTCGGGCATGAATGTTTGTTTTGTCTTTATAGTATAAAGTAGTTTGTAAGTTTAGCGACTGATGGCTCCGCAGTTAAGTCCCTTAAGCTTGACAAACATTTGAATTACATGAAACGTTTGATTCGTTAACCTATCTGAGCCATTAAATGGCAGCATAAACAAAAAGTACGAGGTACAAACATACCTTATAAAGGCAGTGGAAACCACTAAATTCACTCCACAGTAAAGTTGTTTTCATTACTCACATAAAAGAACTGGACAGTAAATACTGTCTGTAAGTTGAAGAGCGAGCAGTTCTCATGTTGGGGGAAGGGACATTTCCCAGAAATAAGTTGCAACAAACGTACATATGCCCAACAATCAATTTCCCGCCTACAGGTGCAAGGCAATATGGAGAGATGTACTTTGTAGTTCTATTCCATTTACTGTGAATGTATTTGTTATTTACGAGGTGTGCTGTGGAAGGGTTGGTATAACTTGATGAAATACCCTGTAGTTGATTCTGCAACCTAATGGGGTAGATAAAGTGGGGACTCACTAGCTCGCCCCTCGTATTGCAGAAGCACAGATAAGGAAAGTGCTTGACATCATTCCATCGTCATGCTTTCTCTCATATTCTACCCCCACCCCCAAACCCACCCTCCCCCGCTGCCACCTGGCACATCCTTGGAACAAAATTTATCCCTCAGTACTATTCTACTGTACTTAAATGAGGTATAGGCTTTTAATATTTGGTCTTAATCCACAAAGAGAGAAGGAAACATCCTGGTGGAATGACAGAGTAAAGACAGCAATTAAAGAAAGAAATGTGTTAAAAAAGAAACTAGACTGGGAAAAACAAAATATAGTAGGAAATATTGTTGAAACGAGATAGAATGGCACCACCTTCATGACCTAGGTCATGAACCACCTTTCCCTTCTGTTCCCATCCTTTCTTCTTCCCTTCTCTCCCACCTGACGAAGGAACTCTGTTCCGAAAGCTTGTCCTTTTTGTCCCCTTTTCATTTTGTGTTACTATCGGTGGTACAGCACAATGGTAAATACTGGCCAGCCATTCTATCTCGTTTCAACAATATTTATCATCTCTGAGGAGAATTTTCATCATTAATAAAATATAGTAGGAGTAAGAAATGACACTGAAATTGAATGTCTGTCTTAGGCATATCGTAACAAGAAGGTGGCTGTTAAAAGACTGATCCAGAATGAGAAGGATAAATGTTGGGATGACTTCACCACCAAATTACAAGAAGACTGTCAAGGCAATAAATAATAATAATAAAAAGTTATATAAGGTAATCAAGGATAAAAGATATGAGCGTACTGACATCGTTGCTCTGGAAACTGAGGAAGGGAAGCTACTGAGAACAGAATTCAAAATTAGCAGTGAAATGAGGAACCCTTTCAACCTGCTGTTGAATGGTAATGCTGACATCAGTGATGATAGTGATTGACCAACTGAAGAAACGAAAGAGGTTCTACAACCGTTAACTTGGCTGGAAGTTGAGTCTGCTCTGAAAAATTTGTGAAACTGGAAGTCTCCAGGGTTTGATGAGCTAAGCTCAGATATGATGAAGGCAGCCGGAACACCTGGCCTACAATGGATTTCCAGAGTCCTGTCAGTCAGCTGTACGAACAACAAAATTCCAGAATCATCATTCCACTCTTTAAAAAAGGAGACCAAAAGAAGTGTGGAAACTATAGAGGTATTACCCTACTTTCACATACCCTAAAGCTGTTGGAAAAAATTATAGAAACCAGACTTAGAAAGATAGTTGAACCCTTATTAGAAGAAGAACAGCACGGATAGAGAAAAGGGTTAAGTAATATAGATTTCATCTTTGCAGTAAGGATTTTGGCAGAGAAGTACTGGGAACATGGAAAGAACTTTAGTGGTGGTGTTCTTGGACATTGAGAAGGCGTATGATAGTGTCCCTCGTAATAAAATAAGGAAATGCCTGGAAGATTTAAAAGTGCCCAATTACTTTCTTGACAGAGTGAAGATGCTGTATAAACCTTGCAATAATAGTGTCCAAATAGTAAACGGTCGCTCTGAATGGTTTGAGATGAAGAGGGGAGTCCAGCAGGGAATGCTCTATCACCACTCCTGTTTATTACTGTAATGGACAGAATTCTAAAATCTATAAAGGAAACTGCAAATGAGTCAAGATCACTGGTATTTGCAGATGATGTTGTAATATGGGGAGAAACAGGAAAAGAAGTGCAGAAGAGCCTGACTGTTTATAAAAATAAATTTCAAGAATTTAACCTGAAAATCAGCAAGACCAAGACTGTTGAGATGACCATAAACAGAGAGGGAACAAGTTCAAACATCTACTTGGACACAACAAAAATTGAATCAGTACCTTGGAAGTATTTTCTCCAAAGACAATACCATCTGGTAAGAAATCCTCAACAGAACACAAAAAGCATCAAATTTTTACATGCAATTTCGGAACCTACTCTGGGACAAAAAAGTACCCTAGGCAGCAAAGTTAACTTTGTACCACACTTACTTTACTCCAATCCTTAAATATGGCATGGAAACTTGTACATGTTAAAACAGGATTACAGCAGAATCCAAGCAACAGAAATGAGGTTTATCAGGACTATGAATCAAAGTACCAGGAGAGACAAGATCGGAAATGAGGTACACAGGGAAACAGCTGGTATCAGGGTCCCTATTGCGAATATCTTGGGGAAACGAAGACTGCAGTGGTATGGCCATATAATGAGAATGGATAGCACAAGAACAGCTAAAAATACTTCATAGTGGAAGTGGGAGGAAGAAGACCAAGAGGAAGGCCAAGGAGACGATGGATAGAGGTAGTACAGTGAGACGTAGAGAAGAATGGTTTCAGCTGGGATGATGTCCAAGACCAAATGTTGTATCAAGATCGAATGAGATGGAGAGCACTTGTTAGCCACACCCTGGAAACTGGATTTGGAAATTGATGACGATGAATCCACTTCATTTAACAGTAAACTTTAATTTTATACCATTAAATGATTGTTTTCATAAATTGCCATTTTTTCAACCCTTTTAATGAGAAAACTATTGATCCTAGAGAAAACATGAATAGGACCCCCTTTGTAGGAAATTAATGTACTTTAATTTTGTATTTGGAAATATTTTCACTATAAGCCATGGTTTTCAAGTTAATTAAGAAAAACGTGAAAAAGTGATCTTTAAACGCCCTCCCCCCTCCCGCCCCAATGCTCACACTCTACAGGTACATTTTTAGTATGTTGTTCATGATACTCCCCACTATCACTGTACAAAAATTTACAACTACATGAATTTTTTCCCCTAATCGCCATTTTTCGGACTTTGTTGTCTGGGCTAAAGGCCCTATTCACATGGGGACACTTAAGTCTCTGAGTGACTGAGATACTGTGCAACCATAAGATGCTGTATGTGTAGTTAAATGGGGTGGTTCACATGGGGATACTATTCGACCCGACATGCTGGTTGCAGAGTCTCACAGTCTCTTGGTTGCAATTAGTCCAAGCATTAGGAAGAAGTGGGTGCAAACATCATTACCTGAAAACAAAAAAATATGAGTGTATAGGAAATTAAACTTCAATTAGACTTTCTGTTTAATAAGAGCGAAATTTGCCAAAAAAATTCACAAATTTACAAAAAACGGTTTTTCTTAAATAAACAAAAAAGATAACTCTGATGGGAAAATGTTAAATTATAAAGTTATAGTTCTTAAGATTATCTATTAATTGCTTTTTTGTATGTATCAATTGCGTTGATACATTTCGAGATATATCGTAAAAAATATATAAAAATCTTTAAAAATTAGATTCCTTATAACACGCCAACATTCACATTTACACACTTATTATTCACCACAAGTATGGCACAACGTGAGTCAAAAAAGTAACTTCGAAAAAATAAAAAAATCCAGTATTTTTTGACATATATTGATTTTTTTTGGAAGAGAGAGAGAGAGAGAGAGAGAGAGAGAGAGAGAGAGAGAGAGAGAGGCCGCCTCGAAGCTTGGTTAGAGTTGATCAGGGAATCGACCTAGAGTAACAGTTTTTCTTCTGTTTTATTCGTGAGGAGTTGTGATATCATGCTATTAAAAGAGTTTGTTAAAAGTATCAGAGAATGAGTTTGAAAAGCTTGCACTTTTTTTGGGCCTGTTTTCTTCAACTGAGTATTTCTATTTTTATGTTACAGGGTGTCCAGAAAAGGACTCCCTGATTTCAAAATTAAATATCTTGAAAACAAAGATCGATAGAGGAATGCAGTAAACGGTATGTTTATTGTGAAAGCTGTAAGTAGTTTATACAGCAGTTTGAAATAATAGTTACAAAAACTGCTAACAGATGGCCCTGTAATCGCCATACCTAATGCCTAGTATAAATAGTGATCCAAAGCCCAGAGCGATCAGTTCCACTATTGAAACGTGAAAGGAGGTTAGCGTACTGAAGGAAGAGATTAAAATCATGTACTCCATTGAACAACGCGTTTTTCTGGTGCTAGAGTACCACAGGTTACAAGAGAGTCCTACGGCAACAAGGCGAAATTTTCAAGCGTGATTTGTTCCAAAAGGACCCAATGTGAAAACCAATTGTATGCTCTTCGCAATATTTCAACGAACAGGCAGCGTAACTGATGATCTAGTGGGGCATATTGGGCGCAAACAAACCACTGTTATGCCTGAAAATATTGCCACAGTTTCTAGAATTATTCAGCAAAATCCAATGTCATCTGTCTGTAGAATTGCATCTGAGACTGGTTTGAAGCGTCCCAGCACGCAGAAAATACTGAGAAAGAGCCTACACGTTTCCATTCAAGCTGTGCAACAAAGGGTTGCCTTTGCTAATCAGATGCTCACAATGATGGATAGTGAATTATTTGATTTTGGCTGCATCTGGTTTACAGATGAAGCACACTTCCACCTGAATGGATATACGAATAAGCTGAACTGGTGGTTTTGGGGTTCCGAAAAGCCATATTGGTGTGAAGCAAAACCCCTGTATTCTCCTAAAGTGACTGTGTGGGCTGCAGTATGCAGCAGAGGCATTATTGGCCCCTTTTTTTCATTCAATACATGGTCACTGGTGCACATTATATTGCAATTTTGGAACAATTTGTCACCACACAGCAAACGTTAGAGGATCGACCAGGTACTGAATGGTTTATGCAAGATGGAGCCCGACCACATTGGACCGAACAAGTGTTTCGCTTTCTTGAGGAATATTTTGGGAATCGAGTCATTGCTTTGGAATATCCCAAATTTACTGGTGCAGGCATGGATTGGCCTCCATATTCGCCGGATTTGACTCCCTGTGACTATTTTTTGTGGGGCACAGTGAAAGACAATGGTATACCCGAAGCATCCCGCCATCGGGAATCGGCGATCTTTGTGGCATGTAAATCCATTTCGTTTGATACACTACGAAATGTGATGGTAAATTTCATTCTTTGTTTGCTCACCTCTGTAGTGGCAATGGTGAACATTTTGAAAACATTGTGATGTGATTGTTTGCAAAGAGTGTTTTCATACGATTATTTCACTTACGTATACTGATATGAACTGTATAGCGTACAGTGCCATCTGTTAGCAGCTTTTGTAACTATTACTTCAAACTGCTGTATAAACTTCTTACAGCTTTCACAATAAACATACCGTTTACTGCATTCCTCTATCGATCTTTGTTTTCAAGATATTTAATTTTGAAATCAGGGAGTCCTTTTCTGGACACCCTGTATGAAAGTAACTGTTAAGGAAATATGTTACTGACATTTTTTCACAGATTTTAAAACAAATAATGTTTCTTTATGACCTTCTGGAGTTGAGATAAATATTTTTCTTATAAAAAATTCTGTTTGACGTAATTAACATTTTCCAACTATGTTCTTCATGGAGCTTAATATTGAATACTTACACTAGTATGAAAAAATACTAGGATATGTTGCATTGTTTTCTAGTATTACTAAGCAATTAATAAAGTGAAGTGTGCAAGCATGTAGTGCCTTCAGCTAGAGTGGGTGAGGGCCCGCTGGGAAAGTGAAAAGGGGGAAAGGGGGCAGAGACTGGCACGTGTTCTCTCTGATATGAGAACATTCTGATGGGCCCATTCTTGCAAAATCTTTGATATGCTGGTGGGAACATTTTTAATTCCTTTGGGAAACAGCGCCCTCAAATTTTTATATCGTTCATTTATTTTTTTAAATGTAAAACAGTCTTGAGCAGACTGCATAATCCAGTAACAGTATTACAAAAAAGGCCTTTTGCTTGCAAATATAAGAAAAATGAGGTAGAAGATTTTTTCAATCTTTTGTATATGGTGGAGAGTATGTAGACTACAAGTTTTTGTCTAAATTTTTATAGCGAAAAATGATATATTCAAATGTCCAAATCAGTACAGCCATTTGGCGACAATCAGTTTTCAAAGTTTAGTCTTTTTACCAAGTTAGCTAAAATGCACAGTTTTTTAGTGCCATATATATACGTAAAAAATAGATGAAGTCCACTTACCAGGCAAAGGGGCACAGGCAGTGATAGCAACAAATAAACACACACACACACACACACACACACACACACACACACACACACAAACGCAAGCTTTCGCAGCCTAGCTACTTCGTCAGGCAGAAGGGAAGGAGAGGGAAAAGGAAATGATGAGGGTTTTAAGGGAGTGGGTAAGGAGCCATTCCAATCCTGGGAGAGGAAAGACTTTCCTTGGGGGGAAAAAAAGGAGGGTAAACAAATGCACACACACCCACATATTTACACAGACACAAGTACACTCAGGCAGACATACTGTAGAACTGTAGAAAGCAAAGAAGTTAGAAGTTGAACAGAGATGCCACTTGAGGCAGAGGCTCTGTCCAGAGAACTGAGGCAAAGATGTTATGATGGTGGGTGGGAATTTGAATTTAGCAGAGGTTGAGACCAGGTGGGCAACGGGAAGAGAGAATATGCTGAAGGGCAAGTTCCTATCTCCGGAGTTCTGAAGGATTGGTGTCGGTGGGAAGTATCCAGATAACCTGGACGGTGTAACATTGTGCCAAGATGTGATGGTCATGCCGCAAGGCGTGTATAGCCACAGGGTGATCCTCATTACCAACAAACACTGTCTGCCTATGACCATTCATGCGAATGGACAGTTTGTTGCTGGTCATTCCCACATAGAACGCTTCACAGTGCAGGCATGTCGGTTGGTAAATCACGTGGGTGGTGTCGCAAGTGGCTCTGCCTTTGATCGTGTACACCTTCCGGGTTACGGGACTGGAGTAAGTGGTGGTGGAAGGGTGCATAGGGCAGGTTTTACAATGGGGGCGGTTACATGGATAGGAGCCAGAGGGTAGGGAAGGTGGTTTGGGGATTTCATAGGGATGGACTAGGAGGTTATGAAGGTTAGGTGGGCGGCGGAAAGACACTCTCGGTGGATTGGGAAGGATGTCATTAAGGATGGATCTCATTTCGGGGCAGGATTTTAGGAAGTTGTATCCTTGCTGGAGAGCCACATTCAGAGTCCGCTCCAGTCCCGGAAAGTATCCGGTGACAAGAGGGGCACTTCTGGGGTTCTGTTGAAGGTTCTGAATTTGGGGGGATGAGGAAGTGGCTCTGGCAATTTGCTTCTGTACCAGTTCAGGAGGATAGTTGCGGGATGTGAAGGCTGTTATCAGGTTATTGGTGTATTGGTTCAGGGATTCAGGACTGGAGCAGACTCGTTTGCCACGAAGACCTAAGCTGTAGGGAAGGGAACGTTTGATGTGGAAAGGATGGCAGCTGTCATAATGCAGGTACTGTTGTTTATTGGTAGGTTTGAGGTGGACGGATGTGTGCAGTTGGCTGTTGGATAGATGGAAGTTGACATTGAGGAAAGTGGCATGGGATTTGGAATAGGACCAGGTAAATTTGATGGGACCAAAGGAGTTGAGGTTGGAGAGGAAATTCTGGAGTTGTTCTTCACTGTGAGTCCAGATCATGAAGATGTCGTCAATGAATCTATACCTAACTTTGGGTTGACAGGCTTGGGTGTCCAGGAAGGCTTCCTCTAAGCGTCCCATAAATAAGTTTGCGTACAAGGGGGCCATCCTGGTCCCCATGGCTGTTCCCTTTAGTTGTTGGTATGTCTGGCCCTCAAAAGTGAAGAAGTTGTGGGTTAGGATGAAGCTGGCTAGGGTATTAAAGAAAGAGGTTTTAGGTAGGGAAGTGGGTAGTCGGCGTGAAAGGAAATACTCCATCGCAGCGAGGCCCTGGGCATGTGGGATATTTGTGTATAAGGAAGTGGCATCAATGGTTACAAGGATGGTTTCTGGAGGTAACAGGCTGGGTAAGGATTTCAGGGGATCGAGGAAGTGGTTGATGAAGGATGGGAGACTGCACATGATGGGTTGAAGGTGTTGGTCTATGTAGGCAGAGATTCGTTCTGTTGGGGCTTGGTAACTGGCCACAATGGGGTATTATCTGAAAGCTGACGCACTCCCTCTGCCACATACTCCCGCCGATCAAGTACCACTGTCGTGGAGCCCTTGTCGGCAGGGAGAATGACGATGGAATGGTCAGCCTTCAGATCACGGATAGCTCGGGATTCAGCTGTGGTAATGGTGGGACTAGGATTAAGATTTCTCAGGAAAGACTGGGAGGCAAGGTTGGAAGTAAGGAATTCCTGGAAGGTTTGAAGAGGGTTATTTTGAGAAAGAGCAGGCGGGTCTCACTGTGATGGAGGACGGAGCTGTTCTAGGCAGGGTTCGATTTGAATGATGTCTTGGGGAGCTGGATCATTAGGAGGAGGATTATTTTTCTTCATGGCAAAGTGTGGCTCCTTACCCCCTTCCTTAAAACCCTCATCATTTCTTTTTCCCTCTCCTCCCCTTCTGCCTGAAGAAGCAAAGCTTACGTGTGTGTGTGTGTGTGTGTGTGTGTGTGTGTGTGTGTGTGTGTATTCATTTATTTATTTGTGATGCTGTCACACCTGTGCTCCTTCGCCTGGTGAGTAATCTTCCTCTATTTTTAATATTTAATTTTTTAAAAAAATTTAATTTAATTTTTCCTGCTAGGAATTTTTTGTCAATAGATGAAGTCTATTTACCAGGCGAAGGAGCACAGGCAGTGGTAGTAACAAATAAACACACACACAATTTATTTGTTACTATCACTGTGTGTTTAATTGTTACTATCACTGCCTGTGCTTCTTCACCTAGTAAGTAGACTCCATCCTATTTTTTTTTTTTTCCCATATATTTTTCCTGTTAGGAAATTTTTTTCCTCTATAAAATATATATTAAGAGGAGACTTTGAGGTGGAGAAAATATCTTTATTTTTATACATGTTTGACTTACCCAAAGCAACCGGGTTGCCGATGGGGGGGGGGGGGGGGGGGGGGACCACACACACATATTCAAGCTATCGCCACTGCTGGCAGCTTCTTCAGGAAAAGAGGAAGAAAGGAGAGGAGAAAGGGGGTGAAAAATCTGCCTAGGTTGTGTGTGTGTATTTGTTTACCTTCCTTTTTTTCCCTAAGGTAAGTCCTTCCACTCCTGGGATTGGAATGACTCCTTCTCCACTTCCTTAAAACCCGAATCCTTTCCTTTCTCCTCTCCTTCCTTCCTCTTTTTCTGAAGAAGCTGCCAGCGGTGACGAAAGCTTGAATGATTGTGTGTGTTTTTATTTATTCATTTATTTATTTTTTATTTTTTTTATATTTTTTATTTATTTATTTATTTTTTTTTTCCGTGCAAGCCTGTGCTTTGGGTAGTCAAACACACTCATTATGTTCCTGTATATCAACAAAATTGGTAGATTCTCTCACAAAATGGTTAGCGACTAAGCACAATATGGCCCTGGAAAAAAAGAAAAATTGACCTGAAAAACCTGGAAAACTCAGGGAATTTATTCTTTTAGAATCACTGGACACCCTGTATAAATATTACTTATTTTAATACTACGATCATAATGACTAGGTTTTCCATGTTTCAGGAATGTTACATGCAGTAGATGGACTTATCTTACATGATGATTTTCAAACTTTGCTTAGTCTGTGGCTTATGGAAATTGTTTAGAAAAATTCTGTGTGGTAGGTCTGTTTGGTCATTCAGCATGTCAGATGTTGAAGCACATTTGTTTTTCAACAGAATTTACCAATGGAGGCATTCCACCTGCTCTTTCGCCAGGAGGCATCTACTATGAGCAAATGCATGCACAATTTAATTAACATGTGTACTTTGGCACATTTGTTGCATATAAAGGTTCTGTCATTAATAATTTCTATCAGGCACAGCGAGAGTGGCATAGGTTTTCTCAAGTGAAGATGGTGACCAGATGGGCTGTAAAAATAGTATCTAAAGATTCCAGTTTTATCCAGCTGGACACCTTATGTGTATTATAGTAATAATATGTGTATTTTAGTAATAATGTGATTATTATGTATATCCTGACTTCTGTACAAATCTTGTTCAGTAAGGGATTCATTGTAATTAAATTTGAAATTTCTTTTAATTTTATGTGATGGTGCATGGGTACAAATGACAAAGAATTGTCATATGCACCTCAGGGCAATTTTTCATTTGGGGTATGTAGAAGATATATTAATATACATCTGTTCTTAGTTTGTTAGAGCATCCAAGATGATCTCCTCAGTGTGGATCAGTTGGAACGTAAAGTACATCTGCGCTAATCTCTGTAACTGCTTATTGATTTTATACCTGAATTTCTTCATACGCAAAAGAAAATAGCCTAAAAATATCAAATAAATAAAGGGGAACATATGTTATATTTGTGGAGAAAGAGAAGAAAATATTTAAAATATCTGTAAAATCTCTGTTTCATAGCATTTTTGTTTATTATTACAGGAAATGAACAAAGACTATACGAGTTTATTGTTCGTCATTTCCTCGCATGTTGCTCCAAGGATGCAGAGGGCCTGGAAACTATAGTGGACATTGATATCGCAGGAGAAAAGGTTATGTATCTTAACAAGCGTCTTAGTAAAGGCAAATATAATTTCCTTTGAGACTAGGATTACTAAAGTATTCCAAGATAATCTATTAAGACTTCCTGCTGCAGAAGATTTCTTCCACCTCATTGTGTATAGTTAAAAGTCTGCAGCAATCAAGTTGCAGATGTTTGATAGCTGCTGGTCATTAGATTGAGAGAATCCTTTTACTAATTTGTTATGCTAGTCACACTTTCCTTACACTTGAGAAGTGTAAACGAGAGTTTCTTTTAATTTAAATCTGAAAAATTAATAATCATATAGTGAAATATATTTACTTCCCAATGTTCTTTGCTAATTTGTTCCTTTTTCTCCACATACGTTACTCTGCTTTTCAGTGTTACATCACTGTGTTTTTTCAGACTGACCTACATTTTCATTTTCAGTCCTCATCTACAAGAGGCATCCAGAAAATACGTTTCCTTTAAAGTGGATGTATTTAAGTGGGAAAACAGCACACGCGCAACGTGTCTATTACATGACAATAAATGCCAGCTACACATGACCCACCAGGTGCCAGTGCCACAGTAGCAACGTCCCAGAATGGCATCTCTTATAGGTTCTACCACCGCCTGTGAGGTTTGGTTGGTGACTAGGTTCCTTAACGCAAAAAAGTAGTGACCATCAAAATTCATCGTAAACTCTCTCAAGTCTATGAGTAGAACATTGTGAGTAAATATGGTGCATCACTGGTGTAGACTTTTATCCGTAGGTCATCAAAGTGTGCATGATGAAGATGACAATTGGCGACTTTCCCTCACCAATAATCACCTTATGTAGCTTGTGTAGCAGAGCATCCTGGAGTGCCATCACTTACCATTGCTTACAGAGCGTACCAGCCATATTCCACAGATATCACATTCTTTGCTGCACGACTTTGCTGTTAAAGAAATTGCGTGCAAATGTGAGTGCTGAAAAACCTGACACTCAAGCACAAAATGAAATGCTTTGCAGCAGCAGTGACATTACTTCAGCTGTTTCATGATGCTGATGAGTCCCTCAATAGGATCATCAAGTGCAATGAGATATGGATTCACTTTACCCTTTAAACCAAGCAATCAATGCATTATCATCACAGATGAAATTCATATCGACTTTGTCAGTGCAGAAAGTGATATGCACAGTGGTCCAAGATAGGAAGGACATTTTTCTTTTTGCCTTCCTGCCCAGAGATAAAATAGTGAACTCTGACATTTACTGTGAAGTTACGTGGAAACTGTTGCCTGCCATTCAGAACAACAGCCATGAAATACTGCAGATGTGCTGCTCCATGACTGTGTTTGTCCCTTAGCACACAGTCACTGTTTTGCAGAAGTTTGTCTATAAGCTGTTTGATCATCCAGCATACAGTTGTGATCTTGCTCCCAGCGATTTACATCTTTTCTTGCACCTCAAGAAATTCCTGTCCTCCAGCCAGGATTTTTCCAAATACAAAGAGCTGAAGATGACTGTCACATGCTTTGAGGTGGCAGACCTCTATGACAAAATAATACAAAAGTTGATCCCACGATATGCAAAGTGTGTCACAATCACTTGTACATAACTGTGCACGCACAAACACCATCTCTGGCTGCTCCAGCTCAATAAGTGTCTTGGCAGAGACTGAGAATGAGAATAGAGGAGGAAGGATGCCCGGTAAGGAAGAGGCTGGAATGTTCCATGTTGCATGATCGATTGTAAAGGCTCCGTTAGGCAGGAATGTCGGATGCAGCATCTAATGCAGTAAAGGGATGGTAGTAATAAAAAATAAAAGTAATATAAAAGTACCATATATTTCCACAGATAAGACAACCTTCAGATAAGACGAGGTACAAATTTTTATTAAAATTTTATAGTTTAAGCTTATATCTGGCCTATAAGACGACCCCCAAGTTACCGTATTTACCTGAACACATGCCACACATTTTTCCAGTTTTTGGGATCTAAAAATACACCTGTGACTTAGATTCAGAGGCAAAGCTTCAGGAAGTTCCAAAAAATGCCGATAGAAGCCACCATATTAGTTTTCGTGATTGGTACACCTGGATTTCACTCTTTGTTGCAATGTTTGCGATCTGCTTTTGAACTGTCGTGCGTGTACTGCTACGTTGTGTCCCATCGTAAAGACGCATGTTTTCTTTTACACCACGAAGTTCTTAAAAGAAGTAATTTCTTTCACCGAGACGACATTTTTCTCATGCCAATGGACATATTATGCGAATGAAAACACACAAAATTGTCCGAGAACAGAAGATAAAGGATTTCAGAGGAAGCCGCAATTGTTGCTTATAGGTCCGAAATATTTTAACCCTTTCACTTCTCCATTCGTAAATATACTCTAATCGTTTCAGTGCGACTCTAGTTAGTATGTGGTGACACAGTGAAGGATTTGGAAAAGAGAGCCACTGAAAACTTCCAAATAGCAGGTAGGTATTTTACAGAAAATAAGCTACTGATCAACAGAAAGAAAACAAAATGTACTGAATTTGAAACAAAGATAACAAAAAGCTCAGAGGTTTTTACACTAAAGATTGGCAGTGCAGACCTAGTAGAAGTGGACTGTAATAGATTTCTGGGAATAGAGGTGGACAAGCATCTGTCATGGGAAAATCACATTGATGAGGTTTGTTCGAAAATAAGCATAAATATATTCTTAATTAGAAAAATGTGCTATACTGTGGACGCAGAACCCTGTTAAAAATGTATTATGGACTTATCTTCCCACACTTATCATATGGTATACCACTATGGGGAGGAGCAGCTGATGTACACATACAGAGACTTTTAAAACTTCAAAAGAAAGCAATCAGATGCCTAGCCAAACTATCACCAAGGGAATCATGCAAAAACAAATTTAAAGAATTTAAGATACTAACTGTACCAAGTCTGTATATATATGAGACAATAGTTTTCCTTATGGTAAACTGTACAGCTCCACTAAACAGTGATATTCATAACCACAATACGAGAACTAAAGAACAATACCATTTTTTCAGCAAAAGGCTAAACATGACAGACAGGGATCCTATAAATGCAGGATGCAGATTCTTCAACAAACTGCCTCTTAGCATCAGGTGCATAAAGGAACATAGTGCCTTCAAAATAAAATTAAAGGAACATCTCATCTCTGGATGCTGGTATAAGGTGAAGGAGTATTTGACAGAAAGTTTGTAATTTGAAGGTGAACTGATGGAGTGCTGGAAACAGAGAAGTGGACTGTGTGTTTTCACTAAATTTCAAATAATTAAATACCACAAGTTATATTTATAAATGATAAATTTGTAAAATTTTCTTTCTTTTCTTATGCTATATAAAATTAACAACATTGACTTGTCTAATATTATTGTAAATATGACCTACAGACAAATAAATTATTATTATATTGAGAAATTATTTTTGACAAGCGACATTGTAAAATCAAGCTACATTATAAATAATTAATTCCATTCCTGCTTTATGGCGTAATTTACTGAATAGTGCGGCTGTAGCAAGGCTTCGACCTCCAAATGATATATACCGAATCAATATGTTTCCAAATGATATGTATGGAATAAGCAAATGTCTCTGAACCGGAGATTTGTGCGCTACTTACACTCAGGTACTAAAAAAAATTCTTATTTGTCCTACACCTAACCTAACTTTCACTTTTTAAGAGTTTATCTGTAGCATAGCCTTAAGAAGGTTAGGTATAGGTTAAAACAAGTGGTGTTTTTTTTTAGTACGCGAGGGCACAAAGTGTCTGAATCTATGGAGGGGTTGGTAGGATCTAAGGTAGGATCTCTCTCATTTCAGGGCATCATGATAGATAATCAAACCCCTGGTGAAGGTTGTGATTTAGTTGTTACAGTCCGGGGTGGTATTGTCTGACAAGAGGGGCACTCCTTTGTGGCTGATTATTGGGGGTGGAGGTGGGATTGGTGGTGTGTGGGCGTAAAGAACAGGAAATCTGTTTGCGGATAATTGATAATGTTTGTCTGTCAAGGCCTTTGTGAGGCCTTCAGATATTGGGTGGGGGACTTCTCATTACAACAAATTCACAATCCCTGGGTGGCAAGACTGTATGGGAGGGAATTTTCGATGTGGAATGGATAGCAACTGTCAAAGTTCAGGTACTGTTGGTAATTAGTAGGTGTAATGTGTACGGAGATGTGGATAGGGCCATCAGTGAGGTGGAGTTTAACATCCAGGAAGGTGGCATACCATGTTGAGAAGAATCAAATGAAACTGATGCAAGAGGAGAAGTTGAAGTTGTTGAGGAATGAAGATAGGGTGCCCTGAGTCAACATCATGAAAATATCATTTGTGTCAGCAGTTCAGCGATTGTCTTTACAGTGAGTTGCAAAGAGAGAGGCAAAAATAAAATTAAAACGGAAGAAGATAGCTAAGAGACACAAAAAAGAGAAAAAGGAACAAGTAAAAATTTAAGTGAATAAGAAAATACTACCAGTTAAAACATCTGTGTCAAAATATAAATGAAGGATGGGGCTGTAAATGAAGGTTAAGTTCAGTCAGGAGATGGTATGTGAGTGTATATATTGGCGAAAAAGTTCATGTCTCTGGAATTGAAGAAAACTGCGACTGAATTAGAAGTTCCAAATTGCCCATGTAATGATGTAAGCACTAATGATGCATGTCTTATACTTCAGTGTGTGCTTAGCAATAGGGTACAGGGGGGACTGATAATGCACACATCCAGTAGAGTAGTAGCCAATCGTATTTTTAAAAAAGTATGTTGTGAAAATGTTACTTCGTAAGAAACAAGTGTGGTTCTACTTTTGCTTTGCCTTTAATGATGTGGTAGTTACAGTACGAGACGGAAATGGCACGTGTTACTGTATGGTGCAAATTGGCCCACTTTAGGTTAATGGCCCACTTTAGGTTTATTCAAAAAAGAACACGCAAATGGTGACAGGCAAAAGTTAGTAGAGATTCGTGCGTCTATAAAAAGATCGATGCGTGAAGCATACAATAATTATCACAGCCATACCTTAGCAAAAGATCTTTCCGAGAACCCGAAAAAATTCTGGTCCTATGTAAAATCGATAAGCGGGTCAAAGCCCACTGTCCAGTCACTAGTTGATCATTCCGGGGCAGTAATAGAAGAAAGCAAACGGAAAGCTGAAGTTCTAAATTTAACCTTTAAGAAATCTTTCACGCAGGAGGACCGCACAAATATACCATCATTTGATCAACGTACTAATTCCGAAATGGGGGACATAGCAATAGGTATTTCCGGTGTAGAGAAGCAGCTGAGAGAGCTAAATACGAAAAAGTCTGCTGGTCCGGATGGAATACCAGTTCGGTTTTACAAAGACTATTCTGCGACATTGGCCCCCTACTTAGCTTGCATTTACAGCGAATCTTTAATTCAGCGCAAAGTTCCTAGTGATTGGAAAAAAGCGCAGGTGACTCCCGTGTATAAGAAAGGAAAGAGAACTGACCCATACAATTACAGGCCAATATCGTTGACATCTGTTTCATGTAGAATTTTGGAGCATATTCTCAGTTCGAATATAGTAAATTTCCTTGAAACGGAAAAGCTTCTTTCCATGAATCAGCACGGGTTTAGGAAACATCGTTCATGTGAAACTCAGCTTGCCCTTTTCTCACATGACATCTTGCGAGCCATGGATGAAGGGCAACAGGCGGATTGTGTTTTTCTCGACTTCAAAAAGGCGTTCGACACGGTGCCACACTGCAGACTCCTAACGAAAATGCGAGCTTATGGAATAGGTTCTCAGATTTGTGACTGGCTGGAAGACTTCCTAAGTAATAGAACGCAGTATGTTGTTCTCGACGGCGAGTGTTCATCAGAGACGAGTGTATCGTCAGGCGTGCCCCAGGGGAGTGTGATAGGACCGCTATTATTTTCTATCTATATAAATGATCTGATGGACAGAGTAAGTTGTAATTTGCGGCTGTTTGCTGATGATGCTGTGGTGTATGGGAGGGTGTCGTCTGTAACTGACTGTAATAGCATACAGGTTGACTTAGACAAAATCTCTAGTTGGTGCGAAGAATGGCAGCTAGCTCTCAATGTAGAAAAATGTAAGGTGATGCGCATGAGTAGAAAAAACAATCCTATAATTTTCGAATACAGCATCAGTAGTGAGCTTCTTGATGCGGTCGCGTCGTTCAAATATCTAGGCGTAACATTGCAGAGCGATATGAAATGGAACGAGCATGTAAGGACAGTTGTGAGTAAGGCAGACAGCCGACTTCGGTTTATTGGGAGAATTTTGGGAAGATGTACTTCACCTGTAAAAGAGACCGCGTATAAAACGCTTGTACGACCACGTCTTGAGTATTGCTCAAGTATTTGGGACCCGCAGCAGATCGGCTTGAAAGAAGACATAGAGGCGGTTCAGAGGCGAGCAGCTAGATTTGTTACCGGTAGGTTCGACCAATGTGCGAGTGTCACGGAAATGCTCCGGCAACTCAATTGGGGATCGCTGGAAGAAAGACGACGCTCTTTTCGTGAATTTCTGTTAAGTAAATTTAGAGGGCCGGAATTTGAAGCTGAGTGTAGTACGATCTTGCTGCCGCCTACTTACATTTCGCGTAAAGATCACAAAGACAAGATAAGAGAAATTAGGGCTCGTATGGAGGCATATAGGCATTCTTTTTTTCCTCGTTCAATTTGGGAGTGGAATAGGAAAGGAAATGCCTAGTAGTGGTACAGTGTACCCTCCGCCACGCACCTTACGGTGAATTGCGGAGTATGTATGTAGATGTAGATGTAGAAGATAGTAACACTAAAAGTGGGCCTTTGCGATTGCCTTTTGACAGCTCGAAATTTAAATGAAAATAACTCCTTAACTGTTCAACTAACACAGATATTGAAGACATGAATTTGTAGAAGAGAAAATTCTCTAAAACTTTCCTCTGTTATGTATTTTTCGTATCTTGCATCGTTTCAGAGATATTTGCAAGAATATTGGTTATTTTATGACGTGTCTGTCTGTCCGTCCGTCCGTCCGTCTGTCAGTCTGTCCGTAACATGTTCCTACTTTTTAAGTCAAACCGTTCAACTGACCAGCACAAAATTTTACAGGCATAATTGGTGACCGCCAGAGACCAGAACCTCCCATATTCAAATATTTAGGACAAAAAACATGTTAGTAACACAAAAAGCATTTTAATATAATTGTAATTGCAAAGAAACCATTCACCTGACATGAAAATTGAATAACTGAATTTATAGAGGAGAAAATTCTCTACAACTTCCTCTCATGTTTTTTTTTTTCCGTAACTCTCACTGTTACAGAGGTATTTGCAAAAATAATGGCGAATTGACACCGCCTCTTGATTTCATGTAAGCCAGGCATTACAAATTGTCACATGACATTCCTCGCCCAGAAATTTCTCTGGCATACACCATCTTGCTCCCTGTATTTTATGCTTTTCTTATTATAACTTTTGCTTTGTCATTTCAAAGCAATGGCGCACTGAGGAATTAACAAAAACACGTCGTTCTTTGTACAATAAATGGTCATCTAGTGACTAAACATGCCATATTAACATCAGTTAACAACTGCCATCAGTAGTAATACAAATAAGGCACCGTTTCTTGATTGTCTGTCGTAGGGTAGTGGGTAGCACGTTAGTTGATCGGTAGTTCAAAACCTGCCACTACCAATTTTTTTTTTCGCATTTTTTTCTGAAAGGGTTTTGGACACTCTTATTAATTAAATAAAGCTATTTTCTGCAATAATTAGAGTTGTGCATATGTAAGAATGCTCCCTCTAAAATGATTGTTTGTACTATTTTGTGAACATGCCGTAAAATACGTAACAACAAATTGAACAATGGTCTTCTGAAGCGTATGCACGTGAACTGGGAGGATACTGTAATAATGAACATTCTGAACAACATGCTGATACTGGTAGTTTCATATATAAAGGAAGTCCTAGATTTCTGTGGCAATTGTCGTTCCTTAATGAAACGGAAGTGTATACATTGCAACAAATTACCTTGTTTATTTTTTTTTTCTAAGCAATTACTCACTATTTATGGAATATATTGGCGCTTTTATCATAGATTTACTTTCCTGTAGTTCAGATACGACTTTGTTCATGTTACTTTGTTCTGTGCTAAAATAAAGAGCAGATATTCTGTTTCAAACAGTGATTACATGTTCTTTTGCAGCTAAAATAACTAACGAAATTAGTTGGTAATCCTGAACTCCACATAAATCTAGTACTTAATCTATATAGAAAGTTACTACTATCATTAAATCATTTACAACAGTCATTGTAACAGTATCTCCCCAGTTCATGTAGATGTGCTAAGGAAATCTATGTTTACAATTTGTTGGTAAGTATTTCATGGCATGTTTTGAAACAGAACAAATGCACTTTTCAGAGAAAGTGCTGTTACCTGTGAACAACTCGGAATCTTGACGAATACAGCTGTGTTCAATTAACAAGAGTGTGCCAAAACCTTTCAGGAAGCAAGAGGGAAAAAAGGTCAGTGGTGGTTACATTATTTTAAAAATATTTTTTATCTTGGTTATATTCATTAAAAAATAGTTTATGTCTTCAGGGAGATCGATGCTTTGTGGTCGTTTGTTCATGTTTGTTCTGTTCTAGGTTGTTTGCCGAGAAATTTGCTTTTTTTTTTTTTTCTCCTCTCCCAGATGGGGTTGAACCCTCTTTCATTTTTTCTCTTTTCATTGGTTCTTTGGTTTGATCAGTACTTTGTGAACGTTTCTTTGTTTCGTTCTGTTATGATTGTTTCATCGTTCACTCAGTTTTTTTCATTACAGAGGATGTAGAGCTCTGACCTAGCGCACTGAGCCACCCCGCCCTATCAAGTTTCGAACCACCATCTAAGATGTTCGTACATCACTAACTAATTCGTTCCCCCCTTATGCTACGGCGAACAGCTGTGAGAGTAATCTGTAATTCTCGCACCATTGATGGCAGGTGTTAACTGCTAACTTGGCATATTTTTAGACATTATATTATAATTCATTGTTATAAGAATGACGTGTTTTGGATAATTTTCAGTGCACCATTGCTTTGAAATGACAACGCTTGAGCTATAATACAAAAAACATCAAAATACAAAAAGCAAGATTGCGATGCAAAAGAGAGTTTTGGGCAAGGGATGTGGTGTGACTGATTTCCGAACACCAAATGTATACGCTATGTTCTATCCAGTCTATAGTCACTTGTCCGAACGCCAAATGTATGCTATGTTCTTTCCAGGCTATAGTCATTCGTAACTAGTAATGGCAAAGAAAATAAACTTTGACTAAACTACCAAGGTGAGACAGGTGATAATATTTTAATGGAAAAATATAATAAAAATGTGGGAGAGATATTAAAATAATAGTTTAAATAGGAAAAAGTTGAGGAAGGAATATGTTTGTCAAAGTTATGTCAACTGTCAAATAAATTTTGCTGTTTGTTAAAATACGATCAGAAAGAATATTACGTGTTGAGAGCATAGATATTATCACAATAGTAGAGTCGTGATCGTATCACCTATAATTTTTTATTATTTACTTTTTATATTATTTTTGTCCAAAAAGTTTCCAAAAAATCATAAAACTACTAGCAAATTTAAAGTGGGCCGTGAATCACGTCAGTGCAATGTTTTTCCATGGAAACATTTGCAAGGGCAGGAATCTTGAGGATAGAGATAATTGTCTGTTAATGTCATATGCTTGGAGAGATTTCATTTTATGACTATATTTGAGGTAAATCATAGCTTTGTGAGACTAATATATCAAGTCATTCAAGGTCATAGTGGGACTGGGTGACATATGGGGGGGTTCTGCATTCTTTAGAGGTGGCAGCTGCAAGGGGAAGTTGATTTCTGAACCAGGAAGGGAAAGGGAAGCCAATGAGAAGTTATTTGAGAAAGCAATATGAATTGTAATTGAAGAAAGGACCAGATGCAAAGATGTCTGCTGTGATAAATGTGTATCATGATGTGAGGGCCAGCTTCTGGGTTTTTCAGAATGCCACTAAAGATTAGCAGGGAATGGGACCACTAAATGCAAAATCTGGCTAGAAAATTTATCATATTTGTAGAAAATATGGTGCAGCTTTTTAATACAGTCTTCCCATTGAAAATGCTAAATGTCAGAAATAATATGAACCAAACGCTGTGTTACTAAAGGAGTTACAACTTATTCCAAAAAGAGAGATATTCTAAAAATATAAACAAATAATATTTTCAACGGAAACATATGTTTTTAATGGATACTCGATATAATTTCTTATTCAATGAAAAATTCCAAAAAGAATGGTGTTGGTTACATCACAATACACCAGTTACATCCTGAGATATTGAGAAGTGAAGTTGACTCTGAAATACATGAAGCAAATAGCTAGTGCATGATTACAGGCAGGGTAAGGTTTAAATTTGAGTCTCAGTACATGTTAGCTTTGCTAGTTACCATCAATGGAGAGAAACATTTTTAAAAATAAAATTGATCTATTTTATTGCACAATTAAAAATTAGAAGAGGCATTTGTGATGTGCTTTTTGGAGTGTTTACTTTTCCTGTCAAATGTTTGAAATGTGACTGATAGTTTGTGTCTGCAGTTTGGACAAGATCACTTTGGTATTCATCAGATAGTTCAGATCAATATTTAGATTCAATAAACTTCAGTGTTCAGTACTTTAACACATTTAAGTGTTCCTAAAATCGAGATAAATTTCTTGGCATACTTTCTTATTAGTGAATTATTAGAATAAATCATATGTAAACTTACACTGCATATCCCTCTGCATTTTCTGTTATCGGTTAGACTTGATGCTCACGCATTGTTTAAGCCATGTCCTCATGAGTACAATCAAGGAAGGTGATAAGTTTTTGTCTTGTTCTGCAGTTTGACTGATGCGATTGAACAATAGTTTAATAAAGAATATATTTTCCGGTTCATTTATGCTACTGGCCAGCTAACTAATACAAAAAAATATTTACTAGTGCATTTGTGCTACCGAACAGCTATCTTTTGCAAACAGTTACAGATAAATTTTAGATGTGGTGATTGGTAGATAACAATTTAACTTCTAATGATATTTCATTTGAAATGTTAAGAACTAAAATACAATAAAAAGGTGAAAATGTGAAATACAGTTCTTAAACGGAAGGTAGGAGGGCTACATTACGGTAGATAAGAGAAAGGTCTGCATATTCTAAAGTGAGATAACTTATCATTGTGTGTTATGTAAGAGTATTGAAAAGATGTCACTGAATAGTTAAATAGTGAAGCCACTGAAGGCATTACTTTCCTGAGTTAGTCATCTGGAAGTATTTCAACTCCTTTCATATCTGAATCTGATGAAAATAGTTCTGCACTGTATGTTCATCTGCTACATTGATGAAGATCCTATCCATAAAGCCAACCAAGTTCCACATTTTATGTACTTCCTTCATTACATATAGTTCTGCATTCACTCAACATTCAGTAGTAATTTCAGACAGACCTTTGAGCAGCAGTTAATTATGTTAGATATTTTAAAAGACTTGTTATTTCATGTGATTTATCCCTTAAACTGGCTCAAATTAAGTTCAGTGAGGTTGAAATTGCAGTGTAAACCAGTTTAAACACACTTCACCAGTCATGTCTTCATGATAATTTTATGTGTGTGTGTTTTATTTCTAGATTCAAAAATCAAAGAAGCGCTTTCCACAGAACCACACTTGCAGCCTATATGTGTAATAATTAAATCTTTCCTTTTCCCATAATATTTTTTGGCCCTTGCAAACAACCTGTGAGAAAAGATTGGCTCTTATCAGTCACTCTTTTACCACACTTCTCATGTATCACATCCTGTATTAACTCAAGTCTGGACAAAGTTAATATTAAGACACCACATTTGTGTAGGACACACAATTCATGTCTTTTCTTCTGTTTTGAGGAGTACAGTTTTCCTGTAATACATGGCTTAAGCATTCAACACCCAAATTAGAAGAGACCTACATGGTTGTCAGTTCATTAAAATTTCTTGGATGCATTATTTGCAGTAGCATAACAACATAAATCCTGTAGAAAATAAGTCTATATCTAATGCTGTAGGAACACACAGATTAGATTACTACTTGTTTCATGGATCATAAGTACGGCATTTTGCAATGATGTGGAATATGACACTTTAATATATGGTGTTTTTATATGACACTCAATATTTTAAGATTTTTTTCTTTTCTTTCTTTCTTTCTTTTTTTAGTGAAATTTCTAAGTTTTATCTAAAAATTCAGGTAGAGTGTAGGAGGAGTTGCCATTCAGAAATTCTTTTAATTTATTTTTAAATACTAATTGGCTATATGTCGACTTTTGATGCTACTTGTTAAATAACCGACGAGTTTTGTGGCAGCATAATTCAACCCTTTCTGTGTCAAAGTTAGATTTAACCTTGAATAGTGAATATCACCCTTTCTCCTAGTGTTGTAAATAAGCACACTGCTATTATTTTTGAATTGGGTTCAGTTGTTAATAAGAAATTTCATAAATGAGTGTATAAAAAAATAGAGATGGCTTAACTTAACAAAAGCACAGGCTCGTTGACAGATACACAAATAAAAAAAAAAAAAATAAATAAAAAAAATCAAGTTTTCACAACTGTTTGTTGCTTCATCAGGAAAAGAGGAAGGAAGTAGGGGAAAAAGGGAAGGATGCGGGTTTTAAGGAAGTGGGTGAGGAATCATTCCGATCCCAGGAGTGGAAGGACTTACCTTAGGGGAAAAAAAGGAAGGTAAACAAACACCCACACCCATATACATGCAAACACACTGAGGCAGACATTTGTAAAAAGCGAAGAAATTGGACAGAGATGCCAGTTGAGGCAGAGGCTCTGTTCAGAGTTCAGAGGCAAAGATGTTATTGAATGGTGGGTGGGAATTTGAAATTAATGGAGGTTGAGACCAGGTGAGCAACAGGAAGAGAGACTATGCTGAAGGGCAACTACCCATCTCCGAAGTTCTGAAAGGTTGGTGTCAGTGAGAAGTATCCAGATAACCTGGACGGTGTAACACTGTGTCAAGATGTGCTGACCGTGCACCAGGGCATGCTTAGCCACAGGGTGATCCTCATGACCAACAAACACTGTCTGCCTGTGTCTGTTCATGCGAATGGACAGTTTGCTGCTGGTCATTCCCATATAGAATGTGTCACATTGCAGGCATGTCAGTTGGTAAATCAAGTGGGTTCTATTGCAAGTGGCTCTGTACCCTATTCTCTCATGACACCTTGCAAGCTATGGATGAAGGGTAACAGGCAGACTGCACATGTCTCAATTTTCGAAAGGTATTTGAAATGGTACTGCACTACAGATTGCTAATTTAGGTATGAGTGTATGGTATTGGTATCCAGATATGTGAGTGGCTGGAAGATTACTTTAGTGATAGAACTCAGCACATTATCCTCAATGGCGAGTGTTCATCAGCAACTAGGCTATTGTCAAGAGTGCGTCAGGGAGTCTACCTATATAAATGATCTGATGAACAGAGTGAGTTGCAATTTGTGGCTGTTTGCTGATGATGATGTGGTGTAAGGAAAGGTGTTGTCATTATGACTGTAGTAGGATGCAGGATGACTTGGACTAAATTTCTGGATGGTGTGAGGAATGGCCACTGCTGGTAAATGTTGTAAAATGTAATGTGATGCAGATGAGCAGGAGAAACAATCCCCTAATGTTTGAATACAACATTAGTAGCATGCTGCTTGACAGTCATATCAGTTAAATATCTAGGAATAATGCTGCACAGCGATATCAAACGGAATGAGCATATAAGTACAGTCGTGGGGAAGACATATGCTCGACTTTGGTTTATTTGGAGAATTTTGGGAAGGTGTGATTTGTCTGTAAAGGAAACCACATATAAAACACTTCTAGGAACCTGTCTTGAGTATTGCTCAAGTGTTTGGGATCCCCATCTAATCAGTTTAAAGGAAGACATACAAGCAATTCAGTGGCTGGCTAGGTTTGTTACAGGTAGGTTCAATCAGTGCCCAAATGTTACTGAAATGCTTCAGGAACTCAAATAGAGTCGCTGGTGGGAAGGTGACCTTCCTTTTGAGAAGCACTGTTGAAGAAGTTCAAAGGGCCAGAACTTGAGGTGGACTGCAGAATGAGTCTACTGCCAACAACCCAACCTACAATAAAGAACTGAAAGATAAGAGCAAAGAGATTAGGGCTTGTACAAATGTATACAAGCATTTATTTTTTCCTCGTTCTATATGGGAGTGAAACAGGGAAGCAAGTAACTAGTATTGGTGCTAAGTACCCTCCGCCAAGCACCCTTGGGTGGATTGCGGAGTTTGTATGCAGATGTAGAAAGTTTAATGTCAGTAAGTTACCTTTCAACCATTTTTTAATGTTCATGAAAATATCATTAACAGATCTCTCTAGAACTATGCTCTACGTGATATTTTCAAATGAAAAACTCTGCTTCTGGCAGAGTAACTGATGAGAGGTCATTAATGTATACAAGAAAAAGCATTGGCCTTAAGATGGATCTTTGTGGAACATCAGATGTAATTCTTCCCAATCTGATAATGACTGATGGCTAAATTCACTAGTCCATTGCACTGACACCATTTGTTTTCTGTTAGCGAGGTATGACTTGAACCATTTTGCAGCATTGCCCATGTCAACATAGAATTCTAATTTACTTAAAAGTATATTGTGGTTCACACAATGAAATGCCTTTGAAAAATCATTGAAAATGCCTGCTGCTTGTAATTTATTACCGAATGAAATAAGTAAATTCTCTCACCGTAAGTGTAAGTAGCCTTCTCAATACCAGAACCTTTCAGAAATCCAAACTGTGTTCTGGACAAATTGTTTTTTGTGGTCAGGTAGTTGAAAAGCTGCCTTATACATTACCTTTTCTAGAATTTTCAACAGGTGAATCCTGTCTACAGTTCGATGGGATCTCTTCATCCCATTTCTTGAATAGAGGTTTAAATCCACATATTTTAGCCAATCAAGAAATGTCCCAGTTATAATAGAGTCCACCAGAAAAAAGTATGCACACTTTAAGGTACAAAAACTATTGCTCAAGTGTTTATTTTACATTTCATAATTGATCATACATGTTATACAGCCTTCAGTTTAGCACATGGTGCTTTAAATGTTAAAAATGTTGTCCGTTTACAGCTAGACACATAACAGAATGACGAGCCAGTCAATGTTTCAGTGGAGATTGTTAGGCAAAATATAATAATGGAAAGTCCAGGTTGGAATTAATAATATAGTAAGGATAGTTTACAACTCACTGCAAAGATGTGGTGACGAGCTGCGACAGGCACATACAAAAGACACATACATACAACACTTTCAGCTATCGGCCATGGCCTTCTTCAGAAAATAGAACACTCATGCAATCACACAGGCACACAACACAGTCATACTACCATCACCTCCGGCTGCCGCACTTTGAATCATCTTCTGCACGGTGGGAATAGCAAAGGGGAGGAGGGATAGGAAGGTTGCGCCACAGTGGTGGGAATGGATAAAGTATGGCTATGCCGAGCATGTACGTATTAGATGAGAGGAATGAGATGCAGCTTAGGGATAGAGTGAGTAGGTGGGTGAAGGGAGGAAAATAAAATAAAATAAAACCAAATTAAATAAAAAACACACACCGCTCAAAATAGGGGAGATTTAGGATAGAGATGTAGGAACTGTTAGGTGTGGATAAAAAGGGACGTTATCGTAGGTTGAGGCCTGGATAATTTCAGGATCAGAGAATGTACTGTAGGGATAACTCCCACCTGTGCAGTTCAGAAAAGCTGGTGGCGGGTGGGATGATCCAAATGGCCCGAGTTGTGAAGCAGCCATTGAAATCAAGCATATGCCCCACTGCATGCTGTGCCACAGGGTGGTCCACCTTGTTTTTTGCCACAGTTTGGCGGTGACCATTCATCCTAATGGACAGCTGGTTTATGGTCATGTCAATATAGGAAGCTGTGCAGTGATTGCAGCACAGTTGATAAATTACATGGCTGCTTTCACAGGTGGCCAGGCCTCTGATGGGTAGGATAAGCCTGTGACAGGTCTGGAATAGGAAGTGCTGGGTGGGTGGATTGGACAGATTGTGCAGTGCAGACTTCCACAGGGATGCGACCCCTATGGCAGTGGGCTGTTTTGGGGTGGCATAGGGATGGTCTAGGGTGTTACGGAGGTTGGGAGGTAATCTTGATACCAATTTTTGATTCTATTTATAAATAACATAATTTGTGCTCACATGAGGTGACATTATGTTCTCCGAGTATGATATGTAATCAGGTTGTTGCCTGTTGTCTGTATAAGTCTAGCATCACTCTTGTCTGTAGTGGTCAGTCTGTAAGTTGTTGTGTGCATCTTTGCAGGATTTTGTTTTCATGGTGAAGTTAGCTGTTGTATAATACCCAGGTATATTTGAACATGCTTTGATAAGATTTTGAAAGGGACAGATATTGACAATGTGGATATGGTAAAGTTTGTTATTTGAAATCAATAAAAATGCAAAAGAGAACCTTAAGCGATGGAATTATTATGAATGTTTATGTGTGTTCCTTTAGTAAATGACTGCTTGGCATATTTTGTATGTTGTAGCCCAGAACAGTGATATTACCCCTAATATTCATTCAACTAAAACTTTTATTGTATTAGTAGCTATGTGATGTGTTATACTACTCTGTTCATATTCTGAAGTGAAGTAGTATTAAAGGAAAGAGTTTCTTTTTCATTGTAGTGGGGGAAGTTTATCCAGATTTGTTTCAATGTCCTTCAAAAATTAAAATACACTGGTGTATTTAAATTTTATTATTTTACTTTTGATGGACATAATGTTATATTTTTTTATTATTCAGCCTGAGCAACCATGCTTGTAACATATAATTCTGATGTTACATTCATCATGTAAACCTTCTGATGAAGTTACCCTTAGAGGTAATGGAACCTGGTCAAGGGACAAATATTTAAGCAATCAGTGGGCTGTATTACATACAGTAGAGTTTTAATTATCCATATGTCAGACAACCAGCAATATAACTCCCCCCTTCCCCCAACAAAATAAATGAATAAAATAAATGCAGGAAACGCACCGGGCCACTGACAGTGGAACATCACTTCTAATTGGGGACTTCACACAACAGCACTCAGTGACACTGCTGACCAGAGAAGTTGCCAGTTGCTGTGTGTCAACAATGATCACACTTAATTCGGCATCAGACCTGCTGATACCAACAGCTGCACCTTCCAAGAGTTGTGATGTGCTGCTCCACAAAATGGGAAGGATCGAGCGCCACAAGAAGAGCTTCAGTAGCTCCATGTAAAGAGGGCCTAACAGATACCGTCTGTGCTCTGTTATGACCACATGTATGCAGTGGAAAGAAATAAACTAGATGATATAAAATTTTAAACATAAATATGTAGACTTTTCTATGAGAGATATGTATGAGATTATTAAAAAGTTAGAAGACGTTGAATCTGCAACCAATTTATCTAATGAGTACAAGGTGGGGAAGTTCACACATATATGGATATTTAAAAGAATGAGCATTGTAAATTTTACAGCCACTCTTGATTCTACTGATGGATTGACAAGCTGGAACTATGAAGCTCACCACTTACAAGGATCTAGACGATGGTGTATGCAAAAGGTTTGCACAAAAGAGACAATGAAGAGAACCTATCTCTTGTCCCATTGTATGTGAGAAAACAATTCAACTCAAAGAAAAACTTGGAGGACTGTCAAACTTCAAAGCTAGCATGGGTTGGTTGAAACACTTCAACTCGAGACACAGCATTCATGAGCTTACACCTCAAGGAGAAAAACTGTTGGCTGATTCTTCAGCAACTGAAGCTTCTAGAATCAAACTAAGAGATGTATTGGGATAAGAAGAGTATGTTCTCAAAAACGTTTACGATACTGACGAAGCTGGGCTTAATTGGAAAGCTGTACCAAGAAAAACTCTTATTTCATGTCGTGAATTAGCAGCAGCTGGTCCTAAAATATGCAAGGATTGTGTTACTGCTTTGGCTTGTGCTAATGCTGCTGGTAGTCAACAATTGCTTATGTTTATCATTGATGAAAGTAAAAAACTACATTTTTTAAAGCACTTTACTATGTCACCCTTGACTGTTCTGCGCACCTCACAAAAAAGGGCACCCAGATGGGTAGTATGGTTTTCATGAAGTGGTTTTGGATGTTGACATACCCTCTGTAAAAGATCATCAGCTAAAGAATGGGAAGAGAGAGAAAACACTACTTCTTGACAAAGCATCAACTCATCCATCATAAGATATTTTAAATGAAGAAGACGAGTTCATAAAACTAATGTTTGTTCCACGTAATATAACCTTCTTATTACAGCCCAAGGATCAATGTGTTCTTGAGACTTTTAAACGGTATTACAGAAATGTATTGTTTACATGTAAGTTATTGTTGGAAGAGAATGGAGAGGAGAATCTGTTAAGAAATCAAAAGAATATTAATTTGAAAGATGCGTCCTACATAGTCAGTGCAACATGGAATAGTGTAATGGAAGAGAATTTGAAAAAAAGCCCTGAATAATTTTGGATTCAGAAGAAATTTCACAAAGTGTAACTGAAAATGATGAACAGAATGATATGTCCGAAATTCTCAGTGTACTAAAAGAAATCAAGTGCCATGTTATGAATATTGATTCAGGGCACCAAATCTCACAGAACAGTGAAATTGTTTACCTCGTCACTGATAAAGTTGACACCACTAGCATATCTTTAACCAGTGGTCCAGAAAGTGAAGATTAAAGTATACTAGCTGCTTCTGCAGCACTCACTTCTTTAGATATTTTGTATACTTAATGTATGTTTCATGCAAAATGCGTATGTAATATGTATATATTTTTTGTTTACAGTATTAAAATGCCAAGATCGCAAATATTGATTTATTTTTCTTGATGACCAGTTTTGATACACTTAAGGTATCATCATCTGGTCACTTGTGTCCTAGGTTATCATTTTGTGAAGGTGTATGACATTAAAATGGTATGTCAGTCATAAAACAGTTAACTTTGACCAATGGTAACTAAATTGTTTTATGATTGACATACAAGATGATGAACAATTAACTTACCATTGGTCAAAGTTAATTGTTTTATGATTGACATACCATTTTAATGTCATATGCCTTCACGAAATGATAACATAGGACACAAGTGACCAGATGATGATACCTTAAGTGTATCAAAACTGGTCGTCAAGAAAAATAAATCAATATTTGCAATTTTAGCATTTTAATACTTCAAAGTAAAGAGATCACTGTTCTACCAAGGAAATATTAAATTTTTTGTTTAATAAACTGTACTACATAATATATATTAATACTGCACTTGCCTTTGTACTTTGTAATACTAAAAGAGATGCCTGTTGTTATAAATACATTTACTGTAAAGTTATTGGAAAATAAAAGTGTACAGTTTCATTATCTAAATAAACCAGTTTAACGAACACCCATGTCCTCCAATTACTGTAATATGGATAATCAATGTTCTACTGTATTTTCAAATCTGCACATTTGCTTACTGTTATTCAGCCATGTTGAAAATTTATGAATGATTATACTCGTAATTTCCTGCAGGTGCTCTGAATACTTACTATGATATGGGGTCTGTTATGGAATTCTGCTTCTATTGCAAACACTTATAAATATTTCTGTAGACAGAATTGATTAATGTTCTTGAATTTATGACAGTTTTTATAACTGTGTCAACTACTCCTCACTTCATATCTAATCCAAAGAAGTAGGAAGTTAACTTAGATTCTGAAATGTTTAACATATCTATACCAGTAATCACATGAAGTTCAGAGAGGAAAATTATGTCAGTTGGGTTAGGTGAATCTATTTCATCGATACAAATGAGTAATTGATGAACTTTATTATTGAGTGCTAGTATGTTCAGATGTAATAAAGATAATATATTACATACTAATGGGATTATAACTGTTTGGGAAAAATGTACTAGCAGTTTCTGAATATTAAAAGGCAAAGCGGTCAACAATCCAAAGATTGGTTTGAACACCACAGTGCTTTACTAGGCATGGTCCTGTTATGAGGTGGTATGCCGTTGTCTTCCTTCGAACTGACTTACCTAGCCAGTTATAGGGGGACCTACAGTTTAATGTGGGTTCTGAACAATGGTGATACTCAATATTTTCCATACTAGCAACATTGCCAGAGGCGAAATAAGTGGAAAGTGACAGATAAAAATCCTAAGACCTGGCAGTGATCAAACCCATGACCTTTGGATTCATAGTCTGGCACTCTGCCACTGTGATACTGAGAATATTACATTCAGTTTATCGCTGTCTGCTGCATTTTGATTTCTGTGTGATGTTCTTAAATCCATGTATTTCCCACTTGTTTCTGATGATATATCACAGAATTCTTCAATTTACTGACAAGTATCCCATTAGGATGCCATCCCAGAAGTCCACCTTATGACCAGATAATCTGGAAAAAAAAAAAAAAAAAAAAAAAAAAAAAAACCATGTCTGTGAGATAAACTGCCTTTCACTTTCATTATTTTCATTACATTTTTGCTCTCTTGTTATATCAGACCATACACCACACAAAAATTTATCACTTCGCCTAATGGTGAAGTAGCTTTCTGTTGTAATTATTATTATTATTTTTAAATTCAGCAGCATCCATTCTCTCTTCCAATATGAGCCTCTGTTGTAAGTAAAGATGAGCGCTTTTAGCATATGGCAAATGATTATCTGCATGAAAGTATGGTAGCATTTTCTTAATCATGTTTAAATGCAAATTCCAGTTACAGTACGCTCAGTGTCAATGAAGTGTTTTGTGACCATAGCCATGTGGTAATATTGCATCCATAATTTAGATGTTTTACTTCTTGCTTCAGTGTTGCAGTTTCAAACTTGGTTATTACATTTATGTAATCCTTGTTTTCATGGCATTTCAATATTGATGATCAACAGAACTTCAGTTATTTTCATTTAATCTTCTTTGAACGCAGTCTCTTGAAAGATATGACTGTATCATGTAAACCAGTGTATGAGTTCTTATTGCTTGAGCGTACGCATGTCCACACAAAACTTTATCCAAACTGTTTTCGGCAAATATTGAGGACAGTAAGCCTCGCAAGCCACTTCCTACCTTTATTATACCAATGCACCCCAAGGAGGACGTTAGTAGGTGAAACGCACCTAATCATACAATGACTTGTTCTAAATCACTGCCTGCACTTCTTATAATATCCATCGCCTTCAGATGAAGTGGCTGTTCGAAAGTAACGACATCTCCTTTGACCATGTTTTATGCATTTTTCAGTGCTGTTACAGGAGATGTATATATTGTCGTACAAAGTTGGAAGATAATTTAAGAATGGATAGTGCTACATACTGAATGTGTACGCCAGAGGTCTCACGCAACACTCGACAAGGCCACCGCCACAACATCTAGTGGGGAGCTGCGAGCAGAGCCGAGGCAGGCACGCCTGTGTCGGCAGCTCGAGTTGAAACTTGCACGGTGAGCATCACTTGTAGTGTTGTGTGTTAAAAACGTTATTTGGCTACGAGTTTTCACGTTTCCACACGTATTCTGCTCACTCGTGTTTTACATCCAGGCCTATAGGTATCGAGGCTCTTTTTGGCAGAAAAGGGATCTTTTAAATCTCCTACCATGACACTGTCCACCACGCAGTCACATGGGTTTTTGTGCCGTTGATGTTTCTGCCACCCTTTGCCTCAGTATAACGACTTGGCTGAAGAATGCGACACTTGTGAGAAGCGGCTTTGGCAACATTTTCTCGCATTTCGGTTCGTGGATGTTAACATATGTAAGGATTTGTTTTTGCCATGGATTTCTCCTTGTATCTATCAATTTCTGAGTCAGCTGGCCCCTCTGTGGGACCCAGCATCCCTTTCTTTTGATGAGATATGTCAGTTGTTATCTCCTTACTATCACAAATGTACTCAAGTTGTTGCAGCACATTTTGAACTTTACCACTGTCAGAAAACGACTCACCAAACTTATTGCACTTAAGTCACAGAACATAAAGGTCTAAGTCAGAAATGTCTGTTCATTATCGATGCTCACAAGGATTCTTATGCTGACTCCCTGGTTTGTGATGCTGTTATTTGGTTGGCTCCCACCAAGAAGATTCGTCACTGTGCTCTTAAATGTAAATACCCATTTTTGGGTGAGGTATTGATCATTGCTCAGTCCTTTGAGATATCATGGGCTGTTTGTGATCAAATTGAAGCTGTGTGTGATATGTCAGTGATTGTTCCTGTTTCTCTAGGTGCTTCGATTGTTGATTCCCAGGGCATTGAGGACATAGTAGCAGTAAACCCTTCCGTCCCCCAGTGTCAAATAGGACATCAACCGTCTGTGTTACAACAACAGTCACGGCAGGCAACACGACAGCCATGCACAATACTTCCATTTTGCCCCTTATGTTTCATACATCATGACTGAGCAGTGTATCCTAAACACGTCATGTGCAATAAATGCAGGAAGAAACATCATATTGTGGCTGTGAGCCATTCTTCTCAGTTTTCTGTCAACTCAAACTCTGCCATGAACGTTAATTGTGTTTTCCCTTCAGCTTCTAGCATGACTAAATTATTGTTAAACTTAAAGTATTGGAACAAATGTTCGACTTACAGGTGGACACCGGCTTTGCCATGACACACTTAAATTCTCAAATATATGTAGGTCTGGGGTCCCCTGCACTGTTTTGAGTTAATTGACACTTGGCCAATTATAACAAGCAAAGTATTCCAGTTCTAGGAAAGTTCACAGCTTTGTGGATGTATAAAAATGTGGTTCATCCCTTGACATTTTTGGTGATACACAACCCTCATATTGCAAATTTGTTCACCATGAATGCGTTTTGGGGTTTCTGTAATGGATTACATCCACTTCTTTTCTACACATGTCCCTTTACAGCAAATTGATATATTACTACTGAATTTTCATCTCTCTTTTTGGAATGCCCATGATTTTTTCACGTACATGTTGTACCCATTGGCATGTGTGACCAAGTTAAACAGGAATTGGACAGGTTGACTTCTCAGGTTGCCTTGCAGCCTGTTCTCTTCTTCAAGTGAGCATCACCCTTAGTGATTGTTAAAAAGCCTAATGACCAATTATGTATTTGTGGTGACTTAAAACACACTGTCAAGGCTCAGAGCATCATTGACACACACCCATTCCCACACTCGCTTGAGCTCTTTGCAAGACTTGCTGGGGCCAGTCTTTTTCCAAACTCAACTTATCAGAGGCGTATTTACGTGTTCCTCTGGATGAGTTCTCCAAACAGTTTCTGCTACTCGCCCCATTCTTAAAGTTGTACAAATGTCAGCATCTTCCATTTGGAGTGGCCTGTGCTCTGACTCTCTTTCAACGCTTTTTGGAACAATTCACAGCATCCATTCTGGGGTGTGTTAATTAAGATGATGACATGGTCATTATGAGTGCCAGTAGAGAAGAGCATTTATCAAATCTTTGCACATTGTTCACAGTCCTTCAGATGGCTGGCCTCTCATGCAGCCTGTCAAAGTCGAGCTGCTTCCAACCTTCTGTTGTCTGTCTTGGCTTCAAGTTTTTTAAAGAAGGCATCCACTCTTTGCAACACCATGTTTCTGCAAGCATGGCTATGCTTAGGCTTACTGACATTAAGTAGTTGCAGGTTTTTTAGGCATGATTTCCTGCTACCACAAATTTCTTCCTGATGCTGCCACTGTGGCTCTCTGGTCACCTTACTTCGCAAAAATGCTGTGTTTCAGTGGATGCCAGCGTGTGAAAAGGTTTCTCAAAGGTTGAAATCTTAACTCAGACCTGCTCCATGCTTGGTCACCTATCATCGAGGCCACTGTTTGGTGTTGGTTATGTAATCTTCACAAATGGGATTAGGTGTCATGCTCTCTCACAAGTTTGACAATGGCTCTGAGCATCTGATTGGATTTGCTTCCAAATCTCTCATTGCTACTCAACAACGATACTCCCAAATATAGGAGGAGGCACTTACTAATATATATGCCATCTAGAAATTTCACGTTGATAGTGACATTATTTACCTGGTTGCAGTACACCTGCTGTGCGCTCAACATCAGACGGCCCCGCACTCCAGTCTCTCACTGTGGCCGGCCTCCCAGCATCGTTGGGAGCGCATCCACGTTGATTTTGCAGGCTCCTTTTTCCCTTCATACTGGCTGATCATTGTTGACACCTTCTTGAAATTTCCTTATGTAGCTTGCTGAGCATCCACATCCTTGGTGGCCACTATTCAGGCTTTATCCCATGTTTTTGTTATTGAAGGACTTCCCTCAGTTTTCCTCCCAATTGTTTCAAGACTTTTATATTCGCCAAGGCATTCACCATATCCTCCTCAATCTAATCGTAAGGCAGATAGGGTGGTCTGCAAGTTCAAGGTTCAAATGCAGAAATGTGTTGAAAGTTTGTCCACTATAGAGGCCTTGACGCGCTTGTCGAGTTCCTATCGGTTCACTCGCATAGGGTGTCAACTTTCCACTCTCCTCCATCTTCTTTGGCATTTCCTGTCCCCTCCATCTCATCGTGTTAATGATCAGTGACCTTCTGGGTATGGCTCTGGGGCTATAGTCTGGACCCAAGGGTTTGGAAACCGACCTGAATTGATTTCCACTGTGATGTACTGTTTGTGAGGTCGACACTTTAGAGATTTCGGAGCAGTGATGGAGGGGTGCTGTGCCACTGTGATCAGTTGAGTATGTGGGTGAAGGTTGGGCCATCCAAAAGGTCATGCCAGATCTCCGGTTCACAGTCTCCTCCTGTCTTGGGTGGCACTCCTGCCATGGAGAGGTTATACCTGCTGCCTCCGTACCACTACCTCCTGCGGCCCTAGCCACTCTGATGCCAAGGGAAACATTTCAATTTCTCCACAGCCAGAAGTCACTCACATTGATATCCAGAGACCTTGATGGCCAAGCTTCAGTAAAATGACAGCTGATAATTGTGTCATTTGGCAAATGGCTTTTGAGGAATGGCTTCATTGGTTTTGCAAGGTGGGGCGGTGCGCCATTGTCCATTAAAATGACACTATCCAGACATCCACACTGCTGAAGGTTTGGAATGATGTGGTTGCAGAGAAGATTTTTATACCAGTTATCAGGGACAGTAAAGGTAACAGACCTGCAGGAGTCATCTACTCAAAACAGGACCCATATGATAAAGAATGCTGTAAGCCCACACCATGCAGTTACCTTTACAAAATGAAGCTACACTGGTTCATATGTGTCTGGATTTTGCATTGGCCATATCCTACAATTTTGGGTATTGACGTAGACTGAATGTAGTCTCGCTGGCAGGCCAGCAGGAAGCAATGCTTGCAGATATGAAATTTTATACAGATAGCAATGTAGAATATGATTGGGCAATTCCAGGTGCACTGCAGTGTTGCCACATCTTCTACAGAGGTCAAAGGGATTGATTTCCTTCCTCTGTTGCATTGCACTTGAAACTATCCTGTTTCTTCGAACTTCTTCACCATATTCTTCAGAGCCTTCACAGAGTCATTGGACCACAACCTTTTCTCATGTTCTTTAATGATCGAAATTTCTTTAAAGCTGCAACTGCAGGGTCATCATTCTTGTAAAAAAACTTCACAAGGAATGCTCTACCCTGCATTGAGAGACCCATCACAATATGCAGTAGGAGGTGAGTGACACGAAACCCATGTGAATATGCCAAATGCAGTGTATCTTGTGCATGTCCTGTGATTTGCATAATTTGCCACTTACAGTGCCATCTATTGATAAAGTTAGGAACAATTTTTTAATTTTTTTATCTCATTGTATCTTATTATTTTTTGTGCCTTTGTTTTTCCCCATTTTGTCAAGTATGTTCAGTTAAAAATTTGCACTTATTCTGCCCTCAGGTTCTTTTTATACAGCATTTTGAAAGTGGGACTTTAATTATGGACACCTTGTAGTTCAAATAATCCATCTGTAATGTTTCTAGGACTATAGTTCATCCAACTTTGAATTCATATAATAATGGAAAGTCCAGATTGGAATAAATAATATAGTGAGGACAGTTTACAACTCACCGCAAAGACGTGGCGACGAGCTGCGACAGGCACATACAGAAGACACACACATACAACACATTCAGCTATCGGCCATGGCCTTCTTCAGAAAATAGAGCACTCACACAGGCACACAACACAGTCATACAACCATCACCTCCGACTGCCACACTTCGAATCACGCTCTGCAGCGAATCGGGGACGGGAGGGGAGGGGAGGGGGAGGGGATAGAAAGGTTACGTCACGGTGGTGGGGATGGGTTAGATGGGTATAACGAGATGCAGCTTAGGAATGGAGTGGGGAGGCGGGTGAGCGGAGAAAATAAAATAAAATAAGTATATGCATGCACACTGCAAGTATACAAGACCGCATACACAAACACACACACACACACACACACACACACACACACATATATATATATATTTTGTGTCCCGACTTCGTCGCCGCTTTTGTGTCCCAGCCTCGTCGTAGGTGTCGGTGGCCGAGTGGAATGAGACCGACACGCTGGTGCAGGTATGGAGGGGAGCAGGCAGAAACTATAAACACTCGAGTAAATTAGAAAGAGATATATTGCACAGAATGTAACAATACTTAACTTTTACATAGTACTGCAGAATGTTGATACATAGTTGTTAGAGGCCTGCCTAGTGCCTGTACAATAGCAAAGTCTTCACTGGTGCCTATCTGATTACGAAGGTCCTAACTCGTTGCTATCTCAGTCCGAAGTGTTTACTCGTTGCTATCTCAGTCCGAAGTGTTTCCTCGTTGGTATCTCAGTCCGAAGTGGCCGATGTCCTTCAGTGGTGGCCACGAGCGGCGTTGTCGCAGAGGGCGCTCGTGGCTGTCGTCGTGAGAACGCCGCGCGGTGCGTGCATGACGGCGCGCGGCGAAAGTAAGTGGCGCGCACTTTGTACTTGTGCGACACCACAATATATATATATATATATTATAGAGGAAAAATTCCTAACAGGAAAAATATATGTAAAAAATAGATGAAGTACACTTACCAGGCGAAGGGGCACAGGCAGTAATAGCAACAAATAAACACACAGACAGACACACACACACAAAAATGCTGCTTTCGCAGCCTAGCTGCTTCATCAGGCAGAAGGGAAGGAGAGGGAAAAGGAAATGATGAGGGTTTTAAGGAAGGGGGTAAGGAGCCATTCCAATCCCGGGACAGGAAAGACTTACCTTGGGGGAAAAAATGGAAGGTAAATAAATGCACATACACCCACACATTTACACAGACACTAGTACACTTAGGCAGAACTGTAGAACTGTAGAAGCAGCATTTTTAAGGGCACAGGCAGTAATAGCAACAAATAAACACACAGACACACACACACACACACAAAAATGCTAGCTTTCGCAGCCTAGCTGCTTCATCAGGCAGAAGGGAAGGAGAGGGAAAAGGAAATGATGAGGGTTTTAAGGAAGGGGGTAAGGAGCCATTCCAATCCCGGGGCAGGAAAGACTTACCTTGGGGGAAAAAATGGAAGGTAAATAAATGCACATACACCCACACATTTACACAGACACAAGTACACTTAGGCAGACATACTGTAGAACAGGGAAGTTATTGTAGGTTGAGGCCTTCCCTTCCCTATATATATATTTTTCCATACCTTACAGTTCCTACCTCTCTGTCCCAAACCTCACCTATTTTGAGTGGTGTGTGAATGTGTGATCGTGTGTTTGTATATATATATATATATATATATATATATATGTGTGTGTGTGTGTGTGTGTGTGTGTGTGTGTGTGTGTGCGGTCTTGTGTACTTGCAGTGTGCATGCATATATTTATTTTATTTTACTTTATTTTATTTTATTTTCTCCGCTCACCCGCCTCCCCACTCCATTCCTAAGCTGCATCTCGTTATTCCCATCTAAACCATCCCCACCACACTTTGGTCCATGTCTGGAAGATGTTTCAAGTGGAATCTTCCAGAGCACCATGTTATACCTTTAAAAAGAACTGAACATGAAATGGTCTAATGTGATGCAGCAGGGACAAGAAAGTTAATTATTTGTCACTAGAAGGACCAGGCATACTTATTTACTTATTTTTGATAATTATATTAACTACCAGTATGAATAACAATGCACATAGATCAGCGGTATATTACAATGCTTACTTATTGTTGTGGCACTCATTACTGTTATCAGGCACACATTACTGTTACCTGGCAAAGGTTGACAAAGCATGTAAAAATTCCACAGCAACCCGAAGTCAGGCAGGGGCCAAGCCAAAGTATGCACCCAGTAAAGATTCTGATGGTACTAATGTAGTATAGAGTTTACTTAACGTTTTTTTTTTTAAATTAATTTTAGAGAAGCACTTATACTTGTAAAATTATTCTAGTTGAACTCCATACCCTCTTCATTTTAATAATTCATTACCTATGGCAAATCATTCTGATAAATTCAGTTGGGATGATTTCTCCAAGATCTGAAATTGGTAATACTTTTCTTTTTTATGTATCTGTGTTTAACAATGGTTTAACAATGGAAAATCCGATTGGAATGTCAGTAACGGACGATAGACGATAACGCACCGTAAAGAGGCTCGCTGAGCTGCTGACAGGCACGAAAAATAGACAGTCGCATTCAGACAGCTGGGCCGGAGGATAGTGATTGTGTGTGTAGTTGTCTGAGTGATTGTGTGGATGTATGTGTTTCTTTTTATGATGAAGGATATGGCCGAAAATTTGTGTGAATACGATTGTCTATTTTTTGTGCCTGTTTGCAGCTAGCGAACCTGGTGGGTTGTTATGTAGTTGTGTTCAGTTTTTATTCATTCTTTGTAATATTTGTCATGGTTTTAGTTCTTTCACCTGAAATTTCAAGACCACTTCCGTTTGCTACTTACTCTATTTAATGTATATGAGTAGTTGCTTCTGTAAGATTTGTTGAAAGTGTTGCAAAGTCACCTGCGTATCTTATCAGTGGAACTTAATTCAATTTGTAACACTTTCTGGAATAATTGTTCAATGTTGTGTTGTTGAAACTCTTTTGTAAGACAAGTGTAAGCAATAAAATCAACACCTATCCTACTATCTAACACACATTTTTATTTCAAATGACTGAGATATTTTAGTAATTAATTTCACCATAGGTATTATGTATGTTTGAATGTCACAAATTGTGTTTGTTAATTAATGTTAAAGGAGCATTCTCTGATGGTTTGGTTTATTGTTTCATGCCTACTGAGACAAATAATTTCAGTAAATTATACTATTGCAGGTTTGGTGCTTAACATTATGCAGTACATTTTTCAGTTTTAAGACAAAAATGTATTATGTACATGATCTTTCCTACCCACTAGTTTTAGAATAATTTATTTCATTTATATAGTAATCAGTATAAGTCTTGACTAATTTTAATAAAAGTTATGTAGTAAATAGCATCATTTGTCTCATATTGCAAAATTTGATAAATGTTTATATTTCTCATTTTAGTTTGTAGCAAGTGGCTTAATGATAATTGCAAGAAATTATTTGGATGTTTATCCTTATGAAAAATGGAATGCCAAAGAAATACACATCTACCAAAATAATCAAAAATTCGAGCCAACAGCAATAGAAATGGTTGATGGTGAAACCAGCCCACCTAATTTATTGACAGAAGCAGATCTCATAGCTCTTATGGAAAAACATGGCATAGGTAACAGATAACAAGAACACTTATATTTCACTGATTTATCCATTGTGAGTTATTAAGCCATAAATTTATTAAGTTAATAAACTATAAATTTCAATTCCATCAGGGACTGATGCGACTCATGCCGACCACATAGAGACGATAAAACAGCGGTCCTATGTCGGTCTCGAGAATCAGATGTATTTTGTCCCCGGTTGTCTGGGCATGGGTCTCGTAGAAGGTTACGATTCGATGGGATTTCCAATGTCTAAACCTAATCTGCGAGCTGAATTGGAAATGGACCTGAAAAGAATATGTGAAGGTACAAAAGATCCAAAAATTGTGCTGACAGAGCAGTTAGCAAAATACAAAGAAGTCTTCCGGATCGCCTTAGAACAGGTACATATCTGTTGTTATTGCTAATATGTTTACTTAATTTATCTGTACAAATTAAAACTTCAGGGAAGAATATCAAAAGAATGAAGATAGGTTGTATCTCAATGGGAAGACAGCCACTGAGCTGCAAACAGGCACGTAGAAAAGACAATCACTTGACATAGTCTTCACTGAAAAGTAGAGCACTCACACAGTCACAACTCCATCTCCAGTTGCTGCACATTAAATGCTAAGCTGCTTGAGGTAGCAATTGTTCGCATGAGTTGTGGCTGTGTGCATGTATGTGCTCTCTTTTTGATTAGGGCTTGTAACCTTTCCCTTCTAAGATGTTAATTAATTTGAATTTAGACCTTGTCTTTTTTTTCCTAATAGGGATAATGGAAATTTGAGTCAGGCAACTGTTTCTGAAAGGGGGTGGGGGAGACCAAAAAAATGGAAAGTCCAAGTTGGAATTCAGCAATATAATGAGGATAGTTTGCAACTTTTGGTATATATCAGTCAGAGATGACAGTTGTGTGTCTCTGAAGTGTGATTGTGTGCATAGTGTCTTTTTTACTGATGAAGCGTAATGGCCGAAAGCTGAAGTCATGTGTGTATGAATGACTTTTTTAAGTGTATGCCGCAGCTTACCTTAAATCTTTGTGGTGAGTTGTCCTCATTATATTCTTAAATGGTGGAGAGAGGTGTTGAACAAATAATCACAGAGGATAACTTACTTCACCCACACTTCTAACTATTAACTCTGTTTAACTAGCTGAAACCCTGTTATAGTCTAAGTACCTACTTATTCTAGTCTTAAGTTAGTCCATCTTTCCTTCCCTTCTCTCTCTGTGCCCACCTCCTCTTTCCTTTTCTTGGTTGATTGGTTATTTGTGCGATACAGGGGTACCGAACTGCTAAGGGCATTATTCCCCCTGGTGGTCAGGGGAAGATGTGAGGATAGGAAAGTAGGGGAAGGGAAAGGAAATGCAGTCCCAGTAGAAAAAAGGAAGAATGACCGTATTAGCTCAGGGCCCCATGCTCACCATGCACATACTCATGAAAGTACTTTAAGCTCCCTGGTGGTTCCCTTCTCTCTCTGTCCGTCTCTTCCTATCCTCACTCCCCCTCACTCTGTTCATCTCATCTTTCCTCTCTTTGTTCATCTCCTACTCATCTCCACTTCCCCTTTCTCTGCCAATCACCTCCTCTTCTCTGTCGAACTACTCCTCCCCTCCTCAGTCCATTTCCTTCTCCATTTGTGAAAGATTGTATAAGTCTGTAGACTTTCATAATGATCAGTGAGTCTAAATTAATTCCAAGGTACCCTCCTTCATGCACTGTATGAAATATTGGATTCCTCGTTTTTTGAAGGTTAAGCGTGCAAAATTTCATCGTGATTGATTTTGTTGAAGTTCATAGATAAAGTACCCTCTGCCATTCACCATTAAAATTTTACGTAGACAGGACTTTTTTCTTGTTTTGAAGATCAAGTGTTTAATGTTTCATTGCAATCACATAAATAGAATGGCAGCGTATAAAATATAAACATACATACAAACATTAATTTTTATATATTAGATAATGATAAAGTGCTGCAGTAGCAAACACAGTAACTAGCCCAATTGGGCACTGTTTGTTCATGGTTTGATTAAAATAACTGATATTAATGAAATAATATGAGGATATTATTGCGTTGCTGAATTACAACCTGCACTTTCCATCATTTGATAGCCATGAAAAAGTGGGTTCTCAACAGCACCTGTTATAATCATTTTAGTTAATTGTGTTTTTTTATAATGGTTAAATTTCAGAAAAAGATATTTTTGTCAAGAAGGCAGTTCAAACTTATAAATGTGATCTGTTGGCAACAATGAATCCTGTAATATAATTTCAATCAGATAAATTTTCATTTTGCCTATTTTCAGTCTCTTCGTAATGAAAATGTGATTAAAGTTTTGAATAGCAATGATTCATTGTCTGTAATAGAGGATAGATAACAACTCCCCATAAAGACATTCGTTGAGCCGGTGACAGGCACAAAAAATAGACTATCACATTCACCCAACTTCAATTTTTTGCCATGGCCTTTGTCAGGTAAAGAAACAACAGATACATTCAAGCAATTGCTCAGACACCATCTCTGGCTGTTCAAGTGCTACAAGCATCCTTACAGTGAGTGAGGAGGAAGTGGAGGGGAATGATGCTGGGTAAATGTGGGGATGGAAAGTTCCACTTTGCATAATTGATTGTAAAGGCTCTGATAAGCGGGAATGTGAGATGCAACATTGAATACAGTGAAGGGAAGGAGTGGCGGTTGATTAAGGGAGGCGCAGAGGTGCACAGGGAAGAGGAATTTGAAACAATAAAAAGTATAAAGAAAAAATGTAATTAAGGGGATACTGTAAGGGGCAACACACAGTTGTGGGGAATGTTAGGCATAGTGTATAGGGATGGCAAATTATCTTAGGTTGAGCTCAGGGTGATTGTGGGACACTAGAGTGTGTTGAGAGTGCAACTCCCATCTGCACATTTCAGAAGAACTGGTGGTTGAGGTGAGGATCCAGATTACTCCGGTAATAAACAGCCACTGATATCAAGAGTGCTGTGTTCAGCCACATGCTGCATCACAGGGTGGTCCATTTTGCTTTTTGCCACAGTTTGATGGTGGCCATTCTTTTGTATGGACAGCTGGTTTGTTGTCGTGCCAATGTAAAATGCTGTGCAATGATTGCAGCAGAGATGGTAAATTACATGGCTGCTTTCACAGGTGGCCCGACCTCTAATGGTGAAGGATAAGTGTGCTATACCATGTCATCAGCAGATCTCAGACATTCTATTCTGTTTTCACCACTACATATTCCTCTTTTTCCATTTAAACATTTAGCAATAACCTCTTTGAAATATAAATTAAATGACAAAAGAGAGAGACAACAACTTCATCTGATACCCCTTCCAGTCTACTCCCTTAATTTTCAACATACCACTAGCTTCTTCCACTGAACTCTGTTGAAAGATTTTTCCAAATCAATAAAAACAGCATGAATTTCTCTACCTTTCTCAACATATCCTTCCCCCTATGATTCTCAACAGACCAGTAGCATCTCTTGTTCCTTTACCTCTTCTAAATCCAAACTGTACCTCAACAAACTCTCTATCCAACTTGCCATACAGTTTTCTGTTGAGCACTCCCAGCAATACTTTAGCTGCATGAGAAATTAGACTATGTTCTTCACATATTTTGGTATTTCTTTTCTTTTCAATTGAGATCATTACTATTGCAAGAAATTCATCAGGCCATTCCCGCCGGCCGCGGTGGCCGAGGAGACTAAGGCGCTCCAGTCACGGTCTGCACGGCCATATGGTCGGGGGTTCGAATCCCCCCTCGGGCATGGATATTTGTGCCGTCCTAGTTCGTAAGTAGTTCATAAGTAGTTTGTAAGTTTAGGGACTGATGACCCCGTAGTTAAGTCCCATCGGCTATACAAACATTTGAACATTTTTAGGCCATTCCCCTTTGTCCTAAATATCATTACATAGGTAGACTATTCCCTTCCTTCCCTTGTTTCCCAAACTCTTCAATAGTTCTGCCTTCCGATTCTTCAAATCCTTCATCGCCTTTTCTACTTCTTCTAAAATATTGTACCTCTTTCCACCTTCAGAGACACATTCCTCCTCTTCATTCTTAATTTTCTGTTTTATCCATCTTATAGAGACATTCTATACACTTTTGCCATCTGCTCAAAATCTCTTATGGCTCTTCAGCTAATATGCTATCAGCTCTTTCTTTTACTTTCAAAGTATATATAACCAGTTATGATAAGTATGTGTGGCTTTCAGGTTCATGTGAACTAAATAAAATATAATGCTGGCCATAATTGTTGTTTGCAACTAAGTTTCACATATTTACAATATTTATAGCAAAAAGGTATACCAATATTTTTTTTTTGTTCTTTCTTGTTTTACCCTCTATTAGGCTGCATTGCACAGTTTGGTTTTAAAATTTAAAATATATTTTATTTTACATTGTAGTATGAACAATGTATTTTTGAGCATATCCACAATAAACTGTTCACTTTAACACTATACAACTTCAAATATATTTTCCCAATGTTAATGAAACTGATAGAAGCTTTTGAAATGTGATGCTGCAGATTAATGATGAAAATTAGATGGGTAGATCACGTAACTAATGAGGAGGTGCTCAACCGAATCGGGAAGAAAAGGAGTTTCTGGAATATACTGACTAAGAGAAGGGATAGATTGGTTGGACACATTCTGAGAATTGTCATCTTAGCATTAGAAGGAAGTGTGTGGGGTAAAAATCGTAGAGGGAGACCGAGGGTCGAATATAGTAAGCAGATTCAAAAGGATGTAGGTTGCCGAATCTATTCTCAGATGAAGAGACTTGCACAGGATAGGGTAGCATGGAGAGCTGCATCAAACCAGTCTGCGGACTGAAGACGACAACAACAACAGCTTGAAAGATTCATCAGGTTGACTAGCAAGATGGGCACTAACTCTCAAAGAGTAAGATGTCACAATGGTATTCAAAGCTGGGTACAAACACAAGAAAGCTGACCACCTTTCGAGGAATCCGCTAGTGGAACACAACAGCGTGAATGAAATTTCCGCCCTCACTGAATTAGGTGACATTACATCTTAATAGAGGGATGTTCCAGCATTATTATAAACCATACAGACCTTCGAGAAAGGAGAACTGAGCAAAAAAATATTTCAACTTATAAAAGGGACAGTGTATAAGAGCAACTAGAATCCACTAGACCCCAAATGGCTACTGGTCTTCTGGTCTTTCCAGCTCATCTCCTGCCAGCTATCCACAGGTATTTCCACAATGCTCCAATATCTGGTCATCAGGGATTTGTGAAGACCTTAGACAGAATCAGACGCAGGTATTACTGGTAAGGTCTCTACTGTTCTGTCAAGCACTGTGTAAGCTGCTGTAAGTAGTGCCAGCGACGGAAGAATCGCATCGGGTACCAATTCCACCTGCAGATGCTCCATGACACCGGATTGTTATCGACCATTAGGGAGATTCCTGAAGTCAACAACTGGTAACTGACGAATAGTAGTCTGCACTGACTACCTAACCCGCTACTATGTCATCAAACTTGTGCCAACTGCAGAAGCACAAAGGTCCTTGTATGATAATATCTGATCCAGGAAAAGTATTCCAGTCAAAACCGGTATCAGAGCTAATGTCACATTGTGACATTGTCCACAGAATGACAACTGCTTACCATCCTCAGACAAATGGTCTTACAGAACGTTTTATCAAAATGTTAGCAGATATGCTGTTGATGTACATCCATGTTGAGCAGAAGCTTCAGATACAATACTGCCATTTGTGACATTTTCTTATAATACAACAAGCGAAGACACCATGTGCTACTCACCGTTTTTCCTAATCCACAGTTGTGAAGCTGAGACAACAATGGATGCACTGTTTTCATTCCAACCGGGCGACTGTGAAACAGCTCATCACCAGATTCGAAGAAGCAAGACAGCTGGCTCACACTCAAACACTGGACACCGAGGAGAAGGAGCATCAGCGGTATAACAATAAGATCTGACATGTTGTATACAGCCCAGAAGATCTGGTATGGATTTTTACCCCTGTACGGGAAGTTCATAAAAGTTACTGAAACATTACTTTGGTCCATATTGTGTCATATGCCACTTGTCAGACACCACATACGAAATTGAGGATTATGAGCTCTCTTAAAAACGACAAAAACAAAGATACATTATTCACATCCTCTGTATGAAGCGTTAACATGATCCCAAAGAGCTGACAGATAGAAACAATTTCTTGTTCAAGGACTCTAAAGATTGATGAAGCTATTACATGATGTAATGATGAAGCCATGACAAGAGGATCTGCCATCGGTCATAGTCACTGCAAGAGAGGTGTGCAGACAGAATTGAAGGATTCTCCAAAATTGACAAACAAAGGACACATGCCAAGATCAAGATCCAGGACACTGCAGCTGGCTCCAAAGGGAACCTATCAGAGGATCACTGTTCATTCAGGAAGGGGAGCAACGCTGCAAGTCTTCTGACGGAACTCGTCATACAGTGGTTACCATTGTAGATTGCTGTGCTGGCAGTCCCTGATTCAGATCCCGCCACTGGCAGAAAAATAATAATTTCTTTGTATTTACTTGTCTAGAATGTTCTGTGTGTTTCTTATGATTGATGTACTTGTAAGTTCCAGAAAATTCTTTCTATGGACAAACAGTGGAGCACTCCAGTCAGGAGGCAGTTGTTATGAGTGTACACTTGTGTTTTAATAAACCTGTTCTAAATTTACACTTTTGTACTCTATTAATGACCCCGCCTTTGAATTCCTACCAACTTGCAGTGTTCAGCATGACGCTTTTGTAATTATGTTATTTGTGATACTCATAGTGAAATTTATGACATTACAAAGTTAATTGGAGCTAATAATTGAACAAAAATGTTTTAATGCTAACTCTGTATTATATGTGATGAAAGTCTTTACATGAATTTTACACCTCTCGTGTTTTTCATATGCACTGCTTTGTACTGATTGTAGTGTGTTTGTCTTGGCCAATCACCCAGGGATCTACTCTGTCTTTCTCTGGAGTCATAATGCTCTGTCTTTTATGGCCTCGATTTTTAGTTGCAATATGACATTTGTTTCCAGGATGGGAGTTACAATATAGCAACAAAATTCAAGATGGTCCAGTTTCTCATTACCATCTTGCCTATGTAATTTGCATGCATTTTGTTCAGGTTTATCAATGTAATGTGCTATAAAATGAGTACTGTTTTTTGTAATTTGCATGCGTTTTGTTCAGGTTTATCAATGTAATATGCTATAAAATGAGTACTGTTTTTTGTAATTTGCATGCGTTTTGTTCAGGTTTATCAATGTAATGTGCTATAAAATGAGTACTGTTTTTCCGCTTTTATGCATACTTTGTGTTTTGATCAGCCCAGTCAACTCCAACCATGTTTTTACATTGCAAAAATGAATTATTTGACATTATTTGTGGATATGCCTTTTCTCCTCACTCAGCAAAAATCACTCTTTTTAAAATCACTCGGCCCCATAGGTCCAGTAGACAACATTCTCATTTCGAGCTTTTTTCTCAATAGTGTATGTACCTTAAGATGGCTTTATCTTGTAATTCTGTAAGGAGAAGAAACAGTGTGAAGTAATTGTCAAAAACAAGTGATATGTGTTTATTTCCTGTTCCTAAGCCCAAGTGTTCGTAGTTCTCCAGTAGTGTTTGAATTTCAATAACGATCCATCCATATAATGTATCCAGTCAGCTCTTGTACCTCCAGTGCACATTTTGTATTATTATTATTATTATTATTATTATTATTATTATTTGTATTTCCCTCTAATGAATTGCTTGCATCTATGTTTACAAAAGTAAGGTACCATTGATGCTATGTTTTCCATTTGGTACATTTTCTTGGAATCATGTAATGAGCATGTTAAATATTTGTTGCACCTAGGCATACCTGTCTGAATTATTTAGATTGTCAGTCCCTCTTAAATGTAGATTCACTATTATAAAATGCACTCTGTTTTGCCAAAAAGCCTCAGAAACAATATTTTTATGGGTGTCTGATCTTGTTTCCCTCTACATGTTCTGCCTCACCACTTCAGTATCACTGTGAAGTAAAAGTGTTGTAATGGATATAGTTTCAACAGAAATCACATCTCCAGTCTACAACATATTGTTTTGTGATTGTAACAGTTATTTCAATACCAACATCATAAAAAATACCAAAATATTTATGGAGAGCTTTTATTGTTCAGAATGATATTATTCAGACCTTTCACTTTCAGTATCTACATTGGTTCCCAAATGGTTTCTTGGTAAATTATCTATATTTGAAGTATGTTCATCTCCTTTTTTTGTCCTTATCTGTTACATCATCACAAATAGTAGGGTTGTAAGTGAAATCTGACTGATGGAATGCACAGTGTCATTTTATTAATCATTTTCAAGTAAAAAAGGTAAAGCAGTCAACCATCCGAAGAGTGGTTTGAACCCCACAGTGCTTTACTAGGAGTGGTCCTGTTTGGAGGTGGTATGCCGTTGCCTTCCTCCAACTTTTGAACTGACTTACCCAGCCAGTTACTGGGGGACCTGCAGTTTAATGTGGGTTTCGAACCACAGTGCTACTCGATAATTTTCCACATCGGCAACACTGCCAGAAGTGAAAGAAGTGGAAAGTGACAGATAAAAATCCTAGTACCTGGCAGGGATCGTACCTGCAACCTTTGGATTTGTAGTTTGGCACTTTATCACTGTGCCACTGAGTTGCGCCATTTTAAGTATTCACACAATAACAACAAATTAACATGTGTTATATATTTGGCTGACATTCATATGTAGTAGGCCTCTGTCCACCTCAGTAGCTCGGTGGCAGTGTCGCTGACCGCTGGAGCGTGGGCGCCAGGTCTGATTTCCAGCAGAGGACTGCTTCTTGTGTGTTTGTTCTCCACAATACCGACAACAAGTCGCCGTAGAGGCCTTAAGATAAAATCTTGCAGTAGGCGGCCAAACCCATAATGGGATATCCCAGCCATGAGAAGCCATACGGTTATTTAATTTTTCATATATAATATGAAAATGTGTTAACACAGAATACTGTGGATTGTTATTGATATAATGCAAGTTGTTCACCATAATATAACAAATTGCCTTATTTCCAAGTTGTGGATACAAAACTTACAGTTGCAAGTAAATGTATTGCAATAACATTTTACCAGTTTTCAAGTGCAGGAACATCAACATAACTTTACAGTTACAAATACAAGAGAGTACTGCATGGTTCTGATTGTTAAATCTAATTCAGCTTTATATGATAAAACAATGCCGATAGCTAGCTGAGGTTTTACTTAATGTAACTTCTTTATTACTAGTTTCCGGTGTGGCCCATCATCAGATAACCTTTTTAAATATACAATCATTAGCACAAGGGTTCTGCACAGTCAATCATGAAACAACACTACAATAGCACATACAAACCATTTCACACAGTATAAAAAGCAAATGCATCATTGACATGCAGTATTTACCAACTGTTTATTATATGATCATATCACATAGTACGGTCAATACAAAATTATTCTGAGCATACTACATGTAGAACGTAAGATTTATCTGGGATAATGAGAGTGTAATGTTCAATACAGTCTTGGCTCTTATGCACATATGTTTTGCTGTACTAATAATAGCTAATAATCTCTTTGACAGGCAGCTAAAATTGATGAAGCACTAGGAAAAAATTTCAATGAGCAGCCTCGTCTTGTTGAAGAAGAAACCTCCACAGGTGAAGCAGCTAGTGCTGTTTGCAAATGTCCATCTTGTGGTCTCGATATGGTATTAAAGTCACGTAGAGAAAATCAAGGCTGGTATATTGGTTGTCTTGGTTTTCCTGCTTGCAGGAATGCTGTTTGGTTACCATCCTGTGTACAACATGTGGAAGTTAAAAATGAGCACTGTGAACAGGTAACACGCTCCAAATTTCTGTAAATTAAAAGAAACTAACCAGTTCTAAATTCTATGATAAAATAAAAATGCAACCTTCTTAGAGACCAATGCTCTTCATCATCTTATGTACCGTATTTGCTGGCATATAAGACGCAGTGGCGTATAAGGCGCACCACACTTTTAATAAGGCGCACCACACTTTTAAGACACTTTTCTTAGGCAAAAAATAAATCGGACCTAATACATCTATTACAGTGTAATTATTACATTTTTGTTCATGTACATCAAATTTTGAAGTCGAGTTTCTTTAAAGTTTGCACTTATTCAACCAGATATTTCACTTTTCGCACTGACTTTACAAGCATCGTAAAGGCTTACGACATTGCCACCTAGGTGGCACTGCTTATGATTGCCGCCACGCCAAGAATCAGTTTGTGACTTGCGCGATGGGTAGGGGCTTTTCATGTTTAAAATGACACATTTTGAGAATTTATTGTGAAGGGCAAATATTTATGTAAGTTTTTTTGCAATGTTCCATAAACTGTGAGAATGATGGATGGTCTGTGTCTGTGTATTGCTCAGCACACTGTGTGAGGCACAGCATGTTGTAATATCAAAAAGTCGACAGCTTTGAGACACTGATGCTGTTTAAATGTCACAAAAAATACTTGCTTACATATTTGCAGTTGAGACTGTGAATAAATTATCAAACATCGTCAGGCAAGACATGGATAAATACGTGAGAGTGTTTCATTATTGAAATAATGAATGACACCGTAACAGGATTGCCGAAAACTTCAATTATGATGAATGAAATTACGTCGAAAGTTTGTACTTTCTATGAAGTTAGCAGTTTCACTTAGGCTTCGCACTAAAAATAGTACAAAATTCAGATCTCTACTACATAATAAAGCTCCTGGCAGGTATTTTGGTGCACATTATGTACATATATCAAATAAAAACTACGAAAATGTAAGAGAGAACCTTGAAGAAAAAGTTCCTGTCCCAAACATTCTTCCCTGCATTTTACACTGTTATTTTGAAATCCCTTGAAAACAAATGGAACTTGTGGGTACCTACCTTAACTGGCAACCGGCATATAAGACACACCCAGTTTTTAGAACAATTTTTTTAGGGAAAAGAAGTATGTCTTATATGCCAGCAAATATGATACCTTAATCCTTAACTTACACTTTTGAGGATATAATTTTAGTTTTTGCTTTATTTATGATAAATCATGTAATTATTTAAGCTTAACATCCTATTTGTAAGATAAGTGATAGTTTCATCTTGTAATGATCAGTGAAACGAAAATTATAGAGGGAAACTTTCCCAGAGGGATAAACAAAAATAAAAAATAGAAAAGAGATGACTTACCAAAAGTACCGGCTCCTCGATAGAAACAAATAAAAACACACACACACACATACAAGCTTTCGCCACCACTGGCAGCTTCTTCAGCAAAAAGAGGAAAAAAGGGGAGGAAAAGGGAAGGATATGGGTTTTAAGGAAGTGGAAAAGGAGTCATTCCAATCCCAGGAGTGGATGGACTTACCTTAGGGGAAAAAAGGAAGGTAAACAAATACACACACACTCAGACATATCGAAACGCAAACACACCTAGACAGACATTTGTAAAAAGCATTTGCATCACAGTGAGACCCACCCGCTCTTCCTCAAAATCACCCTCTTCAAACCTTCCAGGAATTCCTTACTTCCAACCTTGCCTCTCAGTCCTTCCTGAAAAACCTTAATCCTACTCCCAATATTACCGCAGCAGAATCCCGAGCTATCCGTGATCTGAAGGTTGACCATTCCATCATCATCCACGACAGTGGTAATTGATCGGCTGGAGTATGTGGCTGAGGGACTGCGTCAGCTTTCAGACAACACTACCTACAAAGTCTGTCAAGGTGACCCCATTCCTGATGTCCAGGCAGAGCTTCAGGGAATTCTCAGATCCTTAGGCCCCCTACAAAACCTTTTACCTGAGTCCATCAAACTCATGACCCCACTGACATGCCGCACCCCTACCTTCTACCTACTTCCTAAGATTCACAAACCCAATCATCCAGGCCGATTGTGGCCGGTTACCAAGCCCCCACAGAACAAATCTCTGCCTACATAGACCAACACCTTCAACCCATCATGTGCAGTCTCCCATCCTTCATAAAAGACACCAACCACTTCCTCGATCACCTGAAATCCTTACGCAGCCTGCTACCTCCTAAAACCATCCTTGTAACCATTGAAGCCACTTCCTTATACACAAATATCCCACATACCCAGGACCTCGCTGCAATGGAGTATTTCCTTTCACGCCGACCACCCACTTCCCTACCTAAAACCTCTTTCCTTAATACCCTAGCCAGCTTCATCCTAACCCACAACTTCTTCACCTTTGAGGGCTGGACATACCAACAACTAAAGGGAACAGCCATGGGAACCAGGATGGCTCCCTCTTACACAAACTTTTTTATGGGGCGCTTAGAGGAAGCCTTCCTTGAAATCCAAGCCTTACAACCCAAAGTTTGGTACAGATTCATTGATGACATCATCATGATCTGGACCAACAGTGAAGAAGAACTCCAGAATTTCCTCTCCAACCTCAACTCCTTTGGTCCCATCAAATTCACCTGGTCCTAATCCAAATCCCATACCACTTTCCTTGATGTCGACCTCCATCTGTCCAACGGCCAACTTCACACATCCGTCCACATCAAACCAACCAACAAACAACAATACCTTTTATGACAGCTGCCATCCATTCCACATCAAACGTTCCCTTCCCTACAGCTTAGGTCTTTGTGGCAGAAGATTCTGCTCTAGTCCCGAATCACTGAACCAGTACACCAATAACCTAATAACAACTTTCACATCCCCCAGCTATCCTCCTGACCTGGTTCAGAAGCAAATTACCAGAGCCACCTCCTCATCCCCCCAAATCCAGAACCTTCCACTGAAGAACCCCAGAAGTGCACCTTTTGTCACCAGATACTTTCCGGGACTGGAGCGGACTCTGAATGTGGCTCTCCAACAAGGATACGACTTCCTTAAATCCTGCCCCAAAATGAGATCCATCCTTCATGACATCCTTCCCACTCCACCAAGAGTGTCTTTCCGCCGCCCACCTAACCTCCGTAACCTCCTAGTCCACCCCTGTGAAATCCCCAAACCACCTTTCCTACCTTCTGGCTCCTACCCTTGTAACCGCCCCCCGTTGTAAAACCTGCCCTATGCACCCTTCCACCACCACTTACTCCAGTCCCGTAACCCGGAAGGAGTACACAATCAAGGGCAGAGCCACTTGCAATAGTATCCACGTGATTTACCAACTGACATGCCTGCCCTGTGAAGCGTTCTATGTGGGAATGACCAGCAACAAACTGTCCATTTGCATGAACGGTCACAGGCAGACAGTGTTTGTTGGTATTGAGGATCACCCTGTGGCTAAACATGCTTTGGTACACGGCCAGCACATCTTGGCGCAGTGTTACACCGTCCGGGTTATCTGGATACTTCCCACTGACACCAACCTTTCAGAACTCCGAAGATGGGAACTTGCTCTTCACCTTATTCTCTCCTCCTGTTGCCCACCTGGTCTCAACCTCTGCTAAATTCAAATTCCCGCCCACCATCTTTAGCATCTTTGCCTCGGTTCTGTGGACAGAGCCTCTGCCTCAAGTGGTATCTCTGTCCAACTTCTTTGCTTTTTACAAATGTCTCTCTAGGTGTGCTTGTGTTTGGATGTGGTGTGTGTGTGTGTGTGTGTGTGTGTGTGTGTGTGTGTGTGTGTGTGTGTGTGTGTTTGTGTGTTTGTGTATTTGTTTACCTTCCATTTTGTCCCCTAAGATAAGTCCTTCCACTCCTGGGATTGGAATGACTCCTTTTCCACTTCCTTAAAACCCATATCCTTCCCTTTCTCCTCCCCTTTTTTCCTCTTTTTGCTGAAGAAGCTGCCAGTGGTGGCGAAAGCTTTGTGTGTTTGAGTGTGATTTTTATTTGTGTCTATCGACGAGCCGGTCCTTTTGGGTAAGTCATCCGTTTTGACGAAACATTCCTAGCAGGAAAAATTATATATAAAAATAGATGAAGATTACTCACCAGGCGAAGGAGCACAGGTGTGACAGCATCACAAATAAATAAATGAATACACACACACACACACACACACACACACACACACACAAACACAAACACAAGCTTTCACAACCCAGTTGCTTCTTCAGGCAGAAGGGAAGGAGAGGGAAGAGGAAATGATGAGGGTTTTAAGGAAGGGGGTAAGGAGCCATTTCAATCCCGGGAGAGGAAAGACTTACCTTGGGGGAAGAAAAGGAAGGTGAACAAATACACACAAACCCATACATTTACACAGACGCAAACACACCTAGGCAGACAAAATTCCTGACAGGAAAAATATATGATAAATATAGATGATGTCTACTTACCAAGCAAAGGAGCACAGGCAGTGATAGTAACAAATAACACACACACACACACACACACACACACACACACACACACACACACACACACACACACAAGCTTTCGCAGCCTAGCTGCTTCGTCGGGCAGAAGGGAAGGAGAGGGAAAAGGAAATGATGAGGGTTTAAAGGAGAGGGTAAGGAGTCATTCCAATCCAGGTACAGGAAATACTTACCTTGCGGGGTAAAAAGGAGGGTAAAGAAATACACACACACACCCACACATTCACACAGACACAAGTACACCTAGGCAGATTTACTGTAGGCTTTCTACAGTATGTTTTTATTTGTATCTGTCAACGAGCCTGTGCTTTGGGTAAGTTATCCGATTTCTATTTTTTATACAAAAATTATAGAGGGAAACTTTCCTGGTGGGATAAACAAATATAAAAAAATAGGAAACAGATGACTTACCAAAACGACCGGGCTCGTCAATAGATAGAAATAAAATTTTATTCGTATCTATAATTTTTGTATCTAAATTTTATTTGTATTTATCGACGAGCCGATCCTTTTGGTAAGTCATCTGTTTTCTATTTTTTATATCTATTTTTTATACATATTGATACATTACATATTATTACGAAATCTCATATTCATGATCTGTGGAACAAGTATTAATCTAATCTGACTTATTATTATTATTAATATTGCTATTATTATTATGTATTATATGACATTGTGTTGTATATTAGACAACCCCTATCCTTTTCTTATCTCTTAATGTTTTGTTCCTGTATTATCAGTAATATCAATTTGTAATGTACAAACATTTTCAGTGTGGGCCAAATGTTAAATTGCTGCACTTCAAGTTCACCCAGGATAGAGCAAGGGCATACTATGGTTCTGAACATACTGGCTGCTTAGGAGGCTGTGATCAACAGCTTTTAGAGCTGCTAGATGTCGCGGCCATTACAGTATCTGGTAGGTGTAGCTGTATCATAACATTCAGTACGATAATGTGTGTATATGAGGAAAAATATCAAAGTAAATAGCGCATGATCCTATATAAAACAACAGTGCTGTTCGTTGTCACTACATGCATGGTTGACGTCCTAGATATAAGAACACTGTTTAACAAGTATTAATTTTTTTCAAACATGAGCATAGTTTGACTGAATATATGATACCTGCTGTTGTGGTCTTCATTTCAGAGACTTGTTAGATTCCAGCTCTCGACACACTAGTCTACCTTATGCAGATCTCTGCATGTTAACATCTCTGCAACTTACATCCATTTCAATCTGCTTAATGTATTCAAGCTTGGTTTGCTCTTAAATTTTTTATTTTCCAGAGTTCCTATGAATACTTGATTCCGTACCTCTTTAGATTTCCAGTCCACTCATTGATCTTTGAAGAAGATATTGAACAATATTTTTCTCTAACCCCGTATGTCAAGCACTTTTATCTCCTCTTGTCTGTACTGTTTGGCAAGAATGGCAAAAATATCATATGTGTAATGTTTTAGGATGAAAGAGATTTCCATGCATGTTCTGATGTGCTCATAGACTTTACCTGTATACCCGTAAGAATGCAAAATAACTATTCATCTTTTTGAGAGGGTGTGAGTTATTTTGTTCTTTCAAATATATCTGAAAGAAGAAACCCTGTACATATAATTCTAAGCAGATTCCTTGGATGCACAAGTATAGGTGCATTTGGAACAGATTTCTGCGACGAGGTAAGGCAATTGACTGGAACCATCACTGTAAGCTTACCCCAACAAATAAATACAAACTCTATTCAAAGTTAACCCATTTTAACTAATCCACACTTTCCTCAATTAGGAGACCCTGTTGAGTGTACTGGAATTTCCTATACTCTTATTTACCATAAATTATCCTGGTACTCTTACAAACAGTCTGCCATTCAGATTGGCTAGTACTCTGCCATTTACAAAGATATGTAGAACGTCTGAGTTGTGAATGCTCAGAACAGCCAACTACCTAGATAAATCCATAGCAGACAAAAATGCTGAGGCTCTGGCAAACTATTTATGGACATTATTTTCAGTGCTCCAGAAAATAAATCTTAAATGCAACAATGAAAACTGTACCTTTTTTCCTCCACAATATGTGGAGATAGTCCAAAAGTTGCCAACACAAAACAGATGGACAAGTGAAATCAGTACTAAAACAATTGAACTAATACAGAAAATTCATACTACTGGTAGCATTGATTATAGAACTTCTTCATAACCGCATTGCATTCAACTCAGAGACACTGTTGACAACCCAATGAAACTGTAGTGAAATTGGAAGAGATACTGAACATTATCTTTGACCTCAAAATTTTTCATAACTGTCGTAGTCCAGTGATCATATCTAGTCGTAAATACACAAAGTCAAAGTGTATTACAGTACGCGCTAAGTGTAGCCGTGCAGAATGTTACACCTTTCATACCAAATACATGACAATGCCAGGTGTTGAGCCAGTAATCTGTGTGTGGTATGCTAACACAGCAAGGCAATGAACTGAATCTTTCCATATAGGCAACTGCTGCAATGTATGGAATATATGCTGCCGGGCACAGCAAGGCTTAAACAAATATATCTCAGTGACTGACCTGCTGGCTGGAGGCTACTGATTGATGTTTCATCAACACTTTGCACGTTGAGTCCATGGGACTCGGGGTTGCAGGATGTAGCCAACTGCCTTTATTCGTTCTGGCACATAGGTGTTCACTGAGATGAGTGTGTGTGTGTGTGTGTGTGTGTGTGTGTGTGTGTGTGTGTGTGTTGGTGAAGGGGGTTGCAATGGTGAGCACCACCTCCTGTAATTGACCTGCATCCTTTGATGGGGGTAACCGTGCAGAGATGCTGGGCTCTTGTATTGCAACACCTCCTCTGAACATCAACTTTGCTGCTGCATCAAGGCAGCCACAGCCTTGTAGCACTGTTAGCATTGCTGCAAGGAATTCCATGAAGCACTGAGGGACTGCTGGAATGCAGCTATCTGTGTATTACAGTCGGAAGAAATAAAGAGTCTGGTAATCTCAACTGTTTTACTGGTGCTGAGAGGTGTCAGCCTCCACACCTAATGCACCAGCTTTCAGTATTATGTATGTGGTAGAAAATTTGCCTTACTTACACATCATAACTGTTGTTAGTGATTATTGAAAGTCCAGGTTCAAATTCAACAATATAATGAGGATAGCTTACCACTGCCTGCAAAGACCTACAAAGAGCTACAACAGGCAAATAAAAAAGACACTTGCACATACACTATCACTTATTAGCCTCCATCAGGAAAGAGAGTATTCACACACACACACGCACACACAAACACAAACACAAAATCACACTTCACAGACATGCAACCGACCAGTGTCATCTCTGGCTGCTACACTCTAAATAACTGTTATTACTCCTTTTCACACCTTCACAGTTGACCGCCTAGAGCAGCCATACTCAAGCTTTTTCCTCCTTGGACCAAATTCTCAAAAGTTTTATTTCAAGTGGGCCACATCATTATCACAGGGCAAAACACTGCTGTGAAATAACTACACCCATTTGTTTTATCATCAAAATCTATTTAAATGTATAATTGTTAGTAGAACAGTACATTGCTTTTTGAAATATAGCTGAACATACTGTTGGTTAATATTCTCTTAGTTTTTTAGAATTTGTGCACTTGTTCTTTAGACAAATTATAATTAATTTCAAAGAAAGATGTGTGATAACTTAAAAATATAATAATGGAATGTCCAGGTTGGAATTAATAATGTAGTAATAAGGACAGTTTACTCACTGCATACGATGTGGCAACGAACTGTGACAGGCACGTAGAAAAGACACACACGTACAACACTTTTTGCTATCGGCCATGCCCTTCTTCAGAAAATAGAACATTCACACAATCACACAACACAGTCATACAACCATCACCTCCAGCTGCCGCACTTGGATTCGAAGTGCGGCATTTGTATGATTGTGTTGTGTGATTGCGTGAATGTTCTGTTTTCTGAAGAAGGCTATGACCGATAGCTGAAAGTGTTCTATGTGTTGTTTTTTGTATGTGCCTGTCACAGCTTGTCAGCATGTCTTTCCGGTGAGTTGTAAACTGTCCTTATTATTATATTATTAAGAACTTAAAAAGTTTGAGTAGCCATCTGAAATACTGCTGCAGCTGCAGCTTCCGAGTAGTTATGTTTTAATCTGTTACTAAAAACATTGACTTGGTTAATCATTAAAGCGTCACATTATGGCCAATTTAAAGGAAGTTAACTCGGAACTGTATTGAGCAGCCATGAAATCTTGCCTTCAGTTTCTGAAATTATATTCATGTATTCTCATACCATTGAAATAGAGCAAATTAAGTAAAACATATTACCCTGATATAAAATAAAACAAACATTTTAAGAAAACATTAATACTTATTACTGCACCTTGTCATCTTAGTGCTGGAAAGAACTGAAGACTTCAAGATAAAGATAAAATATTATGTTAATGTGTATTAATCGATTACAAACTTTGGATCAGCAGTCACCATAACTTCTTGTCTATCCAGAGCATGTCTCAGTAGTCCCCCACTACAAAAGTAGCTTCCCACAATGTTCACCATGAGGAATTCCCACAGGAAGTCCAACAATTTTATCACATTAGCGATGAAAATTGCAACCCAGAATGCCACGTCATTTCCTCACTCTTCAGTTTACGCTCTCACAGCACCTGTACGACACGAGAAAAACAAGGTACTGACTTTTCTACACATGAGCTTAAATTCTGCGAAAATCGTCTGCTTAGTCCCCGCCCACCGGACTCAAGTTCCACCCATCAGCGGCAAGGGACTCGAGCCAGCACCATGTGGTTGACATTGGTTCAACCAAACCACGATGAACTCTGAGTGTCATGGGCATGTTACAGAAAAACAACAGTTCGTAATGCACTGTTTAAGTTTTCAAGTATAACATTTTCACAGATACTGTCTTTATAAAATGAAATCAAATCTCCAGTGTAATGGTAATAGCTGTTTTCACAACTGAATCACACCGTATTACTGTCAACTCAAAACATACTCGTGATGGGCCATCCTGTGGGTGCACCGAAAAAGTCGTCAATAAAACCTCTGAGTGAAGGTTTTACTTCTTTTATTTTTTTAAAACCCATATTCAACTTCTTTCTGCAGTGCCTGTAAATTACGTAAATTAATGGATTAATGATGGAAATTCTCCTCAGAGATGATAAATTATTTTTCTTAAGAGATAGATTGGCTGGGCAATACTTACCTTTGTGCTGTACCGCCGATAGTGCCACAAATGAAGAAAAAGGACAAGCTTTTGGAACACAGTTCCTTCTTTAGGTGGGAGAGAAGGGAAGAAAAAAGGATGGGAACAGAAGGGAAAGGTAATTCATGACCTAGGTCATGAGGGTGGTGTTTGAGGAGTGTACAAACACCGCCCTCATGACCTAGGTCATGATTTACCTTTCCCCTCCATTCCCATCCTTTTTTCTTCCCTGCTCTCCCGCCTGAAGAAGGAACTGTGTTCCAAAAGCTTGTCCTTTTTCATCCCTTTTTTTTCTTTTTCTTCATTTGCGGCACTATCGGCGGTACAGCACAAAGGTAAGTACTGGCCTGCCAATCTTTCTCTTTTGAAAAGTTAATTCATGGATTTTAGGGAGGGAAAATTGTCCAATTATCTTTATTGGTGCTGACTTTTAAAAAGCAAAAGCTTCAGTTTTTAAATTTTCAGCACAGTCACGCATAGTACAGATTAATTTATTTTCACCTTGCTCCTCGTGTGCTATGGAGTGTTAATTTTCATAGTCACAGTGCACTGGCGGTGCTTTGATATTTATGGTTGAATTGCATATTAAGCACAGTGCTTCCCCAACACACTTTACAAACAAATACGAATATTCCCAGTAAGCTTAAAAAATGGCACACTTATAACCGAACATTTTTTGCTGATGCTCAACACTTGCATATCAGATTAACAGTGTCACACTTTATAGTAATTAGAACGGATACTTCAGCGCACTGAAAAGGATGTGATTGTGAGTGCTGTCCGAGCTGCTACTGCCGCTACCGTGGGACGAATGTTAATTCCTCCGCTCCCATTTACAATATCACCCTAGAAAACAACAGACATTACTGAGGTGAGGTGGCTTGGGTGTCTCAACGATGCAGATAGCCATACCGTAGGTGCAACTGCAGTAGAGGGGTATCTGTGGAGAGGCCAAACAAATGTGTGGGTCCTGAAGAGGGGCAAAAGCAGGGGCAACAGTGTGAATGATTGGCTGAGCTGGCCTTGTAACATCAGTCAACTTGGCTTTGCCAGGCAGTTACTGCGAACGCTTGAAAGCAAGGGGAAACTACCGTCGTTAATTTTCCTGAGTACATGCAGATCTACTGTATGAATAAATGATGGCATCCTCTTGGGTAAAATACTACGAAGGCAAAATAGTCCCCCTTTCGGATCTCTGGGCGGGGACTCCTCGGGACAATGTCATCATCAAGATAAACAAAACAGGCATTCTAAGTGCTGGAGCTCGGAAGATCCTATCCCTCAATTTGGTAGGTAAGTTAAAAAATTTGAAAATAGAAATGGATAGGTTAAAGTTAAATATGGTGGGGATTAGTGAAGTTCGGTGGCAGGATGAGCAGGATTTCTGGTCGGGTGAGTACAGGGCTATAAATACAAAATCTGTTGGTGGTAATACAGGAGTAGGTCTGATAATGCATAAGAAAATAGGAATGCGGGTAAGTTACTATGATTAGCATAGTGAACACATTATTGTAACAAAGATAGACATGTAGCCAACACCGACCACAGTAGTACAAGTTGATATGCCAACTAGCTCTGCCGATGATGATAAGATCGAAAAAAATGTATGAGGAGATAAAAGAATTTATTTAGACCTTTAAAGGAGAAGAAAAATTAATCGTGATGGGAGCTGGAATTCGGTAGTAGGAAAGGAAGAGAAGGAACTGTAGTAGCTGAATATGAACTGGGAGAAAGGAATGAAAGAGGAGAGTGATTAGTAGAATTTTGTGCAGAGCTCAATTTAATCATCACAAATACTTGCTTTAATCATCATGAGAGAAGGTCATATATGTGGAAGAGACCAGGAGACACTGGGAGGTACGCCGGCCGCGGTGGCCGAGAAGACTGAGGTGCGCCAGTCACGGTCTGCACGGCCACTACGGTCGGGGGTTCGAATCCCCCCTTGGGCATGGATATTTGTGCCATCCTTAGTGTTAGTTAGTTCATAAGTAGTTTGTAAGTTTAGGGACTGATGAACCCGTAGTTAAGTCCCTTAAGCTATACAAACATTTGAACATTTTTGAACTGGGAGGTACCAGATTTTAAGTGTAAAATATATCCAGCAGTCAGATATAGACTCTACTCATAACTTATTGATTATGAACTGTAGATTAAAACTTAAGAGACTGCAAAAATGTAGAAAATTAAGGAGATGGAATCTAGACAATTTGAAGGAACCAGAGGTAGTTGGGAATTTTAGAGGGAGCATTAGGCAAGGATTGTCTGAAATGGGGCAAAGTAATACCACAGAAGAAGAATAGGTAGCTCTGAAAGAGAGAGAGATAGTACTGAAGGCTGCCGATGATCATATAGGCAGAAGGACGAGGCCTAATAGAAATCCTTGGCTAACACAGTAGATACTGAACCCAGTTGATGAAAGGAGAAACTATAAAAATGCATCAAGTGAATCAAGCCAAAGAGAGTACAGACTTCTGAAAAATGAGGTTGACAGGAAGTGCAGACTGGCTAAGCATGAGTGGCTTGAGGAGAAATGAAAGACTGTAGAACAATTTATAATTAGGGGAAAGATAGATACCTCCTAGGAAAATAAAAGATACATTTGGAGGCAAGAAAATCAGTGGTATGAATATGAAGTAGTCAGATGGAAAACCAGTATTAAGCAATTAGGGAAAGCTGAAAAGTAGAAGGAATATATAGACGGACTGTACAAAACTTGAAGGCATTATTCTAGAAATGTAAGACGAAGTAGAGGAAGATGAGATAGGAGATACTATATGGCAGGAATAATTTGACAGAGTGCAAAATGTTTTGATCAGAAACATGGTCCCTGGAGTAAATGACATTCCGCCTGAACTACTATCATCGTTAGGCGAGCTCGCCATGAAGAATTTGTTCCTCCTGGATGCAAGATGTATGAGACGGGAGTAATAGTGTCAGACTTCAACAAGAATATAGTGATTCCAATTCCTGAGAAAGCAAGTGCATACAGATGTGACAATTACAGAACTATCAGTTTAATAAGTCACGGTTGCCAAAAACTGATACGAATTATTTACAGACGAATGGAAAAACTGGGGGAATCTGACCTTGGGGAAGAACAGTTTGACTTTAGGAGAAACGTAGAAACACGTGAAGCAATACTCACATTACGACTTATCTTAGAAGATAGGTTAAAGAAAAGCGAACCTTCATTTTTAGCTTTTGTGGATCTGGAGGAAGCTTTTGACAATGTTGACTGGAATACACTCTTTCAAATACTGAAGGGAATAGGGGTAAAATATAGGAAACAAATAATAGTATTCAACTTGTGCAAAAACCAGACAGCAATTATTAGAGTCAAAGGTCATGAAAGAATAGCAGTGGTTGGGAAGGGAGTAAGGCAATATTGTAACCATTCCCCAATGTTGTTCAATCTGTACATTGAGCAAGCTGTGAAAGAATTCAAGGAGAAGTTTGGAGAGGGACTTAGAGTCCATGGAGAGGGAATAAAAGCCTTGCATTTTGCTGATGACATAGTAATTCTGTCAGAGACAGCAAAGGATCTGGAAGAGGAATTAAATTGAATGGACAGTTTCTTGAAAGGAAGATATAAGTAGAACATTAACAAGAGTAAAATGAGGGTAATGGAATGTAGTGTCAGAAAAACAGGCGATGCTGAAGGAATTAGATTAGGTAATTAGACAATAAAAGTAGTAGATGAGTTTTGTTATTTGCGTAGCAAAATCACTTCCGATGGCCGAAGTAAAGAAGATATAAAATGCAGAATGGCTATGGAGAGAAAAGTGTTTCTGTAGAAGCGAAATTTGTTGACATCAGTATTATTTTAAATGTTAGTAACTCCTTTCTGAAAACATTTGTGTGGTGTGTAGCATTGTATGGGAGTGGTCGATAAGGAGTTCAGACCAAAAGATGATAGAAGCTTTCAAAATGTGGTGCTATAGATGAATGAAGAAGATTAGATGGGATAGATTGGTGGGACACGTTCTGAGACATCAAGGAATCATCAACTTAGCATTAGAAGGAATAGTGTGGGTTAAAAATTGTAGAGGGAGACCGAGGGATGAATACAGTAAGCAGATTCTAAAAGATTTTGGTTACCATTAATATTCTCAGATGAAGAGGCTTGCAAAGGACAGGGTAGCATGGAGAGCTGCATCAAACCAGTCAGATTTTGAAATTTTGACTCCTTTCTTGGGATTTGTATATGTTCTAAGTGGAGTTATCGAATGCCTTACTGCTGCGCAGGAGTAGCCGAGCGGTCGGAGCGCCACGTTGCCAATCCTCCTGTGTCGAAGGTTCGAATGCTCCCTCAGGCATGAATGTTTCTGTTGTCTTTGGTATAAGTTAGTTTGTAAGTTTAGGGACTGATGACTCTGCAGCTAAGTCCCATAAACTTTACAAACATTTGAATGCCTTATCTATCTGCTCAATTTTCTTATACTTTCTTCCTTTTGCCCCTTCCTCTAAACTAGACATTGTTAAAAAATTGATAGGTTGACATTGTATGTCTGTTTCAAGTAGTTTTTTCCTCTTTCTGCAGGTAGTAAGTGATTTGTCTCCTTTCATCAGTTTGAGGCAGTAATTTAATTTTTCATATCTGACATAGTTATTTAATGCAGTTTTTTTTTATAATGTAATCATACCTTATACTTTGTATACAGTATTAGATAGCCAGTTTTAATGACTTTTGCACACTACATTCGGGAAGAACACAGTTCCAGTTATAATCCAAAAATCTTGATTAGTTTTCCTGTTGTCTCCCTAATTCATTTCATATAACTTCACAATAATTTCTTCAACAAAAGTATAGCAAATTTCATCTCAATTCTTAGGAAATAGTTATGTCTATTGTCTCAGTATTGAAAGAAATCGAACTCTTTAATTTTTCCTGCTTCCTATCTAAAGGATGACAGTGTAAATCACATTCATCAGTTGTGACTAAACATAATAAAGTATGCATATTATTTTCTATTTGCTGGTACTTTTAACATTTCATTTTTTCTTGATAAATGTGGTTCCTCAGCTTAGTGCCAAACGACAAATCCAGATGTCTGGGTTCAATCCCTGGTTGTGCTTAGAATTTTTTGTTCCACTCTTAATGCTTTCATCTCGTGCAGTAATTTTTAATGTGGAAAATGATAAGTAGCTCTTCCAGAGGAAGCCAAGACTGCAACACCTCCAATAGAACCATACCTAGTAGGGCACTTAGAAGGCAAGTTAATTTTGGGAATCTGCCATATGCTAATGAAGTATTTTCTTGTTTTAACGAGCAATATTTTTTATACTTTATTTTAAATTACAAGTTATCAATTAATTAATAATGTGTCTTTTGCTATCAAGCCATTCAGTTTCATTGTCTGCAATTGTTACATGAATAAATTGTATGTTGTAATTTTATTTTATTTTTATGCAATAACTGTTATTTGTAGGACAGAATACTCCAAGAAGTACAGTCAACATATCATTTGATTCTGGTGTTGGTACGTTTTCACAAGGAGGCCGTACCCAGCCGAGACCTTCACAAGGGACGAACAGGCGGCCTACACAACAAGATAATCCGTCTTATAATTTTAGTCAGTCCCATCGGACAAACAACAGGACAGTTGGCTCGTCGAGTGGTTGGGGCAATGAAACTTCAGTGGGTACAACAGTCTCTGTGAGAAACCCTAGAAATGTTAATAGTTCAACTTTAGACAGAGACAGCAGTCAATCTAGAAACAACGACCAACCGAGGAGAAATGTAAATTGGGGTGGACAGTCTTTCAATAATCCAGCTACCAGAAATGACAATAGAAGTAGAAGTGACAGTGGTGATAATGCAGTTATGTGTGGCTGCTCTGTTAATGCTATATTACTCACTGTGCGGAAAGAAGGCCCAAATACAGGTGAATAGTAATCCAAAGCATGTTTATCTTTTTTGTAAATTTAGTGCACTCAGATTTAACTCCTTAACCTACAACCATGTCAGATGTGTGGGTCAGTATGCAGGCCAAATGTGGATATCACTGGCCAGGCCTGTGTTGTGTCAGTCGGGCCAAATGTAAACTGCGCATGCAGTTACATTACATTTACCCATATTTTTTTTGGACAATATCACACCTGGGAACATTACTGATTTGTATTGTTGCTTTTTGTAAAAGTGCTAATTGCGTAAATGTCTTCAGGAATTGGAGACAAATGGTACCGATTTTATGTTGTATTGACTGTTTGTAGTATTTCTAAGACACTTACTATATGAAGTTGTAATTACCTATCAAATATTTCACAAAATTAAATCAGTAAGATTTTACATATTCCAGTACATATTAGACCTACTGTGTTACACAAAGAAAAACATTGGCAACCTAGATATAAACTTAGATTGGCACCACCACAATACAATGTCAAAAAACTCCCTATGATTAGTTCCACATTCAACAAAGCTATACAGTAAAGGTCTAAAATGTATGGGAATAAAACTGTACAATCATCTCCCACCAGAAGTGAAGAATATTGCACTAGTGAAGGATTTTAGAGTAAAACTGCGGTCACTCCTAATTAAACATTGCTTCTACAGCATACGGGAAATTATTGAAACCAACCTGTCATAAGAATCTTCACATTCAAAGAACATCAGGCAATATATGTCAGTTATTAACATCATTCAAAGGAAATGTAATATAAATGAACGTAAAATGTTAAATTCTGATATTTAATAAGTATGAGACCTATGTAAAAATTACACTGCATCCTCATCTAATGATGTACTCTTCCAAACATGTAATTATAATGTATAGCATTAATTTTCTACCTATGTTAAATGTAATCATAATGGCATCTCCATCATCTTCCATCACATCACCTATTCTGACTTGTCCTATATCATGATGTGCATGTCTGTACAGTGTATGATTCAGAGGACCAAAAGTAAATAAATAAATAAATATGAACTAAAATTATAGAAGGAAACTTTACTGGTGGGATAAACAAATATAAAAAATAGAAATCGGATGATTTACCAAAAGGATCGGCTCGTCGATAGTCACAAATAATCATACACAAACACACTAACATTCACGGTCAGTCTTGTTTACATTTTCAATGCGTGCAATTGAAACGTAAATTGTAGGTTAAGGAGTTAAATGAATTAGACATCTTTCTGGAAAAAAAATTAGAAATATTGGAATTTTTAGATTACCATTTCTATTCTATTTAGTTATGTTAATACATTATCAATGTTTGAAAATATGACATAATTGCACAGTTCAAAAGTAATTAAAAATAATTTAATAATACGCTCACTTTGTGGTGGCAGGAGAAAACTTGTATTATAAAAGATGTGGAAATGCCCAAGCTTTCAGAACCAGTAGCTCCTTTTGACAGAAGGTTTGATGGAAAAGAAAGAGATGTACATGAAACGGACAGGTGACGTTTAAGAAATGAGTTAAATCACCTATAACCCTGGATCAAAGGAAACCTTTTCCTTCCCATCCTGTTCAGTAATTCTCCCTCACCCTGGGATTTTGGTAACTTTCCCATGACTCTCCACATTTCGTAAACTTCACCAGTAATTTTCCTCATTTCTCCCCCTTTCCCATCAAGCCTTTTGTCAAAATAAGGAGCCACTGGCTCTGAAAAATGACGCATTTTCATTTCTTTTACGTATGTTCTTTTCATGCTGCCAGTAGGTAGTAATCGGTTTGTTATGACCTTATGTACATCTTAATTAATTTATGTTTGTCAGGGCGCCAGTTCTACAAATGTGGAAACCCAGCACAACAGTGCAACTTTTTCATTTGGGCAGATGAGGCTCCCTCAGACGCACCTGAGCAGCGTAGCACAAATGCGTCAGTGTGGCGACCGAATCAGACTTTGACAGGTAAAATATTGTCATTTAAATTTTTCCTGTGCACATTTTTCTTTTCAAAATTTTCATATTCCAGATTTGGTAAAATTTCAAACTACCAGAAATTCAGAACATTGTTAGGATTATCAACCTCATCACCCTGTTCTGATTTCTTTTTCACTGTTTATAACCTTATTCTATAGAACTTATTTGCTAGCACTAGAACATGACTGAAATAAGGAGTTTTATAAGGTAGATTGGGTTAGCGGCAAACGGAGTTAAGGGAATGAATGGATGGCACCTGAGGTAGGAAATGCTCACGATAGCACTGTCACTGGTAGAACTCGTGCAATAATTTGTGGCCTGTTCATTCTCGACTGGGGTGTTGGGTGAGTCCATTCCTTTGTTTTGGAGGGGTGGCCACCTCAGTTGCATGTTGCCTACTGGTTGCAGGGTGCAGTTGACAGCTTACTGACAGATGAAGTGTACGGCCCAGCAGACAACATGCAACTGAGCTGTCCACCTCTCTCAAACAAAGGAATGGACTCACCCCGCGCGCAACTCGAGAATGTCTTTCTGTACATGGACTATGACTTCTTGTGTGAGCTCTAAGCTAGCTGCTGTCCCATCTCCAACTCGTCCTCCACCGTCAGGACTAATGTTACATGTATATCCTCTTCGTCTGTTACCGAGCAAGGTGGAATTGTATTAATACACTGGACTCAAATTTGGGAAGACAGTGGTTTAAAACTGCCTTTGGTCATCCCAGTTAGGCTTTCTGTGATATAGGGAAATCACATTAGGCCAGGGATCTTCAATTTAATGGGCTATGAGTGTCCACATTTCAAGTTCCAAATTGCAGTGCAGGCCAGATAGCATATTTGGTGATTGCTGAAGAATGCAATACCAATGCTTAATTTGACCTGTTACATCACTGATAAGATGGAATCTCCATATCAACCTGCATACAATTTCATCAGTATCATCACTCTTTACACCTGCAAACGAAGATCAATAACATCTGAGCTAGGTTAGTTTAGGTGGCAGCTGCTTCTGCTTAACATGAATATATTGTTGGTTCTGAAACAGCCGATCACTGGCAGCGGCATACTGCACTTACATTATTGTGTTGGCAGCACACAGGGACAGTTGTTTGTTTATGAGTGTCAAATGAAATAGTCCTGTTCCAACGAAATTTATGATGACACACTAAGTTTTCACCACATTGTAATGTCCATTGCAAATGATCAACATTTCAGAGCCTTAGTATTTTGTAATTAAATTATGGGTGCTCTGTATATGGATCCATGAACATAAATGGACCAGCTTGTACTGTAAAATTTAATGATACAATTGTATAAAAAATGAAAAAAAAAATCATTCCTCAGTTCACCCTATTCCATTCATTTAATCGAACAGTCCATCATAACGGCTCGGAAGTATAACAGACACTCACAAAAGTAAACCAGTCAGTCACTTCAACTCCCAAGCCATAAACACGCTCAATCACTTCATGCCTGTCATTGGTTACATCAAAGTCACGCACCAGTGATTACCCAAGTTGGCAATGGCCGGATGAATGATGGGAAGTGAAGGCAGCCAATCAGGAGTGACATTCACATAATCACGAAATTATCTGTTGTTGTAAAGTGTATGGAAGTCTGTTGGATATGCAGATTGTAATAGAAATACTGCACAGAAAACCAGCCATTACATGGATGTAACAGATTTTCTAATGAATGGAAATTGAGCACATTTACCTTTATTGGTAATTTAAAAGACTCGTTTCAACTCAAAGCTGCAAAATTAAAGTAACGTCCACATAGTGTAGAGTAACGTTTTGTTTATCCCACACTTCTCAAAAGAAGAAAATAATGAATAATAATAATAATAATAATATTTTACAAAACAAAACAAGGCTACATTTTTACATCCGACAGTGGTGGTGTAGCGTGCTCATGTTGCCAACAACAATTGAATGTGCATTGAAATCACACAGAATGAGAAGAATTAATGTTCATTGTGCTGTAAGTTGAGCAGGTTCGTTTATGAACCCTGTTCCAGTCATTAAATTAATTATCATTGCAAGTTGAACATTTTGTTGTCAACTTTAACATACTCAGCAACAGCAAACTGTCACTCCAACTTTGTTGTATGAACAAAATGGCTCTTAAGTGTTTGCCATTGAGGTTACTCCTGTATTTTGATTTGGCAAATTTGAGCAATGGAATTGTTTGTTCACATGTGTGTACTGCCAATTAGGAAGAAACTTTAGAAAACTGTACAATACTGCCTTTCTTAAATTTGTCCTTCATTGACTCATCTGCTAGTAGATAATTTATTTCCTTTTGCAACACTGCAGGAACATCTTCCACTTCACAAGAGAAGGGGTTGTGTAAAATTTGTATTTCCTTATATATATTCTATTTGATATTACTTATAAAGAGTATTAGCTTCTGTCAGAAAACTTTAACGTGCATGTAAAGATCACAAATAATAATATTATCCTCTCCTTAAAGTTTTTTGTTCACTTCGTTTAAATGGAGAGTAACATCAACCAAGAAAGCTAATTTCTGTAGCTCCTTTTGGTCTGTTAAAACTTTTAAGGGGTTATTTGTTTCAATTAGAAATATTTCTCTCTCTATTCTCAAGCAGAAAAAAGTTTCATATTTTTACCACAGGTTAATGACCTTACTGCCATGTGGTGTGTAGTATGGGAGATCACGGAACAAAGATTCAAAATTTTCTAGGAAACACATGAATTGGTTGTGTTTGATTCAGTGGCTTCAAATAAATTTCACAACAGAAATTACAGGTGTGATTACACAAGACATCTCCATGGATTTTACACAAAGTTCTTCTTTATGAAGAACACATTGCCTGTAAATAGTTTGGGTGTAGCTTTGGCTTCATAGTCTGCATTTATTCTGCCAACAAAACCTGCACATTTGCCACACATATTTGCTTCGCAGAGACATAGGTCAACATCTAGTGTAACATCTGACAAAAAGTGATTTCCTTCGACCACCATGCTTAAGATGCACGAAAGAGCATTCCGACAGATGGCGCGAATGTAAGTACACCATTGCGCAGACGCGGCCCGCTTCTTCAGCAGAGCGCGCAAAATTCGACAGGCGGCGCGCTAGTACCTCCTCACTGCGCAGGCATCGCTGCGCCAATCTTCGGTATATATAGAACGACGCACACCGGTAATCTTCAGTCTCGTGCTCACCTGAAGATGGCTGCACGTTTGTCGGCCGAAATATTGTTGGAAGACGTCAACATGATCCGGCTGCAAGCCCGAAATATGATGGATCAATCAATACGCCAGGAAAACTTCAAGATACACATCAAAAACCTTTACGGGGAGGAGATGGCGGTACACGTCCAGAGTTTGGGTAAGTTACGTAATAAGCGAGCAAGATTACTTAGCTCTCTGTGTTTCTTACTGAAGTGTCAGACAATGGCTTTATCCCAAAGTTTGCCAGAGTAACACATTTTATCAAGACCGCTGCTGCCAAGAATATTACTCGGAAGGCTAGCCTTGCTATAGTAAAAGAGAGAATTTGTTTCACTCGCCGTGAACTGGATTTGATTTCAAGACAGCTGTATCACCTGCATTTGGAAATGGCTTCCAGTCTTCCTCCTTTCACCTGGGAGTGGGCTGACGCAGTTACTTGGGCCAAAGCGGATTGGGCTCACAACGAGTCATCCTCTAGACAGTCATCGAAATTCGCACGACTATCGGCAGAAACACCACAGGAAGGCACTTTTCGACGCACCGTGGCTAATTTCACGGATAGTGCTTTGGACAACGCGACACTGTCTGTACTCGGAAAAGGGCTCAACTTCGCTCCCATGCCTAAGACTCCACCTCTTGCGGATGCACTTCGCAAACTATGTGAAGATCCACACACCGTGGTTCTTCAAGCTGACAAGGGCAACGCCACGGTACTCCTGCCAAGGAACATCTACAACGAGAAGATTTACAGCCTCCTTAATGAGTCTACATATCAGAAGATCAACAAGGATCCGACGGCAAAAGTAGAAAGAAAAACAACAGCTTTGTTAAAATCTTCTACACTTCCTCCTGAAGTCATCAAAAGGCTGAATCCGCACAGCTCTGTTCTACCGAGGCTTTATGGTCTTCCGAAGCTTCACAAAGAGGGACTACCTTTACGTCCAATTACCAGTAATATCGGTGCCCCAACCTACGACTTAGCACAACATCTGGCTTCGTTACTGAGACCATTTGTGGGCAAATGTCCACACCATATTCGTAACTCTGCCGATTTTATTGGTAGACTGAAGTCTCTCCGACTCCACAATTCGGACTTATTAGTGAGTTTTGATGTCGTCTCATTATTTACTAAGGTTCCACTGATGGATTCACTGGCACTCATTGGCAGGAGGTTCAAAGCTGACATAACAGCACTGTTTCATCATTGCCTGTCCTCTACTTATTTCTTATTTAATAATGAATACTTTCAACAAATTGACGGTGTTGCCATGGGAAGTCGTTTGTCCCCTCTGGTGGCAAACTTTTTTATGGAGGAATTTCAGGAGAAGCCACTCGAGTCAGCAGAATTTAAACCGACAGTTTTTGGCGTTATGTAGATGACACATTTATAGTTTGGCCGCATGGAGAAGAAAAGCTCACAGGATTCTTGAAACACCTGAATTCTATCCACAAGACATTCAATTTACCATGGAGATCGAAAAAGACAGATGTCTGCCGTTTCAGATGACCTTGTCACTCGAAGAACTGATGGGTCTCTGGGTCACTCCGTCTACCGGAAGCCCACGCACACATATCTATATCTGCAGGTGACAAGCTGCCACCACCCTGCACAAACCACAGGTGTGCTACGTACTCTGGTGCACCGGGCACATGTGGTATCTGATAAGGACAGCCTTCCTAGAGAGATGGAACATTTGCAGTCAGTCTTCAGGGAAAATGGATATTCTTCACGCCAGATCCGCACAGCTCTAACGAGGAAGAAATCTAAACAACAAAAAGAAGAAGATAAGGAGGTAATCAGGTCCAGGGCATTCCTTCCGTATGTGGGCAACCTCTCTTCTAAAATAGGAAGAATTCTAAAGAAGCATTGTCTGAAAGTGATATTCCGACCACCTGCGAAGATCTCGGCTTTGCTTGGCTCTGCGAAGGATGATTTGGGATTGAGGAAGGCAGGAGTTTTCAAGATCCCTTCTCAATGTGGTCAGTCCTACATTGGCCAAACTACTCGCACAGTACGAGAAAGATGCGTGGAGCACGAGCGCCACACACGTCTACTGCAGCCCAATAAATCAGCCATAGCAGAACACTGTATTTCCACGAGACACTCCATGGATTATTCTGCAACAAAAATTTTGGCAACCACAAGATCCTTTTGGGATTCGATTATTAAGGAGTCCGTGGAAATACGGTTGACAGAAGACCTGATTAATCGGGATGGCAGATTTCAAATGGATAAAGCATGGGACCCTGTTATTTCTTTAATTGCTTCGCAGAGACATAGGTCAACATCTAGTGTAACATCTGACAAAAAGTGATTTCCTTTGACCACCGCGCTTAAGATGCACGAAAGCGCATTCCGACAGATGGCGCGAATGTAATACGCAGACGGGGCCCGCTTCTACCGCAGAGCGCGCCAAATTAGACAGGCGGCGTGCTAGTACCTCCTCACTGCGCAGGCACCGCCTGCGCCTGTCTTCGGTATATATAGAATGACGCACAACGGTAATCTTCAGTCTCGTGCTCACCTGAAGATGGCTGCACGTTTGTCAGCCTAAATATTGTTGGAAGACGTCAATATGATCCGGCTGCAAGCCGGAAATATGATGGATCAAATGAATTATTCCTAATTTCCATTAATTAATAAAACTGTCACACCCATTTAGTGACTGGTTCTCGATGTACTTTCTCCATTCACAAAGTCGTAACTATTTGCATTCTATGAATATGTCACAAATTTTAATAAAAACTTGTAAATGGACAAGGCAGAATTCTTTACAAAACGAAAAAGGAAAGACGCTGCCTCTCTCAACAACACTTCTCATCGGTTGCCTTCTGCTCCGCAGCCCTGCCAACATCTGCATATCAACTAGAAGCTGGTGTCACTTAAACTAATCAATATATTTGGTGTATTTCATAATCTTTAGTGGGCACACTGTGTTGTTCAATAGCTCCCTCAATTACTGTAAAGTCAGAGTGGCTGAGTTGCATGCAGGCAGTTGAAAAGTGGTTATAGAAAAACACCAAGACATTGTCACAAGGCTGAGTTTATGGGCCGACTGCATGGGCCTGCCAGTAGAACCTCTATTAGGTCTACTTGAGGCTGAGAACTTCTGCAATTGATCCCAGTAGTTTAGCTCACAAACACTGATGCTAAGAGTGTAATTTTAAAACAATTGGCATTTTATCCTTTTTAATTAGTCAAATATGACTAAATACTTATTCAAACATGGTAGGAACATTTCAAATGGTTCTTTTAGTGCCAGCAACTGATTGCATAACTTTTAGAAGGGTGAGTTCTTGCACAAAATTTATCCATTCTAGTTAATCTTGTCTCCAAGATATTTTACTTTAAGGGCAGTTTGAATCTGTATAGCATTGCCCCTCATTCTTCTTTGTATATGTTTCACAGGTACTGGAAGGGAACCAGAAAATTCAGGAGACACTGAAGTGTGCTGTAACTGTGGACTGTCTGCTGTAATGTATGTTTATTTTCATTCATTTTTCATAGATAAATAATATAATTTATATCGCCTACTTAATAACAGTACAGTGTAATGTCTATATGTTTAGATTGTAGCTAAGAAAGTAATTGTGTTTCTACATCTATACCTACACTATGCAAATCACATTTAACTTCCTAGTTAAAGGTTTACTGAACCACACTCATAATATTTCTCTGCCGTTCCATGGAAAATTCAATAATATTTGACCCTTTGTTTTTGTTGTTTGTTATTGGAATGTAGCAACAAATAATGGCTTTAAAACAAATTTATAGTTCACTCACTATATAGATAAGAGTTTTAACAGAAATATTATAGAATAATGACAGTTTACAACTCACTGCAAAGATGTGGTGACCAGCTGTGACAGGCACCTACAAAAGACACACACATACCATACTTTTAGCTATCGCCCATGGCCTTCTTCAGAAAATAGAACATTCACACAATCACACAGGCGCACAACACAGTCATACAACCATCACTTTGAAGTGTGTCAGTTCTATTTTCTGAAGAAGGCCATCCAATAGCTGAAAGTGTTGTATGTGTGTGTCTTTTGTATGTGCCTGTTGCAGCTTGTCACCACATCTTTGTGGTGAGTTGTAAACTGTCCTATTACTATATTATTAATTCCAACCTGGACTTTCTATTATTAGTTTTAATAGAAAACAATTTATGGAATGAAATGTGTGGAAGGAAGGAAATTTTGAAGTTCATAATTTTTTCTATTTCCTTATTACATGTACGGCTCAGTACCACAGTGGTAGATTACCAGACTATAAATCCAAATGTCGCAGGTTCGATCCCCATCAGATCCTAGGATTTTTATCTGTCAGTTTCCACTTCTTTCACCTCTGGCATTGTTGCTGATGTGTAACATACTGAGTAGCACCATGGTTCGGAATCCACATTAAACTGTAGGTCCTCCTATAACTGACTGGTTAAGTCAGTTCCAAGGTCAGAGCAAGGCAATGGCATACCACCTCCAAACAGGACCATGCCTAGTAAAGCTCTGTGGTGTTCAAACCAATCTTTGGATTGTTGACTGCTTTACCATTTTTTTACCTGTATCACATGTTTAATTTCTGCCAAGAAATTCTGTTCAAATGTAAGTACTGTACTTTAGAAGTAAAGGGGACCAGAAAGTAGAAGCTTTGGATTGTCAGCAGGTACACAGAAAGTGCTTTCATAGTAAGTCCTTTCTTAAGTTAGAGTAAAAGTACAAACAGAAAATACAGACACACACACACTTACTTTTATATAGTGCCAGTTAGACATACAATAGTAGTTTCAAAAGAAGACTAGGTTGAGGTGAAGTGTGGTGAGTAGAATTCTAGAGGTAGGAGGCAGAAAGAGGGATTCAGGGTGTGTGGCTAGTGGCCATAGGGTGGTTAGTTAGGGAGGGGTGGCAGGTGAACAGGCTAGTCATGTGAGGCTCGTGTGGGGAGTGGCGTGCTATTGGGACATGAACTGCATGCTGGCAATAGCACAGAGGAAGTGGAAACAGATGGGTGCAATGTGTGAGGTTGCTGGGTGTTGGAAATTGAGACCATCACAATAACAGAAATGGAGGTTGTATTGCAGAGGTAACTCCCATCTTCTTGGTTCAGAGATGATGCAGGTAGAGAAAAGGAACCAGATGGTCTAGGTAGTGAAGCAACTATTAAAAGTGAATATTTTATGATCGTCTGTGTGTTATGCCACCAGGCACTCAGCTGTCTTTTTGTCACAGTTTGGGGGAGGCATTCATCATAGGAGACATATTGTTTGTCTACTGATAAAAAAACAGTTTAATGACTACAGCAGAGTTGGTTTATGATCGACATCGCTGCTTTGATAGGTGGCCTGTAATGGGAGAGGCTAAGTCCGTCATAGGAGTGGAGTAGGAAGTGTACGGTGAGTGGATTGGGCAGATTATGAATCTTAATATTCCATGGAAATCTGATACCATGGCAAGGGGTTGAGTGGTGGGAGTGGCATAGAACATTCTGTAGTTTGGATGCTTTTGAGAACACATCCCCATTTAGGTATTCCATGATTTCTATAAATCTTTTCAGGTAAATGCCAGGACGCTTCCTTTCAAGGGCATAGCCGATTTCCTTCCTCATCCTGCTTGAAACTACCTAAGTGTGTGCTCCATTTTTAATTACCACAATCTTGTTGGGACATTAAACCCTAATCTTCCTTCCGTCTTTGGTAGGGTGTGCAGCATTTCAGGGTAAAATAAGAGATAAGCAGAGACCTGATGAAGGATAGGACTCTGTTGTTCCAGTTGCAATGTTTGTTGTTTAATTTTTTGTCAGTTTGGATGAACATTACTATTTCAGATCTGATACATATAAAAGTAAAAAGTCTCTCTAGTCCATGTCACAAGTTTTTAATTTTATATCTTTTATGGATGTGACTGTTAAAATGTTTTATGCAGTGCACATGTGTTCTCAGGACTCAAATCTGCACTCATGATGTTCATAATTTGAACATAATCAATATGCAATATTTTTAAATGAATATTTTACATCACACCACCAAGGTGGAAATTTGTTATTTTTATTATAATATTGTGGTGGTGTGACACTCACTCCATAATGGGGCCGATATATTACAGCTTTTGTCATACATTGCTCAAAAATATGAATTACTTCTGTCCAAAGAGTCCTATACCTCTTCTCTGGGGACGTTATCATGTCTTTACAAAGTCAAAAAATGTCATCAACAAATCTTTTCTTACAGTGGAAAGTCCAGGTTGGAATTCAACAATGAGGATAGTATGCAAAATGCTGGAAGGGTGTGTGTTAGGTCGCAACAGGCACATAATAGACACACATTTCTGAAGAAGTAAAATTTGTTGACATCCAATATTAGTTTAAATGTTAGGAAGTTCTTTCTGAAATCATTTGTCAGGAGTTTAGCATTGTATGGGAGTGAAACGTGTACAGTAAGGAGTTCAGACAAAAAGAGGTTAGAAGCTTGTGAAATATGGTGCTACAGATGGTTGATGAAAATTATATTGGTAGATCACATAAAGTAATGAGAAGGTGCTTAACCGAATTGGGGAGAAAAGGAGTTTCTGGCATATCCTAAGAGAAGGGATAGGTGGGACACATTCTGAGACATCAAGGAATCGTCAACTTAACATTAAAGGGAAGTGTGTGGGGTAAAAATTGTAGAGGGAGACTGAGTGACGAATACAGTGAGCAGATTCAAAAGGATGTAAGTTGCTGTTCATATACTCAGATGAAGAGGCTTCCACAGGACAAGGTATCGTGGAGAGCTGCATCAAACAAGTCTGCGGACTGAAGACCACAACAGCAATAACAACAACATTGTTTTAATTCCTGTATTTAATTATTTTATCAGCCCCATATTATCACACTTTACCAAAAAGTTTTCAGATAAACCACAAGTTTTTCCATTCGTCTGTAAATATTTTGTGTTAGTATTTTGCAACCATGACTTATTAGACTGATAATTCTGTAATTTTCACATTTGTCTGCACCTGCTTTCTTTGGAATTGGAATTACAATATTCTTCTTGAAGTCGGATGGTATTTCCCCTGTCTCATACATCTTGCATACCAGGTGGTACAATTTCTTCATAACTGGCTCCCCTAACAAAATCAGCAGTTCAAATGGAATATCATCTACTCCAGGGGTCTTGTTTCGACTCAAGTCGTTCAGCTCTCTGTCAAATTTTTCTCGCTGTATCACATCTCCTATCTCATCTTCCTCCACTTCATCTTCCATTTCTACAATACTACTTCAAGTTTATTTCCTTTTTATAGGAACTCTATATATTCCTTCCACATTTCAGCTTTCCCCTTTTTGCTTAGTACTGGTTTTTCGTCTGAGTTCTTGATATTCATACAACTGCTTTTCTTGTTTCCAAATATCTCCTTTTATTTTCTGTAGGCCATATCTATCTTTCTCCTAGTTATGCATTCTTCTACGATTTTGCATTTGTCCTCTAGCAGTCTGCACTTCCTGTCAATCTCATTTTTCAGACGTTTGTACTTCCTTTTTCCTGTTTCACTTGCTGAATTTTATATTTTCTCCTCTCGTCAATTAAGTTCAGTATCTACTATTTTATCCAGGGATTTCTATTAGGCCTTGTCCTTCTGCCTTTATGGTCCTCTGCAGCCTTCACTACCATATCTCTCAAAGCTACCCATTCTTCTTCTACTGTATTACTTTCCCCTGTTTCTGCCAATCCTTGCCTAATGCTCCCTCTGAAACTCTCAACCACCTCTGGTTCCTTCAATTTCTCCAGGTCCCATCTCCTAACTTTTCAACCTTTTTATGCAGTCTCTTAAGTTTTAGTAAGCTGTTCATTACCAGGAAGTTATGGTCAGAGTCTATATTTGCCCCTGGATATGTCTTACAGTTTAGAACCTGGTTTCTAAATGTATTCCTTACCATTATAAAGTCAGTCTGGTACCTTCCAGTGTCTCCTTGTCTCTTCCACATATACAGCCTTCTTTTATGATGATTAAACCAAGTGTTGGTGATCATTAAATTGTGCTCTGCGCAAAATTCTACCAAGCGATCTCCTCTTTCATTCCTTTTCCCCAGTCCATATACACCTACTACATTTCCTTCTCTTCCTTTTCCTACTACCGAGTTCCAGTCCCCCATCACAATCATGTTTTCGTCTCCCATAACTTTCTGAATGATTTCTTTTATCTCCTCATACATTTTTTCGATATCCTCATCATCAGCCGTGCTAGTTGGCATATAAACTTGCACTACTATGTTCGGTGTTGGCTTCGTGTCTATCTTAACTACGATAATGCGTTCACTATGCTGTTCATAGTAACTTACCCGCATTCCTATTTTTCTATTCATCATCAGACCTACTCCTGATTACCACCACTTCACTAATCCCCACTATATCTAACATTAACCTATCCATTTCTCTTTTCAAATTTTCTAGCTTACCTACTCGATTAAGGGTTAGAACATTCCATGCTCCAACCTGTAGAATGTCTGTTTTGTTTTTCTTGATGATGACATCCTCCTGAGTAGTCCCCGCCCAGAGATCCGAATGCGGGGGGACTATTTTACCTCCAGAATATTTTGCCCAAGAAGACGCCATCATCATATGGTCATATAGTAGAGCTGCATGTCCGCTATCAAACACCAATACAATTCACGCTTCATATGTCATCACAGTACTCACAAGCATCTTCCTATTATCCCTTAGGTTTTATATCTGTGTGTGACTAGGAAAAGATAAGTTCCCATCCTACTTTATTTCTGATACAGTTTCTATATTCAGATCACATTTTCTCTTTTATTTACACATTCCAAAATGAGTGAACGCACACAAATTATTCAATGGGATTGTGGTCTTGTCCCTTACTCATTCTCCCCCTACTTTGAAAAAGTGTGTCAAGCGAGAGTAATAAAACTCAATAATAATTGTAATGCATTTCTATCTCATTATGTCAAGGATTATTAAACAGCCATTGGCACACCTAATCAAATGAGTTTTGTATTTCCCAACATCGTGGTAAATCACCATGTGGGCGTAAATGAGAAGGATTACCAATAAACATGTATGCAGATGGAAAGAGAGAAAAATAGATTGGTACTCAAAAGTGAAGAAAGAAAGGAGGGAAAAAAGAAAAAAGGAAAACTAGGAATATCGGGAGTGAAGGAGGAAAGATAACATACCCCAAAGACTGGAAACCCATCCCACCCCCTTCCCTGGGAACACTGGAGGGCACAAGTCACACAACGGATGTTACAGCGGCACTTACAGGACCCAGAGAGTTAGTCCTGATAATCCACTATTGAACTGCAAAGTAAGAGAAACTTAATAATCTGTCAGCCAGTCTGTGTACTCCATCTTGTGTCTGCATCCAACTATTCTTGCTTACAACGCTGCATGGTACAAACCAATCTCCAACAATTCATTTCCTTGGAGAAAAGTGTAAAAGTCCCTAGAAAACTGCATATAAAAATAATGGTTATTACTTTACATATTATAAAAGGTAAAAATGGAGTCTCCGGTACTGTTGACATTTTCACTCTGGAATCAGTGATACATTCCTTACCATCTGATGTATCAATTAATGATATGTTTACATTTATTATACTGTGTCAAATATATCTGAGATCTTTGTCCTGTTTATGGTATTGTTTGTAGGTAACATCCGCTGAGGTGTGATAGCATAGTAAAAGATATAACAAATAGTCAAAGAATGAATATGTGTCTCACATAAAAATAAATTTCAGAAGAAATTAGACACAAGCTGGAGCTCATTGCTTGTCACTACACTTGCACGTTAAAGATAGACGTGTCTCCTGGAGGCGAAATATATGGTTCTACTGTGTCTACACTGTTCTGCCCCAGTTTCCGAAGCTATGAGAAATAACACTTTTGGGTGTGGTACTTCTAATAATTTTAAAGGTGCTAGGTACTGAGGGAAAAATTTACTAGTTTCCTTTCTTAAATCTGAACTGTGTTGATAGTTTCTCACTAGTACTAAGTTTTTAATCTTGTATTGAGGTACAATTGCTTTTCTATCCTGTTTGCCGTATTGTGTTCCAGATTGGAAACTACAATGTCAGTTTGTTCTTAGGAGGCCATGTAAATAATTTTAATAATGGTTCTCTTATGAATTTTTTGTTAATGATTTCAATATGGGCGAATCCCATTGATAAGTGTGGTAATTCATTAATGTTTGTTTGGAAATTCATTTGAAATCTCCGTGATAATATACATGACAATAATTTCTCAAGGAAACTGAAAGACTATCTGGTGGAAAAATAATTTTACAGCATTGAAGATACCTACTTAATTAATTTTGTACATAATGTTAATACAATCTAGTGAATCTGTGAAAAGTGACATTTGTTTGTTACATACATGTCGTACACATGACAATAGCTTTGTTAAAAAAAAAAAAAAAAAAAAAAAAAAAAAAAAAAAAAAAAAACAACAACACTCTAAGACCAAACAAGGAAAAGAAAATTCCATAGCATTCAGGAGCACTTACTAACTTGTATTAAATTAAATATGTATATTTTTGCTCTTGCACACTAGGGGATAAGTGATAATGAATATATTATGTGAAAATTATAGAAGGAAACTTTCCTGGTGGGATAAATTTGTATAAAAAATAGAAAATGGATGACTTACCCAAAGGACAGGCATGTCGACACACACAAATAAAATCACACACATACAAGCTTTCGCCATCGCTGGTAGCTTCTTCAGGAAAAAAGGAGGGGAGAAAGGGAAGGATACAGATTTTAAGGAAGTGAAAAAGGAGTCATTCCAATCCCAGGAGTGGAAGGACTTACCGTAAGGGGATAAAAGGAAAGGCACACACACTAACACAACAAGGTAGAGATTTTTAGAAAGCAAAGGGGTTGGACAGAGATAACAGTTGAGGCACAGGCTCTGTCCGGAGAACTGAGGCAAAGATGTCAAGATAAGATAAATAAAATTTACTATTTTCAATTATAAAGCAATATGTTTGGTATTTAGAGACGTTAACTGCTTCAACTGACTATTTATGAGGTGATGTTTTGTATTTCATTCACGAATTTTAGCCAGTTAACAAAACTGTCAATGCCTCAGAATACTAATTGTTTACAAATTTACAAATAAATAGTCAGTTGAAGCAGCTATGGCCTAAAAATACCATATGTATTGTACTTTATAACTGAAATTTGTAAATTTTATTTATGTAAATTTATTTATCTAGTACTTGGATACATACTGATATTAGAAAATGATTTTGCAGAGACACATGACAACAGTACTTACGCTGAAAGATATCTCATGATAAATAAATAAAATTATACATTACAATGTTTTGGACCAGCCTTTTACAATTATGTCAATTTACGATATTTATAACACTGTGGGCCCAAGATATAACAAGCTGGTGACATTTATTTTTAAGTAGTTTTTAAGCCTAGGGACTAACAACCAAAGAAGTTTAGTCTCATACATTTACAAACATTTGGACAATATTTATCAAATTGATAGAAAGTTGCATTTATGAAACTACTTTTTGCTATCCTAATTACAGATGTATAATAAGGAAATTATTATAAAAAATTTGTTTTAAAGAATGACAATTTTAGCGATTTAGGTGGTTTTATTCATATTGACAAAGTAGCTCAACCTTTTACTACCAGCCAGAAATTTTTCACCATCATTATAATGTTGCAATGTCTCCCAATTACGCTAAACCACTAATTTACCTCAGTTAATAAGTCAAACACAATGTATGAGTGAAGTTTTGACGTATAAAATGTTTTAATTGAGAGTGAAGAGGCTACTCACCAGAAAGCAGAGATGCTGAGTCATCGAAAGTGCACAAAAAAGGTGGATGGCTTGTTAACTTGCAGACACACACACATTTTTCCTCTAATGTCCAACATGACATTATGTAGGAACAAAGATGTGCATGTGTGTGTAATTTAGCAGTCTTCTGTCTTTTTGTGTGGACTTGTTGATGACTCAGCACCTCTTTTTTTCAGTGAGTAGTCTTTATAATCGCATGTTCAATAATAACTTTTTTAACCTGAATTTTCCAGCAACATTCTTACACCTTTTATATGATATTAAATTACTCACATTTCTCTCCAAATCCTGTATTGTTTTCTTTTGATGCTTCAAGAAATGTGAAAATCAAATGTCATTCGTTAGTACAATAATATCAGTTGGAGAAAATGTTTGGTAATTAATCTCACCATTGAATTCAAAAGGGACGGATAGTACAAGTTTTATTTAGATATTTTATTGCTGATACATGTTCTGAGTACACCTCACTTAAATTTCTTCAAGCAATTTTTCCATTTATTTACAGGCGAACTGTTCAGAAAGATACTCCGAACAAAGGTCGCCAATTTTACTGTTGCTCAAAACAACCCAATGAACGCTGCAACTTCTTCCAATGGGTTGATGAACCAAGTGCAGCCAGAGGTGGCTCAAGTAATAATGATTGGGGTAATAGAGGAGGTAACTGGAATGGAAACAATAGTGGGGCATCTACAAGTTGGCAAACTAATGCAGGTATGTTCTTCTGTAAATTTTGCTGTAATAAAGTAGTTAGATTACGTTGTAGGTTAAATAAATGTTTGTTTGTATCTTCCATTATTTCTTTTGAGAAATGTTGTAACATTTCTGATTTGTTTCCATCACTATAAATGCAATGCCATTGGCAAACGTTAGAAAAGTACACCTTTTAATACTTTTTTTCATTTTAAGGGTAGGTTGTCCTCTGCTTTTGGTTATAATATTATAGTTTCTTTAATAGAAAAATCATGTTATTTGAAAGATGTTTAGTTTTCATGCTGCATCAACATGGCGACTAGTGTAAATCGCGAGTGTGTTATTCCGATTAATAAACAAAGTAATGAAGTGAAAAAGTGCTTGAAGTGCGAACAAATTGGTGTATATAGTGACAATATGTGTTTAGTGTGCCGTATTACTGAAAAAATAGCCATAATACACACCAATGGCAAGGTAAAACACTATGAAGAGATTGCTTGCATAGCAACCACGTCCTACAACAGTGATATGAACAAACCTAGCGATTCCAGATATTGCTGCTGTGAAAAGAGAGCGTATAAAGGCATAACATGTGTTAAATGCAAGACAGTGTTTCATCTAAATTGTGCAAACGCAAACACAAAATGGAAAATCTGGCTATGTGCAAAATGCGACCAAGACGATCTGAACATTAAACTCAAAAAGGACTTTAGAAACGAAATTATTTTGGCATTAATAGAGGAAATATATATGTTAAAATATCAGTGTGATGAACTAATGCATATCAGAGCGGTACAAAACGTTAAAACGGTGTCAAGTGCATCAAATGCTTTGGGCTATTTCATTTTAGATGTGGAAAAGTGGACCCATCCTTTACACAGAACACGAAATTGCTGATGAACTGGAAATGTGAAGAAAGTAGATCAAAATCCGAATATGTAGGCCTAAATGAAGATGCAGTATGCTGTAGTGATTCTACGACAAAAACGGGCAAGACAAACAATGAAAATCCATCCCATTCCACGCCACAAACAAATCCATACAACACCAGCACAGGATGGAATATGCCTCAACCAACTACCAAGAATACAGCCAACTTAAATGTGAGTAACGGTCCAATTCCTGAACATGAAAATAGATTTTCAGCCCTAACTCCTGTAAACATCGATAGTGATTCCGAAGTGCCAATACAAAGAGGACATACTCCAAACAAACCTGCAATAAAATGTTCTCAAGAATCCAATGCAAATGTACAACAAAAACATAGTCTGCTGGTACCTAATAAAATAAAAATTTTCTCAGACAGTTTCGGTAAAGGGTTGGCCATGAAAATGAGAACAGATGATACAACAGACACATTTAAAATAGAGGGAATGGTAAAACCTAGTGCAAGATTCAGACAAGTTGCAGATGGCATCGAAGAAGAATGCAAGAACTTCACATCAAAAGACTGTGTAGTTATTATAGGAGGCGCCAATGATGTGTATCACAATGAAACAGCTGCAGCAACAAAAGCACTTAGAGACTCACTGGGTAAACTAACACATACAAATGTAATAGTTGCTGAAATACCTCACCATTATGACGTAATTGAACAGTCATGTGTGAACACTGCAATAAAAAGAGCAAATGAGCTATATGATTCAATATGTAAACATTTAAAATATGTAACAGTGATTCATGTAAATGATATTTTGGTTTGTAGCCACACCACCACGGTACCCCATATTAAATCTTGTCACTGCAATAGGGTCTGCCATACCAGACATGGTCAACACCTAAATGGCTTAGGAAAATCACTTCTAAGTAAAATAAATAAATAAATAAATACTTGAGACTCTAAGTAATAGACTAGTCAGTGCCAATAAAACAATACATAGGCTCCATTTCAAAGAATCAGTACAGGGAAACTTGCCACAGCGACCAAATCTGACACAAGTTGGATTTGGTCACAAAAACCTCTATTGAGCAGAAAAGAAAATGTAGCAGAAATTCCCCCTAGTAACAAAAATGATTTAATGCTATTTCATGCCAATGTACAGTCCCTAAGAAATAAGATCAATGAAGTACAGTTCTGGACAGACCACATTAACTCCAGCATACTGACTATTAATGAGCACTGGCTACCAAACACAGAAATTGATTTATGTGTACCCTATGGCTACATATTAGCCACCTCCTATTGCAGAAAAAATATGGTGGAGTGGCAATTTATATAAAAGAAAACCTCAATTTGCAGTATTCAGTCATAGACTTAAGCAGGCACTGCATAGAAGGCGTTTTTGAAGCAGCTGCAGTAATACTTCATGCACAAAAAATTATTATTGCTTCTGTATTTATAGATAAAATAATTGCCTTAATCAAGCTATTAGCTAAACACAAAAATCACAAAATTTTTATTGCAGGAGACATCAACATAGATATAAGAGAAACAAGAAATATGTAAATCACTTGATAAATTCTCTGAAAGCACTGAACTGTCACTGTATAAATGATAAACCTACTAGACTAGCTGCTTGCCTTGACAATGTAATTAGTAATGTAAATTGTACTGAACTGAAGTATGATGTGATTAAGTTGGAGTTATCTGATCATGATGGGATATGGGTTAGAATAGAAAGTATGAATCCTGATAGCACCAAACAGCTAGTCACGTACAGATTAATAAATGAGAGCAATACTGAGCAATTAAAACACAAGTTGGAAATAGTAGATTGGTCAAATACACTGCACAACATACAAAATTTTGATGAATGTTTCTCAACATTTTTAACTATAATTAAAAATGCAATAGACAAACACTGCCCACTCATCGCCAAAAAATGCACTCCCAGCAACAAGCAAAAACCCCAACACTCTAAGAAGTGGTACACTCCAAAGCTCAGACAAATGAGAATATTGCTGCTGTTGCTTAAAAATAAGTGTGATAGAAGTCAGGAAGCCAGAAAACATTGTGTGTCCCTTAAGAAGTTATACAAGTATGAAATAAAGTCAGCTAAATGTAAAGCAAATGATGCATATATAATAGGCTCAAAAAACAGCTCTAAAGCAGCCTGGGATGTCATAAAAAATGAAATTCATTTAGGTAAAGGGCAAACCCTATAGATTGCAATACCCTTAATGAATACTTTATAAACTGTGCCAGCTTTAATTCTCCTTACAGTGAAAACAATTCTCAAAATTGCTCAGCTGCCCTCTCTTTACTCATGCAACAAGAACAAACAATAACAAAATTCTCTTGGTCAAAAATCACCTCAGCGAACATAATCAAATCCATAAACAAACTAAAAAATTCAAAAACAGAGGATTACTATGCGGTTAGCAACAGCATTATGAAAGGCATAGCCCCTGCAATCATTAGGCCACTAACATACCTAGCAAATCGCTTACTCGATGATGGTATATTCCAAGATTGGCTGAAAATGACAGTTACTCTCCCGATCCATAAGAAAGGCGACTAAACATTGCCAAACAACTACAGACCCATATCAATAGTTCCCATTATATCTAAAGTTTTGGAAAATATCATCCATATGCAAATTTACCATTATTTTGAAAGCAACAAACTCCTGTGTAATAACCAGTATGGCTTTAGATCTCAACTGTCAACAATAAAAGCAGTTGAGTGACATATATGATGGATACGAGAAGAGTAAACTCACTTGTGCAACTCTGTTAGATATAAGTAAAGCCTTTGACTCTGTCACACATGATATAATGATAAAAAAGTTAGAACATTATGGTCTAATAGATAAACCGTTACAGCTATTTAAATTATACCTAACCAACAGGGTACAATTAGTAAAAATAAACAACCAAATGTCAGTACCTTTGAAAATAGAGGAATTCCACAAGGGTCCATGCTAGGACCTTTCCTGTTCATTGTATATATTAATGACTTCTCAAATCACATGCCATGTAACAAGGTATTGTATGCTGATGACATGACACTGATTACAAATGGAGATAATCTACAGGATGTTGCAGAATATAATGAAGTAGTAACTGAAGTGAGTAGTGACTGGTGAAAAGCAAACTTTCTAACTATAAACACAACAAAAACTGAAAAAATTTTCTTCACCTTGAAAACTTTTGAGCAAGAAATAAAAAATGTCAGATTATTGGGACTGTATGTAGATCCAAAACTCACATGGGATAGACATACAGATAACTTGTGCAGCAAGCTTGCCCGTACTCTCTTTCTGCTACACAAGCTAAAATATGTAGTCAGTACAACTTTACTGATCTCAGTGTACTTTGCTTTTTTCCACTCACAACTCCAATATTAATACTATTATGGGGTAACTCTGTGGGCTCTAAACCATCTTCAAATGGCAGAAAAAGGCAATTAGATGCATTTTAGGCCTAGCACCTAGACAAAGCTGTAGAAATCATTTCAAAGATCTGAAAATAATGACACTTCCCAGTATGTACATCTACAGCTGCCTGGTATATGCCAAAGAAAACATTAAAACATTTCATTTTAGAGCTGAAGTGCATTCCCACAATACATGGCATAAGAGTAACATAGACCTACCATACTTAAGGCTCACATTGAAACATAAGAGTCATCAGTTGCTTAGTATGAAATTCTACGATAAACTCCCCAAGACAGTAAGAGATCTGCCACTGAATAATTTTAAGCATACCATAGAAGAGTGGTTCAAATGTATGCCGTATTACTCAACTGACGAGTTCCTAAACAGCGACATACATATTATTTGCAATAAGCCAACATTATGTGAATCATGAAGTATGCCTGTATGTGTGTGACAGCACTGCCCACATGAAAATATAAAAATAAATGAATAAATAAATAAAATAAGCATTTATTGTACTATTGTGAAAATTGTAATGTATTATTGTATTAACATTGTACGATTATATTAAGATGTATTTTTTTTTTTTTAATCATATCTTCTATTATGCAATAAGCACACTGACGAAGCCAATTGTATGGAGAACATAATGAAAGGCTAATAAAGATTCTATTCTATTCTACTCTCTGTAACTACTGTGTTTGTTCACCCTCCATGGGCTTTTAAATAGGTGAGATGTCCTATAAAATCTGCCTGAAGGAAACATTGCCTTAAATATTTCAATAGGCATTCACCTCTATCTACCACCTCCTCCTCTTTCTACCTGTACCTGTACATCCTCCCTTCTCAGCCCCTCCTCCCCCCCCCCTCTCTCTCTCTCTCTCTCTCTCTCTCTCTCTCTCTCACACACACACACACACACACACACACACAGGTCAGTCTCGTTTTCTCCCTCCCCCCACCAATCTCCACCTTCTCCCCCCCCCAGCCCATCTCCTCCTTCTCCCATATGTGAATTAAGGAAAAATTCCTAACAGGAAAAAAATATACGTAAAAAATAGATGAAGAACACTTACCAGGCGAAGGGGCACAGGCAGTAATAGCAACAAATAAACACACAGACACACACACACACTCAAAAATGCTAGCTTTCGCAGCCTAGCTGCTTCATCAGGCAGAAGGGAAGGAGAGGGAAAAGGAAATGATGAGGGATTTAAGGAAGGGGGTAAGGAGCCATTCCAATCCCGGGACAGGAAAGACTTACCTTGGGGGAAAAAATGGAAGGTAAATAAATGCACATACACCCACACATTTACACAGACACAAGTACACTTAGGCAGACATACTGTAGAAAGCAAAGAAGTTAGAAGTTAGACAGAGATGCCACATGAGGCAGAGGCTCTGTCCAGAGAACCAAGGCAAAGATGTTAAGATGGTGGGTGGGAATTCGAATTTAGCGGAGGTTGAGACCAGGTGGGCAACGGGAAGAGAGAATATGCTGAAGGGCTAGTTCCCATCTCCGGAGTTCTGAAGGATTGGTGTCAGTGGGAAGTATCCAGATAACCCGGACGGTGTAGCACTGTGCCAAGATGTGCTGGCCATGCACCAAGGCATGTTTAGCCACAGGGTGATCCTCGTTACCAACAAACACTGTCTGCCTGTGTCTATTCATGCGAATGGACAGTTTGTTGCTGGTCATTCCCACATAGAACGCTTCACAGTGCAGGCATGTCAGTTGGTAGATCACGTGGGTACTATCGCAAGTGGCTCTGCCTTTGATCGTGTACACCTTCCGGGTTACGGGACTGGAGTAAGTGGTGGTGGAAGGGTGCATAGGGCAGGTTTTACAACGGGGGCGGTTACAAGGGTAGGAGCCAGAAGGTAGGGAAGGTGGTTTGGGGATTTCATAGGGGTGGACTAGGAGGTTACGGAGGTTAGGTGGGCGGCGGAAAGACACTCTCGGTGGAGTAGGAAGGATGTCATGAAGGATGGATCTCATTTCGGGGCAGGATTTTAGGAAGTCGTATCCTTGCTGGAGAGCCACATTCAGAGTCCGCTCCAGTCCCGGAAAGTATCCGGTGACAAGAGGGGCACTTCTGGGGTTTTGTGGAAAATTCTTAAATTGGGGAGATGAGGAAGTGGCTCTGGCAATTTGCTTCTGTACCAGACCAGGAGGATAGCTGCGGGATGTGAAGGCTGTTATCAGGTTATTGGTGTATTGGTTCAGGGATTCAGGACTGGAGCAGACTCGTTTGCCGCGAAGACCTAAGCTGTAGGGAAGGGAACGTTTGATGTGGAAAGGATGGCAGCTGTCATAATGCAGGTACTGTTGTTTATTGGTAGGTTTGATGTGGACGGATGTGTGTAGTTGGCCGTTGGATAGATGGAGGTCGACATCAAGGAAAGTGGCATGGGATTTGGAATAGGACCAGGTGAATTTGATGGGACCAAAGGAGTTGAGGTTGGAGAGGAAATTCTGGAGTTCTTCTTCACTGTGAGTCCAGATCATGAAGATGTCGTCAATGAATCTATACCAAACTTTGGGTTGACAGGCTTGGGTGTCCAGGAAGGCTTCCTCTAGGCGTCCCATAAATAAGTTCGCGTACGAGGGGGCCATCCTGGTCCCCATGGCTGTTCCCTTTAGTTGTTGGTATGTCCGGCCCTCAAAAGTGAAGAAGTTGTGGGTTAGGATGAAGCTGGCTAGGGTATTAAGGAAAGAGGTTTTAGGTAAGGAAGTGGGTGGTCGGCGTGAAAGGAAATATTCCATCGCAGCGAGGTCCTGGGCATGTGGGATATTAGTGTATAAGGAAGTGGCATCGATGGTTACAAGGAAGGTTTCAGGAGGTAACAGGCTAGGTAAGGATTTCAGGCAATCAAGGAAGTGGTTGGTGTCTTTGATGAAGGATGGGAGACTGCACATGATGGGTTGAAGGTGTTGGTCTATGTAGGCAGAGATTCGTTCTGTTGGGGCTTGGTAACCGGCCACAATGGGGCGGCCGGGATGATTGGGTTTGTGAATCTTGGGAAGTAGGTAGAAGGTGGGGGTGCGGGGTGTCGGTGGTGTCATGAGGTTAATGGAGTCAGGTGAAAGGTTTTGTAGGGGGCCTAAGGTTTTGAGGATTCCTTGAAGCTCTGCCTGGACATCAGGAATGGGATCGCCTTGAAAAACTTTATATGTGGTATTATCTGAAAGCTGACGCACTCCCTCTGCCACATACTCCCGCCGATCAAGTACCACGGTCGTGGATCCCTTGTCGGCAGGGAGAATGACGATGGAATGGTCAGCCTTCAGATCACGGATAGCTCGGGATTCAGCTGCGGTAATGTTGGGAGTAGGATTAAGGTTTCTCAGGAAGGACTGGGAGGCAAGGTTGGAAGTAAGGAATTCCTGGAAGGTTTGAAGAGGGTGATTTTGAGGAAGAGCAGGTGGGTCTCGCTGTGACGGGGGACGGAACTGTTCTAGGCAGGGTTCGATTTGAATGATGTCTTGGGGAGCTGGATCATTAGGAAGAGGATTATTTTTCCTCGTGGCAAAGTGATATCTCCAGCAAAGACTGCGAGTATAGGATAGTAAATCTTTTACAAGGGCTGTTTGGTTGAATTTGGGAGTAGGGCTAAAGGTCAGCCCTTTGGATAGGACAGAGGTTTCAGATTGGGAGAGAGGTTTAGAGGAGAGGTTGACCACTGAATTGGGATGTTGTGGTTCCGGATTGTGTGGATTGGAATTTTGAGGTTTGGGAGGGAGAGGAGTTGGGAGTGGGAGATTGAGTAGATGGGAGAGACTGGGTTTGTGTGCAATTAGAGGAGGTTGAGGTTTACTGGAGAGGTTGTTGAGGGAGAGAGTATTGCCTTTCCGGAGGTGGGTGACCAGGAGATTGGATAGTTTTTTGAGGTGCTGGGTGGCATGCTGTTCTAATTTGTGGTTGGCCTGAAGGAGGATATTCTGAACTGCAGGTGTAGATGTAGGAGAGGAAAGGTTGAGGATTTTGATTAGGGATAGGAGTTGACAGGTGTGTTCATTGGCGGAGTTGATGTGTAGGTTAAGGATTAGGCGGGTGAGGGATATGGATTGTTCAGTTTGGAATTGGTATAGGGCGGGATGAAAGGATGGATTACAGCCAGAGATGGGAACTTTCAGTGTGAGGCCCTTGGGAGTGATTCCAAATGTCAGACAAGCCTGCATAAAAAGAATGTGGGAGCGTAATCTGGCTAGGGAAAAAGCATGTTTACGGAGGGAATGTAAATAAAACTGGATGGGGTTGTTGTAGGGGTGTTGTAAGGAAGGCATAATATATGGATGAAGGAAAAGTGAGAAATATGGGCTATGTAACAGGTTGCAATGAACGAATAAAATAATATAATGAAATAAAATATATATATATATATATATATATACCAATTTTCATGGTGACCGATGAAATGGTGTCGAAGTTTATTGCGAGGTAAGCTCTGTCAATGCCATATGGTGTATTGAAACCTTCTTCATGAAAACATACATACATATTCTAACATTCATAGTGATCAGGCAAAACTATGTAGAACTCTTTAGAAATGTATACTCTGCCATGCACTGTGCCGTAACTTGTGCAGTATGAAAACCTTTCTCCATGAAAGTATAGAAACATGTACCAACTTCTAATGGTTAAACAGTGTCAGAGTATGTTGTAAGGTGCCATGCACCATGCAAAGTCTTATGTAGACAGTGATATTCCTCATGTTTTGAAATTCAAGTTTAAAGCATTTTATCAAGATTAGGTAAAACTGTTAGATCACTATGAATTACAAACAAACAGACCCACTTTGTTTGATGAGAGATTAAAAACTTACCTGTCTGATATTACATGTCATTATTAAAGGTCTGGAAGACAAAACTATGTAGGCATCTTTTGGGTTGTACAAATGTAGTTTACTCTCAGAATTTCTGAAAACATTCTTGGATTTACTTGAATAAAGTGAGTTGGAGAATATATTTTACCTGAGAATGTGCTCTGATTACCAGGTGAGGTGGCACAGTGATAATACACTGGTCTCCATTTTGGAGGATGTTAGGTCAAACCCACCTCTGGCCACATCTACAGGATGGTAAAACTTAATATCTCTCCCGCCTCCTCTACTCAAATTGCTTAAAAGGATGGAGGAAGTTGCTCAGTGCAAAGAAAATTCTTCTATGTTGTATCTTGTTGCAACAGAAGTAGAAAAAGATACCTTCTGTGTAGACTTAAGACATAAGAGAGAGACTATAGAAATTTATGCAAATTGAACAATGAAAAACTTCATTTGCCTGTTGAATCCATTACTTTCTACACATTATTACAGTGACACTTCAATCATTTGTTATAATGACAGGAGTGATGTTAGTGCAATTTCTACATTATTGCTATATAAATTAAGCACAGTTAGAGGCAGCTGCATTTTTTGAATATGTATTTACATTTTTGAATACCTACATAGCAAAATTAATAATATAGTGAGGACAGTTACAACTCACCGCAAAGACGTGGCGACGAGATGCGACAGGCACATACAAAAGACACACACATACAACACATTCAGCTATCGGCCACGGCCTACTTCAGAAATAGAGCACTCACGCAATCACACAGGCACACAACACAGTCATACAACCATCACCTCCGACTGCCACACTTCGAATCACGCTCTGCAGCACTGGATTCGCTGCAGAGCGTGATTCGAAGTGTGGCAGTCGGAGGTGATGGTTGTATGACTGTGTTGTGTGCCTGTGTGATTGCGTGAGTGCTCTATTTCTGAAGAAGGCCGTGGCCGATAGCTGAATGTGTTGTATGTGTGTGTCTTTTGTATGTGCCTGTCGCATCTCGTCGCCACGTCTTTGCGGTGAGTTGTAACTGTCCTCACTATATTATTTATTCCAACCTGGACTTTCCATTATTATATTTTACATAGCAAAATTATATTGTAAGTTTTAAAAATATAATAAGGCCTTATTAATAGCTTAATCTTAATCTGTGTTATAAGTAATGTGTCAAAAAATTTAAAGGTGATTAATTACAAACTTAGCAGTCAGTTCCTCTTGACAATACCAAGTGGCTACCACTTAATACTTATTGTCAGAATAGACGAAGTATCTCGTGTCATTAAACTCGTGATAGAATTCGTGTTTGGAATTTTTTCGCATATTGTGCTCACCTAAATTCAACAACAAAAAAGTTTCTTGCATGTCAAAAATTATGTAACATCATCAAAAAATTCATTTTTGTTATTGTCTGTGTTTAGTCTTAAGAGTTTGCTGCCACACATGATACTAAACTCTAAACCTAATACAATGATTCCTGAACTCGCATACCTGTTCCATATTTGTATAATGAATAGTTTGTCTTACTGAGCAAGCTGAATAAAATGTAAGATAATGTATCCACCCTGTTCTTGATGCGGCAACACAGTACGTGCTGAGAACTTAGTCAAGAAGAGGAGAGATAATTAGAAATAACTTCCTCCACAGAGAATATGCTTCAAATTTTTTGTTCATGCAAAACTGATAACTTTCTCTGAGAATGCTCTTTTGCTCTGAAAGTCTTCTCCATAGAATTTTTCCTTTTGTATACATATGCCGCAGTGGAATGGCAGAGTTCTCTAAGGCACCTTGCTTTGCACTGCACAGTTGTTTTCTGTTGGATACTCGAGTCCTTGCACAGGTTTGAGTGTGTGTGTTGTCCTTACGTTAGTTTAAGTAGTTTGCAAGCCTAGGGATTGAAAACCACAGTAGTTAAGTCCCACAGATTTACAAACTTTAGAACATTTTTTTGTATACATAAAGTCCATTAATTTGGACAAATGAAAACATTCATTGTTGAAGAAAAAAATCTTTTCTCAACCATTGGAAATATTTTATTTTTCTTGATGGACCGAGTGGGGTGGCGCAGTGGTAACGCACTGGACTTGTATTCGGGAGGACGGTGGTTCAAATCACCTCCGGCCATCCAGATTTAGGTTTTCCATGATTTCCCTAAATCGCTCCAGGCAAGGGCTTGGCCGATCTCCTTCCCCATCCTTACCCAAAACTCCGAGCGTAAGCTTCCTTCCTCCTTTCTTGATGAACAGTGTCATCCTGAGTAATTGCCACTCTTCTGAATTGTGGGCTTATTTTACCTTCAGAATGTTTTACCCAAGAGCATCCCATATTAATGAAGCCACACACAACAGCTGCATGTGCTGAGGAAAAATTGTAACTGCAGTTTTCGCTTACTGTTTGCAGTAAGCTATGATGATTAATGTTTCAAAGCCAGATCAATCAGAACTCCAGGATGTTGACTCTGCAACTACTGAATAGACCGTTGTCCTACTTCAGGAGTCATGGGTTCATTTGGCCTCTCCACAAATACTCCCTCCATTGTAGTTGCTTCATGCTGTGGTTATCTGTATTATCACCTCAACAAGGTCCATGGTTCATGACAGCTCTACATATTAATTAAATACATGAATATGTTTTGAATCAGCACATACTGAATTGGTTCTCTGGAGATTAATACCTTGTTATTTTCCTCCTTATGTATGCTATGTTAATTCGACTGCAAATTTTACCACTTGTGAATTCACATAATATATCACATGTAGTTCAAATTTGTAGGTTCTTCAGGATCTGGAAGATTTGGTTTTATATAGTAACCATGTATTTCAGGGCACGAAGTTCCAAATACGAAGACACTAGACTGTCTAACAACTTGCTGTGCCACAGCCCATTTATCTGAATATGAAATATGCCACCTCCTTCCCCCTGTCTCTATAGAGTTTGACAGATGAGCTGTTTAAACAGTATCTTTGTTTCATAATTTTATAACAAATTATTTAATAATATACTGGGTTTTGACATAAGCATTGAAGACATAAATACATGCCACTGTAGTCCAAAATCTGTAGTGACAGTTTGAAACCTCTCTCACATGAAGCAGTGTTCACTGGTAGAACATAACAAAATGTGAGATCCTGAAGCAGCTTGGAAAATCTTGAAAGAAGTTTTCTTTCTACATCATCTGTTTTTTTTTTTTTTTTTTTTTTTTTTTTTTTTTTTTTTTTTTTTTTTTTTTTTTTTAATTCCTTATCATACTGCTAACAGAACACCCACATTCCCATCAAAAAGAGTTCACTTGATTTCTCATAGATAGGCTAACAATTTTTTTAAATTATTTCTTCATTACCAAATTGAAGAATTTTGTCTTTGAATGACTAGGACAAGGTGTCAAAAGCATGCACAGAGGTAATAACACTTGGTGAGACAAAATGCAACACCTGATCCATAAACCTTCATTAACTTTGTGCAGCAGCAGAGTGCAGGCCCTCAAAAACTGAGATGCAGTGTTCAGTTTGTTTTTTTGTGGAAGTTTCTTATATTGTGATACCTTACTTAATGGATTCAGTTTCTGGTAGAAATCCAGGAGGCAGTAGATAAGTGTAACAAATTTAAATTGCTTTTGACCTTTCAGCAAACCAATAGCCTTGGCAGCATAATTGTCATTTCCATTTCCAAGGTGGGTCAAAACAGCTTGTACATGATTGAAGGAGAGCTTGAATGGCTCTCTCTTAGCCCACTTAATTGACAGCATGAATAATGCAATTTATGAGTTTTTCCTTCTATAATTTGTTCTGCTTCTCTTAACATCTAAAATCACAGTGTCAGATGTTTTAGATGTTCTCATTCAGAACATGTAGCTAACACAGCTAACTGCAAACAATGTGAGTCAGAAAAATGCTCATCATCTTTAAGCAAAGAGCTTTCCTTTGCACAGTTAATCCTGATTTATACCCAACCATATTTGGAGCACAATCAGAGCCTAAGCTATAATGTAACTTTTCTTTATTCACTTAGGCATATGACCTTATCTAGAGAGGAAAAAAATCCTTTAAAATCTGTTAAATAACTAGAAGTAGTGGGGTTTGGCAACTGTACACCTAAAATGCCCCCATGATGTGTTTTATTTTTTCATCCATCCCATACATTTGCATATCAAATGCAGATTGATCAGTGGAATCATCAATTATAAGACTGATTTATTTATAGGTTTTTGAATTATGAATGAGATTCTGTTTCATTGTATTGCTAATGAATGAATTTTCTGCGATGTTGTTAACTGCCAAACTATGCTAACACAGTCTAATTTCAGTTTTTTGACAAACACAAAAATTGTACGAAGTTGTAACTGGCTTAGGTATATAGTACACTACATTTAAAAACTTGTAATGTGGGAAAACAGTTGAATGCCTTCATTTTTATTTTATTGCATCTACTTATTGATGTTTCTGTGAGTCATCCCTTCGCATTTAAACAAGTAACTTTATCACAGTGCACTTAAAAAATGTGCAGAAAACCCTTGTTTCCACTCCTATTGAATGTTATGGGCTTGCACCTGTTCACAAAACCTGTAAGATGCAAGCTTTGTTATATCATTGTACAGCACTCAATCAAAATGGCTTAACCAGTCCTTATTAATTTACCTTTTACATGGGATTAGTGGTGTTGCACTACTGGCTGTTCCTGGACCACAAATCATAATTTGTTTGTCCTGCATGTAAGGAACATTCATATTGTTCATATTTTTGTCAGCAGCTGCACACATTTCATAGAATGTGCTGCTCTTAAAAATCGACTGGTTTTTTATTTGCTTCTTTTCCATGGTAATTAATTCATCTCTCACGATGTAGGTAAGCATAAACGTCGAACATGAGAGGATGCTACCACATCAACAAAGCACTACCATGCCATACATTACTGCCTTTTTTAATGGATGGTTCCGTTCTCTTGCTTAATGAACCAATACTTTCTTGTTGTTGCCAATACTTGGCACGGTATACTGATGTGAGTTCTTTAACCAATAAATTGTCTTGTAGAACAGACGTTAATAAATGATTATTGATAAAATATGGGTAATATCAGCTTGGATGTGGAGGCAATAAAGGATCACCTTTTGTATTATGTCAATAGAATTCACAACGTTTGTGACAGGTCTGTCTGGTTACATTGCAGCCAAGCTCAGCTCAGTCTCAAGCACTTAATGTAGGTAGCCATGACTCACTTCACTGGCTTAACAGCAGTCACTGTTTGGGAACAGTGACAAGTGCTGCATATTGTTCTAAATAGTGGATGACATGTGTAGTATCTATCAAAGTTGCTATTGGCATGAGACTTGTGCGTTAGTAGGTTGCTAGTACTTGCTAAAAAGCACATAAACGTAATACATCAGAAGACTTGCCATCCTTAATCTGACATACTACCTTCATGATTTACACACAGGGACACTAAGTTCTGACACCCAAACCTTCAGATGTCAGACACTCAGATCGGTACCAAATGTTGTATATCAATTGAGTATCAGCCGAAACTTCTATACAATTTGTGCTATGTGCTGCCGTCCAGGAGAACATGCATAAACTATAATAATAAGTAACTCCTAACCTACGAAGTGAGAGTTTATCATGTTGCGCTACCATGGGCTAGTTGGTAGAGCTGTGTGCTAGTAGTTGGTAGAGTATTAGTTCATCGGACAGAAGGTTGTGGGTTCAAGCCCCGCCTAGAGCATTTTTTTTTTTAATTTTAACTGCAGTTCATGAAAACTTAAAAGCGAATGTCTATAACATTCCATGGGTTCATTTCACAAAACAGCACTGACAGCTGCAGCAGTAGCAGTAGGGTGCGAACTTGACAGCAATGTCAGCCCCACTGATAGTGTGGGCAAGCACACGGCACTCTAGCCACAACACGCACATCCACTGAACGACGGTGCTGCCTATTATTATTATATTACTGTTATTTTTATAATTATTACTTTGATACTTCCGTACGTATGGCGCAATTGTTTCTTTCTTCTGCGAATATACTCTAGAGGTTTGCTATTTTCAAATAAAATGAAGAAGAAGTAATCTCCTGATAACGCAGTGCTATAAAATCTGAACAGTCCTTTTACATTTCAGAAACATGTTGTTCCATGTAACACTCGATGTACATTTGTCGACATGGAACAATTTGCAATGTCATACAGAAAAGAAAAAAATTCGCGTCACCAGGGTTTGAACAGAGGACACTCGTAATGTCAAACATACGCTCTGTCAACTATCCCACGGGAGTTCAGCACGGCAGATCCCTACAGATAGCCTTTTCCTGTGCTCCGTAGGATAGGTGTCAGATATTATTTCCCGTTTACGCACGTTCTCCTGGACGGCAGTACATAGCACGAATTATGTAGGAGTTTCAGCTGATACTCTATCGATATACAATGTTTGGTACCGATCTGAGTGTCTGGCATCTGAAGGTTAGTGTGAGAGTATTTTCTTTTTATGTTCATCTAGAAAACAGTAAAATTGAGAGTAACTTGTACAAATATGAAAATTGTGAAATACAGCAAAACAAACAGTCTGAACTAAAATGGCACACCCTGTATTTTGTTACCATCCAATGTTAGTGCCTATAAGACATGATTTAAGTGTGCCCTCTAATACAGAGAAAGGGAATCTGTTTCACAAGTTGATGTGCTGTACTACTTATCTGTAGCACAGCCCAGCCATTATTTGTTTTGTACAAATTCCTCAATTATTAGCTCAACATGATTTGTTGTTTGGACAAATACAGGGAGAAGATGTTACAAATATTTAAAAAAAAAACTGTTAAAATACATGTAACTCTAGCCTGCCTTCATCATCACCACTTATCTCTGAACTTAGCTCCAGTGTGTTTGGAAAGGAAATGAAATTTACATGTAATCTTTGGTCACCAGCTAATAATTTTTGGTCACCAATGGCGAGCTGCCAGCTATAAATTTTGCATCTTGGTTTATATAGAAACATACTCTTGAATACAAAAGTTGTATTTCTGTTGGACACACATGTACACAAGGATGATCTGTGTATCTTCTTTTTTTATCATCATATTGTTTTCGTCTGCAGGTAGAGGCCGAGGAACATTTGGTAAAAGAACGTTACCATCTCCTGGTGGGGCTAGGAAAAGACGGAAATGTGGCGTTTGTGGTGAAGAAGGTAGGCAGTACTTTTATTTACAATGATTCTAGATTAGATTTACATTTAAGTTTGTAATATGTAAATCTCAGAATTTAAGAACCTTATCTTCATCACTAGCAAAGCAAAGATGAAACAATGATGCAGTTAATGTCTTAAACTTTACATAACTAATACACCGAAAGACAGAAACCTTGTGTGGACTTCATTCAGCATATCATAATTTTCACTGTTTATCTTCTAAAAATCTTCACTTGTAATAAAAAATGTGACAAGGAAAATAAATGAAATATCAACAAAGACCTCAATCTAGAATACCGTCAAGAGTTTCTTATACTATGCAGTTTCTGTCCATAGTAAGAATGTGTTACATATTGACAACAGCAAAGTATCAAAAAGCATTGTTTTGATCAAGTGTTTAAACCAGTAAGAAAGGTCCACAAATATTTGAACACTGCAAAGGATATCCACCCACTACTTGCCCAAGCAGGAGTGTATAAAGTCCCCTCACTTATGGCTTGGTGTACATAGGAACTGCAAAATTAAGCATTTACGCACATTTTATATTGTGTCTATCCTGCCATCATACATTATGTTTCTGCCCAAATAACAAATCTCATTTGCTATTTTTATGTCTCATTTCCTAATCTAATTCCCTCAGTATTGCCTGATTTAATTAGACTACATTCCTTTACCCTTGTTCTGCTCTTGTTGATGTTCATCTTATACCCTCCTTTTAGGACACTGCCCATTCCGTTCACTCGCTCTTCTACATCCTTTGTTGTCTCGGACAGATTACAATATTATCGGCAAACTGCAAGGTTTATATTATTATAGTGTAGGCATTTCGGTTATCTGTCTATGCAACTGATTTAATAACCGAAATACCTACACTATAATAATATAATATAGCAACTGTGGGAAAAACAGGACAAAAGGAACTAAAAATGTTGCAAGGTTTATATTTCGCCTCACTTAACTTTAATCCCATTTCCTGATTTCTCCTTGCTTTCCTTCACAGCATCATCAATATACAGATTGAATAACTTTGGGAAAAGGCCACAAACTTGTATTATTTCCTTCCCATCCACTAAGTCCCTTTCATGCTCTTTGACACTAACTGTGGTCTGGTTTCTGTAAAAGTTGTTTACACCTTTTAGTTGCCAATATTTTAGCCCTGCTACCTTCAGAGTTTTAAAGATTTTATTCCAATCAACATGGTGAACAGCTTTCTCCAGATTTACAAAAGCTATAAACACAGCTTAACTCATCTTCCACAATAGATTCTTTGCTTTCTACAGTTCTACAGTATGTCTGCCTAAGTGTACTTGCGTCTGTGTAAATGTGTGGGTTTGTGTGCATTTGTTTACCCTCCTTTTTTCCCCCCAAGGTAAGTCTGTCCTGTCCTGGGATTGGAATGACTCCTTATCCACTCCCTTAAAGCCCTCATCATTTCCTTTTCCCTCTCCTTCCCTTCTGCCTGACGAAGCAACTAGGCTGCGAAAGCTTGCGTGTGTGTGTGTGTGTGTGTGTGTGTGTGTGTGTGTGTGTGTGTGTGTGTGTGTTTATTTGTTGCTATCACTGCCTGTGCCCCTTCGCCTGGTAAGTGTACTTAATCTATTTTTTACGTATATTTTTCCTGTTAGGAATTTTTCCTCTATAATATTCGTATCACAATAGATAGTAAGGAGAATTTACCTCCTAAATCCAAACTGATCTGTCCTGTTTTTCCAATCTTCAATAAAAAAACTCAAGTTAGTATTTTGAAATCATGACTTAACTGATGTAATTACACCTATCCATATTGGCTTTCTTTGGAATTGGAATTATTACATTTTATTTGAAATCTGAGGGTATTTTGTCTATCTCGTGCATCTTGCACATGAGGTGGAAGAGAGTCTTCATGACACTTTCTTAATGCAGTTCTGAGGGAATGTTGTTGTCTCTAGGTGAGTCTTGTTTTGACTTGCATCTTTCAGTGCTCTGTCAAATTTTTCTCACAGTATCATATCTCCTATGTCATCTTCATCTACTTCCTCTTCCATTTCTTCAATACCGTCAAGTTCATTTCCTTTGTATTGCCCCATTGTAAATTCCTTCTACCTATCAACTTTCCCTTCTTTACTTTGTACTGGTTTTCCGTGTGTAATTTTTATTTTCACGCAGCTTCTTTTATTGTCTCCAAATGTTGCTTTTTATTCTCCTATAGGTGGTATTTATCTGTCCCCTAGCTGACTTTCCTCTATCAACTTCTGTGTAACCAATTTGCATTTCATCTCAAACTCAATTTTTAGCCATCCGTACTCTCTTTTAGCAGTTTCATTTGCTGCATTTTTGTGTCTTCTCCTTTCATTAATTAAGTTTGGTATCTCCATGTGCTGTACAAGGGTTTCTACTAGACCTTGTCTTTGTATATGTTTGATTCTCTGCTGCCTTCACGACTCATTCTCTCAAAAGCTACCCATTCTTCTTCTATTGCATTACATTTCTCTGTTTCGATCAATAGTTGCCTAAAACTCCCTCTGAAAATCTTAGAAGCCACAAGTTCCTTTAATTTACGCAGTTCCATCTCTTTTACTTTTCTACCTTTTTGCAGTTTCTTCATGTGCTAGGACTGGAAAATCACCAAATTAATTTTTTTGACATTGTGGTTCTAGTAAGATTTAATAATTGCTAGGTTACAGCATTCGTATTGACCATAGAAATTAAAAATCACAAAAATCATTCAAAGGATAGAGAGAAGGAATGAAATTAGATAATTTGTGGGCCTCAATGCTACATAAAACAAACTTTGTCAACTCTACTACACAAATTCTCCGTACCATACGTTCCTGTGACTCAGCAGACTTGGGCAGCAGTCTGATGTTAAACAGTTTGGATGGATGAGCTAGTTTCTACTTTGTTGTAGTGTCTCCAGAATTTGAAGACAAAATGGTAGGTGGAGAATTGTGCCTTGGACCATGACCTTATGCTCATATAATGAATATCAGTAGGCAAATACCAGCATTAAAAGCCTGCATATCTGAACAAATATTTGTTGTTTAGTTTACTAGACACACAGAATAAGATAAAAAGGAAAAATGAATAACTCACTAATGTTCTAATGGATGCTATCAATGACCAACCAAATTTCAAAACTGTTGTTCTTTTCACTCCCAATCTCTTTGCACCATCTTCCATTACTTGAAGCCACTGCTATGGAATATTTTATGTAATCAATTATTGAGATGCATGCAGTGCCTGCTGTACTCTTCAGACTCTCTACTGTTGATTGTTACTTCTTTTTCCTGGCCTTTATCCTGTAGCTTCACAGTATTAGCACATTACTTATTGGGTTCGGAAATGTTAGTGGCAACGGGTGGCTAGAGGCTGTTCCTGTTGTCATCCCTTGCTCATTAGGGTAGAGTAAGTACACCCACAACTGTTTGTGTCTGTTGTTATCTTATGTGAAATTCTGCAAACATGTTTTCCAAATAATTGTGAATCGTATAACTGAGGCAAGATGTTTGTACCACTCCTGTATTCACCTAGTCAGGTACAGAATATGACCCAAAAACCACATCCAGGTAGACTGGCAAACTTCTCCAAATCTTTGAAATAGTTTGCTAAATGGCAAGGCTCCACAGGTAGCTTAGATTGTTGTGCTTAATTGATTACTGTGTCAGATACAGTGTCGATTAAGTGGCTTACTCTGCCACACGGCATGGATGGCCTGTTTGTACCGATGCCATGTAATGTTGCTTCTTTGTAGAGCAGTCTTACCAAATTTAGTTGCACTGCAATAATAAGTAATGCTCACGTGAATTCCATGACATAGAATGTATGTTTCTGCTTGCTCATCACTATGTTGTAAACTACCTCATAGCAGAAGAATGTAGGAGCTATCCGTTGGAAAACAAACCACAGGAAATAATATTCCAACTATTTGCATGTATTACTGACATGGGAAACTTCCCATCACAACCCCATCAGGTGTATTGGAAGGTTGATGAAATGGATCACTCATTAAAAACTGAATACTGATCAAGCATGAAAACAGGAAGAAAATATACGTAACTACAAAAGAAAGAGGCAAAGTAAAAACTGAACACTCCATGTGTACGATGTGCCACATCAAGGAAGCAGCTGCAGCCAATGTGTTATGGTTCTGTGGTCACAGTATTGGAATAAAAAAGATAAGATCCTGGGTTGAAATCCATTATCCTACTCGGGGGGGGGGGGGGCATTCCTTTTTGTCACTACATTGGAACTGACTGTCGTATCATTGACATCTCCGATCCCTTTTTATAGCCCTGGCGATTTTCATAGTATACTTGTACATTAGTTACAGAATATGAGTCATGTGGTAAGAACATATTACTGTCACAACCAAATGGGATGAATATTGAGTGCAGGCAAAATGCCACATAAATCACCCACCTATCAAAACAACAAATAACGATGTCTCAATAAAGACTCCTCACCTGGTAACCAAGATGTCAAGTACCGGTGAAGATAGATGATCTCAGATACAAACCTACCACTAGTTCAGACCACTCTGGAAGCAGTAGAACTGATGAAAGGTAACCACACCATAGTGTGGAGGAACTACATCCAAACAAACATCTATACACATAACATCAATTAACTGCATGCCCAGCGGAGAGAGGATTCCTGCTGACAAGGCTCCCTGGCTTACAGTTGACGGTTTGTGACTTTGGACGAGGGTATGTTAGACTCTATTTCTTGTCATGTAGGATGACACTTCCACGAATAGAGGTGGAGTGATAGGGAAGCATGGAGGAGAGGAGTTATAGGCAAGCACTGCAGCAGAGGGCGGGCAAGCAAAGTGCACATTGCCAAACTGTGTTGTGGTGTACAACAATCAGGTTCATTTGTCTAAGGAACGTTGTATTGTATTGCTGTCACATGACATACACATACACATTTATAGCCTCATTGCATTTTGAAAATAGCATCGACAATTGAATAAGTAATTTAGTCACTCTACAAACGACACTGCATTGCTGCAAAGCATGGCAGCAGTTGAGCCTGCAGGAGAAACTTCTCCATAAGTCATGCCTAGCTGCTTGCCTAGAGAGTGAATATTAATTGGCTGCCAGTACAGTAATGGGAGGGTGGGGGGAGGGGATGCGCAGAATGGCTGAAAACTGGCGTGCCTTCCTATGTGTAGTGGGCTATAAATATGTGACTTGTTTTCTGTGGCAATATGAATCCAGCAAATATAGCTCATTACTTCCATAACAATATCAATGGACTTTTTCTGAACTTTAGATTCCCTAAAGTTTCTTAAGGGATCAAATGATAATCCAACATTTGTATCATTAGTTCATACATTTGTTGATAAATAGTGTGGTGATAAAGATACCTTGCTGATTGCTGCGGGGCTGTATATACCAAATAATGAGATTGTTGACAATCTGTATGTAGAAGAGATACTGCAACTCAATCTTATGGGATTTCATTCAGTTGCATGAAGGAAATGCTCCAATACAGAGTACTGATTAAAACCAATTAATAGATGCTAACATAGGTTATGAAGTGAACCACTTCTAATGACCACACTGTTGACAGGATGTTAAACCCTATGCTTCCTTCCTTCCTTCCTATGGAGTGAAGTTACAAATAAATTTAAGAAATTTAAAGGGATGACATGAAAAAGTGCAGTTAAATGTTGTAAAGAAGTCATGGTGCATACCTTTTTCAGTTTAAGTGAAAAGTCATCCAAAGCCAAAGCAATTTTAGGTTGAAGTTTCGAAAAGATTATTAGGAGGTCTCTCTCATTTAATACCATAGATGGAAAAGAATTTGCTAGTATTTCTAAGATTGAAACTTGGTGGCCAGTCATGTACTTAAATTGTACAATTGTACTAAACTTCTCATGTGCTTCTTTCAGGTCATTTATTATTTCCTCATTTTTCTTTTAATGTTATGCTGTTGTGTTTACAAGATTGCTGTTTCCCACATATTTTGTGTGTTTATTTTCCATGCCATTTTACTGACACAACTGGAGTTACTTATTCGAGAGGCATATTTCTGAGCTTTAATGTTTTTCAAGCACACTGTATTTTTCCTGAGCAGTTTATGTTTTGCTGAAAAAAGATTGTAATTCAGTATCTCCGAAGAGTATATAGCAGTCTTGCATCCACTTTTTCAATTCAGTGGAGATTATCAGCTTTAAGGTTTACAGCTGTGTATCATTTAAAATGTTGCTGAATAACTTTAGAAATTTTTTCATTTGTGTCATGCACATCAGTTGCATTATTCACTATTACTATTTTCATTCCTTAATGCCCTCTCAACTTCAGATTAACTTAATTTTCTTTTATATATAATATATCACTTTCATTTACATCTACTTTTGCTACATCAGTTTCCATAGTAAGGCTCTGTAGTCACATATGTGGTTTTCTAAAGTAATTATTTTTATTTTCCCTTTTACTATATTAGTGACAACATAGTCAATGCATGTCTTTGAATTTGTAGTAATCTTTGTAGGTCCTGAGTTTATTTGATTAAAATTGTAGCACTGTAATCAAAATAGTGCAAATGATAAATGCTATTATTTAATGAGTCTGTATTGATGTCTTCAACAAACAATAATTATTAATTATTCATTGATGTCTTCTGCAACAAATCCTCTAGACAATTGAGAAACTCTTCTATATTGTTTATGGGTGTCCTATGCAGTACTACTATGATTAGGCTGCTCCTCCCAAAATTTTGATTTACTGATATAGCCATTTGAGTTTTCAGATCATCAGTCCAGTTGACTTTTTCACATGCTACATTATTACTGCTATAAATGCCTACCTCACCACTTTTGTGTGACTTTCTGCTGGAAAAGTTCAAGAGTTTGCAATTTTTAGTTTGAATCCATATGCTGCTTCTTCCTAGCAACCCAGGAAGAGATGTGGTTTAGCTTCATTTAGGTATACATTTAGATGCTATGTTTTATTGGTTATATGCTGAACATTTTGGTGAGCAAGGATTCATTTACTATACTTTACTCTAAAAAAGCATCAATACTTACTTTGCTACTGAGAGTTTTGTTTAATTTCATTGATCTTGTCACATAGATATTTTTGTCTTCAAAATTTAGGTACATCATTTTTTTTGTATGTAGCCATCTGTTCAGTTAACCTATAATTGTTGTTGTGGTCTTCAGTCCGCAGACTTGTTTGATGCAGCTCTCCACACTACCCTGTCCTGTGCAAGTCTCTTCATCTGAGAATACGTTCAGCAACCTACATGCTTTTGAATCTGCTTTCTATGTTCTTCCCTTGGTCTCCCTCTATGATTTTTACCCCACACGCTTCGTTCTAATGCTAAGTTGACAATTCCTTGATGTCTCAGAATGTCTCCAACCAATCTATCCCTTCTCTAAGTCAGGATATGCCAGAAACTCCTTTTCTCCCCGATTCGGTTAAGCACCTCCTCATTAGTTACGTGTTCTACCCATCTAATTTTCATCATTTGTCTGTAGCACCACATTTCAAAAGCTTATATCATCTTTTTATCTGAACTCCTTATCGTCCACGTTTCACTCCCATACAGTGCTACACTCCAAACAAATGCTTTCATAAAGGACTTCCCAACATTTAAATTAATATGGGATGTTAACATGTTTTGCTTCTTTAGAAAGGCTTTTCTTCCCAAAGCCATTCTGCATTTTATATCTTCTTTACTTAGGCCATCAGAAATTATCATGTTACCCAAATAACAAAATTCATCTACTAATTTTATTGTCTCCTTACGTAATCTAATTCCTTCAGCATCGCCTGATTTTCTGACATTGCATTCCATTATCTTCATTTTACTCTTGTTAATGTTCACCTTATATCTTTCTATCAAGACATTGCTCTTCCAGATCCTTTGCGGTCTCTGACAGAATTACTATGTCATCGGCAAACCACAATGTTTTTATTTCTCCTCCCTGCACTTTAATGCCCCCTCCAAATTTCTCCTTCACTGCCTGCTCAATGTACAGATTGAACAACATTGGGGAAAGGGTACAACCCTGTCTTACTCCCTTCCCAACCTCTGCGTCCCTTTCTTGCCCTTCAACTCTAATAACCGCTGTCTGGTTTTTGTATAGGTTGAATATAACTCTTCGCTTCCTATATTTTACTGCAGCTACCTTCAGAATTTGGAATAGTGTATTCCAATCGACATTGTCAAAAGCTTTCTCCAAATCGACATTCTCAAAAGCTTTCTCCAAATCGACATTGTCAAAAGCTTTCTCCAAATCGACATTGTCAAAAGCTTTCTCCAAATTGACATTGTTAAAAGTTTTCTCTAAATCGATAAACGCTAAAAACGTAGGTTTCCCTTTCCTTAGCCTTTCTTCTAAGATAAGTCATAATGTGAGTATTGCCTGCCATGTTCCTATATTTCTCCTAAATCCAAACTGATCCTCCCCGAGATCAGCATCTACCAGCTTTTACATTCTCTTGTAGATAATTCGTGTTAACATTTTGCAACCATGACTTATCAAACTGATGGTTCTATAATTTTCACACTTGTCTGCACTTGCTTTCTTTTGAATTGGAATGACAGTATTCTTCTTGAAGTCGGAGGGTATTTCCCCTGTCTCATACATCTTGCATATCATGTGATAAAATTTTTTCACGACTGGCTCTCCTAACGACATCAGCAGTTCAGACGGAATATCATCTACTCCAAGGGCCTTGTTTTGACTCAAGTCCTTCAGCGCTCTGTCAAATTCTTCTTGCAGTATCATATCTCCTATCTCATCTTCCTCCACTTTGTCTTCGATTTCTAGAATACTGCCTTCAAGTTTATTTAGGCCCTTTATATATTCCTTCCACAGTTCAGCTTTATCCTCTTTGCTTAGTACTGGTTTTCCATCTGAGTTCTTGATATTCATACAGCTGCTTTTCTTGTTTCCAAATATCTCTTTTTTTTTGCTGTAGACAGTATCTATCTTTCCCCTAGTTATGCATTCTTCTGTGGTTTTGCATTTGTCCTCTAGCCATTCCTGCTTAGCCAGTCTGCACTTCACATCAATCTCATTTTTTGGACATTTGTACACCTAGTCCCTTTTACCTGCTTCACTTGATGCATTTTTATATTGTCTCCTCTCATCAATTAAGTTCAGTATCTACTATTTTATCCAGGGATTTCTATTAGCCCTTTTCCTTCTGCCTATATGATCCTCTGCTGCCTTCACTACCCTATCTCTCAGAGCTACCCATTCTTCTTCTACTGTAATTACTCTCCCCCATTTCAGCCAATCCTTGCCTAATGTTCCCTCTGAAACTCACAACCGCCTCTGGTTCCTTCAATTTCTCCAGGTTCCATTTCCTAACCTTTCTACCTTTCTGCAGTCTCTTAAGTTCATAACCAATAAGTTATGGTCAGAGTCTATATCTGCTCCTGGATATGTCTTACAGTTTAGAACCTGGTTTCTAAATGTATTCCTTACCATTATAAAGTCAGTCTGGTACCTTCCAGTGTCTCCTGGTCTCTTCCACGTATACAGCCTTCTTTAATGATGATTAAACCAAGTGTTGGTGATCATTAAATTGTGCTCTGCGCAAAATTCTACCAAGCGATCTCCTCTTTCATTCCTTTTCCCCAGTCCATATACACCTACTACCTATAATTAATATTCCACTTTTCCAAACACAGCATAAATTTAATTTTTTGCCTGTTTTTCATATCAACTTGGTGACACACAAATTGTACATGAGGTTATACCTGTGTGGTAGCCTGTTTATTATTTTTCAGGTTGTTGTAACCACTAGGAAGTTATCCAGGCTTGCTAGGCAATATGGTGCTTTGTTTCTTGCAATATCGTTGGCACCTGCTGAACACAATATATTCATTTTTTATCTTTCCCTGCAGACTGACAACAGTAACAGATTTTGTGCTTGTACCTGGTTTTACTATTCCACTATTCCCTTGTCATATGTAACCTCTGTATTGTTGCAGTGATCCATTAACTAATGAGTGGAGGACTGGTTCACAGCAATGTACAATAAGCTGCAGTTGGTAAAGTCAACTACCTGACTGCAACGATCCTCCCGTCAGCCTCTTAGGAAGGGTGAAGTTACCCTTACATGCCTCCAAATTGGGTACTGTCCCCTTGGCAAAAGGATCCTCCATTGTGTAATGCCTGTGGTGTGGAAATAGCTGTATGCCACTTTTTAAAAAATTGTGTTTTATATCGTGTCAAAAGGGAAGAAATGAAGTTTGATGGGGGTCTTCCCTCTATTTTATCTGATAATTAGGCAAATTTAATCAAAGTTCTAAAGTTTTGTGAAATGTCTCAACTCTAACCTGAGCTTTTAGGCGGCTGAAGTTTTAGTGTGTTGCAAAGTGGCTGAATTATTGTTTTGATTCATGAATCCAGTCAGATATGGTCATCTGCTGTGTTTTAACTACCTCTGCCACTTTCTTTCTTTCTTTCTTTCTTTCTTTTAGTCAACGCTAAAATATTGAGATGCAACCTTCTTTTAGTGTTTTTCTAATTGTTATTACAAATTACTTCTGTGTCGTCTCCTTCTTCTCCTGTTTTAGTGTAATTTCCTGAGACTCATCTATGATTAATTGTATCTGGGCACTGAGAACCTAACTGTAGAGCACTGTCATCAGCAACTGCAATACCCTCGCTTTTAATCTAACTATGTTGAAATGAGGGTGGTTATTCTTAGTACAGAGTCCACACAAAATACCACAGGCAGTGCATAATGACAATTAGATATCTTACTTACCTTTTTTACAATCTGATATCTTCACTCACTAAAGTATTGAATTTCTGTTTGTTTGTTATCATGGTTACTGTGCTTTGTCAAATTAAGTAAAGCATTGTGGCAAATGTGAAAGAATTTGTGGAGATAAAAATCATTTTGTAGACTTTACTTATAGATGATGTTACCTTAGACATTACTGTGTTTGAAATGTTGATAAGTCAGCAAATTATTGTTTTATTATTATTTTTAATGACAGTAGAATGATATCTCATTCTCTTCTCAAGACATTGGTTGTTACATCTTGTGGACAGTCACTGAAGAACTGCAACTCCTCTGCCATGCTGTCCTGTCAGCAAGGAAGCCCCAAACACTATCCTTGTGTGTGCAGCTAACAGCCATGCCATGTAATATTGTATGCACCCTAACGACGTGGTAGCTATGGTTGTGTGAGATGGACCCCATCACTTGGCTTTTTGTATACTCTGCCACTTTGGAGAGAGAAATGCCATTTGACAATTAAGAACTGTCAGAAATTATTTCTCTGGGTTGAAAGACTCAATGGAAGCTTTCACTTCTGCAAACAGTTACTTTGTCTTTTCAAGGTGCTTCTAAATGATGTAATATTGATATTTTCCTGCTTGTTTCAGGCCACAACCGGAAGAATTGTTCTCATAATCCCAGCTGAACTTCTCCAGTACCTGAGAGTAATGTTGCAAAATCAATTCTGAAAATTTTTCGGAATTATATTCTTCAAACCCATACATCACAATGTAACAATTTTATACTGACCAACTTTGATATAAAAGTGTATCTTTACATTGTGAGCCATAGAAATTGTAATTTTACTATGTTTATTTCCTATATAAGACAGTACATAATAAAATACTTTATTGTTTTTACTTCTGTTGTACTTTAACCCTTTATGGCCTGAATTTTTATCGTTTCACTTTGATATTTTGAATTTTTTCTGTGGTATTTTAGTTGTTGGGAAATATGTTTAGTATAAAGAAAAACCAAATCAAATGATATTATATAGGCCTGAAGAAATGTACAAGTACATAATTATATTACAAAATTATTCCGAGGATTTAAAATATAATCTGCTCCTAACCAATCATAATCATAAATTGATTTACCGAATAACAGGAAAAGACTATGAAGAAAGCTTTCTCCCACAGAAAATGCACAGACTACAAACTGAACAATCACCCGTATACAGCTAAATAAACCAAGGTCTATGTGCCGAATCTACGTACTGAAATTCAAATTGCTTTGGCATCACAGTTATCACATCAATGAAAGAACTGTGATGCATTAACAATATGCCAAATGAAGAATAAGTGGCGCACTACATTTCTGCGGCAATTCAAATGATGAATAATGTTTTACACTCATTTTCATGAAGTGGGACTTTGAAGTCCTGTCAGACCACAACTTCAGTAACACATGAGAAATTTATTATACACAAAACTTGGTGTTTTTGATGTACAATGATGGCTGATAAAGTTAATGTTCAGGCTTTGTGAGTTAAACTTAACAGTTTCTTGCTGTCTGCTAGAAACTTCCATGTAGTATGTCACTTTGCCCTAAATCAGAGAAGTGTATCTGCCAGATTGCAGCACTGCTAATTCTAAGCACACACTTGAACACTTTTCAGTCTGTGAAGACAATGCAGTCTCTATGAACACAATGCACAGTCTGTCTACAGGCTGTAGGCGCTGAGTAATTATGCATCAGCCATTGAGGATTTGCAAGCAATATAGAGTTCTTACAGGTACTGCACAGCCTCTCGTGGGATTTTAGCCAACTGTCACAGTTCCAGTGGTCCTATCGATATGGTGTAATACCCTTTGGTTGCTCAGAATATGGAGGACACACAAAAACACAGGAGAAATGAGTAATTTTGTGCTGTACTGCTTGTAAGGCATCACCTCCATCCTTTTCAATTGCATATTGCAGCAGGCATCATAGCACTGGCAGAGAATGTTGTCTGTCATCATCTGAGCTGCATTGTTCCACAGGAGTGGGTTCAGTTTCTGGTTCATCACAAGGGTTGTCAAATTCTCACTTCGTGTGGGAATTTGAACATCTTAGTGTTGTTTCTGCATTTTTTTCTTTCAATGATAACTTGAAATTATGGGCTGGGATCTATTCTCCTCAAATAATGTTTCAAAGTTCCAACTTTAATTTTACTTCTCCACCTCAGTCATGACAAGAAATTAAATCACATAACTGGTGCCCCTTTTAGTCTGGTTTTGAGGATATTATGAGTATGCAGCCATCTTAGATGATCACGAGCAAATATAAAATTATTCATAATTTGTGAGATCTGACTATGTCTGTTATTTTTGATGAAGTGGACTCTTTATTTAGTGATATGTGATAATTTGTGCCTGACAGAACTCATAGTAAGATTCTCCTCATATTGTGAGCAATCAGCCTAACCATTTCAGCTTGGGGGATGTAGGCGAGGTGTAACGTATGTAAGTTTGAATCAGTCCAGAGAGAGTGCACCGATAGCCAAAGTTATTAAGAAAGCTGCTCATGATAAGCAGAAATTCAGATTTGTGTCCTGGTTTGGTACAAATTTTGAAGTCACTAAATAATAGTCCATCTCACGAATTACAGCTGACATTTGGAAGATATCGCAAATTTCAAATACATTTCTTATTTAGTCCAGCTTTAGGTCCTCAGGTAGGTCTATTCCTTTAGAACAGTCATTGCAAAATAAGTAAACAAGCAAATAAATAGCACATTTGCCCCAATAACTAGTCACAAAGGAATGTCCTTCTTGATACCCAAAACCACCCCGGACTGGAATAACTAAATCATGTCCTTCATCAGGGGTTTGATTATCTGTCATCATGCCCTGAAATGAAAGACATCCTACCCAAGATCCTTCCTAAACTGTTGTTTCATCACCCACTCAACCTCCACAACATCCTAGTCCATCCCTACGCCACTCCCAATTTACCACAGGAGACTGTCCAATCCACCCTCCCCCCCCCCCCCCCCCGGCACATCCTTTTCCAGTCCTGTCACAGACTTATCCAACACCAACAAAGATCAGGTCACCTTTGAAAGCAACCATGTGATTTACCAACTCTGCTGCAATCATTACACAGTGTTTTATATTGGTATGACGTCAAACCAGTTGTCCATTAGGATAAATGGCCTCCATCAAACTGTGGCAAAAAGCCAGTTGGACCACCCTGTGGCACAGCATGCGGCTGAACACAGTACTCTGGATTTCAATGGCTGCTTCACTACTCAAGCCATCTGGACCCTGCTCTCCACCACCAGCTCCTCTGTTGTCCCTTCAACACATTCTACGTGCCCCACAACCATCCTGGCCTCAACCTATGATAACTTGCCATCTCTACACCCTATGCCTAACATCCCCCCCTCCCTGCTCCTCTCCTTCCCCACTCATTATCCTGTATCTCTCCAATTCATGTCTTCCTTGCAACTGTGTGTCCTCCCTGACAATATCCTCTTAATTAATTTCTATTTTACTCTTTCTATTTTTATTTTTTCCTTATTATTTTTATCGTTTCAAACCCACACACTCCTCTACACCACCCTTTTTTTCTTTCTCATCCCTTCCCTTCACTGTATTCACTGCCGCATTTCAAATTCCTACCTGACAGAGCCTTTACAATTCATCATGCAATGTGGAACTTTCCATCCCCACCCTTACCCGGCATCCTTCCCCCTCCACTTCCCACCTTACTCACAGTCTAGATGCTAGTGGCCGGACATGGTCGTTGGGTGTGTATAGTTGTCCGAGTAATTATGTGAATGTATGCGTTTCTGTTTCTGATGAAAGCCGTGGCTAAAAATTTAAGTTGTGGAGAGGGAAATTTTCCCGGTGGGATAAACAAAAATAAAATTAAAAAAAAATAGAAAAGAGATGACTTACCAAAAGGACCGGCTCGTTGATAGAAACAAATAAAATAAAATTACACACATACAAGCTTTCGCAGCCTAGCTGCTTCGTCAGGCAGAAGGGAAGGAGAGGGAAAAGGAAATGATGAGGGTTTTAAGGGAGTGGATAAGGAGTCATTCCAATCCCGGGACAGGAAAGACTTACTTTGGGGGGGGGAAAAAGGAAGGTAAACAAATACACACACACCCACACATTTACACAGACGCAAGTACACTTAGGCAGACATGTCTAAGTATGTCTGCCTAAGTGTACTTGTGTCTGTGTAAATGTGTGGGTGTGGGTGTATTTGTTTACCTTCCTTCCCCCCCCCCCCCAAAGTGTGTATATATATATATATATATATATATATATATATATATATATATATATATATTTTGTGCCTGTCAGCAGCTCAGCGAGTATCTTTATGGTTCGTTGTAAATCTATCCTCGAATATGACATACCAATCAGATTTTCCTTAGATGAAAATTCTTCCCCTCCAAATTAACATTTCATGACAAAGTTCCGCAACCAAGGCTGTTTTTTCTATCTGGTCCCTGTCTGTCAATTGACATATGAAGTTATAAAGAAACCACCTTCAGGCCACTCATTTTTTAGAAGTACACGAGTACTGTGGTATAGCAATTGAACCGCTCTTTTAAAATTGACACTTCCTCAATACAGGTGTGTAAATATATTAGGTTCACTTTTTGTTACCTTAGTAGGAGTTAACATTGGGAAGTCCAAGCTAAAAGATCAATAAAATAATGAAGATAGGTTGCAATTCAACATAAAATGATTGCTGAGCTGCAGACAGACACATAGAAAGGACAGTCACACAAGTAAGAGCTTCTGACCACAGCCTTTTTAGTAAAATAGAGCATTCACACATAGGCACAACTTGTGCACATGGTCACCGTCTACAGCCATCACACTCCAGGCTTTGATTATCTATCGTCATGCTCTAAATTATAGACATCTTAATCCTAAACTGATGTTTCTTCATCCATCCAACCTCTACAACACTTTAGTCCATCCCTATGCCAATCTCAAACACAAAACCTTGTCACCTAGTGATCTGTGAAATTAGCCATCATTTACCAAAGTTGTTGCAATAGCTACACAGGTTTTTACATTGGCATAATTACCAACCAGCACTCCTTCAGAATGAATGTTCCCTGCCAAACTGTGGCCAAGATTAAGGTGGACTACACTGTGGTACAATGTGCATTTGAGAATAACATGATTTCGATGGCTGCATCTCAACCCAGGCCATCTGGATCCTTCTCTCCACCACCAGATTTTCTGAACTGCACAGATGGTAGTTATTCTTACAGTACATACCTATTTTCCCCACACACCACATTGGCCTGTAAACTGATTACTATATTTACTTGCATAATTTGCGCACTTTTTTGGATGAAAAATCCATATTGAAACCCCGGTGCACAATATACGCAAGGAATTTTAAAAAAGTTTACTTGGGCTATTTCTTGGCGTACTGCATACGGTACCTCAAAGATGCCAATAAACATTCCCAATACAGGTTTTAGGAATACTTAATTATATAATGTTTAATGTTGTTTATTCAAGTACAAGTTGATGAGTTTGAGTACCATCTGTGAGCATTAAAGCTAGGACATGGTGATTGCTTTCTATGTTAGAGTCTAATGCAGAGGTTCCAAAACAACACACAGCTCTGAACATTGTAAATAAATTTATGTTTAGTTGTAACATGGCATTTACACTGCCATACTTTTAAATTATGTTTGAATAAGTTGTCTATGAGAGACACAAGTGCACTTGTAATGAATGATATTCAGTAATATTTGTCAGTTGAGTAACTTGTTAGGTCTGTATAGCGAGTTTCCAGTAAAACAAAACACAAGGGTAATGTGTGTTCTGTCAACATGTAAATGAACAGTAAGTTGAATTAACAATATGTTAAGTAATGTAACAACATAATTTAAAACCTGAATGTTTTTCCACTATTCTTTTCGTGTAAAACCATTTACCTTTAGGGAATTCTGTATTTGCTGTTTTAAGAATGGATGGAAAGGTTGTAGGAAGCAGTATCCAGCAAATGATTATAAACAATGTACTGGTCTAAATGGCTCTCATACATCTTAGGGATATTAGACATACATAATTTTTGTGAGAATGAATTTCAATGTGTATGCACACTCATGTCACTTTTCTATCCTAGTGGCAATGCACATAAATGAATACCATATATCAATTCTCCCAAGTTGTATCTTATTTTGTGGTATGACTGTGTATAATTTTAGTTAAAACCACCACAGAGTTGCTTTTATACTTCAGTTTAGGATTTTGCATATAATTATTATTAGAGACTTAGTAATACTGTTCGTCACAAATTTAACTACTTCTTTCTTCTCAGGCTCGGGCAATCGTCTCCGAAGTATTCAGTTGTAAGAAAAAGGAAACTCATAATAAAGTACTGATTATTTCGCTGATAAATAAACACACTTCCAAGTTTTTAGTGCTGAATCAACAAAAGGGTTTATTGGAACCCCAATAATACATTACATTGTAATTAACTGAGTTAACATCTCTCAAAAAGACTTGCAGAACCTCTCTTAGAAGTTAGTCCTCCTCTAACCATCTCATAAATCATAATAATAATGACAAAAGAGTACATGGATCTTATATAATTAATTCATATATCTTCTTTTTCTTGAGTTTTAATTTCCTTCTTGCATATTCCTTGGACTTGAAGTTTAACTGCCCGGATGTCCACCTGGACAAACAAAATTATCTGGGGCAGTACTCATAATTATAGCTTTTAAATATCTCACAAATAAATTATTTGATGATCTTGGGTCATTCAAGAGGAATGTAGTGCAACTTGTTACATTACAATATTCATAGCTAATGTTTTTATAGGCACACTCATTGCTTAAGAGTTGCTGCCATTTTTATAGTTATTCTATATCTGAACTTTGTAAAGCTTAGTGCAATAAAGTGAAGACTCTTACATGTGGTTGATTATAGGTAAAGGTCTGTGTGAATAAGAAAAGTGTTATCCACAGCATTTTATCCACATCCGCAAGTTCGTTAGCCACATCTGCAGATATTGAAGTTTTGAATGGGTAATAATAATAGATAGCAGTATGTAAAACCATAGTATGTAATGGTGCAATTACTTTTAGAGTGTCATTTCTGTGACAACTAAACTACTTTTGACTTTTCAAATCATGGTAACTGTTCTGTACATACTCCAAAGCTATTCCAAAGAGGAAAACATTGGGGGCTCCAGACACACACAGTAGCGCATCGGAGCCCATGTGGTCAGAGCACGTCAGCTGTTTAATATAGGCATCATCTTAAATTTCAGTGGTTAAAACTGATCGGCATAGATAAGATTTTCCTGTGTTTACATTCAAAAAACGAAATGGTTCTTTCGGAGTTTTACAAAAGGGACACTTTATTTTTCCTATATTAATGCACAAGAGGTTATGAGTCACAAAACAATGAATAAAGCATGTCATTTCAAGTGTTAAAACTGCCGTCTACTTCTAATTGGTAACTGTCAGCAAAAAGAGACAATGTCGGCTGCAGCTAAGGCCATCCTAAACAATGTAACATTGTGTACCTTTGTAAATACGTTACTTTCACTGTACACCGTATCTGATTTTGAAAGTTGCTATAAAATGCTATTGTCAATCTTTTATTACTTCTGTCACCATTTATCTAATAAATAAACATGAATGTATGTTTGTTCGTATTTTATGCGCAGCTGTGTAATGTTTCTAATAATATAGTCAGGACAGTTTACAACTCACCGCAAAGACTTGGCGACAAGCTGCGACAGGCACATACAAAAGACACACACATACAACACTTTCAGCTATCGGCCATGATCTCCTTCAGAAAACAGAACACACACACAATCACACAGGCACACAACACAGTCATACAACCATCACCTCCAGCTGTCACACTTTGAATCACGCTCTGTGGTGAGTAAATTAGGGATGGGTGGGGACGGGAGGAGAGAGGGGATAGGAAGGTTACGTCATGGTCGTGGGGATGGGAATAAAGAGATGCAGCTTAGCAATGGAGTGGGGAGGTGGATGAGGGGAGAAAAATAAAATAAACAAAATAAATATAATGCATGCACACTGCAAGTGTACACACACACACACACACACACACACACCACTCAAAATAGGTGAGTTTTGGGATAGAGTGGTAGGAACTGTAAGGTATGGGGAAAAAGGGGAAGTTATCGTAGGTTGAGGCCTGGATGATTTCGAGATCAGAGAATGTATTTTACAACACCCAACCTAATAAGAGGGCTCGGGTAGCCAGTCGGACCTCATTCAAAACGAGGTGGGAACAGTTACAGAATGTGCTTTTGATTATCAGACGGAAAAGAAGTACCTTTGAAGTCACCATTTCACATTCAGAAAGGTATTGCTGGCAACCTGAAATCAGTAAAGTGCTTGTCGAATGGAACATTGTTGATGACACAGGTAACGAAATGATGATATGTTTCACTTGTACTTCCACACGATAAGGTATTGAACTGATCGACTTTACTTCATAGCACCCACAATAAGATTCTTTCATGATGACTTTGCTCATTTCCTCGGTCATGTATCGTGTCACTGCCTAAACCCAACTCCCACTGAGCGCGCGGGCTCGTAATCGCACCAACGCTGGAACATCCCAAAAACAAGTGACTGGCGGACCGCGCGACTATCGATGGTAGTGTTTATAATGCAAATGCTGACTACAGTACACTTACAAGTTGTTCAAAAGACGGTTTCTAACGCCGATGCTGCCACTCAAAATTACAGGGTTTCAGGACCCATGTGGAGGAACTTCGTTTATTAACTCAGGGCAGAGCACTGTGTATCTGTCTACAAATTTCAAGCCCTCATCATACCCTGAGATACATGTCTAAGACATATAGAAATGATGTCCTTAGTGGTGGAGAGCTAAAGGCAGAGTGGCTGTTGTCGTAGACAGAACCTGCCACTTGTCCTTACTCCCTATTCAAACACCCCTTACAAGCAGTTGCAGTGTGTGTTCAAATGCGTCATCAATTGACTGTCTGTGCCATTTATCTGACTCCGCATGATGCATTTGCTGATGAGGCCCTTCATGACCTTCTCACAGAGCTCCCCTACCCTTTCATTCTTTGTGGTGATTTTGTTGCACATAATGTGCTTTGGGGGTCTGAAACTACCTGCCCCAGGGGTCGAGCCATTTGGCCACACATTTCTGTATGGCATCAGGACCATTCTTTGCTATAGACGTCACGCTTTGCTCTCCAGCCCTTGCATCCTACGATCCAATGGAAAGTGGATGCTGACCTTCACGGAAGTGATCACTTCCCAGCCAGCAAGACGGAATCGAGCCCGTTAGACAGCTGCCGTGTTGGGTGCTTAGTAGAGTGAACTGGACCCTTTACAGCATACGGGCTGAACTCAATTGTCATGTTAATGTACAGGAATGGGTGGACCGTGTCTCGTAAATGATCCACCTTGCAACTGTGGCTTCTGTTCCTCAGTCCTCAGGTCAACCGAGACAGCACCCCGTCCCACGGTTGAGTGACGAATGCCGCTCTGTAATACAGACGTGGCGAGCAGCTCAGCGTAGGTTCCAAAGCCGGCCAACTGCAGAGAACGTCGCAGCCTTTTGTGCGTCAAGGGCAAGGTGTAGGCAAACGATTCAGGAGAGCAAGAAATGGTCATGGCAACAGTTCCTCAATACCATCACTCGTTTCACCAAAAGTTTACAAGTATGGAAGACCATCAGGAGAATATCTGGGAGAGGAGGAAGGTGCTCAATTGCTGCTGTAATGGGAAATGGTAGCCTACAGACAAACCCACAAGTGATTGCGCAGACTATGGCAGAACATTTTGCCGCAGTCACTTCTACTGCCAGTCAGACTCCTGCTTTCAGACACCATAGGTTGTCTGTGGAGAGGTGTAGTTTGGACTTCAAGTCCACCACTGATGAAGATTACAATTGCCCCTTTTCCATCTGGGAGCTTGATTCGGCGCTATGTTCAACTTACGACACATACCCTGGTCATGACAGGATCCATTACAGCATGCTACAGCACCTTACTGACCGAAATAAAGAAATTCTACTCGCCCTTTTTAATTAAATTTGGCAGTCGGGTCACTTTCCAGACTCCTGGTGTGAACCGCTTATGATGCCTCTTTTAAAATGAAAGGACTCAACTTGCCCGAGTAGCTATCATAGTGTTGCCCTCACTAGCTGTGTGGGAAAGACCTTGGAGCAAATGGTCAACCGCCACCCCGTCTGGATGTTAGAATCCAGGCAGCTCCTTAGTCGCTTCCAGTGTGGTTTCAGAAGATATTGTTCCGCCTTCGATAACCGGGCTTCCTTGGAGGGGAAGGAGCAAGTTCCTTTGCATACTCCATGTAAAATAAATTGGTATTCCATCAGGTCCAGTGACCTTTCTTGTGCTTAGCGATTTCAATTGCTTTTCTATCTCTCTGATATTCATTACAATATCTGTCATTGTGTCATTCATTGAATGGTTTAGAGGAGAGACTACAGTGCTACATTCCTCTGTGAAACAGAATTGGAAAAGGACATTTAGTTTAGCAATATGATATTGTCTTTGCAGAAAATTCACTTTCAAATATAATGTTAAGAGGGAGACTGTCATTCCATTTACACTCTTCTTATACCATAATGCAACCATGTTATGATGCTAATACTTATGTGTGATTTATCTAATTTGAAAAATACAGCATGTTTTGAGAAAGTCAATGATTTATATATATATAACGAAAATTATAGAGGGCAACTTTCCCGGTGGGATAAACAAAAATAAAAAATAGAAGAGAGATGACTTACCAAAAGGACCGGCTCGTCGATAGAAACAAAGAAAATCACACACAAACACACATACAAGCTTTTTCCTCTTTTTCCTGAAGAAGCTGCCAGTGGTGGCGAAAGCTTGTATGTGATTTTATTTGTTTCTATCGACGAGCCAGTCCTTTTGGTAAGTCATCTCTTATATATATATATATATATATATATATATATATATATATATATATATATATATATATATATATGGGGGGGGGGGAGACAAGAACTACTGTTAACCCTTAATCTTTGAAAACAGCTACAAGACACACACAGTACTTTTTATTTACCAATTTGCTCATTAGAATATACACTGTAAAAAATACAAATTGAGATACTACAGACATTTACACTGACATTGCATGCTGTACACATTCCAATTCCAGTATGGAGAATTACATTTAAATACAGTATTTGGCTAATAGCTATACATAATTAAAATATGAATACCATCTTTGTCGAATGAATAAAGAATTGTGAAACCATTTATAAACCAAAATAACGGTGAGTGCATTTTATTACTTACGCTATATCAAGCTCTTAATAATTCAATTCTTAACATGTTACAGAAGCTAATGAGATCGACACTAAAAGCACTTGACTAATTCACAGCCACAACAGAATAACCATGCACACTGAGGTGTCGTGCTGTAGTGCCCGCGGCCATTCGCTGTGGAGGTTCGAGTCCTCCTTTGAGCATGGGTGTGTGTATTGTCCTCAGGTTAGTCTTAAAAGTTTGTAAGCCTAGGGATTAATAACCAAGCAGTTAAGCCCAATAGATTTACAAACATTTGAACTAATTCACAGCACCCTGGATGGATTAACTCCTGTATATTTTAATTGGTGAGAGAGTAGCAATCTCGAGGAGCAGGATTTTTGCTTGTGGTTTACTCTCTTACACCTAAAGGACTCCTCTGCCCTATAAGACACAACAACAATATGAGCTTGATAGCCCCATGCCTAACCTCCAACCCAGAGAACCAACATTTTTCTTTTGTGTCCCTACCTGTTGACTCAGGGATCGAGACAGGGCTGCACGATCCGTTACAGCCATGTGGACAAGATGCCTGTCATCTCGACTGCTAGCGATACGAGGCCGTTGGAATCCAACACAATGTTCCGTATTTCCCTCCTGAACCCACCAATTCCATACATTCGCAATAAGCGACAATCCGACCTTTATCAAAGTCGGAAACGTGATGGTACGCATTTCTCCTCCTTACATGAGGCCTCACAACAATATTTCACCAGTCAACGCCAGTCAACTGCTGTTTGTGTATGAGAAATCAGTTGGAAACTTTCCTCATGTTAGCACGTTGTAGGTGTCGCCACCGGCACCAACCTTGTTTGAATGCTCTGAAAAGCTAATCATTTGCATATCACAGCATCTTCTTCTTGTCGGTTAAATTTCGCGACTGTAGCACATCATCTTCGTGGTGTAGCAATTTTATTGGCCAAGAGTGTACATTTTGATCACTATCTAAAATCAAAATTAAATTCCAACTAAGAAATACCAACAAAACATACCAAACCTAGGACTCTGAAATTTAATGTAGAAAAACTCGGGCAAGGAAGTAAATTAAGTATATACTAGAAACCAAAAATCCAGAAAACTGCGAACAACTGAAGCAATTTCTTGTTCAAACAGGAAAAGAAACCATTCTGGTAATAAAAAGAAAACAAAGAAAAAGCATGCATGTGGAATGTGATGAAGCAGTCAGATAAAGACAAAATTCATGGCAAAAATCGGAATAAAGATACGAATATGGAAAACAGGATTTCTTGAAAACAGGAAGGAAACAGCTAAACTGATCAGAAACACCAAGTGAAATTATGATAAAAACCAATTAAAACAGATAGACTATGACTTCAAAATGAGTAACACCAGAAATTTCTATAAGACTTTCAAAAGGAACTTAAATAAATGCTCTCTACCTAACCTTTGTTTTAAAGATGAAAATTGAAAAAATAGCACATAACAACCAAGACAACTGTGACATTTTGAAAGGCGTCAAGAACTACCTGTCAACTTTAATTTTTACGGGTTATTGCTATTTTCATTCAGTTGAGTTCAATGGGAAGCCAAGCCAGTGAATCAAGTCCATTTCTAAAGCACTTCTGGGTGGCACCAGAGGAAGAGAGAGGTGCCGCGTCCGTGTGAGACAGAGAATGAGACTTCGGGGAAGGCAGCCATCTATTACACAGTCAGAAGGCCACTCGATGGCAGTCAGTGGACCAAGTTGCGTTGGTACCTGTGGCGGGACCCTCACTCCAGGGAGCATGGCGCCAGCATGACACACACCAGGGGTGCATCTAAATTTATGTCGTGATCGCGTTGGGAACAGCAGAGCCACGTCAAGACGTACCGTTAGGTTCAGATCAGTAACCGACCCGCAGAGGAACACTTTCTGTGCAAATGGATATGTGGGCTTGTTGTGTGGGAACGGTCATCATTGCATTGCACTGATCAGGAGGACAGTTTTTTGAAGCTATCTTGGCACGTGTCCACGTATTGGAGGAAAATTGATGCCAAGAGTGCGATTGACTCTTGCTTCCTAGTGATGGGGTAGCCTTGCACTTTGTGAGCGGAGTGCGGAGCAGTGCTCCAGAAGGTATTCCATCTTGGGCAGATGATGAGTATGGTCAGCTTGACTTAGGTGCTTACTTGTGTGTGTTTTGAAACTTCAGTTATTTTGTGGACGGAGTTTCAGATTCACTTTTCAGATACTGTCTTAAACTTGTGCCTGTCAACCTGAGTACCATAGGGGTGTGAATAGGCTCAGTCAGTTAGAATCGGCAGCACCGATGCACTGATAACGTTATTCCTAGCTCTGATGTCAATTGCGCACTTGACAATCTTGTGTCTAGTGTACATAGTCTGAGTTGGCAAGACACGGCTGAGCCTGTGGTTTCGTTAGACACTGCGTGCTTACTGTGGACACAGAGGCTGAGAGTAGGGCATTCACACTTCTGTCTTGAGAAGTTTTTTTTTTTTTTTTTTTTTCTTTGGATTGGACCGCTTTGCAGCACTTCAACATGCTGCCACCGCCATTCCAGTTTCAGTGACGCCAGATCCAGCAGCATTTGCTTGAAACTGCTTATCTGGGCGAGAGTTAGGATTCTTTCTTTTGATGGTTTTCTTAAACATCGTTTTGTGTGGAAAGTGCTCATAATTATAGCATGCTTCCTTGGTCTCCTTCATGTCTTGAGCTATTTACCACTGTCTCGCTGTCTGAAACTACAGTTATAGTAGGAATTTTATTAGTGTAATGTTTGTGTTTATTCCTGTACTCTAATCTGAGATTGTTTGACATTTTTAAAGTTCTGGGAACTGCTCCTATTTTCGTCAATTAATGGATCTTATCCTGATACTGATCCTTTTTGTGAAAGAAATTAAGTACATTTATAACTTAACCTGGATCTGATTCAGTAGTTAGATTCCCCACTTTTCATTATATCTTGGTGAGCATTTTTTTGTCAAGAGGCCAGATCTTTTCAGGGCACATTTGAGTAATTGTTAGGAGGGGTCTACCAATCCACCCCCGTCCTCGTGCTCCCCATTTCCCACTTATCTGCACCTCTCAAATCACCCAACCCAGCAAAACAACACTTAACTTTACAATTTGGCAACCCTGTCCCCAGATTTTTGTTCTTTTGACCCTTCTGAGATGTGGTTAGATTTGTTGTATGCTGCTGCAGATAGCATTAGCATTAGCAATAGTGTTACAATAGGAAATATTATGTGCACACCTGCGACTAATCAGTGATTTATTTCAGCTGTCTCATCAAGGGCTTTGTGATTTTTGTATCGCTCTGCTGTTGATTCAAGGCGTTACAATCGGCGTTGAATTATGTTTTTTTTAATGTGTCAAATTTTGGTGAAGATTTTTATGTACCATGTGTTTTGGTTTGAGAATGGACATTTACACCATCTACTGACATATTTTTAACTTGTGTTGCTGGTGCTGCCCTCAGCAGGGAGTGTTGTAATTTAGTTTAGACTATTTGTACCACTGTAAGATGGAGGTGTGAATATAAAGCTGTTTGTGTGAAGTTCACTGTGTTCAGTCCTCTTAAATACTAGTGTGTAGCAACATTTTGGTGCTGAAACCCAGAATGCTTTAAAGATACTGGTTGCTACGACACTTTCAAGAGGTTCCATGTCGACAGAGTATTTTGAGCGACTTCAATCTCAAAAATACGATCACACTGAGCCACATTCGACATGTACAGATAAGACACGACATTGCTTTAGCACTAATAAATGGTTGATTGTTATGTATGGTATGGCTATATGCATATTGGTAGCAGAGTAATTAGACAGACACAAATAAGGTAGCAAAAGTATCCTAACCTGCTTGAACCAAATAGACGGCAGCGCCATCTGTCAGTAGAAGCAATATTAGTGAGGGTCACGAAGCATGAAAACTGCACGGCAGCACCACCTGTTGACAGCCGCTAACGTCCCTACGGGTACTATTGGTTAAAAGTCCAGGACAGCCCCATATATTAGTGACAGCATCCAACTGATGCGGGGTGACTTGACCTTGGACACACCCTAGTGGCCACAACAAAAATCACTGTGACAGACGCAACAATGATCTTGTCAAAACTGCATTCGATGTTTCTACATCGGCAGAAGACATTGAGCACTGTCAGAACTGCTTACAGGAACTGTGGAAGAATAAAAAGGACTTAATGATGCGATACAGGATTTGCTTGATGACACGGAATATGAGGCCAACACAGAAGCTTGCGAGGACTACACTGACAAGTGCAAATGTGTGATCCACATAGCACAGGGATTGTTACACGCAAAACATTCGGCAGATGTACATAGTACTGACAGTTGTTCGTTAACCGTAAAGTTTTAGAAATGTATTGGCTGAGCACTGTACGTTGGCAAATCGATTAGAACAGCTCACATGGGGGAAGTTGACGATGTAGGGGAAAAAACCCCGGCAGTTGAGCTTTTGGCGCGCGCACGTGTGTGGGCAGGAAGTGACGAGGCGGGAGCACGTGGGGAGCTGGCCGGGCGGCATCGCTCGGCATCAGTCGGCATGTGGACCTCGAAGTGGAGGTTATAGATTTTTGGTGTGTGGCAATTGCCACGTGTGGTTGCTCATTGTAGATTGCACCAAGTTGAATCGAGTGCTACTGTGTGTTGTGAATATTTAGCCGGTGGAACAAGGTGTGCATCGCATTGAATTAAAGTGACTGTGATTTGTTAATGTAACACGTGTCGTCGCATAGGCACGAACATAAACGGTGTTTGAGACAGCCACATGGTGTGAAAACAATTTGCGACAAATATTCATTTTTGTCTGGGGGTTCACGAGCTATAACTTTATTTGATAAATGTGTCGACGTACAGACGTATCAGCCACAGGGTTCTAATATTGTGAAGTAAACAACATACAGTGAACTTTCAGGTGTTTTCAAAAATAGTAGTTAGTACACCCTTTTCTCTCATGAACTTGATTTTATTATGAATTTGTTTTGTTAATCATATGCAGGGAAGGAAAGCTGCGAACGTGTGATATCATCCCCTAGAAAACGAGTCAAACAGTGGCAATCACAGTTCCACTGTTTTTGCATGTTTAGGAATTTGGCTCGCAGCTGGTGGTTGTGAGTTTTAAAAAATTAAACTTTCCCAATTTTAAACTCTCACCCTGACCTTCACCCTCGCAGGAGCCATCACAACACACAGGATACGTGAAGACAATGTTGCACATGAGAACTACTACCCTCAGCCCCCTTCATGTCAAGGTCAAGACGAAGAATAAACCACAAAATTCAGAGCCATTTTGTGTGTACTGTGATGAAAAGGGGCAATGGGATCAAAATTGCCAACAAGTTACCACATCACAGGCAAGGACAGATACCCAGAAAAATGCTATTAGGATTTCCTGTAGAACTCTTTGACAGCTATTTAGAACTGTGATCAGAACTATGTTTGCGCTAATAGGCAAATAATTATTTTTAAAAAAACTAAAAAAACTCAACTTTGTGGTAATTTTTACTATTTTTTCGGCGAAATTCTGCAGAACTATTTAAATTTTGTACAGAAACTCCAGAACTATTGCATATCTGTCTAGAACTCTGAAAAAAATTACATTTTTGAAAAAAGGGGTGCCAACTTCACAGCTCTCCCACTATTCAGAATTGCAATATTTCACGAAATTCTGCAGAACTATTTCAATTTTGTACAGAGAACTCTAGAACTATTGCATATCTGTCTAGAACTCTGAAAAAAATTTACATTATTGAAAAAAGGGGTGCCAACTTCACACGACTCTGGCGCAATTTTGTGTAGTTTATGTCCCTCATTTACGCAATTAACTCATGAACTATTATCTGGGCAAAAAAATATCATTAGGATTTTCTGCAGAACTCTTTGAGAGCTATTTAGAACTGTGATCAGAACTATGTTTACGCTTATAGGCAAATAATTATATGGAAAAAACTAAAATTTGTTATAGTTTTTTGTAATTTTTTCGTGAATTATTGCAGAACTATTTAAATTTTGTACAGAGAACTCCAGAACTATTGCATATATGCCTAGAACTCTGAAAAAAATTTACATTTTTGAGAAAAGGGGTGCCAACTTCATAGTAGCGTATAAATGGATTCCCCATTATTGCAATTATCTCATGAAGTATAATCTGCACAGAAAAATGTCATTAGGACTTCCTGTAGAACTCTTTGAGACATATTTAGAACTGTGATCAGAACTATGTTTGTACAATTAGGCAAAAAAATATTTTGAAAAAACAAAATTTTGTGGTAATTTTTCGTATTTTTTTTGGCGAAATTTTGCAGAACTATTTAAATTTTGTACAGAGAACTCCAGAACTATTGCATATCTGTCTAGAACTCTGAAAAAATTGTACATTTTCCAAAAAAGGGGTGCCAACTTCACAGGACTTTGTAAGAGTTCCGAGAGTCGTACCGCATGGAGGACGGCTGCAGAGTTGTATGCTTGCCTATAAAGAAGAATATTCACTTTTCCAGCAATTTTGCCACTGCTGAAGCATGTCTGCATTCGTCTAAATTAAGATACAAAGAAATGGGGGACTGAAATTTGTTTACCATGAAACCATGTTAAAGTACATACAGAATTATCAGGTAGAAGTGGCACCTCAGCAATGCAACATTGGAGACGTACTTTACCTACCACACCATATTATTAAGAAACAAAACAACGAAGGTGTTCGATGCATCTTCTCATGACTCTTACTCACCGTCACTGAACGACACTCTAAAAACGGAACCAAATTTACTCCCAGAAATTCTTGCTACTTTGTTACGCTTCCAAAAGTTTCCAAGAGGAATAAAATGTGATGTGGATCAAGCATTCTTACAGACAACCTTGAGTGAATAACACCGCGATCTCACAAGATTCTATGGTATCGTGTTGAACTAGCTGAGAATGGTACCTACAACACCACAGATAATATAACAACATATTTTTAAAAATTGCTGTTTGGGCTGGCATCAAGTCCATTCCTTTTATCAACAACCATAAGGGAGGTAGCAGCTCTGAATAGTTACATGTAACGACAAATCTACATTCATGGATGATTTTGTAGCAAGTGTACCTAATGATGACAAGGCTGTTATGGTCTTTCATGAACTTGCAGCACTTTTCAAGAAAATAAGTCTTTCATTTTCCAAATAGGCAACTAACTCAAGGGATCTGAGGTCATTGTGGGATACAAATGGCCTTGGAACCAAGTCAACAACACGAGTCTTAATTGATTGGAATACAGAAGATGACTCCATCTACTCAGATTACAAGAAGATAGTGGAAGATTTTGCAGACAAACAAGCAACTAAGAGGGATGTTCTTCAATCAACAGCTCAATTCTATGATCCACTGGCTGTATTCACACCTATTGGGATTGTTGCCAAATTGATCTTTCAAGAGACATGGATAAGGTGCTTAGCATGGGAGGAGCTTTTGCCTACCAATCTTGCACAAAGTTGGCACTCTTGGATTTCAAAACTACACCATTTGACATCCTTGCAAATCCCCAGGTGGATTGGCATGACAGGCACAAATGACCTTGCAGAAATGCACGTGCCTCTGAAAGGGCTCACAGTGCTGTTGTGCATTTACGAATAACAACTGAAACTGGTTACTCAGTTTGTATTGTGTGCAGCAAGAACCAACTGGTATCTGTCAAGAAGGTAACTTTACGTCAGTTGGAATTACTTTCTGCTTTTGTTGGCTCACAGTTGCTTCATTATTTTTGCCAGGAAACTAGATCTTATATTGTCCTATTCACATGTGCCACAACCTGTGTGATCCATATTGAGCTCTTTACGGATGTGTCAACTGACAGATTTTTGATGGCTATGCAATATTTCACAGGATGGAGAAGCCTACCAGTCACTGTTTTTCTGACAATGCCACAACATTCCGTGCAGCTTACACAGAATTAGCAAAGCTGTTCCAAACAATCCAGCACACTGTAGTTCAACACTACTGTGCCCACCACGGAATCACTTGGAAGTACATACCACCACATGCGGCTTGGTAGGAACGTATGATTGGCTCTGTAAAGCGCTGATTGAGGAAGGTACTTGGTCAGTCTCAAGGAAGCCTGAACACCATTACCATTTCAATGGAGGCTGCAATAAACTCAAGACCCATCACCCAAGGAGAGAGTGATATGGCGTTGACACCAGCTCATTTCCTAAATGGTGACACACTAGTCACTATTCCATATGGGCCAGAACCAGCAGCTAGAAAAGATCTGGCCAACAAGTTCCAACACAGACAGCAGTTTTATGGTGACCTTTGGCGAAGATGGAAAAACTAATACCTGTTGCTACTAAGAAACTACCATGAAGTGAAAGGCTACCCAGAATAGAAGAGGGTGTTCTGCTTCATGAATATATGAACCCTCGACATGTGTGGATGAGAGCAGGGGTGGAAGTAGTGTTGCTTAGCAGGGACAACAAGATAAGGTGCATCATTCTCCAGTACCCCGATGGAATTTAGATTGTCTACCAGTTCAGCTGGTCATCTCCCTGGAGATAGATCAGGGTGGGGATGATGGTGTAAATTTCCATTCTCAACCCACAACATCTACTGACAGTTTTGTAACTTGTGTTGACGTTGTGCCCTCAGCAGGAAGTATTGTAATTTACTTTAGACTGTTTTTACCACTGTAAGATGGAGGTGTGAAAATGAAGCTGATTCTGTGAAAGTTCACTAAGTCCAATCCTCTTAAATACTAGTGTGTAGCAACACCATGTAACTATGAACAGTGTCTTCAATTTGATGACAGATTTAAAAAACTGGGAGTTGCTGTTGTTATTTTCAATTTAATTTTAGTTGGATTTTACAGTGTTAGTCACAAGCTAGCAATTTGAACAACGGCACACACTGTGTCGTAACATAACCAGTGCTGGCAGGACAGCTTTCGTAGATATACTATTTCTTGTTTGTTTTGCAAGAATAGGATGCCTGTAATTTGCACAGGCTTAGATTAACTGCTCATTCCATCTTATGTCAATGTGAAGTAAGGTGCATGCTGTAAGACAGTTGTCACAACCACAGCTTGCAAAAATGGAACAATCAGGAGTATGTGAACTGCACCGTCCAGTAGAAAGTGAGGTTGAGCTCGGCAGTCAGACACGTAACGAGGAAACAATGCCTAAAATTCACCACTCGTGTGTGGGGAGTCATAACGGTACCTAGAGCAACAGTGATCAAGATGCACGGGATCCTAGTCAATATTGCGAAGGGCGTAGTTAGGCTCTTCAAAATGCAAATGCAGGTTTTCCTTTCACAGCAAACGTAGTGATGAGAGCCAAGACAGATCGTCCACTAAGACGGCAACCAGACGAACTGTCATGTGTGTCTACACAAGGTGGGCAAGATGCAGGGGAGGATCCCTTCACAATCCTCATGACACTCACGAGAGAGACAGCGAAACAAACCAAAGATAGTATAGGTACTGTACAAGGGAAAAATAGATAATGTACAAGCTTGCATAGGAGAAACATATGTACACAAATAGATAATGTACAGGAGAGAATGATAGAGTACAAACGAGCAATGAGGGAACCGTACATAAGGAAGTTGATGCCACAGAAAAGTGTACATGTGAGAATAGCGAGCAACTTACAATGACCATAGCACGGATAGTGGAGGCTGCCAAGTGGGCATAACATATAGCCGGGCCGGCAATGCAGGAGGCAAAAAACACCGGGGCCGATGCTTTAAATGCACAGAAGATTGCTGTCAGTGCAATGACCAGTGCAAGGCTGGCAAAAGTAGACATTAGCAATGTAGGGAAGCAGGTCACAAAAGAGCACAATTCCCACACAGGATGCTCAGACTTCCTGTAAGGAAGCAGAGCAACATGCACACTAACTGTGTCAGGCTGCGATGACATCGCATTCCACTGCACCATATAGATCGTACAATTTGATAGGGCAATACCACCCAACTAGCTCCTAACATACCGGCTAGAGTTCATATGCGGCCACATGGAAGTGCACGTTGCATAACACATGCACAGGATGGCCAAGAACTGCTGCACTTACAATGAGTTCCGCCAAACATTCCTGGACTTCTACTACAGCCAAGACGACCAGTCCTAAAAGAGGAAGGGTCAACGACCCAACCAGGGGAGCTCGGAATCGAGAGGAAATGTTCAGTGGGCAAATACCCCTCCTCAAAATAAAATGTATGACACCTCCAATACAAACCTTGGAGCCCATAACAGCTGGAGGAATCAGGATGACAACGGGAGCTGGCAAGCGCCACCACAATTGGCGCAAATCGAAGTCATTTGACTGTCAAATCCCACTCACAGTATGTCACAGGATTCTGCGGGTTGCATCGACAACCGTGGCCCCTAATAAAGCTGCCGAATCTTTTGGAATGGGCCACAAGAACCGGATGGAATACAAGGATCTAAGGAAGATTCTAAAGGAAGAAAGAGAGGTGCCACAACAAATGGATGTGTAGCCGATTTTAAGGGTCACGGTCAGTGACACTGTGCTAACTGCAATCATAGACAGCATGAAAAAGGCCTGCATTAAAGGAGAAATTGCGGTAAGGCACAGAGAAGTGTCAACGCAAACACGCTTGACTTCGTGCTGTCAAGGTCATTACAGACATCAACTTACTTGTGATCCCCTCCCTCTCAATTGAATTAATCAGCAGTATGGACGTCCTGAGTCAGTACCAGGTGGTGCTGATAATGGTAGGGCTGAGCTGCTCCTCCAGAAAGATGGCACTATCAGGATAAATTTGCTGAGCAAGCCAAGAGTGCACAGTTATCGGCGCAATGTCCGTGGCCGACCCTCATCACCCACAGAAATCATGGAAGAGGTGACACAAATAATTGAAGAGTAAGTGGCCATGATCGCGAGTCTTCCCGAATGTGACAGTTCCGGGTCTGGGTGCACTGCCCGCCGGCGGCAAAAGTGCATAACCCGAGTTTTGCAGGCAGAGAATCGGAATCCATGGGCTAAAACCCAGGAATGAGCCCTTTGAATGGCTCCCTGTAGTCGCCTTTCAGTGACGCCAATACTAACTGAGCTGTAATACAGACAAAAGTCATCAGCATACAGGGAGGAGGACACCGATGACCCCACTGCTGTAGCAAGTCCGTTAATTGCAATCAGAAACAGCGGAACACTGAGAACGGAGCCCTGTGGAAGTCACACAACACAGTGCCTGAAGGTAAGTTTCTCAGGCACATTGTCATTGGGGAAGGTATAGCACCCGACCCAGAGGAGGTGGAGGCGTTACAACCCCCCCTCCCACTACCAATAGGCAGCTGAGAGGGTTCCTCGGCATTGTGATTTTTTTTAAACGCTTCTTGCATGTGGACAAGTTGGTAACACCTAAGCTTTGCAAACTAACAGGAAAGAAGAAACCCTGGAAATAGGACAAGGAGGCGGAAGATGAGTTCCGAGCCCTCAAGAACGCATTGCTGAATGCGCCTATTCTGTGACATACCAATCTCACTGAAGAATTTTGCATGACCACTGACAGTTCATACACAGGCTTAGGAGTCATGATCTTCCAGAGATTTGATTAGATTTGATATTTTCAGGGAAGCCAAAACAGTGTTGGTCCAACCCGCCACTGCCCGCACCGAAACTGAGTTTATTGTGCGGTATAGCTCCCTGTATATCTAGTAAAGCCAACCAATGCCCTTGAACAGTGCAAGGAGTCCCTTTACCAGTTCTTTATTAGACACACTTTCTTCGGGTCTGGTTGTCCCAAATGTTCTGTGCCTTTTACTCTCCAATGCAATGCATTCGAAGATTAGATGTGATGCAGTTTCATCACCGTCATCACAGATCCTACATTTAGGGTCCTCTTCTGTTATTCCCATTGTATGTAGGTGTTCCAGAGATACTTGGAAGACAATAATATGGTCCACAAAACCATTGCATTTGGAAGCTGCGTGCTGACAAATGTGAGAAGAACTATTCTGCATGTGAATTGGAAGCTCTGCTATAGTCTGGGCTTTCGAAAATTTCGGTTCTTCTTCTATTGTAAAAAGACTCTCAATATTCTTCACGGATTTGCTGCCGGATCAAAACGTCAACTGGACACAATATTTCAGCAGTCCACCTAGCCGCCATCCTCAGGCAACAGTGCTGGTACACCGACTCGCCGAGACTGAGTACAAGCCGCAAGTGGGGGCCCCTATATACGTCGTGGAAGGCTGAGGGCGCGTGCACAAAAATTGACAGTTCTGCCCTCTATGTTTCAGCGCCGCCAGTGGTAGAAGCCGGCAAAAATGATAGATTGCTATTCAGACATTATAAACAGAGACAAGGGGTTTTCTTCAAGTAAAATGTGGAACCCTTTACTGTTTGACATCAAAAAACAACGGTCTCTGCTGAATAGCGATCTATCGTTTATGCCGGCTTCTACCACTGGTGGCGCTGAAACGTAGAGGGCAGAACTGTCAATTTTTGTGCACGCGCCCTCGGCCTTTCACGGCGTATATAGGGGCCACCGCTCGGGGCTTGTACTCAGTCTCGGCGAGTCGGTGTACCAGCACTGTCACCTGAGGATGGCGGCCAGGTGGACCGCCGAAATATTGTGTCCAGTTGACGTTTTGATCCGGCAGCAAACCCGTGAAGAATATTATGAATCATTACGCCGGGAAAGCCTATGTAGTCACATCGAGAACCTGTACGGGGAGGAGATGGTTCAACTGGTAATGAAGTTTGATAAACTGCAGAAGAAGAAGAAGGGAAAGCTGCTGAGTGCCCTCGCTTTTCTACTAAGATGCCGCAATGAAGGTATTATACCGAATTTTGCAAAAATTGCTCATTTTATTGATACTCAAATGGCCAACAAGATAAAGAAGCTTGCTAGTTTTGTCTTGGTGAAGGAGCACATTCGTTTTACTCGCAGACAACTGGATCTCATATCCAAAGATTTGTTTTATTTGCACTTGGAGGTCTCTTCGCAATTATCGTCTGTTTCATGGGAGTGGGTGGATGGTTCTTCTTGGGCTATGTCCGACTGGGCCCACAGGAATGCTGCCACTAGGCAATCTTCCAAGTTGACCGACTTTGTTCCAAAGCTACGATATTGGATGACGATACCCACCGACGGAATGTGATTAACCTCACAGATAAAGAATTGGATGACACCACGCTATCGGTGTTGGAAAAGGGCCTTAATTTTGCTCCCACACAGAGGAATATTCCCATCATGGAAATCATTTGTGCAGTTGAGCAAGCGGTATCAGAGTTCCCTGAAGACCAGGCAGAAGTAATAAAACATGAGGTCTCACATATGTTGCGCCGGGCGCCACCTCCACGAAGTAACATCTTCTCACATAAAAGAGCTGCCATCCGGTCCTTAAGAGAAGATCAGGATTTAATAATTTTACCAGCAGACAAAGGTAATTCCACAGTGGTTCTGTCACGTGATGATTACCTGCGGAAAATGGATCTTTTACTTGAGGACACAGCATACCATAGGTTGCAAATGACCGAACCGAGCGGATCAAAAGAAAGACGCTTTCACTGTTGAAGAAGAGTTCCTTACCTGAGGATGAGCTCAAAAAACTTCGTCCTGGTGCCGCCGTTCCACCTAGACTGTACGGTCTACCTAAGGTACACAAGACTGGGAGCCCACTGAGACTGATTGTGAGTAATTTGGGCGCTCCCACTTACAACCTGGCCAAGTATCTGATGTCGATTCTCAGCCCTCACGTCGGTAAATGTGAACATCATATTTCCAATTCTGGAGTTTTTATTCAGCAGCTGAAGTCTTTGAGTCTGAGTCACTCTGATTTGCTGGTTAGTTTCGATGTGGTGTCGCTTTTTACCCGGGTTCCTCTGGAAGAATCCTTGCAATTAATTAGTGAGATTCTGGACGAGGAGACAACGGAGCTTTGCCGCCATGTGCTGACATCAACGTACTTTTTATTCAACGATCGATATTTTGAACAATCTGATGAAGTGGCTATGGGGAGCCCATTATCCCCTATAGTCGCCAATTTATTTATGGAGGATTTTGAGGACACGGCGCTGAAAACATCGTTTTTAAAACCTACATATTTCTGGAGGTACATTGACGATACTTGCATGGTATGGCCACATGGGAGAGATGCTCTGAACCGTTTTCTGGGCCATTTTAATTGCCTCCATCCAAGCATTAAGTTCACTATGGAGGTCGAGATAGATGGAAAGCTTCCATTTTTAGATGTCATGGTGTACAGAAAGGGTGATGGAACATTTACAGAAAGCCCATGCACACGGACTGCTACTTGCATGCAACAAGTTGTCATCCACCTTACCAGCTCAATAGTGTCCTGCGTATGCTGACAAAAAGAGCTTTTGCCATTTCAGACACTGAAAGTCTGACTAAAGAGATGGACCATCTGAGAATGGTATTCAAGAAGAATGGCTACACTGACCAACAGATCTGCCGTGCTTTCCAGTTTGGACCATCACAGGAATTACAAGAAGAAACTTACAAGTTGCTGGCTTTCCAACCATTTGCTGGAAGCAATTCATCAAAAATAGGAAGAATTTTGAAAAGATATGACATCCAATGCATTTTTCGTCCACCTGCCAAGGTTCGAGCGCTCCTGGGCTCATTAAAAGATGACTTAGGATTGAGGAAACCCAGCATATACAAAATTCCTTGTCACTGTGGAAAAGTTTACATCGGTCAGACAATCCATACAATTCAAGATCAATGTACTGAACACCATCGACACACAAGATTGCTTCAAACAGAGAAATCTGCAGTAGCTGAGAACTGTCTTACTGAGGGACATAAAATGAAGTATGATGAAACACAAATGGTTGCTTCTGCATCTCACTATTGCGACTGCATTTTAAAAGAATCGATCGCAATTCGTCTTTCAGACAATACTATAAACAGAGACAAGGGGTTTCCTTTGAGTAAAATGTGGAACACTTTACTGTTTGACATAGAAAAAAAAAAAACAACGGTCTCTGCTGAATAGCGATCTATCGTTTACGCCGGTTTCTACCACTGGCGGTGCTGAAACGTAGAGTGCAGAACTGTCAATTTTTGCGCACACACCCTTGGCTTTCTGCGGCGTATATAGGGGCCACCGCTATCGGCTTGTACTCAGTCTCGGCGAGTCGGTGTACCAGCACTGTTACCTGAGGATTGCGGCCAGATGGACTGCCAAAATATTGTGTCCAGTTGACGCTTTGATCCGGCAGCAAACCCTTGAAGAATATTATGAATCATTACACCGGAAAAGCCTACATAGTCACAAAAAGACTCACATCTTGACGGATCATAAGGCACTCAAATTTCTCATGACTGCTAAACTACAAAACAAAAGACTAACAAGCTGGGCCTTGGCATTACAAGAATATGACTTTATGATTGAGCACGTCCCTGGCACAATGAATGTCATAGCTGACAGCCTGTCGAGGTCACCTGTGGGCATAGGAGAGGAGTGTAGGAGTGTCCTCTTTTAGAGGAACATCATTTCTCCCTCTTCTACATGAAACAGGTGGCCTTAGAAAATTACGTCAGGGCTTTGCTCAAAGACATCGCTAGAGAGGAAGACGAGAATCCTGACCTCTGCGCAATAAAAGAGGAATGGAGGCAAAAGCAGAATCCTACCATTAGACAATTCTACCTGGTATGAAGAGGGAGTCTTTTCTGCAGTGGAGAAGGTCTAGACAGCTCCAAACATAATAAACACTAAATATGGAAAAACTGAAAGAAGAAACAATTTCCTGTATCTAGCAGAAGTAATTAAACAGGATATTTCAGAGAATGAAGCATTTAAAGCAAGAATTAGTAAGATGAAAACAGCATACTACCTCACAAAGGACATATATAACAAGAACTTAATCAGAGCCGTGCAGCGCTCCACAATTATGTGCCCGAGTTCACCTGCGTCCAGCCGCTGCACTCTGCTACCCACACCGTGAATAGCCGGGCCCCACTGCACCACGCACAGAGTGACCAAGCCGCGATGCCCTGTCAAGTCCCGACACTCGCCAGGTGAGCGGGTACGCGCCGGGCCCTTGCAACAGCGCAACAGACAGTTCTCCGCTAGACGTCGTATTAATCAGAGAGTAGGCATCACGCTCCCTTTTGATTACCTACATAGCTATTTATAAGTTATCATTATATCTGAAATAAATAGCAAACATGACAGATCGTACCAATGTGCAAGGAGTGCACGCTACTTAAAACAATGTTTCTAATATTGCTGCATTAGTTCAGCTTTTAATTTTAACAACCATATATTCAGCCAAAAGACAATTAGGCTCTGTCGTAAAGCTGTGATGTTATGTATAGGGTTTTTTCCTCCTAAGCACAGTGGTTCTTAAATGTTTTTGTCATATTACCATATCACAGATATATAGTAGTGTTAATCTCCACCTTATTAAAATGAAATAAATTGAATTAAAATTAATAGACAAAAAAATTTCTTACTGGTACATAAAAGTACAGTTGAACCCAATTAAAACGACTCCGCCTAATAAGTTTTCCCACCTATAACGCCTGTTTCATTAGGTCCCAAGTATGTTCCCTAAATCTGTAATGTATTTTATTCCTTTTAATACGTTCCCCCATAAGAAGCACATTTTATTAACACTTATAATACGTTTTAATGCTACTCTTACACGCCCACTCTGTATTTTAAACATAATAGCACCCTTCCACTTTCCACTAAGCTGATTGGTCAACACTAGTGATTCCATCCTAGAGCTGGGTTTGAACACAACTCTTAACTATTAGAACAATTTACATCACAGTTCGAGATATGTTTTAACATTTGATCACTGCTACCTAGTGATGTCAAAAGGTACTATTCTCACGACCTACAGCGATGTTCACCCATTCACAAATCTTTTCTCCGCTGTGAAGTAAACTATTGATACAGGAAATTGGAAACAGTCTCATAAATTTACTACGGGGAATAGAAATAATAAAAGGTTTGAAGCGTCGACTGTTGTAGCTTCTATGGAGCAAAAGTAAGAACTGTAACAATTTTTTTTCTTTTTTTTTTTTTTTTACCTACTTGGTTTATGTCCATGCTTGCAATAATGATTTATTTAATATGACTTATTCCTTTATTGGGTATGTCTAATTATTTCCTTAATAAATCACGTTTGTGTTTTCAAGGTAGTTACTGTCCGCGTATAGATTGAAAATACGGCACGCGAGTTGTCACTTGAGAGTTCGAACATTAGATGCTGTATAGAGTCCTTCGCTGCATTGGGAAATCTCAAGCCTGTTCGAACGTATCGTCTTATCTATAAATTTTTTTAAACTGATATGCGAAAAATAATGTACATAACGTGTAACAACAACATTATAACTTTACCGCATCTTTTAAATGTAATAGATTCTTCTAGTATTGGTAATCACTTTGTCTAATATTTTTGAGTGTTGGCTGTTCTGTTAAGGAGGTTGTATTCTAGCCACCTTGATCGAAATTCGAAATACAGTCGTTTTGTTTTGGGTTGTTGTTACAGTAAATGTTTTTTAATGTGAGTGAGACAGTGAGTGGATTTAAGGTGTGGCGACAGAATGGATTTAGGGCGTGGCGACAGAACATCGACAGCATATCGACAGTCGCCAACAAACAAGAACATCTTTGGACTTATGCTGATTGTACAAGCCGCTCCCCGGCGTCCATGTTGTTTGATAAGTAGTCTGGCTCCGAGTTCTGTAGTGTGTGTTTTAATAAATTGTATGTGCGTGAGAAAGGTATTTTCTTAGGACTCAAACCCGGTAAACCCTTCAGCATGCCCCGTACGAAGTTAGAGTACCGCAAAGTGATATTTGCGAAATCCGGGCAACCACGACAGCATTTTTCGAGTTAAAAAACGGCTTCAGTGCGAAAGACCGTTGCAACGACCATGTCGTCTCCACTCTGCCTGCCAACAAGGACAGCTGCTTCGCAGTCATCAGCACGAACTTCTCCTTTCTTCGTTTCTGCATTGAGTGTTCAAACACCAACGCCTCGTATTGTCACTCACCATTTCTCACCAGACGTATTTTGCTCATTGCCAAACAACTGCACGAGCTCACAAACAATGAACTCGGGATTAATTTCTCCGAGTGTTTCACAAAATATGCTTCACATAAACATTTTTAGTGCTGCAAACAATTCGCACTGTGTTTTTTCGTGACAAGTGCATGATGTGAACTGTGCAGGTTCTTCAAATTTGAACTCCGGGCCTGCCACAGCGCTGCCATGTTTGCACATGTATGCACCTGCGACACCTGCGCCGGCTTGTGATTTGAATAGTGGCGCGCAAGTGCCGACCTATTTTGCTTCTGCCGCAAGTGTATGCTCTCACGAACTTGTGTGCAACTCACCATCAAGTGCTGTGAACAATCTGGGATCACATGCTACAAACTCTATCCAACCTTTGAACAATCCTATTACAGTAAAACCCCGAATTAATGGACCCCCTTTTAACGAACATTTCCGTCGGTCCTGGCAGAACTCCCATAAGAACAATGTAATTTTTCTCCTCTTTTAACGAATCTCGATTTAAAACTAAACCCCCTTTTAAGGAATAAAGATGAAACTTCCATCAAATTAAAATCACGTTTTTACGAAATTCCTAACACGTGAAAGCGAGTTTCTGATTTCTTTCAGTTTCTTCATTTGTGTTAAAGCCATACATTGGCGGGAAAAGGTAAGTAATCGATTCTTTCGATCGACACGGGCTGTGTATAGATCAAATTGCAGCGTAGCGATAGTGGAAAAAGGATCAACAAATCAGAACTCAGTTTCCGCATTAGTAGTCACGTGATCTGACGTCAGTCTTTTATATACAAAGTGTAAGCCACGAAGTGTTGTATTGGTTATTTTACGCAAATCATCAGTTTTACGGAGTTTTATTGTTGTGAAGTCATGGCTTGCAAGCGCAAGAAACTCACAATTCAACAAAAACTGACCATCATCCGTGACGTGGAAGATAATCGTAATGTAAAACTTTCGGACATGGCGAAGAAGTACGATTTAGCACCATCGTCTTTGTTCAGCATTTTGAGAAACAAAGAAGCATATTAAATGCTGAAGCTAGTGGTTCTACGGGATTGGCAAGGAAGAACATTCGAACTTCGATGATCAGTGAAGTGGAAAATGTTCTTTTTAAAGTGGTTCCATGACGTACGAAGAGGCAACATTCCTGTAAGTGGGAATATTCTTCAAGAGAAGGCTCGAGAAATTGCCGTCAGAATAGGAGCACAAAATTTTTGTGCATCAAACGGATGGTTAGATCACTTTAAAAAGCGTCATAACCTCATACTGCAGAATATAAGTGGCGAGAGTGAGGCTGTTGATAAAGAAACAGTAAGCTACTGGGAAAGCACTACACTACCACGCTTAATACAGGACTATGAGCCCAGAGACATCTTTAACGCAGATGAAACTGTTGTGTTTTATAATTTACTTCCTGTAAAAACGTATTCTGTGAAGGGAGAAAAATGTCATGGAGGTAAGAAAAGTAAGGACAGGATGACAGCTCAGTTATGTGTTAACAGTTACGGAAGTGAGAAGCTGGTGCCAATGATAATAGGAAAATTCAAAACACCCAGGTGTTTTAAAAATATCAAAACACTGCCTTGTACGTACGAGTACAACAATAATCCATGGATGACAACAGAACTCTTTATAAGATTTCTTAGGTGTTTAGATGCCAAGATGGGTGCAGCAGAGAGGAAAATTGTGCTGATTATTGATCGTTGCCCTGCACATCCCAAAGAAACACAATTTTTGAGAAACATAAAAGTTGTGTTTCTCCCACCAAACTGTACTAGCCATCTGCAGCCGCTCGATCTAGGCATAATACACTCTGTCAAAGCAAAATACAGAGCAGCAGTTGTCCAGAAATCTATTACCTACCTGGAAAGAAAGCAGGTGATGAAATTCAATATTTTACAAGCCATGCACATGTTTGTTGCTGCATGGAATTGTGTAACACAGCAGACAGTGTTAAATTGTTTTGCAAAGGCTGGTTGTGCCAAGCCTACATATGTTGCAGAAGAGGATGACATTGTTCCTGAAGAAGAATGGAAAATTGCAGATGTTCCTGAAGATTTGACATTTGAGGACTTTGTTTCATGTGATAATGATGTTTCAACTTCGACACCTGAGATGAACGCGAGTGAGATGTGTGAAACTGTAATGAGGGAATGCTCTGAGGTACCAGGTTGTGGCGGTGGTGACGATGGTGAAGATGATGATGATGATGATGATGATGATGAAGAGGCCATTGCACCAAGTTTTGCAGCTGCTATGGAAGGACTTGACACAGTCAGAAACTACTTTTCCACTTTTAATGTAGATGAGGCAATTCTGACAAATATCAACCAAGTTGAGAGACAACTTCTCTCATTACAGTGTGCTGGAAGGAGAAAACAGACAACTCTTTTTGATTTTTTTAAAAAACAGTAATGAATGTGTTTTGTGAAATGTGTGTTTTTATGATATATTAAAATTTTTGGCAGTTAATTGGTAAGTATGCAATTAAATATCTACTACATCTCCTAAAAATGCTTGAATAATGATTCTGGCTCACTCCTTTTGTGTGCCTAGGCAATACCCCCATTTAAGGAAAACCCCTTTTTAAGGAGAAAATATTGGAGTCCCCTGAGATTCGTTAAAAAGGGGTTTTACTGTATCATTCCACATGTTCAACAGTTGGAACTGTTTACAACCAGCCCGCGGTTTGTTGAACAGAACACTCCGTCAAGTGCCAGAGTCAGTGCGATGCAACAGAATGCTTCGTCGAACCCATTTTATCATGTTAATAGTGACTTTATGTTCAACGCACAGCCACCTCCGGCGTCCGGACATGCCGTTGTCACGCCGCATCCATTTCACGTTCCTGTTAATGTGGCTAACAGTTTCGTGCCGCCACAGTGTACCGACCTACATACCGCACCGGATTTCTTTAATGCCTCAACTGTGTCCTTCCGTGCCATGCTACTGCTGCCCACTGCTGTCGCCTCCACAGATGTCGGAGTTCACCCAACTGGTTCGCAGCCCTCTCTGCCACCGGGATGTCTACCGAAGCTGCCACCTTTCGCACGTGACGCACCAACAACTTGGTTTGTGTTAATTGAGCGGATCTTCGACCATCACGGACTCGATGACTCCACTCGGCATCTGTGCCTACTTACACATTTGCACGAGCATTTGGATTTGATCTGCGACCTCATGACAGCTCCACCGATGAAGAACAGTTACATCATGGCTAAACAGACCACACTTGATCGTGTATCATGTATGCCAGTCATAAGACATATTTTACAAGAAGAAGACCTTGGAGACAGAAAACCATCGCAGCTCTGGCGTCACCTGCGTCTAATGGTCAGCGAGCGTGCCATGCCTGACGAGACGCTCATGGCTGTTTGGACGAATAAACTGCCCCTTCCGGTACAGACAGCACATGCGCACAACATCCTGGAGTCGCCAAGTGGGAGAATACGCATCACAGACAGAGTGCACGCCGTCTACCTCCGCCAAGTACAAGTTGCTGAGTCTGTGCGCCCCCACACACACTGTCGCCAGAGACCGCACAAGTACCCCATCGGACTTAGCCGTTCTGCCAGTCATATATCGCCACAATCCGACCGACACGCCACATCGTACTTCGTCGCCTCCTTCCGACAATGGACTGCCTAGCCAGCCATTCTGCTACTTTCACAGCCGCTTTGGTCCGGCTGCTAAGAAGTGTCGAGCACCATGCTCGCACCCAAACGCATAGCGCGGGGGGATGGAGGCACCTCCCCCGCCCTGCTGATGTTAAGTGCCCAGGCACGCTGCACTCAATTCGACACGCTCGCCCACAAGAACACGTTCAGAACAGTGTTTCAGGTACCCTTTACCTTGTCGACACTGGTGCAGATATGTCAATCCTCCCCACTGCTTTTGTGTCTGAACCTGTTAGAGTGCACCATCCGCTCCTTTGAGCGGTCAATGACACTCAGCTCTGGTTCAGCCACCCACACAGCTGTCTCGCGCACTTTTTCAAGCCGTTGCCCAGCAACCCCCCCCCCCCCCCACTGTTAAAATAGCTGCTAAAACAAAAAAAAGAGGGTACTCCATACCAAGGGCGGGAGGGGCTGTGTGGCAACAGTACATCGACAGCATATCGACAGTCGCCAACAAAAAAGAACATCTTTGGACTTATGCTCTTTGTACAAGCCACTCCCCGGCATCCAAGTTGTTTGATAAGCAGTCTGGCTCCGAGTTCTATGGTGTGTGTTTTAATAAATTGTATGTGCGTGAGAAAGGTGTTTTCTTAGGACTCAACCCCTGGTAAACCCTTCAAGGATGTTACTTGGTTACGTTGTTATTAAAATAGAAGGCATTAAGGAAAAACCGATTTTGCTTGCTGAAAAGTTGGAGATTATTAAAAAGGTAGATAGCCGGAAAAACGTTATGCATGTTCAGATCGCCGCTGAACTTAACATTCTAGTATCTACTTTAAATACGATTACGACAAACCGACAAGAACTTTTAGAAAAAGTCAGTTACAGAACAGTCAAGCAGGAAGAAACTCAAAATGGGGAATTATGAGCAAATATGTTGTTCAATTGGAATGGTTTCGCCAAAAATGTGCTCTAAATCTACCAATTGATGGAAACATTCTACGGAAAAAAATGGAAGAAATAGCCAGATTTATCACTTGGTTCATAAAACCATCCATTTTTTAGTTGGACACGCGACCTTACGTTGGCATGTATGAAAAAATTGTTGAAATGTCTTGGTCGCAGTTAGCTTTATTTCATGACGCGTTTCGAGACATCATCATCAGACTGTGGTACAAAAAAGGAAAAATTACATTTTTGGATATATATAGAACGTAATAATGATATCTATAAGGAGTATATACCATATTAATACATGTATACTTACAAAAGATTTTAAAAAACCATGTGAATTACACCATCTTCGTATAGATTCATGAATACAAATATAAAATACCATCATGGATGTCTGGTGAAGGTGTTCAACCAGACTTACATGCTCAACTGTGGTGAGAGGGGGGAAACACCGTAACAGGTAACCCAGGCCCCATTCGCCACCAGATGGCGCAGGGTTGGCATTGGAAGTTACGTGAATAAAGCTATATATAAAACATTTTGGGCATACTATACTGTGTGCAGTCATAGAAACTGTGAAAGCTGCGTGAAAAAACTACACATAAAACAATATACTGTGAGCAGTCATAAAAAATGTGAACGAAGATGGTGTAATTCACATGGTTTTTTAAAATCTTTTGTAAGTATACATGTATTAATATGGTATATACTCCTTATAGATATCATTATTACGTTCTATATATATCCAAAAATGTAATTTTTCCTTTTTTGTACCACAGTCTGATGATGATGTCTCGAAACGCGTCATGAAATAAAGCTAACTGCGACCAAGACATTTCAACAATTTTTTCATAAATAGCCAGATGTTGAACATTGACTTCAAACCAAGTAACGGCTGGCTTGATAGATTTAAAAAACTTGTGGGGCTTATGTATAGAAAAGTGTGTGGTGAGGAAAAAAGTGTAAACATGGAAGAAGTTGATATTTGGAGAGAACCAGTTCTTCCTCAGTTAATAGCTGATTATTCTCCCAAAGACATTTTCAATGCTGATGAATTTGGACTTTTTTATAATGTGATCCTGGATAAAACTTATGCTTTCAAGGGAGATGGCTGTAAAGGCATTAAAGTTCGGAAAGATGGAATCACTGCTCTTCTGTGTTCTACTATGAATGGCACAGAAAAGTTATCATTATTGGTGATAGGAAAAGCAGGAAAGCCACGTCGTTTCAAGAACATCAATACCCTGTCCTGCACATACAAACACAACACTGCATGGATGATATCTCAAATATTCACAGAGTATTTAATTGCACTTGATCGTCAAATGGCATAAAAAAATAGGAAGATTATTCTGTTCCTCGATCAGTGCCCTCCTCATACGAAAGTTCTTCCAGAAATGAAGAATGTTGAAGTAGAATTTTACCCTGCAAACATGACAAGTGTGCTGCAGCCAATGGATCAGGGGATTATTAAAAACATTAAACAGAAATTTCGCCACAGTCTTGTTCTCAGGCTACTGCAAAGAATCCAGTCACCTGAGAATGTGTACAAGCTTTCCTTGTTGGAAGCTATGTTAATGCTGGCAATGTCCTGGGATTCTGTTAAGCAGAAAACCATTGCCAATTGCTTTGGAAAAGCTGGATTCCAATCAGATTCAGCAGAAATGTTTGAAGAGATTGAAGAGCGTTGTGATATCTGGCCAACTGTTCAAGAAAAACTGAGCACTGACATATCCTTTGAAGAATTTGTGAAAGCTGATGACTTTCCTGAGCCATGCCCTGAATTATACTTAAATGATTTAGGTAAAGCAATGGTTCCTGCTGAAAATGTTGATATAATAGATGATGTACATAGTGCTGGGTGCAAACATGTCGCAACATGCTCTGAATCTATGGATCTTCTGGACAATTTTTTTTTTTTGTACAGCAATACAGACGTACCTAAAAGTTCTAAAGAGTCTGTGGAATCTAGAACAGTACACCACAAGTTTGTTTGAAAAAAGTGTAAAACAAACTAACATAGATCAATATTTCAAAAGGCTTTAATGTAAATTTTTTGTGAAAGTGAACATTTATTTTCAGCACTTGTGAGAATTTAATTTTGGCAATTTTATTTGTTTTATTAAGTGAATTAAATAAACGCGAATGAAGAACAAAATAAATGTAAATAAAATACAGTAAATATGTTTATAAGTTAAACTAATTTTGTGTGTTGTGTTTTCTTGAGAAATTCCTTAGAACCTGGACTGCTAATAAATGTACTAGGCCCAAGACTGGTAAGTTTTGTTGTATCTTCTATGAATAAATTCTTTATCTTTACAGTCACCTTTTTCCCCCTCAACATTTTCATGTGCATATATTGAAATATTGCCCAGTCATAAACATCACTATGCCAAGTGACCTAACACAGTATCAATAAACTGGTTAACCCTTTTAATAAGTTTTCCCGCTTAATAAGCCTAGAGTTGTTGGGCCCTGAGAATATGTCTTAAGAGGGTTTGACTGTAACTGTATTCCATGAAAAGGGTTTAAATGTGTACACGGTTTGTATAGTTTACACTTCAATGGTTTCATATCAAAAGGGCAGATGCAGGCTTTTGCATAATGGAGAGGTGCAGTATACAATATTATAGTATTTTACACTTGTCTGGTAACCTACAAGTTTTCGTTATGGAATTAAGAAGCGGCTAAACTTTTTCGTGGATTGACTGAAATTGTATCTCATTTCGCAAACTACTGGCTTCTTAAAGATTTCCTGTTTAGTTTGACAGAATTTTAGCTAGATAATTAGTAGTACAACCTTGAATAAAATTATATTATCACCTCATCGTAGGGCAAATAATTTTTCATGACACACATGACAATACGTAGCTTTATCAGCATCAAGGAACTGAAGAGATTTAAAGCATTCATCTTGTTCTTTGTGTTAGAGCTATAAGTTTAATATAAAGTAAAAGAGAAACACTGTAAGTAAATACTGAGCAAGGTATACAACTACCTACAAACATGTCGGAACCGGCTAACACGAAGCCGAAGACTTGCAACATGTTTCATATTTCCGTCGCGAGCCGATCCGGCTCCATTTTGCTTCTGCAGCACAAAATCTGTCATCTCCTGTCTGCTTTTACCAGATGCGTTACTGCATATGTCTTTTTTTTCTCCCCCCCCCCCCCCCCTTCACAGTTGACAGTGCACTGACAATTCACTCAGTGAGGAAAAATTACAAGTGTTTTCAAGATACATGAAATCTGTCCAGAGATACAAAACTGATGACTGTGACCTTGAATTTCACCTCTGGAATAGTGGTGACTCCCTTGGTGTTTCAGCTCCCCCCAACAAAAGGGGGGGGGGGGGGGAATAAATAAATAACAATGGACCACATGCCTGTATTGATGGACAGTAATTAGTTTACTTCCCTTGGAGTGCTTGAGTGTAAGTTGAACCTTCTAACATTCTACCATTTAATAGTTTCTAATGACCTCCATTGCAACTGAACGTAAAAACCCAATCTTTCTTTTTTCTTTCAGCAAGGATACATCAAGCAATTTAGCAAAATGTCGACAGAAACGCTGTTAGAACAAGCACTGAATACATATACCTGCTATTGCAGCACTGATGCTGTTCATCAACTTGCAATTACTCATGAAATGAGAAAGCTCTATTTCACTCGCAGTAATGTACGGTCTAAAATGCATAGGTCAGTAAGCTGCCCACTATCTAACTTTTTCAATACACGATTTTTACATGACGTGCAACATACTTCACTAATAGCATCATTTTAAAACGACAGTTATTAATTATGAAAAGTTGAATGCTTTGTTAGAAAGCTAAGATGCTGTAATATCACATGGCCATAGTTTCTTCAGAATCGAGTGAGAAGCATTATGAAACTAAAAACTCACGTGGGATGAAAAGCAAATTTCTTTTTCCCTACATGCGAAGTAAAACTTGTAAGGGAAAATTAAATTCATAAACCGATATGGGATGGTTGAATGTACTGTGAACAGTTTTTACAGTGTGAAAATCAAACCAGTGTATTTCCCGCTAAGAGTGTAGCGGCTGACGGGCGCGTGCCGTGGCTAGCAGCAGAGCACCATGAGCGGCCGGGCAGACCAGGGCTCAGCAGGTGGCTGGGTCCCCGCACTGCCCGGCGCTGTCTGGTACAGCTCTTGCTGGAAGGCTGGGCAGTGCACGGCTACGGGCCCACGTGAGTGGTGCGGGCTTGCTGCACGCCTCTGAACTTGATATCCATCAATGCTGAACTGGCTCACAAGTCTACAGTAAATAGCCCAGAAGCTCTTTATGAAGCAGAATGTTTGACTGAATAAAGAGGCAATGATGAAATCACATCAAATTACTGAAAGAAAAATATTGAGGAAAATCTTGGGGCCAGTTAAAGAGCAGACACTATACAGAATGGGTCATAATAGTGAAATCTATATATATATATATATTTATTGAAAAAATTACTGATGTCACGTACAAAGGATGAATCCCAACAGATTGACAAAAAACCGTTCTGTTACTTCAGTAAATTAAAAATGGACAACACACGGTACAAAGAAGTTGGGGCATGGACAAGCTCCAAATTACCCAACAATATATCGAAAAAAGACTGCCTGACAGAAAGAGATTAAAGGATGCCAAATGTTTCCAGGAATAAACTGAAGAAGAAGACTGTAGTCAACTGGACCGAAGAAAGAAACACCAGAAAATGATAGAAATATGGAAGAAAAGAAAGGAGAAACATCTGAAATAATCTTAGTCTATAGTGGCTCATACATAAAAGAAGAAGAAATGAAACCTTACAGATACATCTTAGGGCAAACATATTAATGATACGTTTACTAATATAGAAACTCTAAAAGTTTAATGAACAGAAAATTGAATTTTGTGATTACTATACATTTACAAAAATGTTTTGTATTGGATTTCAATTTGTATTCGTCATTACTGCATAACCATGCAAACTGTATAAAGTTACGATAAATGGTTTTGGATATAATGAGCAAGATAGAATGCCAGTTGTAAAGTGATATAGTGATAATTATATGGATGGCATATGCCCTAGCTGAAAGAACAGAAAACAATGGAGTAGCTGAAAAATGCAAAATAATCTTTTTTTGTGTAGCTTTTACAAGTAAGTAATGTGTCCGAAGAGTACTTATATTGAAACTTTCTGGCAGAGTAAAATTGCGTGCCGGAACCGGGACTCGAACCTGGGATCTTTGCCTTTCGCGGGCAAGCGCACTACCAACTGTGCTATCCCGACACGACTCACGATGCCGCCTCACAACTTTACTTCCGCCAGTACCTCGTCTCCTACTTTCCAAACTTCACAGAAGCTCTCCTGCAAAGACGCAAGACTAGCACTCCTGGAAGAAAGGATATGGTGGAGACATGGCTTAGCCACAGCCTAAGGGATGTTTCCAGAATGAAACTTCACTCTGCAGTGGAGTGTGCGCTGATATTAAACTTCCTGGCAGATCAGCTTACACTCCGCTGCAGAGTGAAGTTTCATTCTGGAAACATCCCTTAGGCTGTGGCTAACCCATGTCTCCACCATATCCTTTCTTCCAGGAGTGCTAGTCTTGCGTGTTTGCAGGAGAGCTTCTGTGAAGTTTGGAAAGTAGGAGGCGAGGTACTGGCAGAAGTAAAGTTGTGAGGCGGCATCGTGAGTCGTGTCGGGATAGCACAGTTGGTAGTGCGCTTGCCCGCGAAAGGCAAAGGTCCCAGGTTCGAGTCCCGGTTCCGGCACGCAATTTTAATCTGCCAGGAAGTTTCATATCAGCGCACACTCCGCTGCAGAGTGAAGTTTCATTCCAGTACTTATATTGTTTGCAATATAGTCTGCAACATCAGTTTTTATGTTAATGTTTAAGTTACAGGGAATTTTGTAAAATGTTTTCTTGTAGAGCCTGTTCATGGCCAGAGCCATAGGGATTTGATGATTCTGTATTTCTTCGATGTTTATTGCTTTTCTTGTAAATTCAAACAATTTTTTTATATTTTCTTTTTCGCTCTCCTCAAAAGAAATGGCTTTTGGGCAGGGATGTAAGACATCACTGTTCCTGTAATTCAGAAACACACATAGCAAACACATCAAGTGCGAGTGTATTGTTCGTGGGTGCCGAGCACATCATCTGTTAGCAGAATGGATAAGAGTAAGTGGAGTAAATGGAAGAGTAACTTTGTAAATAAATACCACTGTGTGTGTGTGTGTGTGTGTGTGTGCGCACGCATTGTGCTGATGGTGTGTGACTTGTAAAGAGTGAAATCTATAATCATCATTAGGACTGGAACACAAGGCCGTGAAAATCTCACTATTCGTGTTCTTTCTACCAGTGAAACCTAAAGTGAGCTCAATATGAAACAACCTTAGCCTATGATGTGTTGTATTGTATGATAACAGCAAATAGACATAATTTAGTTTAAACACATTCCACAAGATTCCACTGATCAGCTTTATCCATTAGATATTTCAGTAACAACTTTGTCTAAGAAAAAAAAAAAGCAAGAGTGTTTTAGACCCCACAACATGGGCTGTCTACCATGCTGGCTATTTAGATCATAGGATGGAACAAGGCAATGACATTGACTAAGAGACAATAGGAAAAGTATGGTCACTCACTGAAGATGCTAAGTAAAGTGCTCTTCATCAGTTGCCTCAAATGGTATAAAAAAATTTAGAAGTAGATATCAAGTTTCAAAGAGCGGATCCAAAATTCCAAAGAGAAAATGTAAAAGAGGTACTAGCTACAAAACCATGGCTACTACCAAAACCGGGAACATAACCGGGCCAACATAAATGGGGGAGTTAGGGAGGGAGGAGTGAGGAAGGGGTGGAATAGAGGGGACAGGGAGGGAGGGGTGTGGAAAAGGTAATGCAACACTTTAAGGAAGATAAAAGCTGCAACAGCTCGGGGCCCCATTCACAAAGAGCTTATGAATGAACTGTGAACCCTTTAACGGGTCTCTACACCTCACCTATAGACCCTCCCTCTCCCTGCTCTGTTCGAGACATGATTCATCTGACTACTTGGCCAAGGCCTATCTGGCTTGGGTGACACTACCAGTAGCTGTATTGCAGCCAGCATAGATCTCAACTTCAATGGTACATGCGAACCTTCCACCCCGGAACTGAAGGTGTCTTTGATAAGACTTTGTCTCAAGGGTGGGAAATGTAAATATCTCCAAGACCATGCTTTATTGGAGAATGCATTTCATACGAAATATGTTTTCTAATATTAGTACATATTTTTAAATTCAATCTTAATCTGCCTCACTCTAGGTTCTTCTTCATGTAAATTGCAACACTTAGACTACTTCTGTGGTATTCAAAGGCATCCAAAGATAATGAAGATGCACACTAGCTCAAAAAAACACCCCTCATTATAACCATAAATGATGAAATGCCCAGGTTTAAATTTTCTCATAAATAGGGCTTTACTGTAACCCCATTACAATGTTTCTCTTTTAATACTCCTTATTACATTTTTACATAAGGAGGGTCACATCCAACACGTCCAAATTCTAGATCAGATTAACAAAGAATAATCATAAAAATTAAAAAAGAAAGAAAATGAGATGTTTCCTTCTCTCTGCTGAATGTTCATGGAAGCATATACTCCTCTTGATCATCTTACAAGTAACCTCTGTGACAGATAACTTGCTCCCGTCTAGGAAAGCCCCTGCAAAACAAGAGAAACCTCAGACAGTGCGTGTCCTACAAGTTCTCTAAACCCACTCAAACCTACATTTGATTGTCTTGTCCCAACGGAGAAAGCATGTAGTGTATTTGTTACAATACAAGTGGTATTGTCCCTTTTTAGGTTTCAATCTCTGAAATGCTGAAAAGACCAGTTACTGAATCAAACTAAGATTAGGGTTTGATGTCCTGTTGACAGTGTGACCATTAGAGACTGACTTACTGAAAAAATTAGGTTCCTCTTCACTGATTTGAATATAAAATCTATGGAACAAACCAAAGAAATTTTGTCCTTTTTTAACACAGAAAGCGTACATCCATATACACTAGAAAAGTTAATTTCAATGATAGTTTGTATTTGTAAAGATTGCAGAGCTTAATTCTGTTATTGATATAAACTTCCAAAAACACTGTTGTCAGTAGTTCCGAGTGGAGTGGGCGTGGGGTGGGAGAACTAACAGCACCATCTTTTGGTTCTATGGTATACTACACTGTCCTCTAAACAGGGCATACTCTTAAAACTTTAAATTACAATATATTTTCTCTCCCTGATCAATTTTGATGAAAAGACCTCTGTTTCCCCAAGATTGCTCAATTTAATTGTGAAACCTCATGTAAATTAGTCTAGTGCTTTCAGAGACTAGTGTACAGAGGCAGACATGATAGACATTACGGTTAACAATAAAAGTTTAAATTACAGTATTCTTTATCTCCGTGATTTGATTGTGAGGAAGCCTACAAGTTGCCCACAACTTTCTCAATATACCTTTGAAACCCCCAAAAAATCCACCTAGTAGTTTATTAGAGTAGCATGTCACAGTCACACACAACACATTAAAACAGGATATTTTCTTTTTCCATGATCAAATAATGCCTCTATGCTACCTCAAACGATGTTTAAGCTACCTGTGCAAGCCCCAAGGAAAATTGTTGCAGATAAATCTATGTTAACAGATTAATGACAGACATGAGTTTGTAGTTTTGCTATACTCTAGTAGATATATATTTTACATTAAATTGTTCATTACGCAAAAATAAATCTTGCTAACTGCACTGAGTTTTCAAATTTCTAAATGGGAACAGTTTTCAAGCCATAGTGTATGGTGTCTCCTCACACACTTAATGGAAAAGGGAGTAACATGGAATAAAAACTGAACTACTTGTTAAAATCACTTTTCACACACATTACATACTAGGTGTAAAGTATGATGAAAATTCATAAATAGTGAAAGAGATACAAATTTTCAAAGCTTTTGTTCTACAGAAATTAGCTTTTATGCAAACAGCATTTTTGCTTTCATACGATTATAAACAATGAATAAGTGCTTCACTGTCTGAACTATATATGCATAACAACTTCACTTATTTACATATGCATTCACAAACTGTTTATCATGTCATTGTTGTGCCTGAAACATGTTGCTGCAAACTTATTTCTTTGAAGCAAAAATCTTCCAAGAGCAGAAATAATCATTTTCATTTTTTCCGTTTTAAATGCTTCACAGCTGACTGTAGCTTCTCCATCTGTTTTTCTTTGAGATGAGCTTCAGCAGTTGTCTGTGTTAGCTAAAAATGAAAAAAAATCTTAAAATTAAATTCTCAAACAAATTATGCCGTTTTAATGTTGGAAAAAATATACAGAACAAAATCAATGCCTTGTATAACTGAAGTTTGTATATGTGAAATTATTATTATTATTATTATTGTTATTATTATTTTCAATAATGACTTGGTTCATTAGTATCACGTTTGTGTCCCATTCCAACACAGATTTTTAACGTGCAGTGAATAGTTACAATGAACAAAGAACTTTTTCAAACTAAGATAGAAACCAGTGCCACAAAATAGATAAAAACCATTGTTATGCAACATCTCATGTAAACAAGTGCATTAAAATTCTTCCAATTTAAGATTAATTACAATCAATTTTATTGCAGACAGCATACAAATATAAAGGTAATCAAATAAAATGCTTGATTAAAATGGTAATAAGGAAATACACTTAACTAAGATTTACCTCTGTGACAAAATGTGGAAATATAACTAGGTTCCTAATCAACAATTTGACTCAAGAATAAACAGAATTAATGTAGGCTATCTGATTTGCTACAAGGATAACAATTTTATAACTTTTAAAATAGAAATTACGTAGAAATATAACTTAAGGACTTAGTGTTTCAATGTCTGTTTCTGTTGTATGTTGATATGTAATAAAGAAAGTAAGTCCTTATTTTTATCTTTGCAATTATATTCAAATTTAAAACTCTATTAACTTGTCAAAGTTAAAAAGGTGAACAAAAGAGGTTCTTTTTAAGTAACTGCCAGAAAGCTACTTTCAAGTGCAAGAAATCAGGTGTTATTGTACAAGCTTGTAACAGAAGCATACCTAAAATATATTTTTATGTGGGATCGACCGGTAATAGTTTGGTTCAGTAGCATTTATCAGTGACTGCCACCTCTCAAAGTCACATGCGCCAAACTCTCCACGGTCCATTTGCCGGCGGCCGCCAGCAACAGAGGTGGTGGCTCTGGGCCACCTTGCCTTTTGCTGAAAAAGCCTGCTACCACTCATCATCCTGGATATGTAAAATGCTTTAGTGTAGTTCAGTTGAGAGGCACCCCATAGAAATGTCTATGTTTCTGTTGTTATAGAGTGTGAAATAGAAACTAGACTGCCCATTTTTATAAGGTGAGTATTTTATTACTCTAACATTAAATATGTTAGTGTGGCAAAAAGTTAACTTTATAGTTAATCTTACAATGAAAATAGGTACATCACTATGTTGCTTAAAACTGTCATTAACAGTTTATATCTCATTACTTTTCTTTTAGGACTGATCTTTCAATTCATACAGTTTCAACAGTTCACAGTGAGCAACTGCAGAGTCATGTTTTTGTTATCATTTGATTCGCGAGAGTAAATGTAGTTGGTATACTGTGTGAATACCTTTCAACACATGCAGTAGATGGTAAAGACAGGCCAATTGATGTGGTTGCCGGCCGCGGTGGCCGAGGGGACTAAGGTGCTCCAGTCACGGTCTGCACGGCCACTACGGTCGGGGGTTCGAATCCCCCCTCGGGCATGGATTTTTGTGCCGTCCTAGTTTGTAAGTTTAGGGACTGATGACTCCGTAGTTAAGTCCCATAGACTATACAAACATTTGAACATTTGAATTGATGTGGTGCATAATTGCTACTGTAGAGTTTTCACATAAAGGGACTATTGTCCTAATCAGTACATTCACTTCCTCTGTAAGTATCCCTCTGGCACATGGGTCCTAAGTAACGACTCAAAATTAAATGTGGATCATTGACTGTCAATTGAAATTTTTTCAGAAGCATTTGTATTTTGAAGCAGCATGGCTTTCGAAACACGTATCAATAACCATTAACATGATTACTGCTTTGAGCATCCGAGAACAATTAATGTGTAAAGGTTTTCTTCTTATTTTGTTAAATTTCTTCTATGAATTTGTAGCACCATCAAATAAAGTAAATACCACAACCAGAATGACATTTTCACTCTGCAGCAGAGTGTGCACTGATATGAAACTTCCTGCCAATTTAAAACTGTGTGCCGGATCCAGGATTCAAACCTGGGACCTTTCCCTTTCACGGGCTAAGGTGTTAGGTACAAGTCCCAGTTCCGACACACAGTTTTAATCTGCCAGGATGTTCCAAAAAGCAAAATGGTCAAAAAAAAAACACACACACACACACACACACACACACACACACACACACACACACACACACACACACAGTTAAAGAGAAGGTGCCGACAATGGTTCTGTTTCTGTGATATTCATCAGCTTGTTATACTGAATGTTATGGGAATTTAGCAGCATAAGTCAGCATGAATGCTGGCAGTAACTGAATGATCACAGAGTTGCCTAACATTATCTGCAATACTGCAGACATTATTGGACAAATCAAATCGTGCTCACTGCTATCCACAGCCCACTCCAGATGGACCTCAGCCGTGCTACTCTACCACACACGTACCTAAGAGAATGATTCAAATCAACTGCACATTACACCATTCAAAAATGCAGATGAATTCCTTCTCATTCTTACCAACTTGCAACAGAAGCTTCTCCGGACAATAATGGTGACAAAGTGTCAAGAACTTAAGGAATCCACAAAGTGAACAGTATATATGCATTTTGTTGTGTCATATGCAAATCAAATTTTAGGAATACCACTAAAATCTGCAGATATTGAGGATATTAAATGAACACATTGATGCCACAGAGTTATAAATCAAATTTTGTACTCAAAAGAATATATCAAAACAGGAACAAAACAGAACAGTTGGCTGTTATGCAGTTGCAACTTCATACATCTTTTACCTTCCTGTATTGCACGAAATTGACCATTCACCTTCTCCACGACCGTATTTACATGCTCGTTCCATTTCATATTGCTGTGCAGTGTTACACCTAGATATTTAATTGACAACTTTGTCAAGCAGCCCACTACTAATGCTGTAATCTAACATTATGGGATTGATTCTCCTACTCATCTGCATCACCTTCTATTTTTGTACATTTAGTGCTAGTTGCCATTCCTTGGATCACCTAGAAATTTGATGCAAGTCATCCTGCATCCTGCATAGTCATTCAATGTCAACACCCTCTTTTACACCACAACAGCATCACTAAACAGCCACAGATAACTCACTCTGTCAGTCAGATCATTTATAAAGATAGAAAATAATAGCAGTCCTATCACACTTCCCTGGGGTACACCTGAAGATACCATAGTCTCTGAAGAACACTTTCCATTGAGGACAACATACTGGGTTCTATTACTCAAGTAGTCTTCGAGCCACTCACATTTTTGAGTACCTATTCCATACACTCGTATCTTAGTTAGCAGTCTGTAGTGCGTGACCGTGTCAAATGCCTTGCCTGTTACCCTTCATCCATAGAATGCAAGATGTCACGAGAGAAAAGGGCAAATAGAGTTTCGTCAATTGATGCTTCCTAAAGCAATACTGATGCATGGACAGAAGCTATTAGCTATCAAGGAAATCTAATATATAAAGCAGAGTGTCCGTATGTTTGTACGTGTTGCATACAAATCTACAGTTTTGTTTCAAATTTGGCACCACACGAGGGTGGTGGTGTTTGGGTATGGTAGAGTTTGTGTGGAAATTCACTGCTTTATTACTCTCAATTAGTTGAGTCTCAGTCTTTTTGTGAGATATTACTGTTGGTATAGATATCATTCTGTAAAATTTACCATTTGTTTTCATTCAGTTCCTTTTCTGAAACTGATCTATAAAAACGGATGTTAAAAGGTTTTTGATCAGTTTTGAAAAACATTAGAAAATACAGGAGTACATTCTCAGGACTAAAACTTACTGCAGGTACTTATGTAAGTATATAACACAGAACAATATATTATTAGTGAGCCTTTCTCCCTTCATAAGAATTTATAGTTTTGAAAGTAAAAATTTTAAATTTTTCTGAGCCTCTACAGAGAGATTTTGACCAACTTCCTAGCATGATAAAAAAGTTTAAAAAATATCTGCATTAAATTCATTTCTTCCTGAACACAATGTTTTTTTTTAATTATACTGATGTCTCTTAAAATAACTTGGCAGTTAAGCTTCCCACAGACCACATTTTTTCATGAGAATGTTCCAAAATGACATTTTAAAATGGCTGCCAGATAAACTATGACTTTTTTTTTTACAAATGGTGTTTTGTTACTGTCTACCTATAGGGAGCACATGAGAAAGAAATCAGGAAAATAAAAAAAATGTTGAGCAACATTGCCCTGGTAATTTGAAATGGATTGACCCAAAAAATATTTTTGATAAAAGTGACAACTTTTAATATTTATTGTGAGTCGTTACAAGTGTTGAGAGAGAGAGAGAGAGAGAGAGAGAGAGAGAGAGAGAGAGAGAGAGAGAGAGAGAGATAGAGCACATATGTATTGCACTGAAATTGTTATTGGCTGTGTGGTTCTATGTAAAGGTGGTGTTATTCTTCATTTTGAATTGCAGTGCAGGACAGTGCAATCACCCAACTTTTTTTTTTATTATTTTATTTCATAGCACTATAAATGAATAAAGGAAATTATTTAAATTATTTACTGAAATCGAAGAAAATCTTTAAACACATTGATTCTTATTGGATGCTCGAATCAGTAATTGTGGTAATAGTTACTGATATGTTTTGAAAACAAAGCTGGTTCACCGCACATAGTAGAGCAGAGGATTTCACAGAATTCAACTGGTAGCACAGTGATAAGAGTGCCAGACTATGAATGCAAAGGTTGCGGGTTTGATCCCCACCTCATCCTAAAAATTTTATCCATCACTGTTCACTTCTTTCACCTCTGGCAGTGTTGCCAATTTGGAAAATGTCGAGTAGCACCTTGGTTCAGAAACTGTAGGTCCCCCTATATAATTGGCTGGGTAAGTGAGTTTGAAGGTTGGAGGAAGGCAACGGCATACCAACTCCAAACAGGAAAATGCCTAGTAAAGCACTGTGGTGACCACTCTTTGGATTGTCGACTGGTTTACCTTTATCTTTCTTTCTTTTTGTCCCCCCCCCCCCCCCCAAAAAAAAATGATATTTAGCAAAAAGTCATAGCGAGATATACTAACAAAATCTTGTCAAACATACTGAGCTTTTGGCATTTGTGATGAAGGTTGTAAAAGCCAACAGCTCAATATGATTGAGAAGTCTTTTACGGGTGCCTTTCTGTGACTTATTGTGATGTCTGTATTGTGAGTAGCAATCTATCCTTTTCAAAAAATTGATGTAAGACTTCTTGGAATTTCTGTTATTCAATTACAATTGCAGTAGCCATGGCTTAATCTGCTTTGTAAAGGGATAAAAGAAATTAGGTCACCATGTTGGTTGAATCGCACTGTTAGACAAGATTGGTGATCACATTTAATACACTACAATACAGCTGCTTGAAACGAGAACTACATTATGGACGCAGGCTTGTGTGGGCTGTGTTACACGGCAGAAATGTTCACACGAGATTCCCTGAGATCTGAGGTAATGAGATTAGATTAGATGTACTTTTTGTTCCAGTAGATCCAAATTGAGGAGATCCTCATCCATGTAGAACATAATACACTTAATAAATACTTACAAAATGACAGCATACGTGTTAGTGTACCTTCCACAGATTGGAAATATAATTGCCTTTGTGTTTGTGGAAATGGTAAGAAAAAAAAAAATTATCTTAAGAATTTTTACATTTTAAAGGACATAAAACTTATTACTACATACAAAATGTTTATAATCAAAGACCCCATGACAGCTGTGTACTTGATAGGCCTACACATTTTTGCAAACCACCTGCATTTATTCATGCTTTATGTCTGGCGGGAAAAGTGTTTTGTGAAACACAGTGAACTCATCTTGTCGCAACCGCCTGCCGCTAATCACAAACTGACATGTAATTTACAGATGTGTGACTTTTGCATAAACCTTCTGGTGCCACACACTTTCAGAAACCTAACAACAACTTGTTGAATTCATGCAAAATCACTGCTGTAAGTGATCCAAAAGGGTTCCAACACACTATTAATCCCTTCTAGCCCAAATTTTATTAATTTTTAATAAAAATGTTTCTTTGCATATTTCTATTCATAACAATTGGAATAATGTATATTTGTTAGATTTTTTTGTTTTGTTTTGGAGGGAAACTTGAGATGACTTCATACGACACCATTGGGCAGGATATGTTTCCTTTACTGTAACTTCCATCATTTTGAAACTATTTACTGTTAATTTAGACATCTGACAAGATGGTTTTAAGTAAATTTTTGAATTACTTTGTTTCCTTTTCCTTGATACAATATTTTGTAAGTCTTTCTGCATGTACTCTGACTTAGACATGAAGCAGCAATTTTGGAAAAACCAAAATTTTTCAATCAAGTATGAGCTTGAAACTTTAGTTTACACCTATGAGATTGTTCATTATTTCTGAAATCTTACCATGTCAAGAAGAATTTCGAATTTCAGCTTAAGCAAATTATTCTCACTCTCAAGATCTTGTACTCTTTTTCTCAGTTTCTTGTTCTCTTTGTGAATTCCACTTGTTGGGCCAGTCTCTGAAAAGTAAACACAAAGTTATGTTATTTGGTTCCATCACACACACACACACACACACACACACACACACACACACACACACACACACACACACACACACACACACACACACACACACATATATATATATATATATATATATATATATATATATATATATATATATTCATCTTCACATGAAAAAAGAAACATTTACAAGCAACAAATACCAGTTTGAGTGAGACACTTAGTTGCTTCGCCTCTTATTTCAGCTCAACACGGGCCATGACACATACCCCAGTAACATGCAAAGCCAAAGAAGCTTGCATTATGAAAACTGGAACGCACAAAAGATTGACTGAATGTGTGGTGAAGCACTTAGTAGCACTGGTGTAAAACCTAAATGCACAAGCAGCTGCACATCTACAGCAATTATGAAGCTGTTGTGTTGTGGTCTTCAGTCCGGAGACTGGTTTGATGCAGCTCTCCACAATATCCTATCCTGAGCCAGCCTCTTTATCTCCACATAAGAACGGCAACCTACATCTGTCTGAATCTGCTTACTGTATCCATCTCTTGGTCTTCCTCTGTGATTTTTACCCCACACACTTCCCTCCAACGCTAAGTTCACAATTCCTTGATGTCTAAGAATGTGCCCTACCAATCTATCCCTTCTTTTAGTCAAGGTATGCCAGAAATTACTTTTCTCCCCAATTCTGTTCAGTACCTCCTCATTAGTTACGTGATCCACCCACCTAATCTTCAGCATTCTTCTGTAGCACCATATTTCAAAAGCCTCTATCCTCTTCCTGTCCGCACTGTTTATCATCCATGTCTCACTCCCATACAAGGCAACACTCCATACAAATGCCTTCAGAAAGGACTTCCTTAGGCTTAAATCAATATTCAGTGTTAACAAATTTCTCTTTTTCAAAAACGCTTTTCTACCCATTGCCATTCTGCATTTTATATCCTCTGTACTGCAACCATCATTTGTTATTTTACTGCCCAAGTAACAAAACTCATCTACCTCCTTTATTGCTTCGTTTCCCAATCTAATTCCTTCAGCATCGCCTGATTTTCTTACACTGCACTCCATTACCTTAGTTTTTCTCTTGTTAATGTTCATCTTATATGCACCTTTCAGCACACTATACATTCCGTTCAATTGCTCTTCCAGGTCCTTTGCTGTATCTGACAGAATTACTATGTCGTCGGCAAAAACACAATGTTTTTAATTCTTCCCCCTGAACTTTAATTCCTTCACCAAATTTCTCCTTGCTTTCCTTTTTACCTTGCTCAATGTACAAATTGAATAACATTGGAGAAAGGCTACAACCCTGTCTTACTCCCTTCCCAACCACTGCATCCCTTTCATGCCCTTCAACTCTGACAACCGCTGTCTGGTTTTTGTACAAGTTGTAAATAACCTTACGCTCCCTATATTTTACTCCTACTTGCTTCAGAACTTTAAAGAGTTTATTCCAATCAACATTGCCAAAAGCCTCCTCCAAATCTACAAAAGCTAGATATATGTAGGTTTCTTAATCTATCTTCTAGGATAAGCCATAAAGTGAGTATTGCCTCCCGAGTTCCTACATTTCTCCTGAACCCAAACTGATCTTCCCCGAGGTCAGCTTCTACCAGTTTTTCTATTCTTCTGTATATAATTCGTATCAATATTTTGCAACCATGACTTATTAAACTGATGGTTCTGTAGTTTTCACACCTGTCTGCACCTGCTTTCTTTGAAATGGGGATTATAACATTTTTCTTAAAGTCTGAGGTACTTCGCCTGTCTCATACATCTTACACACCAGGTGAAACAGGTTTGTCATGGCTGGTTCTCCCAGAGACTTCAGTAGCTCTGTGGGAATATCATCTACTCCAGGGGCCTAGTTTCGACTTAGGTCTTTCAGGGCTCTGTCAAATTCTTCTCTCAGTACAGTATCTCCTGTTTCATCTTCATCTACATCCTCTTCCCTTCCTACAATATTGTCTCGAAGTTAATTTCCTTTGTAGAGCCCCTCTATATACTCTTTCCACCTTTCAGCTTTCCCTTCTTTGCTGAGATCTGTTTTTTTTTTTCCATCAGTGTCCTTGATATTCATAGAGCTGTTTTTCTTATCTCCAAATGTTTCTTTTATTTTCCTGTAGGCTGTATCTATTTTTCCCCCTATTTATACATTCTTCTACATCCTTGCATTTGCCTTCTAGCCACTCCTGCTTAGCCATTTTGCACTTCCTGTCAATCTCATTTCTTAGTCGTCTGTACTCCATTCTGCCTGTTTCATTTACTGCATTTTTATATTTTCTCCTTTCATCGATTAAATTTAGTATCTCCTGTGATATCCAAGGATTTTTTGTAGGTCTTGCCTTCCTACCTATTTTGTCCTCTGCTATACCTTCACTATTTAATCTCTCAATTTTACCCATTCCTCCTCTACTGTTTTATTTTCCCCTGTTTCTGTCAATTGTTGCCTAAACTCCTGAAATTCTTAAGAACCTCGGATTCCTTCTATTTATCCAGGTCCCATCTCCTTATTTTCCTACCTTTTTGTAGTTTCTTCAGTTTCAGCCTACAGTTCATAACCAACAAGTTATCGTCAGAGTCTATATCTGCCCCTGGGTATGTCTTACACTGTAAAACCTGGTTCCGAAATCTATGTCTTACCATTATAAAATCTATCTGGTATCTCCCGGTGTCTTCTGGTCTCTTCCACATATACAACCTTCTTTTGTGATTCTTGAACCAGGTGTTTGTTATAACTAAAATATGTTCCGTGCAAAATTCTACCAGGGGACTTCCTCTTTCATTCCTTTTGCCCAGACCATATTCACCTGACTTCCTCTTTCATTCCTTTTGCCCAGACCATATTCACCTATCATCTTCCCTTCCCTTCCCTTCCTTGTCCTACTACCGAATTCCAGTCTCCCATAACAATTAAGTTTTCCTCTCCCTTAATTGTCTGTATAATTTCCTTTAGCTCCTCATATATTTCTTCGATTTCCTCATCATCGGCAGAGCTAGTTGGCATATAAACCTGTACTAGTGTTGTCGGTGTTGGCTTCGTATCTATCTTGACAATGATAATGCGATCACCGTGCTGGTCATAGTAGTTTACCCGCATTCCTATTTTCTTATTCATTATCAATCCTACTCCTGTGACACCCCCAATTGATTTTGTATTTATAATCCTGTAGTCACCTGACCAGAAATCCTGTTCATCCTGCCACCGAACTTCACTAATCCCCACTATATCTGACTTCAACCTATCCATTTCCCTTTTTATATTTTCTAATTTTCCTACTCTATTAAAGGATCTAACATTCTACGCTCCGACCCGTAGAATGCCAGTATTGTCTTTCCTGATAATCACATCCGCCTGAGTAGTCCCCGCCTGGATATCCGAATGGGGGACTATTTTACCTCCGGAATATTTTACCCAAGAGGATGCCAACATCATATGTTCATAGAGTAGAGCTGCATGTCCTTGGGAAAGGTAACGGCTGTAGTTTCCCCTTGCTTTCAGCCGTTCGCAGTAACTGTGTGGCAAAGCCACATTAGCTGATGTTACAGAGCCAGCTCAGTCAATCATCCAGACTGTTGTCCCTGTAACTACTGAAAAGGCTACTGCCCCTCTTTAGGAACCACATGTTTGTCTGGCCTCTCCACAGATACCCCTCCGCTGTGGTTGCACCTACGGTACGGCTATCTGTATCGTTGAGGCACACAAGCCACCCCACCTCGGCAATGTCTGTGGTTCATGGGAGTACTCTTTCAAGTTCTGGAGCAAGCAGGAGTAAAATATAGGGAGCGTAAGGTTATTTACAACTTGTACAAAAACCAGACAGCGGTTGTCAAGAGTTGAAGGGCATGAAAGAGATGCAGTGGTTGGAAAGGGAGTAAGACAGGGTTGTAGTCTTTCTCCATTGTTATTTAATTTGTACATTGAGCAAGCTATAAAGGAAAGCAAGGAGAAATTTGGAGAAGGAATTAAAGTTCAGGGTGAAGAATTAAAGACATTGCGTTTTGCCGATGACATAGTAATTATGTTAGATACAGCAAAGGACCTGGAAAAGCAATTGAACGGATTGGACAGTGTGCTGAAAGGTGCATATAAGATGAACATTAACAAGAGCAAAACTAGGATAATGGAGTGCAGTGTAAGAAAATCAGGTGATGCTGAAGGAATTAGATTAGGTAACGAAGCAATAAAGGAGGTAGATGAGTTTTGTTACTTGGGCAGTAAAATAACAAATGATGGTTGCAGTACAGAGGATATAAAATGCAGAATGGCAATGGGTAGAAAAGTGTTCTTAAAAAAGAGAAATTATTATGAAGCTACAGATTGGAAAAACAGAGAAAAGTAATCTCTCAAAACTCACATGAATAATGTTGCTGGCACCATAGACGAACCAGAAACTCTGCCAGTCAGTGTACTCAACCTCACTAAGTTACCCAATCTTTAAACTCTGTTATTAAAGTGCACTAACCTGCAGCTCATCGCTGTGGTTTGAACCATGGCCTCTCGTCCTACACAGGCTAAGAACAGAAAACAGTCAATGCTCTCCATCTCAATGGGTTTACAGTGGGCAAATGAAGGTTCCAGGAGGATTACTCTTGCTTACATCCACACGTCCTTGTGTTCTGTAATTATTTACACAATTCATGCAACCAAGCAGCAGAATGAGAGATATTTGTCCTACCAACCATGTCAGATATGGAGACCAATGGGTTTTGCTAGCAAGGACCAAGAAAAAGTCCAATATGGGGCTCAGAAAAGACTATGCAAACAGCACTCAAGTCACCATACTCTGAATATTCAAAAAAGGCAATAGGAGTGATTCACAAAATTACAGGCCTACATCAATGACGTCAGTTTGCAACAGGATTTTAGAACATATACTTTCCTCAAATATTATGAACTACCTCGAAGAGAATGACCTATTGACCCATAGTCAATAAGGATTCAGAAAGTATCATTCTTGTGAAACACAGCTACCTCTTTACTCATATGATGTGACGAGTGCTTTAGACATGGGATGTCAAATGATTCCGTACATCTAGATTTCTGGTAGGCTTTTGACACTGTACCTCACAAGCATTTTCTAATAAAATTGTGTGCTTATGGAATACCTTCACAATTGCGCAATTGGATTTGTGATTTCCTGTCAGACAGAATACAGTATGTTGCAACTGACGGAAAGTCATCGAGCAGAACTGAAGTGACATCTGGCTTACCCAAGGGAAGTGTTATACAGCCCCTACTGTTCCTTATTTTTATAAACAATTCAGGAGACAATCTGAGTAACTCTCTTAGGTTGTTCGCGGATGATGCTGTCACTTATCGGTTCACCAGAAGATCAAAAGCAACTGCAAAATGATTTCGATAAGATACCTGCATGGTGCAAAAATGACAATTGACCCTTAATAATGAGAAGTGTGAAGTCATCAATATGACAACTAAAAGAAGCCTGTTAAACTTCATTTACACAATAAATCAGTCAAAACTACAGGCTGTAAATTCAACAAAATACCTAGGAGTAACAATTACAAACAATTTAAATTGGAAAGAATACACAGAAAATATTATACGGAAAGCGGACCAAAGACTATGTTTTGTTGGCAGAACACTTAGAAGATGCAATGCAGTTCTACTAAAGAAACTGCCTACACTGCACTTGTGTATCCTTTTATAATATTACATATCAAAAGTGAAATTTACTATAGCTCTTTGAAATAGAAAAATAACTTTCTGTAGTAATCGTCAGGCCTGGTGTGGAAGACTGCATATTTCAATTATTCTGAATATTAAAAAAATCAGCTAAATGGCATGTTGCCTACGGGAAACTGGCAAAGGATAATTTAATTAAATAAATAGCAAGGGGTGTCAATCAATGAATACCAGGTACCGGTATGGCAATTTTTACACAGCCAGTTGGTGACGCCGGCTAATTGTATCACGAAGGACGGCATCATTCAACCACCTCAGAGCCCCTTATCTTCATCAGAGTTCTTGTCAGAAAGAAGGATCATAATTGGTGGTGCTGTGGAAACTTAATAAGGTACCAAAAAGGAGGTTTACACTCTTCCACAAATTGACAATATGTTGAAATGTCTGAGGAGAGCTACGTTTTCCTCAACCATGGACCCTTACTCAGGATACTGGCAAATAAAAGTCGACGAAGCTGAACATGAGAAAACTGCTGTTGTTACCTCAGAGGGCCTGCATTAAAGTAATGCCATTGGTCTGCGTAATGCTCCAGCAACTTTTAAAAGGATAGTCTTTTAAGCTGTGGACAATGTGTGTGTTATCATATCTAGATGACAGTATTCTCTGAAACTTTTGATGAGCACATAAAAAGACAGAACTCTGCTAAATTGTCTACGGCAAGATGGCTTCAAACTTAATCCATGAAAGTGTCTCTATGGGATGAAGGAAATCTACTTTGACGTCTTGCATCATACGATTGTTTGTGGCCTCATCCAGAGAAGGTGATAACTATAACAGAATTTCCTATTCCTAGAAGTATTAGTTAAGCTCCCTGGGATTGTGTTCTAATTGCTGGTGTTTTAATAAAGACATTTGTATGAAAGCCTGACCCCTCCAGGATCTGTTGGAAGTTGATGTTAAATTTACTTGCGGAAAATCCAAAGATTCTTTCTACATCCAATGAAGAACTCTGACCACAGTACTTGGCAAGTGCAGTGAAAGAAAACATATACAGTTGCACACAGATGCAAGTGGATATGGACTTGGTGCTGTTTTGGTCAAAATCTGCAAAAAGAGAAGGTTATGGCATAGGCCTCCAGGAAACTTACAAAAGTTGAGAGAAATTACTGAACTACACGTAACGAGTGTTATACGGCTCATCTAAAAATATCGTCAGTATCTGTATATATGGCAGGTCATTACAGATCTTCATTGGTTTTGTAGGAAACAGGTCTTACAGACCCATCAGGATAACTTGCCAGGTGGCATTAATACATCTTCAGGAGTATGACATTACTATAGTGTCCAAGACTGGAAGGAAACACCAAGATCTATCCATCTATCTCTTTGGCCATTCTCCCACACATGCAGGGTTGGCACTGTGTTAAACGCGGATTTGGAATGTGTTAATATTTACAGGGTGGCCAGATACCCTTCCTGCCACCACCCCATGCCCCAAGGAGGAAATGTGTACCCCAAATGTATGTGTATAGTGTTATATGTGTGGGGAAGTGTAAAGTGTTATGAAATGTTTACGAATCGTGTAACTGAGGCGGGACATGGGGACCAGTCCAGCATTCACCTAGGGGGATGTGGAAAACTGCCTAAAAACCACATCCAGGCTGGCCGGCACTACGACCCCTTTTGTTAATCCACCGAGCGGATTTGAACCGGGACAGGTAGACCTCCCCATCTTGGAAAGTGGTGCGTTAGACCACACAGCTAACCAAACGGGTGGAAGGAAACATTAAGATGCCTCTGAAGAATTTCAATAAAATATCTGCAAGATAATGAGAATTGGATAATGACAGTCTCACTGTAATCTAAGATCTTCCTGATGAACAGAAGAAGGGTGCCAAGCTATCAGAAATTATCGTTGCCTTGAATATATCAGAGCACATGAAAGGGAAATTTAAGATAATTAATGGAACATCTTGTAAGAAAAATTCAACCCCTTTCGAAGGAGGTGGCTACCAGTGATTTCTAAATAGATGCGTTTAAAGGTTTTAGAGGAATTCCAAGGTGCACCCAAGGCTAGACATTTAGGGTTTGTAAAAACTTGTGACAATCTGTAAGAGATATTTTGGCCATGATTATTTAGATCTATTCATCATTACCGTATGTGTTGCAATGTCAAGAGTGCCTGAGAAGGAAAGTGGTCCCTCAGAAATCACCAGGATGACATATCAATTCCGCCAGTGGAGACGCCTTTCCAATGTGGTGGGATTGATCTACTGGGAAGATTTCTTCTACAAGTGGCAATATGTAGATTAGTGCTTGTACTGCTGAGGCACCTGAAACAACCAAATTCATCATGGAAGACATTTTACCGAATCTTTGAGCACTAAGACCTGTAATTACAGATTGAGAAAAAGTTTCTCAATAAGATTTGTGGTAGAGATAAACAGCCAGTGCAATAATACACTGCTGCCTACCATTCCCAAACTAATGGGCTCACTGAACTAATTAATTAGACCTTGGTTTACATGCTGCCTTTGTATATCAATCTTGAGCAGAATAACTGGGATGAGATGCTGCCTTTCGTAACATTTGCCTACAATACTGCCAAACAAGAGAGTACTAGATTTACAACCTCCTTGTTGGTACATGGTCATGAAGAAGCAACAACAATAATAGCCACTGTGTTTCCAGGTCAGGCTGAAGAAGTGGACAATGATTTCATTGATCAGTTATTAACCAGGGCTGTGGAGGCTGGGCAGTTGGCTCAACCCTGTTTGCTACAGGCTCTTGATAACGAGTGTCAAAGGTATGACAAGTCATTGCCCTGTTTTATTTCAGTGTGGTGACCTTGTCTGGATCTTCTTTCCTGTTCAGAAGGCTGGGTGTGTGAGAAGCTATACATGAGTTCCTTTGGGCCATCAGGGTGACAGTTGTCTGATGTTATTTATTAGGTTGAATGTTGTAACCCCAACACGAGATGATGAAAGGTCAGAGACACAGTCCATGTCCTGCAAATGAAGCCACATAGCTCAGGATAAATTCAAAGTACCGCAGCAAGACTCAACAAGATACAAGGCAATGATAGAGTTACTGTCAACAAAAGCTCGATGTGATTCACCACCAAAATGAGTACCAGCCATCCCACAGCAAGGAGACGTGAATATTATGACGCTGTTGTCCTAAGGAGGGAGCTATGTCACAAAAGAAGGTGCTAGAAGAGAGTGACAAGTGCGTAAAATGTTAGATGGCAGAGTTGTGAGGGGGAAGTGGGATGTGGTGGAAGCAAGCTTCACCTCGTACTACGGCAGCTGCAGAGAGAGGCGAGGGGGGAGACGAGCCGCGCCTACATCCTGCAATACTGGAGCCACAAACTGTGCGGCATGCTTCCGCAAAAGTACAAGTCGTGCACTTCACTTTAAATGTTGATCATAAATGAAACAAAGCAGCTTACACATAAGTGTAGTTAATAAAGCTACTAACTGCAGGAATGACTCACTTAAAGTATGTATTGGACAATATGGACAATAACAAAGTAGACAACAACGGTTGCCTCGTACAGCACCTCCAGTCAGTAATGCAGGCTGAAGCCTCAAGACGAGCCCTGCTGGCTGAACCCTCCCAACTTGTACTGATTCAGGACTAGGGAAAGCTCTGCCATCTAACAGTTAACATACTGTAGTTACTAAAGTGTCTGAATCTGAAGCAAAGAGTCCGGAGGTTCGAAACCCACCACTTTTGTTCATTATAATTTATAAATATTGTTATAGTGACTTCTAGATGTATCAAGTAATAGTGTTGCAGAAGTTTCTGTTACTGTATATACACTGTGTAAACTGAAGTTTGTCTATACTGTGTTGTGTGCTTGTGTGACAAGTGCAGATTAAATCATCACAAAGTACAAAACCAGTATCCTTCGATCAATTAGCAAAGTCCTACAACATCGCTACAATATCAGTTTCAATGAACAATACCAGCAGATGATCTATTCGTGGCCATGGCATACAGACACTAGTGCTGTGTAGTAGTGAAATGCACTAACTAGCCAGAAACAAGATAGCACACCAAGAGGTGGGTTGCAGAGTCTGGATATAGGACCTAGGTGCAGATTATCAGAAACCCATTGCTGTATAAGATAGAGAAGTTCCAATGGAGAGCAGCCTGCTTTGTTACAGGTACGTTTAGTATATATGAAAGCATCACAGAGATGATCAGCAAACTCCAGTGGCAGATGCTGCAAGAGAGAGATTGCAGTATGGGTTTCTGTCAAAATCCTGAAAACGTACATTTCTTCAAGAGCCAACCAATATATTGCTCCTCCTGTATATATCTTACAAAGAGATCATGAGGATGAGACTAGAACCCACACAGAGGCATACCTCCAATCTATCTTTCTATTAACCACAGGTGACTGAAATAGGAAAAGGAGGAAGTGGCAATTGTACATGAAGTACTCTCTCCCAAACTGTGAAATCTTCTGTTGAAATCTTCTTCATGAGTAGCACCTAGTACATGTCCTCAGCAACACCTTTCATAAGCTGACATAAAAGTTTTTTGCGTGTTGTAGCATGTCATAATGTAAGATGGCTAGTACTTTCATAACATGTGCAAATTTGTCTTCCTCCTCCATCTTAAGGTCGACTGTCTTACACAATCCAAAAATACCTTTAATGCATGCTTTTTTGTCCTCGCCTCAATGCTGGCGGCTTCTCAGCTGATTTCCAACTTCACTTTCCTGTCACTGTGAAGCCCCAATGAATTTCTGCAGTTCCACCTGGAATACTGTCCAGCATGTTAGTTTGTTTGGTGGACCTCTTCATATAGAAGTAGTCATTTTTATGGCATACTGCCGGCCGCAGTGGCCGAGGGGACTGAGGCGCTCCAGTCACGGTCTGCACGGCCACTACGGTCGGGGGTTCAAATCCCCCCTCGGGCATGGATATTTGTGCCGTCCTAGTTCGTAAGTAGTTGATAAGTAGTTTGTAAGTTTAGGGACTGATGACCCCGTAGTTAAGTCCCATAAGCTTAACAAACATTTGAATTTATGGCATACTGTCTCGTCTAAGTTGTTGAACTTACAGACATGCTTCTATCACTTTAACCACTTGTCTCTTCACATTTATCACCAGAACACTGAAGGATGTCTTACATGTTGGCAATCCATTGGCACCATGTTTTTCATATTCTCTTTTTCTGTCTCCAATGATTTCCACTCCATGTAGTATGGTTAGAACTTTGGCTTCTTACAATGTAAACAATGGCTCTATTGTGGCCAAATAGGAGCCACTGTGTTGACAAGAATTTGTGCGATCAGAAGTTATCAATACCTGGTGTCCACGAGATTAATGTCACACCGTGATGTCATAGAATGTTGATAATTGATTGAAGAACAATGGTTGAAACTGGCGATTACTTATTTAGCACTTCTCAAACACATACAAGAGCACATTACTTATAGGCTGGAGGTTTACATGTATAATATTAACTAACAGAAACTTCTGGAAAATTATTATCCTACTCAATAGAGCTGAAAGGTACTAGAATGCTATTTAAAAATTAAATGAACAAATGTGGCAGGTCTTGAACCCAAGACCCTTCGATTCAAATTACAACATTTCAGTCACTATGATACACTACATTGTCACTCTCTTGTAGTACCTCCTTTGTGAAAAGAGTGGCCAAATGAATAGGAATTCATTTACTATAACGCCTAGCAATGCCAGTCAAATGTCAGTTGTTCCAGTTATGAGAATGTAAACAAAAAAACGAGGCTCATTTGAAAGCACTAGTTTTATTACATGCATTTAACTGCAGCAGTATTTGCATCAAGATGAATTAGTCATTAATTGCTCAAGTTTTCAGCAGCACTCCATATATTTCAGATTTATTGAAGGCTTGCTTTGTTGGAAACTTGAAATGTACACAACTCTGTGGGTTAGAGAGTGGAGGGGATCCTCGTTCACTGGAATTTCTTTCTTGAAATTTGTATATTTCTTTTAACACTTATGGTACTAGCATATTCAATAAACATTTCAAAATCTGAGGGTGAAATCACAGTGAAGTTATGGAAACCTGTACAGTCTTCCACGTTCAGCTCCCATAGCAGATTTTCTTGACACTACTTTTAAAGTATTTCACTGCCAACAAACAAAGCATGCTCATCATTTGCTTAAACGTTTGAGCATTAACAGTGCAGCACTGTGTGCCAGTACTGTTTCTTTAGCACCATTCACAGTTTAGCACACACTCTAGGGGCTACACTGCCTGTAAATAAAATGTAGGCCCTAATTCATACGAATACACCATGAGCATTCTCATTTCTTTTTCAGTTGTATGGACGTAGACCTTAACATGAAAAAAAGTATAAAATGAATGCAAACGACAGCAGGAACCAGGTGTAAAGGAAAAATAAATTGTCTACAAAGGCTTTATTCGTCTACTTCCTCCTCCCCCAAGAAAATAAACGAATGAGCAAAAATAAGAAATAATAACAATCATATTCTTATTTATGGTAGGACTAACATTGATCTATAGTACAGTCCGCGGGTGAAATACGTTCGTACTTTACTGTACATCACTTCATTCAGTCTTCTCGGGTATCGTAGACTGATCAAAACCCGTTTCAGTGTAAATCAGTTTCTGCAGAGCGATTCATGGTACTAGAAGCTGATAACTGCAAAATATAGACTTACCTGGTAGCCATTCTCCCTTATCAAATACAGCTTCTTGTTCGCCCAATCTTAACCTGATTTCTCCAACTTCCAAGCCGAGATCCTCAGTGATCCTCTCCTGTCCTATCGTTGCACTGGCTTTTCGAGGTGTTGGTTTTCTGGGAGAAAATTTATTCGAAAACAATGGCATGGCACTGCTACTTACGGAGAAGAAGTTCAAGTAATGTATTCTACGGCACACCTTCCGTCACATTTTGAATTACACGCTTCCAGTCGACGTCACGTAAACAAACAAACACGTATGTGTAGATATATCTTTGGTTACCAACCAAATAAATACAATCTGTTGGAAATGTGATCAATATAGTTATTCTTTGATGATGATGCTGTACACATTCCTTGTTAATTTATTATTCCATGTCTTTAGTTACGTCTTGTAAGTGTGTTGTACATGTATTGCAGTGGCAAAATATAAATGATAAAATCATTTCTTCATGTTACACTTCACTTTTTTTATAAAAAAAGAGAGATTAATGTAAATTCTACCATTTCCTAAAATGTTACGCACACGCGACATGACTCTTCATGCTTCTGTTTAATTAAAAAAAAAAAAAATCTCACGGGATGCAGACATATCTGTCTTTTACGCGAATACGGAAACAACCAGGGGTTTAACATTCTCCCCACCACATCGTCGCAGCTGTAACCGAGCGACCAATGATATGGCGCTCCAGAAAAGCCAATGGGAAGACTTGTTTCACGCGCGTGCGTATGAACCAGTGATGGTATGAACACATGTGAGGTGTATTGCAATAATATTCTGCCTACGTGTTCGCTTGTGTTACCTCTAGATTGGAAACGGCCAATTGTACTTCTTTCTCGAAAGATGTGGTTTAACATATGATGTTGGACATGTCGTCCAATGTTTGTGCTTTCGTATTGCTGGTTTATTCAGTAAACTCACAATCAGATGAACTAAGCGCAAAGCATTCGAATGCACAGAACTAGAATTCTGTTCGCAATATTTGCACCCAAGTCAAGTGATATGGGAAAAGCGCTGCAGGCCATATAGCGCCAAGCGTATTTCAAACATTATTTTAACTCGTTATTGCATGCAGATAACTTTCAGAAGTATCGTAAAACTATGTACACATTTTAATAGTCATCTTAAAAGTCATATTCATTGGATGAAGTTGGTTTACAAACGTGAAGATCGAGAGTGTGATGGTCCCCCCCCCCCCTCCCCAGGACGGAATTGACAGCCAACCATATTCTTTTTGGTTTCTACAGCTGTTATACGAATGTCTGTTCGAATTGTGTTTCGAAGACGCACATAGACACAGAAAAAGAAAAACCTCTTAGAGGAAATGACAACCTTCCACAACTATTTGCTGTCTTTTCTTATCGTTTTGCCTTTTTCACTGCAAGAAGGCAGTTACCTACAGCGTTTTTCATAATCTTCATTGGGTAAGTTCAAACGCTAAATAGGAAGCAGTAATTAGCATAGAATTAATCAACATTGTAATGGTTTGAAAAATAAGCTACTGTACAGATAGTTTCTCCGTTAGGTGCTGAGTTCAGTCTTTTGCTGTTGTGTCTCGATTAGGAACAGGAGACTGATGACCATTCTGTTTAGTCCCCTTGAAAGTCCCAAAAACAACAGCAGACATTAGGTAGGTTTTGTTATAGGAAGTTTTGATCCAGACACTAATGAAAGTCCATGTCCATATACCACCGACAAGCACAAAAACTATCTGGAGGAAGTTAAGGACATTTGGGCAAACAATCTTGGAAATTAAACAAACCTTACTCATTCTTGAGAACATTCACACATAACGAAATGAAGCATAGCCAACTTTGATGTTTTTGCTCCTCTTAATTACATTTTGTATAAAGTTTTTACCATTATATAAGGCTAGACCCAATAGTACAAGAGCAAAATTTAGAAAAACGAACAATACTGGAATAAAAATAAATCAAAGTATGTATCATCAGAAGTGAAACTAAATCAGTATAGCATTTTGTTACACGTCTCTATTTAACACTGGAGCAAATAGATAGAAACTCAACCTTTATTCTCTTATAAACATTAGACGGTGAAATCAGCAGCACACACGTCTTTCAGAATAAACGGAGTTGCAGTTTAAATCTGTTTACTATTGTTTATCCAACTGACCACTGTGACTTGGCTAAAGCCACATATAAGAAATAATATACATTTAGAAACTTACATCAAACTATTAGAAGCTCAATTAAAAAAATACTAATATTTCCATTCATGAAAATAAAAGGAGGGTGACATTTCTGTAGATGCGTGTACACCAAAACGTCATGTGATAATTGCTAGAATAGAACACATTCATCTTGACTGATTTATTGTTGTGAAAGGTTAACATTTGCTTTAAGAATTTCTTTACTTTTTCCGTGGCAATGAGTATCTTAGAAACACAATTAATTCGATCAGACATTCGTATAACAGCTGTAGAAAACAAAAAGAATATGGTTGTCTGTGAAGTTCCATTCCGTCACAGGAAAAAAAAAAAAAAAAAAAAAAAAAAAAAAAAAAAAAAAAAAAAAAAAAAAGAAAGAAAGAAATCAACTCTCATAAAAAAGCATCACACTCTCGATCTTTGCGTGTGTAAACCAACTTCATCCAATGGATAAAATTTTTAAGATGTCTATTAAAATGTATACGTAGTTTTACTATAGGGCCTAGTTCTGAAAGATATCTGCATGTAATAACGAATTAATAACGCTTGAAATACGCTTAGTGCTATATGGCCTGCAGCGCCGTTGTCGTATCACTTGACTTGAGTGCAGATATTGCGGAGAGAACTCTCGTTTTGCAAATTCGAGAGCTATGCGCTTAGTTCATCTGATTGTGTGTTTACTGAGTAAAGCAGCAGTACGAAAAAAACAATGGACGTCATAATCGTAACGTATGTTGAAACATGTCTTTCTAAAAATAAGTACAATTGCCAGTTTCCAATCTAGAAGCTACACAAGCGAACACAAAAGTAGAATACTACTGCAATACACCTTACATGTTAACTTAGTTAATATGCACGCGCGTGAAACACATCGCCTTCCCATTGGCTTTCCCAGAGCGCCATATCATTGGTCGCTTGGTTGGAGCTGAGACTGCTAAACCCCTGGTCGTTTTTACTGCAGTCACAGGACTGACAAGATTAATAAAGTTCAACCGCTCCCAAAAATGTTCCGCACGCGCGAAACGTGTGCTTTTAAGTACGATATGAATCTTCATGTTTCAGTTTATTAGAAAAAAAATCTCACGGGATGCAGACAGATCTATCGTTTACTGCAGCCACAGTATTGCTCAGATTAATGTCAGTTCAGCCAGTTCCAAAAATGTTACATGACTCTTCTTGTTTCAGTTTATTAAAAAAAAATCTCACGGGTTGCAGACAGATCTATCTTATACTGCAGTCACAGGAATACCCAGATTAATGTACTGTGTAAAATAAAAATACGGACAGATCGTAATTTGAATGATAACCATTCCTATTTGCATGTTGCCGCGGCGAGGAAGTGTTCTATTGGGTGACTACTATTGGCTGACTAATGCTGTCACAAGATTAAGCAGCTACCAGCGAGCTACTCGCACATGCGCAGAGCTGAAATTAAGTTCAAGCAACGCCTTCTCCCGTTTCTGGTACTTGCCGAGTGGCTATTTACTGTTTAAGCAGTAACCGCAAGCTACCAGATTCAACCCAGAAAAATATTTCTGGTGTGCTCAAACTGCCAAATTCTCGCATGCGCAGAACTGTCAGAGTTGTAGTGGGAGGGTGCCCCATGTGACCAGTGTTTACGTTTCGTGATAGTTTCACAGTGAGCTCGAAAATAATTGAGCTCACTGTAGTTTCACTTGAATCACTCGTGATCTTTGGTTAGCAACCGAATAAACATCATTGGGGTAGCTAATTTTCGAAGCTTTTTTCCTTGATTAATCCAAGTAAATCCGTGAAGGACTATTATAAACTGTGTGACTGATCATTTTTATACAAAAAGAAAAAGTTTTAATAAATTAATTAGTCAGTGGTTCTGCAAGAATGGACAGTGGACAGTAAGGGGAGGGAGGCATTCCCTCTCGTGATGGTGAGTTACTCGCCCGCGAAATACAAAGTGCCGAATCTCTTGTGTGTATGAGCATGGAAATGGATGCGTCGAACAGATTGGCAGCAAAGCGTTTGTTAGAAAGAAATGAAGATTTAAAGGACAAAAGGCTAGCATTTACTGCACAACAACATCGACATCATCCTACAAAGGAGGTACCGAATCAGTAATCAGCTAGCTCAGGTATGCCTGTATCTTACCCTTTACATAACGACTCAAGTCCTCAGCCCTATTCGGAGGCAGAAGTTTTGCTGTCTCGCCCGAATTCTGTTAAGGAGCAGACTCCGCAGCAAGTACAATCTGGGCAGGGGCAAATTGCATGTCATACTAATGTGATCTATGAACAAAATAAGACCAATAGGTATCAGAATGACGCAACAGGGCCTTTTTATGGGTTTGTAGAGGGAACCAACGGCAATGTTGGTAAATATCATCCTATGGCATTGGGGAAACTGCTGTATACCTCAGACAACGAATTTAAAAACAAAATTTCTAACCTCAAAGTTGTTGGAAAGAATAGAATTCGAGTTCACTTTGTTTCAGGGAATTCAGCAAACAGATTTGTTTAGGTCAATCCTTTAAGTAATAAACAGATGGTTGCTTATGTTCCTAATCACAGAACACATCGCCAGGGAGTGATAAGGAATGTTGACATTGAGTTGTCAGAATCAGAGTTAAAGGAGGCCATCCAATCATCTATACCTGTAACTAATATTCGCAGGATGTTTAAACGTACAAATCAAATGGATGCTGTAATTAATGTCCCTCGCCAAACATGTGTTCTTACGTTCACCTCACAATTTTTGTCAGAATTCGTCACTGTGTATGGAATGCGTTGTCCAGTTAGGCCGTACATTCCATAAGTCAGACAGTGTTTTCGTTATCTCCGATTTGGTCATTTGAGTTACCAGTGTCAATCAGATGCTCGCTGTTACACTTGTGGAGGAAATCATGATGTAGCACAGTGTTCAAGTGAAACAGCTTGTTCTGTCCACTGCAAAGGGGCTCATATGGCAAGAGACAAAACTTGTCCTATGTTTTTATAACAACAAGAGGTTAAGAAAGCTTCAGCTGTCCTTAATATCTCTTTCAAGGAAGAGGAAAAACATGTGAATAAAAGACCATGTGCTGAGGTGGCAGGAAACCATAGTAAGGATAAGTTGGATTGGGAGAGGGAATTTCCCCGCATTCAGAATTCACAGCACAGATTCACATCCATCATTCATCCTAACAGACCGAAACCTGAGAAGTGTACATCATTTCCAACTCCTCTCTTTGCTAATACTAAATTGCCAGCCTCTCCAATAACAGAAAATCCGTATACACCGCGCTCTCATGCTGTTTTTCCACAACAGTCAAATGCACCTTGTCAACTTCTTGGAGGAGAGGATAGAAATACAGAATTGATTGAAATGTTAGCTTCTGGAATATTACATCTCATAATGCAGCTTACCTCTTCAAATAAAGTTAATGTGGACCACACAGACATCTATAATATGGTTGCCTCTATTTTATTGAAGAGACAAAACCTCGATCAAAACCAGATAACATCATCTCCCAATTACAAGATGAACCTTAATATATTACAATGGAACGCTAGGTCCGCAATTTCAAATAAGGGGGATCTAGAAAAAGAACTACTCAATCACAATATTCCAATTGCTGCTATCCAAGAAACGTGGTTTAAACTACAAACCTCTGTTAAATTCAAAAGATTCAATCTTGTGAGATCAGATAGACCAGATGGTAAAGGGGGAGCGGCACTACTAATTAGAGATACTATCAGTTACAAAGAAATACCTTTCAGATGCAAAAATCTGCATTTCCAGGTAGCAGCTGCTAAAGTAGAAACTTTGAAAGGTAACTTCACTATTACATCAGTATATAAAGCACCGAGATAGGCAACGAGTAATAATGATTGGCTTCATTTGTTTGCTCAGCTGCATCCTCCTTTCCTTATTTGGGGTGATTTTAACTCCCATCATAGTGCTTGGGGCAACATATTTAATGATTCAGAAGGTTTACAGCTCTTCAGTGCAATCGAAGATCTGGATTTGGTAAATTTGAATGACGGTTCCCCAACACTGATACCTTCCCCTTTTCAACGACCAACAGCAGTAGACATAAGTCTCCTGATTTCCGTCAAATTACGAAGTGGGAGACTTTCAATTATTCTCTGGGATCAAAGCATTTCCCTATAAAAATCGTATTGGGTTTTGAGGTAAATTTCAGTAGGAAATATTATGCAAATAGCCCATGGAAAATAAAAGATGCCAATTGGGAAAAATATAAGACAATTATTCAAGAAGAACTCAAGAAACAGACACCATCATGGACGCCAAGGGAAGCTTGTGCTGCACTTATTTCAGCCATCAATCTAGCAAGTAATAACTCAATACCACAACGTAAAACAAAGTTTTATTCGAAGAAGCCACGTGTTCTCTGATGGAATTCTGATTGTTCCAAAGTTGTAGCCAAGAGGAGACTAGCTTTATCCAGATATCACAATGAGCAGACTTTACAATTATTCCTGGAATACAAAAGGATAGATGCCATCACTAAGAGATTCCTGAAGAGAAGAAGAAAGGAGGCTTGGATAAATTACTGTAATAGACTGAATAAATGCTCTAAGATCTCAGAGGTTTGGAACACAGTTCGCTCTCTAAAATATGGTAACTCAGTAGTATCTCAGTAGTATCTCCAGTAGTATCTCCTTTATGGTTAGATGAGTTTGTGGCAAAAATGGCTCCTCCGTCTTACCCAGAAGCACCAATGGATATTCCACAAGAAAGAGATTTGAGTCACCCTTTACTAGCTCCATTCTCCAGACATGAATTGGAATCTGTTACGAAAAATTTCATGAACACATCTCCGGGAATTGATTGTGTTCATTATTATGTGATTAAAAAATTGCTTCAGGATGGTTTAGATCTGCTTCTTTGGATTTTTAATGAAACATGGGGAAGAGGGGAATTCATGGTTGAATGGACTACGCAAATTATTACGCCTACACTCAAGACAGGAAAAGATTCGAAAATACATACCTCATATAGACCAATCGCCTTGTCCTCCCGTGTGGGGAAAACTCTTGAAAGACTTGTCAAAAACCGACTTGAAAATTGACAGGAATATAAGGAATTTTGCCACGACCCCAGTTTAGCTTTCTTATAGGCAGAGGAACGCAGGACAACATAACAATTCTATGCAGTGATATTCTCGCTGCTCTCCGTGAAAAGAAGTTCTTATCATCATTATTTTTAGACGTTACATCAGCATATGATAATGTTCAGATTTCTATGCTTTTAGAAAAACTAAAACGATTTGATATTCCTGCCAGTTGGATACATGGAATTAGTACTTATTTTGATGAGGAGAACAATATATGTCCGTTACCAGGATCAGTTCAGAGGACCTCTAATCCTATCTAAAGGCTTACCCAAGGGAGCAACCCTTAGCCCCTTGTTATACATACTTTATTCTAAGGATCTTGAAGAAATTATTCCGCCAAATGTTCATTTATTGCAGTATGAGGACGTTATATGTTTATACTCATCCAGTTCCATGGAAGATTCTGCAGTCGACCAGTTAGTAGCAGCAGTAGTAGAGGTGGACGATTGGTTACAAGCAAATGGCCTTAATATATCATCTTCAAAATCTTAAGTTATCATTTTTTTCAAATCGACGTTCGCACCATAATGTGATTCATGTTAGTAATTAGTTTTATGAGGCATACAGCGTTAACAGATTTCATATTGTGCTATAATAAAGAACTAAACATGAGGGTATTCTGAAAACCACAAAGAAAACCTTAATACAAGATACACCTATGTTAATCTGGATATGTTGATATACTCTTATAGGCGAATAGTTGTTAGAGTAAGGTTACGAAATTGATACTCTTGGCTTAGCCTCCAATGTGTTGTTTGTTTTATGAAACAGTGTAGGATCTATAGATGCAGTGCATACGAATATAAGTAAATGTTTACTTGAAGGCAGACGATTTAATCAGTAATATTGACATCTTAATAAGAAAATTTTTTTTCTTTTTGACACCTACTACCCACAAAACAATATTTCATGTATCTGTGGTACATTCTCTAAGCTTCAATTTTTGTCTTGTGTTTTTTTACGTTTTAAATTTACAGACTAACATTCCTTGGTAAATTACTGAAACACACTGCTAACATACCATTCAGTGTTTTATCACAATACACATTTTCGTTACTTTGTATGTATGATGTAGGCCTATTATGTGAAAAGTTTTAATACCCTTATGATGGTTTCATTAAGTCACACTAATAAAACTGAAAAATTAACCATTGTTGTTCTGCATAACTGCTTGGCATCATATATGAATACCAAAATAAAGAGGTTGCAGTTCAGCTGTTACACCGCTTCGCATGAGAATCCTACCAGAATTGGGAAGAAAAACGTTCAAACAGTACAAGCTCCAAATATGTCATCGTAGCTGTGCATGCGCAGTAACATCGCACTTGAACGTAGCTTTCTGGCAGCTGCTTAAACGAACCTACTGTGTGCTGTGATTGGCTGACTAGAGGTTCGTTTAAGCAGCTGGCAGTGAGCTACTCGTGCATGTGCAGAGCACAAATTAAGTCAAGCGCGCCTTTGCCCGCTTCTGGCTACTTGCCGAGCAGCTGTTTGCTGTTTAAGTAGTAACCGCAACTTACCAGATTCTATCTGAGAAAATATTTCTGGTGCGCTCAAGCTGCCAGATTCGCGCATCCGCAGAACTGTCTGAGTTGTAGTGGGAGGGCGCTCCACGTCATCTGTGTTTATGTTTCGTGATAGTTTCATTTGTATTTCTTCGTCTACAAGTGTCTTGTCATATGAAAACAAAACCGATTTCTACGACTGGGACCTGTTAGGTGAATTTATTCACAAAATCGTTGAAGGCTAATAAAATAATACAATAATATATCAATTTTCTGATTTTATTTCCACATTATTAGCAGAGATCAAGCATTGAGTTGAATGTGTAATTCACACCTAACGGGTTATTTTATATATTTTAGTTGTTAAAAATTGTGTAGTGTACACGAGTTCCCTGGACTTAATCTATACTGAAGATGTTCATTCAGTGAACGAAATTGACATGCTATTTGAAAAATGTGTATTTTATATAATAACCACCAAGTGGAAATGTCTATTATTGTCGTATTTTTGTTGTTATTTGGACACACGACTCATTATCGAGTGTTCATACAAGATCAAGAATTATTCGATTGAAGAACATGTAAGTTATTTTTCTTGGTTTGCGAAAAAAATTGACCTTTTTTAATCAACTACAATAAACTGTTCTTTGCCACAGAGGCGTCAATTTATGTGAAAGAAACAATATTCCAGACTGTTGCCTGGTTTAAACTGTTCACTGTGTTTTAAAGAGCTCGCATTTTATTTTATAATGCATATACTGTTAACAGATTTCATATTCTGCTGTAATAAAGAACTAGACAAGAGGGTATACTTAAAGGAAATTGGTATTTTGAAAACCACAAAGAAAACTGTAATATCAGGTACACATACATTAGTGGTTTCATTGGGGGGGATGTAGCGGTGTGGGAAAGAGGGAAGCAAACGAGTTCTTCCTTTGTTTTGCAAAGTGTGTTCAAGGGACAGAAAAATAGCTGAACAGGAAGGGAAGATTAGGGCCCTTCAGGCTGAACTGGATAGTGCTAGACAGAGACTGCAACAGAGACTGAGCATTTTTTAATATTCAACACTGTTGCTGCACCAGCCACCATCACCACCATCATGGAATGGTGTGAAATGTATAGGAACTTACGAGGTTAAGGGGGGAGAAGGGTGAGCATGGGTGGGAAGTGGTAGCAGGGAACAGAGGCCACAGAGAGAGTATAGTTCCTGACAGCTTCACAATTGGCACAACCAATAGATTTGCCTTGCTACCACAGTCAAGTGAGGAAGAGGCTCCTTTAGAAGTAGGTGCAGTTAGGAAGCAACAGACTTTCACAAGGAAACCAACGGTTTCAAAAAAAGTAGATAGTAGGAGGAAAGTTCTGTTGTTAGGAAGTAGTCATGGAAGAGGTGTGGGCCAGATTTTACAGGAAAAACTAGGTGACAGGTACCAGGTCACAAACATTTTCAAGCCCAGTGCAGGTCTAAGCCAGGTGGTAGAGGATATAGGTTCCTTGTGTAAGGGTTTCACAAAACAGGATCATGTTGTTATAGTGGGTGGGGTGGGAAACAGCATTGATAGGGATCAGGGCTACAATATTGAGTGTGATCTGGTTAAAATAGCTTCTGCAACGACCCAGACAAATGTTGGACTGTTGCCTGCTTTCATGCGGTACGATCAACCCCAATTGAACCACTCCGTCAGGAGAGTCAATATGGAGATTGATCAACTGCTTAGGGCGGACACTCTGTCAGACATCGGTTTGGTTCCTGTGGATGCTATTGATAGGTGGGATTTCACTAGACATGGCCTACATCTCAATAGGAAAGAGAAGTGGAAACTAGCTGGGTTGATAGCAAAGTCCTTAAGGGGGGACACTGCAATTCATGAAGGTACTTCTTTTTTAGGCTAAGATCAGTGTCCAGTGAGAAGCTCAGGCAGGCAGGTGCTAAAAATGTTGAAAAATCAAATATTTCTCAGAGAAGTAAAGTAAAAAATAATGTTAGCATTTTTCACCAGAATATTGGGGGACTAAAGAATAAAATAGATGAGCTTTTAGTTTGTTTAGATGCTATAGAAACTGATAATGTAATAGATATACTATGCCTGTCTGAGCATCACATTGTCACCGGTATGGAAAATGTGAATGTCAGTGGATATAAATTAGTCTCAAATGTAAGTAGAGATAATAAGATAAGAGGAGGAGTTGCCATATATGCCAAAAGCTATCACAGTGTAAAAAATTTAGAAACAAAAAAGTTTTGTGTAGAGCAGCATATTGAAGCATGTGCCTGCCAGCTTAAACTTAATGATGATTATCTTATAATTGTAACAGTATATAGGTCCCCTTCAGGGAACTTTCAGTTATTTCTGGAAAACTTGAATGCCTTGTTGTGCTATCTGTCAGATAGGGGGAAGCAAATTATTATTTGTGGTGATTTCAATGTAGATTCACTGAAAGAGTGTAATAGGAAGAAAGACCTGGAAGTCTTACTTGGCTCATTCAATCTGACATCCATTATTGATTTTCCTACTCGGGTAGTAAAGGACAGCAGTACATTGATAGATAACTTTTTTATAGACCAAGATAAGTTTAACAACATAAATGCTTGTCCCATTGAGAATGGTCTTTCGGATCATGGTGCACAGCTAGTAACAGTATATGAAATACCTCCGTTCAGTAATTCGAAACTGTCCACCAGAATAGTGCACTCGATTAATGACTTAACAACTAAAAATTTCAAAGAAAGTCTACAGCAGTTAGACTGGGATGAGGTTAGAAGGAACCTGATGTTAATTTAAAATATAATTTATTTCACGATACATTTGTAAGGGTATTTGATAACTGTTTACCCAAGAAAATAGTAAAATTTAATTCTAAGAAACCATGCAAAAAACCATGGCTTACTAAAGGTATAAAAATATCGTGTAACCGAAAAAGGGAACTATATCTGTCCGCAAGAAAGAGTAATAACCCAGAAACAATAAAATATTATAAAAGCTACTGTGCTACATTAAGAAAAGTTATTAAAAAATCAAGAAGCATGTGCATCATGTCTGAGATTAGCTCCTCTGATAATAAAATTAAAACAATTTGGAATATTATTAAAAGGGAGACAGGGCAACCAAGAGCAGAGGAAGAGGGTATTACCATCAAAACAAATGAAAACTTTATCAACAAAAAGTCAGAAGTTGAAAACATTTTTAATGATTACTTTTTAAATGTTGTTGAGAAAATAGGATCTAAATGTTCATTAGAAGGAGCAAGGCAATTAATGGAAGAGGCCATACCCACACAATTTGATACAATTGAAATTCCACCCACCTCACTTTCTGAAATTAGGAAAATAATAAACTCTCTCAAGCATAAACGGTCATATGGAATTGATGGCATTTCCAGCAGGGTATTAAAAACTTGTTCCCAGGAGATAAGTAGGATTCTCAGTCATATATGTAATAGCTCATTAAAGCAGGGCATTTTCCCAGATAGACTGAAATATGCTATCGTTAAACCTTTGCATAAAAAAGGGGATACATACGATGTCAACAACTACCGGCCCATCTCACTTCTGACAGCTTTATCAAAGATTTTTGAAAAATTTATGTATTCTCGAGTTGCTTCACATATTAGTATAAATAAAGTTCTAACAAAATGTCAGTTTTGTTTTCAAGAAAGCTTTCCAACTGAAAATGCTATATACACCTTCACTGATGAAATATTAAATGCTTTGAATAACCGGACATCACCAGTAGGGATTTTTTGTGATCTTTCAAAGGCTTTTGATTGTGTAAATCATGGGATTCTTCTAGATAAGCTTAAGTATTGTGGTATGAGTGGGACAGTGCACAAATGGTTTAAATCATACTTAACTGGAAGAGTGCATTAAGTTGAAATAAGCAGTTCACATGATGTAGATGAGACAATTAATTCTTCTAACTGGGGAGTTATTAAAAATGGGGTCCCACAAGGTTCGGTCTTGGGTCCTTTGCTGTTCTTAATATATATTAATGACTTGCCATTCTACATACATGAAGATGCTAAGCTAGTACTTTTTGCTGATGATACAAGTATAGCTATCACACCTGACAAACAGGAATTAACTGATGAAATTGTAAATGATATCTTCCAGAAAGTCATTAAGTGGTTCTCTACAAATGGACTCTCATTAAACTTTGATAAAACTCAGTATATACAGTTTCATACAGTAAATGGCATGACACCATTAATAAATTTAGACTTTGAACATAAATCTGTAGCTAAGGTAGAATATTCAAAATTTTTAGGTGTTTGCATTGACGAGGGACTGAATTGGAAGAAACATATTGAAGATCTCCTGAAACGTCTGAGTTCAGCTACTTATGCTATCAGAGTCATTGCAAAATTTGGTGATATAAATCTCAGTAAATTAGCTTACTACGCCTATTTTCATTCACTGCTTTCATATGGGATCATATTCTGGGGCAATTCAACATTGAGTAAAAAAGTATTCATTGCACAAAAGCGTGTAATCAGAATAATTGCTGGAGCCCACCCAAGAGCATCCTGCAGACATTTATTTAGGGATCTAGGGATACACACTATAGCTTCACAATATATATATTCACTCATGAAATTTGTTATTAACAATCTGACTCAATTCAAAAGTAATAGCAGTGTGCATAGCTACGATACTAGGAGAAAGGATGATATTCACTATTCAAGTTTAAATCTAACTTTGGCTAAAAAAGGGGTGAATTATGCTGCCACAAAAGTCTTTGGTTACTTACCAAGTAGCATCAAAAGTCTGACAGATAGCCAACTAGTATTTAAAAAGAGATTAAAGGAATTTCTGAATGGCAACTCCTTCTACAATGTAGATGAATTTTTAGATAAAACGTAAAAAAATATAAAAAATAAAAAAAAATTACAAAAATATCCTTAAAATATAGATTGTCAAGTACAGACAAAATTTACTAAACTGACACGTTCCACATCATTACGAAATGTCGTATACATGATCTAAGGAACAAGTATTAATCTAATCTAATCTAGTCTGGTCAATGGTCATGTTGATATACTGTTACAGACAAATAGTGGTTCGAGTAAGGTTACGAAATTGATACTCTTTGCTTATCCTCGGATGTGTTGTTTGTTTCATGAAACAATGTAGCATCTCTTAATGCTGAACATACAGGTATTAGTAAATGTTTACTTGAACGTTAATACACAGGCCATTTAAGCAGTAACTGAGAATAAAATAAATACCTATAGTGACAGCTTAATAAGAAAAAATATTTTCTTTTAGGCACCCATTATCCACGAAATAATGTTTCATATATCTGTGATATATTCTCTATGCTTCAATTTGTGTTTTTTACGTTTTAAATTTATAGACTGACATTCCTTGGCAAATTACTGAAACACACTACCAACAAATCGTTCACTGTTTTATCACTGTATACATTTTCGTTACTTTGTTCATATGATGTATTACATGAAAAGTTTTAATACCCATGTAATGCTTTCATTAAGTCACACTAATAAAACTGAAAAATAATCGATTGTTGTTCTGCATAATTGCTCGGCATTATATAGGAATACCAAAATAACGAGGTCGCAGTTCAGTTTTTCCTCCGCTAAACATGAGAATCCTACCAGGATTGGGACGAAAAGCGTTCAAGCAGTGCAAGCTCCAAATACGTCATCGTAGCTGTGCATGCACAGTAACGTCCACTTGCTCGCGCTTGAAAGTAGCTTTCTGGCAGCTGCTGAAATGTACCTTACATCACGTTCCCTGTGCTCAATTAGTGAAAAAAGGAACATCGCGCTGCGTAATCTTGAATTCAAGGTAATGTGCCGTATTTGACGTATTTCGTATTTAATCTTCCTTACTACGAATGTTTGGAGGGAAAATGAAACATGACATTATAGATATTTACAATAAAAGCATTTTAAGACAAGGTATGTAGAGGTAAAGTACCTAAAAGTGACATTTATATACAGTAAAATTTAACCTATTTCTGAGTCTATTAGATGTAGATATTATTTTATTAACATAGTCTTCCATATTTTTGCGCTGATTCATTTGGGTAGCATTTGGGTTGGTACGTTAGTACTCGCTGGATTACCAGTAAAATATACACCCATGATAATAGGGTTAGAGAGTTCTGGTGTTTCCATAACAGGTGACAGTATCAAAGTAAAAATACTACAAGATGTGACAGATGAAACTGAAGATGAAACAGCATCAGCATTGTACTCTAAAAATAAGAATAAGACACAAATCCAGTGCTATAGATGCCAGAAGATGGGCCATTTTGTTTCACAGTGCAAGGAAAGGATAAGTACTAGTGGTAAAAGGTATGTTTTTAATAACCATGAGAAAAAGTATTCAAACCAAGGTAAGGATCTTTCAATGCATCTTCTTTAAAAAAAAGTGGGGGAACAATGAAGAAACAGAATGGATATTAGATTCAGGGGCATCACTGCACATAATTAAAAATAAATCTGTGTTGTATGATGTCAAGGATACAACTAATATGGGTATATCTACAGTTGACAGGTCAAAATTGCAGTGTGTACGTGTTGGAAAAGTTGATCCTAGTATAGTGGTAAATAAAAAACCACAAAATATGACTGCTCAAAGTGTGCATTATGTCAAAGCTGTTACTACTAATTTGTTATATGTAAGTGAAATAGTAAAGAAAGGTCACAAACTAATTTTTGGTATAAATGGAGCTCGAATAATTGACAGTTGTGGTAAAATTGTAGCAACTGCAAGTAATTAAAAATGAATTTTTAAATTAGACACTGTTAAGAATGTTAGTAGTAATGAAAGTCATTCAGTGTACAGTGCCAAAGTGTTCTGTGGCATAGGAGACTTGGCCATTTAAATAGAAAAGGTATGTCATTATTAAAGGATATGGCAACAGGTTTAGAAGACTATAGTATGTGTAAAGATCCTTTTGAGACATGTATAGTGGGAAAACAGGCAAGAATCCCATTTAAACCCAGTCACAGTATAACTCAAGAATTATTGCAGATAGTTCATACAGATGTGTGTGGTCCCTCGGAGAGTGAATCTATTGGGGGGAAATAATTATTTCATTATATTTATTGATGGTTATTCTAGGTGTCTCCATGTTTATTTCATGAATTCTAAGGAACAAGTATATGATATTTTTGAGGATGTCCGTATTTTGGTGGAAAGACAAACGAGAAAGAAAATAAAGAGTGTCAGATCTGATAATGGGAAAGAATACACAAATCATAAATTTGAATGGCGTTTAAAGCATGTTGGTATAAAACATCAGACCAATATACGATATAGCCTTGCACAAAATGGTGTTGCAGAACGAGCAAACAGAACAATAGTGGAAAAAGCGACGAGAATGCTAAGTGATGCTGGTTTACCAAAAAAATTTTGGGCAGAGGCTGTATCAACAGCAGTGTATCTGATCAAACTTTCATCTACCACGGCTGTTAAAAGTAAAACGCCATATGAGGTGTAGACAGGAAGAAAACCAGATTTAAGTAATTTGAGAATTTTTGGCTGTAAAGCTATTGTACAAATTCTTAAACCACTAAGAAAGAAATGGGATAAATAATCCAGTAAATATATTTTTGTAGGCTATTGTGAAGAATCAAAGGGTTATCGTTTTTTGAATTCTATGAATAATAAAATAATAACCAGTAGAGATGTATTTCTTGAAAAATGTGAAGATAGAACCAAGGAATGTACAACTGTTGGTGTAGAATGGAAGAAGAAACTAATCAAGGGCCAACAGAGAGAAGCTACCAGAAAGAAGAAGAACCAAGATGTGACGAAGATAAAGCAGGGAGTGATCCTCTCGTAGAAGGAAACCAAAGAAGTATCCTGATTATGAAATGTATGTTGCCCAGTGTTTCAATGATGAACTGTAAACTGTTGAAGAAGCTATGAATAGTAAAGATTCTAAAAATTGGAAAGAAGAATTGAGAAAGAATTGCAATCTTTAACTCAAAATGAAACATTTGAATGGGTACATATGCCACAGACGAAAAAACTCGTAAACACAAGATGGGTATATAGTATAAAAAAAATCCTGATTGTAAAACAACCGAGGATAAAACAAGATTATTGGTTAAGGGATGTAACCAAAGGGAAGATCACAAAGAAACATTTTCACCTGTTGTAAAACATTCTTCACTAAGGTATCTTTTAGCTTTTGTTGCGAAAGAAAATATGTTAATACATCAAATAGATGTTAAAACCGCTTATCTAAATGGAATATTACAAGATGAAATTTATGTAATGCCACCCAAAGAAGCTCAGAAATATTGTAAAGATAAAGGAAAGGTTTTGAAGCTTAAAAAGAGCATATATGGATGAAACAAAGTGGGTACTGTTGGAATAAGTATTTGCATTCTACATTAGTTAAGATGGAAATGAAGCAGTCAAAGGAAAAGTAAACAAGAATTAACTATAATGACAATTTGGGTAGATGATTTTTTTTCATATTAACTAGAGATTATAAGCAAATGATTGTTTTCAAGGAACAGCTAGAGGAGAGGTTCAATATGCATGACCTAGGTGAAGCAAAACACTATTTGGGAATGAAAATTATAAAGCAGAGAAATGGAAATGAGCTTTGGATAGATCAGTCTGCATATTCCAAAAGAATTTTGAAAAAGTTTGGAATGGGAGACTGTAAACCAATTTCAACTCCAATGGAACCTGGGATAAAAATGATGATAAATGAAGAAGACAATGATTATAATGAAGTTACATCTTACTTGGGAGCTATAGGGAGTCTTTTATATCTAACTCAGACATCAAGACCAGATATTGTTTTTGCAACAAATGTAGAAAGCAGATTCTGTAGTAATCCTAAAGAAAAACACTGGAAAGCAGTGAAGAGGATCTTCAGATATCTAAAGGGAACTGTAAATTATAAATTAATCTATTGTAAAGAAGGCAATAAGGAATTGGAATGTTACAATGATGCAGACTGAGGTAATGAATTAGAAGAGAGACACTCTATCTTTGGAAGATGTTTCAAACTGATGGGAGGTTTAATATCCTGGATATTTAAAAGGCAAAGAACCATGGCATTAAGTACAGTAGAGGCAGAATATATGGCTTTATCAACTACTGTACAGGAAACTTTGTTTCACTGAATTCACCAGGGTAAGTAATAAATCAGCAACTTGCATAGACAATGTATTAACAAATTATACATTAAATGAGAATGCCAAATTCACTTTAAACCTAGGCATCTCAGATCACTATGCTCTGCTTATGGAATTATTAAAAACAAACAAAGAACACAGGAGGAAATGTTTCCTGAAAATAATTTAATCCAGACAACATACACTTATTCTGTTGTAGATTATATGATATAGATTGGTCATTGCAGCGTGAAGGTTCATGTTCAAAAAATTTTGATAGGTTCTTGAATAGTTTTTTGCATGTTTTCAATGATTCATTTCCACCCATGGTCTGCCAAAGAAAGACAACAAGTAAGCTAAAGTGGATAACTACTGCCATAAAAATATCGAGTAAAAGAAAGAGAGAACTACATGCCGAGATGAAATCCAATAAGAGTCCCGAATTCATTAAATATGTTTGGAAGGTTGTAAAAGCAGCAAAGGAAATGGCAAATATTAAATTCATCAGAAAGCACAAAAATAAATCTAAGGCAGTGTGGACAGTTGTCAAATCTGAACTTGGAATCAAATCGAGCAACCAAGAAATTTCTAAACTAAAAATACAAGACAATACAATTGTAAATCCTGCTCAGATATCAGAAACATTTAATGAATTTTTCATAACAGTAGCAAAATCTGATGTTAATGTTCCCTCATATCAAGATAATGTACATCTATTTGGCTCTAGTCTGAGCAAAAATGAGTGTCTAATTAAATTTGACACAGTCACAGTAGAAGATGTAGAAAAAATTATATTAAACCTAAAAAATAAAAGTTCAGTGGGATGGGATGAAATACATTCAAAGGTCATTAAAGCAGCTTCTAATATAATAGCATATCCTCTGTGTAAAATAATCAATCATTCACTTAAAGAAGGCTACTTTCCAGACTTCCTAAAATACGCAGAAGTGAAACCATTGTTTAAAAAAGGCTCTAAAGAAGATATGGGAAATTACCATCCAATTTCACTCCTTCCCATGTTTTCAAAACTATCTGAAATGATTGTTGCAGTTCAAATTCAAAATTTCTGTCAGAAATTTAATATAATATCAAATCATCAATTTGGCTTTCAAAAAGGAAAAAGTACAATCTATGCTATTAATGAATTTGTCAACAAAGTTACTTCCACCTTAGACAAATCACAAAAAGCAGCAGGAATATTCTGTGATCTGTCCAAGGCGTTTGACAGTGTGAACCACTCCCTATTATTATATAAAATTGAAAAATATGGAATTATGGGTACTGCCCTACAGTGGTGTACGTCATATCTAACACAGAGAAAACAAAGGGTTGTCATAACATCAAGCAAAGGAAAATACTCCTCTAAGTGGAGAACTATCCCACAGGGGGTATCACAAGGCTCAATTCTAGGCCCAATCCTTTTTCTTTTCTATATAAATGACTTACCCATAAATATAAATTATCATTCAATTCTATTTGCTGATGACACGTCAGTACTGATTGAAAACAAAAAAGCAGACGAAATTCCTGAAAATGCCTTAAAGACCCTAGAAATCTCAGATGTCTGGTTCCATCTAAATGGTCTAAAATTAAATATAAAAAACCCCAGGTAATGCAGTTTAAGACAAAACAGTCTAAATTAAATGATATACAGATCAAGCATAATAGTCAGGAACTACATGAAGCAGATCATGTTAAATTCTTGGGAATGAAACTAGACAGCAATCTATCCTGGTCCTCACACATAGACTACCTAAAATACAAATTAAACAGCCTTGCATTTGCTATGTCCATCCTAGCCAATGTTTAGTTTAGACTCAAGAAAAATAGTGTACCGTAGCTATTTTGAATCAATTGTGAGATATGGCATCATATTTAGGGAAATTGCTAGCACTATGATAAGAATATTAACCCTGCAGAAAAAAATTATTAGAAACATGTGTGGTGCAAAGACAAGAGAATCCTGTCGGTCATTATTAAGAGATCTAAATATACTGAGTGTTCCCTCATTGTACTTATTCGAAATAATTTTTTTCATAAATAATAATCCAGAACTATTTCTTCATAATAACTTCCAGCACAGTTATGAAACAAGGAACAAAGACAGTTTCATGCTTCCTACGCACAGACTAAATCTAAATGCCCAGGCTCCGCAATATATGGAAATTAAAATATGTAATAAATTAAAAAAACACACATTTTCGAAAGGTTGAAACTGAATCAATGAAAAGAAAATTATACAGCACTCTGGTACAAAAATGCTATTATTCAATTGATGAATTCTTAAATGATTATCTGAGTATTTGAGCAGTATAAAAACATTTAATTATGTACTGTGATTTAATAACTACATTATTATTTTAAACTGACAAGTCTTCTGTACACTAAATCAATGATTTAACTTGTATGTTATGAGACAATAAAATTCTGATTCTGATTCTAATTCTGGCTCAAAAACTTGTGATGTAACCGTGTTATCCTTGCCTGTTCATTTCAAGACACCACAAGAATATTGTCGCATTGCAATGGAAGCAGGCTTGACTTCGAAGGCAACTAGACACAGCACTTCTACTGAAAGCACGTTTATTACGAACTCAACATACACGCAGCACTGACTGCCTCTCAGGCAGAGTGCTCTGTTATTTATACACAGACAGAATTAACCAGAAATTAGAAGAAATTAGAAGAATAGCAGGGCATGGGTCTTCATTGATGACGTTGAGCTAACCGTCCTGGATTGGTTCAGCTGTCCCGATACACATTCCCTTGGGGATAAGTTGTGACTGCTCGTGACAATTTGTAATCAAAATCTCTCCTTGACCACCGGTAATGCTTATGATAGCCGCTGGTATGTAAATTTCTTTTGTGAGCCTGATAAATTTTTTACTGTCAACAAGAACTTCACAGTTTAACCAGTCATCTGTGTTTGTGACTGCAACTCTTCTCATTATCAATGGCGGTATCGTCACATTGTCAACGACGAATATCTTCCCAGAAAATTCTATATTACGTGTATCTGGCGGAACAACTTCTTCAATTTGCAGCTCAGATCTTCCACAGTCAATGATAGCTTGGGATGCCTGAAGGAAGTCCCATCCGAGGATGACATTGTGACTACATTCTGTTAACACGACAAATTCAAACGGCTGCGTCCTGTTGTTAATGGTTATTCTTGCGACACAAGTTCCTGCTGGATGGACGTACTTTCTATTTGCGACCTTCAGCACAGTTGCTCCCGTATCACAGAACATTGTCTTCTTTAGTGTGCGGCGGTAATTATCCGATAATACAGAAAAAGAGGCTCCTGAATCAACAAGTGCCCGGACAGGTTGGCCGTCGATTATGACGTCGATGAGATTTCCCGTCATCTTGGCGACTATCGTCCATGGAGGATTTTCATCTGCGGCGGCCTCACCTCCGTAGATGGTCGCCTCACTTAGTTTTCCTGGACGCGGCGGCTAGGGGAGCGGCTGGTACCTCTGTACGGCGACGGTGAACGGCTGCGGCGCGTCGGGGAGCGACCTCGTCTAGGGTACGGCGATGGGCTTCTTCCCATAGGTCGACTGAACTCATCAGCAGGTGACTGCCTGGGATAGAACTGCTCCGACGGCTGACGTCTTGCGGCAAAATAATCATCGAATACTCGCCTCCTCTCTCTGCAGTAGCGTACATGTCCAGGGCATCCACAGTGGATACACAGTGGTGTGTTGTCTTCTGTCCTCCAGACGTCTGTTCTTCTGCAGGGCGTCATAGTTACCGGGGTCGCGTCGGTCGGTTCACGGGCTGCCGTTTGGCGGCTGCAGCGTAAGTCATAGCAGGGCGACGCCATTCTTCACGTCGGGTGCGATTGACGGGGCAGACAGGAGCTAATGTTTGAAATACCTCGTCCTCAGCGGCGTCGGCTCCCTCGTGACTTTCAGGGCTTGCTTCCATGACCATAATCTGATGCTCGCTCGGTCTAATAGTCCCAGCTGCCATGCACTGTTGTAATTCTTCTTTCACGATTTGTCGTATGAGAGAAGCGAAGTCATGCTCGTCTTCCACAACGGCCATAGGGACTACATTTGGGAGTCTGTCATACTTCTTGCGTCCAACCCTCCTTTGTTGCATCTCTTCAATACGCTGGCACCACTTGATGAACTCTTCTGTCGTAGCGACGTCTTTTATCAGAAGAGCTTGGTACATATCTTCTGCAATTCCCTGCATCAGGTGCGTGATTTTGTCTGCCTCAGTCATGTTCCGGTTGACTATGTTACACAGAGCCAAAACGTTCTGTATGTAAGACTGTGTCGGCTCACCATGTCGTTGGGCTCGGTTCTTCAGTTGTTTTTCCGCCGAGCGGATTTGTCGCTGGCGGTCTCCAAACGTCTTCTTAAGTTCCTCCTGGAACGTCTCCTAGTCATTCAACTTGTCTTCGTTGTTTTCGAACCATAGCTGGGCTGTTCCATCCAGGTAGAAATAAACGTTGGCCAAGCACATCGTATGAGCCCACCTGTTGTACTTGGCGACTCGGTCGAACCCTTTCAGCCATTTGTTGGGGTCCTGTCCAGCATCTCCAGAGGACACCGACGGGTGTCTGATGTGTAGCTGTCTTACTGCTGGTTTCGTTTCCATAGTTCGTCTGATGATACGGATTCTTGGAAGGAAGTACTCGGTGTATCCCTTGTATTCCAGTTCCAGTCCGTGTAAGCGACGGCTTTTACGTTGCCTAATCGGAGCCACGGTGATGCAGCTGTTGCACAGGATACCCGGCGCCTCCACCAAACAATGTCGTGTTGCAATGGAAGCAGGCTTGACTTCGAAGGCCACTAGACACAGCACTTATACTGAAAGCACGTTTATTACGAACTCAACATACACGCAGCACTGACTGCCTCTCAGGCAGAGTGCTCTGATATTTATACACAGACAGAATTTACCAGAAATTAGAAGAACAGTAGAATTTACAAGTGAACATAAGAAAAATGTAGAACCTTCTGGAATGGTAAATTACAAAGAAATAAATTTTTGCTGGTGGGCGGGATTGAACCGACGACCTTCTGCTCCGCAGTCCGTGACGCTAACCCCTGCGCCATGCTGGCAGTTGATGTTTGTGTCTCTCGCGGCAATATATAAGTTTGTAATGGTTTCAGGTAATGTTGAGTTGGGTTATTAGAAGTCTGCTATTTAATTTACTCTGTGGCTTATGAGGCCCAGCTAGTCTGTTCCTCAACCAAGAAGTCTCTTTCTTGAGGTAGCAGGCATCTGACAATCGTATCCAAAGTTGATCAGAACGTGAGAGGGAGAGAAATTATCATTTCAATACATAAATGCTTCTTCTACTCAAATGAAAATTGTATATCGGAAACATATAACAGTTCTCCTTTATTGTACTGTGACTTACAGAACTTCGTTAACACTATATACATTTACATATAATCAAGTTTCATTTCATGATCTGTTCTAGTCTTAGATAGTTCCGACTATATAACTTCTCATACATCACAACAATGACAACAGCCTTCAACACTACACTCATCTGTTTTTCACGTTGCACCATGGAACACTTATGTAATTAAGGACTCCATGCTGCGTCCTCTATGCAGGCTCCTGCATCTCATGTTGGTAGACCTGTACATACACTTCTCTGCCCGTAGCAGGTGTCACCAGGAGCTTCCACGTGAGAATACAGAAAACCCTAGGTAGAATCTCGTCCCCTGCCACGCTAAATTTCTTAAGTGAATTAATTTGGCCTTCTTGAGTCGGTAGGAAGGAATGTAGTGTCACTTGGTACACTTCAAACTTAATGAATGAAATTGAGGTTGTTATTAATTCAAGGACAACAACAATTTATTGTGATAATCAGAGAGCCATCGATTTAGCCAGAAACAATGTAATAAGTGCTATAACAAAACACATAGATGTGAGATATCATTTCATCAGGGATCACATTGAGAAGAAGAATATTGAAGTGAAATACTTAGGCTCTGAAGAAATATTGACTGATTTATTAACAAAACCATTGACCAAGGAGAGATTCCCGAAAATTGTAAGACAGTATGGCTTGATTGATGGAACTTTACATATAATGCCGAAAAATCTTGCTCAAGGGGGAATGTTGGAAATGTGCTTAGTTAATTATTCTTGATGATGATGATGCTGTACATATTCCTTGTTAATTTATTATACCACGTCTTTCATCACGCCTTGTGAATGTGTTGTACATGTATTGCAGTGGCAAAATCTACACGATAAAAAAAGATTTTTTTGTGTTAGTTTTCAACACAATCGATATAGTGAATTCCCGAAGTGATTTTTTGGTACATAGAATAAAAACTTTTATTAATTTCTTTCACATAGTGTGAAAGTATTATGCAAATTGGGTAGAGTAGAATTAGATTCAGTCATTATGGAAGAAATTCTTTATATTCCCAAGTTGAGACAATTTGTTCTCAGTTCATGTAGGAACACAAAAAGGTGCAATAGTGATTTTTGATGATAAAAAGGTGCAAGTAATGAAAGATTCTCATGTTGTTCTGGAAGGATGCAAAGATGAGAATGGCATCTAGTTAATTGACATGAAGCAAGAGAAAGAAGAAGATGACATTAAAAAATGACATGACAAACTAGGGCATCTTAATTTTTCTGATACGAAAAAAAATTGTGATTTGTGTCATGATGTACCTAACATTACGCTGGATATATTTCGTAAACCACATCAAATACTGACGAACCGTTTCCACAGACCGAACGTGAGGAGAGGGGCAACTGTAATTGGTTAATACAAACCATAAAAAATGCACAGACATATGTTTTTTAACACAAACCTACGTTTTTTAATGGAACCCCGTTAGTTTTGTTAGCACATCTGAACATATAAACAAATACGTAATTAGTGCCTTTTGTTGCATTGTAAAATGTTAATTACATCCGGAGATATTGTAACCTGAAGTTGACACTTGAGTACCACTCTTCAGCGATTTGAATGTGTGTATCGAAGAGCACCGAATTAAGTAGGGATCCAAATGTAACGGTGGTGTACCTTAGGTACAGAAGAGACTAGAACAACACATTACCTCCACATGCTAACACCTTTATTGGTCTTTTTCACTGACGCACATTTACATTACCATGAGGGGTGAGGTACACATACACACGTCGTTTCCGTATTCAATTATGGAGTGGAACAGAGAGCGGCCCCACATGTCAGGCCAATAGATGTTCAAAGTGGTGGCCACCATTTGCTGCACACAATTGCAATGTATGCCGTAATGAATGTCATACACGCTGCAGACTGCCACAATACGTTGTTTCATATCCTCTGGGTTTGTAGGCACATCACGATACACATTCTCCTTTAACATACCCTACAGAAAGAAGTCCAGAGGTGTAAGATCATGAGAACAGGCTGGCCAATTTATGCGTCCTCAACATCCTACGAAACGCCCACCGAACATCCTGTCAAGGGTCAGCCTAGTGTTAATTGTGGAATGTGCAGGTGCACCATCATGCTGATACCAGATACGTCAACGCGTTTCCAGTGGGACATTTTCGAGCAACGTTGGCAGATCATTGTGTAGAAACGCCATGTATGTTGCAGCTGTTTGGGCCCCTGGAATGAAGTGAGGACCAATGAGGTGGTCGCCAATGATTTCGCACGATACATTTACAGCCCACGGTCGCTGTCGCTCTATCTGTCAGAGGCAGTGAGGATTGTCCACAGACCAGTAAAGCATGATCGGAATGTATTGCCACATTCTTGGTCGGATGCTCGGAAAATTCAAGAAATAGTTAGTCACATCGAAGGCAATGCTTCTGCTTGGGCTGCAAGCGCCATAAATAGGTGCCAAACCTATGCTCAATTTGAGCAGGAGTTCATTGCAAGATTTTGGTCACAGTCTGTGCAAGAACGTCTACGACGGCAAGTTTGTAGTCCGGAGCCGTATAACAGACGCTCGGGCAGCCTACGTAAATATTTCGAAAAATATCTGAATAAAACCTTGTACTGGACGACACCAATGTCACACGTGGATGTAATTAGGATACTCAAATCAAAATTACCCGCTGATATTGCTGAAAAAATTATGTGGGTGCCTGAGTATAATTTGCCAAAATTTTTGGATGCTTTAGACGATTACGACCTGATCCATGAAGGGGAGAGAAGTTTTGTTCGCAATTCTAACAGGGATAATTTTGGTGACAATGTGAACCATGGGAATTCTGATCGGAACTCACCGCCTACGCAAAATGGAACGAGTTCTAGCCGAAACGGTAATTACAACGGTGGTAGTAACAATAATAATAACAGTTACCGAATGCGGAACGACAATAGGAGGAGGAATGATAATAGGTATAACCCGGTCTACCAAAATGGGCAACAGCGTAATAATTTTCGCAATGGACAAAACCAGAATAATTCGAATCAGTCACGCGATAATTACAGAAGGCAGCCACACCAACAACAGCAACAACAAAGATCCCAGGCACATCCAGGTGGTAGATCGTGGGGTAATGCGAATAAGCAAAGGGAACAAAACAACCATCCGCGATCAAACAATGACTGGCCCCCAGACGGAAATCAGATTCAGATTATAGAAATAGAACCGGATACTGAGGCTAGCACACAGACCCAGGAAAACTTGAATCAGTCGGGTTAAACCCCCGTACCCCGACAATGCCTGCTAGTGAGGGGGAAAATTATTCACAAATCAATTTTATGAGGTATCCCGATGCAGGTGGGAAAGCTTTACAAGATGAATTAATTAATGACCAATCTGAGGGAACAACAAAAACCGTTGATGTTGTTCAGGCTATGGTAAAGGGACATGTAGGAGAAGTACCAGTATATGTGGTATTGGACACAGGGGCGACAGTTAGCGTAATTTCTAACAACCTTCTCAAAGAAGTATCAAAATTTATGCAAGTTCCTTCTCTTCCAGTCCAAAATTGCAAAATACTTATGGCAGTGGGTCGGAAGGCACAACCTGTGAAAAGACAAGTACGTCTTCCATTAAAATTCGGAGAGAACACAACTATGTGTAATTTTTTGGTCTTAGAAGGGTTAATTGTTGATTGTATTCTTGGTATGGATTACTTTCGCCAGGCGAAGGCAAAAATAGATATCGAAAAGGGAGATTGTTATTTTGAATTTCAAGAAGGAACAATTGTTGTGGATCTGGTTAGGACGAGAGAAAGTATGAGAGAAATGTTGAATTCTGTTAACTTGCAAATAATTTGTCCTGAAGTTTTGTTTATAAAGGAACAAGTAAACATAGTTACCAAAAGCGAAGGGTTTGTGCATTATGACACAAATAAAGGTGCACCGTGTCTCACGGAAATCCAACAACAGGAATTGCAGGTATTGTTAGAGCAATTTCCGGAAGTTTTCGACAAGAAACCCGGAATAATAAAAGGGTATGAATACAAAATGGAAACAATACCTCATGAGACCTACTGTAACTACTCTTATCCGATACCATGGGCCAAACGGGAAGCAGTAAATACAGAAATTAATAGAATGCTAAAGTGGGATATTATAGAACCCTCAAATTCACCCTATTGCAGCCCCATCGTGGCAGTGAATAAAGCGGATAGCACTGTTAGACTCGTCTTGGATGCTAGGAAAATAAATCAAGTCATAGTACCTGTCCGGACCAGACCAGAAAATTTAGATGAACAATTGTTAAAATTTTACGGTGTCAAGTATTTTACTGCCCTCGATTTGAGATCTTCCTATTGGCAGATAAAACTGCATGAAGAAAGCCGAAAATTTACAGCTTTTGTTTGTTTAGGACGTAGTTATCAGTTTTGTGTACTACCCTTTGGACTAAATGTTTCTGCTGGAATTTTTATAGCAGCTCTGGATAAAGTTTTGGGACCCGAGCTGCGTAGCAAAATTACATTATATGTTGACGACCTATTAATTGCAACAGCAACGTGGGCAGAACACATGAAGCTAATTACACAGGTGCTTGAGCGATTTGAACAATCCGGAGTAACTGTAAATTTGAACAAATCCCTGTTCGGACAAGAGAAGATCAAGTTTCTTGGTCACGTGATTTCGCAGGATGGTATTGTTCCGGACCCTGAGAAACTTAGGGCTATTAATCATGCTCCTTCACCACAGAATAAGAGACAATTGAAAGCTTTTTTTCGCATCATTTTTTCGCAAATTTCTACCAGATCAGTTATTAAATGGTGACAATTTGTTAAATTTATTGAGAAAGGGACAGTTATGGAGATGGTCACCGGAATGTGAACGGGATTTTAAGGAAATAAAACGTGCTCTTGTCAATGCTAACATACTATACCATCCAGATCTGTCGAAGGAGTTTTGTCTGGCGACAGATTCGTCCCTCCAGGGCCTTGGTTCGTGTCTCTTCCAATGGAGAGAAGTAGACGGTGAAACAAGACCCTGTATAATCAGTTTTGCAAGTAGGACATTAACAGAATGTGAGAGAGCTTATTCGGTAACAGAGTTGGAAGCCTTGGCAGTAGTGTGGGCTTTCCTGAAATTTCAATTTTATCTATGGGGAAAACACACTCGTGTATATTGTGATCATCAAGCCCTCACTTTCTTGCAAACTTGCAAACTCTTGCATAGAAGACTGGCCAGGTGGATACTTTTTTTGCAAGAATTTAGCTATGAAGTAATTTACATTAAAGGGGAACATAATGTAATCGCGGATTGTCTTTCACGTTTGCCAGTAGGAGTACAAGAATTACAAGAAATTTCGGACCAATTTGCCGACTACCGCATTCTCTTAATGCATGACAGCACTTTCCGCCCATATTATTTGAAAATGTGCAGAGAAATGGATGCTCTGCAAGAAGCAGACGAGAAATGGAAAGTGGTTAGACTAAAACTTAAGGAAGACAATACTTCACTGTTAAGGGAACATTACAAGATACACGACGGTGTTTTGTTCTATAGAAGCAAACCTAATTTAAATTTATGGAAGGTGTGTATACCTAGTACTTGTGTGGAAAACCTAATAAGGTACACGCACAATGCTTGGGGACACTACGGAGTAACAAAATGTGTGGTAAAAATCAGTTCTTATTGTTACGTACCCAATCTTTTCCGACAAGCATATAAAATAATACGAGCCTGTCCGGTTTGCCAAAAGGTAAAATACTCAAACATCTCTAAATTGACTAATTTGCACCCCATTGTTCCAAAAGGCCCCCTCACATTGGTTTCCATGGATACAGCAGGACCAATGACAAGAGCAAGAGGTAGTGCAAAATATGTAGTGGCAGTGTATGACGTATTTAGTAAATACGTATGCATGTACGCCACGAAAACAATTACATCAGGTCCCATTATAAAAAGGTTAATAGATGACTATTTTGTCAATGTGGGTAAGCCGCAAGTTATAATCACTGACAATGCAGCTAATTTCACTAGTGGCAAGTGGAAAGATTTTCTAAAGGAACAGGGGATTAAACACATTTTAGTCTCACTATATCACCCAGAGGCTAGCCCGGTAGAAAGGATATGTAAGTAATTTAATCGGTTCATGCGAACATATGCGCCCAATAAACAGACAAAATGGATAGAGTTGATAACACCATTCTTACAGATAATAAACAACCTTCCCCATCCGTCGACTGGACTAACGCCATCTGAACTAATTTATACTGAAAGAAAGGAAGACGAATGGGTGAAGCCCTTACCAAAGATACCTACACCAATTGTACCTATGGAAGACCGAATAAGACAAACTCTTAACGTATTGAATGAGGAGGCACAGAGAAGAAAGCGTAGGTATGACAAGAAGCTAGGTCGTATTCACAAATTTGAAGAGGGAAATATGGTACTTCTGAAAAGCCATCCAAGGGCCGATAAATTAAAGAAATTGAATGCAAAGTGGCAGGTGGTATACACAGAACCATTTGTTACTGTGAGGATACCACACCCAGGTAGCTATCTGTTAGCATATCCCGGATCGGGAAAAATAAAAAGACTGCATCCGCATAAGGATCTAAAACCATATATCTAATAACACTCAGACAAGATACATTCGTCTAATTTGATAAAGATGTTTATATGACGGTGTTAAGTATGCGTACGCCCACCGCTATGCACGCGAAAAATTCGTGCCACTAAGTTGAATTCTACTTTACGTGGCTATCATAAACACTGGCACACAGCGTTGAGACAGCTGATGATCAACGCCCGCCAGCTGTCAAAGTTGATTTATACGGGGGAGTGTCAAATAGATGTAGGGGCGTGCTCAGTTGGAACCGGTTCATATAAACAGGATAAACACCGAGATAGATATAAAGATATATATATACGGAAATAAAACATGCTATGTACACGAGAGAAAACAAACTATACACATGCGAAATTAAATACAAAAATTAAATATATACAAACGAAATTTAAAACTGTTTAAAAACAACGATACCTTACAGCTAGCCGGATATATACAAATCTAAACTACACTACTAACTACTGTTTAAATACTTTAACTACACTAACGACAGCCTAATTCCTCTAACTAAAATTTAACTAAATCAGAAAAAAAGAATCAACTATACTGCTTACTAACAATTAAAACCTCTGCGGAAATTTTCTAAAGATAATAAGGAAAGCTGCGATAAGTATTAAAGTATATGTAAATGAGAAATTCAATAGGCATAGGTTACATTTTACGCGCTTCATGTCAATAATAATAATGAGAATGTATTTGTGGAAGGCGTATTGCCTGACAAAAAAATTGTGAATACATTGTACTTTGAGATAGGGATTATTGAATTGTCTTGTGACAAGGCACTTGGCGCTTATTTGCGCTTTCGGTCGGATATTTGCGCGATGGTATCTAAAATGAATAATTGTGGCCTCCGCAACTCCAACTTGTCTTTTCTCTTAACCCTATGCTACGAAGACGAATGTGGAAGAATGAATGTCATGATGAATGAATGCAAAGTTTCTTAAAACGAACTTCATAACTTTTAATTATGCTGAATTATTAAATATTGATTGAGAAAAACAAGAAATAACTGAGTGACATATTGAAGCAGGGGTTACAATGATACAGATGGCAGGGAACACACTGGCAATTCTGATTCATCAAACTTAATGGTTAACAGGTCAAACCATCCATATATAAATCAGTAGGTAAATGAATTTTGGGTTCCGTTTATACAAGAAAGTGGAGATTAATATTGCTATAAAGTTCTTCCGAACACGGACTTAGCCTCACACGGTTAGTGTTAATGAACAGGATGAATATTTTGTGGCAGTTAAGTCAATTGAAGTCTAGAAAGTCTATATACTATATAAAAAGAGAATTCTTTCCCAATTATGATCTATGCATATAGTAATTGCTTATCCATTGAAACACGAGTAGACAAAGTTCTCACAGCTATTCTCTACTACACAACTAACCACATTACACACGATAAATGATGTAGGATTATTTCCTTCTATCATGGTTGGAGGATAGTGTGGGCCGATTTCTTGTTTCCTTGGAGGATGTGTATATATATATATGTCTTTATACCTTCATGAGACGTTTACGAGTCTGAAAAAAAAGGAAAAAAATTTTCAATAAATGCGAGACCAGAAACCTGGCCTGATCTCATATTTATATCCGAATAAATAGGTCTGAACATAAATAGATTAAGTAAATCCATGGATGGCGTATAAATGTATAAGGAAAGTTTTTTACGAGAGGTATTAAAAAAAGTTAGAATACTATAGGTAGTAAAAGAGTGGAATGTATGTTTTCTTGTGGTTATGTATAATTTCTGATGGAAAAAAAGGAGTAATATTATAGTTGTTTTAAGGATGAAATATATGTAAAATTCATAATTTAACAATTGTGAACATAAAAAAACCCATGAAGACTATTAAATGTAGGAAGTATAAACCAAGGTCGACAGGGCGATGTGTATTGTTGAACAAATGTCTTGGTAAAATACTAATTATAACGAAAACTATAGTGCCAAGATGACAAAACGAGCAGACGAGGATTTAAATTCATTATTGAAAATGGGTGATTCGTGTGACTGTGAGGGGATAGCAGATCGATGTTGTGCCGCGTGTGCTGTCGAAGAGGTGAAGTGATTCAATATAAAGTACTTACCGCAAATCAGCAGCACGGCGTACACGGGCGGTGGTCGTGATGATATCCCAATAGACGCTTTAGCATAAACGGCGAGAGCGGGATGTAACAACGACACCAGCAGCATCTGGATCCTCCCTCACACAAGAGCACGAACTACAATATGCTCTCAACAGTGCAAGCTACTGAACTGAGCGCCAAGCTATCAAGCAAGATAACAAAGACGAAGGTACAGGTATTGTTAACTGCCGGGCAGAGAAGTAACTGATCGCATACTCTTTGCATGACAATGCAATATCGCTGGACACTTGTTGTGCGTAGCGGGACATTTGAGTGAAAAAAATGGACGATCACAAGTGACGATAAATAATTTAAACGTACAATGGACCTGAAAAGGAAAAGAAAGAGAGTAAAAGGTTACAACGCCCCGTGGCGTGGAAAATTTGTATTTTTTTTTTGCTTGTAAACAATTCTTTGTATAGGTATTGATCTATGTAATTTATGTGTAGATGTATATTTCTGTGTAAATTTCTTATATGTGTGCTTTGATGATTTTTTTTACCAGATTCTAAAATATGTCAATGAAAAGGTAGATAAACCGCCTCTCAATTAGATAAGCAGCTAGTGAGCCAATCCATGGACAAATATTTCTTATTCAAGGTTAATCTTTTGCCAACAAGGAAAGCTATCGTACTGTTCTGATATATAACATACTTCTGCCTCATGTAACAGAGTACATTCGCCAAAAGTATGGGGGCGGATGTGCTGTTACCAGGAATGGAGTGTTGGGGTATCAGAACAGTATGAAGCGAAATCTATTTTAATTTAATTTAATTTAATTTTCTATTATTATTAAAAAAAGGAGAGAGAAAATTATTATTAATAATAACAATAATTGACAATTATTAATTAATGTTGTGAAAAAAAATTCATCGGTGGAACTAAAAGAAAAAAGTGGAAGAGCAGTATCTTTGCTTTTTAATTAGCAGTCAGTCTTGTTTTGACTTCTCCAGCAGTTAGAAGTGATGAGCTGTCTCATTTTTTTCTTCTGTGTAAACTTTCAGTTGAGATGTAAATGTTTTTAGAAAAATACAAATCCTTGTCAAGAGTGAAAAGTTTCGTCTAAGTTCATTACTTCGGCCTTAAAGTGAACTACTTAATGACCCTGAGATGTGATGAAGCAATCAACAATAAGAAGACATTTTGAAAACTGTCGGTATTTTTTTTACATGAGTTTATTCTACGGTTTCTCTGAAGTTTATTAATATTTACTGAAGTTCTTCTTTGCTAAGTTTCATTAACATTTAAAATATATATATAATTATATTTCACAATATAAAGATGTTCCAGCATGTTCTACATGCTCCCAAAATTGTATCATATCATACATCCTAATGTCTCATCTTTAAATTACAATTTCCCTTCCAAAATATTATACATTTGAATTTCACAGAATTAAGTGCTTTGACCACCTCACTACAAATGTTGTTTACATTTAAGAAACAAATATATATTTAACAATACTAAAAATGGTTGAGACTGAAGCTCTTTGCTCAGACAGCCATTAAGTGTGGCATCTCATTGTTCAAATATACTGCCGCTGTCGAAATATAGTTACACAATTAATATTTAATTTCTCACGGGTTATCAACAAATACTTATAATTTTTTATGTATATAAATTATCTGCTGCGTATCTACTATTTTTAGTCAGCCATGAGATATTTAACTGGCAGTCTACAACATAACACGAACTTTACTAAGAATAACATTAAATATATAAATGTAATCCGCTTTGCTGGGTTCAAATTTTTTGTTTTTGTACTGACACAAGAATCTTATTACCTTAATGGAAAGTAGAACAAGAGAATAAAACAAAGTTTATTGAAAGAATACAGAAATAACGTGGTGCATCTTTTAAGATAGGGAGCGTGGTGCAATGCTGCCCATTTGCTTCTTAAACTGTTACTGATAAACGCTACATATAAGTAATTGTAAATATACATCTTACAATATTATTATTATAGTACTGATATTTATTGGCTTTTTATCTGTAAGGGATATTGAAATTGTAATTACAACCTTTGATTCTCCCAAGTCTCTTGAATCCATTCATATAAATATATTTGCCGTATGATCATTCCCTGATCTTATATGGATTTTCAGAATAATGTGTGTGGCTATATTGTATTTCAGTTGCAATCTGGAATAGCCGCCCTCGCTTATCCAAGACAGTCTTTCCTGTTTCCGAGCAGATTAGGGAAACCCTGACTACCTGTATTCTAGGTCAAAACTGTTAGCCGGCCAGCTGGGGAACCCAACAGCCAGACAAAAACTGCGTTTCACATGGAAACAATCATCTTCCCCCTGTATCCATAATGTTACAGCCATCAGAACAAATGAAAACTTTATTATCAAAAAGTCAGAAGTTGAAAACATTTTTAATGATTACTTTTTAAATGTTGTAGAGAAAATAGGATCTAAGTGTTCATTAGAAGGAACAAGCCAGTTAATGGAAGAGGCCATACCTATACAATTTGATACAATTAAAATTTCACCCACCTCTCATTCAGAAATTAGGAAAATAATAAACTCTCTCAAGAGTAAAAGGTCATATGGATTTGATGACATTTCCAGCAGGGTATTAAAAGCTTGTTCCCAAGATATAAGAAGGATTCTCAGTCATATATGTAATAGCTCTTTAAAGCACGATATTTTCCCAGATAGACTGAAATATGCTACGGTTCAACCTTTGCATAAAAAAGGGGGTATGTCCAATGTCACCAACTACTGCCTGTGGCGCATTTGCTTTTTACTGGACATAAATTAACGCCACATTTTTATATACATCAACTGTTGTAGATGTTCAGTGGTCTCAAAGATCTTGTAGCTCGCCTGCCGTTAACACATTACAAAATTTTGTTATGACGTCGGGTTCTTGGCTTTTCAGGAAACTACATTTGTGACACTTTCATTTAATTTTTAAGTATTTTTATTCATCCATTTCTGATAAAGCAATTTCACAACACACTTCCATACTAAATAAAAGTTACTCCACAAAGACTGCCATAATACTCCCGCCTACTTCAGACTCACTACAGAGACTCTCCTGAGTTCGCGCCAATTCGCGTGTATAAATACACTCTAGTTTTTCTAGAACCTTCTAGAACATGGAAGTACAACATTTAAATATTTAACAACTTGTAGAATAAACATTAATGAATCCTGCTTTACACGAATATACACAAAACTATAACAGATGTAATAAATATATTTCCATATCAAAATGAAATAATACAAAAGATCATAAGTAAACAACAATTAGTGCAGTGTTAATATATGTTTACATTGTTACGAATAATTAAGTTTGTTAGCAGACCCTAGTAATGCAGATGATGATTAAAATGACTTGACAGAAGCGCTATAAAATGCTTATGCAATATAAACATGAAATGTTAGGTTACAATACTACGACCAATTATGGTATCAAATACTTCAGTTATTTAAACAAGCGGAACCCTCCTGGCTAAATATATTACAATACCCCCATCACACAATGTCAGACATCACATGTGGATGACATTGTGTGACAACAGAATTGGGGAGTATTTACAATCAGCAAAGATTTTAAATTTATATCACACAAGACAAAATTATGATCAATTTTTAGGATGAACAAGAACACACAATTTTTTTTATCATACAAAATTTATACTATATCACTCAAATTCAATATTAAATCATACTGTAGTAGTATAAAATGACTGATTTTATCAAAAACTGTTACCAAAATAATATTTTGCTACTGATGATGATATGCTTACTGAAATGCACAATTCTTTAAATTAACTGCTATTACATTAGATACAGAAGAACAATAAACTGTTAATAGAAAATCATGAGCAAGCAGACACAGTTTTGTTGAACCATATTTACATAGCACGAGTACAGTATAAAGTCAGACATGATAAACTTAATGAAGTTGCATGTAAATAGGTATACCCTACATTTGTGTAAACAGAACATAAATTTTAAAAAATGAGAAAATATCAAATGCCCTCAAGACAGTATAAAAATGATTACTAGGACAATCTTTTGAATGCACGTGTACATTGAGTAAATTCTTAAGAAATTATTACAATTGACAATGCAAAATTATTAACTATTTTCGAATTGCACAAAGTTATGAGTACTTCATCATACCACACCTAGCAAACAGTCACAAAAAACATTAATCATGGTAATTATGTGAGGATTATTGCTATGTGAATATTAACAGCAAAATACTCAATAATATGTCTCAATGACAATATAAAACTGTAAAGCTAATTTATGACAATACATCAATAAATGTGACCAGAAGTTTTATGAACAGAAACCCTACCAGTTCTGTACTTGTGCGAACCGCACACAAGCACCTTAAAATTTGTACAAAATATTTGCTGCTATAAATTTTACATCCACAGCCTGCACAGCTACAGGACAGCAGATGGGCATGACGCCACCAAATACACGCCTGTTGTGCTTACCACAGAAATTCACTTATAAAAATTATTAAATTCATATTATTTCATGAATGCATTACTCTTTTACCTTATTTTATAAATACAGTATCTAATACAATCCTCATTTCAATAATCTCCATGAATAACAACAAAAGACTCCAGCTGTCAAAGTCAAAGTTAATCACATCAAAACTTTCCATATAATCAGAGCACAAAATGTATAGTCAGGTTTGGTATACAGAAGTCCTAGTCAAAGTTAATATACAATGTGTCAGATCAGTTAAGTAATCATAATAAAAAATGTTAAATTACAGGTACCCCATCAAGATTCTTAAACCAAGATCATTTAACCCCTCCACTTTATAAATTATTTTGTACAAGATGGTCACTAGAATTAAAATTACAACTAATACACAAAATTCTGCAATTAATTTGAAAAATGTAATGAAAACATCTAATAGTAAAAATATCTATTGCTCATACAGATCAAAAACATTTCATGATTATGGGGTCTGATAGTGTATCATATGGTCTTTGTAACATTACAGAAACCAATTTGCAATATTTTTAGTGAAGCGTGAACCTACAACTTGCTTACAGAAGCAATTTCAGACATTTCATGAAATGTAAGCATCTAACCATAAATATTACTAATTCAAGATCTCAAGATTTAGTTTAAAAATCAAACATTAGTAACAAAAGCATGTGGCATACAAACATTTCAGATTATTTAAACAGACTCTGTATCATGGAAGTACCGTTTTACCAAAAGAATAATATTGCAGACAGTAAATTTTGATTGTGACTAAAGATTCCCAGAATATCTTACATAAAGAATGTTGGAAAGCAAACAAATCATCACATCAGAAACTTGATCTAGCAGTTTAAACAATAAACATATCACAACTATTGCCTATGGCATCTGTAGATTATCTGGATTATGTAACAATTTTAGTTTAGTATGAAAGATACAGTTAGTTGCTGGATCAATTCAAGGATTTCTTTACAATGAAAGTGTCTACTAATGGCTGTTACCAGATTTTTATTACAATGGCAAATATTATCAGAAAATTTTCATATATTTAAACACTACTATGTGTGACCAGAAAAAATACAATCTTATCCAAAATTTTCATTATAGACAGTTTAATTTGATTATGACATCAAGAGTCTCAAAATGTTTTCCACAAAGTACTTCAGAAACAATATAATCATCACAGAGACCTAATCAGTTTAAGCAATTAACATTCTTATAGTTTTCAGAGAATATTAAAGCACATCTGGATGCATAATATGTAGTAAGACACATTTACCAAGAAACATAATGCATAGAAAAATATGAAGAAGAACCTAGCTTACTGAATGACATTACAGTCAGTTTCATGACAATATACCTCATTATCTTTCTTATACTAGGTCACTTTGAAACTCAGTCATAGCAATTACACAGAACATTGTTTTACAACATACACAGGCCTACCATCAGTGAACATTTTAAACTTACACGTTAACATTTACCAAAACTTCAAAAGAATCTACAGATGTCAAATAGTTTACTAAAAAGTTTCTGAACTAGGGTCAAAATTACTGTACATTCCAGTTTAAAACAAATAAAATTAATTACAATTCCTGAATCTGTTTGGGATTGTGTTTCAGTTATGACAGGTCCCAAATTAACTATCATATCCCTATTTCGTTTTACTTTGCGATGTTTCCACCACTCTGGGTACAATTTTTCCCAGCTCAATTCTATCTTTTTCCATATAAAGTATATGTGAATTTTAAACTTCTGCCTTAATGTTTTCTTTACAAAAGTCAAATCAGGTAAATTATGGTCAACTTTAGTTAAGACAGTATCATTCAAGTTTACATTCTCAATATTATTTTGAAGACACAATGTAGTTTCATTAACATGTTCTCTACCTTCAATATTTTCATCACAAACATTTTTGAACCCTTCATCATTAGCATTAGCAATTTCAACTTTTCCATCCTCAACATACAATATTCTGTCAGTTTCATTACCATTTTCCACGAATTCCCTATATTCATATAAAGTATTCTCATTACAAAGTATAATATCATCATCATGAACATCAACATTTACATATTCAGATCCAGTATCATTTGTAACATATTCAGAACTATCATTGCATACCATATAACTGTCATCATTATGAACTTCAATATTGTCATTGTCAATACACAACACAGCAACATCATTACTGTAAACATACTTCTTATCAACATCATCAGAGCTACTACTTTCAAAATCAGAAATATCATATGTATTTTCATTATCAGTAGGTGACATTTTACAAGAAACATTAGATACCTCACTTCTGTCAGTATGAACATTATAATTAACCTCAACAATACAATTGTCACACTCTGGTAAAATATTATGTCTTTCAATATCATGTACAAAATCTAAGTTACCGTTATCACATTCAGATACAAATAAATCATCACATTTAGGTTTTATTTGTATATTAGCATGTCTGTAATTTCTGTTTTTATTAAAAGGTATATTACCATACTTATTGTCTCTGTTTTTTGCCACCCCCACTCCATCTATTCCTATAATTAGACCTTTGGCTTTGAACAAGATTGTCAATTTTGTACACAAAATTCAAAAATTCGTCAATATCATTATCAGGTGCATGTATTAATTCCCTTTGCAAATAGTTTGGTAGCCTATTATTTAACACATTAATTTTTGTCCTAACATCTAAGGGATACTTCAAGTGTAATAGTTTCTTTAACTCTTTTTTACAAAAATCAAACAGTCCTGGTCTTCCATTATATGTTGGCCCATACAAAAATTACTTTTAACCCTGTGTTGGTCATTTTCTGACCAAAACTTATTTAAAAAACTTTCTTTAAATTCTTCAAAATTTTCTGTTTGTATTAGCCCAGCGTAATGCCTCACCATTTAAGTGATTTATTACATATTTAATTTTCTCTGTATCAGGCATGCTATCAATAAAACTATTTTCACAGCTTAAAATGAAATCTACAGGGTGTACATCGTGTTCTGGAAACATCTTCACAGGAATTTTATACCATGAATCAAAATTATGTACGACATTTGTTACAAGATCATTGTTAACCTTTGCCCTATTAATTTCTTTAACAAAGTCTGCACTGTTTTCTACTGTCTGATATGATTCTGTTTCAGGAAAACAAGTCTTCACATAACTCTCATTTATTAGGCCTAACTGAGCATTTTCACGCGAAATTTTAAGTTCGTCTTTAATTAGATTTTGTTGTTCTATAAACGTTTTTAATAATTTATTTTCCAGTTCGTTCAGTACTGATTCTATCATGTCCGAGGCAAATTCCCCATCTACATTTGACATTTTAATATTTTCTTTGTCTATTCTGAATAAACTGAACTCAAATAACTAAAAATCAAAGTTAAATTGCACTTACAGGTTTAGTCGTCCAGTCCATATCCAGTTCAAGCATTCCGAAATTTTTGTCTTCGCTCAGCGTCCTTTGTAACAAATTATTTTATCCTGGATCCCAGACCGCTTAAATTTATAAATTTCATCCAAAAAAACAGGTGTACCTAAATCGTTTCTTCTTCATGCTGCTTCTACGTCTTATTATGTTCCTGAAACAGGTCACATTTGTAGGTTTCCGAAAATCAACAGCATTATTCCCGGGACGATGCACCATTTGTGGCGCATTTGGTTTTTTTAACTGGACATAAATTAAAGCCACATTTTTTATATACATCACCTGTTGTAGATGTTCAGTGGTCTCAAAGATCTTGTAGCTCGCCTGCCGTTAACACATTACAAAATTTTGTTATGACGTCGGGTTCTTGGCTTTTCAGGAAACTACATTTGTGACACTTCCATTTAATTTTTAAGTATTTTTATTCATCCATTTCTGATAAAGCAATTTCACAACACACTTCCATACTAAATAAAATGATACTCCACAAAGACTGCCATAATACTCCCGCCTACTTCAGACTCACTACAGAGACACTCCTGAGTTCGCGCCAATTGGCACGTATAAATACACTCTAGTTTTTCTAGGACCTTCTATAACACGGAAGTACAACATTTAAATATTTAACAATTTGTTCAATAAACATTAATGAATCCTGCTTTACGCAAATATACACAAAACTATGACAGATGTAATAAACATATTTCCATATCAAAATGAAATAATACAAAAGATTGTAAGTAAACAACAATTAGTGCAGTGTTAATATATGTTTACATTGTTACAATTTTCAATAATTAATTAATTTAGTTTGTTAGCAGACCCTAGTAATGCAGATGAAATGTCTTGACAGAAGCACTATAAAATGCTTATGTAATATAAACATGAAATGTTAGATGACAATACTACGACCAATTATGGTATCGAATACTTCAGTTATTTAAACAAGCGGAACACGCCTGGCTAAATATATTAAATCCCCTATCTCACTTCTGACAGCTTTATCCAAAATTTTTGAATAAGTTATGTATTCTCGAGTTCCTTCACATATTAATAAAAATAAAGTTCTAACAAATTGGTAGTTTAGTTTTCAAACAAGCTTTTCAACTGAAAATGCTATAAATACCTTCACTGAGGAAGTATTAAATGCTTTGAATAACCGGACTTCACCAGTAGGGATTTTTTGTGATCACTCAAATGCTTATCATTGTGTAAATCATAGGATTTTTCTAGATAAGCTTAAGTATTGCGGTATGAGTTGGACAGTGCACAAATGGTTTAAATCATACCTAACAGGAAGAGGGCAGAAAGTTGACAAAAGCAGTTCACATGATATAGATGAAACAATTAATTGGTCTAACTGGGTAGTCATGAAAAATGGGATCCCACAAGGTTCGGTCTTAGGTCCTTTGCTGTTCTTAATATATGTTAATCACTTGCTATACTATATTCACGAAGATGCTCAGCTAGTTGTTTTTGCTGACGATACAAGTATAGCTATCTGCCTGACAAACAGGAATTAACTGATAAAAATGTAAATGATGTCTTTCAGAAAATTATTAAGTGGTTCTCTACAAATGGACTCTCTTTAAACTTTGATAAAACCCAGTATATACAGGTTCATACAGTAAATGGCATGAAACCATTAACCCTTTGAGTACTGCACATGCACATCGAGCTGGCCGAGTATAGCCTGCCCTGGCGGCCGCCTAAGCCGCCTACCTGCGCTAGCCTTCGTCTCCGCGGCCTGTTGCGTGTGCCTGAGCTCTCCGCCTGGCAGTCCTTGCCCTGGCCGGAGTATTTCTGGAACCAGGACGGCCGCGGCAGTCTCGCCGTATGCTTGCTAACGTTACACATAAACAGAATATCTGGATACTTATTACTTAACTTTGATTCTTGAAATAATTTCCTGACAGACAATCTACACTGAAACTCCTTACGCTACTAACACATAGCCCCTGGGTCATTCCATGTCAAATCGCCTAATTTCGGAGCATTTTCCTACTCTACCATGACGGAAAAATTTATGTGAACATTTGAACATGTCGTCAATCAATCAATAATGATAGTTTTTAAGATTCGTTGAAGGAATACTGGACGAGTTATAATCATTTGTTTGACGCCATGCACAATTTTGCGAAGGGCGAGTGTGAATTCCTGGCGACTTTGAGCTGTTATAACTCTGGAAATATTTCGATGACAAATATGAAATTTGGCCATCGTGTACAAATATATGCGTTCTCATAGGAATAGTATTGAAAAGAAGTTTACGTGTTATATACAATTAGAAAAGTTTAAACAAAATTGCTCTAAAAAGTTGCGACCCAAAAAACTTCAACATTTGGCGCGTTGTATCTTAGGGATTAACTAACTACAAGTTTCTGATATATGAAGCTAAGTTTATGTGCCTCTTTCCAATACTAAATAAATTAAGTGTAAAAGTTGAAGATATTAGAAAGGATATAATTGCGGTACTTTAACCTTATTTTGCAAAAACCTGTGTGCTATAAAACTTTCAAAATTGGGCTTGTTAGATAGAACGATATTTTATTTGCAAAAAAAAGTCTAAAAGGTCAACCAATGCAGGCCAACAATGCTAGATGATTTGAATCAAAGGTGAACACGTAAATCACGGCACGAGAAAAGTGTAAGTTTTCGTTTCTATCTCCGACTGTAAATGCATGCTGCTCATGAAACTTAATACTTAATAGGTTGGCAAGAGAAATTTCAGGCAATGTTCATATGAAATTTCAACAAAATCGGCAATGGTCGAACAGGGAGAGCTAGGTGAGCTGACATGGAATGACACTCTTCATCCAAGTCTTTCTTTTATTTGCGTTTAGTTCTTAAAAATCATCATAAGGTCTTTGTATATATCTGAATTTTATTTGGCATACCAATTCTTAATTATCTGATTTTTGTACACAACTTGCGATTCAAACGCTCTAGAATCCGTAACGACTAAACGTTGATGTTCTTCTGTACTAGTGCAGTAATTGTCGCACAAACTACTTTCGACAAAAGCATCTGGAAGCCGAATCACACTTTTGAATCTAACCACTATATTTTGAGAGCATTAATCCAACAAATTATCCTCAGGGAAATTTAAAAACAAAATATTCAACATTACTGAATTCTTTTTATACGGGACACAATTGTCATTGTACAGTAGAAATAATCGATGATGTACAACTTTTGCTTAAGATTTAGATAAATAAATACTCAAGTTTCAGAACTACCTATTTAAGCGTCATCTTTAATTCCTAATGACCTTTCGTGCTTCAGAAATTGGCGAGTTTGTGCAACTGACCAATTTGTGGCAAGACGCCCTTTCCAACTTTGAGAATACGTTTTGATTAGGTAAACCCAGTTAATTGTCTGCAGGCAACGATCAATCAAATCGAGGTTTCTAAGTACTTATATTTACGTCTGAATAATTTCTGCTGATCATAAGGAGATTAATGTCTAGACTTTTGTTTTCACAAATCCAATACCTGGAAAATAGAACAGCAACCCGTTAAAAATTATCATTAGAAACCTGTAGCCTCAGTTGCGGTAAAAGATATTTATTTAATCGGCGACTAGTTTCTGCCAATGCCTAGTTTCAAGCAACGATGTAAAAAAGAAAGGTGACAACCACATTTTAGCAGTTAATAAAATCATAGGGTATGGATAGCTGTAATGCGATTGTCACAGTCTTTGGGCTTCGTTTGACACTAGTCGCCATTGAAATAAATCTCTTTTACCGCAGCCCAGGTCAGAATATTCTAGAAATAATAATGCCAGAAAGTTTTGTTTAATTAAGAATATCTGGGGTTTAATATCTATCAAGAAGTTACGGAATAATTCACAAAGTTGCACTAAGTATTTATTTTTGCATCCTATGTCCGAACATTTGAAACAACCAGTCTGTTTTTGTCAGCACAGATTGGAAGTTTCACATCTTCGTACATCAGTTGTTTTTCAGCAAAGTAATTCATCTGGAGAGGCTTTTAAAGCTCAGATAATTCGGTGTTTCTTTTTTTCTTTTGTCTTTGTTTGCACTGTTTTATTTCCCATTCTCATTCAGGCTTTGGACCGACAATGGCGCAGTTACAAATATTTCTTTTTTTAATTTTTGTGTTTTTATTTTTTATTGGTTTTAAACATTTTTTTCAGAAGTGATGGCTTAATTTCATCTTCCAGCTGTAGCAACTTCGCTAAAAGTTCTTCTTTGTGTTATATGTCTCAAAACATGGGTCAACACACAAAGTTACATTGCATGTTTTGCAATCATACTTCGTTTCTCCGTGGACATTATGTTTCGAGCAGACTGCACATCTACGCCACAGTTCGCGTTTCTTGGACTGGTCACTTGGAATCACATGTGGAAAATGCCTTCCAGTAAAGCGAAGAAGATTCTCGTCACCAGAGGGTCTTCCTTTCCTATCTCTCCTCCGTTCTGTAGAAAATTTTTCCACAAGTTCTCGTACCAGACATAAATGAAAATCTGCTAATGACATTTTTCTCCCTGTCACTGATCTGTGAAGAGTGTGAGCATTCAAAACACAAAGGTCCACAACATGAAAAAATTTTTTTGTACCATTTTAACAGATTTACACACAGACAGATGCAACAGAGCTTAGTAACATGTTAAAATGTTCAAATGTCTGTAAATATATCGGACCAAACTGCGTGGTCATCAGTCCGTAGCTTACAAACTGCTTAAACCTAGGTAAACTAACCTAAGGACAAACACACACACCCATGCCCCAGGGAGGACTTGAACCTCCACAGCGAGCATCCGCGCACTACGCAGCGAGATGCTTTAGACCGCTCGGCTACTCCACCGCGGCAGTAACATGTCAGAGCGATCTACTGTGCTCATATTTGCATTGTAGTCGACAACACATTGCAGCTTCATTACGTTCTCGCCGGTCTTCCTGTTTATATTGCCTGTGTCACGCTCTTTTGTAGTGTTACAGGTAGTCAGCATGAACACGTTTCTCTTGTCGCACCACTTGATGGCAAGCCTTGTGTCAGTTTCTTCTGTAGCTTCGGAAAATTGCGCCTGTTGTTACGTATAATACCGCATGCTGCTGTTCTCTGGTTGTGAAGCCAGAGGAACAAGGCTGGACTTGTGTACCAGTTGTCGACATACACGGTATATCCACGTTCAAGGTATGGCTTCATTAGTGTTGCTACTATATCTCCAGATTTCTCCAAATTATGGACTTCAATTTCTGTTGTTGTGCCTGTGTATACAATTAAATCCAAGACGTATCCAGCTTTACAATCGCACAACTCGTATGTCTTGATCCCAAATCTACTTCACTTTCAAGGAATGAACTGTTAAAAAGATAAGCGACCTTTGAACGATAACAGGCTTTCATCAACACAGAGGTTTTTGTATGGATTAAATGCACTTCGAAATCTCCACGAACTGTATCAACTATTTTCCGAATTTTAAACAAACTGTAATCCCCACGATTGGCCGAGTTGTCACTAAAATGTAGCATTCTCAAAAGTAGCATAAAACGGTCACGGGACATAACTTCGACAAAAATTGGACTACTTAGTAGTACATCTCTGGACCAATATTCCTTCATTCTTAACTTTTTAACACAAGCCACGAGAAGCCAAAGACCAATGAAACTATACAGTTTCTCAAAACCTGTATCTTTCCAGGTGGATAGCCGACAACAAACTGATTCCAACGTATTTGCCATGGTGAACGTATAAAATTGGTTCGTTTAAGTGGTACAAATTTCACCAGATCTTCTGATAGAAACAGCACGAAAAACGATAGAACGCTTGAATCAGGCTGCAGTCATCAAGTGTATGAAGTGCTGGACTAAAATCACGTTTTTGCCAATCAAATTTTTCGTTTTTATAGTGTGGCCTTTTACGGATCGATTCGTCTTCAGTTTCAGAATCTGAAGAACTGTCTTGGGGAGCTCTGCTAAGTGTAGTATGTGGAGGTGTTTTACTACGAGATTCTTCTGATGAATCATCAGCGTCACTACATTCACTGAAGATGCCACCCTCACTGTCACTCCTTGTCAGTATCTCCAGTATCTCTTCTTCAGTGCAACGACGCCGATGTGCCATTTCTCTGTCGAACTCTAAAAATCCTAACGAAACAGCAGAAAGCTAAACGACACCACAGAAGCAGAACGCAGATAGTCTCACGAACCAGAGAGCACAAATGTCGAACAGCAACTGTGAAATCCATAGCAGAGTGTTTCCCATAAAGCAGGGGCAGCGGCACAGAAAAAAAATTATAGGGAACATCCATCTGGTGCAGTGGAAGGGACAAAAGAACTCTGGACAGGCCGGCATGCAGCCCTGCGGCTGTTCACATCCGCAAACCCTCAGGCAAAGGGACCGGCTGCGGTGTAAGCCGGCATTAGCGCCCAGGTACCGGCCAGGCTGTTCGGTGAATGCCGCCTGCAAGGCCCGCTGGAAATACCACTGCCGCTGCAAACCATGTTTTTTGGCCCCATAACCCAGTGAAGCGCTGCGGGATATCCCATCTGCAGCGCTCAAAGTGTTAATAAATTTAGACTTTGAACATAAATCTGTAGCTAAAGTAAATTATTCAAAATTTTTAGGTGTTTGCATTGACAAGGAATTGAATTGGAAGAAGCATATTGAACATCTCCTGAAACATTTGAGTTCAGCTACTTACACTATCAGGGTCATTGCAAAATTTGGTGATATACATCTCAGTAAATTAGCTTACTATGCCTATTTTCATTCACTGCTTTCATTTGGGTCATATTCTGGGGCAATTCGATATTGAGTAAAAAAATATTCATTGCTAGCTACAACACTAGGAGAAAGGGTAATATTCACTATTCAAGGTTAAATCTAACTTTGGCACAGAAAGGAGTGAATTATGCTGCCACAAAAGTCTTCGGTCACTTACCAAGTAGCATCGAAGTCTGACAGATAGCCAACTATTGTTTAAAAAGAAATTAAAGGAATTTCTGATTGGCAACTCCTTCTATAACGTAGATGAATTTTTAGATAAAACTTTTAAAAAAACAATAAAAAATGTAAATAAAAAATCCTTATAATATTGATTGTCAGTTATAGACAACATTCACTAAACTGACACATTCCACATCATTGTGAAATGTCATATATATGATCTAGGGAACAAATATTAATCTAATCTGGAGTCTAATACAGAGTACAATGTAAATGTGCAGAGTATCTGAGATAGAGGGTAAAGTGCAGTGAGAGTGTCCTATCATAGCAGTGCTGTCAACGAGAGAGGGAACAGCCCACACTGATTGCACATCACACAAAGAGACTGATCTTGTCCAGTATTTTTTGAAACAGAATAAGAACAATCAAATATTTCATACTTAGTAGTTTCGTTTTATAGGCTTTCCTACTAGTAATTAAGTATATTTATCAAATGTGAATAAGTAGAAGAGAAGGGAAGAATATTATTAATACTGATTGAAAGGATTGATAGGAACCTTCTGCTAATTTGACATAGTGAGATAATTTTTTCCTTAGAGCTGTGCTTAGTGTTTAGTCATGGAACTAGAACTAAAAGTTTATTTAGAACAATTGATGGGGGGAATTGAGGAATCTAATAAGGATCTAATGAAAAAGCTTAAGAAAGAGTTTAAAAGAGTAAGCGATGAAATGAGAATGAGACTCATTGTAACTGACAGGAATATAGAAGAGCTAGAACAGGGCCAGGAAGATCTAAAGAAGGGACAGGAGGAAATGACCAATAATTATATACATATGGGTTAAAGATTGACTGATTTAGTGTGTAAGTTAGAGAGATTATTTGCTTTGCCTGTGGAATTAGGAAAAGACAAAGAAGAAAGGGAAATGTCATTTGGACTGTTGCTAAAACATGAATCAGACCAGATTAAAGAGAGACACAAAATGGTACAATCACAAATTAATCATTTGGGACCTGACATGCAGATAAACTTAGGTCAGACAAAAAGATGGGTATTTGAAAAAGTAAAATCGGTTAGTGTGCCAGTTAATGAAATTACTATTTCAAGGAAACCATTTAGGGATCAGGAAAATATTGACAATAATAACAGCAGTTATCCTGTGTCTACTCCTGAAAATTTTAGTATTGATAGTAGTTCTGCAAATAGATTTCAGAAAATATAGTGTTTGATTCACCCAAGGATGTAAGAATAAATGATAGGGAAAGTGATTCTTGTAGATGTGATACAACTAAAGATTTAAAACAGGGTACCGGTATGAAATCTGGTGGACAAATTTTTTTAAGTTTGAACCTAATGTTCCAGTTCACCCAACAATATTCTTAAAGACATTGGAGGGTGTTTTATCTATTAATTAGGATCAAGAAAGATGTATTAGATTTATGATTAGCTATTTGGAAGTAGATGCTTGTCAGTGGGCAATTGTGAATTTTAAACGTTTTAAGACTGTAGAAGCATTTGCTCAAGCTTTTAAGGCCAAGTATTGGTCCCCAAATGCACAAAGAAAACTGAGATCAGAACTATTTAGCCCTGTCAAACATAGTGAAAGCTGACAAGGTAGCAGAAATTTCATTGAACATTATTAAAACCAAGTATTGTATTTAGATAAACGTGTGGATGAGGAACATCTGATCAAGTTATTAATATCAAGATTACCAGAACAGGTAAAGAAAGCTTAGCAGGAAAATATTGGTCACAAACTCAGTCTTTGTTAGAATTATTACATCATTTAGATTATTTTTATAAAACTCGTTATAAGACTGAAACAAAAGCATCTCACTGGGTAGCAAAAAAATAAAGGAAATAGTAAACCTTTTAAGGGAAAATTTCGATCAGAAATACCTGGGTCAATTAAAGAAAATAATAGCCACAATTGTCCTGGTGGAAATGGAACATAAATAATAATCGAAAGAATAATGGTTATTTCAATAACATGGGATGTAATAATAATACCATACCAATAACAGGTATAAGGGTTATCACAGTAACCATCCTAACTACAAAACCAGGAATGATAATTTGAATCTGAATGCAGATGATAATCGGGTGCAACAAGGTGATCAAGGTAACTCTAGGGAAGAAAATACAGAAGGGATGGAAGAAGGTGTAGTTGTTCATGATGTAACAGACCCAAAAAATCCCATTCCAATTCCTAGTACATCTAGAGAAGAGGGATATTTTAGAAATGCCTTTCTTAGATACCAAGAACAACTGCTGTTGGAAGAAGAATTATTGTTAGAGAAAGAGGTAGCCAGTAATCATATTTCTACCTTGCTAGTGAAAAGATGTATTGATAACCAACCACTAGAGTTATTGCTCAACACAGGGAATCAAGTAAGTCTATTACCTAAGGAATTATGAGATAAAAATAGGCTTAAATGGAAGTGTCCAATTTTTCCAGTAACTAATGTACAGGTAGTAGGCCTTATAGGAATTAAAGATAGGAGGTCGAAGAGGAAGATTTAACAACATTTAGTATGTCAGGAATAGAGTTACAGCAATCTATGCTAGCAGTAGTTGATATTAATTTACCAGTTTTGTGAGGAATGGATTGACTCGTGAGTCATAATGTAATAATTGATTTGCCAGGAGAAAGTATGAGATTAATGGTTAACGGGTAAATATGCTTGGGTAAAATTAAATTAAGGTAATGTGTTAGTCAAGAAGGATAAAAGTGTAAAAGGTTGGAAAGTGGAAATAGACCATAACACCTTTACAGTGTGTAAAGATAAACTTAATAATCAGCCTGTTGGTACTGAGGAAATTAGTTGGAAGGAGGTAAAAAAAAGGTAAAGCAGTCAACAATCCGAAGATTGGTGTGAACACCACAGTGCTTTACTAGGCATGGCCCTGTTTGGAGGTGGTATGCCGTTGCCTTCCTCCGATCTTTGAACTGACTTACCCAGCCAGTTATAGGGGGACCTACAGTTTAACGTGGGTTCCAAGCCACGGTGCTATTCGATATTTTTCACATGAGCAATACTGCCAGAGGTGAAAGAAGTGGTAAGTGACAGATAAAAATCATAGGACCTGGCGGGGATAGAACCCACAACCTTTGGATTTGTAGTCTGGCACTCTACCACTGCCCAACCGAGGCGCATCAGAAGGAGGTAGTAAGAAATAAATATTCAGGGACCACAAGCAATTCTCAAATTGAGAAGGAAGAATGACCTGAAGTGTTAATTAAACATGAACATATTTTAATAATAATTATTCAAGGTTATGAATGTAAATTAAAAAAACTCATTATGCATTTTTAAAGTACCCTTTCATATTGCCTTGATTATGAGGGAGGATGTTTGAAAAGAAATTCACTGTATGATAGAATGGGAATTATTGAAAGATAAGACAGTGCATATGGAAATCCAATTGTGATGATTAGAAAGCCCAATGGGAACATTAGGTTAGTGCTAGATGCTATGACTGTTAATAGTATAATTGAAATAGAGAGAGATCATCCTTTACCTATGGCTGAAATGTTAGTGAAATTTTAGGATGCCAGATACATGAGCACAGTCGATTTAACATCTAGGTACTAGCAGATCAGTTTAGCTCAGGAATGAGGTACACAGGGAAACAGCTGGTATCAGGGTCCCTATTGCGAACATCTTGGGGAAACGAAAACTGCAGTGGTATGGCCATATAATGAGAATGGATACCACAAGAACAGCTAAAAAATACTTCATAGTGGAAGTGGGAGGAAGAAGACCAAGAGGAAGGCCAAGGAGACGATGGATAGAGACAGTTAAATCAGACATAGAGAAGAACGGTTTTAACTGGGATGATGTCCAAGACCAAATGTTATATCAAGATTGGATGAGATGGAGAGCACTTGTTAGCCTCACCCGGGAAACTGGAGATGGAAAATGATGATCAAGTTTATTTAGGAAATATGTTCCAAGTGATATAATGAATTGTGTTAATCTAACTAAAACTTGCTAAAGGCTAAGTCAGTATGGTCATGGAACAAGGAACGTCAAAAAGAATTGGAAAGTATTAAGGAAGCCTTGAACAACCCACAGACATTAGGACATCAAAATTTAGAAAATTTAGAGTTTTGTATTGCGATCGATGCTTTGGGATATAGTATTGGTTGTCAGGTGTTCCAGAAATATGAAATAAAGGGAGGAAAGAAAGTTGTTACCTTAGCATTTGCAAGTCACATGCTTAGTGCTTGTGAAATAAATTATTCTATTACAGAAAAAGAAATATTAAGTGTTGTGTGGCCAGTAAAGAAGTTTAATTACTTACTGTATGGTAGGAAAGTGATTGTATACTCAGATCACAAAGCCTTATCATTTTTAATGTCTAGCAGATTATTACATAAGAGGTTAACAACTTGGGCTCTCATATTACAGGAATATGATATTGAAATACGATACATCAAGGGCTCAGATAATAAAGTTTCTGACACACTTTATCGTCTGCCTGTAGCTTTAGATCATAATCTTGAATGTATTGAGTTGGAACAAAATTTTGAAGTATGCCGGGTAAGATTATTGGAATTTGAACGAAAACTATGTAGGGTGTTAAGGAACATTAAAACCGAACAGCAAATCTTTCTCATACCAAGATCTCCAGTTCTTATTAAACGAACCGTTTCTCGATTGATGTTCAGTTCTTCTGCAATCATTTTCACAGATAATCTTCAGTCAGATCCTACGAGTTCACGCACCCTGGCCAAGTGGACATCTGCCCGTGAGGTTGATGGTCCTCTACTGTGGTCTTCATCTTCAACATTCGTTCTGCCTTCACTAAACATTTTATGCCAGCGAAAACCTTGAGCTCTTGACATAACATCCTCTCCAATAGCCTTCTGAACGTTATTGTAAGTTGTCATCACGTTTTCAACCAATTTAATAAATGGCATACCATTGCACAATATTATGCGGTTCCATTTCCTTGACGAGAGACACAAACATGTGTTAGCGACAACAGCTTCACTTCTGTGGCGTTAAGGGCATCTCCCCCTACTCTAACCTCCTTGTAGCTTATAGAGTATAGACCGAGGTTAAACATATTGTGCCTACGCAAGCCTGCAAGTTTGCCACGTCCTGCAAAGAAAACCAGTCTCATTACTTTATTGTCGTATCTCGTAGTTCTTTAAATATTGTTTGTGTTGCACCTTTCCTTTTCATCAATTCCTGACCTACATAGTTCTCTTTTTCTTCTTTGTTTGTACAAAACTTTCAGCTCGAAAGATTTCAACGCAAATTATTTTTGTAACAGATTTTATTACAGTATCAACTGTGGTATGCCGTGTATTTTGCGACAATATTGCATGAAAGTTTGCTACTGAACATAAGCGAGTACACACATGATACTTTCACGGCAGCTGCTTCCACTTGTGTGACCGAGAGAGGCGAGTCGAGGTACTGCCATGCGAGTGCCCTATGGCAGTGGGTGTCCCCTGTGAAGTCAGCAGGTCGTATTGCGTAACCAGGCCAGTCTAGCGTTGCAGGAGAGAAATGCGAATCTACAGTGTCGCTAGATCACTTGTAGAATAACTGCCACAGTATTAATCAAAACTGTACTGTTTAAGGACAAGTAAAATCAACAATTATCATAAACAACATAGCAAGAAACCAGACTTTTCTTTAGGTGAAGTCAAATATTGGCAGCAATCAATCTCAGGTCCCATTCAATTTTGAACCCCCCCCCCCTTCCTCAATCACGCTCTTCCCTCATTCTCGTTGTCCCCCTCAATCTTGTTGTCCCAGCAGCTGCAAGTCTTGTGATACCCTTAAACTGGCCCTGAGTCTGCCAATCTCCCTACCACCCATCCTGCTAAAATCATTCCATGTTTTTTTTTCTTTTTTCTTTTTTTTTTACGTGAAAGGGATCTGTTTACTAATTTGGAATAGAAGCAGTGGACACAGAAGACTGTAGATTTCTAGGTATCTAACTAGATACAAATCTTCACTGGGTTAACCACATAAATCATATATGTAATAAAATCAGCAGTGCACTATATCTAATTAGCCAATTGTCAAAAATAGTATCAAATCAGGTATTAAAAACAATTTATTATGGGACAATATTCCCTCACATGAATTATGGGATAGAAATATGGGGCTGTGCTGCAGATATACACCTGGACAGAATACTAAAACTGCAGAAAAGGGCAGTAAGAATTATCCATGGAATTGGATATTGAGACTCATGCAGAGAAATATTTGTGCACCATAAATACCTGACTGTCTACTCATTATATCTTTATAAATTAATTACATTTTTTGTGGCACAGCAAAATAAAGCAAACAAATGCTCAGATATTCATATCCATAATACAAGAAACAAGGACTGCTATTATAGACAACGAACCAAACTAAAAACAACAGACCATAGCCCATATATAAATGGCTTGATATGGTACAACAAACTGCCAAGCTCTATAAGTAATCACAAAGGAAATACATTCAAAATAAAACTGAAATCATTCCTAATTGAAAAGTGCCTATACTCCTTAAATGAATATTAATGTGAAACAAACTGATACCTGTATTTTTGTGTAACTTTGAATATATGTAAAAATTATTTATTTCTGTGTAACTTGTGAATATTTGTAAAAATTATTTCTTTCTGTATAACTCCTGAAAATATCTAATATTTATTAGGTAACACCATTTCTGTTGTATTCACTTACTGAGAATACTGATATTTGTATCATCTACTTATAATCATTCATGGGTTTTTTTTTGTATGTAAAAATATTATACGTTTGCAAAAGTTGCCGGATGGTGGCTCCATGCAAAAAAATACAATAAATAAATAAATATTTTCTGTTGCAAAATAGCGCAGACACAGCCATATTGCACCTAAAACTTTGCTCTTATGGTTAAATATGGTACCGAAACAAAACCAATTAGTTCAAACCTCTACTCTGCTTTCAGAGAACTGAAGCCTCATAATATTTTCGTGAATCTGCTCCTGCTGTTTCTCAGCTTCTTTACTCTTACGTTAAGTAATAATCAAGAATGAATATTTTCATTATTGAGACTTGTTATAATTCTTTAAGCCCTTTCTACACGGGAAGTGAGAGCTTACGAGCTTACCCATGATGCACCGGTCACACCGTCCGCGTACAGTACAGTGTAGACACGTCCACTTGCACAAGATGCACGCATACGATCGCTAGTAGATGGAATAAGATTGATCCTATTCTCACGCGTATGGAAGTACTTCGCGCATGCGCAGACGACAAAATGGGGAACCCAGCTGATAAACCAAGCCAAGTCGCGAATTTGAGAATGTGTACTTGTCTCCTGCTCAGAGGAATGTAGTTTTTCGACTCGGTCGTAAGTATTTTAGGAGGTGATACTAAAGAGGAATTGCATTAAAAATTTCATACAACATGTGTACAATTTTTATTGAATACAGAGATATTGCTGTTAATATGAATACCAAACAAACTTAGAGCAAATGTAAATGAAGATATTTTCACTGATTTATCCGTCGATTCTTGGTAGTATGACATCACACTCACTTCAAAGTAGAATTTAGTGTATGTTCTACACGTTCATTTCCACTTAGTTATCCGGTTTTCGGCTTACTGGGATATATTAAGACTTTAAAGTATGTCAATAACCGGTTGTTTAAATAAAAATGAATATGGTGATCTACCAAGTACCGACGAAAGAATCAGTCAAAAAATCCAAATTTGCATGTAATTTAAATTTCTTGTACATACCAAGAGCTGTATCTCTGTAACCAATAAAAACTGCACACACGTTATATGAAATATGGAATTTTAACCGCAAATCGTCTTTATTACCATCTTCTAAAATATTTGCTATTTTTCCTGAACATGCTGTAGTTAGCAGACGAAATATTTGTTTTTGATGAGCATTATCTGAAGCTTTATCACAGTGAAAGGTCTACGTATAGACACTTGAGCTTGTTCATCATATACATAGGCGCCTCAAACCGCAGGGGCTGGAAGTATGTAATCGTATTTTATAATGAGGACTTTAACACATGAGAGCGACGTAGTTACGCATGAAACTGCACGAAAACAATTAAATACAGTTTCACAGTGGCAGTCTAAAACACAAATAAATGTTTTAATCATCACAATATCATAAAGTTTCGAAAAGTGATGTTAAAGCGGCGATTCATTTACTGTAATTTCAGAACACGAAGTAGACGCGTGAAGTAGTCGACTACAAATGTGTACCATTTGAACGCTTCTTTGTAGTTCGGCGGTCTATCGCAAGGGGCGCTGCAGCTGACGACGACGTCCTTGTGCGTGTTGCACGCCTCCTATAGAAAGGGCTTTAGAATATTGTTAAGAAATCATACTTCTAATAGGAAAATTCCATTGTATCTAGTGTAAGTTCAAATATTTTGGGAGGGTGGGGAGGGCGGGACCCCTATGCCCTCCGCCCTCCCCCTTTCCCTGCGCTATTGCACAGGTGTCTCAGTTTCTTTGCCTCTTCAGTGTAGAAGTTCTCACGAAAGTAATTGCCTTCCGGTATAATTATCAGACTTTTGTCGTTACTGTGACAGATTATAACGAATGGTTAAAGTTTACTAAAGCCCCAGCAGCGTTGTGTGCTAATGTTGGCAACAAAATGTTCACGATCACCCCGTTTACATGGGCTCCCAAAACCGGATTTCGTAATCCGATTTCCCAATTCCGCTTTTGGTTGGACATGTAAACACTCCAAAATCGATTCTGGAAATCCGCTTCTCTAAAGCGGTTTTCCAGTTCCACAATCGATTTTCGTGCCCATGTAAACGCAACCGTTTTTGAAACGTTCTTGGCTTGTCAGATTGTGTTTTTATGGTAAGAATTTTCGGCACATATCGACAGAGTGATATTTTCTAATGTGAAATAAAAGTATTAATATTAGAGTGATCATGAATCTGTGTATTTAAGTAAAGAAAAATAACGATTATGCTGACTAAATCGGGGACTGAATCAGCTGTTTTGCAGCCGCCATCTTAAGTGGATTTGGAAATCCGATTCAGGCTGTGCCATGTAAACACGACACGCTGTCAAACACTACGTTTACATGGAACACGTCTTCCGGAAGACGAAAACCGATTTTCGTAAACCGTTTTTCGCTGTCGTGTTTACATGGCATAGCCTGAATCGGATTTCGTGGCTCACTTAAAATGGCGGCTGGAAAACAGCTGATTCAGTTCCTTATTTAGTCTGCACAATCGCTATTTTTCTTTATTTAAATACACAGATTTATGTTCACTCTAATATTTATACTTTTATTTCACATTAGAAAATATCACTCTTTCCATATGTGCCGAAAATTCTTAACAAGAAAACACAATCTGACAAGCCAAGAACGATTCAAAAACGGTTGCGTTTACATGGGCACGAAAATCGATTGTGGAACTGGAAAACCGCTTTAGAGAAGCGGATTTCCAGAATCGCTTTTGGAGTGTTTACATGACCAACCAAAAGCGGAATTGGAAAATCGGTTTACGAAATCCGGTTTTGGGAGCCCATGTAAACGGGGTGAAAAACGGTTTACGAAAATCGGTTTTCGTCTTCCGGAAGATGTGTTCCATGTAAACGTAGTGGATCACCCCGTTTACATGGGCTCCCAAAACCGGATTTCGTAATCCGATTTCCCAATTCCGCTTTTGGTTGGACATGTAAACACTCCAAAATCGATTCTGGAAATCCGCTTCTCTAAAGCGGTTTTCCAGTTCCACAATCGATTTTCGTGCCCATGTAAACGCAACCGTTTTTGAAACGTTCTTGGCTTGTCAGATTGTGTTTTTATGGTAAGAATTTTCGGCACATATCGACAGAGTGATATTTTCTAATGTGAAATAAAAGTATTAATATTAGAGTGATCATGAATCTGTGTATTTAAGTAAAGAAAAATAACGATTATGCTGACTAAATCGGGGACTGAATCAGCTGTTTTGCAGCCGCCATCTTAAGTGGATTTGGAAATCCGATTCAGGCTGTGCCATGTAAACACGACAGCGAAAAACGGTTTACGAAAATCGGTTTTCGTCTTCCGGAAGATGTGTTCCATGTAAACGTAGTGTTTATGACAGTGGCGTACTAGGCTGTCGGAGGCCTAGGGCGTCGGCAGAACAAAATGAGGCCCTGTCCACTTGCAAATACTTGTATTACTATAAAAAAGTAACTTCTGAGAGTTTTGAGGCCCCTCCAGGACGGGAGGAATGGAACAATCTAAAAAAATTAGCTTCCGAGATTTGGAGGCAACAGAACGAGTGGCCAAGCCTACCCCCCCCCCCAAAAAAAAGGAGAAAGAAAACCTATGAGGTATTTGGAGGGCCCCCAAGACGAGAGGAATGGGGCGGTCCGTCCCCTCCGACCCCGTCCCTTATAGTCCGTCACTGCTTTACGAGGATAATTAATTTACTGCTCTGACAAGTGCACATTCAAAAACTTATGAACAGAGAGCAGAAACATCGCTTTAATTAATTATTTGTTTCGGTCAACACGAAAACTTATTCCTTTTCATTCCATATGATTTGAGTTTTCAATGAGCATTCACAGATCGTTGCCAATATTATAACACTACGTTGCCGAGGACGCAAGTAAAATTTCACTTATCGAACTGATAGCGGACACTTAAGACATGTGCATACCAGCGATATCAGCTGTATACTTTCAGTGTTACAATATCTCACTTGGGAACTAAAGAACAACGAACAGAATATCTGATCAGTAAATTATGATTATTAAAAGATAATTTTGCAATGTGCAGTATCAGGCAGATAGTACGTTGTTCTACATTTAGGCAGAAGAATGACCCAACAAGACTTTAAGGCTCAACTGACAACAAACCAATTCACGTTCAACATTAATAAGCCGCATTCCTAATGTGACGGTAGCTAAACCTCTTTTCTACAGGCGAACCCTTCTCATTTTGTTATTTGAAATCACAGGGCTCATTTACGGCTATGCACTGTTGATAATGCAGGGCCGTTACTTCAATGAGACAATAAAGCACACTCGCGCAGTTTCCCACGAACGCTCAATCGATAGCAAGTTACTGACGACGGATATTTCGTATCTCACGATCGGCCGACTTTGTGCGTAGGTAGAGGCGACGCGGATAGTTTCGAATTTCCAGATAATGAAAGGCATCCGATGTAAGTAAACAAGTGAGCCAGTTCACTAAATTTTGTATCTTTATACAGAGTTCGGTATTTCAAAAAGAAACTTTAAACATTAAGATACGTCTGTACGAACAATTCAAAGCGGGAAAAGAAACAGTTGGTCTCACAATGGGCGGCCACTACTTTCGGATCACGGATTTTCTTCAAACGTTATACACTTTTAGCAGACCATTAGGACAAAATAATGTGCAAGGACTAACGCGCAATACTTTACGAGAAAATCGTAGTAGTGGCTTCGCGCGTCGAACATGTAACCGTGTGTTGCCGTTATAATTAAGCCATAAGTGCAGAGAAAGCGGTGGTCCAATAGTTAGCGTTCTGACTTTTTTTTTAATCGGTGGATCGTCAGTTCAATCCTAGTTCATACCAACGTTTGGTTTTATTTTCTTCTTCAACACTGGTCATGTTACTGAAAGTAATGTTAAAAAATAATAAACGACACATGCACATGCATGAACATTTTTACAGCATGTCATAAGATAGGAGGCATGTACAATTAATCGTCAAGAGTGCTTTCGAAATAACAAATTCCAGGATGATATTTGTCATACAGTCACGGAAAACAAGTTAAAACAGTATCTACTAAACTCGATGAATGCAGTGTTTCCACAACCACAAGGAATCTTCAGTTTTTCTATAGGAAAACAAACCTCATCGACACCCTGAAATTTTCTCTTTCTTCTGATAACGCAACGTTTATTTAAATATCGGTGATGATAACTGATGATGTACGATCGAATGTACTTTAATGGCATCTTCACGAAAAACAATTCCTCGTTCATAGTCAATCAAATATGAACAATTCTGCAGGCGTTTGTTAAAGTTTAACTTGCCTTATAGAAATAAACGTCACACGATTGGCACAGCGGTATACATTTTGGTGGCATGACATTAACCGTGCACGTTGCATGAGCTGCAACATCGGTAAAGATGTCATCGTAAAAAACTAGGATTCTTTTGACTCACCCATGAATCTATTATTATCAAGAATTTTACCTTTCCCACTTAAGGACGTATAGCGCTGGTTGAAAACGAACAGTAGAGCTGTGTGGTATGTTTTCCACATTTGGACCTTGTTACAACAACATTTGGAAAGTCTCTCGTCAAATTGTCAACAGTTTCTTTGACCCTTGGGTCAAACTTTCCCGTTGCTTCTTGCAGACATAAAATCACGTGTGGTAACAATTCACCACACATCTTCATCGCGTATTGTGTCGTGTATGAATGTGTTACGGTACCTCGTTCATATCGCACCGTTTAATAAATACCCTTTTTCCACTTTTCTCGTCGATAGTTCTGCTACAAGTTGACTGGTACTAAAATCCTGTCTGGTCTGTACTGACCAAAAATTTTTCATCAAAATTTGGTTTAATTGCCATCGTCTGCATTTGAAACTATCTAGCAGCATCTAATGTGTCATCCCATGTCACAGACTCACTGTTACTTACATAGGTTATGATCTTCCTCTGCTGAATTATGTGCCTTTTTTATTTATTTTTATTTTTTTTTTTCCACCCATGAAAGAGACGCTTAATGTCATCCGACCGCGTCTGGTCTGCAGCAGCTAAAGCCCACTGCTGTAAGTTCCTTGTTGTTATCTGAAAAGTAAAATCAAAGATTTATTTATATGCCATAATTTGATGTTACCTTACGGTTGTTGAAGGTACACTATATTAGATGTAACGGTGATGAAAACGTATACTTACTTGTTGATGATTTTCACGAGCCCCCACGAAGCGGTCATTGCTCCACGAATCAATTAGTGAATACTTACCGATAGTTGTTCCTCCGGTTTTTATGTCGTCTTTCTATCTCTTGAAATAGTCCTTTCTTTTTAAACTTCGAGATCCGTTTCGTTGGAGATATTTTAGATTACCCATGGGGTGTTCTTTTGCAAGCCTAACTACTTTCCGTTTTGTCTCCAACGGAATGTTTGCGTTCTCTTCGACTGGCTCGTCGTCCAACTTGATGTAAGAGACCTATAGTTGGCTCGGCGTAAGTTGCTCCCTGTTCGTTTCGTTGTCGAAAGTTTCCAACAATGAAATGCAATCAGCTATCGCTGAAACCTATTCTCTGCAGTTACCACAAGGATATTTACAAAATCGCATAATACAAATGGTGACGGCAGATGCATGAAGCCATCATGACCGAAATCCACTACTGTCAGGGATCAACTATGATTATCTTGTCCCTTACCATTCGATGATAGACTTATAAAATTCTTCCCCAATCGGGATTGCATCTGCAGAAATCGTTGCAGACGATTCTGTATCAATAAGGTCCTCTTGTTGAATAAAACTCTCGTACTGTAACAAACCCATCGTTTAATGATGTTTCGAAATCGCATTGTGCACATGGCAGTCACCATCCACAGTAGTCGGAGAAGCGGGAGTCACCTCCACTTTTGCAGGAAAATGCAAATATTGTGATTGTGAAAGCTTGGTACGTACACTACAGTTGGAACTAGGAACGACAGCGGTTGAGTCTAGGATGCTTCTGCGCACTCACGTCACACGACTTCCGACGGCCAAAGACGGTTCACTGTTGCTCTGAGTCCTCATTTGTGAATGCCGTAACCATTGCCAGCATATAACGTGATTTAAGTGAGTTATTTGGTGGATTTCACTGTTTTTGTTGGAAGTTGTCATCACTGATGGTGCGAAAAGCATACTTCACTGAAAGTGGGCAGAAACTGTCACATCTCCACCATCTTAATTTTTTTTCATTCCTACAGCACACTGCATCAAGATGGATTTTTTAAATTTCCCTCCAGTTTAGGGTTGCCAGAATTTATTGCTAGCGAACCGGGATGTTTCTCTAAAATTAACTAATAACACGCATAATTTGTCAATCATAAACTGGGACACTTTTCTTGATGTTGAAGAATATGAAATATCTGTGTATATTAGGTTGTGGAAATAAAATCCGCTACCAGTCACAATTATTGGCATACCATAACATATACCTAAATGTAAACATTGCGATGTTTGGAGTGACAGTTATAAAATGTACTGTGGCGAATATTGGAGTGACAGTTATAAAGTGTACTGTGCAAAACCTGAAACATGGGAGTGCAAATTAGCATCATGTTACTATTACTACAATGTTCTCAACTAATATCCATGAGAAATGCACGAATACGAACTGGATACTTATATTCAACAACACTGAATGTAAACACCTGAGGATGGGCACAAGCCCAAAACCGGTAGTGTTTTAATAAATTGTGATTGGTAGCGGATTTTATTTCCACAACCTATAAGGAACAGTCACGGAGTTCAACATCCATAATGGATAAAATTCACTTACCTGTGTATATTACTGCTGTATTCAATTGATTTAGTAAAATAAATTAATTTGATAAAATCCAAGGGAAGGCTTTCAAATGGTATAACATTTTACAATATTAGTACTGGTAACAAGAATTTTTTATTTTGAAATATTAATACAAGACACAAAATTGTCTACTGAAATACAATATGCTGAAGTGCAAATTTGAAATAATTTGTTATCCTACCAATCATATTTATCTTAATTCTGAGCTTTGAAAAGAATATCTTTCAGCTGTATGATGAATTCATAAAACTTAGAACAATTCATTTCATAATTAAAAACACATTAAATTAGTGCTTCGACTGTTGCTACTTTTAATCTCTTTGTTCCTCAATTCATTGCACATTCATGAGAGAAAATACTCGTTCCACGTTTGCATTGTGCCCTGGAATACTGAAGATGAATTCACAGAGATTCAGCAACCGAGAATACTATTCTTCACACCCAATCTTCCGAAAGAAATAGATCCGTTTATCCTGACATGATTTACTACCCCAGATATCGCAATTTTTGTTGATTTCTGATTCCGTGAACTGATTGAGTAAAGAAAATTAGTCTAGCAATAAACTATCTGCTGACAATCCTCTATCTTATACAAATACACTCCTGGCCACTAAAAAATGCTACTCCACGAAGATGACGCGCTACAGACGCGAAACTTAACCGACAGGAAGAAGATGCTGTGATATGCAAGTGATTAGCTTTTCAGAGCATTCACACAAGGTTGGCGACACCTATAACGTGCAACATGACGAAAGTTTCCAACCAATTTCTCATACACAAACAGTAGTTGACCGGCGTTGCCTGGTGAAACGTTGTAGTGATGCCTTGTGTAAGGAGGAGAAATGCGTACCATCACGTTTCCGACTTTGATAAAGGTCGGATTGTGGCCTATCGCGATTACGGTTTATCGTATCGCGAAAATTGCTGCTCGCGTCGGTCGCGATCCAATGACTGTTAGCAGAATATGGAATCGGTGGGTTCAGGAGGGCAATACGGAATGCCGTGCTGGATCCCAATGGCCTCGTATCACTAGCAGTCGAGATGACAGGTATCTTATCCGCACGACTGTAACAGATCGTGCAGCCATGTCTCGATCCCTGAGTTAACAGATGGGGACTTTTGCAAGACAACAACCATCTGCACGAACAGTTCGACGACGTTTGCAGCAGCATGGACTAGCTTGGAAACCATGGTTGCGGTTACCATTGACACTGCATCACAGACAGGAGCGCCTGCGATGGTGTACGCAACGACAAACCTGGGTGCACGAATGGAAAAACGTCATTTTTTCGGATGAATTCAGGTTCTGTTTACAGCATCATGATGGTCGCATCGGTGTTTGGCGATATCGCAGTAAACGTACATTGGAAGCGTGTATTCGTCATCGCCATACTGCCATATCACCAGGCGTGATGGTGTGGGGTTCCATTGGTTACACATCTCTGTCACCTCTTGTTCACATCGACGGCACTTTGAACAGTGGCCATTACATTTCATAAGTGTTACGACCCGTGGCTCTATCCTTCATTTGATCTCTGTGAAACCCTGCATTTCAGCAGGATTGTACACTACTACCACATGTTGCAGGTCCTGTATGGGCCTTTCTGGATACAGAAAATGTTCGACTGCTGCCCTGGCCAGCACATTCTACAGATCTCTCACCAATTGAAAACGTCTGGTCAATGGTGGCTGAAGCTGCATGGGCATTTGTACCTGTACACGCCATCCAAGCTCTGTTTGACTCAATGCCCAGGCGTATCGAGAATTTCGAGGAGGAAGCCCTGGCATCATCTGAATGGAAACCTACTTGCGTTTTCCGTTACGTGGACGACACTTTCATCATCTGGCCACATGGTATGGATAAGCTCCTTGACTTCCTTACTCATCTGAACTCCATATACCCCAACATCAGATTCACTATGGAGACTGAAACGGAGGGTAAATTGCCGTTCCTTGACGTCTTGGTCAAGAGAAGAGCTGATGGCACCCATAGCGTATAACGGAAGACAACGCACACTGATCTGTATTTACACGCAGACAGCTGTCACCACCCTTCACAGAGGAATGGGGTACTTAAAACTCTAGTACATAGGACACACATTATCTCTGACACAGAGAGTCTATCCCAGGAATTGGAGCACCTGAGAACTGTATTCTGAAAAAATGGGTACTCAAGAGTGGCAGATTCAGTGGGCTCTCCGCCCAACCACTACAGCACAACCTGTGGAAACGGATGAAAACAGGAGTTAGGATGTAGGCACTGCGTTCATTCAATATACCTGCGCACTCTCGGGAGCCCATATTTTGAAGAAACACCAGGTTGGAACTGTTTTTTGTCCACCGAATAAAATTCGTCCACTGGTGGGGAGCGCCAAAGATGATCTCGGTTTGAGGAAGGCCGGCGTGTACCAGATTCCGTGTCAGTGTGGCAAGTCATATATTGGACAGACGACGCGTACCGTCGAGGATCGATGCGTTGAACACCAGAGGCACACACGATTGATGTATTCGATAAAGTCGGGGGTCGCTGAACATTGTTTGTCGGAGAATCATGCGAGGGAGTATGAACGCACTAGGATTCTGGTACAGACGTCGAGATACTGGGAGTGCGTCGTAAGAGAGGCCATTGAAATTCGCACAAGTGATGACATCATAAATCGTGACTGTGACTATAATCGTAGCAAAGCTTGGGAACCAGCGATTGGGTTAATTAAGAGTAAATCTAGCAAACGTAATAGCGGCGTTTACACGCGCGCGCCTGCCCGGCCGTTCCTGCTGGCCGGCAGCACAGACAAATATATAGAGACGGGAAACCTCCGTAAGGGCCCGGTCCTACGCTCAGGGGTGCGGGGAGGGAGGGTTTCCTGCAGTTCCGTAAGATGTTCCATGATGGCGCTGCGGTCAGAAGCAGCCCTTTAAACTGGCCAGAGCAGGCGGCAGGTAGCGGCTGTCCCCACCACCACCTCCCCTCAAACGCCGGCACGCCGGACACAGCCGTAGCCTCGTGGCAGGCGGCACGAGCTCTCCCCTCAGCCTCCCCTCCACGCTACCCTCTGACGTGCGAGAGGCACCCTAAGCCAGCGATCCGCCTGACACCTGCTAGCATCTTACGGAACTACGAGGGGAGTGTAGGACAGTGGTTTAGGGTGGGCTACTTCTCTGTATATGTTACTCTGTGCCGGCAGGAACGCCGGCAGAACCGTGGCGCGCCGCGTGGAGCGTCGGTTAGTGCCGGCAGCCCGGCAGGGGGTGGCGCGCCGCTCGCCGCGCAGGAGAGGCCCCACTGGCGTTCCGGGCGACGCCCAAAGTTTTGCGCGGGAGCTGCAGGGAGACCGTGTCCGTGCGATCGCTGCGGCTGGGATGTGCGTGCCACTTGTAATCAACCGAGAGAAATCGAAGCGTCGTGTTTGGGTGGAAGAATACAGGCATTATTTACGGGTGGATTTGCCTCGTTTAACGTTTTGCTGGATTTGATTAAACAGAAAATTACCAAGACAGATACCGTGATGGGAAAAAGCATTTCAGCAGAAGAACGCCTAACAGCGACACTCAGGTTTTTTAGCAAGTAGTCGCTCTTTTGAGGACTTAAATTCCAACACAGGAATTTCAGCACCGTCACTATGTGCTGTTATCCCAGACACTGTTATCCCAAGCACTCCATGGTTTCGAGTGTTAAAGACAGCCATTAATATGAAACCAGAAAAAATATGTTGTTTCGGCTATCTGTGATTTGCATAATTTTGTGCTCAGAAACAGTCATGGCTGTCTATCACCATCAGCTGTGGATTCAGATGACACAGAAACCTTCTCAGTGCGCGGATCAGATTGGCGACAATCAAAGGAACTACGTAGTTCGCAAAATATGTTATATAGAAATCCAAACAAAAATGCTAGAGAGAATAGAGAGTTATAAAAGAAATACTTTGTTTGAGAAGGAAGTGTGTCTTGGCAAGACGAAATGTTGAAATGAGGAAGACCTAAGACTTTTTATTTATAAGTTTGTTAATTTAGTACTGTAGTCTCATAATGTATATTTTTGCCTTCCTATGTTACATCTGTGATTGCATCTTGTGAAAATAAAACAATTTAACACTAAACTCTTCATTTTCTTTAGTACGTTGCTGCTCCTCAATTACAAAACCGTCTTCTGCAGCAATACTGTCATCGAGATGCTCTTCATTGACAGCACACTTATCAGCATCACCCACACATCTTTCATATTCTCCATCCGTATTCGATACGCTTCACGACGGTAGCTCCTGATCCGTTATGAATGTTAGAAGGTCATAATACCACAGTTTGGGCACATAAACTTCATCACTCGACCTACCAGATCGATTGCTGTTCAAAACCCTTTTCTTTTCTTTTCTTTTCTTTTCGTTTCGGAACGTACCACGAAAACCTTGAAAATTTGTTTGCAACAAATTCCCTATCAGCATTATGAAAAATTAGTTTACATAAATTTACCAGTGTATCGTATGCCTCGTATTTTAGGTTTTTATTTGTGTACTCGTTACAGCGAACTCGCCACAAACAAGGCTGTTGCCGGTATAAGTCAATAAATTCACACAGGAATTCCTTCGTCCGATAGCGCGAGTCTGCCACGGTTCTGGACTGCAGGCCAGTGGCGGCTGGTGGGCTGTTTATTAGGAGGGGCGGCATGTCTCTTCAATTGTACACATTTTGTCCCTTCAGAACATTTCTTGAATGGGGAGGATATAGCATTAATTTTCAACTTCAATAGCGATATAATCTGTTTCTGACATTTCTTTGGAAATTAACTGATGGCACACAGTATATATAGAGTTCAGTAGTTCGTTATGAATTGTTTTGGAAAGCCCCCAAAAACACGATTATTGGTTATTTCAATATGTCCCTTCAACGTGGAATCCAGTTCTGCCACGAGATTGACCAAACCCCGAAAAATACCATGTTTATCTGAAGCGTCTGTTTCGTCATGTCCCCTTAGTGCAAGTTCAAATTTCCCACAGAACTTGATACAGTCGATCAACTTGCAAAAGGATGTAACGATTCTTAGAAACATCTTTATTAAACCTCTTAATCCTCAAGTCTATAAGCTGTATCCAGCTGACATCTAATATCGACTTTTCTAAACATAACGAATTCGATGTTACTGTTTGTGTGAAGTGCACTTAATTTATGTTTTTTAACTTTATCAGCTAAATGTTTGTCTGTTACCCCATCTATGGTACAAGGATGTTCCGTAACATTCATTACCAAATACGTGTAGCAGAAGAAAGCATTTCTTATTTCACATCCACAAAGCCAGTCTGCATGTTTATATAAAGGAGGATTAAATTTCCTAGTGAAACTACTACTGCTTTTGCACGCATTTTGTGTCTGTACAATGTTCAAACCAGGTCTCGTTGGTACTAAGCTTTTTAATTCCAACTTTCCCTCAAAAGTCAATTTTTGGCTACCAAATGTTAAAATTTAGTATACGCTATTTATATTATTGATTCTAAATAAGCAACTAGAAAAACGGCTAGGCAATATCAAGCGCCTTCATAACGACACTAGTATCACACGCACTGCACCTGTTACAAACTTCCTGACCGGTGCCGGTGCGCCTTTGTATATTTGGCGCCCTTGGCGCGGACGCCGTCCGAAGCGGCCCGGTTCAGCACGCTACCCCCACCCAACCACCAGTACCCCCACTCACTCAAAGCACCCGTTGCCAGCCTACACGGCGTGGACGGATCGCGTAGAGTCCGACAGTCAGTCCATTCACATTGGGTGAGCCTGGCTGGCAGACTACCTAGACTAAAAACATTGGTCATTCACTTACACGGGCTGCTGCTACACGAAAATTATTCGATTCGATTTGTGATTAACGACTGGTACGTATTCCGTGTTGGATATTTTTGGGAGGGCGCCGCCCCAGAGTCCTTAAGGGATAGCCGCCACTGCTGCAGGCGCGGCCGTCTATCCGTACTGCAAGCGCGGCCGTGTAAACGTGATGACGCTCCGCGTGCCGGTCCTGCGCGAGGGTCGGAGTGGCCGAATCCCCCCGGGACCGGCTTAGCCCGAGTCGCTACCTGCGTGGCGCGGCGCGGCACAAATCGGGCCAGCAGAACTGTCCGTGTAAAGGCCGCTAATGTAGTGACGACCAAGACGGACAGAGCCCTCACATCGACTTCCTCTCAGACGCCGGCATAATCGGTTCCACTGCGCGGCCGCGGCGCGGACCGCGGAGGGGTCGCTCCGCGAGCCGAGGGTATTTAAATGGCCCGCTACCGGGCTAGAACCCAGTTCCCTTCGAGCAGCTGTAGCGTGCGGATCTCCGTGCCGGCGCGTTTCTAGGAGCTCAGTCCGTCAGTTCACCTGATGATGGCGACATGTATGATCGCCGAAATATTGTGCCCGTTGGACACTAGAGACCGGCAGTACACCTGCGGGTATTTTGATTATCAAATAAGCCGAGAGAAACGCAAGAATCACGAGCTATTTACAGTTTCGTGCAGTTTTTTTTCCCAATATTTCTGAACTTCTTCCATTTTGTACATAGGACAACTGCGCTATGCCAGAAGGGTGGGAAATTGAAGCAACAATGTAAAATGTCCTCAATGACATCTTAGTGGGAAAGCAGGATACCTGCCATTTAATGCAGATTGCGCCAGCTTTTTTGAAGTGCAAAACCCATGATACACATAACGTAATTGTTGCTCTGAACCGGCAACAATGCTTTGCTCGTCTTTGCTTGGACATGCGCGCACACCATCGTTCGTGGTTCCAGATACAGCAAAGTCTCACCGCTATGAGGTTCACAGACGAATGGGGCCAACCCCTCCCCTTATTGTTGACGGTGCACCTGTATCTGCAGGTCGAAGCGTCCAGTGCAACACTCCTAAATGCACGTGCGAGAAATTTTTGAGACCACAACAAGTAAATTTCCCCGAAAACCTTATGCGTTTGGTCGTTTACTGCCGAAAATTATAAATATGTATTTATTGTAATAACAAATGCCTGTAAACAGATACATAACTTTGTAAACGTCTTTGGAACTACGCATATTTTTTTTTTTCGTTTTACTGTCCTTCAAATGTAATGTACATGAACTAATATGACCAGTTTGGAAAATAAATAAATAAAAAACAAAAATGAAAATAAAATTAATTTAGAATAAAAAAGAAAAGATAACGACTAGACCACCGCTTTCTCTTGCTTCTTGGCTTACTTGCACACAGTTGCACGTTCTATGTGTGAAACTACTTCTGCTATTTTATCGCAATCATTTAAATATCACGCCTTAGTCCTTGCACATTATGTTGTCCTAATAGTCTGCTAAAATAATACAAACTTTGAAGACAACCCATGACCCGACGTCGTGGCTTCCCCTAGACAGTTTTTTCCGATAGACACATATTTTAAATTTTGAGGAATGAGAACGATGCAGGTGACAGTAAATGAAATATGTTAACAGATACTTTAGTTTGGGTTATCATATTTAAGCTATTTACACTATTTTAACTACAAACATCAGTGCTTTGAGGGTGCAAATGAACACATGCTAGTGCATTTATCTACACACATCGGTATTTAACCACCGTAGAAATGTACTTTAATGGAGAAAAGTTCCATAACATTCTAGGCAAACGAAAGCAACATAGCACTGCAGTCACCGTTAATACTATAACTTTGTGGTTTAAGGTGTAATCTTCATTATTTGGCAGATATCCTGCTTCCCTACTAAGATGTCAATAATGACATTATGCATTGTTCCCACCCTTCTGGGGACAGTTGTTCTACATACTCATTTGAAGAAGTTCAGAAAGCCGACCGCATTGGCCGAGGAGACTGAGGCGCTCCAGGCACGGTCTGCACAGCCACTACGGTCGGGGGTTCGAATCCCTCCTCGGGCATGGATATTTGTGCCGTCTTAGTTCGTAAGTAGTTCATAAGTAATTTGTAAGTTTAGGGACTGATGACCCCGCAGTTAAGTCCCTTAAGCTTAACAAACACTTGAACGTTTGAAGTTCAGAAATAGTGAAAAATTAAAACAAAAAAACTGCACAAAAACTGTAAACAACCTATTTGTGCAACAGATGTCCTTCTCACTGCTATCGATATAGTTAAAAACTGGTGGGAAATTTTTAAAAAATCCAACATGATGCATTGTCCTGTTGGAATGAAAAATTCAAGATGATGGGCTTATGACAGTTTCTGTCCATTTTCAGTCAATTTATTTTAAGTTAGAATTTTTATGAGGTGAGAGCTGGAAGGGTTGTAATGGCAGAGTAGCAAAATATAGCCTACAGGGTGAAACCACTTAAATACTCCTCAACGAAAGTATTGCGAAAACTGGAAAGTGGTATTGACGTGCTGTTATCATACGACGGATTGGTAGTCAGGGACTCGTTATTGTTGGCCAATAAACAGATTTTAATAATACATAGAAAGTGCATTTAATTAAAACATACACTTTCTTAAAATCCAAAAATACCTAATGACACAGCCGTGCTGAATGGTCGCCTGATGTAAGGCGTCATGCTACGGACTGGGAGGCCGTTCCCACCGGAGTTTCGAGTCCTCCCTCGTCCATGGGTGTGTGTGTGTGTGTGTGTGTTGTCCTTAGTGTAAGTTAGTGTAAGTAGTTTGTAAGTTTTGGGACTGGTGAACGTAGCAGTGTGGTCCAATAGGTTTACGAACATTGGAGCCTATTGAAACAAACAAACTAAAAGTAGGGCAAACTGGAATGTCAGCGTGGTTTGTTGCAGTGCTTTGGTGCCATTCGTTTACGACAGGCACGGCCAAACACGGCCCCGCGGCCGCGGGCGGCCTTTGCCGCGACCCTGCCCCGCGAACTAGTCTTGTGTAGTTCGCGAACGAACTAGTTCGGAAGAGCGCTCCCACCGGCGAACTACGCGAACTAGTTCGCAGATCCCTCGCCTCTTAGTTCGTCCGCTCCTTTTCCGAAGACTGACGGGGAAACCACGAGAGGACGCGAGAGCGCGCAGAATCGCGTGATTCCCTTCTGCCAGTTACCGTCATTTCGAGCTGAAATGCAGCTCAGCTGTAGTTTCATAGTTCGCCGCCACAAATTTTCTTTTCTAGGGTATTCAGCAGTGTCTCAATATAATCCTCATCCCATAGTGTAAAGAAGTAAAGAGAACTCAAAACTTAACATTGTTTGCATTTATATGCGAGAAATTACCCATATTACGAGGCGCGTCCAGGAAGTAAGTTCCGTTTGGTTATATAAAACGAACGGGTACAGATACAGAAAAAATATTGATTGTATAAAAATCTACAACTGTTAAACTACTTTTCTACATAGCTTCCGAAATTTTGTAGGCAATTGTCATAGCATGGCACAAGGTTTTGTGTGCCTTTTTCATAGTATGTTGCCGCCTGTGTATTCAACCACGTGATAACATATTCTTTCAGCTCGTCATCATCGCTGAAGTGTTGTCCACCAAGGACAGATTTTAGGTGTAAGAAGAGGATTACTGTCAAAAGATTTTTTTTTTTTTCACGATAATGCCTCACACACCGAATGTGACCAAACAATTCTTACGGAAATTTCAATGGGACCTGTTTGATCATCCTCCACACAGCTCGGACCTCTCTCCTAGCGACTTTCGTCTCTTCTTACACCTAAAATCTGTCCTTGGTGGTCAACACTTCAACGGTGATAAAGAGCTGTTGCCACATGGTTGAATACACAGGCGGCAACCTTCTGTGAAGGATGCATGCAAAAACTTGTGGCACGCTATAACAAGTGCCTACAAAATTTCGGCAGTTATGTGGAAAAGTAGTTTAAGAGTTGTAGAATTTTGTGCAATAAAAATTTCATCTGTATCTGCGTACAATTTCATTTTATTACCAAACGGAACTTACTTTCTGGACGCGCTTCGTATATAAAAAAAGCTGTCATAACAAAAGAAAGAGCTCTTTTAGTAGCGGTACCAAAAGTCAAAAAGAGCGGACGAACTAAAAAGAGCGACTTATTCGCGGCCGAGCTGCGAACTAAAAGGAGAGCTTCCGGTCCTAAAATATGCGCGATCGGTCGCGAACTAAATTATGTGCAATCGGCCGCGAACTAAAATACGCGTTACCGGTCGCGAACTATTATGCCAAATATATCTCGCTTCTTAGTTCGTTGGATTCTTTTCCGAAGACCGATGGGCAACAGCGAGAGCACGCGCAGCAGAATTAAAAATCATGTGTTTGCCTTCTGATTATGAGAGCCGTTTCGAGGTGAGCGTCTGCCTGCTAGATTACATAGTTCAGTGCTACAAAATTTCTGTTTTGAGGTATTCTGCACTCTGCAAAATCTGACTAATAAATTCCATAATGCCAAGATATGAAGATAACTCTTAAACGCGAGAAATTATTCACAAACTGTTTCTTTTGGTTTGCGTGATATCGTTAGCGGCTCAAGCAGCAAGCGCATGAAGCAGCTATAGTCGAGCCGCCGAAAGAACGACTCTGACAGCTAGCGGCTATGTTGCCAATGCTGCTACGCGGCTGTTTGTTGTTACGCCGTGTCGGTCACCGGCATACGAATATCACGTCCGTATATTTTGGAACCTTTGCTATGTACTACTAAAATGTAAAGACCGATAACAACCACGAAGTAATGTAAAACACTTTTTTTGCAGTTAAAAAGAAAGGTTTAGAAATATATGTCAAATTAAAGTAAAGCTTCATATATTCCAGTATTCCTTTAAATATAATGTATAATTTAATCTTCAGCCAAAGATCGCTAGTTGAAGAATTTTGTTTATATATTTCATCTTCTATAACCATTTTCACAAATTCGGTGTTATTTATTACTCGGACACTGTATTGTGGCAGTCTGCCGAGAGGGTAAACAAATACGGACTACCACTTTACAAGTAGTAAAATCGTCTCTTCCAGTGAAATGATTTGTCTTCTTACATAAAAATAAGTGTTTTTTGCCTCATTCGTTTACAGTCGCTTTTGACTGCCATAGTATAGTGTCCGAGTAATATCATCAGATCAGTTTCGACAGCCAGTCTATTGGTAACAGAAGTGACTTTCTTACGGTTAGAGGAAGAAGCCATCTCACACACGTCTGAAATTAACGACACGTAACACGGCACGAACAAAACCAGTAACGATGAACACGCAACAGATGCTTTGCAGCGACTGAAGCATGCCACCCTGCGCGACCTTGAGTAGCAGGGTGGCAACGCGGCACCGTTGCCCTGGCAACGTTTACGAATTCCAGAGCTCAGGTTGGTGGTTGAGTGTCCCCCCCACCCTCTGCGCCCCACGTGTGAAAACTGTCAGGGTCGTTCTTTCGGCGGCTCGACTATAGGTGGGGGAACTTCTCCCTCCACCTGCATGCGCAGACCACGCCGCTCAGCCGTCACTGGGAGCGGACGAACTAAAAGAACGAACTAGTTCGCGGCAGAGCCGCGAACTAAAGTGAGCGTTCCCAATCTCGAACTAATATGCGCAAATCTACTGCGCACTGTGCGCAGCGGCGTGTGGGGCACTAGTGACACACGGTCGCGGCGGCCGGGTCAGCCACAGTGTACTGCGAATGCGGGCGTGGGCGCGCCCACCTGGCGGAAATGTTGGCCATGCCTGGTGTACGAAATATCACACTGTGAAAAGTTTCCACAGTATGCTAACAATTGTGAGACTCGTGCAATCTGTGTAGTTGGTAGGTACGATGTTGTCGCTTACAACGTGCTTTGTGTGTTCATTTGAGTAAATTGCGACTTGCTAGTGATGACAGTCCAAACAGTAGGCCGTGAGTGGTCGATGGGATTTACCAATGGGATGTAGAAAAGGACGACACGTTATGCTGTATGGAGAGTGCAGGAATAATGCAATTCGTGACTGTACGAACGTATCCCAATTAACCTCGCCCATCTCAGCAATTATTTACCGACCTCTTCAACCAGTTATGTGAATGTGGTGGTGCAACAACTAGACAAAGTAACAGAATCGAACAAGTGGTAACGACAGATGTGGGGGAAATTACAATTTTGGCCTCGTGGATTTGATCCACACGTTAGTTCCTGCACAAGTGCATGAGAAAGTAGCAGGAGCCAGGGAAATGTCCAATCCATTCCCCATCGATATTAGTTCCATTGCATCCTATCTCTCTTTATCAAGATCTACATGAAAACCCTTATGAGAATCGTGTTGCCTTTTTGTAAGTGGGCATTACACAGGATACTCCATGTTAATCATGTTTCATATTTAGTGATGAAGCCACATTTACCAATCATGGCCGGTGTGGCTCATTTTATGCGCTACACTAAATCCACATTATGAATACTTCACCTTTTGCAGTTGTTCAGTGGTCTCGTAGATTTCGTAGCTCGCCTACCATTAAATCATCAAAAAAAAAAAAAAAAATATATTAGGACGTCAGGTTTCTGATACACATGGAAACTACATATATGACACTTAATATTAATCAAGTTTATTCTTCATTCTTGATAAAGCACATAAACAGAAGTAATACATCTTTAAGACTGCTTGTTATTGACTCATGCCTACTTTAAGACTGGTTCACATCTAACTCAATACTGATTTAAGACTGACTGCGTTCGCGCCAATTCGCGCGTATTAATACTTATTATTCTTTCTAGAACATTCTAGAAGACGGAAATAGTTAAATACATTTTTATGAAATATGTAAATGTGGTGCAAGACAATATTATATGAAATTGTTGTATATAAAATCATTACAATTATGTTAAAAGCATTTTCATGACATACCAAAATCGATAATGTGAACATAAGTATTTTACAAGTACAGCAGTACAAAGGTTTGTTTATAATTTTTATATGTTCAAATTTATAATGAAAAATTAACATCAAGTTAATCAGATTATTACATGATGCTTAATACTATTCAATATGTGTCTGAATCTGTTAGTGACGAAATTTGTGTCAAAATTACATATTTACGTAATATGGGTACTACGATCTTTATAAACAAACATTTTACTAAAGTTTTCAAAAATACCTTGCACGGTCTTGTCATATTATGTTTTATGAATAATTTTCTAAACACGAGAAAGAAAAGGTTTAGTTAGAATGGGTATCGTACCCTTCCTTTATCTAAACAAACAGGATTTTCTAGGTTATATACATTACACCGAGTAAACTGCCAAAACACGCATTTATTGGTCTGCTGATAACCCCTGTTGGCTTCTGCAGGTGGAAAGACATTGACAGTGGAGCGTAAATATGTGATGTCGGTGAGTTGACCATCAGCTCTTAGTCCCATTTTTTATAGACAGTACGCTGAACGTGCTTACACGCACAGATCTTAGAGCTGTATGATGACAGCTGGAAATTGTGCTTTACAAGTTCAGTGTTGGTATTAAATCAATATATGTATGCAGGACATAAAACACGGATATTTGTGTGAAGTTTCAAAATTTAAGGGAGGGCATTTTGCGATCTTCTTAGTTACACGATCGTTGTTAGTCTGAGTGTAGATTTATTTTACACCAAGGTCTGCTGTTGATTCAGGGAATAAATGCATCAGTATTTCACCACTGGCCGCTGGCTACATACAGGCACGTGAGAGATAGTAGGCAAAACACCAGAACAGTGATCACAATGCAAGGAATCATACATATTTTTCTGTCTTTGTTGGGGAGTAATTAGCATCTCCACATCACATATAGGAAGTCTAACCAACAAAATTCATAATTTACCTTTCGAAAATCCTGAAAGAGGATTAGACCAAAGCAGTTCAAATGTTTGTAAATCTATCGGACCACACTGCATGGTCATTAGTCTGTACTTACAAACTAAAGTAAACTAAACTAAGGACAACACACACACCCATGCCCCAGGGAGGGCACTTTAGACTGCACGGCTACTCCACAGCAGCTCCAAAGCAGTCTTGATAAGAAGAATACTGAATTTGAGTGGACGCAGATAATATGTAGCTAACCTGTAATTGGGAGTGCCTAAAAAGTTGCATAAGTGGTCGCATGGAGTGTTTAATACCCCCATTTGGTATATTAAAATAACTACAAAATATTGTAAAAACAGACTTTTACTAATGTGAAAATTTGAAATTACTTAGAAATCAATCAATCAACTCAACTTTTAAACTTGTCTTCCCTCTCATGTGCAAAGAGCAAGACCCATTAGACCATGTGGACATTCCCGCTATAATGGCTGATGTCAAGCTGCTCATAGTCTGCAGTAATTCGTCTGTGGCCAGTGTAGATAGAAGGTTCTTCTTAGCATTAGAGAGGTGGTGGCTGTTATTATATGCAGAGCTGCGTCTAATATAATATACCAGTTGACAAAAATATACGAGGGGTGTCCGAATGAAAAGGTACGAAACGACAGTTTGGAGAATAACTCAAGTGATTATTCGAAAGTAATCACCAGAGGCCTGTGCACAATTGTCCCACTGTTAACACTAACATTGCAATAAATAATAAATCAAATATAGACCTAGAAAGGTAGACTAATGAAATTTTTATGGACTTTAATAAATGTATTCTAGCCAATTCTCTGTCACAAAACCTTGAAAAAACACACTATAGGGAGTTTAGGACTTGTAAGAGGTTTCTGCCAGTATATACCTTAAATATGACAACAAGGATATCGAAGAAGTTGACAGTGTCAGTCTCTTGGGACTGCATCTTGATAATAAATTTAACTGATCGAGCATACCATAGAAATGCTGAAGCGTCTAAACAAGACCTTGTTTGCTATGCGAATGCTGTCAGAATGCCACTGTGTTCAGATACATTTTCTATGTGATCCATACAGAAAAATGGCTGGACTCTGTAAAGAGGACATTCACCATAAAAGGTAATTTGTACCTGAATTGTGATAAAAATATTGGTAAGGAACTAACACAAGGAATGGCAAATGCCAAAGGACTGGTGTCAGGTTTTCTAGTATTCACACACACACGCACATACATTCTTCATCTTTTGTCATTATCGATGTCAAAGAGCAGCCACAAATAATAAAAGGATTGCAATGCATCTGGATAATGAAATAAATTAGAAGAAACCGCCTTTCCAGTTCAGGTCAATAAAAGAACTGGAAGTCACAGTACACAATGCAGCACTAGTTTGGTTTAGAAGCATTTATAATGGAGAATATGAGCAAGCTTTGTTAATTCTTCCAGAAAAGAAAATGCGAGTTACCACACTTGAAAGAAGTAGAGTTCAGCCTCCCACCTGCTAAATATCAAGGTACCGTAATTCCTTTAGAACAATATGTTTCGAAAGTATTAATATTTATTAAAGTAAGTTTTTTGTAGTATTAGGGACATAGCTGTTGCAGTTAATGGATTCTGATTATTTTGCAGTTGATATTAATATAACTGCTGAGATATACCGGACTTGCAAAGATTTTGCCGTAGTGAAGTGCAAGACTATTTAGATCGCCTTTGGCATTTTATGTGTCTAGAAACTTTATCAATTTAGCTCAGGTTTTCCCATAGATTCTTTGTATGTAGACGAAGAAAATATTTTCCTAAACCAAGGTCCTAAGCTGCAATTTTGTCTTCAACATTAACAGCTTTCTCTCCACAATACCATCAAACACATATGTATCACATTACTAAAGCACTAGTTTATTAGAAGACGTTTACTACAGCATATCATTCCTACAGTGTCAAGTTTGAAGAAATTGAGGGCCAGAATTTGAAGCTGAGTGTAGTACAATCTTCCTGCCGCCTACTTACATTTCACCTGGTGATCACAAAGACAATATAAGAGAAATTAGGGCTCGTACTGAGGCATATAGGCATTCTTTTTTTTTTCCTCGTTCTGTTTGGGCGTAGAATAAGAAAGGAATTGCCTAGTAGTGGTAGAGTGTACCCTCCGCCACGCACCTTACGGTGGATTGCAGAGTATGTATGTATATGTATTCTGAGGTGCCTTACTCGATAGTGTTGCGGTGGTCTAGTGCTTAAGAGGTCTGCATGGTGAACGCGGAGGTCTGGGTTCAATTCCCGGCTGCATCATTAATTTTAATCCATTGCTTCACTATTAACTTTAATGTCTTATTATGGTAATCTTTATGTAGCTGACAGTATACCATACGATATACAGGGTGTTTCACTAAGTTGTGTTTGCCTGTGTAACTTATAAAATAATAGGTGATGGGAAATTTTAATGCGGTAGGTCAACACATTTTGTGTGGAGCTATGGACATCGTTTATTGTATCATTTTCCAAAGAGTTACAACACAACGATATAATTTTTTAAATGGAACAATAGTTTTTTCTATCGTGCATTGGATTCGTTGAAACCAGCTACGTCTAAATCAATTTAAACTATATTACTATCACTGTTAGTTTGGGAGTGACAACCCTTGAAGTATCAGCACAGTCTAATATATACAGTCGCGACACTAGCGCTGATTTTTGTTATACTTGACGACTGCAGCGCTCCTTGCGGACGTAAAGCCACGTCGCTCTGTATCGTATACGAGACGTGTGTTGGTTGTGTGTTTTGGTGTACGAAATGGTTTTTACGAAGGGAAGCGTATGTAGTGCAATAAATTGCAGCAGCAACAACAAGATTACGTCTCATTTATCATTCTTTAGGTTTCCTACAGAGCCTGAGAGGTATGTGACATCAAGTTTCGGTAATGCTTATTTACAATTATCTTGTGAGCAACAGACACATATTGAAGATTATTTCTTTTTAGGATCAAGAAATGACTTATAAATAGCAGACAAGATCTTTTGGATAAAGTTGCCGCGTATTTTCATGATAATGTGAAGTTCTGCTCGCTTCACTTCGATGCAAACCAGTTCATGAATGATGAACGGAAGAAGCTGGTGTGGAATGCTGTGCCTACATTGTTAAATGTTCCAAACAAACCACCGAAACTGGGAATGAAGAGGAAACTACCGCAAAGACGTGATAATGTAAAGGCGGAAGAAATTACACTGTGTTCTGAAAAATTATTACGACTGTGGTTGCTGCTACATCACAGCTAGAAACATTTTTGTCTGGGCATTCGAAAGTAATTCGCTATTGAGGCAAATTTATAAGAAATGTATGAAAAACAAGTGTTCATTGTTACCGTTATTAATGTTTGAAATGTTAAACGTTATTTTATCTAATGGAAACCACAGTCTAACATATAAACCTATTTATCTGAAAACACTGAGCCATCTTATTTTACAGACGATTGTGGCCCCGCCCCCTCCCACTCCTCCCTCATCTACGAACCATATAATGACAGACTGTGATAATGAGTGAGGATTATTAATATGACATTTAGACTGTCGTGTAATCGACGTAATATTATCTTAAAATAACATAAATTGAAATAACCTCATAGCAAAATTATATTAGACGAAAGTTTCATAGCCAGTGGGTGTTCTTATAAGTAAAAAGCAGGGGAAAAAACATTGTTTCGCACCTTTTAACACCGGGAAGGCCAATTACATGCTTCTCATGTGCGAAATACTGTGTTTACCAGCAAAGTAAGGTGCAATGTCTGAAGAATTTCGTCAGAAATATGTTGCAGTTAGCATCAGTTTATTCACGAGTTTTTACTAAATTTACATTTGTTGATATTCAACTGACCCTTAGAAGTTCTATTATAGGTTTGTCTGCCCAAAATACTATGTTTATCTATCACTACCGGCAAGGTTTGCTGCAAGAAATTTCTAAAGAATTATTTCGCAACATATTGCACAATTGCAGTTTGTGTCCGATCACAGCGAGTTTTTGCTCGGTTTACGTTTCTTTTACACTTAGTCATGTGTCAAGATACTTAAATAAAGCTTGGAATGCAAGATATATACAATATTTAGCAAATCATACAGAAATGTAATTACAAGCGGGAATTATTAATGTGTCGTACAGGGCGTTAAAGGAGAGCCGGCTTTACGACCGCTTGGAGTGCTAGTGTCGCTCCAAGTGTCCGGCGGTAACATCTTTCACAGCAGTGAGTGTCGCGACTGTATTTATTAGACTGTGGTATCAGGGGCAGATACCACAAGCGCTGTGCATAATGCAATGCGCCTTCTAAATGTGGTGCAGCCGAGTTGTAACGTCGCCGGTGTCACGGAGCGAGAAGCTTCCTCGATGCGCTGTTAGACTGCCGACTGTCGCCGCACACGGCCGTATACCCGACAGTTGGAGCCACACAAACAAACGGGGCTCAATATACCACAGTTACTGACATCGGATGGCGATGGCATACACGAACAACGTGTTACGTTGACATGTTGCTGATGCTCGGCGAGTGCCGACACGATGCCACTGAAGCAGCCACCACGGCGTATGCCGTGAGATATCCTAGGCGAAGAGCCCCGGCAGCCATTACGTTCTTACGTGCCGAACAACGACTTCGGGAAATAGGCAGCTTGGTAATGCGCCTCAGTAACAGACGAAGACGTGCAAGAAGTGAGGAGATGGAGGTGTTTGTTTTAGCTGCACTGCACCACGATCCTCATGTCAGCTTACGAGCCATTGCTGCAGTCGCTGGTGTCAGTCTCACATCTGTGTGGCGCATAGTACACGGCCACAGGTTTCACCCGTACCACCTGTCACTGACCCAGGAGCTGCATGGGAACGATTTCCGTGCAAGAGTGACATTCTGTGAGTGAGGCATGCGTAATTTCACGCTGGGGTCTTTACAAAGTGTTATGTTCTCTGATGGGTCCACGTTCACAAATTATAGTGCAGTGAATCGCCATAACATGCACTACTGGGCCGCAGACAATCCTCAGTGGGTACGACCTGTCGACCGTCAACGTAGGTAGTCTATTAACGTGTAGTGCGGAATCCTTGGGGATGAAATCATTGGTCCACACTACTTGCCAGGTACACTGACAGGTGAGTTATATCGCGCTTTTATAGCCAACAGTTTGGGTGGTCTCCTTGAACATGTGTGTCTACACACAAGAATCTATATGTGGATGCAGCACAATGGTCACCCAGCCCATTCTGCGCATGCTGCTGTGGAAGAACTAAACAACAGGTTTGCAGGAAGATGTTCAGGCGCCGTGATCCTCATTCATGGCCCGCAAGGTCGCCCGATTTAACACCAGTAGATTTCTTTTTGTGGGGATATCTAAAGGATCGTGTTTATGTCACTGAGCCCACATCCCCAGGTGATCTAAAACGGCGCATCGAGGACGCATGTCGCTCCGTCAGACCGGCGACGTTACATCTCGTCCGCAGATCCTTCTGACGGCGCATTGCATTATGCATTGAGGAACATGGACACACATTTGAACATCTCATGTAAATCAACTTTCCACCGCCATAACATCCATCACCCACCACACAGCCATGTACTATGTACAGCATGTGGTATCTGCCCCTGAAACTTTGAAGGGTTTTAGCTCCCAAACTAACAGTGTTAGGAATGTAGTTTGAATTGATTTGGACGCAGCTGGTTTCAACGAATCCAATGCACGACAGAAATAACTATTGTTCCATTTAAAAAATTATATCTTTGTGCTGTAACTCTTTGGAAAATGATACAATAAACTATGTTCATAGCTGCGCAGAAAGTGTGGCATTAAAATTTCCCGTCACCTATTATTTTATAAGTTACAGAGGCAAACACACTTAGTGAAACACCCTGTATATCAAAATCGAAGAAGCCAGATTCGTCAAGGCTACACTGCGGTGAACACACAGGCATGTGGGTGTGGGTGCTGGTGACGGCGTCGGCGGCTGGCCTGTGGCCGGCTCTTGCCCCTGCTGCCTCCCCTGTCGCTGGCCGCCGCTGCCGCCTGCCTCCGGCCGCGTTGTCCTGGCTGCTGCGCCCTTCCTCGTCCGAGGCGGGCCACCACTCAGCAGCCCCCGCGGTCTCCGTCGTCTTCCTCGGCGCTACCGTCAGTACTTGTGTTACACCTCTTTCTATTCTACATTGTAGCCAACATAGAGTTCGGACTCTCTTTTGTGCTTTGCAGCGTGTATCGTCATTAATAGCGAAATCTCAGTCACCCGAAGCACGGGATGCGACCCGTATGCTTCGAACGATGACGCCGTATCTTACTCACAGACTCTATTCTCAACACGTTTGCAGACAGTTTTCTAATATTCCGCTCTCCATACCAGGAATATTATATTATTACAGGATATATTATACAGAAGGTATTGAATTGAGCTGATTTAAAACAAAGCCGAAATAGACTGAGATTGCAGTAGAAGGTAACGGACAGAGGGGAAGAAAGAGATGGACTAACATAATAATGGAACAATAATAAATACATACTTGGGCAACGGTACAAGCTAATACTGCTACATTAATCAAATGCCACAAAGGATACAATAAACTTAGGAACACGTCAGTTCATTACACATTACTCCACCCACCCGTTAATCATTGCAACAATCAACAAAGAGAGGAACGCAAATCAGCCTTTGCCACAACTATTGCTATAACGAGAATGAAATCTTTCACTCTTCAGCGGAGTGTGCGCTGATATGAAACTTCCTGGCACATTAAAATTGTGTGCCAGAACCGGGACTGGCGGCATCGTGAGTCGTGTCGGAATAGCACAGTCGGTAGTGCGCTTGCCTGCGAAAGGCGAAGGTCCCAGGTTCGAGTCCCGGTTCCGACACACAATTTTAATCTGCCAGGAAGTTTCATTGCTATAACCAGTTGTCAGTTGGAAAGTTTGCTCATTTTGTCGACTTCTTTCTTAGTTCTCACTCCATAACAAGTTACTATAATACATATTGTTGAGCTTAGACATAACAGTGTGTTACCGATCTAACACTGGCTTTATTGTTCTCATTTCGTATGAGAGGCAGCAACGTCGACCTCAAGGTTATTAAAAGGAAGGTTGGGCTCGAAGTGAGGAGTGCTGCGATTGACTGGTGCTGTGACATCACAGTAGATGCAAAGTGAGGCAGTAGCAATGACAAGCGACTTGCAAACACAATTAACTACTTATGGCTGCTATATGTTGTCATAAAATGATTTTAAATAGTTGATTTACCTGTTTAGATGTTTGTAGTGGATAAAGAATGCCACTGTTGTGATTTCCGCTTTTGTGATGCTGCTGGTTTTTGCATTTTTAGTTTCGTATTGAGAACCCTCGTGTGAATGAACAACCTAGTTATGACATAAAGTTTTATAAAGTCCAGGGAAAAGACTGGATATTTAGCTTTGATAGACACTCAGATTGTTTTTGTAATTACATATTTTTTCTTTAGAAAGTGTCCAAACCATTAAATTCATTGAAAATCAGTTCAAACTGAGACACTTTGTGAAGCCACTCATCTGTCAGTACTATAAGCCCACCGCGAGACACGACTTCAATCCAACTAAGATGTCCAGGCTCACTTAGAGGACTTAAAACATCATTAGAAAGTGTTCCCAGCGTGTAGTCCGTATCCTTTGCATCATTTACAAGTTGAATAATGTTTGCTGCTTCCGCTTCCTCGGGCATATAGTACCTAGTGGCTTTAGCTGTTGTATTTGAAAAAAAAAGCTGCATATAGCTAAATAAACCCTTTGAATTTCTCAGCCCTTGACACTGAGGTGAATTTGTGACAATTTAGGACATAGTTTCACCTCACTGCTATTTAATGCGAGCAGTCTTTCAATAATGGATTTATCAACAAATTTTCCATTCAGAAGCGTAATTCCTTCGATCAGAAAGTGGTTCCTCACCAAAGTAAATAAATGTGTAGCATCTGAAAACACCCAGATTCTTTTATTTACATGTTATGGGTTTGAAAAGCTTGAATTTGTTTCTGTGACATTAAGATCTTTCCACACACTCGATTTCTTTGTGCCAAGATCACACACTACTGTGACAACATCTTGTATGGAGCAGATAATACCGTTCAACAGATCAACAGTGACTTGTCTGTCAAAATCACACACTACATTTACATGCAACACATCTTCCATAAGACGAAAACCGATTTTCGTAAACCGTTTTTAGCTGTCGTGTTTACATGTAACAGCCTGAATCGCATGTCCTATCCCACTTAATATGGCAGCTTAAAAACAGCTGATGTAGCTCCTGATTTAGTCATCACAATCGCTATTTTTCTTTACTTAAATACACAGATTCATGCTCACTCTAATATTTAGGCCTTTACTTTTTCTTCACACTATAAAATGTCACTCTGTCCATATGTGCCGAAAATTCTTAACAAGAAAACACAATCTGACATGCTTCAAAAATGGTTGCGTTTACATGGGCACGAAAATCGATTGTGGAACTGGAAAACCGTTTTACAGAAGAGGATTTCCAGAATCGATTTTGGAGTGTTTACATGACCAACTAAAAGCGGATTTGGGAAAACGGTTTAAGGCCAATTCACACTGTCCGTCACGTCACGTCACGTCCGTCACCGTCCGTCAGAACATTCCGCAATGTATTTCTAAGGCGGGTATTACACTGTAAAAGATATTTGACAAAGATCTTTTATCAAAGCTCTTTGGTCAAATCTTTGACAGTGTAATGGGTCATCTTTTATAAAATATTTCTTTTATAAAAGATATTTGATAAAAGTTAGCGAGAGAGCCTAGCTTTTATAAAAGTTCGCCATTATATACATGCGTCTTTCCTTGTTTTGACGCCTTTTAACCTACAAATTAACGTAAACGTGTATTTGTTGTGTCGCTACTGCCACAGTGATCGTTTCAAAGTGAGAAATGTACGGAATATTTACTAATACAAAACACATTTACTAAAATATAGGGTTAGAATCGTATAAAGAAAAAGCTACTGCTGTCAGTTGTATTGAAAGTGGCTCACTGTGGATAATGATAAGAAAGAAATTATATGTATCAAAGGACATATGGAGATGCATAAGTGAAATAAATGTTTTTATATGTACTCTAACCTAACCTCGTAATCCCTCCTAAAGTGATTTACATTTTGCTTCACTTGTGTCTGGAATAATACGTGAATTCTTAGGCCTACCCTGTACGATTCGTGTATTTTACTGTTGGAATAGATTTTGTATGTGGATATAAATGGGACGATCTTCGCGGAAAAGGCATTAATAATTTGCGTAATGAGATACTGCACTAATTAGCTCCGTATTTATTCTTGCTTTGCACTATGCTTTTCGTGATTTAACCACAAGTCCAGGTATTTAGACGGATATTTTATGTTTCGGAAAATCAGGCAAAATAAATGTCATACTGCAGTAAACTATAAAAATGTCTTTCGCAGCACATAATCCAAAATGAAGCATAACATGAAAGAACTACGAAAATATTTTCTCTTCTCAACTATGATTACACCTTCATGACACACATTAACTTATTTACCCATTGACACAGCTTTAGGATTTCCTGAAACATCGATTATGATGAAGTATTTATAAATATGTGGGCGAATTAAAATGTTTGATCACACGTTCTTGAACAATTGTTTACGTTATTTTGTTCTAGAAGTGTAGCTCATGAAGTACATTTGTGCGAGCACTTTTCGTATTTTCCTCTCAATATTCACGATTTTACCTAAAATTGTTCCCATTTTTCATTCTTTGCAGTGAATGCACTCCCGAGCAGCATTATATTACGTACTATAATACAGACGATTGACTATTTTGGAGTCTTTTCAGAGCAACTATGACAAAATATTTTATGCTAGTGTAATGTGCTCCTGTGAAGTAGTTTCGTCAAAGATCTTGGATAAAATCTTTGACAAAAATCTTTGTCAAAGATCTTTTACAGTGTAATACCGGCCTAATGGCGGCATTCACACTGTCCGTCACCGGACCGTCACGTCACGTCAACGTCCGTCAAGCTTTCTCGAAAAGAATGTTTTGACGGAACGGCCGTCTGCTAACATCGGAAGTTAACCTATTTTCGTCACGCGAATTACGTGTTGCAGTCAACGATTGCACTGTTTATATGCAAATGTGTATTATTCATCTTTGTGTTGTTGTTTTACCTCGTTTTAGGGGTAAATCTCAAATGTTTCATGACGACTTAAATATTTTTGTCAATTGAGTGTCCCCCTAAAATCGAGGTCGGATATTTGAAACCAAAAAATGGTTTATGGTACGTAACATTGTAACAGAAATGACTGAAGCAAACTGTTTATTTGAATAAGATTGTAATTTGATTACGCATTTTTCATTAAATAACACTTTAAATGAAAATGTCAGTTCTAATGAAAGACAAAAATTCAGTTGTTTACGACGATATTAACAATGTCAGCGAGCAAATCGTAATGGTTAAAGTATACAGGCGCTATTTGTGCTCTTACAAGTATGGTTTGATGTCTTCATATTTTTTTATTTTTTCCCTTGAAAATAGATGTCGATGTCTTGAAATGTTGTTTCAGTTCCCAGTAAGTTGGCCATAAACATACACTGTAAAGTTTTCTTTGGCCGTTAATAACATTTAGCGTTGTTGTTCCCCCTTTCTAGTATTAAACTATGACTTTCTATATAACAGATCGCCACTCATATAACCTCACTTTCAACATCGCGTATTGAGGTGGACGAATTGACGTGACGGACACGGACGGACAGTGTGAATACAACTTGACGTGACGGTTCCGTGACGTGACGTTGACGTGACGGACAGTGTGAATTGGCCTTTACTAAATCCGGTTTTGGGAGCCCATCTAAAAGGGGTGACAGTGAATTGGTTGCTTCCACCGAGAAAACAAACGGCGAACCACAACAATTAACACGTTAGTGTGCTGTCCTGCAACACTATTTTCGACAGAATCATACATAACACTGTTGGCTACGTTGATTTCATCGAATGTCGACAATACCGATGACTGGGCTTTCATTAACTGCAAAACATCTGTAAGAAAGCCAGGAAAGCACCTAAACGAATGTAACATCCACTTTTCAATGTTGACAGTCCTGGACGTGGGAAACCAATCTTTATCTCAAAAACAAGTAACACATCCTAGATAGAGCACGAAATGTAAATGCTTTGCAGATGTGCTATCTTTGGCACTTAGCCTGTTTTTTCCACTCAACAAGAAATTTATTTGAGTTCTCGAAAAGAGTTTGCCTAATATTTCTGTCACATTCTCCTGCACAAGTTTCTTATGACACTCTTCCTGGCGATTTATTTTGTGGACAGAATCGTTCAATTTTTTTCTATAAATCGAAGGTTTGCACACAACACAGTCAGCCTGCAGTTCCTATATTCGAATCCTTCCACACATTTGATAAGTTCTCTGATCTGTTCACTGCCACTTCCATACTCGCCTGTCGCTGTTATCTGGTCTATTTTTCGTTTTTAGAGAGAGAGAGACACATTAGCTGGATTTTAAAGTGCACTCTTCATTGTCTTCCTTGCTCGCAATCTGCTGCCCGATTTGTGGGAACTATATCTTCTGTACTCATATCACTAACTTTGGGGACACTTTCTGGAATGTTTACACTCGGGACTGCGTCCAGTTTAAGCACTTCCCTCGGTGGTAGATAGAGAAGTTCTGCTCGCAAGTCACAGAGGTAATCATCATCTGTGAAATGTAGCAAACAGGTTGTTGACGTTGCAATACTGAAGCGATCTTTCCTGTGACAGTTCGTAATCCACACTTTCTGAAGCTGAATGTCTTTCGGAAATGAATGACAGCTTTTGTCTTTCTGCTATAAGACAGGCACCCTATTACAACACAGCCAGACATTTTAACAGGAAAATTCTGTCTAAAACCGCAAATAAGACCATAAAATCAAACGAACAACAACAACACAACTCTGCAAGGCGCCTCAATGCATAAATAATGCTGCGCGCCACCATATGCTTTTACAGTGAGCCGTGTGGAGTAGCCGAGCGGTCTAAGGCGCATCGCTGCGGAGAGTGCGGTTGCTCACCTTGGAGGTTTGAGTCCTCCCTGGGGCATGAGTGTGTGTGTTGTCATTAGGTTAGTTTACCTAGGTTTAAGTAGTTTGTAAGTTGCGGACTGATGACCACGTAGTTTGGTCCGATAGATTTACAGGCATTGGAACATTTCTACAGTGACGTGATGCGCAGAATGGCGAAATGTTCACTGATCGGCGCAGGCAGTTTGGCCTCCCCCCTGGATGACCTAACATGCCATGCCGCATTGACACCATACGCTATTGTTACAGGGAAGAGCATGTGGTGGGATCGTGCGGCAGCTGCATCGAGAGCGGACGTCCATTTGGACCTGGTCTGAACAGCACAAGGAGGCAGTGGCAGTGCCAGAGGAGGCGACTGCGGCGCTGCTGGTGGCGCGCAACCGCGTCCAGCTGCTGGCCTTCCTGCACGCCAGCCCCACACTGCCCGCCAGTGCCGCCTACCTACTGCTGCTGACCTCTCGCAGTGAGTCACTGTCTGCCTTCTTTTCTCTCCTTCTGTCCACGTAGTGCTCTTCGGGATGCAGATTGGTTTGATGTAGGTCTCCAAAATACACTTCTGAACATCCAAATTGCAACACAAAGATACACTGCAGATATCACAGCCAAATTTATTTGGGAGATAACGTGTCGAATAATGACCTCATGCTTAAAAATACAAACCTATGGGAAGTGAGGGAGATGTTGAAACCACTACTATGTGTTGACAACATTGCTGACTACGACTGCTGCTTCATCTCTTGACAAGGAATCAAAGATGCTACGCCCCAAATTTGCGATTGGATAGGGGATTTCTTGTCAGAGAGGACACAGTTCGTAGTAATCGATGGTAACGCATCGACTAAAACAGAGGTGATATCGGGCGTTCCACAGGGTAGTGTTATTGGTCCTCTGCTGTTCCTTCCTTATTTACATAAACGATTTAGGGGAAAATCTAAGTAGCTCTCTTAGGTTGTCTGCAGATGATGCCGTCATTTACCGACTAGTAAAATCATCCGAAGATCAAAACCAAATGCAGAACGATACGAATAAGATATCAGTATGGTGTAAAAATTGGCAATTGACTCTAAATAATGAGAAATGTGAAGTCATCCACATGAGTACGAAAAGAAATCCGTTAAACTTTGTTTATAAAATATATCAATCAAATGTGAAGGCCGTAAACTCCACAAAATACCTAGGAATTACTATTACTTCAAACTTAAATTGGAAAGAACACGTAGATAATATCGTGGGAAAAGCGAGCCAGAGACTGCCTTTTATTAGCAGAACCCTTAAAACATGCAACAGAACTACAAAAGAAACTGCATGCACTACGCTTGTCCGTCCATTTTTGGAGTATTGCAGCCCAGTGTGGGTTCCTTATCAGGTGGGTTTGACGGAGGACATCGAAAGAGTCCAAAGAAGGGCAGCTCGTTTCGTATTGTAACGATACAGGGGAGACTGCGTTACGGAAATGATACTGGATCTGGGATGGGAATCATTACAACAACGGCACTTATCGCTGCGGCGTGGGCTACTTGCGAAACTCCAATCGCCAACATTCTCCTCCGAATGCGAAAATATATTATTGACTCCCACTTATATAGGTAGAAATTATCATCAGAATAAAATACGAGAAATCAGAGCTCGAACAGAGAGATTCAGGTGTTCATTCTTCCCATGCGCTATTCGAGAATGGAATGGGAGATAAAAAGTATAATTGTGGTTTGATGAACCCTCTGTCTGGCACCTAAATGTGATTTGCAGAGTATCCCATCTAGATGTAGATATGGCAGTCCATGTTGATTCCACATATTTCCAAAGCTGATCTTGGTGTAGTGTCAAGTGGCCAGTCATTCTGCTTTCACCAGGTATACATTTTCGGTAGGTGAGAGATTGGAAGAATGGGAGGTAAAGACAAAATTTATTCTGATGGATGACGAAAAAGTATTGAACATAATGTGTCATATGCTGTTCCTATGTTGAAGCTCCAAAAGTGTGTGAGGACAACAGACTCCGATATAGATAATACCAGATGCAGAACACATATTATGATTAAGCAAAAGGCAACAGTTCGTCTCTCAACACAATGTTTCCAGATTATAAACAGATCATTGTGGTGGTTAGGAGTACTTCCATAAAATTTGGAAATATGAGGTAAGGTGCTGGCAGAACAGAGGCTGTGAGGATGAGTCATGAGGTGTGCAGAGGTAGCTCACTTGGTAGAGCGCTTTGCACTGAAAGGCAAAACTTCTTGTTTCAAATCTCACTTTGGCACACAGTTCAATCTTCCCAGGAAATTTCATGTTAGTGCACCCTCATATGTAGAGTAAAAATATCGTTCTTAAAGATCTTGTTAGACACTATTTTACAACTGATGCTTAAATAAATATGAAGCAATGGAAATTCCAGGTAAGATTCAACAATATTTTCGTGAAGGATAGGTTGCTTATTCACTGCAGAGACATCCAATGAGTCGCGGAAAGGCACAAATAACAGAAAATAATTTGGTAGCTTTCGGCCGTTAAGGCCTTCGTCGATCAGAGAGGCACACACATATACACACTCACACAAACATGACTGCCGACTCTGGCCTATCTAGTTGTTTTCTGTTATTTGTGCCTTCCGTGACTCATTGGATGTCTCTGTTTCAATAAGCAACCTATCCTTCACAAAAATATTGTTGAATCCTTCCCGGAATTTCCTTTCCTAACATTCGGGCGAAATTAAATAAGAGAACTCTACGAATTGTGAAAGTAATTAGTGTAAAGCTCTGCAGGGGAAAAAGTAGTTTTCAGTAATCGTCTCAACGGAATTCGTCAAACTCCCTTAATTACTCGTTCAAATGTATCATTATTAATTGTCACCTAGGCGTTTTTCAGACGCTTATTATCACATTCTCTGAGTATTAGATTGAGAAATGAAAAGCTCTAAGTATGCATCTTCACAACAATGGAAGAACACCTACTGTGTGATATTAAGAAAAGTTATGAAAAAGACCAGAATCATGCGTATTATGTCTGAGATTAGTACCTCTGACAATAAAATTAAAACAATTGGGTACATAAATGAAAGGGAAACACCACAGCTAAGGAAACAGAGACACTGTATTAACATTCAAATGAATGAAAAGTTAATTTTAAAAAATCAGAAGTTGAACATTTTTAAATACTGTAAACACTTTTTAAATGTCATGGAGAAAATACGATGTAAATGTTCCATAGAAGAGGCAAAGCTGTTAATAGGAGATGCCAGCCTATGCAATCTGATACAATTTAAGTACCAATGCTAGTTATGATTAATATATTTCGACTGCTAATAAAAGCAAACAGCACACGTGTTGAATGTATCTTCAGTGTGCAGTACAATAAAAACTGAACGAGCCTGGTGACAGTTCACCAATTTGAGTGTGGTGCTATGATTCTATACTGTGACTACACAGTATGAAATGTTTGCCCCTGTTGTATTTAAATCAACAATTGGAATTTCATTGCATAATGTCTTTAAGTGACATTTATAGTGCTGCAGGCGCAAGTGAAACCAAATTGTTCACTCATATGAGAATTATTGGGTTGTAGTGCAAATATAAAGTTGAGCAGATGTTCTAGAACTATCCATAGTCTGATTATCATTAACGCCACACTATCATTTCCTGGGACTATAGCCAAAACATAATAGCTGTTTGTGAAAGAATTATTCATCAGTGGGTGAACAGTATTAACCCACCCCCACATCCAACATATTATTCTTAGCAAAGCGTCCCAGAAATGCATCTTCTTTCAAACAACTAAATTCTTTTGCAGTGTGTTGATTTTATATCAAGCTGTTTGTAGCTAAGCAACAGAACGCCTAAAATACTATGTATTCTTCAAAACATGCACAGTGAACTAGAGCAACTCCACTTAATAGGCGACTGCCACCATCTTCTCCCTCCCTCTCTTTTAACTTATTCTTCAGGTTTGATTGGTTCTTTGCGGTCGTCCGTTTGTGTTGTTCTAGGTTTTTTGTTGTGTTCTTGGCTCATTTTTTTTAATTACAGATAGCACTGAGCCCTCTGACTGAGCATGGCGAGCTACCACACTGGCACGCTACCTTATACCCAGCAAGAAGGTACAGTGTTCCTTCTTCCCTATTGCCCCACTAGAGTGCAGAATGCTTCACCAGCTGTGTAAATGAAGAGATGAGTTGCGCATTTCTGCATGCAACGACTTTCCTGATCTCCAAACCATACATTTATAACCTCATCTTCCGTGAAAAACACTGATGACTCATTGGAAATGTCGCGAAAAATCAAGGAAAATTATCAGCTTAATTCTGTCTTATACAGGAACTTACCTGTCACTCACAGAGTCACTAAATACATTCCGCATTTTTGCCAAGTTTCAGTTATACTATCTGTACAAAGAATATGAGGTGACGTGTTACTGAAGTTAAACTGCAGTGACCAAAGTTTGCCTCTCATAAGGTGCAGCTGCCAAGAGCTGCAAAGGCTAAACTATATGCCAGTGCATCCGACTTGCATTTTTGTAACTATATTTTGGAACTTAATTTCTAATTTACCTAGGTATACCGAGTGCAAAATAAGCATCAGGTGTGAATGTGGGGATGGAGGGAGTGTCAATATAACGATTGTATTTCCTCAACTACGTCAGTTATCGCAACTTTATGGATGAGAAAATCCTTCAACCAGAATGATCTTAATGGAAACGATAAAATTCGTTTATGACGTTGTGGCAGACATACGGACAGCTGTTTATGGCAGCACAGGCCAGCTATGGGCAGCATGTTGAACCCCGCCAGAATTCACCAGCGCGAAAGTTCTGTTTGCCAAACTCGCCATGGTGTGGACCCACCATTGATCTCTATGCTACCTGGATGTAGAAAATCAGTTGGCTGTGCGTGCCAGCCATTGATGTTCATATTTCGTTTCTTGCAAAATTCAAAAATGGCGGCTATGTAGATAAGAAAACCAAAAGAAAAAAGTTTCGATTCTGCTCCTACAACAATCTATTACATTGCATATGTCTAAAAGTTGAAATCAGAATGTAAGCAAGCTTTCTTTTACAGGTAATAACTGATGGAAATTCGTATGCCAAATTTAAAAATGGCGGACAATGGGAAATCGTGTACAAAATATATGAATGTGCAGGCACACTGCAGTTCTATGTTCAGATACAAGAGTATAATGTCCAGTTCATATACAAATCACTGAAACCCACGAGCAATGCAGGGACACAAAGACTATAGTCAGACCCAAATGACTTTTCCATGTTAATTTAGAGTCCATATGAATCCCAAGAAGTTTATCAGAGGAACAATCATTGTCATTGTCCTTAATAGACAAACTGAGGAGAATGTTTACAGTTTCTTCATGATTTACACTCAATTTAATCATTTGGAACCACTTATTGGCTGCACAGAGATGATTCCTACTTTCTTTTTATTGCTACCAAATCTTTTCCAGAACTAACAAAAGTTGTATCATCTGCATAAAGTAACAAAGCACTGGGCAAGTCATTTACATATAATATGAAGAGAAGAGGGCCGAGCATGGAACCCTGTGGCACACCCTGTATCATATCTAAGACATTACATCTCATGTTGTTAAACTGCACAATTTGTTTTCTGCCACACAGGTAGGACCTGATTAGAGATGGTTCTAAGTCTCTGAAGCTATAGCAGTAGAGTTTCTCTAGCAGAATTCCGTGGCTGCCAGTGTCAAATAATAGTTTATTGTCCGTAGATAATATTTTACAATGATATTAGACATTTTAACATATCATAAAACATGTCAGTGTTTTCAGTTTTACATATAGCAAGTGAATTTATATATAATTTCAAACAATTACAGTAATAATTTTACAAAATTTCACTAGATCACACTCAATCTATGTTGCTTTTTCCCTCGTTCTCTTAATTTGTAAGTGTTGTGCTCCGTTACTTGTTTTGAATTCAACTTTCTGTTAAGAACTCATTTATATTATACCAACATCCAGTGATAACATGTTCCTTCAGTTTTCTTTTGAAGGTACTTAGTTCCTTTACGTTTCTTATACTAATAGGCAGTCTTTTATATAATATTCACAGAATATATGACATCAACTACGATTGGGCAAAGCTGAAAATGTGTACCCAGCCGGGATTTGAACCCAGGTCTCTTGCTTTCTAGGCAGTTGCGCTGACCCCTACACCACTGGGGACACAGTGATCATTGCACCGGCAAGGACTACCTAAGCACACCTCCCGTCAGATGCAAATTCCCAGCTTCGCCCTGCCCACAGTACTCACACTCGTAGTTATGAATGTGTGTATATGTATATATATAATATGCCGGTGGCGGGCAATGATACTGTCGTTAGTGGGGAGGGGTGGGCAAGTTTGAAGCCCTTACTCTTACGGGAATTAGTTTCATAACTACGAGTTTGAGTACTGTGGGCATGGCGAAGCTGGGAATTTGTATCTGACGGGAGGCGTGCTTAGGTAGTCCTTGTAGGTGCGGTGATCACTATGTCCCCAGTGGTGTAGGGGTCAGCGCAACTGCCTAGAAAGCAGGATACCCGGGTTCGAATCCCGGCTGGGTACACATTTTCAGCTTTGCCCAATCGCAGTTGATGTCATATATTCTGTGAATATTAAATAATAACAACTGCAGGATCAGAAGTGACGTCTGTTCTATCGGAACAGAAGCCACATGTGTATATATTTTATATAATAGGCATCCAGTATTTACAGGGTTTCTAACCTTCAGTTTTAGCCTTTATGTAATGATATGATAATTTTTCCTATTTCTTGTATTGTGGTCATGGGCGTGTTTCTTCCTTTTCCAATTTTTTATTTGAAAAAGTAGGCATATAGTCTCATATATGTACACACTTGGTATAGTCAGTATTTTTAATTCTTTGAATTTTATCATGTGGTGTTAATTTTGCAATGCATATGATTGGTTTCTTTTGTAGTTTTAAAATTCTCTGAATATGTACATCAGCTGCTCCTCCCTATACTGGTATACCATATAATATGTGTGGGTAGTAAGTCCATTTTGTTATTGTGGTTTTGTTATTGTGGTTTTAATGCAGGTTACACCTCTTTCCATTTACAGATAGGAATTGCAGTTTCAAAATTTTGTAGTAAAGGCATTCTATGGTTTGAATTATCATTTGTAATGTTATGTTCAGTTGCACTCGTGTTAGACATATTCCCAACTTTTATGAAGAACCTGTTGAATTCATCAGATGTGATACTAAGGTTACATGAATTAATTTCGTTAATAGCTGTACTTCTACCTAAATGAGTCTTGACAACAGTGCAGGCTCCTTTACATTTATTTTGGTACTTGTTTATATAATCATCATTTCCCTTACACTTACTTAACCTCATCTCTGCTTTATATTTATTTTTTAACCTTATGTACCTTATTCTTTCTGCTTCACGGTTCTTTGATTTATCATAGGAAATCTTTAACAGAGTTCTAAGCTTCTTCCACTGCCTTCATCTCAGTGTGCTCAAGGAAGTGTTTATATTTGAGATCACTGCTTCACTTGTAGGTCGGCTACCCACCGGCATAAATTTCTTACACATGCATTCCTCCACCCCCACTCTTGCAAATGAAAATATGCTTGGAAACTCCCCGCCGGCCGCGCTGGCTGAGGGGACTGAGGCACTCCAGTCACAGTCTGCACGGCTACTACAGTCGGGGGTTCGAATCCCCCCTCGGGCATGGATATTTGTGCCGTCCTTAGTCTTAGTTAGTTCATAAGTAGTATGTAAGTTTAGGGACTGATAACCCTGTAGTTAAGTCCCATAAGCTATACAAACATTTGTACTTTGTGCTTTTTGGAAACTCCCACTTACACACTACTGCCATGTCAACTTACACATAAAATCTTTCATATAAGGTGTCGGTTTCCCCGCCATCCATCGCTTAACGAGTTTCACAACTGTTGATGGGTGGATCTGTCTTCATTCTGGCCTTGCTCGTTTGACAGAACAGAAAATTGACCTAGAATCGCTGTTTTGTATTGATATCAAGAGTTTGAGTCATGACAAGATGATGACTCTTGTCGTTAGCTACGTAAATAAATACTTTGTAAACTGACGAAATTTTCATAAACAGTGAAATGGGAACATCAGTTTAGAACTGAGCTACCCCTTATAAACATTTATACGTAGGGAGATACATCATCGTTTCCTGTTACAAAACGAATTTGAAAACATTGAAACAGGATGTTAACTTGCTGACATTCATAGTATTGCATAACAGTTAAAATTTTGTTTTAGTATAAGCCTAATAATAATTAATCATTTATCACAAATATTATGATCAAATGAAAATTTATATGTGTCTTTGGAGATTTAAAATTAGGCTGCTCTTGACCATCTAGAAAAATCTTATGTGAATTTCAAAATGTTCAAATGTTTGTAGAGTCTATGGGACTCAACTATGGAGTCATCAATCCCGAAACTTACAAACTACTTATGAACTAGCTAATACTAAGGATGTCACAAATTTCCATGCCCGAGGGGGGATTCGAACCCCCGACTGTAGTGGCCGTGCAGACCGTGACTGGCGCGCCACAGTCCCCTCGGCCAACACGGCCGGCTATGTGAATTTAATAATGTTCAAATCGACATTAACATTGTGTAATGACTCTTCTGTAGAGTAGATGCTAGAATGCTTACAAAATTACGTGTTGACTCGGCAAAACAATGTATTTTTACAGCAGTTGTGACCTATGAGAAACTAGATTAATCCTTAAAAGGTAAACTATTGAGACAAAAATTTTTACTTTGTACTTATAGTCTGATTTAAACTAGTTGTCACTTGACAGGCAGCGGGCCGCACGGCTCCCGCCAGCCATAAACCAATGGGTGGCCAGCCCGGTCGGCTCCCACTGTGTTGCCAGTTCCGTTCCGCTGCGCGCTGCCCAAGGCATGTGGCAGCCAGTCCTCAGCGAGCCGTCGTAGACGTGCGAGTGACAGATTTGTGTGAATTTAGCTTCGCGTGCTTTACCATGTGCGACGAAAGTAGTCGAAAGAGAGGAAGACCGAGGCTGCACTCGCCTCGGAAACTTCCAAGAAGTGGCGGACATGGCGTAGTTATACAGAGTCAGGCGCGTGAATACGTGTGTTCTCTAAGGGAGTATTTTGAGAGAGGGGGGATGCAGGAGGGCCTCTTGCTCCTTTGGATAAAGTGGTGGAGCGAACTGCAGCGGCTCTGCAAATCAGCGAACGATCAGTGATAAGGATCTGCAAGGAGAAATTCGCGAAAGAAGGCACAGGTGAATTATCTAAGTTGGAGACACCTGGGAAGAAGAGGCGGCTCGAGAAGAGAGTAACAAAACTCGACTCTTTTCGGGAAGATGCGATTCGACGGCAGATATACGCATTTTATTCGAGGAAGGAGTATCCGACTCTCAAAAAACTACATGCTGCTCTCCTAGCAGCGGACCTGTTTGAAGGCAGTAAATCGTCCTTGTTACGAATTGTGAAAATGTTAGGTTTTCGCTATAAATCTATTTCTGGAAGAAAGTTATTAATGGAACGGCAAGATATTGCAGCTTGGCGATGCCACTTTCTTAGAGAATTAGTAGAGACTAATTTTGACGATGTCGTTTGGCTTGATGAGACATGGATGAATGCAGGACACACTTTAAGAAAAGGTTGGATGGACGATACCATCAATGGTAGTATGCCAGCCCCGATAGGCAGAGGAAAGAGAATAATTGTAGCGCATGCTGGAAATTCAAAAGGTTTCATCCCGAATTGTCTGCTTTTAATCAGTTCAAAGAAGACCTCCGACTACCACGAAGAGATGAACCACAATACTTTCGTGAAATGGTTTGAAGACTCTGTGCTTCAAAACTTAACGAAGAGATCTGTGATTATTATGGATAACGCTCCATACCATTCAGTTATCCAGGACAAGGCACCCACAAAAGCAACGAATAAAAACGAGATTGTTTGCTGGCTACTGAAACGTAAGATAAAGTTTGACAGTAATTTGACAAGGGCGGAATTATGAGAACTTGTATCACAACACAAGCCAAAGAATCCCATTTACATTGTGGATGAAGTAGCCAAAAAATACGGGCATAAAGTGCTCAGATTGCCTCCCTACCATTGCCACTTTAACGCAATAGAGCTGATTTGGGCACAGGTTAAACAGCATATTGCTATAGAAAACAGAAAATTTACATTAACTGAAGTGGAATGCCTGTTGAAAGAGGCAGTTGGAACAAGTGACACCAGAAGACTGGCGAAAGGTAGTGCATCATATGAAAGGAGTGATTCAGGAAGCCTGGAAGAATGAAGGTGTCTTATAACAATACATCGAAGACTTAATAATATCCGTCAATACTAGCAGCGACACAGATAGCTCCAGTGACTCTGAATTAAGCGGTGTTTTCCCGTTGTCTGGTTAGTGTATAGTTTACGTACTGTCAGCAAGTAATTTAATTTGTGAATTTATTTAGTTTAACATCTCATTCTTGTTGTGAGACTAAAAAATACTGTTCAGCCAGCTCCCGTCACCTCCGTATGGTAAGTTGCACTGCATTTTAATTAAAATTTATTTTTGTGGACACTAAGATGTTATTCAATGTGTAGAGACTAAGATGTTATTCAATGTGTGTAATAGTTTTCGAGATCTGCAATGAAAAGAAGGAAAATTTTCCGGACGCGAAAATCTCGTACTTCAATAGCCCATGTGAAACCGGCGCTAAGTAAAATAAAGAAAATATTTTTTTGTGCTTCGAAATATACCGTATGTAAATTTCAAAATTTTTACGTAAATTTTGTAGGAAATAGATATTTTAAACATCATACTTGATACGAGTTCAATATTGATGTTGTTGTTGTGGTCTTCAGTCCGGAGACTGGTTTGATGCAGCTCTCCACAATACCCTATCCTGAGCAAGCCTCTTCATCTCCACATAAGAACGACAACCTACATCTGTCTGAATCTGCTTACTGTATCCATCTCTTGGTCTTCCCCTGCGATTTTTTCCCCACACACTTCCCTCCAGCGCTAAATTCACAATTCCTTGATGTCTAAGAATGTGTCCTACCAATCTATCCCTTCTTTTAGTCAAGGTATGCCAGAAATTCCTTTTCTCCCCAATTCTGTTCAGTACCTCCTCATTAGTTACGCGATCCACCCACCTAATCTTCAGCATTCTTCTGTAGCACCATATTTCAAAAGCCTCAATCCTCTTCCTGTCCGCACCGTTTATCGTCCATGTCTCACTCCCATACAAGGCAACACTCCATACAAATGCCTTCAGAAAGGACTTCCTTAGGTTTAAATCAATATTCGATGTTAACAAATTTCTCTTTTTCAAGAACGCTTTTCTACCCATTGCCATTCTGCATTTTATATCCTCTGTACAGCGACCATCATTTGTTATTTTACTGCCCAAGTAACAAATCTCATCTACCTCCTTTATTGCTTCGTTTCCCAATCTAATTCTTTTAGCACCACCTGATTTTCTTACACTGCACTCCATTACCCTAGTTTTGCTCTTGTTAATGTTCATCTTATATGCACCTTTCAGCTCACTGTCCATTCCGTTCAATTGCTCTTCCAGGTCCTTTGCTGTATCTGACAGAATTACTATGTCATCGGCAAATCGCAATGTTCTTAATTCTTCACCCTGAATTTTAATTCCTTCTCCAAATTTCTCCTTGCTTTCCTTTATAGCTTGCTCAATGTACAAATTGAACAACAATGGAGAAGGACTACAACCCTGTCTTACTCCCTTTCCAACCACTGCATCCCTTTCATGCCCTTCAACTCTGACAACCGCTGTCTGGTTTTTGTACAAGTTGTAAATAACCTTACGTTCCCTATATTTTACTCCTGCTTGCTTCAGAACTTGAAAGAGTTTATTTCAATCAACATTGTCGAAAGCCTTCTCCAAATCTACAAAAGCTAGAAATGTAGGTTTGCCTTTTCTTAATCTATCTTCTAGGATAAGCCGTAAAGTGAGTATTGCCTCCCGTGTTCCTACCTTTCTCCTGAACCCAAACTGATCTTCCCTGAGGTCGGCTTCTACCAGCTTTTCCATCCTTCTGTATGTAATTCGCGTTAATATTTTGGAGCCATGTCTTATTAAACTGATGGTTCTGTAGTTTTCACACCTGTCTGCACCTGCTTTCTTAGGGATGGGGATTATAACATTTTTATTAAAGTCTGAGGGTACTTCACCTGTCTCATACGTCTTACACACCAGGTGAAACAATTTTGTCATGGCTGGTTCTCCCAGAGACTTCAGTAGCTCTGAGGGAATATCATCTACTCCAGGGGCCTTGTTTCGACTTAGGTCTTTCAGGGCTCTGTCAAATTCTTCTCTCAGTACAGTATCTCCTATTTCATCTTCATCTACATCCTCTTCCCTTCCTACAATATTATCTCGAAGTTCATTTCCTTTGTAGAGTCCCTCTATATACTCTTTCCACCTTTCAGCTTTCCCTTCTTTGCTGAGAACTGGTTTTCCATCAGTGTCCTTGATATTCATAAAGCTGTTTTTCTTATCTCCAAATGTTTCTTTTATTTTCCTGTAGACTGTATCTATTTTTCCCCCTATTTATACATTCTTCTACATCCTTGCATTTGCCTTCTAGCCACTCCTGCTTAGCCATTTTGCACTTCCTGTCAATCTCATTTCTTAGTCGTCTGTACTCTATTTTGCCTGTTTCATTTACTGCATTTTTATATTTTCTCCTTTCATCGATTACATTTAGTATCTCCAGTGATATCCAAGGATTTTTTGTAGGTCTTTCCTTCCTACCTATTTTGTCCTCTGCTACCTTCACTATTTCATCTCTCAATTTTACCCATTCCTCCTCTACTGTTTTATTTTCCCCTGTTTCTGTCAATTGTTGGCTAAAGCTCCCTCTGAAATTCTTAAGAACCTCAGGTTCCTTCAATTTATCCAGGTCCCATCTCCTTATTTTCCTACCTTTTTGTAGTTTCTTTAGTTTCAGCCTACAGTTCATAACCAACAAGTTATGGTCAGAGTCTATATCTGCCCCTGGGTACGTCTTACACTGTAGAACCTGATTCCGAAATCTATGTCTTACCATTATAAAATCTATCTGGTATTTTCCGGTGTCTCCTGGTCTCTTCCACGTATACAAACTTCTTTTGTGATTCTTGAACCAGGTGTTTGTTATAACTAAATTATGTTCTGTGCAAAATTCTACCAGACGGGTTCCTCTTTCATTCCTTTTGCCCAGACCATATTCACCCACTATCTTCCCTTCCCTTCCTTGTCCTACTACCGAATTCCAGTCTCCCATAACAATTAAGTTTTCCTCTCCCTTAATTGTCTGAATAATTTCCTTCATATATTTCTTCGATTTCCTCATCATCGGCAGAGCTAGTTGGCATATAAGCCTGTACTACTGTTGTCGGTGTTGGCTTCGTATCTATCTTGACAATGATAATTCGATCACTGTGCTGGTCATAGTAGTTTACCCGCATTCCTATTTTCTTATTCATCATCAATCCTACTCCTGTGATACCCCCATTTGATTATGTATTTATAATCCTGTACTCACCTGACCAGAAATCCTGTTCATCCTGCCACCGAACTTCACTAATCCCCACTATATCTAACTTCAACCTACCCATTTCCCTTTTTAAATTTTCTAATTTTCCTACTCGATTAAGGGATCTAACATTCCACGCTCCGACTTGTAGAATGCCAGCATTGTCTTTCCTGATGATCACATCCTCCTGAGTAGTCCCCGCCCGGAGATCCGAATGGGGGACTATTTTACCTCCGAAATATTTTACCCGAGAGGATGCCATCATCATATGTTCATACAGTAGAGCTGCATGTTCTCGGGAACGGTAATGGCTGTAGTTTCCCCTTGCTTTCAGCCGTTCGCAATAGCTGTGTGGCAAGGCCACATTAGCTGATGTTACAAGGCCAGCTCAGTCAATCATCCAGACTGTTGCCCCTGTAACTACTGAAAAGACTGCTGCCCCTCTTCAGGAACCACACGTTTGTCTGGCCTCTCCACAGATACCCCTCCGCTGTGGTTGCACCTACGGTACGGCTATCTGTATCTTTGAGGCACGCAAGCCACCCCACCTCGGCAATGTCTGTGGTTCGTGGGGGTTGATACAGATGCGTAAAAACGTAGTTTTCAGAAATTTATGTACCGGCAACCCAATGCACTACGAAAACTTTTAAAGATTGGTCGCCAAGCGTCTTATTTTAGCAATGAATGGAAAAAATATTGTTTTGAGACCAATAGTTTTTAAGATATGAAGTGATAAGTTTGAAGCTGTTAGCGAACTAGAAAATTTTAAATAGTTTCAAACAAATTAACGTAGCTCTTGCCCTAATTAAAATCAAGAATAGATTTTTGACATACTGTGAAACTTTATAGAGATTTACATCGTGTGTGAATTTGAAATGTTTTACTCGATTCTTGTAGAAGATAGAGGCTTTAAAGCGATTTTCTATTGCCGCGTGGAGCGATGCGCTGTGGCGGCTGCCACCAGCCAGTACTTGACGTGACAATGCTGCAGCTTTGGCCCGCAAACGTCAAGTGACAACTAATTTGAATCAGACTATAATAGTGCTGCAGATGGTACCGATATATACCTTATATCTGATGTATCATCAGTAAATTGTAGATAACATAGGGTAAAAATTTAGTAATAGTGCTCCAAAGATTGTAATATATGTTATGCAGTGTCTCCAATAGCCACATGCCCTTATAAATTAATACGAGCTGGCATGGTATCTCACAAACGTGTTTTAGACTTTTGTATAGTGTCAGAAATACGGCTCAAAAGGTTTCCAAAATTGAGGTAAATCTTTAACGGTAGTGGCGGCGACTGTGCTCTGTATGGTTACACAAAGGTACATGCAAGAATCTGTCAAACATAGAGCAGGAAAGGCATTATTATTTATTTCATAGTCAAAGTGAAAGATTTTTCCCTCTTTAATAATGTGACTGAGGTTTTCAAAGAGCAGTTCGGAAGTCGTTGCCAACACATTACACTGCAACTAAAAGTTTACTCGTAATTATTTTATTTTACCGCACCAAACATTTCTTTTCTAATTCCCACTTCTATATTCGGCACTACTGCATCTGTTTCTTTCTTCAATTCAAATATTTGTAGAGATTATGGGACTTAACTACGGTCCCTAAACTTAGAAACTACTTAATACTAGCTAATACTAACGACGTCACAAATATCCATGCCTGAGGGGGGATTCGAACCCCTGACAGTAGTGCCCGTGCAGACCGTGACTGGCGCGCCACAGACCGCTCGGCCACCGCGGCCGGCTGTTTCTTTCTTCGAGAACTTATGTATCAGCTCTACAGCTAAAGGTATACAACTCTTGAACGAAAAATTTCAGTAGGGGCTGTCTTGAAAGTCGCGTAAAAAGCTTGCTTGTGGAAACCTTATCCCTTAAGAAATTCATGCATGCCGACATCCGGCTTTAAACCCGACGTGAAAAATATGTTTCCAATAGACTCATCGTAAGTTATGTGACTAAAGAGATTCCATACTATGATTCACACGTATTTATGACGAGTTAGCGTCATTTTAAAAAAATGACTAAAGAATAGATGCTGTTGTAGTCCCTTTATTCAGATACCAAGGCTAATGTTTGGAGATAGCTTGTCTCAAAGAAGAAATTTAAAAAAGTAATAATTTATATGATGCGTCATGCATAAAAGTAGGAGGCAGTGAACAGAGTTCCAAGACTAAACTGCTCCATTGTTCACCAGTAACAATTGCCGCGGTAGTAAGTGACTGTGATGAGGAACACTAAAGTTTTCGACTGCGGGGTGTCCATATTACGAGTAAATTAAGATTTACCTTGTTGTTTACATTATAAGAAATGTCCTTTATTCTGGCTTAGTGTCTACTACAATAATGATCGGATCTTAACTTCTCGATTTCGCAGTACCGGTAGCTGTGTGCTACAGCAGCAGCAGATTCTAAATAAATTAGGAAAGTGTTTTTGAAGTCTGGTGGTTGTGCCCTCCTCCGGTGCATTTGCTAACAATCGAGCGAAATGAAGTAAAGAGAATCCGGAGCAGTGGTGGACCAAGGGGGGCTACCCTCGCCTCTCGTTCTGGGGCCTCCGAATCTCGAAAGCTATTTTTTGTAGACTGACCTGTACCACTCGTCCTGGGAGGGCCTCTAAAACGCAGGAGTTACTGTTTATAGTAATACATGTATTTCCAAGTGGACAGGGGGTCTCATTTTATTTTTTCGCCGCCCTGGGCCTCCAACAGCCTTAGTCCCCCAATTATTACTACAGTGCTCTGCAGGGAAGAAAGTTGTTTTCCATAATCGTTTGAAAGGAGTTTGCCGAACTCCCTTGATTACGATACTCCTACAAATATATCATTACTAGCTGAACCCCCGCTGCTTCGCATGCGTAGGCTGGTTGGTCTGCACCAGTTGTTTCTTTTTAATCATGATGAAGAATCCATATCTTAAGTTTCGTAGCTATAGCTTGAAATTTGAGTTAACAGCAACATATTTTTGAAAATCAATTTTTTTTCCGTCCTCTATTTTACCCCCTTATTGGTTAAATTTCAAAAAATGCCGAAACACGTGTCTTTTAAATTCGAAACCCCGAATCCAAATCCAAAAATTTGTAGTTCTAACTTCAAAATTGCCTAAATAGCAACATTTTTTCGAAAAAGACCCCCTCTCCAATTTAACCCCGTTGATGGTTGAATTTCCAAAAATACCGAAACACATATTTTTTAACGGCTAACCAACTATACAAATATCAATTTTTGCAACTCTAGCTTCAAAATTGTATCAATAGCAACGTGTTTTCAAAAAGAATTTTTGATCCTCTATTTAACCCTCTTACTTGTTGAATTTCCAAACATACTAAAAATCATGGATTTTTAATCCTGACCAAGATTCCCTATCCGAAGTTTCGTAGTTGTAGCTTAAAAGTTGAGTTAACAGCAACATATTTTTTAAAATCAATTTTTTGCGTCACCTATTTTACCCCCTTTTTCGTCGAATTTCAAAAAATGCCGAAACACGTGTCTTTTAAATTCGAACCCTGAATTAAAATCCGAAGTTTCGTAGTTCTAGCTTCAAAATTGCCTAAAATAGCAACGTATTTTCAAACAAACGTCCCATCCCCTATTTCACCCCCTTACCGACGGAATATTGAAAAATCGCTTCTTAAATGACGCCTACAGAGTAAGATCAACACCCTCCACAAATTTCAAGTTTCTATCTTCAGTGGTTTGGGCTGGGCGATGAGGAGTCAGTCAGTCAGTCAGTCAATCGGGACACTTCCTTTTATATGTAGAGATTAATTTTCATTTAGGCGTTTTTCAGTCACTTATTGTCATATTCTGTGAGTATTAGGTTGAGAAAGCTTTAAGTATTCATCTGCTCAACAATGGAAGAACGCCTACTGTGCGATATTAAGAAGAAGCATGTGTATTATGTCTGAGAGGAGTGCTGGTACCTGTAACAATAAAATTAAAACAATTGGGTATTTAAATGGAAGGTAAACCAGGCAACCAATTAAGATCACAGGGAGAATGCATTATCATTAAAATGAATGAAAAGTTAACTATGAAAAAGTCAGAAATTGAAAATATTATTTTAATACTGTAAGTAATTTTTAAATATCCTACATAAAATAGAATCTAAATGTCCCATAGAAGAGGCGAAGTTATTAGTACAATATGGCACACTATGCAATCTGATACAATTGAAATTTCACCCAGTTCTTCCTTTGAAATTAAGAAAATAATAAACTCACTCAAAAGTAAAAGCTCAATTGGAATTGAGGTCATTTTGAGCAGAGTACTAAAAGTTTGTTCCTAACAGATACAGTAAGTAGGATTCTCAGCCACATCTGGAGCAGGGTATTTTCCAGATAGACTAAAATATGCTATTGTTAAACCATTGCATAAAAAAAGGAGATATGTTCGACATCAATAACTACCCCCCAATCTCACTTCTGACAGCTTTGACCGCAGTTCTTGAGAAAGTTATATATTAAATAGTAGCATCCTAGTAAAAGCAAGATAGGTACTAACAAAATGTTACTTTGGTTTCCAGCAAGGCTGTTCAATATAAAATGCTGTACCATATACACTTTCACTGATCAAATATTAAATGCTCTAAATACCCGGACATCACATGTGGGATATTTTGTGAATTCTACAAGGTTAGTGATTGTGTAAATCAGGAAATTCTTCTAGATAAGCTTATGTATTGTGGTATTAGTGGGGCAGTGCACGAATTGTTTAATTCATAGTTAACTGGAAGAGTGCAGAAAGTTGAAATAGTGGTTCAGGTAAATTGCAAAAATCAGTCCATTCCTTAAACTGGGGGGAGGGCGGTGGAAGTGGTATCAAGGAAAGGGTCCCAGAGGGTTCAGCATTGGGTCCTTTGTTGTTCTTGATAGATATTAAAGATTTGCCATTCTATATTCATGATGATGCAAAGCTTGATCTTTTTGCTGATAATACAAGTATAGTAATATTCAAAGTTTTTAGGTGTGTTCATTGAGAAATTGAATTGGTAGCAATACATTGACAATCTACTGAAACTTTTGAATTCACTAACGTAAACCATTAGGGTTAGTGCAAATTTTGGTGACAAACATCTTAGTAAAATAGATTACTTTGCATAAATTCATCCATTTCTTTCATATGGTATCATATTTTGGGGTGGTTCACGATTGAGCAACAAAGTATTCATTGCACAAAAACGTGTGATTAGAATAATTTCTGAAGCCCATTCATCTTACAGACACTTATTTAAGGATCTAGGGATCTTCACAGTAGCTTCACAATATACATATTCTCTTATGAAATTTTTTATTAATAACCCTATCCAGTTCAATTGTAATAGCTGTTTGTATAGCTACCTACACTAGGAAAAAGGATGACCCATGCTATTCAAGGTTAAATCTTGGTCACTTACAAGATATCATTATATGTCTGACAGATAGTCAATCGGCATTTAAAAACAAATTGAAACAATTTATGAATAATAACTCTTTCTACTCAGTCGATGAATTATTACACAGAAAATAGTAAAGTTACAAAAAAATAATAAACAAATTAAAACATGTATGTCATGTAATGTTATCTTTTACGAAACTGACATGTACCACTTCATTACAAAATCATGTATTTATGGTCTGTGGAAAGTAGTATTAATCTAATGTAGAGAAGTCAGAAAAGCCAACAGCAAAAAGCCATTAAATATAATTATAAATGTCCGTTCGGTGGCAGTACAGTAAGTATTGTGGTGGAAATGGGCATAAACAATGCTCTGATACTGTAACACTAAGTGGTCACCTCCACAGTGCAAAAGAAATTTACTTGTTTCCAGGAAGACACAATCTCAGGACATTTTGATATGAATAATTGGCATATAATGGGTCCTGTTATGTGTTGGATATGGGGAGGGTTTTCTGGTGCTATTCTTAAACTGATAAGCAATTCTTTTGCAAATCCTAAGCTATAATCACATTTCCTGACAGTATGGCATTATCCATAATCAGCCTATGGATAGTCTTTGCAAATTCTGAAACATCTGCTCATCTACATTATCAGGTAGTTGTGCTCTTCAGTCTGTAGACTGGCTTGATGCAGCTTTCCATGTTACCCTGTCCAGTGCAAGCCTTTTCACCTGAGAATAAAAAAGGCCATCTACACCCTTTTGAATCTGCTTACTGTATTCGTCCCTTGATCTCCTTTGATGATTTTTACCCCACACACTTCCTTATAATCCTAAGTTGATGGTTCTTTGATGTCTCAGAATTTGTCCCACCAACCTATCCCGTCTCTTACTCAGGATATGTCAAAAATTCTTTTTCCCCCTAATTCTTCTGAGCACCTCCTCATTACTTATGTGACCTACTGGTACCCATCAATTCTTCATCATTCATCTGTAACACCACATTTCAAAAGCTTTGATCATCTTTTTGCCTGAACTCCTTATTGCCCAATTTTTACTCCAATACAATGCTACACACCAAACAAATACTTTCAGAAAGGACTTCCTAACATTTAAACTAACATTGGATGTCAACAAATTTCGCTTCTTCAGAAATGCTTTTTTTCCCCCATTGCAATTATGCATTTTACATATTATTTACATTAACTGCTACTTTTATTGTCTCATTACCTAATCTAAATTCCTTCAGCATCGCCTGATTTTCTGAGACTGTATATCATTACCCTTGTTTTACTCTTGTTAATGTTCATCTTATGCCTTTCTTCAAATACACTGTCCATTCCATTTAACTGCTCTTCCAGATCCTTTCCTGTCTTCGACAGAATTACTATCTCATCAGTAAACTGCAAAGTATTTATTTCTTCTCTGTGAACTTTAATTCCTTCTCCAAATTTCTCCTTGCATTCCTTTACAGCTTGCTCAATGTACAGATTGGACAGCATTGGGGAAAGGCTACAACTTGGTCTTACTCCCTTCCTAACCATTGTGACACTTTCATGCCCTTCGACTCTAATAAACTTTCTGGTTTTTGTACAAATTGAATATAATTCTTCACTCCCTATATTGTACCTCTGCACCTTCAGTATTTGAAAGAATATATTCCGGTCAACATTGTCAAAAGCTTTCTCCATATCCAAATTGATATTCCCCAAGGTAAGATTCCACCAGTTTTTCCGTTTGTTTGTAAATAATTCGTATTCAAATTTTGCAGCCATGACTTATTAAACTTATGGTTCTGTAATATTCACATTTGCTTGCAGATGCTTTCTTAGGAATTGGAATTACTATATTCTTCTTGAAGGGTGGGGATATTTCCCAAGTCTCATACATTTTGCGCACAAGGTGGAACAGTTTCTTCATGATTGGCTCTCGTAACAATATCAGAAGATCAGATGGATTATCATCTGCTCCAGGGCCTTGTTTTTCTTTCAGTGTTCTGTCACATTTTTGTGGCAGTATTGTATCTCGTATCTCATCTTCCTATACTTCGTCTTCCATATCTAGAATACTGCCTTCCGGTTTATTTCCTTTGTACAGGCCCTCTATACATTCCTCCACAGATACCCATCCTCTGTGGTTGCACCTATGATACAGTTATCTGTATAGTTGAGGTACACAAGCCACTCCACCTTGGCAATGTCTATGGTTGATGAGGGTGAATTTTTTCATTACAACAAGATAATTCTCATATGAGTCTTGTGGAGGACTGGTTGTATATTCTTACAAAAATAACAAAGGTAAGAATTGCACAGTGTGCAGTATAGAATCACAGCACCATACTCAACTTGGTGAACTGTCACTGGGGTCTTCTGTCTTTATCGTACTGCACACTGAAGGTATCTTCAACATGTGTGCTGTTTGCTTTTATCAGCCGTGGAAATATATTAGTCATATCTAACAGTTGATATTTGTCATTCTTTCGATATTTGTAGACTGGATGACATTTTGGCATAAGGATGAATTTTTCGGGATATGAGTTGTGTGTACCATATGCTACAATAGGCAGTCTTGATATTGAACTGTAATAAATGTCATGAACTCTTCCCATGAATGTACTCTTATCAAAATAAATGATATATTGTTGTTTCTCCCCCTTTTGGGAATAGTGTCATTGACAGTGGTCTCAAGAACAAATTTGGCTAAGTTCATAATACTGACCATATAACCACATGAAATGCTCCAAAAATATGAATTGAGTCTGGTGATTGAGATTTTTCCTTTTCATATTGCTTAACAAAGGAGATCACAAATAATTTTTAGGTATTGCTTTATGATGTTAGCCAGCAGTCGGTGCCCCTGAGTATTATTTTTGTTTTATTTGTTGTAGTAACAATATTATATTCCTTAAACATAGCTACAGAAATGTGTGTAAGATTCATTGACTTATACTTTGGGTGTTCTGACACTTTCCAGGTCACCACATGATTACATCAGCTGGTATTCTTCCGTGTGAATGCATTAGTGAATCTTGGTAACATTGCATGATATATTTGGCAACATTCTGACCGATGAGTTACTTACAGTTGGTACAGATTTAAACTGATAAGTTACCTTGATCTTTTGTGTCATTTTCATTGAATAATTTCCTCTTATGCTGTGACATATGGTTATTAATTCATGTCTATGAGTCCAGCAAGGCAGTTCCATTCCCAAGTTGTGATTAATTTCGTCTTTCCTGTTGATATTTATATGTTTTAGTTTCTATTGGGGCAATAAAGAAGGCCTGAGGCCCATAGCCCTTTGCCAGCTGTGAGATAGTGTGCTTGTGCATAAAACAAAAGTGGTTTTGGCTCATGGTCCCAGTCTCGCTGGGTAGATATTTTTAACAGTTCTGTAAAGAAACATAAATATCTTATTTTGACTGTCAGTAGGGATATAATAGCAAAATTGTTACCTTTTTTTAACTTTTAATTTCTCATCAAACCATGTTAAAAGAGAATTTTCCTTGATTGTTGTTCGATTAGGACATAGAAAGGGAAGCATTTGATGATATAGTGAAAAGTATAAGTGTGATAGGAACGTAAATCAGAATAGACTGCTTGGTGGGGATAGAAATTTCATGACTTGTGTACAGGCAAAATCTACCGAGCACTTGCCGAATCCACGCCATTGTGTTTTAAGAAAGGACCAGCATGCTGTTAAGCATGTATAATTAACTAGCAATAACTGAAATAAGATGTGATGGGAAATGTTCTGTGTTGTATCTATTATAAATGAATAAAACTACATATAGTGATATAAACTAACTGCAAAATGATTTATTATGTATTGTAATATATCAGTTAAACATAAAAAAACTCTGAGTTCTGACCGCAGACAGTCCAACGGCACCTATACAACTATCATGTCATCCTCTGCCATTGCACATGGTATGGAAGGCCACATGGACAACATATCACTGTCCCAATGTGGTTTCTTACCTCAGTCATGAAACTTTTATAAGTACCGGTATTAATAGTAACAGAAGCAGTAATTCTGGATGATTGTAGGAACTTCCTTTCCAATGCAAAATAAAATATATTTTGCTGTTTCCTCATTCACACTCAGTTTTGCTATTGCAGGATGCAAGAGGTCATCATTACAGTCCGCATCATGGCAGCAGATATGGGAACTGCTTGATGCGCCATCTGCAGCTGCTTGCGGCGGCACTGGCAATGCGAGTGGGTTGCTGCAGCTCCCCTGGCCACGTCATCCTCTGCGAGTCACCATTTGCCCCCATGAACAGCATGTCTTCTGGGATGAACATGGCCACCTTGCAGGAAGAGATGCCTGGGCATTACAGGTGGGCAATTCAATTTATTGAGAGCTAATACATACAAAACCTGCTCAGTCTTATCTGTTGTTGTTGTTATGGTCTTCAGTCCGGAGACTGGTTTGATGCAGCTCTCCACCCTACTCTATCCTGAGCAAGCCTTTTCATCTCCTAAGAACGGCAACCCACATCCACTTGAATCTGCTTACTATACGCGTCTCGTGGTCTCCCTCTGCAATTTTTACCCCACACACTTCCCTCCAATGCTAAATTTACAATTCCTTGATGTCTAAGAATGTGTCCTACCAAGCGATCCCTTCTTTTAGTCAGGGTATGCCAAAAATTCCTTTTCTCACCAATTCTGTTCAGTACCTCCTCATTAGTTATGCAATCTACCCACCTAATCTTCAGCATTTTTCTGTAACACCACATTTCGAAAGTCTCTATTCTCTTCCTGTCCGCACTGCTTATCGTCCATGTTTCACTCCCATACAAGGCAACACTCCACACAAATGCCTTCAGAAAAGACTTTCTTACACTTAAATTAATATTCGATGTTAGCAAATTTCTCTTTTTCAAAAATGCTTTTCTTCCCATTGCCATTCTGCATTTTATATCCTCTGTACTGCGACCATCGCATGTTATTTTACTACCCAAGTTACAAAACTCATCTATCACCTTCATTGTTTCGTTACCTAATCTAATTCCTTCAGCATCGCCTGATTATCTAAGACCACATTCCATTATTTTTGTTTTGCTCTTGTTAATGTTCATTTTATACGCTCTCTTCAACACACTGTCCATTCCATTCAACTGCTCTTCCAGGTCCTCTGCTGTCTCTGACAGAATTACAATGTCATCAGCAAAACGCAATGTTTTTATTTCTTCCCCCTGAACTTTAATCCCTATTCCAAATTTTTCCTTGCTTTCCTTCACTGCCTGTTCGATGTACAAATTGAATAACATCGGAGAAAGGCTACAACCCTGTCTTACTCCCTTCCCAACTGATGCTTCCCTTTCATGCCCTTCGAGTCTAATAACTGCGGTCTGGCTTTTGTACAAGTTGTAAATAATTCTCCTTTCCCTGTATTTTACCCCTGCTGACTTCAGGATGTGAAAGAGTGTATTCCAGTCAACATTGTCAAACGCTTTCTCCAAATCTACAAAAGCTAAAAATGTAGCTTTGCCTTTCCTTAATCTATCTTCTAAGATAAGACGTAAAGTGAGTATTGCCTCCCGGGTTCCTATGGTCCTCCTGAATCCAAACTGATCTTCCCCGAGGTCAGCTTCTACCAGCTTTTCCATTGTCCTGTAGATAATTCGTGTTAAAATTTTGCAACCATGACTTATCAAACTGATGGTTCTGTAGTTTTCACACCTGTCTGCACCTGCTTTCTTTGGAATGGGGATTATTACATTTTTCCTAAAGTCTGAGGGTATTTCGCCTGTCTCATATATCCTACACACCAGTTCAAATAGTTTTGTCATGGCGGGCTCTCCCAGAGACTTTAGTAGCTCTGAGGGTATGTCATCTATTCCTGGGGCCTTGTTCCGACCTAGGTCTTTCAGGGCTCTGTCAAATTCATCTCTCAGTATAGTATCTCCTATTTCATCTTGATCTACTTCCTCTTCCCATCCTACAACATCGTCTCTAAGTTCATTTCCTTTATAGAGCTGCTCTATGTACTCTTTCCACCTTTCAGCTTTCCCTTCACATCTGCCTACACATTCCAAAACAGTAGATAAAATAATATGTTAAACACATCCATGATTGCTACATCGACTATGGAAAAGAAGTATAAACAAGAAGGAATATTGAATCTCACTTACATTTGTGACATTCACCATGACATAGTCAAATTTTTATATACAAAATATTGTCTCAATTTTGCTGTAGCTTGTGAATTGTTGACAATTACATGACTTAAATTCCTTATAATACCGTCAAACAGGGTGATTTCAGACACCAGGGTGATTTTGAGCACTATGGTTTATCTTGTCTTTTCCGCTGCATAGCAATGAATTAGCACCAATTTCCACCTCTGTGCACTGCTTATTTTATGCACAAGACTAATTCCCACACTCCTGCACTTGGATAAATTGTTTACCGATGCAATAATCAGTTTGACAGACTCATTGTCGAATGTTCTTGCTGTGATATGTAGCAGAAACTTTCTGTTGTTGCGCCGCGGCCGAGCGCATTGAGACACTGTGCTACGATGCATGAGACCATTCCCCATTGGGGGTTCAAATCCCCCCTCGGGGATGGTTGTTTGTGTCGTCTTTAGTATAAGGTAGTTCAGAAGTAGTTTGTAAGTTTAGGGACTGATGACCCCACAGTTAAGTCACATAAGCTTGACAAACATTTGAACATTTCTGTTGTTCCAACTGGCGGAAAAGTATTGTAGTGTCAATTGTCAAAGAATTCAGTAGGCTGTGGCACTGTGAGAAGTTTGTACCAACTTGTCACATGTTTTGTGTAAAGTTTCAAAGTAACGAAGGTTTTTTAGAAATTGTGTACCTTGTGGGGTGATTTCGAGCAATGCCAGAAATTATAATTTAAGTTAGAAAGGTGTTCAAGATTGATGTAATTATGGGCTGAAAATTTTAAAGAAAGCAGATAGATATATTCAGTGTGGCAAATTAATGTATAGAACATAAGGGAGTACAATAGGGAATCAAAAATTCTTTTCGAAACACTGCTATTAAGACAATTTTGGAGCTAGAGCTGCCAAAATTGGTATTTTTATTGTTGGTCAGAATTTAAAAAATACGTTCTTCGGTATTTTTGGAAATTCATTCATCAAGGGGGTTAAATTGTGGGGATGTTTTTTCGAAAATCTTTTGCTGTTAAGGCAATTTTGAAGCTACAACCCCATAAATTGGTATATGTTTTCTTGGTCAGAATTAAAAAAGACACGTGTTTCGGTATTTTCAGAAAATTAATCTTTTAGGGGGTGAAATAGGAGATGAAACATTTTTTGAGGATACGTTGCTACTAACCCAATTTTGAAGTGAGAATTACAAAAAATGATATTTGTGTACTTGGTTGGAATTTAAAAGACACATGTTGGGGTATTTTTTGAAATACAACTATTAAGGGTGCCATATGGTGTTACAAGTAGTGAAATCAAATATTCAGATGTTTGTAAATCTTAAAAGACTTAACTACAGTTTCATCAGTCCCTAAGGCTTACAAATTAATTAAACTAATTTAGATGTTAAGGACAACACAAGCACCCATGCCCAAGGAGCGAATCGAACCCCCGATTAAGCTATATCTATGAAAATTTATATTAGGAGGGAGAAACAACTGGTGCAGACCAACCAGCCTACGCACGTGAAGCAGCAGGCGTTAAGCTAGTTATATATATAAATGTGGCGTCTGTTCCGAAAGAACAGACATTACTTCAGATCCAGCAGTTGTTATTCTTTCATATTCACAGAATATATGACATCAACTGCGAATGGGCAAAGCTGAAAATGTGTACCCACCCGGGACTTGAACCCGGGTCTCCTGCTTTCTAGGCAGTTTCACTGACCACTACACCACTGGGGACACAGTGACCACTATACCTGCAAGGACTCCCTAAGCACACCTCATGTCAGACAGAAATTCCCTGCTTTACCCTGCCCACATATAATATGCAGGTGATGGACAATGATCATCACGTTAGTGGGGAGGGGTGGGGAATTTTGTGGCCCTTACTCTTAAGGGAATTAGTTTCAAAACTACGAGTTTGAGTACTGTAACTTGTTACATATCGTAACTTGTTGCATATTATAAGATTGCAATATTTCCAGAAATTTCTTACTTATTATCTGACAGTAATCATTGCATAACATGCCAGTTTTTAATATAGTCATGTATCAAACTATGAATAAAGCTTTGAACATTTGCATGTTTAATTGTATATAATGTCACATACTTCGACTAACATTCTAATACAACAAACACTTAACTCTGCCACGAACACAACTCTGCCCAGGCCAGGCAGCCAACTCCCGATAAGCTGGCTGCCCCTGCTCTCTGGCCGCCTCTGTATACCCAACTCCAGGCAACGCGATTGCCAAAGCTGGAGCACCGTCACCTTCAGCCACTCGCATGCAGCCTGTGATGTGCCACAGGAGCTGCGAGCTCAGATATCCATTGCTGAGCCAGAGTGCGTCTCACTAGCTGTGATTACAGCACCAAACATAATGTGAGAAAAGATAGTGTCCAGAATACTGTCCATGCTGAAAAAATTAATAAAGAGTTGTGTAATCACTGATAGTTTTGACTTTGAATTTGCCGGTATTTTTCAACTGTATACCAAATCACCCATCGACTCTACGAACGCAGCTGTCGCCTGACGTCACACGGATTGACAGGTTTGCTCTTCCTGCTCACACGTCACACCGCAAACATCTGAGGAAACACAAACCCATTATGAAAATAATTATTAATGTTTAAATCTGGTATTTCTGCAGATTCCCATAAGAACTTCAACAATATGCATGAGCAGAAATGAATGCTCTATGTAAAATTCATGTCTCAACATTGGAGGCAAATGTAAATCTCCTTCCAAGTTAAATAAGAATTAAAATGTTAACAACATTTTATATGTAGCAATGTATGCACCAAATGTAAATTGACAGCAACTCCTAATTTTCTGTACAAAACCTAATTTCTTGCAGTGAGTTACTTAATTTTGAAATATCATTACACCTTTCTTTGACTATTAATGATATGATAGATACCTCATCATGTAGTTGATGAATAACATTATAAGATATGGAATAACCAACTTTTAATTTATTTCTTCTCAAAAATAGTTTGGAAAAGAATGCTGAATAGTCAGCGTGCATATGATCTTAGTACTGGGATTTTAACTGGTTGATGCCGGCCGCGGTGGCCGAGGTGACTGAGGCGCTCCAGTCACGGTCAGCACGGCCACTACGGTCGGGGGTTCGAATCCCCCCCTCGGGCATGGATATTTGTGCCGTCCTAGTTCGTAAGTAGTTCATAAGTAGTTTGTAAGTTTAGGGACTGATGACCCCGTAGTTAAGTCCCATAAGCTTAACAAACATTTGAACATTTTTTTTTTAACTGGTTGATTGACAGTCTTACAGCAAGTTGACTGCAGTCTGTCTAGAATTCTATGTGAACAACTTCAGACATATATTTAACCATGTTCAACTGAGCAGGGAGTCAGGTCATAGACTTGGCTCTGTGTTCTCACTCTTACTGTTAAAATTTTGGAAGCTTATATTTCAGGAAGAGCTGAATATGATATTACTGCCTTCCACGTATTTTTCTTAAGAAAGGATATCAGTGGAAAAGGTATGGCAGGTAGAGCCTAGAAGGCGATATATCGATAGCCATTCTTCCCTCGCACCGTTCGAAAATTGAGCAAGAAAGGGTTAAAATGATAGCAGTATCCTCCACCATATAACGTATGACAGCTTATTGATTAAAAATATAGTTGTAGACTAGTGTAACTATTTTGTGGACTGGTCATCACTTTCTGATTTGTGACAATGATTTCACTCGCAACTGTTCACAGGAGGTATCTAGAGCACTGCGCGTGACTCCGGAGGTGTCGTCATCGGTGTCCTGTAAAGGTGACACGTTGCCGCCACTGCGGCTCGAGCCGGGACACGTGGAAGCGCTGTTCAATGCGCACGTGTTGAAGCCGGCGGTGGGTATAGCGTTCGTGTCGGCTCCGGTGAAGGCGAGCCGGTGTCGCGTGCTGGTGGCCGGTGCGCGGCCGCTGCCGCAGTGGCTGGCCGCGCCCGCCGCGCTGCCCACTGCCGCCTGGCTCTGCTGGGCTGCTCTGCTCGCCCTCTCTGCTGCCGTCAGTCAGTATAATTGATACCCCAGCTATTCAAATCAGAGAGCAACAAACAGGAACTATTCCAAGAGTTTGTGTGTTTTTTAGCTTAGCTTATTACAATATTTATGGACAAAATAAAACTATGGCAATGTTCTGTCTCTCATGCAGATGATGCAGTTATCAATAATGAAGCACTAACTTAAAAAACATCACTAACATGAAGATAGGTAGCAACTCTCTGTAAAGATGATCACTGAGCTGCAGACAGGCATGCAAAAAAAGACGTTAACATTATGGTGGGAGGAAGAAGAAAAAATCTAAATGAAAAGATTGTTTACGAAAATTATAGATGAAAAATTCCTAGCGGGAAAAATTATATATAAAAAATAGATGAAGAATACTCACCAGGCGAAGGAGCACGGGTGTGACAGCAGCACAAATAAATAGAACACACACATACACACAAACGCTAACTTTTGCAGCCTAGCTGCTTCGTCAGGCAGAAGGGAAGGACAGGGAAAAGGAAATGATGAGGGTTTAAAGGAGTGGGTAAGGAGTCATTCCAGTCCCACGACAGGAAAGACTTACCTTGGGGGAAAAAAGGAGAGTAAACAAATACACACACACCCACACATTTACACAGCCGCAAGTACACCTAGGCAGGAATACTGTAGGCTTTCTACGTATGTGTATGTGTGTGTTCTATTTATTTGTGCTGCTGTCACACCTGTGCTCCTTCGCCTGGTGAAAAGATTGTTTGATAAAAATGCATCTTGAACCATCAGCTTTTTATTAAATCCTGAAGAATTGACTAGTTTTGATTTTGGATCATCATCATAGATAAAAAGGCATTAAAACGGATTAGTCAAATGCATTAAATAAAATAAATCTGGCAGGAGGCAATTTCACTAAAAATACAATGGTCATACTGGACTCTCTTTACAACTCTTGCTGTTTTCAGCCATATTTATTTTATTTGATGCATTTAACTAATCTGTTTTAATACCTTTTTATCTATTATGATGGTCTAAGACTGGAACTAGTTGATTTTTAAGGATTTAATAAACGGCTGTTGATTAAAGATGCATTTTATCCAATATATGATGTCTGTTAACTCTCACCTTACCAAAACATTGAAAAGATTGTTGATGAAATCTTCTCAGGTAGTCAGCCAAGTGGTGTCATCGTCTTGGCACAATGTTTGGATGAGTTGTTAATGCTACATTCTGCTACACCAGACTTACTTTTTTTGTTCTAGGCATAAATTTCTGACATGTTCCATACAGCACTGTGATATGCACTGCTGTGTTTTTCCAATGTATTGCTGTCCACATGTGCACTCAATGCTACAGATGCCCAGTATCTGTAATCCTAAAGGGTCTTTGGTCGAGCTAAGTATGTCCTTTACTTTTCACATTGCGTGGGAGATTGTTTTTATACTGTGCTTTGTCAGTATTCTTGCAATTTTGGCTGTTGGCAGGCCAGCATAGGTCAAGAACGCCACAGGTTTTGCTTCATCTGATTCTGACTGTTGTCTGTCTGTAATGTGTTTACACAAGTCCAGTAATGGTTTCTAATAATGAATGATTACATTCCTTCCTATTAGAAAATAAATCTAATGTAATTCCTTTATCACACCTCAAGAGCTTTTCACAAATTTAGACAAATGACAATAAAAAATATTGTTTATTAATTTTTAATTGTTGATTCTCATTTTCACCAAGTGTGGGTCAACTGCACACTACTAATGCCACTGCAATCAAGACTTTAACTTCGAGATGTTTGCTAAGTCACATACAAGCTGAGCAAAGTGGGAAGGCTGAGAGAATACAAGTGGGCAAAGCCAGTACACTAAAGGGCCACCATTACATCTCTGAAGTGTTGTTTGGAGCTTGCCAACAGTCACAGTGCAACAGGAAAATGTTTGGCAACACATGGCATGCAATGTTCCAGACTTCTTCACTGCCCATCAGATTGTATTGCTGCCTTGGCCTCCCTGTTCTCCCAATCTCTATCCTATGTAAAACATGAAATTTTGCTCTTCTGTGATTGTGGAATTACTAGCTCAGGGCACACCACCCACTGCAATCTCAAATCAACTTTGATAATATGTGGAAGCAATGTGGACTGCCATACCCCAGCAACACATCCGAGGCTCTTTGATTCAGTGTTGTGTTGTGTATAGTGGTTGTAGTCAGCAGTGGCAGCAACACTCAGTGCTGATTTTATCATCTTCCTTATTTCATGTGGGACTGATTTTCAATCTTGTGATCTTTGAGTAACATGTTATCTTCTAAAGAAGTGTGAGTATTCATATCTCTGGTCCTTCTTGGTGTTGCATTTTGTATGGCCAGCAATGTATGTACAATATACTGTACTATTTGCAAATTATTGTTAAAGGAGGGGAAGGAAGAAGGATTAGGAAAGAAAGGATTGACAGTGGCTGCATTAGGGCATTGAAATTAAACGATGGTCACATGTGAAAATGTGAACCAGGCCAGGAATGGAATCTGGGTCTCTCACTTCGGGCCAGCAGTTGCCTTAACCACTTGGCTACCCGTGCTCGCCTCCCACCGTCTCAAACTTCCACAAGTAGTACTCTATGGCTGCAGTGCCCCTACCATCCAAGCCCTCTTACACTCTCCATTACAGATTCCTGTGTGAGGTCAATCGTACGACTGCATCTGCAGTGAAGTAATTGAAGTTAATGCCATCTTCGTGTGTAAATACTTATTATATTGCTGTGGTGTATGTTCGTTTGGACATGTCTGTGACTGTGTTGTGTGCCTATGTGATTGCGTGAATGTTCCTGTTTCTGAAGAAGGCCGTCGCCAATAGCTGAAAGAGTTGTACACGTGTATCTCTTTTATGTGTCTGTCACAACTCGTCGTCACATCTTTGTGTTGAGTTGTAAAATGTCTTACTATATTGTTAAATACTGTGTTAGATTATCAAACCAGTTCAAGAAAGTGAAAATAGTTCACCAGAAAACACAGTGTATTTCGTACTTTACAGTGCAGACCTATAATTGGAGAACATTGGAAATCTATTATTCTCCATAACACCCTTGACAATTTTCATACTGTGTAGTTTTATTTTACTGAGTAACATGTACAAAGCCTTAATGGGTGAATTACTAGTTTATTACAAACCTTTTTGTAGGGATTAATCACGGAACCATATCATAGAACATAATAAGCTATATTCTTTATTTAAATCAGTTATTTTTCGCCTTATAAATAAAGACAGTACTGGTGAACAATCTTAAACTCTCTTCAACACAATTCTTTTTGACACATACTCTGATTATAACTTTATTATTATACCAACACTTGACACAAGCATTATTACTGGTATATCAATACTGGACTGTGACTGTCATGCAACCTTTCCTGTGTACCTGCTGGCAGTTCTCTGATAAACCTACAGCAAAACTAAGCAAATCCATGGTTATCTACCACACTCCTGCATCACTTTGTCATACCAACACAATTAATTAAAATTTACAATATTATGCTTTAGTGCATAAGTGAATCTGATTCGATTGAGATTAGACACATTCTTTCTATGGAAGTATTTTTTGTCAACTAGGACTCAAAATTTGAAACTTTTTCAAAAAATATAGGAGGGGTAGGGGCGATAGTAAACACACAAAACACCTATAGACAACAGTCTGTACTGAAGGAGAATAACACATATATAAAAACAACTGCTGCCATTTACCAACTCCAGTGTGATGCTCTATACTCGAGGCAGAGTGGTAATACTTTTAAAATAAATGACATCTAACCAACATTAACATGCAAGTGCAGGTTTTATTTTTTTTTTCTCTGAACTCAGTCTTGTAGTACATTTCCAACTGGCATGCAATGGTCATGCAGGTTCTGCTCTTCACCTGCACAATCATTGCATTTTAATTAGAAGTTCACAGAGCAAAAGAGAAAATCCGCACTTGTACGATTGTGTGGGTTCAGGTGGAATCAGGTAAAGAACATAAAAGAGCATGGAAATATGGCTTCAGGCTATTAAATTTTTCAGAACACCTCTGTTAAGAAAACCACCACCCTTCCACCAAAGAAAGAGACATGAAAATAGTCAGACTCGGTAGAAAGAAACAGCTCCAAACTTTTCAAAAGAACTACCAAATTCAAAATGTAATAAAAGAACAAACACACATAATAAATAATCAACCAAATATCAGAAATATGTAATGAAATATATAGTAGATATAGGCAACCCCCTCCAAGACGTCTTACAATATGATTCTCTCTCTCTCTCTCTCTCTCTCTCTCTCTCTCTCACACACACACACACACACACACACACAGACTTCACAATCAGTGTTGGTGCTTGTGGTTTCATTTATCATTACCTCTTTGGTCATAAGGTTCAAAGAATGGACCAAGGAATGAACATACACAATTTACAGATCAATTTCTCTTACTTTTTGCTTGCAACCTTGAAAAGCAGCAGTAATATTCATTGCTCCGTCAGTAGCAATAACTTTGTATGACTTGATATCCACAGAGAAATGACAGAGGACACCCTTGGACTGTTTGATTAATAAATACACTGGGAGAAACTGAAGAATCGCACAATTAAAGTTGTTAACAGTACTTCATCTGTATTAGATTAAAAAAAAAAAAAAAAATAAATAAAAAAAAAATTAAAAAAAAAAAAATAAAATAAAATAAAATAATTTCCATTAATTTCAAAATTATCACCAATGGTATGATCTGTAAATTTTACTGAAGTTGTAGAGAAGTCAATTGGCTTATCAACGATAAAACTGAAAACTGCAATACTCAGTTGCGTTACAGACCGATGTAACTCTTCTAGGGATGCTATGTTTTGGTTGTGCATGTTTACTAAGCTCTTTGCCCTGCAGTGATAAATTTAAGCTGTTTAAGTGCAAACTTATATCATTAATGCTATGTTTCATTCCTGTTTTAATATTTTCAGCAGTGCACTTCTGCGCCTTTCTTTTCAAGAAAGATTGATATATCTATACAAATGGCAAAGAAAAACTCAGAAAACTACATCATGACAAAGCCTACGAACTATGCTGTACAAAAATATCTACCAAAATCTTTCAGGAAACCCTTTGATGTGATGTTTATTTATACTCTGACAAAGCACAGAATTCAGATACTAGACACCATCATTCGTTACAGGGCCCAACTACACTGTTTCAGCAGTCAGGGAACAATGAACAGTCAAAATGTCCTTCCTGAGTTTTCTTCTGAGTTCATTTCTGTGTCTCTGTCATGATTAAGCCTGGCTGCAAGCTTTCTAGGTGCTTTGGCTCATACTTGCCCATGACGTTTTCCATGAAGGTGTGCGTAATGAAGCTGTTATATTGTACTTCTCGCCAGAATTAAATATTTTGACATAAAAGGCAATTTTGATGACCAAGCATCTCAAAGAATAGAGGCAAAGGAGCTTTGACAGCTAAAAGTGTCTGTCACTGAACTCTTATTCCTCAAACACCATCTGTACCAATGCACATTACCGTCCCGTGGCTTTTGTCACCTCTTTGTATTACACGGTCGTCTTTCATACTTTGCTGATGTAAGTTGTAACTCTCTCCCACCAGAGGGTTCCAAATTGTTGTGTGTAACACAGTGTGTATAAAGTAATTATGTAAGCACATGAGAGACTGTTCTGTAAGCAAGAACACTGAGCTCATGAATGTGATGACTTCAGTGCAGAAACATCTGCAACAATCTGACAACTTTGATTCACTCTTACCTATCATACTCCATACTGCTCCATCCATTTTTATCTGTTTTCAAAGCATAAATAATAAACTCTAGAACTTCACTTTGATAGTGATGAAGCAGTATAAGAAGAGGGGAGGTTGTGGCTACATCAACACAAACATGTTACAGTGATTGTATTAACAAACTGGTCTCTCATTGAGAAAAATGTATTCATTGTCAGGGTGACTGTTGTGAAATAAATAATTATATGTGCGTAATAGAGATGTATAATGTTAATAAAGTTCACTTTCTTTCAGAGGTTTTGAGAGTAGATGATAAACTGTCAAAATAACAGTAGTTTTCAAAGATTTTACCTGGATGGCTTTCCATGAGTTGTTCAAAGTTTCACAGTTCCACACATACAAACAATAACTGAGAGTCTCTGCAGGCTGTGCACATCCTTATATTGACACTATTCCCATCATGGCCCGTTGTGGTAGCAGAAATCTCTGTGCCAATGGTCCTTGACCAGTTGACTCCAGATGCATCCTGAGAAGTTTACAGATCCCCTGTCTGAAGGGCGATGGTGCACTATGCCAGCTGTATTGTAGTGAAAAACAGCTTCAGCAGCGATCAGTCCCAGTTCTGTGGTAGAAAGGGAAGCTGTCAACTGGGGTATCGGATCCAGGTTACGTTATTGCCTCAGTTCAAATTTAGGGTATATCGTAGATCCATTTCTGGCAGCGAAAGGTGTAGCATCTAGTGGGTTATTACAATATCTTCACAAGCAGAAGTACTTTGTATACATTTACAATTTTTTGTAATTGTTTGATTTGGACCTGTCATACTCAAAATTACTGTAGTAGTACATCAGGTTTTTGTTAGTATGGCTGTAATGCACCCTTTTATTGAGTGCTATTATGTTACTCTTTGGCTGACAACTAACTGGAATTACAGTATTAAAATTATTTTGGACAGATGTGGGCTCTCCATATCCAGTTTCTCATATCCAGTTATTTTTACTTTTAATTCTTTCACACATATTTTAAGTGATTTCAAAAATTATGAATAATTAATGAATATAAATGTCAAAACATTAGTTCACATTAAATTCATTTTCATCGTTTAATGAATGTGAAAAATTGTTAATTGCATGTGATGCTTTAAACATGTATTATTTCCTGTTTGCTTTGTTTACTGTCACAGGATTAGCACCACTGTCTGCATTTCTACACATCATACTGTCAGCTTCATGGCCTAGCCTCAAAAATACAGTGAATACCTCTTCAAGGACACTTCTAGCAACCCACATGCTTGGAACTTTGGTGCTTGTCACAGTCCTACAGGTAGATATTGTGTATCATAATGAATAGTTTTGCTGTCTTTGTTGTGGTTTTCTTGCATTTTTCTCATAGTAAATCATCTTCACTTGTATCTAATATACTTGTTACCAGTGGTTTGTGATCAGTTACGAGATGAAATTGTATGCCAAACAGAAAGATATGGAACTTTTTCAGAGCATAGACGATAGCAAGAGCCTCCTTCTCAATTTGTAAATATCTGGTTTGGGCTGGAGTGAGCGTCTTTGAGGTGAAAGCAATCGGGTGCTCAGATCCATCTGGATATTTATGAGCGAGCACTGTCCCAATCCCGAGTTGGGAGGCGTCTGTCACTAAGACGAGGGGGAGGCCCAATTGATAGGTTACGAGATAGGGCACCAATTGTAGCTAATCCTTTAATGTGCAAAATGCTTTTTCACAAGCTGATGACCAATGGATGAAGGGGCACATTCTGACGGAGAGGCTTGCTGTCCTCACTAGAAACCTCAAACCCCAGAAAAGTGATAGAAGACTGAAAGAAATGGCATTTTTTCAGATTGCATGTGAAGCCTGCTGCCTGCAGTACTGTGGAAAGTGCACGTAAGTTGCGTAAAAGTTCATCAGCTGAGGGGCTGGACACTACTATATCATCAAGATAATTAACACACACAGGCACTGACAGCGTGAGTTGTTCGAAGAAGCGCTGAAAGATTGCTGGAGTGCTGGCCACCCCGAATGGCAATATCAAATATTGGTACAATCCAAATGGTGTATTAAGGACCAAGGGACGTTGAGAGTCAGCATCGAGAGGGACTTGCAAATATGCTTCTGAGAGGTCTATCTTGGAGAAGTACTGACCACTGGCCAGTTTTGCAAGAAGCTCGTCAGGACGTGGTAATGCATAAGTGTCGATGATAGATTGAGTGTTCACAGACCATTTGAAATACTCACAAAGGCACAACTGCCCAGACGCTTTTTCTACAATGACCATGGGAGTTGGCCATTAATTTGATGGAATCTGTTTTACCACCCCAGCTTCCTCCAGGCAGCCCAACTCCGCTTTGACTTGGTCACAGAGTGGAATTGGAAGTGGCTGAGCACGGAAAAAATGGGGCCTGGTGGAGGGCTTCATAGTGATGTGGGCTTGGAAATTATTAGCACAGCCCAACTCCACCATAACAATGCAGAAAATTTGGCACATAAAGAGTTGAGTTGTGGGTAAGGCACTTGAACAGAGACAATGTTACTGCATCAGAAATAGTGAAACCAAAAAGCCGAAAAGCGTCAAGACCAAACAAGTTGTCCGTATGGGCATTATTTACACCGAGAAAGGTGAGCCTATGAGTGACAGATTTTTATGTAACAGGGGCCAAGAACGGTCCCTGAATCGGAATAGTTTGTTTATTGTAACTGACTAATTTCTGCGACACCGGTAAGAGAGAGGGAGAACCCAGATCCAGATATGTCCACGAGTGTAATAAAATGACGGCCGTGCCTGTGTCCACTTGCATATGCAAACGTTTGTGGAAAACCATGACGTCAAGAAAGAGCTTATCAGGTGCAAGAGAAATTGCTGAGATGCAATTGACGTCTATGTCGGCGTCGGAATATTGGGTTTTGTAGGCACAAATGGAAGCAATGTGACCCTTTTTATGGCACTGATAACAAGTGGCCCACGGCTTGGAGCAATCAGATCTATCATGATCAACAAAACAGGAGGGACAAGAAGGAAGTGTTGACCGGTTGCATGACTGCACACCGCCTGGCCCGAGTTTACACTGCCACGAAATATGCTCGATCGCCCGGGTGCTGCAGCTGTGCCCGAACTGCCACGACCACGTCATCCCTTTGCAACCCGGTTTGTAATCCGAGAGGAGGAGTGGGTTGAATTTCCACCATCTCACACCAAGCCTCAATTCGGTTGCACACCGCCTCGAGACCTCTAAAGGCTGCACAATGTTAAGGACCTCGGAAAGAGAAGGATTCTCGCACAGTAGAGCTCGCTCGTGAACTTTGCAATCGGGGGTGAGATGAGTAATAGCCTACGATTCCTTATGCACATCAGTTACAAAATGACAATGACGGCTTAAACCGTGCCCGTGCCCAATAGGACTGCTGTGGCTGCTTCCTGCAGCGATAAAACTCAACACGGGCAGCTATCACACGAGTCCGTTTGCGGTAATATTGTGCAAAATGGTTGCACATTTGATCGAAAGGCAGTAGTGAAGAATCTTGCAAGGGTGCAAGTTGGCAAAGGAGCTGAGGCATACGAGGTGACAGCCACGACAGGAATAACCCGCGACACAAGGTGACGTCAGACCAATCAGAGGCGTGAAAATGTTGTCTTAACTGTTTCTCATAGGCGTCCCACTCTTCCACGGACTTGTCGTACACTGGAAAAGGTAGCGAAACAACCTGCGGGGTGGACAGAGGGTGCGACCCACTAGACAAGGCTGAAGCAAGAGATTGCAATACATGGTTTTGAGCTTGAATCGCCGATGCAAAAACCTCTTGCTGTTCAATGAGGCATTGTAGAATATCATCAGAAGTACCAGTAGTTATTTTGCAAAGGTGAGTAACCACTTCAGAATGAAAAATGCACAGAGGACAATACCGCACTCGTCGCCAATGTTTTATTCGCTAAGATATACACAAATACAACATAGCATGGGGCATGCACTGGATGTGTGAACACCTGCTCGTAACTAGTCAACAACAATCTGAGAGGTACGCGCACGTGCGGCACTGTTTATATCGGCTATGAGTGAGAAGGTACAATGTAATAAGTTAGGATTAAAATTTGCTCAGAAAATGAAACAAATTACTTTGCTAGACAACTAAGTGCACTTTTTACTGCAAAGAGGAGGACACTGAAATTTAGCTATAGATGATTGAGTCAGGAATTTCCAGTAAATTTTTAAAGAACTTCTTATGCTTCAAATGTACATTGTATTACATATAATTAAATGTAAAATTCAACTTTATGGTCATAATTTAACTATCGTAAAATTTATGTTATTATCAAATATATTTGTATGTGTTATGAAACATTGCAGTTTGAATTTTGTGCAGGGTGGAATGTTCATGAATTTAGCCAACCCTCCTCCATATGATGGAATTATGACTATGGATGACTTGGAAAAATCTGGTCAACCAGTTATTGTGAGAGACATTGACAAGATGGATGTTTTTGATAATGTCAACATTTCTTCATGGGAGAATTTAAAAAGGAAGATGGTATTCATGCCACAGATTGATGAATTGGAAGTGATTAATTGGATTATATATGCAAGGAATGTGTCATACATAATTGCTGAAGCACACATAGAAATTTACAAGAAACTGATGCCTAACAGATTGAAAAGAAGCCATGTGTTGCCTGAAACATTAAAAGTATTTTTTCGAACATACGCTCTCAGAAAAAACTCACATTTTGAGGAGCAGATCAACAAAGTTATAGCAAAAATTTCTGAAGCTGGTCTTTTTGACAAATGGGACAGTGACACGACATATGCAATGAATGGCAGTGTTATGATGTTTGGTGACATTACTTTGGAAGTTGGTGAGTTTCTTTCCTTTTCCATTTTGGATCTTTCTTTGGCTTTCAGTACATTTATTGTTGGAAATTTTTTATCAATATTTGTTTTGATTTGTGAACTACAATATAACAAAAAATTCAGTAGACAGACTCTCAACCTGTGATGCAGACTGTCTAAATACTTTAAAACAATATTTAATCAATTTTGGAAGTATAATGAGAAAGATTTATTTTTTTGTCATAATTACCTTTTTATTTTGAAATATTAATCAGAATTTTTGTTTGTACCAACTGTAGAAATCTTTAAAGGCTAATGAAAGCCTATTAAATATAACTGCAAAAGTCATGCTAGATTACTAGCAACCAGTCTTTCTGTTTATGAGAAGTACTTACAGAAGACTTTCAAGAAAATAAGATAATCTTCACCTCTGTTACTGTACTGGTCTATAACTGTTATCGTGGGTTGTATGTGCTATTATTTTATACAGCAAGTGATACTTATCACATGGCTCACTATGGGTCAATTAGAAAGAAATGTAAATGTAATAATCTAATCTATAAGTCTACAGGCCTTCCATTTTTGTGTTTGGGTTTTTAATGTAATCGAAAGAGTGAAATATGAAAATTCTATAATTTACTTAATATAAGAACATTGCTTGCTAATGACCTAACTGTTTGAAGCAAAATCAGGGCCTTTGACATGATCAACAATTATCTGTTACTTCCTCATTGTCTACAACAGGTAAAGATGTATCAGGGAAGCAGAGTTTATCACTCGCATATAGGAATGCCACTTATGGACTATCTGAATGGCTCTTTATTATGCCTCTTTTTGTACCACCTAATAACAAGACAGGCAATATTGTTCATAATACTACTACATTAATTCTTCTATAGATTTAAAATAATAATAATAAAACCATATAACTCAAGAAAAGTAGAAATATGGTTCAAGGATAGTTGACAAAAAGCAATGCATTTAACTAATGAACAAGAATACATCACTTTAGAGTTATTGAGATGTAAACCAAAATTCAGAAACAATATAATATTGAACTGCTAGTCTTAAAAATTGATCACATATCTTACTCATATTTTAAGCGGTATAGATCAGTAAGACAGTCTTTAAAAAGCTGAAAACATTGGAACTATTTACAACAGACTAAATAAATATTGGTTTAAGAAGACTGTATTATATGCTTACTATTCCAACAGCATGCACAGCTTGCTACATTATTCAACAATATGATGAGAATAGTTGACAAATCACCACAAAGATATAATATATCTTTGTGGTGATTTGTCAACTATTCTCATGTTGAGCTATGACATGCCACACAAAAAGTTTAAACACAGCTGCTAGTACTTTCTTCAATCTAACACATGACAATAAAGAGTCCAGAGGCATCAAGTTCAAGGATTGTAATGGTCAGGCCATAAATTCATCTCTTCCTATTCATTGCTGGAGAAATGTTATATCCATAAATGCCTGAAAAATTCTGGCATAGTGTGGAGGAGTTCCACCTTGACACTCACTGAGCCACAGATGGGCACATAAAATAGACAATCACATTCACACATTTTGGCTGTGGCCTTCACCTTAGAAAGAAACACATACATTCACATAATCACTCAGACGTAACTTGCACATGCGACTACCCTCTCTAGCCACTCTAGTGCTACAAGCATCTTGTAATGAGTGAGGAGGGCAGTGGAGGGGGAAGGTGCCTGGTAAGGCTGGGATAGAAAGTTCCACATTGCTTGATGGATTGTAAAGGCTCTGAGAGACAGGAATGTGCAATGCAGCATTGAGCAGTGAAGGGGACAGGCAAGGGGATAAAAGTGAAGTATAGAGATGTATGGGGAGGAATGGAGGACGTGCAACAATAAAAAATAAGGAAAAAATATAAAATAAAAAATAAGGAAAAAATATAAAATAAAAAAGTAATTAAGGGATATTTTAAGGTAACACTTAGTTGGAAGGAAGACTTGAATTGAAGGGATACATGATAATGAGTGATGGAAAGAGAGGGAAAATGTTAGGCACTGGCTGTAGGGGTGGACATTACCTTAGTTTGGGGCCAGGCTGGTTGCAGAACAGTAGAATGTATTGAAACGTCTACTCCCATCTGTGCAGTTCAGAAGAGCTTAGGTGGAGGGGAGGATTCAGATGACCTGGGTAGTAAAGCAGCCATTGAAATCTAGATTGTTGTGTTCAGCTGCATGCTGTGACATTTGACACATTGTACATGCTCCCCAAAATACACAAACCAAACAATCCTGGATGCCCAATTGTGGCTGGTTACTGTGCTCCAACCAAAAGAATTTCAGCCCTCGTTGAGCAACAGCTTCAACTAATTGTCCAAAATCTATCCTCCCATATTAAGGATACCAACCACTTCCTTCACTGACTCCGCACCATCCCCACCCCTTTCCCTCCTGGATCCCTACTTGTCACAGTGGATGCCACCTTCCTATACACCGACGTCCCACATGCCCGTGGCCTTGCCGCTATCGAACACTGCCTCTTCTCACGTGCCTCTGAATTCGAGCCCGATACCTCATTCCTCATAATACGCACATACTTCATCCTAACTAACAACTACTTTTCCTTGAGGGAAAAGTTTACCATTAAATTCGTGGCACAGCCATAGGTACCCACATTGCACACTCTTATGCCAACCTGTTTATGGGCCACTGGAGGAATCCTTCCCAGCATCTCAAAACCCCAAACCTCTGGCTTGGTTCAGGATTATTGATGATATTTTCATGATCTGGACTCAGGGTCAGAACATACTATCCTCCTGCCTTCAAAACCTCAACTCCTTTCCCCCCATCCACTTAACCTAGTCTTCCACATCCCACCACGCCATTTTCCTGGATGTCAACCTCCACCTCACTTGATGGCACCATCCACACTTCCGTCCATATTAAACCTACCAACCACCAACAGTACCTACACTTTGACAGCTGCCATCACTTCCACATAAAAAAATCCCTCCCTTACAGCCTGGCCACCCATGGACGGCGTATCTGCAGTGACACGAACTCCCTTTCTCAATATGCTGAAGGTCTCACAAAGGCCTTCGCAGACGGAAACTACCCCACAGACCTAGTCCACAAACAGATCTCCAGTGCCATATCCCCATACATCTCAAAACCTCCCTCTACCACCAGTAACCATCCACAAAAGAGCACTCCCCTTGTCACCCAGTACTACCCTGGACTCGAACACCTAAATTCCATCCTTTGCTGAGGCTCTGATTTTCTATCCTCATGCCCAGAAATGAGAGACATCCTGCCCAAGATCCTTCCCACCCCTCCTAAAGTGGTGTTCCGTCACCACCCAAATCTCCATAACATTCTAGTCCATGCCTATGCCACCTCAATACCCAGCTCACTGCCAGAGGGATCATATCTCTATGGAAGACCCAGTTGCAACACCTGACCAGTCCACCCACCCAGCACTTGCTCTTGCAGTCCTGTCACAGGCTTTCCTACCCTATCAGAGGCCGGGCCACCTGTGAGAGCAGCCATGTAATTTACCAGCTGTGCTGCAATCACTGTACAGCTTTCTATATTGGCATGACCACTAACCAGCTGTCCATTACGATGAATGGCCACCATCACTGCCAAACGTTCTCTGATCCTGAAATTGTCCAGGCCTCAACTTACGATAACTTCCTTTTTTTCTGCACCCTACAGTTGCCACCTCTCTATCCTAAAAATGTCCTATTTTGATTGCCGTGTGTGTGTGTGTGTGTGTGTGTGTGTGTGTGTGTGTGTGTGTGTGTGTGTGTGTGTGCGTGCGTGCGTGTGTGTGTGTGCGTGCGCGCTCATACATGCAGGGTGCAAGTGCATTCAATTCAAAGTGCGGCATCCAGAGATGAAGTTTGTGTGACCGTGTTGCGTGCCTGTGTAATTGCGTGAATGTTCCTATTTCCAAAGAAGGCCATGGCCGATAGCTGAAAGTGTTGTCTGTGTGTGTCTTTTGTATGTGCCTGTTGTGGCTCGTCATCATGTCTTCACGGTCAGTTGTAAACTGTCCAATTATTATATTTTTAAAGTTATATAATCGGCATATCCAATGTGTTGGCAACAATGGAAACATTTGAAATCGATGTATTCCTTCATTATTGTTCTGATGACTGTTATGTGGAGTGCAGTAATTGTCAGTGCTAAGATATTTGTTAAATGGAGAATTTAGTCATTTCTGGCACACACAGTGCACTGCACAACTGGTCATGTAAGCATTTTTCTAACCTCTTTGAAAATAATGGTTATTTTATTTACAACATTCCTATGAAGAAATCATTTAACCAACAAGGGACTCGAATGGCTCTCGAATGAAGATTTAGATTTTACAAAAGGTGTGGGCACTATAAGGGATGATGATACTGGTGAGAAAGTGGAGGTAATGGCTTGTAGTGACCATGACACTGAAAGTGCCAGATGAAAATGAAGGCAATAATTGTCAAGCAGATGAAAATGAAGGCAATAATTGTCAAGCAGGTTCTATTGGTGACTGGTCTGGGGGAAGAGACAAAGCTTTTAAATGGAGGAAAAGTACTAGCTCTGCCACAAGCAAAGCAAGAAGGAAAATTATTGTAAAAAATTTTCCAGGACCCACAGCTATTGCCAGAGATTTGACAACTTAGATTACTGGATTTCTCAAGATAATTAAGATGGAAATGATTGATACTATTATTAGATTAATGATGAAAATTCTCCTCAGAGATAATAAATATTGTTGAAATGAGATAGAATGGCTGGCCAGTACTTACCATTGTGCTGTACCGCCGATAGTAACACAAAATGAAAAAACAGAAAAAAAGGGGACAAAGGGACAAGCTTTCGGAACAGAGTTCCTTCGTCAGGTGGGAGAGAAGGGAAGAATAAAGGATGGGAATAGAAGGGAAAGGTGGTTCACGACCTAGGTCATGAAGGTGGTGTTTCGGAAGTGTGGGCGTCAGAGATACTGCATGTATGTACTGAGCCAAGCCAGAGAGGATAAATATAACTAAAAAGGAAAGATCAAGTAGTAAAGAGAAGAGAAGAGAGTGAAATTAATGATGCTGAGGGGTGTAGGAGGGGCGGGGGGGGGTGTCTAAAACGTTTTTCATAAACAGGGAAATATGGATGGATACACACACACACACACACACACACACACGGAGAGAGATAGAGAGAATGACAGAGAGAGCGAGAGGGCGGTAGAGAGAGAGAGGGGGGGGGGGGTAAGGAACGGATAATGAATAGGTGAGCTGAGGATGGAGGAAGGGGAGGGGTTAGCGTAGATTTAGGCCAGGGGGGTGGCGGGAGGAGAGGATATGTTGGAGGGCAAGTTCCCACCTCCGTAGCTCTGAGGGACTGGTGTTGGTTGGTACTATCCAAATGGCACGTGTGGTGTAACACGTGCCCAGGTCCCTGGAGTTATGCTGGAGGGCATGTTCTGCCACAGGATATTGGGTGTCCCCCAGGCGAACAGTTCGTCTGTGCCCATTCATCCGCTCAGCCAATTTGTTGGTAGTCATACCAACATAAAAGGCTGAACAGTGGACACATGTCAGCTGGTATATGACATGCGTTGTCTCACATGTGGCCCTGCCTTGAATTGGGTAGGTTTTTCCTGTGGTGGGGCTGGAGTATGTGGTAGTGGGAGGATGCATTGGACAGGTTTTGCAGCGGGATCGGTTGCAGGGGTAGGAACCATTAGGTAGGGAGGGTGGTTTTGGGATGTTGTAAGGTTGGACAAGGATGTTGCGGAGGTTGGGAGGACGGCGGAAGGCTACTCTGGGTGGTGTGGGAAGAACCTAGGTCGTGAACCACCTTTCCCTTCTATTCCCATCCTTTATTCTTCCCTTCTCTCCCACCTGACGAAGGAACTCTGTTCCGAAAGCTTGTCCCTTTGTCCCCTTTTTTTCTGTTTTTTCATTTTGTGTTACTATCGGCGGTACAGCACAATGGTAAGTACTGGCCAGCCATTCTATCTCATTTCAACAATATTGATACTATTATTAAATATACAAACAAATATATTCATTTCAAACTAGAATTTTCTGATAATCAGAGAGAAAGAGACAGAAAAGAAAAAATAGAATTGAATTACTGGCACTTGTTGGGTTACTTTATCTTCAGAATGAAGAAAGCTAATTGGAAGAGCTGTTATGAGCTACAAGCATTTTCTATTCTTGCTACGTTGTATTCGTTTTGTCGAGGAAAGGACAAGAGTAGACAAGGGAAGATATGGTAAGTTGGTCACAGTACATTCGAATCCAGATGAGTTTGTAACCAATTGCAAAAGTATGTAATGCACTGGTGATTTTGTAACCACTGATGAGAAATTTCAATATTTTCGTGGTCACTTTGGATTTGTGCAATATGTCTGCAACAAACCTGTCAAATACGGCTTGAAGATACTTGTGCTTTGTGATGTGAAAACTTTTTTTATGAGCAACCTTGAGGTATATTCTGGAAAGCAGCCAGAAGGACCTTATGCATTCGAAAATTCAGTGTCAGATATAGTTCACAGACTTGTGAGTGATATAGAGAGATCCAACAGGAATATAACTGTAGACAATTAGTATACAGGTTGCCCCTTGCTATTACATTACTTGCTATTACATGTATTGGGATAATCAGATAGAATAAACGAAAAATTCCCTTGGAATTCCTGCTTAAGAAAAATCGAGTACCTGTTTTATCCCTCTTCGGATATAAAAATTATTTAACACTGGTTTCGTACGTACCGAAGCAGAACAAGGTGATTCTGTTGTTGTCAACTATGCATGCATGATTCAGGTACTATCAGTGAAGATGAAAGCCAGAGATTGTATTAGGGTGGCATTGTTACAGTCGACCAGATGTGTGCCACATATTCTGTGGCTTGTATAGTGAGAAGGTGGTTAGTAACTTTTTCACTCTTATGGACATTGCTGGTATCAACACCCAGATCCTGTTTTAATCAAATGGACAAAATCAAAATAACAACAATGGAATGTCCAGTAAGGAATGTTAATAATAATATGTAGATAGGGAACAATTCACCGTAAAGACAAATGTTGAGCTGCCGACACACACACAATTTTAAATTTTCAGCTGTGGCCTTCCTCAGAAATACAACACTCATTGACACAATCACTCAGGCACACTCATTCACACATGTCAGCCATCTCTGGCCACCCAACAGAGACTGTGTTGGGTGGCCAGAGAGGGCTGATGTGTGTGGACGAGTGTGCCTGAGTGATTATGTGGACAAGTGTTCTCTTTCTGACGAAGGCTGCGGCCAAAAATTTAGAATTGTGTGTGTATTTTGGTGTCTTTTAATTGTCTGTCGGCAGCTCAATGTTCTTCTTTATGGTGAGTTGTTCCCTATCTACATATTATAATGGACAAAATGAAAAATTTGTGAGAAGAGTAAATCTGAAGAGCCTAGTTTATGACCTCATGAAACCACATCTAACAGAAACAGCCAAATTTCAGAGCGTTTCCAAGGACATATTGCTGTTTCTTCAATGGTACCGGATAACATCTGAGCAAGTTGAAAAGTATTCAGCTAAGATACAGGGATTCTGTGTTATTTGTGGAAGGGCTAAGAATATTAACATAACAAAAAAGTGTGATTCTTGTATTAGTTTTGTTTACAGGGTGTATACAAGTGTTAGTTACACCTACTGACTCAGATGACCAGTGATTTGAATCTCGACATCTCTTAAATTACTAAGAAATGGACATAATCTGTCTGTAAGCTATTATAATATGGTTTCTGTAGGTATTCACTACAAATATATTAACTTTCAGCACCGACAGCAAAATATAGATTTTTTTTAGAACTATGTCATTTATGTGTTTAGATGTATATGATCATTTCTAAATAAACAGTCATATTAAATAGCAAAATGTTCTTTTCCACTATAAGTGACCAACAGTGTCTAGAAATTTCTTGGCTAGATATGTAACATTATTTGTTAGTATTTTCCACTGTGCCCATAATAAATTATTTGTATTAATTGCACAATAAAATTTGTTATTTTGGTATTTATAATAATGTTTTGAGTGAAACTTTATCTACCTTCAAAACCAATAAACTAATTAATATCACTACTAAGAGTGAGTGCATATGAAAATAACTATAGAACTGAGCAGTGAAAAGGGTTTACAAAATGTGCTGCATGAAAGCTCGTGCAGTAAAAAAACACACGGCTGCTGGAAGGTTAATGATCAAATACTTTATGATACTATGTACAAATACATACTACTGTTCACATCTTTGTAATGAACAAGTTACCAGAAAGGATAATGTGTTGGTTAATTTTCTTCTTAATGGAGCGCCATGTATAAAAGTAACAGTAATGACATTCTTCTAACTTAACTTGTGAGGTTAGAGAGGGTATAATGGTAAGTGACATGTTAGCTTCTGTGCAGAGATAATAACAACAGATAGAGAATAATAGCTGCCCAAGATCATCCTATAGACATTTTACAAGTGCTTTAAAAATCTTTGAATGCATGTACAGTTTACTCTTTCTAGATATTCTCAGTCTTATCTGCCATCCAAATAAAGGAATTTGACATATGTACCATGCAAGTTTCTGTTTGGCATTCTTCATTCATTTCAAATTAATTTTTATTGTATCTACTCACATTGATTTGAGGAAGCTTTCAAACAATTTAGTTTAATTCAGTACATTCTATCATCTTACTATTATAATATAATTGAACTCTCGTCATGTCTTTAATAGCTGCTTTGTATGTAACTTTCACTCTGTAGCTTACTAGTCATCTTTGTCAAGTGGAATATAGGAGGAGAAAATGAATATCTAGAAACTCCATTTTCAGCTGAACAAAGGAGAAACTCCATTCTCAGCTGAAAAACTGGCAAGAGCACTGAGAGAACTGAAAGAAAATAACAGAAGATTCTGATAACATACACAATGAACAAATAACGCTGTTTGGTCCAAACATGTTGTTATCATGTTATTCAAAATATCTTTATAATCAGCAGATTTGTAGTCCCTATAAAGTGTGTACACACTCGTTGCAGTCATTCACTGCACACTTTTAAATATCTCTCAATGAGTTGTTGAAATCTCTATCAAGTATAAGCTGTCATATTTAGGGACCCATAAACAAACTCTCTCTAATATTTGCTGATATTGTAGACTTTGTTTTCAGTGGAAGGTCCAGTAAGGAATGTTAATAATATGTCGATTGGGAACAACTCACCATAAAGATGAACATTGAGCCGCCGATAAACACAAATAAAAAACATACAAACACACACACAATTCTAAATTTTCAGCAGTGGCCTTTCTCAGAAAGAGACACTCACCCACACAATCACTCATGCACACTCATCCACACGTCAGCCATCTCTGGCAACCCATCACAGCCTCTATGATGAACTAGAATGTGGCAAAAACAGGATAAATGGGAGTAAATGCTACCGTGTTCCCCCTTCGAAATCTGAATGAAAACTACAGCTCAATCAATCCCCTCCAATATTACACTGCCGGTGGGTCTACAACTACTACACAATAACGAGAAGCTCAGTTTGCTTGCAGTAGTACCGATATGGCTCTTCTGCCAATCAAAGTGGTTGCACGACTTTGACATTGCGTAGCGGCAAGTACTGCACCTGAAGTATCTGATGTGCTGTGTGCCTACTGGGCATGCTGGACCACAAGAACAGATTATAGCTTCTAGTGAAGTCGAGCATCCTATAAGAATATGACTTGAGCAAGAGTCAATGCACCTCTTTTGGATCCACAGCCAGTGAACCTTGTAATGAGACAAAAAGGGATCCCATTGCATGGTTTACAGAAGCCACAAAAGGTACACGGACCATAATAGATAGGTACATGTTACATTTATATTTTAAAATTTGTATTGTTGTTTATGTTAAAAGATTTGTTGGTGCAAAATGTAATTTTCATTGTTACATGTATAATGCATGGGGACTTGACAACAATGGGATGAAGGCAGTCTTCAACCACCACCAGCAGGTGGAAGATCTGATCAAGATCTAGTCGACATCAACCAGTTGATGGCTATGCCAAAGAAGAAGATGCCTCGCACATTGATTTCCAATTGTGGCCACTTTTTTTTCTTTTTTCAATTAAAAAAAAAAAAAAAAAAACTTTGTTAATTCTGAGTGTCAAAAGTAAGAAGACTTTCAATAATTTCTTCTGTGATTGAGTTGTGATCCTTAAACATATTTGGATTATTTGATAAGTGATTTGGATTTTAAAATCAAATTTTGGTAAAATCATTCAGGAAGTTATTATCTTTGTAGTGGATTCAACAATATGTTGATTTTTCTTGAATTAATTTACGACTGCATTTTACGATTTAAACTAACTGGATTGCTAGTTTTTAACACAGAAGTGTGTCTACAAGTTTTAATTTTATGAGCTCAATGTACAGATTGAACAACATGGGGAAAGGCTAGAACCCTGTCTTACTCCTTTCCCAACTTTTGCGTCTCTTTCATGCCCTTCAACTATAATAACCGCTGTCTGGTTTTTGTATAAGTTGAATATAACTCTTCGCTCCCTGCTACATTCAGAATTTGAAAGAGTATATTTCAGTTGACATTGTTGAAAGCTTTCTCCAAATCTACAAACGCTAAAAATGTAGGTTCACCTTTCCTTAGCCTATCTTCTAAGATAAGTCATAATGTGAGTATTGCCTCCTGTGTTCCTACATTTCTCCTAAATCCAAACTGATCTTCCCCAAGGTTCGATTCCACAAGTTTTTCCATTCATCTGTAAATAATTTGTGTTAGTATTTTGCAACTATGACTACTTAAATTGATAGTTCTGTAATTTTCACACTTGTCGGCACTTGCTTTCTTTTGAATTGGAATTACTATATTCTACTTGAAGTTGGAAGGCATTTCCCCTGTCTCATAAATCTTTCATACCAGGTGGAACAATTTCTTCATGACTGGCCCTCCTAATGATATCAGCAGTTCAGACGGAATATCATCTATCCCAGGGGCATTGTTTCGACTCAAATCTTTCAGTGCTCTGTCAAATTCTTCTCGGAGTATCACATCTCCTATTTTATCTACTCCACTTCATCTTCCATTTCTAGAATACTGCCTTCAAGTGTATTTCTTTTGTATAGGCCCTCTATATATTCCTTCCACATTTCAGATTTCCCTTCTTTGCTTAGTATTGGTTTTCATACAGCTGCTTTTCTTGTCTCCAAATATCTCTTTTTATTTTCCTGTAGACAGTATCTATCTTTCGCCTGGTTAAACATTCTTCTATGGTTCTGCATTTGTCCTTTAGCCTCTCCTGCTTAGCCAGTCTGCACTTCCTGTCAATTTCATTTTTCAGAAGTTTGTAGTCCCTTTAGCCTGCTTCACTTGATGCATTTTTATATTTTCTCCTCTCATCAATTACGTCCAGTATATCCTTTGTTATCCAGGGATTTCTATTAGACCTTGTCTTTCTGCCTATATGATCCTCTGTTGCTTTCAATATTCTATCATAGCTACCTATTCTTCTTCTACTGTATTACTTTCCCCATTTCAGACAATCCTTGCCTAATGCTCCCTCTGAAACCCTCAACCACCTCTGGTTCCTTCAGTTTGTCCAGGTTCCATCTCCTTACTTTTCTACATTTCTGCAGTCTTTACCAATAAGTTATGGTCAGAGTCTATATCTGCCCCTGGGTATGTCTTATAGTTTAAAACCTGGTTCCTAAATCTATTTCGTACCATTATAAAGTCAATCTGGTACTGTCCAGTGTCTCCTGGTCTCTTCTGTGTATACAGCCTTCTTTCATGGCGTTTGAACCAAGTGTTGGTGATCATTAAATAGTGCTCTGTGCAAAATTCAACCAGGCGATCTCGTCTTTTATTCCTTTTTCCCAGTCCATATTCACCTACTACATTTCCTTCTCTTCTTTTTCCTACTACAGAGTTCCAGTCCCCCATCACAATCAAGTTTTCGTCTCCTTAACTTTCTGAATGATTTATTTTATTTCCTCACTCATTTCTTCGATATCCTCATCAGCCGTGCTAGATAGCATATAAAATTGCGCAACTGTGGTCGGTGTTGACTTCGTGTCTATCTTTGCTACGATAATGCATTCTCTATGCTGTTCATAGTAACTTACCCGCATTCCTATTTTCTTATTCATTATCAGACCTACTCCTGCGTTACCCCCAACTGATTTCGTGTTTATAGCCCTGTACTCACCTGACCAGAAATCCTGTTTATCTTGCCACTAAACGTCACTAATTCCTACCATGTCTATCTTTAACCTATCCATTTCTCTTTTCAAATTTTCTAACTTACCTCACGATTATGGGTTAGAACATTCCACACTCCAATCCGTAGAATGCCTGTCTTGTTTTTCTCGATGACGATATCCTTCTGAGTAGTCCCTGGCTGGAGAGCCGAATGGGGAGCTATTTTACTTTCGGAATATTTTACCCAAGAAGATGCCATCATAATATATTCATAGAGTAAAGCTGCATGTCCTCAGGAAAAGTAATGACCGTAGTTTCTCCTTGCTTTCAGCTCTTCACAGTAACTCCATGGCAAAGCCATGTTAGCTAATGTTACAAGGCCAGCTCAGTCAATCATCCAGACTGTTGCCTCTGTATCTAGTAAAGGGCTTCCTCTTCAGGAACCACACATTTGTCTGACCTCTTCACAGGTGTCCCTCTTCTGTGGTTGCACCTACGGTACGGCTACCTGTATCGTTGAGGCACGCAAGCCACCCCACCTTGGCAATGTCTGTGGTATATGGGGGTGGGAAGTAAAGCAAAGACAAAATTTTGAAAAAACTCATATGGAAGACAAGGAAATAAAAACTTAAAAGTGAAAAATAAAAATATCAGTTTTTATTGAAGATAAATTTTTATACAACTACTTTCTATTTTCACAAAGTAGAAATGGCAAAATACAGAAAAGGCAGACTAATGGCAGCAGGGTAATAAATATTTTTAAAATGCCTCTAAAGTCAATAAATATTTCCGTGAAATTAAGTGAGAGATTCATATAAAGTGTATAAAGAGGTCAATTTTCCAACAAAATTATTTTTACACAGGTATGAGTTGTACATCAAACAGTTATAAATAAGGATTTTTGTGTAAAAATCTCGAACTTAATTAATAATAAGCCTTTAACAACAACTTAAAATCAACAGTTTCTGCAACATTATAATTAACACTATTATAACAGTAAATATTTCTCTCTGCAATTATATAACAATAATAACAACCAGTCTGAAATATAAATGCTTACAAAACTTTGGTGTGGACTTGTCAACAAAATAAACTTAACCGATACTCATTCAAATGGCAAGGAACTGTAGCATTTAATTAAAGAAAATGCAAAATAGTATTGTTTCCACATTATTTGAATACTGTTTCACACATCAAGTACAGCACTCCTTGTTGCCTTTCAAAGGTAAATTTGCAGCCTTCAGCAACAAAATAAGCAGTCTAGGGAAGTGGAATGTTTCAGTCAATACTGCTGTAAAATTCTATTTTTCCAATGGTTGGGGTGATAGCTCTCCAGTCAAGCATTCAGGGAAGAGTTCTAGAGCAACAATATCCAGAAGAGTATATGCAAGCTGCAAAAGAAAGAAACAATAGTTTATTATTTAAAACACTATAGATTGATGATAAGAAAAAATAGGAATAAAACACACATCCCTACATGTGTCTTCAGGATTGACTTCGCAGAAAATTATATGTCTATACTCGGATAAAAAATTACTTTATGACTGATCTGACTGGGCCAAGTGGTAGGGACTGAGCATTAACCAATCAAAGATATTTCTCAGACTCCACATTCTTGCTCTACTGGCACGAGCTCTGCTGTAAGATGCAGCCTACAAAAGTTGGGCGGGACAAGAGCACAGGCCATGTGGCTGGAAAGGAGGAAGAGACGATTGGGGGCGGGAGGGGGGGGGGGGAAGGTGAAGACATACCAAATGCACAGTGAGCTCAGAATATTCTGTTGTACGATTAAATATTTTTATCCAAATAAGGAAAAACATGTGTGCTGGTGAGGTTAGTACTTTGGCAAACGTTTCTCTTCCTGCACAATTATATTGAAAAGAATAATACGGAATTCACAATATTTATACGGTGATCTTAAAGTATTTGGATAAAAACTTAAATCCTTTCACATCTTATAGACGTAAGACATAACTTGCTGTTATGATATTATGATATCTTGAAATGAATGTTGTTGCTTGATACGCTTACTTTACATTCAGTGGACTGTAAATCATATGTAACTGAACACAAATTGTAGCCATCAGATTGCAATTGGAATCATCATTCACTTTTTGTTTATACCAAAGAATCATAAAAAACATAAACAACACTTCAATGATAGCTAGGACAATCTCTTGTATCATTAAACTATTATTGAAATGCTTACACACCACAAAGACATCCGATGATCAGCAGAAAGGCACAAATAACAGAATATAACATTAGATTAATGATGAAAATTCTCCTCAGAGATGATAAATATTGTTGAAACGAGATAGAATGGCTGGCCAGTACTTACCTTTGTGCTGTACCGCTGATAGTAACACAAATGAAGAAACAGAAAAAGGGGACAAAAAGGACAAGCTTTCGGAACACAGTTCCTTCATCAGGTGGGAGAGAAGGGAAGAAGAAAGGATGGGAACAGAAGGGAAAGGTAGTTCACGACCTAGGTCATGAAGGTGGTGTTTCGGGAGTGTGGACGTCAGACTGTCTTCTTCCCTTCTCTCCCACCTGATGAAGGAACTGTGTTCCGAAAGCTTGTCCTTTTGTCCCCTCTTTTCTGTTTCTTCATTTGTGTTACTATCGGCGGTACAGCACAAAGGTAAGTACTGGTCAGCCATTCTATCTCGTTTCAACAGAATATAACATTAGAGCTTTTGGGCATTTAGGCCTTTGTCGGTTAGACACACACGCACGCGCGCACGCGCGCACGCGCACACGCGCGCGCGCACACACACACACACACACACACACACACACACACACACAGAGAGAGAGAGAGAGAGAGAGAGAGAGAGAGAGAGAGAGAGAGAGAGAGAGAGAGAGAGAGAGAGAGAGAGAGAGACAACCGCCATCTCCGGCCGCTGTGGCCCATTTGTCCACAGTGGCCAGAGACAGCAACTGTGTCTGCATGAGTGTGTGTATGTTGGTGTCTCTTAACTGCCGAAGGCCTAAACGGCCAAAAACTCTAATCTTATATTCTGTTATTTGTGCCTTTCTGCTGCTCATCTGACTTCTCTATGGTCAGTAAGCAACCTATCCTTCTCAAAAATAAAATTATTTTTAATTTTAGAAAATCCTAAATCTAAATCTTCTCATTCAAATTCTCCGCAAATTCTCCGTCTCTACCTGTATTGTGTCCTCCTGTATTTACTATCAGACCACATTTTAAATACTCACGAAGTTTCATAATCCCACTGTCAAAACCTAGCCATCAACAAAGAATAAAGAATACATACTATTTCTCATCCTGTGGCCAAAGCGAATAAGGGTTGCTGGATGTCCAGTAGTTCATGTATTGTGATTTTACAGCCTTATTTAACCATTTACAATACACTGTGGACACAGTTCAATGTGTTAAGATAGATTCCAGTACCACTTTCAAAATTGAGATTCCCATCCATTAGCCACCAAAAATACTCCATTCAAATGGCATTAGCTCAAGAAAATTCTGCATGTTACATAAATCGCTTGTACAACCATGTAACAGAAAGTCTCCTATACACTGCGGCTAGCACTGTGGGAGTGTGTTGCACAAACAACACGCCTCCACCATCTGTGACCTACTAGCCCATGTCTTTAGGCAGTACAATTAGCTAAGCACGTAATTGTGCACTGACAACATATTTGCATATAGTGCATGCAGTGACAATGTAACTGAACCAACAGTATTCTTTAGGAAATGTATCAGTGGACATACACTCCTGGCCATTAAAATTGCTACATCAAGAAGAAATGCAGATGATAAATGGGTATTCATTGGACAAATATATTTATACTAGAACTGTCATGTGATTGCATTTTCACACAATTTGGGTGCAGAGATCCTGAGAATGAGAAATCAATACCCAGAACCACCGCCTAGATATGCCTGGGCATTGAGTTAAACAGAGCTTGGATGGCGTGTACAGGTACGGATGCCCCTTGCAGCTTCAACACGATACCACTGTTTATCAAGAGCAGTGACTGGCGTATTGTGACGAGCCAGTTGATCGCCCACCATTGACATGACATTTTCAATTGGTGAGAGATCTGGAGAATGTGCTGGTCTGGGGGCAGCAGTCGAACATTTTCTGTATCCAGAAAGTGGGGTTTGAAAGAGATCAAATGAAGGGTAGAGCCACGGGTCGTAACACATATGAAATGTAATGGCCACTGTTCAAAGTGCCGTTTATGTCAACAAGAGGTGACCGAGATGTATAACCAATGGCACTCCATACCATCATGCTGGGCAATACTCCAGTAAGGCAATGACAAATACATGCTTCCAATGTGTGTTCACCACAACGTCGTCAAACGCTGATGCGATCATCATCATGCTGTAAATAGAACCTAGATTCATCCAAGAAAATGACATTTTGCCATTCGTGCACCCAGGTTCGTACACCCATCTCAGGCACTCCTGTTTGTGATGCAGTGTCAAAGGTAACTGTAGCCATGGTCTCCAGGCTGATAGTCCATGCTGCTGCAAACGACGTTGAACTTTTCGTGCAGATGGTTGTTGTCTTGCAAACATCCCAATCTGTTGACTCAGGGATCGAGACGTGGCTGCACAATCCATTACAGCCATGCAGATAAGATGCTAGTGATATGAGGCCATTGGGATCCAGCACAGCATTCCGTATTGCCCTCCAGAACCCACCAATTTCATATTCTGCTAACAGTCATTGAACCGCTACCAACACAAGCAGCAATGTCACGATAAGATAAACCACAATCGTGATAGGCTACAATCCAACCTTTATCAAAGTCGGAAACATGATGGTACGCATTTCTCATTACACGAGGCATCACAACAATGTTTCACCAGGCAACGCCGGTCAACTGCTGTTTGTGTAAGAGAAATTGGTTCGAAACTTTCCTCATTTCAGAACGTTGTAGGTTGGCACCAACCTTGTGTGAATGCTCTGAAAAGCTAATCATTTGCATATCACAGCATCTTCTTACTGTCGGTTAAATTTTGCATCTGTAGCATGTCATCTTCATGGTGTTGTAATTTTAATGGCCAGGAGGGTAGTTTGTCACTAATCATCTCTGACCCATGTTAATAAGTATCACATGTGCCACTGTATAAAGACTGCTTCTGAAGTGTGATGTGTTTCTGTTTACATGGATGGATACAGAAAGTAACAGAAGCAGGTGAGATGAAGAACCAAGCTCCTCACCTTTATCTAACAAACAGCTCACTATAAACTTGAAAGATTTCTGGAATATAACTTAAATACAAAGCAGTGATACAGAATGTACTGTAAGGAAACAAAGTATTTGTGGGCCTATATGATATCTAAAATAATTAGAACAGATATAAAAATTCAGAAGTCAACTGTATACTCAGCAGAGAACTTTATGCTCTCTCTTCATTTTGAAAAATTATCTACCTTAATCTAATGTACAAATGTACAATTATTCCTTACATTATAATTATTGATGTTATAAGGTATAATTTAGGATAGTTAAGCATTTCAGCTCATTATGCATAAATACTGATTTACTAATTATTTTAGTATTAAATCACCATTAAACCAAGATTATATTTTTGAAGTTTTTGATTTGAATGTCTTTGTTTGCTACCTGTTTGTTGAGAAGTGGGCTTTGGAGTGCAGTGAAAATAGTTAGAATTCCATTCTTGTATCTGCTGCCAAGCCATGTATTGAGAAATCCTGGCAATAATGACTGAAGTTGATTGAGAGTGAAGGCAGCTCGTGCTTTTAATTCCAGTGCTGTCGGCGAAGAACCTTTATGGCCGAATATGGCTCCTGTAAATGATTATGCATTTAAGCCTAAGATAACACTTAACAATCACATATTACACTGTACACATCTAGTATCTAGGATGATGTGTTTCACTGACTAATTTATAGAATCTGGAAGATGGAAAGGAAAAACACAATACCTTTGTGAAAAATAAATTAACAAATAAATTATTTTTTTAAAAATATTCACAAGTGTCAATAAATATTTGTAGATACCAAATTGTATAAAGCCTGAAGCACAATTAACTGTTGGCTAGAGGCACCATTTTCTGCTTTACTGCAGGTGTACTGGCAATTACAATGCAGCGATTGCAGAATTATGTTTTTCATCTACTACCATGTGATTGCAAATATCTGCATCAGTACCATCCATAGTGCTGCTGATAACTGTAATTCAGTAGTGACCATATCCTTCAGCCTGCCTTTATACAGCGTGACGTAGCTGTTTTCAGCTCTGGACAATTATCCCAGCCACTGCCTGAGGCCCATCAGTCAGAGCTTCACCATCAGTTTTGTTGGCCCATCATTATCAATGTATCTCTGGGGAGGAGGGAGGGGTGGGTATCATTCAAGTCATTGCTCCAAACAGCTGTCAACATCTACCGACACCAGCATTGCCAATCACACGTCACCCCTGCTGGCCTGTTGGTATGACCGATTTATGCATGAGTGATTACCATTGACACCTGCTGACAATGCCTCATCATAAAACCAACACTGCCATATCCTGTCAACAGCAGCAATCTTCGGACGCAAGTCGTGCCCTACCGAGCCTCACCAGGTGCCACGCATGCATCAGTCACGGCACCACATCAGGTCTATATCAGAATACGGAAGAACTTTGCATACGTAGGACATCGTCGACCGTGGGGGCAATGAAATGTACGCGGTGTCACAAACTATTGCGCGACTTCCTATTCATCTTCTATGGTAGAAATGATGCACGGAAGTAGTTCGCATATATTGGCAGTAGCTCCAACGAGGACAACTTGCGACTCCTACTGACAAAATAATATTAATCGGAGGCAGGATGTGCAGAAAAATGTGCTACCACTTTCAGCTGCGATCGGAAACGTTCAGCTACTGTGGTCGACAGCGGTACTACATTATTCTCGGTTACTGTATGTAAGTGTCAGTCGCGCCACACTGAATTTCATAGCTGCACCAAAACCATTATGTGAGCAAAACTAGGAGGTTACGAAGGTTAGGAGTCCATCCCTATGAAATCCCCAAACCATCTTCCCTACCCTCTGGCTCCTACCCATGCAACCGCCCCCGTTGTAAAACCTGCCCTATGCACCCTTCCACCACCACTTACTCCAGTCCAGTAACCCGGAAGGTGTACACAATCAAGGGCAGAGCCACTTGCGATAGCACCCACGTGATTTACCAACTGACATGCCTGCACTGTGAAGTGTTCTATGTGGGAATGACCAGCAAAAAACTGTCCATTCACATGAACGGTCACAGGCAGACAGTGTTTGTTGGTAATGAGGATCACCCTGTGGCTAAACATGCCTTAGTGCACGGCCAGCATATCTTGGCACACCGTCTGGGTTATCTGGATACTTCCCACCGACACCAATGTTTCAGAACTCCGGAGTTGGGAACTTGCCCTTCAACACATTCTCTCTTCCCATTGCCCACCTGGTCTCAACCTCCGCTAAATTCTAATTCCCGCCCACCATCTTTAACGTCTTTGCCTCGGTTCTGTGGACAGAGCCTCTGTCTGAAGTGGTATCTCTGTCCAACTTCTTTGGTTTCTACAAATGTCTGCCTAGGTGTGTTTGCATGTGGATATGTGTGAGTGTGTGTGTATTTGTTTACCTTCCTTTTTGTCCCCTAAGGTAAGACCTTCCACTCCTAGGATTGGAATGGCTCCTTTTCCACTTCCTTAAAACCCGTATCCTTCCCTTTCTTCTCTCCTTCCTTCCTCTTTTTCCCGAAGAAGCTGCCAGTGGTGGCGAAAGCTCGAATGTTTGTGTGTTTTTGTGTGTGTTTTATGTTTCTGGCAACGAACCTGTACTTTAGGTAAGGCAAAAATCTTTATTATATATAGTAAGGTGGAAATATGTCACTCCCTTGAAACCGGCATATATTCCTGTGCCCCTGCCACTGAGCAAGGATATACCAGTAAAAGGAAAAAAAGTTATTGCCTAGTATGCAGTGTGCGCGAAGAATCTTTCTTGCGAACATTTCTCCTATTCCTTCTCCTCCACCACCACTAAACTATCCCTCTCCCCCCTCCCAGTAGAAATGATCCACTCACAATCACACAAAAGTCCAATATTAGGTGCAGATAACTGAAGATTGTGTACATAGGAAAGGACAAAAACAATTCAAAAAGAAGCAAAGAGAAATGCAAAGGATGATGAAAAGCATTAATGAAAGAGAACAGAGATTATCAGGAAAATCACTTTGTAATAAGTTATGCACAATCACAATATATTACAAATCACATTGTGAGCAACCTCCGTATCTTTTTTGTGTGTTACTAAAGTAAGTACTGGACAGCCACTATCTCCTTTGTACAATAAGATCACATGAACAGTACTATGTAGCCTGACTGCCACAAATATACCTAAGACCACCTCTGCTATATTTTCTATACTTTCTACAGATTTGTCAATTAGTACAAATTTGATTCTCTCTGAATCATCTTTTTATTACGAGAAGAAAAATTTATACAATAGGCATCTGAAAACTGGTTTATCTCACTGATGTTCAGCAACTTTCCATGGCATTTAGTAAACAAGTGACACACACAGGTGACAGTAGTCATGGCATGTACAGATACAAATGGCACAGTATGACATGCACAAGTTATAAAATTATCATGCACTGGCACAGCTATCAATTGTACTCTGGTGATTCACATGAAAAGGTTTCCTTCATGATTACGGTAAGATGAGAATTAACAGACTTTGAACATAGATTGGTAGTTGCAGCTAGATCCATGGGACATTGCATTACAGAAAACACTGAGGAATTCAATATTCTGAGATCTACAGTGTCAAGAATATCAAAGATTATGTGGTGTCGCACAAGTCCAAAGTGCGCGCCACCTACTTTCGCCGCGCGCCACCATGCACGCACGGCGCGGCGTTCTTACGTCAGCCACGAGCGCCCTCTGTTACAACTCTGCTCGTGGCCACCACTGAACGACATCGTTCATTGCGGACTCAGATAGGCACCAGTGAAGACTTGGCTATCAGACAGGCACTAGGCAGACCTCTAGCTCAACTATGTATCAGCATTCTGCAGTACTGAACTATGTAAAAGTTAAGTATTGTATAAATTCTGTGCAATATATATCTCATTCTAATTTACTCTAGTGTTTCTAGTTTCTGCTGTCCCACTGGCTGCTCACCTTCATACCTGCACAAGCGTGCTACCTTTATTCCAGTGTCGGTCTTCCTACTCGGCCATCGACACCTACGACAGAAACGAGACACAAAAGCGGTGACGAGGCTGGGACACAAAAGTGGCGACGAAGATGGGATAGACGAACCTTGGACCAGCCCGCTTGCAGCAGCCAGACAGCAGCAGTCGGAGCACGCAGAAATTGCTCCCGCCCACCCACCCTTATTATAAGAATTTTGGGGGAAGATATTTTGTTTCGTGTTTTGTGGACTTTTTTGTTGCAGAGCGTCCTCTTTCATATTGCATTTGTGTTTTGTTATAAGTTACTTGTATGCGCGACGCCTAATCCGTCAGCATGGCCACTACCCCGAACCCAAACTTAATGGAAATTATTCAGTTATAGACGGCGCAAATCACACAACTCCTGCAGGCAGTGTCCCAACTAACAGCGCAAGCAGCTAACCAACAACAACAGCCGCCGCTTCAGCAGCCCACACCTGCCGCCGCAACGCTTCCTACGTTTCGCCAGTACAACAAACGTGAGGAAGAATGGAGCGACTATTTCGCACAGTTTCAAGAACTCGTCGCGGCTCATCAAATAACAGGTCAGACAGTTAAACATTTCTTTCTTGCCGTAGTTGGCACCAAGACTTTCGTGTTACTGCAGAAACTTTTCCCGCAAGCATCTCCTCGTGATGTAGACTTTGAACAAATAGTAGATGCACTGAATGCTCATTATGAGAGAAAAGTTCTCGTAGCTGCGGCACGGTACCGATTTTTCAGCCTTAAAAAATTACCGCAGCAGTCACACCTAGAGTGGATTACGGAATTGAAGGCCTTAACCCGCAAATGTAAATATACTTGCTCTTGTGGACTTTCTTATAGTGATGTGATGTTGAGAGATGCGATTACGCAATACATTCAGGACCCCAGAATTAGGGCAGCAATTCTAAAACAGTCTGACCCCTCATTATACAGTGTACTGCAGCTTATTGCAGCGCATGATAGTTTTGACTTAGCAGATGTAGAAATGCAAAGCCACAGTGTTAACTCAGTGCGCCGCAACGGGCGCTTTCCTAGCCGTAGTTCTCAGTCTAGCCCTAGTGATTCTTTAAATTCTACCGGCCGTGCTGAACTGACAGTGAACAGTAGCCAGAGTAAAAGTGCGACACAAAGGTCGCTCCATCGTGTTAGAAACAGTAATGTTAATAACGGGCGCCAACGCTCATTTCAGAAAACTGTACGTAAGTCTTGCCCTCAGTGTGTATCTCGCCACAAGCGTGCGCATTGCCCTAGTCGCAACGCAACCTGTTATAAATGTGGCAAATCGGGACAAGTACAGACAGTGTGTATGCAAAACAAACATTCAAATAACAGTGTCGTTAGGAATAGTGCTTCGCAGAGTGCGAGAACAGTTCATGTTGTCAATGTCATAGACGCTGTAGAATTGAACAGTGCTTTACTTGATTCTCACTTGCAAGAAAGTTCTTCTGCGCCTACTGCAAAACTATGTAGTGAGCCACGCCGCAAGCGCCGACGAGCGTGTGCAACAGTGCAACGGAAAAGGGTTAGGGACAAGCAAAATGACTATGTACAGTAGAATCCTGTAGTGAACCTCGTGCCTTCTGCAACTTCTCCTTGTAATAGTGCCAGTAGACTTGATGTAGCTACTCAAAAGTATAGTGCAGTAGTTAGTGAATCTGTAGTAGCCTCGCAATGTGCGGCCGACGATCTGGCGGTAGTGCCATCTAGTGACAGTGTTGTTAATCCGCTGCGTGCCGAATCTGCGCTGCTTACTTCACTACACGACCCGCGCATGCGCAGCAAACAAGCTGTATTAGACATTGCCCACATTCGCGCACTTGTCGAGCGCCGCAAGCAAAAGCTTCTTGTGACTCTTTCATACATCTATATCTACATACATACTCCGCAATTCACCGTAAGGTGCGTGGTGGAGGGTACACTGTACCACTACTAGGCATTTCCTTTCCTATTCCACTCCCAAATTGAACGAGGAAAAAAAGAATCCCTATATGCCTCCGTACGAACCCTAATTTCTCTTATCTTGTCTTTGTGATCTTTATGCGAAATGTAAGTAGGCGGCAGCAAGATCGTACTACACTCAGCTTCAAATTCCGGCCCTCTAAATTTACTTAACAGAAATTCATGAAAAGAACGTCGTCTTTCTTCCAGCGATCCCCAATTGAGTTGCCGGAGCATTTCCGTGACACTCGCGCATTGGTCGAACCTACCGGTAACAAATCTAGCTGCTCGCCTCTGAACCACCTCTATGTCTTCCTTCAAACCGATCTGCTGCGGGTCCCAAATACTTGAGCAATACTCAAGACGTGGTCGTACAAGCGTTTTATACGCAGTCTCCTTTACAGGTGAAGTACATCTTCCCAAAATTCTCCCAATAAACCGAAGTCGGCTATCTGCCTTACTCACAACTGTCCTTACATGCTCGTTCCATTTCATATCGCTCTGCAATGTTACGCCTAGATATTTGAACGACGCGACCGCATCAAGAAGCTCACTACTAATGCTGTATTCAAACATTATAGGATTGTTTTTTCTACTCATGCGCCACACCTTACCTTTTTCTACATTGAGAGCTAGCTGCCATTCTTCGCACCAACTAGAAATTTTGTCTAAGTCAACATGTATGCTATTACAGTCAGTTACAGACGACACCCTCCCATACACCACAGCATCATCAGCAAACAGCCGCAAATTACAACTCACTCTGTCCATCAGATCATTTATATAGATAGAAAATAATAGCGGTCCTATCACACTCCCCTGGGGCACGCTTGACGATACACTCGTCCCTGATGAACACTCGCCGTCGAGAACAACGTACTGCGTTCTATTACTTAGGAAGTCTTCCAGCCAGTCACAAATCTGTGAACCTATTCCATAAGCTCGTATCTTCGTTAGCAGTCTGCAGTGTGGCACCGCGTTGAACGCCTTTTTGAAGTCGAGAGAAACACAATCCGCCTGTTGCCCTTCGTCCATGGCTCGCAAGATGTCATGTGAGAAAAGGGCAAGCTGAGTTTCACATGAACGATGTTTCCTAAACCCGTGCTGATTCATGGAAAGAAGCTTTTCCGTTTCAAGGAAATTTACTATATTCTAACTGAGAATATGCTCCAAAATTCTACATGAAACCGATGTCAACGATATTGGCCTGTAATTGTATGGGTCAGTTCTCTTTCCTTTCTTATACATGGGAGTCACCTGCGCTTTTTTCCAATCACTAGGAACTTTGCGCTGAATTAAAGATTCGCCAAGTAGGGGGCCAATGCCGCAGAATAGTCTTTGTAAAACCGAACTGGTATTCCATCCGGACCAGCAGACTTTTTCGTATTTAGCTCTCTCAGCTGCTTCTCTACACCGGAAATACCTATTGCTATGTCCCCCATTTCGGAATTAGTACGTTGATCAAATGATGGTATATTTGTGCAGTCCTCCTGTGTGAAAGATTTCTTAAAGGTTAAATTTAGGACTTCAGCTTTCCATTTGCTTTCTTCTATTACTGCCCCGGAATGATCAACTAGTGACTGGAGAGTGGGCTTTGGCCCGCTTATCGACTTCGTGGCACATGTAACTTTAAAAGAATCTGCAGTTCCAAAATTTCGTAAAGCTAGACCAGTGCCTATCGCCATGCGTGATACAGTTGCCGATGAACTTAAACGTTGGCAAGATAGTGGTGTGATTTCTCCTGTTTCTGCGAGTCAGTGGGCCTCGCCTATAGTAATTATACCCAAGCCGTCAGGAAAACTTCGTCTCTGTGCGGACTTTAAATCAACAGTGAACAGTCAAACAACTGTGGACACTTATCCCCTGCCCAGACCTGAGGAACTGATGGACAAATTAGGACAGTCTCGCTTCTTTTCTAAGATTGATTTAGCAGAGGCATACTTACAAATTCCGCTTGATGATGAGTCAAAAAAATTTTTCGTCATTAATACTCACATGGGCCTTTTTCAATTTCAACACCTACCCTTTGGCAGTTCTTCCGCCCCCACTATTTTTCAGCGCTTTTTGGAACAGCTGACAGTTTCTGTACCGTGTTGCTCGAACTATTTAGATGATATTGTGGTATCCGGACGTACAGTTGAAGAACATTTAGCAAACCTGGAGTGCCTTTTCAAAGTTTTGACTGCAGCAGGTCTACGTTGTAATAAAGCAAAGTGATCATTTTTTCAGACTGAGATAGAGTACCTAGGCCATGTGATTAATGCCCAAGGAATCCATCCCTTACAGTCACATCTTCGAGCAATCAAAGACTTGCCTCCTCCTAAGAATGTGCATGAATTGCAAGCAGTAATGGGAAAGCTTAACTATTATTTCAGATTTATTCCCAATGCGTCTCATATTGCAGCTCCACTGCATCGCTTACGTAGGAAAAATGTTCCTTTTGTGTGGTCTAAAGATTGCCAAGTTGCCTTTGACAAATTAAAGTCTGCACTACTCAGTGATGCATGTTTGATTCCCTTTGACCCACAGAAGCCTGTAGTGCTAGCAGTCGATGCCTCGTCGTACAGTCTGGGTGCAATATTGTCACGTCTTATTGGTTCTCACGATTGTCCTATTGCCTTTGCATCCAAGCTACTGACGCCAACGCAACAGAATTACAGCCAGATAGAAAAGGAGGCCTTAGCAATCATTTACGGCGTCACAAAGTTTCATCATTATCTCTATGGCAGAAAATTCTATTTGTTGACAGACCACAAGCCTCTCACGTCGTTGTTCTCACCCACAAAGCCAATTCCGCCACGAACGGCACAAAAGCTTCAGAGATGGTCCTTGATATTGTCAAATTATCAGTATGAGATTTTGTACCGACCTACCTCTAAACATGCCAATGCGGACACACTTTCCCGACTTCCGGTTGGCCGGGATGTGTAGTTTGATTCTTCAGAAATGGCATGTTGTCAGATAGACTCCAGAGATACTTCTGCTGTCGCAGACTTTCCTTTAAACTCTCGTCGGGTTGCACAGGAAACAGCTGCGGATGCAGACCTAAGTGTGGTAGCACGTTTTGTTCGCTCAGGGTGGCCTGCCAGAGCCAAAGACATTGATCGGCCTCTGATTCGACGTTATTTTGCACAACGTCATGCATTATCTTTAAGTCAGGGTGTTCTGTTGTTACATACCGACAACGACCGAACACGAGTGATTGTTCCTCGTTCCCTGCAACGAGAAGTGTTACGCCTCCTGCATCAAGGACATTGGGGTATTGTTAAGACAAAGCAACTGGACAGACGTCATTGTACCTGGGTTGGTATGGACGCTCAGATAGAGAACATGACGTCACAGTGTACAGTTTGTGCGGAGCATCAGGTGACTCCTCCGCAACGTTTCTCAGACTGGCCACGCCCCAAGGGACCATGGCAACGTTTACACATTGACTTTGCCGGACCTTTCTGGGATACACACTGGTTAATCGTTGTAGACGCTTTCAGCAAGTTTCCTTTTGTGATTGCCATGAACTCAACGACAGCGTCTAGTACAATCAGTGCCTTAACATCAGTGTTTTGCATCGAAGGTTTGCCTGAAACTATCATCAGTGACAATGGACCTCAGTTTGTTAGTGCGGAATTTCAACAGTTTTGTCGTGTGAATGGCATACAGCATATCACCACCGCACCTTTTCACCCTCAGTCCAATGGTGAAGCAGAACATTTCGTTCGAACATTCAAGTCTCACATGGAAAAGATGAAAGGTCAGCACTCCAGGCAGCAAGCTCTTCAAATTTTCCTGTCTACGTATCGGTGCATGCCACGTGACGGCCCGTCTCCTGCCGAGCTGCTACACGGCCGCCGTCACCGCACTCTCCTTCACCTGCTGCAGCTTCCCACGCACCGAGTCGGTTCGTATGGCGCTACGCGTTTTCAGGTTTCGACGCCGGTGCTGTACAGGGTGTTTGCTGGCAACAAGACAAGATGGATGCCGGGCACCATTCAGCGCGTGCTCGGTCGCAATATGTATGTTGTACGTTCTTCCACAGGGTCGGAGCTGCGGCGCCATGCAAACCAATTGTGCCTGCACAGGCCGCGTGATCCTGTCTCCGGTTTCTTGATTCCAGACCCAGTTCACCGCCAGGGAGCACAGCCACATCGCTCGCCGCCGGGCCCAGCTTCCCCAGGCTACGAGATCCCGATGGATGTCGACGCGCCTCCTACGCAGTTGGCCCCTCCGCCTCCGTCGCCGCCTCAGCTGACAGCATCACCGAGAGGGACTCCGGGACCGTGCGGGCCCCCCCCCAGCTTGGGCTACGCACCTCAGAAGAAGATCAATCTGGGTGGAAGCGTGCGCCCTTCCGCTGGTTTTGGAGGGTTTCCCAGCGGATCGCAAGGCGTATACCGGGGCGCGGAACGCGTCTCGATCCCAGCCTCAGCTACGACGCCCGTCCCACCAGTAACGCCCCCGCCCAGGCCCTCCTTCCAGTGCCGTCGCCGTGGCCCTCAGCCCTATGCCACGACGGCGCGGCGGTTTGGGGGGGAGGTGTGTGGTGTCGCACAAGTCCAAAGTGTGCGCCACCTACTTTCGCCGCGCGCTGCCATGCACGCACGGCGTTCTTACGTCAGCCACGAGTGCCTTCTGTTACAACTCCGCTGGTGGCCACCACTGAACGACATCGTTCACTTGGGACTGAGATAGGAACCAGTTAACACTTCGGACTCAGATAGGCACCAGTGAAGACTTGGCTATCAGACAGGCACTAGGCAGGCCTCTAGCTCAACTATGTATCAGCATTCTGCAGTACTGAACTATGTAAAAGTTAAGTATTGTATACATTCTGTGCAATATATATCTCGTTCTAATTTACTCTAGTGTTTCTAGTTTCTGCTGTCCCACTGGCTGCTCACCTTCGTACCTGCACAAGCGTGCTACCTTTATTCCAGTGTCGGTCTTCCTACTCGGCCACTGACACCTACGACGGAAACAAGACACAAAAGCGGCGACGAGGCTGGGACACAAAAGATTAAACATTACATCTCACCAAGGATAATGCAGTGCCCAACAGCCTATACTTTATGACTGAGAACAGTGGTGTTTGCGTAGCATTGTGAGTACATGAAACAAGCAATAGTATTTGAAGTAACCACAGAAATAAATGTGGTATGTATGACATACATATCTGTTAGGAGTCCTTTCGAAAAATCCAATCACGAAATTCAACAATAATGATTGTAATAATATCACAGATCGATCACTTGATGTAAAGCGTGAAACGTCAACTCGATTTTTTTAAAGAGATGTATTAAAAGAAATTTGTTTTTTACTGCTTTATTTATTTATTCTTATATTTCCTTATTCGTATGCTTATCCTTACAGAGAAAGAGCTGAAGACATTGTAGCACGCATAGACCAAAGATATGGTCTGTGGCATCGCGTTTCGCTGTATGTAACCTCCTTGCTATACAGTCGCAAATGTCATCGCTGGCCTCAGTCCGATTTTTTTTATAATTTGACGACTTTCATCCACCATATCTTCTACTCCCTTATAGCTATCAGCATGGAACTGCTATGGTGTACAACGGGAGACTTCGGACAACAATTAAACACAGACCATTCATTTGCATTTTGTAGTTTTCGCTGCAGAGCGAAATATTAACACACACACACACACACACACACACACACATACACATAGAATTTTGTATACACCGATAACTTTCCTTCCCAATATGCTCCACCCTTTTATCATTATGAACCCTCAAGCAACAATGCAACCAATAAAACGATTTTCAAAGAGTAAACATAATTTTCAAAGAGTAGTTACTGTTCCGCATTTTGCGTTATATTCTTCAAATTACTAAATATCTACCAGATCGCTATAAAACCATGCATAAAATCTTCCTTCGGTATAAATTAGTAACTGTACAAATATTTAAGTCTCTGTGTCTTGTCGTTCGGACGTGATAAGCGTACACCAAACGGACATTCACATTAACATATATAGATAAATAGCTATCCGATCGCCATAAAACCGTGCCTAAAGCCTTCCCCGGGTAGACATTAGTAACTGTACAAATTTTAGCTCTTTATGTCTTATGGTTGAGACGTGATAAGTGTACACCGAACAGACATTCACATTTATAGATATAGATTTTCAAATTTTGGTTCATTCTTAACAAACCCACAACAAGTAATTGGCCAAAACTGAAGCTTTACCTCTTATCACTGACAAGAAAAAACCATGGGTCAATACTAGCCCCTAAACCCACTACAAAGAGGAGGTAGGGAGGGAAAGGCAGGAAGGAAAAAAGGAAGGAAGGGACTGCCACGAGAAAGGTAATGTAAACACTGGGAATGGAGTAAGGCAGCACAATTCTGCATTAATGGGCTAGGCTATGGCGGCAGAAGGACCACTCGAGCACATTTACATCACCTGCAGTGCTTCTCAAGACCGTAATGGTTTGACCATAGCATGCTCAGATGAATCTCAACTTCAGGTGGTAAGAATTTATGGTAGGGTTTCAGAGTGGGTTTCACAAAGCCATGGATCCCAGTTGTCAGCAAGGCACTGTGGTGGCTCCATAGTGATGTGGGCTGGACTAGACTGTGTCCTGTGTTCCAGATTATCCAAAAAATGGCTAGAAATGGTTATGTTCAGCTACACGCAGACCATTTACAGCCATTCGTGGACTTCTTGTTACCAATGATGGGATTTTTATCGAAGACAATGTGCCGTGTCACTCTGCCACAATTGTTCGTGGTTCATTTGAACAACATTTTGGACAATAACTGTGAATTATTTTGCCACCCCTGCACAATTCAAGTCAATGTCTGGCCACCCTGATTGCCAATCAGACATTTAGGGAACATAATTGAGAGGTCAGTTTGTGCACAAAATCCTGTACCGATAACACGTTCGCAATTGTGGATGCCTGTAGAGGCAGCACGGCTCAACATTCCTGCAGGGGATAACTGCACTTCGCTGGGCAATAGGAGCTCCAACGAGATATTAGCTTTAGTCGCGCCAGAATGTCCCACAAAAGTAACTGATTTTGTACAGAGAAGCCATAAACACAAACAAATTACTGCACTATGTCTTCAGATGGCCCAATTAACTAAGTTTGTATGGCCACTATGCCATTACTCTACAGGTTCTCCCTCACAAGGTCTCGAAATCCACACATGGTTGACGGACAAACAATCTATTTCACATTTGTGATCAGAGTCTTTTATATGTTTACTAGCTTAAACCCGCGGCTCAGCTTGCGTGTTGGTTGATGATAGATAATGCGCGAAACGCCAAATGGATTTTTTTTAAAGAGATGTATTAAAAGAAACTTTTTTACTGCATTATTTATTTATTCATATATTTCCTTCTTCATATGCTTATCCTTACAGAGAAAGAGCTGAAGACATTGTAGCATGCATAGATCAAAGATATGGTCTGTAGCATCAAGTTTCGTTGTATGTAATCTCCTTGCTATAGAGTCGCAAACGTCATCGCTGGCCTTCAGTCAGAATTTTTTTATAATTTGACGACTTTCAAGCACCATATCTTTCACACCCTTATAGCTATCAGCATGGAACTGCTATGGTGTAGAACAGGAGACTTTGCACAACAATTGCACACAGACCGTTAGTTTGCGTTCTTTAGTTTTCGCTGCAGAGCGAAATATTAAAACACACACGTAGAATTTTATATGCACCGATAACTTTCCATACCAATATTCCACTCTTTTATCATTATCAACCCTTAAGCAACAATGCAATCAATAAAACCATTTTCAAAGAGTAAATATAATTTTCAAAGAGTAATTATTGTTCCGCATTTCACATTATATGCTTCAAATTACTAAATATCTATCAGATCGCTATAAGACCGTGCATAAAACCCTCCTCATGTATAAATTAGTAACTGTACAAATATTTCAGTCTCTGCGTCTTGTCGTCCGGTCGTGATAAGCGTACACCGAACAGACATTCATATATATATATATAAAATATCACACACAAACACACATACAAGCTTTTGCAACCGTTGGTCGCTTCTTCAGGAAAAGAGGAAGAAAGGAGACGAGAAAGGGAATTATATGGGTTTTAAGGAAGTGGAAAAGGAGTCATTCCAATCTCAGGAGTGGAAGGACTTATCTTAGGGGAAAAAAAGGATGGTAAACAAACACACACACTCACACATATCCAAACACAAACACACCTAGACAGACATTTGTAAAGAGCAAAGAAGTTGGACAGAGATACCACTTGAGGCAGGGGCTCTGTCCACAGAACCAAGGCAAAGATGCTTAAGATGGTGGGCGGGAATTTGAATTTAGCGGAGGTTGAGACCAGGTGGGCAATGGGAAGAGAGAATGTGTTGAAGGGCAAGTTCCCAACTCCGGAGTTCTGAAACATTGGTGTCGGTGGGAAGTATCCAGATAACCCAGACGGTGTGCCAAGATATGCTGGCCGTGCACCAAGGCATGTTTAGCCACAGGGTGATCCTCATTACCAACAAACACTGTCTGCCTGTGACCGTTCATGCGAATGGACAGTTTGTTGCTGGTCATTCCCACATAGAACGCTTCACAGTGCAGGCATGTCAGTTGGTAAATCACGTGGGTGCTATCGCAAGTGGCTCTGCCCTTGATCGTGTACACCTTCCGGGTTACTGGACTGGAGTAAGTGGTGGTGGAAGGGTGCATAGGGCAGGTTTTACAACGGGGGCGGTTGCAAGGGTAGGAGCCAGAGGGTAGGGAAGGTGGTTTGGGGATTTCATAGGGATGGACTAGGAGGTTACGAAGGTTAGTTGGGTGGCGGAAAGACACTCTTGGTGGAGTGGGAAGGATGTCATTAAGGATGGATCTCATTTCGGGACAGGATTTAAGGAAGTCATATCCTTCCTTGCTGGAGAGCCACATTCAGAATCCGCTCTAATCCCAGAAAGTATCCGGTGACAAAAGGGGCACTTCTGGGGTTCTTCGGTGGAAGGTTCTGGATTTGGGGGGATGAAGAGGTGGCTCTGGTAATTTGCTTCTGAACCAGATCAGGAGGATAACTGTGGGATGTGAAAGCTGTTATTAGGTTATTGGTGTACTGGTTCAGGGATTCGACTGATTGCCATAAAACTTTGCCTAAAGCCTTCCCCGGGTAGACGTTAGTAACTGTACAAATTTTTAGGTCTTTATGTCTTGTGGTTCAGATGTGATAAACGTACACTGAACAGACATTCACATTTATAGATATAGATTAACATCAGCAGAACTTTTCTATTAATGAACACATTGTGGATGGCACCTGAGCCAGACTGTACAGTGGTTGTCAGTCAGGCAGACGTCACCCGAGTCTGAACTTGTGCGACGCTAAAAAATTTGTAGCTGCCATTGCACAACCTGCCCTCTGTCCATAACAACATAAAATGAAGGGGAAAGGTTCTCTGCATTGTGCTGCCATATAGTGAGTCGAGTTCTAACTATTTGTACACAACAAAAGGGCTTTGTATTGCCTGCTCTCTGTGAGCCCGACACTGCTCGTGTCTGCTATCCGTGTTACCGTCTGTCGAGTGCTCGTGATCTGTCTGCATGTTCTCGAAATGGCAAATTTAGATGAGAGTGATGTTTCCAATGCCCTGGAAGAGAAAATAGATGATTCCAGTTCAGAAGGAGAAGCTAATTCTGACACTGATCTAGATTTTTGTGTGGAAAAATGCACTTGTAATGTATTTTCTGAACTCAGTAAGAGCCAGAAGGGAGCAAAGTGCTGAAAAGAATCTTTCTGGTGGTGTCCAAGTTGTGATGTAGCCCCTCTGTATGTCAGAGTACTTCAAAACATATCACACTCAGATAGATTACCTGTAAAGAATCACATGTAGGCCCTACAAGGTTTTTCTATGTGTGGGGAGGGGGGGGGGGGCGGATTAAATCACGATTTACTAAAAATTTTGTTTATCTGCTAATTTTAATAATAATTTTTTGGAACAGATAAAAGAAGTGTCATTGTTTCAAATGAGAAACCAATGTCAATTATTACTTATTTAGTTAGAAAGCTGAAATTATCGAAAAACTCGTTAAAAACAGCAGTCTGACAGCCCCATGCAAGGGTGACTTGCGCCAGGTGTAAATTTCAATATTGTGGTAGAATTCAAAGCATCGAACAACACGGTCCAAAGCAGCATTACTTGCAATATGATCATAATTCATTTTTCATTATCAGTAAATACAAAGTCATAACAAATGAAACATCACATATGTTGCCTTGGTTCTCTTTCCACAATTAGAGTGTTAAAAGGTGGCTCCACTGAGCACTTTTAAAGAAGACGAAAAAGAAAGGATCTTTAAAACAGAGGGAAGGACATATTGTTGAACCTTTGTTGAACACAGTCCAGTCGAAATTGCTAATGATTTCCTGTCATATAAGCCATTCTCTTTGAAATAATGCCTCCTCCCATGGAAATGGTGCTCGAAGTATGGGATGCCAGCTATCATACCCTAGTTACACACTGCTCAGGTACTTGGTGCACAGTTTGATGATAGCGAGGGGTTCACGTGGTACTATTCGCACAAAGTATTAAACAATTTCTGTAAAGTTTGGAAAGTAAGAGAAAGGTACTGGTATAAGTAAAATTGTGAGGATGCCCAAGGGTTGTGCCTGGATAACTCAGTTTGCAGAGCACTGACAACAAAGACAGAATTTTCCTGGTGTAAATCCCAGTCTCTTATGTGGTTATAATCCACCTGTTTCAAATCATTGTACACTCCATAGCAAAGTGAAAGATCCATTTTGGAAATAGCTTAGCTAATTAAAAGAATAATTTGATTACTAATGTCTAAAGTGTTCCACAAATAACAGAGTAAATACAATCTTACTAAAGTACTCCTTACCTTGAAGAAGTCGTATTAAATGTGCAACACGAGGGGGCACCAGAAGGTTCCGAAGCTTGGAATCCAGGTACACACAGCATAAAGAATTGACGGTATTGTGACACAAGGTACGTAAGCCTAATGCGAGTCGCAGTACAGATTGCGAAGCTCCAAACACACGTACAACTGAAACAATCAATTTCTGCATTCAGTTCTTCAGGATAGCCAACAAATCTTAATTTATGAATTTAAAAAAAAAAGAAGAAGAAGTAGTACACTAAAAGTATCAGTTTACATTGTTTTAAAATATATGTTATCCAAGTTGAACCATGTCAGTTTGCAGTGTTCACCGTGAACAGTGCAATCAACTAGTAAGTCGTGTTTGTAGGAGACTACACATCTCAATGGGACACAGCTGTATTTGCACTGCTGGCTATCCAAAAGGCAACACCAAGACGGCCTGGAGATATTGACCCAATTTATTTAGAAGGCTACTAAAAACCCACTATTGCGAGGGTATTTTCTTATTCCATTTCATTTTCTCTCTCCTCCCCTCTCCTCTCCTCTCTTCTCTTTGCCGACCTCCTCGTCTCCCCTCTCTCTGTGCATCTCCACCCACCTCCCCCTTTCTCTGCCAGTTACCTCCTTGTCTTTGTTGTACAACTCCTCCACCTCCTCAGTCCATTGCCTCCTCCATCTGTGAAAAATTATATAACTCTTGACACCTTCCATGGTTATCAGTGAACTGGAGTCTTAAGTTTATTGCAAGGTACTCTCTGCCATGCACCAAGTGAAATCTTTGATAGATGGTGTTCCTTTTGTTTTGACGGTAAAGTGTACAAAATTTCATCAAGATTGGAATAAAACCATAGATTCTGTCAAAGTTGGTAAGTAAAGCACCCTATGCTGTGCTCCATACATAATTTTACACAGACAATTACTTTTGTTTTGAAGATCAAGTGTGTAAAGTTTCATTCCAATGGGAGGAAGGGTATCACAGCACATAAAAGACAAACAAACATGATGTGCCAGTTTCCCAGGCATCTCAATGTTTATGACGTCATGTCTCTTAAAGTATAATTCATTCAATGAAGTAATTTTGTAGGTACATTCATTGGCATAAATGGATACTATCTGAAAAACATGTTGCAAATACATTTAGTAGCAAATAAGTAATAAATTCAAATGTCATTCCTACTGTGATAGATTTTCACACATTTCACTGTTCACGTTATATCTTCTTACCTGTGTGCATACAGTGATATAAATGTGCCTATAAGTTTCATAAAAGTGCAACCAATATACTGACAAGGTTTCATCACAATTGGATGAATGGTACGGCAATGCATAAATTATGAACAAACTGACAAACAAACAAACATTAATTTTTATGTGTTATATTACACATTATACAAAGATCACATAATTGAAAATACAGCCCTGATGAACTGAGGTATATGAAGAAATCATTATTGAATGTTGTCACCTTTGCTGGCTATAGCCACTTGTACAAGCCTCGGCACTGAATCAAAGAGGCTCTGGATGTGTTGTTTGGGTACAGCAGTGGAGGTACATCCTGGGCCATCGACCAGATAGGTGTGTTGTTTGGGTATTGCGGGCCACATTGCTTCCACATATTGCCAAAGGTGATCTGGTGTAGCAGTGAGGGGTACATCCTGGGCTATCGACAAGATGTTTTCAATAGGCAAGAGATTGGAAGAAGAAAGAGGCAGAGGCAGCAATGAAATCTGATGGGTGAAGAAGAAGTGTTGAACAAAGTACGCATTACCCTTTTGCTATATGGCTATTGTCAATCTCCAACACTTCAGAGGTGTAATGTTGGGTGGTTAGTGTACTGGCAATATATACTAGGAGGGTGGGAACAGAATCCACTATGGCCCCAAAACATACTACCGTGTGCAAGACCAATTTGGCAATGCATAAGGCAAAGGTTCAACAGTTTCTCATCATACTGTCTCCAAACTCTAGTCCGAGTACAGTGTCGGTGCTAGCAGAGTAATTCCAATCTTGATTTTGCATACGCCATCATGATGGTTGGATTGTAGTCTGGAATCACTCGTGGGAGACTTCCTGTTGCTTTATGCATATCCTGCCAACCTTCAAAACACAATAATCAGGAAATCCAGTGTAAAAAATAGGGAGATTCTTTAAAAAAAAATCAGGAATATATACTATCAAAAACTGCAGTTTATTCTATTATAAACCTCAAGATAAATAAATTATTTTAATCTTTTCCTATGTTGTCACAACACCATTTTCTAATAGCTAAAAAAATAATTAAAACACACACAAAATTCTTGCAGTAACCCAAATGTTCATTACATAATGCTCACTTGCAGCCAGTCCAAGTAATTCAATTGATTTTTAGCACAACTGCATTTTTGTGATATACTTTACTGAGGAACATTTTACATACCAAATGACCTACATGGTCATTGCATTTGATTAACAAATTGTTCTCTAAAATAACGTCACTAAGTGCTCGGCATGTATCACACAATCACTTTCACTTCCAACAGCAAATTTCAGTTTTGTATTGTTACAGACTTCTCATTTTCTCTATGCTTCTTTGTTTGCATATGTTCAGATACATAGCTTTTTCCACCAAGTGATATATCACATCAACAAACAATCCAAAATACAAAAATAGATGTTTCCTAGCTTTGATAAAATTGTTCCAAATACTGCTTCAAATAAAGTTATGTATTTTTTGCCATATTGAAACACACAGCGTTGAATCTAAATCCCACAATCATGTAAAATAGTTGTTTGCACAATAGTTGCCTTTCTGTAATTTGTATACAAAACTAACACTCATAACTATCCATTTCAAAGGTTTCTACTTATTAAAATGAAACCACTTAATTTACGCACAATGACAAAACATGACATTCAAATGAGCACAACACTGAACAGGATGCTAGAATCTGCAAATGTGCAGGAAAGAGCAGGAATCGATATACAAGTATCACACTCCTAATGTTTACGAATTTTGATATGTATATAGATTAAACTGATAAACGGGCAAAGAACTTTTGACTTGACCAAAAAAACTGTGGATTTTTAAAAATAATCTTAGGTTTCAGGATAAACCTAAAAATCAGAGCAATAAAGGAAAAATCATAAGGGGTAAAAAAAACTGTAGATTCCCACCTAAATCAGGAGAGTTGGTATGTTTATGCATCACCATACTGGCCCTGCCCCAGTACTTTGGTTTGGGCTGGTATTTGATTTCACACCTGCCTCTTCCCCTAGTAAACATCACTGGTGCATCAACAGGGCAGCATTATATCTCTGAGGTGTTATTGCCTGTTGTCTTCCTGTACCTTTGGAGCTTGCCGACTGCCACATTGCAACAGGATAATGTGTGACCACAAGTAGCAAGGGACTAATGAATTATGCCACCAGTATGGCAATGTTGAGTGTAGTTCTAGAAAGGTCTCCTAATGATATTTTTATGAACATTAATAAATGGTTTAAAGCCAACTCATTGACATTAAACTCTGAAAAGACTCACTACATGCAGTTCAGAAAAAGACTTCCATTTAGCATATGCATAAAGTATGAAGGACAGAAGACATTGAGTGTATTAAATTCTTGGGATTACAACTTTATAATAAATTCAGTTGGAGGAGCACACCGCAGAAATGACTGAACAAATCTGTATTTGCAATTTGAGTGTTACCAGACACAGGAGATAAAAATAAAAAAGCTTTCATACTTTGCTTACTTTCATTCCAAAATGTCACATGGTATAATATTTTGGGGTAACTCTTAAAGCAAAGCAAAAGTTTTTAGGGTCCAAAAGTGTGCAATATGTATTCTTTGTGGAGTAGATTTATGGACATCCTGCAGAAACCTCTTCAAAGAACTGGGTATACTAACTACTGCCTATATATATATATATATATATATATATATATATATATATACCTTAATGAAATTTGTCATAAATAATATATCCCTTTTTCCAACAAACAGCTCACTTGATGCAAACAATACTAGGAACAAAAACAAGGACTTAAAAGCACTTAATTTAGTTCAAAAATGGGTCCACTACTCAGGCACACACATTTTCAATAGTTTACCAGCAAACATAAAAAATTTAGCCACAAATAAAGATCAGTTTAAAAGGAACATGAAAGACTTACTAGTGGCCAACTCCTTATACTCCACTGACAATTTTTTGAATAGAACTAAACGGTATACGTATCTGTATTCATACTATTAGTATTATTACATCAGCTTGGATATATGTATATACTTTGGACATTTCCACATCCACTAGGATTTCCTCAACATGGATCTATGGAATGAACAACTAATCTAATCTAATCTAATCATGACAAGACTTCTTTGTCACCCAACAGATTGCATTGCTGGCTTAACCTCCCCGTGTTCATGATCTCTCACCATTCAAAAACACCTGGTCAATGACTGCAGAACATCTAAGCTGTAATAAAGCACTTGCTGCTAAACCACAGAAACTTGGACATTGTGTGGAAGCAGCATAGATTGACATTCCACAACAACACGACCAGAGCCTCTTTGTTTTAATGCTGAGATGTATAGCAGCTGTTATAGCCAACAATAATAGCAACACTCAACACTGATTTCATCATGTTCCTCATTTCATATGCTTCAATATTTCAAATCATGTGATCTAACTGCATGTCAAAGACTGACATACCAGTCACACTCACAGTCAGTCACAGGTCTAAAATTTTTAACGCCTGACAGCTGGGATGACACTAGTGCTCCAAGTGATCAGCAAGGAGCCAATGTTAATGTCTTCACAATGTAAGAACAACACTTCATTTTATCATACATTTCTATGCAATTTATAATATGATTGTTTTTATTTAAGACTCAATGTCGTTAGTCTAGTATTAGGCAAAAATAAAGAACAGTGGAGCTAAAACAGGTGAATGAAATGACGAAAGCCAGAGCCTACTCGTGCAGAAACACATGCCAATCTGAATATTTTTGCCACTTTTCCCTACTGAAACCAAGGTAATGCACACCAACACACAAACTGTTTCTAGCGTAAGAAGCGTGGCTGTGCAGCTCCAAAGTAATTGAGTACAATGCATATAGTCCTTTTCATTTTGTTCTGTATTTTAGTTTTTTGGGCATTTGTTAGTAAAATTATCACTTTCATCTTTATTAATGTTCTGTGTTGGATGAGGTACTTGCAACTTACAGTAGAAATACTTTCAAAACTTTATTATAGTAAAAGTTTACCAATAGTCCTGATTATGTTTACATGCATATTTCTGGAAAAAAAGAGGGCAAATATGATGGTTGAGGCCCAAATCTGATTTTGGTGTTAATATTTTCTAAACCTTTTAGGTATTGGTCTGTTTCCCTCCTCACACTGTCCTAAGTTTTCATCTTCGTTCCAAAGTTTCTATTTTTTTTCCTAAAATACAAGTTTTTTAAGTTTTGTAGTAATTCTTCAGTGTCTTACACTAGGCCTATGATTTATAATGAGTATCCTTTTGGACACCCAGCGCAGTTCTCTATATGAACCACTCTCACCTCCTGAAAAGAACAATCAATCATAATTATATTCAAATTTATGTAATTTTCAGGTGATCTGTAACAAAAATGTTTCAGCATATTACATACAGCTCAGGATCCTCAGAAAATCTGAAAAATGGCAAATTAGGGACTTTTTTTTAGTTCACTCATCTTCTCTTCTCTTTACTGCTTGATCTTTCCTCTTTGGTTATATATATCATCTCTGGCATGGCTCAGTACTAATATGCAGTATCTCTGACTTACACACTCCTCAAACACCACCCTCATGACCTAGGTCGTGAATTACCTTTCCCTTCCGTTCCCATCCTTTTTTCTTCCCTTCTCTCCCACCTGAAGAAGGAACTGTGTTCCGAGAGCTTGTCCTTTTTCGTCCCTTTTTTCTTTATTTGTGTCACTATCGGCAGTACAGCACAAAGGTACATACTGGCCAGCCAATCTATGTCTTTTGAAAAATAAACTACTTATGAACTAACTTATACTAAAGACAGCACAAACATCCACGCCTGAGGGAGGATTTGAACCTCCGACCCGGGAGGCCGTGCGATTCGCAATGTGTCGCTCCAGTCTGCCCAGCTACTCCCGCGCGGCATCAGCATTTGACTAGAACAATTTACGGAAATCACAGAAAACCCAAATGCAGATGGTAGAAGGCAGATTTTAATTGTCACACCTCTAAAATGTGTGCAAAACAAAACAAACAAACACATGTGCACAAGCACCCTACCCCCCCCCCCCCCACACACACACACGCACACACTGTACATGAAATAAGTGAGGAGTAGGATAAAGGGGAAAGGAACTGTTGGGGTGGGAAAAAAGGAAGTTATCATAGGTAGAGGCCTGGATAATTATGGGATCGGAGAATGCACTGTAAGGATAACTCCCATCTGTGCAATTCAGAAAAGCTGGTGGTGGGTGGGAGGACCCAGAGGTCCTCTGACGACCTTGGCCTCCTCAATCACAGATTTCCAATCATCTTGTTCTTCAGCACGCCTGAGCCACCTCCTCACTCCCACTGCTCTCAGGTCTGCTTTCACATCTTCCAGCCATCCCACACACAGTAGTCCTCCTCACCTTCTACCACCAGGATGTCTCATCATCATCATCATCATCATCATCATCTTCGGGAGCCTTTCTTCTGTACTCTGCTGGACATGTCCTAACCATCTTTGCCATCCCATTTTGACTGAGGTTACCAAATAAGGTTCTTTGTACAGACCCCTTATTTCTTCAATAGTCCTAATTCTCCATATCTCACATTCTTTTACAAGGCCAAAAAATCTTCCTCAGCACTTTCCTTTGCCACATATTTAGCTTCTTCTCCAAAGCTTCTGTCAGTACCGGTGCAGCACTGCCGTACGTGGGAACAGGTTTGCTCACTGTTTTGTGTATTGTACAGAAACTTCCCTTGTGCAGTTCAGTAAAGCTAGTAGTGTGTGTGATTGGAAAGGGGGAAGGAGGTGGGTAATGATCCAGATAACCAAGGTTGTCATGTAGCCATTGAAATCAACCATATGCTCTGCTGCATTTCTGTGCCATAGTGTTGTCTAAGCAATTTCTTTTCCTTTGAGGGAAACGTATACAATCAAAGCAGTGGCACAGCCATGGGCACCTACCTGGCACTATCCTACGCCAAACTATTTATGAGCTGTCTGGAGGAAACCTTCCTAACGTCTGAAAACTCCAAACTTCTGCTCTGGTTACGGATCATTGTTGATATTTTCATGATCTGGACTCCAGAACAGGACGTGCTATACTCCATCCTACACATCATCAAATCCTTTTCTTCCAATCATTTGATGTGGCCTTCCTCAACCCAACATGTCACATTCCTGGATATTAACCTCCACCTCAATTGATTTCTCTATTTAAACTTTCATCCATTATAAACCGACCAACCTTCAACAGTATCTTATCTTTGACAGTTGCCATCACTTCCAAGTCAAAAGATCCCTCTCTTACAGCCTAGCAACGAATGGAAGAGAACTTCCTTATTCAATATGCTGAAGGTCTCACAAAGCAGGTAGTAATCCCCAGGTCTAGTCCGTAAGCAGATCTCCTGTGCCATATATCCACACACGCCAAATCCTTCCTCCACCCCCAATAACCAGCAACAAAACCCCTTACCATCTTGTATCATCCTGAACTGGAGCAACTAATCCACACACTCCTTAATGGCTTTGATTTCTGTCATCATGCACAGAAATGAGAAACTGAAAGACATCCGGCCCACCCCTCCTGAAGTGGTGCTCTGTCGCCGAATCAAACTCCACAATATCCCAGACCATCTGTATGCCAAATCCAACCCCAGTCCTCTGCCAACAGGTGTCATATCCCTCTGGAAGATCCCACTGCAAGACCTGCCCAATCCACCCAACCAACACTTCCTGTCGCAGACTTATCCTACCCCATCAAAGGCCAGCCCACCTATGAAAGTAACCAAGTGCTTCACTAGCTGTGCTGCAGTTACTGCACACCTTTCTGTACTGGTATGACCAGCAACCAGATGTCCACTAGGATGAATCGCAATTGCCAAACTGTGGCCAAAAACAAGGTAGACCAACATGTGGCACAACATAAGCCGAGGATATGCTTGATTTCAATGGCTGCTTCACAACCTGGGCTATCTGGAGGAGCTGTCGCTGTTAGGGGGAACAAAACTGTACTTTCAGCATACTATGCAGTGCTTTCTGTAATTATTCATAATCAACAATAATTGCATTCCACGAAGAGTCAATCTGTAATTTAGAAGCCAGAATAGAACTGTTACTGGAAAACATTTTATTGCAACCTGGAGTACTGATAGAGCATGTAGTTTCTGCTACCACTTTTAGTAACTCAGAAAATCTATAATTTTCTAACAGGGCTCGAGCAAATGAACTGCAGAAAATGAGTGTCACCTCAAGGTTTGTAGGACAGTTCTGTTGGTCAGCATGGAACCACAGCATTATATGTGGTCTCTAAGATTACCTGATAAAAACCACATGAATTTTTGTGCTTACAGCCACGTTGAAGGTTTAGGGTGCACCATTCCAGTTAACATCATGGGTGAGTTGGAGCAGAAATTTGTTATTGCTTTTCAAAAATTTCATAACAATCCAGGGGAGTCTGAAAGGATTCAAACTCCCTACAGTGACAAGTATAGACCAACATGCAAGTACAAGGACACCACTTTGAACATCTCCTTAAAGTACAACTACAGTCCACGTAACTGTTTCCAGTTAACTGAAAATGCTTTTCTGCCATATCTCTAAAAACTTTTTCTTGGTGTTATACAGGGTTGATACCTTATCGTAACTAGGATGACTTTTCATCTACATCTACATAAATACTCTGCAACTGGCAATGAAGTGCATGGCAGAGGGTTCATCAATTTATGATATTTTTCTACCATTTCATTCTCTAATAGTGTATGGGGGGAAAAGGAACACCTGAATCTTTCTATTTTCCATCTGATTTCTCTTATTTCTTCAAGATGATCATTTCACCCTGTTTAGTTGGGTGTTAACAAAATATGTTTGCATTTAGAAGAGAAAGCTGGTGACAAAAATTTCATTAATGCGTCACGTGACAATGAATAGCACCTTTCTTTTAATGATTTCCACTCAACTAGTGCATCAGTTCTGTGACACTCTCTCCCCTATACTACAATAATACAAAACGAACTGCCCTTCTCTGGACTTTCTCTACATCACACAATAGGCAGAATACTCCAAAATAGCACAAGCAAGTGTAGTGTAGGCAGTTTATTTGGTAGAACTGTTGCATCTTCTAATTGCTCTGCCAAGGCAACATGGCGCATTTGCCCACTCCTGCCATATATACATACAGTAATGTTTTCAAACTTTGTGATCTGAGGAGCTACATGTGTTTGAGAATGCACATATAAACACCTAACTAGCTGACACTCAGCACTTCAGTGTAAAGATGATTATGGGGCTATCATTGCAAATAATAAAATGTTAAACAGACCAGGAAAATAATTCAAGGAATATGAATACATGTATTAATCATGGGTTTATCCAACAGAATACAATGCTCTTAAGTTTCACTAAGAAGTTACACTTGCTGCAAAAATGACAACTTACGAAGATAGAGCACACAGTCGTAGAATCCTTGAATAGGCAAGGCACTTCCACCCATTCCAGCCCCTGCCAGAGCAAATAGTGGTTGATGACGGTCTAACCCAAAGTTGTCTCCAAATACAGGATGAGTGAGACAGCGTACCTTCTGAGGCTCTTTAGCATTAACATCCTTCCATTCGTATTTGCTGAAACGGCGGAAATATAAACTTACACAATACCATTACTAAAATGATTGCTAATTTACAATTAATAATCAATAAATTAAGACGTTAGACAAATAAAACTTACATCAAACAAATATAAAAACTAAAATAATAGAAGGAAACTTTCTTGGTGGGATAAACAAATATAAAAAATAGAAAACAGATAACTTACCCAAAGGACCGGCTCGTCGATAGACACAAATAAAATCACACACAAACACACATACAAGCTTTCGCAACCATTGGTTGCTTCGTCAGGAAAAGAGGAATAAAGAAGAGGAGAAGGGGAAGGATATGGGTTTTAAGGAAGTGGAAAAGGAGTCGTTCCAATCTCAGGAGTGGAAGGACTTACCTTAGGGTAAAAAAAAGGAAGGTAAACAAATACACACACACACACACACACACACATCCAAACGCAAACACACCTAGACAGACATTTGTAAAAGCAAAGAAGTTGGACAGAGATACCAATTGAGGCAGACGCTCTGTCCACAGAACCGAGGCAAAGATGCTACAGATGGTGGGCGGGAATTTGAATTTAGTGGAGATTGAGACCAGGTGGGCAACGGGAAGAGAGAATATGCTGAAGGGCAAATACCCATCTCCGGAGTTCTGAAAGGTTGGTGTCGGCGGGAAGTATCCAGATAACCCGGATGGTGTAACACTGCGCCAAGATGTGCTGGCCGTGCACCAAGGCATGTTTAGCCACAGGGTGATCTTCATTACCAACAAACACTGTCTGCCTGTGACCGTTCATGCGAATGGACAGTTTGTTGCTGGTCATTCCCACATAGAACGCTTCACAATGCAGGCATGTCAGTTGGTAAATCACGTGGGTGCTGTCGCAAGTGGCTCTGTCCTTGATTGTGTACACATTCCGGGTTACTGGACTGGAGTAAGTGGTGGTGGAAGGATGCATAGGGCAGGTTTTACAACGGGGGCAGTTGCATGGGTAGGAGCCAGAGGGTAGGGAAGGTGGTTTGGGGATTTCATAGCGATGGACTAGGAGACTACGAAGGTTAGGTAGGCGGCAGAAAGACTCTCGGTGGAGTGGGAAGGATGTCATTAAGGATGGATCTCATTTCGGGGCAGGATTTAAGAAAGTCGTATCCTTGCTGGAGAGCCACATTCAGAGTCCGCTCCAGTCCCGGAAAGTATCTGGTGACAAGAGTGGCACTTCTGGGGTTCTTCGGTGGAAGGTTCTGGATTTGGGGGGATGAGGAGGTGGCTCTGGTAATTTGCTTCTGTACCAGATCAGGAGGATAGCTGCGGGATGTGAAAGCTGTTATTAGGTTATTGGTGTACTGGTTCAGTGATTTGGGACTGGAGCAGACTCTTTTGCCACGAAGACCTAAGCTGTAGAAAAAATATAAAAACTAGAATTATTTATTGAAAGCAAGTGATAAAAAAGATAATTTTAATTTCTTACAGAGGCAGAACATTTATACAGGATGACTCACAAAAGACACCTGGAAGAGGCCTGTGAGTTGCGCGAGGCGTTTGCAGGCTGCTGGTGCTCCGCCTGCCGATCGCCGCTATGCGTGTCTGGGACACTTGGCAACAGCGCCCAGTCCTGCCCTACTGTTGTCAGGTAGAAACACCGTGCTCTCGTGTTCTGTACTGCGTGACAGAGTGTTCGGGTGTTTTGTTTTGAGTTTGCTGTCGAGTTTCCTTTCAGTATGGTATACATGAAGGATGAATGGGTGTTTCTTGTGCTGAACTATGCAAAAACAGAATCATATGGAAAAACAGAATCGTATTTTTGATGATAGGATAGTTGACTGGCCTCCTTGTTCTCTAGATCTAAATCCCTGTGACTTGTATCTTTGGGGATTGTTAAAAGACAAGGTGTATGCAAGCAATCCACATACACTCGAAGAGTTGGAAGACGGGATTCGACTAGTCATTTCCCAGATTTCGGCAGCCTAAATTTGTCGAGTGTTCAAAAATGTGTTCCAGAGATGTCAGGCCGCTCTTTCCATAGAGGGACATCATTTTGAACATCTACTGTAAATAAAGTTAAGCTTAGGTTACTCAGATGGCATTGTTTTTTAGACTTTAACTCAGTGTATGCGCCCACGGCCACAATAGAGTCCGAGAATCCGGTGCTGCCGTGGACAGCAGATGCGGTGGCGGCAGCCGGGAGCCGTACCGCGCGATCTGTGGACGCCCGGCAGGCGTCTTTCCCGAGACACCTTGTATCTGAACTGAAATTGCATTTGTATGGGGGCTGTTGTACTAGTGTCTCCTGAGTACACCTCCTCAACTACCTTCCATTACCACAGCAATGATTCCTTCATGCATCAGGACATGTTTTGTTAACCAATATCTTCCTTTAGTCAAGCTGTAACATAAATTTCTTTTCTCCCAAAATCCATTCACTGTGTCCTTATTAATTATCCCTTCCACTGACTAATCTTCACCTTACATTTGTAGCCTTTCAATAGCTTCTATTTTCATCTTGCTTTAACTGTTTATCATCTACATCCGATTTCCTTCAAGGTTACACTCCACACAAATAATGACAGGTAATATTTTCTAATACTTGATTTTATAAATGATGTTAGAAAATTTCTCTTCTTGAGGAATACTTTTCTTGCCACTGTCAGTCTAAATTTTATACCCTCCCTACTTCAGCCTAATCAATTATTTTACTACCCATATAACAAAACTTGTCTACTACTATTAATCTCTCATTTTCTAATTGAATTTCATCAGCATCGACTGCATCCCATTACCCTTTTTTTGTTTTGCCAATATTAATCTTTTTCTTTTGAAGACACTATAAAGGATATCCCATTTATCTTGACCACCCACAATATCTCTTGAACAACTACTTTTGTAAAACGACTTTCACCGATATGACTAAGGTGGGGGCTCGTGAATGTAAATGTTTTGTAACATTGTAAAACGAAACCATGTGTGTTTTTTAACACAAACTTATGTGGTTTTAAATGGACTCCCTATATTATTTCATCAGCAATCTACAGCATAACAAATCACAAACACTGGCATCGATTGCATCACAATATGCCAGTTACATTACGAGATATTCGAAAGCAAAGTTGACACTTGAAATATGTGAAACATGTTACTAGTGCAGGTCCTGAGCAGCATGGGATTCTGCCTGAGCCTAAGACGTGTGCTTGCTGCGCATTTTGCTATTTCAAGCATTAGCAAAGGTTATAATAGCTAACATTAGCAATTTTTACATTAAGCTCTGTAAAGTAGTTTACCCTTTAATTCATTTTGCCTCCCAACATTTTCTTGTATCTGTTCTTGTCTTACTACTGTATTACAGGACCCATTAAAATTAATTTTTTAATCTTTATTGGAATAATATTTTCTCTCATCACATATTCTTTCAATTTCTCCATCTGAGGAGCTAGTTGGTATATAAATTTGTACTACTGTAATGAGTGTTGGCTTTATATATATCTGAGCCATGAAAAAGGAAGATTAGGGTTCAATGTCCTGTTAACAGTGTGGTCATTAGATATGGAGCACAAGCTCAGATTGTTTTGATAAGGAAATTGGTCATGCCCATTTGAAGGAATCATACCGGCATTTGCCTGAAGCGATTTAGCAAAATCCAGGGAAACCTACACCTGGATGGTTGGAGGCAGATTTGATTAGAACTGCTGTCCTTCTGAATGAGAGTGCAGGGTGCTAAACACTGCACCAAAGTTATATCACTTTGCCATTCTCAGAAGCTTAACCAATTTGCTGTTTTGTTATCTGACCTACTTCTACATTATTTCCATTTTAATTTGTATTGATAAACCTGAATGTTTATCTTAACTAGAAGTCCCATTCATCCTACCACAGGACTTCACAATTTCACCATATCTAACTTCAACATATATATGTATTTTGTTAAACTCTCTACCTTACTTACTTGTTTGATGGATGTTACATTGCATGACCAGACTCACAGAATGCTAGTTTTGTTTCTTCTTCTGATAACATCCTCCTGACTTGTCAACACTCAGAGACCTATGGGTGGAGACGGGGCAATTTGCCTCCATAACATTTTACTCAAAAGGATACAATCATCAAAGTCCTGCAGTAAATATGGATGTTCCTAGGAAATATATTGTCTGTAGTTTTCCCTTGCTTTCATCTATTACAGTGCCAACATAGCAAGACCACACTGACATCATTATCTTTTTGAATGAAGTGGCACAAATTAAGTACCACAATTCCTATGTGTGTGAGAATTCTATTACTACATGGCATACAACACTCACAGTCTAAAAATAGATAAATCTAGTTCCAAAATCCTTACCTTGAACGATTTTTGCCTGTTTCACAGGTCGAAAGGAATGTAGCCAGGAAAGAATCGAGATGCTGACCTCTCTCTTTCCGTAATCTGATAGGAACTGTTCGGCGAATCATTCGACCTAGACCTTCTGGAACTCCAACAGAAGCAGGAACAAATTCAGAAGGAGAGCGCAAGAATGCGTGTAGTAAATCACTTCCACGCAGAGTTGGTTTCTGCAGTAGACGTTGCAAAAAGTCCTCAAATACCTGTGCAAATAAAACCATCTGTTAAACTGACAGTCAGTGAATTGTATTTAAAATCAATGAAGTCACCTCCAATAATATTAAAATCAGTATTGTGACAAAGTATTTCTATTTTTCCAACAAAATATATGAAACACTGCAAAATGACTATGTAGTAATTCCTCAAAATCCTTCAACTTATGTTTTACATAAAATATTAAGTACTCCAAAAGAAACACATACATTCACACAATCTTTTTCTTTTTCTGATGATGGCCATGTCTGAAAATTTAAGTTGTGTGAATGTGACTGTCTATTTTTCGTGCCTGTCAGCAGGTCAGTCGGCCTCTTTACGGTGAGTTGACATTCCAATCAGATTTTCCAATGTTAAAATAATATCTACTCTACTTTATAATATTTCTGGAAAAGATGCTGCTTTCATATCCATCAGTAATGCTCTGGATTGATGTAATTGTTGAAGTCAATCACTAGTACTGATAGGCTGTGCTCTACCATTATATACAGTATCTCGGACAGCTCAAATTTTCAAGTCAAGCAGTAAAAGAAATTTCAGTACTAGACAGTACTAACAATCACTTAGGAGTTAAGGTAGTTTTGAAATAGTATGAGCTGCATGTTCGTGGTATTTTATTGATCCTATTACAGGACCTACAGTCAAAAATTGCGTTGGTATTTAGGTGCATATTATGAGTGCAGGTGTTTCTACAATGTGCACTTTTTTTCCTTCTTTTACTCTGTTCACATTAGGCATAAGAAAACAGTGAATTTCATAGTCACAGATTTATTCGGTTATCTGATGTTAGGTAATACAGGATCTGCGAACAATTTTTGAGTAGATTTACCACAACATATTCATTTTCTGATTTTCGATAATGCTCCGTAGTGAAATATGGGCATGGAACATGGTGAAAAAGTGACATACTCCATTTTTGCTGTTCATGTGGAGAAATTTTAACACCTGCCAGGACGTTTTAATTTATCCCTTTATGTTCTATTCAAAGACAATATCTAAATATGGGGGTTTCAGAGACAAGTGGCATAACTCCACCTATGATAGTTTTGAGTTGGAGGAGCATTCATTAAGAAGTGTATAAAAATTATTAATGTTATTAACAATAATGGAAGGTCCAGTAAAGAATGATATCTAGATAGGGAACAACTCACCATAAAGACAAAAGTTCAGCCACCGGCAAATAAAAGACACACAAACACACACAAAAATCTAAATTTTCGGCCACGGCCTTCCTCAGAAAGAGCACACTCATTCACACAATCACTCAGGGACAATCAATCACACTATATATATAAAAATTATAGAGGGAAACTTTCCCAGTGGGATAAACAAAAATAATAAAAATAGAAAAGAGATGACTTACCTGAAGGATTGGCTCGTCGATAGAAACAAATAAAATAAATAAAATCACACACAAACACACATACAAGCTTTCGCAGCCTAGCTGCTTCGTCAGGCAGAAGGGAAGGAGAGGGAAAAGGAAATGATGAGGGTTTTAAGGGAGTGGATAAGGAGTCATTCCAATCCCGGGACAGGAAAGACTTACCTTGGGGAGAAAAAAGGAGGGTAAACAAATACACACACACCCACACATTTACACAGACACAAGTACACTTAGGCAGACATACTGTAGAAAGCTTTGCTTTCTATTTTTTATTTGTCAGAGTCGAAGGGCATGAAACGGATGCAGTGGTTGGAAAGGGAGTAAGACAGGGTTGTGGTCTTTCTCCATTGTTGTTCAATTTGTACATTGAGCAAGCTATAAAGGAAAGCAAGGAGAAATTTGGTGAAGGAATTAAAGTTCAGGGTGAAGAATTAAAAACATTGCGTTTTGCTGACGACATAGTAATTCTGTCAGATACAGCAAAGGACCTGGAAGAGCAATTGAACGGAATGGACAGTGTGCTGAAAGGTGCATATAAGATGAACATTAAAAAGAGCAAAACTAGGGTAATGGAGGGGGTGCACTGAACAGATGAAAACTGGGCCGCCTTCGTAGCTGACACTGAGTATTAAATAACATGTGACAGTCACAGTACAGAGGGTATAAAATGCAAAATGGCAATGGGAAGAAAAGCGTTTTTGAAAAAGAGAAATTTTCTAACATCGAATATTAATTTAAGTGTAAGAAAGTCTTTTATGAAGGCATTTGTGTGAGGTGTTGCCTTGTATGGGAGTGAAAGTTGGATGATAAATAGTTCAGACAGGAAGAGGATAGAGGTTTTTGAAATGTAGTGTTAACAGAAAAATGCTGAAAATTAGGTGAGTGGGTCGCATAACTAATGAAGAGGTACTGAACAGAATTGGGGAGAAAAGGAATTTCTGGCATACCTTGACTAAAAGAAGGAATAGATTGGTAGGACACATTCTTAGACATCAAGGAATTATGAATTTAGCATTGGAGGGAAGTGTATGGGGAAAAAATCGCAGGGGAAGACCAAGAGATGAATACAGTAAGCAGATTCAGACAGATGTAGGTTGTCGCTCTTATGTGGAGATGAAGAGGCTTGCTCAGGATAGGGTATTGTGGAGAGCTGCATCAAACCAGTCTCCGGACTGAAGACCACAATAAACACGAACACACATAAATGCAAGCTTTTGCAACCATTTGTTGCTTCCTCAGGCAAAGAGCAGGGAAGGAGAGTGGGAAAAGGAAAGGATGTGGGTTTAAAGAAGCGGGTGAGGAGTCTTCCAATCCCGGGAGACGAAAGACTTACCTTTGGGGGAAAAGGATAGGTACACAAACACACACACCCACACACACATATACACGCGGACACACAAAAGCAGACATATGCAAAATGCAAAGAAGTTGGACAGAGATGCCAGTCGAGGCAGAGGCTCTGTCCAGAGATTGGAGGCAAAGATGTAGAATGGTGGGCAAGAATTCAAAACTAAAGAAGGTTGAGACCAGGTGGGCAACGGGAAGAGAGAATATGTTGAAGGGCAAGTTCCCATCTCCGGAGTTCTGGAAAGTTGGTGTCAGTGGGAAGTATCCAGATAACCCAGATAGTGAAACACTGTGCCAAGATGTGTTGGCAATGCACCAAGGCATGCTTAGCCAGACGGTGATCCTCATTACCAACAAACACTGTCTGCCTGTGACCGTTCATGCGAATGAACAGTTTGTTGCTGATCATTCCCACATAGAACGCTTCACAGTGCAGGCATATCAGCTGATAAATTACGCAGGTGCTGTCACAAGTGGCTCTGCCCTTAATCGTGTACACCTTCCGTGTTACAGGACTGGAATAAATGGTAGTGGGAGGATGCATAGGGCAGGTTTTACACCGGGGGCGGTTACATGGGTAGGAGCCAGAGGGTAGGGAAGGTGGTTTGGGGATTTCATAGGGATGGCCTAGGAGGTTACGAAGGTTAGGTGGGTGGTGGAAAGGCACTCTTGGTGGAGTGGGAAGGATGTCATGAAGGATGGATCTCATTTCGGGACAGGATTTAAGGAAGTCGTATCTTTGCTGGAGAAAGGTCTTATCGAAACACACCTTTTGATGTATCCACACAGTCTGTAACATTAATATTACACACAATAATGCTAATTTACTGAATTAACATAATATCTTGTTATAACAATTACAATCAGAGAGATATATTAACACCAAAACCGTGGGCAATTGCAGGTGTCATAACACATATTTTGACATGACAAGATAATATTATTTGCATTTATTTAAACAGGTTTCTTTTGTTTATCATTAATAATAATTGATAATTCCCATAAGTTGTTTAACTTAATATGCACATTAAAACTGAGAAGTTCTTTATAAAGAGCAGTGAAAAGACATTCAGAAAAGCACTGCACGCAAAAGACTGCGTTCATAATTGATGTACAGTTGGCAAAAACACTGTTATCAAAAGGGTGCAGAAAGCGTATTTATTTAAAACCTATATTTTCGGAGAACTACTTCATGTAGAAATTAATATATCAATTGTATGACAATTTAAGTGCCCATTCAATGATGCCATCAAATCAATGTTCTAACACACCTGTAAAAAGTTATAAAATGTACTGGCAAGAACACTGAGCCATTAAGTCTCTGTGTCAGATGGAGTAGTGAGTTCTAGTGATGTGCAACATCTGAATCACAGCTGCAAAAACGGTCATATTGGACTTAGAAACATTTGTGACCGAATGTCGACACTTGGAAACATTTCCGTGGTTTCGGGTTGTAGTCTCTGAAGACTTGTCTGAACTTGGAACTGTGTGATGAAACAGTATTAGGACATTAACGGTTAAATACTATATAGCTTCTTGCTTTACTGCTATGTTGGGGGCCTGAGCTAATATTATTTATTTCTGAAACTTAGTGAGCTTGATAGTTCTCACCAGTGGTACGTGTGCAAACCAGCAATAAACTTGATTAGTTAAAATTCAAATATTTAGTAGCTCATCAGTAATTTACAGCCACCCTAGTTCAAATCACCTGGCAAATAAATATTAAGTTTAACATGAATTAAGAGTAATGTGCACATTTACAGACTAAGAATTACAAGTCAGAGAAAAGTTTGAAGTACATCATCCCCTAAATGAGTGTAATGTCACAACCTTGCATCTACAGAACACAACATACATTTGTATTACTCAATTTAATTACTAGTATCTTAAGCATTCTATAGGCTTCTTGCTGAATGAGCTCACAGGTGACAAATTATCATGCCAGTTGTGCCAGTTGCTAGTGTGTGTGTGTGTGTGTGTGTGTGTGTGTGTGTGTGTGTGTATAATAAGCAATGGCCACCTTTTCCATCCATGTTTAAAGTTTGCTCAAGTGAGTTTTTCTTGTGACACTGCACGTTCTTAATTATTTGACTCAATACTCATCATAATCATAAATTTAGTTCAAATTTAAGTAAATGGGGCTGAGGCAGTCAGCTAGTACATAGTGTTCTACGAATGAGAATCATGTACATTGAGAAAAGAAACTCTTTTTTTATATTCATTTCATCATAATACAAGTTTTATCACAGTTTGATAACTGCACATGATAAATAATGTTTTGAAGTAATGTGTAGGTGACACAGATAATATCTCATAAATTAACTAAAAAAATCAAAATAAAATAAATAATAAAATACATATGAGGCAGGGTTATTACCCAGTTCTCACAAAAGATATCATAGTTTTTAATCATGTGTTAGATAAAACATGTAGGCAGTTTAAATATTTGGAGTGAAGGTTAACAACCAGTTATATAAATTTGAATTACAATTACCTGTCGCTTTGATTCCATAAATTCCACACCCCGAGGTCCAGATAATACTCTCTTTGGTGGAAGGTGTATATCAGTAAATTCACCATGAAATTCAGTTAGTTTTGATTCTAATACATAAAAATCATTATATCTTCTATCCACAGTCCAGTGATATGATTCTGGGTCATCTAGAGAAAAGAAGGAGACTAGTATTTTAGCAACTGAATTGAAAGTAGTCAACATCAGAAAAAAAAGGAAAGTAGCACTTTTAATCTATTTATTTTGCAACAAATGTTCTAACAAACATAAAAGTAATATTCACAGCATGTCTGAGAGAACAGAAAATGTTCGCAATCCATAGCTGTGTGATGATATGAATTTTGAAATTTATACACTGACTGAGTTCTTTGACATCAGCTGTATTAAATATAGAAATGGTATCCCTTATTGACACGTGAAAATTTGTACCCAAACTGTTACTCAAACCCAGAATTCCAAACTTATTGCAAGCAGTCACCTTAATTTCTTAATAATTCGTGCACACTTCACATACCAACCCAAATCTCCATATCACACGGTCTACATTTTTCCATCTTGTGTAAACTTAGGGCAACCAGATGCATCGTATGAAAAAGAGGGCAAATAGCGCAAAAAGGAGGACAAAGTAAGAAAAAAGAGGACGCTGATACCATATGCCTGAATTTAGTAAATGAGATTATTATTAATAAAACAACATACGTTCTTTACCAATTATTGATACTTCTCTGAAGATCCAATTGTATTCAGAGGTTTAGGGGTGCATATCAGATCGTTGTAAAAAGATGCTCATGAAAATTCTTTTAAATTGTACTTGACCATCAACGTACTTTGATCAGATTCAAGGTTCAACCGATTCCTGGCCTCAGTTCACTCTATGGCAATTAGTCAAAATATTCTTTCCACATTTGCATTGTCCACTGATATACTGAAAAATCAGTTTTGCGATATGAGCCTTAAAAAATAAATAAGCTTAGAACACAGAACTCTTTATAAACCGAAAACATACAGACCATTCACCTACCAACATTCATCATGCCATTGGCAACATCTATAGGTCAAGCACCAGTTGCAGATATGGAAACTGCACTTTAACCTTCAAAATACAAATAAATTGAATAACTAAGAAATCATAAAATAAAACCACGACAGTAAAACAATCTGTTGAGCTATTTCATATCTTTATCGGGCATTGAGACAATAATTCCAGCTCTACATATTTTACATTCTTCTTGGAATTCATTTCTCCCTTTCTTGAAGGCAGTATTTTTGCAATAAAGAATATCTGAGACTTTAAACTGGCATTTAGGCATTGTCATATATTTTATGAAACTTACATACAATGAACAGCAATTTACACTCCCAAGTCACACATGTCCAACACGAAACCTATATTGCCGAGCCAAGCCAATATAAAATGACAACTGAAGATACAGAGTGAAAATTTTAAATAATTCATATTTTGCACTTGCACTTGCTGACGATCCTGCTGCCCATATAGTACTACCTTCATGCAAATTTATTACAAAGGCAGTGCCTAAATATAAAGTATAGGACTAATTGCAAAATTAATTTTATTTTGCTCAACTTTGTGGAAAAGGACAATGTAAAAATCCGCCAGGACCCAGGAGGTCGAGGTTGAAAGTAACTGTGAAGTTATCTGGGCACATATAACAGGTCTAAAAGAAGTAAAGTTAGTAGTTGGGTGTTTTTACCGGCCCCCCAGTGCTGCTGTAGCAGTTTTGGAATCATTCAAGGAAAGTCTACACCAGGTAGTGCATCGGTATCCGGGCCATGTAATATTAGTCAGAGGAAACTTCAACCTTAAGAGTATAGATTGGGACCTCGCTAGTTACATTTCAGGCGGTACAGACAAGCAGTCTTGCGAGCTACTTTTGGACACATTCTCTGAAAACTGTCTTGAGCAGTTAAACCGGCAACCCACACGCAATGGAAATATTCTAGACCTTATAGCCACAAACAGGCCTGACCTTATTAACGATGTTGGTGTAGAGACAGGAATTAGTGATCATGATATCGTCATAGCGTCGATGGTGACCAAATTTCATAAACCAATCAAGAAGGCTAGGAGCGTGTTTTTGTTGGGAAGAGCTGATAAGCAAATGTTATGATCGCACTTAGAAAATGAATGGGCATCGTTTTAATTCTGGGACTATGGATGTAGAGAAATTGTGGACTAAATTTAAGTGCATTGTTAATAAAGGGTTAGAGAAATATGTGCCAGTAAAGACGATTAAGGATGGAAAAGATCCACCGTGGTATAATAATAATGTTAGAAAGCTGCTGAGAAAGCAAAGGCTGTTGCACTCTCGATTCAAAAAAGAACACACAAATGATGACAGGCAAAAGTTAGTAGAGATTCGTGCATCTATAAAAAGATCAATGCGTGAAGCATACAATAATTATCACAGCCATACCTTAGCAAAAGATCTTTCCGAGAACCCGAAAAAATTCTGGTCCTATGTAAAATCGATAAGCGGGTCAAAGCCCACTGTCCAGTCACTAGTTGATCATTCCGGGGCAGTAATATAAGAAAGCAAACGGAAAGCTGAAGTTCTAAATTTAACCTTTAAGAAATCTTTCAAGCAGGAGGACCGCACAAATATACCATCATTTGATCAACGTATTAATTCCGAAATGGGGGATATAGCAATAGGTATTTCCGGTGTAGAGAAGCAGCTGAGAGAGCTAAATACGAAAAAGTCTGCTGGTCTGAATGGAATACCAGTTCGGTTTTACAAAGACAATTCTGCGGCATTGGCCCCCCTACTTAGCTTGCATTTATAGCGAATCTTTCATTCAGCGTAAAGTTCCTAGTGATTGGAAAACAGCGCAGGTGACTCCCGTGTATAAGAAAGGAAAGAGAACTGACCCATACAATTACAGGCCAATATCGTTGACATCGGTTTCATGTAGAATTTTGGAGCATATTCTCAGTTAGAATATAGTAAATTTCCTTGAAACGGAAAAGCTTCTTTCCATGAATCAGCACGGGTTTAGGAAACATCGTTCATGTGAAACTCAGCTTGCCCTTTTCTCACATGACATCTTGCGAGCCATGGACGAAGGGCAACAGGCGGATTGTGTTTTTCTCGACTTCAAAAAGGCGTTCAACGCGGTGCCACACTGCAGACTGCTAACGAAGATACGAGCTTATGGAATAGGTTCACAGATTTGTGACTGGCTGGAAGATTTCCTAAGTAATAGAACGCAGTACGTTGTTCTCGACAGCGAGTGTTCATCAGAGACGAGTGTATCGTCAGGGGTGCGCCAGGGGAGTGTGATAGGACCGCTATTATTTTCTATCTATATAAATGATCTGATGGACAGAGTAAGTTGTAATTTGCGGCTGTTTTTTTCTGATGATGCTGTGGTCTATGGGAGGGTGTCGTCTGTAACTGACTGTAATAGCATACAGGTTGACTTAGACAAAATTTCTAGTTGGTGCGAAGAATGGCAGCTAGCTCTCAATGTAGAAAAATGTAAGGTGATGCGCATGAGTAGAAAAAACAATCCCATAATGTTCGAATACAGCATCAGTAGTGAGCTACTCATACCTGCCAACTCTCCCGATTTACGCAGGAGTCTCCTGATTTTTCGCTTTTTCTCCTGCCTCCTGATTTTGCCATTATTTCTCCCGATTTTTTAGGTTTTCTCCGGAAACCCAGGGTTCAATTTTCCGCGAATGGTCAAAAGTCCTTTGTTCATTTATCAGTTAGAAATAAATACGTATCAAAATTCATAGAAATTAGGAGTTGCACTTGACTTATATAATGATTGTTTCTGCTCTTTGCACGTATATGCAAAATACACATGTAGTGTTTCGAAGTTGTGCTGTTTTCGAATGTGATGTTTCGTCACTGTACGTAAGTGAAATCACTTCAGTGTTTTTTTTTTTTATCGCTGGTAACCTTTTGACTGGATAGTTAGGGGCCTCAGTTTCATACGCGAATTGCAGAAAACAGGCAACTTTCGTGTAAACAGCTGTTTTACGTGATTATGGGATTTCAATTCGGTGGTGGGTGGTGCAGTATGGCAAGAAATATAATCAATTTTTAAGCAGTTTTCGGAACATTTTTTCTATTTTGTACTCTTTTCCGATGTGATATTTCCACATCACGTGGTGGAAAAAGCAATGTACCGAAATAGTGCAGAGTAACAATAAAAGGCTGAAATTGCTGAAAAAAGTGAAAGTGATCATTCAATACAAGCAGAGAGCTTATTTACATTGTTTATTATAGAGTACGTTGTACCAATTAAATACGACTGTGGGTCATTTGTTCCATAACATGTTCCCAGGTAGCAGTGTAGCACAAATATACTGCTGTGTACTTTTTTGTTTTGATCTAAAAAATCAATCACTCTACCTTGACTGGCTACAAAATATAAGAATGTAATCAACAATTGGGTTAACGCAAGTTGTTTTTTTGTAGCCATTATGTAGCATTATGAGATCATAGGAAAGGACTAAAATCAGTTATCTTAAGGCTTATAATAAAGTGCACCGCAGTTTTTGATAGAACGTATCTCCTGATTTTTTTAGGAATCTCCCGATTTTCTAAACTGGATCTCCTGATTTTTACATTTTGAAGGTTGGCAGGTATGGCTACTTGATGCTGTCACGTTGTTCAAATATCTAGGCGTAACATTGCAGAGCGATACGAAATGGAACGAGCATGTAAGGACAGTTGTGAGTAAGGCAGACAGCCGACTTCGGTTTATTGGGAGAATTTTGGGAAGATGTACTTCACCTGTAAAGGAGACTGCGTATAAAACGCTTGTACGACCAAGTCTTGAGTATTGCTCAAGTATTTGGGACCCGCAGCAGATCGGTTTTAAGGAAGACAGAGGCGGTTCAGAGGCGAGCAGCTAGATTTGTTACCGGTAGGTTCGACCAATGCGCGAGTGTCACGGAAATGCTCCAGCAACTCAATTGGGGAATGCTGGAAGAAAGACGATGTTCTTTTCGTGAATTTCTGTTAAGTAAATTTAGAGGGCCGGAATTTGAAGCTGAGTGTAGTACGATCTTGCTGCCGCCTACTTACATTTCGCGTAAAGATCACAAAGACAAGATAAGAAAAAATTAGGGCGCGAACGGAGGCATATAGGCATTCTTTCTTTCCTCGTTCAATTTGGGAGTGGAATAGGAAAGGAAATGCCTAGTAGTGGTACAGTGTACCCTCCGCCACGCACCTTACGGTGAATTGCGGAGTATGTATGTAGATGTAGATGAAAAAGAGCTGAAAAGGAGGACATGTTCGGATTAATCCGGATGTCTGGCCACCCTATATAAACATGTCGCATTAGGTGATGAATATAAGACTATGATACGAGGATGTAAACAGTGTGATATAAGGATGTTTGGGTTGATCTAAAGAGTATGCATGCATAGCCAAAGTGGTTAAGTTTGCGACAGGTGGAAAATTTATGTTCAAGCCCCAGTCCGGCACCTATTTCCATTTACCACTCACATCTAATATAACAACAATGGAAGGTCCAGTAAGGAATGTTAATAATAATATGTAGAAAACAAACAACTCACCGTAAGATGAACGTTCAGCCACCAACAGACAAAAATAAAAGACACACAAACACACACACAATTCCAAATTTTCGGCTGTGGCCTTCCTCAGAAAGCGCACACTCATCCACACAATCACTCAGGCACACTCATCCGTACATGTCAGCCATCTCTGATCCCTACTGTGTTGGGCAGCCAGAGATGGCTAATGTGTATGGATGAGTGTGCCTGAGTGATTGTGTGGATGAGTGTGCTTCTTCAGAGGAAGGCCACAGCCGAAAATTTAGAATTGTGTATGTGTTTGAGTATCTCTGATTTTTGTCTGTTGGTGGCTCAACGTTCATCTTTACAGTGAGTTGTTCTTTTCTACATATTATATTAACAAATTATATAGCTTGTGGTGTAACCGTATATAATTTTAGTTCAAACCACCACAAATTACTTTTATACAACAGTTTAGGATTTTTGATATAATTATTATTAGAGGCCCAGTAATACTGTTCCTCATAAATTTAACTACTTCTTTCTTCTCAGGCTCACGCATTCGTCTCTGAAGTATTCAGTTGTAAGAAAAAAAGAAACTCATAATAACATACTGATTTTTTTTTGATGATGAATAACCACACTTCAAAGTTTTTAGTGCTGAATTAACAGAAGTTTATTTTTGAACCCCAATAATACATTACATTGCTAACTTAGTTAACATATTTCAAATAAAATACTTGAAGAACCCCTTTAGCAGTTAGTCCTTCCTTGTACCATCTCTAAACTTATAATAATCATAATGACAAAAGAGAACCAATGCCTTTAGTCAATGGATCTTATATAATTAATTCATATATCTTCTTTTTCTTGAGTTTTAATTTCCTTCTTGCATATTCCTTGTACTTTAAGTTTAACTGCCCGGAAGTCCACCTGGACAAACAAAATTATCCGGGGCAGTACTCATAATTATAGCTTTTAAATATCTCACAGATAAATTATTTGATCATCTTGGGTCATTCAGGAGGAGGAATGTAGTGCAACTTGTTACACTACAAGCTATACCTGATACAGTCAATGTCAAATAATTCTGAAACAGAGAATTAATTTCTAAGTTTTTAATCTAGATGGAACAAATGGAAAGTATCCTCAAGTGAAGTTCATTAAGCATTACGTGAAAAGAACAATTTACAGAAATTAATAATAACTGAACATAGCTTTTCACAATAAATAAATAAGAAACAGTAATGTCTGAATAAACAATTATTTTAGAGATTAGTAAGTGTAAGCATGATGTGCACAAACATGTGCAGCAAGCACTATGCAAGGCAACCAGTGAGGTCCTCACCTATGGTTCCATATAGGAAAGGTGGATAGTTATTAGGAATGTTGCTGAATGCTGCCTAACGTATGTACAAAACTTCAGAAAACAGATTTCTAATAACAAATAAAGAAAAAAAAATTGATGTTTACACAAAAATATAAATAAGTACCAAATAATGAAAGGAGTAAAAGTAATATCTAACTGTATAGTTGTTATAATGAGTTTTCAACAATCATATAAAAAATATTGAAATTTTGGACCCTGTTCTTCAGAATTAATTAATAAGATGCCACAAACATTCACTTGGCTACATTGTCCTAGTTCTGCAAAAGAATCGGGTTATTTATTTGCAGGTGGAGGTGGTAGCGGTGGTAGTAGTAGTGGTGATTGTGAATGAGGGGAGGAGGGGGCGGTTGGGAATTAACCACTTGTGATGAAGTAGTTTATTAATGAAGAATGTGTCTTTTTTTTCTCAACTTGCAAGATAGATGTGGTGATATACTACATTTGGAGCACATGCCAAGCCTTTAATAAATGTAAATTAATTTTTGCACTAAAAATAAGCTACATTTACTACACTTCCATAATTATCAATTAATTAATAAATGGATAGAGCTATTAATGTTTTGTCTGCTTCACTGTGTGTGTCATAAGAAGTGAAACTTCTGTCTGAAACATGAAATGCTTTAACAATTTACTAACTTTTTTCATACTGTTATGATGAACGCAAACTGGAACAAGAATCTAGTTATTAACCAATCAGTTTGTAATGATTATAACAACTGTGTTAACCTGAGCAATGATTGTGTTCCACGCTTAACCTGCAACAAAGGAGGTCAGTAAAATTTCCGAAGATGTTGGGCAACCTAATTTCCTAAAAATATGACAAACAGAATCACAAATTTATATAATTTCAGAATTTTGATCATATAAGTAAGTAAATTAACTTAAAACACAAGTAAATGCACATACATACCTTCTTCTCGAACATCTATTCGCTGAACATCAATACGGAACACGGGAAAAGATTTGTTGTTAATATCTGTTTGAGTTTCGACTGAGGGTATCGATATCCTCCATGCACTTAGGTCACGATATGTAGAAACCTCTGAGAGTTGGAGTTCCTCTGCCTACAAGAGAAATTGACAAAGAACTGCACACTTTTATACATTGATGAAATTGTCAAAACATGTAACAGTTAACTGTACTGTCATTGATGACAGGGCAACAAGTACTTTGGAAGTATCACAGAACTAACCTTGATGCACTTTTCTCTTCACTATCACAGTTTGCAACTTTCTGTGGAATTGTTTGTGTAACTTATAGCAAAATTTTGTATCTGGTTTTTTTTCTATTTCTGCTGAAATATGGTGAATGACACTCAATACAGTTTCATAATATAATGATAATAGATAGCAACTCACCATGAAGACTATGAATTGCAAACACGCATACAATCACACTCACACAATTTAACTTTCAGCCACATTCATACACTCACACAGGCACAAATCACTCACACATGACTGTCCCCTCTCACTGCTGCAACAAGGAATGCAGCAGCTGGAGTTGACGGTCATATGTGAGTGATTTGTGCCTGTGTGAGTGTAGCTGAAAGATAAGTTGTGTCAGTGTGATTCTCTTTTCTATGTGCCTGTCTGTGGATCAACTATTGTCTTTATGGTGATTTGCAACATGTCCTAATTACTGAATTCCAACCTGGAGTTTCCTTTGTTAGATCACTCTGGTTTTGAGAGTTATATCTAGTTGCTATCTGAACTAAACTTATTGTGGGTAAAACTGTAATGATTGAATTTCCATCATTTCCATCACTGCTGAGAAAGGAATGTGTTACTTCTATATTAAGTATCACAGTACTAGAGTACTTTTTTAAAATCATTTTTCTCTAATTTCAAATAGGCTGCAGAAAATACTTAACAATACTATATAACTCTGTGTTGCAATCATGTTGATGAGTACAAGCATAATCACACTTGCATATGATAATATTTTAAGTGTAAATGCAAAATGTTTGTCAGCAGCTTTAAGGGACACGAAAGAGTAATTGCTAATAATTTATGCTGGAACCAACTAAACAGCATGTTGGTATTTGCATATGTAATATAATTACCCAGTAGGCAGTTTTCAATCTAAAGCTGAAATAATGCTGTCACTATCTTTTTATTAACACAGTAATTGTCTTGGATGGAACTGACAGATCAATGATGAGACAGATTTAAAGAGTGTACACATACAATTAATGAAGTTTTGGGTACTATGGGTTGCAATAAAGTATATATGCAATACTGTTGTACTGAAATATGTATGACTGTGTGCATACATGTATTGAATATTTTAAACAAGTGTTTTGGTCAACGTACAATTGTGAATGTGTGCATACTATTAACATTCAAACAGTTCAGTTCAATATAAATGTTATCTATGTAGATTAGTTGCATTTATGTTCTGAGTTGGTCAAATACTACGAATAGTTTAAAAAAAGTTTTCATTTTTATACTTACAAATTCTGATTCACCCAAGTCTATTAAAGCTTCACTGTCAAATGTATGTCCTTCTACAGGTTGAGCTCTTAGTGCACCTTTGATCTTACGAAGGTGGCTACGAACTTTTGCTACTGTATCTCCTTCAGCTGCTTTCTTGAATGATCTGTTAATTAAAATTGCATGTAATTATGCAAAGATCAATACAAGCTTTCCTTGGAGTGGACAATGGTAGATACTCTAGTAAAACTATTATTCATGTTACATGAAAAATACAAAGTAATGTGTCCTAAAAGTATGGTAAACTGTGTTCATAATGTTTTCAAATTACAGAATGCATATCATTAAAACTACTGCAGCTATAGTACAGTATCAAGAAACGCCCAAGTATGACTTTGCAACAGGCCTGAGCCAAAATAATATAATCATTTGCTTAATAGTGTTTAAGTCAATCTTTGAGTGCAACATAGCTGTAGTTGCACAGAACAGATTGGACGAGTGCTTAGTAGGTTGACAGAGGTAAGTGTCAGCAGCTCACATAATTCTAATACAATAAGGGCCAGTGGCTCATGGGTGTGGTGCTGGTTGCCAGTAGTGACCCACATGTATTCCATCAAGTGCAGACCACATAAATTTGATGACAAAGGGACCAACGTGAGTGCATGAAAGATTCTGCTGCGGCCACAAAGATAAGATCAGAGAGATTAGAGCTCGTACAGATGCATGCGAGTATTTATTTTTTCATCGTTCAATATGGGAATGGAACAGGAAAGCAAAAAACTAGTAGTGGGGCTAGGTACCCTCTGCCACACACCCTTGGGTGGATTGCAGAGTATGTATGTAGCTGTAGATGCAGATGATGCAAATATGCAGTCTCAAGCATTCTATGAAAATTTCTAAGGTATATCCTTATCTAACTTTGATCAAACTGTTTACAATACATTACTGAAGTGAATAGAATGCCCATTATTGAAGTTTATGTGACTTTCCTGAATGTACACACAGCTAAACTGCTTTACAAACATTCTGGTTCACAAGTGCAGACTAAAAATCAAGAATTTTCACTGAATTTATAATACAAGTTAATGACCATAAAGAAGCTGTGTAAGATTATACATATAAAGTAACACTTGCAACTATATATTATTTCTCTTGCAGTACTTATTTAATGACCATGCAGTGCAGTAAGTATTATAATAAATAAATAAAGTAAAAACGCCATAACATAAAGAAAATCAGACTTTTTAATAACAATCATCAAATTGAATATGTATGCCCACAAATGAGATAATTTTTGTTGAAAAAACTGAAGGAGGATTACTCTTATTCATCTCCTCCCTCCACCACCACCGCTACCACCACCAACTTCTCCTATTGGCCTGACAATGTACTTTCCCTTCTTCCCATTCACTACAATCTCAGTTTTTTATTTTTATCAAAAGTAATCCATATTATGCCTGAAATATTGACCCTGTTAATTTTGTTGTTAGGTATTTTTAAAGGGACTAAACAGCAAGTCTCCTGTTCCTAGCTATGGCATCAAAGCAGAAGAGAAAATACAGTAATAAATAATCTAACACTCAGCACCCAGAGGGGAAACCCATAAGGTATACACAGTGGTAATTAATGTTACACTGACAACACACACTTGCCTGCCCAATGGTGCCATATGGAACCACCATCTTTTTATGTTCCTCTAGGCCCAACAATTTTATCAAAGATTATAAACAACACTGCAGAACTTTCCTAAATTCATTGTGGTTACATTTGATACTCTTACTTTGAGGAAACAGAGAGCACTAGGTTACAATGCATTGATAAAATATGTTAGAGTACACACGGCAAGACTTTCAAATATCAAGGTAAAGGACACAAAGTAATTTGAAAATTTCATTAATAAACTATTGTCAGATGTCTAAATCTGTAATGAAAATGATGTCATTTACAGTGAAGGAACATATCCTGTCCAATGATGCCATATAGAGTCATCCCAAATTTCCCTAAATAAAAATAAAAAATAAAAAAATTCTAACAAATAATTATAAATTATACAATCATATTGTGCAGAAGTATGTAATGAAATATTTTTGTTCGCAAATTAATAACATTTGGGCCGGAGAGGGTTATCTACAACATTACAGCAGGGTACTGTGACTGACTGATTGCAAGGGTAACAAAGGATGAGCCAGCTGCTCTGCACATACTATAAATCCTCCAGAAAGAAGCAGGACAGATAACATAAAAGTGGGGAACAGATTAAAATTGCTGGAGGGGTGAGAGCCTGAGAGATCAGGCTAAGGTACCCACCACTAAATGAAGTGATAAAAACCACCTGCGCAGATAAAGCATAAAACACAGTTGGCCACGAAGGCAACGTCACCAAGAATTAAAGGAAGTACAGCAGGCAGATTGAAAGACTGATACAAGGGGGCTAAAAGGAAACAGCGCAGCAGGATGTCACCTACTGTCACAGCATCACCTGGGAAGATTCTTATGACAATGAAGGTAGCTGTGTGTTAATCATGTATGACCAATATGTTAACAGAGAACAACTGAGTCCCTACAAGATCCTCCACACAGCTGTAGGGAGCTCGAACTCCTGACCCCAAGTACCCTGTCGTTCAATGCCAATCGGATATACATCTTGGGAGGCCAATCTCCAGGGGCTGTGAGGTGATAGCCTGCTTAGTCAGCCAATCAATTTGTTTGTTCCCTGAATGCCAATGTAGCCTGGCTCCAAATGATGACCACTGAGACTGGCCACTTAGCAAGGGTGAAGACAGTCATGAATAGACAGCACCAAAGGGTGGTGAGGGGAAACACTGGTTTAAGGCTTGAAAGCCAAACTGTGAGTTACTACTGATAACAAATGACCTCGCAGTACACACTTCAAGATATTGAAGAGCACAAGAAATAGATACCAGCTCCACAGTAAAACACTACACCCATGAGACAATGAAGGTTGTTCAATAGGGTGGCTGCAGATATAAGCATACCAAATGGAGCCATCTACCAAAGAACCATCTGTATACATTTTTTCTGCACCATGGATTGAGTTGAGAAGTGCCAGGAACTGGCAACAGAGATATGTTGCTGAAACTGATGAGGCTTGTGAGTCGTGGGACAAATCCGTACAAAGCTGCATGTGAGGAATGGACCACAGAGGAGTACGGGATGGGTACTGGAAAATGGGAGGGAAGGGGAGGGACCTGACGACAAAAGAAGGGAACAAATCGGGACCGCAATTGGAAGACCCTATCTGTGCCACTGTGGAGCGGAATGGAGTGCAGCAGCTGGAAAACAAAGCCCGCAATTCAGGTGGTGGGGTAAGAATGAATGGGTGTCTGAGGCAGCAAAGGATGTTCAGATTTTTGTTTCAGCTAATGAAGGTGGGGCACCCAAGTGAGATGGGCATCAGAGAGTATACTTAAGAACGAGTTCAACAGCCACATAAAGCTCTGCATCCAGGTGAATCACCAACGGTGTCACAAGTGCATTACCCTGGTTTTCCGTGCAGAGAATTGGAAATCATGGGTAAAGCCATAAGACTGTGCTTTTTGCTTTGCTCCATGCAGGCACGGTTCAGTGAACTATGAGCATAATGCTCTGGCATATGCTCAATGTCATTGTGGACCCTACAGGTGAGATGTGGGAGAAGGCTCGTGCTACAATGGAACAGCTCAATGGCCGAGTATGTGCCACGTGCCACGCTAGGATGCGCGAGAGCACCGTCGTCAAAAATTGGTGGGGGGAGTTGGCGCAGTGATCAGTGGGAGACACAACAAAAAAAGACAGTGGCAATGACATAGAGACAGAAACTACTGCATACTCTGGCATAGTCTAACTGGTTTTTATAGTAGCCCTGACAGCCACGAGGGGCAGGGGTCCACTTTGCCAGAAACCAAGTTTCAAATGTTTTTGAAGCTTATGGGACTTAACTGCAGGGTCATCAGTCCCTAAAACCAAGTTTCCTGGAGTGCAATGGTTAACAGATGTCGCAATTCAAATAGGTGGTGGAAAAAAACTGAACAAATTCGTCTGGAGGATGATGCTATTGGCATTATGGGATGCCATGAATGATTTTAATGGATGGCTTATACTTTAGGGGCCATCCTTTGACAGCAGCTGAGCGCCAGTAGCAACAATGTCCATCATTTCTAAGGTTTTGGAGAGTTCTAGGTCCTCAGGGGACCCTATTGTCTCCATCACATCCTCAGAATCTTAAGTTGCCCTTAGTTCTTTCCTTCTTTTTATCCTCTTGTTTATCATAGTCCGGGAGGGCTTCTCTTGATTGACTTCACGGACCAATGAATAGTGTCCAGCAGTAAACAACTGATGACTGCGACATTGAATGTCATATCTTGAATGGTGGAGATTCCATTGGGTGTTTGAGTTCCCCCAGAAAACGGGGAAAAGGAAAGAAAACAATAATTGAAAATAACTGCATTATGTCAATTTTTTTAGTTACATTCTTATGAATGTATGTCATGTTTATTTTTTCTTCTGTTACTACTAATTTTTTAATATGAATAAAAGTTCTTTTTTTCTGAAAAAGGGTTTTAGTTGTTCACATATGGGCAAAATCCTAAATGTATGGGATGAGTCGATTACCACCTGTTTACGTACTTACAAATTCGATGACTATGATGTGAAAACAGTAGTAATAGAATAACAAACCAATTCTCTGAAAAAGGGTTTTGGTTTTTCACATAAGGGAAAAATCCTAAATGTATGAGATGAATCCATTACCACCTGTTCATATGCTTACAAATTCGATGACTTACTATGGAGTGAAAACAACAGTAATAGAATAAAAACCAATTCTCTGTAAGCTGGCTCAAAGTAGATGACAGTCAACAAGGTGTGGCCAGCCTATGTTTCCTTTCATTTTCCACTGACAGTAGTCGGGATCCTTTATTGCTGGAGATGAGCCCACCAAGAAGTAGAAAACAAAATACAACAAGAGATAAAGTACACATGCTTCTCATCCTTTACTGAAGTGACCTGCAATCTTTGACGCTATACTAAAACCAAATATTTTTCTTTCAGGTAAAGTAAAAAATTTGAAACTGAGAGTACCAAGAGGAAAAAAAAAATACACCTCAAATGATTCAGAAAAATGTTCACAGAAATGCAGTTCCACTGAGGCAGTTTTCTTTAAAGTTATATTTCTAAGAGTAGTACAGAGGTTTTTAAAAATGAGGTGGGTTGATTTACAGTATAGGGTGTCCCACATACAATCAGTAAACTTCACATGCTGGCTAATCATCTCTATTTGAATTGCTTGTGAACTGACATGGTTTATCATAGACACTACTAGCAGCATCTCTTATAAGCATTTAACTACAGGTTTTAAAGTTACTATTATCCATTTGTTTTTACTTAGCTCATTATTACTTGTATCTAGGGTATGAGGACTACCACTTTTACGTGGGACACACTGTTTACAATTATTTTCACCTACTGGTAAAACATTTTCTGAGACCTACCAAATCGAAAATAAAAATGAAGGTAATTTGGTCAACTTAGGCAAAGATTCTTTCACTACATGGTCTCTGTGGTTCTACAAGATGCCCAAATGAAGTAGTTTTTGTATATTTAGGAGACCTTTTTGCGGCTGTTACTGTCCTGAGCTTTTTTTTATTCCACAGGCGAAGGCCCAGTCAAAAACCTTACTAAGGGCATGGAATGTGAGGGTGCAAAATACTGTGCACAATATAGACTCTGTGAATACTCAGATAAGAGGCTGCAAAGAAAAAAGAACTGTGATTGATAGTGTTTTGTTTTAATAAATAAATACGTTTTTTGAGTTGAGCTGAGCAGAGTAAGGTCCAATCTGTAATGTTATCAGGTTGTATTTATGTAAATGAAATGACTGAAATTGATTAACTATTGTATGAGGGTCAAACACATGTATTTGGTGTTCATTTATAATTGAACAGTCTTCTCAATTTCATTAGTGAGAAAGTTGGATTTTAGGTATCTCTCTCTTCTAATCTTAATTTATATGGAAAAGAAGCCCGAAGAAATTTAAACTGGAAGAACCTTATTTAGAGGCACTGAGTAGCAGGACCTCTATCTAGAAATATCAATGACCTGGAAGAACACATACAAAGCAACTTAATAAAAAATAAAAACTATGTGATGGTATTCCCGAAATAGGTGGAATTACACGGTCCCATCACAATATACACATATTGTTTGACTTACCCAAAGCACAGGCTCACCGATAGACACGAAAAACACAAATGAAAACACACACAAACAAACATTCAAGCTTTCGCAACTGTTGGTTGCTTCATCAGGAAAAGAGAAAGGAAGGAGGGGGAAAAAGGCAAGGATGCGGGTTTTAAGGGAGTGGATGAGGGATCATTCCATTCCCAGGACTGGAAGGACTTACCTTAGGGGGAAAAAAGGAGCGTAAACAAATACACACACACCCACACATCTACACATGCAAACAACCTAGACAGACATACTGTAGATCATCCTTCCCACTACACCGATAGTGTCTTTTCGCCGCCCACCTAACCTTCGTAACCTCCTAGTCCATCCATATGAAATCCCCAAACCACCTTCCCTACCCTCCGCCTCCTAACCATGTAACCATCCCTGGTGTAAAATCTGCCCCATGCCTCCACCCACCACCACTTATTCCAGTCCTGTAACCCGGAAGGTATACACAATTAAGGGCAGAGCCACTTGTGACAGCACCCACGTGATTTACCAACTGAAATACCTGCACTGTGAGGCCTTCTATGTGGGAATGACGAGCAACAAACTGTCCATTCGCATGAATGGACACAGGCAGACAGTGTTTGTTGGTAATGAGGATCACCCTGTGGCTAAGCATGCCTTGGTGCATGGCCAGCACATCTCGGCACAGTGTTACACTGTTTGGGTTATCTGGATACTTCCCACTGACACCAATCTTTCAGAACTCCGGAGATGAGAACTTGCCCTTCAATATATTCTCTCTTTCCGTTGACCACCCACCATTCTACAACTCTGGACAGAGCCTCTGTCTCTACTGGCATCTCTGTCCAACTTCTTTGCATTTTGCATATGTCTGCTCTGGTGTGTGTCTGCGTGTATATGTGTGTGGCTGTTTGTTTTCCTATCCTTTTTCCCCAAAAGAAGTCTTTCCTTTCCTGGTATTGGAATGACTCCTCGCCCACTCCCTTAAACCTACATCGTTTCCTTTTTCCTCTCCTTACCTGCTCTTTGCCTGAAGAAGCAACAAATGGTTATGAAAGCTTGCTTTTGTGTGTGTGTGTGTGTGTGTGTGTTCTATTTTGTTACTGTCACGTACCTGTGCTCCTTCGCCTGGTAAGTAAACCACATCTACTTTATATATATATACATATATTTATAAAATGTAAAGAGAGTTGGACTTACCAGGCGAGAAGGCATCAGTTCGTTGATAAACAAATAAAAGTAAAAAAAAAAAAAAACACACACACACACACACACAAAACTGGGCTTTCGCAATCTTAGGCTGCTTCTTCAGAAAGAGCAGGGAAGGAGGGGGAAAAGGAAAGGATGAGGGTTTTAAGGGAGTGGATGAGGAGTCATTACAATCCCGGAAGTGGAAGGACTTACCTTAGGGGAAAAAAGGAAACATAACCAACACCAACACACATATACAAGCAAACACACCAAGGCAGACCATTCCCTCTATAATATGTATATGTTAATGTGTGTGTGTGTGTGTGTGTGTGTGTGTGTGTGTGTGTGTGTGTGTGTGGCATCTGTTTCGAAACAACAAATGTCACTTCTGATCCTGCAGTTGTTATTCTTTCATATTCACAGAATATATGACCTCAAATATGAATGGGCAAAGCTGAAAATGTGTACCCAGCCAGGACTTGAACCCGGGTCTCCTGCTTTCTAGGTAGTTGCTCTTCACCAATACACCACTGGGGACATAGTGACCACCGTACCTGCAAGGACTACCTAGGCACGTCTCCTATCAGACACAAATTCCCAGCTTTATCCTGCCCACTCTTATGGGAATTAGTTTCCGAAACTACGAGTTTGAGTACTGTGGGCAGAGTAAAGCCAGGAATTTATGTATGATGGGAGGCATGCTTAGGTAATCGTTGCAGGTGTAGTGATCACTGTGACCCCAGTGGTGTAGTGGTCAGTGCAACTGCCTAGAAAATAGGAGGCCCGGGTTCGAGTCCCAGCTGGGTACACATTTTCAGCATTGCCCATTTGCTGTTGATGTCATACATTCTGTGAATATGTTAGACAAAGACGTACCTATAAATGTAAGTACCGGTATATTTCTGGCCTGCTGCTTTTCATCACTCCAAGAAGAAAGCCATTAAAGTAGAATGTCATAAAATTTTATTACAGTCCATCAACAGCAAAGTCATAGTTTACATTAATTTATTCTTCTCTTCTAGTTTAAAATGAAATATATAATTCATTAACTGTATGATGATGGCAACAAATCAGTTGTATGCTTCTCATAAAGTCGAGGATGACGAATTCGTTAATACTTGCTTGCTGGTTATGGACATTAACACATCATGAGGAATGACAAACCTGGATAGCGATTAGTTTTTCCAGTGCTGAAGCACACTGAACACCGCCGAGTTCTTAGGCTTGTGATCGCAGCATTGATGTCGCTCACATAACTCAAAATTACTTGTGATAGGATATATATTATATCACAACGATGGAAATTCCCCACAGAGATGATAAATTATTTTTCAAAAGAGACAGATTGAATGGCCAGTATTCGCCTTTTTGCTGTACCGCCAATAGTCACGTACAGAAAGAAAAAAGGATGAAAATAGAACAAGCTTTCGCAGCAGGGTTCCTTCTTCAGGTAAGAGAGAAGGGAAGAAAAAAGGAATGGGAAAGGAAGGGGAAGGTAATTCATGACCTAGGTCATGAGGATGGTGTTTGAGGATTGTGGAAGTCAGAGATATGGTATGTATTGGTTATATATATATTAAAGAGGGAAACATTCCTGGTAGAAAAATATGTATAAGAAACAGAGAACGTTTAACTTATCCAAAGCACAGGCTCATAGACAAATACACAAATAAAAACTCACACAAACACAAAGGTTCAAGCTTTCACAACCATTTATTGGTTCACCAGGAAAAGAGGAAGGAAGGAGGGGGGAAAGGGGAAGGATGCGGGTTTTAAAGGAGTGGATGAGGAGTCATTCCAATCCTGGGAGTAGAACAACTTACCTAAGGGGAAAAAAAGGAAAGGTAAACAAACACACCCACCCACACACATACATGCAAACACACCATAGCAGACATTTGCAAAAAGCAAAGAAGTTCTACAGAGATGCAGTCAAGGCAGAGGCTCTGCCCAGCGAACAGAGGCAAAGATGTTATTGAATGGTGTACAAGAATTTGAATTTAGCATAGGCTGAGACCAGGTGGGCAATGAGAAGAGGGAATATGCTGAAGGACAAGTTCCCATCTCCAGAGTTCTGAAAGGTTGGTGTCGGTGGGAAGTATCCAGATAACCCGGACAGTATAACACTGTGCCAAGATGTGCTGCCATGCACCAAGGCATGCTTAGCCACAAGGTGATCCTCATTGCCAATAAAACTGTCTGCCTGTGTCTATACATGTGAATGGACAGTTTGTTGCTGGTCATTCCCACATAGAAGGCTTCACAGTGCAGGCATGTCAGTTGGTATATCACGTGGGGTACTTTCGCAAGTGGCTCTGCCCTTAATCGTGTACAACTTCCGTGTTACGAGACTGGAGTAAGTGGTGGTGGGTGGGTGCATAGGGCAGGTTTTATATCGGTGGTGGTTACATGGGTAGAAGCCAGAGGGTAGGGAAGGTGGTTTGGGAATTTCATAGGGATGAACTAGGAGGTTACGAAGGTTAGGTGGATGGTGGGAAGTCACTCTTGGTGGAGTGGGAAGGATATCATGTCAACTAAGGTGCTGGGGCATGAAAGCACACATGTAGTTCTACCCTAAGATAACATCAAGGCAAACTTCTACATCAGAGCCATATATAGTCCAATACATAGGTTCTTAAAAGTGTATAGTTACACTTGTTTTTAGCTGTGATACATGTGGTGTAGGAAAAAGTGTAAAGTTGCAGCTCACAATAAACTGCAGAAGGAGATGATGGTCGAAAATTTTCACCTGGAGCACGTTGAGCTCTAATGCAGAGTGATAGAGACAGAAGCAACTTTGAGCTTGTCGCTGGCAACTAGCACCTGTGCGTGGGCAAAGGATGCTAGTTCACCTGGAGCTCCCCCATACTTATCCTCTTGATGATCAACATATAACAGAAGCTTTGTTGCCACAAATGATTCTCCCTCCATTCTGCTGCACACTAGGAATTTGGGAGAGTATGGCTCACCCTGATCTTTAGCCCGGAGCTCCTTGCATGGGTAGCCATGGAAAGGAACAATTTGAGGTCATATACCTTGGCATTAAATTCTGTCTGCCATGCTTAGAGATGCTCATGACTGTTCAACCACCTGCATTTGACTTCATTGTGTTCCCAAGAGCAGTTAGGGAAAATGGTCCATCCAGACATATATGATACCACATCATTCAGATAATACAGAGAAACATTGTTAGGAAGTACACCCTAAAGTGTATATGGACATTTTGAGGCCATGGTTGAATACCAAATACAGGTTGTAATGTCTCAAGCATTACATCCTTTCCCTAGCTAGACAATATAACCAAATGGATTAGTTTTGGGTATTTATGGTTTTTTTTGCTTGTACTATTACTGTCCTGGTCTATTTATTTATGAATGACCAGACAGAGACCTCTTACTTCTCATGAAAACAGATTTAAAAGACACTGTGCACTAGAATGAACTCTGTGGATATGCGGAGTAAAGAGATATTAAAGTGAAAGTGGTTATATTGATGGTGTTTTGTTTTATAATTAGTTACTAAAGTTCACCTGAACTGTTAACATGTTCTAAGCTTAGGCTCAGGAATTTGTATGATTATATCTGGATGTAAGAGTGTAAACCAGATGCTTGAGTTTACTGATGATGTGTAAAGGGTACAATAAACCCCCGTTATTGTTCAAATATAAATGAACTGTCTTCTCATTTAAGTAATGAGATAAAGTTGGACTGTGACACTTCAGATCTTCTGAGCATAACTTACATAGAGAAGAAGTCTGATTGACCTCAATTTTGGAAATAACTGTTATTAGAGCCACTGAGTGTCAGGACCTCTACCAATATATACTGCAATAAACAACACACCAAGATGATTAATTATGTGATGGGATTCTGAAATAAGTAGAATAACACAGTCACATCACAAGGTTGATTCTTGAAGCAGAGAAAAAGCAACCCTCCATTTTTAATAATGATCGTCATTCACATAAAAAGCAAGAATGTCTGATTCTGGTTTTCATCTCTACAACAATCAACCTACATACATGGATTTCATTATTTCAAAACTGATAATACCTGAATATAAATTTATGATACGAATATTATAGACGAAAAATTCCTAGCAGGAAAAATATATATTAAAAAATAGATGGAGATTACTCACTAGGCGAAGGATCACAGGTGGTGATAGTAGCACAAATATATATATAACACACACACACACACACACACACACACACACACACAAACCTAAGCAGACATACTGTGTGACTTTCTACAGTATGTCTGCCTAGGTGTGTATGCGTCTGTGTAAATGTGTGTGTGTGTGTGTGTGTGTGTGTGTGTGTGTGTGTATTTGTTTACCATCCTTTTCTTCCACCAAGGTAAGTCTTTCCACTCCCGGGATTGGAATGGCTCCTTACCCCCTCCCTTAAAACCCTCATCATTTTCTTTTCCCTCTCCTTCCCTTCTGTCTGAAGAAGCAACTGGGTTGCGAAAGCTTCCGTTTGTGTGTGTGTGTGTGTGTGTGTGTGTGTGTGTGTGTGTGTGTGTGTGTGTGTTATATATATATTTGTGCTACTATCACCACCTGTGATCCTTCACCTACTGAGTAATCTTCATCTATTTTTTAATATATAATACCTGAATATAATAATACATAACGTAATGCCTATTACTACCCTATACACACCCGATGCGTGGAGTGTACACACACGTAACAGAAAACAATAGCATTTTCTCTAATGGAAGTACAGCGTTCACAACCACAAACTCCCACACTCACTCCTCGTTGCAAAGAGAGATAGCAGTGTTAATAGTGAGTGAATCAATTTGGGTGCATATGTGGCTGTGTTTAATCACACTAGAAACAGAGCCTTGCCTTGAAAAATAATACAAATACTGTTGCGTGAATCTATGCTCCACATATCAGTAATCTATAGTTAGTTTTCCTTTGATTTGCATATTACACATTACTTCATTGGATGAGAATAAAAGATGATGACATAGACAAAGGGAACAACCCTCACTGGAAGTCTACTACTACAAAACTGAGGTCCTATTTAGAGTAAGAAGTTGCTCAAAATCTACAAGTGAAGCACAACATTGTATGGAAGTAAATCATGGCCTTTGAGGAAAAAGACATACCGGGAATCACTAGTACAAAGAAATGAAAGATACAAAAGCCATGAATAAATACTCTACCTTATCAACGAAAGGAAAAGTAAAACATAGTCTAAGATGAGACACGAGGTCAACAGAATATGTTACTTATGATTTAAATTAATTGTGTTAATGAATTGGGTAAATCAGAGTGGATGAAAGATAATATGAGCAGAAACTGTGAAAGAGATACACAAAAATACAATATGTGAAATGTAGAAGGTACTGAAAAGCACAGGTAAGGAAATGAGTCTATGGAGCAATCTAATCACCTGATTTAAGGAGAGGAAAGAACACCAGCTGCAGCATATGGAGTTTACTTTATGCTGGAAAGAACATTAGTGTGTGTGTGTGGGTGGGGGGGGGGGGGGGGGGAGGAGAAGGTAATGGCAGGCGGAGACTGAACAGATGAAAAACAAATTATAGCAAATGTTTGGGTGAAGTAGGTGTGTACGTACTGTTAGCACAAGGAAGAAGTGGAGGTAAAAACAGTGTGTTTTGATATACTCTAGAGACAGTGTACATTGCAGCACTTATATAATTAGTAGAAAATTAAAAGTTTAGAGCTTTACCTGCTTCAGAATGAGCATGAGCACTTCAGTAATTTTAATGAGGACAATAAAAATGTGATTTTTTAAAGATTTGTGAATAATTAGTTGCTTGTGATGAGAATGGAACAATCAATAAAATAAAGAAAATATGATGAAAGCATACTATTGGGAGGAAGGGAGGAAAAGGGGGGGGGGGGGGGGTAAGGACTTGTAAGAGAACTAGCACCATCAATAGCAAAGCCATATTTAACCGTAATTTTTAGGATTAAGAAGTACAGTTTACGACCTACTTGGTTAGCCATGCGGTCTAATGCATCGCTTTCCGAGATGGGGAGGCGTAACGGCCCTGGTTTGAATCCGCCCGGTGGACTAACGAAGGGGGTCAGAGTGCCAGCCAGCCTGGATATGGTTTTTAGGCGGTTTTCCACATCCACCTAGGTGAATACCAGGCTGGTCCCCAAGTCCCACCTCAATAACACGTTTTGCAAACATTTTGTAACACTTTACACTTGCACACATATAACAATATATGCAGACATTTGGGGTACACATTTCATACTGGGTGGCATGGGGTGGTGGCAGGAAGGGCATCCGGCCACCCCGTCAATACTAACATGCCAAGTCCTAATAACCAAGCCGACCCTGGGTGTGCGGGAAAGGGCAAAAGAGAAAGAAGATGAAGTACAGTTTACTGTGACCGGTTATTCTGGTTATAAACTGTATGATCCTATTAAAAATGCATTCTTTCTTCAAGGTGAAGGTTTCTCTGTACACAACATAATCTATACATCAACTGGGGTACCTGTTAACCATGTAGACATACATAACAATCTTGGGATTAATTATGAAAATCAACTTCAGCATAGAAGCATCAAGTAGTTAGTAAATATATTTGGAAATTCCATCTCAACATATTTTTACAACGCATTCATCTAGCTGTTTCACAGTGCTACATCCCATTTTTGTTAATGGTTCCTTTCGAGCAACCTTACACCAATTACAAGGATTCAAGAGCTTTTATGATTCGTAGGCATCACTGCATAACCCCTTCGCCTAATGCTAACACTTTTTGGCACACTACATCAACAACATATTTAATAAAAAATGAAATAATAATTAAGTATAGTGCAAGTGGGACACACAAATTTTCACATGCCCAAGAACATGCTTATAACTTACATGCATGCACTTATAACACTATTTTATGAGGGCTGTATCACCACTCATAATTGTATTTGACTGACTTTTGAAACAGGTAATGCATGGCTTTACTGATAGATTTTGAATGTACAGCTTTTGTTTCTGTGCAATGTGCAAATAACTCATGATAAATGATTAACAGCTGCTTAACAAAAGTAAAAACTGTGAGTAAAAAAGCAACATGCATAACTAATATATCATCCACAGCATCAAAAATTCAGCTAAGTTTTGAAATGATGTATATTCCATTCTACTATACAAGTATGCAGTACCTGCCCTTTGCTGGTGATCCTTGCTGCATTGGGGAACTGAATAAAAAATGATAGTAAGGCACAAATTATATTACCCACTATAAATGATAACAATGGAGTCAAGGAGTACAATGACGTACAACAAAATCTAGTGAACAGATTGTCCTTTTAAATGCTGGTATATTGAAAGAGACAATTTACTGGTAAAACAATAGAGTTAAACATATTTTTATCAAAAATAACACAACAATATGCATTTCAAGAAGAAAGATTACAAGTATAATAAAACATTGCCAACAGCTACAAAATCAAAGATGGTCAAACCATAGTGCAGTTAAACTATTGCACAAATTCTGTAATTGTTTAGCAAGATAGTAGAACACACATAAGTGATATCTCTAAACACAACTTTTCACAGCCCAATGCAAGTATTGTATTGACCTGTAGATATTGTGTGTGTGTGTGTGTGTGAGAGAGAGAGAGAGAGAGAGAGAGAGAGAGAGAGAGAGAGAGAGAGAGAGAGAGAGAGAGAAGTTGGTCAAAAGCCACAATGGTTTAGCCACTAGATTCCTAATTTGTTTTCAGGAAAGGAAGGGAGCCCTTTTACCATTAACTTAAGGAACTCAAGATGACCACATGAAAGCTGGACCTGCACATCTGGATGGGAACTTGTGTGCCACATTTCCAAAGAAAGTACATTGGGCTTATTAGTGATTCATCAAACTCTCTTCAATGGGATAAAAATTGTTTGTGGGACACCGGCCCACAGATAGCTGAAAGTGCAAGATGGAACAAAAATAGTATTTGTATCTTAATAGGCTTTTCCATTGTAGTACTTCTTTGTAATCTCTGCTGGTTTGCTTCCAGATCTTAAAATAAAAATGAGTCAACATTTTGGCTATCCAACTGTTCACCACCTTCAGAAGAGCACTACTGATGTTGGATTCTGCTGAATATCGATGCCAACACTGCAGTTCATTATCCTATATAGGCTTTTGGCACATCCGTGGCAAGTACACCGACCAGTGGAACACTGATGGCTCAGTATGCAACCCAATACAGTTTAGCATAAAACATTGGAACTGGCAGCATCACAGAACATTGTGATTTGATGCAAAACAGTAGCAAATTCCATGTCCTGCTAAGAGGAAATGACAGATTGGTTGTCACTAAATACAGGAAGCATACAGACCCAATACAGGAAGCATACAGAAATTTTCACATTTCGAACCATGTCATTCATAAGAACTAGAGAAAAAACTCCCAACAACAACATAAACAATTACAGAAGCACAGCTGATACACAATCATGGACACCTCCAGGCACTGAAGTCCTACTGCAATTGTCTTAAGTGAATAGCAACCAATCTGGGCAGGTAGAAGGGGGTAGGAAAGAGGTACGGGCGAGGAGTTCGGGGAGACGAACATCAGAGTGGGCCAGAGGATAGCACTAATGATGGATTTTCGAAAGTGCAGGGCTGAGGTGACGCAGAATGGCTGTGCGTGGTGCAGTGTCGAGAGGCAGTGCTGTGGTTGAAAGGGGGAGGGAAGAAGTAGGGAAGGAGAAAGTACTATATTCATACACCTGGATGATGAGGCATATGTAATACTCGAGTGACAGCAGCGAAGGGGATAAGGAGGTGGAGGTTAGGGATTATCAACCATTGAGGCCAGGGGGATACAGGAGTGAAGGTTATGTTGTAGGGAGAGTTCCTACCCCCGCAGTTCAGTAAAGCTCGTGTTATCGAGAAAACTGTACGGCAGTTGTTGAAGTGAAGCACAATGAACTGGATGCTATGTTCGGCTGTTGTGCTCCAGTTGTTTCTTGACAACAGATTGACAGTGACCATTCATGTAAATAAGTAGCTTGTTTGTAGTCATGGCCAAATACAATGTTCTGCAGTGGTTACATATAATTTCGTAGATCACAGTGCTGCTTTCAAATTGTGGCTCTGTCTTTGACATGGGTAGGGAATGCCTGTGATAGACTGGAGCAGATGGTGGTGATATGAGGAAGTACAGAACAAGTCTTGCATTAAGCTTTATTGCAAATATATGACACATACTTGAAGTGTGCTCAAATACCATCTATAAAACTCATATATGTAGTTTCAACACCTCCTCTCCCTAACAAAAGATGAAAACACTCTATGTATATCCACCAATGATAATAAGTTCCATTTGCTTGTCTAACACAATTCCTCCTCACATCCTCACTTTGAATGACACTGCAATAGTTGTATTTGTAGTGGCAGCACCCGATATCACTATGGAAAATGAATATGTTACCTGGGCACAACTTTACTGTTGACTGCCATGGAACCATGACTTAGTTGACACTTGCCATTTGAAGCAACACACACTTGTGCAAAGGCCAGTTCAAGGCATATTTGAGTCAGTTGAAACATGATCTGTCGAGTGTGTGATAAGTATTGTGTATAAGGCTAAGTTGTTTATGTTGTGGAATTTATTTGTCACATCATGAGAAGGACACAAAGTGCCAGGTGTGTGGTACAAAAATACAGTGCTAAGAACCTCCAACATAAAGTGTGTCACAAATTTAAAGCAGTTAAAAGCCCTGGAAATAATTGGAGTGCAGTTATTAAGGCTTCCCCACCTGGCGTCTGCCAGTAATCTATATCAGGGGCTTCCTCAGGTTGAATCCAGTTTGGAATGGTCCAGTATTTCTGGCTGTGTGTGGTGGCTAGGTGTTCAGTCACTGGTTCGCACTGTGGAATATACTCCGTCTGATGTCAGTGCCAACTGACAGCCGCCACCCTAGTATTTATTAAGAGTGGCTATTCTGACTGCTGTGCTCATAATTTTTGGCTCTTGTCAGTTAATAATGTGATGTTATGTTTCACCTTCAAGTTGTACTGAGTATTCAGTCTTCCAAGTGTCATCATTTAAGCTGTCATGTGGATTGTTCTGTTCTGTTCCATTACTGTGTCAAGTGCTCTATTTGAGCAGGAGCCAGAGAGTAACCCAGCAGCCACCTCTAGCAGGTGTGGAGCTCAATGGAGCTCTTGAAGCAGCCGGCTACGGCAACTGACAGAACAGTCCACATGAAAGCTTAAACGACAGCAATCAGAAGACTGAATGCCCATTACAACAGAATTTCACATTACAAAATTATTACCTGACAAAAGTGATGAGAGCAAAACTGTATGTGAACATTAATTCCTATAGGCCAGTGAGGATAATGGACCAAGCGCCTCCTGCAGCACGGACCAATACGATAGAACGCCTAGCCGCTACACACAAGCATGTATACTGGATCAATTCCACACTGGATTCAACCCCAGTAAGAACCTGATGAAGATCGCGAGTAATGCAATCAAAGTATTGTGCTAGTACAATGCTGATTACCAGCAGAAAAATGGACTCTCCAAGTTGACAACACCCCACAGGAAAAGCCTTGATGTGTAAGACTCTACTGGGAGGAAATACATCTGAATATCAGGAAGCTGGATAAGCTGTGACAAAGGAAAGGGAGAATACCGTTTCCTGCTGAGATGGCAAGAAGAGGATGTTACTCCAGTATTTGCTAAAATCAAACCCCGTGTGAACTGCAGAGCAGCCAAGAGTATCAAACACCAAACAAACCAAACATTAGAAAGGGCTAAAATTCGTTATTTGCATCATTGTTTAGCAGAATGAGACTATCTGTACAAATGTTAACCTCAGTGAGAAGCTATTTGAAGAGACTGCATTGAAGGTACATAACAATGGTCTTAACTTTGCTGTGACCTCCAGAAATACATCTGTCACTGCCTTTGTCGGAGCAGTTGAGCAGGTAGCTCACAAACTACCTCCACAAAAAGTCCAGCAAAAGACATGTAGGGCGAAGACGAACGAGCCTAAATCTAACATCACAGGTGATAAGAGGCTAGGTCTCAGACAACTCTGAGATGACATCATTGTGGTATTACCAGTGGATAAAGGAAATGCTACTGTCACCCTACTAAAGGTACACTATGACAGTGAAGTTTGACAATTTTTGGATGACCTGGTATAGAGATGAACAGAAAGGGATCTCTCTGACAACATGGTCAGGAAGACTAGGGACCTTCTAAAGGAATCCGATGTACAGGAAAATGTTGTGAAGCAGCTGAGGGTGAAAACTCCAGTAGCACCTAGCCTTTATGGACTGCCAAAGTTGCAAAAAGAGATGGTCCCTCTACGCCTAATTGTTAGTAACATCGGCTCTGTCATCTACCCCAGTGTTCAGCACTTGAAGATAACGCTCTCGCCATACGGAGGCAAATGTGCACATCACAGTGTTCAACATTAGAATTAGCTTCGACACGTTCACCAGGATGCTACTGAATAAATCTCTGGAGCTGATTGATTAAAAGGTCAATGGTGTTCTCCTGGGCTTGTTCAGGCATGTTTTAACATCAACTTACTTCCTATATGGAGGTCAATTCTATGGTGGTGAACCATTTTTGAGGATGATGCATTGGCATCAGCCCCAGCACAACCAAAGTGTTTTTTCAGGTACACAGATGATACATCATGGGTTTTTTGAAACATTTAATCTCTAGCCCCTCTAACATAAACTTTACTACAGAAATGGTAAAGGCAGGATAACTCTCATTCTTAGATGTTATTATCCAGAGGAAGGCAGATGACACTTTTGATCACAGTATTTGTCAGAAACCAACACACACCAATCTGTACCTGCAAGCCAGTAGCTGCCACCATCCAACACACAAGAACTGTGTACTCAAAACTCCGGCTCATCGAGCACGAATTCTTTCAGATGCGACACCCTGACAAAGTAGTTGGAACACCTTCAGTCTGTCTTCTTATATAAACAGATATTCAGCCAAAGATATTGAGAATGTGCTGCACCCCATTTCTCCACCACAGGAGTCAGCAAAAGTAACAGAAGAAACGAAGACGGCTGCTTTTTTGCTGTTTGCCGGGGCAGTGATAGTGAAAATCAGCAGAATACTACACAAGTATAATCAGGGTGGCCACTCTTCTGGCTGATTAAATTTCCCTTATTTTTCCAGGACTTATCCAGAGTTTTACAATATTTTTTTCCAAATTGTAAAAATTGAATTTTTTATCGTGTTTTATGTATACAGTATTTTCACTGCTTTTTTTAAAAATTGCTGCTTTTATATGTTAAAATTAATTGATAATATCTAAAATACTTAGGTAAGCTGACATTTTAGTGTACCTCCAAATGGCAAAGTGAACTACAATATATGGCCTACAGCACAACATATAACACAAGGAATATTCTGGATACAAAGTACACTTATTTTAAAGAAATCCCAAGTATAAGATTGACTGATTTGACCATCAAAAATGATAAAAACTGAAATGTACATATACATTTTAACATATGATCTGCCTCTGAAATAAAAAGTACTGCCAAAACACAGTTGATTACAGATCCAATATCTCACACTTTTTGGAAGACATCTTGAGAACTAGTGGTTAATAATTGAATTTTGCATTGATAATGTGGATTTTTTTTATACATGTCTTTTCCCTTTCAGTATCAGCTAAAAATTTCAACTTTTTCATTTTTAGAAGTTTTGATTTCTTCAGCAGCTCTCTTCTGATGCTGTGGCTTTTCTTTTTGTTCCCTTGTCTCCTTTACCAGTGACTCCACATAACATGAATGGCCATTTGCATGGAATGTATCACTTGTTTCATTATTTCAATATCTGACACCCCTACAGATGACTTAACAGTATCATAAACCTGCCATTGAGCAATCAGCATTGTTTCTTTCTGATTTTCCACAATGCTCCATAGTTAAATATGTGCGTGGAACATGATGGAATACTCCATTTTTACTGTTCGTGTGGAGAAATTTCAGCACCTGCCATGATGCGTTCATATGTAGACAATATCTACATATGTCACTGCTAAATTGTATTACTGTATGGCTGACTGCACATAGATCAGAAGACATGACTTTAGACACTTTAGATGTGTTAAAAACCATCTTGATCAGCCTTGACCAGAACTTTATACTGGTCATTACCTATCTACTTACTAATAATTTTTTGCCTCTACACACCTGTTCAAGGTGATAAGTAAACACCAGCTGAAAAAACTCTAGTACAATTCACATTATATACTAGAATTGTGTTCTATACCACAACTTGGAACAACAGTGATTTAGCACATCCATCAGAGGAATTTTAACTACAAAAAACAAAGATGTAATGCAGGGATGTGAAGGATTTTAACAATTTTGTATTCAACAATGCAGTACAGTAGTGTACTCTAACCTGCAAGGCCTTTACAAGTTACACAATCAGCCGCATGTATAGCATTTTGCTGACACTCATTGAACAGTTTGAAATGTACTTAATGTGTGTAATTAAGTATTTTTTGTGTTTTTATAAGAGAACACACGTATTTTACTATTTAAAAATGACAGTTGTTTTAAAATTAGTATGATCAAAATTCTCATAGTGTGAGTGCTCACAAGTTAACATAAGGCCCCAAAGTGAACACACGAGATTGTACATTCACTAGAAACTAAATTGTACCTGCCAATATACATTTACACTGGCACTAAACATAGTTGCATACAGTGTGATGTGTAATACAAACACACAACTATATTTCGCATTGCAAACACTGTGATGATACATATAGTAGGAGACAAGGAATAGGAAGGAGAGTAGGGAGATTTTTATTATTTCTCTCTCTCTCTCTCTCTCTCTCTCTCTCTCTCTCTCTCTCTCTCTCTCTCTCTCTCTCTCCCTCTTTCAATGTTGAAGATGAAACATTTCTTTATTTTATTCAGAAAATGCACAATATTATATTCGAACCAGCATATCATAGAGAAAATACTGATTATAGATTAATTACTTAGCTTGCATTAAATAACTCTTATTGAACAAAATAAAGTATTTTGACTCTCAAATGTTTTAAGACAGATGAAAATCATTCTGCTACTGTTTGTGAGATAAAACAGATGCAATGTATGTTTTGCTTTAACTTTGTGAAATATATAATACATGAAATGTTAACTAGTGTTACAAGTGTTTTTAGATTCAGTGTTCAATGATTTGCCAGTAAATAACTATGGACGTCTAAATTACTACATATATGTAATATTTATATTATTGGGCATATAATCAAAACGATAATGATTCAAGTACCTCATACTTTAAAAAAATTTTCATAAGTAGCAATTTATTATTCCAATTAATCTTTCAACTAATGAATAATCACTCGAAACCAGTTTTTCAATTAATTTTATATATATTATTGTAAAAGAAATAATTTTTAAGTATAGCACACTTTTTTTAGACATTTATTTCTCTGGCATTGATTTCATGAGAAAATAAAATGAAAGACACAACATAAATGAAACAAGAATGACAGTTCTCCACATTATCTGCAATTTAATTTGCCAACATAATATTTTTTCTTTATTATTTTGGGAAAAGGATCTTGCGAGGTGTCTGCACAACCAATATTTAATAAACGTTTTCTTGTAAGCCCCCATTCTTGTCGCACAGCCTCGCAACAGATGGAAATTTCACAACTATTTCCAAATTCCATTTAAATAGGCATACTGATTTGAAATGCCAATACCAATCTTCAAAACTGTATTTATTATGGGTTATTATACAATCTGTTTAATCTCCAAATATTATAGACGAAAAATTCCTAGCAGGAAAAATAATATATAAAAAACAGATGAAGATTACTAACCAGGTGAAGGAGCACAGGTGTGATAGTAGCACAAATAAAACACACACACACACACACACACACACACACACACACACACACACATACACACACAATCGTAAGCTTTCGCAACCCAGTTGCTTCTTCAGGCAGAAGGGAAGGAGAGGGAAAAGGAAATGATGAGGGTTTTAAGGGAGGGGGTAAAGAGCCATTCCAATCCCGGGAGAGGAAAGATTTACCTTGGGGGAAGAAAAGGAAGGTAAACAAATACACGCACACACCCACACATTTACACAGACGCAAACACAGCTTGGTGGCTCCTTAACCCCTCCCTTAAAACCTTCATTTCCTTTCCCTCTCCTTCCCTTCTGCCTGAAGAAGCAAGTGGGTTGCGAAAGCTTGTGTGTGTGTCTTCATTTATTTATTTGTGATACTGTCACACCTGTGCTCCTTCGCCTGGTGAGTAATCTTCATCTATTTTTTATATATAATTTTTCCTGCTACGCATTTTTTGTCTTAATATTCGTATCACATATTTCAATTCAACAATTACTTCCATCCTTGCTCTGTTACTTTTTGAAATCTTTTCTGTCATCTGACTTTCCCTTTGGTTTTTGTTTTTATTTATTCATTTTTTTTATTTTACATATCAGTTCCTTTCTACATTCACTTCTTTGTTTACTGTTCATATTTCGCTAATTCTTACAACAATACATTTTCTTCCAAACCTTTTCCTATTAGTACGTTTATTTTGATATTTACTACTTTCATTACTCCTGCTTCCGTCTGAAACACGCCGCTCATCCAATTTTCTCGTTTAAAATCGTAAACACTCTTTCCTAACAATAGTTTCTATATTCCAGAATGAAACTCTCATTCTGCAGCGGAGTGTGCGCTGATTTGAAACTTCCTGGCAGATTAAAATTGTGTGCCGGAACTGGGACTCGAACTTGGGACCTTTGCCTGTCGCGGGCAAGCGCACTACCGACTGTGCTATCCAGACACGACTCAAGATGCCGCCTCACAACTTTACTTCCGCCAGTACCTCCCCTCCTACTTTCCTAACTTCACAGAAGCTCTCCAGCGAAGCATGCAAGACTAGCACTCCTGGAAGAAATAATATGGTGGAGACATGGCTTAGCCACAGCCTAAGGGATGTTTCCAGAATGAAACTCTTTGCGGAGAGTGAGAGGTACTGGCGAGGTACTGGCGGAAGTAAAGTTGTGAGGCGGCATCGTGAGTCATGTAGGGATAGCACAGTCGGTAGTGCACTTGCCCGCGAAAGGCAAAGGTCCCAGGTTCGAGTCCCAGTTCTGGCACACAATTTTAATCTGCCAGGAAGTTTCAGTTTCTATATTGTTTATAACCATTTTCGGCATTTCTTAGTTACCTCGCGATTGCTTCCATTCCCGTTTTTCACATTTCTGTTCGTGTTTAATACTTTTCCGATCATATTTCAGCAACTTCCCGTTAGTTTTGATTCCACTTTTCCTTCGTCAGACTATTTCAGCCTCAAAATTATAATCTGCTACCACATAACCAATCCTATTTAGACGTTTTCCTTGCATTCTCATGTGGTTTTCTCGTACTTTTTCCGATTTTCACCTTCCATAAACACTTTTTGCACGCTATACCACTACCTAACCCTTTGATACTACATTGTTGACAACTAAAGGTGACCACATTATCAACAACAAAATTTAAAAACTTTTTCTATTTCCTTTCTTTTCTTATACCTGAATTACTGTCCACATTCATCTCCCTCCCGACATGTAAAATTTTAACAATGTTTTTAATATATTTTTATTTTTAATTTGTTCATTCAGCCTATTACATAGCCCATATTTCCCACTCCTCCACCATCCATATATTATGCCTCCCTCACATGCCTTTCCTCTCCCGGAATTGGAATGGCTCCTTACCCCCTTCCTTAAAACCCTCATCATTTTCTTTTCCCTCTCCTTCCCTTCTGCCTGAAGAAGCAACTGGGTTGCGAAAGCTTGCGTTTGTGTGTGTGTGTGTGTGTGTGTGTGTGTGTGTGTGTGTATTCATTTATTTATTTGTTATGCTGTCATACCTGTGCTCCTTCGCCTGGTGAGTAAAAAAAAAATGTTTGTATAGTCTATGGGACTTAACTATGGGGTCTATTTTTTATATATAATTTTTCCTACTAGGAATTTTTCGTCTTAATATATATATACAAATTAATTAAATGAAAATTATAGAAAGAAACTTTCCTTGTGGGATAAACACATATAAAAAGTAGAAAACGGATGACTTACCCAAAGGACATGCTCGTTGACAGACACAAATAAAATCACACATAAACACACATACAAGCTTTTGCAACCGTTGGTCGCTTCTTCAAGATAAGAGGAAAGAAGGGGAGGAGAAAGAAAAATAATCCTACTCCTGATGATCCAGTTCCCCAAGACATCATTCAAATTGAACCCTGCCTAGAACAGTTCCGTCCTCCATCACAGCGAGACCCACCCGCTCTTCCTCAAAATCACCCCCTTCAAACCATCCAGGAATTCCTTTCTTCCAACCTTGCCTCTAAGTCCTTCCTGAAAAACCTTTATCATACTCCCAATATTACCGCAGCTGAATCCCGAGCTATCCGTGATCTGAAGGCTCACCATTCCATCATCATTCTCCCCGCCAACAAGGGATCCATGACTGTGGTACTTGATCGGCGGGAGTATGTGGCTGAGGGACTGCGTCAGCTTTCAGACAACACTACCTACAAAGTCTATCAAGACGACCCCATTCCTGATGTCCAGGCAAAGATTCAGGGCTGGTTGCGGTGGCCGAGGGGACTGAGGCGCTTCAGTCATGGTCTTCACGGCCACTACGGTCGGGGGTTCGAATCCCCCCTCGGGCATGGATATTTGTTCCGTCCTTAGTTCATAAGTAGTCCATAAGTAGTTTGTAAGTTTAGGGACTGATGACCCTGTAGTTAAGTCCCATAAGCTTAACAAACATTTGAGAGATTCAGGGAATTCTCAGATCCTTAGGCCCCCTACAAAACCTTTCACCTGAATCAATCAAACTCATGACCCCACCAACACCCCGCACCCCTACCTTCTACCTACTTCCTAAGATTCACAAACCTAATCATCCAGGCCGGCCGATTGTGGCCGGTTACCAAGCCCCCACAGAACGAATCTCTGCCTACATAAACCAACGCCTTCAACCCATCACGTGCAGTCTCCCATCCTTCATCAAAGACACCAACCACTTCCTTGATCGCCTGAAATCCTTACCCAGCCTGTCACCTCCTGAAACCATCCTTGATGGCACTTCCTTATACACAAATATCCCACATGCCCAGGGCCTCGCTGTGATGGAGTATTTCCTTTCACGCCAACCACCCAATTCCCTATCTAAAACCTCTTTCCTTAATACCCTAGCCAGCTTCATCCTAACCCACAACTTCTTCACCTTTGAGGGCCAGACATACCAACAACTAAAGGGAACAGCCATGGGAACCAGGATGGCCCCCTCGTATGCAAACTTATTTATGGGACGCTTAGAGGAAGCCTTCCTGGATACCCAAGCCTGTCAACCCAAAGTTTGGTACAGATTCATTGATGACATCTTCATGATCTGGACTAACAGTGAAAAATAACTCCAGAATTTCCTCTCCAACCTCAACTCCTTTGGTCCCATCAAATTCACCAGGTCCTATTCCAAATCCCATACCACTTTCCTCGATGTCGACCGCCATCTGTCCAGTGGCCAACTTCACACATCCGACCACACCAAACCAACCGACAAACAACAATACCTCCATTATGACAGCTGCCACCCATTTCACACCAAACGTTCCCTTCCCTACAGCTTAGGTCTTCGTGGCAAAAGAGTCTGCTACAGTCCCGAATCCCTGAACCATTACACCAATAACCTAATAACAGCTTTTACATCCCACAGGTATCCTCCTGATCTGGTTCAGAAGCAAATTACCAGAGCCACCTCCTCATCCCCCCAAATCCAGAACCTTCCACCGAAAAACCCTAGAAGTGCCCCTTTTGTCACAGGATACTTCCCGGGACTGGAGCGGACTCTGAATGTGGCTCTCCAGCAGGGATACGACTTCCTTAAACCCTGCCCCGAAATGAGATCCATCCTTAATGACATCCTTCCCACTCCACCGAGAGTCTTTCTGCTGCCCACCTAACCTTCATAACCTATTCCATCCCTATAAAATCCCCAAACCACCTTCCCTACCCTCTGGCTCCTACCCATGCAACCGCCCCCATTGTAAAACCTGCCCTATGCACTCTTCCACCACCACTTACTCCAGTCCAGTAACCCGGAAGGTGTACATGATCAAGGGCAGAGCCACTTGCAACAGCACCCACGTGATTTACCAACTTACATGCCTGCCCTGTGAAGCGTTCTATGTGGGAATGACCAGCAACAAACAGTCCATTCGCATGAACGGTCACAGACAGACAGTGTTTGTTGGTAATGAGGATCACCCTGTGGCTGAACATGCCTTGGTGCACGGCCAGCACATCTTGGCGCAGTGTTACACCGTCCGGGTTATCTGGATACTTCCCACTGACACCAACCTTTCAGAAGTGCCGGAGACGGGAACTTGCCCTTCAGCTTATTCTCTCCTCCCGTTGCCCACCTGGTCTCAATCTCCGCTAATTCAAATTCCCGCCCACCATCTTTAGCATCTTTGCCTTGGTTCTGTGGACAGAGCCTCTGCCTCAATTGGTATCTCTGTCCAACTTCTTTGCTTTTTACAAATGTCTGTCTAGATGTGTTTGCGTTTCGATATGTCTAGGTGTGTGTGTATTTGTTTACCTTCCTTTTTTCCCCCTAAGGTAAGTCCTTCCACTCCTGGGATTGGAATGACTCCTTTTCCACTTCCTTAAAACCCATATCCTTCCCTTTTTCCTCCCCTTTTTTCCTCTTTTTCCTGAAGAAGCTGCCTGTGGTGGCGAAAGCTTGTATGTGTGTTTGTGTGCGATTTTATTTGTTTCTGTCGAAGAGCCGGTCCTTTTGGTAAGTCATCTCTTTTCTATTTTTTTATATATATATATATATATATATATATATATATATATATATATATATATATATATATATATATATACGTAAAAAATAGATGAAGAACACTTACCAGGCGAAGGGGCACAGGCAGTAATAGCAACAAATAAACACACAGACACACACACACTCAAAAATGCTAGCTTTCGCAGCCTAGCTGCTTCATCAGGCAGAAGGGAAGGAGAGGGAAAAGGAAATGATGAGGGATTTAAGGAAGGGGGTAAGGAGCCATTCCAATCCCGGGACAGGAAAGACTTACCTTGGGGGAAAAAATGGAAGGTAAATAAATGCACATACACCCACACATTTACACAGACACAAGTACACTTAGGCAGACATACTGTAGAACTGTAGAAAGCTTTCTACAGTATGTCTGCCTAAGTGTACTTGTGTCTGTGTAAATGTGTGGGTGTATGTGCATTTATTTACCTTCCATTTTTTCCCCCAAGGTAAGTCTTTCCTGTCCCGGGATTGGAATGGCTCCTTACCCCCTTCCTTAAATCCCTCATCATTTCCTTTTCCCTCTCCTTCCCTTCTGCCTGATGAAGCAGCTAGGCTGCGAAAGCTAGCATTTTTGAGTGTGTGTGTGTCTGTGTGTTTATTTGTTGCTATTACTGCCTGTGCCCCTTCGCCTGGTAAGTGTTCATCTATTTTTTACGTATATTTTTTTCCTGTTAGGAATTTTTCCTCTATAATATTCGTATATATATATATATTATAGAGGAAAAATTCCTAACAGGAAAAATATACGTAAAAAATAGATGAAGTACACTTACCAGGCGAAGGGGCACAGGCAGTGATAGCAACAAATAAACACACAGACACACACACACACACACACACACACACACACACACACACACACACACACACACAAACGCAAGCTTTCGCAGTCTAGCTGCTTCGTCAGGCAGAAGGGAAGGAGAGGGAAAAGGAAATGATGAGGGTTTTTAGGGAGTGGATAAGGAGTCATTCCAATACCGGGACAGGAAAGACTTACCTTGGGGGGAAAAAAGGAGGGTAAACAAATATACACACACCCACACATTTACACAGACGCAAGTACACTTAGGTAGACATACTGTAGAAATGTCAAGTGTACTTGCGTCTGTGTAAATGTGTGGGCGTGTGTGTATATGTTTACCCTCCTCCTTTTTTCCTCCCAAGGTAAGTCTTTCCTGTCCCGGGATTGAAATGACTCCTTACCCACTCCCTTAAAACCCTCATCATTTCCTTTTCCCTCTCCTTCAACAACAATAACTTTCAGTACACCACAACAACAACAACAACAAATAATGTATGCAGGAAAAACAGCATTCTGCAGCAAAGCGAGTTCACTCTGTTTATCACCAAAACTAGGGCTCAAGCGGAGTGGAGGCAAACTTTCTTTGGTTCTTTCTCCTGAAACTGACGACCAGGTGATCACAAGCAAACACTTTTGAAGGCAACCATATAATGCACGCATAGCATTTCATCATAACGAATTCTCGTTTGCTGTAACATGTTCGCTTGTCTTCGCAATCATGTAAATGGGAAATTATGAGAGATCACACGACTTATGATAACATGTGGATTTTAAACCACTAACTAAAATTTCAGAAATATGTTAAAATTCCCCTGATTTTTCCATGGTTTTTCCTGTAACTCCAAAATTCCCTGATATTTTCCGGTTTCCACATTGAGTGGCCACCCTGATAATGTAAAGAGAGTATTCTGCCCACCAACCAAGATGAATGCTTTCTTACAGAGTGTAAAGGATGACCTGGGTGTACATAAACTGGGAATTCACATACCATGTGAATGTGGTATATCATATGTTTACCAGACAACCAGAACTGTCAACATCAGGTATAAGGAGCAGTAACGGCACACCAGCCTATATAGTGGAACATTGATAGGAATTAAATCATATGATTAATTACCACAATGACAAGATTCTGACACAAACACCCAAATACTGGTATACTGTTATTATAGAGTCCATTGAAATAAAAATCATGCAGAACTTATCAACTGTGACATGGGATATGAGTTTAGTTCTACCTGAAACCCAGCACTTGATATCCTAAAGACACAATGGAGGCAATGTCCAAACTGTGTGAGGAATAAATCTGCATTTGGTGGCAGAGTGAATAATCCAGCACAAATAACAGAGTGCATAGAAGGTGCTGTATCAGACAACAAATCAAATTCCTGAGGAAGGGCACATAGAGAACAAATGGCAGATTCAACAACAGCAGCCAGACAGTAATACGGCAGCCGCCTCTAGGCAGTGCAGACCTCAAACTGAGCACTTGATGCATCTGATTATGGTAACACATGAAAGCTTGAATGATGGTAAAGAGTAGACAGAGGCCAGTACAACTTGGAGGTGAAATGGAATGTCACATGACAAAATTATTAACTATCTAGAAAGGCAAATAGTATGTGTACAGCACTCAAAATAGCCACACCTAGTAAATGGCAGGTGCGGACGTTGGACGGAGTACCCCCTGCAGTGCGGACCAGTGACAGAATGCCTATCCACCACACACAGGTATAAATACAGGACCTGTTTCACACTATATTCAACTTCAGAAAGCACCTGATGAAGATTAAAAGTAATATGATTGAAATATTGTAGTAGTGTGGCATGGATTATGGGTAGAAAATCCAATTCTCCAAGATAAGTATTGTATTGCAGACACTATCATATTAAATTGGTGAAGAAACCTTTATGCTCATTTATGGAGATGGTTCATCATCCTTTTCCCATTTCCCTTTTTTTAAGCTTATCTTTAAATTTCGGATATTAGTGTAAATGGTGGAATAAAACTGTGATTGTCATTTAGAGTTAGTTGTTACCAACTTAGTGTGAACAAGTGTACAACAAATTAATGACAGAAAAAGTGAATAGCAATAGTTGGGTAAATGCAAAAAATGATTATTAACTGCAAGAAGATATTTACATTTCAATCTCATTTTCTCTCACTTTGGTCTGAGGAAGTCATTCCATGCAGCATTTATAATCCTTGTGAACAAGATTTAATGCAGACTTCTTCTTGTTTAAATTACCTAAAATCGTAGTTATAGTACGCAAATTATAACCGAAAAGATGTACAAATCTGTCATGTCAACATTATCTCCTATAACCACCCTTTTCTGCAGATGGATGACATAATTGTACATACCTTGAGCCACTCTTTGAGAAACCGCTGGGAAGTCTCTGACCACACAATAAAACGAAGTACTGAAAAAAAAGGCAATTTTTAAATTAATAAACTGATAATGTCTGTTTATACTACAATTAGTAAGGGACACAGTGCCATAAAATTACAATATTGAATTAAATATAATTATTGGGATGGGGATAAAATGTTCCGTGGTGCCTGAAAAATGTAAAGGCACTATAGGAGGTAATGTGAGATGCAACTTGGACTGCAGCAAATGGTGAAGGAGGGGGCTTGGGAGCAAAAAAGAAAGATGCACCATGGAACACCGCCATGTATTCTTCCCCACTTACAGCCCCCTCCTCTCCCCACCTCACGTCACTATTAAGACGTGAGTTGTGCCATAAAGGGCAGAGATGACGGTCACGTGTGCAGCAGTGATTGTGTGCACATACGTGCTGTGTTTTGCACGTTTCATTTACCACAATTTTATAACGATTACGAGTAATAAGTCTCACTCCAAATGGCAAATGTCTTTAACTCTGGAGTGGTCACAAGGCATCTGAGAGACGACAGGTGCACTTCATTTACACACTGTTGATGAACGCTAAAAAATCTGTACTTTCCAATGCACAACCTGCCCTCTGTCGGTAACTACATACAATGAAGAAGGAAAATTCTCTGTATTGTACTGCCACATAGTGAGTTGAGTTTTAACGCTTGTACACAACAAAAGGGCTTCATATTTCCCACTCTATGTTGAGCCTAATACCACTTTCGTCTGCTATCTGTTACTGTCTGCCGACTGGTGCCCATTCTGTCTATTTTTGACACCATGAATTTAGATGAAAGCAATGTTTTCAATACTGTGGAAGAGGAAATGGACAATTCAGTTCAGAAGGAAAAGCTGATTATCTGTAAGAATCATATGTACAAACATTATTTTTGAAACTTCCTGGCAGATTAAAATTGTGTGCCGGAACCGGGACTCGAACCTGGGACCTTTGTCTTTCGCAGGCAAGCACACTAACGACTGTGGTATCCCGACACGACTCACGATGCCGCCTCACAACTTTACTTCCGCCAGTACATAGTCTTCCGTGGTTCGCAGGAGAGCTTCTGTGAAGTTTGGAAAGTAGGATATCGCACCGATAGTTTAATAATAATTTGGCAGCTTCGGCATAGAGACTTTCAACAGAGCTGGTGTAAAAAGCTCTAATCACCAGGTGTAACTCCTGGTGGATCGAATTAAGATGGTGTAAAATGTACAGCTGTGCAGATTCATAGACAAAGCTTCTGGAATCCAGCTTCAATTGGAAATTGGACTGGTAAAGGTGAAGGACAGTTCAATCCGCTCCCCATGCTGTACCACTAAGAACATGAAGGACATTAAGGAAACGGGTACAAAGGACAGCCAGATAAAACACACCTGGAGACCAGCAAAATTTCCTATCCAATGTTAGCCCTAAAAATTTTGTTGTCTCCATGAATGGGAGAGCAATGGGCAGAGATGTAGAGAGATGGTAGATGAAACTCTTTGTATCTCCAGAAGATGATGCAGACTGTTTTCTCATTTGAGCAACAGAAGCTATTTGTGACACTCGAGGAATGAAGATGGTCAACACAACACTGAAAGTAGTGCTCCTTGAGACTTTTTCTGGGGGCTACAATAGATCGTGAAGATGCCGACAAAGAGAAAGGCTGAAATGTTAGCTGGAAGGCAATTCTTAATTGGGATGATTGCTATAGCGAAAAGCGAAAAGTGCTACGCACAAGACAGAGTACCGTGTCACCGCATTCTCCTGGCAAAGGATGTCTCACAAAACAGAGCCCACTCATACGCTGAACATACAATCCATTAATGCATAAATAAAGAGGGGGAGGTGGTCACGAAGGCCTCACATATGCAAGGTGCGGAGAATGCCGGGCCTCCAAAGGGTGTCGTAGGCCTTCTCCAAATCAAAGAACACTGCCACCGTGTGGCGCTTTTGCAAAAAAATATTCATAATAAAAAATGAAAGGTAATGAGGTGGTCAACACAAAAAGCAGTACCTGCAAAAACCACATTGGACATCGGTGAGGAGGTGTCAAGGCTCGAGTAGCCAAACCAGCCGAGTGTTAACCGTGCATACCATTACTTTGCAGACACAGCTGGTGAGAGAAATGGGATGATAACTGGATGGAAGATGTTTGGGTTTGGGTATGGGGACAACAATTGCTTCACACCAGCATTTGGGAACCTGACCTTCAGTCAATTATAGAAGAAGAAAGTATTTACCCACAGGAAAAAGTTTCTTCAGCATCTGAATATGAATGGCATCTGGCCCCAGAGCAGAAGACCAGGACAGGAGATCATGTTTGAGCTCCTTAATGGTGAAGGTGGCATTGTAACTTTCACAATTTGAAGATTGGAAAGAAGGCAGCTGTGCCTCCTCTGCCTGTTTTCGAGGGAGGAAGGCCGGGCGGTAATGAGTGGAGCTCGAAACCTCCACAAGAGATTGACCTACAGCATTGGATGTATCAGCAGGGACCATGAATTCTTCTTTCACTACTGTCAGGCCACGAATTGGGGAGTGCAGCTTAGTGCCAGATAACTGGCAAAGGCGATTCCAGACAATGGAAGAAGGGGTAAATCTGTTTAATGACAAGTCAAGCAAGCTTTTTTTTCCTCAGTGACACAACAGCATTGTGCTCATATTCATTTGTAATTGTTACAATTTGCCATCGTAGGGTGGTGTTGAAAGGTGCATAGAGCATGTCGCTGGGCTCGAATAACGTCACTACATGCTGCAGTCCCCCAGGGGACTCGGACTCTACATGGAAAAAAGGAAGTAGGAGGTATGGAATATTCGGCAGCAGTGAGAATAATGTCTGAGAGGCAGTTGACCTGACTGACGCAGCTGGAGAAATTTTGATCGTGGAAAACTGGCATGGAAGGATAAAGCATCCAGTCAGCTTTGGAGATGTTCCAGCTGGTAGAACACAGAGATGGGGTATGATGTAGTAGATGGATTACTCAGGGAAAATGGTCACTCGAGTACATATCAGAAAGAGCATACCACTCAAACCGATACTCAAGTTGAGAGGTGCATATTGTGAGTCCAAGTGGAAATGGGTACGCATTGTATCTGAAAGAAAAGTTGGTGCACCAGTGTTTAGGCAGATGGTTGAAAAGATCTGTTGTTTCTGAGCCAAGAAACACTCTTTTGAAGCAGAAGAGTTACTCAAAAAAAAGTTACCTTAAGTCTAAGCAAATGAAATTTTTACTTATTTCAAATACTGTTGTAATGATATTTATAAAGTAGAGCAGGGGTGCTGCTCTCAAGGCTGGCTGTGGGCACTGAGGGCATGACTATCGGCCTTGTGTGCAGTACGTAATCTCTTGCTTGCAAACACTTCTGAAGACTGCCGATAATACACAGAGCAACAAATTGTGTCAAGTATTTATACCATTACCAGACATGTACAATAGTTGGAGACAACCTCATACTTCCTACAGTTGTATGGTACCTAAGTTCATGCAGATTATAAAACTGAAGCTTAATGGTTGGGATAGTAGAGGTTTAAATTTGTAATCACATTAAATTGCATTATTATTGTTGTAGAATGATAAAGGAATGAATGTTAATGGTGCAGTACTTATAACAGAACATAGCACTTACAGAATTGTAGTCTTAAAGACCAATCTTATGATGTACAATGGACCATAACATGAAAATGAAATAACAGCTTATAACAATTACATTGTAAAGAAAATGTTAATATGTGTTAGACTGGAAGCTGTCATGTGCCATCTCTGCACAAAAGATCTTGCCTGTCAATTATTATACTATAAATCACTCATGTTGTTTTCATATGGTTGCCAGTGGATAAAGTTTTGTTTTTGATATTTCAATATCATCAACAGTGAGAAACCTCTCCCTGAACACACGACTTCAGTGAAAGTCACGAAGCTTCAACTGAATTTCATGAACTGCACTTGAAACGCCTACTGCAAAAATGCTAAATCAGTTTGGTATGTTTTATCATAAACATAACAAACTCTGAACTTTTTCAGCTGAAATGCTACTGAACAATAAAAATTTTCAGTTGCAAAAGACGGGAATTTCTTACCATGGTACTGAAGTATAAAAAATTCAATTGTTTAAGACTGGAATTTCTAAGAGATGATAAACTACATCTTAATCTACATGCATACTCTGCAACCCACCTCATGGTGCGTGGCAAAGGGCACTTTGCATACCAATGTCACATCCTCCAATTCCAGTCGCATATGATTTGTGAGAAAAATGATTAACTGTATGCTTCCATGTGAGTCATATCTCTGATCTTATTCTTGTGCTCACTTCACAAAATATATGTAGGAAAAGCAATACACTGGTTGACTTTTCATGAAGTGTATGCTTTTGGAACTTTGACAGAAACCTGTACCGCAATACAGAGCATCTCTATTCCAGTGTCTGTCACTGGAGTTTCCTAATCATCACTGTGATGCTTTCAAGCTTACTAAATGTGCCCAAAACGAAACGTGCTACTCTCCGTTGGATCTTATCTGTGTCTTCTATTAATCCCACAATGATGAGTAACACTCAAACAATGGCTGAACGAGAATTTTGAAACCTACTTCCTTTGTTGATGGAGAACACTTCCTGAGGATTATTTCACTGAATCTCAGTCTGCAAACTGTCTTTCCCCGTGATTGATTTTACATGATCATTCCATTTCAAATTGCCTCTTCTGTCTACTCCCAGGAATTTTACAGAAGTCACTGCCTCCAGAGTGTGTACTGATATTGCGCAGTCATATAATAAAGGGTCTTTCATTCTATGTAAACACAGCTGAGCTGAGGCTCAATTGGCATTCCCGATACCATGCATCAATATGCTGCAGATCCTCTTGCATTTCACTACAGTTTTCTAGTGTTGTGACTTCTCGATAAACTACAGCATCGTCCACAAAAATCCTCACTGAACAGTGTTATCTAAGAGGTCATTAAATATAATGTGAAAAGCAACGAGCCTATAACTCTCCCCTGGAGCAAGCCTGCAACCACTTTAACATCTGAAGACTTCCCTCTGTTAAAAATGACATGCTATGTTCTCTTAGCTAGTAAAGCCTCAATCCAATCACACAATTGGTCTGATATTTCATATGCTCACACTTTATTCATAAGACAATAGTGGAGAATGGTATTGAAAGCCTTATGGAAGTAGAGAAACACAGCATATACCTGTAAATCCTGTATCCACTGCTCTCTAGATCGTGTGGATGAATAGTGAGAGTTATAATTCATATGATCGTTGCTTTGGAAACCATGTTGATTGTTCCAAAGGAAATTTATGGTTTCCAGAAATGACATAACATTTGAACATAAAATGTGTTCCAAAATTTTGCAAATGAGCAACATCAGAGATATAGACCTACACTTTTGTGCATCTGATCGACGACCCTTCGTGTGAAGAGGTATAACCTGCACTTTTTTCCAATCCTTATGCACACTTCGCTCCTCTAAGAAACCTTCATTATACTGCAGCCAGATGAGGGTAAGTTCCTTCACTTATGCCAAGTAAAACTGAAATGATATCCCAGTGGCTTTTCCTCTGCTGAACGATTTCATTTGCTTTTCTATCCCACTGACACTTATTTCAGTATCTGCCATATATAAGAGGGAAACATTCCTGGTAGGAAAAATATATATTAATATATAGATAAAAACAAAGATGGTTTAACTTCTAAGCAAAAAAGGACAGGTTCATTGACAGATACACATAAATAAAAACACACACAAACACATAAATGCTAAGCTTTCACAACCCAAGGTTGCTTCATCAGAAAAGAGGAAGGAAGGAGGGAGGGGGAAAAAGGTAAGGATATGGATTTTAAGGGAGGTGAAAGGTAAACAAACAAACAAACACACACACACACACACACACACACACACACACACACACACACCAAGGAAAGGAAAGAAGTTGGAGACAGAGATGCCAGTCGAGGCCAAGGCTCTCTTCCAGAGATCAGAGACAAAGATGTTGTTGAATGGTGGGTGAGAATTTGAAATTAATGGAGGTTGAGACCAGGTGGGCAACGGGAAGAGAGAATATGCTGAAGGGCAAATTCCCATCTCCCGAGTTCTAAAAGGTTGGTGTAGGTGCGAAGTATCCATCCAGATAACCCGGACAGTGTTACGCCAAGATGTGCTGACCGTGCATCAAGGCTTGCATAGCCACAGGGTGATACTCATTATCAATGAACATTGTCTGTGTCCGTTCAAGTCAATGGACAGTTTGTTGCTGGTCATTCCCACATAGAACGCTTCACAGTGCAGGCATGTCAGTTGGTAAATCACGTGGGTGCTGTCACAAGTGGCTCTGGCCTTAATTGTGTACAACTTCTTGGTTACAGAACTTGAGTAAGTGGTGGTGGGAGGGTGCATAGGGCACGTTTTACAATTGGGGGGGGGGGGGGAGGTTACATGGGTAGGAGTCGGAGGTTAGGTAAGGTGGTTTGGGGATTTCACAGGTATGAACTAAGAGGTTACGAAGAGTTAGGTGGCGTAAAGAAACTCTTGGGGGAGTGGGAAGGATGTCATAAAGGATAGACCTCATTTCAAGACAGGAATTAAGGAAGTTGTATCCCTGCTGGAGAGCCACATTCTGAGTTCTATACAGTCCCAGAAAGTATCCAGTGACAAGAGGAGCACTTTTGGGATTCTTCTATGTAAGATTCTGGGTTTGCGGAGATGAAGAAGTGGCCCTGGCAATTTATTTCTGTACCAGATCAGGAGGGTTAGCTGCAGGATGTGAAAGCTATTATCAGGTTATTGGTGTACTGGTTCAGGGATTCAGGACTGGAGCAGACTCATTTGCCACGAGGCTTGAGCTGTAGGAAAGGGACTGTTCAATATGCAATGGATGGCAGCTGTCATAATGGAGGTACTGTTGTTTGTTGGTGGGTTTGATGTGGACAGATGTGTGAAGCTGGCCATTAGATACCTGGAGGTTGACATCAAGGCAAGGGGCATGGGATTTGGAATAGGATCAGATGAATCTGATGGACCCAAAGGAGTTGAGTTTGGAGACTTCTTCACTGTGAGTCCAGATCATGAGGATGTCGTCAATGAATCTGTACCAAACTTTGGGTGGACAGGCTTGGGTATCCAAGAAGGCTTCCCCTAAGCATCCCATAAAAAGGTTGGCATACGAGGGGCCATCCTGGTTCCCATTGCTGTTCTCTTTAGTAGTTGGTATGTCTGGCCCTCAAAAGTGTAGAATTTGTGACCTCAAAATGGTTAAAGGCTTGCTGACAATGTTGATTTTTTAAAAAGGAATTACATAAAAAAATTTCTAGTTCCTGTAAAGTTACCAGTTCCACTTGGTACTTAAAATAGTACAAAATTCAGATAACCTGTATTACATAATAAATAAACTCCCTGGTGAGTACTTTGATGCCTATTAAGAACATGTATCACACACACTACAAAAATGAAAGTGAATCAAAAATGTTATGTCCCACATTTTACTTTTCCCTCGCATTTACACTATTTTCTTTGCAGTCCCTTGAAAAGTGTAAAAACGGTGATCTACTGTATGTATCAGTATTGATATTTTAATCATGGCTGTATCATTGCAACTGTTACAAGGATACCAAATTAACAAAATCACTCTCCTAGTTGCAGAAATTGTTGTTTCAATAACCCTTTACCATGTTCCCAGAATGAAACATTCACTCTGCAGCGGAGTGTGCGCTGATATGAAACTTCCTGGCAGATTAAAATTGTGTGCCGGGACCGGGACTCGAACCTGGGACCTTTGCCTTTCGCGGGCAGGCGCTCTACCACTGAGCTACCCCGTCACGACTCACGATGCCGCTTCACAACTTTACTTCCGCCAGTACCTCGCCTCCTACTTTCCAAACTTCACAGAAGCTCTCCTGCGAACAAGCAAGACTAGCACTCCTGGAAGAAAGGATATTGTGGAGGCATGGCTTAGCCACAGACTAAGGGATGTTTCCAGAATGAAGGCAAAGGTCCCAGGTTCGAGTCCCGGTTCCGGCACACAATTTTAATCTGCCAGGAAGTTTCATATCAGCGCACACTCCGCTGCAGAGTGAAAGTTTCATTCTGGAAACATGCCTTAGGCTGTGGCTAAGCCATGTCTCCACAATATCCTTTCTTCCAGGAGTGCTAGTCTTGCTTGTTCGCAGGAGAGCTTCTGTGAAGTTTGGAAAGTAGGAGGCGAGGTACTGGCGGAAGTAAAGTTGTGAGGCGGCATCGTGAGTCGTGTCGGGGTAGCCCAGTGGTAGAGCGCTTGCCCGCGAAAGGCAAAGGTCCCAGGTTCGAGTCCCGGTCCCGGCACACAATTTTAATCTGCCAGGAAGTTTCATTACCATGTTTTCAACAGGTTTAAACCTGTCTTCTTCAGAAGTACATGTGACCAAAAATTCAAATTAGAATACACAGCCTTATTATCAATTAAATGTCAATGATTAAAACCAATAGTAATACTACAAGGGCCAACAGCTTATTTCAAGACATTTGCTATCAACATTAACATATAAGATTACTGACTCAGACTTACATCATCACTTTGATGAAAAAGTGGACCCAGTATATTCTCCAAGTGACTGTATGCAAATTCATATGCCTGAAAAAGAGGTGGTGTTGTGCGCAGTTTAACAATATTTCGTGCTGGCTCTTGCAGAACTGAAACATAAAATACCAAATACCACTAAGTTTAAAGATATTTAAATGTGCAGTGTCATACTAAAATAGTATGATAAATGTATAATGCACCAAGAAAATGAAAAATAGTGAGCACCTAATACTTATGAATATGCTTGTTCCCCCTCCCCCTTTCAAATCTAAAAAATCACTTCTCTCATGAACATTCTCTCGCGAATTTAAATTTAGCGGATGATGAGAACAGACGGGGAACAGGAAGAGAGAATATGCTGAAGGGCAAGATCCCATCTCCGGAGTTTTGAAAGATTGGTGTAAGTGGGAAGTATCCAGATAAACCAGATGGTGTAACACTGTGCCAAGATGTGCTGGCCATGCACCAAGACATGTTTAGCCACAGGGTGATCCTCATTACCAACAAACACTGTCTGCCTGTGAATGTTCATGTGAATCGACAGTTTGTTGCTGGTCATTCCCACCAGGGGTGATTGTGGTGTTTCATTAAAATCCCTGAAATTTTGACGATCATATATAAGTACAAGATAATGTAAAATTTCAACTGGGCCTACTACGTTTTCAAACTCAATTATACAGTACAATCACAAGCAAGCTAAAATGTCTTAAATTTTAATTTAGCAAATAAAATTTTTATAAAATATCAGTAGGCTGATTAGTTGGGATACTTACAGTGTTGTTTTGACAATGAAGCATGGTGAAAGCTATAAGATGATTACTTTTTCTGAAAAAAGTTTCCAATTTTCATTTGTTTTCCTTTTATTACTGAAAATTCTACATTTTGTTTCGCGTCATTTTCTACATTTGTATAAGGCTGTGGGTCAATGAAAGTAGCTCGTACAGAGGATGAAGAAGAAATTGTAGATAGCACTACTTTGCCTGTAGAGTTTAATATTGTTTTGTCAGAAAGCAATATATTTTAGAACTGAACAGTTTATCGTGCAATTCATGAGTAGAACTTTCTGCATTAGAATTAGATCTCAATGAATCTGATGAGTTGGATTTGTGTAGTGTCGACTGATAAAATGACCAACTTTGTACAAACTGTCTATCCAGTGGTTCCTTTGATGGTACATTGCTCGTTATCTTGTCTGACGCGTAGCTCAACAGATGTCGCCCACGTAGGACAGACTCATAGCAGTACGTGCGGTTGTGATTTGTCGCTTCTAGCTTTCACTCTCTTTTGTCGCCCACATAGGTTAAACCGAGTGGTGGATGAATATATTATAGAGCGCAAGCTGCGGCTATACAAAGAGCAAAAAAATCCAAATTTTTGTTTTGTGTATTGAAAATTACTGATTTGCTGGGAAATTTTTTATATGGCTAAGCGCCTGTATGCAAACCTAGAACTATCCGGGTACATAATTAAAAAATCCTGGATTTCCAAGATAGACCCGGAAAACAATCACCCATGTCCCACATAGAATGCTGCACAGTGCATGCATGTCAGTTAGTAAATCACATGGGTACTATCGCAAGTGGCTCTGCCCTTGATTGTGTACACCTTCCGGGTTACGGGAATGGAGTAAGTGGTGGTGGAAGGGTGCATAGGGCAGGTTTTACAACAGGGGCGGTTACATGGGTAGGAGCCGGAGGGTAGGGAAGGTGGTTTGGGGAATTCATAGGGATGGACTAGGAGATTACGAAGGTTAGGTGGGCGGCGGAAAGACACTCTCGGTGTAGTGGGAAGGATGGATCTCATTTTGGGGCAGGATTTAAGGGAATCGTATCCTTGCTGGAGAGCCATATTCAGAGTTCGATCCAGTCTTGCAATGTATTCAGTGACAAGAGGAGCACTTTTGGGGTTCTTCTGTGAAAAGTTCTGGGTTTGGGGGGATGAGGAAGTGGCACTGGCAATTTGTTTCTGTTCCAGATCAGAAGAATAGCTGTGGGATGTGAAAGCTGTTATTAGGTTATTGGTGTACTGGTTCAGGGATTCAGGACTAGAGCAGACTCGTTTGCCACGAAGAACAACTTCTTTGCTTTCTACAAATGTCTACCTCCCTTAAAACTCGCATCCTTCTTTTTTCTCCTCTTTCCTTTCTCTTTTTCAGAATAAGCGGCCAACGGTTGCAAAAGTTTGAATCTGTTTGTGTGTGTTTTTATTTGTTATTGTGTCTGTCAATGAGCCTGTACGTTGGGTAAGTTAAATGACCTCTATTTTTTATACATATTTTTCCTATCAGGAAATTTTCCCTCTATAATTCTAAGAGAGGTCGGTATTGAAACAAACCTCCAGTTTAATAAAGCAACTAAACAGTGTAATTCTGACACATTACATCAGCAAAGCCAGCTGCCGGTTAAAAATTCTCACCAATTGGAAGAAATTTTAATTCCAACCAGGTCGACAACAGTCAATGTAAAATTCCGACTATATTTAATGGTCTAGAATATTAGTGGGCTAAGAAGTAAAAATTAATGAACTACTTATCTACATTAGTGAAGCAGAGTCATTCAACTCAACCCAGTTGCCATAATCTGCCTCTCCGGACATCGTGTGATTACTGGTATATATTTGGAAAGTATTGCAGGATTTAGGTTAGCTTCCCACTGTTGTAGAGCAGAAATGGAGGATGAAGGAGTTGCCACATTCATTAGAAATTGCTATAAATTCAATAACGTAGATGTTCATAAATTTTGCCTAGAGCAGCATTTATAACAGTAAGTATGTACCAAGTACCAAATGGTAACTTTCATCATTTCATGAATCCCTTTGAATCTCCGACTTATTTGACAAGAAAACAGAAAGAATTGCTGTTGGCTGGTCATTTAATGTAAACCTTCTTAATAACTCTCCCAGTAAGAACTTACTGCAAACAGTAGCACTACCATTCAACTTAATTCATACTGTTAATTTCAACTAGGTTAGCTAAGGGCTTAAAGACACCCATTGATAACATATTTATGGAAATGTCTAATGACCAAAATTATATTATTATCGATTACTGATGGAACTTCTCCTCAGATATGCCAATATATCCTTCACAACAAATAGATTGTTCAAAATTTACTTGGTTTTTCTTTCAGAAAAGCTGGAACTTCACATCATAAATCTGAACAAAATCAGATTATTCATACCAGAGGCCTGGCTGAGTGAATAAAACAGTTTCCAGATTTGCAGTAATTTTTGGAAGGCAGAATCCTAGTTTTCTTGTGTATAATAACATACACATATCAGTCACTTCTGCAAAGAAATTCATTGATGCATTAGAAGGAGGTGGCCACCAAAAAACCTTAAGACACTCTTCAAACTGAACTTTATTGCAAGTTAAATTTTTTATGACTGCTGGTATGTTATTGAAGATGTGTATTAATAGTGGACACCTATCGGGACCAATGTGTGACTTTAAATCTATTTAGTACTGATCACATGAATTGAGCTATTGGTTTGAAAAATATATATGTTTTAAATGACAAATTTCATTAGAGACAAATTTATTAGGTAGCAGTAGTTAGTATCCCCAGTTCCTTAAATAGCCCTCTGCAGGATGTTCTTCAGTCGATACTGCAAATGATTCATATTGCATTCCTTTGGCCTCAGAAAACTTTTGCTTGTCCTGATGAGTTACCACAGAAGATAATCCCATATGGCATTATGGAATGAAAGTATGCATTATATGTTAGCTTTATTATCATCTCCTATGTCTGACAGGGATTCAGTGGGTTGTTTTTTCAAGCATGCACCTGAAAATATGTTCTCAGGGAATGCTGTCGAGGAACTGCTTCTGTAGGACGCAAAGAGGCCAATGTGAATGGTGTCTCTGATATAGATTTTTCAAACATTTGATAAAGCAGCACATTCATTTAATGGCTTTGTTTAATTCTCGGCATAAATGGACACAATAAACTTCCATCAAGCTTCATCAATTTCATCAACAATATCACTGATGATGAATAGCTCTGCTGCTTTTTAGAAGATGTGTTTTTTTGTCTCCAGTGTCATAAAAAGTTTTAGTTTTCCTTTGCCGAAAAAAGACAAAAGTCCAATTGCAACCATTGGACACATCTGGAATCAAATTATTGTCTTTTAGTACTTGAGACAACTTGAAATTTAGGGGCCTGTAGACTATGTCACCTTGAGTGCCTTTGCCTGGCATCAGAAGAAAAAATAAATAAATAAATTGGAAAACAATGGGGCAGACAATGTGAGAATCACAAGAAGGTCGATGTTCTCGCCAACGACAACAACACAATCAGAGTGGTTCGCAATGTCAAGAGCTGTAGTTGCAATCAGAGTATCGGAGTCTTCAGCACCTTGCTGATACTGAATTTCTTGCTCTGAAGCTGTGTAATCAGTAAAGATATCAGCCTCTGTTTATCCTGTTCGTTTCACAAAACATGGTTACTGAACATTGTTTCATTAAATGTGCCAGTTGGTGCAGTCGTTTTAAAGGCTCTGTGGAGGCACTCAGCTGATTTCGTACCTCTGTTATAGTTGTAACATCAGAGTATCCATTAAACACAATTGTTATCTTCCTTGATGTAATCTACAAACTTTGTAATTATGGAAGAAAATTATTGTTCTGCCTCTCGTGCATTCTATGCAAAATAATCCACCATCAATAATTAAACGAAAAACACTGAACATTATTAGTAATCATTCAACTGATAAAAAAGTGATGATAGTTATCATACGTAATGTTGATATTTCCTTACCAGCAAGGTATTTTTCACTTTCATTGAATTTTTAAAAACACAATTTGATGCACTATAACTTTTCCTATAAAATTTTGTGTCAAACTGGCCAGTTCTTGGATGGTGCAAATATTACACCGATGTAGTGAGTGTTTTTTTGGAAAGTGTTAAAAATGACCATTCTTTCAAGTGGCGTTTTTTGAGATAATCTCATCAAATAAAGTTTTGGTACTGCTTCAGAATTCAATCCTTTACATTTTTTCGGGCTTAGCTTTTTTGAGTAAACATTGAGTTGTGGAGGAATTTCGTAAAAAATAGTCCAAGTTAAGGAGCCACTCAGAAATTGCGGCAAACTCAGATTATTCATACCAGAGATCTACTTGTGTGATTACAACAATTTCTGAAAGGCAACCCGCTTTTTGGAACTAATTTTACTGGCCTAATATTCAACATTTGGAATGTATTAACAAGTTTTATATGTCCTTTAAAATGCAAATATTCTTATGACTGATTCCACATCCATAAGGACAATTAAATTTGAGATGTGGAACGCACATTAACACATCCCATCTAATTTTTAAGCAGTAGTTGTGTATCTTGTTTTCTGGCATGTTCTACATCCAAGAGGATCTCCTCAGTTTGGATAAACTGGAATGAAAAGTACATATAATGTAATTGATAGGTAAGTGGAGATTCAGTTGGACCCTGATATAGAAATAATGTTAAATATACATCACAATCGTAAAAATATACTACATCAAGTAGATGACTATGGTTACTGGTTAAGAACTCTTCATGAAAACTACAAAAATAACAATACGGATTAGTTGATTTGTTACATTTATAGTTGTGTTCATGAAGTAAAAAGAATAAAAAACATAATGGACACATTCTCAGAAACTGAAATGTACAATATTTATTTGCATTTTACAATAACGATAGAATCTATTGTCTAACCTGAGAATAAACTATAGTGTTGTACAGAATCTACTAAACCAATGACTGCAATTATCTAATTTGTAATTTTCTGTCTTATGTCTGTCTGCAACCTAGTAAAGACTAGGTAAAACCCAATTGTAAGCCATTTTATGGGAAACATAGTTTACATGAAAATCTTTTAACTGGTTCAGTTCTGGATGGCTACACACAGTTGGTGTGATAATTTTCACAGCTGAAATTTTGCAAAAGCAATAAAACTAGAGCTATATAGACTGAAGTTTCCTGTACTAACAGATCCCCCGCCCTCCTAATAATTATCTACAAATATGTTTTGAGCCCATCTATGATTGAGTGTGTTTAATATTTACCATTTTTACAGCTCACAGAAGCATTCTTGTATTAGTATTCCTTGTACATCCCTCATATTTGACTTATCTAGCCACATCAGACTCCTGCTCTTCCCCAAACTCAAATTGCCCTCAAGGGAGAGGATCTCAATGATATTAAACAGATTCTGCAGAATGTGATGGTGATTCTGAAGACCATTACCAGCCAAAGATTATACTAGGGTGTTTGCGGCAATAGGAATGAAAGTGTATTTGAAATTAATACCATACTTTTTAAGCAGTCTGTAAATCATATTGAAGTGTCTTGGTATTTATTGAATCTAGAGCCTATTGTATATTTCTGCTTCATGTGCACACATGTCAGCAACGTGTCACTTCTTGCTGTAGTGTGCTAAATAACTCTCTGAAATGTCATTTTCTTTCTAATGTTAGTACATATTAAAAGGTTGTGTGTGTGTGTGTGTGTGTGAGAGAGAGAGAGAGAGAGAGAGAGAGAGAGAGAGAGAGAGAGAGAAAATGGTATAAGCAGAAATGCAGAATATCCAGATTAAGTCTCTTACTTGAGAACATTTCTTCCACTACAGATGGGCTGAACTCAATATGATCAGGTGACGCTGGACTGAAATATACAGAATACAAATCCCAAGCTTCTCTGTACAAATTTTCAAGATCCTCGTCACTCAGGTCAGGTGTTATCATTTTGCGGTTAAATTCTTCTACAACAAAGAATGGGAAAAAATTATTTAGTATTTAAAACATCATTTCACTTTGAGAAAAAAAATTAAATTGTAACTTAATTACCACAAAATCTAAGCACACATGACATAATCAAAAAGAGTTAAAATTTGTGGCTATGAGGCATATGTCCATTGTCCTACACCTCATCTTAACTGCACTTGTAAGTGACAATGAGAAATTGTTGGCCCAGAGTGGCTTCACCCATGACACTTAAGAGCACACAGTTGTTGCAGTCTCATTCTGTCTTATGTGCTGTCCAGATACCGTCACAAATTGCTGGAGGTGTGAGAACCTGAGAGATCAGGCTAAGGTACATACTATTGAATGAAACAATAAATCCACCTCTGTAGATACCATAAAGTCAATGCCACTAAGAATTAAAGGAAGTGCAGCAGGTAGATTGAAAGACTGTTGCAAGAGGGCTAAAAGGGGACAGTCCAGTAGGATGCGGACTACTGTCAAGAGAGTGCCACAACAACACTTGGGCAGATCCTCACAACAATGAAGTTAGCTGTGTGTTAACCACGTATGGTCAATACACAGGTGACGGAGAATAGCCGAGTCCCTTCAACAGGTCCTCAGAGGCCATAGAGAGCTCGACTGTGCGGAGCTTGTTTGGCACATTCAAATCAGATCAATCCAAAATACAGACCCCAAGGATCTTGCGGTTCAATACCAATTGGATATCTCTTGCTGGGAGACCAATCTCCAGGGGATGTGAAGTAATGGCATGCTTGACAAGCTGATCAATGCGTTCCTTCCCCCGGATACTAACATCGCCTGGGGTTCAAATGAAGACTACTGAACAGCTAGATTTTCCGGGGGTAAGGACTTTATCGTGATCCGACCGTACCAAAGGATGGCGAGGGAAGCACTAGTCGAAGGCTTGCAAGCCACTCGGAGCTGTACTACAGATAACAAATGACCTCCCGGCGCAGGCTCCGAGATGTCGAAGAGCATGAAAAATACAGACCACCTTTGCAGTAAGAAAACTACATGTATGAGGCAATGAACAATGTTTGATGTGGTCACAGTATACACAGGCATACCAGTTGCAGCCAGCTACCAGAGAACTGTCAATATAAGCAATTTCTGCATCACAGTATGAGTCGAGAAGTGCAACGGAGATTTCCTTGTGAAACTGGGGCTTTTGAGATGAGGGACAAATCGATAGAAAGCTGCAAATGGTAACTGGACCAAGGAGGAGTATGGAAAGGGTAGTGGAAATTCAGAGGGATGGACAGTGAGTAGAGCGACAAAAGAAGGAAACAAACCCCGACCGTGATTGGAAGAGCCTACCTGGATTGGAGTTGAGGGGAGTGTACAGCAGCAGCTGCAAAAAGAAGCCTGCACTTTAGGTGGTGGGGCACAGCATGAACAAGGGCAACATATGAAGTAAGCAGCTATTGCCAGCGGAATGGCAGGGGAGGGAGCCCAGCTTCAAGATGGAAGCTCGTCACCGGATTCATGCAGAAAACCGATGTCACTAAATGGGCATCACTAACGAGAATTGGGTCCAGGACCAGCAATGCCGAAGGCATTGTCAAATTGTACACCAAGCTTCTGTAATCAAGGCATAACTAGCTTAAGGCATTACATAGCAGCAGGAGAGTTGAACGGGCGGTTGAGGCAGCATAGGATATTGCCGGAATTATTATTATTTTAACTGACGAAGGTGAGTCACCCAAGTGAGACAGCAATTGAAGACAAAGCCTAAGAAGTGACGTGAGTCCTCCATGTGAAGGAGTTCATCAGCCAGGTAAAGCTCTGCATCCAGGTGAACCATCCAACGGCAACAGAAATGCATAACCCAGTTTTTCTATGTAGAGAATTTGGGAACCATGGGCAAAAGCCCAAGGCAGTGTTTTTTAATGGCTCCCTTCAGCCACTATTCAGTGACACCGATGCTAGCGGAACTGAAATACGTGCATTAGTCATCAGCAAACAAAGAGGAAGAAGCCAATCACCCCACAGCAGCAGATAGATTGTTAACTCCATTCTTTGTTGTAGAAGAATTTAACCGCAGGGAAGACTAAGGACGGAGTCCCTGTGGGACACTTCTCCTGCACATTGGGTAAGCTGAGAGAGGTGCCAAACCTAACTCGAAAGAAATGGAATGAGAGGAAGTTCTGGACGAAGATTGAAAGTGGACAGCATAAGCACTGTTTTTACAGTGTAGCAAGAATATGATGGTGCCAGGTGGTACTGTACACATTTGTAGATCGAAAGAGACTGCAACGAGATGTTCTTACTGAGCAAAATCAGTACAGATAGCCAACTCCAGTGATACTGTCAATAACAGAGCGGTACTGACAGAACCCCCATGATGTGAGGTCAGGAGATCTGGAGCATCAAGGATCCACACGAGCCAGCGACTCATCATACGCTCGAGGACTTTACACATAATGTTGGCAAGGGTGATACGGTGGTAACTTTTAACCACCAGTGGGTCTGCACCTAGTTTCAAAATAATGATGACACTACCTGCCACTGGAATGGGAAAACACCCTCTGCCCAGAGACGATTGAACAGGTTGTCCAGTTGACACTGAAAGTCCACTGATAGGCTTTGCACATGATCCTGGCCCAGAGAGGTATTAGGACATAAAACAAGGGCACTTTAGAACTCCCAATCACCAACTGGGGTGTTATACGTTTCCCAGAGATGTGTGTGAAAATGACAACCACTTAATCTCTATCTGCTTTTTAAGGGTGTGGAAATCCAGTCTGTAAACTGCAGAACTATGAGCATAATGATATCAGTTAGATCACTACAGAGGGTACCCTGGTCCTGCCAAATGCTTGTAGAGTTTATGGGACTTAACTACGGGGTCATCAGTCCCTACACATACAAAATATTTATGAACTAGTAATACTAAGGACAGCACAAATATCCACATCCGAGGGGAGATTCGAACCCCCAACTGTAGTGGCCGTGCAGACTGTGAGTGCCGAACTTATGACTATAGGTGCAGGAACTGATGGTGGCAACTTACTTTTCCAAACAGTCCTGCTTACTGTACTTGATCTGCCCTTAGACTTGTAACTAGACTTGTGCATCCGAAAGGTGCAAAAGTCTGTTACCCTATAGCTGAGCAAACTGACAGACTGGTACTTAAGGCACTCAACCTCCCCACAGACGGACACAGACTTTGTGACATTTTACGAAAGGCATGCTCCAGGAGAGGCAAAAACTTCAACCTGGAGGAAGCATACCAAGACATGGCTAGGGCATATGGGAGAGTGTACTTAGATCCTACGCTTGCTGGACCCAAATGTATGGTCTTTACCCATTACCCATGAGGATCCTGCAATTGAATGCACAAGGTAGCACACTCACTTGTATGGAACTAGCCAGGTTAATAGAGGAACTAAACGTGGACATAGTGTGCCTCCAGGAACCACACCTACGAAACGGGAAAATCACAAGGATACCACACAATTACACATCAATACACCACATAGACGCCAAAGCAGCCATAATCATAGTAAACCAACATTACACAATCACACAAATAGCCCATTTATGCACTACGCACCTCATCACACTAGAGGTAATAACTGGACAAACCAAGTGGGTAGTGGCTTTGATGTATGTGCAGTACTCGCATGACATCGAGCCCTACCTACAGTACATAGATAAAATCACTGACATCATTAACAACAGGAACTTGGTCATTGCCACAGACATAAATGCCAGATCAACACTTTGGTATTCTGAATCAACGAACATCAAGGGAGAAATGGTCGTGCAACATCTCGACCTAAATAACCTTTTTGTGGCAAATGCACCAAACCAGCCTCCTACCTACAGAGTGCCAGGAGGAACCATTAGTAGGATTGATATAACAATAGTAAACACAAAAGCTTTTCCACTGGTGTGGAGGTGGGGAGTGCTTGATGGTGCTATCCACAGTGACCACAACCCCATACTAATCGACTTGACACATGCACACACATATACAGGAGACACCCATCAACGACTCTGCTTTGACAAAACTGATACTGATAAAATTTGACGGACAATCGAGAACACTAACCTAACCAACATAAGAGGATCCGTTGATCTGAGATCATATGCCCTCACTACTATGCTCCAAAGGGTACAACACGACACAATACTGACAGCAAAGCCAAAGAGAGACACATGCCCCTGGAATAATAGACTGACATCACTCCGACTAGACTCGAGACGGAAAAGGAAATGGTACCAGAGAGCCAAGACACACCAGGCAACTTTACATGACAGCCAAGAAGATGTACAAGGACACACTGACGAACACTAGAAAACAACACTGGGACAAATATATACAACAACAAATACAGACCAACATATGGGGGGAACCCGTCAAAATTTGTACGGAACTTATCAAAACTCCCTTCGTTCTTTCGAGACTTAAACGTGATGACAGCACAACAACAAAGGGCTGGAGAAGTTCAGCAGAATACCTGCTAAACAAACTTCTCCCTGATGACGTAAACACACATGATGATGCGTTCCACACAATACTTAGAACAAACGTCAACACAGAATACGAAAACGATGCCGTCACCATTTCCTTTGCACAGGAGGAGGTTGCCCTAGCAATCTCGAAACTTAAAAATAGGAAAGCTCCTGGCCCAGATGGTGTCCACTCAGAAACAATCAAATTGGGCGCACCGCAGATCGTCCCTTTCATGACGGAATTATTTAATGACGCGTTACGGCTGGGACGGGTTTCTGCTCCCTGGAAACTGGCCAATGCTGTAATTATCAAAAAATCTCCTGATAAAGACCCACTAAACCCAAAATCATACAGACCAATCTGTTTAATCAACAATCTAGCCACGGTCCAAGAACGCCTCCTTTGTGACTGCCTGCAGGTGCACAAGGAATTGCTTGGACTAAACCCAACACAATATGGTTTCAGAAAGGTAAAGTCAATAGACGATGTTATAAACGCAGCAAAAGAAATGGTGCACACAACAACATCTAAATATGCATTGGCCATTCTCGTGGACACTGCCGGCGCCTTTGATAATCTCTGGTGGCCGAAACTGTTTGCGAAACTAAGGGAGCTAGGGGTACCTAAGGCCCTCTACAACAGTCTTCTAGATTACTGCAAACTCAGGGCAGTAGAATGGTGCATGGGAACTCAAAAAGTGGTTATGAAAATCACCAAAGGGTGCCCACAGGGATCGATCTGTGGCCCCGTCTTTTAGGACATCACCTTTGAACCGCTCCTCAACCTCCTTGGGCAACAGGAGACGATCAAAGGTACCGTAGCGTACGCAGATGACCTGCTTGTCTTGGTCACAGCTGACTCAAGGACACAAATTGAAATCAAGGCTACACAACAATAGACCATTGGTGCCAACAGAATAAATTGCAAATGGCAACATACAAAACAGTGTATATACTACTGAAAGGCACTCTCATTAGGAACCCCATAATTAAACACAATAACATCAACATCCGAAGAGAGCACACAACACGTTATCTTGGTGTCCAACTTGACGAAAGACTGACCTTTAACGAGCACATAAAACTGATGACTGACAGGGCTACCAAGATGATGCAGACACTTGCCAGGCTAAACAGAACAAAATACAGACTACCAACACAAACACTTAGAGCATACCATATAGCACTTTTTGAGTCAGTGATCTGCTTCACAGCCAGTTCATGGGCCCAACGATTGGCACTACAATACAGTCAGGAGAGGACAAAGGAGCGCCTTACTCAGGCTATCCGGAGCCTTCAACACAACATCGGTTGAAGCACTATGCGTTGTACTTGGGATACCACCTGTAGATCTCACCATAAGACAAAGGGCTGCCATGTACTGGCTAAAGGCAGGGAAGCTTGACAAAGTCCAAGAAATAGTGGGCCAAGCAATAACCGAGCGACACCAACTACTCAAATGGCGAATGGACACCTAGCAAAGGGAATGGAATAATAGAGAAAAAGGACGTCGATTATATGAATTCTTTCCGGACATAAGGGAACATCTGAGGATGGGTCATATTAATCCCAGCCGGGGTATGATCCATTTTCTGACAGGACATCGCCCATACCCAACACACCTAACACGAATGGGACTCAGCAACAATCCAAACTGTACATGTGGAGAGACTGGGTCACCAGAACACACGGTACTACATTGTCAGCTATACATAACACACAAAGACCGTATGTTAAACAACACACAAGACTTAAACGTACTGATAAGAAATATGGATGCCTGGGACCACACTAAATAGACTGACGAATGAGGTCTCATCACTAAAGCAGGAAGAATACGCAAAAACGGTCAGACATAACATCGTACAAAACACCGACACCATAACACAGGACACATGGAACGAGACAAGCAGTGTAAGAACAAGCGACACGGATAACGAAACAGATGACAACCCCAGCACAGAAGACGACTTATTCCTAAACAATTGAGCACCATAAACATTAGAGTCAAAACCCCCTTTAGCTCTTAATGTACATAAAATGAACAACTATCACCTATGGAGGGAATTCCACGATGGAAGGGCTCGATGTTCATTCCGAGGCCTTCCACCTAGGTAGACTATCCCCAACAACTTTTACTTTACCTACCCTTTCCTATCTTCTTTTATTTATCCTTCTTAATAACAATGATTTTTGAGTTGCCCTTCCTTTTCCTTATAATTTGTTGTATCCATTATTCATAGATAGTAATCGAATTAAATTTAAAATTGTATAAATAACTAAATATGTTACACCATGAATTTCACCATTAACTTATCTAATTATTACTATTACTATATATTTAAACTTAACGCTATTAAAATGGTAAAGATAACACAAACCATACTCGGTCTAATTACGACCAGCTATACAGTATACACAAAGGCAGCTGGTCTGTATCAAGGAAATTTATGGACACTAAGTGTTTTGGCCAATCTAAACTTTAAATGTGTATGATAAATGTATTCAGAAGAAACATACCAATAAATGTATTTCAATTGTCAATTGTACTTGATCAGCCTCTTAGCTTGGGCCTGGAGCTGTTTGAATGTAGGCAGATGCTCTGTGGAAGGGTGGTGCTGAAGCACCCACTGACGTTCCTGGACGGTCTCAACAAATTCTGGTCTCCAACAAGCCATCAATTTACACCTGAGCGAGTCAGGGGAACATGGGGGCAGAGGCAGAAAGAAATGCCACAGTGACCTGGTGAACCATCATATCAGTGGGAAGCAGACTAGCAACCACGGCAGCCGAGGTGTAAGTCAACCAGTATCCTGAGGAGAGACCATTGTGGCAAGCAGTCTGCAGGTTGGAACTGAAGGAGAGGGAGAAGGATAGGAACGTTGTTGCTACCACAATGGTCATTGGGCACCCGCCATCTGAGATGTGGGAGAAGGCACGGATTACAAAAAGTTCCTCGGTCGAGTATGTACCCTGCGCCCGATAAAATGAGTGGGAGCACCAGTGTTGCAAAACAGTGGGGGGAGTTGGCAGAACAAGGCAGTGGAAGAGACAATAGTAGATGTAAAGAGAACAGATTGTAAATCCCTGCAGTGTCTGAATTCCGGCAGCCACTGCCTCGAGAGACAACAGAGAGGCGAGGGGGCACTGGAGACATTGGTAAGGGCATAGAGACAGATACCAACAGATATTCTGTCATAAGCTGATCAGTTTTTATAGTAGCCCTAACTTGGGAGCACTGGACAGTAAAACCAGGTTTCCAGTAAGGCTACACAGAGAGCAAGGCAGCAATACAAAAACCACCACAACTCAGCCAGGTGGTGGTAAAAACTGCTGCAACAATTCCACTGGAGGAAGACACTATCGGCATTCTGAAAAGCCATGAAGGGACTAAGTACACAGGCCCACCTTTTGCCACAGGTTACATGCCAGTGCCATTAACATCCATCAATTCTGTGGTTTCGGCGAGTACTAGGACCTCGGGAGACACTAGGATCTCCAACCCCACCCCGTTCTCAGTTGCAGTTTCTTTGGTTGAGACTGTTGGGAGGACTCCTTGGAAGTGTCTTCAGGGACCAATGAAGACTGGGAAGCCCTTCAACAAGCAACTTGTGGATCCTTCAGCCATCGGCAGGGATCCTCCTTTCCATAGACAGAAGTCTTGGAAGGTAGTGTACCGAGGGATCCCTTCCTACTGAGAGGGGCTGCAGAATGCTGTTCCTTCTCTGGCTGAAGGATGGGAACTGGTTGAGGAATTTGCTTCCACAGGAGGTGTTGGGGAACCTACAGAAGAGGGGGGGGGGGGGCACCAATCAAGGGGGCACTTTCAGTTTGTGGGCCATAGGATCCACAGGGGGAAGGTCTTTTGATGCAATCATCCCTAAATACAGTGGCAACAACATGACGGAAGCAAACAATGTTACAACATGCACAGGTGAAGCTGCTCATATTCATTTCTTGTCTCAGTGTACATCATTCTACCCAGGGCCTTAATTTCTGTTATCTTCCTTTCTTTGTGGAGAATGGGACAGTCCTATGAGCAAGGTGGTTGGTGCTGTCCACAATTCACACAGGTGGGAGACAGGGTACATGGACAATCTGGATGTGATGACCATCAACATTCCCTGAATGTGGAGCTGGAAGTGCATCGGCAGGACCTGTGCCAAAATATCCACACCAGTAAAACATAACTGTGAGCATCTTGGGCAATGTTATCACCTTCAAAGGCCAAGATGAAAGTACCTGTGGCAACCCTGCAATCTTTTGGTCCCCTATATATGCACCGGACAAAGTAGACACCTCATTGCTGTGCAATTCTTTGTCGGACTGTAAAAGGAGATCTTGATGGAAAATTATACCCTGGACCATGTTCAGTGACTTCTGGGGTGTGGTACTCACAGGAACACCAGCCACCTAGTCACAGGAAAGTAATGCCCACGACTGGGCAGGGGATGCTGTTTGCATCAAGACATACCCACTTCACATCTAAGAGACACCACTTCCCAACACTTGCCTTCTAGGTTCTCGATGAAGAACAGAGGCTTGGTTGGCAAGAAAGATTCCCTATCATACTGTATTCCTACAAGGTATTGGGGTGAGTACGGCTCGGAATTATGACAAATTATATGGGAAGAAGTGGTAATAGTTGTGAAGAAGACAAATGGTAGGAAAGTCCAAGGGCCTGATGAAGAAATAGTAAAATATCTGATTATTGAAAAGAGGAGACATTGTTCCCATCTTTAAAAAAAGGAAATATAGGATTTTGTAAAAACTACAGAGGAATAACACTTATGAATATTGTTGAAATGAGATAGAATGGCTGGCCAGTACTTACCATTGTGCTGTACCGCCGATAGTAACACAAAATGAAAAAACAGAAAAAAAGGTTTCTGACAGTGAAAATACTGAATGTGAATCTTCACCACACCTCAGTGTCAGTGTGGTAGCACAATACTCATTATTTTGAAGTACATTCTAAGTGTATAAGGGACTCTTATAAAGTGCGGTAATTGTTGCTGATAAGTGTCTTAGATAAGATCCATAATGAACTTTTTTTTTCTTTTAAACTATTATTCATCATGCAAACTTTTCATAGGATCCACTTTTTTTTAATTTTTATCCCAAATATTACAATTAACAATAGTTCAGGTAATAAGAATATCATCTTGAGTTTCAGTAGTAACATACTACTGTTCACACAAGTTCAGTATTCAATTTCATTTGCTGATCATCCCAGCAGTAAATTCAATACTGGTACACTTACTTCTTTGTCTGCCTTCCCTGAAAACTCAAAAATTCATAAAATAATATTACAGAAAAGTTACATACTGATTCAAGAATGTTCCCCTCACTCAAGCGTACCTACATCCAAACAGAACTGCAGAATGTTGACTGATCCCACTCCTTTTAGGAACTGAATAAAAGGGTAAAGTAAACTCTGGTCTTTCAGCACACCTGCCATATCGAAACGCAATGCCTGGAAAAAAATCCACAATCTGTAAATATTATCATATCAATGCACCAACTTCAAAAAACAAGTAAAAAAATTCTTAAGAGTTACAATTTAATTTTACAACAGGAAAATGCACTCAAATAATGAAATTTTTAACAGTAAGACACTGCTGAGGAAACTGATTGCTTAATGAAGGATCAAATTCACATTTTTTATAAGTAACAATCCAACAAAGAAAAGAGGAAAACCTGACAGGATTGTGAAAGTTGTAAAGAATGGGAAAATCATTCAGAATGTAGCAGAGTAAAACACTTGAGTAAGGTAATGGCATGGTGTCAAATGTTTACTTTTCATAACTGTCACATTTCTGAAGCTTGAGTTTTGGTTAACACTTTCTTATTTTGTAGGGTGTTTTATCATGCAATGCTTCTTCGCACTATAAGTACCAATAGTTAAAACATCAAATGCAGGTACACATATACAAATGTACTAGTCATTCAATGTCTGGGAAGAAAGTACATACACTGAATTAATTGAAAACATTGCAACCAAGTACAGTAAGAATGTGATAATGTCAGCAATGTCCCCATACTTTTAGCTCAATGGTGCTGCTGGTATAGTTGAACACTTTCAAGAAACATCAAAACCGTTTGAGGAGGTGCCTTGTCAGCAACAATTGTCTGCTTCAGTGAGAAACTATACTCTTGCTAAGGTAAGCCAGTTGTATTGTTGGTTTTGTGCTAGTATTAACAATATGTCATTCACTAGACCTCAATGTACAGTACTGAATTTGCATAAATGCTATACTATTTGATTTAGTAGTTCTTCAATTAAATCACTGTGTAAAGAGTTCATATGATTTAACGCCCCAGTGTCACACATCTTCAACCATGCATGATAGTAAACAATTAAAAATGATCTAGATAATCCAGAATACTCTACAACCCGGCACTGACAAATTCCCGAATGTGTCAGATTATCAAGATGTTACTGAACACAGGAAATTTCATACAGTCAGCACATCAGTCTCTTACACAACATGTTTCCTTTGAATGGACATCACTGTTGTAGGTGTTTTTATTAATATTTACAAACACTTTAATAGTTTTGGGACAATTAACAATGAAGGTAAACCCTGGTTGAACTAGGTTAAAGGTTAAAAAGGAAACATCAACTGAAATTATTATTATATTCCTATAACATTGAATATCATACAGGAATAAAAGTCAGAAGCAGATCAATAAGATAACTGCATACATTTTAACACCTGCAGTTGTAGACCGGCAACTGCAGTAAATACTGCCAACATTATCAGTTAAAGGATTACTAAACTCAGCTTTGGATATTTACACTTGTTACATGATCAAACATACACAAATTTGTCACTCCAATGAAATGATTGTGTGACTAACCTACACACACATACACACACACACACACACACACACACACACACACATTCATACAATTTAATAATACAGGCACAACTCATGCACATATGGTCACTGACTCTGGACACTGTGTGTGTGTGTGTGTGTGTGTGTGTGTTGGTAAGTCACCCTTTTCTATTTTTTAATTATATATATATATATATATATATATATATATATATATATATATAGAAGGAGACCTTCCAGGTAGGAAAATGGTATAAAATAAAGATTTTTGACTTACCTAAAGTACAGGCTGGCCGATAGGAACACTAAACACACACAAAAACACACAACCATTCGAGCTTTCGCCACCAGTGGTGGCTTCTTCGGGAAAAAGAGGGAGGAAGGAGAGGAGAAAGGGAAGGATACGGGTTTTAAGGAAGTGGAAAAGGAGCCATTCCAATCCCAGGAGTGGAAGGACTTACCTTAGGGGACATCCAAATTGGATGTGGATATGTGTGAGTGTGTGTGTATTTGTTTACCTTCCTTTTTGTCCCCTAAGGTAAGTCCTTCCACTCCTGGGATTGGAATGGCTCCTTTTCCACTTCCTTAAAACCCGTATCCTTCCCTTTCTCCTCTCCTTCCTCTCTCTTTTTCCCGAAGAATATATATATATACTGCCTGAAGACGCAACTGGGTTGCGAAAGCTTGCGATTGTGTGTGTGTGTGTGTGTGTGTGTGTGTGTGTGTGTGTGTTCATTTATTTATTTGTGATGCTGTCACACCTGTGCTCCTTCGCCTGGTGAGTAATCTTTGTTTATATATATATATATATATATATATATATATATATATATATATATATATATATGAAACGATTATTAAGACGAAAAATTCCTAGCAGGAAAAATAAAATATAAAAAATAGACGAAGATTACTCACCAGGCGAAGGAGCACAGGTGTGACAGCATCACAAATAAATTGGATTGGAATGGCTCCTTACCCCCTTCCTTAAAACCCTCATCATTTCCTTTTCCCTCTCCTTCCCTACTGCCTGAAGACGCAACTGGGTTGCGAAAGCTTGCGATTGTGTGTGTGTGTGTGTGTGTATTCATTTATTTATTTGTGATGCTGTCACACCTGTGCTCCTTCGCCTGGTGAGTAATCTTCGTCTATTTTTTATATTTTATATATATATATATATATATATATATATATATATATATATATATATATATAATAAAGATTTTTTACTTATCTAAAGTACAGGCTCGTCGACAGAAACACCAAACACACAAACATTCGAGCTTTCGCCACCAGTGGTGGCTTCTTCGGGAAAAAGAGGAAGGAAGGAGAGGAGAAAGGGAAGGATACGAGTTTTAAGGAAGTGGAAAAGGAGCCATTCCAATCCCAGGAGTGGAAGGACTTACCTTAGGGAACAAAAAGGAAGGTAAACAAATACACACACTTGATAGAGCTGAAGCATTGAATTAAAATTTGTGGTGCGGCCGGGAATCGAACCCGGACCTCCATGCTTACTAGGCAGACGTCTTAACCGTTAGAAACAAAGAAGCTGAATTAAAGTTTGTGTTGTGGAGGGAAATCATACATAGACTATTCCGAGGCGCCTTAATCGTTAGTGGTGTGGTAGTCTAACGGTTAAGACGTCTGCCTAGTAAGCATGGAGGTCCGGGTTCGATTCCCGGTCGCACCACAAATTTTAATTCAATGCTTCAGCTCTATCAATAATGTCTTTGACATATTTGAGACGAAAATCCGTCTCAGGGATTCTTTCATTGTAAATTTAAATACACACACACTCACACATATCCACATCCACATATATATAAAAAAATAGAAAAGAGATGACTTACCAAAAGGACCGGCTCGTCGATAGAAACGAATAAAATCACACACAAACACACATACAAGCTTTCGCCACCACTGGCAGCTTCTTGAGGAAAAAGAGGAAAAAAGGGGAGGAGAAAGGGAAGGATATGGGTTTTAAGGAAGTGGAAAAGGAGTCATTCCAATCCCAGGAGTGGAAGGACTTACCTTAGGGGAAAAAAAGGAACGTAAACAAATACACACACACTCAGACATATTGAAACACAAACACACCTAGACAGACATTTGTAAGTGTGTGTGTGTGTGTGTGTGTGTGTGTGTGTGTGTGTGTGTGTGTGTGTTTGGGGGGGGGGGGGGGGTTATGATGAAGACTTTGGCCAAAATTCTGAGTTGTATGACTGTATTTCTGTTGTGCCAGTCTGCAGTCTGTGGCTCAGCATGACAGCTTTAAGGTGAATGCAATCTATCCTTTCAATAATTCTGTAAATACACAGTCTAATGTTTCTGTACGAGATAATTGAATTATAGTAATAAGGACAGTTTACAACTCACCGCAAAGATGTGGTGGCAAGCTGTGAGAGACACATACAAAAATCACACACATATACACCCCAAGCTATTGGACATGGTTTTCCTCAGAAAATATAACATTCACGCAATCACACAACACAGTCGTACAACCTCACCTCCGGCTGCTGCACTTCAAAGTGTGGCAGCCAGTGGTGTTGGTTGTGTGACTGTGTTGTTATGCCTGTGTGATTGTGTGCGTATTATATTTACTGAAGAAGGTCATGGCCGATAGCTGAAAGTGTTGTATGTGTGTGTCTTCTGTATGAGCAGCTTGTCACCGCGTCTTTGCAGTGAGTTGGAAAATGTCCTTTTTACTATATTATAAAACCCAACCTGGACTTTCCATTATTAGATAATTTAATTATAACTATTTATATTTAAAAAACTGGATCTTATGACTAACGAAAGTGAATTTTGTGTTTCTGAAAAAGCTATAAATGACGTACTGATTAGACCAAAACTGCAGTTATACAGTTTGCACAAATACTTTTTCTGGGATGAAAAGTAGATAGCACTTGCCATTTGAAAAGACACATAAAGCAAAGAGATTTACAAATTCACAGTGAAAGCATTGAATACTATGGACATCACAGTGTTCTTGTAAATATTTGTTTCTAAACATATCTTAGAGAAGAACAATTCATACACATGGAATAAGCATACTGAACCCACAATGGAATTTAACAGTCAAAATAGTAGTGTTGACCGCATTAACATTTCACCTAATCCCTTCTCATGAGGGATCAAAGCATAAATTAAGAATATAAAATTTCATTTGTACAAAATTATTAGTCTCTGGACAAATATTTGTTTGTTTGTTTAACAGTATAGGCAGACATGCAAAATAATGTCATTATGATGAACTACTACTGAGAAATAATTTTAAGTTTAAAAGTAATATAAAAAATTGGATTTTTCAAATGTGCACAAATGTAAAATAATTTAAATGAATCTATAGGATGTGTTGATAAATTTATGTAAATTTTGTCATTTTAAAAAATCAAGAAATAGTTTCAAATGATTAGACAGCTTCAAAGTACTTTCCCAGGCACAGTTCATGTCATAGAAGGCCTCAATGAGAACTTTGTTCAGGGCAGAAACATCACAACAACTTAAACTGCCTCAATACCATCAAAACTATGTCCTTAGATGATGGTCATAATCCTTGGAAATAAGGACATATATTACAGTCTGAACTGTGAAGGTATAAGAACAGCATTGCCAAGTTGTGCTTCGTCCTAAAGTAATAGATAGTAGTGTGACTGGTAGCATTATAATGATGGAACAGAGAGTAGTGCCTACCTCCATTTACACACGAAGGATACTTTTTTTTTTCTAAATGTTTCACAAACAGCCATGTAGTAGACAATATTAATGATCTGTTCTGGAGATACAAACACCTTGTGGACCACATCTTTAAGTGTGGAAAAAGCAACATTAATTTCACTTTTGACATGGCCATTCTTTTGTCACAGTATGCCTCCTGGCACTTGCAGTGGACTCACCATTTCCCCCTAGATCACCAAAGTTAATCACTATTGGGCTTGGTATCCATCTGGGTGGGTCACCGTCTGGGTCTGCCAAGTGCTGTTGGCAAGTGTTGTGCACTCAACCCTTGTGAGGCTACTTGAGAAGTAGCAGCTCCGGTAAAGAAAACTGGCAATTGCTGGAACTGCAGAAGCCGATCACATCCCCGTTCATACTGCATCTATTGACACCTTCAGGTAAAGGAAGACATGACAACCAGTCGTTAGGATGGAATTTAGTTTAGTTTCTGACACCTGGCACTCTGGCAGTTTGTCTGTCGGTCCCCTTCGTCGCCATCACTGTTGTAGCTTTAGGGTGCTCAACATCGTGGTCGTCAATGTCTTCTTCCACCCCAGTAGTATGAATGAACATAATACAACAGTCAGGTACAATTTGAACATTTGTTTGCATTGTCACTCAATTGGTCTTTGTTTATCCATCAACACTTAAGGGAACCAGTTTCACACACACATGTTCTTGCACATTGAGGTCATTTGTCATATGTGTACAGCAGTTACTCGAGGAATCAGTCTCTGTGCAATCATCCAAACAGTCATTTGATGGTAAGAGTTCAACAACTTATGCACACAAGTCATATTTTCATCACTGAGGCCATCCAGATCATGAATTGTCAGTCACCTCCAACTAATCTTCCTCAAGAATTTTCAGACACCTTGAAAGCTGCAAAGACAGTAGTTGTAGGCTTGCTGGGTTAATTGACTGATGTAGATATAGCTTTATAGTTTGGCACATAGCATGTACAGTTGTTAGTCATTTGCTTCACTGCACACTACAGTTTAACAAGTCAACAACAATCACACAACCATGAAGCAGAGTAACTTTGGGCACATTGTGAAGCCAAAAATCCTTTTCCCCTCTAGCCCAGACATCAAGTGCATTGCAATATCCAGATGATATACATTAAAACCACTTCATAACTTTTTCAATACACCAGGTACATTAACAAATGAAAGGCTCAGCAATGTGTAAACAAAGTTTAGCTCTTATGTTCATAAGCTGAATGATATGTAGGCTGTGTTTCAACTAGGTCAATCAAAAGAAGTTATATCTTACAGATGCGTGTTTTGGAGGTGCCACGGAAGAAACAAAATGTGCCAGAAATGGGACAGTATCGGGCACGACAGCTGGATATTGTGTCAGAGGCTGTTTATCCACCAAAAGTAGTAGCAGACTGTTAACAATAGCTGGATCTGCCAATACATCCATTGTAGGTAGAAGTACCCATCCTGATAAAATTTCTCGTACTAGGACATTAAAATTCCTGTGAACAGAAATTATTACTATTAATAATGGACAACCCTGTAAAAGTTCAGTGTGCAAAGAAACTCATCATTTAATTTGTGGTAGACATTTTATGGACTTTATGGATTCAAAAACCCATGAACACACTTATATTTGTAGACCTAGTCATATTTCTTCTCAATGTTCATAAACTGTATTTCTACATGTCATATTGTAATAACCAATTTCTTGATTCCACTTCTGCTGCTTAAGATCAGTGCACAATACTGCTCATTTAGGCAAACAGAAAGTAAAATTTTCATATTGCATGAACCTTCAGGATTGCAGGCAGATGACAGCAACTTCTTTATTCAATATTTCAACTAACTGTCAGCTTCAGGTGACTTTCATTAAAGATTCGGAAATGCTTATATGTTACAACATGCATAGTGCCATTACGTTCATGTACTATCATCAGATTAATTTCAAGATTGATTTCATACACATTTTCCTGAAGTGACTTTCTTTCATGGAGATAGAATGAAGCAGTGAGTATCATCCAATTGATGTACAGATGATTTGAGATAAATTAAGGCTAAACTGGATCACAGGAAGGAAACCAGCTACTGTCTGGCTTATGCTCATGTCACTGATCTCAAGTGATTCGAAGAAAACAGTAAAAACCTTAATCAGGTCAGCTGGACAGGGAAGCTGAATCCTAACTTACTTTCAGAGAAAGGTCATGTCCAGTTTTCGTTGATTGTAATAATGATGCATTATAGCTCAATCTGTACATTCCTTTAAATGAAATTGTTAATTTTGTCTCTGCTGTATAGCCCTGTAATGAAAAATAAGTACCATTTTAAGATTTATCAAGTTTTTGTCGAAAAGAACTAAATTCTTGGTCAAAATATGTATCACTACATCACCGTAATAAATATTTTCTGTGAGTTATCAAATCTAGAAATAAATGACAATTTATGTTTCTATGAACATCCTTTAATTACCATTGAATTCCTAATTTCTTGGAAGCACAATGTGATCATAACTTCATGGGTAAAAAATAATGATTGAGGTTTATAAACTAAGTACTTTAATTATTATTTAAATATTTCCTGTGAGATATTAACAGTATAATAATTCTGACTTTTTTATGTTTTTACAAGCATTCTATAACTACATATACTTCCTAATTTCTTGGAAACATAATGGTCTCTACTTTTTCAACCAAAAAGAAGACAGATGATTGAGGTTTCTAAACTGATTATTTAAGAGATATATCAAAGTTCAAAAATAGTGGAAGAAAAGACAATACCTTACATCGAATAGTAATCGTTATCTAAGAAAATGACTTAAGTATAAAGAGAAGTTTTCTACAGAAATACAATTTTGATATTCTTGCTAATAGCAATAACTCTGAGAATAGTGGATGGCTGAACTACAAGGGATAGAATTAACATATGTTGTACAGTGATATTACACATCCAACACAGATGGGACGGTACTAGAGCAAAACCTACTGACTGCCCCCCATAACATTATGACTATTTGAAATCTTTGTTTCCAATATGTTTCAAGAGACGCTAAAACATACCTCTATTAGGTAACTGTCATTAAGATCACTAAAGATAAAGCACTTGCTTAGATCAACAACGATGGGGGAAGTAATCAGGCATAGCCTTGTTGAAGAAATCAATTTGCAATTCAAATTTATGAACTTAAAGAAATCAATGAAAAATACAAATTATAACACTTAAATTATAATGACAGTATGGCAATTCGAATTTCATTACTCCTAAATATGAACAATACTGTAACCAATATCCATGTCATCTAGTCTTGAGTTCTAGTTTCAGCTGTTTGTTTTTGTTATGACTTACACATAGAGACATGTCTGAGTGATTGCATGACTGTATGTGTTTCTTTTTCTGGTGAAGGCCAAGGGCGAAAATTTAAGTTGTGCGAATGTGATTATCTATTTTCGTGCCTGTTAGCAGCTCAGCGAGCCTCTTTACGGTGGGTTTTCATCTGTCCTCCATTATTGACATTCCTATTGGATTTTCCATTGTTAAAATGTAATTGTTATTATTATTAGTATTATTGCTGTTATGTTTTCCGACCATGTCATTTTTCTCTGCCATTCACTTCACCCCTTACAATATTTACACTTAAATATCTCTCTACTTTTGTCAACCACGTGGAATACCTCGTATAAAAATTCTTTGTGTCAATCAAAAACTCACTTCTATATTAATAAAATGTTATGACTAATAACCGTGGTGGGAAACCACGTTACACAATAGGTCCCCCTATAACTGGCTGGGTAAGTCAGTTCGAAGGTCGGAGGAAGGCAACGGCATACCACATCCAAACAGGACCATGCCTAGTAAAGCACTGTGGTGTTCCAACCAATCTTCAGATTGTTGACTGCTTTACCTTCTATGACTAATAACATACCTATGCACGTTACGCCAGCTAAAAGTGTCGGTAGGATCCTGAACCGTCCCATCGAAATCAGCACAAGATACGTCCGTACACACCCACTCTTGTCCTATCCAGTAGTATTGTCCAGAGACACGTTCGCGAGCACAGTAACTGAGGCGAGGTTTACGGCTGGCCCAGTGCCTCTTTCAAAATGCCATGCGGCCGGCAGGGTGCAGCGCGGTAGTGCAGCCAGCGCCGCACAGCGGCCAGTCCCGGTAAGGGGCGGTGCGCCGTTCAAACACACGCGCCGCGCCTTACCACATTCCTCCCCCTTCACGGGGTAATGTCCAGGGGTGCCAACCGCACCCAGGCTACGTGCACGGGCAATGCCTCGTCCATCTCCAGCTGCCAGCATCGGGCTGATACAACACCATAGGGTCGATAATGTCCCGATCGTCTTTGCCGGGAGTGGCTGGTACCTCTGTGTACGTTGCTCGCAATTAACGGGGATGAGGGCACACCGTCCGCCCCCAGAACTGGAGATAAAAAAAGAAGCAGTTTCATTTCTCATAGGTTGAGTCACGGTCCTTTCCAGTGTCTGGATGTCTATAGTTTCGGAAGCGGTGGCCCTCACCTCACCGTCCAGTGCCGGAGGCTCAGTGAGGGAAGCCGAAGGTGGCGGCGATCCGCCACCCAGGGATGTAGCTGCTGGGACCGGTGCCAGTGCCGGGAAATGCGCCCGTACCGCCGACGCAAGGCTAATAAATATAAGGTTGGGCAGTAAGCGCTCTGCTCTGCCATTGGCTGGCGCTGTGACGTCACCGTGGGACTTGGAGCACTGTATAGTACAAGCAGAACAATCCGCCATTTTGAGTCCCACATTGTAGGTGCGCATTTAAAGGCAACGGCACACTTACGCTTTTTAATATGCTCTTAAGGCCATTAAATATACTTTCCTAGCGCAGAGATGTTACAGCACAGTAAATTTATTGGCTTACATTTGACTAAGAGACAAGCAACTTAAAGTTAGTGATTAGAGGGCTATTTAGAGATATGATACAATCACGTACATTCCATATTAAAGCGTATGTTGCCGTTCTAAACATGTACTAAATATAGTTAAAATACAATTATCGTATTTTCTAGTTTAGAAGTAGTACATACATTTACAGTAACTAAAAGTTGCGTACGAAAACAGGTACGGAATAATGTCAAATTGCGTTACTGTACTTCCCGTGTTGCCCCCTTCTAATGTCTGGTATATTTTACACACACCGTATTTCAGAGAAGATTTTACGTCTTTCCTCTTCCAATTCTTTGCCAAGTTCAATTTATTATTTCTCTATTTCAGACATCCTGTTCACAGCTTATCTTAGGCCTACATATTCCAGTTTCGAGAGTCATATTTAATTTAAACAATATACTAATGTGAAATAATGTACTTTAAAAACCAATAACTGGGTAAAGTCAGCTGCACTCATGCATCACTTAAAAATACAATTAATAGACCTTAGAATAAGTACCTACTTGGTCTAAATAATATCAAGAAAAGCAACCTTAAACACACTGTGTCTCGTGATATATTAACAACCTATCAAAATTAAAATAAACCACTGCTGACATGTATAGGCCTATATTTTCTTTACTACCTCTCTGTCAGCATAACTATTTTAATACAAATACCGGAATGTGCATTTATATCAAGTTTTTGACTAAAGAAAATGTTTCTGCCGTAAATGGAAAGTGCTATTCTGCTGCAAAATATTCCAGTTAAGAGCGCTGGGTCATATTCTATTGTAGATTTACGTGGTACGTATCATTAACATATCAAATCGATCGCAAACATATAGACAATGTATTTAATATGAACTGCTGACTTTAAAAGAACAGGAATGTTTCAAACACTTTTTTCCGTGGCAAATTAAGCAACTCCGACTGTAAATGCCTTACATAATCGGTTTCATTGAAATGCCGCGAGTGTATTCGAGAATGTGCAACGTTTTCATTGTCCTTCCTGTAGCACTTGGAGAGCCAGACTTTCTTTGACATATCATCTCGAGGAAAAAAAAGAAACTTTATATCAGTTCACATTGTGTTCCTGCTGTGAAATTACAACCCGTAATAACACAGCCTGGCATTGTATTAATAATAACAGAAGTATTTCAGAGAATTGCAGCAGAAATTATAGCACGCGCGACAAAGCACTCGGGAAATCAATGTACTTGCCACTATGAATTTTTTACTTCCAAACTGTGAAGTGAAAAAAAAAAAAAAAAAACTATTCGACCCTTTCCTTCCCAATGTTGTTCCTCGACAACAACGTATTAAAAGCTGATTCACACCGTATTTTGTGTATCAATCCTTAAAGTCGCATTGTTGTTGATAAATAACATGCTTCTAGTACGATATTTTGCCGCTTGGTACGGCGTGTAGCCACTTGTGAGGCATTAACCTTGTAGCCGTCTGTACGTGTTGTGGTTGTGATTAGGAGCGCGAGTGTGGTCCATGATATTTTATTTGAGCAGTGAATTGTCTTTGGTGCTGTGCGGAAGATTATACTAACATTATTGTGTTAAACATCAACAAAATAACATCCCAAGTAATAAAATAACTCGATACAAACGTCTGTGTTATGCATGACATAAAAAATTAATAGTGCGACCAAAACTTTTAAAACACGTATTTTGATCTTTAGTGCACTGTGTTAATACAGATAACACTGAATTTTAATTTTTCCAAAGCTGAATTCATAATGTGGAAATGAGAGGGTTAAGCAAACACAGCAGAAATGGTATCACACACACACACACACACACACACACACACACACACACACACACACGAGTTAGCAACCAACTCTGCATTTAGTTTTGCTCCCAGGTGTCCCACAGTGACGTGATGCGCAGAACGGCGAAAACGCGTTTCCTACTGCGCATCGCTTACTGCGCCCCCCTGCCGCCGACGGAGCTCGGGCGGACACAGCACGTAGTGCAGAACTCGGCCCCCCGAAGATGTCTGCTCGGAGCGTACCAGTGAAACAGGCGCCGGAGGAGGCGGGGTTGGAGGTGGCGCCTGTGAATCTGCCGGGAGTCGCGGGCGCAGCTGATCCCAGTGTCGACGAAGAGTGGCCACAGCAGTGTCCACAGTGCAAAGGCGTCGGCCGAAACACGACTTCACCTTACCCGGCAGCCGACGGGGATGCCGGCCAAACCCGCGCGCCCACACTAGCGACCCCGGAATATACCGACCTGATGGCCGTGGGGGCACACTCGGTGGCTGAGGCAACAACAAATGAGAGAGTGCGAGGTTGCCAGCCATGAAGCAGTTCCGCCGGGCTGCGTTCCCCCGAAGGAGTGAACCGATACGACATCAAGAAACGGATAATGGCATCATCCACAGAGCAAGAGGTCACATATTTGTACATTTGAGCTTTAAACGTACGCACAAACCTTTCCACTTCATCATTAGACTGGGGATGAAACGGAGGGGCCGTAATATGGCAAATGCCCAGACGAGCACAAAAATCTTGAAAAACAGAAGAAGTGAAAGGGGTGCCATTATCTGAAACAAGTGTGTGGAAACCCCTCCAAAGCAAACACTTTAGACAGTGATAGTTACAGCAGTGGACATGGTATGGCAACGAAAAAAGTAATGAAAGTTTGAGTAAGCATCCACAAGAAAAAACCAATAAGAGTTCAGGAAGGGGCCCGCGTAATCGATATGCACCCATTCCCACAGCTGTCGGGGCTGCAGCCAAGAAGAGAGAGACGACCGAGGCTCCATCAGCTGCAAAGTGCACAACGAGCACTTAGCCACCAGCCTCATAATATCACCATCGATGCCGGACCAAAACACAAGCCGGCGAGCCAATGGTTTCGTGCGGGAAACTCCCCAGTGTCCTTCATGAAGCATCTGAAGCACTTTGGAATGGAGATCCGCCGGAATCAGCACTCACGTAGCCTGTCTGACTGTAGCCAAAAGGAGAACCCCGTCCCATTCAGACAGACGAAAATGGAAGGAATAATAGTTACAGAGGGGATCTGAAGCCCGAGCGGAGGGGCGTCAGGCCAGCACACACGAATGTAGTGAAGAATGCACCTCAGCACGGGATTGGACAACACTGCCTGCGCCAACACTGGTGCCGTAATAGGTAAACCATCAACAGTAGCCTGAGATTCCTCATCCAAATAAAAGCATAAAAGCTCTTCTCGATCAAAGTCAGGACCAGGACCCCCCGGGAGGCACGATAATGTGTCCGCGTTAGCATGCTGTGCCGTGGGATGGAAATGGATTTCATAATTATAACGGGAAAGAAAGAGAGCCCAACGTTGCAACCTATGAGCAGCCTTGTCGGGAAGCGCTGCTGTAGGGTTAAATAGAGACACCAAGGGCTTATGATCAGTAATAAGATGAAATTTGACCCCATACAAGTAAACGTAAAATTTTTTCAAAGCATACACAATGGCTACTGCCTCCTTTTCAATTTGAGAGTACTGTCGCTGGGTTGCCGTCAATGTCTTACATGCGTACGTGATGGGGCGTTCAGACCCATCGGGATACTTATGGGCCAAAACCACTCCAATGTCATGTTGGGACGCATCCGTAGCCAGAACCAGATGTTGCCAAGGAACATATGCCATCAAACAAGATGCAGAAACAGTAAGCGCTTTAAGGTGCAAAACGCCCGTTCACACTCAGACCACCAGTCAAAGGGAACACCATTCTGAAGCAGACGATGTAAAGGATGCGCTACCAAGGCAGCCCCTGGCAAAAACGGTGGTAATAGGCAATGTTGCTCAAGAAGACCTGTACATCTTTAACAGATGCGGGACACGGCAGGGACTGTACCACGGCCACGCGATCCAGCAAAGGGCGGACGCCTGCTGAAGACACTTCAAACCCCAAATAAGGAATAGAAGATTGAAAAAAAATGAGACTTGGCCAGCAGAGACCGGCTGCTTTTAGGACAGAGAAAAGTGCCCGAAGGTTTTGTAAATGTTTGTGGGGTGAGGCCCCAGTCACAACAATATCGTCTAAGTAATTAACACAGCCTGGAACCGGACGGAGGAGCTGCTCTAAGGAGCGCTGAAAAATAGCAGGCGCACTAGAGACCCAGAAAGGGAGTCGCTGATATTGGTATAATCCAAAGGAAGTGTTGACGATGAATAGACGTTTAGTGTCGTCGCCCAAAGGAAGCTGAAGACAGGCTTCCGCTAAATCTATGTGAGAAAAAGAGTGGGAACCAGGAAGTAAAGCAAGGAGTTCATCTGTACGAGGCATGGGGTACGAGTCAATCACAGACTGTGCATTGATGCTGAATTTAAAATCCCCACAGATACGTAAAGACCCCCCCCCCCCAGGCTTCTTTACAATAACTAGTGACGTAGCCCATTCACTGGAAGAAATAGGAGTTAAGACCTGCAAGTCCTGTAGGCAATCCAATTCAGCCTTAAGTTGGTCGCGCAGGGCCACCGGCACCTGGCGTGGCCGAAAAATCTTGGGTCGCGCCGTAGGTTTCATAGTAAGGTGGGCGGTAAAGCCCACAGCACAACCCAGGCCACCCGAAAACAAGGAAGAAAATTCCCGACAAAGAGCATCCAACTCCGGGAAAGGAACTGAATCTGACAGGGGGTTGACAGAATCATCGATAGAAAAACCAAAAACATTAAAAGCATCCAGGCCGAAAATGTTAGCAGCCGCAGTGTCATCAACAACAAGAAAGGTGACCGGCCTGATGACAGATTTATACGCCGTGGAAGCCCTAAACTGACCCAGGATAGGGATGTGCTGGCAGCCGTAGCCATGCAAAGAATGGTTGACAGCAGCCAGAGGAGGCGAGCCAAGCTGTACATATGTGAGATAATTGAGAAGAGAAACAGAAGCACCCATAGCAACAAGTAAGGTAACCGTCCTGTCAAAAATCTGAACTTTAACAAAAAGTTTCAGAGACGGAGAGTGAACATTCTGGACAAGATTAACATCCATCTCGTCATCTCGCTCAGTCAGCCGGGAACGGCAGACAGAAGCCATGTGGTCTTTTTTCTTGCACGAGTGACATGTAACCCAACGCTTGCGGCAATCAGCCCTGTCATGTTGTACAAAACAAAGGGGGCAAGATAGAAAAGGTCGCTGCGTGCGAGTGGGAGTGTGCGGCGTGACGCGCAGCTGCCGCGAAGCTGTGGCTTGTTTACGACAATGCATGCGGCGAGTGGGGCACTCCCATATGAAAGCGACGTCCGTGCAATCCAAAGGTGCCGAACCCGACTGCAAAACTGCAGCTACATCACCCCAAGGCTCAATTTGGTCCCCTGCAGCGCATGAGAATTCAAAAGACTGCGCAATGTTTAAAACATCCGTCAAGGTAGGTTTTTCCAGCGTTTGGCGCACTTCTCTATCTGGATCAAGCCGGAGAATTGCGTCCCGAACCATATCGTCGGCATATGACTCCTTGTGGGTTGGAGTAATGAACATACATCGACGGCTAAGACCGTGCAGCTCTGCGGTCCACGCCCGATAGGACTGAGTGGGTTTCTTACGCGACCAGTAAAATTCAACCCTCGCCGCAATAACAAGCATACACGGGCGGAAATGGGCCGACAACAAACGACACATCTCATCAAAAAGACAAAGCAGCCGGTTCCTGCAGGGGGGCTAATTGATGCAAAAGTTGATAGATGCGGGGGGAGACCCACGAAAGATATAAAGCCTTACACAATGCCGGGTCGGGCACCCCGAATGCAAGGAAATGTTGACGTAGCCGGTTTTCATAAGAGTCCCAATCTTCCAAAGAACTGTCAAAGCCAGATAATGGAGGCGGAAATACTGTGGTGGGAGACACAGAACTGGAATCAAATGCCGGCCGAGGAGCCGACGGCAACCGTGACACCAGGGAGTCAAAGTGTCTGCCTGACCCAACACAATCGTTGTTAACCGCTGAACAGACTCAACTACAGTCTGTAACAATTGCTGCAGGATTTGGCCCCACGGGGGCAGCTGAAAGTCCGCTGGAGCCAGTCCTTCATTGTCCACGATGGAGCACACGCCAATTCAAACACCACCTTTGTCGCCAATTGTGTTATGACTAATAACACACCTACGCACGTTACACCAGCTAAAAGTGTCGCTAGGATCCTGAACCGTCCCATCGAAGTCCACACAAGGTACGTCTGTACACACCCACTCTTGTCCTATCCAGTAGTATTGTCCAGAGACACGTTCGCGAGCACAGTAAGCATATAACTGAGGCGAGGTTTACGGCGGGCCCAGTGCCTCTCTCAAAACGTGGCGCAGCCGGCATGGTGCAGCACAGTAGTGCAGCCAACGCCGCACAGCGGCCAGTCCCAGTAACAGGCAGCGCGCCGTTCAAACACACGTGCCGCGCGTTACCACATAAAATGCAGCACTAATCAAAACTTCAGACTGAATGCATCAGATTAGTATCTATTTACAAAAGCAATATTCCAATGTATCAAACAATGTGCGGGACATTGTTGAATATACACAATATATACACGGTGTCCCACTCAACTTTTTCGGCTAGGATATCTCTGGAACTACAAGACATATTGAAAAACAAATTGCATGGTTATGAACATACTTTCATAAGCCCCTGCCATACGTTTATGACCGTGAAAATCGTTTTACAATATCTCTTGTAGTCCCAGAGATACCAGGGGTCAAAAAGTTAAGTGGGAAACTCTGTATATATTGAGATGATGTACAACTCATTATCATTGATATCTGAATTTCATTGCTGTAAACATGAATTGAATTTTCACTCCAAAAACAAATAAATTCCATTCAACTTCATCGATTATTTCATGATTTGTGACAGTAAATAGTTACAAATTTTCAGTAACAATTGTAAAATTTTGTGATTTTGTGTTGTGTGAAAAAGAAATGCCTCTACTGATATAGCATTGTTACGGTTTGCTTTTTATCCATTACACGAAACCGAAGGGTCACGGGTTCGAAACCTGGTCGGACCTCCGATTTTTTTAGGCTGTGTTTTAACCCATCCTTCACCTCTCAACGATGTGAGGAGTCACCAGAAACAACATGTGGTTCGGATTCCACATTAAGCTGTAGGTCCCCTTTCTCTGGTCGGATAACTAGGGTAGGCTAGGGACACGCAAGTCGCCAAAGTGGCATCCAATTGAAAGATTTGCACCAGGCTAATGAGCCACACAATATTTTTATTATACTGTACATATTCAATCATATTACAATGAGCTAATTGTTTGCCCCTAAATGTACTCTGGTGACAAGGCTCTATCACTTATCTCGAGTTGATAATACAGATTTGGGGGATACGTTGCATTACTGACTAAAAGGAAGGAAGCTTGTACCATAATAAATCAAACTAACTCACCTGCAGTTGAGCTGCTGCTGCTGAACAAGCTGTGGCAAGAGCAGGCGTGTGAGCTGGCGCAGGTACATGAGTTCAGCTTCTCTGCTGTGCACTGCCGGGTGGAGGCGAGGGCCCAAATAGCGGAGGGCGGCACGTTCTAATACCGTTCTGTCGATATCCTCCAGTTTCCCACTCGCGTCCTGCGATCCGCCAGCTAGCCGAATGCTACCGAGGAAATCGTCCAGGTGACGTAATCCTACTGGCAGTAACTTGTATAGTATAACACGAGGCACATCCACCTGCCAAAAACACATATTTAATGAAACTGATGCAGCTAGAAAACCTTAACCTCTAGCTGCATGGTTTTGATAACTATATGCATTAAACAGAAAAACATGTTAAGAAAGAATGGCTCATTATTCCATTATTTTCTCTTACTGCTTATGGAAAGTAAATTTTCAGAAATAAGACAAAGTATTATACAAGAGTTAACATCCTCCGTTTCCCCAAGTGTATATAAAATTATGTATCAATTTATGTTCACATTGTGCTGATATATTTGTGAGACATGAGACCTCCATATTTGTGAGACGTGAGACCTCCATAGTCCCTCCTGTTAGATTTTTCTTTTTGTATGAAAACTTAAAAGCAATTTGAACACAGAGGGTCCTTGCATCTAGTAAAAAAGTACTTTCTCTCTTTTTTGTGAATTGATGGAATAATTTGTCAATGTGAAAAATTGACATTGTCAGTTCAACTGTCAACTCTTACAGTGCAACATCTATTGCAAAGGTCCCTCTGGAGCAGACTCTATGTGTTTACGAGCTAAAAAATGAAATCTGATGCACAGAAATATAACCAGTAACAGCCGTCCACAATGATGGATGTCATGCACCACAGGGTTAATGTACTTCCTTCATGTAAAATCTCTGCTGTAGCAATTAGGCTCCAGATGTGCAGTGTGCCTGTGATACTATACGGCATGCATGAATGATATTCACGTAGTTTATACCCTACATCAGAGGTGGGCACAAATCGGCTCAATGAGCAGCGCTCCGGCTCAGGCCGGAAAAAGAGCAGCGTTCGCGCTCGGCTGGTAGTTATCCTAGTTGCCACTAGAGGTCTGCATGCTTGCTGGCGCACGTAGTTCCATTACTTATAAGCATAACAGCATTTTCAGGAGATACCCCTAGCAGTGGAATCTGTTCATTCGAGTTGGATACTAAAGAGTTTGCACTATTATCTTTATAAGTTATAAAATAACGCACTGAGCCAGGTGCATTTCTGCGGCTACGTTAACGCGTTGTCTGCGCATAACGCCATCTGGTCTTCTCAGCAGGAACTACGTGATGGACGCCAGCTGCTCGCGGCTCTGCTCCCACTCAGGCAGGCGGCTCCGAGAGCGCGGCTCGCTCATTGCCCACCTCTGCCCTACATTTACCATATTGAACCAAACAATGACACTGAAACACATGGCACCACAGTTATTCATTGTGGCTTGTTGCAACTACACAAAGCCATGACAATAAAAAAAAACTGAAAGTTTGTTTCTAAAACAAAGTGAATGACTTTTAAAACCATTGACAACAACATTAAGGAATGCAGTGAAGTATTTTTATTGTATAAAAAAAATATATAATTAATTTTTCACCTTATTTGTGTGTGGTACATTAGTGTAATAAAACATTATCATATAAAACAATTGGTCTGTGTTTTCGATTGTGAAACAAAAATTGTAGGCATTTTGGATAACTGATCAACTACACTAAATGATTTTACTTGTCTAGATCAATGACCAGTAGACTGCTCTTTCAGCAGCATAGCAATGCTTCCATGCAGGGCTTCAATACTCAAAGAAACGTTACATAAAATTTTTGGGTGTAGGTGGTTTCAATTGCCAGACCCTGCGTTTGAAGATCATGCGCTTTACCACTATACTGTAGATATTGTCAACCTAAGATGACCCTAACTAGAGATAAGACATCCTGCAAGAACTGCAGCACCCTAATGTGTTACCATGTTGTGCATATCAGAGTGGCCAGTGTTTTGACCCTAAGTCACAATCGGCATGGACTTGGCACAGTGAAAGCTAACCTCTGGCCTTTTTTCTCAAAGAGCATACATGTTTATTGCAGAAATGGTTAGTTAATATAAACTGACTTCTGAGATTCTTTAAAAGAAGACTTGTAGTAATGCGTTTCTTATAAGCAGTGACAATGTGGTTGAAGAAATTCAGTGCAGCCTTTCAAGAGGTCACAGTAGCTCACTTAGAAATGCCATGCTAAGGATGTTGATCCATATAAATCTAATGCCATTAGGAAAGTATAAACTGAAGAATCTAATTGGTGAATAGTTTATGAAAGAAATTTGTAACTTCCTGTATTAAATTTAACACACATTTCAGCAAAAATCTTGTCAATTGGAAATTGAAATACTGAAGGTACAGACATTATATGGAATTCTAGAGCTGAGAATAAATAAGTTACTACTCTACAATATAACAAGGACAGTTTACAACTCACCACAAAGACAAGCTGCAACAGACACATACAAAAGACGCACACATACAACACTATCGGCCATTGCCTTCTTCAGAATAAAGAGTATTCACACTGTAAAAAATAGATATTCTGCAGGTACTCCGCAGGTCTTTAAAGTAGGCCAGCTATGCTAGAAGCTTCTACATTCATATCAGGTATTTCCTCTCGCTGTCTCATCCTGAAGACAACATTTGACCCCTCTGCATGGCTCTCCATTCTCCACATGCAAATAAATATCGGCAAACATATGCGCTCTTCGCTATGGTAACTTATTTTATGGTTTTCCTTCATGATTATCAATCAACACTACATTATAACATGTAACATGGCAAAAATTCAACTTAATACTTAGGAATCTCAATTACAAACAACTTCAATCTACATCTACATCTACGTACGGACTCCGCAATTCACCATAAGGTGCGTAGCGGAGTGTACACCATACCACTAATAGGCATTTCCTTTCCTATTCCACTCCCAAATTGAACGAGGAAAAAAAGAATGCCTATATGCCTCCGAAAGAGCCCTAATTTCTCTTATCTTGTCTTTGTGATCTTTACATGAAATGTAAGTAGGCGGCAGCATGATCGTACTACACTCAGCTTCAAATTCCGGCCCTCTAAATTTACTCAACAGAAATTCATGAAAAGAACGTCATCTTTCTTCCAGCGATCCCCAATTGAGTTGCCCGAGCATTGCCGTGACACTCGCGCATTGGTCGAACCTACCGGTAACAAATCTAGCTGCTCGTCTCTGAACCGCCTCGATGATCCACTGCGGGTCCCAAACACTTGAGCAATACTCAAGATGTGGTCGTACAAGCGTTTTATAAGCGGTCTCCTTTGCATGTGAAGTACATCTTCCCAAAATTCTCCCAATAAACCAAAGTCGGCTGTCCGCCCTACTCACAACTGTCCTTACATGCTCGTTCCATTTCATATCGCTCTGCAATGTTACGCCTAGATATTTGAACGACGCGACAGCATCAAGAAGCTCACTACTAATGCTGTATTCGAACATTATGGGATTGATTTCTCTACTCATGCGCATCACCTTACACTTCTCCACATTGAGAGCTAGCTGCCAATCTTCGTACCAACTAGAAATTTTGTCTAAGTCATCCTGTATGCTATTACAGTCAGTTACAGACGACACCCTCCCATACACCACAGCATCATCAACAAACAGCCGCATATTACACTTACTCTGTCCATCAGATCATTTATATACATAGAAAATAATAGCAGTCCTATCACACTCCGCTGGGGCACGCCTGATGATACACTAGTCTCTGATGAACACTCGCCGTCGAGAACAACATACTGTGTTCTATTACTTAAGAAGTCTTCCAGCCAGTCACAAATCTGTGAACCTATTCCATAAGCTCATATCTTTGTTAGCAGTCTGCAGTGTGGCACCGCGTTGAACGCCTTTTTGAAGTCGAGAAAAACACAATCCGCCTGTTGCCCTTCGTCCATGGCTCGCAAGCTGTCATGTGAGAAAAGGGCAAGCTGAGTTTCACATGAACGATGTTTCCTAAACCTGTGCTGATTCATGGAAAGAAGCTTTTCCGTTTCAAGGAAATTTACTATATTTGAACTGAGAATATGCTCCAAAATTCTACATGAAACCGATGTCAACGATATTTGCCTGTAATTGTGTGGGTCACTTGTCTTTCCTTTCTTATAAATGGGAGTCACCTGCACTTTTTTCCAATCACTAGGAACTTTGCGCTGAATTAAAGATTCGCGATAAATGCAAGCTAAGTAGGAGGCCAACGCCACAGAACAGTCTTTGTAAAACCGAACTGGTATTCCATCCAGACCAGCAGACATTTTCGTATTTAGCTCTCTCAGCTGCTTCTCTACACGGGAAATACCTATTGCTATGTCCCCCATTTCGGAATTTGTATGTTCATCAAATGATGGTACATTTCTGCGGTGCTCCTGCGTGAAAGATTTCTTGAAGCTTAAATTTAGAACTTCAGCTTTCAGTTTGCTTTCTTCTATTACTGCCCCGGAACGATCAACGAGTGACTGGACAGTGGGCTTTGACCCGCTTATCGATTTTACATAGGGCCAGAATTTTTGGGTTCTCGAAAAGATTTTTTGGTAAGGTATGGCTGTGATAATTATTGTATGCGTCGTGCATCGATCTTTTTATAGACGCACGAATCTCTACTAGCTTTTGCCTGTCGTCATTTGCGTGTTCTTTTTTTAATCAAGAGTGCAACAGCCTTTGCTTTCTAGGCAGCTTTCTAACATTATTATTATACCAAGGTGGATCTTTTCCATCCTTGATCGTCTTTACTGGCACATATTTCTCTAACCCTTCATTAACAATGCACTTAAATGCGGTCCACAATTCCTCTACATCCATAGTCCCGGAATTAAACGATGTCCATTCATTTTCTAAGTGCGATCGTAACATTTGCTTATCGGCTCTTCCCAACGAAAACACGCTCCTAGCCTTCTTGATTGGTTTATGAACTTTGGTGATCAATTGGAAAGAACACACAGAATATATCATAAGAAAGGCAAACCAAAGGCTACACTTCATTGGCAAAACATTTAGAAAATGCAACAATTTTAATAAAGAAATAGCCTGCAGTATACGTGTATGTCCTATTTTGGAGTATTGCTGTGCATTGTGGGATCCCCAATACGTGGGGCCGACAGAGGATATAGAGCAAGTTCAGAGAAGGTCAGCTCGTTTTGCAATATCGCGATACAGGGAAGAGAGCATCTTGGAAATGATGCATGAGCCGGGGTGGAAATTATTACAAGAAAGGCATTATTCGTTGCGGCGAGGTCAATTTCGGAAATTTCTTCCACCAACTTTATCTTTTGAATGGGAGCATATTTTGTTAACACCTACCTACACAGGGAGACATGATCATCATAATAAAAAAATGAGAAATCAGATCAAAAAAGGAAAGATTTAGACATTCCTTTTTCCTTCAAGCAATTAGGGAGTGGAACTGTAGAGAAGTATCATAAAAGTGATTCAATGGACACCCTCTGCCATGCACTTAACTGTGATTTGCAGAGTATTTATGTAGATGTACATATAGAAACAAAATTCAGGAAAGAGTAATTAATTTTAAAATTTAGAGCTGCACATATGTTTGGATGTGTACATTCATTTGAGTGGAATATAAGAGTAGAAAAGGAAAAACTCAATAATTATGGAAGGCGTTTATAGTGTGTTACTGAAAATTCCCATTTATAATTAGAAGCCAGACTTTCATTGAAGTAACAGTTACCTGAAGTATTCTACGCAGTAATACTGATGAAGAATAGCGTATTCCGTGCTTGAGCTCTTGAATAAAACTCTCATCTGTTGACAATTCTTTATACCAGGCATACACAAATTCCTGCAGAATTTTGTCCAGGAACTGAAAGAAAATATTAAATAAAATAGTACCACATTTTATTAACATGTCAGTGTGTAATAATTTCAGTTCTGCATGCATTTTAACTAAAATATTTCAGTCACTGCCATTATGATAAGCTGTAAGCCATTAAAAAGAGAAACAGAAGACAACTTCTTCCACATACCGCATCAAATGTTTTACGTAAAGCTCTATTTTCGTTCTCCCTTTCTTTGTTCTTCCTCATGGGAAAACATTGGTATTAACACCAACAACAAAGTCTATCAAATAACACTACTGCAGCAATAAACCTAAAAATCTATGTACCGGTAGTCATCCTTTACTCAGTTCATAGACAAGGTGGACAAATAAAAATCTAGTGACCATTCTGAAGAGCCGTAATTCAAAATCTCCAAAAAAGGAGAGACCAGAGAAAAGAATTGAGATTGTAGAAGAGGTGACAAGAGAAGGAAGCTTCATAATGAATGTTTGGGCCATGAAAGTGAAAGAAGAAATTAATAGTGATGCATAGCCAAACAAACGGACATTAATTTTCTGATGTACTGGTGACAACATTTAAAAAAATGCTAATATGAAGATGGCATTACATAAAACATACGATACTAAATACATGTATTGTGATTAAAAAATTTTTTTTTTTTTCTAAACGGTCAGTATTCACTATTAATTAAGATAATTAATGAAATGAATACCGCAATTTTTATATACTATTGCAGTTCTAATGTATTCAATCAGTAGCAATGTAACCACATAAGCTGCTTTCCAGTTACAGAGACAATGCAATATAGTACAAATTTCACTGTTGTAGCATTTGTAATCAAAGACAAGATTTGCAGCCAGCTCACTACATTCTTGAAGGTAAGTTTTGGTAAAAATAAGACTTTAAAGAGACAATCGAAATACCTTGAAGGATTCAATAATATTTTGAAAAGGATATGTAGCTACTCATCACAGAGATACCAATGAGCCACAAAAGGCAAACATAACAGAATAAACAAAAACTAAAGCTATCAGCTGTTAAGCCTTAATCCGTCTTAGAAAACGTGCTCTCTCTCTTTCTCTCTCTCTCTCTCTCTCTCTCTCTCTCTCTCTCTCTCTCTCTCTCTCTCTCTCACACACACACACTCCTTCTCCTAGTACTTACAATGAAAACACCATTTTGCTTCCAACCCCATTGCTCAAACGCATCCCAATACTAATACTGAATCCTGCCTGACCCAGTTCACTCCCCCACTCATTCTAGATCCACCCCTACTGCCTCCAAATCATACCCTTTTAACTTTTCAGAATTTCCAAATTTCCAACCTGGCCTCACCATCATTCCCCAAATCCCTCAAGGTGGATAACAACCTTACTCTGCAGAAATCCACCACCTAAAAACCAAATCCCAACCTTATGATCCTTCCTGCTGACACAGTCTCCACAAGAACTATGTGGCAGAGGGTCTCCGCCAACTGTCAGATTCTTCCATATACACATCCTGCCACAATAAGCTCAAAAATTTCAGCACGCGAGACTACAGTACATATAACAATGGTCAGAAAAAGTTGTAAAACGTGTATTGTTACTTACAAGGGAATCTCCCCATCGCACCCGCCTCAGATTAAGTTATAAGTTGGCACAGTGGATAGACCGTGAAAAACTGAACACACATCAATCGAGAAAACAGGAAGAAGTTATGTGGAACTATTAAACAAATAAACAAAATATAAAAACTGAGCAGTCCATGCGGAAGGTAAGTAAAGTCGAGCACCTTCTGAGCTTAGGAGTGGTGTGGTCCTATGGGTAGCGCGAGGAGCTGCTGTTTAGATGTCCTCGGTTCGAGCCTTCACCCAGGCGAAAATTTTTATTTTTTCATTTTCTGAAAATTATTATCCATCCATCCATCCGATGTGAAGTAACTGCGCCGCAGTATGGGGAAGCTTTGCCTAAACAATCATCTAAACACATGGTGCCAGGCAATTGTGATACTGTTGTATTCATTTGTTGCAGTTTATATAACAAACTCTTATGTTTTCAGCACTTTTATGGGACTGATTATCACATCCACAAGAAAACCTACATCGGGCAAGGTAAAATCTCTTTACCCATTTACCAAGTGTTCAAGTTAGGTGGGTCGACAAGAGATTCCTGTCATATGATGCACTTACTGTCGTATAAAATACATCAGACGTGTTTTCCTGTGGAGGAATCGGTTAACCTATCACCTTGCGATCAAATGTTTTACCTTCCCATTGGAGAGGCACTTCCTTTCGTTTGCTAATCGCACAGTTTTGCAGTGTGGTCGCAAAACACAGACACTAAACTGATTACAGCAAACTGAGACGTCAATGAACGGATGGACAGATCATAATTTTGCAAATACAAAAGAATTAAAATTTTCGTTTGAGAGAAGGGTTATACCAAGGACCTCTTACTTCACAGTTCCTTATGCTAGCCAACGGACCGCAGCGCTCCTACGTTCACAATGTGCTCGCCGTTGCATATCTTGTGCATGGTCCATTCAATTTCTATATTTTGCTTATTTTTTCATAGTTCCACACAACTTCTTCTAGTTTTCTCGATTGAACTGTGTTCAGTTTTTACAGCCTATCAACTGTACCAACTTATAACTAAAACTGAGGGGGGCGACGGGTAGGTTTCCTTCTTAGCCATACTGTATTTTAATGAACACTGTTGCTGAGTGGGTACAATAATACAGTAACAATAAGGATGGCATGCACAGAGCGGATTGTTAGGAGGTCCCAATTAGTGAAGGGTCAACAAAGAAAGAGCTAGGTCCTCAAAATCTAATGATACCCACCAATCTGTAACAGAAACATATTAACAGTCTTACGCCATGGTTATTTCTGTGTGTTATGAACAAACACCCTAAGTGGGGCAGTTCTACCAGTAGCCTATTGTACATGGAAAATTGAAAGTAAATTTAAAATGTAACACATTGGAGAGTGCATAAAACATACCTGTGAACAACACATGAAAATGGGATTTCACTCCAGTTTTATATACAATGAGTGCAAATGACTTCTTATATGATTGGGAATACTATCATTTTAAATACACAATCATTTTATTCTGTGTTTCTTCCTTCCTACTGCAGGGTTTCACTATGTTTTCTATCTATCATATTGTAAAATGAAGCTTTCTGACACACTGTAAGCAATACAACACTTTAAACAGCCTACCTGGTGATGAAATTTGCAGACTATGTTGATTAAATTCAAAAATGACTTAATAGAGACATTATGAGACAGATTAGTATTATTTCTATAAATGCACATCAACCAAAACACATTTTTTTCCAATTAGATAGATTTAATGTTGGAAATGTTCTGATGCTACAGCAGTATTATCCAGAAATGACAAACTTGTTCACAAATATTTCTTTGTAATAGTCATTTTCAAAAGTCACTGATCCATAGTCCCCCACATTCCAGTTTTCAATATATGAGGTATAAGATCAAAGTAAAGTGAGGCAGATAATGCTGCTATAATCTGACCTCTTCCAGAGCTGTATCAATCTCCCTAGGTATATCGAGGCCGAGCCAAGGCTGCTGCGTGGCCGGCTGGTGTCGTTTGCACTGTCCGCGCCCACACACGGCACACCGCTGTGACTGCGATTTCAGCACTCCTGTTTTTCCTCGCACCACCGCAACGATGTCTGGTAGTTCCTGCCATTGGCTAAAAAAAAATTCAAACAGGACGAGATGTACTCAGATTTGTGTTGCTGAAAATTACATCTCGCACAACTTTCTTGAATCTGTACTGTACAAAGTGTTAAATGTGACATTTTGTGTCATAATGTGTGCTATACAGTATGTTCAATTAATCTGGTGGAAATTCTCTGATGAGATGTGAAAAAAAATTTCAAAAGAGATGTAGTGGCTAGCCAGTATTTAGATCAGTACCGCCAATAGTCACGTACACAAAAAACAACAAAAATAAATGTTAGAACACAAGCTTGTGGAAATTACTTCCTTCATCAGGTAAGACAGAGAAGGAAGGAGAAAGGGGATAGAAAGGAAGACTTAGTCACAACCAAGGCTGTGAGGTAAGGAAGACATGAGTGGTATGTGGAAGTCAGATTTGCTGCAGCCATCTATCCTCTTTGGTTTGCTGCTGGCATGGCTCAGCATCAGTGATATCCATACAACTTGGATGTACAATTCTGGTCTCTGAGTTGAGGAATGCAGAGTGTTGTGATGTGTCTACCGTCTGGTTTAGACACTTTTTCTCTTCTGGCTAATCATCTCTTCCACACCCTCACACCTTCGTCGATAATACTACATGAGATTTGGCGAGGGACTTCTTTCGGGAGAAGACTGTGCCAGAAGGGTCTATAAAATAATAATTTAAAATAAAATAAAGTCTCTGAAATTAGCTTCATAGACTATTTGATTGTGACTCCGCTATTGTAATAATATCTATGCACCCAACACGTAATATTCTTTCTGACCATATTTTATCCTGAAGCCAAAATTACTTGATATTTGAGTTTAACTTTGACAAACATACTCTTTTTCTAACTTTTATTTTAATGTCTCTCCCACATTTTCATTATCTTTTCCGTTAAAATATTATCACCTGTCTTGCCTTGGAAGTTTGTTCTCAGTTTACTCTCTTTGCCTGTATTTGTTACAAATAACTAAAGCCTGGAAGGAGTGTAACATACATTTGGTGTTAGGACGGGTGATGGAATGAACACAACATACATTTGGCATTCGGAAATCAGTCACGTGACATCCCTTGCCCAAATCCTTGCCCGAAACTCTCTTTTGCATATGCCATCTTGCTTTCTGTATTTTATGATTTTCTTATTATAACTCAAGCATTTTCATATCAAATGGCACACTGAAGATTATCAAAAACACATTGTTCTCAGGACAATGTATTATCATCTAATGTCCAAAAATGCCATGTTAGCAGTTAAAACCTGCCTTCGGTGGTACAAGAATTATGGATTACTCTTGCAGCTGTTTACCACAGCGTAATGGGCGGCGAATTCGTTTGTGATGTACAAAGATGTTACATGGTGATTCAAAACTTGTTGGGCACAGTGGCTCAGCGTGCTCTGTCAGAAGGCTCAATAGCTTTTTTAATGAAAAAACTGAGTCAACAACAAAACAATCCAAATAAAACCAAAAGTGACAACTTCCACAAAGGACCGATCAAACCAAAAAACAAAACAAAAAAAGAGGGGGGAGGGGGGGGGGGAAGGAAGAGGGCTCATCACCATCTGTAATAAAAAGCTCAGCAAAATTCTCAATGAACAACCCAGAGTGAACGTGAACAAATGACTGCAAATAATCAATCAGTTAAATTGTACGACACTTCTCGCCGGGCTGCAGTGGTTATGTTGGCACCAATGGTAATGAAGGCAACTTAGATGACCAATAAATGTTTTTTCTTGACAACTGCAATTAAAACGAAAATTATTTTTTTCTGAATGGACAAGGGTACATACAAGAACCTGTCGATCATAGAGCAGGTACAGTATTAAATTTGCTGTGAGTGAAACGAGAGCAATAACATTTACTCTGTAGTTAGTGAAAAATATTAATGCAATTCTATACTTCATTGTTCATCTGTTGCCAACATAAGCACTGGAGCCCGGCGAGAATCATCGTAAAATTTTATCCATCAATCTACCTGAAGAACAAAATATATAAAAATAAAAAGACCACCACTGTCTTTCTTTTTTCTTTTTCTTTTTTTCTTTTCTTTTAAATATCTTGTTTCCTAAAAAGTTTTCGCAGACTTGTTAATTGAACAACTATATTCTGCAAGATTCCAAGTTGCTCAAAGGTAACAGCACTTTCTCTGAAAATTGCATAATTTATTCTATTTTGTGAACATTCCATGAAATAAATGCCAACAAATTGCAAACATAGACTACTTTATCACATAAGTACATAAACTGGGGAGATACTGTTACAATGACCGTTGTAAATGACATAATGATAGTAGTAACTTTGTGTACAAATTAAGTACTAGAATGTGGAATACAGTATTACCACACTTATTCCATTTGTTATTTTAGCTGAATGTCGAAATTCCCAAATGCACCAAAAATAAATGAAAAATATATCTATTCAATAAAGCAGATAAATATTCACTTCACGCTTTCCTGAGTGATAGTCTCCAGTCTTTCAAAACTCAAAATGTGAGTGTAGATCAGTTGTGGCTTACCTTCAAAGACGTAATATCAGTAGCAATCGAGAGATTTATACCAAATAAATTAATAAAAGGGAGGGCTGACCCCTGTGGTGCACAAAACAGGTCAAATCACTGTTGCAAAAGTAAAGAAAAATGCATGCAAACTTTACAAAGACACAGAATCCACAAGACTGGCATTCTTGTACTGAACCCTAGTGCGGACGTCAATGCAAGAGACCTATAGTAGTTACCATAATGAAATCCTGTCTCATAATCTTGCAGAAAATCCAAAGAAATTCTGGTCATATGTGAAGTACACTAGCGGCAAAACACAAACAATACCTTCACTACGCCATAGCAATGGTAATACTACTGATGACAGTACTGCTAAGGCAGAATTACTAAACACTGCTTTCCGAAATTCGTTCACCAAAGATGACGAAGTGAACACTCCAGAATTCAATCCAAGAACAGCTGCCAGCATGCAAAACTTAGAAGTAGATGTTCCTGGAGTAGTAAAACAACTTAAGTCACTAAACAAATCTTCCGGGACAGATTGAATACCAACTAGATTCCTCTCAGAGTATGCTGACGCAATAGCTCCATACTTAGCTATAATTTACAACCAATCACTCAGCGAAAGATTCGCACCCATAGACTGGAAAGTTACCCAAGTTCCTCCAATATTAAAGAAAGGCAATAGGAGTGATCCTCAAAAGTACAGGCCATTCTCATTGACGTTGATTTGCAGTAGGATTTTGGAACATATACTTTGTTCAAATATTATGAACTACCTCGAAGAGAACGACCTATTAACCAATAGTCAACACGGATTCAGAAAGTATCGCTCTTGCGAAACACAGCTTGCCCTTTATTCACATGAAGTGTTAAGTGCCATCGACAAGGGATCTCAAATCGATTCCATATGTCTGGATTTCCGGAAGGCTTTTGATACTGTACCCCACAAGCGACTTCTAATGAAATTGCGTGCTTATGGAATATCTTCCCAATTGTGCGATTGTATTCACAATTTCCTATCAGAAAGGACACAGTTCATTGTAATTGACGGTAAGTCATCGAGTAAAACAGAAGTGATATCTGGCGTTCCACAGGGAAGCATTATTGGTCCCCTACACTTCCATGTGTTTATAAACGATTTAGGAGACAATCTGAATAGCTCCCTTAGACTGTTCGCGGATGATGCTGTCATTTATCAGTTAGTGAAGTCAACAGAGTATCAAAAGCAACTGCAAAGCGATTTAGACAAAATTTCTAGATGGTGCGAAAATTGGCAATTGACACTAAATAAAGAAAAGTGTGAAGTAATACATATGACCACTAAAAGATATCCGCTGAACTTCAATTACACAATAAATCAGTCGAACCTTAAGGTCATAAATTCTACCAAATACCTAAGAGTTACAATTACGAACAATTTAGACTGGAGAGAACACACAGAAAATATTGTGGGGAAAGCGAACCAAAGGTTACATTTCCGAAGATGCACCTGCTCCACCAAAGAGACTGTCTACATCACACTTGTGCGTCCTCTCCTGGAGTACTGTTGCCGCTTGTGGGACCCACACCAGGTGGGACTGACGGAAGACATTGAGAAGGTTCAGTGAAGGGCAGCTCATTTTGTTTTATCACATTATGGGGGGGGGGGGGGGGAGAGCATCACAATTGGGGTGGAAATCATTAAAAGATACACGTTATTCATTGCGGCGTGATCTGTTTGCAAAGTTTCAATCACCGACTTTTACTTCTGAATGTGAAAATATTTTGCTAGCATCCACCTACTTAGGGAGACATGACCATCCCCCCCCCCCCAAAAAAAAAGAGAAATCAGATCGAAAACGGAATGATTTAGGTGTTCTTTCTTCCCACGCGCTATTAGAGAATGGAATGGTAGAGAAAGGTTCTGAAAATGGTTAATGGAACCTCTGCCAGGCACTTAAATGTGATTTGCAGAGTATCTATGTAGATGTAGAAAAGAAACTGTAGTCACAGTTTGAAACAAAATATTAGCTCTTTATTTTAGCACAGAACAAAACAATGTGGTCCACGTCATATCTGAACTACAGAAAAGGTAATACAGTCTACATTAAAAGTTTCCATATAAACCATGCCAAAGACAAACATTTTAGTAGACACATTGATTCTAATTAATGACTTTCAACATATTCCAAAAATAGTGAATAATTACTAAGAAAAAAAAAAGTTAATTTATTGCAATGTTCACTTCCGTTTCATTAAGGAATAACAGCTGGCATAGAAATCTAGGACTTCATTTTTATATGAAACATTGTTTAGAACATTCATTATTACAGTATCTTCTCAGTTTATGTGCATATGCTTCAGAAGCCCATTGTTCAATTCATTGTTAATGCACATTTTAGAAGGAGCACTCTTACATATACACAACTCTAAATACTGCAGAAAATAGCTCTATTTAATTAATAAGAGTGCCCAAAACACTTTCACAAACCAAGCCGGAAAAACAAAAAACAAGAAGAAATTGTAATGGTGGGTTTCGAACTACCAACCATGGGTATTACAACCTAATGCACTGCCCATTACACTATGGCAAACAATTACGAAACAGTTCCTTAATTATCGTACTATTGATGGCAGTTATTAACTGCTAGTATGGCACTTTTAGACACTAGATTATAATTTATCATACCTGTTTTGTTAATTCGTCACTGTGCCATTGCTTTGAAATAATGCATAAGTTATAACAAGAAAATCCTAAAATACAAAAGCAAGATGGCATATGCTAGAGAGATGGATGTGGAATGTGACGTCCCGAATGCCCGGTTTATGTAAAATCAAGTGACCGTGTCAAATCACCATTGTTTTTGAAAATATCTCTGTAACAGTGCAAGTTATGAAGAGAGAGAAAAAAAAACATAAGAGAGAAAAGTTGTAGAGGCTCTTCTACAAATTCGTTTATTTAATTTACATATCAGACGAATGTTTAAGCCATTATTTTCATTTAAATTTCACACTCTCAAAAGGCAATCACAAAGGTCTACTTTTGTGTTACTACCGTAACCAAAAGTGGGCCAAAAGAGAAATTTGTTAACATCAAATATTAATTTAAGCATAAGGAAGTCTCTTCTGAAGACATTTGTGTGGAGTGTTGTCTTACACGGGTGTGAGACATGGACAATAAATAGTTCAGACAGGAAGAAGATAGAGGTTTTTGAAATGTGGTGCTACAGAAGAATGCTGAAGATTAGGGGAATAGATTGCACAACTAATGAGGTGGTACTAAACAAGAATTGGAGAGAAAAGTAATTTCTGGCATACCTTGACTAAAGGAAGGAATTGATTGGTAGGACACATTCTTAGACATCAAGGAATCATAAATTTAGCATTGAAGGGAAGTGCATGTGGTAAAAATTGCAGATGGAGACCAAGAGACAAATACAGTAAAGAGATTCAAATGGATGTGGGTTGCCGTTCCTATGAGGAGATGAAGAGGCTTGCTCAGGATAGAGTAGGCTGGAGAGCTGCATCAAACCAGTCTCTGGACTGTAGGCCACAAAAACAACAACAACAGATATTTTACAATTGGTTGAAGGTGTTGGTCAACGAGGGCTGAAATTCTCTCAGTACAAGTACAGAAAACAGCCACAATTGAGTGTCCAGGATTATTTGCTGTATAGATTTTGGGGAGCATGTGCAAGGTGGGTCTGTAGGATGCTGTTGGGATGAGAAGAGAGATGGATTCAGGAGAGAGCTTCTGGGAGGGACCATATGATTTCAACAGGAATTGGTAATCTTGTTGGACTTTTGGAATGGGGTCATTCATGCACAAAAGGCAGTTGGAAGAGTCAGGGAATTGGCAGAGCCCTTCTGCCAGGTAATCAGTGTTATTCCTAGCTACAATGGTGGAACCTTTGCCTGCAGGGAGGATGATTATGTTGGGATTTCATTTGTAGTTGTGAATGACTCTCCTTTCTTCTGCCGAAAGCTTTGAGTTCTTAGTAAGGGATTTGTAACAGATGGTGAGGCCAAGTTGGAGGTGAGAAATTCTTGGAGGGTGATCAGGGGGTGTTTATGAGGGAATGCATGGGGATCTTAGTTGGATGGTGGTATGAACTGGGAAATGCAAGGTTCAATGTTGGGATTAGGTTCGCTTTGGTCAGAGGGGGCAAGGATGCCAACCACTTTCTTCACCAACTCTCCACCATCCCCACCCCTTTATCTCCTGGCTCCTTACTTGTCACAGCAGATGCCACCTCCCTATACACAAACATTCCACATGCCCATTGCCTTGCCACTCTCAAACACATACTTCTCCCAAAGTCCTTCTAAAATCAAGTCCAATACCTCATTCCTCATAACCCTCACCACTTTTATCCTAACAAACAACTACTTTTCCTTTGCGGGGAAAGTTTACCGTCAAATCTGTGGCATAGTCGTGGGCACAAGCATTGCATTCTCTTATGTCAACCTGTTTATGGGCCATCTGGAGGAATCCTTCCTAGCAGCCCAGAATTCTGGTTCAGATGTATTGATGATATTTTCATGATCTGGTCTCATGGCTGGGATAACTTATCTTCCTTTCTTCAAAACCTCAATTCCTTCTCCCACATCTGATTCACTTGGTATTTCTCAACCCACCACTGGATGTTAACTTCCACCTCACTGATGGATCCACCCACACTTCCATCCATATTAAACCTACCAACCACCAACAGTACCAACACTTTGACAGTTTCCATTCCTTCCCCATAAAAAAATCCTTCACTTACAGCCTAGCCAATCGTGACGATGTGCCGTGGCAAGAACTCCCTTTCTCAATATGCTGAAGGTCTCACAAAGGCATTAACGGACAGAAACTACCCCACAGACCAAGTCTGAAAACAGATCACCTTTGCCACATTCCCACACACTCTAAATCTTCCCTCTACCACCATTATCTATTCACAAAAGAACACTCCTGTTGTCACACAGTACTACCCAGGACTGCAACAACTAAACTGCATCCTTCGACAAGGTTTTGATTTTTTGTCCTCGTGCCCAGACACAAGAGACATACATCACACCCTTCCTAAAGTGTTGTTCCGTCTCCCTCGCTACCTCCGTAACATCCTGGTCCATCCCTAAGCAATCCCAAATTCCAGCCCCCTACCACAGGGATCATATCCCTGTGAAAGACGCTACTGCAAGACCTGTCAAACCCATCCGCCCAGCACTTCCTATCGCAGTTCTGTCACAGGCTTATCCTAACCAATCAGAGGTAAGGCCACCTGTGAAAGCAGCCATGTAATTTACCAACTCTGCTGCAATCACTGCACAGCTTTCTATATTGGCATGACCACTAACCAATTGTCCATTCAGAAGAATAACCACCACCAAACTGTGGCCAAAAATAAAATAGACCACCCAGTGGCACAACATGCAGCAGAGCATATGCTTGATTTCAATGACTGCTTCACAACCCGGGCCATCTGCATCCTTCCACCCACCACTACACAGATGGGAGCTATTCTTACCGTACATTCTCCAATCCCAAAATTATCCATGTCTCCAACTACAATAACCCCCTATTTCTCCACACCCAACGGTTCCCACACTCTCTATCCTACACGTCTCCCATGCCAAGTGGTGTGTGTGTGTGTGTGTGTGTGTGTGTGTGTGTGTGTGTGTGTGTGTGTGTGTGTGCGCACGCGCGCGCGCATCTCGTTCCACCCACATAATACGTACATGCTCCATAATGTCTTACTGTATCCATACCCACCATGAGGCAACCTTCCTGTCCCTCCCCTCTCCTATTCCCTCGCCGTACAGAATAATTTGGATTGCAGCGGCTGGAAATGACTGCTGTGTGAATGCGAAGTGTCATTGTGTGAATGCTCTTCATTCTGAAGATGGCCATGGCCGATAGCTTAAATGCTGTATATGTGTCTTTATGTGCCTGTTGCAGCTCATTGTCATATATTTGCAGTGAGCTGTGAAATGTCATTATATTCTGAAGAAATTAAAGTATGACAATAAGATATTCAAACAGAAAGATGATAGAAGCTTTTGAAATGTTGTGTTACAGACGAATGCTGAGGATTAGGTGGGTAATTCATCTAACTAAATAGGAGATACTAAACAGAATTGGGGAGGAAAGAAATTTCTGGCATATGTCGACTACGAGAAGTTATAGATCTCTGGGACACATTCTGAGATTTCAAATTGTCATTTCAGCACTGGAAGGCAGTGTTTGGAGTAAAAATCGCTGGGGGACACAGAGACGCATACAGTAAGCAGGTCAAAAGGATGTAGGTTGCCATTCTTATTCAGAGATGAAGAGGCTTGCACATACCAAGGTAGCATGGAGAGCTGCATCAAACCAGTCATTGGATTTAAGACAACAATGACAATGACAACAACAACAAGTGCAAAATATAATTCTGGGCTGTACACTAAAAATATAAATTGTATCCTTAGTGCAAAATGACAACTCAGGATAAGATTATTTTTCAATGGGTCATAGAACTTCAACAGTTAAATTAAAAGTGTGGTTTGGTAAGCGTGAGTGAGACCAGACCTGGTCTACCTCACCATTTGGCACCACACTGTGAGTAAAAGTAGCTTACGTAATGCTATGGACACAGTGAATAACAATGCTATAGGAACATTTGAAGATTAACACTGAAAAAGACTGGAGATTGTTAAATTGAACTATGTGAATTACATATCTATGAAAGTAAATGAAACTTTTCATTCTTACCTGAAAACTGAGCTAAACGCAATGAAACCTCCTATATACGCTCCAAGAACAAGAAGACCAGAAAGAAAACTGGAATAAACAAAAGTATTCTTAATACAATCTGATAAATGAAGTAAATTATGCAGGTACTTTCCATCACTACCACAAAAATCTATACTACTATAAAAAAATACATAATTGTTTAATGTTGTTACCAAAAATATCAGTTAAGTTCTTGTCCAATTTTTACACGATACTCAAATGAACACTGAGAAAGGCATAAAATATACACAATTTTATGTCATACCTGCCAACTTTTCAAAAGGGCTATCACTAAAAATCACGCACAGCAAAAAATCTGGAGAATTTCCCTCCGTCTGGCTTGACAAAAATAATGATTCTAGTTGGTTACAAAATACAATAATTTATGCTTTAAACAGGATACTTCAATGACATCATATCTATCTACACCATACACCACTATTTCTAGCGGAACATAACAATCAAGAACAAACCCGTGGTAAGTAGAAGCAGGTGTGGTGAGTATTAGTTTAGAGCATACAAAACAGGATTGACTTGATAAATTAAGCACATATGAAATAGCTGAAAAAGGTTAGGTACACAATTAAACTAATGTAACACACGCAAGAAATAAAATAACACACTGCAAATCATATGTTAGTTCAACTCCAGTTCCATTCTTTCCTTTGCATCAAAGGAAACTTTTCCAAGAAAAAATGAATGGAAGAAAACTGTGCCTCTTTAATTTTGTCTCACCTTGACTTTGAAGTGCGGCAGCCGGAGGTGACGACTATATGACTGTGTTGTGTGCCTGTGTGATTGCGTGAGTGCTCTATTTTCTGAAGAAGACCATGGCCAATAGCTGAAAGTGTTGTATGTGTGTCTCTTTTGTATGTGGCTGTCGCAGCTCGTCACCACGTCTTTGAGGTGAGTTGTAAAGTGACCTCACTATATTACTAATTCCAACCTGGAATTTCCATTATTATAGAAATATTGGATTCAAATAATTAATCAGACAATTCGATCAGTACTTCATGATTGTTTAACCTGTCTTAAGTTAAAGAAAGAAACATCTGACCAACTGATGGGACAGTTACCAAGTCCTCGTGTGCAACAGTCGCATCCATTTTTGAACACTGGTGTTGACTACACTGGACCATTAACCATGAAACTTGAATCCCAGTGAAGTAAATCTACACAGAAGTGCTATGTTGCTTTGTTTATATGCCTCCGTACTAAGGCTGTACATTTGGATCTAGTGACTAATTCATCGTCTCAAGCTTTCATTGCAGCATTTCAAAGATTTGTCACTAGAAGAGGCGAGTTTGTCCATCTCTATTCAGACAATGGGACTAATGTCGTAGATGCAAACAAGGAGTTGCAGGAAATGAGAAATTTGTTACAAGATAGTGATTTCCAAAGGGAAGTACAGGAATTTGCCTCTACTGAGATGTTCACTTGGCACTTTATCCCACCAAATGCTCCATATTTTGGAGGTTTATAGGAGGCTAATATTAAGTCAATGAAGCATCGCCTTCGTCGTGTAGTAGGTCCTACTTCACTAACTTATGAAGAATTAAGTACTCTCTTGTGCCAAGTTAAAGCATGTTTAAATTTCAGACTTTTAACCACTCTTTCTGATAATCCTGATGATTTGTCACCTCTAACTCCCGGTCACTTCCTTATTGGTTCTTTCCTTTTAAGCTATCCTGAAGTTGATATCAATGATGTGCCTATCTATAAGCTGTCCAGATGGAGACATTTACAGCAGTTCTTGCAACATCAATGGATTATCTCAATAGTCAGCAGCAGCGTCTGAAGTGGAAGTCAGCCCTGCCCAACATCTGTATTGGTACTGTTGTGTTACTGAAGGATGACAGAACAAGTCCCATGCAATCGAAGATGGGAGTGATCCAAAGGACCCAGCCTGGAATGGATGGACTAATTCGTGTGGTCACTGTATGTACCTCCAAGGCGGAAATGCGACGAGCAGTGCACCATCTTGTTCCATTACCTGCAAATCAGTGTTGTTTAGGTTGATCTTACTGATCAATTGGGGCATATGTATAGAATCTGTGTTGTGTTTATTCTGTGCTGAGTTGCCTTCTCCTTGAAGTATAAACTCTTTGATGGACACAAGACTGATTATAACAATGTTTTTGAAGTTTCTTTTGTTTCATGTATTCAATATATCCAGCTTTACCATATTTTAATTACAGTGTTTAAGAATATAAGACTTGAACATTATTTCTACTTTTACAACTATGCTGTATATTGCCGCAAGAAACCACGAAGACCAACTGCCGGCTTGGCGCAGGGGATAGCGTCACGGACTGCGGAGCAGAAGGTCGCCGGTTCAATCCCGCCCACCGGCAAAAATTTATTTCTTTGTCATTTACAATTCCAGAAGTTTCTACATCTTTCTTATGTTCACTTGTAAATTCTACTTGTTTCTTATGTTAACTGTTCTTCTAATTTCTGGTAAATTCTGTCTGTGTATAAATAGCAGAGCACTCTGCCTGAGAGGCAGTCAGTGCTGCGTGTATGTCGAGTTCGTAATAAACGTGCTTTCAGTATAAGTGCTGTGTTTAGTTGCCTTCGATGTCAAGCCTACTTCCATTGCAACGCGACATTGTTTGGTGGAGGTGCCGGGTACACTGTGCAACAGCTGCATCACCGTGGCTCCGATTAGGCAACGTAAAAGCCGTCACTTACACGGACTGGAACCGGAATACAAGGGATACACCGAGTACGTCCTTCCTAAAGTCCGTATTATCAGAAGAACGATGGAGACGAAATCAGCAATAAGCCAGCTGCACATCAGACACCCGTCGGTGTTCTCTGGAGATGCTGGACAGGACCCCAACAAATGGCTAAAAGGGTTCGACCGAGTCGCCAAGTACAACAGGTGGGATCATACGATGTGCTTGGCCAACATTTATTTCTACCTGGATGGAACAGCCCAGCAATGGTTCGAAAACAACGAAGACAAGCTGAATGACTGGGAGACGTTAAGAAGACATTTGGAGACCGCCAGGAACAAATCCGCTCGGCGGAAGAACAACTGAAGCACTGGGCTCAACGACAGGGTGAGCCGACACAATCGTACATACAGAGTGTTTTGGCCCTGTGTAACATAGTCAATCCGAACATGACTGAAGCGGACAAAATCACGCACCTGATGAAGGGAATTGCAGAAGATATGTACCAAGCTCTTCTGATAAAAGACATCGCTACGACAGAAGAGTTCATCAAGTGGTGCCAGCGTATTGAAGAGATGCAACAAAGGAGGGTTGGACGCAAGAAGTATGACAGACTCCCAAATGTAGTCCCTATGGCTGTTGTAGAAGACCAGCAGTACTTGGCTTCTCTCATACGACAAATCGTGAGAGAAGAATTACAACAGTGCATGGCAGCCGGGACTATTAGACCGAGCAAGCATCAGATTATGGCCATGGACGCGAGCCCTGTAAGTCACGAAGTAGCCGACGCCGCTGAGGACGAGGTATTTCAAACATTAGCTCCTGTCTGCCCCGTCAATCGCACCAGACGTGAAGAATGGCGTCGCCCTGCTATGACTTACGCTGCAGCCGCCAAACGGCAGCCCATGAACCGACCGACGCGACCACAGCCAACTCCCTCGGTAACTATGACGTCCCACAGAAGAACAGATGTCTGGAGGACAGAAGACAACACACCACTGTGTTTCCACTGTGGACGCCCTGGACATGTCGTACGCTACTGCATAGAGAGGAGGCGAGTATTCGATGATTATTTCGCTGCAAGACGTCAGCCGTCGGAGCAGTTCTATCCAAGGCAGTCACCTGCTGATGAGTTCAGTCGACCTATGGGAAGAAGCCCATCGCCGTACCCTAGACGAGGTCGCTCCCCGACGCGCCGCAGCCATTCACCGTCGCCGTACAGAGGTACCAGCCACTCCCCCTAGCCGCCGCGCTCAGGAAAACTAAGCGAGGCTACCATCTACGGAGGTGAGGCCGCCGCAGATGAAAATCCTCCATGGATGACAGCGGCCAAGATGTCGGGAAATCTCATCGACGTCATAATCGACGGCCAACCTGTCCGGGCACTTGTTGATTCAGGAGCCTCTTCTTCTGTATTATCTGATAATTATCGCCGCACATTAAAGAAGACAATGTTCTGTGATACGGGTGCAACTGTGCTGAAGGTCGCGAATGGAAAGCACGTACATCCAGCAGGAACTTGTGTCGCAAGAATAACCATCAACAACAGGACGCAGTCGTTTGAATTTGTTGTGTTAACAGAATGTAGTCACAATGTCATCCTCGGATGGGACTTCCTTCAGGCATCCCAAGCTATCATTGACTGTGGAAGATCTGAGCTGCAAATTGAAGAAGTTGTTCCGCCAGATACACGTAATACAGAATTTTCTGGGAAGTTATTCGTCGCTGACAATGTGACGATACCGCCGTTGACAATGAGAGGAGTTGCAGTCAGAAACATAGATAACTGGTTAAACTGTGAAGTTCTTGTTGATAGTAAAAAGTTTATCAGGCTCACAAAAGAAATTTACATACCAGCGGCTGTCATAAGCATTACCGGTGGTCAAGGAGAGATTTGTATCACAAATTGTCACGAGCAGTCACAACTTATCCCCAAGGGAATGTGTATCGGGACAGCTGAAGCAACCCAGGACGGTGAACTCAAAGTCATCAATGAAGACCCATGCCCTGCTGTTAGTACAGACAACACGCTGGAGGAAACAAACGTGGAACTGCCAATAGGGCCTGGACTGACCAAGGAACAACACCAGCGGGTGTTAGGTATACTACGCCAATTTTCGGGTGCATTCACACCTCACCAGGGGAAAAGTCAGACGAAACGGCCCACGATAAAGCACCGTATCAATACTGGGGACCATCCGCCAATTAGCCAGCGTTCGTATAGAGTGTCGCCAGCTGAAAGACAGATAATTCGGGAGGAAGTGGAGAAGTGGTTGTGAGATGACATTATTCAACCCTCGGAGAGTCCTTGGTCGTCTCCGGTGGTCCTCGTAAAGAAGAAGGATGGCACGTGGAGATTCTGTGTCGACTATCGGCGGCTGAACAGAATCACAAAGAAAGATGTCTACCCACTGCCGCGTATTGACGACACCTTAGACTGCTTGAAAGGAGCTACATACTTCTCAACTATGGACATGCAGACAGGTTACTGGCAAATCAAGGTTGACGAAGCTGACAGGGAGAAGACGGCTTTTATTACACCTGACGGACTCTATGAATTTAAAGTAATGCCATTTGGATTATGTAATGCTCCAGCCACATTCGAACGCATGATGGACAACTTGCTTCGACACCTTAAGTTGACGACGTGTGTCTGCTATTTAGATGACATTGTCGTTTTCTCGAAAACATTTGAAGAACATCTGAGTCGCCTGTCAACTGTGTTGAAGTGTGTTCAGGCTGCAGGTCTCCACCTCAATCCAAAGAAGTGCCTCTTTGTCGCCAAAGAGATAAAAATCCTGGGGCACCTAGTCAACGGAGATGGTGTCCGTCATGATCCAGATAAAGTAAGGGCAGTCACAGAATTTCCAAATCCTCAGCACATTCGTGATGTGAGAAGTTTTCTCGGGCTGTGCTCATACTATTGACATTTCATAAAAGGATTTTGTAACAAGGCATATCCATTAAAAGAACTTCTGCAGGGAGACGCCAAATTTTACTGGGATGAGACAAAAGAAAGAGCTTTCCGGGCACTTAAGGAGGCTCTAACTTCTGCACCAGTGCTAGCCTTGTATGACGAGAATGCAGAAACGGAGCTTCACACAGACCCCAGTGGTTATGGGATTGGTGCAGTGCTTGTACAAGTTCAGGAAGGTGCTGAAAAAGTGATAACCTATGCGTCAAGAGTACTCTCAAAGTCCGAGATAAACTACTCTACAACTGAAAAAGAATGTCTCGCGGTTATCTGGGCTATCAACGAGTTCCGGCAAACCATTCACCGTCGTGACAGACCACCATTCTTTGCGTTGGCTGACCAGCTTGAAGGATCCATCAGGTCGACTAGGAAGATGGGCATTAAGACTCCAAGAGTACGATGTCACAGTGGTATTCAAGAACGGGCGCAAACACAAGGATGCCGACTGCCTTTCGAGGAATTCATTAGTGGAACACAACAGTATTAATGAAATTTCAGCTCTCACTGAATTAGATGAGGTCACAGCTGAACAGAGGGAAGATCCAACACTATTAAAAATGATAGAGGCCTTGGAGAAAGGAGAACCGACCAATGGAGAGTTCCAACTTATAAACGGAACATTGTACAAGAGCAAATACGATCCACTGGGCCCCAAATGGCTACTCGTTGTTCCAGCTCATCTCCAGCCAGCTATTCTCAAATATTTCCATGATGCTCCAATATCCGGTCATCTGGGATTCGTGAAGAGCCTAGACAAAATCAGACGCAGGTATTACTGGAAAGGTCTCTACCGATCTGTCAACCACTATGTGAGTCACTGTAAAGAGTGGCGTGACGGAAGCATGTGCCGCAATTACCTCCAGGACATCTCGTACCGATTCCGCCGGCAGCAGCTCCATTCCACCGAGTTGGGATCGCTCTTTTAGGGAGGTTCCCAAAGTCGACAACCGGTAACCATTGGATAATATTCTGCACTGACTACCTCACACGCTACGCTGTCACCAAACCTGTGCCGACTGCAGAAGCTCCAGAGATCGCAAAATTCCTTGTAGAAGACATTATTTTGAAGCATGGAGCACCACGTGTCATGATATCTGATCGTGGAAAAGTATTCCAGTCAAAACTATTATCGGAGGTAATGTCACGGTGCAACATTGTCCACAGAATGACAACTGCATACCATCCTAAGAGAAATGGTCTTACGGAACGTTTTAACAAACATGCTGTCGATGTAGAGCAGAAGGATTGGGATACAATTCTGCCAGTCGTGACATTTGCTTACAATACCGCAAAACAAGATACCATGGGCTTCACACCGTTTTTCCTGCTCCATGGCCGTGAAGCTGAGACAACAATGGATACACTGTTCCCGTTCCAACCGGACGACACTCAGGATGACTATGTTAAACAGCTCATCACCAGGGTCAAAGAAGCAAGACAGCTGGCTCGCATACGGACACTGGACGCCCAGGAGAAGTACCGTCAGCAGTATAACGAGAAGCACCGGCCTGTTGTGTACAGCCCCGGAGATCTGGTATGGATTTTCACCCCTGTACGGAAGGTTGGACTGTCAGAAAAGTTATTGAAGCGATACTTTGGTCCGTATTGTCTCATACGCCGCCTGTCAGACGTCACATATGAAGTTGAGGATTATGAGCCGTCGTCGAAACGTCAAAAACGAAGAGACATTGTTCACGTCCTGCGCATGAAGCCTTACTACGATCCTGAAGAGCAGGTATACGACAATGGCTTCTTGTTAAAGGACTTTAGGGACGGTAACATTCCTGATGTAGCCACGACAGGAACGTCTGTCGTCGATAATTGAACTGTCATACAGAGGACCCATGACACGGTCAAGATCCAGGACATTGCAGCTGGCTCCACAGGGAACATAAAAGCGGGTCGCTGTTTCTCCAGGAGAGGGAGCAATGCCACGAGAAACCACGAAGACCAACTGCCGGGGTGGCGCAGGGGATAGCGTCACGGACTGCGGAGCAGAATGTCGCCGGTTCAATCCCACCCACCGGCAAAAATTTATTTCTTTGTAATTTACAATTCCAGAAGGTTCTACATCTTTCTTATGTTCACTTGTAAATTCTACTTGTTTCTTATGTTAACTGTTCTTCTAATTTCTGGTAAATTCTGTCTGTGTATAAATAGCAGAGCACTCTGCCTGAGAGGCAGTCAGTGCTGCGTGTATGTCGAGTTCGTAATAAACGTGCTTTCAGTATAAGTGCTGTGTTTAGTTACCTTCGAAGTCAAGCCTACTTCCATTGCAACGTGACAATAATTTGTATATGAACAGTGCCTTTGATAAACACATGGGATACTGCTTGTATTGAAGTTTATGCATACAAAAACACACAAAACCAATAGCATAAAAACAATATCGAATACTTAAATTAACCTACACTACACCTAAAATCAAGAAAATCATACAAATTAATCACTGTCCTATTCCCATCAATATTAAAATGATATCAAACACTTAAATTGACCTATAATACCTGTCAAATTAAGACAGCAATACCAATTCAACCTCCTCCCCCCAAGCAAAAAAAACAAGAAAGACATGGTAACAAAAATGTATGTCATTTCAAATGTTCCATTCTAATGATCTTTTTCCCTACAACCACTTTTGTATAGTCAAATCCTTTGGCTTTGCCAACTAACAACCAGACTGTTGCCACCTAACCTAACAAAGACTTTGGACTCTGCTACAGATCAGTCTGTTACCAGAACCAGTTTCTCACTTTTCACATTTGGAGGCTTTGCAAATAGCAATAATCACACCATCTAAATGCATTATGGAATGTTGTTAATCTACAAAAACTATGGTAATGCTGCTCAAACTACTGAAATTATCTCCAAAAACAATCAATATGATCTGAACCTAACAATACTGATTTCAGCTTTATCTGTAGCACACTGATGGTGTGTGTTATATCACACATGAGAAAAATGGAAGAGAATATAATTCAAATATCTTTTTATTGCCCTTTTGTGTTCATGTTATTTTTGGAATGGATGTTTTGATAAAGAATTGATCAGTAGCATAGCTCAAGGCCTAAGTTGGATCAAAAGATAAATGTCTAGTTATGAATTCACAAAGTGGTATCAAAGATTTCAGTTATTACAAAGTGTAAGTCCTAGTGGATCAAACATGCTGCATCACAATGTTTGGGCACTTGTAGTCAAATGATAGCTAAAATTAGACATGATTTCAAAGGAATATGCTCTACTTCCATAATTTTCAATATCTTTTTCATTATTACCCAATGCCAATGCTTCAATCCTGATCCATTTAAATTTTACTGGCCATCCTGACGGCCTCGCATGATAATGTTGGTAATCATGTGGACATTGGTTTTAGCCAAAGGCATGACAATGCACATCTTGTCATGCAATCTTCAATTCACAAGGACAGTTACGTTTACAGAGTAGACAACCTATCAACTATAGAGCAGTAACTACATTATTTATTTACTTTATGGTCCGTACGAAACACTATCAAGTCATTATACGTGGTTCAGATTTCCAAGAATATTAACAACTTGGGAAAGACTTTTTACTGTGTTGTTGCCAAAATAATCATAAGAACTGCCTGGACGGTTAGTAAAATTGTACCCTGCATACTAATATCGCTCAATGCTAAAGGGACACTATGCACTCAGTTGGACCCACGAATATAGAACTAGTACAATGGTTTCCCAATCTGGAGAAATGGCTAGAGCAGGGCGCATCGCACAGTGCAGAAGACGACTGCGCTGTGTTGACGACGGTGCAAACCCCCCATCCTCGGCTTTGCGCTGCTTCCCTCTTTCCTTACGCTTGCGTCGCCTGTCTCGACCTTTTCAAAACTTTTACCCTGTTTTCTTCTTCATTGCCAAATACCTATGTACACTAGGCGGAGAGCTTAGTTTGGTGGAACACGTTTACCGGTATAAAAGAGATTTAAGTAATAGTAATAATTGTAATGATAACAATTTTAAATTTGGTTTCAACACAAATTTATCTCTTCTATGTTCTCTCTCTCTCTCTCTCTCTCTCTCTCTCTCTCTCTTTCTCTCTTTTATATATATGCAATTATGCTACTAAGATCTGGAACAAGAAATTGGCTGACAGCAATTACTATTAGAAATACTTGCATGCAATCTAGTTTTCGTACAAGGCAAAACAGAAAAAAAAGCCATTCACATACACATGTGGAACCAAACATAGAAATAATCTTCGCTCATTCTTCCTTCGACAAATTCTGGTAGAACTGGGGCAAACATTTGTGTTGTAAAACAAATCTTTTCGGTGAACATCGGTTTGAAAATCAATCAGTTCGATCTGTAAATCTGGAGGCGCACTTTCAATATCCATCGAAAAGGGTCTCACAAAAACATCTGCAGGTTGGTAATTTCCTGGATCAATAACGAAACCAATATTAATAAATGAAAGTAAAGTAAGTAGTTGTTTCGAAGTACTAGGCGCCCCGTCTGTGGTTACGGAAAGCAGCTTTTCCCAAGGGAGTCCTATTCCTTCAGCTGACATTTCAACAGCTGCTAAGATATCCGCCCCTGTAACAGTGTCCTTCATACAAATCATATTCATAAGCTCTTCCGTTACATGTAGGTCGTCGTCCACGCCACGCATAAATTTGCTAACTGAGCCGAGTCATTAATATCCGTGGACTCATCAAGTGCGGTGGAGTACGTTAGGAAGTTTTCAATTTTAGCTGCCAATTGTTCATGCATATTTCTCAGCAATGTCGTTGATTCTTCGAGATTTTGTCATTCTGGAAAGTGGTATTCTGCTGTAGGCGGGAGTTAATGTGGGAATCATTGTCTCTACTACGTCCAACATGATGTTTTTTTTCTTAATGGCCCGTCCATAAATGGCCTCCCAGATCTTGTTAAACGTAGAGCAACTTTGTAACTAGCTCTGAGAGTCCTTTCGCAGCACCCCTTATCTTCTTCAAACTAAATTAGAGAAAAAAAGATGTCTTAGAAATAATTTAAGAGAAAACGAAAACTAATACATGTTTGAAAGGAATGTAAACAAATTTTATTTCGTTTCGCATGACCTTTAACCAAAATATACATGCTAAAGTACTTGTACCAACCTCATTTGTAGATACAGAATTCTCTTCTGCAAGAGTTTTGTTCAAATGTTTGTATAGCTTATGGGACTTAACTACGGGGTCATCTGTCCCTAAACTTACAAAATACTTACCAACTAGCTTATCCTAAGGACGGCACAAATATCCATGCCCGAGGGGGGATTCAAATCCCCGACCGTAGTGGCCGTGCAGACCATGACTGGAGCGCCTCAATCCCCTCGGCCACCGCGGCGGGCTGCAAGAGTTTTCAACTTCCGTAATTCTTCCTCTCTGGCGTCCTCTGTGATATCACTATACTTTTCTGAATGAAATTTGCGTAGTGTCTTTCAATAGATGATTTTCTGACACACGTAATTAGTGTACCACAGATTAGACATTTGGCTTTATCGTCACAACGAACAAAAAAGTAAGAGACTTCCCATTCCGATTTAAATTGACTTTCGGGAAATTTTGGCATTTTTTTTTTTTTAGCAGGTGGTTCCATTATTGTAGTAATTGTCCTGCGCTTACTTATCCAATGTTGACTAAGCCGGATGGCAGCGCATTCGTCAGCGTACAGCGACAGCCTCACCCAGCAAGCAGAGTTGAGGCGAAGTATGCCGAGTTGAACCGATGCACTCTGCAAACACTCTCTGCACCTCGCTTTGCATACGTGCGGTTTTCCGTGTTTGTGCGGCCCTGGGCTAGAGCCACTAATGACTCGAAAGTGAGGGGTTGCAGTTTCGAAACCCGGTTGGACCTCGGATTTTTTCAGTCTGCGTTTTAATCCATCCTTCACCTCTCAACGATGTGAGGAGTTACCAGAAACGACATGTGGTTCGGAGACCACATTAAGCTGTAGGTCTCCATTGCTCGGTTGGAAGGAAGGAAGCTTAGGGTTTAACGTCCCTGTCGACAACATGGTCATTAGAGATGGAGCGTATGCTCGGACTTTCGGGGAAGGATGTGAGACGAAATCGGCTGTGCCCTTTGAAAGAAACCATCCCGGCGTTTGTCTGGAATGATTTAGGGAAATCAGGATGGCCAGAGGTGGATTTCAACCACCATCCTCTCGAATGTGAGTCCAGTGTCTTATCACTGTGCCACATCGCTCGGTTTTCGGTTGTATAACGGGTAGGCTAGGGACACGCAAGTCGCTGAAGTAGCGTCCAACTGAAAGAGTTGCACCAGGCCAATGAGCCACACGAAATTATTATTATTAGTGCTCAGACTAGTTGCACAGGACGCTTGTAAATGTCCTGTTTTTACTGAACATATCCAAATGCTGCAACATTGTTTCAATATAGGCTACTTCACAGCCATCTTTACTTGCCACTAAATCAACTGATTACTATGTGATCATTCAGGACCTCCACTAGCACTTTCCTGCTCCCTTTTCATAGACTTCAAAAACGCACCATGAAGAGAGTAGTCCAGCATTTTGACATAGCAATCCAATGCATTGTGTCATTACCAACTGCAGCCAACTACACAGTATATTCGGGAATGTTCTCACACAGAATCTGCACTCCCCTTCCATAAATATGTACAGAGAAAACATTATTCAACTTCCCATTTCTAGCCAATATTGCCTCCATAAAATCAGCAACAATTAAGGCATTAGATTTTTGCAACCAAACATGTACCAAACTTGATCACTTCTTCTTAATCTTCTATTATACGAATATCAATATCTCAATTCTCAACCTCCCCTACAAAAATGTAATCAGGTGCAATTTGAGGCATGAAGACTCGCAGGCAGACCCCACCCAACCCAAATGATGGCTTTGCCTCTGATAGTCATTACTTGGCATAACTGTAGACTGGGATACCACCCATCTACTTTGACCCATGACGTCATCAAGATGGAAAACCTATATACGGCATATCTTAATACTTGTGTATTGTAGATACAAATAATCTGTAGTTATTATAGATAACAGTACTTATTATAGATTACAGATCTTAGCAAAAAAAAATTCTCTTGGTTAAACTACACCTAACCATCAGAGAGAAGTTACAGATCACTTTTTAAACACAAAATGTTAATCTGTTCTGTTTGTAAATAAACTATCGTCTACTCAGCCACCACACAATTACGCCTTCTACACACACCTCAAAACTACCACACTACGAAGACGTCAGGGCTCAAAGCTGAAGGGCGGTATCCCCGTATACAAGCGAGCCCATTACTTAATGTCTTTGCAAACTGCCAGAATTACACACACCTCCAATTCTTTACAATCACTCATTGCACCTCTTAACAAATTAACATTTAGTGACAAGCTATCAGTCCCAAATGAAGAGGGGCCATTCCGTGCCAAGTGGTCTAATATCGAGAAAAGTTCCCACATGACCCTAATGGATTTTGATGAAATTTGGTATGAACAATCACACATGTTCTCAATGAACACTAGTAAAGCTTCAGTTTCAAAAATTCAATACTTCCGGAGATACAGTCACTTGTTTAAGACCATAGCACAGCTTCCAATAGTGTGTCCTTGAATTTTCAGCAATTTTGAGATGATATATCTCTGGGAGTATTTGTATGAAAGAAACAAAACATGGCCATCTTATACAACTTTTAGAGCTCTTTAAAGTAAAATATTAAGAACAGGATTTCTGAGTAATTTTCATATAGAAAATTTGGAGCAAAGTTGGGCGAAAAAATTGCTGGTTAAAAGAAGTGCGAACTTTAGTTTTTTATATCTCCAGAAGTAATTGTGGGATGTACATGAAACATTGCACACAATAACTCACCAACACAAGGTCTTAGAATATAAAGTTTCATTCTCCTATTGCTTCCCATTATTTCACAAATCTAGGGTAAAGTTGACTATTTTTCAGAAAGTGCTAAAAATGGGTATTTTCAGTCAAATTTTTCAAGTGTTTTCTCCAAATTCCTAGAAGAAGCAACAACTTAGGATAAAGCTTTCACAAGTTTTCTAGCAACCTTAATTGGATGCAGCATTGCTGACATCAGCAAGATATTTGAAATCATAAATCGTGAGAAACTAATGGGTGAAGGGTAGTAGGCAGATTTGCACATTCCTTGACACCAAAAAAGCACCTGCTGCAGTGAAATCACCAACAGTATGGCCAGCTTTTACAGCTGTTCATGTGCAACCATTCAATATGCAATTGTGTGTGTGAAGATGCGAGTTGTCAGTTTAATAGTGTTTAATACAGAGCAGAGGCTAAGGGATGCTAATTTCTGTTCCATTTCACTTGGAGAGAGCTTCGTATTAAGGACCTAGGGAGACTAACACCAGATATCAAGTTAGTAAAAAAATCTAATAATAAAAGCAAAGAAATTGCAAGAACTCTCAAACCAGACGTTTACAGGAATATAGATTGAATATGTGGTTGTGAAATTACAAACAAGTTGTATCATTTTCCTTGTCTGTTGTCCGCCAAAGAAAATTCAGGGTATGAAACAACTTGGATGTTAAAAGGTATTGACAATCTCAGATATTTAACACAGAAGATAAAGAAACATGAATGTTCTAAATAACATATGACTGTGACGCTAGAGCACCTCTGAGGTAAATGTGATATTAGACAACAACTGGACAGTGCTTACAGGCAGTCAGTTGAAAAGCATAATGATCCAATTCAGAAACAAATATATACACTCTAAAACTGTGGACTGCATTAAAGTTTGTGGTGCTTTTGAGCTCAAACTTCATGAACATAAACACAGTGATTCATTAAATCAAGGAATTTTCTGTGGTCTTATAAATCTCACTGCTGAACTCAATGTTGCAATCAGTGACCACCTTTCGAGGGGTACTATTTTCAGAGGCACTTCAAAACATATTGAGAACGATTAACTTCCTTGTATGCTGGCAGTTTACCATGATCGAATAATGAAAGAAACTGCTTAATCTGATTTTGTGTCATTTATCGCAAATGAAACAATTGATATTTCAACAGTTTCACAGTTTTTTCTGATTATCAGCTACTTTTCGCACGAAGGTAAAACTATAGAAAAGTTTTGGACTTTTTTTACTCCTCATACACATGATGTAAAAGCGTTAACAGAATCGCTTAAAGAAACTTCAATAGCGAACAATTCGAATAAAGTTATTTCTCAGAGCACCAATGGTGCAGCTCTTATGAGTGGACTTCGTTCAGGTGTACAGACTCTTCTGACAGAACATTTAAACATGTCTATTTTGCTCACTGTTCTGTTGAATTTGATTTTAGCCCAAGCAACAGGTCAGCATACGGATGTTAGAATTCATAGGGGTGTAAAAATGTATAAACATATGCTTGTGATTGAGAATGAGACTTTAAAATGACATGTCTTGGAAACGGTAAATAGTTTTTTGTAGACAAATACAATCTACAATTTTTGTCTGGGCGGAATGGCCAAGAGCTCTAAATATGCCTTGCTGTGGAGCACAAGGTTGCTCCCCTTTGGTGGTTCAAGTACTCCTCAGGAAGGAAGCTTAGGGTTCAACGTCCCGTCGACAGCAAGGTCATTAGAGACGGAGCTTACGCTCGGAGTTTTGGTAAGGATGTGGAAGGAAATCGGCCTTCCCCTTCAAAGGAACCATCCCGGCATTTGACCGGAGTGATTTAGGGAAATCACGGAAAACCTAAATCTGGATGGTCGGATGTGGATTTGAACCACCATCCTACCGAATGCAAGTCCAGTGTGTTACCACTGCGCCATATAGCTCGAACCTCCTTCAGGCATAGGTGTGTTTGTTGTTCATAAGTTTAAGTAGTTTGTAAGCATAGAGACTGACAACCCCAGTAGTTAAGTCCCACAGACTTACAAATATATGAACTAAACGTTCGCAAAAAAACATTTTTGCAAACCTTGTGTTGTGTAAAATTCGATGGGGGACTTTTCAAAATTTCATCACAAAAGTTTCAGCTTGCTAAGAATTAATACAAGAGTAAATGTCTATTTTTCCTGCTGTTTGGAATTTTCTAATCCATCTTCCTTTGAAACCCCCCAGAAAAATCAAACGAACCGCCACTGAATGTATGTAAACATTATTTAGTGTCAACTCTAGACAAAGCGTTTCATCAAAAGTTATGTAAAAGGGCATGCCAGGAAATATAATTTAAAAAGTCAATGTTTTCGCGGAATCGGAGAAAGTAAGCACAGGTAACAGTTAACGTACTATCTGTGACTAATTCATTGGGGACGGCACAAAATCTCGAACTTGGGTGCATGGTGTCGATATCCTCTTCCTATGAAAACGCCTCGTATCTTCATTTATTCATTTTTTAAATTCATAGAAAACATATGATTTATACTCAAATCCTTTCGATTGCACATCGAGCACGCTAAGCAATAGGAGTCCCCAAACTGTAGAACTGAGATGGAGATCTTGGATTAATCTCTAATGAAGAAAGCTTAGGGTTTAAGTCGTCTGGAAAGCCTAGTCATACGACTAATGACATAGTTACAGACACCCATTGGTTTTTACTTAAGTTACATAAACCTTATTCGTATACGTTAATACCATAAGATATTATAACAATAACGGCTATCGGCTTACCTTAATGACAGGATAACAATCAAGGCAAGAGTAAAAATGGACAAAACTGAAGTACGGGCAAACTTATCGTTCCACAAGAGAAAAATAATAGTTTTCACATGGGACTCATCCATTTTCTCAAAACAACACTAGAATACATCGAGAGAGAAATGACATCATGGCGCTTTACAAATAATACACACTTCACAAATTTGACACAAGGCAACAACCTCCCCCATGTTTATACACAATTCAGAGATGTTCCACAATAGAGAAGCAACTACATCAAAGATAGTAATGAGTTCAGCAATATCAGAGAATGCACAGCGGATTGGGAGTCAGTCTCGAGGCAGTACGCAATTGGCTGTTTTGACCTTTCAACTTGTTTCAAGATGTCATCCATATTCCATTCTGCTCTTAGCTGCCATACTGATCGCTTCATTTATCTTCATTGCTGTTTCTTTATTTCGTTATTGGCTTTTTCTATTCTCTCATTGTTGCTGTATTTTGGTGAACTTGAGTCATTCCCACAAAACGTTCCAAAAGTGTGAGGAATGCAGTTCCGAGTTGAATGTGCGGAAGAACATCGACACTCGCTCACACGAGGGAAGTCATTTAAGGCCAAATCACACTATCCGTCACGTCACGTCACCGTCCGTCAGAACATTCCGCAATGTGTTTCTAATGGCGGCATTCAAACTGGCCGTCACCGGACCGTCATGTCACGTCAAGCTTTCCCGAGAAGAATGTTTTGACAGAACGGCCGTCTGCTAACATCGGAAGTTTACCTATTTTCGTCACGCGAATTAAATGTTGCCGTCGACGATTGCACTTTTTATATGCATATGTGCCTTATTCATTGTTATACCTCGTTTTAGGGTAAATCTCAAATGTTTCATGACGACTTAAATAGTTTTGTCAATTGAGTGTCCCCCTAAAATCGAGGTTGGATACCTGAAACCAAAAAATGGTTTATGTTACGTAAAATTGTAACAGAGAAGACTGAAGCAAACTGTTTATTTAAATAAGAATGTAATTTGAGTACGCATTTTTCATGAAATAACACTTTAAATGAAACAGCCAGTTCTAATGAAAGACAAAAATTCAGTTACGTATGACGGTATTAATGATTTCAGCGGGCAAATCGTAATGGATAAAGTAAAAAGGCTCTATTTATGATCTCATAACTATTTTTTGATGTGTTAGTGATTCATATGTTTCTTTTTTTCGTTTGAAAATAGATGTCGATGTTTTGGCATGTTTCAGTTCCCAGCACTTTACCACATTCAGTTAGTCCAAAACATACATTGTTAAGTTGATTTTGGCAATCAATAACATTTAGCTTTGTTGTTTCTTCAATAACAGTATTATAATATGACTTTCTGCATAACACGTAGCCACTCATAACCTCACTTTCAACATCGGCTACTGAAAAAAGCGAATTGACGTGACAGGCACTGATGGACAGTGTGAATACAACTTGACATTACGGTTCCGTGACGTGACGGACAGTGTGAATCGGCCTTAACTGAGAACATTCGGGTGTCGAAAAATGGAAAATGTAGTGTCCACGGTCTGGAAATGCACTATCAAGATGCAGTTCTTTAAAACGTCATCAAATAAAATGATAATCAACTATGTTCCATTCGAGTTACTTCCTATCCTATAATTCTGTGATATTTAATAACTTGATATGGATATGTACTGCACTGAATGAGAACCCTACTAAAATTGGATGATTATGACATGCTATGGAATTTCTGTGTAAAAAACTTGAAGTAGATCGGTATTTTCAGTGTTTAACTGTCAAGTTTGTTATGTCAAAATACTTACACACACAATTTGATTTGTGATTGTGTATTCGAAGATAAATTGCTATACTTCATTAAGTTCAATCACTACATGTGCGACTGAACAGGAACCTGGCTCTAGTGATACAACTAAAAGTTCCACAAAGGCTAGCAAAACTGATTAAGCTTGTTAAGAAATTCCACAAGAATAAGCAGAGCAACCCATGATTGTACAGCCAAAGAGAAAATCAAGAATTCCACAACTGATGAAGATGGAGGATTTTATCACTTACCACTCTAAACATTTGTGTCCAGATCTATCTACGTTAGAAGAAGCGTTAAGCACAGAAAATTGTGATAAATGGCTAGAAGCATTGGAAGAGGAAGGATAATAACACATGGGAACCTGCTATTCTGCCTCCAGACAGGAAACCAATTAAGTACCAAATGGGTTGCACGATAATGAGGTGAAACAAACGACACAGCAGTCCCATAACACTGATCATCATGGCAGTAGGTCTTTTTTTTTTTTTTTTTTTTTTTTTTTTTTTTTTTTTTTTTTTGGTCACATATGCTTCAGAAAAAGCAGCATGGTATGCGCCTGTCTTTTTCTTTGTCTCTCATGTTTCTGTTTGCCTTGGGACACTGAAAAGGGACATTTGAGCTGAAGAGGCTGACAACAATGGTCAGTGTTGCTCTAGAAGTTAAATTGTCACATCTCTGTTGGTTATAGCACGCAAATAGAGTGACTTTCTGCCAGTATTTCTGGTGTTATTGTATCGTAGTGTTGGTAGAAACCACTGTGATGACACTGACATTGTTCGTCAACCGGATCACGCGTGAAAAACTTCGTTTTTTTCGAGATTTTTGCTGTGGAACTGCTTCCGACAACAATACCATTACCGTGAAACAATGGCTTTCAACAGTGGACAAATTACACAGTATCCCCAGGAACCTTCGCAATTATTGGCACAGGATGAACCACTCATTAATTTCGAGTACGATTTAATTAACGATTCCGCCCATTCACCTCTTTCAACTGCACCGCGCAGTGTTTTCCAACAACTGGCATGAACTTTGGCACCGTATGCTCTTGCAACCACGTTCCCTACCCCAACAGAAAACCAGTGTGCACCCTAGGACAGAGTAGGTTCGTTCCAGCAGCTGCCAGATTGCTTGACGGGCATGCGCAACACTGAATTTGTGTTCCAGCAGCACATTCTCCCGCTTCTGGCTACTTGGAGTGTGGCTGTTTGGTGTTCCAGCAGTTGCTGCAAGCAGCCAGACGCTACGCGGAAAAATATTTCTGGCGCGGTCAAGCTGCCAATTTTCGCATGCGCAGAAAGGTCTGAGTTAGAGTGGGGGTAGCCATCACGTGATATGAGTGTGTTTTTTAATTATTTCGAAATCACTACAATCCCACTTGAGATCAGATATTTCTCGTTTACACTTCTTCATTATTAGGAAGGAAAGTATTTTAATTATTCCTTTAAACTCACCTTCGCCTGAATCCAGAAACAGTGCTAAAAGCGTTCCAGCAGTGCAAGTATCAAACAAGGGTTTTTACGTCATAATAGCTGCGCATGCGCAGTAACACCTGCTTCTTAGAGTTTGAAAGTAGCCGTCTGGCAGTTGCTGGAACGAACCCAGTGTTTTAAAACAAGTACTTCGATCCCTACAAATGTGATGCAATATCGGTCTGCATGTGCCTGTGACAAACGGTTCTGTGAGCATGCTGTACCCGGCGACCAGACGCCGCCCGCTGCGCCACCACAGTTGTTTGCGTGCCCATTTTCTGATCTGCACACGATGCCTGGCTTCTTCGCCGCAACGCTTCCTGCCGCGTCACTCGCATTGCGCTTAAGGCCTGGCCACACAGAACGTGGGCAAGCGGTGCAGGCAGTGACCTTGAGCTGCTGCGGGCCGGCTGTTAAGTTGTCTCAGAACACAGATCCGCCGCTCCGGGCAGTGGGTGGGAGCTGCGGGGGCCCAAATCTCGAGTTCTCTACTCTGCCTTCAAAAATTTGTTGCATGTGAAGGACGTAAAGCTACATCCGACTCTGTACCTACTTTTTCGTATAAACGATTAGTTTCCGCGTAAAAAATGAAAAAAAAAACAAGATTTTGGGATTCGCATCTGTTTTGCGCTATCCAATCTTTCGCAATCGATTCTGAGGAAACTATTCCATGGAAAAAATTGATTCTTTCAAAAAATTACAGTCGTGAATATCAGCGTGATAATGAACTGGCTCTCTTACCGTTGTTCTCATAGTTACTATGATACTTCTCAAATAAGTACAACATCGCGCGTCTTTCGAAAAGTATGTAGTGTAAAATATAGTCGCTGGCCAATTTACGTTTGGTGCATTTTAGGTCATATAGAGCTGTGTATCAAATGCAGCCAGCGTTTCGAAATTGTTTTTAACGCTGGTTGAAGATTCGTATCACTTTGCAGTCCCGAGTAAAAACAGGATGTATATTAGCGTTCGTCGCCACATGCTACAACGCACCCCACTCGAGGCTATGGCCGCTCGCTATGTAGAGTTACGCCTCGTGTTCCTGTTTTGTACACCGTTTACAAAGTCAGTTACACTCACACTTTAACAAAACATAAAGCTTTATTTTCACTTTATGACTAAAGAGAGACATTCGCAGATCTAGGGGAAGAGTTACCTATACAATGAATGGGTCTTTCTTATTTTGCCTGCAACTACAATTTACCTCAGGCAGCATTAAGTAAGTGTTATTGTTATCAAATTATAAAGCAGATGACCTGATAATAAGTTAACTTGCGACTGTAATAGTAGAAATTACAAACATGAAAGAAAAATACAGTGTTCATTTGCATACACTTCAAATATTAAGTTTGTTACCTTCATATCTGCAAGGTCACGGATACATACTGAATGTTTCTTTTCTTTAACTTTTCAGCTGGCAGTTACGATGAGCGTTCAGCACCATGCAATAGAGACGCACTCACGACTGAAAATTTTGGAAAAGAGAAAAGTACATAGAAAGTACCAGGTGCATCTAATAGTGACTAGTCGGTTAATACAATGACAAATTTACGTTTCGTTTCACGAGGTATGAGGGGATGATTAATTTATAATCTATATATTCAGTTCCCTCTTTTGTATCGAATGCCAAGGAGATAGAACGATGCGAAAATATTGTTTATAACATAATAACAAGGGTACATTTTAACTTCCTTTCTATTTTTGCTTCCAAGGCAGTTCCGAAGCCCCAAAAGTTCTCAATTATTCCTCAGATTCCTTCCAGACCTCTATTGTTGCCGTAGGTAAAGACGTTGGTTGTTCGCACATTGTACTGATGTGTCCTAACTACACAGACAATAATGGAGTCCCGGCAAATGACACAATGCTGCAGCTGATGCAGCCACAGCAGCCGCGGCGGGCACCTGCTCTTTCTTCCCGCTGAGCTCACCGGCAGCCCACTGCGGCGATTGCCACACCGGCAGCCCGTGCTCTGTGTGGCCAGGCCTATACCTGTGTGTGTTCCGCAGGTCGGTCCAAAGCGAGCGCCTCCGTACAACCCACACTCGATAACCAGCGTCACCGCCGCCTGCAGAGTCGTGCGACACACCGATGTACTCCCCAGACTCGAAGCTCGATGTGCTGCTGCGACGCCTCCTAGCACGCCTACCGCTTTGCGTGACGCTGCGTTCGCACGGCTGTACGAACCACTAACGACGCCTGGTTCTCGTGATCAGCGTCCCTTGGTGGGACCTCAGTTGGACACAACTCCACACCATTCACGTTTCCCAAAGCTGCCACCACTGGACAAATCTAATCCTAAAACATGGTCCATGTTGGTGGAATCTATCTTCGAGTTACACAACGTCATGAGCGAGGACGCTCCATTCTAGTGTTTAGACACACACCTCCACGACCAGATGGATTAGGCAATTGATATCATTCTATCACCTCCACCCGCACTAAAGTATCACAACGTGAAGGAGATTCTTCTACAACACTTGTCACATTCGCCAGACGAGGCACTGACTCACATTATCGAGGAGGTAAACATCGGCGACTTCACCCCTCGCCAGCTCTGGTACCGTCTGTGGTCTGAAGTGGATTACTCCTTTCTACCGAACCCAGCACTGTGGGCTATCTGGTTACTCAAACTGCCAGCCGAGCTACAAATCCAGCTCTTAGCACTGTCGACACAGCCACTCGACGCTCGTTTGGCGTACGCTGACAGGGCGTACCAAGTGATGCGCCACTGCCAGTTGATTTCTGATTCACCGGCACGCGGATTTAGACAACTGGACACGCCTCTTCCGCCTCATTTTTCGGCGATCGCACGCTACAAGCGGCGCGGCGTTCAACAGACAGTGGAACAACCTGTCAGCAACAGGCTATTACCGTCGCCGTCTTCGGCCATCCTCACCACCACGCCTTCACAGCCAGGCACACCATCTGCTACGTACACTACACCTATTCCCACCACTGGCGCGATGGGTGGGCCCATACCGCCCGCCTCTACCGCCGACGCTCCACACAGGTTACTGATTCGCTTGCTGCAGCGCAACTGCTAGTATCGAGTGTAACAAACGGTACCCTCCACAGACTTGATATGACAGAGGACCCGCAGTGCGCCACAAGGCAAGTCGCTTATCGGTACATAAACTGCAGGCCGTGAAACTTACACTGCAGGAGCTTCTAGAGAGATGAATATTGCGTTCTTCTGACAGCAACTGGTCGTCCACCATTCATTTGGCAAAAAAGAAAGACGGCACCTATTGACTATCGCAAGCTTAATGCCAGAACAATACTTGACAATTACCCGATACCCCCACATTCAAGATTTTGCACAGCAGCTTCACAGTGCTAAAGTAGTCGACTGCCACAAGGGATAACATCAGATTCCGATGGCACTGGACGACATACCAAAAACGGCTATCATTACTCCTTTTGGACTTTTTGAATACTGTTTCATGCCTTTCGGCCTAAAGAATGCAGCTCAGATGTGTCAGCGATTCATTGATTCCATCCTCTTCCAGTTCCCTTTTTGCTATGCTTTAATTTTTTCGTCCTCCCAGCAAGAGCACGAGGAACACCTGGCACACATACTTAAGGCATTGCAAGAGAATGGCGTCTGTATTAACGACGACAAGTCCGAACTGTGCAAACAAACTATCACTTTCCTTGGACACGAGGTTTCAGATCGAGGCACGCGCCCCACCTCAGATCGCTTTTCACTCATACTACAACTCCCACTTCCAGAGACATATAAAGAGCTGCGCCGCTTGCTGGGAATGATTAATTATTTCAGGCGCCACATTCCACATGTGGCTTCATTACAAGCACTGTTAACCGATGCACTAGTAGGCAACACCACCTCACGTGAGCGCAAGGTCCTTTGGACGGACGATATGACCGCTGCGTCCGAACATTTAAAGACAGCACTCACTCGCGCAGTCACTTTGGCACATCCCATCCCGAATGCTAAAATTTCAATTACCACGGATGCTAGCGACTCTTCAGTGCGCACTGTGCTATAACAACAGATCGGCGACCACTCCGAGCCGTTATGTGTCTTCTCAAAAGAATTAACGCCCTCTCAACGTAAATGGTCCGTGTTTGACAGGGAACTCTATGTTATTTACGCTGCCATCAAATATTTTAGAGAGGACATTGAGGGCCGCCCCTAACCGTCTATACTGATCACCGGCCACTTACTGACACTATACGTAACCCATCAGGTGATACCCCTCCTCGGCGCTGGCGGCATTTAGACTTTATTTCACAATTTACAGCCGACATAAGATATGTGCACGGTGCAGACAATGTAGTAGCAGATTATATGTCGCCCATCTGTGCTATCTCGGCACCTGTGGATTTTAACAGACTCGCACACCTTCAGCAGACGGGCAACAAAACACAAGAGCTGTTCCGCTCTCTGGACACATCACTGCGCATTGAACTGCACTCGTTACCCAGCTCGGGCATCCAGTCGTTTGTGACATTTCCACCAATGTGGGGCGCCCCATGGTTCCACGGCGATGCGCAAAGACATTTTCCATTCTCTTTACGGCCTTTACCACCCTGGGTTACGCCGACTTTAAAGTAGATTTGCAAAAAATTCGTTTGGCCAACTATGCAGTGCGACTGCCATCCGTGGACTCGGGCGTGCTTATCGCGCCAAAGCAGTAAGGTCGACAGGCAACACAACCCCTACTAGGCAGTTTCGAAACCCCCACAGGCCGATTTAAACATATTCATTTGCATCTTCCCCTTCCCATTTCTCACATGTTTCGTTTTGGACTATGGAAGTTTCCTGTATGCCAATATTTCACGAAAAACACTGGCTAAGCTTGACAGTCTACAGCATAGATGTCTCAGGATATGTTTGGGAGCTATGCAATCTAGCCCAACAAAGCATTGTTAGCTGAAGCAGTGGAATGCCTTTATCAATCTGAAGATACAATTTAGCAGACAGATTCCTTCAAAGGAAAATACAAGACTCAGGACATTTGTTACATAGTCACCTTACTAGACTGTAAACAATGTTTCCTGAGAACAATCTAAATGAAAATCAGCTTCCTTTACTGGTATTAGCAACAAACACCATTCATGAGATCCAATGTCACATTAAGACAAATGTCATTGGTATTCCATTTCAGTTTCCTTTCAGTCGCCAATTCAGCAAAATTACAGATCATTATTGTAACACAATGAGGAACTCCAGAAATAATTGGAACAACATCATCATGCACTGGATATCTGAAGTATCATCAAAGGCATTATTAATATTTACAGATGGTTCAAAATTAGGTACGAAAGAACAAGTTGGATGTGCCTTCTTCTGCCCCCAACTTTCTCAATACAAGCAGTATATTCTTCCAACACTCTTCTCCATATACTCAACAGAGGCAATAGCCATCAAAGAAGCAATATAATTTGGAAGGCAGATAGGACATCGAAATAGGCCTATAGCGAATATCACTGATTCTAAAAGTGTTATACAAACTATTGAACATCGATAATAGAACTGTGACACAAACATATATACAGCAGAAATTGTTGACTTTGTGGCACAAAGCAATGACTCAGGAACAGTCTTTTCTTTCACATGGATTCCAGCTCATTTGGCTACTACATACAATGAACAAGTAGATCAGTTAGCGAAATCAGCAGTCAGATTTACACTTCCTGCTCAAGTTCCTCCATCAGATCTTAATCCATGGATCGAAAAAAAAAAAATAATATCTACTGGAAAGAATACTGGAAATCATCTTTGTCAGTTAAAGGCCATTTACAACATGCATCAATACAAAGATCAATATAGCAGAAACCTTTGTTCCATGTTAAATAATAATAATAATAATTACACGTGTAATTCAGATGCAGTTTAATCATGGTTGTTTCTCAGCCCATCTACGTAAAATAGACACCCAAAACTCGGCTTATTGTGACTGATAATTCCTCGTATGCTAATCTGAATCACATTTTTTTCAGTTGTTCTAAATTCACAATGAATAGACAGATTTTTTTGGAACAACTAAGAAAAGCTAATGTACATTTTCCTTGTGGATTTATGAGTGTTTTATATGGTCATATACGTTTTTAAAACAATATTTAAATTTATGATAAAAAATTTTCAAATGTTTGTAGAGCTTAAGGGACTTAACTATGGGGTCATCAGTCCCTAAACTTACAAACTACTTACGAACTAGCTTAGAGGGGGATTTAAACCCACGACCGCAGCGGCCGTGCAGACTGTGAATGGCACGCCGCAGACCGCTCGGCAACTGCAGCCGTCTTTAAATTTATGCCGTCTGCTCAAATTGTAATATAATTTTATTGCAAAACCATAAAAATTATTGTTTTAAGAGTTTACTTGTTGAAAATATTGACCATGTAAGATATTTGTAAATTGTATGGCCTCATGTATTTGGGGACAATACACAGCACAGGTAAAATCTTTGGCATGATGTGACAGGAGCCATTTTAAATTCACATTATTCAGAAATGGTGAACGTAAACTTGCAGTATGCTATTATGATGCTTTTAAGAGTAATAAGGAAAACGCTTACCTTGTAAATAAATATTAACATATAGAGAACTGCTCTAAGTAATGTCAGAAATGGATGTTCGTGGTTATCGATGGCTATGAAATGGAAGGTTACAAACAATGTCTCATTGATGCACAGTTCTACTAAGGAAACTGTAAATTGGAAAGAACACATAGAAAATATTGCAGGGAATTCGAATCAGATGCTACTTTTGACTCGTAGAAGTTGCCCCAGTTCTACTAAGAAAACTGCCTACACTACAACTGTGCATCCTATTTTGGTATATCGCTGCCCACTGTGGGGTCCCCTGCAAGTGGGATTGATTGCTGATTTAGCCAATGTTCTGAGAAGGCCGCCTCGTTTTGTATTATCGAGATGTGTAGGAGAGAGTGTCACAGAAAATTTACACGAATTCAGGTGAAAATCATTAAAAGAAGGGTATTAATCGTCTCAGAAAGGTTTATTTGCGAAATATGTTTAATCAATTTTCTCTTCTCAATGTGACATATTTTGTTAACATTTTCCTACTTAGGGAGACATGATCAACGTAATAAAATAATGGAAATCAGACCGAAAACGGAATGATTTAAATGTTTATTTTCCCCCTGCGCTATTAAAGAATGAACCTGTAAAGACCTATCAAAACAGCAGTTCTATGAAACCTCTGCCATGGGGAGATCATTGTATTTATTAAGGCCCTTACACACGTTCCGATTTGATGGCACGAATTTATCGGCAGTCCGATAAATTGGACGTGTGGAGCCCAGGCCCGCTACGCTTGTCGGATGGTTGGTCAGGCCTGGCTGTCCGACATCCGACCTCACCACCACTGCACCCGGCAAATTGTGCGTGTGTGGCGCTACCAAACCCCCACAATCCTGTAAGCGGCCCAATGCGAACAGCGAACAAACTGAAGAGCGCCTAGGCGGCCATTGCAGTGGAAAAATTCCGCGCGAACTTTAAATGTGCGTAAGATTCTTTTGATTAGAGAGAGTATCCATCTGAGTTAAGTCGTGAAAACTATGTCTAATTGAAATATATAATTACAAAACAGCTTCAGACTCCTTGAATATACAGCAACTATCGGTTGTGTGTAAATTTATAACACATACAGTGTAGAAATTGGCCAACAGAGTTTCCTCTTCCTAACGAAACCGAAATATAACCTGCAGATTTTTGCGTTCTATGAACGGAATTTCTCGTCATACACGATTTTTTGGCACTTTCTCAGTATATTCTACGATTGTGAAACTTTTGTACAAACATTAGTTTCGGAAGAGTTTCACACTTTACGTCTCTGCTTTAATGCTGTATTCTCCAATATTTAGATTTTTGATAGAATCAAAAAATCAAACAGGGCTGACTGAAACAGCTAATGTTAAAAATCGATTGTGAAAGTGAAATATGCCATCAGATACATAACTGAAAAATAGCTTCTTACGTTGTGAATACAACAATCAGCCACTAACAAATTCTTTTAAGAACACGAAGTATGCCATAACTTTTTCTTAACTAAGGCATCTAACATTAGCAGTAGGGTATCTAGCAAGAAAATTAGCATTTTTAATGTTGTAAGCCAAATACCTAACAGTAGCGTGAACTGCTCAAAAGTCAACAACTATTATCATATGGTTCAACTTCACAGTGTGCATCCACTGTGGCTATGTGCCATTCATATATGGAACTATACACAGGTCTGCAAACCCCTTTCAGTTGTTATACCTATATGTAAAGCAGATTACTTTTCAATTCTGTGTTACAAGTAGTTACTATTAATTTCTTAAACAAAAATTCGAACTGTAGTGAGGCAACTAATTTCGTGACCCTAAAAGTTATTTTACACAACTATTTGAACTTCCTGTCCACCAGTACTGCCTAAAGTAGCTCCTTTTTAAGAGCTACCAGTACTATAAAAGGCAGTTATTTGCTTCGTTAAATCCTATATTGTGTTGACTAACACTCTGTTAAACAAGAATAACTATCTCTAAACACAAGTAGTAGGGCTACTTGTATTCCTGAGAAATATAAATGGGAATACAGTATTCGATTTTTTTATTTCTTTCAATCGATTTATGTATTTAAACGCTGAGAATCTCTTCGACATCGTGCTTCATGTACACTGCGATAGTCAAACAACACAGACGCGACTATCAATTATGTATACATCGCACAGTAGCTATTTAATACGCGATTTACCTGCTAATAACACTCGTATTTATCTGACGCTTGCCACTACCATGGCGGCCGGGTGAAGGTTCAAATTATCCCGCGACAGCAGCGCCGTCAGGGAGTGTAGTTATTTTTACAACGTCTTTGGGCGCTACTCGACCGACTTCCTGCCTGCGACCTTCTGCTGTCTTTACAGAAAACACTAGAATACAGTGGAAAGAGCCTATTACTTTTCTGCAGTGTAGGAGAAGTTTATTTCTCCCAAACCAGAACATTATTCTCCAGATACAGATATCGCCGAATTAGGTCTGGTATCTACAAACAGCGTCACTCCGTAAGTCCAACGATAAAGAGTAAATGAATCGTGAAGACTCAAGCCATTCCCCATTGAAGAAATTACACCGCTACATGCAGTTAATGGCTTATTGACACGAAAAAGAAAATTGGAACTGGAGGATATCGAAGCCAAGGAACGGAAACTTGAATATATGGCTAAAGCAACTAGCATAAAGGACGAATACAAACTAATGCTGGAGAAAGAAGAAGCTATAGCAGATGTCCTAGCCAATATGTTGGCATAAATACGTATTCAAAATCGGCGGCAAATATAAAACATCGATCGAACTAATTCTGAATGCTTTTTGTGAAAACTACTTCGAACAGTTAGTTCATGAACCCACTAGAATAGTAAATGGTTGCGAAAATGCCTTCGATCTCCTAGCAACAAATAATCCTGAGCTACTAAAGAGCATCAAAACAGATACAGGGATTAGCGAACATAGAGTTGTAGTAGCGAGGCTGAATATCGATATTCCCAAATGCACCAAAAATAAACGAAAAATATATCTATTCAAAAGAGCAGATAAAAATTCGCTTCACGCTTTCCTGAGTGATAGTCTCCAGTCTTTCAAAACTAAAAATGCGAATTGTGCTGCTACTAGGAATGGAGTTGTTTATAAAACTCTTCTGGGTGTTGGACCGCATCGTCAAATTATCAAATACTTCACCGACCTGAATGGAGTGTTGGGGTATCAGAACAGTAAGAAGCGAATTTCTATTTTAATTTCACTTAATTTAATTTTCTATTATTATTAAAAAAAGGAGAGAGAAAATTATTATTAATAATAACAATAATAGACAATTATTAATTAATGTTGTGAAAAAAATCATCTGTGGAACTAAAAGAAAAAAAGTGGAAGAGCAGTATCTTTGCTTTTTAATTAGCAGTCAGACTTGTTTTGACTTGTCGAGCAGTTAGAAGTGATGAGCTGTCTCATTTGTTTCTTCTGTGTAAACTTTCAGTTGAGATGTAAATGTTTTTAGAAAAATACAAATCCTTTTCAAGAGTGAAAAGTTTCGTCTTAGTTCATTACTTCGGCCTTAAAGTGAACCACTTAATGACCCTGAGATGTGATGAAGCAATCAACAATAAGAAGACATTTTGAAAACTGTCGGTATTTTTTTTTTTTTTTTTTACATGAGTTATTCTACGGTTTCTCTGAAGTTTATTAATATTGACTGCAGATCTTCTTTGCTAAGTTTCATTAACAATTTAATATATATATATATATATATATATATATATATATATAATGATATTTCACAATATAAAGGTGTTCCACAATGGCGCCCAACGGGGTGGCCAAGTATGGTACTAATTACTAATCGATGTAAATTTTTTTACTTTTCCATGTATCGTACTTTATGGAGCCAGAAAAAAAGGATATAAGGATGAGATCGACTCAGGTAATGGGAAAGGAATGCACAAATAATAACGCAAAGTGGTATTAAGAAGACAACAAAAGGTAGGATAAGATAATCTATATATATATACCGGTACTTCCATGGTGGAAGAGGTGTCCTATCTATACTCCAACTCAAAAGAAATTTTCATTAACAATCTTTCTGGTAGTAAAAAAAAACTAACAATATTTTGAAATTTCTCTTTCTACCTAGCTTCAATAGTTACTCAGAATTAATGTAGTTTGATAGTGTAACATCACGTTGTTGCTGATGTAGCTTGAGTGTTAATCTAAATTTATCCTAAAATGAGCTTCTTGTGGGATATAAGGCATGAAATTGGTTTTAAGTGTTCAATTGTGATTGTTGAAGCGTTTTTTTTTAAATAGTGGTTTGAGGAAGGGAATGGTCATTGTTGCCGAGGCCTTAAGTGAAAGTTTGCCAAAATGTGAACAGTGTGAACTATCAGTAAAATCTTCTAGCAGTGATGGCGAAGTTAGTTTTGATAATCAGTTAGTCCAAAATCCCGAATTACAAATCCCAGACTTAAATTATGAATCCAATGGTGATAACAATACCTCTTTCATATCAAACAATGACCCGATGATGAATCCTCTGTTAGATTCAAAGAGTATAGATTCTTCTGGAATATCAGAGCAATTGTGTGGGGCTGATGATGAAGCATCACAAAACGCCCACACAATTGAATTTAATAACTGGCAGACCCCCACTTCTTCAAAGGCACAAACCGTGCACCCAGCAGGAATAAAAAGTTCAGATAACACCCGAGTAGAGACGGAAAATAAATCTTCGTCACAAATGTACACTCTTTTTAACCGAATAATGAAACTAATAGACAAACAATCTCAAAGTTTGCAAATGAAAATGGACAAACAATCAGAGCAAATAAACAAACAATCGGACAAACAATTAGAACAAATGCAACATTTGCAGACTGAAGTACAGGCTACTAAGGAGTCTGTTAAAAATTTACAAACACACGTCACGCAAATGCGAGCTGACATACAACAAGAAGTAAATGAAATCAATGTTAAATTTGAGGCTTCAAATGTTAGACAAACCCGTTTGAGCACTCAAGTAGATCACATTGCCAAGGATTGTGAAAGTTTAAAAGCAGCAAAACAAATGGTCGAAGGATCCATAAGCTCAATTGAGCAGAGAGTAGACGAGCTGAGCGAGGGTTACAATCCGTTAGCCGATAAAATGGAACAGCTAACACGTGAAGTTGGATCTTTAAAGGTAGAACAAAAGAATTCCAACATAGAATTACAAGAGATAAAAAAGCAAATGCAAGACGGTGAATGCGACAGTAGTACTTCAGGGTATCGGAATTGTAGAGAGGAAGTGGAAAAATGGGTAAGTGAAAAAGGGGAACAAATACTGCGGGAAATAAAAAGGGAAGTTGGCAGTATGACCCGTCAGATTTACGGAGGAAACACCGGCTCAATCATCCACATTAACAAGTAATACCGTGCCACCGGGACATTATTTAGTAAATGAGCATAGGGAGTCTGTATCGTTTACAAGGTCGCAAACGACGCCGCCAATTTTCCAAAACATTAATATGCAGCAAAGTTATGGATCGCCACTGGAACATTTAACTATGCCAACACAAACAAATGGGCCGCGTACAAATACGGTACCCGGTTTGTACACAGTTGTAACCCACACCCAATCAGCAAAAAACGGGGACCAGGTTATCAATATTGTTATTGAAGACGGTTTAGGTGGATCGAGAAAATTTCCCACATTTTCGGAAGAAAACAAAAAAGAGTCATCCAATCATATTTTTGCAAACATTTCGGAATGTATTGCCACATTCTTGGTCGGATGCTCGGAAAATTCAAGAAATAGTTAGTCACATCGAAGGCAATGCTTCTGCTTGGGGTGCAAGCGCCATAAATAGGTGCCATACCTATGCTCAATATGAGCAGGAGTTCATTGCAAGATTTTGGTCACAGTCTGTACAAGAACGTCTACGATGGCAAGTTTTTAGTCCGGAGCCGTATAACAGACGCTCGGGCAGCCTACGTAAATATTTCGAAAAATATCTGAATAAAACCTTGTATTGGACGACACCAATGTCACACGTGGATGTAATTAGGATACTCAAATAAAAATTACCCACTGATATTGCTGAAAAAATTATGTGGGTGCCTGAGTATAATTTGCCAAATTTTTTGGATGCTTTAGACGATTACGACCTGATCCATGAAGGGGAGAGAAGTTTTGTTCACAATTCTAACAGGGATAATTTTGGTGACAATGTGAACCATGGGAATTCTGATCGGAACTCACCGCCTAGGCAAAATGGAACGAGTTCTAGCCGAAACGGTAATTACAACGGTGGTAGTAACAATAATAATAACAGTTACCGAATGCGGAACGACAATAGGAGGAGGAATGATAATAGGTATAATCCGGTCTACCAGAATGGGCAACAGCGTAATAATTTTCGCAATGGACAAAACCAGAATAATTCGAATCAGTCACGCGATAATTATAGAAGGCAGCCACACCAACAACAACAACAACAACAAAGATCCCAGGCACAACCAGATGGTAGATCGTGAGGTAATGCGAATAGGCAAAGGGAACAAACCAACCATCCGAGATCAAACAATGACTGGCCCCCGGACGGAAATCAGATTCAGATTATAGAAATAGAACCGGATACTGAGGCTAGCACACAGACCCAGGAAAACTTGAATCAGTCGGGTTAAAACCCCGTACCCCGACAATGCCTGCTAGTGAGGGGGAAAATTATTCACAAATCAATTTTATGAGGTATCCCTATGCAGGTGGGAAAGCTTTACAAAATGAATTAATTAATGACCAATCTGAACGAACAACAAAAACCGTTGATGTTGTTCAGGCTATGGTAAAGGGACATGTAGGAGAAGTACCAGTGTATGTGGTATTGGACACAGGGGCGACAGTTAGCGTAATTTCTAACAACCTTCTCAAAGAAGTATCAAAATGTATGCAAGTTCCTTCTCTTCCAGTCCAAAATTGCAAAATACTTATGGCAGTGGGTCGGAAGGCACAACCTATGAAAAGACAAGTACGTCTTCCATTAAAATTCGGAGAGAACACAACTATGTGTAATTTTTTGGTCTTAGAAGGGTTAATTGTTGATTGTATTCTTGGTATGGATTACTTTCGCCAGGCAAAGGCAAATATAGATATCGAAAAGGGAGATTGTTATTTTGAATTTCAAGAAGGAACAATTGTTGTGCATCTGGTTAGGACGAGAGAAAGTATTAGAGAAATGTTGAATTCTGTTAACTTGCAAATAATTTGTCCTGAAGTTTTGTTTATAAGGAACAAGTAAACATTATTACCGAAAGCAAAGGGTTTGTGCATTATGACACAATTAAAGGTGCACCGTGTCTCACGGAAATCCAACAACAGGAATTGCAGGTATTGTTAGAGCAATTTCCGGAAGTTTTCGACAAGAAACCCGGAATAATAAAAGGGTATGATTACAAAATGGAAACAATACCTCATGAGACCTACTGTAACTACTCTTATCCGATACCATGGGCCAAACAGACAGCAGTAAATACAGAAATTAATGGAATGCTAAAGTGCGATATTATAGAACCCTCAAATTCACCCTATTGCAGCTCCATTTTGGCAGTGAATAAAGTGGATAGCAGTGTTAGACTAGTCTTGGATGCTAGGAAAATAAATCAAGTCATAGTACCTGTCCGGACCAGACCAGAAAATTTAGATGAACAATTGTTAAAATTTTACGGTGTCAAGTATTTTACTGCCCTCGATTTGAGATCTTCCTATTGGCAGATAAAGCTGCATGAAGAAAGCCGAAAATTTACAGCTTTTGTTTGTTTAGGACGTAGTTATCAGTTTTGTGTACTGCCCTTTGGACTAAATGTTTCTGCTGGAATTTTTATAGCAGCTCTGGATAAAGTTTTGGGACCCGAGCTGTGTAGCAAAATTACATTATATGTTGATGACCTATTAATTGCAACAGCAACGTGGGCAGAACACATGAAGCTAATTACACAGGTGCTTGAGCGATTTAAACAATCCAGAGTAACTGTAAATTTGAACAAATCCCTGTTCGGACAAGAAAAGATCAAGTTTCTTGGTCACGTGATTTCGCAGGATGGTATTGTTCCGGACCCTGAGAAACTTAGGGCTATTAATCATGCTCCTTCACCACAGAATAAGAGACAATTGAAAGCTTTTCTGGGGTTGACATCATTTTTTCGCAAATTTCTACCAGATCAGTTATTAAATAATGACAATTTGTTAAATTTATTGAGAAAGGGACAGTTATGGAGATGGTCACTGGAATGTGAACGGGATTTTAAGGAAATAAAACGTGCTCTTGTCAATGCTAACATACTATACCATCCAGATCTGTCGAAGGAGTTTTGTCTGGCGACAGATTCGTCCCTCCAGGGCCTTGGTTCGTGTCTCTTCCAATGGAAAGAAGTAGACGGTGAAACAAGACCCTGTATAATCAGTTTTGCAAGTAGGACATTGAAAGAATGTGAGAGAGCTTATTCGGTAACAGATTTGGAAGCCTTGGCAGTAGTGTGGGCTTTCCAGAAATTTCAATTTTATCTATGGGGAAAACACACTCGTGTATATTGTGATCATCAAGCCCTCACTTTCTTGCAAACTTGCAAACTCTTGCATAGACGACTGGCCAGGTGGATACTTTTTTTGCAAGAATTTAGCTATGAAGTGATTTACATTAAAGGCGAACTTAATGTAATCGTGGATTGTCTTTCACGTTTGCCAGTAGGAATACAAGAATTACAAGAAATTTCGGACCAATTTGCCGACTACCGCATTCTCTTAATGCATGACGGCACTTTCCGCCCATATTATTTGAAAATGTGCAGAGAAATGGATGCTCTGGAAGAAGCAGACGAGAAATGGAAAGGGGTTAGACTAAAACTTAAGGAAGACAATACTTCACTGTTAAGGGAACATTACAAGATACACGAGGGTGTTTTGTTCTATATAAGCAAACCTAATTTGAATTTATGGAAGGTGTGTATACCTAATACTTGTGTGGAAAACCTAATTAGGTACACGCACAATGCTTGGGGGCACTACGGGGTAAGAAAATGTGTGGGAAAAATTAGTTCTTATTGTTACGTACCCAATCTTTTCCGACAAGCATATAAAATAATACGAGCCTGTCCGGTTTGCCAAAAGGTAAAATACTCAAACATCTCTAAATTGACTAATTTGCACCCCAATGTTCCAAAAGGCCCCCTCGCGTTGGTTTCCATGGATACAGCAGGACCAATGACAAGAGCAAGAGGTGGTGCAAAATATGTGGTGGCAGTGTATGACGTATTTAGTTAATACGTATGCATGTACGCCACGAAAACAACTACATCAGGTCCCATTATAAAAAGGTTAATAGATGACTGTTTTGTCAATGTGGGCAAGCAGCAAGTTATAATCACTGACAATGCAACTAATTTCACTAGTGGCAAGTGGAAAGATTTTCTAAAGGAACAGGGGATTAAACACATTTTAGTCTCACTATATCACCCAGAGGCTAGCCCGGTAGAAAGTATATTTAAGGAATTTAATCGGTTCATGCATACATACGCGCCCAATAAACAGACAAAATGGGTAGAGTTGATAACACCATTCTTACAGATAATAAACAACCTTCCCCATCTGTCGACTGGACTAACGCCATCTGAACTAATTTATACTGAAAGAAAGGAAGACGAATGGGTGAAGCCCTTACCAAAGATACCTACACCAATTGTACCTATGGAAGACCGAATAAGACAAGCTCTTAATGTATTGAATGAGGAGGCACAGAGAAGAAAGCGTAGGTATGACAACAAGCTAGGTCGTATTCACAAATTTGAAGAGGGAAATATGGTACTTCTGAAAAGCCATCCAAGGGCCGATAAATTAAAGAAATTGAATGCAAAGTGGCAGGTGGTATACACAGGACCATTTGTTATTGTGAAGATACCACACCCAGGTAGCTATCTGTTAGCATATCCCGGATCGGGAAAAACAAAAGGACTGCATCCGCATAAGGATCTAAAACCATATATGCACTAACACTCAGACAAGATACATTCACCTAATTTGATAAAGATGTTTATATGACGGTGTTAAGTATGCGTACGCCCACCGCTATGCACGCAAAAAATTTGTGCCACTAAGTTGAATTCTACTTTACGTGGCTATCATAAACACTGGCACACAGCGTTGAGACAGCTGATGATCAACGCCCGCCAGCTGTCAAAGTTGATTTATACGGGGGAGTGTCAAATAGATGTAGGGGCGTGCTCAGTTTGAACCGGTTCATATAAACAGGATAAACACCGAGATAGATATAAAGATATATATACACGGAAATAAAATACGCTATGTACACGAGAGAAGACGAACTATGCACACGCAAAATTAAATGCAAAAATTATATAAATTTAAAACTGTTTAAAAACAACGATACCTTACAGCTAGCCGATATATACAAATCTAAACTACACTACTAACTACTGTTTAAATACTCTAACTACACTAACGACAGCCTAATTCCTCTAACTAAAATTTAACTAAATTAGATTAAAAAAAAGAATCAACTATACTGCTTACTAACAATTAAAACCTCTGCGGAAATTTTCTAAAGATAATAAGGAAAGCTGCGATAAGTATTAAAGTATATGTAAATAAGAAATTCAATAGGCATAGGTTACATTTTACGCGCTTCATGTCAATAATAATAATAATGAGAATGTATTTGTGGAAGGCGTATTGCCTGACAAAAAAATTGTGGATACATTGTACTTTAAGATAGGGATTATTGAATTGTTTTGTGCGAAGGCACGTGGCGCTTATTTGCGCTTTCGGTCGGATATTTGCGCGATGGTATCTAAAATGAATAATTGTGGCCTCCGCAACTCCGACTTATCTTTTCTCTTAACCCTATGCTACGAAGACGAATGTGGAAGAATGAATGTCATGATGAATGAATGCGAAGTGTCTTAAAACGAACTTCATGCCTATTAATTTACATTATGCTGAATTATTAAATATTGATTGAGAAGAACAAGAAATAACTGAGTAACATATTGAAGCAGGGGTTACAATGATACAGATACAGAAGGCATGGAACACACTTGCAATTCTAATTCATCAAACTTAATGGTTAACAGGTCAAACCATCCATATAAAAATCACTAGGTAAATGAAGTTTGGGTTCCGAATCATATTCCGTTTATACAAGAAAGTGGAGATTAATATTGCTATAAAGTTCTTCCGAACACGGACTTAGCCTCACACGGTTAGTGATAATGAACAGGATGAATATTTTATGGCAGTTCAGTCAATTGAAGTCTAGAAAGTCTATATCTATAAACAGAGAGTTCTTTCCTAATTATGATCTATGCATATAGTAATTGCTTATCCATTGAAACACGAGTAGACAAAGTTCTCACAGCTATTCTCTACTACACAACTAACCACATTACACACGATAAATGATGTAGGATTCTTTCCTTCTATCGTGGTTGGAGGATAGTGTGGGCCGATTTCTTGTTTCCTTGGAGGATATATATATATATCCTATATATGTCTTTATACCTTCATGAGACGTTTACGAGTCTGGAAAAAAAATTCAATAAAAGCGAGACCAGAAACCTGGCCTGATCTCATATTTATATCCGAATAAATAGGTCTGAACATAAATAAATAAATAAATCCATGGATGGCGTATAAATGTATAAGGAAAGATTTTTTACGAGAGTTATTAAAAAAAAAGTTAGAATACTATAGGTAGTAAAAGAGTGGAATGTATGTTTTCTTCTGGTTATGTATAATTTCTGATGAAAAAAAGGAGTAATATTATAGTTGTTTTAAGGATGAAATATATGTAAAATTAATAATTTAACAATTGTGAACATAAAAAAAACCGTGAAGACTATTAAATGTAGGAAGTATAAACCAAAGTCGACAGGACGATATGTATTGTTGAACAAATGTCTTGGTAAAATACTAATTATAACGAAAACTATAGTGCCAAGATGACAAAACGAGCAGACGAGGATTTAAATTCATTAGTGAAAAATGGGTGATTCGTGTGACTGTGACGGGATAGCAGATCGATGTTGTGCTGCGTGTGCAGTCCAAGAGGTGAAGTGATTCAATATAAAGTACTTACCGCAAATCAGCAGCACGGCGTACATGGGCGGTGGTCGTGATGATATCCCAATAGACGCTTTAGCATAAACGGCGAGAGTGGGATGTAACAACGACGCCAGCAGCATCTGGATCCTCCCTCACACAAGAGCATGAACTACAATATGCTCTCAACAGTGCAAGCTACTAAACTGAGCGCCAAGCTATCGAGCAAGATAACAAAGACGAAGGTACAGGTATTGTTAACTGCCGGGCAGAGAAGTAACTGATCGCATACTCTTTGCATGACAATGCAATATCGCTGGACACTTGTGCGTAGCGGGACATTTGAGTGGAAAAAATGGACGATCACAAGTGACGATAAATAATTTAAACGTACAATGGACCTGAAAAGGAAAAGGAAGAGACTAAAAGGTAACAATGCCCCGTGGCATGGAAAATTTGTAATTTTTTTGCTTGTAAACAATTCTTTGTATAGGTATTGGTCCATGTAATTTATGTGTAGATGTATATTTCTGTGTAAATTTCTTATATGTGTGCTTTGATGATTTTTTTCTTACCAGATTCTAAAATATGTCAATGAAAAGGTAGATAAACGGTCTGTCAATTAGATTAGCAGCCAGTGAGCCAATCCATGGACAAATATTTCTTATTCAAGGTTAATCTTTTGCCAACAAGGAAAGCTATCTTACTGTTCTGATATATAACATACTTCTGCCTCATGTAACAGAGTACATTCGCCAAAAGTATGGGGGCGGATATGCTGTTACCAGGAATGGAGTGTTGGGGTATCAGAACAGTAAGAAGCGAATTTCTATTTTAATTTCATTTAATTTAATTTTCTATTATTATTAAAAAAAGGAGAGAGAAAATTATTATTAATAATAACAATAATAGACAATTATTAATTAATGTTGTGAAAAAAATCATCTGTGGAACTAAAAGAAAAAAAGGGGAAGAGCAGTATCTTTGCTTTTTAATTAGCAGTCAGTCTTGTTTTGACTTGTCGAGCAGTTAGAAGTGATGAGCTGTCTCATCTTTTTCTTCTGTGTAAACTTTCAGTTGAGATGTAAATGTTTTTAGAAAAATAGAAATCCTTTTCAAGAGTGAAAAGTTTCGTCTTAGTTCCTTACTTCGGCCTTAAAGTGAACCACTTAATGACCCTGAGATGTGATGAAGCAATCAACAATAAGAAGACATTTTGAAAACTGTCGGTATTTTTTTTTTTTTTTTTTTTTTTACATGAGTTATTCTACGGTTTCTATGACGTTTATTAATATTGACTGCAGATCTTCTTTGCTAAGTTTCATTAACAATTTATATATGATATTTCACAATATAAAGATGTTCCACAGAATGTAGATCAGTTGTGGCTTACTTTCAAAGACATAATATCAGTAGTAATCGAGAGATTTTTACCAAATAAATTAATAAACGAGGGGGCTGACCCCCATGGTGCACAAAACAAGTCAGATCACTGTTGCAGAAGCAAAGAAAAATGCATGAAAAATTAGAAAAGACACAGAATCCCCAAGACTGACAATCTTTTACAGAAACTCGCAACGTAGCGCGGACTTCAATGCGAGAAGCTTGTAATAGTTTCCACAACGAAATCATGTCTCGTAATCTTCAGAAAATCCAAAGAAATTCTGGTCACATGTGAAGTACACTAGCATCAAAACACAAACAATACCTTCAATACACGATAGCAATGGTAATACTGCTAAAGCGGAATTGCCAAACACTGCTTTCCGAAATTCGTTCACCAAAGAAGACGAAGTGAACATTCCAGAATGCAAACCAAGAACATCCGCCAGTATGCGAAATTTAGAAGTGGATGTTCCTCGTGTAGTGGAACAACTTAAGTCACTAATCAAAAACAAATCTTCCGAGCCAGATTTTATACCAATTAGATTCCACTCAGAGTATGCTGATGCAATAGCTCCATACTTAGCTATGATACACAACCGATTCGAAATTCTGAAAGGCTTTTGACACTGTACCTCACAACCGGCTTTTAATGAAATTGCGTGCTTATGGAATAGCGCCCCAATTGTGTGATCGGATTCACGATTTCCTATCAGAAAGCACACAGTTCGCAGTAATTTACAGTAAGTCACTGAGTGAAACAGAAGTGATATCTGGCTTTCCTCGGGGAAGCGTTATAGGTCCCCTACTCTTCCTTGTGTTTATAAACGATGTAGAAGACAATCTGAACAGATCCCATAGACTGTTCGTACATGATGCTGTCATTTATCGGTTACTGAAGTCAACAGAGGATCAATGTGATACGTGCGTCAGCTATTTTACAAAAAAAAAAAAAAAAAAAAAAATACAGGCACCGAACATGTTGTGTATACACTTTTTTTTTTTTTTTACAGTTCAACTTACTGCATACGTGCAACACAATGGTCGCAAATGCTTCTATCGCACCCCAACAAGAGACTCTGTCATTACAATGCAGGAAAACGCGACAGACTTCTGACAGATGCGCATGCATCGAACATCATATATTTCTATAAGTTTTCTTCTGATTACCATGCAAGCACAATGTACCAATCAACTAGCTCTTAAGTGCACTACATAGACCGCAAACGCTATAATAGGCTAGGACAGAGGAGTTCGCTACGTTTATGGACACACTAGTCAATTTACGATATTCTTATTAACCCCGTAAACAATTTGCAAAACACGAATGAAGATAATAATTGTTCTCTAAGGAGCCGAGACACGTGGATGGGACTGACACACTGTACAGGGATGCACTTTGTAAATATGGGCTATCCTCATTTAAAACACTTAAGCAGTATTGTAAATGGTCAAAACGACAATCTATTCCGTAAGTGTATGTAGCCCCCAGCCTGGTAATGTCTTGTTCTCGACCAAATGAAGAAGTAAAAGTCTCGCGCATACACATGTCAGCAGTGGCGGATCGTACAAAATTTGACCAGTGTGCTACACTATTACAAAAATAAACAGCAAAGAAAAAAAAACTAAAATAAAAAGTCAACCTTTGTATGATTGCCTTTAATTAAATATCAATTAATACTGTATTGACAGTAAGACCTTCAGGAGAATTTATAATAGCGCTGCCAATTGCATGTATTCACTGCAGGTAGTAAATATAACGTTTAAAAATATTAATTTTAGTTACAGAAATTAAAAATTTAGACTCAGAGGTATTTGAATACGAGCCTCGCACAGGAATTGAGATACAACGCGCAAGACGCCTGAGTCAGCGCGCTATTTGACTCTGTAAGCCGCAATATTCGTCATATATTCTTCTGCCGCCATCACACGCAGCACGAAGAGAAATATTGATGTGATGCTGTAGTCGGTCTCAGCACATATGAGCCACGAGGCCTGACGTCATGTCTGCGCATGCGCAGTAGCGAACAGACGACTGCGCCGCCTCTCTGCGCATGTACCAGTGCGACTGAATCCCACTTCAGCACACGGAGCTGGTTTCCAGCTATCGCGGCGTTAGTGCTCGAAAATGCGTTTTCATCCTTATTACTAGCATTCTAATATGTATTGGAAGGGAATTGGCATAATTTTATTGTGATATCTGGCCAAGAGAAATGATGTAATTTTACAGCGATTTCTCGCTTGTATTCGAAGAGAAATGGCATAATTTTAGTAACATATTTACAGTGTGCTGTAGCACATTATCACCAGCTGCCACTGCAAAATCGATAAGGTGAATACCAATAATTATACTGACACCAGAACGTGTGATTTGACAAATAAATGTATTATATTTTTTTCACTCGGCAATTCGACGACAACCACATTAAACAACCAAGTCCATCTGCCGTATCAATGTCCACAATCACATTGCTGCGCCTGTAGTTTCCTTCCCACTAACACACGATCAAACAGGCAATACTTCGACGAAATCTCAGATATAGTAGACAGTGCAATGTTGCCTACAACCACATGAACATAATCCTAAATCAATTTCTTTAGAGCTCTATTCCAACATAACATCATCCACAGCTGGAAACAGACGCTGCATCGCATGTTACAGTATTTCCAACATATTTTACTTAAATTCTATCCCAACTAGCCTACGTCACTATTTGTAAGCACTAGTAACAACAACCTTTTCCAACCCAGCGACTGGACTATAGCTGCAATCAAGAGTAACCTACAACAAACGGATCTAGCCACCCAGCACTTATTTACTTAAAGTTCTAAACCAATTAGTAAGTGACAATTTCGGTGTCTCTGCGTTGTTGGTAGAGCCCTCCTGAACATCTCACCGTTTGATCTTGCATCTTTTGGCATTGCATATTCTACCTGACGGTTTTTCTGAAACGTCTTTTATCAGTCACTAGACCACATACTTCGTGTGTTTATCAATCAGTCAAGCACATACAGTCATCGTATTCCCCCTTCTAACAAATCAATACTCTCAATAAACATCTGTAACACACCCAATTACAACGTAAAAATGATTGATACACACAGAACAGCTAACAAGGAATGATCCAGATCAATGCCGAACTATTATATATATATATATATATATATATATATATATATATATATATATATATATATATATATATATATACTCATGGCCATTAAAGCTGCAACGCCACTAAGATGGTGTGCTACAGACACGAAATTCAACTGACAGGAAGAAGACGCTGTGATATGCAAATGATTAGCTTTTCAGAGCATTCACACAAGGTTGTCACTGGGGGCGACACCTACAACGTGCTGACATGTGAAAACTTTCCAAACGATTTCTCAGACACAAACAGTAGTTGACCAGCGTTGCCTGGTGAAATGTTGTTGTGTCACCTCATGTAAGGAAGGGAAATGCGTACCATTGTGACTTCCTATCAGAACTCACCAATAATAATTGGGCATTACATAACTCAGGGTAGTAAAAAGTTTATAGCTCCTTGTCTCTGTTCATAGGGGTAAGTTTAGTATGTCAGCTTCTATGCCCTAAACAGCTACCCAATCTGTTTAAACAAGATGAATAATTAATTTGTACTTTAGCCAGTCTATCAATCTGCATAAGATGACGTGAAACAATATCTAAACAAACATAAATTAAACCTCTGAATAACCAACAAAATGTATTCTAAGATAAAGAAGTGATTCACTCACGAAGTAATCCATTATAAATAGAGTTTATTTCTCTTTCTGGACATGAAAATGCGGAAGTGATCGTACTTCATACATCAGTAAATAACTGAATATTTCCCCAACTGTTTTTCATGAGAGGCTCTATAAGTATCACACGCACTCAAGAGTCAACATTCCAAATTATCACTCATAAATTAGTGAAGTCCATCGAACATTGCAGTTCCAAATTAATTCATGATTACAGTATTTGTTATAAACACAGTTTGTCATCACACATGTACACGATTGCTGATTTATCACAGTTCCACAGCACTACTGCCATGCATAATTTACCACTTTTCACCAGAAACTAAGTTCTGCAGTCACAGTCCCCTAAATTTTCTAAGTACACACATGCCTGTCTCTTCAAATCACAAGTTCGTAACGAGGCTTCAGACTGCCCACCATCACACCCTTTCATCACTATGTGCAAGTTACAAGTCCCCTCCCAAGCATTCGAAAGCATGCTCTACCAGCTCCCAAATTTGTATCCTTCTGTGCATCCTAACGTTTCATCTTTAAAATACAATTTCCCTTCCAAAATATTATACATTTGAATATCACAGAATTAAATGGTTTGACCACCTCCTTATAAATGTTGTTTACATTTAACAAACAAATATATATTTAACAATACTAAAAACGGTTGAAACTGAAGCTTTTTACTCATATAGCCATTAAGTGCGGTGTCTCACTGTTCAAATATACTGCCACTGTCAAAAATATAGTTACACAATTAATATTTAGTTTATCATGGCTTTTTATACAAATATATTCAGTTCTTGTCCACAAATACTTATAATTGGTTATATACATAAATTATCTGGTGCATATCAACTATTTTTAGTTAGCCATGAAATATTTAAGTGGCAGTCTACAACATAAATATCGAACATTACTAAGATTAATATTAAATATAAAAAAATACATATATAAATATATTGTGCTTTGCTGGGATCATGTTTTGTGTTTCTGTGGTGAAATCTATGTTTTGGCACAAGAATATTACTACATCAATGATAATCAGAATGAGAGAGTAAAATAAAGTTTATAATAAAAACACAGAAATAATGTGGTACGTCTTTTTAGATAGGTAGCGTGGTGCAATGCTGCCCATTTGCTACTTTATTGTTACTGATAAACACTACTTATCAACAACTGTAAATATAAGTCTTTTAATATTATTATTATAGTACTGAAATTTATCAGATTCTTATCTGTAAGGGATATTGAAATTGTAATTATGGAGTTTGATTTTCCCAAGACTCCTGAATCTATTCATATAATTATATTTGCCGTATGACCATTCCCTGATTTTATATGGATTTTGAGAATAATGTTTGTGACTATATTGTATTTCAGTTGCAATCTGGAATAGCCGCCCTTGCTAATCCAAGACAGACGTTTCCTGTTTCCGAGCACATTAGGGAAACCCTGTCGACCTGTATTCCATTCACTAGGTGCAAATGGTTAGCTGGCCGGCTGGGGAACCCAACAGTCTGGCAAAACCCGCCTTTCAGATCAAAGAATCAGCTTCCCCCTGTATCTGTAATGCCACACCATCATATTTCCAACTTTGATGAAGGTCAGATTATATCTTATCACGATTGGAGTTTATCATATCGCGACTTTGCTGCTAACATTGCTCGTGATCCAATGACTGTTAGCAGAATATTGAATCAGTGGCTTCAGGAGGCCAATACAGAACGCTGTGCTGGATCCCAACAGCCTCGTATCACTAGTAGCCAATATGACAGGCATCTTATCCGCATGGCTGTAATGGTTCGTGCAGCCACTTCTTGATCGAGTCAATAGATGAGGACGTTTGCAGCACAACAACCATCTGTACGAACAGTTCGACAACATTTGTAGCAGCATAGACTATCAGCTCGGAGACAATGGTTACAGTTATCCTTAATGCTGCATCACAAACAGGAGTGCCTGCAATGGTGTATGCAACAACGAACTTGGATCCACAAATAGCAAAACGTCATTTTTTTTGTTTAATCCAAGTTCTATTTAACAGCAACCTTGTTTGGCGACAATGGGGTGAAAGCACATTGGAAGCATATATTCGTCATCGCCATGCTGATGTATCACCTGGCGTGATGGTATGGGGTGCCATTGGTTACACGTCTTGGTCACCTCTTGTTCGAATTGACGGTACATTCAACAGTGGCCATTACATTTCAGATGTGTTATGACCCGTGGCTCTACCCTTCATTCAAGGCCTGAGAAACCCTACATTTCAGCAGGATAATGCACAGCCGCATGTTGCAGGTCCAGTACAGGCCTTTCTGGATATGGAAAATGTTCGACTGCTGCCCTGGCCAGCACATTCTCCAGACCTCTCATCAACTGAAAACGTCTGGTCAATGGTGGCTGAGCAACTGGCTCATCACAATGACAATACGAAAGTCACTACTCTTGATGAACTGTGGTATCGTGTTGAAGCTCCATGGGCATCTATACCTGTACAGTACATGCCATCCAAGCTCTGTTTGACTCTATACCCGGGTGTATCAAGGCAGTTATTACTGCCGGAGGCGGTTGTTCTGGGTACTGATTTCTCAGGATCTATGCACCCAAATCGCGTGAAAATTTAATCACATGTCAGTTGTAGTATAATACATATGTCCACTGAATACCCATTTATCATCTGCATTCCTTCTTGGTGTAGCAATTTTAATGGCCAGTAGTATGTATATGTATATTTCTGACAATCAACAACGCAAACTAGTCTACATCATTTCTAACTAACACAACACTCGATAAATTCGAATGCCAAGAGCAATTCTTTAGAGACTGAACAAACGATTAAACGCACCTTCCAATGAAGGTAACTACCCAGCTTTAAATGATTTAACTATAAGATTTAAAATCGTCGCTTCTCAACCCAAGAACAATAATTTAGCACTGCAAGCATCTCTGCTACACTACCGAGAGGCGTCAATTCGCAAAATACCACTAAAAGGCGACATAAATACGCCACAGCCCTAACACTAGGGATGGGCTATGAGCGCTCTCGAGAAATGCGCGACGCTAATCCAATTTCTCGAGAAATTCTCTAGTACTCTCGAGAAGTTGTCGACAGTGCTATTTTACAACGAAACATTGCGACAGTGCAGTCGTAATCGTCTTTTGTACGTGCAAGAAAGAAACTGAATTGTTTCTATTATTAGTAGTAGTGGTAGAATGTTTTGCAGAAGACAAAAATCATAGGATTATTACATTATTATCAATCGACATTTCGCCGTGGGCTGTCCGCAACTGTACCGTTTATGTTAGGGGTATGTTATAATAACAATAAGCCATCTTCAGTTACAATAATTTTGTTGTTTTTATTATATATTTCAGCAATGCAGGAGATAATTTCATCTCGACAAATGCAGGTAACAATTCACATTACTTCACTGTATGTTTATTATAAGAGCCTTGCATTAACGCCTGCGGCAACTTTCTCGCAAAAAGCTAACAACTATGTCATTCTTCTACCGTTAAATGAAAAACTGAAGCAGATGTCACAAAAATACAGCAATAAAGTCCTCGAAAATGAAGTTATAGCTCCAAAACGCGTCGGACAATAAAAACAATAAAATTATCGTGACTGGAGACGGCTTATTATTATTATTATATATCCCTAACATAGGATTATTATTAAAACACGGATCGTACACGAAAAAAGACCATTGTTACCAAAAACCAATAGGCATTTGCATGTATTTATACTTACACAATAGAAAAAAGGCTACACCCAAAAAGTCCTTATATACATTTAATAATTGTAGAAAGAAATTCGGCAGAGCTTACAATATTAGCCAGCGTTACGTACCTAATCTTCCGTCCTTTTTTCAGCTTAAAACTCTGGTACTTTACGCACAGCCACCACAATTTGCAACTACAATGCTGACTGTTGGTTGTTATGTCCTCATTCTGGTCAAAAGTTTGGATAGTGATAATTTTGATGCATTTTGGATGTTATGGCAGCCAAATTAAAATTAATGTGTTCCGATACTCGCAGACTGTTTCAGCTAGTGTACAACCTTTTTACCAAATTTTCTTTTAATGTAGTTTGAATGGATAATCTACATAATATCTCGTTATTTTGTCTGACTTGTATTAATATAAGAATGCACTTTTGTATCCGTAAACTTTTCTGTTTGATTGCTTGATACGTGTTATTTTAAATGTCTTACATCGTGCCTTTTGTATTTTTTGCTACACTACAGAACTTAGCAACAGATATCTCCATCCTCCATCAAGCACTGCCAGCCGCGTGACTTGGGTTTTCTTATATTAATCGCCTACATTTAAATGCTGCGAGCACTGCAAATAACCGCAGCACCTGGCGTGTCTGATGTCCCAGTCAACTGCCTGGCCACAGCGCCGCTTCTCGTGAGCTTCTCGACAACTGCTCGAGTGCTGGCAGCTCGAGAAATTCTCGGTGCGCTCGAGTCGCCGTGCCTCACAGTCCCATCGCTACCTAACACATAACGCTACTACTAAGCATGAATATACATTCCACAAATGTAGAACACTTATTTGTTGCAATGAACCATACGACTAACCAGATTGAAATCTGTATTTCACAGAAGCCAGTATACAACGTCTGCACCAGATTATGAATACAAAAGAGCTAATTTTATGAAGAGAAAATTTCTGTCTGACAATGAGACCCGGAAGACACATTCCTGTCCCACTGGCATGTTGGCGTTTAACTGACAGAGTGCACTCTCTTCGCCTGTCGCTGGTCGTCATTAAAATGCTGTGTGTAAGCTGCAGTGTTCGAAATTGATGGTTTCTATGTAGATGTTGAACTTGAATCATAAGAGATTCGTTCCAGCAAACTGCTTGACACACATGTACAACACTGAAACTGTGTTCCAGCAGCGTCTTCTCCTGCTTCTGGCAACTTGGAGTTCCAGCAGTTGCCGCAAGCAGCCACACGCTACCTGGAAAAACACTTCTGGCATGGCCAAGCTGCCATTTTGCGCATGTGCACGAAGATCTGAGTTACAGTGGAGTGTAGTCATCAATTGATATGTGTGTGTTTGTAGCGTGTTTTCCGATTATTTCGAAGTCACTTCTTCGTTACTAGGAAGGAAAGTATTTTAAATATTCCATTAAACTCACCTTCACCTGCAGCCAGAAACAGTGAAAAAAGCGATCCAGCAGTGTAAGTATTAAACAAGGGTTTTTACGTCATAGTAGCTGCGCATGCAAAATAGCACCAGTTTCTTAGTACTTGAAAGTATCTGTCTGGCAGCTGCTGGGACGAACCTAAGATGTCCTTGTTGGTTATTTCCATCAGTAAATTCGATTTTTTTTTATTAAACAACATGTCTTCTGCTGTTATTGTAGTTGTGTCACTGAAAGAGTGTTTGTTAAAATGACACACAAGTTTGTGGTGATCATTACCATTTATTACTGATGCACACAATTTTTTAACATGTCCTTTTCCTACATAGTCTAAATGAAGAGCAAGGAGAGAAAATGCTTAAAATAATAAAACGTCATGATATTTTGTCTAAACATTTAGCATATGTTTATCGATGGAACTATAAGAATTGTTTTATGTAGCCTGCCAAGAGTACACTGTATGTGTGGTTGTGTGTGTGTGTGTGTGTGTGTGTGTGTGTGTGTGTGTGTGTTTGTTTGCAATCGCAGTGGAGATCAAGCAGTGTTCACATTACTGTTGTCATCTCTAGAAATCGAAAGAGTGTTTGGACATGAAACTTTGTGGCCATCATTACCATTACATTCTATTTATTATCCAATGTGCAGTATTTTTTAAAAACATATCTGTCGCCTGATGCAAGCATCGTCTATATGAACATATACCTTTATTTTGCCCCAGGCACCTTAGGGGGCGAACGATTTCCTATAGATGAATCAGATTTTTGAATGTTCTTAAATGTTCGACTTTGGTTAGAATTGTTAATAAAAATTGTCGATAAATGTACGTAGGTACACTGAGAGTACACAAATCCATAGTATTACACCGAATTTATTTATGCTGTGTCTATATTTAACTGCGAAATTGCCTTCCATACGAGTTGTACTTAAGGTTCGATGTATTACGTTACTTAAACTTGATGTACTGTTTTCGAGGAAAAAGGAATGTTCTAATTGTAAATACAAAAACATAGGACGTCACAATTAATTTGATATGCAAATTAGAATAAAAAATAATCGGAATTGGTGGTGGTTAGCCTTGGCGGCTGGCAGGGGTGGTAGTAGCCCAAGTGATCAGTTGTGGAAGCGGTCAGTTTGATTACGAAACTCTCGTGTTAAGTCAAGGTACATATTTGATGTTATCAGTTACTAATGTAGGTAATTGTATTGTCCAAAGTACGTTACTTGTTATGCAACTTAGGATTAAATGTAATAATTGGCTCAGTTTTTCAATGTTGGCCTACGATATAGTAATACAACCTGTATATCGATGAGTAATAACTTTTGTAATTTTTTTTTTTTTTTGTTTATTGTGGCACGGATTTGAGTCCAGGGCTGAGTCGTGTGGGGACTGTTGGTGGGGTGGAGGTGGGGGCAAACAGCAAGACATCTACTGTTGCTCACTGACGATTTTCGAGAGAAAACGAAATGTTCCAATTGTTAACGCAAAAACATAGGAAGTCGCAATTTATTTGATATGCAAATTAGGAATAAAAATAATTATGTGTGGTGGTCTATGGCGTGGGGGCAGTAGTAGCCCAAGTGACCAGTTGTGAAGGCAAGTTATTTGTCATTCATCCTTAAGCGCGTCATTGTCTTACTTAGTGCAATTTCATGTTTGATGACAATTGTCCTTAAGTGCGGTATTGTTTGTCCTGTCCTTCCAGGAAGGCCGGGTGGTGGCGTCCTTTGATTAATGGTTGGGCAAGTGGCCAAGGGTGGATGTGTGGGGGTAGCGGTACCTGGCGTTCATTTCACTAATGTCAATGGCCGATTCTTGTTGATTCAGAATCCCTATTGCTATACTACTGATAAAAGAACGATGAATTCATTTTGAATTACTTTACTGAGATAGTGAACATTGGTTTTCTGAGAATTTACTCTTCGCAAATGTTCTTTTAATACAACATCAAATGTAGCTATATGCTCTATTAGTTTCAAGAAATTTCCATTGTTTACTTTAAAGAGAACATCTGTTGTTCCTCGAAAGGTGAACACCTGCATGCGAAGGAACTGGGTTTTTTAATACTTCATACCAATGTTCACTCTCAGCCTGAGATAGTATTTGATTTCCTTCATTGAGTGTTTTACCTGTACACAAACCTGAGTGTAATTGCCGCCATGACTGGTATACTTTTATGTGGTTTGAAGATTTTTCGGTTTGGCTAGAAATCCGAACATATTGTTCCAGTACGAAAACCCTAATGTACCTGCAAGCGAGATAGTCTCACCACTGAAAAGTTTGCATCAAAAGCAAAAAACAGAATTTTTTGAAACAGAATAAATGAGCCCATTCTCTGCAGATTTCTTCGCCATTAAGCAATTTTCTTTTATTGTCTGGCGGAGTATTTCGTCTACATCTCCTATTGGCAGGGAAGTTCAGTTATTTGAAAAGGGCCTTTTGTACTAGAGTTTGTCATATGTCATGAGTTATTTTATCTGGCCACTGATCGCAGTCAACGTGTGAGGCAGATGGTCCTTCCTGCAGTACAAAATGTAATTTTAATAAGCTCATAAGCAGCTTATAACTCTACCAAACATGTGAAAAATTACAATTAAACACTAAACAGAGAAGTGGGTGAACAAGAAGTTAGTACCTTTTGATGTTTCAACAGATGCCCCGTATTGTATGTAAAGGAATACATTCCGAAAGACAAAAAAAAGCTGCCATTATAGTCGAGCCGAAATACGATGATCCCTTGAGCTTGCGCCAATAGGCTTTGAGTGCCGGTTGAGGTAGCAGACCATTGGAGTAGGTCAAACGCGAACTTTGTGCATGCGCGTTATCAGCTGCACTGTGCACTGTTGCCAGTTCTGTCATACAACAGCAACCATTAGCTATACTGTTCGGCAGCTAACTAACTTTCTGGCAACACTGTTGCATTCCGTTTCTGCAGCTGGGGTGGTCTTCCAGACCAGTAGGTGGAGCCATGGATCATTTCGTTTCAGCTCGACTATAGTTCCAAGACTCTTGAGCATGAATAAATTAAGTGCATTGTACGACTTGAATTATTGATGACAAATACACCATATTATCCGCACATCTGCATGAATCTTAGCCTCACAGACTCACTTTGAATTTAACCCTAGTCTTGTAGACTCATCACATCAACTAATGCAGATGAAGTACACAGTTCTCACAAAGAAGTTAGTGTACAGCATGTCAGATTGTAAACACATTACACAACAGTGAATAGGCATGAAAGTGCATAGTAAAGTCAGTAACAGGGTATACAGTCAATTAAATGTGGAGGAAATCAGTTGTGGATTAATTCTTCTATAGTAAAATCATTCACAGCTATATGCACTTGGTTTAAGACAAAATGGCATATCGAGACAGCGAGGTTTAGGTCGCAGAAGGAAAACAACTGGTGTTGAGGATCACTGTCTTCGAATTCACCCCAAAACAGCACATGCTATAATCAACAGCTCAATATTATGGTGCTATCATGTTTTTCCTATCAGCACTTATTTTTTCTTGCTGTGAGGATACAATTCCTCAGAAGACCTCTATGACATCAGATGTGTCAAGACCAAATAAATTAAGAAAGCTTTGACCCTTAACTCACAAGGTGTAGTCTCTCAGACAGCGTGAGAATTTTCGAACTCCGTCTCCAAGGTTAGTTTTGACAGAATGCTGCTGTGCTCCTCAAGCCCAGCTTAAATCTTGAACGCAGCAGTGCCTTATTGTCGGTTGCATTATTGCCTTGTTTGCTTGTTGTTGACATGTGTTGGGATTTCCTAAAAAGCGTCTCAAGAACTGGCTCCTGTTTACTGCGGTAACCTCATCCCTTTCCCACGTTTAGGGATGGGACCACCTCTGCATGTTTCCACACAGTGGGGTAATAGCCAGTCCTCATAACATAGTTGAAAATATGTGTAAGAGGCCTGATAGCGGTTGATGGAAGCTTCGTAAGCACTGCTGCCTACACTCGATCTCAGCAGTTGCCTTCTTGGGGTTTAGGTTTTAAGGGAATGGGCTTGTAAAACAGTACAGTACATTAACGAAAATTGATTTTCAGTGGTCAAAGTTCACTACTGTTCAATGGAAGAAAGTAATACTGTGGCGTTCAGGAAAGAAATTGGCTGATATAGAGATGCCAGTGGCTTATATCCTTTCCAAGTACTTTCGAACCTGGCTCTTATGCTGTTCATATTACCATGGCCAGATATAGATGTGGAATGGGCCTTTATCCAGTTAAATCTGATAAAAACGTTTCTAACTACTACTATGGTGAACGCCATTATTGCAGTGGAGGTAGCTTTTATCATGTTGGTAATTCCTTTGACGATTAAGAGCTGTCGGAGAATGTCCAAGTAATCGACACCATTATGGAATATGCCACAAATGTGTTCACCTAGCCCTTGTACTTCAGCAGTGGACAGCAAAAACACCCTAATGCAGGATGGTGATGAAAATAAAGTACTGTCCCTTTTAGGAGTAATAATTTGAAATGATGATGAATTTTTAGGAGGATAAATAACAATAATAAGCATTTAGCGAATTTTAACTTCAGTTTGACAAGACAATTTTTTCTGTGTTGACAACGCTATGGACAATATATTATTAATAGTGGGGCCTGATGTGCCTTGGGTAATGGAATCTATAAGCACAGAATGGACTCTGGACCATCTGCAAAGATATCACCAAAGGGCAGGATGGATCATGGATAACAAAACGTTCAGCTAGGCGAACATTCAGTAACTGGTCACTATCTGAACGATTTGTAAGATTTAAAAATCGTACTTGTACAAAAATATTCAGGATTTCGTGGGCGTCTATGCAGATTTTCACATAGGTATGTTTCTTAGAAAAAGTTTATCTTCGATATTTTCCTGGCGTATCACTGACGGTCAAAAGTGTTAAGCGAAACATTATACAGGGTTAATCACCAAAAATTGCCACTGAAGATATTGCGGAAATGGTAAGTGTGATTGATATGTGGTTTTCACAGAATGGATTGGTAACCAGGGGCTCGTATTTTTAGCCAATAAACAGATTCAAAAACTACTTAGAAAGTGTATTTTTATGCAAACATACAATTTTTCAAATGGAACAATAGTTGTTTCAACCATGCACTGGAATTATCAACACCAGCTGTGTACAAAGTAGTTTGAATGACATTTTATACATTTTGTTTGGCAGCTACAACCATTTAATGTTTCGGGAGAGGAGGCTTCGATAGCGTAGCTGACTGCCTGGTGGTCATGAGACAGAAGGCCGTGCCCCAGGGACTAGCCACTTGGCCAGTGAGCTACGCTATCACAGCCTCCGCCCCCTAAGCGTTGAACGGTTGTAGTTGCCAAACTAAACTTGATAAAAATGTCATTCAGAATTCTTTGTACACAGCTGGTGTCAACTAAAACCAGTGCATGATAGAAACAACCATTATTTCATTTGAAAAATTGTGTTTGCATAAAAAATACACTTTCTAAGTAATTTTGAATATTTTTATTGGCTAACAATACGAGTCCCTGAGTACCAATCCATTCTGTGATAAACCGCTCATCAATCACACTTACCATTTCCACAATATCTGCAATGGCAGTTTTTAATAATTCACCCTATACAGAAATCAAATACAGTATCAAAGATGGGTAGTACTTCAGACAATGCAAACCAAACACATATGTCTGCAATCAAAGGTGGAAAGAAACAGTAGCTACTTTTTATGACAACCAGTATGCCCATAAACGAACTTACAGAGAATTCTACACATTTTATTCAAGAAACACTCTCAAATTTCGAACCTCTTAGTACAGGCCAGTACTTTTTCTAACTGCTGCACACATTTTGAAAACTATTTATAGTAAAACAAATCCAAGAATAGTAGTACATATTTCAAGATAAATGTTATAAGGATTAACGTATTAGTCGAAATGGGAAATGCCGCACATGGTACACAAGAAAATGCGCCTATTATGCAACTCATTTGCACGCAGTACTTGCGTAATCAAGGCAGACGCCGCTTGTAATGCATTTCAAAATTTGAAGCTGCATTCTTGTAAAGTCTGGATAGTCACAAGATAGGTAGTCGAGGGTGTATTGGATTCATTATTTTGAAAGATGATTTTACGTTTACTTATTTTATTACAAAATAACTGCTGATTGTAATAATAAAGACACACTAATAAAATTCAGGCAATATTTTAGAATCAAGTAACTGAGTTTGGCAACAAGTAAATTAGCTTCAGTAAGTGCTTACCTGCTCCATCAATGGTTCTGCTCTTGTAGAGATCGCTGCAGCTGCCTTGAGGTCATCACCAGAGGTCACATTATTTATGTTTGGAGAATTATCATGATAGCAAGATTTGTCACCGACTGTAGTGGTTGAAGTAAAATTTTTTGTAAGATCCTTAGCTTGTTTTTCATTTTCGGACCTCTCTTCATCTTTCCTCTTGCGGTAATATGCACCAGTTGGGTCCTTTTTTTTTTCAGAGATATTTTCATCGTCTGTTTCACTGTTACAAACACAGTAAAAATACAGTCACAGAAACAGAAGAATGTACTGGCTCAGAACGATACCTCTCTAGGAGACCAACAAACACTGTGGTCTGAAATCGAGTGTTGCTACCACATTGTTTGGATGTCATTGTTGTCGCCTACACAGTGGAGAAGAAGAGGAGAAGATGCCACAGCTGGCTAGGGCACGTCATTAGGTATCCGTAAACAATTAATTCCACAAGCACTGGCGAAAAGTTCGGAATTTACCTTCTAAGCTGAATGGTAGCTTTTATGGTGGATTCAATAAGTGGTGACAGTACATCAATTTAAACCTACAAACCTGTCACTGAAATATGGTCACACGAAATTTACACCAGTCTGTGATCCACACAAGATTTATGAATTACTTATTCATAAACTTAAAGGGTTAATCACAGTAGGATAAGCAAATATGCATGTAAATACACTAAAAGTAAAAAATAATGTTAGCATTTTTCACCAGAATATTGGGAGACTAAAGAATAAAATAGATGAGCTTTTAGTTTGTTTAGATGCTATAGAAACTGATAATGTAATAGATATACTATGCCTGTCTGAGCATCACATTGTCACCGGTATGGAAAATGTGAATGTCAGTGGATATAAATTAGTCTCAAATGTAAGTAGAGATAATAAGATAAGAGGAGGAGTTGCCATATGTGCCAAAAGCTATCACAGTGTAAAAAATTTAGAAACAAAAAAGTTTTGTGTAGAGCAGCATATTGAAGCATGTGCCTGCCAGCTTAAACTTAATGATGATTATCTTATAATTGTAACAGCATATAGGTCCCCTTCAGGGAACTTTCAGTTATTTCTGGAAAACTTGGATGCCTTGTTGTGCTATCTGTCAGATAGGGGGAAGCAAATTATTATTTGTGGTGATTTCAATGTAGATTCACTGAAAGAGTGTAATAGGAAGAAAGACCTGGAAGTATTACTTGGCTCATTCAATCTGACATCCGTTATTGATTTTCCTACTCGGGTAGTAAAGGACAGCAGTACATTGATAGATAACTTTTTTATAGACCAAGATAAGTTTAACAACATAAATGCTTGTCCCATTGAGAATGGTCTTTCGGATCATGGTGCACAGCTAGTAACAGTATATGAAATAGCTCCGTTCAGTAATTCGAAACTGTCCACCAGAATAGTGCGCTCGATTAATGACTTAACAACTAAAAATTTCAAAGAAAGTCTACAGCAGTTAGACTGGGATGAGGTTTACAAGGAACCTGATGTTAACTTAAAATATAATTTATTTCACAATACATTTGTAAGGGTATTTGATAACTGTTTCCCCAAGAAATTAGTACAATTTAATTCTAAGAAACCATGCAAAAAACCATGGCTTACTAAAGGTATAAAAATATCGTGTAACCGAAAAAGGGAACTATATCTGTCCGCAAGAAAGAGTAATAACCCAGAAACAATAAAATATTATAAAAGCTACTGTGCTACATTAAGGAAAGTTATTAAAAAATCAAGAAGCATGTGCATCATGTCTGAGATTAGCTCCTCTGATAATAAAATTAAAACAATTTGGAATATTATTAAAAGGGAGACAGGGCAACTAAGAGCAGAGGAAGAGGGTATTACCATCAAAACAAATGAAAACTTTATCAACAAAAAGTCAGAAGTTGAAAACATTTTTAATGATTACTTTTTAAATGTTGTGGAGAAAATAGGATCTAAATGTTCATTAGAAGGAGCAAGGCAATTAAGGGAAGAGGCCATACCCACACAATTTGATACAATTGAAATTCCACCCACCTCACCTTCAGAAATTAGGAAAATAATAAACTCTCTCAAGAGTAAATGGTCATATGGAATTGATGGCATTTCCAGAAGGGTATTAAAAACTTGTTCCCAGGAGATAAGTAGGATTCTCAGTCATATTTGTAATAGCTCATTAAAGCAGGGTATTTTCCCAGATAGACTGAAATATGCTATCGTTAAACCTTTGCATAAAAAAGGGGATACATACGATGTCAACAACTACCGGCCCATCTCACTTCTGACAGCTTTATCAAAGATTTTTGAAAAAGTTATGTATTCTCGAGTTGCTTCACATATTAGTATAAATAAAGTTCTAACAAAATGTCAGTTTGGTTTTCAAAAAAGCTTTTCAACTGAAAATGCTATATACACCTTCACTGATGAAATATTAAATGCTTTGAATAACCGGACATCACCAGTAGGGATTTTTTGTGATCTTTCAAAGGCTTTTGATTGTGTAAATCATGGGATTCTTCTAGATAAGCTTAAGTATTGTGGTATGAGTGGGACAGTGCACAAATGGTTTAAATCATACTTAACTGGAAGAGTGCAGAAAGTTGAAATAAGCAGTTCACACGGTGTAGATGAGACAATTAATTCTTCTAACTGGGGAGTTATTAAAAATGGGGTCCTTTGCTGTTCTTAATATATATTAATGACTTGCCATTCTACATACATGAAAATGCTAAGCTAGTACTTTTTGCTGATGATACAAGTATAGCTATCACACCTGACAAACAGGAATTAACTGATGAAATTGTAAATGATATCTTCCAGAAAGTCATTAAGTGGTTCTCTACAAGTGGACTCTCATTAAACTTTTATAAAAACCCAGTATATACAGTTTCATACAGTAAATGGCATGACACCATTAATAAATTTAGACTTTGAACATAAATCTGTAGCTAAGGTAGAATATTCAAAATTTTTAGGTGTTTGCATTGACGAGGGACTGAATTGGAAGAAACATATTGAAGATCTCCTGAAACGTCTGAGTTCAGCTACTTATGCTATCAGAGTCATTGCAAAATTTGGTGATATAAATCTCAGTAAATTAGCTTACTACGCCTATTTTCATTCACTGCTTTCGTATGGGATCATATTCTGGGGCAATTCAACATTGAGTAAAAAAGTATTCATTGCACAAAAGCGTGTAATCAGAATAATTGCTGGAGCCCACCCAAGAGCATCCTGCAGACATTTATTTAGGGATCTAGGGATACTCACTGTAGCTTCTCAATATATATATTCACTCATGAAATTTGTTATTAACAATCCGACTCAATTCAAAAGTAATAGCAGTGTGCATAGCTACGACACTAGGAGAAAGGATGATATTCACTATTCAAGATTAAATCTAACTTTGGCTCAAAAAGGGGTGAATTATGCTGCCACAAAAGTCTTTGGTCACTTACCAAGTAGCATCAAAAGTCTGACAGATAGCCAACTAGTATTTAAAAAGAAATTAAAGGAATTTCTGAATGGCAACTCCTTCTACAATGTAGATGAATTTTTAGATAAAACATAAAAAATATAAAAAATAATTAAAAAAATAAAAAAATAAAAAAAATTTAAAAAAAATTCTTAAAATATAGATTGTCAAGTATAGACAAAATTTACTAAACTGACACGTTCCACATCATTACGAAATGTCGTATACATGATCTAAGGAACAAGTATTAATCTAATCTAATCTAATCTATGGGAAAAACAAACACTTTACGGTAGACATGGGACACCTCAAACATGAACTGTTAGTGAGATATTGCGAATATGTGCTTACGAGCAGCCACTGATTTTCCGTTGATGGTTAGCAAAACATAATAACACTATTTTTATAGGTAGTATGAATAAATTTTCTTAAGTGTTGTAAAATAGAATTTAATTGGTTACAAACCAACTGTCGACTTCTTAGTTTGTCACAAGGTAACAAATGAAAGTCACAAAACATAACATTCACCATGCTATTTACACAGTTATTACTTAAACAGAAGATACAGCTAATCATGACGTACAGTGTTAACAAAGGAAAGTATTACATATTTATGTAAAACAATTATTTTGCTTTTCTTTTCTCTCCCCCCCCCCCCATTTCTCTTGGGCACCACCTGCAGCTTGGTATCCCAAAGCGACCACTTGTCTCGCTTGTGCCTGAAACCGGCCCTCACTATTGTTCAAATGCGGCGTCATCGTTTGATCATCGGCCAGGCAAGTGAGCGATGGTGGAGGGTAACGGTACCTAGTGTCGATGACAATAACTTCAACGGTCGATTTTCACTGTGCCAGAACTCTCATTGCTATACTACTGGTCGATGTTAGGTCATATGTTGTTGCGGATGAAATGTAGCTAAAATATTGAATTATTCTTTGAAGTTTGATGGATGTCCCTGTCTACCACCATTGTCGAGATAATGGGTTGTATGTACAGCACTTGCTCTCGATTCCGCGCGCCAGCGATGAAAACGGAAGGAAATTTTCACAATATCCTATATCTCTATCTATATAAAAGCGAAAGGACACTCATTCACTCACTGACTAAACACGAAATTTCGAAAACTACTTCACCAATGAAGCTGAAGTTTTGTAGGAATATAGAATATAGGTAGAAGACGTCAGCTAATAAAGTATTTCGTGATAGGGCCGATAGTTCAGAAATTATGGCGTAATAAACAATGAAAACTTCTCCGACTTGGGTCACGCAATAGTTCGACTTTATCAGTGCACTATGTGAGATGGAGAGCACTTAGTGACTTGCAACAAACTTTAAACATAATTTCAAACCTCTAGGAAACGGTTTCTAGCCGATGACTCCAGGAAAATGATGAAAGGAAAAAAGTTTGTCGCTTACTACTTCTTCGACAGTAAAATTTCGGCATTTGGCATGACGTTGCAGTTTATTGCTCATACACTATTAATTGTATTCACGAGAGTGGTAAACACAGTATACACACATACCACTGAACGTAAGTTCGAAATTGTATCATAGTACAACACACAGTTCAAGAGATATGATGTGATAAACAATGAGATGCGAGAAAAACTGCTACATCATGCGACAACGTTGCACATATCCTCCTAAGCCATTCGACCAATTTCAACCAAACTTGATACACATATTCCTTACCATGAGGTGCCAGTCTCTGAAGGTTTAAGAATCACATACGGCACATGGGACAGGAGATATGTCATAAACAATAGGAATCACAGAAAACTGTCACATAATGTGACGAGACTTTATTCATACACTGTATGTGAATGAGAGTAGTTAGCAACAAACTTTAAAGATAATTTCAAACATTTATATTCATTATCGGTGACAACCACATCAAAATGTTGAAAGGAAAAAAGTTTCTCGCTTACTACTTTTCCGATGTGCATGGATTAAAACTACAGCATTTGATATGTTACCATTTATAAACTACAAATTGTAGCTGCAGAAAATTTTACACACAGTATAATTCATATGCCAACGGCCGTGCTGCAGTGGATACACAGGTTCCCGTTAGATCGCCACAGTTATGCACTGTCGGCTTGGCTAGCACTTGGATGGGTTACCGTCTGGGTCTGCTGAGTGCTGTTGGCAAGCAGGGTGCACTCAGCCCTCGTGTGGCCAACAGAGGAGCTACTTGATGGAAAAGTAGCGGCTCCGCTCACAAAGACTAAGATAACGGCCAGGTGTGCGGGCAGCTGAACACATCACCCTCCATACGGCATCCAGTGACACCTTCGGGCAGAGGGTGACACGGCGGCCTGTCAGTACCCAGTGGGCCTGTGGGACGGAGCTGACTATGATGCTAATTCATGAGACACGAGCACATAAACAGTAACGTTCATGGAAAACAGGCCCATCATGCACCAAGTTTTAATCTATTACTTCTTTATTACTAATTGAATTGGCAAGAGATATTACAGGCATATAGCACTTATACAAATGAATATATTCTGGAAAAATTATACAATTGTACAACATATTATTCAATAAATATGAGATTGTACGAATTTTTTATGCCATTTGTGTTTTGATTGCAATCTTTCTTTGTTTGGATACCATACATATAATTTTGTACATTATGCAAGACAGCCTTATTTCTTGTATGTTCTCCGATAAATAGAACATGTTTTTAGAAAAAAGGAGATGGACAGAGAAAGAGAAGGGATAAGAGAAGTACTAACTCAAGGCAGGAATAAATAAATAAGTATGTGGGTAATGTCAGTTTTTCAGCTAGTATCTCATAAATGATTGGAGGTATAAAAGCAAGATTTTATGAAATGATAGTATCCAAAGAGAAGATTATTTTGTCATGCAGGAGCAAGTGCTTTACACACAACTCATTATCTCGAGATTGGTTATAGATAGTGACATCCTTCCAACTTCAAAGAATAATTCAATATTTTAGCTACATTTCATCTGCAGCAACATAATGTGAGGATCAGAGGAACGTAACTCCATTTTAGTTACATTACATGAGAGGCGATAAACAAAATTTTAAGATGTATATTTCGTTTTTCAGTGATGTAAAACCAACTTTATCGAAATATTTCTGCACTACAGATAAATACACATAGAATTTATCAGTTGGCAGTATTTACATAAAAATTTTCATTAGTGGTTTACCATTTTAATTGTTTAATATAGTAATAAGGAGACATGTCGTAATGACTCTAAATGAATAAGTCTACACATTGGTTTTACACTTTGGAGATGTGCACTAGGTTTGCCAAAATATAACATAAAACGTTAATTTACCCAAACGAAACAGATAGGGTATAGATGAAATAAAATCATGTTAGTGGAATTTCGTACCAAAGTCAGCAATGAATGTTCACTCACTAGCTAACTTGGAGCACAGCCTGCACCTCCAGCTTTTGCTTCTTGTAGACTTTTGTAAAATGTGTGATACTGCTCCTTGATAATCCCGGTGCAGCACAGGTATATATGGTCTTTTACCTTTTCTTCCTGAAGTTTTAGTGCCTCATGGTACTCGTATTTCGGTCCCAACTGGAAGATAGTATCGGGATTTATGATTTTCTGGAACCGCCAAACTTTTGAAGTGGTCAGATGGAAATGTTTGAAAAAGATGTGTTTACCATCATTTTTGCGATATTGAAATTGTTTCACTTTAAGCCATTGTACTGAATTTCCTTTGCCTTTTCCTTCTACAGAGCACCAAAATCCGAGATGTCCTTCCGCTCCATTTCAATGAGTTAATAGTGTTTGTTTTGTAGCAGTCTGAATAACAGTGTACCACTCCGAAGGATCATAGATATAAAATTTTTTGCAGCCCTCTTTATATGGGCATGGACTGGATCACACTTCATTAGTGGCCAGACTCAAAGAAGCACTGCTGTATTATAGGAATATTCAATGTTTGCACAGAATGAAGAATCATGGTACTCACACAGACGTTTCGATTCTCTCCTCCACACGTTTCGAAGAACAAAACAACTGCAATCTTCCGTAGTTCATGAAATATACCTGATACCTGATGCTATTTCAATAGAATCTATGTTTTGCTGTACTTTAATGCCACATGTATTTTCTAGCTTTTCTGTTAACACTGTTGTACACAGTGAGGTTGGATATAGTCAGTCTTCCTTTGTAAAAAAAATGGCTTTACATGCTACTTGTGGGCGGTATCTCACAGCTTCTATGTCAGACTCCAGTAAATGACATTCTCCTGCTTAGGCCTGCTACTTCATTTCATTTTTTGGTTTTCTAGCTGCCTCCTTTCTCTTTAGCTGTTCTAAGTGTTGGTCTTCCTCTGCCTCTTGATTTTCTTCAGATAGATTTCGAAAGTAATGGCAGTATTTGCATACGTCTTTTCTTGGTACATGAAGGTCTAAATCAAACTCTGTTTGAATATTTCTCTGTAGAGTGAATACTTTTTAGCAGTAAGCTGTCCCTCTTTGCAACATTTCAAATACAATTTCATACAAATAAACAATCTCTTAGGCAGATTTTCGCCTCAAATATGTCAAAGACAATAATGATAAATCTGAAGCATAGAATTAAAATTTGTGATGCAGCTGGGAATCGAACCTGGACCTCCATGCTTACAAGGTAAACGTCTTACCGTTAGACCACCACGATTAAGGCGCCTGGGAATAGTCTAAGTATGATTTCCCTCCATGTCACAAACTTTAATTCAGCTTCTGTGTTCCAAAGATAATTGCCACTACTACTTCAGATTTATCATTATTGTGTTTGACATATTCGAGACGAAAATCCGTCTCAGGGATTGTTTATTTGTATTAAATTGATATTTATAACAACTTAACAGGATTGTTCCAATATGTCCATCGCCGAGGTGCTATTCCGCTGCATGGAGAGCCTTGGCAGTAATGGCAATTATCTTTGGAACACAGAAGCTGAATTAAAGTTTGTGACATGGAGGGTAATCGTACTTAGACTATTCTGAGGCACTTTAATCGTTAGTAGTGTGTTAGTCTAATGATAAGACGACTGCCTAGTAAGCATGGAGGTCCGGTTCAATTCCTGGCCGCATCACAAATTTTAATTCTATGCTTCAGATTTATCATTATTGTTTCAAATACAGTATGTGCATTAATTGTATATTCAAATTTCCTGGTAACAACTGTAGCTGAATGCTCCGTCAGCAGTAATTCTTTTCTTCTGCTTCTGTAATATCTATAATATATAAACAATGAATATAAGTCAATGAAACTAATGGCCTCTGCCTCCACAGATGACTATCTTGGAGTCAAAAAATCAATAGTTAGTTGTTTTACCTTCATCGGATGTGGAATTCCTTTAATTGAATAGGCTAATTTTGCCTCAGTAGCTCAAACATTATTCTCCCTTGTGAAGTCACTTTTTTTATTTACGAGACAGCGCACATTAACATCAACCTCTTTCCAGTGAAAACAAAATGTGAGGTGACAATAAATACAATGCGACTGCGATGACAATGCTGTCAAAGGGCACTCATTGTATAGATTTTTCCCACTTACTAATTTCTGTAAGGGAAATGCAACTGCAATGGCTTTAAACGTTGTACACCAAGTATATAGAGATTTGATGAAGAGATGAATAATTTAGCAGTAGGATGTGATGCCACATTTGTATTTGGCCACACAAGATTTGTTACTCGCTGCTAGACAACATATATTTCTCTTTCAACACATAGGAAAATAGAGCACAAATGCAGCTACATTATTTTATGCAAATAAAGCAGACAGTTGTACCTGTTGGATAAAAACGTATTTCTAAATATACTTCATGAAGTAAGCAGTAAGAAGAACGTCAGTGCCCGTATTTTCTGCAGATCCGAAAATAGGGGTGCCCTGACTCGAGACAGAACAACGTAAGTGCCAATAGGTCTGTCTCTAAAACTAAAGTAGAGTTGACACGATCATGTTTACGTGTGCCAATGGACTTCAACTTGCGCAAGTGATCATTCACACGACCGCAGAAGTTTTCAGTCCAAGCAAGTCCAGTGCAGCTTGTCAAAATGGCGCCAAATGATTTGATACGTGCGAGCATCCGCGTTGTTGCCTTAATTGCAATACAAAAAATCACCGAATGCTTAGATCGGAAAAAGAGAAGATGCAGATGTTGGGTGTGAAAGTGGATCGCGAGGAGAAATGAGTTGGGAGCTTCCACAGTTCTGATTAGGGAGTTAGAAAATGAGGACGAAGCATCATTCTCAAATCATTTTAGAATGAACTTGATCAATTTTCGGCATTTATTGAGTCTGGTGGGCCCAACTATTCAGAAGAAAAATTCATTAATGCGGGATGCTACTCCTGCTCGACTAAAATTGCAAGTTGCCTTAAGATATCTTGCTTCCAGGGATTCATTCGCCTCACTAAAATATATGTATCGCATCCTAAAGTCCACAATTTCCAAATTCATGCCTGAAGTCCTAGATGCAATAACAACACATTAAAAGTGTATTTGAAGGTAATTTGCTGTCCGTTTCTAAACAAACATTTTGAAGATTATGTCAGATGTTTTTTGTGATTTTTATCCATGTATTAGCTGTTTTCTTGCACATCACATATATTTTGTTTCTGTGCAAAAGTTAGGGTTCCACAAAACTATGAATAGGTAGGCCTATTAGTGAATGAAGACGAAATTTTTGAGTTGATGATTGATTTTATTGCGTCCTCTTTCATGTTTCTATCTTTAAGCCCTTTTTAAACGATGAACGAAAGTGAACAATATAGCTAATAGTCTACTGAAGCCATGACTGAAGCGCTCCTAGCGTACTATCCTAGAACTACAAACTGAAGCAAGATCTTTTAGCAGCGAGTTTAGACGATAAACGTAACCGAACAGTAATACCCGATGTTGAAAGTGAGGTTATAACAGGCGATTTGTTATACAGGAAGTCATAGTTTAATACTGGAATTGAGGAAACAACGCTAAATGTTATTGGCGGCCAAGGAAAACCTTGCAATCTACGTTTTTGGTCAACTTAGTGTGGTAAAGTTCTGGGAAGTGGAACAACAATTCAAAGCATTCACATCTATTTTCAAGCGAAAAAAATAAACCCATGAACACATCAAGCAATATTTATAAGAGCACAAATAGACCTTCTTTACTTTATCTACTACGATTTGCCCACTGACATTGTTAATAACGTCATGAACACCTGAATTTTTGTCTTTCATTTGGACTGACTTCTTCATTTAAAACGCTATTTAATGAAAATTGCATCATCAAATTACAATCTTATTGAAATAAACAATTGGCTTCAGTTTTTTCTGATACGATATTGGAAAACATAAACCATTTTTCGGTTTCAGATGTACGACCTCGCTTTTCGGTGGACAATAATTAGACAAATATTTAAGTCGTCATGAAACGTTTGAAATTTACCGCTAAACCATAGTATAATAATAAACTAAAGATTAATAAGACAAATTTGCGTGGAAACCGTGTAATTGTCGACTACAATTTGAATATCGCGTGACGAAAATAGGTTAACTTCCGATGTCAGCAGACGACCGTTCAATCAAAACAGTCTTAAGGAGAAAGTTTAACGTGACGTTGACGTTAGGTGACAGTCTGGTGACGGACAGTGTGAATGCCGTCATTAGAAATACATTCTGATCATAAACTTCGACATAACGCAAAATATACGTAAATACGAAGGAAAATGGCGGACTAACTGGAGCGGCGACTGCAGCTGACAGCTACTAGCTGGCGCATGCGCAGTGATCCCACTAGTACCGAATTTCGAACTGGCCCTATTTCTTTATCGCTAGAATTATCGCGCTTCGATACTAGCGCGATCATACTAGTGCAGCCATTCAAACGACTGACGGCCGCCATTAACGCAACTTGTTATCAATCTAGTACAAGTTCGTTGATCGTATAAAACGGGCTTTATAAATTGGAAGATGAATGTTCCATAAACACTGACGTTCTTTGTAGAGCTCCAGAAACTGGATTGTACAGTGCAACGGCCACTTTCTTGTAACTGACATTGCTTTTCATAAGGAAAAAAATAATAATAATAATAGAGATATCAAAACCAACACGCGAACGTACAAACAGAGACTACAGATGTTATCCGACACCAGCGGCCATCTTCCGGAAACGATGAAAAAGTAGTGGCGGGAAGCCTACTTGCGCAAGTACGTTGACTCGACCTCGACTTTCATTTTTAATTGCGCAAGTTGCGAATATGAGCGTTCACATGTACGTTTTGATGTGCGCAAGTCAACGTGCACCAACGATGCATGTCCATGTCAACCCCCTTAACTCGCAACTTCTTTTTTTTATTTCTTGCAGTAGCATACTCAGTCTGTAAGTATCTCAAGAAATATAATCAGTAACAAAATATAGACCGATTATCACGGCGCTGAAGAATGCAGCTATAAGTTGAGCGATAATTTATTTATTTTACAAATAGTTTCCTCACAATCGTTTGATAAATAATCGATTTCCAGCGTCTAGCGCACCTTGGAGTTTATCCAGCTTCCGCACTGAATCTTCAGCTGAGTTTACACTACCAAGTTATTGCAGCAATTTACTTAGAAACTTGCCGAACTACTTGCGAGAGTAAATACGTCACCAAGTCGACTTATGGCCGCTGCAATTTATTGCACAAGTGCCTTGATGCAAGTATCCGACTTTCAGTGTGAACTCTGTGCAAGAAGCTTCTGCAAGTTACTTGCATGTTTTAGGATTCATTTCTATTTTCTGCATGTTAAAATCGCAATTTTTTGCAAGTATGTCGTCTGCATCAACAAATAATTAACCTTTTATTGATTAATTTCATAACCATCCCCCATACTATATGTTAACAAATAAGAGAAATGGAGAGTACTCAAAACGAAGAAAGCAAGATACCAAAAGCTGAATGAAGCTGATAGGACTTCCATGGAATATGGAATGTGTACATTGATTTTAAATACAAAATAAAGGAAACAAGTGTACATGTTTAGTAAATTTAATATATTGCAATAAATCTCATAACAAACATAACGAAATTTCTTCTAAATTTAATATCGCTGTTAGGTCGTGTTTAGGAAGTGGCATATTGTAAAGACGCAATTTTCGAACAAACTGAGAGAACAATGGAAAAAAAAGAGATATGTTTCTTCAGAATAGCGTAACAACCGTTCCTTGGCTGAAATGTGATGTATGTCCTGACGTGTCCAACTGATGTTAATAAACAACCCAGATAGTTTATGGGTACCAGTATTCTAGAAAAGTGTTCAAAGTTAAAATTGTCAAAACCCAGTTCAAGAAACAAATTATTGTAGGTTCCGAATTGTGAACTTCTAAGTATCCTCTCAAAGCAAAATATTTCTCTTTTTCGTGCACCTCGTAATAATTACAAAAGCTACAGCATAAATGAGCCACCTGCTCCTCATTATACTTTGGATACTAAACGTACACGTGAACGGTGCTGGAAGTTACTGATGTAAGTTACTTGTCAACATACTTGCAAAAATTTCTTGCGAATGTTGTGGAAACATAGCAATAACTTGTATCAGTAACTTCTGCAAGCTACTTGCTAGTGTAATCCCAGCTTTAGGGCCGGTTCCCACTAGGGGCTGCCACACAAAAAGGCGTGCGACAGTAATACGTTTGCCATGGACATGCCCGCGCGATGACAAGTAGCAAGTGCGGGCATGTTCCTAGTTTCCCACTGTAGCTGGCGTCATGTAAGAAGGCGCTTCTGCATATAGGGATGGAGCTATAGGGGAAGCGTGGAGGAGAGGAGCTACGGCCAAGCGCCAACAGTTGCGCCTGCGGGAGAAACATTGCGTAGCTCACGACCAGCCACACGCAGTGGCGGCTGGTGATAATGTGCTAATGTGTTGCAGCACACTGTAAATATATTACTAAAATTATGCCATTTCTATTCGAATGCAAGCGAGAAATCGCTGTAAAATTACATTCTTTCTCTTGGAATACGAGCCAGATATCACAATAAAATTATGCCAATTACCTTCCAATGCGTATTAGAATGCTGGTAATAAGGATGAAAACGCATTTTGGAGCGCTCTCGCCTCGATAGCTGGAAAGCAGCTCCGTGTGCTGAAGTGGGATTCAGTCGCACTGGTACGTGCGCAGAGAGGCGGCGCAGTCTGTTCGCTAGTGCGCATGCGCAGACGTGACGTCAGGCCTAGCGACTCATGTGTGATAAGACCGATTGCAGCACCACATCAATATTTCTCTTCGCGCTGCGTGTGACGGCTGCGGAAGAATAGTATATGACGAATATTGCAGCTTACAGAGCCAAATAGCGCGCTGGCTCAGGTGTCTTGCGCGTTGTCTCTCAATTCCTGTGTGAGGCTCGTATTCAAATACCTCTGAGTCTAAATTATTAATTTCTGGAAATAAGATTAATATTATTTAAACGTTATATTTACTACCTGCAGTGAATACATGCAGTTGGCAGCGCTGTTATAGATTCCCCTGAAGGTTTCACTGTCAATACTGTATTAATTGATATTTAATTAAAAGCAATCATACAAAGGTTGACTTTTTATTTTAGTATATTTTGTTTCCTGTTTATTTTATTAATATTGTAGCACACTGGTCAAATTTCAGACGAGCCGCCACTGGCCACACGCCTACAGAATGAACATTATTGGCTGTCATTACAGTAATGGAGAGGGTTGCGCAAAACGGCTGAAAACTGGGCCGCTTTCCTATGTGACCGTGACTATAGGCTAGGTAAACGGCGCGGCAGTGGCAGGGTTGTCTCGAGAACGCCCTCTACGGAGCGGTGTGGCAGACTCCGCGGTGCCGTTGTGTTGTTGTTGTTGTTGTTGGATGTTTAGAGGGGACTAAACTGCTGGGTTATCAGTCCCCTTCTCCCAGCTAAGAGTTCACACCAATAAAACTGAACCATCTATGATGTAGCAGTCCACCAATATACACTTGCGACAGAGTGTCAGTCGATGGTAAAATAGTAATTTAAAATGGAAGGCACATTAGTTGTTGACCAAAGAGGCAACGAGCCTAAAATATTTTAGTAAAAGAGTGTGGCTGGCTGTTCAGGGTGATAATACAGGATGAGCCAGCCACTCTGCATGCACTTAAAATCTCCAGTTAAGAACCTGACAGACACTTGTAAAAAGACAACAAATTAAAATTTCGGTAAGGGTAGTGGGCCTGAGAAATCAAGAAAATGTGCCCACCCCTAAATAGAACGGTAAAAACCAGCTGCACGAATAAAGCCTAAAACACCGTCAACCATAGTAGCATCGTCTCCTAACATAAAAGAAAGCACATCTGGTAGATTAAAAGATTATCGCACGGCAACTAAAAGTGGACAGTCCACCAGAATGTGGACCACTGTCAAGTGGGCGCCACAGTGATGCTGTGGCGGGTCCTCCCACCAAAGAAGATGGCCGTGTGGCAGCCAAGTGTGGCCGATTTGTAGGCGACAGAGAACAACCGACTCCCTACGAGATTACTGCAGGGAGGACTTCCATGTGGCTGTGTGGCTGTAGATAGCTTCACTCCATGAAGCTTGTTTGATTGAGCAGAGCTAGTCCAGTCGGAATTCCAAATGTTAAGTATCTTCCGATGGGATTCCAGTCGGAGATCGCTCTCCGGAAGACCAATCGCCAACGGACTGGGGCTAGTAGCCTGATTAGCCAGCTGATCCACACGTTCGTTTCCAGGAATGCCGATGTGGCCCGGGGTCCAAACAAAGACCACAGAACGACCAGACCGAACAAGCCTGGAAACAGACTTCTGAATGGATCACACCAAAGGGTGTTTTGGGAAACACTTGACGAGGGTTTCAAGCCACTCAGGGAGTCAGAACAGATAACCAGAGACTACCTAGGGAACGCTCTGTGATGTTCAAGTGCTCGATAGATGGCAACCAATTCTGCAGTGAACATGCTACTCCCACAGGCCAGTGAATGCTGTTCGATATGCTCACCATGGACATAAGCATACCCAGCACGGCTGTCAACAAGGGAACCGTCCTTGTACACAAATCCTGCTGCATGGAACGACTCCAAAACTGCCTAAAACCGGTGACGGAGATTCAGCAATGGAACAGAGGCTTTCGAGGCATGCGACAAGTCCAGCTGAAGCTGCAGACGTGGAAGGGACCAAGGGGCAGTGCGGGAAGAGTAGTGGAAAGTGGGAGGGATGGGAAGGGATTCCAGTGAGGACAGAAGGGAAAGAACACGAACAGTGATTGGGAGGCCCAACCTCGGCCGATGTCGTGGGGATGGAGGTGCTGCAGCTGAGAAAAGAAGCCTGTGATTCGGATGGTGAGGTGATGCATGAACGTGTGCAGCATATGAGGATAATAACTGCTGCCGGGGGAATCGCAGGGGAAGGACTCCAGCTTCAGCAAGGAGGTTTGCCACTGGACTTGTCCGAAAGGCCCCTGTCGCTAAACGTGCGCCACTCTGGAGGATAGGGTCCAAGACTTGCAATACAGATGGGGCTGCTGAATCGTAAACAAAGCTCCCGTAATCAGGCAGGATTGAATGAGGGCCTTATATATCTGCAAATGACTTGGACGGGCGGCCTCCCAACTAGTGTGGCTGAGGCATCGTAAAATATTTAAGTACTGCCAGCACTTCTGCCTGAGATAACGAAGGTGTGGAACCCAAGTGAGCCAGCTGTCGAAGAGCATGCTGAGAAATTGGTGAGTCTCTTCGACACGAAGCAGTTCGTCATACAAATAAAGCTCTGGGTCCAAATGGACAGCTCGGCGGCGGCAGAAGTGCATAATCCAGGTTTTTGATGGAGAGAATCGGAACCCATGGGTTGAGGCCCATGACTGCGCCTTTTGGATGTCTCCCTGAAGACGTCTTTCAGCTATCCCAATGCTAGCTGAGCTGAAGTATAAGTAAAAGTCCACGGCAAACAAGGAGGAAGAAACCGATGACACCACAGCCTCCACAAGACCATTGATAGCAATTAAATAGAGAGGGACACTAAGGACGGAGCCCAGCGGGACTCTGTTCTCCTGGACTCGAGGGGAGCTGAGGGAGGTACCAACTTGTACCTCGAAAGAGCGGAAGGAAAGAAAGTTTTGAATAAAAAGCGGAAGCGGACTCCTGAGGCCCCATCCGTGCAGCGTAGCCAGAATGTGGTGGCGCCATTTGGTGTTGTAAGGCTTCCGGAGGTCAAAAAAGATGGCAACAAGGTGTTCATGCCTGCTAAATGCCATGCGGATGGCAGACTTCAGAGCCACCACGTTCAAATGTTTGTATAGCTTATGGGACTTAACTACAGGGTCATCAGTCCCTAAACTTACAAACTACTTATGAACTAGTTAACACTAAGGACGGCAGAAATATCCATGCCCGAGGGGGGATTCGAACCCCCGACCGTAGTGGCCGTGCAGACCGTGACTGGAGCGCCTCAGTCCCCTCGGCCACCATGGCCGGCAAGCCACCAAGTTATATATAGTAGAGCAGCTTTGGCGTGGGGACAACAGACCCCGATGTTCGAGTATCCACACAAGCCGTCGACTCACCATACATTCTAAGAGCTTGCAAAGAACATTGTGAGGCTAATCGGATGGTAACTATTGGCCACCTGTGGATCAGCACCAGGTTTAAGCACTGGGATAGTGATGGTTTCCCGCCATTGTAAACAAGGCAAGAAGCTGGTGTTGAAACTCTGCTGGAAGGTGCTGGATGAACTGGCTGTGGATCCTGTCAGGTCCCGGGGAGGTATTGGGTCATGCTGAGAGGGCAGTTTGGAATTCCCATTCACTGAATGGGAAATTGTAAGTTTCTTGCTGGCATGTATAGAAGGACAGCCGGTGCCGTTCAACACACTCTTTAAGTGCACAGAAGTCTGCACTGTATGCTGCAGTTTTGGAGTTGTCAGCATAATGCTCTGCCGTATGCTCAGCTATAGCAGTGGCGTCGGTGCATACAGTACCCTGGATCTATAAGCTGGCGATTGCTGCTGACGTACGGTACCCAAAGAGGCATCTAAACTGGGACCACACATGAGATGGCGAAGCACAAGAGCCGATGCTGGCGACATATTTCTCCAAGCTATTCTGCTTGCTCTGCCGGATGAGCTGTCGAGCTCGGGCCCAAAGCCGTTTGAAGGCTATCAGGTTGTCTATGGTGGGGTGGCACCGATGGTGCTGGAGCGCCTGCCGATGTTCCCGAATGGCTGCAGCGATCTCTGGCGTCCACCAGGGCATGGACTTACGCTGAGGGGAGCCACAGGTGGTGGGAACAGTGGCCTCAGCGGTGGAAATGATGGCAGCAGTAACTTAACAAACCTCCGTGCCCAAGTTGGCAGGCACTGGCACAGGAAAAGTAGCAGTGGAGGTGTAATCCTGCCAATTAGCTCGACGGAGAGACCATCGAGATGGGCGGTCTGCAGGTTGGAAACGCAGGTACGACACAAGAATCGGAAAATGGTCGCTGCTGCAAACGTCATCATGGGTCCTCCAGCGGAAATGTGGGAGCAGACTCAGACTACATAGAGAGACATTGGTTGCCGAGTAGGTGCCTCGTGTTACACAAAAATGCGTGGGAGCCCCAGTGTTTAATAGACAGATGTCCTGCTGTAACAGAAGCGTCTCTATATCCCTACCGCGAACTGTCGTCTGCGTCTCGCCCATAATGGCCGGTATCCCCCAAAAGGAGAAATGGCAGGGTTAGTTGCGAAATCACTGTCGCTGGCCCTTAGGTTTTAAGGGTCGGGAGGGCTTCTCAGACATGGCCTCGGAGGCTGACGAGGAGCAGGAGGCCTTTCGATCGGCAGCAAGGGGATCCTTCAGCAATTTGCTGGGATCCTCTTTGCCACATGGAGAAGCCTCAGAAGGGAGCGTCCCAAGGGACCCCTTCCGAGTGAGAGGGAGACTGGTGTCCCTGATGTTTGAGCGGTTGTTGCTCCCACAGTGAAAAGAGTTGGAGCCACCGAAGAGGAAGTGCCCCCAGCTGTCAAGGGGGTAGGGGTAGTTGATTGTGCGCGGGAGCCCACTGGCAGTGGTTCAATACACGGTAAACAAGGCACTGTAAATGATGTTGAGGCTGCTGTGGCATAGGAATTGGTCAGATGTACAGGATGGAGCCTTTGATACTTGCATTTTGCCTCATAGTAGGTCAGTCGGTCCCAGGTCTTATATTCCATAATCTTCCGCTCTTGCTGCAGAACGGAGCAAGCAGGTGAGCAAGGGGAGTGATTCTGTCTGCAGTTTACACATACTGGAGGAGGGGTGCAAGGGACGGTCGGGTGGACTGCCCGTCCGCACTCCCGACATGTAGTATTGGCAGCACATCGGGAGGACATATGCCCAAACCACCAGCAGTTGAAACAACGCATAGGGGGAGGAACGTAGGGCTTTACGTCACACTTGTAGATCACCACCATGACTTTCTCAGGCAATGAATCACCTTCGAAAGCCAAGATAAAGACACCGGTGGTGACCCTGTTGTCCTCTGGACCCCTATGGACTCGCCAAATAAAATGTACTCCCCGGTGTTCCAAGTTGGCATGTAGTTCTTCATCAGATTGCAGCAACAGGTTTTTTATGGAATATTATCCCCTCGACCGTGTTCAAGGTCTTGTGTGGCGTTATTGTTACTGAAACATCAACCAGCTTGTCACAGGCAAGCAAGGTCCGTGACTGGGCTGGGGATGACGTTATTAAGACTGACCCAGAGCGCATCTTCGACATCTCTTCAACCTCACTGAACTTGTCTCCAAGTTCTCGACAAAGAACAAGGGCTTCGTAGTCTTGAAAGATTCCCCATCATTACGGCTACATACAAGGTATTTCGGGGCATAAGCCTCACGGTGACGTCTGGCCCGAAGTTCCTCCCCTGGTGTGGTAAGGGAAGGAAACGTTTGGGGATCGTATTCGCCCCGACCTCTCTTAGAGACGCTGGATCTTTTCATTGTGTTCTCACAAGCAGCTAGGGATCTACAGGTCCACCCAGGCTGAGCCCCGCTTGCATGGGTAAGCCTAATACAACTGAGGTGTGGCAGGTTCCTCAGAAATAGCTCACTAGCGACTGTTCAACCTCAACAGCCATGCATCTCCTTGGCACATACACCTTGAGATTGAGGGCTTTTGTATAGAGGTGGGTACTGTTCTCGCGACCCGGGCGATTAAGCCAAGTTCTTCAGGCTCTGAAACGTACAACGTTTCACCGTCGTGCCGAACGACGGTCGCTGAAGCACGCACAGAGGTTACAGTGTAGCGGACTGTTTGCGTGACACAGCCCACGGTCAAGACCCCGGGCTCGCCAAGCCCGTACTCAGAAAATTAATGCTGAGCCCCCAAGGGGCGCCATTGTGCACGTAGAAACCATTGCCACACAACACTCGACGCCTTGCACGTTCCTTAAGAATCACAGAAGGCGCTGAATTTGTCACAGGCAGTGTCCACAGAGGGCAACGAGAAATACAGTTGACGTTAAGTGAAGGAGGCAACAACGGGCTTGCCCAGCGAACACCACCAAAGGTTACTGAACTGCTACGAAGGTGATGATTCAAGATCAGATGGAAACTTCCCCCCGGCATACGCAATCTTGCTTCATGTATTTCATGATTTTCTTATTATAACTCAGACATTGTCATTTTAAAGCAACAGTACACTGAATAATTATCACATCATTCTTATTCTCTTGATTATGATCTGGTGTCCAGAAGTGGCACATTAGCAATTAACATTTTTCTTCAATAACAAGAGAGAATGGTGGCACGATACCTGGCTGTGTGGATAGCACATTAGCTTTTGAAGTAAATAGATGTTGGCGGTGGTTCGCGACCCACAACCACCAATTTTTTTTTGCTTTCATATTGCATTCTAAGTGGTTTTCTGGCACTCTTATTAATTAAATAAAGCTACATTATGTTATATTCAGCGTTGTGCACATTAAGTGCTGTGTGTTCTATTTCGGTAAAATGCCATGAAATACTTACCAATGAATCGCAACCAGGTACAGGCACATAAATTGAAGAGATACTGTGATAATGAATATTGTATACAATGTGCTGATACTAGTAATCTCATGTATAGATTACATGCTAGATTTCTGTGGCAACTGTTTCTTAATGTTACTGAAATGTATACATTACAACAAATGGGCTTGGTTTTTTTTCCTCGCTTTTTTTTCTATACAATATACTGAATGTCACTAATTAGAATCAATACATCTACTAAAATCTTTTTCTTGGGTATGGTTTCTATGGACGTTTTTAATGTAGATTTACCTTTCCTGGAGTTAAGGTAGGACTGTGTTCATGTTACTTCATTCTATCCCAAAATAAAGTGCAAACATTCTGTTTGAAACTGTGAAATAGTTTCCTTTTATAGCTAAAATAACAACAGAAAAGTGTGCTAATACTTAATTCTACACAACTCTAGTACTTAGTCTACATACAAAATTACTAGTATCGTCACTCCTTTACAACAGTCATTGTTGTAGTAGCTGCCGACATTATGTGCATGTACGTCAGAATACCACGTTTACAGTTCATTGGAATGTACATAAAATGTTTATGGTGGATCGCAAACTACCGCCCATGTGTATTTACTTCAAAATGTAACACTCTCCGCTACGCTACTGCAGACAGCTAGGAATTTTACTTGCGCATCTCCTGTTATTAAAGGCAAATGTTGATTGCTAATGTGGCACTTCTGGACACCAGATTATAATTAATCGTACTAAGAACGATGTATTTTTGATAATTTTTCAGTGCGCTATTGCTTTGAAATGACAACACCTGAAAATCATGAATTACAGAAAGCAAGATGGTGTGTGTAGGAGAAAGTTTCCATCCGATCTTGAATCGTCGACTTCGAAGCAGTTCGGTAACCTTCGTTAATATTTGGACTATACTCTTTGCCGTACCGTCCCTAGCGTTGGCTTTATAAGGCCGGATCCACACATTGGACCCAACGTTGGCGCCAACAGTGTTCGTCCAATGTGTGGATCGGTGGAATAGCGTTGGAACCAACGTTGGCGCCAACGTTGGTACGGCTCCGTTGCTTGTCGGTATTTCGACCAAACATCAAAGGACGTTGGGCCAATATGGATACGTCGTCCACACATTGGCGCGAACGTTTCATTCTGTCTTTGTCGTCTTCTCATCTCGAAACTGTTACTTTCTTCCTTAGTTCTTCGTCGTCGTTTTAAAGTTTCGAAATCTCTTTGTAAATATTAGAACTGTATCAGAAAGTGATTCATTTGTGAAAGAAACCTCAAAAAACGAAATGCGACAGCAAAACTTAGACGCTAACTGTGAAATAAACTTTCAAGACTTTCGACACACTCCATTACTGAATTTAATTTTTAAAATTAACAGTACAGTACTTAATATTTCATGTCAAGTTTTAAATGTCGTTTTGCAAACTTCAAGCACTACTAGTGATATCAATTACATGGCTACTTAAAAAGGAAAGTGTAGGCTTCTAATATTGTCTCCTTTAGCAAGAAATCGAAGCGTAATACCAAAAGAATAGCATCCCTCCAAAATATATTTTTTTTATTTTCAATCATTTCAAGTAGCAGGTCTAAGTTTTTATAATGTGTATCATTTGCTTGTAGCATATTTTAAAAAATTAATGATTTCGTACCGTAATTAATGTTCGGTAGGAATTGATACAACACCCCATCATCTTTTACGTATGTTTCCCAATTTTATTTACAATGACAAAATGTAATTATTCACACTCAAAAGCGTTAATGCTTTGGCCGCGATTTGTGCGTCAGATATGTTTTCGTTGGCTCTCGATGAATTCAACTGAATATTGGCTCCAATGTGTGGACGCCGTCTCAAAAATATTGGCCAATGTTGGCGCCAGCGTTGGTACCAATGTGTGGACGCGGGGTAACATTTCAGCAACCTTCAGAAGTGTTAGGTGGCCAAGCTTGTCATTGCCTCCTTGCCTCCCTTTAATGTAAACTAATTCGAATACAATTGGCCCTAAACTAAATTATTATACCTCCTGTATCAAACATTTTAAATTGACGACACGCCCACTTTTCACATAGCCTCATTGGCCACTACATGTTCCGTTTTTATCCTAACTGACATCTATAACATTTTATTATTGACCTTTACATTTTATCAACTAATGTTAAGAATTTTATGCTTCCAATGATGTAATGTTTATATCAGAATATGCCGATTATAATGATTTTGGATGTTAAATGTGACACGCCCATTTTTCTCGTGTCACCATTGGGCGCCAAAAGTTTTAAATTTTCTGCATTATATGCAGGTTTGTCAGACTTGAAAATGGCCTAACATAGAGGCCGAAACCCCTGGTGTGTTGGCTAAAATAAAGCACCAAATATATCCTGTGATTCGTCGGAAGAGGTAGTAATAGCTTTAGGTTAATTATTAGAAGTCGCTGGTGAATGTGGGCGCCTTTAGGCCTAGAGACAATGGACTGGTTTATGAGAACTTTATTCTTCTGCAAACATTTATTTTCTTTTTGTACAACCCATTCAGGTACTGAAGTGTTTTTCGTGTGTTCAGTGCGTTTTTGTGGGTTATACTAATTTGTAAGACACTGTGAAAGCGTGTGTCTGTACAGACCTATAAACAATGGACTGCTATATTAACTTTATTCGTAGTTAACGATTTCTTTTTTGTGTTCTTTTGTACGTTTCCTATGTGTGAAGTGCTACATTGTCATTCTGCTACGTTAACAGGCCTATATTTAAACACTATCAAATTCTTCTGTGGTCTGATAACCAGTACCGTATTTTACTTATCTAATTTAAAATTTTGCAATGGGGAAATGCAACTAAACTGGGCAATACCAAGCTCATGTTCTGCACACAGTGAGTGAGTGCGTGTGTGTGTGTGTGTTTTTGTTTGTTTTTCCTAGGCCTAAAGGCACCCACATTCACCAGCGACTTCTAATTGTAAATTCATGAAATATACTTTCATATAATTCACACATTTTCCATCGCTAGCTAGTTCAAAAGACAACAAGCAAGAGTGGCGGACAATACAGATTTGAGAAATGAGCTCTGATGTTTACTAAAATGAAAAATTACCCACCCTGTAACGACACTTCTATGAGAGACTTACTGAATTCTTAAAAAATAAATAAGAATACAAAAATTTGACTGTATAACCAACAATTATGTTTAGTATGCAATGTCAGTTTCAACTCTTCTTACAGTACAACATATTGGTTTCTGGGGTGTATAAAGGCGACACTGCATTTATTATTTAGGTGTATAAATTTTTTACAAGCTTACATAAAGTACACATTATGCAACATATTTGTTACTTCAATACACAAACAGTTCAACCCGATCGGGCAAAGAAACAAGTAAAAAATCAAATAACTACACCAGCCACTATGAGTAACACCTGGTTTGCTCTGCACTCAAATTTCTCCGCTCGTTCCGCAAGTATTTTCTAATAACACATGTACGACTGCCCACTACTGTCAATGTGTGAGTGTAGTGACAAGCAAGCATTTCGCACTCCCCACAGCTTACTCGATTTGACCACAAAAGCTCGACAGGTATTTGACTTTGACGCCTACGTCATTTTGACGTCACCGCAAAGGCCAACGCCGTGAAAGTAGGGAGACCCGTAATTCCCACCCACCACTATATAGCATCTTTGCCTCAGTTATCTGGACAGAGCCTCTGCCTCAACTGGTATCTCTGTCCAGCATCTTTGCTTTCTACACATGTCTACCTTAGTGTGTTTGCATGTATACGTGTGTGGATTTGTTTGTTTACCTGTCCTTTTTCCCCCCAAGGCAAGTTACGTCCACTCCCGGGATTGGAATGACTCTTCACCCACTCCCTTAAAACCCCCATCCTTTCCTTTTTTCCCCTCCTTCCTTCCTCTTTTCCTGAAGAAGCAACCAACGGTTGCGAAAGATTGTACGTGTGTGATTTTATTTGTGTCTGTTGACGAGTCTGTCCTTTGGGTAAGTCATCCATTTTCTATTTTTTATATTTATACACACACACACACACACACACACACACACACACACACACACACACACACACATACACCTTCTACAGTATGTCTGCCTGTGTGTGTGTGTGTGTGTGTGTGTGTGTAGGCCAGTCGCCAGGTATGTTTAGGTCCAAAAATATTGCAGGAAGCTGAATTTTTTGTATATTGTTAGGACATATTATAGTAGTATTAAACCAAGTTTGCAGCTTCGAAGTGCTTTAGCGTAATTTTTAAGAGCCAAAAAACCTCGAAATTTTCGGCCTTTTTCTGATTTTGGCTTAAAAATCGTGAAGGGTAGTTTTTTGATGAAAAGTCACCCACACCTTTTTTAATTTAGATAAAATATTCTAAAATTTAAGCCCAACCGCAGCTCTGTAAGTCCAATAGTTCCCAAGATATTGGGGTTCAAAAATTGACTTATTTTTCCAAAAAGTTCAAATTTCCAATTTTAGTAATCTTTCGGCTAGAATATTGGCTCTAATGATCATCCCACAGGGAAAGTCATGCAAAACAAAATTAAAGAGCAGTTATTTAGCTTTAATCTAAGTACAGAACGAAGTTCATAGGCCTATTAGATTTCTAGTTATCGTTAAAAAATGAAAAGTTGGAAAAATCGGATTATTCAATAAACTGACCCAGATGAATTGCAGCCCTCTTATCCAATATATGTTAAAGGAGGAGGAATTACTCATTAACGTTGATTATTAATTCATTGTATATAAATAGGATTTTTTCAACACTGTTCTCAGCAAATATTGAACAGAGAAGTTTCTTGAGTCCACTTCGTGCCATTATGGCACCGATGGCCCCCATGAATAACATGAGATGAAAACCTCCAAGCTATGTTGACGAGCTGAGGTTGCTGGTGGCTCTCCACAATAGTCTCGGCCTTTCAAGTACAGTTGTTGGTCGTAGGCCACAAAACATGTTTCCTGACCTAAATACTTGTTCTTTAACTGGCTTCCAAAAGTGATGTTAAAACAGTATCGTAGTTGGTTGGGAGAGCATGGATAAAATGGAGATATACAATCTTTGAATGTTTGTAAGGATGAACTTCTGTCACTTGGTCCATGAATCTATTCAATCCTGGGATGCCTGGCATGTTAGTTGCTTTTCCAAGCAATGACAGCAGGTATGGGGATTTTGGCAAAATGTCTTCAGCGATTTTCACTTCGTTAATTGAAATGGCTGAAAGGCAGATTTCTTTCTAATAGAAGAATGTTTAATGTGTGTGGCAGTGTGTAAACCTGATAGACTCTGCAGAAAAAGACTTCAAACATGGTATGTTTTTGTCTCGGTGAACGGATGAGTGAGGGGTCATGATCATTATACCACCCATTTCACGGAACGTACTTTCTCCATCAATTGTGTTAACAATTACATCTGCATTGTCGAACACAAACTGCATAAAAGTTCCTTTGTCAAATAGTTGGGTCACTTCTCCATGGAGGATAGCAGAACTTTCAAAACGCATAGCCTCTGTGTATGTACAAGAATTCCCATACTGTGGTAAAGTTCAAGAAGGTGCTTTGAACCCAATTTTCTATACAAATAGGTTCCAAAGCTTATTTGAATTGAGGATAGAAAAGATTTGGGCCTCGTTGCAGCCATGATTCCATGAGCAAATCCTATGCACTTCTTTTTCCATTGTTCAAGAGAAGAACGTTTGTTTCTCAGGATAATCTGTTCAAGCAACAGTTGCAGGGAATCAGGAACTGATACCCTTGCGTCTTTTAAAAAGGCCTCTGACGGGGGATATTGAGTAGTGTCAAATGTTTCGGAAAGAATGGCTTGCAGGATAATCTCTGCAGCAGCTTTGACAACTCTAAGCCACTCTTCAGCAGGATCACTAAGTCTTTGATTGTACCGCTTTTCAAAAAAATAATGTTTTGTCCAATGTCAGTGAACATCAAGACTGGGCTGTGATACGGACCAACCTGCGAAAAAAAATATTTTTTTTCCATGTCACCTTTTAAGATGAGCTTGAACACTTGCAACTGTTGGTTTGTAATTACCTGTGAAGTTCTCTGCAATCAAGTCACTTATGGAAAATTGGTTTTCCTCTCTTGTTTCTGGAAGGTATTCTACCCTCGATAAGGTGGGGGATGTTCAGGACGGCCCTGTTTACCTCCTTCACCAGTAGATCGCGACAAGGAGTGCAATTTTAGGTACCAATGTTTGTGGTACTTACCCTCAGCAGCAACAAGTTCACTTATAGATGAAAGACGCTGAAGAATCTGGTGTCCCCATTCACCAGCTTGCCTAGCTTTTTCCACAATCTACATCTACATCTACATGGGATACTCTGCAAATCACATATAAGTGCCTGGCAGAGGGTTCATCGAACCACAATTATACTATTTATCTCCCATTCCATTCTCGAATAGCGTGCGGGAAGAAAGAACACCTGAATCTCTCTGTTCGAGCTCTGATTTCTCTTATTTTATTCTGATGATCATTTCTACATATGTAAGTGGGAGTCAACAATATATTTTCGCATTCGGAGGAGAATGTTGGCGATTGGAGTTTCGCAAGTAACCCACGCCTCAGCGATAAGCGCCGTTGTTCTAATGATTCCCATCCCAGATCCTGTATCATTTCCGTAACGCTGTCTCCCCTGTATCGTGACAATACAAAACGAGCTGCCCTTCTTTGGACTCTCTCGATGTCCTCCGTCAAACCCACCTGATAAGGATCCCACAGTGGGCTGCAATACTCCAAAAATGGACGGACAAGCGCAGTGTATGCAGTTTCTTTAGTAGTTCTGTTGCATCTTTTAAGGATTCTGCCAATAAAACGCAGTCTCTGGTTCGCCTTTCCCACGATATTATCTACGTGTTCTTTCCAGTTTAAGTCTGAAGTAATAGTGATTCCTAGGTATTTTGTGGAGTTTACGGCCTTCACATTTGATTGATTTATGTTGTAAACAAAGTTTAACGGATTTCTTTTCGTACTCATGTGGACGACTTCACACTTCTCATTATTTAGAGTCAATTGCCAATTTTTACACTATACTGATATCTTATTCAGATCGTTCTGCAGTTGGTTTTGATCTTCAGATGATTTTACTAGACGGTAAATGACGGCGTCATCTGCAAACAACCTAAGAGAACTATTTAGATTTTCCCCTAAATCGTTTATGTAAATAAGGAATAGCAGAGGACCAATAACACTACCTTGTGGAACGCCCGATATCACCTCTGTTTTAGTCGATGCCTTACCATCGATTACCACGAACTGTGTCCTCTCTGACAGAAATCCCCTATCCAATTGCAAATTTGGGGCGATATACCATAACCACGCAATTTGATTAAAAGCCGTTTGTGAGGTACGGTGTCAAAAGCTTTCTGGAAATCAAGAAATACGGAATCGATTTGCGAACCTTTGTCGATAGCACCCATCACTTCGTGTGAATATAGAGCTAGTTGTGTTTCGCATGAACGATATTTTCTAAATCCGTGTTGACCTTGGGTCAATAGATCGTTCTGTTCGAGATAATTCATAATATTTGAATACAGGATATGGTCCAAAACCCTGCTGCAAATTGACGTCAATGAAATAGGCCTGTAGTTTAGTGGGTTACTCCTACTGCCTTTCTTGAATATAGGTGTGACCTGTGCAACTTTCCAATCTTTTGGTACAGATCCTTCTATGAGAGAGCGGTTGTATATGACTGTTAAGTAATTCTTTATGAATTTCTTTATTAATTTGAGTTATTTTTCCTTATTTAACTTATATGTGTTCTTTTCCTTATGGTTTCTTATTTTTTCTCTGTTGTACTAGATTAAGAGTTTATACATTAATAATTGCTGGTTGATCTTCTAATTCAAATTATTCATTATTAGGTTCTTTACGTTCTGTTGCTCAAACTATTTCTTATGAAGTAAGATTAGCTTTAATTTTATTATCATTAATTATTTTAATTGGTAGTTTTAATATGCTTGATTTTATGAATTTCAATTATATTGTTGATTTATTGTTTTTTCTTTCCCTTTAGCTTTATCTTTCTTTGGTTCTTGTTTAGCAGAAACTAACCGGACTCCGTTTGATTTTGCTGAAGGAGACTCCGAGTTGGTTTCTGGGTTTAATATTGAGTATGGAGCTGGTGGTTTTACTTTAATTTTCCTTGCTGAATATTCTAGAATTATTTTTATGAGAATGTTATTTTCATTGATTTTTTTGGGTGGTGATTTTTATTCTTTTTATTTTTTTTCAAGCTTTCTTTAGTCTCTTTTTTTTGTATGGGTTCGTGGTACTTTGCCTCGTTTTCGTTATGATAAGCTTATATATTTGGCTTGAAAGAGTTATTTGCCTTTGTCTTTAAATTTTTTATTTTTTTATTGGTTTAAGGGTTATATTTTCTCATTTATTTAATTAAATTTTTTAATAATTAAAAAGTTAATAGAAGAATTGAACTTCTTTTCTTATGTTTTCAAAACATTTGCTTTACTTAAGCTAATTAACTTATGTTTTAATTAATGTATCTCATATTTTTGCGATGTGCACGTTAAATAGGAAATATGAGAAGTAGATAATTGTTAAAATTTGTCCTGTTATGATATATGGTTCTTCTACTGGTCGTTTTCCAATTCATGTTAATAGACAAATTACGATTACTATAATTCAGAATATGATTTGATTTATTGGATAGAATTGATTTCCTCGGAACTTTGTTTTATTATAGAATGGTATAATTATTAAAATTCTAGTTCATATTACTAATGCAATAACTCCTCCTAATTTATTAGGAATTGATCGTAAAATTGCGTATGCAAATAGGAAATATCATTCTGGTTGAATATGTATTGGTGTTACTAGAGGGTTAGCTGGCACGAAATTATCAGGGTCTCCTAATATATAAGGGTCAATTAAGCATAATATAATTAGAATTATTATTAGGATGATGAATGTAATTATATCCTTGTAAGTAAAGTATGGATGGAATGGAATTTTATCAATGTTTCTATTTAATCCAATTGGGTTGTTAGATCCTGTTTGATGAAGAAAGAATAGATGAATTATAACCATTGCTATAACAATAAATGGCAATACAAAGTGGAATGTGTAGAATCGATTTAATGTTGCGTTATCTACTGCGAATCCTCCTCAAACTCATTGGACAATATCTGTTCCAATATAAGGAATTGCTGATAATAAATTTGTAATTACTGTTGCTCCTCAAAATGATATTTGTCCTCATGGTAAAACGTATCCTATAAATGCTGTTGCTATTACTAAGAATAGAATAATTGTTCCTGTTATTCATGTATTTATATACATGTATGATCCATAATAAATTCCTCGTCCTCCATGTAAATATATGCAGATGAAGAATATTGAAGCTCCATTTGCGTGTAATGTTCGGATTAATCATCCATTATTAACGTCTCGGCAAATATGTACTACTCTTGAGAATGCTATTTCAATATTTGGTGTGTAATGTATAGTTAAGAATAGACCTGTAAGAATTTGAATTATCAAGCATATTCCTAATAATGATCCAAGATTTCATCATATTGAAATGTTTGTTGGTGCTGGTAAATCAATTAATGAATTATTAATAATTTTAATTATTGGGTGTTTAATTCGTAAAGGTTTGTTCATTAGTTTATCTTATTTTATGTATAGGTCCTTGGTTAATATTTGTGATCTTTACTACTGCTAATAATGTAATAAATAGATAAATTATTATTATGATTGTAATAATAACTGTTGGGTGATTATATAATTTTACTAGTGAGGTTGATATTTCTTTGAAATTAAATGAGTAATTTAGATTTATAATTTCTGTGTTTTTAATTATTTCTGTTGATATTATTTTATCAATATTGTATAATAATGTTGATAAAATAATTATTATGTAAATAATGATAATGATTCTGTTAATTTTAATTTTAAATATTTTGTTTGATGCAATTCTTGTAATGTAAATGAATAGTGCTATTATACCGCCTAGGAATGTTAATAATAAAATGTATGATAGTCAAAATCTTTCTATTACTGTTCCAGTTATTATTCTAATAAATAAGGTTTGAATAATAATGGTTATTATAATGGATATTGGATGGTATAATTTTATGAAATTAATGTTTATTAGGTTTGATGATCTTATAATTATTATTTTTATCATATCAAGGGTTAGTTTATGAAAAATATTGATTTTGGGGATCAATGATGGGAATTAATTTCCTACCCTTGAAGTTTTAAAAGTATTTTCTTAATTTTGGTTTACAAGACCAATGTTTTTTTAAACTATTAAAACTAATGTCTATATTTGGTTTATTTACTTGTTTATCAATTTATTTTTCTGGTGTTTATGTTTTTTGTTCGAAGCGTAAACATTTATAAGTAGTTTTGTTAAGATTGGAGTATATTGTTCTTTCTTTATTTATATTAATTGTTTTATTTCTTGTTGAGTTTGATTATGATTATTTTTTTCCTGTAATTTTTTTTAGTTTTTTCTGTTTGTGAAGGTGCTTTGGGTCTATCTATTTTGGTTTCAATAATTCGTTCTCATGGTAAATATTTTTTTAATTCTTTTTTTTTAGTTTATGTTAAAGTACTTATTTATAATTATTTTTTTGATCCCTATTTGTTTACTAGGTAATTGTTGATGATTAGTTCATTCTTTAATTTTTTTATTAAGTTTTATTTTTATGATTTCTTTATATTCTTATTCTGATTTAAGAATGATCAGTTATTATGTTGGTGTTGATTTTTATTCTTTTATATTGATTTTATTGAGTCTTTGAATTTGTTGTTCAATAATTACTGCAAGAAGATCAATCTATTTTTCTTCATATCATCCAAATTTTTTTGGTTTTGTTCTTTTATTATTATTAATTATATTGTTTTGATCTTTTTCTAGTTTAAATTTATTTTATTTTTTATTTTTTTTGAATCTAGATTGGTTCCTACTTTGTTTTTAATTTTGGGTTGAGGTTATCAACCTGAACGTTTACAGGCTGGTGTTTATTTAATGTTTTATACTTTAGTTGCTAGATTACCTTTATTATTGGTTTTGTTTAGGATTAATGATGTATTTAATTATCTTTATTATCCTTTATTAATTGATTTTGGTTCTTTTTATTTTTTGTTTTATGTTTTTCTATTTTTGCTTTTTTAGTTAAGATACCAATTTTTTTATTTCATCTTTGACTTCCTAAGGCTCATGTTGAGGCTCCTATTTCTGGTAGAATAATTTTGGCTGGTATTTTATTGAAGTTGGGTGGTTATGGTATTTTTCGTTTAATAAAGGTTATTTCTTGTTTGGGTTTAAGATTTAATTATTTTGTTTTATCTTTAAGATTGTTTGGTGGTGTTATTATTAGATTTGTTTGTTTCCGTCAAGTTGATTTAAAGTCTTTAATTGCTTATTCTTCTGTTGCTCATATAAGATTAGTTATTTGTGGTTTAATAACTATAAATTGATGAGGCTGTATGGGTTCTTTATCTTTAATGATTGGTCATGGATTATGTTCTTCTGGTTTATTTTGTTTATCTAATATTATTTATGAGCGTTTATGTAGTCGTTGATAATTAATTAACAAGGGTATAATTTATTTAATACCTAGAATAACCATTTGGTGATTGCTTTTAAGATCTTCTAATATGGCGGCTCCTCCGTCTTTAAATATTTTAGGAGAATTTAGTTTATTAAATAGAATTATTTCTTGATCTTCTTATATAATTTTATTGTTAATTTTTTTTATCTTTTTTTAGAGCTGTATATACATTATATATGTATTCTTATTCTCAACATGGTCTGTATTATTCTGGTGTTTATACTTTTCTTTAGGTTATTTTCGTGAATATCATCTTTTATTTTTACATTGATTTCCTCCTTATTTGTTATGTTCAAAGGGTGAATATTTTTATTTTTAATACTTAAGTATTTTAATTTAAAATGTTGTTTTGTGGAATCAATGATATGATCTTTTCATCTTAAGTCGTGTATTTATTTTCTATTTGTGCATTGAGTTTTTTTTATTTTTGTTTAGAACTTTATTTTCTGTATTAGGTATTTATTATTTAATAATTGATTATAGATTATTTATTGAGTGGGAATTATTTAGTTTAAATAGCAAATAATAGTAATAATATTACTTTCATTATTGATTGAATGTCTTTAGTTTTTATATCTTTTGTTATATATATTTCTTCTTTAGTTATTTATTATAGAAATGAGTTTATACATAATGAAAAGAATATTAATCGTTTTATTATCATTGTTTTAATTTTCATTTTATCCATAGCATTTTTAATTATTAGTCCAAATTTAATTAGAATTTTATTAGGTTGAGATGGATTGGGTTTAGTATCTTATTGTTTAGTTATTTATTATCAAAATGTAAAGTCTTATAATGCTGGGATATTAACTGCTTTATCAAATCGTATTGGTGATGTTGCTATTTTGAATTCTATTTCTTGAATATTAAATTTTGGTAGTTGAAATTATATTTATTATTATTATTTTATTTCTGATTCTTTTGAAATAAAAATTATTACTTTATTAATTATTCTTGCTGCTATAACTAAGAGAGCTCAAATTCCTTTTTCTTCTTGACTTCCTGCTACCATGGCAGCACCTACTCCTGTTTCTGCTTTAGTTCATTCTTCTACTCTTGTTACTGCTGGTGTCTATTTATTGATTCGTTTTAATCCAATATTAATGGTTTATGATTTTGGTTGATATATTCTTTTTATTGGTTGTTTAACTATATTTATGTCTGGTCTTGGAGCTAATTTTGAATTTGATTTAAAGAAAATTATTGCTCTTTCTACTTTAAGTCAACTTGGTTTAATAATAAGAATTTTATCAATGGGTTATTCTGATCTTGCTTTTTTTCATTTATTAACTCATGCTTTATTCAAGGCTTTATTATTCATGTGTGCAGGTTCTATAATTCATAATTTGCGTGATTCTCAGGATTTTCGTTTTATGGGTTCTATTATCCATTTTATACCTTTAACTTCTATTTGTTTTAATGTTTCTAGATTATGTTTATGTGGTATACCTTTTTAGCTGGTTTTTATTCTAAGGATTTAATTCTTGATATTGTTTGTTTAAGTTGAGTTAATCTTTTTATTTTTTTTCTATATTTTTTTCTACTGGTTTAACAGCTTCTTATTCTTTTCGTTTATTTTATTATTCAATATCTGGTGATAATAATTATTATTCTTCTTATTCTTTTAATGACAGTAGTTATTATATTCCTTTTGGTATAATTGGATTACTTATTGTTGCTGTTTTTGGTGGAAGACTTTTATCTTGATTTATTTTTCCTGTTCCTTATTTAGTTGTTTTGCCTTGATACTTAAAGTTTTTAACATTATTAACTATTATTCTAGGTTCTTATTTTGGTTATATTATTTCTGATTTTGTTTATTCTTATGAATTATTTTCATTAAATTTTTTATCTTTCGTTATGTTTACTGGTTCAATGTGATTTATACCTTTTCTTTCAACTAATTATGTTAGATATTTACCTTTAAGATTTGGTTATTATTCTTTAAAGTCTTTTGATTCTGGTTGAGGTGAATTGCTTGGTGGTCAAGGTTTATATTCCTTTTTTCTTTATTTAATTAATTATATCCAGTCTTTATATGATTCTAATTTTAAGGTTTATTTATTAACTTTCGTTTTTTGAATATTTATTTTATTTGTATTATATTTTTTATACCTAAATAGCTTATTGTGTAGAGTATAACATTGAAGATGTTAGGGAAATATTTTTATTTTTAGGTATTTATAAATATTAAGTTATTATTTTTACAGTGAAAATGTAATGTTTTATTTTAAACTATATAAATAGAAATGTTAATGGAGTTTAACCACTATTATAAAAAGTTAGCAGCTTTTATATTGGCTTTACATTTCCTTAATTGGAACTATTGTTCATTTATATTATTAACAGTAATACGCCTCTCTTTGGCTTCAGTTAATAAATAAGGGCATTTTTATGCCAAATTTCAGGTCGAATTTGATTGCAATACTTCGCTTCTTATTTAAAATTAAGGTTAATTGATATTTCAATACTTTTTGGATGCAAACCAACTGTTATAGTTAACTATAACCCTAATTAGCTCATTTAAGTGCTCCTTGATTTCATTCATAATAGAGTCCTACTAATAGAATAATAATAAATAATATTGTTGATAATGTTCATACTGTAATATTTGATGTTTTTATAATAATTACAATTGGTAAAATTAATGCAATTTCTACATCAAAAATTAGGAAGATTACTGCAAATAGGAAGAAATGAATTGAGAAAGGTATTCGTGCTGATCTTTTAGGGTTAAATCCACATTCAAATGGTGACCTTTTTTCTCGATCATTAATTGATTTTTTTGATAGGGTTGTTGCTAATAATATAACAATTATTGGTAATAAAAATCTAATAATAATTCTTGTTATTAATATTATAATTATTTTTCTTGATATCTTCAAGCTTTTTGATTGGAAGTCAAATGTACTAATTATACTAGAAAAATTAATTATCTACCTCATCAGTAAATTGATAAATATAAGAATAATCATACTACAAGTGTCAGTATCATGCTGCTGCTTCAAATCCAAAGTGGTGATTTGATGAGAATTGATTTATTATATGTCGAATTAGGCATGTTAATAAGAATGTTGTACCAATGATTACATGTAGTCCATGGAACCCTGTTGCTACGAAGAATGTAGACCCATATACTGCATCTGTAATGCTAAAAGGTGCTTCTCAATATTCATATTTTTGTAGTAAAGTAAAATAAAATCCTAATATTACTGTAAAGAATAATCCTTGTAATGCTTGTGAATGGTTACATTCTATGATTCTATGATGTGCTCATGTTATTGTAACTCCTGAGGCTAGTAAAATTGCAGTATTAAGTAGTGGAATTTGTATTAGATTAAATGGTTGAATTCCTATTCGAGGTCACTTTATTCCTAATTCAATTGTTGGTGCTAATCTACTATTAAAGAATGCTCAGAAGAATGAGGCGAAAAATAAGACTTCTGATGCAATAAATAAAATTATTCCTCATCGTAGTCCTTTTGATACTAATTTAGTGTGTAGACCTTGAATTGTACCTTCTCGAACTACATCTCGTCACCATTGAATTATTGTTAATACAATGACAGTTATTCCAATTATTAATAAATTTATATTGAATGTATGGAATCATTTAGTTATTCCTGAGGTTAAAATTATTGCTCCGATTGCTCCAGTTAAAGGTCATGGTCTATAATCTACTATATGAAATGGGTGATTGTTGTTATTTCTTAACATAAGTTTAGTAAACTTCTCTTGAATATAATGTTCTTAGAATTGAAAATACGTATGCTTGAATTATTGCTACGGCTGATTCAAGAATTAAAAGTAATATTTGTCCAATAATTAGAAATAATATAATTCTTGTTGTTAGTGATGGTCCTGTATTTCCTAATAATGTTAATAAAAGATGTCCTGCAATTATATTTGCAGTTAATCGCACAGCTAGGGTTCCTGGACGAATAACATTTCTAATTGTTTCAATTAGTACCAAAAATGATATAAGTGCATTTGATGTTCCTTGTGGAACAAGATGTGTAAATATGTGGTTAGTATTATTAATTCATCCAAATAATATAAATCTTATTCATATTGGTAATGCAATTGAGAATGTTAATGTTATATGGCTAGTTCTTGTAAAAATATAAGGGAATAGTCCTATAAAATTATTAAATAATATTATGATAACAATTGAAATTAGAATGAGTGTTGATCCTTGAAATGAATTTTTTCCTAATAATGTTTTGAACTCATTATGTAGATTTAGATTTAATTTATTTCATAAAATATTAATTCGTGAAGGTATTAATCAAAATATTGATGGAATTAATAATAGTCCAAGAAATGTTCTAGTTCAAATTAATGATAAATTAAATAAATTAGTTGATGGGTCGAATGTTGAAAATAGATTTGTTATCATATTCAATTAATGTTTTATTTATTTTTATTGTTACTTCTTATAATTTTATTTGGTTTATAAGAGAAGAAGTTTAATTGATTAAATAGTATTATTGTTATAGAGAATATAATGAATAGTGAAAATCATATTATTGGTGATATTTGAGGGATTAAGTTTTCAATTTACCTCATCAGAAGTAAACGTTAATTTACTATTTTTTGGTTTAAGAGACCATTACTTACTTTCAGTCATCTGATGGCTCAAGGTGTACTATTTTTAGTTATTTTAGATTGACATTCTAATGTTATATTTTAACTAACTCCTTATATTATGTTAGATAATCATTTAATGTAAAATTTAATTGAGGTTCTTTCAATTACAATTGGTATAAATCTATGATTAGCTCCACAGATTTCTGAGCATTGACCGAAAAATAGACCTGGACGGTTAATTATAAATATACCTTGGTTTAGTCGTCCAGGTGTTGCGTCAATTTTAATACCTAAAGATGGTACTGCTCATGAGTGGAGTACATCAGATGCTCTAGTTAATACTCGTACTTCTGTATTTATAGGTAATGTTGTTCGATTTACAACTTCTAAAAGTCGGAATTCATCTCTGTTTAATTCATTTTCAGGAGTTATATATGTATCAAATTCTACATTAATGAAATCTGAATATTCATAACGTCAGTATCATTGTTGTCCAATTGTTTTAATTGTAATTATAGCATCTGATGAATCATCAAGTAAATATAATAATCGTAATGATGGTAATGCAATAAAAATTAATGTGATTGCTGGTAGTGCTGTTCAGATAGTTTCAATTAAGTGACCATGAAGTATATTTCGGTTTGTATATTTTGTTAATAACATGTATCTAAGTGAATATCCAACAATTATTGTAATTAATAATAAAACAATTATTGTATGATCATGAAAGAATGATAATTGTTCTATTAATGGTGAAGCTTCATCTAGTAATGATAAGTTTGATCATGTTGCCATATTTTCTAATAAAAGATCAAACCTTTATTTTTAGAGCTTAAATCTAATGCATTAATCTGCCATATTAGAATCTATAAATTAATGGTAGTTCTGAGTATCTGTGTTCTGCATGTGGATTATTTTGTAATCATTCTGTTGATCTTCTTATATTTGTTCTAAATAGTACATTTCGTTGTTTAATTATTCTTTCTCATATAATTAAAATGAATATAATAATTCCTGTAATTGAAATTGTTGATCCAATTCTGGAGATAACATTTCATGATGTATAAGCGTCAGGATAATCAGAATATCGTCGTGGTATTCCTGCTAGTCCTAGAAAGTGTTGAGGAAAGAATGTTAAGTTTACTCCAATAAATATAATAGTAAATTGAATTTTTAGTCATTTACTATTTATAGTTAATCCTGTAAATAAAGGGTATCATTGAATAATTCCTCCTATAATTGCAAATACTGCTCCTATGGATAATACATAGTGGAAATGTGCTACTACATAATATGTGTTGTGTAAAACAATACCTAGAGATGAATTTGCAAGTACAAGACCAGTTAATCCTCCTATTGTAAATAGGAAAATAAATCCTAATGCTCATAATAACGGTGGATTGAATTTGAATTTAGTTCCGTATAATGTTGCTATTCATCTGAATACCTTAATTCCTGTTGGTACAGCAATAATTATTGTTGCTGAGGTGAAGTAAGCTCGTGTATCTACGTCTATTCCTACTGTAAATATGTGATGAGCTCATACAATAAATCCTATTAATCCAATTGATAATATTGCATAAATTATACCAATTGTTCCGAATGATTCAATTTTTCCTCTTTTTTGACAAATGATATGTGAGATAATACCAAATCCTGGTAGAATTAAAATGTAAACTTCTGGGTGACCAAAGAATCAAAATAAGTGTTGATATAGAATTGGATCACCTCCTCCTGCTGGGTCGAAGAATGATGTATTAAGGTTTCGATCAGTTAATAATATAGTAATTGCTCCAGCTAGTACTGGTAATGATAATAAAAGTAATAAGGCTGTAATTGCTACTGATCAAACAAATAATGGTGTTTGATCAAGGGTTATATTATTTGATCGTATATTGATTGCTGTTGTAATGAAATTAATAGCTCCTAAAATTGAGGAAACACCTGCTAGATGTAATGAGAAAATTGCTAAATCTACAGAAGCTCCTCTATGAGCAATGACTCTGGCTAGTGGAGGGTATACTGTTCATCCTGTACCAGCCCCATTATCTACTACAGAAGACATTAGTAGGAGTGTTAATACTGGTGGTAGTAATCAAAATCTTATATTGTTTATTCGTGGGAAAGCTATATCTGGAGCTCCAATTATTAATGGTACTAATCAATTTCCGAATCCTCCAATTATAATTGGTATAACCATGAAGAAAATTATAACAAATGCGTGTGCTGTAATAATTACATTATATACTTGATCATCATTAATTATTGTTCCTGGTTGACCTAATTCAGCTCGAATAATTATTCTTATTGATGTTCCTACTATTCCAGCTCATGCTCCGAATATAAAATACAATGTACCAATGTCCTTATGGTTTGTTGAGAATAATCATTTTTGCGGTAATGAAGATGATAAGATGGCTGAATTATTAGGTGTTAGATTGTAAATCTAATTATGGGAACATTTTCTCTCTTATCATAGTGTTGTTGGTCTTATATTCAATTATGATTCTAGACTGCAATTCTAGGGGTGTAAAATATTATTTTACTAAGACCTAAAAGAATAACTTTTAATTATAACTTTAAAGGTTATTAGTTTTATAAACTTAAGATCTTAGTAAAATTATACAAAGTTTGATGTACAAATTAATCCTATTATTGAGATTATTGATAGAATAGGTAGAGCTACTACTAATTTATTTATTTTAATTCTTGTTAGTCATGAGTTTTCATTGTGTAGTATAATAATTGCTGAAAATCTAATTCGTATATAATAGTATAATGTGATGGTTGTAAATGTAATTATTAATAATACCAAAGCTGTTATTTTATTGTCGATTAATGATTGAATTACAATTCATTTTGGTAGGAATCCTAGTATTGGAGGCAATCCACCTAGAGATAGAAGTGATGTTATTATCATGAATTTAATTTCTGTTTTGAAATATCTTGCTGAATAGATTTGATTTAAGAAGAATAAATTTATTGTTTTGAATATAAAGATGATAATTACATTTAATGTTGAATAAATTAAAAAATAGAATTCTCATATATTTTCTCTAATGGTTATAGATCTAATTATTCATCCTAGGTGTCTAATTGATGAATATGCTAGAATTTGTCGTAGTGATATTTGATTTAAACCTCCTATTGCTCCAACAATAATTCCTATTATGATTACTACAAATAGGAATCTTCTTGCTTTAATGTAGTATGATAGTGTTATTATTGGAGCAATTTTTTGTCATGTTATTAGTATAAGACAGTTAATTCATCTTGTTGATGATATTACTTCTGGAAGTCAAAAGTGAAATGGTCCTCCTCCTATTTTTATTGTTATTCTTGACATAATTATTATTGATGGAATGTTTTTATTATTTCATCATATTATATATTTTATTTGAATAATTAAAATATAAATTAATAATATTGTTGATGCTATTGATTGAATAATAAAGTATTTAATTGATGGTTCATTAATTATTGAGTTTTTGTTATCTGTTAATATGGGAGTAATAGATAGTGAGTTGATCTCTAGTCCTATTCAGATTTCTAATCAGTAGTTTGACGAAATGGACAGGATCGTTCCTATCATCAACGATGATAGGAAAAGAAGTTTTATAGAGTTGTTGTACATTAAAAAGAGAAGGATTATTACCTTCATAAATGGGGTATGAACCCATTAGCTTAATTAGCTTATCTTTTTATATTGAGGTGTAAGATGCACATTAGTTTTTGATACTAAAGGTGATAGTTTAATTCTATCTTATATAATGAGAGTAATATTTTTACTTTATTTATCCTATCAAGATAACCCTTTAATCAGGCATCTCATTTATTTTATGTATAAATTAAAAGTTCCTTTTTTTGTTTTATTTTTGTGATTTATTTCTTTAATAATTGTAAAATTTGTTGTTTATCTGACTTTCTTTATTTTTTATTAATATATAATATAAATGATTTATATCAATATATCATATCTAATTAAATATATCCTTATAAGTTTTATTTAATTAATATTAATTGATTATTTAAATTTATACATTTATCAAAAGTTGTAGCTACCTATTTTTAAGGCAAAAGAAATGATTATATAATAAAATATTTAATATAATGTAATTAAATATTTTACATTATTAATATATGATATAATAAATATAATTTAAATATATTATATTAATTTTAATTTAATTACATATATTAATTATATAATATTATTATTTATTTAAATTAATTATATTTAATACAATATAATTTCATATTAATTAATATAACAAATTTAATTGTATATTATTAACTATAATGTTAAATTACATATTATATTGAGTTAAATAATTTATATTATTTAATCTTTCTTTATTATTAGTGAAAAGAAAGATTAAATAATAAAGAAAGATACTATAATACATTTATTGAAATAAAAGTTCCATACTTATCATTATAATATATAATAAAGAAGTTTTTGTTGTACTGCTGAGGGTAGTATTATTCTATAAATTTTTGTGTTTTTTAATGTTAATTTTTGTTTTGATTTTATGTGTGTTTACTATACATATATTTTGTTTGGGTTATTTTTTATTGTATGTGTTTCGTTTATATTCTAAATTTTATTCTTGCTTATTTATTCACTTTTTCTTTATATTATATATAAGTTTTGTTAAACTAAATGTTCTATTTATTTGTAGTAATTAAATTTAATTATCAAGTTATTTTGGAATTAGTAATTGATAAAGTATTGGCATATTTCGTGCCAGCAGCCGCGGTTATACGATTAATACAAGTGAATATTTTTGGTTGATGTAGTTATAAATTATTTTGAGTTTTAATAATTAATTATTAGGTGAAATTTTATTTTATTTATTTGCTCTTAATTTTGAACCTATGAAATTTATAAAATAGACTAGGATTAGATACCCTATGATTTTAAATGTAAATTTTGTTTTACCTGGGTATTATTAGTTAAGGTCTTTAAACCCAAAGAATTTGGCGGTATTTCATTCCATTCAGAGGAACCTATCTCATGATTGATAGTACACGATTTACTTTACTTAATTTATTTGTTTGTATATCTCCGTTATCAGAAAATCTTTTTGGAGAAAAAATTTTCTTGTTTTTTTATTAAAATTTATTTCAGGTCAAGGTGCAGCTTATAATTAAGTGTATGATGGGTTACAATAATTTTTTTATTATGGATTAAATTTTGTAATATTTTAATGAAGGTGGATTTGATAGTAATTTAAATTATTTAATTTAACTGATATTGGCTCTGAAATGTGTACACACCGCACGTCACTCTCGTTATTGATTAAAATTTTATATCTTTTAATATGAGATAAGTCGTAACATAGTAGATGTACTGGAAAGTGTATCTAGTAAGTTTATTCAAGACAGCTTTTTAGTAGAGTGATTCATTTACGCTGATTTTTAATTCTCTGCAATTCAGGATGTCTTGAATAATTTGTTTTATTATTTAGTTTTTTTATGTTTACTTAATTTAATAAAAATAATTTTATTTATTTTTGTCTTAGTATATTTTATTGAAATGATTTTTTAAATTATATTTTACTAGTAATGTTATTGAATTAATAATTATTGATTTAAATTATAATAAGTAGGATTTATTTTCTTTACCTTTTGTATCAGGGTTTATCAAAATTTTAATTTGTATAAATTAATCTCAATTTAGGTTGATCTATAAATAAATGATATTTATTGTTTCATAAATATTATTAATTTATTTATAGAAATGAAATGTTATTCGTTTCCTAATATATTTAGTTTCTTAAGAAAAAATTTAATTTTTTAAAATTAATGCTTTTGTTTAATTTTTTAGTATGAAGTATTAATTTATTAATTTTTTAGGGGATAAGCTCTAAAAATTAATAACCTATAATATATTAATTGAAATATTTAATAATAAGCTTAGTACCAGCTATTTTTGATTACGTTATAGTTCATTATTTTTTGTTTAGATTTTATAATTATTTTAGGTTGTTTATTAAGATGATGAATTTAATTTTAAAGTTTTTGTAATAATGATGGAATTAGTATAATTATTTTGTTTTATTTTATTTTTTAAAAAATTTATTATAAGGAACTTGGGAATATAAATTTCCGCCTGTTTATCAAAAACATGTCTTCTTGATAATATTTTGAAGTCTTACCTGCTCACTGATTAATTTAAAGGGCTGCGGTATTATGACCGTGCAAAGGTAGCATAATCATTAGTTTCTTAATTGGGGACTGGAATGAATGGTTTGACGAGAAATTGACTGTCTCTTAATAATTTTTAGAATTTAACTTTTAAGTTAAAAGGCTTAAATATTTCTTGAGGACGAGAAGACCCTATAGAGCTTTACATTTATAAATTAATTTTTATTATATAGTATATTTTTTAATGTTAATTTTTATTGTTTTGTTGGGGTGACTTGAAGAATAATTAAACTCTTCATTATAAAATCATTGATTTATGTTTATTTGATCCATAATTTGTGATTATAAGATTAAGTTACCTTAGGGATAACAGCGTAATGATTTTTTAGAGTTCTTATCATTAAAATGGATTGCGACCTCGATGTTGGATTAAGATTAGTTATGGGTGTAGTAGCTCAATAATTAGGTCTGTTCGACCTTTAAATTCTTACATGATCTGAGTTCAGACCGGCGTGAGCCAGGTCGGTTTCTATCCTAAGAATAAGTATTATTATATTAGTACGAAAGGACCATATAATAAAAATATTTTTTGTTTATTGATTAAAATTAATTATTTACTATTTTGGCAGATAAGTGTGTTGAATTTAGAATTCATTTATGTAGATTTTTTCTACAAATAGTATTGATAATATATGATTTATTTATGTTTGTTTTAAATTTTTTATTATTAATTATTTGTGTTTTAATTAGAGTTGCTTTTTTAACTTTAATGGAGCGTAAGGTATTAGGATATATTCAAATTCGAAAAGGTCCAAATAAGGTTGGGTTTTTAGGTATTCCTCAACCTTTTAGTGATGCTACTAAATTGATTTGTAAGGAACAACCTATTCCTTTTATAACTAATTATTTTTTATATTATTTTTCTCCTGTTTTTAACTTGATAATTTCTTTATTAATTTGAGTTATTTTTCCTTATTTAACTTATATGTGTTCTTTTCCTTATGGTTTCTTATTTTTTCTCTGTTGTACTAGATTAAGAGTTTATACATTAATAATTGCTGGTTGATCTTCTAATTCAAATTATTCATTATTAGGTTCTTTACGTTCTGTTGCTCAAACTATTTCTTATGAAGTAAGATTAGCTTTAATTTTATTATCATTAATTATTTTAATTGGTAGTTTTAATGTGCTTGATTTTATGAATTTTCAATTATATTGTTGATTTATTGTTTTTTCTTTCCCTTTAGCTTTATCTTTCTTTGGTTCTCGTTTAGCAGAAACTAAACGGACTCCGTTTGATTTTGCTGAAGGAGAGTCCGAGTTGGTTTCTGGGTTTAATATTGAGTATGGAGCTGGTGGTTTTACTTTAATTTTCCTTGCTGAATATTCTAGAATTATTTTTATGAGAATGTTATTTTCATTGATTTTTTTGGGTGGTGATTTTTATTCTTTTTATTTTTTTTTTCAAGCTTTCTTTCACTTCCAGAGTTTCCACTTGATGGAGTTCATCCCGTAGATATTCAGGCAATTTTATCTGTTTTTCGAAATATTCCTTGGAGAATTTTTCACCACAAGGGAAACAAAAATCTCCAATGATGTGACGCCTTGAATCCGATGCACTTCTCAGCCTTTCCCCATGCGAAGACAATGGCTGAGCAGATGAAACATCTCCTTCTCGCTGAACAGATGCTTTCACATTACTCTCCACAGTGTACCTCTTCCTGCATGCGTCAATTCATTCAAATTGCACAAAAACCTCATGATCCTTTCAAGTCCACGTTTCTGACACACTTTTATCAGCATCTAAATTCCACACTTTTTCATTATCACTGTTCCCTCTCCAAGCACTTCCTAACGACCCCGAAACAAACATCCGACGGGGGTAGCTCCGACATATTGTAAGAAAAATACTTAAAACACCACCACTCATCGATATTTAGACGATTTTTGTTTGAAACGTTCTTCAAAGATCCGAATACGACCGTTTCTAGAAGCAAACTGGGTGTAATGGGGCTATATCTACTTTCACAAATATATTAGTATGCAATAACACATAAATTACACTTCCTCCTCCTCCTTTAACATATATTGGATAAGAGGACTGCAATTCATCTGGGTCAGTTTATTGATTAGAAATCTATTGGGCCTATGGACTTCGTTCTGTACTTAGATTAAAGCTAAATAACTGCTCTATAATTTTGTTTTGTATGACTTTCCCTGTGGGTTGATCATTAGAGCCAATATTCTAGCTGAAAGATGACAAATTGGAAATTTGAACTTTTTGGAAAAATAAGTCAATTTTTGAAGCCCAGTATCTCGGGAACTATTGGACTTGCAGAGCTGCGGTTGGGCTTAAATTTTAGAATATTTTATCTACATTGAAAGAGGTGTGGGTGACTTTTCATCAAAAAACCACCCTTCACAAGTTTTAAGCCAAAATCAGTAAAAAGTCTGAAAATTGAGGTTTTTTTGGCTCTTAAAAGTTAAGCTAAAGGATTTCGAAGGTGCAAACTTGGTTTAATACTACTCTAATATGTCCTAACAACATACCAAACATTCAGCTTCCTGCAATTTTTTTTTTGGACCTAAGGCCATTTTTTTGTCTACGACGACTGGCCTATGTGTATTTGTTTACCCTCCTTTTCTTCCCCCCCAAGGTAAGTATTTCCTCTCCTGGGATTGGAATAGCTCCTTACCTACTTCCTTAAAATCCACATTTCCTTTTCCCTCTCCTTCCCTTCTGCCTGAAGAAGCAGCTAGGCTGCGAAAGCTAGCATTTATTTGTGTGTGTGTGTGTGTTTTATTTATTTGTGTTACAATCGCTAACTGTGCTCCTTTGCCTGGTAAGTAATCTTCATCTACTTTATATAAATTTTTTTTTCTGCTAGGAATTTTTCTTCTAATGGCCAATATCTCTCTACCGAAAAGAGCTATCCCCCTCTCTCCCGGACAGTCACGTGGTGCGACATCAGTAGCATTCTCTCATCTTATTGGTGAACGTTCAGATGCACATTGAGAATTTTTGGCATCCTTGATACTGCCCCAAACGTTGGGAAACCCTCCCCAATGTGAGGTTCACAATTTGTGACATCAGAAACTCTGCACAGTGACCACACTCCTTCAGAAACACACACCGTATGCCGACTGCTTTAGAATGTAATTTATTAACTGTAATCTGTAATTTGTTTCTTTGATATATTGGTAGCATGTCAATCACAGATTTTTCTGAACATGATGAAAGCATATAACCTCTGCTGGTGTGGACGGGGAAATTTGCACAGGGCCATGTGCCAGCCTGAGTGCAGTGGCATCTACGACAAATGGAAAATGTGTTCAGCAAAACTTTTTTTTTTGTTGAGGAATCTGAATCTAACAAAATTAGGGAGATTTCAAAATTGCTGCACCCCCACCTACCACCCTCGATCAGGAAGATGTCTTACTTGGTGATATTAATTTTATAATATTTATAATTAAAACAGTGACCAGCCACAAATATGGTAGAAATGTTTAGTTTCTTAATTTACACAACTTCATCTTCAGTTGGTTTTCCATGCTTATAGTATTGTTACCCTTGGATAGACAAAAAATATTTCGTTTACTATTTGCCGAAGTTAAGTTTAATTTTCTTTAGGTTCGTCATTATCAACATATTTATAGAAGAGATTTTTAGTTAAAAATACATGTTCGCCACACTTCATGTCTCTTTAACTATGGCAGTTTTACAGTTTTCAAGGAACTTCAGTGAAATAGTGTAAAATGTGGGAGATAATGTTTTAAATGGTTAAAGATGCTTACTGGATCACCCTTGCATTTTCTAGTTTATTTGTGGTATATGTACGTAATAGGCATCAAAATACTCGCCAGGAAGTTTATTATATGATAAAAGTTATCCAAATTTTTACCAGTTTAAGTGCTAGGTGGAGCTGGAACTGGTAATTTTATTAGAAGTAGAAATTTTTTAAGTAATTTCATTCATCATAATCGATTAGTCAGTAAGCCTTTAACAGGCATTAATTATTGACATAGTAAAACTTTACAAGTTCCTTTTTTGTTTTTTCTTTTCTTTTTCGGTGTTTTGCATGATGATATTCGAGAATTTATTCACGTGATAGTGCAGATATATGCATAAGTATTTTTGTGATGTTTGCATAGTGTCGGCATCTCTAACTATTTTCACTTTTTTGAGGTTATAATGTACATTTCCCCTTCAATAAGCAGAAAAACACACAAGCAAAACAAACCATCAGTCTCACCATTTATAAAAACGTCACAAAAAATACTTCAGTAAATATTTGCATTTCACAACAAGACTAAATTCTCGAAATGCGCCATACAAAGTAGAAAAACTATCAGTTGCGTAGCAAAGGTAAGCTGACAATCAGCGCGGTGTCTGATGGGGGTATACTGTGTTGTGAGTCAACTAGGCGAGTACTGCAAACAACAATACACAAAATATGTTTGAATAAACACAAAGTGTCAAGAAGCTTAACTGCATAACATTTATAAACACTATACTTGAAGGCGAAAGCCATGCCGGCATCAATTTATGTCAATTACGTCACTTTTTCTTCATGAACATGGTTTCAAAAAGCGTAAAATATGGGAAAAGTGTAAATGTGTTAATGCAAAAATGGGGACAAATATACTTTGTGAACATTGGAAATTTGATGGGACCGACAAAAAATGGTGTAAATGGAAAGAAAATGTAAAATCCGAGAACATAAAAAACGAGGTTTTAATGTATAAATCTCTTCCATAAATATGCTGATAAAGACTAATATGAAGAAACTTAACTTCACCAAATAGTACACAAAATATTTTTTGTCTATACTAGGTCAGCGATACTATAACTGATGAAAGACAAGGTCCCCAGCTCAAGAACATGAAAAACCATCTGAAGATAGATTTGTATAAATCTGAAACCGCTCATGGATTAAGAAAATAAACATTTCTACCATACTTGTGGCTGGTCACTATTTTAATTATAAACATTATAATACGACACCCACAGTTATCACAAGGTCAGTTTTTGAGAAAATAGAATTATTCATTTTGTGCCTGGGAAATTTTTTGATACAGTGCAATTTTTTGAGTAATTTCAACTTGTCGGGTTAAATAAATGTTGCTTGGCCATATTTGCACAATGATTGGACACTGGTTTAGGTTAGTGAAACATCCTGTAGGTGGTGCACCTTGTGATCTAGCTGGCTAAGCAGTGAAGAGCTGTCTACTCCCCAACAGACTACAGCACCTATCCTCTCTCTTTCTTTTTGCAAAACCAAATGAAATGAAATAAGCATGAAATAAGCAAACACCACAAACAAATGAGTCAATAGATATAATATCAGAGTATCACTATGGCAGGCTAAGGCAAATTAAAACACTGATACCCTCATCAGTAAATATATTTCAGGTAACAAAGTTACATTTCAAAATAATCTCAAGAAGTATATGTATCTAAAACTTCACAAGCTAATTATTATGAAATATATTTAATGCTGACATAAAAATCATATGAAATGCAAAGATGCAAACCAATATAAATAAAAATAACTGATTACTTACAAGTAAAGCCACTTAAATAAAACCTACAACATATCAATAAATAAACAACTCCTCCAATAAGATCAATTACAACAACACAGACAATTCTCTGCAAAATGCAGTTTTCAGTCATGACATTTGATCACAGGAACTCCAGCCTAAACAAAACTGTAACAACATTCTTCCACAAGAAAAACACCACTAATAATGTCCAATTTACTTACAAAGAAAAAAAAGCAAAAATGTGTGCAGGAAACTCTCCGACTACAGCAGGTCAGGATGTCATAATAAAGTTTTAATAAATAAATACAAGATTAAATTTTGAGAGAGATATAGAGTAAAATATATACATCCAATAACCATTACAAAGAGGCACACTTTTCATTTTGTACAAAGGTGCTGCTCCTTTTCATAAGAACAATAATCTACAGTTGGTCATTGATATGCAGAGACATGGAATTACTAAAATCACAATGAGTCATTCATATTCATTCAGAGTCTCACAAGGGAGATGTTACAAACTTGTGACTTATCAGGCTCATTTCAAGTTGCTGAAAACTGTGAAGAACATCCCAACCAATAAGGCGATACAGCAAAATGTCTGCCTTGCAGGCAAAGGACAGTGTTATTCCCTACACAATGGAGAACACTTTGAACAACACTGTACTCACTACTCAAAATGAGGCTGATAAATGAGTTTCACCAAATTACAACTCTCACAGTTAAAACACCTTCCTTGTCATAACGTTTTAGGGTTGTGCGTAGAAACAGTGACATTTAAGTTGTACATTCAACAACAATGCACCATGTTAACAATAACTACTCCGAGTACTGTAAACAGATTCGACATAGTGACACATTCTGTTGTGAATACTACCCCATCTATAAAAGCAAACCCCATATATTTCCATATGAAATGAATGAGATATTATCTTGCACTGCATCACATCATCTCAATGTTAATATTTAAAAAAAAAATCTGTAAACTACTGAATGTTAATCCACTTTCAAATAAAACTACGGTGGAAAACTTTACAGTTAATCATTTTTCAGTGAATAACATTGTATGAAACACTTTCTCATCCACTGCAACAAGTCAAATCACAATAGTTCATGTACGTTACTATATAAGAATCTCTAATTCACAATTTTAATCTCAATGCACAATGTACCTCTGAAGAGTTTGTCAGGCACCTTATGTTCCTCATATTCTTAAAAATCATCAAACTAATTTATTTCTACAAAAGAAACAAATATCTCAAATTTTAACACATTTTTAGGTGGCTCTGAATCTTCTAAAAGTTATATAATCATATACTGGTAATTATGTAGCATATTTTACACTTACTTTGAAGTAAACAATGTAAAATTAAACTACAATATCTTCCCATTTCCATACTATTATTTCAGATACTTTCTTCATTCCATGAATTACACAAAGAGGTCTTCATGAACTGCACATACAAAAAGGACATTTATGATTTTTTCTTCTATTTTTCTTTTTCTTGTTTTACAATACTGTTCATAAGTATACAATTGAGCATTTTGATTTTTAAATTTTGTGGATATCTAATGAGCTGCAGTTCACTTTATGCAGCATGATTTCTGAAAATGGTTTTCTTCCAGAAATAATTGAGAGAGAGAGAGAGAGAGAGAGAGAGAGAGAGAGAGAGAGAGAGAGAGAGAGAGAGAGAGAGAGATTAGCAAAAATAGAAAAATTGATCTCTGAGATCAAATTACTACTCTCTCTTTCCTTCTACCATTCTTACAATTCAACTTTTCCTTTGTTGCTGAGCAACATTTTTATTATATGTTCAGGCTATTTCTTATGAAACCCCTTCCAATGATATTTATTTATCTGCATTACTTTCACGCTGTGACAACATTTGTTATTTTATACTTTAAAACACGCGGACAGAAGTACTGTAATTTTGTACTGTACTTCCTCTTTGCTGTAACTTTTACATATTTATTGTACTCTTAAGAATTGAGGCTTACAATCATGTTCAATGAATGAACAGCCTCGCACACATTTCTCATCAATACATAAATAACCACACATGTAATTACACAGATTTATCCTCTTATCTATATTCAATTTTCTGGTAAGTTTTTAGCTGTAACAATAATTTCCTCGTTTCCACCAAGTTCCCTGCACACAGCATAACTCAGTTGTAAAAAGAAAGAGGAATATAAATATATGTATACATAAATAGAAAAACTGATACCACATCAGTTAACTCTTCATTTTAGAGAACTTAAGACAAAAAATGTTCTCAAAGTAAATAGAAAAAGTATAACTTTTTCCATTGCACAAAAATGAGAAGACAGATGGCCTAAGTCAAAACACCAACTCCGTGATTGAACAAAACAATACTGTTACACAAGCCTATTCATGTCAGAAATAATGTCAACTACCACAGAGATTTTCCTGCACACACGAACTAATTATGTTGCAAAGTGCATCACAACATCAACATTAACAATAACTGAAATGCCAGCATGACATGAAGGAACTTTCTTATGGATGAAACCTCAACTGTTTTACCAAATATGGACAGATTTCCTTATAAAATAGGTACTAAGAATTTAATCAGATACTGAACACGCAACAACATTCACACAAATGAAGAGAGTTTTCATTCTGAGCAACACATATATGACACTGACAAAGCATTTCTAGACATCATATCTTAATGGCAACTATGCTTTAGAAAATTTCAGAACAAAAAGCTCAGAATGTTCTGCAAGAATTCAATGTAAAAGATATAGCACGCACACACACACACACACACACACACACACACACACACACACACACACACACACACACGCGCGCGGCGCGCGCGCGCGCACACAAGGGGAGGGAGGTGGGGGAGGAGACACAGAGAGAGAGAGAGAGAGAGAGAGAGAGAGAGAGAGAGAGAGAGAGAGAGAGAGAGAGAGGGGGGGGGGGGGGGGTTACTTGACAATTTACTACAAGTTGAGGAATTAAAATACTTCTGTTTGAAAATGTAGGGATATTTCTTTTCTGTTTGTAATCTTACAGTCGTAGAACTAAAGCAACATAACAAATATGTTCAACATAATAGTTGAGCATACTTTGGCAAATAAGTGTCCTACATTTATCTGCCATAACTTTGCGCACCACCAAAGAACTCGCAAACAATCACAGTTTTCCTCAGCTACCATATGCGCTCATAAAATAGCATATACGCCTGACTGCGCATCACAACCTCTTCTTCGACCTCTCTCACTCGAGAGTCGCTGACATAATACCAGCGACCTGGTGGTGGGGAAAATGTTCCACCTTCTGCAGCTCCTGGCACTTTGCTTGTTGCTGCCTGAGCTGTATGTCTGTGGGAGCCTTGTGATGTGGGCACAAATGACCAACGGTAATCGTCATCAGATAGCGTCGGTCGTACCTGCAATATAGAATTTTTAATATTCGGTATTTTATGACAACTTACAATTGCACACTGGACTGATAGCTAAGCCTAGATCTATTTTTCTTAGATTGCAAAACCATGATAAATCAGGTACATGTTAATTAAATCCATAGTAAGTTCTGAATCATTACTATTTCATAAGTGAACAAATTTCATGAATTAAAAAATGTATTCTTTGAGAATTATCTACAATATATGGCTCTGAAACTCACAGCGAAAAAACAGTACTTCTAGTAGCAACAAATAAAACTTGCCACTTTGCATGAGTCCGCATCTAAACTGGTGTCACCTATGATGTGACAGTGGTGGTAACTTTAATAACCAAAGTACAAAGGGTAGCTACAACAAGTAGTAAGATTTATATGTTCAGTAAAATAAATAAAGAAACAACAGTGTCTTATAACAAAAAGGAACTTTAAGATTTTAGATGAGGACAGATGCATATAGAGGAACAATGGGTCAAGTTTAAAAGAACAGTTATTGATGGTGGTGACCCTCTGTGAGATACAGTCACTGAGAAACTTCTAAAATGATACAGACTATCACACAATAGGTGTAAGACAAATTAACATCTAATAATAAACATTTCCCAGAGATATATGTAGTCAACATGTCAATGACATTAAATATAAAACAAGGCAGTAAATTAAAATTCGTACCATGGCCGGGATTGAAACCCGAGATCTCCTGCTTAGCAGGCAGTCACTTTACCCTCTCAGCTGGCCTAATGGATAACGCAAACACGTGGAATAATCCAACACATCTCCCTCCAGAACACAGGTGCCTCTGTCATATCTCCACACACTTCAAATCCTCTCTCCATCACCAGTAACCAGAACCATAAGAGTGCTCCCCTTCTCACTAATACTACCATGGACTGGAACAACTAAAGCACATCCTTTCCCACAGAATTGACTTACTGTCATTAAGCCCAACAAAAAAAAAGTGACATCCTGCCCAGGTCCCCCCCCCCCCCTTGATGTGGTGTCCAGTCACCCACCCAACCTCCATAGCATCCTTCTCCAACCCTATATCATTCCCAAACCCAACCCATTGCCTGTGAAGACCCTGCTAAGACCTGAGCAATCCAACCACCCAGCACTTCCAGTCCCGTCATAGGTTTCTCCTACCCAATCAAAGGCTAGGCCATCAGTGAAAGCATCTGTATAATTTTTATGAACTACACTGCAATAATGGCACAGCTATTTTGTACTAGTAAGGGCAATAACCAGCTGTCCATTAAGATGAATGGTCACCGCCAAACTGTAAATCATATGTGACAACGTATTGCTGAGCATATGCTTGCTTTCAATGGCTGATTCACAACCTGGGCCATCTGGATCCTAGGTCCCCCAAAACCAGCTTTTCTGAATTACACAGATGGGATTTAACCCAAAATTATCCTGACGTCAACCTCCGATAACTTCCTTAATCTCCCAGCCAGCAGTTCCTGTGTGTGTGTCTTCATACCTAAGCTGCATCACTTTCCACGCATTTAGTAGTTCCTTGCTCCAGTAGGCCTTGCTGTATCCATCCCCACAATCACCACCTCGCAACCTTCCTGCCCGATCCCCTCTCCTCCTCATGCCATCACTGCAAAGTGCGATTCGAAGTGCGGGGTCTGGATGTAACAGTTGTGTGCTTGTGTCATTGTGTGAATGCTCTCTTTTCTTCAATGAAGGCTAATTGCTAAAAGCTTATGTTCTGTGTGTACAAGTGTCATCTTTATGTGCCTGTTACAGCTCAAAGTACATCGTTACATGGAGTTTTAAACTATTTTCACTACATTGTCGAATTTTCAGCCTTTGTTTCTCTTGGAGTAACAGTTTACCTTCTTCCCTCTTATCCAGTGTTTGCCCAGACTAATGGATAATAAAAAATGTGACAGATTTTTTTTATTTTTGAGGAGGGTAGGTTGCTTATTCACCACAGAGACATCTGATGAGTTGCAGAAAGGCACAAATAATAGAATACAACTTGAGAGCTTTCATATGTTACAGCCTTTACACACACACACACACACACACACACACACACACACACATACATACACACACACATACATACACACACACACACACACGACCGCTGTCACGAGCCGCAGAGGCCAGTCTGCAATACTCAGCATGGCCAAGATGAGAGATACCATTGGTTAGGGTAAGGAAGTTGCAAGGAGAGAGACACAGGAGGGGAGGGGGAAATGCACAGTACTGGTGGGGGGGGGGGGGGGGGGAAATGCCAGTGCTGTCTCTCAGACAGGGCGGAAGGAAGGGAAGGGGCTGAAATATGTGGCAGGATGGGAGACGAATGTAAGGAAACAGTGTGGGCAGGAAAGGGGAGGCAAGAGTTGTGGAGGCAGGAACTAGCCTGAGAGGTTGCTTGAGCATCGGATAATTGTAGGGAGAGTTTCCACCAGCACAAATCAAGCTCGTGTTTATGGGAAGGATCCATACGGCACAGGCTGTGTACCAGTCACTGAAGTGAACCACATTATGCAGGGCTGCAAGCTCAAAAAGGATGGTCTAGCTGTCTCCTGATCACAGTTCGACAATGGCCATTCGTCCGGATAGGCAAGCTTGTTGCTGGTCTTGCCCATATAAAAAGCTGCACACTTGTTGCAGCTCAATTGTAGTAGATAATGTGACTGCTTCTACAGGTTGCCCTGCCTTTTATGGGATAAGAAATGCCCGTGACAGGACTGGAGTAGGTGGTGTGGGATGCTGTTTTGCATCTAAGTTTATTGCAGCAGTGTGAGACCTGGGGGCAAGGGGTTGGGAGCAGGAATGGAGTAAGGATGAACAAGAATATTCCATAGGTTTGGTAGGTGGCGGAATACCACTGAGAGGGGTGGGGGAGGATATTGGGTAAGGTATTTCTGATTTCAGAGCAAAATGAAAGGTAGAGAACGTGGCTTAACTGCTCCAGTCCTGGGTCACAAGAGAGGTGCTCCTTTGTGGCCGTACAGTGAGTGTGGGGGAGCTGGTGGGTGACTGGACAGACATCCTGCGAGAGCTGTTTCTGGATAAGGTTTGGAGGGTAATTGCGCTCAGTAAAGGCCTAAGAGAGGCATTTGGCACATTTGGAGAGGAACTGCTTGTCACTGCAGATACAATGACCACAGGTAGCTACCAGGAGGTAGCTGTATGGAAGAGACTTAATTGTGGAATGGGTGCCAGCTGACAAAATAGAGGTATTATTGATGGTTGGTAGGTTTGATGTTGACGGATGTACTGATAAGGCCATCTCCGAGGTGTAGGTCAATATCGAGGAAGGTGGCTCATTGGATTGAGGAGGACCAGGTGAAGTGAATGGAGGAGGTGTGTTGATAGTGTGGCCTTACCTCCTACTCCAGTCTTGGGTTACCATTATCCACCCCCTCAACTAGAGCCTACCAACATACCCCATAGCCCATCATAGCTTAAAATCTTGCCTAGCAGACACATTTGCCACCCTCAGAATCTCTCCCCAAACAACCACACAAAATCCACAACCTGAACAGACCAGAAACAGAGTTATGGATATTTCCTTGAAAAGCCTCAGTCCCATAGAAGAGTCAATTCTTCCCAAACGCTTTACCTTTTGCCCCACTCCCCAATTCAACCATGCAGGACTTGGTGGTGGTGGTGGTGGACATGAGGGACCAAACAACGAGGTCATCAGTCCCTTCAACCTCAAATTGTATATGCCACGGAACCCAACGAAAAATAGGTGAAAGCCAAAAGACCATTACACTAGGAATTAAATTCGTCTCACCAACAAGGCTAAGACCAACCCAGGGCAGCAAATGCTACAGTGTCCGCTCCCACATCTCCAGGAGCGACCACTACCCTAAACCACAAGTTACTAATGGCACAGTGGTAAACGTATCACAGCTCTAGAGCAGGGAGAAATAAAACTACATTAAAAATGTAAAAGAGTGGGGGACTGGTGGGGAGAAGGCTCTAAACCCCACAAACAGCCAAGAATCACAAACCCACTCACCCCGACCAAGCGAGTCCCAGAGCTGACAATAAAATCTACTTTCACGGAGGAAGGCAAGGACGCGATCAACCATCCATGGGTCATCCGCCAAAACTAAAGGCAATGCAGGCGGTAGGCCATAGTCGCCACGAAGTGTCGAATGGAGAGGACATTCAGTCAAAATATGAGACACGGATTGTACGGCTTCACAATAACAATGTGGTGGATTGTCATTTCGTAAAAGAAATCCATGGGTCAGCCTGCAGTGTCCAAGACGGAGGCGACAGAGGACAATTGATTCTCTCCGGGAAGGGCGTAAAGATGAACTCCAACCTGCAGTCGTATCTTTGATGGTGCGGAGTTTATTGGAAGGGGCAGTAGCTTTCCAACTTCTATCCCATGAGGAGTGAAGCAAAGATCCGATCTGCACCCGCAGATCCGCACCCGGAATTAGAAAGGGAGGTGGGCAGCGAGTAATTGCCGATCTAGCCAACCGGTCAGCCTCTTCATTCCCTGTAATACCAACATGGCTTGGCACCCAGAGAAAGGTAACGGAGCAGGCAGCACGATGAAGGTCAGCAAGGAGATCATGGATGGAAATAACTAAAGGATGGGAAGGGAAACAACGATCAATGGCCTGCAGGCTGCTCATGGAGTCAGCACAGATTAAAGCACGTTCCACGGCAGTCTGTTTAATAAAACAGAGGGCTCTATAAATCGCCATCAGCTCTGCCGTAAACACACTGCATGCCTCTGGCAGAAAATGGCATTCCGCCCCAACAGGAGATGTAAAAGCATATCCGGAGTGGCCCGCAGTTTTCGAGCCATCAGTGTAGAAGATAGAGGCTCCCTGAAACTCTTCTAGTACTGGGCACACCAAATGCCGAGAGACCATGGGGGAAATTAAAGCTTTTTGGCCCTGGAAGAGATCCGCCCGAATTAGTGGTTGCGGCACCATCCACGGAGGTGTGTGTGCAGTGAAATGGGGGGCGCAATCTAGGGAAGGGAAATGTAAATCCCGGCGAAGAGAGGCAAGCCGCAGTCCGACGGGAAAGCCCGCCCGCGGCCGGATATCAGGGGGTCGAAGCCCTTCATATACAAAAAGAACCTTGGTAAGCGGGATGATCAGGATATTGCCGGATGGCGATGGCATAAGACGCCAGAAGCTGATGCCGCCTGACCTGAAGAGGGCAGATTCCCGCCTCAACAAGGAGACTGTCGACCGGGCTAGTTGGGAATGCACCTGTAGCCAAGCGGACACCGTAATGGTGAACTGGGTCTAATAATTTCAGGGCAGAAGGAGCTGCCGAGCCATAAACTTGACACCCATAGTCCAATCGGGACAAGATGAGAGCCCGATAGATACGGAGGATAGTTGTTCGGTCTGCACCCCAAGATGAATGAGCAAGGAAACGTAGGGCATTAAGTTTCCTCGTACAACTAATCTTTAGGTGGCGAATATGGGGCACCCAAGTCAATTTTTTGTCAAAGAGAAGACCCAGGAAACGATGCTGTGCTACAACTTCCAGGCGCTGATTACCCAAAAACAGTTCTGGATCAGGATGAACTGTAGTACGACGACAAAAGTGCACCTCCCTCGTTTTTGACGAGGAAAACTGGAAACCATGGGACGTAGCCCACACTGAAGCCCGCCAAATGGCGCTCTGGAGCTGACGTTCAGTAGAGGCTACTGAGTAGGAGCTGTACCATATGCAAAAGTCGTCGACATACAATACCGGGGTTACCAGTGACCCAACAGAGCTCACCAACCCATTGATGGCGATTAGAAAAAGTGTAACACTCAACACTGAGCCCTGGGGGACGCCGTTCTCCTGTATCCGAGGGGAGCTAAAGGAAGAGCCAACTCTGACACAGAACAGGCGATGGGATAAAAACTGACGGATAAAAATTGGTAAGGAGCCTCTGAGGCGCCATCATGAAGAGAACGTAAAATATGATGATGCCAAGCAGTGTCGTACGCCTTATGAAGATCGAAGAAGACTGCTACCAGATGATGTCTTTTAGAGAAGGCCTGTCTGAGATCGCAGTCTCCAGTCGAAGTAAATGGTCAATAGGGGATCGTCCCTCCCGGAACCCACACTGGTAAGGTGAGAGAAGTCCCCGGGATTCAAGAACCCAGCATAATCTGCGGGCTACCATCCTTTCAAGTAATTTACAGGGGACATTTGTCAGGCTTATTGGCCGATAACTGTCCAGCGCCGACGGGTCTTTGCCTGGGTTGAGGGCAGGGACCACAATACTCTCCCTCCACTGGGAGGGGAACACCCCTTGAAGCCAAATACGGTTAAAAACTTTTAGGAGAAATTGTCGTTGTGAGGGGTTGAGGTGTTTCAGCAACTGATTATGGATATCAGGCCAGGGCCAGGTGCTGAATCACGAGAAGAGGAGAGGGCCAGCGATAGTTCCCAGTCAGTAAAAGGTTCGTTATATGGTTCTACCTGGTGAGAAGTAAAGCCTAATTTGAAGGTTTCGGCCTGGTGTTTCTTAAGTAGAAAGGTCGCCGGATATGAAGTTGTCGCTGATACATTGGCGAAGTGAGTTGCAAGATGTTCTGCAACAATAGATGGCTCTGTGCAGACCCCATCAGGCAGGGCAAGACCAGGGACGGGAGGCGGCCGCCAGCTACCTTGGATAGATCGGAGCATAGCCCACACTCTTGTCAGAGGGACAGAAGAGCCCAACGAGGAGACAAAATGCTCCCAGCATGCCCGCTTACTTTGTTTGATTAAGTAAGAAGCTCTGGCATGCAGACATTTGAAATTTATCAGACCAGCGAGGGATGGGTGGCGCTTAAGATGTTGCAAGGCCCTATGGCGCTCGCGAATGGCTGCGGCAACAGTTGCATTCCACCAAGGGACCGGCCGGTGAGTAGGAAGGCCTGTCGACCGGGGAACAGCGGAGTTGGCAGCTTGAGTAATCATGTTGGTCATTTGGCTTATATCATCATCTATACAGCCTGAGGGGGAAGATGGAAAAACAACCTGGGATGTATATAGCGGCCAATTAGCATGACGGAAAACCCAACGGGATACCCTGTCTTGTGGTAGGTGTGAGGGAAGTGAAAGGATCAACAGAAAGTGGTCGCTATCGCAGAGGTCGTCATACACCAACCAGTGAAATAAACGGAGGAGAGGAGGAGAAGTAAGAGAGAGGTATATGGCAGAAAAACCGGCGAGCCTGACCTTCCTCCCAAGGGGTAGCGAGGGAGGGAAACATCCTCGTATCCGCAGTAGCAGCATTAAACGATCTCTTCCTGTCTTGAGAGACGGCCGATGCACGACCATTTTGGAGTCTAACTCTTTTCATGGTGCTAGACGTCCGCCCTGGTGTCACCTACTCCGAAACAGGGGCTCTCTCCATGGGTGCCACCCAGCCTCAGCAAAGGCCACCTGGCACGATGGCCATTGCCGGGAGTTCTGATACCCCCGAGGACAGGCATCAACTCCTTGGCTTGCACGGAGAGGTCGCAGCTCAGACACCAGTAGTGTGATCCCTGTGGTGTCAGGGGGATCAGCCAAAGGGTACATAAGAGCCCCCCCCCCACACGGACTGGCTACACGTGCTGGGGACCTAGCGGGGGATGGGGCCTACAGTGAGGAAATGAAGTGGAAAAGAAAGAATAGGACCCGTGCCGTAGGGGCTAGGTTGGGAGTTCTTCCCCAATTGGCTCACACATTATCGGACAATTTTGGTATGGAAGGTCAAACCCCGAGGGGGACCAAACTGGGCCAAAAACCGGTGTACACAGAAGACAAAACCAAAGTGCAGGACAATCGGTACCATGGGATAGCCAAGCCGTCATCTAGAGTAACACCGAGAGACGGGGTTGGAGAGGATGGGAAGGAGGAATTGGGATGGGAAGGAGGGGGAACCAGGAGGGGTAATGCAGTCTGGGGAAAGCAGGAAAAAAGGCTGCAATGGCTCGGGGGACCTGTGCGCGCCCTGGGGGGCTATGCAGGACTTGTTAAGGATCTTCTCTCCTCCTCCAGTTCCTTACAATGGAGACCCATTTTGCTACCAACCCCACCATTCAGATCCACAACAATACAGTTCACTACATTTATGATTCTTGACCAGGTTTCATTGCCACTAAGGGTAATTTCATCAGAAGATAAAGTATATGTGAAACATATTATGTCGTAATTATATATTACGAACAACATTGTTTGAGATGTATGAAGTAAAATATAACATTGGAGTGTATATGCTAAAACCTTAGCAGATAATTCCCACTTCCTTACATCCCTCTCAAATCAACCTTGGCCCAACATCTGCACAACTAGGTATATATTAAACTATAATACTACTTCATGTGGGATGGTTGCGACTTCAGTTAAGTAATTGCTAAACAATGAAGAATGAAATATATATATATGACACACAAGGTTTTTCAAAAGTAGTTGTGCATGGGCACTCAAATGAACAGGGAAAGTTGAAAACTTGTTACCAGCTGGGATTCAAACTTGAGTCTCCTGCTTACAATGACTACTGTACCACTGGGACACAGTGATCACCATGACTACATTAAATATCATAGTACTCTCCCACCAGATACATATTTTCAACTTGGTCACACACTACTAATGTTGTGCCCTTGGCCATGTTCACTTATTACCCATAGCATTCCGATGTATCCTATTACAGAGTTCGAGCCTAGTGTACAATGGGGGACAAAAAGATTACCTAACCTGAATAATTTAAAGTCGAAGAACTGAGGCATTGTGCACGCCAAGCTCATAAGCGCGAGTGTTGCCAACTCCAGCGATCTGTGCAGCTTCAGCTTGCTGTTTACATTGTCAATAAGAAGCAATACAATAGTTATATGTCGAGAGTCATTGCACTTTACCTCATGTATCGTTTATTCTGGATTTATCATACGGGCGCAGGAATCTTAGAACGAATCCTATACAAGTTCAATTCAGTATGCTATGAACATTTCCTTGAAAATGTAATCATTCCTGGAGCTCAACTTTGGTACCCCAAAGGACGCCTAAGATACCAACATGACAATCATTCTTTGCACTCCAGAATTAGGATTCAGAGCTGGTTCCCAAGGGGAGAGAATATTATTCAATTTCTACCACGGTCTCCAAAGTCACCTGATCTCAATATCATAGAGAACGTATGGGCTAAACTCAAGAAGACGATGCAGGATAATAGCCCAGACCCTCCTCCACGAACTGTGGATGCCTAGTGGTGGTGGTTGTTGTTGTTAGGTGGCGTAGGGGACTAAACAGCTCAGTCATCAGTCCTCTGTTACGAACCAAGTTTGGACTGTCAAAAGCTAAAAAACAAAATACAGAACACCTAGAGAGAAAAGCCACAAAATGTACAGAGCTACAATGAACATGTTGCTAACACACAAAGAAAGACACACAGGAGGAGAAGACCGAGTCACAAACTGAACTAAAACTGGAAAGAAGGATACCTTGCCCTGGCTGATCACAAAGATAGTAAAGGATGTGCCAGCCATCCTGCACACATTAAAATCGCTAGACAATCTGCAAGAAAGTCAGAAAATGACTTAAGAGTGGTGGAGAGGTGGGGATTTTTCACTTCACATGAAGGTTCCCACAACTAAATAGAATGGTAAAAGCCAGCTGCACAAATAAATCTAAAACTGTCAGACATTGAAGCAACAATGGTAGTGCAGTGGGCAGATTAAAAGACTGCCGGAGGGCAGCTAAAAGTGAACAATCCAACAAAAGGTGGACGAATGTCAGAAGGGCACCACAGTGGCACTCTGGCGGGTCCTCTCTACGAAGAAGGCAGCCACACGATAGCCAGGTACGGCCAATACGCAGGCGACAAAGGACTACGGGCTCCCTGTGAGAGGCCAACAGGGAGGACTTCCATGCCGCTGTAGAGGACTTCATCGCACAAAGCTCGTTGGGCGTGCTCAAAGTAGACCACTCCGACTCCCGAGCAGCAAAAACCTTGTGGCATAACCCCAATCTGATATCCCTCTCTGGGATACAAATATCGGGGGGCCGGGAGGTGGTAGCCTGCCTGGCCAACAGATCGACCTGCTCGTTACCCGAAATGCCGACACGGTCCAAGGTCCACACGAAGGCTACTGAACTGCCAGAAGTAGCGAGCATGAAGATGGAGCTTTGGATTGATCGCACCACAAGATGGGTAGAGAAACACTGGTCAAGGCTTGTAAGCCACTCAGGGAGTTGCTGCAGATGACAACTTCCTGGGGCACCCTTTAATGTGGTCAAGAGCATGTGATATTGCGACCAGTTCCACAATAAAAACACTACAGCCAGGAGGCAAGGAGTGTTGTTTAGTATGGTCACCGTGTATAAAGGCATACCCAACTCTGCCATCTACTGAGGAGCCATCAGTGTAGATGATATCAGCGCCATGGAATGCATCGAGAGTGGCCAAGAACTACCGACAGAGTCAGTGGTGAAACCAATGCCTTTGGGTCGTGAGACAATTCCAGGTGGAGCTGCAGGTGGGGGATGGACCAAGGGGGCATATGGGGTTGGTTGGAGAGGGAGTAACTCAACAGAGGCAAGGAGGACATTAAGAACACGGACCGCACTCAGAAGACCCGACCTGGGCCGGAGCGGTGGCACGGAGAGGGGTGAGGGGGTGCAGCAGCTGGAAAGAGGAGCCCAAGATTTGGATGGTGTGGTGAAGCACGGGCATGGGCCACATATGAGAGAAGCAGTTGTTGGCAACAAAACTTCAAGGGAAGAATCACCCAGCTTCAGCAAGCAGGCTTAGTACAGGGCTCGTACGGAAAGCCCCTGTTATGAGCCGGACACCACCGTGAAGTATAAGGACAAGAAGCCTCAATGCTGAGGGAGCTGCAGAACCACAAACCAAGCTCTCATAGTCGAGCGTTGGACGTGTGGGTCCCCAAACATTGTGGCAAAGGCAGTGCAAGATGTTCAGGTATTGAAATAAATCGCAATTTGCGATGTTATCACTGTATTAGGCTTAGATGGAATACCAAACTGTGGCGAATGAAAATTTGTGCCCGGCCGGGATTCGAACCCGGGATCTCTTGCTTACTAGGCAGACTAGGCAGACGCATTGACCACTCCACCACCGAGGACACAGTGACCAGCCCGACTGCAGAAGACTTTTCTCTGCACGTCTCCCGCCACACACAAGTCTCCATTCGCCACGCTGTCCCTTTCCTATACTACAGCCTATTTATTCTATAATGCTCGCAGCCACAATACAGTATTCCCCCATCAGGGAGAACAGACCATGAGTTATCGAGACACAATTAATTGTCGTCAGGAGCCCAGCCTCGACTTGTATACAATTATATATATTTTTGACGAATTACAAAATTCAAATTAATGAAATAATTTGCAATTTGCGATGTTATGGCATCACTGTATTAGGTTTAGATGGAATACCAAACTAATACAGTGATGCCATAACATCGCAAATTGCGATTTATTTCATTCATTTGAACGCTGTAATCCGTCAAAAATAAATATAAGTGTTCAGGTGTTGCCAGCACTTTTGTTCAAACTGACGGAGGTGCGGCACCCCAGTGAGCCGATCATCGAAAAGCACGCCTAGAAAGGGATGCGTCTTTTCGACATGAAGTTCACCAGCCAAGAAGAGCTCTGGATGCAAGTGAAGAGCCCGACGACGACATAAGTGCACGACTCGGGTCTTAGATGCAGAGAACTGGAATCCATGCACTGAGGCCCATGAGTGTGCCTTGTTAATACCTCAATGCAGGTGCCTTTCAGTAATATTCATGCTTGTGGAGCTGTAATACAGGCGAAAGTCGGCAGCAAATAGGGAGCATTAGATCGATGAGCCTACTGCAGCTGCAATACCGTTTATTACCACCAAAAACAAGCGGACACAGAATGGAGACCTGTGGGGCACAGGTTCTCCTGAGTGTGAGTGGAACTCCAACAAGTGCCGACCCTAACATGAAAGGTGCGAAGGGCTAGAAAGTTTTGGATAGAGATCGGAAGAGCACCCCGTAGACCCCAATTGTGTAGTGTTGCCAGAATGTGGTGACACCAGGTGGTGTATTACGCCTTCAGAATATCTACGAAGATGGCAACGAGATGCTCATGCCGAGCAAAAGCTACACGAATGGCTGACAATTGACACAAGGTTGTGACCCTGACAGAAGACCCCTTTTGCTGAGCCAACAGTCCCCTATCTTCCAGGATCCACATGAGCCAACGACTCACCATACATTCGAGAAGCTGGGAGAGAACGTCGGTGAGGCTAATCGGGCAGTAACTATTGGTCAGCTGCGGATCAGCGCCAGGTTTTAAGACTGGGATGATGATACTTTCCCGCAATTGTGACGGAAAAAGACCTTCTCCCCAGATGTGATTCAACGAGGCGAGCAGTTGATGTCTAGAATCCGCTGGCAGGTGACGAAGAAACTGATTGTGAATACAGTCCGGTCCTGGGGACGTATCAGGGCATCCAGCAAGGGCACTTTCGAACTCCCACATACTAAATGGTGCATTGTGGGATATAGGCTGCCATCACAGAACAACGTTCGTAATGCTCTGCCACGTGCTTTGCGATAGCGGTGGGGTCAGTACCCTGAGCTTGGATACAGGGGTGTGGCGGTGTCCAAAAATTCGTCGCACTTGCAACCACACTCGAGATGGGAAACCTCGAGAGCTGGTGGCAACATACTGCTCCCAAGATACCTGCTTACTCTGCCGGATTAGTCGCCGAGCTCAAGGCCTGAGACGCTTAAAGGCGATCAGGTGTTCGATCGAAGGATGCCACTGGAGTACTCACCAACGTTCCCAGATTGCTTCCGTGATTTCTGGAGTCCGCCAAGGCACCGACTTCCGTCTGAGCAAGCCACGAGTACTTGCGACCATGGTCTCAGCAGCAGAAATGCTGGACACAGTTGTGAACTGCCATATCAATATCTGCGGAAAGTGGAGCAGCTACCAAAGCAACGAAGGCAAAGGCCGGCCAATCTGCTCAGCGGAGTGACCAGCAGGACGGGCAATAAACAGGTTGAAACTGAGGCAGAGAGAGGAGAATGGGCAAGTGATTGCTACCACATAGATCATCGTGTACCTTCCAGCTGAGATGGGGGAGAAGGCTTGGGCTGCAAATGGAAAGGTCAACAGCTGAGTATGTGCGTGTGCCAAGCTAAGTGCGTGGGTGTACCTGTGTTTAGGAGACAGACATCCTGCTGTGCAAGTACAGTCTCAACAGTCCTACCACGGCGGGAGACCTCGGTTCCACCCCACAAAGTGTGGTGGGCACTGAAGTCCCCCAAAAGAAGGAACGGTGGGGGAAGTTTGTCAAGCATGGCAGCAAGGTCAGTGCGGGAGATGACCTTATCCGGGGAGAGGTAGAGAGAACAGATGGTAAGTTCCCTTATTGTCCAGATTCTGACAGCCACCGTCTCAAGGGTTGTGCAGAGACGCACAGGGGGCACTGAGGACAGTAGAAAAAACGCAGACACCACTGGAGACTGTTGTAAACAGAACAGTTCCTGTAATGCCCAACAGAGCACAGGGAATCGGCACAACTGCTGCAACTCAGCCAAACGACTGAAAAACCCTCTGCAATTCCACTGAAGAATTTGATTAACTCTTTGCTGGAAGGCCACGATGTAGGACAGAAGACATCAGTCCAAAGATTTACGTTCTGTCAGGTATTGTGTATCTACATCATGTAGAACCATTGGCTCAAGCATCTCAGTGAGGGCCAGATCCTTGGGAGATGCAAGGATCTCCACCTCATCTTCTGAGGCAGAGGATGTAGGGATCTGCGACTTTGAAGTCACCGATGAGTCCTCCTCCTCAGGCTTTTTCTTATTAGCCTCTCGCCGCTCTTTCAGTTTTGACGGTTGCGTGGCCTTCTCACAAGTGGATTCAGGGCCTGACGTCTATCGGGAAGTCCATCGCCTGGGGCCGGGCAGATCCTTCAGCCTCTGGCTGGGATCCTTTCAATCCACTTGTGGAAGTCTCTGAATGGAGTGCCCCAAGGGACCCCTTCCACGCGAGAGGGGCCAGGGAACAGGGAAGACTTGCTTCTCCAGCTGGGGAGCGGGGACTAGTGTCCCCAATGGTGGGGGGATATTGCTCCCACAGACGTTGGGGGAGCTATGGATATATAGGTGCCCCCACCCGTCAAGGAGGCAGTAGAAGGTTGTTGGCCCGTACGGCCCACGGATGGAGGGAACACTGTTACTGCCATTCTCAATGAAATTGGTGCTGCTGTGACTGCGGTAAAAGATTTTGTCATCTGTACAGGACGGATCCGTTCATACTTTTCATGTGCAATGCTGAAGACCAAATTTTGTTTAATTTAATACCTTCCTCTTTTCTATCAAAATTATTGCAGTGTTTGTAAATTTCAATGGCTTCTCTATATATATTCTAAGTTTTTGATAAAACACTGTTCTTGTTAAATTTAATTTCATGATCAACCTCTTGGTGAACATGTTCAGCTATAGCCACATCCTGTGTATGTCCCCGGTGACAGTTTCCTTATGTTCACTCAGAAGAGTATTGACACTTCTTTTCGAAGTGTCTTTTCGAGTGTCTTGCATCTTTTTCAGATCTTAAATATTCTTTAATTTTCCTGGTTGGCCTTAAAATAGTTTCCATCCCATATTTGTTCAGCACTTTTCTAATATGATTCATAAATGGAAGAAAAACTTTCCTGTTGGATAGTTCTGGTTCCTTGTTTTTAGTTTTCTACCTAGGGCAAAGAACTATGTCTCTGGTGGAATAACCACTCTTGTTGAAGTCTTTTGTAAATAAACTGGTTCACAAATTTTGTGCACCCTGCTGACCAAGGTTTTTATCACCCCTCTTTAATGGTCTACGGTGCTGGTTGGAGTCTTTAAGAAAGTAACGATCTGTATGCGTAGCCTTCCTGTAAACCTAGTGATCCAACGTTCTGTCTTCTTACTTGATTACAGACACATCTAGAAAATTAAGCTGGCAAAATAAACTTTTTTCCATTGTAAACTGGATCCTGGGGTTGATAGTGTTAAGATCTATCAAGAAAGCATATAATTCCTCTTCACTGTGTCTCCATACTATGAAGGTATAAGCGACATAATACCACTTCCCTGTTTTTTATTAGCAGCCTGCAACACCTGTTGTTCAAAAGACTCCATGAATAAATTGATCACCACTGGACTTAAAGGACACCAAAATGGTGACCATGAAATTAAATTTAATAAGAACAGTTTTTTTACTAAAAACTATTCACTACTATGCTTGCACATAAAGAGAAGCCATTGAAATTTATGAACACCACAATAATTTTAATAGAAAAGAGGAAGGTATAAATTTAGACAATGTTGCACCAACATGTTGACAATTGATTATCTTTTACCAATAAGGTTGGCATTACCAGAGACAGTTTCTCAGCCAACGTCACATGATGGATTGTGGCACCGCCTAAACCGTCTATATATGTGGCGTGCCCTAGAGCCCTCACTGCAGTTGCCACTTCGCTTCTGATGATGTCTTCAACAGCCAAAGACGAAACATTACGGGAAAGTGTTACCTATCGACCACGTCTTATCATCCTGGAAATTTTAGGGTAGTTAATGTCAGTGTGTGTATCAATGAACCTGTGGTTTTGGTAAGTTGGGCAGTATAATAAATATTCCCTTCCAAGAGATTATTTTTAGATATAAAATTAATGAACTGTAATTAGTTATTTACAGAAGAGAATACTAGAAAAGTAAAAGTAATATAATAACAAAAAGTTACTAAAGTAAGAAACATTTGCATTGCAATTAAAAAAAAATAAAAAAATAAAAAAAAAGTAAAGGCTTTGGTGGCATCCGAACCTATGCAAACCACTTAACCAGAAAGGCCAAAACTATCAATGAGCTACCTGTCCTTTCTCATTTGCCTACTGGTTAAATAGGCCTACTGGATTTGAAGAACAAATATTCTACTACACACAACGGACAATGGAAGGCACAGCCACTCTCTTATGTAAACCGCATGTAAGGACTTAGAAAATTATGCCTATCTGGTGATAAATTTATCTTAGCTTAACACCATAGATTCCCCATGTGGCAGTCTAAAGTAATTACAAATACATGCATCCATTTTCAACATTTTTACTATGGCTATATTTTGTCTCATCATTTAACATTAGGCTATTATAAAATGGAATATGTTTAACAATGTGGAATCTAGAAAAGCCTATAATTGTGCAATTCTTAGCGAATTAATGTTAAAAATACTACCTGCAGAGGTACAATAATAATAATAATAATAACAATAATAATTTGACTCCAGTAGAACTCGAATTCACGCTCCTTGTGTTCGTAAATCGTCAGCCTAGCCACTCGACCAATGAAACTTATGCAAAAGCGATTCATTGTTGTAAATCTACTGACATGGAGTTACTATACCTCAACTGCTTCTACAAGCTCGAATAACGTTTGCCAAAATAAATGATATGCAAGTTAAACTGCTATTAATCTTGATATATACTGTATCCTAACTATTATATTGCTTCTATTTGACAATGTCACCAAGCTAAAACTCAGGAGAAGAGATGGCAACATTGCACTTTGGAACTAGAGCATGCACAATGTTCTGCTCTTTGACTTTAAATTATTTGGGCCAGTAATCTTTTTGTCCCCCATTGTACATCTGCCCTGAAGAAAAGATCACTGTCCATTTTTCTGTACTTTCAGTCACATCAGAAAGACTAGACTCCACTTGTATTTAAAGGCCGACTATTTTCTACTCTTCAGCAATTGTGGTTTATGACAATTCTTTAGTTTAGTGTTAAATAAATCTGCAAAACCATATTTACCTTGACAAATGCAACATAATGGCCTCCATGAAGTGTTCCACTGTGTTCTACAACACCATACAGAGAATACATTATTTGATTTTGATCCGACCTCACAGTTGGAGATTCCTAGAAAAAAGAATGAAGTCTCTTAATACAGAAACACAGCATTTTCCTCTTCAAATAAGAATATCAGAAATAAAGGTATCAATCTTTGAGAAATTATACTTTCTAAAGTTGAAGATTCAAGATAAAAGTAGTTGTTGGACTTACAAGTCATTTACGTTTGTCACATGAATCTCTTCCATGTGATATTCCTCTCATACTTCTGAGAGATTTCATGGGTTTAACCTAAGTTTGTAAGAAATTTGATACTACCAGCTACTCATACCACACACAGTACTGTCAATGATAATGATGTTGTTGGTGAGAAATATAAGTAAAACTACTACTTTCTAAATTACAATATTTTTAAAGGATTAGAGATGTACTCACCATGAAGGATGCATCCAGATGTCTATGTGGTGAGTAGCAATCTAATCTTTTCAAAACATTGTATTCCTTCCTGAACTGTTCAATTTTACTTTTTTAAATTCCTTTAAGTTAAAGAACACACACACACACACACACACACACACACACACACACACACACACACACACACACACACACAGAGAGAGAGAGAGAGAGAGAGAGAGAGAGAGAGAGAGAGAGAGAGAGAGGTATTTACCCAATCACAAGACGACCTCCATCAGAAGATGACAAATACAGTATGATAAATGTTTTCTGCCAAGGGGACAGAATCATAGACAAGAAACAAAGTCTAAAACATTTCGTGAAACAGATTTGCAAACATGTTTTCATCTGAAACGTGTACGCACCTGAAGACCGCACGAACAGCTACCGATGTGCGGTCACATAACTTGGTGCAAACATGATATGATATCTATTCAAATAAACCAATACACTATCATAATAAATGTCATTTTTGGTAGGGTTACTGTCTTGTGCAAAAAGAGACCACCTCATTCTCGGTACTACTGGTACGTTACAAACAAAGATCTCGTATCGTCCGGAATGTCATGAACTTTATTGTGATATAGTGATTGTGAGCTGTTTCCATTGTATTTTTTCTTTCTTCGCCTTTGTAATGCTACAATGTTAAGGGACTGCCTAATGAAATTAAAGTAAGCACGAAATATGGAAATGCATATAGTAAATGAGAAGTTCAAAGAACTTAAAACAAAGAAAGTACACTCAGGTCAATGTGTACATAACATATTGATTTCTTTGGTTCTGGAGCTAACAATTCTGCACACAATTTTCATATTTAATCTTGCGTATTATGAACTTAAGGCAGTTCATTTCTATTAAAAGATAATGTTACAAGCCTTTATTAAAACTGTGTGAAATGTTGTCTCAATACGTGTTGCTAAATGAATTCTTTATAACCAACAAGCTGAGAGACGCAAATAGCTTTAAATATAAGGTTCCAAATCATCTTCCCTAAAGTTATTGGAAAGACTGCATATCCAAGGTTAATTGATCATTTCATTTCACATAATTTGTTGTCAAATGTTAAACCACTTCTGAAACAAAAGTGTACAACTGAAAATGATATATTTTTTGTTTCTTTTGAGGCACTTTATGAGTTAAATAAAAGGTTGAGAACATTAGGCATCTTCTTTAATTTAACAAAGGCATCTGACAGTGTTGATCACGAAATACTGTTACAGAAGCTGGAACATTATGGAATAAGAGTAGCAGCTCACTGCGGGTTCATACCTTACTTTAACACAGACAGTAGAAGGTAATTCTACAGTGCTGAAAATGGCTATGACTTACAATCACAATGGGGCACAGTGTGGGGTGCCCCACTGGTCTGTTTTGTGACCACTGCTGTTTCTTATGTATATAAATGATATGCCGTTGAGTATAACAGGTGATTGTAGAATATTTTTGTTTGTTGATGATACCAGCTTGGTAGTGATGGATGTTTTTTGTAATATCGACACAGTATCAAATAATGCAGTTCAAGAGATGATAACATGGCTTGTAGAAAGTAAATTGATGCTGAATCACAGTAAATCTCTTTTTTTTTTTTTTTTTTTTCCCCCCCCCCCCCCTTCTTCAATTTTTAACACACAATTAGACACAAGCTGACATTTTGATTACATGTAAGAGGCATATGATAAGTGAGACTGAAGAGTTCAAACTTCTAGTTGTTCAGAAGGATACTAAGCTGCCGTGGGAAGGTCGTGTTGAGGATCTTGTTCAAAAACTTAACTCTGCTTTATTTACCATTGGAACTTTATCCGAAATAAGTTTTTTTTTTTTTTCAACACAAAAAGTAGTCTACTATGCTTACTTTCATTCACTTATGATGTACTGTGATATTTTTTGGGGTAATTCTAATGACACGAAAAGGACTTTTTGGCCCAGAAACAGGCGGTTTGAGGAATATGTGGTGTAAGTTCACTAACGTCACGTCGACAACCCAATTCAGTAATCTGGGAATTCTGAAACTGGCATCACAATATGTATTTTCTTTAATGTCGTTTGTTGTTAATAATATCAGGTCATTTCCACGAGTTAGCAGCTTTCACTCAGTGAATACTACAAATAAATCAAATATACATTTGGATCACACTTTCTTGACTCTTGTGCAGAAAGGTGTGCAGTATTCTGCAGCATAAATTTTCAATAAGCTGCCACAATAACTCTAGAATATTGGTAGTAACCCCTGTGCTTTTAAATCTAAATTGAAAAGCTACCTCATGGCTCACATCTTTTATTTTGCCGAGGAAGTCATGGAAAAATTAATCTAATTCCTTTTATTTGTCATTGATTCTTTTTACTTAGGATTAAAATTGTCATCTGCACAGGACTACTTTATGTTTTTCTATTACCATTCTTGTGTTAAACTTCATGTACTGACTTGTTCGATGACCAAGGAGTTTTGCTTCTCAATTAGGTCTTTTGGAACAGAAAACCATATTATTATTATTATTATTATTATTTTATTATTATTATAGGCAGATTAAGAGCAAATGAAACTAAGATAGGCAGATCCTAAAGTAAATTATTTCAGTGATATTTGTTGAAAATACCAGACAATTGGTTGCTAAGCAAATTTTTGAATGGAATCCATCTGTTGAACACAAATGCAGCATACCAGGGGTTCTTGGAATAGCCACATTAATGAAATAATGGATCATTGTAGCGTATACAATGTGTCACCCCTGATGGTGGCTTTATAGAAGGTAAAAGGAATACAGAAAAATGTTATTAACTGATCTTTGTATTACTTAAAGCACAACAAACAACACAATAGACTGCAGACTACATAAGGACAGGTAGAGTACTGTATGATAACGCAATACCCTTCTGACACATTTGGTGGAGTGCCAATGCAAACACTGTGTTAATATCTGTAAACAAGCATAATGCAGCACTTCCTAGAAACATATATTCATCTTTGAAAGTATACATTTCCGTACCAAGAGCCAAGTTATGTTTTTGTGCAATTTTTGTTTCTTCGTGTATGCATATTATTGGAACAGAAGTGGAGCATTTCTGAATTGTTGCAAAAGGGATCAGATAAATTATTGTGTAAGCTGCCATAAGAACAAGATACAAGGCATGCAATGGCACCAAGTATTTAGGCAAACATTGAACTTGGCACTGTATAAAATAACAGCAGTGGCTTAATGAATTGCAAGATGCAAATTATGAACAGTGAAAACATAAAAGCAAATTGTTCAAGATATATACCAATGATATTCTTAGGTGTTATCTTCTGTACACTCTGCTCATCTTAACACACACAATAGACAATCCTGATGTGCTGTGGCTGAAATATTGTTAGTCTCATTTGCCTTCAGCAATATCCTCCACTTGGAGGACACCACACACACACACACACACACACACACACACACACACACACACACACACACACACACACACTAGTATGGTCACCTTGTTCAATGAACCTTAATCAACTGTGTTTTCATTCTTTCCCCCACCTCCTCCACCTCTCTCTGAGCAGCAACACGACCTATAGTTTATCGCAATCACCCACATACATTTGTGATTTAAAAAGGCAGTAACTGGATATTTCAAAGCATACAATCACATCTTCATAAAGTGATTTCTAATAAAATTATATTGGTTTAGGCTCGTTAAAATCATCTGTGAATGTCGTTTCCAACATATGCACCGCAACTGTCTGATCACGCTGTTTCATGCTACACAAAACTTTATGTACAATTACCTTAGATTTTGTGGAACAAATAGGTGCAAGGTCCAAAATAAGAGGGAAAGGTACATGGCGAGTGATCTTCCGCAGTGTGTTCACATGAACCTGGAACCTTTTAAGGTGTAATATCAGAACTGCTGGTGGGCTGCTTATCAGCAACTGCTTTGTAGAGTTAGTACAAACCATCTTCCCTTCCTTTCCTGTAAAAGAGAAAGACAATTAGAAAAAGAACACCACACATTAAAATGGATAGTTTTCTGTCAGAAGACTGCTTCAAAACATGAAGAGGTCTTCATAACTTAATATGTATTACTTTATGCATTATCAAATAAATATTGTGGTACGAAGATAAATAGAAGCCAAAGTAGAATTACCACTAAGTTTTGAAACTGAAAAGAGCGATAAGGAAACAATGACTGTGTAATCTTTTCTTCAAAGTTAAAGTTATGCTCAATTTGTGTTTGCCCTATGTAAGCACATATCAACTTGCGAAAAACATTAAATATCTACATACATACTTTATAAAACAATAATTAGTACACGAGCCAATGTTGGTCGAAAGTAAGTAAAAGACACCCCTGAATATTTTCTGTAGTTACTGAGGGCAAAGCTTTCACATCGAGGAATGAACTATGTGTAATATTACATACCATTATAATTTCAATATAAGTAAGAGAAACTGTTATTGTCAATAATGGAGGATAGGTAACAACTAACCATAAAGAGGCTTACTGAGCTGCTGACAGACACAAAAATAGATAACCACATCCACACAACTTGGATTGTAAAACCTCTGACAGGCGGGAATTTGAATTGGGGCAATGAATATAGTGAAGGGAAGGAGTGGGAAAGGAAAAAACAAGTGTAAAGGAGTTTAGGGAGGGAGTGAAGGATTTGAAACAATAAAAATAAGGAACAATTAAAATAGAAAAAAAAACATGAAAAATATACGACAAAATAAAATAAGAAGTACTTGATTTGATTTGATTCTTTCAGGGAAGCCAAAACAGTCTTGGTCTAACCCGCCACTGCCCGCACCAAAACCAAGTTTATTGTGCGGTATCGCTCTCTGTATGTCTAGTAAAGCCAACCAATGCCCTTTAACAGTGCAAGGAGTCCCTTTACCAGTTCTTTATTAGACACAATTTCTTCGGGTCTGGTTGTCCCAAATTTTCTGTGCCTTTTACTCTCCAATGCAATGCATTCGAAGATTAGATGTGATGCAGTTTCATCACCGTCATCACAGATCCTACATTTAGGGTCCTCTTCTGTTATTCCCATTGTATGTAGGTGTTTTTTGAAATTCCCATGGCCCGTCAGCAATCCAACAATGAGTCTAATCTCTCTCCTGTTCAGGCCCAGAATTGCAGAGCTTCTTTTAAAAGATGGTTTTGGCATCATTACCTTGCCATGTTTTTGTTGATGGACTTTGGTCCAATATTCTATGTGCTGTCTTCTGAGCCAGTTACGTAGCTCCAATCTGATCATTGCCTTGGTGATTGTCATGACAGGTTCTGGTCCAATAAATGGAGACTCTGCCCCCATCCTGGCTAATCTGTCTGCATGTTCATTGCCACTGATCCCCAAGTGGCTAGGGGCCCACAATAGGTTTACTCTATTGCATTCCCCTAGCTCCACCAGAACCCTGTGACATTCTGCAACAATTTTAGACCTTGTTGCAGGAGCTGCCAGTGATCTCAGGGCTGCCTGGCTGTCTGAATAGATATAGATGCTACGATCTTTGTAGCACCTACGCAAATTCTCCTCCACACATGCCCTGATGGCAGTGATTTCGGCCTGGAATACTGAGGCCAGTTTCCCTAGAGAGATGACGCCCTCCAGTTTTGGCTGCACCCCGTATACCCCGGCCCCAACGCCTTGGTCTGATTTCGAGCCGTCAGTGAACCATACAATATCCCCAGTACGGTGTCAAATTATTTTCTCCCACTGCTCCCTACTTCCAATTGTTATACTGAAAGGCTTGTTGATGCAGTATGGGGTTATAATATAGTTGGCTGGCATTTCCCCAACCTTTCCTATATTTACCTCACTCACTATTTTAGTGTGTGATTCTGGATATCCCAAATGAGGTTCCAGTTTTGAGTCTGTAGGCACCAGCTGTCACCTCCATCTTGACCCAAAGGTGTAATGGGGGCATATCCAGCATGGTTTCCATCCCAGCAGTTGGTGTGCTGCTAATTTCGCCTGTTATGGCTAAGCAAGCTAATCTCTGCACCTTACCAGGCTCCTTAGCAGCAACCTACTGTTCTACCTTCTTCCACCACACGGCCGCCCCATAGGTGATCCTGGGTCTAATCACTGTGGTGTATATCCAGTGCATACCCTTGGGGCTCAGGACCCAATTTTTGCCACAAGCTCTCCTGGTACTTACCATAGTACCTTCTGCCTTGGAGCAAATATTCCTAATGTGAGGGGTCCATGTCAGTTTCTCATCTAGGGTAACCCCTAGATATTTCACTGTCCCCTTCACAGGTAGCGCTTCACATCCACACAACTTGGATTGTAAAACCTCTGACAGGCGGGAATTTGAATTGCGGCAATGAATATAGTGAAGGGAAGGAGTGGGAAAGGATAAAAACAACTGTAAAGGAGTTTAGGGAGGGAGTGAAGGATCTGAAACAATAAAATTAAGGAACAATTAAAATAGAAAAAACAGGAAAAATATACGACAAAATAAAATAAGAAGTACTTAATGAGACAGAAATAATTATTGCTATTGTTAAGTCTAATATAAATGTCTCATATTTTTACTGATATTTAACTCAGCTACCTCAGCAGTGGTGAGAATTCTTCGGAGCCTGTAAGTTAACTTGACATGTTAACCCTATCATTGCAGAGCTGTCTGCTGCGGCACACCAGCCATGTACGTGACTGAGCATCTCTGCCACTATGCACTGTGTGAAGACTTGCCATTTCTTTAAACCGAGGGGCAACAACTTTGTGCTTTCGTCCTGTTTTTCATTGTCATCAGTTTCACTTACGAAAAGCGAACATGTGAAACATGAAGAATGATTTTATCGAGCCTGAATTGGTGAAAGGCAAAAATCCTCTTGAGAAGATGACATAAAATTAAATTTATCTTCACTGTCACTGTTCATAAGCAACCATTATACTTCAGCATTCAACCACTTATGTTTGAACATTTTCTAAACATGTTTGTATGTGCACTGACTGTAACACCGACAAAACCGGCAAAAATAAAGTAGCATCTCATGTAATCTGTGAGCAGTATTGTGAAGCTATTGAGCAACTAGCAAATAAATGGGGCACTGTAGTTTACCTTGGGCATGTATGTTGTCATAAAACATCGGAACATATATATTCGATATTTGCGCTTGTGACAATGTTGACTGCTGCCACTTACACATGTCACTTGCAATTAAAGTGTTAAAGGCTCAAAGACAAATAAAACTACTTCATTGCCTAGGATTCTTATATTTTTGCCTGTAACTGAACAAACCAATCCCACAAAGATAAAATGATACAATAGTTAGCAACAATTGTGGTTTTGCCTCCATTTAGTTTGGCTAACACAGGACAACTGCAAACTCGCCTAATGTTTTTGACAAAGGAACATCCATTACCTCAGGCTTTTTTTCATTCCCAAGAAATTTTACATGTACTTTTACTACTTCTTATTATTTCATGATACACGTAATTAAAAATTAATAAAGAATAAGAAATAAATTATGAAGACAATAAAATGTAGTTTCCTTTCCATTATCCAAATTCCACCATCCCACCGCATGATTCATAACACTAATTTAACGATGTAGATTTTTACCAGTAGAACCCCAAGTAGCTGGCGCACTCTTTAGCAACAGAAAGGTGCAGTTTAACCAAGGATGAACTATGCATTAAGTAACCATTCTAAGCTTCACATGTTACTTTCTTTACTCCAAGTAGCTGCTTGCTGTTTACTACCATAGATATGCGAGCACATAGACTTTTTAAAACTATCTTTCTCTCTTACCCCCTCTCTTTTCTTCCAGTATTAATTTTGTGTGTGTGTGTGTGTGTGTGTGTGTGTGTGTGTGTGTGTGTGTGTGTGTGTGTGTAATGGAGTGGGGAGGGGGAAGAGCAGTGGTGTACACCATTCCCATAGCGAAATTATAGCAGCATTATCCAGATTCAAAGGGAGTAACATAGCAAAATATAAGGATAAATTACTTCCATTTTCAAGGGGACAAGTAAATGAGAATTTGCTACACAACTTCCAAACAACAGTAGGACCCTTATTTTATATATATCACACAATCAGTAAATATGAGTCCTAAAAAAGTGAGCATAGTACACTTTCTCCACCACACTGTTTTAGATTAACGTATTTGCTCGATATCAATGTTATGTTTAACGGGGGAAAAGAAGGGGTAAAGCAGGAATAATGAGACTGTCAGACAAATGAATGCTTCTGCTGAACTCACCTTTGTTGTGCCTCTGTGTGCAGTTCACACAGCCGACTTTGTTGTTCCCAGTCATCAGTTCAATTGCAGTGAACTGGGTCAGGCAAGAGAGTACTGAACATTCTCCCTCCGTACACTGATACCGCGGTGCAAGAGTCCTGTTTTTAGTGTCGTAATCGTCTACTTCCTCAGGTAACGGTGGTGACAGGACGGGGGACGGTGTACAGCTCGTTACGCCGTTCACGACGGCACCGGCCTCGTCACCAGCCGCAGCGCCGGGGCTCAAAGACAGAGTACCGAGCCCACCACATACGTCTGCGACGGGTGTATCTTCTTCGGCCAACTGGCCGGGTGTAGGTGCCGCATCGTCCGCCTCGTGGAAACCGAAGCGAGAAAACGGCCGATCCTCTGCCTCGCCGAAGTCGGCCGAACCTATATCCGGCACGGGGCTGCCGCGTGCGACTTCCACACTGACGTCCGAGGAGGCGGGACTGGGTGCCCCTGTCGGTGAAGATGTGGGCGGCGGGGGCAGAGGGATTATGTGCGGCAGCGAGAGCGTCAACTCCGAACGCCCCGGGAGTGACAGCGTCGGTGAAGGAGAGTGAGGTGGCGGTGGAGGTAGGGGTATGATGGACAAGGGATCTGCATCTCTTGCACCTGTGGAAATAAAATACATTAAACAATTTTATTTTTTAAAACTCACGTCTATAAAATTTCAGTTCAATAATTGAGGGTAGAACACAATTCACCGTGGCGATGACTGTTACGCTGTTGGCAGACACGTAAAACTGACAATTGCAATCGCACAACTTTTTCACCGGTGGCCTTCATCAGAAAAAACACACACATACATTCACAAAATCACAAAGAAGTACGTATGCTCACATTACAGTCAGTCGTGCTGGAGTGTTCAGAAATTGTGGTCATTTGTGTATAGTTATGTCCGAGTGTGTGAATATGTGTGTTTCTTTTTCAAAGGTGTAGGTGTGTGTGTGTGTGTGTGTGTGTGTGTGTGTGTGTGGAGATGAAGGCTATCGCCGTAAATTTAAGTTGGGTGATTATAAGTCTGTATTTTATGTGCTTGTCAGCATCTCAACGATCATCTTTATGATGAATTGTTATTCACCCTCTATTACTGAAATTCCAAAATAGATTTTCCATTATTTAATTTCAATTTAACTATGAAGTTTTCAAATGTAATCATGAGACTACTTTCCACCCTCTCACTCTCTCTGGGGAGGGGGAGGGTGGGGGGAGGGGTCTTGGGTGAGAGAGGAGAAGTGACAACCAACAATAGGTGGTGGTGGTGGAGAGGGAGTTTTGTTATGTGACCAATTTTGCCTTGGCTTGTTTTGATACCTGGAGGTTAAATAGTAGGGCCTTATCATTGAACTGCTTCACTATTTGAAGTTCCAGATTTATTAACTTTGCCTCAACCATCAATCTGTGTCAGAATATAAAGCCACAAACTACTATTTTTCTGTAACTGTTGAGCACTGGTTCTCCTATTAAGAAAAGCAAAGAGCAAAGTTAAGTGGGCAACTGTGCCTGTTTTCTAAGCTTGGGGGACCACTACAGGTGGGATCACACTGGATACTTGCAGTTGTTTGGCTGTTGGTTGTTTACTTGCCAACCACTGGTGATCAAGTTCTTGTCTATTAAATTAGGAATAGTTACTATATAAATTGTCTATCTGACAAATTATTTTACCACTGTTCCAGAGGTGATTTACTAAAGTGATTCTCTATCAACTATTTTTTGGTTACCTGGCTTGTAGAACTGTGTGCCACATATTAGTTATTACGCCTGTCTCTGTATGTTCTCAAGTTGTTGTCGGACTTGAGTGTATTGCGCCTTTAGTGCCAGTGTCGCCCTGTCCCTTTCTCCTTGCCAAGGCCTCAGTTGGTGGGGTCGCTTTTCTGGCTCTGCCATGGCTATGACGTTGTGCATGGCATATCTTGGTTTGGACCATTGAAGGGATATTTCAATCCCCATTTGGTTTCAAAGTGACAATTAATATAATGCCACGCCTCTTGTATTAATAATATACTTTTCCTTGTCTTAACATCCAATTATGTTAATCAATAACTCCCATAACAGAATGTAGCCAAGATCGCCTTTTTTTTGCAATCATTTATTTATTTATTTATTTATTTATTTATTTATTTATTTATTTATTTTTTTTTTTTGAGAACCAGTTTCAATGCACTATGTCATCATTGTGATAACATGATCTGAATATGACATAGTGCATTGAAGCCGGTTCTCACATCTTTGATACATTCTGTTATGGGAGTTGTTTATTAGCTTGATTAATTATTGTAATAATCATTTTCTTTAATTTAGGTTCATCTCATAACCTCTTTTCAAGACAGTAAAAGTTCAATTCAACTGATAATTCTACACTGTCTCTGACAGATTTAAAATGGTATTGGCAAGTGCCAAAGTTTTTATTCCATAATTCTTAATGGTAATCGCTTTCCCAAATTCCATTGTAGTTTTTTAAATGCTTGCTGTATGTGTACATAAAATAACAAGGTGCATTGGCTACAACCCTATCTCCTTACTAAATAATTCCCGCCAAAACTCTATTGAAATATTCCTGTAAAATCTCCAAAACGTTTATGTGGAGCTTAAGAGTCACCTGTAAAATGGCAGGTAAAAGCTTCAGGACCAACAACACAAATCATAAAAACACTACGTAAGTAAGGTTTCATATAATCTCAAATTTCTTAACAAATAGAGGTTATCGCTTTTTACACTCCTGGCCATTAAAATTGCCACACATGAAAATGGTCTGCTACAGGAAGAAGAGCTGTGATATGCAAATGATTAGCTTTTCAGTGCATTCACACAAGGTTGGCACCGGTGGCGACACCTACAACGTGCTGACATGAGGAAAGTTTCCAACCGATTTCTCATACACAAACAGCAGTTGACTGGCGTTGTCTGGTGAAACTTTGTGATGCCTCGTGTAAGGAGGAGAAATGCGTACCATCACGTTTCCGACTTTGATAAAGGTCAGATTGTAGCTTATCGCGATTGCGGTTTATCGTATTGTGACATTCCTGCTCGTGTTGGTCGTGATCCAATGACTGTTAGAAGAATATGGAATCGGTGGGTTCGGGAGGGCAATACGGAATGCCGTGCTGGTTCCCAACAGCCTTGTATCACTAGTAGTCGAGATGACAGGCATCTTATCCGCATGGCTGTAACAGATTGTACAGCCATGTCTTAATCCAAGTCAACAGACAGGGACGTTTGCAAGACAACAACCATTTACACGAACAGTTCGATGACGTTTGCAACAGCATGGACTATCAACCCTGAGACCATGGCTGCCATTACCCTTGACACTGCATCACAGACAGTAGCACCTGCGATGGTGTACCCAACGACAAATCTAGGTGCACAAATGACAAATGGTCATTTTTTTGAATGAATCCAGGTTCTGTTTACAATATCATGATGGTCGCAACCATGTTTGGTGACATTGCTGTGAACGCACATTGGAAGCGTGTATTTGTCATCGGCATACTGCCATATCACACGGCATGATGGTATGGGGTGCCATTGGTTACACGTCTCTGTCACCTCTTGTTCGCATCCATGGCACTTTGAACAGTGGCCGTTACATTTCAGATGTGTTACAGCCCGTGGCTCTACCCTTCATTCCATCCCTGTGAAACCCTCCATTTCAGCCACATGTTTCCAACAACCACATGTTTCAGGTCCTGTACGCATCATTCTGGATACGGAAAATGTTCGACTGCTGCCCTGGCCAGCACATTCTCCAGATCTCTCACCAATTGAAAATGTCTGGTCAATAGTGGCCAAGCAACTGGCTCGTCACAAAACGCAAGTCACTACTCTTGATGAACTGTGGTATCGTGTTGAAGCTGCATGAACATCTGTACCTATGCAATACACGCCATTCAAGCTCTGTTTGACTCAATGCCTAGGTGTATCAAGGCCGTTATTATGGCCAGAGGTGGTTGTTCTGGGTACTGATTTCTCAGGATCTATGCACCCAAATGTAATCACATGTCAGTTCTAGTATAATATATTTGTCCAATGAATACCCGTTCATCATCTGCATTTCTTCTCAGTGTAGGAATTTTAATGGTCAGTAGTTTGTGTGTGTTTCAAATACTTACAAGCAGTGGGAGACCCAGGACTGGCTAAAGCTGAATCACCATTGTTGAGTAATGGCCCCATCACAATGTGCTCATTGTCATTGTAATCAGTGTATTCGTCACATAGCAACGGAGCGCCCAAAATGGGACTGGACCCTCCAGAGTCCTCACGGCCCACGTCTGCTTTCTCCGAGCTGTAGCCAGACTCTCCATTGTTATGTCCCGGTGCCAGAGTTGCTTCTTGCTCCAAGTTATCCTCTACATCAGCATCACTGTGCTCTGCAAATTGATTTGAACAATATTTACAAACACCTCATTACTGAAGAAAACTTAATACTATCATATTAAAATATTGAATAACAAGTCAGTGTTTGCTATTATTTTGCCACTTATGGAGAGGATACCATTACATTTATGTACTTATAAACTTGTGAACATACCAATATTTTGGAATTGCTAAATATAATAAGAGCCAGAGAGCATGTGAAGTGCCATCACATATCAGGATGAACTCTAAGATTGAAGTAGTTTAATATTATATATATATATATATATATATATTTTTTTTTTTTCTGAGGGCACAAAAATACTATAGTCATAGGCGCCCATCAGAAAATGTATTGACTGCAAGGACTAAACATGGGCAGAGTGGTTTGTCAAGGATAAAAAGTAAAATGCGATCAACAGAGGAGGGTCATCAGTTAAAACATCACAGAACTCAGATATAAAACACAAATATTGACAGAGAGGGTTAAAAGACAGCATGTTTCTTCCTAGTAAGGTAAACTTTAGTCTACATTCTTACTTGACGTCTCCCTTTACTTCATCCCCCCCCCCCCCCCCCCAAACTGACATTTGATGTGATTATATGCATTGCAACACAGACATCTGATGAGGTGCAGAAACTCACAAATAATAGAGAATGACATAAGAGCTTTTGGCTGTTAAGGGCTTCATCTGTCACACTCACACACACACACACACACACACACACACACACACACACCCGTCTGGCTGCTGTGGTCAGTCTGCAGTGCTCAGAATGGCCGAGGTGAGAGCAAGCAGTGAGGGGGTGGGGGAGGGGGAGGAATTGGCAAGGAGAGGGACAGAGGAGGAGAGGGGGATATACACAGCACAGGTGGGGGAATACGCCAGTACTGTCTCACTGACAGGGCGGAAGGAAAGGATGGGGCCGAAATGTGTGACGGGATGACTGACGTATGTAAGGATAGAGTGTGGAGGGAGGGAGACAGGAACTTGCAAATGTTTAGGTCTGGGGGATTGTGGGAGCATAGGATACATTGTAGAGAGAGTTCCCACCAGCGCAATTCAAGCTGGTGTTTATGGGGAGGATTCCTATGGCATAGACTGTGTAGCAGTCACTAAAGTGAACCACATTATACAGGGCTGCAAGCTCATAAACAGGATGGTCTAGCTGCCTCCTGACCACAGATTACAGCCATTCATCTGGATGGACAGCTTGTTGCTGCTCGTGCCCATGTAAGAAGTTGCATAGTTGTTGCAGCTCAGTTGTAGATAACATGACTGCTTCCACATGTTGCTCTCCCTTTTATCTGACAGGAAATGCCTGTGACAGGACTGGAGTAGGTGGTGGTGGGATGGTGAATAGGTTAGGTTTTGCATCTTGCGATCTTACACACGGATAATTTTGTATTGGGTGATGGTATAAGAAAATGTCAATGGTTCATATAAACATTTAAAACAACACAGTTTGAGCCTCTATGTGCTAATGCACAACACAAACAATTTAAATCACCCACACAAGGCATTTTCTTAGTCTTGCTCATGGGGTAGAAGCGAAATATCAATTTGCCACATTGTTCCTAGAACAGAGGTCCTCAGGTTTGGAGCCGAATGGAAAGCTTAAACCTGAGGCTCAGACGATACTGTGCTGATCCTGGGAGAGAATTTCTTAATGTCCCTATCAGGTGGATAAATGTAGGATTCCACTCAATGGAATCAGGCATGCACTACACAATGTGGCTACTGGGGTAGCAGAGTATGTGTGTAGTGCATATATGGGAGTTTTTAGGGTAGAGAAATCTGTCCACAGGCCCTTTGAGGCACTTAAGCAATGTTCTGTGTAACGACATGGAAGAAAATCCTAATAAATTTTGGTTCTATGTCAAATTGGTAAACAGGTTGAAACAGAGGATGACTCACAAAGTGCTGAAATATTAAGTGCCTTCTCCCATAGCAATTTCATGGAATAAGACTGCATGATAGTTCCTCCTCTAAACCACCGCACAGACGACGAAATGGCAGATGTTGAAATAAGTGTCGGAGGATAGAAAAACAATTTAAATTGCTTAACAGAGAAAAGGCCCCTGGCTGGACCTAATGGTATTCCAATTCAGTTTTATATGGAGTATGCGTAGGAATTTTCTGCGCTTTTGACAGCAGAGTACCGTAAGTCTCTATAGAAGTGAGGCATTTGTAAGAGTTGGAAAGAAGCACAGGACATTCTGTGTACAAGAAGGGTCATCTATCAGATGCACAAAACTGTAGGCCTATATCTCTGACATTGGTCAGCTGCAGAATTTTGGAACAAATTTTGTCTTAAAATATTATGTCATTTCTGGCGATTGAAAATCTCCTTTTTAGGGTTCAACACAATTTCCAAAAGTAGTGATCACCTGAAACACAACTCTTCCTATTTATCCATGAGATCCGGAGGGTATCAGATAGTTCCGCACAATCGCCTGATGAACCAAGTGCGAGCATACGGATTATCAGACCAACTGTGTGACTGGTTTGAGGCTTTCGTAGTGAACAGAATGCAGCATTTAATTCTCAAGAGAAAAGTCTTCAGATAAGTGAGGGGCATCACAGAGATGATTAAGAAAATTCAGTGGCAAACACTGGAGGAAAGGTTTTGTTTATCACGATACAGAGTTCTGTTGAAGTTCCGAGAGTGTACATTTCATCAAGAGTCAACCAAAATATTGCTTCCTCCTACATATATCTTGCAAAGCAACCACAAGGAGAAGATAATAGGGATTACAGCCCACACAGAAGCATAAAGGCAATCATTTTTCCCCACGAACCATACTGGAATGGAAGGAAGTGACAATGGCACACACAGTACCCTTTGCCACAAACCGTGAGGTGGCTTGCGGAATCTGGACGTAGATGTAAATTTAGACGAATGCCGTCCATTCCTAGGGAGGAGGCTGTGACTAAGTCAGTTCAAGTTGAAGCTCTCCTTCATAGTAAATCTGGCGTTACAGCATTCACGGTTTTGGAAGGAAAAGGGAGTGTCCTTTCTTCCACTGTGCATTTTCTACAAAGGTATTTGGGATGACAATGAGTGGAGCTGGAAATCTAGGCAAAGTAGTGGCCCAAGGTATCGGATATGGCAATGGAGTCCACAATGACATCATCCACAAAAATGGGACTGTGATCGGGGAATAAGCCCGTGTCCCGGAGATTTGGGGGAGGTTACTCCAAATAACAGAAGAGGCGGTGAAGCTGTTAAAATATCTGATAAATGAAAGGCACCTAGTTTGTTTACTATTTGTAAAAAATAAAGCAGCGACATTACGCACAAAACTGTTTGTACCAAATACAATTCTGCAATGCCGGATGTCATATAAAGATGTGGGAGCATCGTCTCTGGGATCTGATTGCCTTGCAGGAGTCTCATTCATTAATGGAGGGGGTTATGTTGTGAGGGATAGGTGCGAGGGCTAGAACATTTGGTGTCAGAGAGAATACTACTAGTAAGACAGTCGAACTGGTCATCAATACTGGAAAAATGATATTCCCTGAAGGTTAGTAAGGAGGAGAAAAGGTATCAGTCAGCTTTGTAAAAGTGCCAGTTGTGTGTATGTGCTTGGGATGGAAGTCAGTACACGATAGATGGGAAATGGTCTCTGGAGGAGCACAGGGGTGATACACAAGCTTTCGCAACCCAGTTGCTTCTTTAGGCAGAAGGGAAGGAGAGGGAAAAGCAAATGTGAGGGTTTTAAGGAAGGGGGTAAGGAGCCATTCCAATCCCGGGAGAGGAAAGACTTACCTTGGGGGAAGAAAAGGAAGGTAAACAAATACACACACACACACACACACACACACACACACACACACACACACACACACACATTTGTGGGTTGCGTGCGTGCGTGCGTGTGCGTGTGTGTGTGTGTGTGTGTGTGTGTGTGTGTGTGTGTGTGCGCGCGCGCGTGTGTGTTTTTACCCTCCTTACCTTGGGGGGGGGGGGGGGGGGGGGAGGAAAGTCTTTCCTCTCTCGGGATTGGAATGGCTCCTTACCCCCTCCCTTAAAACCCTCATTTCCTTTTCCCTCTCCTTCCCTTTTGCCTGAAGAAGCAGCTAGGCTGCGAAAGTTAGCATTTGTGTGTGTGTGTGTGTGTGTGTGTGTGTGTGTGTGTGTGTGTGTGGTTATTTATTTGTGCTACTATCACTATCTGTGCTCCTTCACCTGGTAAGTAATCTTCATCTACTTTATAATCTCCTCTCTGGCTTCGCTCAGTACTAACATGCAGTATCTCTGACTTCCACATTCCTCAAACACCATCCTCGTGACCTATGTTGTGAATTACCTTTCCCTTCCGTTCCCATCCTTTTTTCTTCCCTTCTCTCCCACCTGAAGAATGAACTGTGTCCCGTAAGCTTTTTTTTTCCCCCCCCCTCTCTCCTTTATTTGTGTCAGTATCGGCGGTACAGCACAAAGGTAAGTACTGGCCAGTCAATCTATCTCTCTTGAAAAATATTTTATCATCTTTGAGGAGAATTTCCATCATTAATTAAATGTTAGTCTAGTTCACTTGAACACTGCAACCACCCTTAGTACTTTAAAATTACTTACCTGACTCTCCAGAATTCCTTTTGCTGTTTGTTTCCTCTGCTATCGGTGGTTCAGCTTTGTGTGTATCTGCATTAAAACCCCTTTTTATTTTTCTGGCTTTACGCTGCATTTTTCGTTCTTTTTTCAGCTGATGTTTTGAAGGATGATCATCTGTGGAGTTCCCACCAAAGTCAAATGATTCCATGCTGTTCTTTTTCCTCATTACTGGAGGCTGAGGCTGCAAATAACAGGTTACAAATATTCTTAGCACACTCCACGCTCTTATCGAAGCACAAATTATGTATTACAATTCACTTTACTTAATGGGAGATAAGACTGCTTACTGTAAACCCACACAAATATCTCTTATAAACATTTCAATGTCAAAGATGGCTACATGATGACCATTTTGCACATTTTTGTTTTTCATTTTAGATGTAACCCAACTACACAAAAGCTATCTCCTAAGAAATACAACAACAAAGGAGAAGATACCAAATGTCTCTAATTTTATTTTAAAACTTGTTGTCTACCAGCACCTTTAATTCACAAAAGAAACAGTCAAATTTAATTATTTATTTATTTTTGCAGTAAATGGTAAATTTTTGTAGTAAATGGTTCACGTTTTACACAACCAAAGAGTTCATTTCTTAAACCTGTGGCCATTCTTCGGTGGAAGGTTCTGGATTTGGAGGAATGAGGAGGTGGCTCTGGTAATTTGCCTCTGAACCAGATCAGGAGGATAGCTGCGGGATGTGAAAGGTGTTATTAGGTTATTGGTGTACTGGTTCAGGGATTCGGGACTGGAGCAGACTCTTTTGCCACGAAGACCTAAGCTGTAGAATCGAATCCCGAAGAATCCCAGAAGTGCCCCTTTTGTCACCGGATACTTTCCGGGACTGGAGCGGACTCTGAATGTGGCTCTCCAGCAGGGATATGACTTCCTTAAATCCTGCCCCGAAATGAGATCCATCCTTAATGACATCCTCCCCACTCCTCCGAGAGTGTCTTTCCGCCCCCCACCTAACCTTCGTAACCTCCTAGTCCATCCCTATGAAACCCCCAAACCACCTTCCCTACCCTCTGGCTCCTACCCATGCAACCGCCCCCGCTGTAAAACCTGCCCTATGCACCCTTCCACCACCACTTACTCCAGTCCAGTAACCCGGAAGGTGTACACGATCAAGGGCAGAGCCACTTGCGATAGCACCCACGTGATTTACCAACTAACATGCCTGCACTGTGAAGCGTTCTATGTGGGAATGACCAGCAACAAACTGTCCATTCACATGAACGGTCACAGGCAGACAGTGTTTGTTGGTAATGAGGATCACCCTGTGGCTAAACATGCCTTGGTGCACGGCCAGCACATCTTGGCGCAGTGTTACGCCGTCCGGGTTATCTGGATACTTCCCACCGACACCAACCTTTCAGAACTCCGGAGATGGGAACTTGCCCTTCAGCTTATTCTCTCCTCCCGTTGCCCACCTGGTCTCAATCTCCGCTAACACAAATTCCCGCCCACTATCTTTAGCATCTTTGCCTTGGTTCTGTGGACAGAGCCTCTGCCTCAATTGGTATCTCTGTCCAACTTCTTTGCTTTTCACAAATGTCTGTCTAGGTGTGTTTGCGTTTCGATATGTCTGAGTGTGTGTGTATTTGTCTACCTTCCTTTGTGTCCCCTAAGGTAAGTCCTTCCACTCCTGGGATTGGAATGACTCCTTTTCCACTTCCTTAAAACCCATATCCTTCCCTTTTCCTCCCCCTTTTTCCTCTTTTTCCTGAAGAAGCTGCCAGTGGTGGCGAAAGCTTGTATGTGTGTTTGTGTGTGATTTTATTTGTTTCTCTCGACGAGCCGGTCATTTTGGTAAGTCATCTCTTTTCTATTTTTATTTTTGTGTATATATATATACACACACATATACACACAACAAAAATATTAGACCACTTGCAATTAGGTAATATAAGAAAATACGCATTTCAAATTATCACTTTGATGTGGTATAACTTTCGTTTCATTTACAATTATATTTTTTTACATATCTTAATATTGGAATTATAAATTAAATAAAAACTCAAATGATAAATCAAACTTCAACAGTCTTGGCATTAACACAGTATTTAAATATCAGATTTCAGCAATTACAAAGACAAAATTTTCTTATAGTAGGAAGGTATTTGACTTGTTTTGCGTTTAATGTCTTCTGCAATTATAGCCACTTGATCCGATTTTTTTGGCTTCTCAACTTCCATTTCTTTTAACTCCAGCTGGCATACCTTTGACTATAGTGATTTCTCCATATCCTTACGTTTAATTCCTTCTTCAAGGCACTTGGTGGCTTCTTTGAGCATTTATCACCAGCTTTTACTTGGATTTTCTTTACCTTATTTTTCTGCAATAAAGTTTTTGACAACTCATTCAGATCAGCAGCAGTTTTAACGGTAAATTTTTCTGTTCTTTTTTCCAATGCTTGTCTTCCTTCAGTTTCCTCCAACACCTTTTCTTGCTAACTTTTTCTTGCTAACTTTTTCTTCTAAGTAGCTTTTATAGCTTCGCCATGCATTTCCAGCTAACAGTAGAACTTTGTAATAGAAAGCAAGTGCGCCTGGCTGTTTTACAATTTCATGCCAGATAAAATATTCAGCCTTGAATTTAAACCACATGCACTCATTTTTACCTTATCACTTCTTAAAACATGCCCAGAGAAAAAATCTTTCTACAGAAGCACTACCATGAGACAAACAAAGTTTTGTTTTCACAACTTTTGTTACAATAGGATATGTTAAAAAGTTTGAAGCAGACCTTAAATTAAAAACAGCACCAGTATTTATCAATTGTCAATTTGAATTATTTGCCGGCTCCACTAAACTTATAAGTACTCGCATACGCAAATCTCATCTTTACACCTAATCATTAATAAAATATCAAAAGACAATGCCAATCCGAAAGTAGCGTAGTTAATTCTCTCGAGTGTATTAACATGACTTTCACAGCCACAGCTAACAACCTAACATTCCAACAGCTTACCAAAGTGCTGCAATTCTTTTGCTCAGATAATGGTTTTGGCACAGCTACAAAATTCAGTGTGGTGTGACTTACACATACATTACAGTGGCCGAGCATAACGTAGAACCACCAGCCATTTCAGTAGCTCAATGTTTCCGATCACAGCTGAAATCAGCGGCATAATTCTCAGCACGTCCAGCTTCCGATCGATATTAGTTTTTCCTCATTGGAGCTACTGCTAACATATGTGAACTACTTCCATGCGTCATTTCTACCATAAAAAATGAAGTCATGCAAATATTTCTGGCACTGTGCAGAACTGTCTCCGCGTACCTTTCTTCGCCTCGTGGTCGACGATGTCCTACCATCACTCCCTGCACTCCCCTTGACAGGACACTTTTGGATATGTAACTTTAGGGACCAATGGAACCTTTGCTAAATACAATGACATTGTGACCCTTTCATGCCCTTTGACTCTAATAATTGCTGTCTGGTTTTTGTACAAGCTGAATATAACTCTTCGCTCCCTATATTTCACCCCTGCTACCTTCAGAATCTGAAAAGGCATATTCCAGTCAGTCAACATTGTCATCTGGCTGCCACCATTTGTGTGTCAATTTAATTTATAAAAATAAATGTTCAATCATTTTAAAACGAAACCTTGTAATTAATCCCTATGAAATAGCTTCCAAGAATACTGCCCCAAACACTGACAGAAAGTAATTGTTTACAACTTGTTTTAACAGTTCCATGAAGAATGACAAGCTATGCATGCCAATTATGAAAATTAACAACCTGATATCATTGAATGCCTAATCAGTGACCAGCACCATTGCACAAAAATCAGGGTTGACACTTTTCCAATGAAACCATTCACAGAAGAGCACCCAGCAGGAGAATTAGCTGTTGATAGTGGCTGCATACATGGTAAATAGTACGGGTACAATTGGTCCTCGTCTAATAACCACTAGTCATGTGGTCAATGTTCATTATTTTAGCTATTTGACTAGCACCGACACTAGTATTGTCATCAACTTTATGACTTATCAACTCCCATTGCAGTGAACTTGTCTAGGCCTCCGTTCAATAAGGCTCAAATGCCCTATGTTTCCTAAGACAACAATCAATCAATAACTTCAAACATTTCCATGACTGAACACCTTCACCCAGGAAATCTCTCCTTGTATTTACAATGAGTACGAGTGCCATTGCCTTCTGCTAATCCGTACATCAAATGGGCATCTGCCATCTCTGCATGTATGCCATTGCACGAGCCACTTCTATGCTTAACTCTACATAGTAACCCACGCATTTGCCACGATTTTACTTCAACTCTGGAACAGTTGGTGTTACTGTAAACTAATAACGACATACCACGCGTGCCAATAGGGAAATTTTCAAACTTGACAACGGTCGTTCACCTACGATAATGGTAATATAACCAGATATAACCAATCGTGCATATTCCCCATGATCTAGTGTTGTTCTTGTTTGTTTCTGTTAATCACTCTGCATTGGAGATGAGGCATGACATAGAAACAAAGTGTTTCTTACTCTGTTTATGAGAAATTGAGGAATGTGTCTTGCAATTTCTGCATTTCATGTTTATTGTTATTATTTTACACTCTGTATATGACATTTCACCAGGTTATCTTAACATAGTCCAAAGTCCCAATGTGAAAACTATCTGGATACCAATTATGTAGTATTCCTGAAAAGAACTTGCATTCAAAGTGAAGTGATACTGACACGTATTGTGTCAAAAATTAAATTCTAAAATTATAAAAGTATAAATTAAGGCATTCACATACCTTATCGCTGCTGATGGGCAGACTGAGGTCGAGGAAGCTCTCGATCCTCTGCGAGTGGTGGAGGCAGTCCTGGCACACCAGGGTGCTCACCAGCAGCCCCTTGAACACCTGCTCCGGGTGCAGCACCAGCTCCTGCGCTTGCAAGCCGTACACTTTCGCTTTCTTCTTCAACTCCTCGTCCATCGACGCGGGGTCCGCTTTCGGCGAGAGTCCCAGTTTCGCCATAATAGTTTTCTGATAGCGCTGTGGAAAAAAAACGACAGAAAACCAAAATTTCACACCATTTCTAAAAATAAATGCCACCGCTCTTGCAAATACTGAATCAAAAAATTTCTTATCTGAACCACCGTGTTTTCTTCCCTTTACTAAAGTTTTAACAATTTTTTACCAGATACACACGCATGCGCGCGCGCGCGCACACACACACACACACACACACACACACACACACACACACACACACGATCACACATTCACACACCACTCAAAATAGGCGAGGTTTGGGATAGAGAGGTAGGAACTGTAAGGTATGGAAAAATTATATAGGGAAGTTATCGTAGGTTGAGGCCTGGTTGATTTCGGGATCGGAGAATGTATTGTAGGGATAACTCCCATCTGTGCAGTTCAGAAAAGTTGGTGGTGGATGGGAGGATCCAGATGGCTCGGGTTGTGAAGCAGCCATTGAAATCAAGCATGTGCTCCGCTGCATGCTGTGCCACAGGGTGGTCCACCTTGTTTTTGGCCACAGTTTGGCGGTGGCCATTCATCCTAATGGACAGCTGGTTGGTGGTCATGCCAATATAGAAAGCTGTAAAGTGCTTGGAGCACAGCTGGTAAATTACGTGGCTGCTTTCACAAGTGGCCCGGCCTCTGATAGGGTAGGATAAGCCTGTGACAGGACTGGAATAGGAAGTGCTGGGTGGGTGGATTGGACACCAACATCCCACATGCCCATGGCCTTGCCGCTCTGGAACACTACCTCTCCCAACGTCCCTCTGAACGCAAGCCTGATACCTCATTCCTCATAACCCTTACCAATTTCATCCTACTTAACAACTACTTTTCCTTTGAGGGGAAAGTATCATCAAATCCAAGGCACAGCTATGGGCACCCGCATGGCACCCTCCTATGCCAACCTGTTCATGGGCCGTCTGGAGGAATCCTTCCTAGCATCCCAAAACCTCAAACCTCTGGCCTGGTTCCCGTTCATTGATGATATTTTCATGATCTGGACTCAGGGCCAGGACACCCTATCCTCCTTTCTTCAGAACCTCAATTCCTTCTCTCCCATCCACTTCACCAGGTCTTCCTCAACCAACCATGCCACATTCCTGGATGTCAACCTCCACCTCACTGATGGCTCCATCCACACTTCCGTCCATATTAAACCTACCAACCACCAACAGTACCTAGATTTTGACAGTTGCCATCCCTTCCACGTCAAAAAATCCCTCCCTTACAGCCTGGCCACCCGTGGACGGCATATCTGCAGTGACAAGAATTCCCTTTCTGAATATGCTGAAGGTCTCACAAAGGCCTTCACAAACAGAAACTACCCCACAGACCTAGTCCGCAAACAAATCTCCCATGCCATATCCTCACACAACCCAAATCCTCTTCCTAACACCAGTACCGGTAACTATCCACAAAAGAGCGCTCCCCTTGTCACCCAGTACTACCCTGGTCTCAAACAACTAAATTCCATCCTTCGCCAAGGTTTTGATTTTCTATCCTCGTGCCCTGAAATGAGAGACATCCTGCCCAAGATCCTTCCCACCCCTCCTAAACTGGTGTTCCGTCGCCCTCCCAACGTTCACAACATCCTAGTTCATCCTTATGCCACCCCAAAACCCAGCTCACTGCCACAGGGATCATATCCTTGTGGAAGACCCCGCTGCAAGACCTGTCCAATCCACCCACCCAGCACTTCCTATTCCAGTCCTGTCACAGGCTTATCCTACCCTATCAGAGGCCGGGCCACTTGTGAAAGCAGCCACGTAATTTACCAGCTGTGCTCCAAGCACTGTACAGCTTTCTATATTGGCATGACCACCAACCAGCTGTCCGTTAGGATGAATGGCCACCGCCAAACTGTGGCCAAAAACAAGGTGGACCACCCTGTGGCACAGCATGCAGTGGAGCACATGCTCGATTTCAATGGCTGCTTCAAAACCCGAGCCATCTGGATCCTCCCATCCACCACCAACTTTTCTGAACTGCACAGATGGGAGTTATCCCTACAATACATTCTCCGATCCCGAAATCAACCAGGCCTCAACCTACGATAACTTCCCTATATAATTTTTCCATACCTTACAGTTCCTACCTCTCTATCCCAAACCTCGCCTATTTTGAGTGGTGTGTGAATGTGTGATCGTGTGTGTGTGTGTGTGTGTGTGTGTGTGTGTGTGTGTGCGCGCGCGCGCGCATGCGTGTGTATGCGGTCTTGTGTACTTGCAGTGTGCATGCATTTTCTCTATATATATATTTATTTTCCTTTTTTACTTACTTTTTTTTTATTATTATTTTATTTTCTCCCCTCACCCGCCTCCCCACTCCATTCCTAAGCTGCATCTCGTTATTCCCATCTAACCCATCCCCACCACCGTGACGTAACCTTTCTATCCCCTCCCCCTCCCCTCCCCTGCCCTCCCCTCCCGTCCCCAATTCGCTGCAGAGCGTGATTCGAAGTGCGGCAGTCGGAGGTGATGGTTGTATGACTGTGTTGTGTGCCTGTGTGATTGCGTGAGTGCTCTATTTTCTGAAGAAGGCCATGGCCGATAGCTGAATGTTTTGTATGTGTGTGTCTTTTGTATGTGCCTGTCACAGCTCATCGCCACGTCTTTGCGGTGAGTTGTGAACTGTCCTCACTATATTATTAGGAACATGTATGATGTACTCGTTAACTAATTAATTGATATTTAACATCACACTTTGTTGTCAAACAAAAAGTAGCGTGATTAAAACTTAAAAAGAAAGGTGCGATCTAAAACTATTTTGTGTGTAGTTTTCATTTTATATTGTGATTATTTTTGTGTACATGAAATGTTTTACTGTTGTGTTCGGCAATTGTAAATTACTATATTCAATTGTTATGAACAATGGGTAATGTAAATTCATTATTGTCGATGTTATATATTTGCCTCACCACTTTGCGTGGTGGAGTTCGAGTTTTGGCTTTTCTAAAGTGCTCTGGAAGCTATGTCAGTTTGTTGTTTTTTAATGGAAGTACTGTTGGCTAAGTTCTCTTGCATTGTTTTGAATTTTTTATGGTTTGGTGGAGAATAAGTTTGAATAAAAATTAAAGAAGTGATAAATTGTACCTATGAGTATTTATTTCTACCACGACGCCCCAGGAGAATGGTGTTGCAGCGAGCAGAACCCCCATACACCGAAATGTTGAAAAGATGAGTATTATGTTGGAAAGTGGTAGAATGAGCTATAATTACTTATATAGCATAAAAATGTTTTAAGCTGTAGGTAAGGGATGGACCAAGGAGGGATACGAGACTAGCAGGAGAATGCGGAAGGGAGAGGTAGGGACTCCAGCAAGCAAAGGAGAGGATGTACCCGAACCGCGATTGGAAGACCTGATCTGGGTCGACGTTGTGGAGAGGGAAGGACGGTGTTTGGCAACAAAAGCCTGCGATTTGGGTGGTGAGACGTAGCGTGAATGTGGGTGACATATGCAGCCAATAACTGTTGACGGCAAAACCTCAGGGGAGGGATGCCAGCTTCAGTAAGGAGGCTTGGCACAGGGCTGGTGCAGAAAGCCCCAATTGTGAGACAAGCACCACCGTGAAGAATGGGATCCACGATCATCAATGCTGAAGGTGACGCAGTCATATACCTGGCTCCCATAATCCAGGTGTGATAATATTAGGGTCTTAAAGAGATGCAGCAGAGTCTGACGGCCACCTCCCTAGCGCAGTATATTTAGATGCCGCCAGCACTTTTGCTTCAACTGACAAAGGTGTGGCCCCCAAGTCAGTCAGTTGTCAAACAGCATGCTGAGATATCGATGCGTTTCTGCAACATGAAGCTGTTCGTCGGCAAGGTAGAGTTCTGGGTCAGGAGGAACGACCCGCCGCCGACAAAAGTGCATCACTCGGGTTTTGGATGCTGACAACGTGAAGCTGAGCACAGAGGCCCACGACTGTGCCTTTTGAATGGCTCCTTGCAGACACCTTTCAGTGACACAAATGTTAGCAGAACTGTAATATACACAAAGGTCATCGGCAAACAAGGACGAACAGACCAATGACACCTACAGCTGCCGCAAGGCCATTTATGGCCAGGTGGTATTGTATGCCTTGCGAAGATTGAAGAAGACGACAACCATGTGCTCACGCCTGGTGAAAGCAGTGCGGATAGCCGACTCCGACGACACTAGATTATCTATTGCAGAGCGGCCATGGCAGAAGCCCCCTTATTGGGGGGCGAGGAGTCCCCTGTATTCAAGAATCCACATGAGCCACCAACTCACCATACATTCTAAGATCTTTAACAGAACGTTGGTGAGGCTTATTGAGCGGTAGCTCTCGGCTACCTGCGGATCGGCACCAGGTTTCATCACTGGGATAATGATGCTGTGGGGACGGGAAAGCACCTTTCACCCAAAGATGGTTGTACAGAGCGAGAAGTCTTTGAAAAGCCGAAGGGAGGTGATGAACGAACTGGCTGTGGACACTGTCTGGTCCTGGGGAGGTGTCAGGACATACAGCTAGGACACTCTCAAACTCCCACTCACTGAATGGCGCATTGTATTTTTCCTGGCAGTGCATGTGAAAGGAAAGTTGCTGCTGTTCAACACACTCTTTGAGGGCGCAGAAGTCAGCAATGTAAGATGCAGATGCCGAGCTATGAGCATAATGTTCTGCCATGTACTGTACAATAGCAACTGGATCTGTGGACAGAGTATCCCAAATGTGGAGACTGGGGATTCCTGCCAGTGAACGATGCCCGAAAAGGCACCTAACCTGCTTCCGCATATCAGTTGGGGAGGCCCGAGAGCCAATAGCGGCTACATACCTCTCCCAGCTGTCTCGCTTGCTTTGTTGTATCAGCTGACGTGCTTGGGCACGGAGCTGTTTAAAAGCAATCAGGTGCTCCAAAGAAGGACGACGTGATGGCGCTGGAGCGCCCGACGACACTCCCTGATGGCCTGAGCAATTTCTAGTGTCCACCAGGGCACCGACTTGTGACAGAGCAAACCAGAGGATTTCGGGACTGTAACTTGAGCAGCGGAAACAATAGCCCTAGTGACATGATCAACAACAAAATCAATGTCGTCTGGGAACGAAGACGTTACTTTAGCAGCCAAGGTGTAAGCCAGCCAGTTTGCCCAACGGAGTGACCATCGGGGCAAGCAGCCTGCAGGTGGTGACTGTGGGAGTGACAGGATGATAGGGAAATGGTTGCTTTCAGAAAGGTCGTCATGGATTCTCCAAGTAAGGTGTGGAAGTAAGCTGGGACTGCACAGGGACAGATCTATGGATGAGTAGGTGCCATGGGCCAAGCTGAAGTGGCCAGCAGCTCCACTGTTAAGAAGGCAAATATTTAGCTCTGCCAGAAGGTACTCAACGACTCTACCCCGGGCCGTAATCTCAGGTCCACCCCACAAGGGATTGTGGGCATTAAAGTCCCCCAACAGGATGTACGGGGGGGGGGGGGGGGGGAGTTTAACAACCAAGGCAGCTAGTTCTGCAGAAGACACTGCCTTTTTGGAGGAAGGTACAGAGAGCAGATAGTGATCTCCTGTCCTGCCTGAATCCTTACAGCCACTGCCTTGAGCACCGTGAGAAGAGGCACTGGTGCACTGGGGACATTAGTGAGGACATAGATGCAAACACCCCAGAGAAACCCTGTCATATGCTGTATGATTTTTATTATAGCCCCAGTAACCAGAAAGGTCAGGGGACCACTGAACAGGAAACTGTTTCCTGGAGGGCTACACAGAGAACAGGGAATTGGCACAGCCAGACAGTGGAAATAAACACCGCAGTTCCACTGAAGGATATTGCTGTTAGCCGACTAGGATGCCACGAGTTTCGCGAACATCGAGTTTACACCTCAGTATCACCTTTTGCTGCCGCCTTAGTACTTGTGGCATCAATATCCATTGATTCTCTGAGGTCAGTGATTGCTAGGCTGCTGCTTCTCCGGCTGGGGAGGGGAGACTTGGGTCGCCGATGGAGGGGAGTGGGGGGGTGAAGTGGCCCCCAGCGATGGTAGTGGTGGAGCAATGAATGAAGGCCCCCCAACATTCAAGAAGGCAGAGTGAGTTTGATGGCCCTTAGGGCCCACAGAAGATGGTTGCACTGTTGGTGCCATCATCGCCAGAGTAGCTGGCGACGACGTAACTGTTGCATAGGAAGTTGTCAGTGGACCAGGGTGGAGTCTTTCATAGTTTTTCCTTGCCTCTGTATATATCAGTCTGTCCAGGGTCTTAATTTCCATGATTTTACACTCTTGGAGGGGAATGGTACAGTCTGGTGAACAGGGTGGATGGTGCTGCCCACAGTTGACACATATTGGCAGGGCAGTACATGGAGCATCCAGATGGGATGAACACCCGCATTCCCTACATGTGGGGCTAGAGGTGCAGCGGGATGACATATGCCCAAATTTCCAATATTTGAAGCATTGCATAGGGGGAGGAATGTAAGGCTTTACATCACACCGGTAAATCATGACCTTGACCTTTTCGGGCACGATAAAAGCACCGCTGGCAACCCTACAATCCTTCGGACCCTTTACACACCCCATTGCTCTAAATTGGCGCTTAACTCGTCATCAGACTGTAGAAGAAAGTTTCTGTGGTAAATCATACCCTGGATCACGTTCAGTGATATGTCGGGTGTTATACTTACAGGGGCATCACCCAGCTTGCCGCAAGCAAGCAATGCTTTCGACTGAGCAGATGATGCAGCCTCTATAAGCACTGAACCGCTCATCATCTGCGACATTACCGCGACTTCACCATACTTATCTTCCAAACGAAGAAAGAGGTTTTGTCATCATGAAACTTTCCCCGTCTGTTCTGCTGCATACAGATATACTGGAGAGTATAACTCATCTCTATCTTTAGCCCGATGTTCCTCCCGTGATGTACCAAGGGAAGGAAATGATCAGAGATCATATTTTGTAGCATTGAAATTTGATCTTCCTCGCTTAGAGATATCAAGGTCCACCCATGCAGAGCCCCGCTTGCCTGGGTAAGCCTTATACAACTGAGGCTGCGGAAGATTCCTCAGAGATTGCTAGCTCGTGGCTGTTCAACCTCAACAGCCATGCATCTCCTCTGCACGTAGCAAACCTTGAGATTGAGGGTTTGTTTTTAATTTTTTTCAAATTATTTTTTATTTTTATTTATTTATTTTTATTATGGAGGTTTGTACCGTCCTCATGATTCGGGCGATTAAACCAATATCCCTGGGCTCTTAAACTTACAACTTTCCACCGTCGCGCCGAATGATGGTCATTGAAGCATGCACAGAGCTTACGGTGTAGCGGACAGTCGGCATCACACAGCCCACAGCTCAGGACCCCGGGCTCGCCAAGCCCGTACTCAGCAAATTAATGCTGAGCCCCTGAGGGGACCATTTTAACTAACTTTCAATTGTGAAGTTGAATTATTGACTACACTGTCTACTAACACTGAAGTATGTTATAGAATAATCCAACACATTTTATGGGCTGATTTAACATTAGAAGTCTCCTAAAACAAGAACATGACTAACACTCAGCAATTCTATGAAACTAAGTTTACTCTGATCCACGAGATCCAGAAGTCAGTAAATATTAGGTGACAATGTTAATTCATTTCTGCCTTTAACTAGTCACATATGTTGATTGCAAAAAAATTTCATGAGCCATGTTTGTGGCATAGAGAAAAATGTCACGTTCACTGAAGAGCAGAGACATCTATCGTCTCTTGAAATTGCATGCAACATCTACACAATAAAATTTAATGCATCTGTGTGTGGTTGTTTATTAGTGGGTGTAATGTTTGCTGCTACTGTAAGCGAGCACTGAATTTGATGGCCACCGATTTGTATTGTTATTGTTATTTCTGGCAATTTTATTTTCATTAAAGCTTTTCTTTTTATTAAGCTTCCCACTTACACCATTTAGCATTATATGTAAAATATTTAACTTCTAGTACTCAACCCAAGTTTGAAAAAGGCACTTTCTACAGATTGCTCAGCTGCATGCCCTTTTTCTGTAAGGAGGTGTTCAGAACACATACTTCACCCAATTCAATGACATGGGTGTGAATCATTATTGTAACAAGCTCTCAGAGGAAAAGAATAGTACTTTTGATCACCAAAAAAATTTCACAAAGTTGTGAAGGTGTTGATAAGAAATCATTTTCCCTTAGGCTCCGTAGTTGTACATGCATTTGTACAATTTGTAAATCTACTGAAACAAGAAATCATGTTTGAAGTGATGACCAGGGCTTCTTGTAACTGTCCGAAGACATGATAATTGCTCGGTATGTAGTGTTCCCACACAGTCCATCAGAGATGGCAAACCAAATAACTTAACTGGAACCATATGTCATCCAGTGTTTCCAAGCAAGTGTAACACTTTTCAAATACGTGCTAATTTCCTAATAATAGATGGAACAGACAACCAGTTTCAGATGGAAGACCAGGATCACAACAACAACAAAAACAAGAATTAAATTATATTACAAAAGGAACACACAAGTAGTATTTGACACTGTTGCCGAACAAAGTATTTTTGTGCGTGGCCGTATGACTGCCTCAGACAGACACAGCTGTTGCCTAGTGCCAGAGGCACAGCATGGCACAGGCCAATGCTTTCAGTGCTGGTCCCCTCTCAAGTAGCCGACCGGCACACTTCAAATACACCACTCACTCCCACTGGCCAAGTGGTGTGGCAAGCTGCGTGGCACGTGAGCCGGAGAGAATTCAAAGCTCCAACACAGTGGAGAATCAGGTGGCGATGCAGTATTAATTTGCTCTTTTCTTCACCAGACATTATCAATATGTAGTTCATTTTTTGTCGTCGTCACATGAGGAATAAACATTTTAATACGAGTGCGACGAATAAACTGGCATCGCGGACTGACAAGAGCTGCAGCACTGAGCTTTGGCACGGTGACTCGTTCGGCACTGGCACATCGATGCCGGCAGAGGCACTGTAATTTGCGCCACTTGTCAGGTGTATCATTAACAAAATGAGAAAACCATCCTTAATTCAATGCAACACTTGTAGTGATATTGGGGAACGGAAAATTGTATGGATTTTTTAAAATAAATCTTTGTTCATTTAATGAAAACTCTGCAATTTTTCTTGCATATAGAGAGTAAAGCAACAAAGTATTTAATTTATAATTATTTGATTATAAGTGACACAATATACTTCATATGTATTTAAAACACAGGAATTGCATCTGAGAACAGTAGTAGTTAGAGTCAGAGTTCTGATGTTATGTGGATAAAACTTGCTTTTTGTCGATTATTGCTAAAGGTCTTACTTTTATCTGTGTTTGAAATACTGTTGTGCAAGGAGTGATAAAAACTCAAAATTATTCACACTAGCATTTTCTTTTTCATAGTGAATACCACGAACCAAAAGTTAAATAGGGCCTTCAAACTATCATCACACAGAAGAGCAGAGTTAGAAGTCAACAATTAATATGAAACAGTTTCAGCATTGTAATACAGAAATTGTGAAAAAGAGAACATTTCTATTCTTGTATCTTTATTGATGTTAATATTATATTATGCACTATACACAAATCACCCCTTGATCTCTAAGTTTAAAATACAGAATTGCTTATAACGAATTGTGATAAACTGAGACCCAAAGTTATCAGCTCATACATATGAACGAAAACTCACCTTAAGATCTTCAGTGCGCACTTCTTCGAGCAAGTGCCTGAGCAACTCGTGGGCATCGTGCTGATCACCGCCGGCAAATTGTGGACAGCGCTGGGACAATTTATCGAGTAGTTGCCGGGGGTCCAACATTTCAGCTCGACCTGACCTCAGCTGGTGCAGTGTATCGACCAGCAGTTCTGTCAGTTCCCGCCACTTACAGAGATCACCCTCCAGTGGAGGCTAGGTAAAAGAAGAATCAATAACAGCAATACGGTTACACAGTGTTTCCTCTGCTATTCTATAACAACATAGATTTTATTTGACCTAAGCAAAGTTGTTATTACCGGTTATAAAGAAAACTAACAAGCAGGAACAAACGTATTATTTGTGAAGTTACCTGTAACTTTATGAACATTCCAATTGCAGACAATTTTCAGTTTTTCTTTTTTGGCGTCTAAACAGGGCATTTTATTCAATAATTATAATAGCTGTAAGGGCCTTGTTAAAAGAATGCAACAAGAAAACAAAAAATGATTTTGTTAAAGAGTTTTAAAAAAATTGTAAGGTACATAACATGGGAATTGTGATAATGGCAATAATAATTATTATTATTAAATTTATTTATTATTTCTTTCTTTCTTTTTGTAGTTTTAGGGTGCACAACTGCTGAAGTCATTAGTTCCCGAATCAAAACTGAGATATATCAAAAGTATAATAAGCCTATATAAAACAGCTAAAACATAGGGTAAAATACAACAAAAGAAAGAACTAAATGTCCATTGATAAATTAGTCAAGTTGATAACATTCAAGACTCGAGCAGCACCTTGTGCGTCATCAGCTAAAATTTCTTTCAGGGTATTCGTTAGATTCAGTGCAATACGAAGTGGAGTAAAATTTGGACAAGAGAATAAAACATGGCCCACTGTCAGCGGGTGGCCACAGGAACATAACGGTGCGGGGTCACCAGTTAACAAATGGCAGTGGCTGAACTGGCAATGTCCGATCCGCAACCGGTCCAAGATGACCTGCCCTCATGCTGCTTGCGGCGAGGTCTTCAAAGCCACCGGGAGCGGTTTATTGGTTCTAAGCTTATTGTTTGTAAGAGAGGACCACACATTATGCCACGCGATAAAATGCGACAGCAAAGAGCCCCTCAAATATCATTCAATGGGACACAGAACGTAGCTGTCCAAGGTAGGAGAGTTGCTGCCTTGGCCACAGTATCAGCAGCCTCATTACCAAGCTTGCCTGCGTGACCAGGTACCCACAGGAGGAGGGAGTGATTGATTCGGTGCACAACAGAATGGGCCGAATAGGGGTCTCTCAAACTCTGGATGGTGCTGAAGGAGTCAGAGCAGATGACACAGGAACGATATGGCATCGGCAGATATATAACACAGCCTGATAAGAGGGCAAAAAGCTCAGCTGTGAAATATGAGCATTGGTCAAGAAACCTCTACTCAAAACTGTTGTCCCAGACGACAAATGGACACCCAACACCTTCACTGGTCTTGGAGCCATCTGTATAGACGAAGAGGGATTTGTCGGGCCAGGCATGAAGTTCAAGAAGACTCAAGCGGTAAACCACATCCGAAGTACTCTCCTTCGGAAGTGAACCGAGATCAAGGTTAACGTCAACTTGAGCCTGAAGCCAAGATGGCACTGGACTCTCATCTATATGAAATGTGGAAGAGAGGGTAAAATCTAGCTGCTGAAGCAAGCGATGAAAACGGATTCCAGGAGAGCAGGGCAGCCGTGGACAGCCCATAGTGGCTATCGAGGGAGTCATTAAAGAATGATGGACAGGAAGGGTGGTGGAGTATCGACAGCAGACGGCATGCGTACCGACATAGCAATATGTCATGCTGAAAGGTCAAAGGCAATTCGGCAGCTTCGGCATAGAGGCTTTCAAAAAGGCTAGTGTCAAATGCTCCTATCGCCAGGTGTAACCCCCCCATGGTGGATAGAGTTAAGACGGCATAAAAAGGACAGCGGTGCAGATGAGTACACAAAGCTCCCGTACTCCAGCTTTGATCCGACAGTGGACTGATAAAGGTGAAGCAAGACGGTACAATCCATGCCCCATGATGTACCACTAAGAACACTAAGAATAAGGGAACGAGTACAGCTTGCAGCCAGAGAAGACATATGTGGAGATCAGCTAAGTCTCTTATACAACATTAGCCTTTGTTGTCTCCACAAATGGGAGAGCAGCGGGGCCAAGATGGAGAGATGGTGGAAGAAACACTCTCCATCTCCAGAATTTGATGCAGAATGTTACCTCATGGGAGAAACGGAAGCCGTTTGCAACACTCCAGGAATAGAGACTGTCAAGGCAATGCCGAAGATGTTCTCTGAGCACTGCAATGGATCGCGAAGTCATCCACAAACAGGGAGCCTGAAACATCAGCTGGGAGGCAATCCATAATTGGGTCAATTGCAATGACGGAAATTGCTTCGCTCAAGAAGGAGCCCTGGGGCACCCCTTTCTCCTGGTGAAAGGTATCGGACAAAACAGAGCCCACTCGCACCCTGAACATTCTTTTAAAATGCACGCATAAAGAGGGGGAGATGGGCACGAAGACCCCGTGTATGCATGGCGCATAGAATGCCCACCCGCCAATAAGTGTCGTAAGCGTTCTCCAAATCTAAGAACACAGCCACCGTCTGACGCTTTAGCAAAAAGTTATGAATAACGAAGGTCGACAAGGTAACGAGGTGATCAATAGCATAGCGATGCCTTCGGTGAAGAGACATCGAGATTTGAGTAGCCAAACCAACTGAGCATTAACCGTGCCCTCCATTACCTTACACAGCTTGTCAAGGAAATGGGGCGATAACTGGAAGGATGATGTTTGTCTTTCCCCGGTTAGGGTCCGGGGACAACAATTGCGTCACACCAATGTGTGGGAACTTCACCTTCAGTCCAGATGCGATTATTAGTGCGAAGAAGAAAGCATTAACCTGCAGGGGAGAGGTTTTCAGCATCTTAATATGAATGGCATCAGGACCCAGGGCAGAGGACCGGGACAGGACAAGGGCATATTCTAGCTCCCGCATGGTGAAAGTGGCATTATAACTGTCACGATTGGGAGATTTAAAAGTAGGCAGTTGTACCACCTCTGTTTTCGGGGGGAGGAAGGCAGGGTCGCAATTATCTGAGGTTGAGACCTCAGCGAAAGATTGGCCTAAAGCACTGGAAATATCAACAAGTTACACAAGGACTTTGTTTGCTTTGTTCAGGCCGAGGATTGGGAAATGGACCTCAGTGCCAGACAGTTGGTATAGGTTACCCCAGACGAGCTATGAAGGAGTAAATCTGTTGAAGGAACTCGTGTAAGCAGTCCAGCAGGCTGTTTTGCTTTCTTTACTGACACACGGCATTGCATTCATAGTCTTTTGTAATTGATACAATTCTCCAAAGTAGGCCGGCATTGAAACATACGTAGAGCACACTGCCAGGCTTGAGTAGCGTCGGTACATGCTGCATTCCACCATGAAACTGGGAACCTACGTGGAGAGGTGGAAGTTCGAGGCAGTGGTGAGGACAACGTCCGTGAGGTAGTTGACCTGTCGCAGCTAGGGAAATTATGATCACGGAAACCTGCCATGGAAGAAAAGAGCGCCCAGTTGGCTTTGGAGATGTTCCAGCTGGTGGAACATGAAGATGTGGTATGATGATGTAGAGAAATTAGCTGGGAGAAATTGTCACTCTAATATCTATCAGACAGAACATAACATTCGGACTGATGCGCAAGTGGAGTAGTGCATATTGCAAAGTCCAAGTGGGAATAGGTATGAGTTGTGTCAGATAGATTAGTTGGTTCACCGGTATTTAGGCAGACAAGGTTAAGGAGGTTGAAAAAATCCGCCAAAAGGAAGCCTATCGGGCAAGAAGCTGAAGGGCCCCATGGAGGGTGGTGGCCGTTGAAGTTGCCAATCAACAAAAATATGGTGTAGGGAGCTGAGCAACAAGGTGCAGTAAGTCTACCCTAACAACAGCAGATGACGACGATGAGGTATAGATATTACAAAGAGAGAAGTTGAATGCGAGGATGGTGATATGGACGGCAACTGCCTGTAGGGTAGTTTGCAGTGACATGGGATGATAATAGATGTTTTCCCGGATGAGCAGCATCGCTCCTCCATGGGCAGGAATACCTTCTACTGGAGGTAAATCAAAACACACAGAGGTATATTGTGGGAAATTGATATGTTTGATTGGGTGGGGCTTCATTTTTTGGAGACCGACTACAAGCAGACAGTGCAGTTGGAGTAGTTTAATTCATCTCGGTTGGAACAAATGTCTCTGCTGTTCCACGGAAGTAGTGCCATGAAGAAAGCAAGAGAAGAAGAAAATGGGAAAAGGCAAGAGGGGATCACCTCGACAGCCACTGAGGGCCTGGCTTTGAGGGGGCACTGCTACTGCAATCAACAGATGGACAGTCGTGTACCGTGGGTTCATACATCTGTTCTGCCTCCTTCCCGGATTGATCGGAAGGAGCAGCTTCCTCTGCCAGTGAAATGCCAGCAGATTGGCAAGCAGTAGAGTGTTCTGGCGAGACAGAGGACAGCCGGGGCCAGCTACTGCTGAATGGTGTGACCGTGGAGTCACACTGTGGAGGGAAAGGAGAGGAACTTTTCTTTTTATGTGCCTATTTGTAGGCAGTTCGGTTTGAAGAATGAGTGGCTGACAGTTAGGAAGATGAAGTTTTAAGAAAATCCTTGCGAACAGGATCTTTTTTCTAAGTCCGGGATTCCAACTTGGTAGCTCGCGATTTCTGGGGGGTGGGGTTTGGAGTGAGCAGAAGGCATTGGGGAAGTCGAGTGGGCTACCTTTGGACTGGCTGATCTGACAACTGTGTCGCTGAAGGTCAAATCACAGGTCTGCGTATCCATTTCCTTTGTTGGTTGAGGAGGAGAAGAAGGACATTGCTGTAAGTATCTGCTGGGAGCACAGCAGGCTTTCTACTTGCTAATAATTTCCAAGCAGCAGAGGTGGAAACTTTTTCCTTGACTGATTTCCTGGATGACCCGCTCATCTTTATATACAGGGCATTCCCTAGAATTAGCAGCACGGTCACCCACGCAGTTGATGCAGCAAGGGGACGGAGGTGAGCAGTCACCCTCATGGGCGTCCCTATCACAGGTGACGCATTTGGCTGCATTGGGGCACAACTGACGGGTATGGTTGGATCGCTGACACTGGAAACATCGGGTAGGGTTAGGACCATACGGCCAAACAGAGACGATTTCGTAGCCTCCTTTTACCTTAGAAGGAAGGTAAACTTTGTTAAAAGTCAGAAACACAGTTTGGATCGGAGTTAGGTGGTTGTTAACTCTTTTCATCACATGATGTACAGCTGTTACACCCTGGTCAGCAAGGTAGTCCTGAATTTCCTCATCTGACAGGCCGTCGAGGGATTGTGAGAATACTACCCCGCGCGACGAGTTCATGGTACGATGAGGTTCAACCGTAACAGGAAAAGTGTGCAACAGCATGGTGCGAAACAACTTTTGAGCTTGGAAGGCACCTTCAGTGTCCCATTACATTGGCAAGAACAAGTTTTGAAAGGACCTGCAATTGCATTGACACACCTTTGTATTATAAAAGGATTCACTGATGTGAAGTCACAGCCATCAGTTGATGAAATGACAAGAAACCTTGGCAAGTTAGGCAAAACCTTCTTGGTCTTGGGTTCATCTAGTTTCCTTTTCTGGGTAAAGGTCAAAGTAGAAGAAGAGGAAGAGGAAGTCATTGTGAAGTTGTCCCCCATGATTACCGGTGTCTCCGAAGGTGCGCTCCTTCCTAATGGGGAACCCTTACTGAGGGCTCACCCGCCTTAGGCGATTGTCCACACCTCCCGAGAAATGGACGAAGGTACCAATTGGCACGATCGGAAGGTATCAGCTCGGGAATCACCCCTCCCTGGGCACGGGCTTTATCAGGGGGTATGTGCAGGCCCTACATGCCAACCCGAGGCTGGGACTTACGCATTACCCAGTCACCTTTTACGCAGCAACTGCAAGGGCAACCTTCAGGAACGCACAGGGATGAAGAAAGGAAAGAGGAAAGAAGAGGGAAGTGGAAGAGGTTGAGTCTCAAATGCCGAGGTGGAGACTAAAGGAGGAGAGGAGGGCTAAAAGAGTACAATAAGGAGGGTAAGGTGGAAACAAAGTTAGGAAAAGAAAAACCGAGGAAAGGGAAAAGCTGGTACAGGAGACCACCTAAACTCACACGGGACACCTGTCTCCGGGGAAAGACATAAACCGGGGAGTGAACTGAAGCAGCCTGGGGCGGAAAGAAAGGCTGCTTCGTCTCGGGGCCCCATGTGCACCATACATGTACCCACAAAAGAGCTGTGTGTGTGTGGGGGGGGGGGGGTGGTAATAATGGCAATGAACACAAGGAAACCCATTTAACAAAATATGTTAAAGTGTGAAGTGAGGATCCTTACAAACCCACATTGCAAACTACGCACCAGAATCATATGTCCTACAATATTTTTCTCATAACATTGAGATCATTAGATATAGAGCAGAACTTCAGTTTCAAGATTGGGGATTGAGCACGTTCACCTAGCATTTTCTTGGAAGGAAATCTAAATTGGGAAGATCAGCTGTGAATCTGAATCAACCGTCCAATGTAATAACACCTTGGAAACTCATTCTGTCTAGGGTTTGCAGCAATATGCGACCATTTGCTGATGATAAATGATAACTGTCATTGTTGAGTGACAGGAGGAGGATACAGGATTACTTGTACATTCTATATGGTGTAATGAATTGAAACTTTTTCTAAATGTAGAAAAATATAAGTTAACCAGGTGAACAGGGGGGAGGGGGACTTTTAATGTTTCAATATAGTATTAATGGTCAGTCACTTCACACAATTACATTTATTAAGCCAGTTTACTGGAATAAACTTAGTAGATCTTGAGAACTGACAATCATATCAAAGGGATATACTGCAGTGATTCACATACTTCATGTCAGAACAATTACAGGAAGGTTTTAACTTGCGATTATTACAGAGATGTTTCATGAATCCACATAGGGAAGATAATATTCCTTTGTCAAACACATTTAGAAAATTAGACACCATTTGGTAATGGTCACAGAACAATTCAGTTGCTGCCAACACACATTTCATGTACAAACCATCAAGCCAAAACAAGATAGGGCTTTTAGAGAAGCATGTAGCCAATCATTATTTGCAATAATTTGCAAGTGGAACATGAAAAGGAATGACTAGTTGTGATAAAATGTTTTCTCTGCCATGCAAAACAGTATGCACGTGCGCACATACGCGCGCGCGCGCGCGCGCGCGCGCGCGCGCGCGCGCGTGTGTGTGTGTGTGTGTGTGTGTGTGTGTGTGTGTGTGTGTGTGTGTGTGTGTGTGTGTGTGAGATTAAATCCATTACAGGAAGGCAGACAATTTCTTACCAATTTTTCTTCGTCTTCCAGTAGTGGGTGGGCACCACCTGGTAGTTGAAACTTTGCACCTGCTTCTTTCATTTCCTCCAGAACAGGCAGCAAAAAGGGTGTTTGGGCTAGGCACTGAAGGACAGCATTGAAGAAGCAGGTATTTCCGAGATTTTTCAACCCCTATGACAAAAAACAAAACAAAAAACTAAGACAAATGTGACAAAGATGCTAGCACGTGTTGTAATCATACAACACGGGCATATGAGAACTTGTGCTGAGGTTGGCATTCGTATGTAAATGTCCATATAGTATGATTACAACACCTAGCAGCAGAGACCAGACAATAGTAGTAGTAGTAGAAGTATATAATAATAATAATAATAACAACAACAACAACAACAACAACAATAAACAGTTAATATCTATATTAAAACAGCTGCAGCATCTCAGAGGTTGTCTGTTATGACATGTTCAAAGGAATAGATGCTGCAATTCTTAAATATGAAAAAGACCTTAATAGTTCACTGAACTACTGATGAACAGAACACTACTATTTTTAAAATATGCATGTTATAGCTTGTAATGTAACTACTGATTTGTGGTTGCACTATGAACCGCTTTATTCACCCAGAGATATTTATAATCAATAAAATAGGATTTAAGGGTAATAAAAGGATGTATACTGTGTGCCTGTGCAGGGCCGCAGTTGCAGAGACTTTGAAGTGGGTCGATAGGCTGTTACTTGCTACGGCAGTTGACACAGTGTGCGCAGCCATGAAGTCACCTATATTACCCTTCAGCAGATGTGCCCAGGAACGTTATTGTGCAGTTAACTATCTTATTATTTTATAATAAGGGATCTTGTATTGTTATAAACAACTTTGTTCATTATCGGTCATTCTATAATGTATTAAGAAGCAAACAGGACATGTTCTAAATAATGATGTACATTTAACTTTTGTAATACACAATTTATCTAATGAAGTTTTTATTATTTGATAGAATTTCCTTATTCATAACTGTTATGGACCTACAAATGGGAAAGAAGATGCATTTACCTAAAAGTTGAGAAAATTTTTAAGTAGTAGAGTTTTCTTATCTTTCAAACCAACAACAGTTACACTACAAGCTCTAGCTGTAGGTAACTGACTGACAAGCTCTAGACATCTGTTACATGTGTTGCTGTCACCAGATGACATTGTGTTGTTCGTCTAAAATACAGCAGCATTATTTCTAATACATTTACATTAAAGTAGTAATAGGATTGATGAGAGGATTAAATTACAATTATTTTTATTTCTTTTGTTTAGCAGCAATTGATTATGAAGTCATATCAGATTTTCGTAGTCTCGAATGTGTATCCAGGTCTAGGTCATAGCACAACATAGGAAGACATAACAAATTTATCCCTTACCAGCATGGCAACAACATAGTACATATTCAAACCACTGCAACAAGACCTCTACCCTCTCAAGCATAATCTGAAGCTCAGACATGCGAAAAAGACTATATACATGACTAAAAAAAGTCGGTGAGCAAATCCTGCTAAAGCATACAAAGGCAAAATAGGGGAATGACAGCAAAACAGCAAATATTGTCCCTTTTACATATCTGATGTTCAAACTTTTATGTGAAAAATTGGAAGTGTTACTGTAACAGCTTGTAGATGTACTGTTTTTTAAAACACATCTGTACATATGTCACATTATCACCTAGACCCAAGTTGACAACCCAGATGAATACATAAATGTCACATTTCTGAACCTAGACCTCTAAGAAGCCCCAAGTACTAGAAGATACAACCTTCTAATGAGTTGGTGCAATTTATCAATTGTACATGAAATAATGATGTGTGTTGTCTTTTTATGAAATGCTGTTTTCCTCTCATTCCTGTATTTTGCCTTTGTACTACCTAGCAGGATTTGCTCACTGACAGTTTTAGTCATGTATATGGCCTTTTTCGTGTGTCTTATCTTCAGATTATGACTTTTCATAACCAACTGCTACTGATACAAAAAAATCTAATTTAATCTCCCCAACAATCCTGTTCCTTCTTTAATGTAAATGTATTAGAAATAATGTTGTCATATTTCAGATGAACGAAACAATGTATACAAGTATTATGCTGCCATCTGGTGACAGCAAAATATATAACAGGCGTCTATAGCATATCAGTCAGTCACCTACAGCTAGAACTGTAACACAAATATTTTAAAAATTTTAATTTTTTGTTATGACTTTGTGCAATATTTGGAATAAAGATTTCAATGTCAGTCCAAACAAGTGTAATGTATGTTCTACAGTTTTTCAGTAAGAAAACTCTTGTAAAATAATGTATTTCTCCTGTAAAGAAATTCTATTTTTTGTAATCTGTAATGTACTTTAATGAATGGCCAAAATTTTGTAGACAATTGAGCTGAAGATGATGACATAGTGCACTGAATCAAATAGTCAAAAAATAAAGGACTGCAATTAAGCGATCTTGGCTACATTCCGTTGTGGGAATTATTACGAGGGTGGTTCTTTAAGTAAGAGCCATTCTTGTTTTTAAAAATAGATACAAATACTTTTGTAAAAAACTTTTATTTTCTGATTCTACACACTTACCTATTTTTCTACAGAGTTGCCTTGTTTATTTAAACACTTGTCATAACGTGCAACTACGTTTTTAATTCCCTCTTCAAAGAATTCGGCCACCTGCTCCGACAGCCAAGAGTTTACAGCCGCTTTCACTTCATCGTCGTCATTGAAGCGCTGCCCGCCAAGATGGTATATCAGGTACCGGAAAACGTGAAAATCGCTAGGAGCAAAGTCGGCGCTGTATCGTGCATGGTCCAAATCTTCCCAGCCAAAAGAATCAAATACCAAGTCTCTTGAGAGGTGTGAGGCCTAGCGTTATCGGGCAGGAGCAAATCTCTTTTTGTCAGCATGCTGCGCCTTTTGTTTTGAATTGCTCTGCTGAGCTGCTTTAGAGTTGCACAGTAGGCATCCGAGTTTGTCGTCGTTCCACGTGACAAAGTCCACTAGCAAAACACCATGCCGGTCCCAGAACACAGTTGCCATAATCTTACGCTTTGACAGCATCTGTTTGGCTCTGACCTTGACAGGTGAGGTTGTGTGTCACATTCCATAGATTGTCGCTTGCTTTCGGGAGTGATATCTCCAGTGACATAGGTTTCAGAAATTACAGCAACCAGTGACAATTTGACTCAACATGTAATCCCCTTCTTCCTCTTAACGAATCAGAAATTCCAATGAAGTGGCAAATCTCTTCCCTTTGTGGTCCTCTGTGATGAGTCTGGGTACCCACCGAGAACACAGTTTCTTGAAGTTTAGGTTTTCAGACAATTTTGTACAAAACCGATCTTGAAACTTGTGGAAATTCCAAAGAAAGAGTGGAAATTTTGACTCTTCTGTCCTCACAAATCTTTGTTTCGACTGCAGCCACCAAATCATCAGTGATCACAGAGGGCCGGCCTGAGCGTTTGTCATGGATGTTTTGACGGCCATTTTTAAACTCTCTAACCCATTGACGCACTTTACCTTCACTCATTGCATTCAAGCCATAAACTTCTGTTAACTGACGATGAATTTCTGCAGCTGATAGGCTTCTCGCGGTCAAAAAATGTATCAATGACCGTATCTCACATGCGGCGGGCGATTATAATTGTAAACATTAAGTAGCACAGCGATGCGTACACGTCAGCTACAGAGCTGCAACTGGCATCAGTGTGAACGGGAAGAATCCCGGCAAGTGGCGCGGTGACTTGTTGCGGCGTCCACGCAAACTACGGGACTATACGCGCGAACGGCCCTCACTTAAAAAACAACCCTCGTATCAGAAGAGAAAGCTGGTAACAAATTTCACTAATACATCTCATCACAATGATAAACACCTTTCTTTTAATGACTTCCACCTCAACATGTGCATCATTTCTGTGACACTCACTCTACTATACTGTCATAATACAAAACGCATTGCATTTCTCTGAACTTTCTCTATACCCTCCTCCAGTCTCACTTGGTGGGGATCTCACAATGCACAGTAATACTCCAAAATAGTGTAGGCAGTTTGTTTAGTACAACTGTAGATCTTCCAAGTGTTCTGCCAATGAAATATATTCTTTGGTTTGCCTGCCCTAGAATATATTCTTAATGTACTTTCTAATTTAAGTTGTTCGTAATTATTATTCCTAGGTATTTAGTTTAATTTACGGCATTTACATGATTTCAACTTTTATCACTGTCACTTGTGGCTTTCCTTATTTGACAACTATACCAACAATTTTCTTAACAAAATTACTAACATCTGTTTACTTTACAGTTAATGAGGCACTGTTACAATCTGGCATAATTCTGAGATACTACCAAACTTTCACATCATCAATGAATGAATCATTTATGCTTCTAGTTGTTTTTGGTGAGTAAATTTCATTCAATCTTATGAGTATGAAAATTCCATTTGTCTGACAAAACATTTTTGGATTTCAATACCATCTGTAATGACCAGTCATCCTTAGGATACGTCTCATTAATGGCAGGACAGAATGTGACTGCTTTTAATCATAATTTACGTAACTGTTACTTGTATGGTATTACTCCAATTTTTCTGGGATAACCATTGCTACTCCTATCAAAAATTTGTTAGTGTTCATTCACTGACTCACTAACATTCTTAACACCATTAAAAAATCTCCATGCTTTGATATGCCAATGAAATATAATTAGATAAAAAAAGAGAAAATATATATTACCCAACGTCATCCATTAGCACATAATGATTCCCACTACTTCCTGTCTGAATCACTAATTCTCATTACCGGCTAATAAATTCTTTCAGACCTTATTAAAAATGATGAGAACGTATGTTCCTACTCCATGTGGAAGTGAGCTACCTGATGTGGTGCCCAACACGCCAGGTGGCAAAGGACAATACAACCCAGACAGTTGGTCACAATTTTCTTCCTTTTCAAATTCTTTGGTGCTTTTTACTTCCATTTCAATATGGCTGAACAACACATTTACTGCTAGAATTTACATCATTTATGATTTAATACCCAATTTGTAAATCAACCTAAGTAATACTCTGAAGTTTTTAATTGCTATTTGACAATCATATTCACCTGATCAGGTATCTCCACCATAAGTAGATTGAATTATGGTATTCTGTTACACTCGTCTCTCAATGAACACCAAATATTACACCTTGTAAACAAAATGACGAGAACTTATTGCACGACTCTTCTTCATGCTTATTCTGTGCTCCTCACTATTTTATAAATTATGTTACTTCACGACCACCAGTCAAGTGCGAATAAAGCTTGCACCATTGTAAAACATTTCACTAGCATACCACCTCACCTTACAGAAAATAACTTACTTTCCACCTACTATCAAATGCCTTTTGCAAGTCACCTTGTTTTACTATTGTGAAAGAAAAAAAAGCTTCACTTTGCATGAAAATTCCTATTTTGTAATTGTGGATGGTGTGGAATTAGCTTTGGTGAAAGAGAAATTTGACAACAAATCACACAAAAAAACCTTATTATATGAGCCCCACACAGCATAATCATGACACTATGTACACCATGGAATTTTAACACTGGAGGCACTATAATGAAGACAATATTTGATGCTCTCAATTTTCACTTTGAAAACAGCAACCTGGCTCCCACTATACAGTTTCGTAGCTTTTCCATACAGTAGTACTAGGAAAGTAAGAGTTCAATCAATTGTGGCAGCTATCAGCTGACTGAGCCACTACAGCTGTGTGCTCCTGGATGTAGTGTTATTTACTCTAGTTTTACCATTCAAATGAATACACTGTGCACCTAGTGAAGAATGTTCTACACACTACAGCTAGACATTCTGCTCTCTTGATTTAAATATCATCTATATGCCTTCAAATTTAATGTATTTCTCATCTGTTTCATTTAGGCAGAATAGTGTTAATGGTAAGAAATACTCTTTTTTGCTTGTGGCAGAGAACTAGAAATTTTACCAAGATGTAAACAAATTTATCATTTATATTGCCATGAACGTGTAGGCCAGTCGCCAGGTATGTTTAGGTCCAAAAAAATTGCAGGAAGCTGAATTTTTGGTATGTTGTAGGACATAATAGAGTAGTATTAAACCAAGTATGCAGCTTCGAAATCCTTTAGCTTAAGTTTTAAGAGCCAAAAAACCTCAAAATTTTCAGACTTTTTTTCTGTTTTTTTCTGGTGAAGGATGGTTTTTTCACAAAAAGTCACTCACACCTCTATTAATGTAGGTAAAATATTCTACAATTTAAGCTCAATCTGTAAGTCTAATAGTTTGCACAAGATCATCATCTTTAGTGCTGAGGGCATTGCGTCTTGAATTATGGTGATAGAAATTAGCCCTTGCTTGCTTCTTGTCCAACCACAGTCAGAAGGCTCTTTCTCCACGCCCAACCACATCTGAACCTGGTGGTATGTCTTGTAGGAGTGCTGGGCCGTTGCTTCTTGGATTGGGGGTAGACGAGCAAGCTGGACTTTTGCACTCGCAGCAGACCTGAGGAAAAGTTCTTAGCGGAGATTTTGAAGGTTGTCGTCCCCTCCACCACCATATAAGGCAACCAAGCACTTCCAGCATGCAGAGGCTCTCTTCTATAGTGGCATGTGGCTTAAGAAAAGTGGCAGCCACGCCAATCAGCTGGGCATTCTTCTCAATTATACCCATCATTTCTGCTTTTCCTTGTCCAAAAATGGCAGATACCGTGTCGCAACCAGTGAACGCGTGGAGAAACAACTCTATCCAGGAAGGAGCGACATTTGTCCTCGATTGAAGTATGTTGACGAGGACTGTTCACAACTAGCTCCACTCCCTCAACCTTTCTGGAGGAATATGTTCCTTGTATTGGAGCCCAACCCATTGAGGAGGAGCAACAAATCAACATCCTCTCCAGCTATTAGGACGTGTTCATGTTGTCGGCTCTTTTCCAGCACTGTCCTGGTGGTAAGGCAGTCAGCGACGTCTGTAGCTTGCCTGGTCTCTAGTCTTTCGCTATCCGTTCCAGCGCGAATAAAGTCGATCAAGCGCTGCTTGTTCTTTCTGTTGGAAAGAATTTTTTTCTGAACCACTTTGAGCACAGTACAATCTTGGAATATTATTTCGCTGTATGCAGGTTCTGCATAACGGTGTAGATTCTCAGCTGCTTTGTGCTACTGCCAGAACCCTCCTCTGAATTGCCATCGCACACCACGACCACATTCCTCCCATAGCAATGAACAGTGTAGGAAATGTAGGCTGCTACAATTTCGCGGATGCTGTTACGTGACCAGATGACTGTCTGTAGCATATCCCCTCACTGACAACAACAAAAGTACTTTGTGTGTTGGAGAATGTTTTCAGTGAGAGGAGTGAAAGCACTGAAGAAGGTGGATTATGTGCCCTTCCGCATACCTGCCTCCGCAAATAGTGCCATGACATAGAGGGTCATCTCGAAGGCAAAGTGCTGTCTTAAGTCTTGATCTGACTTTTTCGTAATGCATAGCCTTTGGAAGATTGCGAGAGGGTCAATAGCGACCACCTTGTTCTGCACTTTCACTGTAGCTGTAGCCAATGTTCGTACCTTGTCATTCCTTTTGAAAGTAACATTGCCTGATGGATAGCAGTTTCTCATTCCAAGGAAATGGTGTATTGGGATTCAAACTACGTTTTTAGTTTGTCGAAGTAGTATCTCGGTCGATACGAGAGGATCTCATGTCAACATGTTGCTCAGTGCTGGTGCAGGAGGCACCCCAGAATTACTCCCAGCCCTCACAGATAGTCAGCATATACACCGTGCGACCAGTCCAGCGCAAGGACACTGCTGGAGATCCCGCGTTTCTTCACTATCACTGTTCCCTCTCCAAGCACTTCCCAAAACATGAAACAAACATCTGATGGGGGTAGCTTCGACATGTTGTAAAAAAGAAAGTACTTAAAACTAGGGATGGGTCGAATCCCAATTTTACTGAATCGAATCCGAATACAGAATCTTAAATATAACATGCGCCGAATCCCGAACCCGAATCGAATCTCGAACCCAAATAATCTGTCAACTCAAGTATATGTATTTAAAAAGAATTACTAGTGATGAAGATAAAGCCTTCTGTGATGGATCTCAAATGACAATATTACAGTAAAATTTAAGAATTAAAATGTCATTTGGGTTTTTATATTAAATTTTAAGAATTTTGTAATATCCCCTTACCCTCTTGAAAGAAAATTTTATGAAACATTGAGATATATGTTGTTTAGATGCTCTAAAAGATAATAAGAAAATTTCTTCACTCTATTACCAACTGTTTCAATTTGATGAAATAAAAAATAAATGCATAATGAAGTCTTACAAAGGACAGAATTACTTTTTTTTCCCTTTTCAAAGGTGAAAAAAACCTGAAAATGTGAGTAGATATTTTGGAAGTTTGAAAAATAGGTTCTTAAAAAAATAGGATGTGTAAATGTTTAATGATTTTATAGTCACTTATATAAGCCGTTATAAAATTTATTACACATCCAAAGCTAATTTATTTTGTTGGTTAAATTGCACGCCACTTCTCGCCGGGCTGCGGTGGTTATGTTGGCACCAATGGTAATGAAGACAACTCAGATGACCAATAAATGACCGGCGAGAAGCGTCGTAAAATTTTACTGAATGAAGTGTAGAATTGCGTTAATATTTTTCACGAGATACAGAGTAAGTGTTATTGCTGCTCGTTTCACTCGCAGTTAAATTAATGCTGTACCTGCTCTATAGTTGTCAGGTTCTTGTATGTAACCTTGTCCGTTAAGAAAAAAATAATTTTTGTTTTAATTGAAGTTGTCACAAAAAAACATTTATTGGTCATCTGAGTTGCCGCCATTACCATTGGTGCCAACAAAGCCCGGCGAGAAGCGTCATACAATTTAACCGGATTTATTGAAACAGATGTCAGATGTTTGTTGAATTGACGTTATCCCGCCTGAATGGCGCACGATTAGAACTTTTTTCCTCATAAGGTTCTTGTATGTAACCTTGTCCGTTAAGAAAAAAATAATTTTTGTTTTAATTGAAGTTGTCACAAAAAAACATTTATTGGTCATCTGAGTTGCCGCCATTACCATTGGTGCCAACAAAGCCCGGCGAGAAGCGTCATACAATTTAACCGGATTTATTGAAACAGATGTCAGATGTTTGTTGAATTGACGTTATCCCGCCTGAATGGCGCACGATTAGAACTTTTTTCCTCATAAGGTAGTAAATAACTTCCTTCTTGAAATCCTAGTGCTTCTCTAAGGTTCACAAACCCCAGCACTTCACAAAATTCGACGAAAGAATACGCGAAATTAGAATGAGACAACTTGTACAAGAATCGTAGGTGATGTCCTAGGAGCTGTGTACACCGAATGAAGCGGCAGTGCGATCGATATATATATATTGGATAGTGTTTCATATAGAAATGATAGGTCTGTGCGATAGGTATCGAAGAAGCGAATATTATGATTTTTACGAATATGTCATGATTTTAAAGAAAGTGTTTAGTCAGGAACCTAAGAGTACAATGTAAGTTGTGAGTGAACAAGTTGTACTCTTAGGTTCCTGGTGAGCCACATCCTTTAAAATCATGACATATTCGTAAAAATCATAACATTCACTTGTTCGAACACTGGTACCTATAGTTTAGTCTAACGACCATAGCTTTGAATGAAAAGTCCATTGACAACGAATTAAGGCCGATTCACACTGTCCGTCACGTCAACGTCACATCACGGATCCGTCACATCAAGTTGTATTCACACTGTCCGCCACGTCAATTCGCTTTTTCCTGTACTCCATGTTGAAAGTGAGGTTATGAGTGGCGACGTGCTATGTAGAAAGTCATATTATAATACTGTAATTGAAGAAACAACAACGCTAAATGTTATTGATTGCCAAAATCAACTTTACAATGTACGGTTTGGGCTAACTTAATGTGGTAAAGTGCTGGGAACTGAAACATGGCAAAAAATCGACATCTATTTTAAAGCGAAAAAAATAAAGTTTCTTGCTACTGCTAGCGGAGCGAGAGTTGAATGCCTGATATATATCGACTGTATTGCCATTTTATTCGATGTATACGGTTCCTAGGAAATTACCTGTTCCCAACGTGACCTGCTACATTTGAAGTTGACCAATACTAAAGTTCTATTTCCTTCGTTGAATGGTGTGTTAAAATTCAATAGTCGAAAATAAAGTGGAAATTAGACTCGACTTCCTTATTTTATTTTATTTTTACGAGTGCAAAAGTTTTAGCGCCAGTATTTACATTTGCGCCTATGAAGCAAGCCACTCACAACGTTTACATGTAACACATCTTCGGGAGATCAAAACCGATTTTCGTAAAGAGTTTTTCGCTTTTGGAGTGTTTACATGACCAACCAAAAGCGGAATTGCGATATCGGTTTACGAAATCCGGTTTTGGGAGCCCATATAAACGGGGTGTGTGTAGCACTGCTTAGACGAGACGGAAAACTTACTTGTGGCGGCTCCTAGTGCCATTTTTCAGAACTTCAATCGTTTTGTACTCGATTTAACCCCGTTTTATGACGTCTTTCAGCGGATCTATGAAAGAATAATGTAAATAACGCAAACGAAGCGGACTGTTATGCAAAGTTAACTACAACAGTTTTAACTTAAGTTTTCCATATAAACTTTGGATTCGGGATTTGGTAGTATTCGGCTATTATGCATCGAATCTTGAATCTGAACCCAGCGTGCTAGATTCGGCGAATCTGGATTCGGACGAACCACTCTGACACAACCCTACTTAAAACACCACCACGATCGAGATTTAGACATTTTTGTTTGAAACGTTCTTCACAGATCCGAATACGGACATTTCTAAGGGCAGACTGGGTGTAGTGAGGACGACCTCGGAGAAAAGAAGTTTGGGAGGACAGAACTCCCGCTGGGTCACCACTTGGAGTGCGGGAGAGGGGGGCGGGGGTGCCTTCACACAATAAAAGGCCTCGCTACGAACGAAAGTCCCAATACCTTAATGGCTGACCAATACCCACAAACAAAGAGGCTTTTGCTGTTTTTACAGTAATACCTACTTTCAGACATATATTGGTATGCACTAACACATAAATTACAACTTAGATACATTGCAATAATAATCATCGTCAATGAGTAATTCCTCCTTTTTCTTTAACATTTATAGGATAAGAGGACTGCAATTCGTCTGGGTCAGTTTATTGAATATTCAGATTTCTTCAACTTTCGTTTTTTTTAACAATAACTAGAAATCTATTTGGACTATGGACTTCGTTCTGTACTTAGATTAAAGCTAAATAACTGCTCTATAACTTTCTTTACTGTGACTTTCCCACTGGGATGATCATTAAAGCCACTATTCTAGCCGAAAGATGACTAAAATCGAAAATTGGAACTTTTTCGAGAAATAAGTCAATTTTTGAAGTCCAGTATGTTGGGAACTATTGGACTTACAGAGTTGCGATTGGGCTTAAATTGTAGAATATTTTATCTGCATTAACAGAAGTGCGAGTGACTTTTCGTGAAAAAACCACCTTTCACGAGTTTAAGCCAAAACCAGAAAAAAGTCTGAAAATTTCGAGTTTTTTTGGCTCTTAAAACTTAAGCTAAAGGATTTTGAAGCTGCAAACTTGGTTTAATATTACTCTAATATGTCCTAACAACATACCAAAAATTCAGCTTCCTGCAATTTTTTTGGACCTAAGGCCATTTTTTTGTCTACGACGACTGGCCTAGTGTAGTTGCTGCATGGAAATCAAAAATAAAATCATATCCACATAAATGAAGGCTGTAAACTAGTTGTGTACTGAGTGCAGTAGTCTGTGCCACTGTTACGATCACAGACAACAACAAAAGGAGGGCAGAATTAAATAATTAAACTATAAAATTATGATTAAAATTTGTACCGCATCTTATCTGAAGGTCGTCTTATCTGCGGAAATGTACGGTAGATGGCTGCTTTCAAATTAGCCCGGACTCTGATAGTGTACGATATGCCTGTGACAGGACAAATAGGAAAGTGCTGGGTGGGTGGATTGGACAGGTCTTGCAGCGGGGTCTTCCACAAGGATATGATCCCTGTGGCAGTGGGCTGGGTTTCAGGGTGGCATAAGGATGAACTAGAATGTTGTGGAGGTTGTGAGGGCGACGGAACACCACTTTAGGAGGGGCAGGAAGGATCTTGGGCAGGATGTCTCTCAGTTCTGGGCACGAGGATAGAAAATCAAAACCTTGGCGAAGGATGCAATTTAGTTGTTCGAGTCCAGGGTAGTACTGGGTGACAAGGGAAGCGCACTTTTGTGGAGGGTTACTGGTGTTAGGAGGAGGATTTGGAATTTTTCAGGACATGGCACGGGATATCTGTTTGCGGACTAGGTCTGTGGGGTAATTTCAGTCTGTGAAGGCCTTTGTGAGACCCTCAGAATATTCAGAAAGGGAGCTCTTGTCATTGCAGATATGTGGTCCACAGGTGGCCAGGCATTTTTTGATGTAGAAGGGATGGCAACTGTCAAAGTGTAGGTACTGTTGGTGGTTGGTAGGTTTAATATGGATGGAAGTGTGAATGGAGTCATCAGTGAGGTGGAGGTTGACATCCAGGAGTGTGGCATGGTAGGTTGAGGAAGACCAGGTGAAGTGGGTGGGGGAGAAGGAATTGAGGTTCTGAAGATAGGGTGTCCTGGCCCTGAGTCCAGATCATGAAAATATCATCAATGAACCTGAACCAGGCCAGAGGTTTGGGGTTTAGGGATGCTAGGAAGGATTCCTCCAGACCTTGGATTTCATGGTAAAACTTTCCCCTCAAAGGAAAAGTAGTTGTTAGTTAGGATAAAATTGGTGAGGGATATGAGGCATGAGGTACCAGGCTTGAGTTCAGAGGGACGTTGGGAGAGAGAGTGTTCCATACTGGCAAGGCCATGGGCATGTGGGATGTTTGTGTATAGGGAGGTGGCATTCACAGTATCAAGTGAGGATCCAGGAGGCAAAGGGGTGGGAATATTGGAGAGTTGGTGAAGGAAGTGGTTGGTATCCTTGATGTGGGACGATAGATTTTGGACAAATGGTTGGAGGTGTTGGTCAACGAGGGCTGCAATTCGTTCTGTAGGAGCACAGTAACCAGCCATAATAGGGCATCCAGGATTATTAGGTTTGTGGATTTTGAGGAGCATGTAGAAGATGGATGTGCAGGGTGCTGCTGGGGTGAGGAGGGAGATGGATTTAGGGGGAATTTCTGGGAGGGGCCGTAGGATTTTAACAGGGATTGGAGATCTTGTTAGACTTTGGGGATGGGGTCATTCTGGCACAACTTGTAGGTAGAGGTGTCAGAGAGTTGGCGGAGCCTTTCTGCCAGGTAGTCACTGTGATCCATAACTACAGTGCTGGAACCTTTATCTGGAGGGAGGGTGATTATGTCAGGATTAGTTTTAAGGTTTTGGATGGCTCTTCTTTCTTCTGCTGAAAGGTTTGAGCTCTTGGTAAGGGACTTGGAAAAGGACGGTGAGGACAAGTTGGAGGTGAGAAACTCTTGGAGGGTAACCAGAGGGTGGTTAGGTGGGAGTGCAGGGGGATCTTTGTTAGATGGCAGTATGAATTGGGACAGGCAGGGTTCAATATTGGGATTAGGTAGGTTGTGGGATTGGGGATTGGTGGCAAAGTAGTGTGTCCATCGTAGGAATTGGGAAAAGGAGAGTAGGTCTTTGACAAGACCAACATGATTGAACTGGGGTGTAGGACTAAAGGTAAGGCCTTTGGATAAAACGGAAACTTTAGTGGGGTTTAGGATTTTTGTGGATAGGTTAACCACAGTGTTCTGGGGTTGTTTCGGTATTGGATGTTGTGGAGAGGTGGTAGGGGGTTTGGAGGGATGAGATAGGTTCAAGATGTCAGCTAAGCACGGTCTGGGAGCTATGAGGGGTTCACAAGGAGGAACACTGTGGATCGGATAAGGATTGGATATAGGTGCTCCAAGGCGGCAATATGATGTCAGCCTCCCCACTCCATTCCTAAGCTGCATCTGATTATTCCCATCTGGGCCATGCTCCACCCACATCCACCACCGTGACGCAACCTTCCTATCCCCTCCTCGATTTACATGCCGCAGAGCGTGATTCGAGGTGTGGCAGCCGGAGGTGATGGTTGTATGACAGTGTGTTGTGTGCCTGTGTGATTGTGTGAGTGTTCTATTTTCTGGAGAAGGCCACGGCCGATAGCTGAATGTGTTGTATGTGTGTGTCTTTCGTATGTGCCTGTTGCAGCTGGTCGCTACATCTTTACGGTGAGTTGTAAACTGTCCTCATTCCATTATTAATTTTTACTAGATAAACTGATCAACTATTTAAATTCTACAAAACACTTTACTAGTATGGAACCTGAAACTTCCATGAAATGATGGATTAATACATTGGCAATCCATTTATGTTTAAAGACATACAGATGTACTCCAAGGTATTTGATAGTACTGTAAAAACTGGGCACACCATTTTCAAATTGTGATCAACCACTCTTCTTGAAATACTTATCAGTTCAGCATTTACGCTCAGCATTTCCCAGTAGAAGTTTCAAACTAACTTTCAAAAACAGAGCAACAAACCACATACATGCTTTCAATGTTTTGAAGAGATTTCCCAGTACCCTGTACCAATTAGTTCAGCTCTTTGAATAAAGTTTCAAATATTAATGTTTTTCTGTATGTCAGTACCCTTTCCTATGTAAAATGACAGCATATTAAGCTGTGTCCTTGGATCCTACCCTTTTGGTAAAAACATCTCCCCAAATTTGAATTTTGGCATAATGTTTTCCGATAAATTAACAACACTACTTTCACTCAGATTAAAACAGAGTTTGGAGTATATGATACCAAATGAAACAACCAATTTCCTGCGGTCATCTCCACAATATCTCATGGACTGATACACAGTTCAGTCCCCAGTCAACAGTAGCTAGCATTACAGATTCTTCAGTCAGTTAATTTTCCTCCTTTAGTACACGAGAATAAATGTTCAGAGTAAAAAAAAATTTATGCTTATGGAAAGAAGAAAAGATATTTTTTTTAATAAATTGTTAAAATTATTAATGTGCTTTATGCCTGTAACAATGGTATTTTTAAAATTTAAAAAACAAAGAAGGTTCCAACTCACTCTCACTCTTGGTAGGTCATTCAAAACAGCCTTCCTAATTTGCTCAACAGATGATGCCACTACTGCAATAGTGTTTGTTACATCGGAATTTGATTTGTTTGTGTCTGGCTCATTAACCATATTAATGTCACCTGTAATAAAAAAACATTATGAAACTGTAGCACATGAAAAGCTGCTAAAATAATGCTAAATTTACAATTCACAGCTAGTCAAATTAGGAAAGAAGCACTTTCATATCAACATTTAAGGATAAGTAAAAATGTGACTTACACCAATAGACATACACTAATATCTGTAACCTGTTTGCTCCACGCAGCATATTTGTGACATATTTTCATGTAGTTCAAGTAGAAGGCAGTGAATCTTCAAACTGAAAATTGGACAATGCAATTTATGCCCAATGGTCAGTTAACTAAGGATGGGAGAAACATAACAGTTACTACCATAACCAATAATTTAATTCTGAATAACCAGTGTTTTCCAGTATCCATTTTGTCTCAGTTATAACAGATTTCTTTAATTTTTAGTAATACCCAGGTAAAAACATATCAATTTGCCATAGCAGTGGTGTTATTTTTTGTGTTATTGCCAGAAAAAGAAAACAATGTTTATATGTGAAACTTCAATTGTTTTGAAATTTTGGGGGTATTATAGAAAATGAGAAAAGCAATCATCCCTTTTTAATAAGTACAGATAATGTGGTTTAGTAACATACATAAGAATTGGCACAGGATTGCTGAGGCAATGGTTTACCTGTTGCCAGATTGCATGCCCTCTACACATGAATGTGCAATGCATAATACTTGCTCCCACCTAATGTGGGGTAGCAATGAGATATGTAGATTTCCATTATGTAAATTTGATTGATATAGAAGTATTTTTATTTTCAGTTGCTTCAGAAAAAAACATTGATTACACTTATAAGTGACAAACAAATTCATCAACGAGTTGTTATTAGAGGCACCTGTTCTTCACAAATTGTGAAATCAGAAAATTTTGCAAACTTTTCTGAAAATGGGAAACTATTTACCATTATGCAAGATCGAGAAATAATTGATGAAATTTTTTGAATCAAATAAGTTGACTAAATGACGAAATTCAAAAATATGTGTGAGAGAGAGAGAGAGAGAGAGAGAGAGAGAGAGAGAGAGAGAGAGAGACTTGTACCAATACAGACAGAATGAAAAATCTGATCAATAAGCAGCAACAAGAAACAACAGTACAAATCCTAAGTACGGGAATGTAACCTGGGTGTTCAGCAGTGTCCCGATTTCAACAGGGAGGTCGGTCAAGGATTTCTGTAGGACTGTGTCATGTACGAATGTTGTTTTAGCTCTCTGGGTAATGAACCTACTGCTTACATCTGAAGAAGGTTGTGACAGTGGAAGATTAGAGCACATTACTGACATCTGAATGACATGCTGTAACTGCACATACAACTACCAGGTGCAGGTGGGGCAAACTTAAAGCAGTCGTTTGTTCCACAAATGGCACATAGTATAGCAACTACACCCAACATTGACAGTTCTTTTATAACAAAGAGTTACAGAGCCTGCAGTCTTTAACTCATGGTTGCCAGCTATTGGAAACTGCTATGGTGGTTCTACACATACAAGAATAGTCACTTGTACTGTCAGCATTATATGGATGCCACACCAAGGCCCATCTCTTCACCACTGTAATTGTCAATCTGTTACTATTACACTAGTTGTCACTCAACGGCCAAGTATGTTCAGTTATTAACATACTAAAGACTCTTAACTACTGCACATTCCCAATGTCATCCAAAAGACCAATGAAGGTTTTGTGCTTTCTGTGTTTTCCAAATCACAGCACAAGTGACAATATGCAAGGCAATTTAGCATTGGAGGGAAGTATGTGGGGTAAATATCGCAGAGGGAGACCAAGAGACGCATATAGTAAGCAGATTCTAATGGACGTGGGTTGCTGTTCTGATGAGGAGATGAAAAGGCTTGCTCAGGATAGAGTAGGGTGGAGAGCTGCATCAAACCAGTCTCCGGACTGAAGACCATAACAACAACAACGTATTGTGCCCCCACCAATGTGCAGAGAAACATAAGCAAGCCACTACTATCACCGCGTATAAAGAGTCACAAAAATACTTATAAATATTTGCACTTCACAAGAACAACAAATTATCAAAACTTTTCATGCTAAACATTTAAAACTACTGCTCACACCAACTAAGCAGACCCCTGGCACACTTAAAAATGTACCAATTAAACTATCGGCCTTTGGTCTATCAGAAAAGAGAGCAGCCACACAATCAAAGAGGCACACTTCACAGACACACAACCGTCATCTCCAGCAGCCACAATACACAACACCTAGTTCCTACAATTTATATAGGTCCCATCTTCTTAATTTTCTACCCTTTTGCAATTTCTTAAGTTTTAAGGTACAGATCATAACCAATCATTTATGTTCAGAAACTGTATCTGCCCCTGGATATGCCTTGAAGCCTTATTACAAATATCTTACCATTATAAAATCAACCTGAAACCTTCCAGTGTCTCCTCTTACACACATGCAACATTCTTTCATGATTCTTAGTTGTTCTCATGCAAAATTCTAACAGCTGACTTATTTCTTTTCCCCCCTTCAACATTAATCTATTTTTTTTTTTTTTTTTTTTTTCCATCTGTTCCTTGTCCTACTATCAAATTAGACCCCCCATTACAATCAAGTTTGCATCCCCATTAACACTAGAACACCCAGAATTGTGAATAAAAAATAGTAATGTTGCAAATATATGTGAGAGGTAAGAATGACACCAACATTAGCTACTATCAGTGCAGGGAACTACTGTCTCACCAACTTCGAAAGAGCCATGGTGTGGTGACTGTTGCTATTTTGATGTAAGTGTAATGGTCCCAAACAGTACAGATGGCAGTTCTGATATAGCCAACTAATCTTAGCCAGCAGACAACAGTGTGCCTTCAACCTAAAGCAGTGGCAGTAGTTAATTACTGTAACACTCAAATTGTGAGATCACAGGAATATTACCTGCATTTCAATTATGTTTAAATGTGATGATATAGTGATTGAAAATGCTTTTTTCTACAAAATATGCAGCATTTCCAACAAAAATGAGTATTCTTATTAACAGTAAAATGCCTGGTGGGGTCAAATAATCCTTTTTCATTTTAAGATGGGAATATCTTCAGTGTTTGAAATACTATGTTCCTGTGATTTTTTTTGACTTAAAAATTTTAGACGATGTTTAAGTTCCCTGAACAATTTTGATTTGTAACTGCAAATTTTTAAGATTTTTACACATTTACCATCGGTTTCCGACAGTAGTCAATTGACCACTTCTCACGACTATGCAATTTATCCGTTTTATTTGGTGCTTTTGTTAGCCAAAAATGTTCACTTTTAATACATTGTTGCCTACACTGGTTATTATGCATTTGTTTGGTTGTACCAATCAGAAGTTCTCGCCCTCAACAACTCCAAACTCATCTGTTTTCACTGCTGACAGTTGAAAGAACATCTACAGGAACAAAATGAAAAACTCGCCAATTTGTATTGTAGAAGAAAAACCAAACTAGAGAGATTTGCTTCATATGTAAAAAATCTGCATGTGGTTTTGTCTAAGTAAGGGGACATGCAAAATGTACAAGTGAGCAGCCTAGTAAAGCAGTACTTATTTGTTACAGAAAAAAGGGTAATTTATGAATAATCAAGCAATCCTGTGAAAACAACATGTCACTTTTTGTTATATCATGTAAAACGGAAATATTGAAAATGTGATCAATTTGATGTATCAATAACATGATGTCACTTATTTTTGTATGGTATAGATTAAAAATAAAATATATCAGCTTTAAATAAGAATGTGCCTAAATTATTATTATTACCCATGCAAAAAATAGTAAAATCAATATTAATGACAATAAATATGAAATATCTTTACATTTTCTAAAATAAAGCATTTTAAAACATGATAAAGAACGTAATGGTCAATTTACCTTCAATGGGCGTTCCAGGGGGTAGATCTAAGCTGGGCGTTCTAGTGTTAAAGCAATTTTTATATAAGCAACATTGCTGCTATTGCAAATGCTTCTATTTTTACCTTACTCATTAGCTTGATTAATAAAATATTGTCAAAGGATGCAGTTTTGTATGGCTACCCTTTAGATCTGGAAATGTCATCTGCTTGCTCATTTATTAATAGTTGCAAAAAAGAGGTCACTTATTTGAAAGTGATTATTTGAGCAGTAAATATCAAATCACAATGAAACACCTTAAGTAGGCTGTTAGAGATCTGCTCCACAGACATTTTTGTGACCAAACAATACAACAGCCAGCATCTCGTCATTGAAAGATGATTTCTCTCAACTATTCTCTACTGCTGCCACTCTTAAATGTTTATAAATAGTGATGCCAATAGGTGAACAGTTCTGCAAAGCACAAGACCACCTTCATGAAGTGTAATCCTCCTCGAGATTCTCCTACTTCCTCTCCTCATCCCAACGAAACCACAAAACACGAAACAAAGTATACATTGCTCCTTTTTGAATCTTCTTCCTATAATCCTGACTGGTAACATCCCAGACCTGCAAACAATTTTTACAGAGATGGTAAAATCAGTATTTTGAAGTATATTCTTTCCTGTGCCAATAAAAATATTTTATTTCAAGGCCATTATAGGTTTTGGCCTACCTTGCCCATCTTCATATACCTACATTTTCTTTATTAATTTCTGTCAGTAGCATATCGCCTGCTTCTTTACTGCACAAGAATTTTAGAAGTTGAGTGCCACATCTAACAAATCTAGCTGCCCTTCCCTGAACTATTATTAGCAGTATGACCCACTATGAATCACTAATAGTCTACCAGTACTCAAGAATGGGTCACAGTATGTTGTGTACAGTGTTCTTTAAATATGAACAACACTATCCTAAAAATTCTCTCAACATACCCAAGTCGAAATATTACTGCATCTTTTCATACATTTGGGTGTGGATCTTTTAACATAATTAAGAGCACTACAACGGAGCGTCAGCTGTCTGTCCTGAAACCAAGGTGATGACTAAAGTATCTGTAAAATTCCGTAATTACAGGTATGTTGCTTCCCTACAAACAACTGATAGCCTTAGAGAAATAAAATTTCTGCCAGGTCATTCATATATATTGTGAACAGTATTAGTGCTTTTACTGTTACCTGAAGTAACTGTCTCCACATAAAAATAACACATTAAGTTTCATTTGCTGTAAGTCTACATAAATACTCCACAGACTTATTTTCTTTGCTAGATGAAAATGGAACTGTGATGAGCTTTCCATAAGACAAAACACTTGCCATCTAATGAATTTCAATTACCTACATCCTTTAAAGACTAGATCGATCCCTCTTTCCAATCAGTAGCAGCTACCGACAATAGACAGTTATTACATAATGATTAACTCATAAGACCCAACTACCTTGTTGGTTGTTTTGTTGTTTTTAGTTCTCTCAGTTTTACATTCTCTTATTTCTCTGTACATTACTTTCACACCTGAGAAATAATTGAAACAAGAAACTGTATTACAAGTTATTTTTCAGCAAAATAATTACAAAGCTCTTGTATATTAATTAGTCTATTTATTTTTCCAATTTACTGCATTCCAAGGATGTTTGCATAGCAAACCAATTACATCAGAAGTAATAGACTCTCACGCTTACCATTTACAAGAGGTTGTTCCCTTGTTGGTTTTGGACAGTGGAGACGTTTTAGGAAGTCAACACATTCACGCACCTTCTTCCTGCAGTCTGGATCTATTTCCGTGTCACATTCGTAACACCTAGAAGAAACGAGATAGATGGTGAAAAGGTAGAAGAAAAGAACAAATGACATGAATTTAAATTGCAACATAGTATTAGTAGGTGGAGAGAAAACAGCTGTAGCAAAGAAAGAAGTAAGTACGAACCAAATCTTCCAGTGTTCGGTGTTGACTGCGAGGGCGTGGCTGTCTGAGTGGGGGGTCTGCTGGTGCTTCAGAGCGTGCTGCGCTCTGGTGCGCCCACAGCCCTGGTGTCCACAGCGCAGGCACAGCCACAGGCCGCCCCCAGAACCACCGTCCTGCAGCAAGGCCAAAACATTTTCTATACAGTGCTGCTCAGCACGAGTATTTAAAGAACGGTATCATGGCAACATTAAGTTTCTGTAACAATATTTAACAGTGGAAAGTCTAGGATGGAAAAACAACCCTGCATGGATAGATTACTACTCACCCCATGATATAATGCTTACTTATTCACAAACAACTACTTCCAGTCAAATAAACATCTTCTAGTCACAGATGAATACTGGCATCAAGTTTAAGGAAAGTCTCTTGTCATCAAGACATAACTGTCTTATCTAGTAATTTATGATCAGGGTGGCCACCAAATCATCATTTTCAAATTCAAGGTTTTTTTCCAAATTTTCCAGGTTAAAAATAATTATTTCACGTTGTAATATACACCAAGCAGTGGCAAATCCAGGATTTGTGTTGGAAAGGAGGGGGAGGCGCAACACTCATAAAAATTGTGGCATTGTACCTCAAACTGATCCACAAAGAACCAGTTCATATTATGAGGTTTTCCGCGTGGTTTTGGGAGAACCGCAGCCCCATATACCCCCTCCCCCGACCCAAGATTCGACTCTGACACAAGGTATAGTACAGGGTGTACATTTTAAGTTGACAAACTAGAATAACTATAGAAAAAAAGAGAAAAAATCATATATTCAACAACAGTTTTCGCCATTATTAACGGACGGAAGAGATGTCGGAAATGATACTGAACTTGATCTGCCTCCACCGTTTGGGAGCAGCATGGGTGGCTAGTGTAAAATTTTAAATGGAAACTCCCATTCTTTATAGCAGATTCAGATTCTACGGATTAAATCATGTATAGTTTGGTTGATGTTTTTTTTTATTATTATTTCAATTGGCAACATATTGCACTGTAATGGTAAGAATGATTTGCCATACTGCTGAAGAAATGTACCACCCAGAATCCAACCAAATGATACCAGAGGTACATTTATTCTCGACTAGTTCAATTAAGTGTTTTTCGGAAATTCATAACTGGTATTCAGACAAGGGCAATCTGGACTAAGGTATCACTTTGGAACACTGCCCTGTCCACTGCGGAGAGAGGGGAGGATCACTTTGGGGATCATTTGGTAGCGTTCTGAAGCATCATTAATTTGGTTTTCATTTATTTTATATCCTGTTTTGTACATTTCTTCACCAGTACGGTAGGTATTGGTTACTATTATAGTGCCATCTGTTGTAAAAAAAATCAACCAGGCCATACATATGTGGGCCTTAGAACCCAGCATACACAATGTTGTGGGAGAGTTCTTGAACTTCGAGGAGATGAAATGGGGAATGCAGAAACATATCTGGAGCAACAGCTATGTAGTATTTGCATTCAAGTGTCATCTGGTAAAATAGCACTCAACAGCAGATTTTAATGAAAACATAATTTTGTTCTAATGAATTTGTTTCATTTTTTAAATTCCTGTAGTACTAAACAGACAGTAAAATATATATTGTGGAAATTAACAGACTTCCTTTGCTTATGGCAAATTTATGTTTCTTGCTTCCTGCGTGGCTGTTCAAAGCACTCTTCCCCATTGTAGAAATATTTATCTGTGTTGCACCAAAAGCATAATGCATCCGTTTATGATTTGGGATCACATGTAACCCACGAATACACTGTCTTGTATGAGCTCTTATATCGAGTTATACTCTGTTTTGATATGAAGGACAAACACTTCACACTAAAACTCGTTGAATTACCTCATCTGTGCGGGCACAGATAAGGTCGATTTACACTTGGATTCACTCTATTGTTTTCTGCAACGATTGTTTCACTCTGTTCCATCTCAGAAAGATGTAGGTGGCGTTAGTTTCTAAATGTATTTAATGATATTTTGAATGTATTGTTATAAGACAGCTGTTAAAGCAATAAATTAAAACTGAAAGAAATTTTGTTTTTGCAAAAGTCACGTACCGTATTACAGAGTTATACTTACATCTTTTTAGAGGACAATTAGCAAGTCAAAAAGTCGCAATCAACAATGTTAGAATCTGAGCAATAGGCTATACAAGGGGATGATCATTTTACTCTTAAAGCCACGAGATCTCATGGGTTAAAAATCCCTGTTTCTGGCTGAAATTCAAGGTTTTTTCACGGTTTACCCCGTTTTTTTCAAATTTGTCGTAACCCGTAGAATGTTGTGGATTTACGAATGTATAATAATTACGTAGCAGCTTCAGGATGAAGTGCGAGTGAATATATAATTCAAGCACTTTATATTATTTGCATAAATATATCACCCACTACAAAAATTACTAAAAATCGTGAAGGAACACAGGGAAAAAGCATTTATTAAAACCAATTTAAGCAAAGACAAAAAACAGCAATAAACAATCTAAGAACAAGCATGTGTTTAGACACAGAGGCCACGCTGTAGCAAGGAGTAATTCTAGTTGCCACATCAGCAGTCCTGGTGGCCGGTGTGCGAACTTGTTGAAATGCTAGGCAATCAGCTGATCGCGCGTCGTCTGTCGCTACAAATTAAAGGCTTTTTCCCTGCATATGTACCCTTGTCTGATCAGTAAAAGTATTTGGTCTCATAAAATGAAGATTTACAATCAGTTGATCGTGTCAATCATAAAGTAGATATAGCACGTTTTATTTATTTTATGATATGTATGAAACAGCCATCAAGTAATTTTAAAGCTTCATTTTACAAGGCCCATAACTGTTACTGACTGTACAAGACTACATACAAGAACCTGTCAACCATACAGAAGGTATGTCATGTTTCATTTATTTTATCATCTGTATGAAAGTGTAATCAAGTGATTTCAAAAATAAAGTAATTGAAACTTCATGTTAACACGTTAATTTTCACATCTTGTAAATGGTGCGTGCTTTCGTGTATTATAACATTACCACATATTTAATTTCCAACGTCAAAAATTCTTATTTGCATGTTGCAGCGGCAGTAAGGTTTGGTTACCATTGGCTGACCACGATACTCTTCCTTTGTGCCGATTCGCAAACAATATACGGTAATCACGCAGTCCGCAACAAAAGAACATTGCATTGCGTAGCCTTAAATTCAGGCTATCTGAAGCAAATGTGCCATATTGGGCAGATTTTGTATTTATACTTCAACATTACGAAAGTGGACAGATTAAATGCAACGGTGCTTGAAAGACATTTGCAAAACACGTATTTTAAGGTAATGTATGTCGTAATTAAGTATGGAGAAATTATGCGTACATGTATAAAACCTTTACCAAAGTAAATTGGAAACAATATATTTCCTGCACATGAATTAGATACTGTCCTTTACTTATACAAATAAAGCCACAATTAAGGACATGACCCCTTAATATTTTGAACAGTGGCTGATCGTTACACATTATACTTCCCCCTTTCATGTTCTACCAGTTGCCCTATGCCACTAAAGTGCAGACAATGTAGCGTGTATGTGGTAATAGCCACTCACTGTTCCATCATCTGAAGCTGCTGCTGCTGCAGTCCCACTCTTCAGACATTCTGCACATTCACTTGCTATGCCTCCCGGTTTCACTGCCTTCTTCAATCTTGTGGAATCCACTGCTTTCGTCACGTGAGGGCAGCGCTTTCCACCTGCATTAAAAACATTACAATAATCACTGAAGCTAAACAAACAAAAATATAATACTTTTGACTAATTGTATACAACTAAACCAAATCACTGTAGTATGTTAATATATTCAAATGTGTGTGTAGAGATTATGGGACTTAACTGCAGTGTCATCAGTCCCTAGTAAGTGTTAATAACCATAAAGAAAAAGTTATTACATTTTGAGAAGGGTTAAAGTCTAGTTTATGAGCCCCAAACTGATGCTTGACATATAGGTGTTGGCAACCGTGCGAAGGCAGTCTATCGGGCCCGGATTCGTGCGGCCAATAGGATTGTTGTTTCACGTCTATTGAATTTGGCATCACTTTCGAAATTGATGTAAGCCCAAAATGAAAGATTTCGTTGTGAATTTCAGTGATTAAAGATTATAAGGATTGTTAAATATCTATGTAGTTTTCGGTATTTTGAATATTTTATGCTATTTTAAATGTTTTGATATGGAACGTATTTTGTTAATATTTTCAGGAAGAACTCATTCAATGGACTTTCAGAGTCGATTTGATTGTAAAAAAAGAAAGTATAAAAATATGTGGTTCAGACACGAGATTTGTGCGACGTTCTGCTAGCATTCAGTATAACCGATTTAGTGACAGAAAAAGGGCACATTGATAACCTGTCAACCATACAGCAGGAACAGCATTACTTAATTTCTGCAAATCTTTCTCAAATTCCGAGGGCAGTGTTACATTGAGACTGACATTTCAGTAGGTGGACATTTGTGATGAGAAAACCTGTAAAATTCTCGTCCAGCATGAGCAGGTATGTGATAGCACCCCAGTAATTTACTAGGACCTGTGTACATCGAAGGAAACGTCATTGCGATCGATCTACAGAGATTCCAACTTTTGAATATGGCAAATAGTAATGTGACCTAATGTGTGAGAGCGAAAAAGGGGAGGGGGGGTTGGATGGGCTCCAAGGGGAATAATTAATCATCAAAATGGTGAAAACAGTTTTTGTAAAGTTGCAAATGAGGTGTACAGTAGGAACCTATGTGCGTGTATTGGGGGGGGGGGGGGGAGCAAAAGGTAACAACCAATTATTTTCATCCTCAGGACCAAATATCTTGGATTTTGTTATTTCCCGTTTAATATTTATTTATGTGCATATCTATATCTAAAAGAATCAACCCATTAAAATTGAACACAAACACAAGATTAGGTAAAGTCATAAATTACTGTTCTTTTCGCAATGATGCATAATAATCAATTTCAAAAGGATTAGTTTTTTCTTGCAGCAAAAAGTTCATTTTATGAAAAAACGATGAAACAAAACATTTATTTGTGATTTTCTCATAGAACTATTTTACAAACAAGAAATGTTCAAAGACTTCGGCAAAGCATGTCACAGACACAAAATCGCTTTATTACTAAACACAATGCAATAAAAAATAAACTCAACACAACATCTTCAATCACAGATTAACGAGCCAGGATATATGATGAACATTGTTTATTATTGACCACACACTGAACGATTTGTTCCTGTAGGGGCTGCTGCTAGATTCCACAATGTCGCCCCTTTGTGGATTCACCCCGTATGCCCTATTACACATGTTTTGAATTCGTACAAGCTACTGTAAATATTAGTAATTTCCACGAGACAAAGCTGGACGGTTGGCTAATGATCAGTTTATTTTTGTGGGTGAAATCACAAAAAACGAACTCTAAAGGAACTGAGTTTTTCTGACAGAAAATAAACAACACATTTGTTATTTAAACCTGAAAATCGGAATTTGAACTACTCCAGTTGTAACATAGTAATTTTAAACAATTTTCGTAACAATTACGATTAAATCGTAATGGTTGGAATCTCTGGATATAAATTGAATGTTCGATTCTTGCTCCACAGGCGATATGACAAACACGAAGCTGTTGATTTATATTGTATTTGAATTTGTGAGATTTTCTTGCACTTTTCCAACTCAATATGAGTTGCCATTTAAAATGTCAAAAGAAATAACAGTGATTTCCAAGAACGGTATATATCCATCATGCAACTGTAAATTGATTTAGTGTTTCTGAACTGGAGTTTTGAGCGCTACCCACTCTCATGTAGGGTCACGTGGGGTATTTGTAAACTAGGGGTAATTGGAAAGCGAAGGTGTAAAATTTCTCTGGTGAGACATTTGGCGCAATTGTTCACAGCACTATATTCAGCCATCCTTTGTTTATTATGATATCACTTCCTTTGGTTTTCCATTGTTGAATTGTATTAATGGTGAGCTTCTTATGTTGTGTGGAAAAGTTTGTTACCTCAAAATTTTGAAAGGAAGAAAATTGCATATATTTTTTTCCTCGATTTATTAGTAATTGGTTTATTTTATTATTTTATTAGTCCCAAATAAGATTATGAAAATGAAATTACTCAATCCCAAATCAAATAAGAACCATTGCATGTTTACAATATCCTGTTAAATTACAAGAAGGGATAATTGGGTACAGGTACCCAGTGGAGATTGTAAACCTGATATGATGTTGCTGTTTCATGTCAGGTTTCAGACAATGCCAAGAATTTACATTAAAAAGCGTTCACGTTGCAGTTACACTGTAAATAATGTGTTAGGGGCTGTCCACGATGTCGTAAATAAACTTTAGACATTTAGCGAGGAAGAAACAGCTTATGGTGTCCCACAGTCAGTCATATACCATCAAATTAAAACTGAGGTATTTTTTCTGAGAGCCCATAATTAAAGAAAAAATTAAATATGACCCATTGAACAGGTTTTGAATTAGCTTATTTTAATTTTTAAGGTCAGAAGGAACCACTAGATAAATTTGGCCCTGGGCATCATAAAGCTCTTCCTCAGCATCTTGAAGCTACACTGGCCAACTGTTCAATTGCTCATGCATAAATGAGCCATCCTTTTGACAGGAGCAGCTTAAGTTGTTGGCACAGCAATATGTTACATAGAATTCATTGGAAACACTGTTTAAAGACAGTCTTCTTGGTGAAGATTGGTATCAGGCCCTTAAAGAAAGCTGAGCATCTTCAAAGCTTAGAAAAAATGCTACGTCCATTTGTAATTTATAGCTTCTATACGCAGTTAGAAAATTTTTATGAATGTGTGAGCAAAAAGATCATTGAAAAAATCATGATTTTTTAAAATTTTAGCATTGGTTCACTACAGCTTATCCTTCACATACAAAAATGTTGTAATTGTAAACACAGATATAATCATTCAGAAATTTTTTCCTAATTAGAAAACAGTATTGGTTTAGAGTAACCCCTGCTGGAAAATTCATATCAAGACCACAGTCTGAGATTGCAATTTCCATGTACCCCTGACCTAATGGGATAAATGTGAACATGTGGGGTAAATGTAAACTTATTATGAAGTCGATTACAATCAACAGATTAATAAATCCAAGAGCAGGGTTTATGTTTCAGGCTTGTTATGTCTTAAAATTACAAAAATTACTATTTTAAATTTGGAAAGTTAGTAATTATTTGATGCTAAAGTCAAAAGTATACAAAAGTCTAATTACCCCACCTGTCCCTACTAAAAAACTTCTTGTTTAACCTATACCTAACCTTCTTAAGGCTATGCTACAGACCACGTTTTTTTAAAGTGAAACTTGGGTTAGGTGTATAGGTTAAATAAGAAGTTATTTTTAGCATGTGAGGGCACATAGCGCTCGAATCTCCGGCTTAGAAACACTAAATCGTCAATAGTAGCGAAGCAAGAGTCGAACATTTGATATATATCAATTGCAATGCCATTTCCTCCAATGTACACGGGTCCTAGGAAATTAGCAGCATCTCTTCATCTTTTACTACCATTCACATTTGTTTCTTATGATAATAAACACTAAAGCTGTTTATTACTGGCCGCACAAATGCGACTCCTGATTGGCTGCCTTCACCTGCCTCATTCATCCAGCTGTTACCAACGTCTACTTGCTGAGCACTAGTCACTGACTGAAAGACTTTGAGAAGCAGTTCTTACATGCAAGTAAATCAGCCTAATTGATTACTACCTGTACCAGTAGCCTGATTTTCTTCATTGGAGTCTGTAGAATCAGCTCCATTCTGTAAGGACGGTTCCTGTTGCCGGTTCTTCTTCTTTTTTCCCATTCTGAAATTTAAGTGGGCTCTGGCTACCTGAAAACTGAACACAAAACAATGAAAATTATTACAAATTTTAATCTCATAGAATGATAGAAAGATAACCACTTCACATATCTTACAATTGTACATAATTTCAAATTTTAAGAAAATAAAATGTCAAATATTTGTTTTAATATGAACCTTTTCAATGAAACCAGTGAAAAAACTGGATTTATTTTGCAATCTACAGCTTCAATTAAGTAACGTTTTTGAGGGAGGAGGTGGGGGTCAATTGAAGCATGCAATATCATCTGTCGTCTTTGGCTCGTGGCATTGGCATGTTGTGTTGTTGGCGATGTGGTGGCAAAATGTCCATTTTAGGAGAGCAATTACTTTTACTGGGTGGAGAAGGAAACTTCAAGAACCTGTCAACCATCAGTCAACGTTGTTCGGATTTCTAAGAATATTAACATCTGGCCAAATAGGGCAAGGCCATTGGGATGGAAAGGAAAATTTTAACAAGCTCCATGATTTAATTAAGAACTCAAATCAATTGAAACATTGACTTATTTGCAGTTGGCTATGACTGAAATACAGGTTTTCCATCATGTTGTTGATGTCATGGGTCAAAGTCAATGAGGTGAATCTCAAGTTTCAATTGTCCCCCTTGGGGTGGATAAATGTCAATAACATAGATGGAAGGGAGCAACTAGGTTTCATCAGACAGTGCACACCATATTTGCAAGTGATCAATATACATCTCTCTCTCTCTCTCTCTCTCTCTCTCTCTCTGACTGTATTTACTAAATAAGGAACATGCTGAGAAAATTGACATCCCTGGACTACAACTACTTCACTAACGGAAATGTTGATAATGTTATTTTAATCAAAGAATACCAGCAATTCACCTGGCTAAATATCCAAGAACCTCCATTTAATTTTCTTGCCCTCAACTTCTTGTTTAACCTATCCCTAACCTAACATTCACTTGAAAAGTTATCTGTAGCATAGCCTTAAGAAGGTTAGGTGTAGGTCAAACAAGAAGGGGTCCCTCCCCAACACCCCTTCTAGTACGTCCGGTTCAGAAACACTAAATCCATGTACAGTTGCACACTGAATATATATCATTCTTGGAAATTACTGATATTTCTTTCGGCTACTACATATTGAGTCAGAAAAGTGTAAGAAAGTATCACAAATACAACTAAATAAAAAATAAAATATAAAGCAACCGCTTGGTACTTTTCATACTGAATGTGGAGCAAGAATCGAACATTCGATATATATCTATCACAATGCCCTTTCCTTTGATGTACACGGGTCCTAGGAAATTACCAGACTATTACATAAATATACAAGACATAAAATACAAAAAAGCAACAGTGGTGTGATGTGTAAAAAATCATGTATTGCGAACCACCTGAAGGGTTAGCAACTCTTGAGTAGGCCTACCCATACAAATGTACTAACAAGCTTCCTTGATTTTCATTCTGAAAAGGCAGTGGAAAAGTGTAAGGTCATTTATAGAACACGATTTGACCTGCGATATCAGCATGCTGTCGTGTGTGATGTCATCGTTGCACGGATTCCAACGTGTGTGCGTGTTTGCAGGTCACTTCAACAACTACCTGTTGGCTGAGTTGAAGACGATAGCTTGTTTACAAGGAGAACATAGATTATAGATCAAGATGGATTTTGTTTCAAAAGTGATCTGTAGCTTCACTCTGATACTGAGGTGTAGGTTCACAGTGATTATCGCCCCGCTCCCCGCAAGTTAGTGTCGAAGCAGCGATTTTTGGGCCGAGGCCTGTGATAGATGGTACATTCTGCTGTAATCTGTAATTTACGAGGATAACCACAGAGTATTTATTATCTACAATATACAAATTGTAAGATGATATCCCATATAAGGGTTTACCGACATGTTGCTGACGTTAAGCAGATGGGTGGAATCGCGTCATAAAATAATGCCAAAATCTTGATATATGTTGACATCTTAAGTATCGATAGGCCTACATGGGGTCAGCTGAAGCACGCGCTACACCACCCGTCAGCTTTGACTTCGACATCAGTGTGCTGTGTTTTCTAACCAAACGCTGATCACTTTTCTCTTGTTACGAATGTGACATTACTATTCACAACACAAAGTAATCAATTTGGGTTAAATTGTAGGCCACAGTGGTTATGTTGGCACCAATGGTAATGACGGCAACTCAGATGACAAATTTTTTTCATGACAACTCCAATTAAAATTAAAATTATTTTTTTCTGAATGGACAAGAGTACATACAATAACCTGTCAACCATAGAGCAAGTACAGTATTAATTTTACTGTGAGTGAAACGGGCAGCAATAACATTTACTCTATAGCTCATGAAAAATATTAACGCAGTTCTACGCTTCATTGTTCATCCGTTGCCAACATAAGCATTGGAGCCCGGCGAGAAGCGTCGTAAAATTTTACCATCAATTTGTGTTCATCCATCAACCTACCCAAGCCTCTCATTTTAATGGAAAAAAAACCACCAACCACTTGAAACACTGATCACTCATAATCAATAACAATTTTGCAAAGAAAGGTTCTTTGCGCAGACTGAAAAATTTTATTTTCTGAATATTGTTTTGTTTCAGAATGTTGGTATCCACTTTTTTTACCCCATTTAGTACGTCCCCGCAATAATTTTTTGGGTCAAAGCAATGGATGGTATCGGGTCCCTTAGTATTGCCGATACTTAAAACGAATATTCCTGTGGTGTAGATTTCGGTATTTCCAAGAATGCTTGCAATCAAAGTAGCTTGGCCTGAAATGATACTTATCGAACATACAATTCTTAATTGATTACATGGTCACTAATAAGCAGAATGACAAAATATGAATGTTTAGGAAAGTATAATTACTTACAAATAATCTTCATGAGTGATACACTAAATCTGCACTGACATACATGTACCAATATTTTTTGTAGCAGAATCATTCTTCGGAAATGACTCAATATTTGACGAATTTCATGTCATTGATCCAATTGTCACTTGTGCAAAGTGAAGCTGTGGTATTACTTATCAACGTAGCAATTAATTTGGAAATCATAACATTTTGGCTGAATGTTTCTAATGAGATACATTGTAATGTAATTTAGAATAAGTGTAAAATAAGCATACAGTATAGGCTACAAGAAGAGTGAGGTCAAAACAACAGCTTTACTTTTAAAAGAAAATCTGGATATTATTTTATCACATAGGCCTAATAAATTGCTATAGAATATCTTCAGTAAAGAAGATCAAGAACCAGTCACATGGGTGTGATACTTTTTTAATTTATTCCTTTTAACAGCTGTAACTGCAAAGTTTATTATGTGTGGAGAACATATTTTATTTGCGTGTTCTGTTATGCTTGTTCAATGAAATCCGTGAGTGTTTAAGATTCTTCTACGGAGGCCGCACTTTGCTTGACAGGGGAGAACTTGATCCCTTCATTGTCTACTGTGGAAAAGTGTGTACATTTTTATTGGAAATATGGATTAATAGCAGACCGCACAAAAAGCAACTGTATATCCCGATTCAGAATTGGCAAAAAAAAAAAATTTAAAAAAAAATCTGGTGATGTGGAAAGAGAGCAAGTATTAAGAAAAACACCTGGTTAGACAGTTCAAAACTACCTATCGATAAAAGTACAATTACTTGCTGGATATGATCACTGCACAGACGGAATTGACTGTGAATACTGTACGTGATTATTTTGGGTTTTGCCAAAGTGTGTGTTTTGTGTTTGTCATCAACAAACGTGTTCCCATTGGTGGTTGCGAAAAATTATTGAAATAGATGAGTCTCACATAGCCATCAGAAAATACTAAACAGGGTGACATTCGAAAGACTACGTGGAATACATTAGGGTGTTTGGTAGAATAGAGAGTGAGTCCCAGAAATACTTTATTGCGAAAGTATACAATGGAAGGAAAGAAACGTTGCTGAAGGAAACAGCCACGAGTTTGTAAATCATTCGGTGGAATTTTTTTCTTCTGAAAATCCTTCAGTACAAGCTCAGAATAGAGCGCTTATGGAAGTGTGTTAAATCCACAATCAAGAAAGAGTGTCATCCAGGAGAGTGACCAGCTGTGCCTATTCCAATAATTATATTTCCATAATCCGAGAATCCGCGAAAAGTTGACACAGCGGACTCTCTTCGTGTTCCCCCCCCCCCCTTTCTACAAGGTATTGGAAAAGTTTACACAGGATATGGACGTGGCTTATACAACACATGAACTACTTCAAGACAAAGACTTCACTAATTAATTAAGTGCATATAAAACTAATGGAGTACAGCAAGATGAACACTTAGCTTATTAATAAAGCAAGTGAAGTAACTTCTTTGTTATCAGTAGATTTCTAATAATAAAAATGTACTTCATTATGCTACACTATTTTCTCATCTCACTCATGAATTGCCCTGTAACCAACATTCGATGTAGCCTATATCGATTCCGGTCATACAACTTCCGAGTGTAAGCTTTCTTGGAAATTACTCATAATCAATATATGGTTCAATGGGAAGTAGAGTTTCAATCATTGTTGGAGATTACCTGGATTTCGGCATAACTGTAGACTGGGATACCACCCATCTACTTTGACGCATGATGTCATTAAGATATCAGAAAACCAGTACACAGGACATCCTAATACTTCTGTATTGTAGATACAAATAATCTGCAGTTATTATAGATAACAGAATGTACCATCGATCACTGGTCTCAGCCCAAAAATTCACACCTTCAGCGCTCACATAAAATCTGTTAACCTATACCTAACCATCAGACAAGCTACAGATCACTTTTAAAACAAAATATTAATCTGTTTTGTTTGTAAACAAACTATCGCCTTTAACTCAACCACCACATTATCACTCATGTCTTCTACAAACATGCACGCACCTCAAAACTACCGTGCTGCGATGACGTCACGGGTCAAAGCTGACGGGCAGTATCTCCGTCTACAGGTGAGCCTGGCTTTCGAACAACACACAAACAGCAACATGTAACGCAAAATAACTTATTCTAGGTGTGAAACTTTTTAATTTGTCAGAATAGGCTACATAATATTAATGTTAAGGCATGACCTCAAGTGTCTGATGGTCAATCGAAGCATGTGAGACCACCTGTTTGCTTGGACCTGTGGTGGCGAGTTGTTCATTTTATGAGGGCAATTACTGTTACTGAGTGGGAAGCGTTTATCAAGAACCTGCCAACCATAGAACAGGAACAGCACAGCACTATTGCTTTACTTTATGGTCTTTACAAAACAGTAACCAGGTCATGTTGTTCGGATTTCTAAACCCATCGACATCTTGGCAAACCAGACAAGGCCACTGGGACGAGAAGTAAAAATTTAATAATCCCCATGATACAATTAAGACCATTAAGCAATTGAACATTGATTACCGGTATTTACAGTTGACTACAACTGAGACATGGTGTACACCGTGGGTCAAAGCAGACAGGTGGAATTGCGCGCTTCAATTACGCTGATTTGAAACAACTAAGCTTACCCCGACCCCCCACACACAGAAAAACTGGGCAATCTTGCTAAGTAGAAGTACAATCACAAATGAAAATGGGAAGAAGAGAAGGAAATGACTGCAGTATAATGACAGTCAAACACTATTTCTTAAAATATATATATGAAACTACTAAATGTGAATATATTAACACACTGCAGATTATACACCAAAATACAAGTGAGAACTAAAAATGAAAACTTGTTTTTAATTAATTCTAAACAAAGTCTTCTAGACCAGTGGCTTACTGTTGGTTTTCTAAGTATGTCTATCGTACAATTTCCACGATAAGATCAACTATCACTGCAATATCGAAATGCTTAAAACTAAAAATCACATACCAAACACCTAATATGTCTTCCAATAATTCTTCGGATGCATAGCTGATTATGATAAATACTTTTTTAAGAAACTGGTGTACAATCACCAAGAAGTAATCCATCAATGGCGAGTAGACTACTAGTAATAAACGCTGGATGTCTTTTGTTTGCAAACTAACTACAGCACCAATGCACTACCGCATCCTGAGTTGCCACATTTACGGTTTACGAACAGAAATCACACTAACAACGTCTCCTGTATTGTCAGAGAAGCCAAGGCATACCTTAAAAGCTGCAAAAAATTTGACATTGTTTGTATGGCTGTCATACTAGCACAATACGAAGGGCCAATGTCAAAACCATTGTTACAGATCGTCACTATTTACATAATAAAGCACTAGGTATGAAAGCGAAATTATTATACGTTGCAGCCAATGCTTTGTGCTAGTATTTTTCATAACAAACCTATATGTTCAACTGCTTTGTCTTATACCCAGTCCGCCCGTTTTGACTATAAAGATTGACACGTACTGATTCACTTTGATTAAGTGTCAGGAATCGATTTTCATGGCAAGTACCATTCCAAACGATGTCAGTGGTGATTAATCAAAGGCACCTGAACGCCTTTCCACAAGTGTCACTGCATCAACAACACTTAATTCTGTAAGTCTTCACACACCCACAACTGTTTACACATTATGAAAACAACATTTACCGCCATGGTCCTGCACCAATTCAGCATCTGATATCCTAACCAACGTGAATTATCTTTTGTATGGAGTAACTACAAATAACCGTGTGCCACAAGTAGGGTTTTCGGTAACCATTCTACATCAACATTTTACTCACAAGCGTTCAATTAAACAGGGTAGTACAGTTCCACACGAATAGCTGACAACGTCTTTCACCTTTTTTAAGTTATCGACTTACGAGAAAATGTCATTATTTTAACTCTGTATTGAAATATCCGTTCCAAAGTTGGGCAGTACGTAGGCCATCACTTTCGTACGACAACCTCATGGCAACTATCAGAGAGGTTACAAGCACCGCAAATGCAAATCTTTTAATCTCTGGAAAGCGGCGCTAACTTTCAAATACAAAAACTAATTATTCGTTCTGGGTATCCTGCTAAGATGTTTTTTCATGTACATTGTTTAAGGTTTTGGAGGCAATCTAATTTGTTTCTTAAACTGCAAAAAAGCACAGCTTGCCGAAGATCGCTTCGTAAACCTTTTACTCTTCAGACTGGTTTCGGCAGATGTAAGCTGCCAAATTATATCGTGCATATTACTAGTTAATGACACATAGCTCAACCATTGCTACCACGCCCTCTTATAATAGTGCGATGTTGGGAACATCAGTTTTAAACAATGAAACAGCAGCAACATACAACATTTTTTGCAAATTTCCCCACACACTATTCGCCTTTTTGCAACTAAGGATTAAAGAGGAACATCTGCAAAAAATATTTTACATTTTATTTTGGTGCTGTTTTACTCTCGTTGCTCCCAGAATCTCGATATTATAAGAGAACGCAATGGGTGACTTATGATTCATAAACTTTTTTTTTAACAGGCAAGATCTGGCGATGACAGCCTAGATCTACCGGAACCGGGTCAGAAGAAATAAGTTTTCTGAACCTTTTCTGTAGTTTACGGCGATATATTTTGTCTTTTGTTTGTCAGTTTTTAATGCCTTCCGTATTCAATGTGTCATAGAAGTGTCACCATGCTCATTATAACCATGTGGCACCATGTGAGTACGTTAAGTGCGGAAAGAGTATGGTTTTGTTAAGAGACGAAACCAACCGTCATGTGTAAGAGTCCGTTAATAAGTAAAATTAGCGCATATCGCGATACGGAAGTCTATTCAATCCAATCACGGAATAATAGGTGCTATATTCCTTTCTCTCGTCGCCTTTTATTTCTCCATGTTCATCGGTGGTATTCAAGAAACTCACCACACGACAGTACAAGAACTCGAGACACTCGAACAACCCCTTCATCCTACGCTTGGCGAACTGCGATCACAACCATAGGTGGAAACATAAACGCCCCAAAACACTTCTCCTCACAAACTAACCACCTACGGTCGTAGCGAACACCAACTCGCAAACACGATGAACATGGCAAACACCTGCAGAACAGCAATCTGACTGGCAATGGCAGCTGAGCCCACAGCCGACCTACAGGCAAAGCAGGGAAACCATATTCAGCGCACTAAACACAAACAAACCTAAACAGTCCCGCACACTTAGCCAGTTCTATGACCGAACTGCCTAACTACCATGACAAACTTGGCTATGTTACAGGTATTCTGCCACAGCCGATATTCACGGGTAATCTGCTGCAGCCGACCCAGCAGACTTCGCAGGAGCTCAGCTACAGCAGAACCTCGCATCAAACGGACTGATTCTTTATGATGAACCTAGCAAAGTTAACGGTACTGAGAAAATACCTATTACTAACATTATCAAACCTTGCATGATCTGTCGCAGATAGCATACCACTACTGCCCTTCATACCTACCCCACTGTCGCAGAGGTTTTTTCCCCTTGTCTCTTGCCTTGGCACTTTTTTTCCTCTGCCCTTACATACCTTTACCCTTCGTATACCTTTCGATCAATTCTATCTCCACATGCACCGTATTAATGGGTGCTCGTGCCCACTTCCCGTGATCCACCTTAGCAAACTAACCTAAATACGGAGGTGGCAGTAGAACTTTTGTGATGGTCACCACGTTGGTGTGGGCGTGGAGTGGCCCCATCCTTGCCAAACCTGTCAGTGTACCTGGGAAGTAGTGTGGACCGATGATTTCATCCCCAAGGATTCCACACCACACGTTAATAGACCACCTACGTTGACGGTCGACAGGTCGTACCCGCCGAGGATTGTCTGCGGCCCAGTAGTGCATGTTATGGCGATTCACTGCACCATAATTTGTGAACGTGGGCTCATTAGAGAACATAACACTTTGTAAAGACTCCAGCGTGAAATTACGCATGGCCCACTCACAGAATGTCACTCTTGGACGGAAATCGTTTCCATGCAGCTCCTGGGACAGTGACAGACGGTACGGGTGAAACCTGTGGCCGTGTACTATACGCCACACAGATGTGAAACTGACACCGGCGACTGCAGCAACGGATCGTAAGCTAACATTAGGATTGTGGTGTAGTGCAGCTAAAACAAACACCTCCATTTCTTCACTTCTTGCAGGTCTTCGTCTGTTACTGCGGCGCATTACCAAGCTGCCTGTTTCCCCAAGTCTTTGTTCGGCACGTAAGAACGTAATGGCTGCCGGGGCTCTTCGCCTAGGATATCTCACAGCATACGCTGTGGCTGCTCCAGTGGCATCGTGTCGGCACTCGCCGAGCATCAGCAACATTTCAACGTTCTCGCTGTTCGTGTATGCCATCGTCATTCGATGTCAGTAACTGTGGTATATTGAGCCAGTGGCGGCGCTAGGCGTCGGCGACGTCGGCCACCGACGACGGCCTTGCGCCTGTGGGGGCCTCGCAAAACATTGTCAAAATTTTAGTTTTTTTGTTCCTTTTTATATTTGATGTTTAAATTATATCTTTGTGCTGTAACTCTTTGGAAAATGATACAATAAACTATGTTCATAGCTCTGCAGAATGTGTAACATTTCTTGTGTTGACCTACCCCATTAAAATTTCCCGTCATCTATTATTTTATAAGTTACAGAGGCAAACACACTTAGTGAAACACCCTGTATGTTATGATAAAATGAAAAAGAACTATCAAACCTTACACTAAAATTAAACGAAAAATATATCTACGCAGATAAAATTTTGCTTCACTTTTTCCTAAGGCTCCTATAATTCGAGCTGAACTATCCGCCATTTTTGCCCCAATGTGCAGGACAGTTGTATATGGGTATATACGAGTCGCGACCGGAAAGGGTGTTTATAATCGAATTTACTGAAGAATTTGTGGAAAATATGGATGGCTGCTCAGCTGTGAATTGCACAAATCACTGCAGCAAAGGAGTGGGCATGTTCAAATTTCCCAGCAATCCAGAACGAAGAAAAAGATGGGCTATAAATTGTCGCAGAAGAAACTGGGAAACAGGACCTGGCGCTCAATTATGTATTGTAAGTATATGTAATAAGTGTAGCTATAGACATGTTAGTTATGTACAATTGCATTACTTCTCCTTGTCAATGATGCTGGAGCAGTTTGTTGCAGAATGTTTGTGACTTAATGAAGTTTTTCGCAGTTTTCAAAGTGAATAGGAGTATTTATTGTGGTGCATTTATACGTAGTTTTCAACATACTGAATAATAGTTTACACAATTACTTATGTATAAGGTCGAAGCATCTCTTACGGTCGCATAAGACACTCCAAAATACGGCACTGGGTCAAATTTTACGACGCTTCATGCCGGGCTCCAGAGCTTTTGTTGGCAACAGACATGAAATTATCAATAGGAAATCAAACTATTAATAAGGAAAATATACAAAATTTTTGGGTATCACAATTCAAGATAACCTTAAGTGGGTCATTCACATAGATTCCCTAGCCAAAAAGCTGTCTAAAAATATCTTTGCCATAAACCAGATCAGCAAATATTGTAAAGATATGCATATCCTAAAGACTGCATACCATGCATTATTTGCATCCAACACAAACTATGGAATAGAGATTTGGGGTGGAACATCACAAACCAACGTTAACACTTTGTTGATACTACAGAAGAAAGTGGTCAGAATTATCTGTGGGGCCAAACCAAGAGAATCATGTCGGAATCTCTTTCCAAATTGGGCATACTTACCATTACTGGGGTATGTACATTAAAAATAATAATGTATGTGAAAACAATCAATCCAGATCTAAACTGTGATCTACATCAACATAATACACGACAAAAACTAAGATACCATCTAAACAGCCACAGAACAGCATTATATGAAAAAAATGGACTTCATGTTGGCCTGAAGCTTAGCAATGCACTACCAAAAAGCCTTGCAGCCCTTCCTAAAAATAAATTAAAAGTCCAACTAAAAAGGATCCTAATTGAAAATGCATTCTATTCTCTAGATGAATTCTATGACTATATGAAAAATGTTTCTTAACCAAGACAAGTATGTACTGTAGTAAACTGTTTAGTTGTCAAATAGAGTTAAAAACATGTAATACTGTAGTTAACTGTTTAATTGTCAGATAAAGACTTAAAAAAAGATAATACGTTTAATTGTATAAAAGAAATAATGTCTATATGAAAGAGTAATCATTAGTTTATAATTTATGAAACTGACGTATTCAGAAGAATAATCTGTACAACGTCAAGAGACTGTATATATATTATTCGATGTTGAATAAATATTATTATTATTATTATTATTATTAATGAATTGTAGAATTGCGTTAATATTTTTCACGAACTACAGAGTAAATGTTAATGCTGCTCGTTTCACTCGTAGCAAAATTAATACTGTACCTGCTCTATGCTTGACAGGTTCTTGAATGTACCCTTGTCCGTTCAGAAAAAAAATACTTTTCGTTTTAATTGAAGTTGTCACGAAAAAACATTTATTGGTCATCTGAGTTGTCGTGATTACCATTGGTGCCAACATAACCACTGCAGCCCGGCGAGAATCTGTGTTATATTACCGGTACGTTACGATTTTCTGTTATATTAAAAGCGCATTCTAAATCTTTATAGGGCCATACACATTAGTTACTGTTCGGTACACTTAGTGTGTGCAATATTAAATACATTTCATTAGAAATATTGTTGAAAACTGCGTGAATACATCAACCATCGCCAATATAAACAATGTCAGATGCGTCCATGTTGGGGAAAAAATGGCGGACTATTCAGCCTGGGCTTTTAGAAGCTCTACCTTTTCCTGATTGGGTGTCACCAATCTTGCGTATGCTAATCAGCTATTCGTGACCCCCACCCCTCACTCCCGTAGTAAACAAAACAGATTTGGGAACTGTTGCAGATACAACGAAAAGCGTGCTAAACTTAAACGAATACAAAATACCCAAGACTGGTGGTGTTTTACGGAAACCCGAAATTTAGTGCGGACTTCAGTGCGAGAAGCTTTCATTAGTTTTACGATGAAACCCTGGCTTGTAATAGGATAGAAAATCCAAAGAAATTCTGGTCTTACGTTAAGCCAGTGGCGGATTTACCAGTAGGCTGGAGCCTAGGGAGGCAGACTTTAGGGGCGGCAACTTTGTGGTCAAAATTTTTAAACTGTCAGTAATTGTAATAAAAGAAATTTAATTACGAATACCCACTGTACATTATTGAGTAAGAAGATTACGGTATACATTACCTACATATTATTAGTAGTAGGTGATTGCGCCTTTCTTTATCTCAGAAATATACACAAAATGCACCACATAGTTGGGCTGTAAAAATAACTTAGGAAGTGACACTTCGATCCGCTAGTTGTAAGTCATAGTAATTACGGAAAAAAGTAGGTATAATTAGGACGATAGTGCACAAAACACGAAGGAACAATTTGAGTGACAAAAAATTATAATTAGTATGATTGTGAAATAGGGTATCGAATTGTAGAGGTCACTAGGGGCCGGCCGCAGTGGCCGAGCGGTCTGCGGCGCGCCAGACACGGTCTGCTATGTCGTTACGGTAGGGGGTTCGAATCCCCCCTCCGGCATGGATGTTTCTGTCGTCTTTAGTATGAGGTAGTTCATAAGTGGTTTGTAAATTTAGGGACTGATGACTCTGCAGTTAAGTCCATTAAGCTTAAGCTTAACAAACTTTAAACTAGGTCGGTAGGGACGACAAAATTTGAAAAGCCTGCTGGCGGCAAAAGTGAAAATCCACTACTGTCTTAAGTAGGATACAATCAATGTTTTCACTGCACCGTAGAAACGGTAATACTACATATGACAGACATGCTGCTACAGGAGAGTTACCAAACACATCCTTCCGAAATTCTTCTACGAAGAAGACGTAATAAATACTATAGGAGTCGAATCAAGAACAGCTCCCCTGCTGGTATGTTCAGCGGCTGCGATCTTGTTGGCCAGCCCACGTTAGGTTAGTTATACTAAAAGTGGCCGTTTGTTATGGCCGGCCTTCTGACAGCTCGATATATTTCGTCTTTTGTTTGTCAGTTTTCAATCCCTTCCGTATATAATGTGTCACAGAAGTGGCACCATGCTCAGTCTAACCATGTGGTACCATGTGAGTAGGTTAAGTGCGGAAAGAATTTGAGCACGCTCTATTTGGACGACCGATAACATAGATCTGATGTAATTGACAAATCATAGATAAACCCAAGGTCCGTAGGATAATAATCTAACTAATGGCTGCAACGAATTCTGAATTTCTCGAGAAGACTCTAGAGTAACAAAATTTAGCTTCATCGTCTAAAAGGCTAAAGAGCATCAGTAACTATCTTAAGAAAGGCAAAGATCCATCGTGAAAATGTCTAAAGAGCGTCGGTACACATCGAGATAATGACCACGCTTCATAGTGTAGATGGCTAAAAAGCGTACCAAAATATGTTGGGGAAAAAAGAACAATATGCTCCATCGTGAAAATGGCTAAGGAGCCTAGCAAAACGTGTTGAGAAACGCCATTCTCCGTCGTGTAAATGACTAAAGACCAACGTTAAGCATATTGAGAAAGGCTACGCTCCATCGTGCAAATGACTAAAGGGCATCGCTAAACATCTTGTAAAGGCCACGCACCTTCCTGTAAATGGCAAAAGAGCATCGTTAAACATCTTGGGAAAGGCCACGCTTCATTGGGTAATTGGCTCAAGAGTGTTAAAAAACGTGGTGAGAAAGACCACGCTCCTTTGTGTAAATGCGTAGGAAAACGTGTAGAGAACGTGCAGACTCCATCGAGTAAATGGCTGAAGACAGTTGCAGTGGCAAAACCTGTTCATGAGATTCAAGCTTCGTCGTGTAAATGGCTAAAGAACTTTACTAAACATCGGAAAGGCCATGCTCCATCATGAAAATGGGTAAAGAGCATCGCCAAACATCTTGGGAAAGGACTCGCTCCATCGTGAAAATGGCGAAACAGAGTCGCAACACTTGTTGAGGTAGGAAACGCTTCTTCATGTAAAATGCTAAAGAGCAACGCTAAACATCTAGAAAAGGCCCATGCTTAATGGTATAAATGGCTAAAGACCGTTGCTGAACATCTTGAAAAAGGACACGTTTCATCAGTAAAATGGCTAAGGAGCATTGCAAAATGTATTGATGAAGCTTATGCTCCATCTTGTAAAGCCAGCCGCAGTGCCTGAGGGGACTGAGGTGCTCCAGTCACGGTCTGCACGGCCACTACTGTCGGGGGTTCGAATCCCCTCTCGGGCATGGATATTTGTGCCGTCCTTAGTATTAGTTAGTTCATAAGTAGTTTGTAAGTTTAGGGACTGATGACCCCGTAGTTAAGTCCCATAAGCTATACAAACATTTGAACATCTTGTAAATGGCTAAAGAGCGTTGTTAAATATCTTGAGAAAGGCCACACTACGTCATATAAATGGCTAAAAAACATTGCTAAACATCATGAGAAAGGGCATGCTCCATCTGGTAAATTGCTAAAAACATTGCAAAGTGTGTTTAGAAATGCTACGCTGCATCAGGTAAATAGCTAAAGAGCACTGCAAAAATGTAGAGAAAAGCCACAGTCCATCGTATAAATAGCTAAAGTGCGTCACTAAACATCTTGGGAAAGGCCACGCTCCATACCGTAACTGGCACAAGAGTTTCGAAAAAATCTTGAGAAGGGCACACTCTGGCGTGTATATGGCGAGAGAGCGTTGAAATACTTGTTGAGGAAGGCCACTTTTCTTCGCCCAAAAGGCTAAAGAGCATCGCTAAACATTTTCAAAATGGCCTAGCTCTGTAAACATCATGAGAAAGGCCATGCTCTATCGGGTAAATTGCTAAAAGTGTCTCAAAACATGTTCAGAAAGGGCACGCTCCATAGTGTAAATGGTTAAACAGTGTTGCAGAACATCTTGAGGAAGGCAATACTCCATTGTGTAAAAGTCTAAAAAGCATGGCAAAACGCATTGAGAAAGGCCACACACCATCATGTAAATGGCTAAAGAGCGTCGCAAAACATGTAGAGAAAGGCCACGGCCCATCGTTTAAATGGCTAAAGAGCATAGCTAAACATCTTAGGATTCATCGGAAAAAGGTTAAAGAGTGTTGCAAAAAGTGCTGAGGAAGACCATGCACCATAGAGTTAATGGCTAATTAGTGTCGTGTAATACGTCGAGGTAGGCCACGATCAGGCGTGAAAAAAAAGGCCACACTACATCAAAAATGAGTAAAGAGCGCCGCTCCTTCCTAGAACTGGCTAAAGGGCTCCACTAAACATCTTGAGAAGGGCCACAGACCATCGTGTAAATAGCTTAAGAGCATTGACAAACACCTTGAGAAAGGTAACCCTTCATCGACTAATGACTAGGGAGTGTAGCAGAATATGTTGACGAAGGCTACACTCCATCACATAAATGGATGTAGAGCACCGCTAAACATTTTCAAAATGGCCTAGCTCGGTAAACATAATGAGAAAGGCCTTGCTCTATCGGGTAAATTGCTAAAAGTGTCTCAAAACATGTTCAGAAAGGGCACGCTCCATGTTGAGAAATGCCATGTTCTATCATATGAATGGTTAAACGTATTGAGGTAGGCCACGCACCATCATGTAAATGCCTAAAGAGCATTGGTAAACAACTTTAGAAAGGCCACGTTCCATTGTGTAAATCGCTAAAGAACATGGCGAAACGTGTTGAGGAAGGCCATGCTCTGTTGTGTAAATAGCCAAAGAGAGTTACTGAACACCTCGAGAAAGACCAATCTCCATTGTGTAAATGGCTGAAGAGCGCAGCAAAATGTGTTGAGGAAGACCACGCTCCATCGTGTAAATGACTAAAGAGCATCAGTACACATCATCAGAAAGGCCACACTCCATTGTATAAATAGCAAAACTGCGTCCCAACACGTGTTGAGAAAGACCACGCTCTGTCATGTAAATGGCTAAATGGAGACTCTAAACATCTTGAGAAAGGTCACACTCCATACAGTAATTGGCACAAGAGTTTTGCAAAATATCTCGAGAAGGGCACACTCCATCGTATATATGGCGGGAGAGCGCCACAATACTTGTTGATTAAGGCCACGTTTCTTCGTCTAAAAGGTTATGGAGTACCGCTAAAAAGTTTGAAAAGGGCCAAGCTCAATGATGACAATGATCAAAGAGCGGCGGTTCGCATTGTGAGAAAGGCGCGCTCCAATATGTTAACGGCTAAAAAGGATAGCATAATGTGTTGAGAATGACAATGGTCCATTCTGTAAATGCATGAAGAGCTCCATTGTGCATATGGCTAAAGAGCGATGCAAAACGTTTCGAGAAAGACCACACTCCATCCTGTAATTGCGTGAAGAGTGTCCCAAACGTGATGAGGAAGGCCACAACCCATTCTTAATTATCCAAAGAACGTCGCAAAACGTGTTCAGGAAGGCCACACTCCATAGTGTAAATAGCTAACAACTTGTTAAAGGCCACTCTGCATCAGGTAAATAGCTAAACAGCATCGCAATAAATTTTAAGAAAGGCCATGCTCCATCATATAAATGGCTAAACAACGTTACTAAACATCTTGAGAAAGGCCTAACTCTGTTGCGAAAATGGTTCGAGAACATCACTAAACATCCTGAGAAAGGACACACTTCATTGTGTTAATGGCTAGAGAGCGTAGCCGAATATCTTGAGAAAGGCCAAAAAAGGCTAAAAAACGTCACAAAAAACATGTTGAGGAAGGCAGCGTTCCAGCGTGTAAATTGGTAAAGAGCATGTCGAAAAACATGATGATAAAGGCCACTCTCCACCCTGTAATGGCCTACGAGTGTTGCAAAAAATCTTGAGAACTGCCACGTTCCTTCAGGTAAATTGTTAAAGAGCATCGCAAAACATATTTAGAAAGGCCGTGTTCAGTCATGTAAATGGCTATTTAGCGTCATTAAACATCTTGAGAAAGGCTAACCTTCATCGTGTAAATGGCTAAAGAGCATCCCAAAATGTGTTGATAAAGACCACGCTCCGTTGTGTAAATGGCTAAATAGAATCGTAAACATCTATACAAAGGTCACGATACATCATGTAAATGGCTAAAGAGCGTTGCAAAATGAGTTAAGTAAGGCCACGTTCGATTGTGGTAATGGCTGCAGAGCGTTGCAAAAGTTCTTGAGGAAGGCCATTCCCCATCGTGTAAATGGGTAAAAAGCGTTGAAAAATGTGTTGAGGAAGGCCATGTTCTGTTGTGTAATTGGCTGAAGAGTATGGCTAAACATCATGCAAAAGTACACGCTCCATCGTTAAATATCTAAAGACCACTGCAAAACGTGTTGAGGAAGGCCAAGCTCCTTCATATAAACGACTAAAGTGCATCAGTAAACATGTTGAGAAGGCCACTCTCTGTCATGTAAGTGGCTAAAATGCGTTTCTGAACATCTTGTGAAAGCGCACACTTCGGCATGTAAACAGCTAAAGAGCGTCGCAAAACGTGTTAGGAAGGCCATGCTTCATGGTGTAAGTGGCTAAGGAGTGTTTGTAAGTGTCTTGTGAAAGCCCACACTCCGTCATGTAAACGGCTACAGAGCGTAACTAAACATCTTGAGAAAGGCCCCGCTTGACCATTTAAAAAGCTAAAGAGCGTCGTAAAATGTGTTAGGCACGCCACACTCCATCGTGAAGATAGCTGAAGAGTTTCATTAAACTTCATCAGAAAGGCAATGCTCCATCGTGTAAATGGCTAAAGAGCGTGACAAAAAACATATTGATAAAGGCCACACTCTGTCATGTAAATGGCTAAAGTGCATCAGTAAACATCTTGAGAAAGGTCACACTCTATCGTGTAAATGGCTAAAGAGTGTTGTAAAACGTGTTGAGGAAAGTTATGTTCCTTTGTGTAATTGGCTAAAAAGCATCGCTAAAAGTCTTTAGAAGGACCATACTCCATCGTGAAAATGGCTAAAGAACGTCGTAAAAAATGTTGAGGTAGATCAATCTCCGTAGTGTAAAAGGCTAAAGAGAGCTGCAAAACATCTTGCGAAGAGCCACGCTCCATCATGCAAATGGCTAAAGAGCGTCTCATAACGAGTTGAGGAATGCCACACTGTGTAGTGAAAATGGCTAAAGAGCATCGGTAAACATCATGAGAAAGCTAAAAAGCATCACAAAACTTGTTGAGGAAAGCCATGCTTCTTCATGTAATAGGCTAAAAAGCATCTATAAAACTCTTGCGAAAGACCATGCTCCATCAAGTAATTGGCTAAAGAATGACGCAAAACATGTTTTGGAAGGTCACTCTCCATAGTCTAAATGGCTAAAGAGCGCCGATTAAAATCTTGCAAAGGGCCACACTCCATCATGTAAATGGGTAAAGAGCGTCTGAAAACGTGCTGCAGAAAGTCACACTCAGTTGTGTAAATAGCTAAAGAACGTCGGTAAGCATCTAGAGAAAGGCTACACTTCATCGTGTAAGTTGCTAATGACCATAACAAAACGTGATGAGAAAGCACACACCCAATCGTGTAAATGGCGAAACAGCATTGTTAAACATCTGTAGTCAGGCCAAGCTTCATGGTGCAAATGGCAAAAGAGTGGCGCTAATAAACATCTTGGGAATGGCCACACTCCATCTTGTAAATGGCTAAAAAGCATAATTATACATCTTGAGAAAGGAAATGCACCAACATGTACATAGCCAAAAAGCGTCGCTAAACATTTTGAAAAAGGTCACACTCCATTGTATAAACGGTTGAAGAACGTCACAAAACATCTTGAGAAAGGCCACGCGCCATTGTGTAAATGGGTAAAGAGCGTCGGAAACGTGTTGAGGAAGGCCAAGCTCAGTCCTGTGAAGGGCTAAAGAGTGTAACTATACATCTTGAGAAAGGCTATGCTCTATCACGTAAATGACTAAAGAGGATCGCAAAACGTGTTAAGGTAGTCTATGCTCTTTTGAGTGAATAGCTAAAGAGCTTCTCTATCCATCTTGAGAAAGGCCACAAACCATCGTATAAATGGCTAAAGAGCGTCGCAAAACATGCTAAGGCTAAACTCCTAGTGCAAATGGTTAAAGAGCATGACAACATATCGAGAAAGAACACAGACTATCGTGTAAATGTCTGGAGAGCATTGAAAAATATTTTGAAAAACGCCACGCTCCGTCATGTAAATAGCTAATGACCGTTGCTCAATATCTTGACAAAGGCCAACACCATTGTGAAAATGTCTAAAGCAAATCTAAAAAAAAAAAAAAAAAAAAAAAAAAAAGATATTGAGAAAGGCCACGCTCCGTCATGGAATTGGCCAATGAGCATTGCTAAACATCTTGAGAAAGGCCATGCTCCATTCTGTAAATGGCTAAAAAGCATTGCAAAATGTGTTGAGGAAGTCCACGCTCTGTTGAGTGAATGGCTAAAGAGCTCCCCTGAACACATTGTGAAAGGTGAGAGACCATCCTGTAAATGGATAAAGAGCATCGAAAATGAGTTGAGGAATTCCCCACTCTGTTGACTGAATTGCTGCTCTGCTGAACATCTTCTGAAAGATCACAGTGCATCCCGGAAATGGCTAAAGAGTATCAAAAATGTATTGAGGAATGCGACGACTCATCATGTAAATAGCTAAACAGCGATACTAAACATTTTTAAAACGGCAAAGATGTATTGTGTAACTGGCTGTAAAGCTTGCTTATCATCTGAAGAAAGGCCACACTCCTTTGTATAAATGTCTAAAGAGCATTGAAAAAAATCGAATAATGACATGTTTCATCTTGTAAATGGATAATGAGCGTTGATAATTATTTTGAGAAAGGCCATGCTCCATTGTATAAATGTCTAAAATGTGTAGGAAAAAGGGTTGAGGTAGTCGACGCACTGATAAGTGAAGGGCTAAGGAGCGCCGCTGACATCTTGTGAAAGGTCACAGTCCATCCTGTAAATGACTAAAGAGTATCTAAAACGTGTTGAGGAAGGCCACACTCCGGTATGTAAACAGTTAAAGAGCGATACTAAACATGTTTAGAAAAGCCAAGCTCCATTACGTAACTGGTTAAAGAGCATTGCCAAACATGTTGAGAAAGTCCACACTCCATTGTGTTAATGTCTAAAGAGCTTGGAAAAAATATTGAGAAAGGTCACGATCCATCATTTAAATGGCGAATTAGCGGTGCAAAATATTTTTCGATAGGGCAAACTCCATTGTGTAACTGGTTAAAGTGCATTGCTAAACATCTTGAGAACGGCGACATTCCATTATGTAAGTGGCTAATGAGCATCGAAAACGTGTTTATGGAGGCTACACACCGTCGTGTAAATTGCTAAAGAGTATTCCTAACATCTTTTGAGTGGCCAAGTTCCATTGTGTAACTGGCTAAAGAGCATTGCTAGACATCTTGAGAAAGGCCACACTCCATTGTGTAAAAGTCTAAAAGGCATTGAAAGAAATATGGAAAAAGGCCACGTTCCACGTGTAAATGGCTGACAAGCATTGCTAAACATCTTGCGACAGGTCATGTACCATTGTGCAAATGGCTTAAGGGCGTCGCAAAATGTGTTGAGGAAGGCCATGCTCTGTTAAGTGAATGGCTAAAGAGTTCAGCTGAACATCTTGCTAAAGGTCACAGTCCATCCTGTAAATTGCTAAACAGCGTCGAAAATGTGTTGATGAAGGTCATGCACTATCATGTAAATGGCTAAAGAGCATTGCTAAACATCTTGAGAAAAGCCACACTCCATTGTGTAAGTGTCTAAAGAGCATCGAAAACAATATTGAAAAAGGCCACGTTCCACTGTGTAAATCATTACTAAGCGTTATTAAACATCTTGATAAAGGCCATCCTCCATTGTGTAAATTTCTAAAGAGCGTGTTGAGGATGTCCACGATCTGTTGAGTAATAGGCTCATGAGCTCTGCTGAACATCTTGTGAAAGGTCACAGTCCATCTTGTAAATGGCTAAAGAGCATCAAAAACGTGTTGATAAAGTCCACGCTCTGTTGAATGAACAGCTAAAGATCTCTGCTGAACATTTTTTGAAAGTTCAGAGTCCATTCTGTAAATGGCTAAAGGGCATTAACAACGTGTTGAGGAAGGTCACGCTCCATCGTGTAGATCGCTAAGGAGCATCACAAACGTGTTTAGGGGAGGCCACACTCTATAGTGAAAATTGCTGCAGAGTGTTGCTAAATATCTTCACAATGGCCAAGCTCTATAGTGTAACTGGCTAAAGAGCATTGCTAAACACCTTGAGAAAGGCCACACTGCATTGTGTAAATGTCTACAGAGAAATGCCACACTCCGTTGTGTGAATATCTTTATAAAGACCAAGCTCCATTGTGTAACTGGTTAAAGAGCATAGCTAAACATGTTGAGAAAGGCCACACTCCATTGAGTAAAGCACTAAAGAGCATCGAAAAAATAATTACAAAGGCCTTGTTCAATCTTGCAAATGGCTAATTAGAGTTGTTAAGCATCTTGAGAATGGACTCAATCCATTGTATAAATGGCTATAGAGCGTCACAAAATGTGTTGAGGAAGTTCCCGCCCTGTTGAGTGAATGGGTAAAGAGGTCCTTCTGAAAGGTTACAATGCAATGGCTATAGAGCATTTAAACGTGTTGAGGAAGGGCATGATCCATCGTAGATATGGCTAAAGAGTGTTGCTAAACATCTTTAGAATGGCCAAGCTCCAACTTTTAACTGGCTAAAGAGCAAGCTAAACATATCGAGAAAGGCCACACTCCAAAGTTTAAATGTCTAAAGAGCATCAAAAAAATATTGAAAAAAGGCCACATTCCATCATATAAATGGCTAATGAGAGTTGCTAAACATTGTGAGAAAGGCCATGATCCACTGTGAAAATGGCTAGAGTGTGGAGATAAACGTTGAAACAGTCCATATTTCCATTGTGTAAATGGATAATTTGCGTTGCTAGACATCTTTAGAATGGCCAAGCTCCATTGTGTAACTGGCTAAAGAGTGTTGCTAAACATCTTGAGAGAGGCAACACTCCATTGAGTAAATATCTAATGAGCATCGAAAAAAATATTGAGAAAGGCCACGCTCTGACTTAATAATCATCTTTAGAAAGGCCAAACTTCCTTGTGTGACTGCCTAAAGAGCACCGAAGAAGAAAAATTGCAAAAAGACCACGCTCCAATGTGGAAATGGCTAAAGTGCAGTGATAAACATATTTAGAAAGGCCAAGCTCCATTGTGTAATTGGTGAAAACCATCGCTACATTTCTTGAAAAAGGCTACACTCCATTGTGTAAATGGCTAAAGAGCGTCGCAAAATGTGTTGACGAAATCCACGCTCTGTTCAATGAATGGCTAAAGAGCTCTGCTAAACATCTTTTGAAAGCTCACAGTCCATCCTGTAAATGGCTGAAGAGCATCAAAAACGTGTTGAGAAAGGCCACGCTCCGTCGAGTAAATGGCTAATGAGCGATCCTAAATATTTTTAGAAAGGGCAAGCACAATTGTGTAACTGTTTAAAGAGCATTGCTAAACATCTTGAGTAAGGTCACACTCCATTGTGTAAAGGTCAAAAGAGCATCGAAAAAATATTGCAAAAGGCCACATTTTTCCATGTCCATGGCTAATGAGTGTTGCTAAACATCTTGAGAAATGCCGTCTTCCATTGTGTAAATGGCTAAAGAGTGTCGCTGGATGTGTTGAGGAAGTCCACACTCAATTGAGTGAAGGGCTAAAGAGCTCTGTTGAACGTCCTTTGAAAGTTCACAGTCCATGCTGTGAATGGATAAACAGCATTGCAAACGTGTTTAAAAAAGGCCACACCCTATAATGAAAATTACTGCAGAGCGTTGCTAAGCACATTCAGAATGGCCAGGTTCCATTGTGCAACTGGCTAAAGAGCAATGGTAAACACCTTGAGAAAGGCCACACTCCACTGTGTAAATGTCTACAGAGCAAGAAAAAAAATATTTGAGAAAGGCCACACTCCGTAGTGTGAATAGCTAATGAGCGTTGCTAAATATCTTTAAAAAGACCGAGCTCCATTGTGTAACTGGTTGAAGAGCATACCTAAACATCTTGAGAAAGGCCACACTCCATTGTGTAAATGGCTAAAGAGTGTCACAAAATGTGTTGAGGAAGTCCCTGCTCTGTTGAGTGAATGACTAAAGAGGACAACTGAACAACTTCTGAAAAGTTACAATGCATCTTATAAATGGCTATAGACCATTTAGACGTGTTGAGGAAGGCCACGTTCCATCGTGTATGTGGCTAAAGAATGTTGTTAAACATCTTTAGAATGGCCAAGCACCAACTTGTAAGTGGCTAAAGAGCAATGCAAAACATCTTGAGAAAGGCCACACTCCATTGTGTAAATCTCTAAAGAGCATAGAAAAGGCCACACTCCAAAGTTTAAATGTCTAAAGATCATCAAAAAATATTGAAAAAAGGCCACATTCCATCATATAAATGGCTAATGAGAATTGTTAAACCTTGTGAGAAAGACCATGATCCATAGTGAAAATGGGTAGAGGGTGGAAATAAACATTGAAAAAGACCATGTTCCATTGTGCAATGGATAATTTGTGTTGATAAACATCTTTAGAATGGCCAAGCTCCATTGTGTAACTGACTGAAGACCATTGCTAAACATCTTGAGAGAGGAACACTCCATTCTGTAAATATCTAATTAGCATAGAAAAAAATATTAAAGGCCATGTGTTAATAGTTAAAGAGGGTTGCTAAACATCTTTATAAAGGCCAAGCTTCATTATGTAACTGGTTAAAAAGCATTGCTAAACATCTTGAGAAAGCCACACTACATTGTGTAAAAGGCTAAAGAGCATCGCAAAATGTGTTGAGGATGTCCATGCCCTGTTGAGTGAATGGCTAAAGAGCTCTGCTGAACATCTTGTTAAAGGTCACGATCCATCCCATGAGTGGCTAAAGAGCATCAAACACACACTGAGGAAGTCCACTCTATGTTGAGTGATTGGCTATAGAGCTATGCTGCACATCTTGTAGAAGGGCACAGTCCATCCTGTAACTGGCTAAAGACCATCGAAAACGTGTTGAGGAAGTCCACACTCTGTCGAGTGAATGGCTAAAGAGCACCCTTAAATGTCGAAAGAGCATCAAATACATGTTTAGGAAGGCCACGCTCCGCCATGTAAATGGCTAAAGAGCATTGCAAAAATATCTTTAGAATTCAAAAAACCATTGTGCAACTGGCTAAAGGGCATTGATAGACATCTTGAGAAAGGTCACACTCCATTGTGCAAAATTACTAGAGAGCACCGAAAAGAATATTGAAAAAGGCCATGTTCCATCGTGTAAATGGCTAAGGGGCATTGCTAGACATCAGGAGAAAGGCCGCATTCCATTGTGTAAATGGCTAAAGAGCATCGCAAAATTAGTTGAGGAAGTCCACGCTCTGTTGAGTGAATGGCTAAAGAGCTCTCCTGAACATCTTGTGAAAGGCCACAGTCCATGCTGTAAATGGCTAAAGAGCATTGCAAAATGTGTTGAGGAAGTCTACGCTCTGTTGAGTGAATGGCTAAAGAGCTCCCCTGAACATCTTGTGAAAGGCCACAGTCCATGCTGTAAATGGCTAAAGAGCATCGCAAAATGTGTTGAGGAAGTCCACGCTCTGTTGAGTGAATGGCTAAAGAGCTCCCCTGAACATCTTGTGAAAGGCCACAGTCCATACAGTAAATGGCTAAAGAGCGTCGCAAAATGTGTTGAGGAAGTCCACGCTCTGTTGAGTGAATGGCTAAAGAGCTCCCCTGAACATCTTGTGAAAGGCCACAGTCCATGCTGTAAATGGCTAAAGAGCATCGCAAAATGTGTTGAGGAAGTCCACGCTCTGTTGAGTGAATGGCTAAAGAGCTCCCCTGAACATCTTGTGAAAGGCCACAGTCTATGCTGTAAATGGCTAAAGAGCATCGCAAAATGTGTTGAGGAAGTCCACGCTCTGTTGAGTGAATGGCTAAAGACCTCCCCTGAACATCTTGTGAAAGGCCACAGTCCATGCTGTAAATGCCTAAAGAGCATCGCAAAATGTGTTGAGGAAGTCCACACTCTGTTGAGTGAATGGCTAAAGAGCTCCCCTGAACATCTTGTGAAAGGCCACAGTCCATGCTGTAAATGGCTAAAGAGCATCGCAAAATGTGTTGAGGAAGTCCACGCTCTGTTGAGTGAATGGCTAAAGAGCTCCCCTGCACATCTTGTGAAAGGCCACAGTCCATGCTGTAAATGCCTAAAGAGCATCGCAAAATGTGTTGAGGAAGTCCACACTCTGTTGAGTGAATGGCTAAAGAGCTCCCTGAACATCTTGTTAAAGGCCACAGTCCATGCTGTAAATGCCTAAAGAGCATCGCAAAATGTGTTGAGGAAGTCCACGCTCTGTTGAGTGAATGGCTAAAGAGCTCCCCTGAACATCTTGTGAAAGGCCACAGTCCATGCTGTAAATGCCTAAAGAGCATCGCAAAATGTGTTGAGGAAGTCCACGCTCTGTTGAGTGAATGGCTAAAGAGCTCCCTGAACATCTTGTGAAAGGCCACAGTCCATGCTGTAAATGGCTAAAGAGCATCGCAAAATGTGTTGAGGAAGTCCACGCTCTGCTGAGTGAATGGCTAAAGAGCTCCCTGAACATCTTGTGAAAGGCCACAGTCCATGCTGTAAATGGCTAAAGAGCATCGTAAAATGTGTTGAGGAATTCCACGCTCTGCTGAGTGAATGGCTAAAGAGCTCCCCTGAACATCTTGTGAAAGGCCACAGTCCATGCTGTAAATGGCTAAAGAGCATCGCAAAATGTGTTGAGGAAGTCCACGCTCTGCTGAGTGAATGGCTAAAGAGCTCCCTGAACATCTTGTGAAAGGCCACAGTCCATGCTGTAAATGGCTAAAGAGCATCGCAAAATGTGTTGAGGAAGTCCACACTCTGTTGAGTGAATGGCTTCAGAGCTCTGCTGAACATCCTGTGAAAGGTCACAGTCGATCCTGTAAGAGGATAAAGAGCATCCAAAACGTGTTGAGGAAGGCCACTCTCTGTCATGTAAATGGTGACACAGTGTTGCTAAACAATTTTTGAATGGCGAGGCTGCATTTTGCATCTGGCAAAAGAGCATTGCTAAACATCTTGAGAAAGTGAAATAAATCGCTATTTGCAATCACTTATGGCATCACTGAACTAGGCTTTGATGGAATACCCAATGGCTGTGAATGATAATTACTGCCCAGCCGAGATTCGAACCTGGGAACTCCTGCTTACTACGCAGACGCGTCGACCACTCCACCTCCGAGGACACAGTGACCAGCCCGACTGCAGAGGACTCTTCCCTGCACGTGTCAAGCCACACCCAAATCTCCATTCGTCACGCTGTCTCTTTCCTATTACCACAGCCTATTTGTTCTGTAATGCTCGCCAAGAAAACGTAGTAAATGTAAGTAGTATGGTAGAGCCAGTACAGGCTCTGGTTACCACCTCGCTACCTGGGCACACCTCGGCGCTGCGCTCTCGGCCAATTGCCGGACAGCAGATCAAAGGATGCCACCACACTCGAAAACTAGCACACTTAAAGTTGATTGACAGGTTAAATGAAAGTGCACTTAAGACTGGTGCACTTAACACTTGCAAGTAAACAACACCCCCTTAGCCCCGGCGCCACAGCCAGACAGGCGGCACCTCCGACTGGTGCAGACCCGGCTACCCCAGCCAGACTGGCGCCACATCCCCCCACACCCAGCCACGCACCTGGTGGACACGCCGCCCGCGATGCTGGGTACGTGCTCTGCCTCCGAAGGTCGTGGTCTAATATTAATTTGCATGCCAAATTAACAGCCAACCGTCGCCACGAATTCCGTACTTATGAACGTTATTATGTGCAGGTTGCATTCCGCACTTACACAGTCCATTTATGTTTCCTAATTTTCGGAATTACGATTTACAGTCTTAATAATGGGATATGTATTTGGAGTTATGACTTAAGGGGAAAAAATGCCGCATACCGCACATCGCACGTCACTTTAATTGTAACAACCTATGTTTTTTATCAGTAACAATGGCAACTGCCTCCACAAGTAAGCACTTATGTGAGCACAGCCCCCGCCTCAGCTATCGCCCCCACCACCACACCACCAGTAGCACTAAAGATTACCGACCCAGTCCGGGACTCGAACGCTTCCCCCCCAGATATTTTTTTTTTTACGAAAGTTATTACTTATAGACGTACACCAACATTGGAAGAAAGAAAGGAATTGATTATTATTGTGTACTTCGGGCAGTACAATTACTTGGAATAACACGAGAGTTTCGTAAACAAATTGACCCTGTCAGCAACCAGACCATCCACCTCCCAATTAATGTTTGTAGACGTGTAGATGTGTTACGAGTAGTTTGAGTACATTTCAATCCCCATTGCGACCACAAACACACAGTGTTCTCTCGGCAATCTACGTAAAACAATTCTATAAACATATGCTAAATGTTTAAACAGAAATATCATAACGTCCACCCTGTAACGTTTCTGCTATGTTGCAAACTCCTAAAAATCAGTTGCCAACATAGAAACACGAAATATCTGACACCTAAAGTAAAACTTCATTACCGGACATGTAAAATCACATTTTCGCCTTCTGTTTGAAATTCTATTAACACTATTAGTAAAACACTTTTAAGAAATAGTATGTTGATTTAAATATAACTTTGGCTGACCTTTTTAAGTAATTTTCAGTTTTTAATACTTTCGTAAATAATAGCTTCAAACACTGAAAATGCATTACACTTAGTTTCGGAAAATTGCTGAACCTATATAGATACTAATTTGTATAAAAACAACAATACTACATGTTATAACTATTGCACAACATGATTTCATATATACCTTTTGTTTAAATAAATTAGGGAAGACCATGTTTTATATATCACTAGATCCTAAATTAAATACTGATAATTTTTCATGCACTAAAATTAATAATCCGTTTGGTACTAAGAAACTATCTTCGAAATTAACAAAACTATGACAACCACATACAAATCCGTATTAATAAATAATTTGACCGCAAACTGAAACACATTAAAATTCCATGTCACAATAATAGTACGCCTACACAATATTCGCAAAACAAATATGTGTGCATATCGAAAACACACATAATGTAAATAATTTGAGCGCTGTAAACACTTGTCAAAAAGATGACTTCAAATTTGTGTACTACCTTTAAATACAAATTTCATGAAACAAGTACATACATTAACATAAATAGTCAAAGCTTAAATGTAATGTTTCAATTTCTGTATTTTAGCTTATTTAATGTAAAAGAATACTGTTTAATTGTGAATTACAAAACTTTGTCATCAATCTTATTACGTGGTTACGCAGAAAGATGTTGGAGAGAAACCATGTTTTATTCAGTATTCTAGTGGCCAGAAACCTGTAAGCAGCTCTGTTGGCTTGCTGCTGCATTTCTTGATTGTACAATGTGATTGATTTAAATGTTGTTTAAGTGGAAATAAAATCGTTTCCATATCAACTGACATGGTTTTAATTTACGAAAAGATCCTGTAAAATCAAATATTTTAGTGAATGCCGAAGAAAGCTCACAACGCAATGGACTTCAGCCAGCATATAAGATAAGTTCAACTTCACCAACAGTGGAATGACTTTGTTATAGACTGTGAACTAATAAAAGTTTCCGTGGTTCAGGGAAATATTAGGGCTCAGTTTGAGTCATTCCGAAAAGGGGTGATGGACGTTAGAAGTGGTGACGTGACCAAAGGATTTTAAAGAGTATTCACTAATGTAAAATGTGTTTCAGGATACAAGGAAAATGTATATGATGGATGTGCAGTAAACCCATCATAAAAGTGCAGAATTCGACTACAATACTATCTACACCTACAATGTAAAAATTTAATGGAGGAAGATGGCAATAATTTGAACTACTAGATTCCTGTATCGCAGCATCCTTGTGGCCAGCTAAGTACTTTTATAGTAACTTTTGTAGTGACTGTTTGTGTGATAGGGGTTTTATTTGGAGTGAAAAGTTATTTTAAAATGGATACAGTAAGAAAGGAGGGAGATGATAGTACTCAAGTTTCGGACTTTGACAGTGGGGTAGGAGGTTCTAGTATTGCGAGTTCTACACCGATTGCAAGAAAGCAGCAGGTCCTATTTTCTAGTGATTTACAAGAGACTGGACAAGAGATTAGTAAAATGGCAGCAAACACGGAAATAGAAAATAAATCAATCTTGGAACTTTTAGTACAAATAAAAACCGATCTTTTATTAGAAATGAAAACCATGATATCTGACATAAAATCTCAAACAAACTTCATTAAATTTGAAATTTGTAAAACAACTAATGCAATAACAAACCGTGACCACAGAATGGCTCAAGCAGGGACCGAAATAAAACAATGTATTTTAGACACAAAACTTCATGCAAAACTCAATAGTGTAGAAGAAACTGTTATGGTAGCTGCTACTTCAGAAGATTCTCAGACGAGTGACAGTGTTGAAAAAATAGATGACAGTTCAAGTTATGTAAATTCTCAGAGCCAGGATACTAGAACAGAGTTAACTGGAAAGATTCGCGATTTTGAACAATGTAATAGCAAACTTAATTATTCTGATTTGAAAGTAGAAACTGAATGTAACTGTGTTATAGGTAACCCTGAGCAAGAACTCAAAAGTAAATGTACAGTCACAGAATTACCACAGTGTGTAGACAAAATGCAAGAAAAGTCACATGCTGAAACTTTGAGTATTCCTAGATGAACTAGTGTAATTAGTTTACCAGTAGTAAAGTTACCTGGTAGGCCTAAAAATAAATTTCGTCCTATTTATTTTATGCCCCAGGACAATGATTGTTTTTCGTCTGATTTGAATGACACTTCAGAAATTATGTTACTTAAGGAAAGTCTAAGGTGTAAAGTATGTTCTTGGGCAAACCAGACCCAACTGTTTGCATTTAATTTTGGACCTAGTAGTAATGTACCACTACCTATTCTACCTGATGACAGACAAAATGAGATGCATCAGACTATGTGCTGATATAATACCTTAGGGGCATAATTACTCTTTAGTTATGAAACTGCTGACACCAGTTCAGGTCCCCAGTTGTGTGCTGTGTACTTCTATTAATCATTTTCACAGTGCAGAATAAATTCTATGCTTCAAGTTTTCCTTCAGTGTAAATGTTTATTTTTATTTGAAAAACTTTTTAATTACCACTGACAAAATGAAAACAGCTGAGACATACCTTTTGATATATGCATTTTTGCTATAGGCCTATTGAAACTTAAAATATGTGAAGCCTAAACTTTATTACCAATAGGAATTTTTGAGAAAATATGAACAAAAAATGTGTAGGTGGATGTTAACCATCAGTTCAAAAGAACTTTATACCAAATACTAATACTGTACCTAATCTGATACACTAGTTGGAGGTTTCCAATAAGAATCTTTTTTTTTACATATGCCAATGTATAGGCCAATGGACGTAAGAGTTTAGCAAAAGGCTAAACATGACAGATAGGGATCCTATAAACGCAGGATGCAGATTCTTCAACAAACTGCCTCTTAGCATCAGATGCATAAAGGAACGTAGTGCCTTCAAAAGAAAATTAAAGGAACATCTCATCTCTGGATGCTGGTATAAGGTGAAGGAGTATTTAATAGAAAATTTGTAATTTAAAGGTGAACTGATGTAGTGCTGGAAACAGAGAAGTGGACTGTGTCTTTTCACTAAATTTCTAATACTTAAATACCACATGTTATATTTATAAATGACAAATTTGTAAAATTTTCTTTCTTTCTTATGTTATATCAAATTAACAACATTACTTGTCTAATATCATTGTAAATATGATCTACAGACAAATAAATTATTATTATTATTATTATTATTAAGTAAATATACTGAAATACAGTTTCAACTGAATAGTGGATTCATGTTTACTGTTAATACGGTTGCAAATAATAACAAACATTGAGGATTTATGAATTGAAATACTATGTGAATTTAAGTACAGAAAAAGAAAATGGGTAGATGATGGGGGTTTATTTAATGTGTTTGACAGGAATTGTGGAGTCTTATGTTATGATGTTTATGAACCACTAGCTAATGTGGAAGTCTTTGTGTAGTCATCAAAAGATATGACAAGTTAGAAAAATGGTAAGTGCTGTTCATGAGAAATTTAAGTTAGGTTAAGAATTGTCAGTGAAAGTACTGAACAAATAGTTATTAAGTTACTGAAATGGAAGTGAAAAATGCTTCATATATTGAAAAGAAAGAATTTATATGGCATAAAGAAAATGAATATAAAAATAATGAATATTTAAATGAAAAATGTTGATGTAGTATTAAGATTAGTGTATTCTCTGAACAGATGCTTTACTTGAAGCCTAAGATGTTAAAATTGCTTGAGACTGCTGAGGAATCTCAAAACAATAGTGTTAAGTGTACTGAAAATGTTAGCTCCAAACCCTGATATAAATGTTAAGTCATCTACTAAAATGATAGTTAAACAATTAATTGAAAGAAAATATGAAAGTATACCTTCTGTCAATGTCAACTTAAGTTGTGATTCTAGTAACATGAACATGAATTTTGAGGAAGTTTAAAAAAAATCTATTAAGTGAACCTGAAAACCAAGTACTATTTCACTATGTGTGTAGTCCATTTGTTAAGATCTGAGTTGAAGTATATATACAGTTATGCATTGAGCCACTTGAAGTAAATGAAACCATTAGCTGTAGGCTTATAGTTTTGTTTATCCATGATCCATAAAGTTGATCGGTCTCAGATAGATTAATGTGTTTAAATCCTACCTACAGAAAAGTTAATTAATGTCTTGTGAATTTTACCTTGCTCATACTCTGAAACCTATAAGGAAGATACTTGTTCATAATTTTGATACCATTTATGAATACGGCACACAATAATTAATTTATTAACCTCATAGTCAGAGGTATGTTGAAGTGTTTATTATTTGTTTATGGCTTGAAATGTCATTGTATAGATGAAAATGCTTACCTCAGTTATGTACTGTGATCTTTCTATTAATCACGTCCACAGTGCATTACAATTCAAATTCTTTAAGTCTTTTCACTCTTGTTAATCATTCATTAGTATTTTATGTTGTTGGTTGAATTTTGTGTTGTACTTTGATGTGTCAAGAGGGACTTGCTAACAATTAGTACAAAAGTGACTATAAGCATGGGAGGACACATAGACCACACAAGTGTTGACCAATGTAAAATTCAATTTCTATCCTTGAGCTTACAGCTTCATAGGAAAATATTTAATACTGGTTTAAGATGACCATATTACAGTATATTGTACGTAAGACACAGCTTTGGCTGATGCAAGGTATAATTTTCATTTTTTATTCTTAAAGTTTACAATGAAAAGGCCATACTGTCTTTTGTACAGAAATATGAAGGTTAATGAACCATTACAGACTACCTATTACTCTTTATTCTTATCATTATCACCAAACTTGTATAATTTTGTACTTTTCATGTGGAACACCTATGTTTAGTTCATGACACACTTGTTGACTTGCTCATGCATGCAAGCTTTGTGTATCAATTTGTAGTTGATTACAGGGTGTTTAATTTTGATGTGGTACTGTATCTGAAAATGATCAGGCAGGCCATATGTAAATTTTGACTTTTGTGTAGTATATAATTATGAGATTTTACACTGTTAACATAGACATGTACAGACTTTCAGAACACTTAAGATAGTTACTCATTTTCATCCACTTCTACTGATGATTGTCACTCATTTTCAAACACTACTGGACAACATTGAAAGTTGATTTTGAGTTATTGGGGGGGTAGTAACTGTTCACCATTCAACAAACATAGGGTACTCTGGACTGTGTTGTGTTTGATTGGGGCAGTTTGTTCAAAAAACTAACTATGTGCTGTTTTTTACTTCTGCAGAGTTAAGGAGTCAAGTTGCCAGTTGCATTTTGTAACTCTTGGTAAGCTAGTTACCTTTAATACAAACATTCCGTTTAGAAGATAATCTATGAAAACTAAATGGTGTATCGTAATACCTTACGAACACTAAATTGTTAAACAAAATATAAGTAAACGCAACCAGAGTCTTTTTCTGCTTATGTAGCCGTTTGCGAGTCAGTTACCTGCCCTGGCTGTGGACGTAATTTAATGGCAGCGTATTATTCCGCCCTCTCGATTACTGCCTTGAGAGTGGGTGTAGTTTGGCAGTTTAAAAAACTTTTTCATTTTTCTTTAAATTCTTCCACAATGGGAAAAATTTGACACTTTGGTGGCTCAGTTGAGAACTGACACTTATTACTTTAATTTCCATGGTTGATTTGAGCTGTGAGATTAACCATTGCCACTGCTAACTACTCGCAGGGGGTTAGTTTTTGAATCTTTATTAATGCATGTTTTTTCAATAAGTAAAGTATTATGTAATACTACGATCTAATTTGTTTATACTCTTTACTACTACTCATTCTAATCTCTAACAGTATAAGAAATATTAAATACCTGCAGTACTTGAAAAAAATTTTCAAAACCACGATTACATATTCTGTCTATATAACCATTTGAACTACACCATAATTTTGAATGGTAAATGTTTGATGTGCTCACTGAGAGCTTGTTTCTATCCATTGTTTTACTATTTAATTATATCATTCATTTCACTTAGTAAATTGACTATATATTTTGAAGTTATTACAATGTACAACACCCTTTCTAGAGGAATTAGGAGCTTAGTTCTCACATAATGGCATTTACATACATGTAGACATAGAAAAAAATTATTCTGAGTAAAATACTTTTTTATATGAATTAATACCAAACATAACTGTTTACAATATGAATATCAATGCTCTTTGGAAAAAAAAGTTGTAAAAGCTTGCTATTTCATTATTCGAACAAAAGTAAATGAGAGAGATTTCTCGTTAATTTTCAGTAACATTTAAGGGTTAATTTGAACCCATAATTTAAATTTGTTTAAAATACCGTATGGACAAAATTGATTACTCTTTCCAATAGCCTGATAACAGTATGCTTATTTATGTATGTAGTTAGGGAAAAATAGTATGTGGTTCTGAGAAAGATACAACCATGTTGTAGGAACCGTCTTGAATGCCTGTAACTACCATCAGCTGAAGCTGCGAGCCACTACATTACCAACAGCAGTTTGCAGATACACCACTGTCGGCGCATCATGCAACATCAACCACCACCGGCATTTACAAGACTACAACCAACATACAATTTTTTATTTTAGCCTAAACTAATACATACTCACTATGAACACTTATATCACAACATATTGTAACGATAGTACACAGTGAACCCTATATTACATTTCAGGTACACTATGTAGGGGGGTGTGTAACGTTTCTGCTATGTTGCAAACTCCTAAAAATCAGTTGCCAACATAGAAACACGAAATATCTGACACCTAAAGTAAAACTTCATTACCGGACATGTAAAATCACATTTTCGCCTTCTGTTTGAAATTCTATTAACACTATTAGTAAAACACTTTTAAGAAATAGTATGTTGATTTAAATATAACTTTGGCTGACCTTTTTAAGTAATTTTCAGTTTTTAATACTTTCGTAAATAATAGCTGCAAACACTGAAAATGCATTACACTTAGTTTGGAAAATTGCTGAACCTATATAGATACTAATTTGTATAAAAACAACAATACTACATGTTATAACTATTGCACAACATGATTTCATATATACCTTTTGTTTAAATAAATTAGGGAAGACCATGTTTTATATATCACTAGATCCTAAATTAAATACTGATAATTTTTCATGCACTAAAATTAATAATCCGTTTGGTACTAAGAAACTACCTTCGAAATTAACAAAACTATGACAACCATATACAAATCCGTATTAATAAATAATTTGACCGCAAACTGAAACACATTAAAATTCCACGTCACAATAATAGTACGCCTACACAATATTGACAAAACAAATATGTATGCATATCGAAAACACACATAATGTAAATAATTTGAGCACTGTAAACACTAGTCAAAAAGATGACTTCAAATTTGTGTACTACATTTAAATACAAATTTCATGAAACAAGTACATACATTAACATAAATAGTCAAAGCTTAAATGTAATGTTTCAATTTCTGTATTTTGGCATATTTAATGTAAAAGAATACTGTTTAATTGTGAATTACAAAACTTTGTCATCAATCTTATTACGTGGTTACGCAGAAAGATGTTGGAGAGAAACCATGTTTTATTCAGTATTCTAGGGGCCAGAAACCTGTAAGCAGCTCTGTTGGCTTGCTGCTGCATTTCTTGATTGTACAATGTGATTGATTTAAATGTTGTTTAAGTGGAAATAAAATCGTTTCCATATCAACTGACATGGTTTTAATTTACGAAAAGATCCTGTAAAATCAAATGTTTTAGTGAATGCCGAAGAAAGCTCACAATGCAATGGACTTCAGCCAGCATATAAGATAAGTTCAACTTCACCTACAGTGGAATGACTTTGTTATAGACTGTGAACTAATAAAAGTTTCCGTGGTTCAGGAAAATATTAGGGCTCAGTTTGAGTCATTCCGAAAAGGGGTGATGGACGTTAGAACCCCAATGAACCACAGACATTGCCGAGGTGGGGTGGCTTGCGTGCCTCAACGATGCAGATAGCCGTACCGTAGGTGCAACCACAGCAGAGGGGTATCTGTGGAGAGGCCAGACAAACGTGTGGTTCCTGAAGAGGGGCAGCAGCCTTTTCAGTAGTTATAGGGGCAACAGTCTGGATGATTGACTGAGCTGGCCTTGTAACATCAGCTAATGTGGCTTTGTCACACAGCTACCGCTAACAGCTGAAAGCAAGGGGAAACTACAGCCGTTACTTTTCCCGAGGACATGCAGCTCTACTGTATGGAAATATGATGATGGCATCCTCTCGGGTAAAATATTCCAGAAGTAAAATAGTCTCCCATTCGGATCTACGGGCGGGGACTACTCAGGAGGATGTTGTCATCAGGAAAGACAATACTGGCATTCTACGGATCGGAGCGTGGAATGTTAGATCCCTTACTTGACTTGTTAGTCATGAACTGTAGGTTGAAGCTGAAAAACTGCAGAAAGGTAGGAAAATAAGGAGATGGGACTTAGATAAATTGAAGGAAAGTGAAGTTCTGGAGTATTTCAGAGGGAGATTTAGGCAACAATTGACAGAAACAGGGGGAAATAAAACAGTAGAAGAGGAATGGGTAGCATTGAGAGATGAAATAGTGAAGGCGGCAGAGGACAAAACAGGTAGAAAGGCAAGACCTACAAAAAATCCTTGGATATCACAGGAAATACTACAGTTAGTTGATGAAAGGAGAAAATATAAAAATGCAGTAAAGAAAGCAGGCAAAATGGAGTACAGACGACTAAAAAATGAGATACAGGAAAATAAAAGAGACATTTGGGGACAAGAAAAGCAACTCTACGAATGTCAAGAACTCAGATGGGAAACCAGTTCACAGCAAAGAAGGAAAAGCTGAAAGGTGGAAAGAGTACATAGAGCAGCTCTACAAAGGAAATGAACTTAGAGACGATGTTGTAGGAAGGGAAGAGGAAGTACATCAAGATGAAATAGGAGATACTATACTGAGAGATGAATTTGACAGAGCCCTGAAAGACCTAGGTCGGAACTAGGCCCCAGGAGTAGATGACATACCCTCAGAGCTACTCAAGTCTCTGGGAGAGCCAGCCATGACAAAACTATTTGAACTGCTGTGTAGGATGTATGAGACAGGCGAAATACCCTCAGACTTTAAGAAAAATGTAATAATCCCCAGTCGAAAGAAATCAGGCACAGACAGGTGTGAAAATTACAGAACCATCAGTTTGATAAGTCATGGTTGCAAAATTTTAACACGAATTATCTACAGGAGAATGGAAAAGCTGGTAGAAGCTGACCTCGGGGAAGATCAGTTTGGATTCAGGAGGAACATAGGAACCCGGGAGGTAATACTCACTTTACGTCTAAATTAGAAGATAGATTAAGGAAAGGCAAACCTACATTTTTAGCTTTTGTACATTTGGAGAAAGCATTTGACAATGTTGACTGGAATACACTCTTTGAAATTCTGAAGTCAGCAGGGGTAAAATACAAGGAAAGGAGAGTTATTTACAACTTGTACAAAAGCCAGATCGCAGTTATTAGACTCGAAGGGCATGAAAGGGAAGCATCAGTTGGGAAGGTAGTAAGACAGGGTTGTAGCCTTTCTCCGATGTTATTCAATTTGTACATCGAGCAGGCGGTGAAGGAAAGCAAGGAAAAATTTGGAATAGGGATTAAAGTTCAGGGGGAAGAAATAAAAACATGGAGTTTTGCTGATGACATTGTAATTCTGTCAGAGACAGAAAAGGACCTGGAAGAGCAGTTGAATGGAATGGACAGCGTGTTGAAGAGAGCATATAAAATGAACATTAACAAGAGCAAAACAAAAATAATGGAATGCGGTCTTAGAAAATCAGGCGATGCTGAAGGAATTAGATTATGTAATGAAACAATGAAGGTGGTAGATGAGTTTTGTTACTTGGGTAGTAAAATAACATGCGATGGTCGTAGTACAGACGATATAATATGCAGAATGGCAATGAGTAGAAAAGCATTTTTGAAAAAGAGAAATTTGCTAACATCGAATATTAACTTAAGGGTAAGGAAGTCTTTTCTGAAGGCATTTGTGTGGAGTGTTGCCTTGTATGGGAGTAATCGTAAATTTAGCATTGGAGGGAAGTGTGTGGGGTAAAAATCGCAGAGGGAGACCAAGAGACGCCTATAGTAAGCAGATTCAAGTGGATGTGGGTTGCCGTTCTTATGAGGAAATGAAAAGGCTTGCTCAGGATAGAGTAGGGTGGAGAGCTGCATCAAACCAGTCTCCGGACTGAAGATCATAACAACAACATCATAACGTTTTATTATTTTAAGCATTCTTTCTCCAAGCTCTTCGCATAGACTTCATATACAACAGCCGGCAGACATGTTTAATAACAGCGCACATTGGATAATAAACGGGTTGTATCGGTAACGAACACTACTAACTTATGTATCCATCTTAACAAATACTCGTTCGATGTCCAGATAATTCAAAAACGATTCTAACCAGAGACAAACATTTGGAACTGCACAAAAGAAAATAAATGGTCCGTTTCAGAACTGGATGTTTTCATATGAATGCCGATGTAATGGATACTGTGCCGGGAGAGGCATCTAGCGGTGCTCGGGTGGAACTACGAAGTTGAGAATGCCGATATAAATGACTAGCTTAAACCCGCGGCTCCGCTCGCGTGTTGGTTGATTATCCATTTATCAGAACGTAAGTAGTGTAGATCCAATCACAGGTAAAATGCACTCGTTTCGAAGAATCCGATCACGAAATTCATAATGATGATTGTAATAATATCATAGATCAATCACTTGATCTAATGCGCGAAACGTTAAACCGATTTTTTTTAAAGAGATGTATTAAAAGAAATTTATTTTTGACTGTTTTATTTACATATTGTTATATTTTCTTATTCGTACACTTATCCTTACAGAGAAAGAGCTGAAGACATTGTAGCACACATAGATCAAATATATGGTCTGTGGCATCACGTTTCGCTGTATGTAACCTTCTTGCTGTAGAGTTGCAAACGTCATCGCTGGCCTTCAGTCCCATTTTTTTTTTTTTTTTTTATAATTTGACGACTTTCAACCACCATATCATCCACCCCCTTGTAGCTATCGACATGGAACTGGTAAGATGTACAACGGGAGACTTCGGACAACAATTACACACAGACCATTCGTTTGCGTTGCGTTATGTAGTTTTCGCTGCAGAGCGAAATATTAACACACATACACTTAGAATTTTATATACACCGATAACATTCCATTCCAATATACTCCACCCTTTTATCATTATCAACCCTCAAGCAACAATGCAATCAATAAAACAATTTTCAAAGAGTAAATATAATTTTCAAAGAGTAATTCTTGTTCCGCATTTCACGTTATATTCTTCAAATTGCTAAATATTTATCAGATGGCTATAAAACCGTGCTTAAAACATTTATCAGGTATAAATTAATTACGGTACAAATATTTAAGTCTCTGCGTCTTGTCGTTCGGATGTGATAAGCGTACACCCATATACCATAGATAGTATGGTCTATGCGTACACCGAACAGACATTCACATTAATATATATCGTTGCAGTTGGCCGGAACACGCAGCGTACCGCCTGCCATCTGTTGAGCGCATTTGCTACTACTTTCGTTGCACTTTACGTACGCTATTTATACGTGGCAGTTCGCGCTTTGGCCGGTATTACACTGTAAAAGATCTTTGACAAAGATTTTTGTCAAAGATTTTATCCAAGATCTTTGACGAAACTACTTCACAGGAGCACATTACACTAGCGTAAAATATTTTGTCATAGTTGCTCTGAAAAGACTCCAAAATAGTCAATCGTCTGTATTATAGAACGTAATATAATGTTGCTCGGGAATGCATTCACTGCAAAGAATGACAAATTGAAACAATTTTAGGTAAAACTGTGAATAGCGAGAGGAAAATACGAAAAGTGCTCGCACAAATGTACTTCATGAGCTACACTTCTAGAACAGAATAACCTAAATTGTTTAAGAACGTGTGAGCAAACATTTTAATTCACCCACATATTTATAAATACTTCATCAAAATCGACGTTTCAGGAAAAATAATGGGTAAATAAGTTAACGTGTGTCATGAAGATTTCATGCTAAACATAACCTTGTTAGACACTTCATCATAATTGCCTGATTTTCCGAAACATAAAATATCCGTCTAAATACATGGACTTGTGTTTAAATCACGAAAAGCATCGTGCAAAGCAAGAAAAAATACGGAGCTAATTAGTGCAGTATCTCATTACGCAAATTATTAATGCCTTTTCCGCGAAGATCGTCCCATTTATATCCACATACAAAATCTATTCCAACAGGCAGTAAAATACACGAATCGTACAGGGTAGGCCTAAGAATTCACGTATTATTTCAGACACAAGTGAAGCAAAATGTAAATCACTTTAGGAGGAATTACGAGGTTAGGTTAGAGTACATATAAAAACATTTATTTCACTTATGCATCTCCATATATACGTTGATACATATAATTTCTTCCTTATCATTATCCACAGTGAGCCACTTTGAATACAACTGACAGCAGTAGCTTTTTCTTTATACGATTCTAACCTTATATTTTAGTAAATGTTAATAAATATTCCGCACACTTCTCACTTTGAAACGATCACTGTGGCAGTAGCGACACAACAAATACACTTTTACGTTAATTTGTAGGTTAAAAGACGTCAAAGCAAGGAAAGACGCATGTATACAATGGCGAACTTTTATAAAAGCTAGGCTCTCTCGCTAACTTTTATCAAATATCTTTTATAAAAGAAATCTTTTATAAAAGATGACCCATTACACTGTCAAAGATTTGACCAAAGAGCTTTGATAAAAGATCTTTGACAAAGATCTTTTACAGTGTAATACCCGCCTTTGAGCACAAAATAGGGCTTGATATCTAGATCCCATTCTACACAAAAGTCAATGTTTTTTTTGCCATGTACTTCCTTCAAATGTTACAACAAATGAAAATGAATGCGGCATAAACGCCAACATTCAGATTTCTTGCGTATGTAATTATATATCAGTTAAGCCGTTTTGGCAGTATCCAAGAATCTTTTTGTATATTCGAAAGTAAAAAAGATAACAATAACAAAGAAAAAAAAATTCACCATAGTAGGACACGAACCATTACCCAAAAAACGGATGTTTATAACAGGACGCATTAACCCTCGCGACTAAACACGATAAACCTTACACAGCGCTACTGCTGTTGTATTAGAAACTTCTTACAACCGTTACGTATTTCTATGGATATATTTCAAATAAATAACTTGTAATAAACATTTTGAAAAGTAGCCTGTGTCCTAATCCAAAACATAAGAAATCTCTATATGAAATTTCATCTAAATCAGTGCTGTAGTTTTAGCGTGATGCGGTAACAAACATACAAACTTTCGCATTTATAATATGTATAGGAATATAATACGTATAGGATGATGCGCCGGGAGAGGCATGTAGCGGTGCACGGGTGGAACTACGAAGTGGACATGTTGTCAGCTCTGGAATTCTGAATATCACAGTATAGAAATAACATTATTTCTTGGCATTGTACAAATATACAAACACCGAAATTGTAGTTCCATTTCAAATACTAGGCTAATGAAAGTTACATAATTCGATAATGGCATGAGAAGTATATACTTCCCATCTAAGGAATATCTTGTGTCCTGTTACATTTATCTGACGCAGGTCAAACACCGATATTCCAGCGCAGCAGAAGACATTTAAACCCTATTGTGCAACGGAGAGTCGAAATAAAAAAATACACGAAATAATTTACCGATTTCCGAACGTCTAAACTAAAACGTTTTTTCTCGAAAGCACTGACCTAGCAAGATCCTTTTTCGAAAAGACGCCAACAACGGAACCGATGTAGTACTTTACCTGCGCAATGCAACACAGATTTTCAGAACAATATCGATCAGTCCTTTACCCACAAGAATTCCCACTCCAAGTTCCTTTCCTGTAACTTCTTTTTTCATTCCACTAAATCGAACTAGATTAAAAAAAAAAAAAAAAAAAAAAAAAAAAAAAAAAAAAAAAAAAAAAAAAAAAGGTTGCTGTCTACCGCAAACGAAGGTGCTAACCTATACACCAGAAAATTTATAGCCAACAAACCTCCAATATTTCGAAGTCCTATGTCAAAGTACAGGCCATGTTAGAAGGCTCACCCTAATAATGTAGACACAGCGAAATTTAGTAGACCCTCTAGAGGCCAAAACATTCATCAATGAGGCCGTTTGCTCTAACACTACGAAAGTAGTGCACCATAGAGCTCAAACGACAGCACACAACGCAGGGAAACGCGAAATTGATCATAATATTTCTACGCATTTCCATGCATTCGCCATCAACTACCCCTTAAGACCGCTTGTGCCGTCCTTAGTGTTAGTTAGTTCATAAGTAGTTTGTACGTTTTGTGACTGATGACCCCATAGTTAAGTCCCATAAGCTATACAACATTTGAACATTTTGAACTTCCGTCTCTAATGACCATGTTGTTGAGGGACTTCATAGCCGGCCGCGGTGGCCGAGGTGGCCGAGGTGACTGAGGCGCTTCAGTCACGGTCTGCACGGCCACTAAGGTCGGGGGTTCGAAATTCCCCTCGGGCATGGGTATTTGTGCCGTCCTAGTTCGTAAGTAGTTCATAAGTAGTTTGTAAGTTTAGGGACTGATGACCCCGTAGTTAAGTTCCATAAGCTTTACAAACCTTTGAACACTTGAAGGAATGGCTGGGAACGACACACAGTACAGGGCTGCACTTTGTAAATATTGGCTGTCCCCATTCCCGATCCAGTCCTTAAGTGAATATTACAACATCCAGTCTGGCAGTCTGGTAATGCCAAACGAAGAGATAAAAGTATCTCGCAAATGCCTGTTACAAAATAGATAAGGTGACTACCGGTAAGTTTATCGACACCAGAACTCGTGATTCGACAAACATATGTATCCGACGTCAATCGATTCCAGTTGCCATATACAGCCTCCTTCCAACCGAAAGTAATGGGTGGATACTAAGTACTTACACATATCCAGTTTGTTTAAAAAAATCACTGCGAAATCGTGTGGGATGCCCAAAAACACGAAGATGGAGATTTAGTTTAACATCGGCTCGCCCCACTTTGTAAGGTACAGCCAAACGATTTCCTCGAGATGTTCTCCAGTGTCTCCTTGCCGAATTTCTCCAGTATTCCGAGTGCTCTCACAGCACCGCCCCCAGGTAGGGGAGATAGTAACTTAGCCTATCTTCATGACGAACTTGTCGAATTTGCTACGCATGCATAACTTAAAAGATGAAAATTAATTTACCATCGCACACCACTCGCAAATTAAACACCACTAACACACGATCAAATAGTCACTTCTTCGTAACGTACACAGCGCAAAGTTTTAAGAACATAATCCTAAAGCGACGTCTTTAGAGGTCTATCGCAACACAAAATCATCCACAACTCGAAACAGACGCTGTAGCGCATATTTCAAACACGTTTTACTAAAATTCTACCCCAACTAGCATACGACACTCTATGTAACAACAACCATCTCCAAGCCAACGACTGAACTACAGCAAAAGGATCTAACCATCCCAGCTCTTTTCTACTAAAGTTCTAAATTAACTAGCAAACGACAACTCGGTAACTCTGCGTCGTTGGTGGATCCTTTCCGAACATGTAATCGATTGATCATGCACCTTTTTGCATTGCATACTACACCAGACAATATTTCTGAAAAATTTTCTATCAGTCACTATACCACATACCTCGTACGTTAGACAATCACTCGAGCACAAACAGTCATCGTATTCCACCCTCTAACAAAGCAATACTCCCAATAAACATCTGTAACACACCCAATTACATAGTAAAAAATGACTGACACACATAGAACAGCTGACAAGGAACGATCCAGATCAACAACAAGCTCTTCTCTTATATTCATATATCTAATCCTTATAACTAACAACGAAAAAAAATAGTCTAGACTATTTCGAACTAATACAACACCCGAAAATTTTATGGAACACCAAGAGAGTCCTTTAGAGACTTAAAAAACGATTAAACACGCCTCCCAAAGAAGGTAACTACCCAGCTTTAAATCACCTAACCATAGGGTTTATTGAATTCGATGCTCCTCGACTGAAGAACAATAATTTACCACCGCAAACACCACCGTAACGCTAGCAAGATGCAGGTCTGTTTACCTGAAAAAAAGGGATGGAAGTGGGTCTGGTGTGCTTTTTTCTGTAGCCCCATGCATTTTACGCGAGGCATGATGTGGCATATGAACAAACTAGATGGAGCGCTGGTCTAAACTTTACCTTCCGTGCGTATAAATTACATATAGAAACATTACTTGTTGTTCGCTGTAGAACATAAGACGAATAGTATTGGGTCTGTTTTGCACGAATATTGGTGGAGCACGTGTTTCTTCGTATAGAATGAACATGCACATTTCGAGTAATATTTGTGCATCTTACTAGGAGTGGTTCATTTTGACCTAACCAAGGGTTAGATGTTAATGTTTGTGTTGTAAGCCTGTGATTTGATGTAAAAATCATCGATCTAGGGACGTTTTGTCCAAAAAAAAAAAAAAAAAAAAAAAAAAAAAAAAATGTGTTAGGGTTGGACCTAAGATATTGTAAGCTGTTGTAGTCCAGTATCTAGGTTTTTTTCCCTCTGTGGAAGGAGCCTTATACTCTTCTGCTGTGTATATAGACCAACCTTAAGAGGTGTTTGCTGTTGGTCCTAAGATCTATAGGGGAGGGTTCAAGTGTGGAGAGGAAACCGTCCAACGTCGTTGTGATTACCTAAAATATGTAGTATTCGCATCTGTAACAGCCATTTGTTGTTAAGACATAGCTTTTCGTGTATAACGTTTCGGTTTTACATGACTATGGATATAGGAGAAAATACCGTAAGATAGGTTATATGTCAGAAGAGCATTTCTTCGATTGGTCGAGTATCTGTTAGTTGGTCAGTTATCGGAGATGTACTTCTGTGCTGTTCTAGTCTACAGGTAAGCTTGCCTTCGTTTAAATCGATGTTGTTCGATACGTTGGTGTATGGACTAGAGTTTGACTTAAGAGACTGTGTTTACTGTGTGTCGATATTGCATTAAAAGCGAAGGTATTGCTGTGACAAATCGTCGGGTTTTTTTTTTTTTTTTATTTTTTTTTTTTTTTTTTTATTCTTATGACTGTTGATAGAAGTAATGTAAAATTCTTTCTTCGTAAAAATAGGTCTCATGTATTCGTAATTTGGTGCGGACTGTGTATCTTGGCTTGTGCGAAATACCGATTTCTATCTGTTTAGTTGTACAGTTCGCTGCAACATGTAGATGTTCTATATTTGTGGACTGTATAGTGATACGCACTAGTATGATTATGTCTTGGGCTTGGGGTGTTTACTTCACGAAAGGACGTCGCTCGGTGGCATAGCGGAGATGTTTGCGGTATAAATTATTGTTATTCTTCGATCTAGAAGCATCGATTTCCATAAACCCTACGGTTAGGTGATTTAAAGCTGGGTAGTTAGCTACGTTGTGAGGTGCGTTTAATCGTTCCTTTTGTGTCTAAAGGAATACTCTTGACAATCGATAACAATTTTTGGGTGTTGTTGGTTGGATTTGGCTGTTGTTACGGCCTCTTACAGGGAGTTGAGTTGTAAAGCAGAAGCGTCACGTAGTTGTACATTCACCCATAGAAACAGAGTGTAATGGTTGTACTTGGGGTGCGGTGTATTCATCTCATCTGTTAGTGTTGCTTACGATGCGATTGGATGCCTCCTGCTAGCGTTGTAGCGATGTTTGTGGTGGAAAATTATTGTTCTTCGGTCGAGAAGCATCGAATTAAATAAACCCTACGGTTAGGTGATTTAAAGCTTGGTAGTTACTTTCTTTGGAAGGCAGGTTTAATCGTTTCATTAGTCTCTAAAGGACTGCTCTTGGTGTTCGATAAAATTTTAGGGTGTTGTATTAGTTCGAAATGGTCTAGACTATTTTTTTCCGTTGTTAGTTATAAGGATTAGATATATGAATATAAGAGAAGAGCTTGTTGTTGATCTGGATCGTTCCTTGTCAGCTCTTCTATGTGTGTCAGTCATTTTTACTATGTAATTGGGTGTGTTACAGATGTTTATTGGGAGTATTGCTTTGTTAGAGGGTGGAATACGATGACTGTTTGTGCTCGAGTGATTGTCTAACGTACGAGGTATGTGGTATAGTGACTGATAGAAAATTTTCAGAAATATTGTCTGGTGTAGTATGCAATGCAAAAAGGTGCATGATCAATCGATTACATGTTCGGAAAGAATCCACCAACGACGCAGAGTTACCGAGTTGTCGTTTGCTAGTTAATTTAGAACTTTAGTAGAAAAGAGCTGGGATGGTTAGATCCTTTTGCTGTAATTCAGTCGTTGGCTTGGAGATGGTTGTTGTTACATAGAGTGTCGTATGCTAGTTGGGGTAGAATTTTAGTAAAAAGTGTTTGTAATATGCGCTACAGCGTCTGTTTCGAGTTGTGGATGATTTTGTGTTGCGATAGACCTCTAAAGACGTCGCTTTAGGATTATGTTCTTAAAACTTTGCGCTGTGTACATTACGAAGAAGTGACTATTTGATCGTGTGTTAGTGGTGTTTAATTTACGAGTGGTGTGCGATGGTAAATTAATTTTCATCTTTTAACTTATGCATGCGTAGTAAATTCTACAAGTTCGTCATGAAGATAGGCTAAGTTACTATCTCCCCTACCTGGGGGCGGTGCTGTGAGAGCACTCGGAATACTGGAGAAACTCGGCAAGGAGACACTGGAGAACATCTCGAGGAAATCATTCGGCTGTACTGTATAAAGTGGGGCGAGCCGATGTTAAACTAAATCCCCATCTTCGTGTTGTTGGGCACGTCTCACAATTTCGCAGTATTTTTTTTTTTTTTTTTTTTTAAACAAACTGGATATGTGTAAGTACTTAGTATCCACCCATTACTTTCGCTTGGAAGGAGGCTGTATATGGCAGCTGGACTCGATTGACGTCGAATACGTATATTTGTCGAATCACAAGTTCTGGTGTCGATAAAATTAACGGTAGTCACCTTATCTATTTTGTAACGGGCGTTTGCGAGATACTTTTCTCTCTTCGTTTGGCATTACCATTACCAATATTTACAAAGTGCAGCCTGTGTGGCCGGCCGCGGTGGCCGAGGGGACTAAGGCGCGCCAGTCACGGTCTGCACGGCCACTACGGTCGGGGGTTCGAATCCCCCCTCGGGAATGGATATTTGTGCCGTCCTAGATCGTAAGTAGTTCATAAGTAGTATGTAAGTTTAGGGACTGATGACCCCGTAGTTAAGTCCCATAGACTATATAAACATTTGATTTTTTTTTTTTTTTTTTTTTTTTTTTTTTTTTTTTTTTTTCATCCTGTGTGTCATTCCCAGCCATTCCTTAGAGATCAGATCTTGTGCTGTGTTTTGCTGGGTTAATAACACCGAAAATTGACTGGTGTGTCCGTAAATCTAGCGCACTTTGGGACGTTAGCGGTCTTAAGGGGTAGTTGATGGCAATTGCATGGTAATGCGTGGAAATATTATCAATTTCACGTTTTCCTGCTTTGTGTGCTGCCGCTTGAGCCCTAAGGCGCACTACTTTCGTCTTTAAACGTTTTTGTTCGTGCAATAGTATGCCGAGAAATGATGATAGTGCATACAGCCTCGTTGATGAATGTTTTGGCCTCTAGAGGGTCTACTAAGTTTCGCTTTATCTACTATTATTATTAGGGTGGGTCTTCTCTCATGCCCTGTACTTTGTCATAGGGCTTCGAAATATGCGAGGTCTGTTGGCTATAAATTTTCTGGTGTATAGGTTAGCATTTTCGGTTGCGGTAGACAGCTACTTAAAAAAAAAAAAAAAAAAAAAAAAAAAAAAAAAAAAAAAAAAAAAAAAATTATTCGAGTTCGGTTTAGTGGAATGAAAAAAGAAGTCACAGGAAAGGAACTTGGAGTGGGAATTCTTGTGGGTAAAGGGCTGATCGATCTTGTTCTGAAAATCTGTGTTGCATTGCGCAGGTAAAGTACTACCTCGGTTCCGTTGTTGGCGTCTTTTCGAAGAAGGATCTTGCTAGGTCAGTGCCTTCGAGAAAAAACGTTTTAGTTTAGACGTTCAGAAATCGGTAAATTATTTCGTGCATTTTTTATTTCGATTCTCCGTTGCACAATAGGGTTTAAATGTCTTCTGCGGCGCTGGAATATCGGTGTTTGACCTGCGTCAGATAAATGTCAGATAAATGTAACAGGACACAGAGATTCCTTAGATGGGTATACACAAGAAGATGTGTACTGCTGTAGCAAGGAAATAAGAGGTAAAATTAAACTACCCGAATTCTCGGAAGGCGCATCTATACCTCGATCTAAGGAAACGGAACAGGGCAAGATCGCTAAAGAGAGAGAGTGATAAATTTCGGAACTTTCGGCCTGGCTCAGCTCCATTAAATAAATGCAATGCGCGCTATCCTTGTCAGAGTGGTGCGTCTGCAGAGGTCTTGTGTAGAAGGTTTTGTTAATTTGGAGATGTAACTTAGGTGTTTTTGAGAGATTTCGTTTAAACATTTAGCATATGATTCTTTTATGTAGCCTACCGAGAGAGCGCTCTGCGTTTTGGACGATTGTTAACGGTGCTTGCATATGTATATTTCGACGCACTAGTATTGCCTGTGGTCGAAAAGCGACCAATTGTGTTTACAATGGTTATTGGGAGTAAAATTTTACGTATCATGTCAGCGGCCTCACGTGATTGTGTTGGCAACATCAACAACAAGATAGAAAATCTTTGCCCGTTTGTTCGAACCACATAGAATGGCTCGATTAGTGTATCGTACAGACCATGAAGTACACAAATAATGCTGTTTCTGATTTATGGCTGACAGGTTCTTGAATGTACCCTCGTCCGCTCAGTAAAAATGATTGCCCTCGTAAAGCGAAGATTCAATGAGAAAACATCAGAGTTGTCAAGCGATTGGCTAAAATGAAGACTCAGATGATTCTCACTACTCAGTATCTGTTGCCAACATTATCAGAGGAGGCCGCTGGGATATTTGGTAAAATTTAACCTGCACTGGGAGAGGTATGAAACGGTATCTTTTACGTGTTAAGAAAAATGCCTGACACAATAAAAACGGAAGTATATACTTCTCATGCCATTTTCGAATTATATGACTTTCATTAGCCTAATATTTGAAATGGAACTACAATTTCGGTGTTCATATATTTATACAACGCAAAGAAATAATGTTATTTCCATACTGCGATAATCAGAATTCCAGAGCTGACAACATGTCGACTTCGTAGTTCCACCCTGCACCACTACATGCCTCTCCCAGCACAACATCCTTTATATCGGCATTCATATGAAAACATCCATTTCCTTTAACCACTCTAAATCACTGCGAAAATAAAGTATTTGAACGGCACAAGAAAGTGAGTTGGGAGCACTCCATGTTTCGATATTCACTTAATTTAATACATTATTTTAATACTGCAGATGCGCTGCATTGCAGCCTTTTTGGTCGAGGCGAATAGCCAATCAGTGAGCTGATTGTTGGAGAATGTAGAACTTGATCCACGCTGTACATAGGAAAAATTCTACTTCCTTTTACCACTTTTAATGGCTAAATGCACACACAATATTTATCTTCGTGAAATCTACAACAAACAGTCTTTCGAATTATGTAACTTTAATTGACCTTCTTGTACGAATAAATTAGTAATCTGTACCATAATTTTCGTGTTAGTGTATTTATATAATGATTCCTAACAGTCTAGTGCTGACTGATAGAGCGGCTTTCGCTATGTTCGGTAAAATGCCTTGTGTGTTGGAAATCATTAGTTTCTATGCAGACCTTATGCGAGATGTCATTGCCGATTTTCGTTATTTCCACCAGAAAATTGGAATTTTTGTATAGACAATATGTCGTCTTCTGCTGCTGCTGTTGTTGTTGTTGTTTTATCGAAAGTGTGGTTGACATACAAGTTTGTAGCATTTGTTACCGTTATATTCCGTTCGATGGCTGTTGCTTGCATCGTCTAAATGAAGAGTACATTTATTTTGCTTATAGATCCAAGGTTGCGGTCGAGTTCCGAAACGGACCATTTATTTTCTTTTGCGCAGTTCCAAATGTTTGTCTCTGGTTAGAATCGTTTTTGACTTATCTGGACTTCGAACGAGTATTTGTTAAGATGGATACATAAGTTAGTGGCGTTCGTTACCGATACAACCCGTTTATTATCCAATGTGCACTATTATTAAACATTTCTGTTAACATTTGTTGTATATGAATATACGAAGAGCTTGGAGAAAGAATGCTTAAAATAATAAAACGTTATGATATTTCTGTTTAAACATTTAGCATATGTTTATAGAAATGTTTTATGTAGATTGCCGAGAGAACACTGTGTGTTTGTGGTCGCAATGGGCGTTGAACTGTACTCAAATTATTCTTAACACATCTAGACGTCTACAAACATTAATTGGGAGGTGGATGTTCTGGTTGCTGACAGGGTCAATTTGTTTACGAAACTCTCGTGTTATTCCAAGTAATTGTACTGCCCGAAGTACACAATAATAATCAATTCCTTTCTTTCTTCCAATGTTGGTGTACGTCTACAAGTAATAACTTTCGTAAAAAAAATTTCTAGGGGCGCGGGTTCGAGTCCCGGACCGGGTCGGTAATCTGTAGGGCTGCATGTGGTGTGGTGGTGGGGGACGGTAGCTGGGGCGGGGGCTGCGCTCACATAAGTGCTTACTTGTGGAGGCAGTTGCCATTGTTACTGATAAAAAACATAGGTTGTTACGATTAAATTGACGTGCGATGTGCGGTATGCGGCATTTTCCCCCTTAAGTCGTAACTCCAAATACATATCCCATTATTAAGACTGTAAGGCGTAATTCCGAAAATTAGGAAACATAAATAGACTGTGTAAGTGCGGATTGCAACCTGCACATAATAACGTTCGTAAGTACGGAACTCGGGGCGGTTGGCTGTTAATTTGGCATGCAAATTAATATTAGACCACGACCTTCGGAGGCGGAGCACGTCCCCAGCGTCTTGGGGGCCGCGTGTCGGCCAGGTGCGTGGCTGGGTGTGGGGGGATGTGGCGCCAGTCTGGCTGGGGTAGCCGGGTCTGCACCAGTCGGAGGTGCCGCCTGTCTGGCTGTGGCGCCGGGGCTGGAGGGGGTGTTGTTTACTTGCAAGTGTTAAGTGCACCAGTGTCAAGTGCACTTTCATGTAACCTGTCAATCATCTTTAAGTGCACTATTGTTCAGTGTGGCGGCATCCTTTCATCTGCGGTCCGGCAATTGGCTGAGTGCGCCGCGGCCAGAGTGTGCCCAGGTAGCGAAGCGGTACCCATCTCATACCGGCACTACCGTACTACTTACATTTACTACATTTACCTGTCTTTTTTCTGAGCAAGCAGCAAAACTGACATTTCTTTCACACACCTGGAAACTTATGAATGCTCTACCTCCAAAAGAGAACATGAAGGAAACAAGAAAGCAAACAGAGATAAACCCAGAGGAAGCAGTACGACAGGAAGAAGATGAAGTAGTCCCTGAGACTGGAGATGATGAGCTCTACTGTAACGATATGATGACTTTTCTGCAGTTGGAAATGTAGAAGATGAGCATTTAATGGAATTGAGAGTGATAGTGACTAGAGTACTTAAAAGACTGAAAATGAAAAGTTCCTGTATTAAATCTTTTGCCTTTTAGTAGTTTTGATTTTTATAACATTTTGCATTCTGGCTATTTTTCTACAAGTTTTGTTCAATTGTAATATTTTTTTCAACATATAAGAGTGTTCGTGTTTGTTTTAATAACACAGTTACCTTACTGACCTATTAATTTGAGTGGTTTCGTTTTCAACATCATAAATTCCCAAGAACTTTAATTGTAATTTTTTCTTAAAATTTATTTCAGTGTTTTGTGTTTGATTTAACTATATAATTACTACTTTAAACCTATTAATAAAGTTTTATTGAGCTATCTGGTTAATTAATCATAAATTCGTGGGAATTTATGAATCTTGGGAATATTGCCGGCAATATTCCCTGGGAATATTCCTTGATTTTAATTTCCCAGGAATTTCACAATAGTAAGTACGTTATTTAGTATTTACAGGAAAGTTACACACGACCGTAGTGGCCGTGCAGACTGACTGGCGCGCCTCAGACCCCTCGGCCACCGCATCCGGCAAAGTTACATATAAATAATACTGCTAGACTCCTCGGTAAAGGTATGTTCTCGAAACTTCGACAAAAGCCCGTACCGAGCGACAGAGCGTCTCTCCTGCAGAGTCTTCCGCTGGTCTTTAGCGATCATCTCCGTAACGCTTTCACGATTACCAAATGATCCTGTAATGAAGTGCGCTGCTCTTCGTTGGATCTTCTCTACCTCCTCTATCAATCCCATCTGGCACGGATCCCACACCGGTGAGCAGTATTCAAGCTGTGGGCGAACAAGTGTACTGTAACCTACTTCCTTTGTTTTCGGACTGCATTTACTTAGTATTCTTCCAATGAATCTATGTCTGGCATCTGCTTTACCAACGATTGATTTTATATGGTCGTTCCATTTTAAATCCCTCCTAATGACTACTCCCAGATACTTTATGGAATTAACTGCTTCCAGTTGCTGCCCTGCTATAGTGTAGCTAAATGATAAAGGATCTTTCTTTCTGTGTATTCGCAGCACATTACACTTGTCTACACTGAGATTCAATTGCAATTCCCTGCATCATGCGTCAGTTCGTTGCAGATCCTCCTGCATTTGAACACAATTTTCCATTGTTACAACATCTCTATATACTACAGCATCATCCAAAAAAAGCCTGAGTGACTTCCGATGTTATCCACAAGGTCATTTATATATATCGTGAACAGCAATAGACCCACGACACTCCCCTGTGGCACACCTGGCACACTCTTACTTCGGAAGACTTCTCTCCATTGAGAATGACATGCTGCATTCTCTTATCAAGGAACTCCTCAATCCAATCACACAACTGGTCTGATAGACCATATGCTCTTAGTTTGTTCATTAAACGTCTGTGGGGCACTGTATCGAACGCCTTGCATAAGTCAAGAAACGCAGCATCTACCCGAGAACCCGTGTCTATGGTCCTCTGAGTCTCGTGGACGAATAGCGCGAGCTGGGTTTCACACGATCGCTTTTTTTCGAAGCCCATGCTGATTCCTATAGAGCAATTTTCCAGTCTATAGAAAAATCATTATATTCGAACATAAACGTGTACCAAAATTGTACAACTGACCGACGTTAGAGATATAGGCCTTTAGTTCTGCCCATCTGTTCGACGTTCCTTCTTGAAAACGTATATCTCGCGAAGAGATCGTGAGGATTAAACCAGAGAGATTAGAGCCCATACAGAGGCATACAGACAATCTTTCTTTCCGCGAACATTACGAGACTGGAATAGAAAGGAGAACCGATAGTGGTATTCAAGGTACCCTCCGCCACACACCGTCAGGTGGCTTGCGGAGTATGGATGTAGATTTCCCAGTGTCCTCAACTATTGAAACAAACAGCGTGAGGCGATCCTAGAAAAGAAATGTGTTAGCCAACATTTCTCAAATATGTCATGCATTAAGTAATTCATAATGGTAGAACCACTAAGACGTCTGCAATGCATTTGTTGATTCAATTTTTCTCTGCAAATAATCAGGTTAATTCTTCATGAGAATCGGAGCTTTCGGCAATATCTACCACGGCATTCGTCAAAGACTGAATTTCGAAGACGAATAGGAATAACAAGGAAATTAGGGTATGAAGTCCCTCAACAACATGGTCATTAGAGATGGAAGTTCAAAATGTTCAAATGTTGTATAGCTTATGGGACTTAACTATGGGGTCATCAGTCACAAAACGTACAAACTACTTATGAACTAACTAACACTAAGGACGGCACAAGTATCCATGCCCGAGGGGGGATTCGAACCCCCGACCGTAGTGGCCGTGCAGAGACGGCGGCCGGCAGAGACGGAAGTCTAGCTCTGTTTTTGTTAAGAGTGAGGAAGGAAATCAACCGCGCCTCTCTCGAAGCAAGCATTGCCATGGGCGTACCCAGCGAGGGGCAGGGGGGGGGCAGCTGTCCCCCCCCCTAGGAAATAATCGAACGCGTACATGTAGCCCGACGGTTGGTTTTTTTTTTTTTTTTTTTTTTTTTTTTTTTTTTTTTTTTTTTTTGGCACGTTACTGTCTCCAGGGAACTGCTGGCGGGCACTATTACGTCGCCAACCAAAAGTCAATCGACTTGTAATCAAGATATATATATATATATATAGCTTGATTACAAGTCAACTGGCTCTTGGACACTGCAAACACAGACAACACACAGTGAGAAGACAACAAGTGAAAATTAGAAAATTGTAGTGAATTGGTGGCAAACGCAGTTGAAATACCGATAAAATCTACTACCTGAAGGATGAAAACATTGAAATTCAACCCCAGGGTGACAAGTATGAGCATGGGCGCCCAGATGACATTTTCCGTGGGAGGGGCGGGGGACAAAACCCTGGGGAAAGCGTTGCGTTATTTAATATTTTGGAAGACAAATGCCTAATTTGAAGTAGCCATAAAATAGAGCCAGTTCCAACCCTGCTAAAAACTTGATCTTGTTTCTAAAAAAATGACTTTCACATCATTATTTTAAAAAATCTCTCTAGACTGTATATTTTCTTTTCCCTGAGAGTTAGGGGTGCACCCCCCCCTCCCCTTGCCCATAGGTACGGGCGCTCTTGAGTGTGAGTTAGAAACACTATAAATCGTCACTAATGATGCTTCAGTAATAAAAGAAGGGAAACGCTTTTGGCACAGACAAACTGCCTTTTCATTAGTTGCAAAACTGGTGATTAATCCGCTCCACTCTTGGAGATAAACGCATCCGTTTTCAAGACTGCCGCTTGGCGACGAAAATTATTTACCAAGACATTAGAGGGGACTAGAATGGTATTGAAACACGAGTTCGGATTTGTGACCAGCAAGTTGCGTCTTCTCCGAGGGTACGGGGTGCGGCCGGCAGCAAGTTGTGGCTCACGTCGGGACCAATGACGCTTGTCGCTTGGGTTCTGAGGTCATCCTGAGGTCTTACGGGCGGCTGGCGAAATTGGTGAAGACTGCTGGTCTCGCACGCAGGGTGCAAGCAGAGCTGTCGATTTGCAGCATTGTTCCCAGAGTTGATCGGGGTCCTTTGGTTTGGAACCGAGTGGAGGGTCTGAATCAGAGGCTTCGCCGACTCTGTGACAGCCATGGCTGAAGATTTCTGAATCTGCGTTATCGGGTGGGGAATTGTAGGACGCCTTTAGATAGATCAGGGGTGCACTACACTAAGGAAGCGGCTACTCGGGTAGCAGAGTACTTGTGGAGTGCTGGCTAGACACTAGCTCTGATGAGCACTCGGCAGTCAACATTCAGGCAGCGAATTCAGGCCGCATTCAGAACACTAATTCCACTATCAAAATATTAACCATAAACTTTCAGGGTATTAAAAACAAAGTTCCCGAATTTACCGCGCTGCAGGAAAATTATTGTGCTCATATAGTTTTAGGCACCGAAAGCTGGGAAAATCATGATGTGGAAAGCTCGTATATATTTAGCGAGGCGTGGAATGTATATCGAAAAGACAGATCAGACACAACTGGAGGGGGAGTGTTCATTGCAGTGGACAAAGATATTGTCTCTACTGAGCTCGAAGTCGAGAGAGACTGTGAAGTTATCTGGATACGTATAACTGGACTAAGGGAAGTGAAGTTAGTAATTGGGTGTTTTTACCGGCCCCCCAGTTCTACTGTAGCAGTTTTAGAGTAATTCAAAGAAAGTCTACGCCAGGTAGTTCGTATGTATCCGGGCCATGCAATATTACTCGGGGGAGATTTCAACCTTAAGAGTATAGATTGGGACCTATCTAGCTTTATTTCAGGCGGTACAGACAAGCGGTCTTGTGAAATAGCACTCTGCCTGAGAGGCAGTCAGTGCTGCGTGTATGTTGAGTTCGTAATAAACGTGCTTTCAGTATAAGTGCTGTGTTTAGTTGCCTTCGAAGTCAAGCCTACTTCCATTGCAACGCGACATTGTTTGGTGGAGGCGCCGGGTACACTGTGCAACAGCTGCATCACCGTGGCTCCGATTAGGCAACGTAAAAGCCGTCGCTTACACGGACTGGAACCGGAATACAAGGGATACACCGAGTACATCCTTACAAAAGTCCGTATTATCAGAAGAACGATGGAGACGAAACCAGCAATAAGCCAGCTGCACATCAGACACCCGTCGGTGTTCTCTGGAGATGCTGGACAGGACCCCAACAAATGGCTAAAAGGGTTCGGCCGAGTCGCCAAGTACAACAGGTGGGATCATACGATGTGCTGGGCCAACGTTTATTTCTACCTGGATGGAACAGCCCAGCAATGGTTCGAAAACAACGAAGACAAGTTGAATGACTAGGAGATGTTCCAGGAGGAACTTAGGAAGACGTTTGGAGACCGCCAGTGACAAATTCGCTCGGCGGAAGAACAACTTAAGAACCGGACCCAACGACATGGTGAGCCGACACAATCGTACATACAGAGTGTTTTGGCTCTGTGTAACGTAGTCAATCCGAACATGACTGAAGCGGACAAAATCACGCACCTGATGAAGGGAATTGCAGAAGATATGTACCAAGCTCTTCTGATAAAAGACATCGCTACGACAGAAGAGTTCATCAAGTGGTGCCAGCGTATTGAAGAGATGCAACAAAGGAGGGTTGGACGCAAGAAGTATGACAGACTCCCAAATGTAGTCCCTATGGCCGTTGTGAAAGACCAGCAGGACTTGGCTTCTCTCATACGACAAATCGTGAGAGAAGAATTACAACAGTGCATGGCAGCCGGGACTATTAGACGGAGCGAGCATCATATTATGGCCATGGATGTGAGCCCTGTAAGTCGCGAGGTAGCCGACGCCGCTGAGGACGAGATATTTCAAACATTAGCTCCTGTCTGCCCCGTCAATCGCACCAGACGTGAAGAATGGCGTCGCCCTGCTATGACTTACGCTGCAGCCGCCAAACGGCAGCCCATGAACCGACCGAAACGACCACAGCCAACTCCCCCGGTAACTATGACGCCCCACAGAAGAACAGACGTCTGGAGGACAGAAGACAACACACCACTGTGTTTCCACTGTGGACGCCCTGGACATGTCGTACGCTACTGCAGAGAGAGGAGGCGAGTATTCGATGATTATTTTGCCGCAAGACGTCAGCCGTCGGAGCAGTTCTATCCAAGGCAGTCACCTGTTGATGAGTTCAGCCGACCTATGGGAAGAAGCCCATCGCCGTACCCTAGACGAGGTCGCTCCCCAACGCGCCGCAGACGTTCACCGTCGTCGTACAGAGGTACCAGCCGCTCCCCTAGCCGCCGCGCCCAGGAAAACTAAGCGAGGCGACCATTTACGGAGGTGAGGCCGCCACAGATGAAAATCCTCCATGGACGATAGTCGCCAAGATGTCGGGAAATCTCATCGACGTCATAATCGACGGCCAACCTGTCTGGGCACTTGTTGACTCAGGAGCCTCTTTTTCTGTATTATCGGATAATTACCGCCACACACTAAAGAAGACAATGTTCTGTGAAACTGGAGCAACTGTGCTGAAGGTCGCGAATGGAAAGTACGTCCATCCAGCAGGAACTTGTGTCGCAAGAATAACCATCAACAACAGGACGCAGCCATTTGAATTTGTCGTGTTCAGAATGTAGTCACAATGTCATCCTCCTTCAGGCATCATTGACTGTGGAAGATCTGAGCTGCAAATTGAAGAAGTTGTTCCGCCAGATACACGTAATACAGAATTTTCTGGGAAGTTATTCGTCGTTGACAACGTGACGATACCGCCATTGACAATGAGAAGAGTTGCAGTCACAAACACAGATGACTGGTTAAACTGTGAAGTTCTTGTTGATAGTAAAAAGTTTATCAGGCTCACAAAAGAAATTTTCATACCAGCGGCTATCATAAGCATTACCGGTGGTCAAGGAGAGATTTGGATCACAAATTGTCACGAGCAGTCACAACTTATCCCCAAGGGAATGTGTATCGGGACAGCTGAACCAATCCAGGACGGTGAGCTCAACGTCATCAATGAAGACCCATGCCCTGCTATTAGTACAGACATCACGCTGGAGGAAACAAACGTTGAACTGCCAATAGGGCCTGGACTGACCAAGGAACAACGCCAGCCGGTGTTAGGTATACTACGCCAATTTTCGGGTGCATTCGCACCGCAGCAGTGGAAACGTCAGACGAAACGGCCCACGATAAAGCACCGTATCAATACTGGGGATCATCCGCCAATTAGCCAGCGTTCGTATAGAATGTCGCCAGCTGAAAGACGGATAATTCGGGAGGAAGTGGAGAAGATGTTGCGAGATGACATTATTCAACCTTCGGAGAGTCCTTGGTCGTCTCCGGTGGTCCTCGTAAAGAAGAAGGATGGCACGTGGCGATTCTGTGTCGACTATCGGCGGCTGAACAGAATCACAAAGAAAGATATCTACCCATTGCCGCGTATTGATGACACCTTAGACTACTTGAAAGGAGCTACGTTCTTCTCAACTATGCACATGCAGATAGGTTACTGGCAAATCGAGGTTGACGAAGCTGACAGGGAGAAGACGGCTTTTATTACACCTGACGGCCTCTATGAATTTAAAGTAATGCCATTTGGATTATGTAATGCTCCAGCCACATTCGAACGCATGATGGACAACTTGCTTCGACACCTTAAGTGGACAACGTGTCTTTGCTACTAAGATGTCATTGTCATTTTCTCAAAAACATTTGAAGAACATCTGAGTCGCCTGTCAACTGTGTTGAAGTGTGTTCAGGCTGCAGGTCTCCGCCTCAATCCAAAGAAGTGCCTCTTCGTCGCCAAAGAGATAAAAATCCTGGGTACCTAGTCAACGGGGATGGTGTCCGTCCTGATCCAGATAAAGTAAGGGCAGTCACAGAATTTCCAACTCTTCAGCACATTCGTGATGTGAGAAGTTTTCTCGGGCTGCCGACGTTTCATAAAAGGATTTTGTAACAAGGCACGTCCATTACAAGAACTTCTGCAGGGAGACGCCAAATTTTACTGGGATGAGACAAAAGAAAGAGCTTTCCGAGCACTTAAGGAGGCTCTAACTTCCGCACCAGTGTTAGCCTTGTACGACGAGAATGCAGAAACGGAACTTCACACAGACACCAGTGGCTATGGGATTGGTGCAGTGCTTGTACAAGTTCAGGAAGGTGCCGAAAAAGTGATAGCCTATGCGTCAAGAGTACTCTCAAAGTCCAAGATAAACTACTCTACAACTGAAAAAGAATGTCTCGCGGTTATCTGGGCTATCAACAAGTTCCGGCCGTATTTATTCGGCAAACCATTCACCGTCGTGACAGACCACCATTCTTTGTGTTGCTGACTAGCTTGAAGGATCCATCAGGTCGACTAGCAAGATGGGCACTAAGTCTCCAAGAGTACGACGTCACAGTGGTATTCAAGAACGGACGCAAACACAAGGATGCCGACTGCCTTTCGAGGAATCCATTAGTGGAACACAACAGCATTAATGAAATTTCAGCTCTCATTGAATTAGATGACGTTACAGCTGTACAGAGGGAAGATCCAACACTATTAAAAATGATAGAGGCCTTGGAGAAAGGAGAACCGACCAATGGAGAGTTCCAACTTATAAACGGAACATTGTATAAGAGCAACTACGATCCACTGGGCCCCACTGCTACTTGTTGTTCCAGCTCATCTCCAGCCAGCTATTCTCAAATATTTCCATGATGCTCCAATATCCGGTCATCTGGGATTCGTGAAGACCCTAGACAGAATCAGACGCAGGTATTACTGGAAAGGTCTCTACCGAACTGTCAACCACTGTGTGAGTCACTGTAAAGAGTGGCAGTGACGGAAGCATGTGCCGCAATTACCTCCAGGACATGTCGTACCGATTCCGCCGGCAGCAGCTCCATTCCACCGAGTTGGGATCGATCTTTTAGGGAAGTTCCCAAAGTCGACAACCGGTAACCGTTGGATAATAGTCTGTACTGACTACCTCACACGCTACGCTGTCACCAAACCTGTGCCGACTGCAGAAGCTACAGAGATCGCAAAATTCCTTGTAGAAGACATTATTTTGAAGCATGGAGCACCACGTGTCATGATATCTGATCGTGGAAAAGTATTCCAGTCAAAACTAGTATCAGAGGTAATGTCATGGTGCAACATTGTCCACAGAATGACAACTGCATACCATCCTCAGACAAATGGTCTTACGGAACGTTTTAACAAAACTTTAGCCGACATGCTGTCGATGTACGTCGATGTTGAGCAGAAGGATTGGGATACAATTCTGCCAGTCGTGACATTTGCTTACAATACCGCAAGACAAGACACCACAGGCTTCACTCAGTTTTTCCTGCTCCATGGCCGTGAAGCTGAGACGACAATGGATACACTGTTCCCGTTCCAACCGGACGACACTCAGGATTACTATGTTAAACACCTCCTCACCAGGATCGAAGAAGCAAGACAGCTGGCTCGCATTCGGACACTGGACGCCCAGGAGAAGGACCGTCAGCGGTATAACGACAAGCACCGGCCTGTTCTGTACAGCCCAGGAGATCTGGTATGGATTTTTACCCCTGTACGGAAGGTTGGACTGTCAGAAAAGTTATTGAAGCGATACTTTGGTCCGTATCGTGTCATACGCCGCCTGTCAGACGTCACATACGAAGTAGAGGATTATGAGCCGTCATCGAAACGTCGAAAACGAAGAGACATTGTTCACGTCCTGCGCATGAAGCCTTACTACGATCCTGAAGAGCAGGTAGACGACAATGGCTTCTTGTTCAGGGACTTTAAGGACGGTAATGTTCCTGGTGAAGCCACGACAGGAACGTCTGTCGTCGATAATCGCGGAGAAGGGAAGGATTCTCTTGAACTGTCATACAGAGGACCCATGGCACGTCAAGATCCAGGACATTGCAGCTGGCTCCACAAGGATCATAACAGCGGGTCGCTGTTTCTCCAGGAGAGGGAGCAATGCCACGAGAAAGCACGAAGACCAACTGCCGGCGTGGCGCAGGGGATAGCGTCACGGACTGCGGAGCAGAAGGTCGCCGGTTCAGTCCCGCCCACCGGCAAAAATTTATTTCTTTGAAATCTACAATTCCAGAAGGTTCTCCAGCTTTCTTATGTTCACTTGTAAATTCTACTTGTTTCTTATGTTAACTGTTCTTCTAATTTCTGGTAAATTCTGTTTGTGTAAAAATAGCAGAGCACTCTGCCTGAGAGGCAGTCAGTGCTGCGTGTATGTTGAGTTCGTAATAAACGTGCTTTCAGTATAAGTGCTGTGTTTAGTTGCCTTCGAAGTCAAGCCTACTTCCATTGCAACGTGACAATATTACCACCATTTAATCGCTTTCAAAACATTAAGAGATGAAACAGGGAAAACATTAGAAATTTAATACACCATAACGGAAATAAGTCGTATAAAAATAAACTGTAATTGCTACCTCGGATTGAACTGTGCACGAGCTGCTGTGTACGTAGTATTAACAGGAGTCGCTAGATTAGAGCACTACAATTTTAAATCGCGATTGCTCTCGTTTAATTATAGCCTATATCCGTTACTGTTTTTACTTATGACCTGCGGCCTAGAAGCTACTATAGTCGGAATTTCGAACTTATTAATCCCCATAGTACATTAATGATACCGTATCTTCGTTATAAATCGTATACTGCACAGCACAGAAAAAATTTATAAATATCATCGTTGTAAGTCGTAGAGATAGTACCTACTGACATTGCTAAATAGCGTCGTGATCGAATGTTCGAACATTTCCCGAGATTTTCCGAACATTGACGTAACTAGTTCGAACAGTTCGAGTCATGTTCAAACCCTCCTCTACAAACCGCAGCCCAGTCTGAAGCATGACGCATTAGACCACGTGACAATTCCGCGCGTATTATTTACTGTCTGTAGCTTTCAGGTACGTTAGCCTTTCAACACAAAATACACGCTCGTCACGGTCGGTAGAAGTTCGTTCAGATATTTCCAATGGTAACAACGGATTAGGGATAAAAGAGTGGGAGCACAGCGCGAGATGCCTCCGCTAAACGCTGGTATGTGTGGCAGCACTGCGAGCGGCGTAGTTGGAAGTCAGCGTAAACAGGTGAGCAACGGCAGACGGCTTCATTCAGCTGATTGTGTGCAACTGGCCGCACGGCCTTGGCGGGACACGTCATCGGCGCTCCACTTCCTGGTAAACGTGGCCAACGCACCTGTTTATCGCTGCCGACGGGTACACAAAGGAATGACGTGTACACTCCAGCCTTCCGATTCAGCGCCACTTGGGTGACTGGCCTCTCGCTGCCGCTGTTTACCGAACCCCTACGGCCGGTTACACACACGGCGGTAAAACCGCTGTCGTCGTCATACCATTCGACCGGTTACTGTCAGTGTTCAAATGTTTGTAAATCTGTGGGACTTATCTACTGTTGTTATCACTCCGTAGCATTTCAAACTACTTAAACTAACCTAAGCGCAACACACACATGCGTGCCCGCGGAAGGACTCGAACCTCCGTAGGGGAGCAACCGTGCCTAGAGGCGCACAGCCATTCCACCGCGCTATTGACGGTATACTTCCATAATCAAACCAGTTCATTTTCGTTTTGCTGTGGTATTTAACTTAATTCAAAATGTTCAAATGTTTGTAATTCTATCGAACCAAACTACGTGGTCATCAGTCCGTAGCTTACAAACTACTTAAACTAAGGTTAACTAACCTAAGGACAAACACACACACCCATGCGCCAGAGAGGACTCGAACCTCCACGGCGAGCAACCGCGCGGTCCGCAGCGAGACGCTTTAGACCGCTCGGCTACTTCAGCGCGGCTAAGTTAATTACTGTATTATTTCATGCTTTCCTGGCGAAATGCTGACATTCTGGAGTAGTCGGGTGTTCTGCCGGATGTTTGTGTCAAACTTGCACAATATTTCGACAATGTGCCTCACTGTCTTCCTCACGTGCTTCCTGGGGAAGACTGAGGCACACTGTCGAAATATTGTGCAAGTTTGACACAAACATCCGGCAGAACACCCGACTACTCCAGAATGTCAAGTTAATTATTGCTTTGTAGTGCAATGATGTTGTTTTAAATAACAGAGACCAAATTCTGCGTTTATTGTTTCTGCGTCGACGACTGAAGAGGAGAAGAAAAATCGACTAGTTAGTATGAATATCATTATAAATAGAAGTTTGTACACCCTGAGACTGTTTTTCGTCTCGATAATGTCAAACACGTTAATGATAAAGGTGAAGTATTGAATTAAAATTTGGGATGCGGCCGGGAATCGAATCCGGTCCTCCATGCTTACTAGGGAGACGTCTTACGGCTAGACCTAGAGAACCTTGGCAGGTGTGGCAATGTTTCATAGGAACGCAGAAGCTGAATTACAGTTCGTGACGTGGAAGGAAATCGTGCTTAGACTATTCCGAGGCGCATTAGTCGCTGGGGATGCGGTGGTCTAGCCGTACGTCTGCCTACTAAGCATGGATGTCTGGGTTCGATTCCCGGCCGTATCACAAATTTCAATTCAATGCTTCACCTTTATCATTAATGTCTCTGACTAGTTTGTGTTCATCCAGTTAATGAAAGAAGAGGGGAGGCTGGAGCATTCTACACGTTGTTTCAAAAGTTGAGGCAGGATGGCACGAAATACTGCAACTACTTCAGACTGTCGGTGACTTCCTTTGACTGACTCCATGGGTGGTTGAAAAATACTATTCAGCGCTAACATATCAAAATCGGGAACTGTCTTAAGCCTGTAGAAATGCTGCCAACAACACTGATGTAAATGTGGAATAACCACTTTCAAACTAATTTTAAAGATAACAGTATTTATTGATATAGATCTGTAAAAACATATGAATATCTGTATTTCCGGAGCACGGTTATATACCGTAATAAACAATTAAATGTCGATTGTCCTCGTATCTGGCGAGGGTTTTATCCCACAAACAGGCCTTTCTTGAGTCAATGAAATTAAAATTTCGTTATTTATATCCAGATTACTCATGTTTTCAAGAGAGAAAAAAATCCAGTTAACAGCTGTGTAAACTTACGAAGGCTCAACTCGCACTGAAGAAAACGATTGTCGACGATAGAAAAATTGCTGTGTGTGTGTGTGTGTGTGTAAGCGTGCATTTGGTTCTGTGCACTAGACTTGCGCACAGTAGTTCGCAATCGGAAACGCTCTGCCGCGAACTAGTTCGTTCTTTTAGTTCGTCCGCTCCCAGTGACGGCTGAGCGGCGTGGTCTGCGCGTGCAGGTGGAGGGAGAAGTTCCTCCACCTAGCTACTTCATGCGCTTGCTGCTTGAGCCGCTAACTATATCACACAAACCAAAAGAAACAGTTTGTGGATAATTTCTCGCGTTTAAGTTTAGAGTTATCTCTATATCTTGGTATTATGGAATTTATTAGTCAGATATTGCAGAGTGCATTACACATCAAAACAGAAATTTTGTAGCAGTGAACTATGTAATTTAACAGGCAGACGCTCACCTCCAAATTACTCATCAGCAGAAAGCAAACACGTGATTTTGAATTCTGCTAAGCGCCCTCTCGCTATTGCCCGTCGGTCTTCGGAAAAGAATCCAACGAACTATGAAGCGAGATGTTGTTGTTGTTGTGGTCTTCAGTCCAGAGACTGGTTTGATGCAGCTCTCCACCCTACTCTATCCTGAGCAAGCCTTTTCATCTCCTCATAAGAACGACAACCCACATCCACTTGAATCTGCTTACTATACGCGTATCTTGGTCTCCCTCTGCGATTTTTACCCCACACACTTCCCTCCAACGCTAATTTCACAATTCCTTGATGTCTAAGAATGTGTCCTACCAACCTATCCCTTCTTTTAGTCAAGCTATGCCAGAAATTTCTTTTCTCCCCAATTCGGTTCAGTACCTCCTCATTAGTTACACGATCCACCCACCTAATCTTCAGCATTCTTCTGTAACACCACATTTCAAAAGCCTCTATCCTCTTTCTGTCCACACTGCTTATCGTCCAAGTTTCACTCCCATACAAGGCAACACTCCATACAAATGCCTTCAGAAAGGACTTCCTTAGGCTTAAATCAATATTCGATGTTAACAAATTTCTCTTTTTCAAAAACGCCTTTCTACCCATTGCCATTCTGCATTTTATATCATCTGTACTGCGACCATCATTTGTTATTTTACTGCCCAAGTAACAAAACTCATCTACCTCCTTTATTGTTTCGTTACCTAATCTAATTCCTTCAGCATCACCTGATTTTCTTACACTGCACTCCATTACCCTAGTTTTACTCTTGTTAATGGTCATCTTATATGCACCTTTCAGCACACTGTCCATTCCGTTCAATTGCTCTTCCAGGTCCTTTGCTGTATCTGACAGAATTACTATGTCGTCGGCAAGACGCAATGTTTTTAATTCTTCACCCTGAACTTTAATTCCTTCTCCAAATTTCTCCTTGCTTTCCTTTATAGCTTGCTCAATGTACAAATTGAACAACATTGGGGAAAGGCTACAACCCTGTCTTACTCCCTTTCCAACCACTGCATCCCTTTCATGCCCTTCAACTCTGACAACCGCTGTCTGGTTTTTGTACAAGTTGTAAATAACCTTACGCTCCCTATATTTTACTCCTGCTTGCTTCAGAACTTGAAAGAGTTTATTCCAATCAACATTGTCAAAAGCCTTCTCCAAATCTACAAAAGCTAGAAATGTTGGTTTGTCTTTTCTTAATCTATCTTCTAGGATAAGCCGTAAGGTGAGTATTGCCTCCCGTGTTCCTACATTTCTCCTGAACCCAAACTGATCTTCCCCGAGGTCGGCTTCTACCAGCTTTTCCATCCTTCTGTATATAATTCGTGTTAATATTTTGCAACCATGACTTATTAAACTGATGGTTCTGTAGTTTTCACACCTGTCTGCACCCGCTTTCTTTGGAATGGGGATTATTACATTTTTCTTAAAGTCTGAGGGTATTTCGCCTGTCTCATACATCCTATACACCAGTTCAAATAGCTTTGTCATGGCTGGCTCTCCCAGAGACTTCAGTAGCTCTGATGGGATATCATCTACTCCAGGGGCCTTGTTTCGACTTAGATCTTTCAGTGCTCTGTCAAATTCATCTCTCAGTATAGTATCTCCTATTTCATCATCATCTACATCCTCTTCCCTTCCTACAATAGTGTCTCGAAGTTCATTTCCTTTGTAGAGCCCCTCTATATACTCTTTCCACCTTTCAGCTTTCCCTTCTTTGCTGAGAAGTGGTTTTCCATCAGTGTCCTTGATATTCTTAGAGCTGTTTTTCTTATCGCCAAATGTTTCTTTTATTTTCCGGTAGGCTGTATCTATTTTTCCCCTATTTATACATTCTTCTACATCCTTGCATTTGCCTTCTAGCCATTCCTGCTTAGCCATTTTGCACTTCCTGTCAATCTCATTTCTTAGTCGTCTGTACTCCATTTTGCCTGTTTCATTTACTGCATTTTTATACTTTCTCCTTTCATCGATTAAATTTAGTATCTCCTGTGATACCCAAGGATTCTTTGTAGGTCTTGCCTTCCTACCTATTTTGTCCTCTGCTGCCTTCACTATTTCATCTCTCAATTTTACCCATTCCTCCTCAACTGTTTTATTTTCCCCTGTTTCTGTCAATTGTTGCCTGAAGCTCCCTCTGAAATTCTTAAGAACTTCAGGTTCCTTCAATTTATCTAGGTCCCATCTCCTTATTTTCCTACCTTTCTGTAGTTTCTTCAGTTTCAGCCTACAGTTCATAACCAACAAGTTATGGTCAGAGTCTATGTCTGCCCCTGGGTATGTCCTACACTTCAAAACCTGGTTCCGAAATCTATGTCTTACCATTATAAAATCTATCTGGTATCTCCCGGTGTCTCCTGGTCTCTTCCACGTATACAACCTTCTTTTGTGATTCTTAAACCAGGTGTTTGTTATAACTAAATTATGTTCCGTGCAAAATTCTACCAGGCGGTTTCCTCTTTCATTCCTTTTCCCCAGACCATATTCACCCACTATCTTCCCTTCCCTTCCTTGTCCTACTACCGAATTCCAGTCTCCCATAACAATTAAGTTTTCCTCTCCCTTAATTGTCTGAATAATTTCCTTTAGCTCCTCATATACTTCTTCGATCTCCTCATCATCGGCAGAGCTAGTTGGCATATAAACCTGTACTACTGTTGTCGGTGTTGGCTTCGTATCTATCTTGACAATGATAATGCGATCGCTGTGCTGGTCATAGTAGTTTACCCGCATTCCTATTTTCTTATTCATTATCAATCCTACTCCTGTGATACCCCCAACTGATTTTGTATTTACAATCCTGTACTCACCTGACCAGAAATCCTGTTCATCCTGCCACCGAACTTCACTAATCCCCACTATATCTAACTTCAACCTATCCATTTCCCTTTTTAAATTTTCTAATTTTCCTACTCGATTAAGGGATCTAACATTCCACGCTCCGACCCGTAGAATGCCAGTATTGTCTTTCCTGATGATCACATCCTCCTGAGTAGTCCCCGCCCGGAGATCCGAATGGGGGACTATTTTACCTCCGGAATATTTTACCCGAGAGGATGCCATCATCATATGTTCATACAGTAGAGCTGCATGTCCTCGGGAAAAATAACGGCTGTAGTTTCCCCTTGCTTTCAGCCGTTCGCAGTAGCTGTGTGGCAAAGCCACATTAGCTGATGTTACAAGGCCAGCTCAGTCAATCATCCAGACTGTTGCCCCTGTAACTACTGAAAAGGCTGCTGCCCCTCTTCAGGAACCACACGTTTGTCTGGCCTCTCCACAGATACCCCTCCGATGTGGTTGCACCTACGGTACGGCTATCTGTATCGTTGAGGCACGCAAGCCACCCTACCTCGGCAATGTCTGTGGTTCATGGGAGTGGGAAGCGAGATACGTTTGGCATAATCGTCCGCTGCTCCTAGTTCGTCCGCTGCTGCTCCTAGTTCGTCCGCTCCTTCTAGTTCGTCCGCTCTTTTTGGCTTTTGCTACCGCTACTAAAAGAGCTCTTTTTTAATGACAGCGTTTTTATATAATGGATCAGTGTTGCCAAAGCGTGTGCTATTACCCGTATTTTTGGGCAATTTGACATCAAACACTTAGGCAAATAAATGAGTTATTTACACGAATGGGTGATACAATGGTATTCAAATACTTTGCATACAGAGCACTCGTAGTACTTTGTTTTTAAAATAGATTTCTTGTGGCAGTGAACTATGAAACTACAGCTGAGCTGCATCTCAGCTCGAAATGAAGGTAACTGTCAGAAGGGAATAACGCGATTCTGCGCGCTCTGGCGTCCTCCCGCTGTTCCCCGTCAGTCTTCGGAAAAGGAGCGGACGAACTAAGAGGCGAGGGATCTGCGAACTAGTTCGCGTAGTTCGCCTGTGGGAGCGCTCTTCTGAACTAGTTGGTTCCCGAACTACACAAGACTACCGTGCACAGCTACCGCCGACGGCAAATCTACCGCTGGGCTTTTTGCCCACTTTAGGTTACGGTAGTAACACTAAAAGTGGGCATTTGCGATCGTCTTTTGACAGCTCGAAATTTAAATGAAAATAACGGCTTTACTATTCATCTGACACGAAAATTGAATAACCTAATTTGTAGAGGAGAAAATTCTCTACAAATTTGCTCTCTTATGTTTTTTTCATATCTCATAGCGTTTCAAAGATATTTGCAAAAATAACGGTGGTTTTGGGATGTATGTCTGTCTGTCTGCCTGTCCGTAACGTGTTCGCTGTTTTTAAGACCATTCAACCGATCAGCGCCAAATTTTCCCAGATATGATTGTAGGCCGCCAGAGACCAGAACCTCACTTTTTCAAATTTTTCGGACAAAAAATACGGTTGTAATAAAAAAAAGACGTTTGTAATATAATTGTAATTGCAAACAAACCGTTCATCTAACACGAAAATTGAATAACCTAATTGATAGGGGAGAAAATTCTCTACAACTTAGCTCCCTTATGTTTTTTTCATATCTCGTATAGTTCGAGACATATTTGCAAAAATAACGGAGATTTGACACCCTCCATTGAATTAACGAAAACCAGCCGTTCGGAGATGTAACGTGACATTCCGTGTTTCATTATTTTCTTATTGTAACTTATACGTTGTCATTTCAAAGCAATGGTGCAGTGTAGAATTAACAAAAACACATCGTTTTTCGTACGGTAAATTATAATCTAGTGTCTACAAATGTCATATTAACATTAGTTAACAACAGCCATGAATAGTATGAGATAAAAGGACAAAACTCTTCCTGGGTAGCTGTAGCGTAGTGGGCAAAGCGTTGTTGTCTGACGCTAAAGGTCGTTGGTTCGGAAACCGCCATTACCTAAATTTTTTTTTCCTAAAAGGGTTTCAGACACTGTTATTAATTAATTTTTTATTATTTACATTATTATTTTGGTCCAAAATGTTTGCAAAAACGTATAAAAATACAAATCTAAAGTGGGCCGTAAAACACGTCAGTGCGATTTTTTTTTTCCGCTTACCTAACCTAATAGGTGTGTTTTCGTCGGTGTGACTGTAGCGATTATCGTTCAGCGATGATGGTGCACCGATAATCGTAGAGCACTATTGACAGCTCTGCTTTTCTAATGGGGCTGTGTTGCTCCTAGCGGCTGCCGACACAGTCGTTAGCGATAGTCGTACGGTAGGAGGCTGCCTGCAGTAGGGGTGGGAAAAACCGACCGGTTAAAACCGATACCGGTATTTTAGTTATGAATAACCGGTTTTTTCGGTATTTATTTGGTGTCGGTTGTAACCAATTTTTTTTTTTTTTTTTTTAGTTATTGCCAAGAACCGGGTCAAAAAAACCGGTACGACTACTTCCTGTAGTAGTGGTTCAAAATGTGTTTTTTGTAAATAATTTTAACAAAATTAAAACTAGTAGACCCTAATATTTAGGGCTATTCCTAAAATTTCCACTGCTGTGAAATATTAGGTCTTCGCAGTAAGTAAGAAAAGCGATCAGTGATAATTTAAGAACAATCCCGGCAGTCAGAAACGCGTAACAAACGCGTGGCATACGAACTTAAGAACTGGTGCAGCTATTGAGGCATCGAAGCACCTGTTGCCGTGTGGCCTGGCCTATTAGACGACGCGCGTGCACCGGCAGTGTACAAGACTTGCCTCCGTCTGGTCATGCGGCAGTTCCTTGCTGTCGTCGCCAGACATCGGTTGTGTCATAAATGGCACCATCCCGAGTGTGGAAGTACTTTACGAAGTACGGTAGCATTGAGGTACAATGCTCCATTTGCTTTAAAAAGCTGAAAACGGCTGGAAGTACTACAAAGATGCTGTGTCATGTAAGGAGAAATCATCCAAAATGTTTCTTGGAAGAGAAGGTAAATTCAATTCATATACCTATTATGTAAGGTTGGAATAATAACTTTTAATGTATTATCATATTGTTGTGCTAACAAGTTTTATTCATGTGATTCCTTGAAAGCGAAGGGCGTTTTGAATAACCAATATGGGTTTAGCTAACATTGATCATGTGGTGCCTCGCGAGGTAGCCGTGCTGTCTGAGGCTCCATGTTACGTACTGTGCGGCTGCTCCAGTCGGAGGTTCGATCCTCCCTCCTCCCTCGGTCATGGGTGTGTATGTTGTCCTTAGCGTAAGTTAGTTAGATTAAGTTGTTTTTAAGTCTAGGGACCGATGACCTATCAGTTAGGTCTCATACGAACTCACACCCATTTGAACATTCTTTGATCATGTGGTACACAACTTTCCTAGTTCATTTTGCGAAAAATTTACACAGACAAGAATCATACTGTTAGTCGGATCTGTGACTTTATTTTTCGAAATTCTTCTGCAGCACTGATTGAAGTTCATTTACGGACTGTAATATATATATATATATATATATATATATATATATATATATATATATATATATATATATATATGCACTGGCTCACAAGTACAACTTACGGAGTGGTTGGCTCAATATTCGCACCTGCCGGATGGAAATACTAGGCCAGTAAATCAGTATGCTTCGTATATCGTATTCTACGGACTCCTGCCTAGGGTTACAAATACTCAAGAAGGCGTAGTATTGGGAGGGGTTCTTGCAAAATATGGAAAGACGTGATTTGTCGTATAACGTAAATTTACCAACATTTTGCCGGCCGCGGTGGCCACGGGGACTGAGGCGCTTCAGTCACGGTCTGCACGGCCACTACGGCCGGAGGTTCGAATCCCCCCTCGGGCACGGATATTTGTGCCGTTGTAGTTCGTAAGTAGTTCATAAGTAGTTTGTAAGTTCAGGGACTCATGACCCCGTAGTTAAGTCCCATAAGCTGTACAAACATTTGAACATTTTACCTACATTTTAACTAAATTTCGTAAGTTTCGGTTTCGGCCGAAACTAGAAGAACCGAAAATTCGATTACGGTTTCTGTTTCGGCCGCAAAATATGTTTCGGTCGAACTCTACTGGAAATAATAGCAATAAAAAACCGAAAACCGATTATTTAAAAAACCGGTTATCTTGAGCAATTTTTACAGTACGGTTAAACTGGAGATGAAAAGAACCGGTATAACCGAAAACCGGTCTTTTTGCAACAACCGCCATCCCTAGCCTGCAGTCGTCAGTCGCTTGTGATTTCTGCTGAGTGAAGGACAACGTGCATGATGGCTCCGTTTTCTGGCGCACATGACGAAATACTTGTCGAGGAAGTGGCGGATCATCCGCCGCTGTGGCAGCTATCAGATGCGTTCTACAAAGAGGCTCAAGGACAAGTAAGTTGATCTTTTTTTAAGCACTTGCAGTTATTGTTAATATTCACATTAATTATAATTTGCACTGAAAATTTACTGAGAAAAAACACCTCACAATGAAAAAGTTTTAATACATGAGGCAGTTTAAAATGTTTGTGACGTTTAGTTAGTTGCTGAGATCAATGCAGCAGGGTTTATCATAAGGCAATAATACAAGGAAGAAAATCATTATTGTAATGCAATTATTTATCACTTGGTTCATAAAACCTTCCATTCTGTGTACAAGCGACCATACGTTGGCATGCATGAAATTTTATTTTATTTTATTTTATTTTATTTTTTTTTTTTATTTTTTTTTATTTTTTTTTTTTTTTAAAGTCTCGGTCGCAATTAGCTTTATTCCACATGACGCGTTTCGAGAACATCATCATCAGATAAAAAATTTTAAAAAACGATGGGAAATACAACCATCTTAGTGTAGATGCTTGATTAAAACTTAAAACACCATCATGGACGTCTAGTGACAGTGTTGAACTAGACTCACATGCCCCAGATCCCTCGCCTCTTAGTTCGTCCTCTACTTTCTCGAAGACTGACGGGGAACAGCGGGAGGACGCGCTGATTCCCTTCTGCCAGTTACCTTCATTTCGAGCTGAGATGCAGCTCAGCTGTAGTTTCATAGTTCACTACCACAAGAAATCTATTTTAAAAATAAAGTACTACGACTACTCTGTATGTGAAGTATTTGAATACCATTGTATCACCCATTCGTGTAAATAACTGGTTTATTTGCCTCAGTATTTGAGGCAAATTGCCCAAAAATACGGGTACTAGTACACGATTTAGCAACACTGATCCATTATATAAAAAAAGAGTTCTTTTAGTAGCGGTAGTAAAAGCATGTGTGTCTAGTTCAACACTGTCACTAGACGTCCATGATATGTTTTAAGTTTTAATCAAGCATCTATACTAAGATGGTTGTATTTCCAATCGTTTTTTAAATTTTTTTATCTGATGATGATGTTCTCGAAACGCGTCATGTGGAATAAAGCTAATTGCGACCGAGACTTTAAAAAAAAAATCATGCATGTAATGCAATTAATTTCGATCATTTCTATTAACACGGTCATCTTGCCACCACGGCCTCCCAACAGTGTTAAAATATGTAGCAAATGCATTTCGCACTTAAAATCATTCAGCATTAGCAAACCCCCGAGCTCTTGCCAAACTAATCACATTTTCTGAGGGTGAATTTTGCGAAGGATATGGTTCATAAAAAGGAAATCCAGTTTTTTATATGTAAGCATTCCTGAGTAAATTGTGTAAGCAGCAGGAAACTATTGCATCGTCGACTGTTTCGGAGAGTAAATTTATTGGAGTATAAAAAATGCGAAAAACTTGTCCTAATAAGCCAAATGCATTTTCAGGAGTTCGGCGAGCACGGCACAACTGTAATTAACTATAGGTTTAGAGTTATCTCTGATCGCACTTTCTCGCGAGTATGGTTTCAGCATATTTTGATGCAAGCGACGAGCACGTGAGGTGCCATCACGTCGGAGCTGGGTAGCTTGCTAAGGGGTGAGCACAGCTCTCCATCATTGAACATTCTTCCTACAGCAGACCGTTCGAAAATTTCTGCATCACCTTCTTTTCCATTGGATCCCACTTCGATACAAATTAATTTACTATTTGCGTCGTCAACAGCTAGCAGTGCAATTGAGAAAAAAATCGCACTGACGTGTTTTACGGCCGACTTTAGATTAGTAGTTTTATAAAGTTTTGCAAACATTTCGGACAACAATAATAATTTACATAATAAAAAAATTATAGTGATATGATTACGACATATCTATGCATCCAACACGCAACCCTTTTAGGAAAAAAGGAGAAAAAAAAAATTTGGTAGTGGCGGGTTCCGACTGTGGGCTTTACAATCCAAGACGCTGCCCACTACACTACGACGGACAGTTACGAAAGTGGTCCTTTATTTTTTTACTATTAATGGCGGTTGTTAACTGATGCTAATAAGGATTTTTAGGCACTAGATTATCATTTGTCGTATAAAGAACGACGTGATTTTGTTAATTCTTCAGTGCGCTGCTGCTTTAAAATAACAACGTGTAAGTTATAATAAGAAAATCATCAAATACGCAACGCTAGATGGCGTATGCCAGAGTTCTGGGCGTGGAATGTCACGTGACATCTGCGAACGGCTGGTTTTCGTATAATCCAAGGTTATTCTATAAAAAGTTGGGCAGAGGGGGCCCGAATGGACTGCGCAGTCCGAGGTAGAAATTCGTCATACTGCGCATGACGTCACCGCAGAAGCACGCGGCGGCAGTTGTAGCGGTAGCCCTGCAGTAGCTTGTTGTTTACAGTGTGTTTTGTTTCGTTTATTCGAGTGTTTTACGACAGAAAATTCGATTAATATGTTAATGATTCGTTTGACATTTTTAATTCTCCCAAAATCTTTGTGACAAAAAGCATTCGCAAGTACCTACGGAACAAAACGAGCAGCTCCAAAAAACAATATAGAATGGAAACCGAAAGAAGCTGTTACCATTTCAGAAAGGACTCTTAATGTCAATTAATTCTTTATTTGGCCTTCATTCTGACCTTTTGTCACTAGGCATTAACTGTATATTAACCCGCGAGAACATGAACCTTTAAAAGTTCCGCGATCGATCGCGTGTATAGTATATTTCTAACAGTCAAAAGAACAGTTTGTAACGTACTTAATATGTATAAAAAATAAGTGCTTCTAGTTGCGTTTATAAGAAAACACAAACATTTGACTATTTAAATCTGGTAAAATGCCGATTGTTTTAAAATTACTGTGAGCAAAATTCTCACGCGCAAGTCCTCGCGGGTTAACAGCACGACTGAACTAGGATTGTCTTGAAAATTTGTTTTCACAGATTAGAAGTATTGGCCATTTCTATCAGCATCCTCGCCCAAAAGAAGTAAAACATCGGCTGCGTTTATTGCTTCTGCCCAAGACATTCCACTGTCTAATACTTAGTCTGTGTGACAGGAAGAAGATTCACAACAATTTCTGTCATCTAGTTCGCTGTGTGGAATTTTGCCGGATATGTCTGAAGTAATGGCCATGTCAGATGGCGAAGCAGAGAACCAGGACATAAGTTTTAGCTATGAGGCTGCTGCACCGTCTGCTGTGACAAATGTTGAATGCCAACTGAAGGATTCAAATATTTGGCAGGCTACATTGCACGCCGTGCTGCGAAATATGAGATCTCACTGGGGGTGTCGTCTAATGAACTAACTTTGTCCTCTTCCAAAACACCTCGCAGAATACGGGTGGACAGAATTTCTATCACGAGGAGGTTTGTTAGTGCCTTCTGACGAGTGAATGCGGCAGATCTCAGAGTTTGAGCTGCTGTTCAACGAGATTAACGGAAGTGACAGACTTAAAAAAATATTTCTAAGAGATTAGCCGACGTAATTTCGCAGAAATATCTTCATGTGGCGCCGGAGGTCATTAAAATTAAAATGACGTCAGTGGCATTCTTCGGCTGTCGGAAGGATTTAACGAGGTATGTAACTGCAATAAGCAATGCGTAAACAGGTAACTTTTGTGTGTTTAGTGGTGTTCTACGTGATGGCGCAGCGCTCCTCGCTAGCAGTGCTGCTTCGCCGCTGACGTCATTTCAACGGCCAATAGCAGGACGTTTCGCTCCGGGCCCAACCTTTTATAGAATAACCTTGAGGTTGGGCCCGAAGCGAAAGGACCTGCTATTGGCCGTTGAAATGACGTCAGCGGCGAAGCAGCACTGCTAGCGAGGGACGCGAAGCGGCGCTGCGCAGTCACATAGAACACCACTTAACACACTAATCTTTACCGTTTACGCTTTGCTTATTGCATTTACGTACCTCGTTAAATCTTTCCGTTAGCCGAAGAATGCCACTGGCGTGATTTTCGCCCCTGTGATGCTACTGCTTTCTCTTTCTTCAGCTTCATGTTGAGGTAGCGCAATCGAATAAAAATTCGGGCTCGTAAGAATATTTTCATGACCTCCGGCGCCAAGTGAGGATATTTCTGCGATGTGTTTTGGAAGAGGGCAAAGTAGTTCATTAGACGACACCCCCCGTGAGGTGATACATTTCGCAGCACGGAGTGCAATTTAGCCTGCCAGATACCTGTATTCTTCAGCTGGGCATTCAACCTCTGTAACAGCAGACGGTGCAGCAGCCTGACGACTAAAACTTATTTCCCGTCTCTCTTGTTCCCTATCTGAGATGGCCATTGCTTCAGACATATCCGGTATAATTCCACACAGCGAACTAGATGACAGAAATTGTTGTGTCTTCTTCCTGTCTCACAGATAAAGTATTACACTGGAATGTTTGGGCATTCTTTCACAGAAGCAACAAACGCAGCCAATGTTTTACTTCTTTTGGGAGAGCATGCTAATAGAAATGGCCAAGACCTCTAATCTGTGAAAACAAAACAAATTACCAAGACAGTCCTGGTTCATCCGTGCTGTTAAAAAGTACTCTATGCCTAGTGACAAAAGTTCAGAATGAAGGCCAGATAAAGAATTATTTGGCATTAAAGAGTCCTTTTTGAAATGGTAACAGCTGCCTTCGGTTTCGAATCTGCATTGTTTTACAGCACAAATACATTTTTTTGAGAATTATTTTTTGGAGCTGCTCGTTTGTTCCATAGGCACTTGCTAATGTCTTTTTGTCAACGATTCTGCAAGAATTTAAAGTGACATACGAATCATTAACATATTAAACTGAATTAGACGCATAGAATTTTGTTGTGAAACACACGAATAAACGAAACGTTCCCGCTAACACACAGTAAACAATAAGATACTGCAGGGCTGAAGCTACAACTGCCGCCAGGTGCTTCGGCGTTGACGTCATGCGCAGTACGACGAATTTCTACCTCGGACTGCGCAGTCCATTCGGCCCCCCTCTGGTATACTCAATGGACGGTGTCAAATCGCCGTTATTTTTGCAAATATCTCTCAAACGGTACGAGATATGAAAAAAACATAAGAGAGCAAAGTTGTAGAGAATTTACTCCTCTACAAACTCGGTTACTCAATTTTCGTGTCAGATGAGCGGTTTATTTGCAATGCAAATTATATTACAAACGGCTTTTTTTGGTTTTACTTACGTATTTTTTGACCGAAATATCTGAAGAAACCAGGTTGTGGTCTCTGGCGGCCATCAATTATTTCTGTAAAATTTGGCGCCCATCGGTTGAACGGTTCGACCTAAAAAGTGGCAAAACGTTACAGACAGAGAGACGTCGTCAAATCGCCGTTATTTTTTGAAATATCTCTGTAACGATGCAAGATATGAGAAAAAAACACATAAAAGGGCGAAGTTGTAGAGAATTTTCTCATCTACAAATTCGGTTATTCAATTTTCGTGTCAGATGAACGGTTCGTTAGCAATTACAATTACAACAGCTTTTTTAGTGTTACTGGCGTATTTTTGTCCGAAAAAATTGAAAAAGGGAGATTCTTGTCTCTGACGGCCTACAAGTATGTCTGTAAAATTTGGTGCTGATTGGTTTGAACGGTTCGGCTTAAAAAGTGGGAACACGTTACGAACAGACAGACAGACATCCCAAAATCGCCGTTATTTTGCAAATATCTCTGAAACGATGCGAGATATGGAAAAAACATAATACAGCAAAGTTGTAGAGGAACTCTTCATCTACAGATTCATGTATTCAGCTTCCATGTCAGCTGAACGGTTAAGGCGTTATTTTCATTTAAATTTCGAGCTGTCAAAAGACGATCGAAAAGGCCCACTTTTAGTGTTACAACCGTAACATAAAGTGGACCAAAACCCTTGCAGTCATGAAAAAGAGAGGATGAAATCTTTGGGCATACAATTCGAATATGTTTTCCATCAACGGCTCCAGAACAGTTGGGGAAATCTCATTTCACCTCAAATTGTTTTTCTTTTCTTTTCAGGTCATTAATAGTATTAAAAGGTTTCTTGAGTGGAGGAAACATTAATAGTATTAAAGGCTTCTTGAGTGCTGCTAATGTGTGTTTTATGATTTTACTAATTTCACTCGCGCTTATTCGAAACTGAAATAGTAGCGAATAGAAGGATTCACCAGTTGCCAAATTCCTGGAAAGAAACGAGCAAATCATTATGACTTATTAATTTACTAGCGGCTATTACATCCTAAATTAACAATTTATTTTGGTTTACGGATCATAAATTTGTTTGAAGTTGGTCAATGCAGAAAAATCTGGGGAAACATAAAAGACATGTATGAGAGAGAGAAAAAAGAAAGAACTCCGGTTCATCAGCAACTCCAACGAAAAAAAAATCGCACTGACGTGTTTTACTGCCTTCTTTAGGTTTACAGTTTTATAATTTTTTGCAAATATTTTCGAACAAAATAATAACGTAAATAATAAAAAATTAATTAATAAGAATGTCTGAAACCGTTTCAGGAAAAAAGAAATTAGGCAGTGGCGGGTTTCGAACCACTGATCTTCAGCACCACAGTCCAACGCATTGCCCACTAATTTTTTTTTAAGTTTATTTATTAAACATTTGAATTACATCAATCATTACAGTGGTTTCAAAACTTTTATGTTAACAGCTGACACACAAGAACCATGCACTCTTCCTCACTTGTTTCCTTCTGGGTAACAAGGATTACTTTCGCTTCGGTTGTCGATATTTGGTTTTTTTACTTACTATGTGACAGCTGACCATTAAAACTTGTAAGCTTTAATTTTATACTATTCATGGTCGTTGTTAACTGATGCTAATATGGCATTTGTAGACACTAGATTATCATATATAGTACGAAGGACGACGTCTTTTGTTAATTCTTCAGTGCGTCATTGCTTTGAAATGACAACGTGTAAGTTACAATAAGAAAATCATCAAATACGCAATGCAAGATGGCGTATGCCACGAGTTCTAGGTGAGGAATTTCACGTGACATCTGCGAACGGGCTGGTTTTAGTTAATTCAATGGAGAGTGTCAAAACTCCATTATTTTTGCAAATATCTCTCAAACGATACGAGATATGAAAAAAAAAAAAACATAAAGGAACAAAGTTGTAGGGAATTTTCTCCTCTACAAATTCGTTTATTCAATTTCCGCGTCAGATGAACGGTTTATTTGCAATTAAAATTAAATTACAATCGGCTTTTTTTTGTATTACTAAGGTATTTCTTGTCCGAAATATTTCAAAAAGCGAGGTTCTGGTCTCTGGTAGCCAACAAATATGTCTGTAAGATTTGGTGTAGATCGGTTGAACGGTTCGACCTAAAAAGCGGGAACACGTTACAGCCAGAAAACATCGTCAAATCGCCGTTATTTTTGCAAATATCTCTGCAACGATGCAAGATATGAAAAAAAAAACGTAATAGAGCGAAGTTATAGAGAACTTTCCTCTATACCAATTAGGCTATTCAATTTTCGTGTCAGATGTACGGTTCGTTGGCAATTACAATTATATTAGAAATGGCTTTTTTTTGGTATTACTACCGTATTTTTGTCAGAAAAATTTGAAAAAGGGAGGTTCTGATCTCTGGCGGCCTACAATTATGTGTTCAAAATTTGGTGCTAATCGTTGAGCGGTTCATCTTAAAAACAGGGAACACGTTACGGACTGACAGACAGACATACATACATCCCAAAATCGCCGTTATTTTTGCAAATATCTCTGCAACGATACGAGTTATGAAAAAAACAAAAGAGAGCAAATTTGTAGAGTATTTTCTCCTCTAAAAATTCGGTTATTCAGGTTTCGTGTCAGATGAATGGTTAAGCCGTTATTTTCATTTAAATTTCGAGCTGTCAAAAGACGATCGCAAAGGCCCACTTTTAGTGTTACTACCATAACCTAAAGTGGGCCAAAATTAGAAGATGGACTCTGGAGGAAAAATTATCGTTTCTAAGAACATATGAAGAACATCGTGGGTATGAACCCATTTTTCAAAATAAACGAAGCCTAGAACTATTTAGATGGCATGTATTGTATAAACTTTTCTTTCATGACTTTCACAAATCTCAATATGTCACAAGAAAAGGAAGTAGATTCCCCTGGCACAGGTGACGAGCGCATTTCACTAATGGAAACCTCAACACCAACACTAAACTCGCCAACACATACCTCAATGAGGACGAATACCTCAACGACGCCAACAACAATGCCGATTCCGTCTTCTACTACCACAACACACGGAGGAAGAAGATCAAATAATAGAGAAAAAAATTGCGGGCATTCTAGAAAAAAGGCAGTCTGAGAGAAATGAAATTGTGAGGTGTTGCTTGTGGAAGAAAAAGAGGGTGAAGTTGACCTCTCTATTAAAAGTTTGGCCGAATGCGTAAAAAATTTAACACCTGCTCTGCATCAACGAGCAAAAATTGAAACGTTGCACGTAATAACAAGGCCGGAAACGGAATCATTACAGTATGGTTCCTACTGCATTTCCAATAACCGGAGTTTCTGCAGTAATACTTCGGCTACTGTTGCACCTCAATCATTATCGCCGAATTGTGAAGCAGGTTATTCTGATCAAAGCTGTACACTAAAAGAGCTGATTTCTTTCTCTCAACCTCAAATTCCTTCTGAATCTCCGAAAAGTTTGGCCGTGGTGATAAAGCTCTTAAATTAATGGATTCGATTTCTCTCTCTCTCTCTTTTTTCTTTCTAAATTTGTATATTTGGAACTTTGTTTCATGCAGTACGGTACGTGAGTTTGTGATGTAACCGGCAGGTGTATTCTTTTTTCCTCACGCAGGCTCACCGGTCTTGCCCCATTGTACCCCGGCCGTGGCTTAAAGAATGCTACGTACAGTCATACTCCCTACGGAACTAAATAATCAGCATTAAATTTTATCCCATCAATTTTATACTTCGCACACTCTCTTTTGTTATGAATCAACACTGCTTTTCACCTGCTAACAATAATGTCTATCACTAGGGAAGTCTATTAAGCCTGTCTTCACGAAAATGAAACACGAACTCTTAGAACAAGCTGAGTGGTTGAATAAATGTAGGAGGAGGGAGGCAAGTAGGGATTCATACCGGTGCAATGTGTAAATTTTAACAATGCAAGCCTATAACGTTTCAGATGGTAAATAACAGTAATACTTACCTCAGGGGTATAGCAAGTTTTTCTTTTAGTCTTACTGAATACAGATTTCTGTTGTTTGATTCTATGTAGATATCGACTTTGATTAATTCTAGAATGAAGTCAAACTGCTCAACAGAAAGACGGAAAAAATCGAAGAAATTTTTGTTGTCCTCAAGCAGATGGGTGAAACATGATGAATTTTGGCCCTCTTCGTCCCATCATCTGACAAAATATTTCGTAGTCTTTCGTTTCCTCAATCAAAAGGCATTTAAGCAGCACTCTTTTACGCTTATTTATTTGTAAACTCAATTTATCGGCCTTCGTTACAAAACGGTGACTGCGAATGGAAACACGACTCTACTGAGAAACCGAGTCGCAGACGTTCCGAGCAAAGTGCCAACATCTCGATAAGCGTTGAACGATTAATCGTTAAACGACGGTCGTGATGGACGCACCGAGCAACACGTAGCCCTAATTTACTGCAGTGCATTACTGCGGCGACGGTCAACTGACCACGGCGGTAAAATGCGCCGTGTGTGTCACGGGCCTAGCATGCCGTGGCAGAGAATTGAAGCAGCTGCTCTCAAATTGAAGGCAGCCGCTGCAGGGGCGAAATGAAACGAATCACTCGGTGCGGCCTTCGAAGTGGGAAATACCGTCAGCTGCTGCGCAAGTCTCGCGCGGACTGTATGAAGACTAATGACTTGAATAAATTTTAAAGGATATGAGACACAATAGGAGCCTGAAGAGCAAGCTAAAATGATTTTTACTGCACAATTCCTACTGACAAGGAAAGTACTTGGGCTCGAACAAACACATATACACCAAAATCGTATGATAGATAATGTAAAGATCCCTTATTGCACTAGTGACACTTCCGCATCTGCAAAACTCTGCAGTCGCCTCTGCGTGTGCCATGCCGCATTGCACTTTGACCTGTCGGTTCGCCAGTAGGGACGGTGCAGTTGGCTCCGAAGTTGCGTTTTGTGACGTTATTTGTGTGGTGAAGCGTCGGATAGGGCGGCGATTGATAATCAATCCTGCTAAAGTATTGCGATTGGTTGAGATGAAGTTACAAAGAACCATTCTTCGTGAAGATGGTATTAATGTAGAAGATGAATGATTCGCATGCTTTCTCGTATCTGTTATGGTACAGAAATATGAGCATAAGTTAGATACTATTGTAACACTAACACATAATGATGATAATAGGGATGATAATGACGAACAACTCATTGCAAGCGGTAGTGCTACGGTAAGTGCGGGAAGAAGCAATGCAAGCAGTGGCAGTGAATACCAACAGTCTTCCGAGAAGAAGGTTAAATGTTCAAATGTTTGTAAATCTGTCGGACCAAACTGCGTGGTCATCAGTCCGTAGCTTACAAACTACTTAAACCTAGGTAAACTAACCTAAGGACAACACACACACCCATGCCCCAGGGAGGACTCGAACCTCCACGGCGAGCAACCGCGCGCTTCGCAGCGACACGCTTTAGACCGCCCGGCTACTCCACCGCGGCAGAAGGTTAAAGTTGCGACTATCATCACGGCTTCTGATGTCAGTACGCTAGAGAACATGTACAATGATTATTACATACGTTATAGTTAAGATATCTACACTACGTATGGCGTCTACAATTACATCTACAGTGCTATCTGGAGCATGATTTCAAAGTTTTGCATAAAAATGACACCCACCAGCACATTGAGGTGTACGTAGAGATACTGTAACCAAATGTTTGTTCGAGCCCAAGTACTTTCCTTGTGAGTAAGCAAGCGTTTCGTACGTTAATGGAGTTTTCTAGAACTTTGTATGACCTCTCCGTCAAAAGACGGGAAATTATAAACACCTAATGCCGCGGTGGAGTAGCCGAGCGGTCTAAAGAGTCTCGCTGCGAAGCGCGTGGTTGCTCGCCGTGGAGGTTCGAGTCCTCCCTGGGGCATGGGTGTGTGTGTTTGTCCTTAGTTTACCTAGGTTTAAGTAGTTTGTAAGCTACGGACTGATGACCACGCAGTTTGGTCCGATAGATTTACAAACATTTGAACATTTATAAGCACCTATTCAGAAATATAGGGTTCGTTTCTCACAAGTAGAAAGGAAAATGCGTCTAGTTAGCCGTAAATTCCTCGAATCGATTGAAGACAGTTGTATGAAATCAAATACGACATAGAACTTTTTTATGACTTAGTTTTTCACTTTCGGTTACAGTTTCATATTTCCTGGCATGTGCGTTTTGCAATTATTTTTCAGTCTCTTTTTATTACCATTATTATGTTGTCTGCCTTCCTCTCTGAACCGCAATTTTATCCTGTTTTTTCTTCATCTGGATTGCACTTGGTTAACTGTAAACTACAAAATAACTTCATTTCCAACAATAGCAGTACAGAGTCCTTATGAACGTTATTTATATCTGTCAAGTTTAGGTGTACATAATGTTCTGTGAGATATGTGACATAATTTGCCAAGTGCAGGGGCACTGTTCCCCGTGGCTTTCAATGTGGGAGTGCTACACTAGCGGCAGCGAGGGGTCTTTCAGTAAGGCTGTGCTGTTTACTTTCTAAATCAGCTCTTCATTTTGCTTCACGAGGCTAAGAGACCCTACTTTCAGATTGGTTTTCAGAAAGGCTTTTCAACAGAAAATAATCTATATTATTTTACTGATCAAATATCAAATGCTCTGAAAACCGGACATCACCCAGTTGGAATTTTTTTTTTAAATTTCCAATTAGTACATCAAAGGCTTCGATTGTGTAACTCATGGAAATTTTCTAAATAAGCTCAAATATTGTGGTAATAGTGGGACAGTGCCCGAATGATTTATTCTTACTTAACCTGAATTGTGCAGAAAGTTGAAATAAGTGCTTCAGATAAAGAGAAAAAAATTAGTTGCTTCCTCAAACTGGGGAGCTATCACGCTGTGAAAATTACACAACCATCAGATTAATACATCATGGTTGCAAAATTTTTAACACGATTTATTTATAGAAGAATGTAAAAGCCGGTAGAAGCTGACATCGAGGAATACCAGTTTGGAGATAGGAGAAATATAAGAACACCTGAGGCAATAATCATCTTACGACTTATCTTAAAGACAGATTAAGAAAAGGCAAAGCTACATCTCTACCTTTTGTAGATTCGGAAAACGCTTTTGACACTGTTGAATGGAAAACACTCTTCTAAATTATGAAGTCAGCTGGAGCAAAAGGGAACAGAAGTTTATTCACTTCTAAAAATGTCGGACAGCAGTGATAAGAGTCGGATACCCGCTCGGTTAGCCGTGTGGTCTAACGCACCGCTTTCCGAGACGGGGAGGCGTACCGGCCCCGGTTCCAATTCGCCAGGCGGATTAACGAAGGGGGTCGGAGTGCCGGCCAGCCTGGATGTGGTTTTTAGGCGGTTTTCCACATCCACCTAGGTGAATACCGGGCTGGTCCCCAAGTCCCGCCTCAGTTACACGATTCGCAAACATTTCATAACACTTTACTCTTTTACACTTATAACACAATACACAGACATTTGGGGTACACATTTCCTCCCGGGGGGCAGGGGGTGGCGGCAGGCAGGGCATCCGGCCACCCCGTCGATACTAATACGCCAAATCTGCAATAACAAAGCCGAGACTGCATGTGCGGGGAAAGGGCTAAAGAGAAAGAAAGAAAGAACGTGATAAAACAGTCGGAGGGCACGAAAGGGATGCAGTGGTTGGCAAAAGAGCAGTAGCGGCGCGACCTATATGCACACTGGTTCAGTGAGCCCCCGAAAGGAAGCTTGTCGTGGAAAAAAAAGGTAAAAAAATAACTGTTTTTAAACTATAACTCATTGTTTCGTTCTTCTATCAGATCATTTTATATGCATATTCATAGCATTTTTATCGCTTGAGAAGCGCTTTACGTCGCGGAGACTGCACGTATACGAGTCGTATCGCTGCCGCTTAATATAGTCGGCAGTGGGCGCAGCGTTGCAGTGCGCATGCGCAGCTGACGTTCAAATTCTGAACCCCCTGGAGGCAGCATATGGGCGCTCCCGCGGCAGGGAGGGGCGAAGGGAAACGCCGCTTTTAACACTGGCCTTGGTGCTGGTAGAGACAACAGCTTTGGCTCGAGCTTTGGCGGTTACGCACGAATGGTCCCGAAGCAAAGACAATGGAGCTACCGCAGATGCCTTGCACATGCTCAAATCCTCCGTGAGGTCACATCTGCACTTAACGTACTTTTGTTTCTGGCGCATGGGAGATTTATCAAAAACACGTCATATTTGGTAAACTATCTCGTAACTATCATTTAAAGACGCGTCAACTGTAAAAGCCTTCAGAAGATCCGATCATGAACCAATGGCGGCTGGTGATAATGTACTAATGTGCTGCAGCACACTGTAAATATATTTCTAAAATTATGCCATTTCTCTTCGAATGCAAGCGAGAAATCACTGTAAAATTACATCCTTTCTCTTGGAATGCGAGCCAGATATCACAATAAAATTATGCCAATTCCCTTCCAATGCGTATTAGAATGCTAGTAATGAGGACGAAAACGCATTTTGGAGCGCTCTCGCCGCGATAGCTGGAAACCAGCTCCGTGTGCTGAAGTGGGATTCAGAGCCAGATATCACAATAAAATTATGCCAATTCCCTTCCAATGCGTATTAGAATGCTAGTAATGAGGATGAAAACGCATTTTGGAGCGCTCTCGCCGCGATAGCTGGAAACCAGCTCCGTGTGCTGAAGTGGGATTCAGCCGCGCTGGTACGTGCGCAGAGAGGCGGCGCAGTCGTCTGATCGCTAGTGCGCATGCGCAGACGTGACGTCTGGCCTGGCGGCTCATGTGTGGTAAGATTGACTGCAGCACCAGATCAATATTTCTCTTCGCACTGCTTGTAACGGTTGTGGAAGAATAGTATATGACGAATACTGCGGCATACAGAGTCAAATAGCGCGCTGGCTAAGGCGTCTTGCTCGTTGTCTGTCAAACCTACTTGTCTGAGTCCAAATTTTTAATTTCTGTAAATAAAACTTCAATCACAAACAACATTAGTAATTTATAGCCAACATGCGAGTGAAACTGCGCTTTGCAGCCAAGCAGTTTCATTGGTCACTTGTGTAGAACGAGGCGGGGATGTTGCTAAGCTTCGTTATTTCCATTGTCAGTCACGCTTTTTATTTTGCTATATTTTGTTTCCTATTTATTTTTGTAATATTGTAGCACACTTGTCAAATTTTGTACGAGCCGCCACTGTCATGAACAATAATAAAGTCAGTAATCTCTACTTAGCAAGAATAGCCGTGTGGTTAGCGGCACCGCGTCGAGCCTGAGTGTACGCCAATTTTTTAAACGCAATATTCTTTTTAACAGATACGCGAAGAACAGTTACTTTTGTGTTGTTACTTGCCACTTTATGCGAATGTGTCGCGGTTTTGGAGGAAATGTTGCAGCAAATTGTCTCTCTGGACGCCGAGCGAGGCCCCAAAGCATCGATGCCAGCCGTAGAGGTCAGAAACGGACAGAGTATGAGCCCGGTCTTGCGGGTTGCATACACTACAAACGCCTCCCTTCAGCCCCGTTGTAATCGCGCGAGTACAGAACAGGTGGGTTGTGCAAGACGCGGCTGTTAGCTGCGATTGCGGCTCGACCCCCCTCCCTTTTCCGGCCGTGGCGGACGGTGGCGAGTCGGGAGCACGACGCGAGCCGCTGCCGTTTACAAAGGCGCGGCTCTTGGTCGGCGACTCGGGAAATTCATGACGAAAATAAAATTTCCGATTTTTTTTGCTGTAAAAAATACTGCATGTTAAGGAAGCAAAGCTACATCAATTCCCACATTTAGTTATTCGTTACAGATTCTCTTTTTCCTTTAAAATATTAAAAAGCGCTACTTTCGGTTGTGCGTGTTTTTTTCACTTTTTATTACATATCTGTCGTGTTTGAGGAAACTAACACGCAAAAAAATTTGTTTTTTTCATATCTTGTAGTCTCATACCCCAGCTTGATAACGAAGTGTCTATTTTCTCAAAATTCCTCATAGTTATTCAGATATTTAATTTTTAAGTAACCTATTGCATTAAACTTGAAGTGTTTACATCGAAAAATGTAGTCGCTGGCTACTTTGCGTATGGTTCATTTTAGGTCATACATTGTTGCGGATGAAATGAAGCCAATAATTCGAAATTATTTTTAAAGTTGAGAGCAGGACGATACCTGTCTCCGTTTTCGAGATTTCGGCTCGTATATCTACGGTACGGGAGCGTCGCGACTAGCGCGCCAGTTCTCTCCACGTGCAACCTGAACTGTGCGGAGGTAACAATCATCACATCTTATAAACTGTTAAATGATAGCCTGGGAAGGAATTCATGTTTTACAAAATCATTAATACTCGAAGCTTTTTTTATCTACAGTTATACAGAAATAACTATAGTTTTTTTACGATGAAACGAGGTATTAATTAAACAGTATTTAATATTTATTGAGGTCTATTTCCGTCTGTTGCAACCAAATGAAAGGCGTTTCGCTCCTTTATCTGTGAACCATCATCAATGGCAGTTTTTTAGTGTTAATTCTATGTGCGACTTCATGGAGCTGTGTGTGTATTCTCCAAAGGAATGGAAGTTTTGGTTCTTTATTTCATCACATTACCGTGTACTTCACTGTGTCATTCAAGATTTTAACTGTTAGGGTTTTCTATATATTGATTCTATTTTTGTTACACATGACCATGAAAGCTGTTAAAATTTTTTATTAACAAACACCTTTTCAATAACGACACGAAATTCATACTTGAGTTTAGATTAAATGTCAGCCAGTTTGCACATGAATTGGAACTTGCAGAGAGTGACATACAGAGAAAATCCTATAACCGATTCAACAAATCTATCAGTGCAGTTGAAAATAAATAAATAAATAAATAAAAAATAAAACACAGTGACACTAAGGTAATTGTTCTTTTATTTTCTTATTTACGATTGCGGCTTGCATCTCTCGTGTCAGGCTTTTTTTTTTTTTTTTTTTTTTCATTTTAAGTGATTGGATTCATCTTCTGTATTGCCTTTGAAATAAGTTCCAGTGTTCGAAACGTACAGTTGAAATTTTTTCCAAGGGAGATCAAAAATAGCAAACATACCAAACAACAGATTTTTCTGTCGCTTGTTAAATGTATCAACAACAGTTGTAAGTCTGTTTGCTGTTTTGTTATAATTTATTTCATTCTGACCGGTTTTTGTACTAAACCATCTTCCAGGGAATATGGAAAACAAAAAAATTTTAAAATATCGAAGATGTCATCCATACCGTACACGAGACATTTGAATCTAAATGGTACACCACAACATTTATATTTTTTCATATAAAATAAGATAATTTTTACCGCGCGGCACAAAACGGTCTGTATTGGTATGAATGAAATTAATGAAAATATTACATCAACGTCATGCATTTCCTTACACCTGTGGGATCACCTAAACAAACAAACAAATTAGTTACCACCGTTAACATTTTTCATTACCAAAACCCTAGAGGCAAATACAGCTCCTTTTCCAACCTTCATTTCTCTTTTATTTCTCGGAATATTTTCAGTCTACTCTTATATATGTCACTACAGTGCCATGAAATCTAAATCTTTTCAACGTACAAAGGCAATAGCTTAATGGCGAGACGAGCTGATCTTATGAGTGGTTCATATCCGTTTTTCTTTGGTCCGCTTGTCTCGACATCTTTCTGCCGCTGCCTTGAGTCGTCCGACTCCCATCGCAACACTCAAGGTTAATAAATATAAGGTTGGGCAGTAAGCGCTGTGCTCTCCCATTGGCTAGCGCTGTGACGTCACTGTGGGACTGCGCGCTCCCAAACGGCCTGTACAGGCTTAGTCCGGTATGGCACGGAATGTACATTTATAATAAGTTTTTGACGAAAGTTGTTTCTGCCTTAAATACAAAGTGCTATTCTTCTGAAAAATATAGCAGTTAACAGTGCTGGGTCATATTCTATCGTAGATTTACGCGGTACGTATCAGTAACATATCAAATCACAAACATATAGATAATTTCTTTAATTTGAACTGCTGACTTTAGTAGAACAGGAATGTTTCAAACACTTTTTTCCGTGGCAAATTAAGCAACTCCGACTGTAAATCCTTTACATAATCGGTTTCATTGAAATGCCGGGAGCGTATTCGAGAACGTGCAACAATTACATTGTCCTTCCTGTAGCACTTTGAGAGCCATACTTTCTTTAACGTTTCATCTCGATGAAAAATATGAAACTTTGTTTCAGTGACCTTTGTGTTCCCGCTGTGAGAATTACAACCCGTAATAGCACAGCCTGGCATTGTATAAATTATAACAGAAGTACTTCAAAGAATTACAGCAGAAATTATAGCACGCGCGACAAGCACTCGGCAAATCAGTATACTTCCCACTATGAACTTTTTACTTCCGAACTGTGAAGTGAAAAAAACTATTTGACCCTTTCTTCCCAATATTGTTTCTCGACAACAACGTATTAAAAGCTGATTTATACCGTATTTTGTGTATCAATCCTTAAAGTCGCATTGTTGTTGATGAATAACATGCTTCAAGTACGACATTTTGCTGCTTGGTACGGCGTGTAGCCACTTACGATGCATTAATTTGTCCGTCTTGTGGTTTGTGTTATGTAGCCGTCTGTACGTGGCTGTGACTAGGAGCGCGAGTGTGTTTCATGTTATTTTATTTGAGCAGTGAATTGTCTTTGGTGCTGTGGCGAAGATTATACTAGCATTATTGATCTGACAGTGTTAACCATCAACAAAATAACATCCCAAGTAATAAAATACCTCGATACAAACGTCCGTGTTGTGCATGACATAAAAAATCAATAGTGTGACCAAAACTTTTAAAACACATATCTTGATCTTTAGTGGACTGTATTAATACAGATAACAGTGAATTTTAATTTTTCCAAAGCTGAATTCATAACATGGGAACGAGAGGGTTAAGCAAATACAGCAGAAATGGTAACACACACACCCACACGAGTTAGCAACCAACTCTGCATAATGCATATAGTTTGGCACCCAGGTGTCCCACAGTGACGTCATGCGCAGAACGGCGGAAACGCGTTTCCTACTGCGCATCGCTTACTGCGCCCCCCTGGCAACACTGCTCACTGGTGCAGTCCTGCGATTGTCGCCGCGTCAGCCGCGCGCCGCACTCCAAACTCAAAGTGCGCATGCGCGAGTAGCCAGCCTCTGACGTCACGAGCCGATCCATCGCAGCCGCAGGCAGCAATCGCGCCTTGGACAACCCACCTTAAGTGCGCTGGCGCAGCCGCCCCGTCGTACTCGCGGGCTCACACAGTACAGCAGCCACCAGACGTGAGCTCCGCGGGTACTCCATACTCGCCATATCCATACCCGCTGTCTCCGTGTGCTCGGTAATTCATACAAATCTACAGTTTTATTCCGATCTTGATGAAATGTTGCATACTTGATCTTCAAAATAAGAGGAATATCACTGCCTACACAATATTCCATGAGGTGGCTGGCGAAGGCTACTTTACTCACAGAATTCGACAAAATCAACAGTTTTCTTACGATTCTGTTGTAATTTTCAACACTTGATCTTCAGATCAAGTATTCATCAGTTTCTTTCTGCAATGTGTCGAGACAACTTCATACCATTGTACTGAAAATCATTTCCACACATTCATGCTATACTCTCAACTCATTCAATAAATTTAATAATTCTTTCAGCTCTCTACAATGTTCTTGCAGATCAAAGGAAACATTTGTCACTCCATATTAAGAAAACAATTCGCAGAAGATTTTACATATATTATAGTTTGATGTAATAAAGGCCTAAATTTATTTTCATTACTGTGTAGCATCGAATTAAGTGAAGTATTAGAAGAAAAATAAGAATATGGTTTGGTAAAAACACATTGCATAGACTTTTTGGTACAGTCGATTTTTGATCAAAAGTTGCTGTGTTTGAAATGTAGTCAATATTCTGCTTTTCATTTGAAACCGAGCAGAACGATAAATGTTAATTCGTTTTCGAGGCACTGGCGCTTCCATTTCCATCCCTGCGCATCGCGAGTCATGTGGTCATATCAGTCGTCAAATTTTATACTCATTTTAGCGACGAAGTATTGCTTTATTTATTACTGCATTAAAAATATCACCAAATAAATGTATTAGAGTGAATGGAAAATCTGGAAGACGTCAAACTACTACGAAGACAAGTGATGCTGATTTTACATCGGATTGACTTAACAGGCATTTTTCAGAAGTATAATATGGAATTATATAGGACGCCATTGACTTACATGAATGTATTTTGCAAGATTCAAAAAATGTTGAAATGTTTGTAAATCTATCGGACCAAACTGTGTGGTCAGTTGTAGGTTACAAACTACTTAAACTAAAGTAAACTAACCTAAGGAGAACACACACACACACTCATGCCCCAGGGAGGACTCGAACCTCCAACGGCGATATTTTGCAAGAGACTGTTGCAAATGAACCGGAATTAGCGGTATCTCTGAGGCACGGTAGACGTTGAAATCTCACAATTGTGTGCGTTTTAACCAAACGAAAGCCTTATTTCATTTATTAATAAAGAATGACGTAGGTTTCGAATCATAAGCTCATCTTCCAGTAAATAACTGATACAAAAAATGACAACCAAGAAAAGATAAACGTACCAACTCCCGAAGATATGGAATGTTGACTTGAGCTTTAAATTTTATTTTTGAGATTCTAACCACATTATGTATGGATTCAAAAATTCTTTAGCATTAATTACGGTAACTAACACAATTCTGACAAAATTATCTAGATTTTTACTAGTTCCTTAGGAACAAAATGATTGGTTTTATTTGTTTAAGAAGCCACAAAATGTTGCATCCATTTATCTACTACACTGTCGACGATGTCCTACTACGAAATTAAAATTTTCTGCGTTGGTTGTTGATCGTATGATGTTACAATATTTCACTAAACAAAACTGTACAGATATAAGTACGCAGTAACTGAAAAGTATAATGCACAAATGAAAAGAGAACTTAAATATTGAAAAACGAATCACTACTCTATGACAAACACTTTTAGCTGTAAGGCAATGCTCGCCCGCTCCCCGCCTCCCCTCCCCTTTCCGTGGCTCACATTCGGCTGCAGCTGCACTACACTACACGCAGCCCAGCGCTGTTCAGGTGCAGTAGCCTACAGGTGGCATCAGCTTGGCGTCGCGCCCCCTACCCTCTGCTGCCAGTCTGCGCGGCCCCATTAGACTGCGCTGTGCCGCCCGTCTCAGTTTGCCTCCGAGTCAGCCACTGTGCTGCTTGGTTGCGCACGTGGGACGTAGAATGAAACATTTCCATCACACTCTTTAGCGACGGATACTAAAGCGTGTACTGTCCCAGTATTATCCGTTCAGTTTATAATGGCCATTTCTGCGGAAGGCGCTGCGAACTGTTGACTTGTTCTATCATTTATTTCGTATGGCGTACGGGCATTATACTTACGCTTATTGGTACATATGCAACAGATAACAGAACTGTATATTCTGTTAATTCATTCTTCAACTGTAAATCAATCGAAATGAATATTAAGAATATAAATGTATTGTTTTACGATAAAACAAAGCAGCAGTATGTTTGCAAAAAAAAAAAAAAAAAAAAAAAAAAAAAATTACAATCGTTTTTAATATATTCTTCTGAAGGAAAAATATCTGAACTGAAGAAAAAACCTGTAATGTTACTATGGAATAACTGGAGCGAATGCGTAATACATTTTCTATAAATATATTTTTGTACAGAAAATTGTACGGAATTAAGATAAAATTATTTTGCAATGTAATAATTTGGTTTTGCGGGTAGCTGATAAAATATATTTGCTGTTAATACTAAAATCTAAGAAATTAATATATTGAGGTACAGGCTAATAACTAAAAGGAAGATGTCCCCACTGCCAGGATAGACGCTGGTGTAGATTTGTCATTCACCTGCTGAGCCTTTGAGTAGTCTATGAAACCTGAAAATTATTTAAGTTTTCCTTATAAACGTACTTTGTGAGGACGTATATTTGCGCGATACCTATCTATTTCAGCAAACGCTCAGATTATGTAGCCGCACTGTGACAATAGCGTGAATGTACAATGCGACCGGCCGCAGTGGCCGAGCGGTCTGCGGCGTGTCAGTCACAGTCTGCACGGCCGCTGCGGTCGGGAGTTCGAATCCCCCCTCGGGCATGAATGTTTGTGCCGTCTTTAGTATAAGCGAGTTCATGAGTAGTTTGAAAGTTTATGGACTGATGACTCCGTAGTTAAGTCCCATAAGCTCTACAAACGTTTGAACATTTTTCTAGAATGCGGAGCCACGTGCGTCTATCGTGTACTGTCGAGTGTTGTCGGACGCCTTCGGCCCTCTCTGGCCGTAAACAAAGTTTGGTTCAGCGCGCTGCCGTCGGCAATTGTAAAGTGAACAGGAAGTACTAGTCGCGACGTAACACGGCAGTTGAGTGACCGATCTCGCTTTGTTGCGTATCACTGGCAGAGCGAAACTGGCCGACTCTAGCGATGCGAAGCCTCTAATGAATCTGTTAGTTGTGAGACCGTAGAGGATGCGAAAAGAAAATTAGATGATGGAGTGTACGTACTTGCAAATATGCTGAAGGAGAGATAGAGTGGCGCCTGGGAAACGTTTGAAGCTGTAGAGAACGCTGCAGATGGAAAATACACGAATTATGTACATTGCACAGAAAACGATTGTATTTTTGTCAATTCTACCTCTTCCATGACAAGACATTAGACGCTCTGTCGAACAAAATCACAGGCCAAGGAACTAAGTGTGGAGTAAGCTACCCCCGCCCCCCTTAACGAAACAAAATCTTATACATGATGGTACCCCTGTTATGTTTTAGTAGAATTCGTAAGTGAAGTGCCTTCCGCCATGTATCAGGCGCATCTTATGTAGACAGTGAATTTCCGCTAGAATTCTTAAGTAACTTGCGCCATGTACCACACGAATCTTACGTAGACAGTGTCCTTCCGCTAGTTTTGAATTTGAAGTGTGTGAAATTTCATCAAGATCGTAATAAAACTTTAGATTTTATAGAATTGTTAATTGAAGTACCCTCCGCCATGTACCACACGAATCTTACGTAGACAGTGACCTTCCGCTATTTTTGAATTTGAAGTGTGTGACATTTCATCAAGATCGTAATAAAACTTTAGATTTTATAGAATTGTTAACTGAAGTACCCTCCGCCATGTACCACACGAATCTTACGTAGCCAGTGACCTTCCGCTATTTTTGAATATGAAGTGTGCGAAAATTCATCAAGATCGTAATAAAACTTTAAATTTTATAGAATTGTTATCTGAAGTACCCTCCGCCATGTACAACACGAATCTTACGTAGCCAGGGACCTTCCGCTAGTCTTGATGTCAAGTGCTCGAAATTTCATCAAGTAGGAAATAATACTATAAATTTTGTAAACTATTTACGTGATGTACCCTCCGCCATCCACCACGTAAATCTTATGTAGGCCTTGACCTTTATTTTGAATGTCAAGTGTGCAGATTTAATCAAGATCATGATAAAAAGGTAGATTGTAAGAAATTCTATAACTGAATCACCCTCTGCCATGCACTACACGAATCCCTGCAAGTGTGTCCTTTCTCTTTGTTTTGAAAGTGATGAGTGATCATTTCATCAAGTTTGAAATAAAGCAGGCGTAAGTAATACAAAACCATAGGTAATTACCACGTGCAAGTTGTATCTGCCGCGAAAATTCTGCGCGTCTTGTGTTAAGAGTCACAGGCTAGGCTATGCGTGGTTCTGCAGGCTCGTCTCGGCTCGTCTCTCCAGTCTCGCTGTACCCGTTGCGCCCGCCGGCCCGACCCGCCGGTCTCCGCGGGTCCCGTGTAAGGCCGGTATTACACTATCAAATTTTCTTTGACAAAGAATCTTTGTCACAGAAAATTGGACAGTGTAATATGGAACTTTTGTCAAAGTTGCCTTTGGTCAAAAATTCTTTGATCAAATCTAGCAGCTCACCGTAAATTTGATCAAAGAAATCGTTCGTCTTTTGTTAACTGCAGTGAGAAATGTGACCACTTGAAGCGTTAGCATCGCGGTAGCAGTTTTTGACGCAAGGAGGTTAAGTTTGTGTAATTATTGCATACATTTTGTTGTTGCGACGACACACAATACTAATTACGTGGTCACGGTTTCAAACTACTTTTTACATAGTTTGAAACCGTGACCACGTAATTCGTATTGTGTGTCGTCGCAACAACAAAATTTATGCAGTAATATAAGGCTGATTACAAAAACCGGCTGCATCTAGCCGAAAACTAGATGACACTTGCAGAATTCATTAGCGATCAAGTGAGTACTGGTTCCACGGTAGACGACGTAAAAAAAGAAAATTAATGGCTTCTGCGCCACTTTTGCAACGGAGAATCCAAAAGTATATAATGACAGTGTTTAATTCCCTGCATATATTTATTCAGACAAATACTATTTACATGAAATATATTTACACAAAATATAAATATCGTATTTCGAAAGTTTTTGTTCACTGCAGGCGCGATAGAGCACTAGCGAAAGGGAAACAGGGCACAGGCTCCTTAACCAGCGACAAATGTAGTGGTTCCACCTCTTAAAATTTTTAGAGCAGAATACCACTGCAGACGCAAGCGTCACCAATGTTGTCAGTCTTCCAAATGTCTAGCCGTTGCACTTTGTTTAGGCTTACATGCAATCATAGTGTATAAATAGATATTTATAAGCTACGTAAGCAACAGCTGAGGTTAATAACCAAGAAGGCTATTCTAACCTCCTTTTTCATAATAGATATTCATCCACCATTTTCGATGTATTTTGGCAGATTCTTAGTCAAAGAAAATTTGATAGTGTAATGTCCCTTTTTCACCACGTCAAAGATTCTTTGTCAAAGAATGTTGCACAAAGATTCTTTGTCAAAGAAAATTTGATAGTGTAATACCGGCCTAACCGATAGCGCGGCTCGTGAGTCTGCTGCGGCTGCGGCTGCGGGGACCGCCAGGCCCGGCCAAGGCGGCGAGCCGCGTCGGCATGACCACGAGCGCAGCGGGACGAGCCGGTTACGTCATAACGCCCGCTAGTGGGTTTTAAGCGACATTTGGAAGCCCGTTTCAGATCTCTAGTGGATGGGCGGTGCTGCCGTCGGTCGGTCGCGGTGGTCCCACAGTCGCCCTGTGCGTCCGATGTGCCCACCGATCTGCCCGCGGCTTTGGCCAGTCTGGTCACCGTACGCGTGGAGGTCGCCGCCCCGTCCGTGGTGGATTGGGAGGTCTCCCCAGATCATGGCGGACGGCGGAAGACATTCCGGGGGGACGACCGTGAGGCCGCGGCGGAGCTCTGGAGCGCGAGGCCGTTCCCCGTCGGGGATTCGAATCCCCCTCGGGCATGGATGTTTGTGCCATCTTTAGTATAAGGTAGTTCATAAGTAGTTTGTAAGTTTAGGGACTGATGATTCTGCAGTTAAGTCCCTTAAGCTTCACAAACATGTTTATATAAAAAAATAATAATAAATAAATAAGAAATACCGCTCGTGAGGTCTGTCTTACAAACAGTTAGAGGTGTTGTCCTGAGCTAGATGGTGCCACAAGTCCTGTGGCCACCTCTCAGTCAGCAACATCCAGGCAATCTCAAGGAGGTGGGATTGCTTGTAGTAGAGAGCTCCAACGTTAGGCAGATAATGGGGCCCCTTAGGGATTTCGCCAGTAAGACGGGGAAGAAAGCCAATGTGCATTCCGTATGCATGCTGGGAGGCATCATTCCAGATGTGCAACTGGTCCTTCTGGATGCCATGAAGGGACAGGGTGCAGCCAACTGCGGGTGGTGGCTCATGTCGGTACCAACGACGTGTGTCGCTTTGGATCGGAAGAGATTATCTCTGGATTTGAGCGGCTATCTGAGGTAAAGACTGCCAGTCTTGCTTGCGAGATGAAGGCAGAGGTGACCATATACAGCATCGACGACAGGACCGACTGTGGTCCTCTGGTACAGAGCCGAGTGTAGGGTCTGAATCAGAGGCTCAGGCGGTTCTGTGACTGCGTAGGCTGCAGATTTCTGGACTTACGCCAAAGTGGTGAGTGGTGAGTTTTGTGGTGCCGCTAAGTAGGTCAGGAGTCCACTACACGCAGCAACCGGCTACTCTGGGTAGCGGGGGCTGGGCGGCTTTTTAGGATAAAACAAAAACAAAATGGGCAGTCTCAATGACTGTATGAGAATCACAGGAGAAATGTAGATCTAGGAACTATCGGTACAACAGTTGTAAATTGTCGTAGCTGTGTTGGGAAAGTACCAGAACTCCAAGCGTTAATAGAAAGCCCAGAATCACACATCATTGTAGGCAGTGAAAGTTGGCTCAAGCCGGAAATAAGTTCAGCAGAAGTTTTTGCAAAAGATCTAACTGTGTTCAGAAAGGATAAATTAAACAAAATAGGTGGAGGTGTGTGTTTGTCACCGTCAGAAGTAGCCTCTCGTATAGTGAAGTTGATAGTACCTGTCTACATCTACATCTACATCTACATGGGATACTCTGCAAATCACATTTAAGTGCCTGGCAGAGGGTTCATCGAACCACAATTATACTATTTATCTCCCATTCCATTCTCGAATAGCGCGGGGGAAGAAAGAACACCTGAATCTCTCTGTTCGAGCCCTGATTTCTCGTATTTTATTTTGATGATCATTTCTACCTATGTAAGTGGGAGTCAACAATATATTTTCGCATTCGGAGGAGAATGTTGGCGATTGGAGTTTCGCAAGTAACCCACGCCTCAGCGATAAGCGCCGTTGTTGTAATGATTCCCATCCCAGATCCTGTATCATTTCCGTAACGCTGTCTCCCTTGTATCGTGACAATACGAAACGAGCTGCCCTTCTTTGGACTCTTTCGATGTCCTCCGTCAAACCCACCTGATAAGGATCCCACACTGGGCTGCAATACTCCAAAAATGGACGGACAAGCGCAGTGTATGCAGTTTCTTTAGTAGTTCTGTTGCATCTTTTAAGGATTCTGCCAATAAAACGCAGTCTCTGGTTCGCCTTTCCCACGATATTATCTACGTGTTCTTTCCAGTTTAAGTCTGAACTAATAGTGATTCCTAGGTATTTTGTGGAGTTAACGGCGTTCACATTTGATTGATTTATGTTGTAAATAAAGTTTAACGGATTTCTTTTCGTACTCATGTGGACGACTTCACACTTCTCATTATTTAGAGTCAATTGCCAATTTTTACACCATACTGATATCTTATTCAGATCGTTCTGCAGTTGGTTTTGATCTTCAGATGATTTTACTAGACGGTAAATTACGGCGTCATCTGCAAACAACCTAAGAGAGCTACTTAGATTTTCCCCTAAATCGTTTATGTAAATAAGGAATAGCAGAGGACCAATAACACTACCTTGTGGAACGCCCGATATCACCTCTGTTTTAGTCGATGCCTTACCATCGATTACTACGAACTGTGTCCTCTCTGACAAGAAATCCCCTATCCAATTGCAAATTTGGGGCGATATACCATAACTACGCAATTTGATTAAAAGCCGTTTGTGAGGTACGGTGTCAAAAGCTTTCTGGAAATCAAGAAATACGGAATCGATTTGCGAACCTTTGTCGATAGCACCCATCACTTCGTGTGAATATAGAGCTAGTTGTGTTTCGCATGAACGATATTTTCTAAATCCGTGTTGACCTTGGGTCAATAGATCGTTCTGTTCGAGATAATTCATAATATTTGAATACAGGATATGTTCCAAAACCCTGCTGCAAATTGACGTCAATGAAATAGGCCTGTAGTTTAGTGGGTTACTCCTACTGCCTTTCTTGAATATAGGTGTGACCTGTGCAACTTTCCAATCTTTTGGTACAGATCCTTCTATGAGAGAGCGGTTGTATATGACTGTTAAGTAAGGAGCTATCGCTTCAGCATAATCAGATAGAAATCTAATGGGTATACAATCCGGACCAGAAGACTTGTTCTTATTAAGTGATTTTAGTTGCTGCACTACTCCGATGATATCTACTTCTATGTTACTCATTACGGCATCTGTTCGTAATTCGAAATCTGGAATATTGGTTTCGTCTTCTTTAGTGAATGAGTTTCTAAAAGCTAAGTTTAGTAACTCTGCTTTAGTAGCGCTGTCATCGGCAGGATCGCCATTACTATCACGTAGTGAAGGTATTGTTTGTGACTTTCCCCGAGTATATTTAACATATGACCAAAATCTCTTTGGGTTTTCAGTCAAATTACGAGAAAGAGTTTCGTTGTGATAAATGTTGTAGGCATCTCGCATTGAAATCCTCGCTAAATTTCGAGCTTCTGAGTACAATCGCAAATCCTGGGGATTTCGTGTTCGTTTAAATTTAGTATGCCTTTTCCTTTGCTTTTGCAACAGTGTGAGTTTTGCAACCTGTGAGTTGTTATAGGCAGAGGTAGTACTCGAAAATCGTAAAAAGTTAATAATTTGCCTTTTATCGGACCCCGACTTTGACGATACAACAGCAGAAAGGTTCAAAAAAATCTGTGTCTAATTGCAAACACATATCCAACTCACACAATAATAGTAGGCGGTGATTTTAATTTACCCTGTATCTATTGGCTAGATTATATTTTCAAATCAGGAGGTAAGCATAAAACATCGCGCGAAATTGTACTCAACGCATTTTCTGAGAATTACAATTAGTTCATGAGCCAACTCTCTTAGCAACAAATAATCCTCAGCTCATAACCTGAATCAAACCGGATACAGGAAATAGTGAACACAGAGCTATCGTAGCGAGACTGAATATCGAAAGTCCCAAAGTTACCAAAAATAGACGAAAAGTACATTTGTTCAGGAAAGCAGATAGAAAGGAAGTTTCCACTTGTTCCTAACACTAAATGTAAGTGCAGACCAGATGTGGCTCAAATTCAAAGAAGTGGTATCGACAGCAATTGACAGTTTTAAACCAAATAAATTAATAAAAGAAGGAGGTGATCCCCCTTGGTACACGACAGGCCAGGACACTGTTGCAAAAGCAACGGAAAAGGCATACTAAATTTAAACCAACACAAAATCCTCAGGATTGGCGATCCTAGACAGAAGCTCAAAATTTAACGAGGATTTCAATGCTAGATGCCTACAATACTATTCACAACGATAGCTCCTTACTTAACAGCCATATACAACCGTTCTCTCAAAGAACGATCTGTACCAAAAGATTGGAAAATTGAACAGGTCACACCTGTATTCAAGAAAGGCAGTAGGAGTAATCCATTAAACTACATGCCTATTTCATTGACTTAAATCTGCAGCAGGGTTTTGGAACATACCCTGTATTCAAATATTATGAATTATCGCGAACAGAATGATCTATTGGCCCAGGGTCAACATGGATTTAGAAAATATCGTTCATGCGAAACACAACTAGCTCTTTACTCACACGAAGTGATGTGTGCTATCGGCAAGGTTCGCAAATTGATTCCGTATTCTTGATTTCCAGAAGTCTTTTGACACCATACCTCACAAACGGCTTATAATCAAATTGCGTGATTACGGTATATCGCTCCAAATTTGCGACTGGATAGGGGATTTCCTATCAGAGGGGACACAGTTCGTAGTAATCTATGGTCAGACATCGACTAAAACAGAGGTGATATCGGGCGTTCCACAGGGTAGTGTTATTGGTCCTCTGCTGTTCCTTATTTACATAAACGATTTGGGAGAAAATCTAAGTAGCTCTCTTAGGTTGTTTGCAGATGACACCGTCATTTACCGTCTAGTAAAATCATCTGAAGATCAAAACTAACTGCAGAACGATCTGAATAAGATATCACTATGGTGTAAAAATTGGCAATTGACTCTAAATAATAAGTGTGAAGTCGTCCACATGAGTACGAAAAGAAATCCGTTAAACTTTATTTACAAGAAAAATCAATCCAAAGTGAAAGCCGTAAACTACACTAAATATCTAGGAATTACTATTACTTCAAACTTAAACTGGAAAGAATATGTTGATAATGTCATGGGAAAGACGAACCAGAGACTGTGTTTTATTGGCAGAACCTTTAAAAGATGCAACAGAACTACTAAAGAGACTGGATATACTACGCTTTTCCGCCCTTTTTTGGAGTATTGCTGCCCAATGTGGGATCCTTATCAGCTGGTTTTGAAGGAGGACATCGAAAGAGCCCAAAGAAGGGCAGCTCGTTTTGTATTGTCACGATACAGGGGAGACAGCGTCACGGAAATTATACAGGATCTGGGATGGGAATCATTACAAGAACGGCGCTTATCGCTACTGCGTGGGCTACTTTACGAAATTCCAATCGCCAACATTCTCCGCCGAATGCGAAAATATATTGTTGACTGTCACTTACATAGGTAGAAATGATCATCAGAATAAAATACGAGAAATCAGAGCTCGAGCGGAGTGATTCAGGTGTTCTTTCTTCCCGCGTGCTATTCGAGAATGGAATGAGAGATAAATAGTATAAAGGTGTGATTCTTGACTTTCTCCCGGCGTATTTGATAATCAAAGTATCCACGGGTGTACTGCTGGTTTATAGTGTCTAACTACACCCGTGAATATTTTGAGTATAGCGGTGGTTCGATGAACCCTCTCCTATGCACTTAAATGTGATTTGCAGAGTATCCCATGTAGATGCAGATGTAAATGTAGAAGGGGTCGTGTACCCCACCCCTCTCACACCGAGTGTGGTCATCAAAGTCTTAAAGTTTAGCTTCGTTTGCTAGTCTCAAGGAAACTACAGAAAAGATGCTTAAAAAACAAATACTTTGTAATGTGATATCTATTTTTAAACAAATTGTGGTAATTACGTACTTCCAAGAAATACTATTTCTTGAAGTGTCATGACATTGGTTGCCTTTTATTTTTTGACAGATAATATGGTTGCAAAATTTTATAACGAATTATTTACAGACGCATGGAAATGCTGGTAGAAGCCGACCTTGGGGAAGACCAGTTTGGATTCAGGAGAAATATAGGAACAAGGGAGGCAATCTTCACTTTACGGCTTATCCTAGAAGATAGACTTGGGAAAGGCACACCTACATTTCTAGCTTTTGTAGATTCGGAGAAAGCTTTTGACATTGTTGATTGGAATACAGTCTTTCAAATTCTGAAATCAGCAGGTGTAAAATATAGGGAACGGAAACCAGACAGCAGTTATCAGAGTTGAAGGGCATGAAAGGGATGCACAGGTTGTGAAGGGTGTAAGACAGCGTTGTAGCCTCTCCCCAATGTTATTCAATTTGTACATTGAGCAAGCTATAAAGGAAAGCAAGGAGTAATATGGAGAAGGAATTAAAGTTCTGGGTGAATAAATAAAAACCTTGCAGTTTGCTGATGACATTGTAATTCTGTCAGAGACAGCAAAGGACCTGGAGGAGCAATTGACCGGAATGGACAGTGTGTTGAAAGGAGCATATAAGATGAATATTAACAAGAGCAAAACAAGGGTAATGGAGTGAGTCTTAGAAAATCAGGCGATACTGAAGGATTTAAATTAGGTAACGAATCAATAAAGGTGGTAAATGAGTTTTGTTACTTGGGCAGTAAAATAACATATGATGGTCGCAGTACAGAGGATTTAAAATGCAGAATGGCAATGGGAAGAAAAGCGTTTTTGTAAAAGAGAAATTTGTTAACATCGAATATTAATTTAAACATAACGAAGTTCTTTCTGAAGGCATTTGTGTGGAGTGTTGCCTTGTATGGGAGTGAAACTTGGACGACAAACAGTGTGGACAGGAAGAGGATAGAGGCATTTGAAATGTGGTGCTACAGAAGAATGCTGAAGATTAGGTGGGTGACTCGTGTGACTAATGAGGAGGTACTGAACAGAATTGGGGAGAAAAGGAATTTCTGGCATACCTTGACTAAAAGAAGGGATCGATTGGTATGACACATTCTTAGATATCAAGGAATTGTGATCTTAGCTTTGGAGGGAAGTGTGTGGGGTAAAAACCGCAGAGGTAGACCAAGAGATGGATACAGTAAGTAGATTCAGACAGATGTAGGTTGCCGTTATTATGTGGAGATGAGGCTTGCTCAGGATAGGGTATTGTGGAGAGCTGCATCAAACCAGTCTCCGGACTAAAGACCACAACAACAACAACAACAACAACAACAACAATATTTTACACGTCCGATGCATTACGTATTCTAGCAACAGTTTCATGTGGAAATCTTCAGTAGTATTACAATCAGTAGCTGACTGTAATACTATTGGAGGGATAGTGTGTACAAAATTTGTTTGTTCGCAGTAAATTGGGGCCTACAACTACGGCGACATCCGTGAATATAAAGTGGTTTGATGAATGTTACGCTAAAAGAACAACCAAATGATCTACGTTTCTTTTCTCTGAGTCAGTATGCAAATTACCGGCTCACAGAGACGTCAATATTGAGGACGTTATCTCCAGACACGAGGACTGGGATCAGTAATCATAATTCAGTTGTAAGTGTAACAATTGTCACATTAAAATCTGTCTGTGGTTCGAGCACCAGTGCCGAGGAACTTGTGGACGAGACACGGGCGAAGTATAAAACAGCAAAACAAAAACCAAAATATTTAATTTTGATATCAAATCGAACACATTCAACAGTCATGAACTAGAAAGATGCGTGTCACTTGAAGGAGTACGGAAGTTGTCGATAGCTTAATAGCTGAAAATTAATGGGGCATCAATGCCAAATTGAAACAACGAGAATCCTCGAGTGTATATACGCTCAACTTTGATGTTTTGAGTTGAGAAAAGTTGCCAGTGGTTGGAAGCGCACAGAAGTCACTGACACATGCGTAAAAAGACTCACATCCAATCGTAAAACAATCGGAGGATATATCCCGAAATCAAACATGACGACCTACAATATGAACTCACAGCAAATAACGACTTCTATCGAAAATTCGACAGTTCGAACGCAGTACGTTATCCTGGATGGATCTTCTCCTAGATATTATAGTGTAGGTATTTCAGTTATCTGTCTATGCAACTGATTTAATAAAATATGTCATTGCCATATGCATTTCGTCTTTATTTGGAAGGCACCATCAGTGGCCTGTAATATATACATGATTATGTTTTTAAATATTTTATATTTACATTTCTCAGTATTTTTAGGTTATGAACAGTTCTGATGCGTTATTTTGTTATAGTATTGATATCTGGATGTTGTACTTACAATATTCCATGGATATAGCTTTACATCTGGTGCTCATTGGTTGCTTCCAGCCGTTCTGCTTCAATTCTGTGCATAATATAGCAACTGTGGGAAAAACAGGATAAAAGGAACTAAAAATGTTACTACAGCCTTGTGAAGCTTCTTCTAGATACCCATAATAGCGTGTGTCCGAAGTAAGTTATGAATGAGTGAGCTTATACGGTAAATTAGGTTCCAAACTTTTCGCGGATGGTAAGATTGTCTATGAGAACTCTCTCGAAGAACGTAGAAATACTGAAGTTAAATCTCGACGACATCTGGGACAGACACTAGTAGCTAGCAGAGGATCGCAACGCTGTGGAACTCACGCGCCGTGACGGCTTGGCTTATTCTGACTGCAGGATCGATGAGTCAGGCGTCTGATAGATACAGTCGAGAGCAACACTGCGTAAAGGTATGCAGGGAGGCGCAGCACAGTCTCAGCTGTAGGAAGACCACGTGCCAAGCCTCGATACAGTGGCATGATACAAGACAACTGAAGGGATCGTGTGCCCAGACTTGAATATTACTGACATATGTGTCAGCTGGAACAACTCTATAGGGCAATTAATCCTTAATAAACAGCTTTGGAGAAGAGTAGTGGGAATCAGAAAATCCCCTCCCCCCACACCCCGTCCGTCCACCATAGACTGGTGCGTTCCCTCTGTCTTCCACTAAAACTCAACTTCTTCCATTCTATTAATTTTGCAAAATGCTTCATATTCAAAAGTGACAAATGTATTCCTGGTAACATTCTAAACAATAGGTGCTTAGTTTCAGAGGTATAAAAGTTGGAATAGGACTCTATTGATACATAATATTTGCAGCCTCTTTAATGTAGTTAGATATTTAAATTAAAAGAGTAAATAGCCGTTCAAATGTTTGTTAAGCTTATGGGACTTAACCACGGGGTCATCAGTCCCTAAACTTACAAACTACTTATGAACTACTTATGAACTAGGACGGCACAAATATCCATGCCCGAGGGGGGATTCGAAACCCCGACCGTAGTGGCCGTGCTGACCGTGACTGGAGCGCCTCAGTCACCTCGGCCACCGCGGCCGGCTAAATAGCCGTATGAAAATAATTTGTATATTTTCAACTAAGTGACATTTCTTCTGTGTCATTATTATTGAAATCACCATTGGTCCTAGCTATACCAAGAGGGAGGAGCATGGGGAACTTTATTCCCCTTTTGCTAATAATTGTAAGTTTGTCATGTACTATACCTTCTGAAGTTAAAAGAAGGAATGAAGAATATAACTTTTTTTTAATCAAAAATGAACTAGGAGTGGCAATGCATAACTGAAGACATTTAAAATGTACATACAAAAAGAACACAGATACTCATTGTGTGGTAATGATCTAAAAAATTACCTCTGTAAGGATACAATGCTGGATGTTTTTTGTAGGAAAAAATGATGACTTTCATTCCCGAATCTGCTGATTTTATTCCATTTATTTACAATACTAATTGGCAACCCTATTTTTTTGTCTCGGGCCCTAAGTGACTGGCATACAGTCTTACCCTCGACCACAGCCATCGCCTCCACACACGGGGTTTAAATAGTTTGTAAGTGTAGGGACTGATGACCACTGCAGTTTGGTCCCATAACTTTACAAACATTTTGTGGCCCCCCAACAAGAAATTTTTATAGAAAACCGTCGGTGTTGGAGAAAAAACGCAAGGGAAAAATGACAGAAAAAAACTATTAAAGTATTACCTCTGTATCCTTACAGAGGTAATTTTTTGGATCATTACCACACAATGAGTATCTGTGTTCTTTTTGTATGTACATTTTAAATGTCTTCAGTTATGCATTGCCACTCCTAGTTCATTTTTGATTTAAAAAAAAGTTATATTCTTCTTTCCTTCTTTTAATTTCAAAAGGTATAGTACATGACAAACTTACAATTATTAGCAAAAGGGGAATAAAGTTTCCCATGCTCCCCCCTCTTGGTATAGCTAGGACCAATGGTGATTTCAATAATAATGACACAGAAGAAATGTCACCTAGTTGAAAATATACAAATTATTTTCATACAGCTATTTACTCTTTTAATTTAAATATCTAATTAAATAAAAAAAGGCTGCAAATTTATGTATCAATAGAGTCCTATTCCAACTCTTATACCTCTAAAACTAAGCACCTATGGTATAGAATGTTACAAGGAATGCATTTGTCTCTTTTGAATATGAAGCATTTTGCAAAATTAAAAGCATGGAAGAGGTTGGGTTTTAGTGGAAGACAGAGAGAATGGCCACTCTATGGTGAAAGGACCCGGGAGGGGGATTTTCTGATTGTCACTACTCTTCTCCAAAGCTAAAGACGTGGCCATACGTGTATACGTGGCCATACGTGTATTATTTCTCTGTAATATATCAAACGTTCAAGCCGTTCACCACCCTTCCCATTATCCACTGCCTTGTAATTGGTAGTAACGTTCTATGTAAACGACGACGATGTCGACGATGCTACTTTGTTACACAGTATCTGAATATTCAACGTCTCAAAAGAAACATCACGAACAGTTGTTGTTCAGAAGAAGTATATTTGTAATGCCAGTTTGTTTTTCATTTACTAATACTAAAATAATATATCGCTTTCATATACAGGGTGTCCCAGCTATCTTGTCCACCTTAAATATCTCTGGAACAATAACAGCTATTGGAAAACGACTTTCACCGGTATCAATGTACGGCTCGGACCCATGAATGTACATATTTGGAAACATTCTAAAACGAAAGCAAATGTGTTTTTTTAAAACAAACTTTTTTTTAATGGCCACCCTATATTTTTTCTTCAGTAATCCATAGCATGACGAATCACATAAGCAATGGCGTTGATTGCATCCCAATATTCCAATTACATCCCGAGATATTGCGACGAGAAGTTGACGCTTGAAAAACCCGAAATACGCTGCTAGCGCACGTCCTGAGGCTCAGGCGTGAACCCCATGCTGCCCGTAATCGCGATGTGATTGACATGCGTAATCGCACTTCCATACTTACCAAGAGGTCCGAAACGAATACTACGGTCTGCTGCCATCAACTCTCATAAGCACATAATGGTTTCCCTCTTGCACGTTTTGTGTGTCTACGTACACAAAATGAACCAGTACCGATCGGTATACAGCAGTCAGGTTGTCTTATTTATCCTGCACACCCAAAATAAGGTTTATCGAATGCGTTAAATGACCCATTGTGCCTTTCGCGCACTCGTTCATCCAGGGCCTAGTTTTACCTAGACATGTGTCCAACGTAGTTCCCCACTACAGCCACAGTTACCACTTCGCCTTGTTTGTGATTTGCGACCCATGCAAAGTCCTGTACTCCACCACCCTCCGAGCATCCCATTTGTTGTTGTAAGTATGGAAGTGCGATTACGCATGTCAATCACATCGCGATTACGGGCAGCATGGGGTTCACGCCTGAGCCTCAGGACGTGCGCTAGCAGCGCATTTCGGGTTTTTCAAGCGTCAACTTCACGTCGCAATATCTCGGGATGTAATTGGAATATTGCGATGCATTCAACGCCGTTGTTTATGTGATTTGTCATGATATGGATTGCCGAAGAAAAAATATAGGGTGTCCATTAAAAAAAATTAAGTTTGTATTAAAAAACACATTTGCTTTCGTTTTAGAATGTTTCCAAATATATACATTCATGGGCATCAGCCGTACATTGATACCGCTGAAAGTCGTTTTCCAATAGCTGTTATTGTTCCAGAGATATTTTGGGTGGACTAGATAGCTGGGACACCCTGTATAGTACTGTGTGTTAATTTGAAACGGCATTGAAACGTCCTTGACAGAGACGTCCAGAGATAATGTCTGTTTGCCTTTTAAGTAAAATCCCCTCCCCCCCCCCCCAAAAAAAAAAAAAAATTACAAATGGCGAGGCAAGACAGGACAATGTCTATGTCATATCCGAAAGAACAGACACCACTTCCATGTAATTAAAACAAAGAGGGCCATCAAGTTCTTATGCACTCGTCGAAATGCCACGTGTAATGACTGATAACGGCAGTCAGTAGTGTGTGGATAAGTCGGGAGTTCACGGCTGGCGGGAGGCGCGTTAGGGCAGACCTTGCGGCCGCGCTGGTCGCTCAGTCCACAGTGGCGCAGTGGTCACTGCGTCCGCCTACTGATCAGCAGGACCAGGGTTCCAATCCCGACTGGACACAAATTTTCAACCTTCCCCATTGATTTATATCAATGCCCACTGGCAACTAAAGTCGTAAATTACTTTGCGTGTTCAGGACCATGTCTGCCTGCCCTGAAGACGTAAACATCTCTGAACAGGGTTTAACCTAGGGTGACCAGATTTCCAGAATGAAAATATGGGACATTGTGAAACATCATTATATATATATATATATATATATATATATATATATATATATATATTTAAAAATTGTTAATGAAAATTAGCAAAGAAGAATTGCAGTCAATATTAATAAACGTCAGAGAAACTTTAGAATAAACTCATGTAAAAAAAAATACCGACAGTTTTTTTAATGTCTTCTTATTGTTGATTGATTCATCACATCTCAGGGTCATTATGTGGTTCACTTTAAGGCCTAAGTAATAAACTAAGACGAAACTTTTCACTCTTGAGAAAGATATGTATTTTTCTAAAAACATTTACATCACAACTGAAAGTTTACAAAAAATGAATAAATAAATAAATCAAATAAAATAAAAAAAATAAAAAACGAGAGAGCTCATCCCTTCTAACTGCTCAAGAAGACAAGACAAGACTGACTGCTAATTAACAAGCAAAGATACTGCTCTTCCACTTTTTTTCTTTTAGTTCCCCAGATGAATTTTTTTCTTCACAACATTAATTAATAATTGTCTATTATTTATTATTATTAACTTTTTCTTTATTTTTGTTTTAAATAATAAAAAATGATATTAAAATGGAAATTCGCTTCTTACTGTTCTGATACCCCAACACTCCATCCCTCTGTTGTCGCACAAGTCTAAAGTGCGCGCCACGTACTTTCGCCGCGCGCCGCCATGCACGCACGGCGCGGCGTTTTTACGACGTCAGCCACGAGCGCCCTCTGCTGCAACTCCGCTCGTGGCCACGACTGAACAGCATCGGCCACTTGGGAATCAGACAGGCACCAGTTAAGACTTAGTTATCGGATAGGCACTAGGAATCATCAGCAGGCAGGCCTCTATCTGAACTATGTATCAACATTCTACTAGTCTGCTGCTCTCCAAGTTACGTAATGTATTATTTCTATGAAATATATCTCTTATACTAATCTAGCTTAAGTGTTTCTAGTTTCTGCAGCCCCATTGGCTGGTCACCTCCGTACCTGCACAAGCGTGCATCCTTTATTCCGGTGTCGGTCTCTCTCTACTCGGCCTCCGACACCTACGACCACCGGCGGAAAGGAGACACAGAAGTGGCAACGAGGCTGGGACACAAAAACATATATGGGTTGGTATCGAGATTTCCACGCGAAATGTTGCAACATGACACTAACATAAACACATAATACACACTGTATATATATAAAAAAAAACAATGCCAGTGTTTCTCTCGCCCCTTCCCCCTAATAAATAACGTCTCGTATTTTTTGGTTGATCTCGTATTTACGTTTGTTTCTCTTTGAATCATTTCTTCTTTAGTACTGCTTGTTGTGAGCACAAAATGCGCACTTTAAGTATAAAACAGTTGAAACTTCCTGGCAGATTAAAATTGTGTGTCGGAACCGCGACTCGAACCTTGGACCTTTGCCTTTCGCGGGCAAGCGCACTACCGACTGTGCTATCCCGACACGACTCACGATGCCGCCTCACAACTTTACTTCCGCCAGTACCTCGCCTCCTACTTTCCAAACTTACCACAACACAGAATTTAATTTCTGAAAGAATATGCAATCCTCGGGTCAATAGCGGGAATTAGGGGTGTTACCGGGGGGGGGGGGGAGGGGGGGGTACAAACTACATTTATGGAAATCCCAATAATGAAGGCATACCTGGTCAAATGCTAATAACATAGAAATTAACCAAACACACTCGCAACACAAAATTCCTTTCCAATTAAAGAAATACCTTATTTTGTAGTTGTCATGTGCAAACGAGTAGGAACAACAATTATTTTTACTTACAACCTAATGACATTTATTATTACTTACACACCTTACATATCTCTCTTTCTTATATTTCACAGAATAATGTAAATGTACGTCATTCAGGAGTACGGTATTTTTACATAGATATTCATAAAAGTCAAAACGTCAAGTATTCTTCAAATGAGTTTTGTTATTATTTCCTTCACAGTTACCACACTAAACCTGTTCGGCAATCTGCAAACAATGTGTGATGGAGAACACTCTTTCTGCAGCAGTATTAGTGCCACACACTCAGTAATAGGCTGCAAAGTTTTGAACCGGATATATTCAGATGCAAGAAAGTGGAAAATGAGAGAGCAGCTATTACCAAATCGCTTCACTGCTGCCATCCACTGAATGTACTCTTGACATTCGTTTTTAACACGTTTCACTTCCTCAAAAAGCTGACATTCACATATTGATTTCAAAATATTTTCGTGAAACATCGGTAAATATTTAAGCTTTGCTGAATACACTTCCAAAGAATACGATATTTAAGCTGAACCCACTCATTCTCTTTGAGTTAATCCTATTTTCTTTATTGTTTGATGGCAAACACATTTGTTCTCGATTTCGTTACGGTAAACATTACATAAAACACGTTATTTCGAAATATATGAGACGGTTAGTAAAAAAGGCACAATATGCGTCCCGTATTTGTTTTGTCGGTACAACGGTACACTGAGGCTAAATAAGGGGATGTCTGGTCACCCTAGTTTAACCCAGAGTTGCAAATGGTGTGAAGAATCAGTACTTGTGACTTACTGTAACTAAAGGATAGAAACTCTTTCCTCTGTTACGACACTTGATACTACATAAGACGTTATTAAGAATTATTGCCATTACAAATTAACAGATAATAGAAGTGTTTTGTGTGTTGTATGACTATGCCTACGGATCAAGAAGCATTACTAACTTAACTCGTACAAACGAAATATATATTTCAGCACCACTTGATGCATAATGCAGCACTACTTGAGGCACGTAATCTTATCAGCATTGCTGTTAATGTGAACAGACATGACACTTGCAACCCGACAAATAAAGCTATTAATACATAAAATGCAGCAACCAGTCGCTTGTGATAATTTATTTTTGACGACCGGTTTCGGGCGCTTGAGTGCCCTTCTTCTGGTCTCTATACAGGCAAACAAGTGCATTGGTATTACAGTAAAGCATGTAAAACATATAAAAGTCGGTTATAGAAATTTGGAATTGCGAGTATAAAAATATTCGACATGAGTGTGAAAGTTTATAAAGCTAATACAATGAGTGATGCAATTTTGAAACAAATAGATTGTAGTAAAAGATATGTTCATATAAAGTAATCAACTTTACACTTACATTTTAGTATTGTCGCGTTTTTCATTTTCACAAACTCGGCCAACCTTCGTTCCACATTAAACCGAGTTTTCGGGACTCTACTGTTGTTGTTTGTTAAGGGACTTAATTCGGACAGTGTGCTGAAAGCTGCATACAAGATGAACATTAACAAGAGCAAAACTAGGGTAATGGAGTGCAGTCTACGAAAATGAGGTGTAGCTGAAGGAATTAGATTAGGTAACGAAGCAATAAAGGAGGTAGATGAGTTTTGTTACTTAGTCAGTAAAATAACAAATGATGGTCGCAGTAGAGAGGATATAAAATGCAGAATGGCAATGGGTAGAAAAGCGTTCTTGAAAAAGAGCAATTTGTTAAACTCGAATATTGATTTAAGCCTAAGAAAGTCCTTTCTGAAGACATTTGTGTGGAGTGTTGTCTTGTATGGGAGTGAAACATGGACAATAAAATAAACATGTATGTTTGTATAGTCTATGGGACTTAACTACGGGGTCATCAGTCCCTAAACTTACAAACTACTTATGAACTACTTACGAACTAGGACGGCACAAATATCCATGCCCGAGGAGGGATTCGAACCCCCGACCGTAGTGGCCGTGGAGACCGTGACTGGAGCGCCTTAGTCTCCTCAACCACCGCGGCCGGCTAAAATAAACAGTGCGGACAGGAAGAGGATAGAGGCTTTTGAAATGTGGTGCTACCGAAGAATGCTGAAGATTAGGTGGGTGGATCGCATAACTAATGAGGAGGTACTGAACAGAATTGGGGTGGAAAGGAATTTCTGGCATATCTTGACTAAAAGAAGGGATATATTGGTAGGACACATTCTTAGACATCAAGGAATCGTGAATTTAGCGTTGGAGGGAAGTGTGTGGGGTAAAAAACCGCAGAGGAAGACCAAGAGATGGATACAGTAAGCAGATTCAGACAGATGTAGGTTGCCGTTCTTATGTGGAGTTAAAAAGGCTTGCTCAGGATAGGGTATTGTGGAGAGCTGCATCAAACCAGTCTCCGGACTGAAGATCACAACAAGGGACTTAACTGCGGGGTCATCAGTCCCTAAACTCACAAACTGCTTATGAACTAGCTTATATTGAAGACGGCACAAACATCCATGCCCGAGGGGGGAATCGAACCCTCGACGGGGAGCGGCCTCGCGCATCGCAGCATAGCGCCTCAATGAGCTCGGCTGCTCCGCCGCGGCGGACTACTGTACTGTAAATTTTTGACCAGGGGCTTGAAGATGAAGTACTGACGTCTACAGCACAGAAGTAAATAGTGACCGGTCCTATTACGTTTGTGGGATCTACATTTTATTTTACAATACAACCGAGATATTTGGTCAGTGACGGATCTGAAGGGGGGGAGGGGGGGGAGCAAGCGGCCCCCGCCGCAGAGTTCATGGGGCGACAAAATTCAAAAATGTTCAAGAGTTTGTAGAGCTTATGGGACTTAACTACGGGGTCATCAGTCCCTAAACTTACAAACTTCTTATCTACTAGCTTATCCTAAGGACGGCACAAATATCCATGCCTAAGGGGGGATTCGAACCCCCGACCGTAGTGGCCGTGCTGACCGTGACTGGTGCGCCTCAGTCCCCTCGGCCACAGCGGCCGGCGCGCTAAAATTGCTAAAACCTTTAGTATACTGTAATTACGATTTTTGAAGACATAATTACATGAACTAAATCAACTTTGCTGTAAGGTATTTCGTTGCATTAGCAATTAGTAATTGTAAGTACTTCTATTTGCATTCTTGGCCGTTTGCAAGTATTAAATACATAGTGCCTCGGCTACCCCTGCACCGGCGCTATTTAGATTACAAAAGTATTAGCCAAGTTATCCCGAATGCGCTGACCACGGAGCATACAGTACGCTTATACAGTGGTAGTGCGACACCCGCGTCGCAGTGGCAGAAAGACGAACTGCGACTTCCTTTGTTGTAATCGACTTGATCGTGTCAGTGTTCTCTCTATCGTCTGTTCTATGTTCTACATTTGACCAGTGGCGGCTGGTGATAATGTGCTAATGTGCTGCAGCACACTGTAAATACATTACTAATATTATGCCATTCTCTTCGAATGCAAGCGAGAAGTCGCTGTAAAATTACATACTTTCTTTTGGAATGCGAGCCAGATATCACAATAAAATTATGCCAATTCCCTTCCAATGCGTATTAGGATGCTAGTAATAGGGATGAAAACACATTTTGGAGCGCTCTCGCCGCGATAGCTGGAAAGCAGCGCCGTGTGCTGAAGTGGGATTCAGCCGCGCTGGTACGTGCGCAGACAGGCGGCGCAGTCGTTTGTTCGCTAGTGCGCATGCGCAGACGTGACGTCAGGCCTGGCGACTCATGTGTGCTGAGACCGACTGCAGCACCACATCAATATTTCTCTTCGCGCTGCGTGTAACGGCTGCGGAAGAATAGTATATGACGAATATTGCGGCATACAGAGTCAAATAGCGCGCTGGCTCAGGCGTCTTGCGCGTTGTCTCTCAAACCTACCTGTGTGAGGCTCGTATTCAAATACCTCTGAGTCTAAATTTTTAATTTCTGTAAATAAAATTAATATTTTTTAAACGTTATATTTACTACCTGCAGTTGAGTCTAAATTTTTAATTTCTGTAAATAAAATTAATATTTTTTAAACGTTATATTTACTACCTGCAGTGAATACATGCAGTTGGCAACGCTGTTATAAATTACCCTGAAGGTCTTACTGTCAATAAAGTATTAATTGATATTTAATTAAAGGCAATCGTACAAAGGTTGACGTGTTTGAGGTAAAACTTCAATCAAAAGCAACATTAGTAATGTTTAGCCAACATGCGAGTGAAACTGCGCTTTTCAGCTAAGCAGTTTCATCGGTCGCTTGTGTAGAACGCAGATGACGTGGTGGGGATGTTGCTAAGCTCCGTTATTTCCATTGTCAGCCACGCTTTGTGCGTTCGCTGAAGAAGTATTTCGCGGTGTATTTCTTCGTGAAAGTGCGCGATACGTACTCTGCGAGCAACATGGAGAATTCTGTCGTGATCTGCTACAGAGGCCATTTTCCAGTAGACCTTTGGAAGAGAAACTGAAAGTGAAAGAGTAAGGTAGACCTACTCCAGTTTTAAATCTCTGTCAAAAGGCTTTAGGAGGTTGTAAGAAAAGTGAGTATACGAGGAAATTTAGAACGAAAGTGTATGAAAACAATTGGATATGCGGATGTGATACTCGCAATGCACTTTGTTTGCTTTCCATGTCTGTTGTTTGGGGACAGTGATGCGTAGAGTACAGGGGGAGTGAAAGACCTCGGATATCTTAATGCATTAATAAAAAAACAGAAAGGAAATCATAAACATATAAATAACATACTTGATTTAGTTAATTAGGTAATGCTAATATCACAAGAATTTTAAGTCGTGCTTTTTATTTTAGTATATTTTGTTTCCTGTTTATTTTTGTAATATTGTAGCACACTGGACAAATTTTGTCGGAGCCGCCACTGTGTATATACTTCAGGTCGTATAGGGTAAGAAATATCTGTGAACGATTCAAGTTTGTACACGAATCTAATGCGCCATCGAATCTTATGCGCACCCCAATTTTGGGTGATTTCCCATGGTGAAAAAAAGTGCGCACTAATGTGAATGTAGACTCCCCCGGCGTCAGGCACTGACGTAATCTTCTCGGGTGGCAACGTTTCGATGAGTGACAGTCTCATCATCTTCAGGCGAATTTCAACGCAGTCACCCGGATGGAAACCCGAGAAGAAAGTACGCACTAGATTCGCGTAAATACAGACATTTGGAGTACACACTTCCTCCTGGGGGACATGGAGTGGCGGCAGGGAGGGCACCCGGACACCCTGTAAGTTCTATTACACGGGGCGAATTTGCACGCTAGTCGCTGGCGTCTGTTGTCGCTCGGCGTATGGGCGAATAGCGAACGAATACGCTGACGCAATCACACGCAGCGACTTCAGACGCTAGCGTCTTTGTAAAAACAATTGAAACACTACTTAGCATATGACATATTGTTTTGGAGGTTAGGTGATAGCAAACTGTTCAGTTTCCCAAGGTGCGACACGGTCACGAATTTATATCAGTGATACATTTTGTAATTACTTTTAATATCTTTATTTATGTCGATGATCACAAATTTTCTCGTCGTTTTGACGACCGGTTTCGGTCAGTGATGACCATTTTCAAGTCTACAGCAAATCGTAAACAGGCCACGTTTAGTTATAGACTATCTTATAAAACATGAATAAGGCATTACAGCCATCAATATAAAAAACGTGTTTTTGTGTCTCGTTTCCGCCGGTTGTCCTGGGTGTCGGTGGCCGAGAAGAGAGAGACCGACGCAGGAAAGTAGGATGTACGCGTGTGCGGGTACAGAGTCTGAGGTGACCAGCCAGTGGGACAGCAGAAACTAGAAACACTAAGCTAGATTAGAACAAGATGTATATTTTGTAGAAATTATACAGCACTTAACTAGAAGGGCAGCAGACTAGTGGAATGCTGGTAGTGGCCACGAGCGGAGTTGTAGCAGAGGGCGCTCGTGGCTGACGTCGTAAGAACGCCGCGCCGTGCGTGCATGGCGGCGCGCGGCGAAAGTACGGGCGCGCACTTCAGACTTGGCGACACCAGACGTGTTAAAAATATTATACATCATACCTGTTGTTACGTTCCTTAGTGAAGATAACACTTATGCGGTGATGATGCCATATGGCTATATTACATGTATTGATGACTGTAATGCATTATTTATGTTTTCTAAGATAGTCTAATAGTTGGTGTGTCCATCTATTTCTGATTTGTTGTAGACTTGAAAATGGTCATCCTAACCGAAACCGGACGTCAAAACGACAAGAAATTTTGTGATCATCGACGTAAATAAAGATATTAAAAGTTCTGTGTCCCACCAAACAAAATATGAAGTGGAATTGTAATCATATTTCTGAAAATTTATCGAAGTTTTCTAGTAGTATGGGACATTAAATTTAACGATTATTTAAGTTTTATTCTTAGCGAGATCGCCGTCCTCATCACGGTATTCTGTTTCCTTATTTTATACTCTACCATTTACAGTAGTCTATCAACGTTTTCTTATGTGATCTTCATTATATTTCTGGTGGTAGAAGGACCTTCACACGATAATTCTCTCAAAAGATTTGCAGAAGCATCATATTTACCCCTCCTCGCAATACAACTTATCTATTTTCTTTTATTTTTGCTACTTTTCCGTTTTGCTTTTGGTAGATTAATTGTTCTTAATTTTAAGACTGTTGCGAGAAACACGCCGCCAGTATTTATTCCTTCATCATCTTGTCTCGACTGGTGGCTGCTTTATACGCTCCTGTATATGACACGGAGCGAACAACATTTGAAAGCGACCAAAAACGCCAGCGACCAGCGTCTAAAGTAGCCCACCTCACCCTTCAACTTTAGACGCTCGCGTTTCGGAGCAGCGACTTTGTTCGCTGTTCTTGTTTACAAGGAGCGAATTCAGCAGCTGCGTCCAAATACGCCAGCGACTAGCGACCAAATACGCTCCGTGTAATATACCCTCAACACATGCCACATCCACGTTTAACTCAGTGCCGACCCTGCATGCGTCGGATAAAAGGGCCATAGAGATAGACAGAATTTATACTGCATTGTTACTGAAACAACTGAAGCGATGTGTAATACATTTCCTTTTAATACATTCTTCTACAAAAAATAGCACGAAATTAAAACTGTCGTTTTACGATGTAACTAAGACTCGGTCGTGTAGTTGAATAAAATACATTTTCTGTTAAAACATTATTCCACATTGAAGCGTAATAAATTAAAACCAAATATAAACTTCTGTGCATGATCTAAAAACTAGGAACTGGGACGATCGATGTTTTGAAAGCATTATTATTCGCTTGTGCAAGATGATCATTCACTTGGTGAACCCTCCTTTTATGAGTAAGCGACGAAAAAAAAAAAACTTTCAAAATTTTGCACAGATCTCGAGAACCTTAAAACAGAAAAGACATTCAGATAGTTGGTGAAGTGCTTGTTTACGAATGTAAGAGTAAGAGTGCGGGTTCCAATGTCTCCAACTACTGCAGATTTTTTTTTTTTTTTTCCATTTCGAAATGTGTGGGCGATTCCAACATTAACCACAAAAAGGTTTTTCAATAATGAGGAAAAAGAAATATGAATAAAAAATCATATTTAAATAAATCAATCAATAAAAAATGGGATCAATGTCATTTCGATAAAGATATGAAAATAAATGTACATTGAATCACACAATAAGATCTGCACCTCTTGCAGATATCCACCGCGTTAAGTACCGAAACAGATGTTCTGTTGTAAAGATTCAGAATGTTGCCCAAAACTGTAACTTTTTTTATCGATTACTCGCGAACAAAGTCATATTCAAGTGAATGGTCAACGACAGAATGTGTGGTTTCAAAAAGCAAATTATATCACCAAACAAACGCAAAACTGTATTTGCTATTAACACAGGAAGCCTTTTCCTCTTTCTTCTTTACGGATCTGAACAACATTATGTTTTTCTTTTTTCTTTTTTTTTTTTTTTTTTACTTTTTTTTCTTTTTTAACGAAGTAAAACTTTATTTACAAAATGTGTTTACAAAATAGTTATAATTTTGTGAAACAAGTTATCTTACAAAAAGTGAATGAATGGCGAAAATTTTTCTCTTTTCCATGGATCGTTGAGGATTTCTCTTCTTGCACGGAGGATGTGTTGTCGAAAGTCGCTCACAGATCCACCTCCCGCAAGGGCGTAGTTGATGAACGAATATATGAACCAAGTTAGAGTTCTGATCTTGGACACTGGGAAAGCCTTTACATCCGTGTACACCAGTTTCTTCGTGTTGATGTCGTTGACACTCAGAGACAGCAATCCTGCCGATTTAAACTTGATCCATTTCCACAGATCCGCTATTTTGGAGCATCCTTCTACACGGTGGATGGCAGTATCGATCAATCCGCAGTGCTGGCAATACGGGTGACCGGTGAGCTTTATTCTGTGGCGACGGGCAGCAGTCGGGATTAGCACTGTTTCATCGTAACGTACTCCTTGACAGCGCGTACTTTCGCGATGCCTGACCATTTCAGCAGCCGCCAAGAATACCGCCGCACTGCGACAATTAGGGCTGGGCAAACGATACTAGCGTTCGAACATGCTCGGGATTTCCCGATACGGTGGAGAACTCGATGCAGTATCGAACTGTTCGAACACTCTGGTAACAAATACCTCTTGCTGCTTCTCTCCCAACGATACGCGGAAAATTTTGAAGTTATTGGGCTATCGATTTCCTCAGAACTATTTTCATAGGAAGTAGGCGATAAGAACATGTAAAAGAAATTATGGACATCACTATGAAAAACTATAAAGTTTGTTTAAAACAGTGCATACGTGACCTGTCTAATATCACTACATGATCCATTGATAAAATATCTGCTACTATAACAGAACAACTGCATCAAATTACTGCAAAGCTAACACTCAAAGGCGAAAAAGGTACTTTCTGGAAGTATGTTTAATGACTGTGAAACCTTCATAAGTAGAAATTACTTTAACAGTGCATGAGCTGCTGTGTACGTAGTACCAACAGGTGCCGCTAGATCGCAGCACTAGAGATGGGAAAAGTGAAACATCTGACGGTTTCGAAACGAATGAAACCGTACCATCTGTGGTTTCGAAACATTGTTTCGAAATCATGGAACCGTGAAGCAATGTATGTTTTGTCATGAAATCTTCGTTCTAGGAGGGCAATATTTTTCACTATGTGGACAAGGGTACATACAAGAACCTGTCAACAATAGAGTATATATTTACTTCTTGGTCTGTACGGAACATGTTGATAATGACTTTCTCCCGTGTTGTTGATGTTGCCAACATAGTCACACGAGGCCGCCGGTATGATAGGTAAAAGTTTACACCGTTAGAAACTCACAAACTGCAATATGGTATGCATATTACAGTGATGGATCATAAATGCTACTTTCTATACATACTAAATAAATTATAGGGAATAAAGGGCACACTAAATAATCACAAGTAATGCTATGGAATTACAAAAATAATAAAGTAAGAAGGCAAGTTCACCACTTGTACATCTTGACCGTTACACCACCGCCGCAATTCTTTTAACATGAGTGTCGAAAAATTATAACGACAGAAGGTAACTTCGTTTTCGCTCATAAGAAACCAACTCTTTAACACGAGATGAAATATGCGATCTACCCTTGTTAGTATAAAAAATGTCATTTCAGGCTTCATGTTGTATTTTATTTTAAAGATTGTACTTTCACTCTTGTGTCTTTAATATGGTAGATAACCTAGAATTTAACTGGTTTTTCAATGCTAATAGTGAACGTTGTTTTATTGTTCTTTTACATTTAAAAAGCAGACATTATGTCATTTCGGAATACAGCAGTCTCTTGCAAACGAATCTTGATATCAGTAATCATAAGCTGCAGACTCAAGAGTGTCAACTACTATTTGACACTGTCTAAATATTTTATATACTAGTAAGTAATATGTGTATCTGTGTGGAACTTCAGTAAAATTAAACACCACATTTCGATATCATTAGTCTGTTCCGCGTTTCTGCATTAGTTGTTTGTAACACCGGTGTTGTGAAACCGACATGAAATCGTGAAACCGACACGAAACCATGAAACCGACAGGAAGAAACGGTTTCAGTGTATCGACAATCGACCGCGAATGTGATCCGAAACAGAACGGAATGAAACCTCATGGTTTCGAAACCGTGAAAGATGCCGGTTTTGAAACACTGAAACCATTGAGTATATCGAAACCTGGTTTCGAAACCATGAAACCGTAGCTAACTCTACGCAGCACTAAATTTTAAATCGCGATGGTTATCGTTTATGTATAGCCTAAATTCGTTACTGTTTTCACTAATGACCTGCACCCTAGAAGCTACTACAGTGTGCATTTCATAGTTATTAATCCCTATTAATGGCACTATCTTCGTTATAAATAATTTACTGTACAGCTCTTACAAGATTTATGAATATCATCGCTATAAATCGTAGAGATAGTATCTTCCGACATTGCTAAATAGCGTCGTCATCGAATGTTCGAACATATCCCGAAATTTCCCGAACTGTGAAGTAATTTGTTCGAACGGTTCGAGTCATGTTCAAACCCAGCTCTAGCGACAATGACGTGACTGTACAGTGCGCGAGACACGTGCGTCGATCGTGAACTGTCGAGTATTGTCGGCCGCCTTCGGCCTCATCTGATCGTAAACAAAGCTTAGTTTCGCCACAGTCTAATATATACAGTCGCGACACTACCGCTGATTTTTGTTGTACTATACGACTGCAGCGCTCCTTGCGGACGTAAAGCCACGTTGCTCTATATCGTATACGAGACGTGTGTTTGTTGTGTGTTTTAGTGTACGAAATGGTTTTCACGAAGGGAAGCGCGTGTAGTGCAATAAATTGCAGCAACAAAAACTAGAATACGTCATATTTACCATTCTTTAGGTTTTCTACAGAGCCTGAGAGGTATGTGACATAAAGTTTCGGTAATGCTTATTTACAATTATGTTGTGAGCAATACACACACATTGAAGATTATTTCTTTTTAGGATCAAGAAATGGCTTATAAATAGCAGGCGACAAGATCTTCTGAATAAAGTTGCCGCGTATTTACGTGATAATGTGAAGTTCTGCTTGCTACACTTCGATGCAAACCAGTTCATGAATGATGAACGGAAGAAGCTGGTGTGGAATGCTGTGCCTACATTGTTTGATGTTCCAAACAAACCACCGAAAATGGAAATGAAGAGGAAACTACCGCAAAGACGTGATAATGTAAAGGCGGAAGAAATTAAACTGTGTCCTGAAACAAGTATTACGACTGCGGTTGCTGCTACATCACAGCTAGAAACATTTTTGTCTGGGGCTTCGAAAGTAATTCACTATAGAGGCAAATGTATAAGAAATGCATGGAAAAGTAGTGTTCATTGTTACCGTTATTAATGTTTGAAAGGTTAAATGTTTTCCGCTTTATCTAATGGAAACCACAGTATGATATATAAACCTGTTTATCGGAAACCACAGAGCCGTCTTATTTTACAGACGATTGTCGCCCCTCCTCCTCCCACTCCTCCCTCATCTTCGAACCATATGATGACAGATTGTGATAATGACACAGGATCATTCATATAATATGAAATTTACACTGTCGTGTAATCGACGTAATATTATCTTAAAATAACATATAATTGAAATAATCTCATAGCAAAATTATATTAGATAAAAGTTTCATAGCCAGTGGGTGTTCTCATAACTAAAAGGCAGGGGAAAAATTTCGCACCTTTTAACACAGGGAAGACCAATTACATCTTCTCATGTGCGAAATACTATGTTTACCAGCAAAGTAAGGTACAATGTCTGAAGAATTTCGTCATAAATATGTTGCAGTTAGCGTCAGTTTATTCACGAGTTTTTACTAAATTTACAATTGTTGATATTTACTGTCCCTTAGAAGTTCTATTATAGACTTGTCTGCACAAAATACTATGTTTGTCTATCACTACCAGAAAGGTAAGCTGCAAGCAATTTCTAAAGAATTATTTCGTAACATATTGCAGTCTGTGTCCGATCACAACGAGTTTTTTCTCGGTTTACGTTTCTTTTGCACTCAGTCATGTGTCAAGATACTTAAATAAAGCTTGGAATGCAAGAATATATACAATATTTAGCATATCACACAGAAATGTATTAGAAGCGGGCATTATTAATGTGTCGTATACGGCGTTAAAGGACAGCCGGCTTTACGACCGCTTGGAGCGCTAGTGTCGCTCCAAGTGTCAGGCGGTAACAGCTTTCACAGCAGTGAGTGTCGCGACTGTATTTATTAGACTGTGGTTTCGCGTTCTACCACAGTGGTTCTACCGTCTGCAGTTGTAAAGTGGACGGGGAATAGTTTGGTACCCAATACGGACTTCCGTCATCCTCACCAATTACCATTCTGACATTCCGTTAGCCAAAAGTATCCCTGGGGTGAAAACATCTGTATGAAGTTTCACTCTAAAACGAAAAGTTACGTGACACAGAAAAGACCACCCCAACATAATCATTTCGTATATTACAAAGAAAGCATTTTATGATGCTTATTGAAAGTTCTACTGTCCATGTCAGAGAATCTACGGATGCTAGTTATAACAGCAAATACTGATAAATTAATGACCACTAAAACGTGTGGACAATTACTGAATTATAAAAATGTACGACCCTGCCAGGATTCGAACCTGGAATCTTCTGATCCGTAGTCAGACGCGTTATCCATTGCGCCACAGGGCCCAGATGCTCTTCTCTTCATAAGTGATGCATGCCTTTCACCAACCGGCCCTGCACCGTCGGCGGAGCTCTCAAGATTGCGCCCTCCTCCCTTTTCTTAACCCTCTCTCTCCTACCCATAAATAAACCTGTCCTATAATTATTTCTACACAGTCTTCGGAAAATTTAGTATTTTATGAGTATATTTAGTAATGAAAATGAAGCGTTATTAAAAAAAAAGTACTACTATTATCAATCTATATTAACGAAAAATATTTGACTGTATCGCATTGGTCTTATTACTTGTTTGATACAGGCCTTATCTGGCTTGCAACTTACAAATTATTGATAGCCCACACATTAATAAAAAAAATAATAGGGGGTATGATTGTTATTATGATTTTATTCTCTTATCTTTGTTAACCCCTGGGAGATCACGGTTGTTTCGTGAGTACGTACATGGCGAGCACGGGGCCCCGAGCTAATGCAGTCTTCATTCCTTCTTTCCTCCCTGGAATGCATTCCCTTTCCCTTCCCCTCCTTTCGTATCCTCACTCCTTCCTCTCCTCACTGGGAATCTGATGACCTCAGCAATTTGTTCCAAAACACCAACCAACCTCACCTCTGTTTTAAGTCAAAAATTCGATTTGTTATCTCATTGTTATCAAGATTGGCAGATGTGTCGGAGTATATAGATAAAATAGCTAAATCTGTTTCCCTTTACCCATATTCATCCTACATAATTGTATTAACTTTTACTTGCTGTAACTGCTTTCGGAAGGTTCTGTTACCAGTAGCATTTATGTAAAATATTATAAAAGCAACTTAATAATTTAGATCAGAATCACGTAAACCATATATCGTCGAAAAACTTTTGTTGTTGTGTCTTCAGTCCGGAGACTGGTTTGATGTAACTCTCCACCCTGCTCTATCCTCAGCAAGCCTCTTCATCTCCTCATTAATTTGAATCTGCTTACTGTATCCATCTCTTGGTCTCCCTCTGCGATTTTTACCCCACTCACTTTCCTCCAACGCTAAATTCACTATTCCTCGATGTCTAAGAATATGTCCTGTCAGTCTGTCCCTTCAGTTAGTCAAGGTATACTAGAAATTTCTTTTCTCCCCAATTCTGTTCAGTACCTCCTCATTAGTTACGCGATCCACCCACCTAATCTTCAGCATTCTTCTGTAGCACCACATTTCAAAAGCGTCTATCTTCTTCCTGTCCGCACTGTTTATCGTCCATGTTTCACTCTCACACAAGGCAACACACTGCCTTAAGAAAGGACTTCCCTACACTTAAATTAATATTCGATGTTAACAAATTTCTCCTTTTCAAAACCGCTTTTCTTCCCATTGCCATTCTGCATTTTATATCCTCTGTACTGCGACCATCGCACGTTATTTTACAGCGCAAATAACAAAAATGCATCTACCTCCTTTATTGTTTCGTTTCCTTTTCTAATTCGTTCAGCATCGCCCGATTTTCTTAGACTACACTCCATTACTCTTATTTTGCTCTTGTTGATGTTTATTTTATACGCGCCTTTCAACACACAGTCCATTCCGTTCAACTGCTCTTCCATGTCTTTTGCTGTCTCTGACAGAATTACAATGTCATCGGCAAAGCGCAATGTTTTTATTTCTTCCCCCTGAACTTTAATTCCTTCTCCAAATTTCTCCTTGCATACCTTTATAGCTTGCTCAATGTACAAATTGAGCAAAGAAAATATACTAGAACAGGGCTGGGTTTTCTACGTAATTGAGGAAACGCTACAACCCTGCTTACTCCCTTCTCAACCACTGCATCCCTTTCATGCCCTTCAACTCTGATAACTGCTGTCTGGTATTTGTGCAAGTTTTAAATAACCTTCCGTTCCCTATATTTTAATCCTGCTGATCTCAGAATTGAAAGAGTGTATTCCAACTCACAAAATCTACAAAAGCTTGAAATGTACATTTGCCTTTCCGTAATTTATATCCAAAGACAAGATGTAAGGTGAGTTTGCCTCCCGAGTTCCTACGTTTTTCCTGAATCCAAACTGATCTTCGCCGAGGTCGGCTTCTACCAGCTTTCCATCCTTCTGTAAATAATTCGTGTTAAAATTTTGCAAGCATGATTTATTAAACTGTTGGTTCTGTAGTTTTCACACCTGTCTGCACCTGCTTTCTTTGGAATGGCGATTATTAATTTTTTCTTAAAATCTGGGGGTATTTCCCCTGTCTTATACATCTTACTCACTAGGTGAAATAGTTTTGTCATTGCTGACTCTCCCAGAGAGTTCACTAGTTCTGAGGGAATGTCATCTACTGGCTACCTAAATGAGAAACCATGTCCTTAACCAGTTCCTTGGGTGGAAATTGAAAGCTGATATTTCGCTGTGATTATCCCTGCTGTATTTGTGACCAAAAACTGTTGTATGCTTTTCAGGACAAGATAATAGAGCTTCCATGTAATTCTTTTGGCGACAGGAATTTTTTTTAAAAAAACGCTTGAATGGGTACGATATATGAGAGATCTCATTTCCATTTCAGTACTTACTCAGACTTCGAAACAATCTACTCAACAGCTTCGAAGCCCAGATAAAGTGTGTAACGAATTCGGCCACCTATCTGGCGTATTGGCATTCTCTTCGCCTTTATCAAGCAAAAGTAATGAATTTACTGCACAAGAAAAATGATTTATTACTGTAGAAAATTCGAAAAGTAATTTGCCTAGCGCTTTACGATGTATATGGCGTCAGTGTCACCTAGTACGTACGAAAATATAGGACCACCTTTAGAAACATCGTAATAATTTTAAAGTGACCAAAAAGACATCACAGTTACGAAGGTAAAAGAAAATATACTAGAACAGGGCTGGGTTTTCTACGTAATTTTGAGCCCACATATTACATTGCCTACATTTCAAGAACGATTACAGGAATCTTTTGAACAAAAAGAGCAGTACGCATTGTTCATCTATGTTCCACTAGTTAGACACATCACGCACTAGGGAAGAAATAGGCCAGGCAAGTTAAATCAAGCATGCCAGTTATAGTGATGTACAAAGATGGGCACATCGAGAGATCGATACAAAGAATCAGAGAAATAGAAGTGGTAATAGTAGTAGTCACTAAGACATTAACAATTGAATAAAAAAAAAGGGAGTCCGCAAAAGGCATCGCCCAAAGTACAGTAAAAATGACAAAACAGGTGTCAGACTAGCAAACAGGTCAAGTGGAAAACTGATGATGTAGTGTACCAAATACAACGGAGGTGTTTTGGAATTAAGGGGTAGGCGGACTCAAAGAAGGGAGAACTTACAACCAAGTCAGGTGTATACGTGGAAGGAAAGGCTTGTACAGACATTTGTTAACGAAAGGAATGAAGTTGAAGTGGACCTATGAAAAGGATGACGTGTGCCTTAGGTCGGGTGGATACGTGAGAAGAAGGGACCAATACTGCTGCAATGTGGAGACAGATGGAAAGTAACACTATACCGTCTGGAAGCGACATGTAATTGCGAAGTATCCGCCATAGGTATACATGTTTAGGCAATATGTTCATGAAGCGTTCACCAAACGTACGTAATGTTGTTTGGATACGAGTGGTTAATTTTAAGACGTATCCGTCAAATTAAAAAAAGAATGTTATGATTAATTTAATATTATACAGGGTGTCACACTTAAACTTTACACCCCATATATCTCTGAAACAACAATAGATACCGTAAATGACTTTCACGGGCATGAACGTACAGAATGGGGCTTATGAAACTAACTACTATGAGACATTATAAAACGTATTGTGTTCAACACACTGAAGTTTTTATAATGGGGATCTATATCATTTTGTAAGCAGTGAATATTATCAGAAATCAAATAAGAGATTGACACTGATATCATTGCAGTACGTCAATAACTTCCCGAGAAAATGCGAAGAGAAGTTGGCGCTTGAAACAAATGAAGCGTGCAGATAGCTCACTCTTTCCCGGCAGCGTGAGGCAGACGCGCGATTTCGGGATGTCCAGCTAGTTGCGCATTGCATGCAGGCCTAGCATCAACTTCGCATCGCAATTCCTCGAGATGATAACTTATTGCAACTCACTTTGACTTAATATCTCATGTTCTCCATAATATTTACCCTATAATAATTTACGATTTGTCGTGGTTTATTCGCCTAACCACTCCGATATGGATCATTATCAGTAACAGCGAAAGTATTTTTTTTATTTTTGTCACAAACTGGGACTGTCCGTATTTCTGAAAACTTTTCTTTCTCTTTCTGATTAGTAGTCGGATGTACAAGAAGCGATTCCGGAACAAAACCAAAGTCATGACCTAGATGAGCGACAATTACTTGCAACCGGTGATATTACTAGATCAGTGCATTCCAAACTTTCTCTCATGGCGACACTCTTTTATAGCTTACAGTTTTGCGCGACACCATTTCACTAACGTAAATACAGATGGTAGAATTTAGATGGTTAAAGGGGGGGGGGGGGGCGGTAATAAAGCACATGTTTAATGTTGATCCTGACTGCAGCAATTCATCCAAGAAAAGGAAACGTTAGGAACTACGGAGATGTACAACAGAGTAACACCGCAGACAACAATGCCTAACTCACACAGTAATACTGTACTTGCTTCTTCTACATGCAACCCACATCCGAAACACGAAAACTGAATTTCGTGAACCGTTTTTCGCTGTCGTGTGTACATGTCAGGGCCAGTTACGGTTTTGCTGCATCAATTGAAAACGGCATCTGGAAATTAGCTGCTCGGATTTCTGATTTAGACAGCACAGTGGCTGTTCCCTTTCAGTTCAATATTATCACATTATTTTCAGAAATAAAGAGGATGTATTTATGGCAAGTGATGAATTATTATTTAAGATCTGTTGTTAGATTCTTGCTTCACCACGACCGCGGACGTCCCGACATATTCGGAAAAAATGGATAAATATTTGTGACAAGTAAGAATATGAATGTCATTTCTGGTCCCAGAATCTGTTACATACAGGAAATAGAGAGAAAAAATATTAACGCATACCAGGGTTCGAACCAACATTCACTGCATTTAAAATACTACTCTCCGTTAATCACCCGGCCATACTCCATAGCTACTGAATAGCTTTAGTCAGTGGACAATAGTGACTGCTTTTACACTCTGTGACATCTTTTACAGCCACTGTGTCATTGATTGACATTTAATTGTTAAGAAACGCTACCGACGGTGACGTGGCTTTGATAAATCCATTACAAAACGCTTAGGTGCAGCTTTTTGAGAAGGAAAGCAGACTACAGTGAAGGTTCGTTCAAGCAGCTGCCAGTTCCAGCAAACTGAGCATGGGAAGAGCTGTTATCGAGTATCAGCAGTAGCACTGCGCATGCGCAGTTTGCTGGGATCTGGCAACTGGCAGCTGCTTGAACGAACCCTGAGTGTCTACTGCTGATGAAGCAGAGCTGCTGCCTACCGGCTGAGCACGCAATTAATGTGCACCGATCAGTCTTTTAATGCGTGATCTGTGGTGCACTGAATGAAGAGAAGGATGATTAGCTAAAGGCGAGAATAGAGGGTAGTATGAAGAGCAGGATATTTTGTGTTTATTTTATGACAAGGTTTTTTCTTTTTTTCTTTAGAGTCTACATTTGTTAGTCTCGCGACACCCTTGATACTACTACGCGACACCCCAGGGCGTCGCGACACCCAGTTTGGGAAGCTCTGTAACTAGACAATACTCCTCGAACACTGTCACTTTGCCAGCATTTAATTACGATGTAATGTGTGTGAATGCATGTTTCATGTAAGTAACCCGCTTTGGGTCTTAAGCTTCCATGTTCCATAAAAACATAAAGTAGTACTATGCCGTTTTTGCGCTTATGCCCTCTCGTTCTTGTGTAACAACACGTACTTCTTGACAGCTATTTAAACCTAATCCCACAGACAAGAATTCTGTGCAAAAAGAAATTGTAGGCTTTACTTTATTCGAGGAGAGATTTCTTTGTACTGTTCGCAAAAGCATAGAAAATGCTTCCTGATAACACATTTACCCTATCTTTTATGGAATACTTTCTTTTCTGTGGCGTAGAATGTTCAAATGTTCGTAGAGCTTATGGGACTTAACTACGGGGTCATCAGTCCCCAAAATTACAAACTACTTATGAACTAGTTAATACTAAGGATGGCACAAATATCCATGTCCGAAGGGGGATTCGAACCCTCGTCCGTACTTGCCCTGCACACCGTGACTGGCGCGCCGCAGACCGCTCGGCCACCGCGGCCGGCTGTGGCGTAGAAACTTGGATTTGACTCTATTTGGCTTCCTGTCTCCGTTTGTTATTTTCAAACCATCATGTTACTCGGCTTCAAAAACTCTGATACTTAAACCAACTTACACACACAGACCTATACCCGAGGGAGGTCTAACCTCCATAGCATCATGCATTAGAGCACGCAGTTACTTTCGCGCGGCCATGATAAATCCTCTCTCTTTCTCATGATCACAAATTTTAATGATATTGAACGCAATACCTCACGCTTGGCAGCAAGATTTTCCGCTTACTGCGTATAGGCGTATTGCGTATATTTGATTGATTTATTTATTTTTTTATGTTCAACGTAAGATACAAACTTCCCAACCACTATTTGTTTTTTTAATTGCAGTATTTATTTCATCTTCCCTCATTTCCGTAAGTAACAATCGCCTTACGTCGAGTACATGCAGCTATTTTAGATATTTCTGGGACAACGATGACTTAATACTTATTGACTAACACAGCTATAATCAACAATACCACCTTTAATGTTAAATTGAGCTTTGTTACCGATGACAGCATGATGTTGCTTTCTCCTTTATTACTTATAGCGTTTCGTGACGTATTAAAATGTAGCTCACCGTAGGTAACAACCATATCGCCAGGGTGGAGACATCTGTATGAGGTTTTATGAGGTTTTCTGGTCTGGTGTTCGTAAATGTGCTAGTTCATCCGATCTCTGTCCCGCCCTTTCTATGGCATCTCTTCGCGTGAGAGCATCGGACACTGTTGATGGTAATGCGTCCATCGGATGGAGACGATAAGCCCGGCGGCCGCTTTGTGGTTTTCGAGGGAGTCCGGACACTTGGCACGCTTTTGCCTGCTGCGAAGGGTCGGGTGCCCCAGAATTCAGTGCACGGTGTCCAGACATCTGCACACTGGTCGCTACCGCAGTTTGTAGCGTGACCAACAGTATGGAAGTTACTACAACGACCAAGGGCAGGCCTTTTGCCCGTTACAACGGTTACGCGTATAGAAAACAGAGGGAATCTAAGGAAGGTGTCGTTACGTGGATGTGCTTACGCCGAAAATGGACTCATTCTAACGGATATCTCTTTTTTTCTTTTTTTTTTTTTTACTTTTTATTCGGTTTTAATGCCCTATTATAAGGCAGGCTGACAGCAGCCTATGACGCTGCTCTACAGCCGAGCGAATGATAACGATGGACAACAGAATATAAAAGTAAAACATGGTGATGAAACGGCGCTTTTTCAATGACAAGATGAAAAATTGTTGAATGTAAAAGGTACAGACAGTGGAAAGACATAAATGGTTGTTAAAAAATACGTTGCCACGGTGGCTAACAAACACTCATTGTAGACGACTAGACTTAATGTGACGGTGACATTGGAGTAAAAGAAACACTGAACACTGGTTGCCCATGGGCACGTGCACAACGTTAAAAAACACTGAGCGACGAAACACTACAGACAGGAAGCACTGAACTCTGTTAAAACACTAGCGCTGAACTGGGGGAGGGGGGAGGGGGGAGAAAGCGCGGGGGAAGGGGGAAGGAGGTGGGGGGACGGTTGTGACGGATAGCATCTTAACAAGATACGTACAAAAACTTTTGGGACTCACGTAAAATAACGAGTTGATCGTGAAAATGTAAAATGAGAAATGGAACATTCTCAGACTATTAATTAAAACATTATTAAAACTTGCACCACCAAAGTGGATCGTCATCCGCATTGCACGCTATAAAATTGTGAAAGTTCTTGACACAAGTAACAAGGAGACAATGCACACTCCAGAGATATTTCTGTACTGTGCCTGCGACTAGAGATAACATACACATGCGATCGACAAAGTCATCAGTTAACCTCATTGCTTTCATAATTGTTCGATAATTACTTAGTTTTGGTGAGGACTACATTAAGATAGAGAAAGACATCTTCTTTTGTAGAGACAATTGTACTTAGACTCTTAATCCGACTTCCGAATATATAGTTCTATTACACAAGGACGATTTCAACTTCGTGCTTTACGAAGTAATCACTGCAGGACGTGGGGAAATGTATTAGCTGAAAGAGTGGCCGATTCTACTAAAACAGTCAAGATAATTCACTGGAAATACTATATTTAATTGAAAGTTCTATACAGACGATCAACTGACGCCATTCCTTCAACGATTACCCAGACTTACTTTATCACACACAGATACCACCATGACGTCCTATTTAAACACACATCAACTGCTCTGTTGATTGAATTAGCAGATGTACAGGACAGTGACATAACTGTGTAAATAACTTCTTTGCAAATATCTACATCATATCTTTGAGTTGTGTGTGTTCAGTTGTTTGTAAATAACAAATAGTGTGTGTTCGTAAGAAAGCCAAATAAAAATTGTAATAAATATTCTCCTGTGGATATTTATAATTTTAGTAAATATATCCGTCACGTCAGTAATAACTGGTGACCCCGACGTGATAAGAAGAGGAGATGGCGACAAATGCGAACACGATAACAAATAGTAGCACGCCAGAAGATCGACTGGAAGCGAATAAGGTCAGTGTCAAAATTCCGCCGTTTTGGAGTGATAAACCCGAGATTTGGTTCTATCAAGTGGAGGCACAATTCAGCATTTGCAAAATTGTAACGGAAGAGACTAAATTCAACCATCTAGTGTCGCAGTTAGAGCCAAAATATATCGAGAATATTTGGGACATTATTCGCAGCACAGAAGTGAATAAATATACGGCGGCTAAGGAACGTCTGCTCAATATTTTTAAAGAAAGCGAAGATAGGCGCATCAAAAGACTATTCACTGGAATTGATCTAGGAGACCAAAAGCCTAGTCAATTATTACGCAAAATGCAAGCATTGGCAGGCGCAGATGTTTCAGAAAAGGTTCTTAAAACACTTTGGTTAGAAAAGCTTCCAGATTCTACAAAGAACATTTTAATTGTCAGTGACGAAGGACTCGAAAAGGTGGCTGTAATGGCTGATAGAATAATAGAACTGAATCCTCGTAATGAATTGTTCGTTATGAAAAGTGACACTTGCACCAAACAAGATGTTCCGGTAACAATGAATGACCTAATGGCAAGAATTTCGGGGCTAGAGCAACAAATAGCTGCCTTGACAACCAATTACAGAGGCAGGTCTCGCAATAGAAGCTTCGACCGCCGACGCAATAAAAGCCGCAGTAAATCACGAAATAAATACAACCCCAATGGAAAATACGGTTACTACCACTTTCCGTTCGGACAGCACTGCAAACCTGAAAAATGCACACCTCCTTGTAAATGGTCAGAACAGGGAAACTCGAATCAGCAGCTGAATTAGCGGCGAGTTCTGCTGCTCCAGACCAGTGCCGCAAAACCCGCCTATTTGTGACCGACAAAAAAACGGGATTGCGATTTTTAGTTGACAGTGGAGGTGATGTTTCTGTAATTCCAACTCATGCAAGAGCTAAAGGTGAATCACCATATAAATTGTATGCTGCCAATGGAACTGAAATTCCTACATATGGTATCGAATTTCGTACTATCGATTTGGGACTGCGACGTGAATTTCAATGGCCGTTTATCGTAGCAAAGATCGATAAAGCTATATTGGGAGCCGATTTTTTGAACAAATTCAAATTATTAGTAGATGTGCATAATAAGAGATTAATAGATGATATAACCAAGCTCAGTTCTGAGGGCAAAATTGTATCAATCTCAGATGAAAATGTCATAAGTACTATGAGTCAAAACACAAAATTTACCGATTTATTGCTGCAGTATCCCGACATAGCTAAGCCTAATTTGGTACCTGGCAAAATTAAGCATGATGTCAAACACTACATTACCACTGAAGGTCCACCTGTGTTTTCAAGGGCAAGACAGTTAGACCCAAACCGTATGAGAGTAGCGAAACAAGAATTTAAATTCAAGTTAGAAAATGGCATCATTAGACCATCAAAATCTGCATGGGCTAGTCCCTTTCATCTAGTAACCAAGAAAGATGGTTCAATACGTTCATGTGGAGATTACAGACGGTTAAATGACATAACAGTTCCTGACCGTTATCCAGTACCAAGAATAGACGATTTCCAATATATTCTGCAAGGGAAGAACATCTTTTCTAAAATTGATCTGTTCAAGGCTTATTATCAGATACCCATTGCTGAAGAAGATAAGCATAAGACAGCCATAATAACACCATTTGGTCTTTATGAATTTAATGTTATGAGTTTTGGCCTTCGGAATGCACCTTCAACATTCCAGAGATTTATTAATGAAGTTTTGTTTGGACTAGATTTTGTGTTCCCTTACCTTGATGACATTTTGATCGCCTCATCTAGTATTGAAGAACACCACTCACACCTCAAGTTAGTCCTAGAGCTTTTGTCTAAATATGGACTACGAATAAATATCTCCAAATCAGTTTTGGGAGTAAATGATATAGAATTTCTGGGCTACTGGATAACACCTGAGGGATCCCGTCCACTACCTGCAAGAGTTCAAGCTATCTTGAAATACAAGTTACCTGAAAAACTGCACGAACTCCGTACATTTCTTGGCATTGTTAACCAATATCGTCGCTACCTTAAAGATGCAGCACAGACTCAGGCTGTTTTGCATGACTATCTAAAGGGAGCTAAAAAGAGGGATAATACACAAATTCAGTGGACTGAGGTAGCGAAGAAAATGTTTGAGCAATGCAAACAAGATATTGCAAATTCTGCATTACTGGCTTTTCCTAACTCAGAGCTACCTTTAGCGTTATGCACTGATGCATCAAATGTTGCTGTTGGTTCTGTACTGCAACAATTAGAAAATGGAACTTGGAGACCGGTTGCATTCTTTTCACAGAAACTGAGTCAGTCACAGAAGGTCTATAGTACCTAAGATCGAGAATTGCTGGGAATTTACCTTTCTGTGAAAAAGTTCAAACATTTACTAGAAGGAAGAAATTTTGTTATATTCACTGATCATAAGCCACTCACATTTGCTTTTAAGCAAAACAATGAAAAAGCATCCCCTCGACAAATGCGACAGCTGCAATATGTCTCACAATTTTCAACTGATATTCGTCACATCAGTGGCCATGACAATATTGTTGCGGATACTCTGTCCAGAATTAATGAAGTAGCAATAATAGACTATGATGAAATCGCCAAGAGCCAACTGCAAGATCAAGAATTACAACAACTCCGAACTGGGAACAACTCCTTAAACTTCAAGTCATATCAACTTCCATCAGGAAAAACATTGTGGTGTGACACTTCAACTGCAAATATCAGACCATACATTCCTCAAGCTTTTCGTCATCAAATATTTCTCCATTTTCATGGTTTAGCTCATCCTGGAATAAAGACTACAGTGAAACTGTTAACCAATAAAGTTATCTGGTCTGACATAAAAAGAGATGTGCAACAATGGACTAAATCCTGTGTTAACTGCCAGAAAACCAAAATTACTCGCCACACAAAATCACCGCTACAAAAATTTGAAGAACCAGACGAACGTTTCAGTGTTGTACACATCGATATCATAGGACCTCTGCCTCCATCTAATGGCATGACATATTGCTTGACTTGTATTGATCGTTTTACGTCCTGGATGGAAGTCATACCACTTGAGGATATCACCGCTGAAAAAGTAGCAAAAGCTTTCTACCAACACTGGATTGCTAGATTTGGTGTTCCATCACAAGTAATCACAGACCAAGGAACACAGTTCAGATCACAACTGTTTAATAATTTGGGTATCATTTGTGGAATGAAAATTCAGCACACAACACCGTATCACCCTCAATGCAATGGCAAAGTTGAGAGGTTACACAGAACTCTGAAATCTGCAATTAAGGCTCACAACACTTCCGACTGGACAAATATTCTACCTACTATTCTACTAGGATTGCGAACTGCACTACGAGAGACATCAAACTATTCTATTGCACAGATGGTATATGGGAAAACTATCAAACTTCCTGGTGAATTTTTTGAAGAGCCAACTACAAAGATTGACCCTGATTCATTTACTTCTGATTTGCAAAAGCAAATGTTGCAACTGAAACCTAACAAACGTACATATGATACAGGACAATCAGTTTTTGTACCAAAAGACCTGAAAACTTGTTCACATGTGTTCTTAAGATGTGACAGGATTAAAAAACCATTAGAACCTACATATGATGGTCCTTTTCCTGTCATAACAAGGCATGAAAAATATTTCACTATTTTGAGGAAGTGCAAAAACATAAATGTGTCAATGGACAGACTTAAACCAGCCTATCTCTTGCAGGAAGAAAGGGAATTAGAAAAGGTTCTTCCAAATTTTGGAAAGGATACTCAACCACAGAAGTCCACAGAGGAACCATGTCCAGCTGACAGAGTATCAAAGTCAGGAAGACCTATAAGAGTTCCAGCACGATTCTTAGACTGAGTTATTTCCGTGAAAAATAAATGAAGTCACATTAGACATTGTAAATAGAGATTATTAATTGTGTTGTATCTTTATCACTTTTATACCATTTGCAATTGTGTTTTTGTAACATATCTTTTGTTATTCTAATATGATATTGTTTGTTTTGAATTGATGTAATTTCAGACTTCACCACCCTGTATTACTTCATAACTTTGTTACTGGTGGGGGAGTAGTGTACAGGACAGTGACATAACTGTGTAAATAACTTCTTTGCAAATATCTACATCATATCTTTGAGTTGTGTGTGTTCAGTTGTTTGTAAATAACAAAAAGTGTGTGTTGGTAAGAAAGCCAAATAAAAATTGTAATAAATATTCTCCTGTGGATATTTATAATTTTAGTAAATATATCAGTCACGTCAGTAATACAGACTTTCAGCTTTCATCGAGAATTAGATAATAGGGAGCACTGCATACAGTGTTATACAACAATGTAGTTATACAACTACATTGCCCCCAGTGCAACACTACAACATACTAATACTTCTGGATACACTTACTGTGAGAGATGAACAATTTAGTACTACACCACAGAACCAATACATGGCGCTGTTATTATTATTATTACTACTTCTCATGTCAACGATAGTATGTTTTCAGAAGTGTACGCGAAACAATTACACACGTGAACATAACCTAACATTGAATTTAAATTGTTCTGGCGTACAGACTTATATTTTACTTTTTCTATGAATATCTTTATAGACAAGGACTTTTCCTTAAATTCGACATCTTGGCTAGGAGAACTGAGTTTATTGACAGGGCGATCCATCAAGGATTCTGTTTTCGCTGACCTAGATCCGGAACCCTAAAACCATGTATACGCAGGTCCCTATCTAAAAACCGTTGCGAAGCACGGGTATTTAAGCTAGTTAGATATATAACTTTTACTTAAGCCACAATCACGTTGTTGTTTCAATTCCAAATGTTTTTTATACTCTTGAAGTGGTCACACTTTTCACACATATGTCTGAAATGCGGCAGTTGTATTTACTATTCGGAATATATTACCGTTAAAACATCTTTGCAAAAATCTATTTCTCATAAACAGCTGCAGCGGACTCTTTTATCAATGATCTACATCTACAGAGATACTCTGCAAATAACATTTAAGTGCCTGGCAGAGGATTCATTAACCACTTTCATAACTTTTCTCTACCGTTCCATTCTCTAATAGCGCGCGGGAAGAAAGAACACCTAAATCGTTCCGTTTTCGATCTGATTTCTCTTACTTTATTGGGATGGTCATGTCTCCCTAAGTAGGTGGGTGCTAGCAAAATATTTTCACATTCATAAGTAAAAGTCGGTGATTGAAACTTCGCAAACAGATCACGCCGCAATGAATAACGTCTTTCTTTTAATGATTTCCACTCCAATTCGTGCAACATTTCCGTGACGCTCCCCCCCCCCCCCCCCGTAACGTGATAAAACAAAACGAGCTGCCCTCTGAACGTTGTCAATATCTTCCGTCACTCCCACCTGCTCTTTGGTGGACCTGGTGCATCTTCGAAGCGTTCTGCCAATGATGCATCATCTCAGCTGTCGTTGTCCGTTAACAAAGGTTTTATGTTTAACAAGAACACTTGTTCACGACTTACATCAGTCATGAATGTTCAGTGAAGTTATTACAAAGTTCACGCTGAATCTCCCATGGCACCAGCTCTACTATCTGATATGGGGAACTTAACGATAAATAAAATGAAGTGAAATAGAAACTACAGGTTGCAGTTCTTGTTGCCGTGGGGGAGTGGCCGAGCGTTCCAAGGCGCCTTGCTGCGGAGCGCGCCGCTGCTCGCCGTCGGAAATTCGAGTCCTCCCTCGGGCATGGGTGTATTTGTTGTCCTTAGCATAAGTTAGTTTCGGTAATTTGTAAGCCTAGGGACTGATAACCGCAGCAGTAAAGTCCCATAGATTTACAAACATTTGAACAGTTCTTGTTCCTATTGATTTATTTTTTCGGTAAATATTTCAAGATTTTTTCTACCATATATTATACTCGGGAAATTTTACCATTTTAATCTGCATTTATGTTTTATTTTATAATATTTAGCATCGTTTGTGAACATTTTTTGGTAACAAATTTTCTCAAATTTTTAAATTTATTTCCTATTTACATTTTTATCTGTATTCATTTATGCCTTCTTTCATACAGTACACGTTCTCCTGTTCGTGATTAAAAGCCCAGTTTGAAGTTCTTTTTTTTGCCCACTTTCTTTGGGGTGATTCTATTTACACTTCGGTAAAATCAGACGTGACGTCATTATGACGTATCCACACTATCGACGTCCAGAAGAGCGGCGCACCGACTTTTGCGATCGTTTGAGACGATGGTTTTGGGTGGGACAACATGCTTAATTCGACATTATTTCTGAACTGCATACTTTTTCCCTTCGTAGTGTAGTGACAAAACTAGGCCTTACTTAATATTGGTATCATGTTTTGGAAAGCACTGACGGAAATTTCAGTAAATGTATATTGAAAATTATGTCAGAAATAACGCAGACCGAGCCTTAGAGAACGACAACTTCACACATTTTCAAAGAAAAGAACTAGCATGTTGCAGCAACTTGGCGGTAGATGAGTACCCAGTTTTACGAAATGTTTTGCCTGATGTTCGCTGAGCCTCTGTAACAAATGATTGTATTAACATCCAGCTCATTTGATTTATAGTTTCGGCAAAAACATACGTATACCTACGGCGACTATATGTTGTTTTTGTATGTCGCATATTTTGACATGTCCAAATACACAATGTCACTATGTTTACATGCAACACATCTTCCAGAAGACGAAAAGCGATTTTCGTAAACCGTTTTTCGCCGTCGTGTTTACATGGCACAGCCTGAATCGGATTTCCTAATTCACTTAAGATGGCGGCTGAAAAACAGCTGATTCAGTTCCTGATTTCGTCAGCATAATCGCTATTTTTCTTTACTTAAATACACAGATTCATGCTTACTCTAAATATTAATACTTTTATTTCACATTAGAAAATATCACTCAGTCCGTATGTGCCGAAAATTCTTACCAAAAAAACACAGTCTGACAAGACAAGAACGCTTCAAAATCGGTTGCGTTTACATGGGCACGAAAATCGATTGTGGAACTGGAAAACCGCTTTAGAGAAGCAGATTTCCAGAATCGATTTTGGAGTGTTTACATGACCAACCAAAAGCGGAATTGGGAAATCGGTTTACGAAATCCGGTTTTGGGAGCCCATGTAAACGGGGTGAATCAGATTTGGCTGAATAACGTTTCAGAGCTCACAGTGTAGGTCCTTTTTCGGAAAGTTTATAGCTTCTTACTTTCAAAAAAAGAAAGCAAAGTTATATAGCTTCCGAAACTGTAATGAATTACCATTACCAACTGAAGATATTATCAGCTACTCCTTTAATTCGTCTGCAGTTTTGCGTCTAGAACGACCACACAAGTCGATCCTGGCTCCAGTCGTCTTCGATAGAGTGGATACGTCATAATGACGTCACATCTGATTTTAACGAAGTGTAAATAGAATCACCCACTTTCTTTGCGATCGTCTTTTGACAGCTCGAAATTTAAATGAAAATAACGGCTTAACCATTCATCTGACATGAAAATTGAATAACCGAATTTGTAGAGGAGAAAATTCTCTACAACTTTGCTCTCTTACGATTTTTTATATCTCGTATCGTTTTAGAGATATTTGCAAAAATAACGGCGATTTTGGGATGTCTTGTTTGTCCATAACGTGTTCCATGTTTTTAAGACGAACCGTTCAACCCATCAGCACTAAATTCTACAGGCATAATTGTAGCCTGCCAGAGACCAGAACCTACCTTTTTCAAATTTTTCGGACAAAAAATACGGTAGTAATACCAAAAAGAAAGTCGTTTGTAATGTAATTGTATTGCAAACGAAACGTTCATCAGACATGAAAATTCAATAGTTTAATTCGTAGAGGGGAAAATTCTTTAGAACTTCGCTCTCGTATGTTTTTTTTTTTTTCATATCTTGCATAGTTTTAGAGATATTTGCAAAAATAACGGCGATTTGACGACAGTGGCGGCGCTAGACGAAAACTGGACGTCGGCGAACTCGTCTTTGCGAGGCCCCTTTCATTTTTTCACCAAGGAAGAAAATGTTAAACACAAGGAGCTCGATTATACATCAATAATCATTATACTAAAATTTTATTAGTATAATATACAAGTATTATTGCAATGACAAAAATTACAACAAATAAACACTAATTAAAATAGAGAAACTTTTCGGCTTTTCGTCTCACTGATTTTTTAAGACCACATCTTAATTAATACTAGCCACTAGTTCGACTTCAATTGATAGTCTTTCTTGCCTCATTGTGTTTCTGAAGTTAGTCTTAATCAATTTTAACTTTGTGAAGCATCTCTCGACCGAAGCTGTACTGACTGGAACTGTGAGCATGATTCTGATTGTTATATAAACATTTGGATGTATTTGTACCAAATTATTATCTAAAATGTACTGAAGAAGTTGTTTTGCAAGTATTTAAGAAAAAATTGCATCACTGCTGCACTAATACGGAAATAAATACGGACAGCTAAATACCTGTCGACCGGGAATGGCCGATCGCACTTGGGCTTCAAACCGCTGTGAGCGAGATCGCTCTCATCGGGAGTCAAATCCCACCCTTGGATACGATGTTGTATCCGTCCTTTGGTTTAAGCTAGTGTAAAAATGTTCAAATGTTTGTAACGCTTATGGGACTTAGGTAAGTGGTCATCAGTCCCTAAACTTACAAATTACTTATGGACTAGCTTATACTAAATACAGCACAAACATCCATGCCCGAAGGGAGATTCGAACCCCTGACGGGGAACGGCCTCGCGCATCGTAGCATAGCGCCTAAGCTAGTACAATTTAGATGTAGGTCGCCGCTACATGACCTAGCAGTTGAAAAGTTAAACAAAGAATATATAAAAAAAATTCTTACAATGTTTTGCGAGGCCCCCACAGGCGCGAGGCCGTCGGCGATTGCCGACGTCGCCGACGCCTAGCGCCGCCACTGTTTGACGATGTCTGTCTGTCTGTAACGTGTTCCCACTTTTTAGTAGTGATGGGACAACCGACTGTTTTTAACAACCGATTGGTCAATCGGTTGTTTTTTCGTTCAGTCGGTTTTTTCAGTCGAATGAAACAACCGAATGAAAATAGTCTCTGTGGCTGTATGAATGTTTTCACTCACTGGTGGGGTTTGAGTGGTTTCAGTCGATGCGAAACAATCGAATGAAACCAGTCTCTGTCGGTTGCAGCCGCTATATGAATGTTTTCACTCATTCAGTGGGTTTGAGTGGTTTCAGTCGATGCGGGAGCACCGAATGAAACAAGTCTCTGTCCTTTATATGAATGTTCTCGGCATTGAGTGGATTCACTTGATGCGATACAACCGACTGGAAAAAGTCTTTGTCGGTTTCTGCAGTTATATGGATGTTTTTATTAATTCATCGACTTTGTGTGACTTTATTTGCATACTCCTTCAGCCTTTTCGGGTATAAATGAACCGTGGTTCAGCATGCAACATTCTTAAAGACAAATTTTAAGAATATAGCAGTGTGTCCGTGTGTCTGTTTCTATTGCATGCAAATCTGCAGTTTTGTTCCAATCTTGATGAAATTTTGCACACTTGACCTTCAAAGCAAGAGAAACGTCACTCCCTGCATCAAATTTAATTCGGTGCATGGCGGAGGGTACTTTACATACTAACTTCGACAAAAACCACAATTTGGCTGCGATCTTGATGAAATTTTGCACACTAGACCTTTAAAACAAGGCGAAGGTAACTGTGTACAATAAATTTCGTAGGTGCATGGCGGAGGGTACTTTACCTACTAACCTAAACAAATTCCGTTTGTATTCGAATTTTAATGATATATTTCACTCTTCACCTTCAAAGAAAGAGAATGGTCACCGTCTACATCTACTTTAGTTCGATGCATGAGAGAAGGTATTCCAGAAGTCGACGCCAATATAGAGTTTATTCCGATCCTGATGAAATTTAGCACCCTTGACTTTCAAAACAAGTAGCATCTAAGATTTTGTATGGTACATGGCGCAGGGATGGAATAAACCTCCACACCGTTTCACCGATAACCACAGAAATATCTGTGACAAGAGTGAATAATTATGAAACTTGAGATGAATGTTTTCATACACCGTTGACGAATACAGACGCGGTGAAGGAAATTTACAGCACTGATAAATGTTGTATGTCTTCTCGTACTCCTTCAAATTAGATGGAATTAACAAAAATATTTTTATAAGAAACATTTTTGTACAAAATACTTTAATAAACTTTTTTTACAATATCTAATGTTTTAGTGATCTTCGAATTTGGATCTAGCAAATATGCTCAAAGTTAAAATACTTAACTCTGTCCTACTAGTACCTTAGATATGTATGAACAATAAGCCGCAAACCGCACGTTTCTACCTGTTCCCACTTCGGAGATACAGTATGCGAGATTAAACTTGTAGCGATCATTTTGGAACACCCTGTAGTTTCGACGCTTCTTTATTGAGACAGTAAGTAACCGACAACAATCGGCGATGGCACGCCCTGCGACGCCGCCAGACACTGTTGTGTGGAGTTTGGCGCGCGCCTGCTGGCGCTGTCAGCAGTGAAAACGCAAGCGAGGAGCACCCCCTCTCGAGTCCCCACTCCCCGCGAAAAACGTACTGCCTCTTTTCACTTTAAAAGAAAGAATGATAATTCAGTCAATGTACAAAACTGTAAAAGTTTCGCATGTTTTCATTCGGTTGTTCCCACAGACTACTTTCATTCGAAAAAAAAAAAAAAAAATAAAGTAAAACTACGACTGACTGACTCTTTCATTCGGTTGCTTCCACTGACTGGTGAAAAGGCCAACGTACTGTGTCAATTTTTTCATTCGGTTGGCCCCATCGACTGATTTAACTCAAAAGAAAAGGAATGAGTGGTCCAACCGACTGCGTCGATTTTTTCATTCGGTTGATACAACCGACTGGTTTAACTCAAAAGAACGAATGAAGAGTCCAACCGACTGAATCGGTTGTTTCATTCGATTGTTCCCATCACTACTTTTTAGGAAGTCTCTCTGGTATTCACCATCTTGCGTTGCGTATTTGATTGTTTTCTCATTGTAACTTAAACGTTGTCATTTCAAAGCAATGGCGCACCGAAGAATTAACAAAAACACGTCGTTCTTCGTACGATAAATGATAGTGTAGTGTCTAAAATGCCATATTAGCACCAGTTAACAACTGCCATCAATAGTACGAAATTAAAGAACGCAATGTGTGATTGTTGGCTGTAGCGTAGTGGGCAGTGCGTTGAACTGAAGGTCAGTGGTTCGAAACCCGAAACTACTCAATTTTTTTTTCCTAAAAGGGTTACAGGCACTCTTATTAATTAGAGCTATGTTCTTCAATGTTTAGAGTTGTGCATATGTAAGAATGCTCCCTCTAAAATGCGTGTTTGTTCTATTTCGAGAACATGCCGTGAAATACGTAACAACTAATTGAACAATGGTCTTCTGAAGCATATGCACGTAAACTGGGAGGATACTGTAATAATGAACATTCTGCACAAAGTGCTAATACAGGTAATTTCATATATAAAGGAAGTCCCAGATTTCTGTGGAAAGTGTAGTTCCTTAATCAAACAGAAGGGAAGTGCACACATTGCAACAAATTACCTTGTTTACTTTTTTCTAAGCGTTTATTCACTATTTGTGGAATATATTGAAAGTCATTAATTAGAATCAATACATCAACTCAAATGTTTGTCTTTGGCCTGGTTGCTATGAACGCTTTTGACGTAGATGGTATTACCTTTCCTGTAGTTCAGATATGACTTCGTTCATGTTACACTGTTCTGCGCTAAAATAAAGAGCAACTATTGTATTTCAAACCGTGATTACGTTTTCTTTTACAGTTAAAATCACAAACGGAATAAGTGTGGTAATACTGAATTCCACATACCTCTAGTGTTCGATATATATACAAAGTTAGTACCATCAATGCGTCATTTACAACAGTCATTGTAACAGTATCTCCCCAGTTTATGTACGTGTTAAATTCATTGCTATGTATTTCATGGCATGTTCTCGAAACAGAACAGATGTGCTTTTCAGAGAATGTGCTGTTTCCTATGAACAACTCAGAATCCTGCAGAATACAGTTGCGTTCAGTTAACCAGAGTGTGCGTAAACCTTTTAGGAAGCAAGAGCAAAAATAAAGTGGAACAAAAAAATTGACAGTGGTGGTTATATACAGGGTGTTTCACTAAGTGTGTTTGCCTCTGTGACATAAAATAATAGGTGACGGGAAATTTTAATGCGGTAGGTCAACTAGTGATGGGAACAATCGAATGAAAACAATCGATTCATTCGGTTGTTGGGAAAAAATCGATCATTCGGTTGTAGTTTCTCGTATCGGTTGAATTATTCATTCGTTCTTCTGAGTGAAACCAGTCGGTGGGACCAACCGAATGAAACAACCGATTCAGTCGATTGGACTATTCATTCGTTCTTCTGAGTGAAACCAGTCGGTGGCACCAACCGAATGAAACAACCGATTCAGTCGATTGGACTATTCATTCGTTCTTCTGAGTGAAACCAGTCGGTGGGACCAACCGAATAAAACAACCGATTCAGTCGGTTGGACTCTTCATTCGTTCTTTTGAGTTAAACCAGTCGGTGGTATCAACCGAATGAAAAAATCGAAGCAGTCGGTTGGACCACTCATTCCTTTTCTTTTGAGTTAAATCAGTCGATGGGGCCATCCGAATGAAAAAATTGACACAGTACGTTGGCCTTTTCATTAGTTCTTTTGAGTGAAACCAGTCAGTGGAAGCAACCGAATGAAAGAGTCAGTCAGTCGTAGTTTTACTTTATTTTTTTTTTTTTTTTCGAATGAAAGTAGTCTGTGGGAACAACCGAATGAAAACATGCGAAACTTTTACAGTTTTGTACATTGACTGAATTATCATTCTTTCTTTTAAAGTGAAAAGAGGCAGTACGTTTTTCGCGGGGAGTGGGGACTCGAGAGGGGGTGCTCCTCGCTTGCGTTTTCACTGCTGACAGCGCCAGCAGGCGCGCGCCAAACTCCACACAACAGTGTCTGGTGGCGTCGCAGGGCGTGCCATCGCCGATTGTTGTCGGTTACTTACTGTCTCAATAAAGAAGCGTCGAAACTACAGGGTGTTCCAAAATGATCGCTACAAGTTTAATCTCGCATACTGTATCTCCGAAGTGGGAACAGGTAGAAACGTGCGGTTTGCGGCTTATTGTTCATACATATCTAAGGTACTAGTAGGACAGAGTTAAGTATTTTAACTTTGAGCATATTTGCTAGATCCAAATTCGAAGATCACTAAAACATTAGATATTGTAAAAAAAGTTTATTAAAGTATTTTGTACAAAAATGTTTCTTATAAAAATATTTTTGTTAATTCCATCTAATTTGAAGGAGTACGAGAAGACATACAACATTTATCAGTGCTGTAAATTTCCTTCACCGCGTCTGTATTCGTCAACGGTGTATGAAAACATTCATCTCAAGTTTCATAATTATTCACTCTTGTCACAGATATTTCTGTGGTTATCGGTGAAACGGTGTGGAGGTTTATTCCATCCCTGCGCCATGTACCATACAAAATCTTAGATGCTACTTGTTTTGAAAGTCAAGGGTGCTAAATTTCATCAGGATCGGAATAAACTCTATATTGGCGTCGACTTCTGGAATACCTTCTCTCATGCATCGAACTAAAGTAGATGTAGACGGTGACCATTCTCTTTCTTTGAAGGTGAAGAGTGAAATATATCATTAAAATTCGAATACAAACGGAATTTGTTTAGGTTAGTAGGTAAAGTACCCTCCGCCATGCACCTACGAAATTTATTGTACACAGTTACCTTCGCCTTGTTTTAAAGGTCTAGTGTGCAAAATTTCATCAAGATCGCAGCCAAATTGTGGTTTTTGTCGAAGTTAGTATGTAAAGTACCCTCCGCCATGCACCGAATTAAATTTGATGCAGGGAGTGACGTTTCTCTTGCTTTGAAGGTCAAGTGTGCAAAATTTCATCAAGATTGGAACAAAACTGCAGATTTGCATGCAATAGAAACAGACACACGGACACACTGCTATATTCTTAAAATTTGTCTTTAAGAATGTTGCATGCTGAACCACGGTTCATTTATACCCGAAAAGGCTGAAGGAGTATGCAAATAAAGTCACACAAAGTCGATGAATTAATAAAAACATCCATATAACTGCAGAAACCGACAAAGACTTTTTCCAGTCGGTTGTATCGCATCAAGTGAATCCACTCAATGCCGAGAACATTCATATAAAGGACAGAGACTTGTTTCATTCGGTGCTCCCGCATCGACTGAAACCACTCAAACCCACTGAATGAGTGAAAACATTCATATAGCGGCTGCAACCGACAGAGACTGGTTTCATTCGATTGTTTCGCATCGACTGAAACCACTCAAACCCCACCAGTGAGTGAAAACATTCATACAGCCACATAGATTATTTTCATTCGGTTGTTTCATTCGACTGAAAAAACCGACTGAACGAAAAAAACAACCGATTGACCAATCGGTTGTTAAAAACAGTCGGTTGTCCCATCACTAAGGTCAACACAAGAAATGTTACACTTTCTGCGGAGCTATGAACATAGTTTATTGTATCATTTTCCAAAGAGATACAGCACAAAGATATAATATTTTAAATGGAACAATAGTTTTTTTTCTATCGTGTATTGGATTCGTTGAAACCAGCTGGGTTCAAATCAATTTAAACTAAATTCCTAGCACTGTTAGTTTGGGAGCTTTAACGCTTCAAAGTTCCGGGGGCGGAGGCTGCGATAGCGTATCTGACTGGCCGAGTGGCTATCCCCTGAGGCACGGCCCACTGTCTCATGACCACCAGCCAGTTAGCTACGCTGTCGTAGCCTCCGCCCCCTAAACTTTGAAGGGTTGTAGCTCCCAAACTAACAATGATAGGAATGTAGTTTAAATTGATTTGGACGCAGCTGGTTTCAACGAATACAATGCACGATAGAAAAACTATTGTTCCATTTAAAAAAATTATATCTTTGTGCTGTAACTCTTTGGAAAATGATACAATAAACTATGTTCATAGCTCCGCAGAAAGTGTAACATTTCTTGTGTTGACCTACCGCATTAAAATTTCCCGTCACCTATTTTTTATAAGTTTATAAGAGGCAAACAGACTTAGTGAAACACCCTGCATATAGTGTTTTTTATTTTTATTTTTTTTTTCTCTCTCAGTGAAATCGTTGTTTTGCAGTCGTTTGTTCATATTTGTTCTGGGTTGTTCGCTGAGAATCTTACTCAGTTTTGTATTACACATGGCGTTGAATCAACACCGTGTGAAGAGAAGGCCTGTGCACTGCCGTACCACGTCACGTCACGCAGAGTAGGTCGCGATCGCGTAGCTGACTGGCTGTCTGATGGGGCACAGCCCACCGCCTCACAGCGGCCAGCCAGTGAGCTACGCAATCGCGACCAACTCGGTGTGATGTGAAGTGGCACGGCAGTTCACTGGCCTAATCTTCAGATGGTGTTAGTTGTACCGTCTTTCGTTTTCTCTCTACCGATTGGTTCGTCGGTTTGGACGGGTACTTGGTGGACGTTGGTTTGTTTAGTCCTATTTTGATCATTTCAGATAACTCAGTTCTCTTATTACAGAGGGCGTCGAACTACATATACCATGCCGGCAACCCTCTGACCGGGCGCGCTGAGGAACCGCGCCCTAGCAAGTTCCGAACCACCGTGTAAGATTTTCGTACATTACAAACCAATTCCTCGCCTATAATGCTATGGCGAACAGCTGCAACAGTAATCCGAGATTCTCGAACTATCGATGGCAGGTGTTAACTAACTAACCAACATTAGATTATAATTCATTGTCCTAAGAAAGACGTGTTTTTGATAATTTTCAGTTCGCCATTGATTTGAAATGACAACGCATGAGTTATAATAAGAAAAAAGTATAGAAAGCAAGATGGCATGCGCAAAAGAGATTTTGGGTCGAGGGATGTCACGTGACTGATTCACGAACGCCAAATGTACGCTGTGTTCGAACCAGGCTATAGTCACTCGTCCGAACGCCAAATGTATGCTACGTTCGTTCCAGGCTATAGTCATTCGTAACCAGTACAGGCAAAGAAAATAAAACACAAATATAGAAGTATCAAGGCCTGACTGGTGATAATATTTTAACGGAAAAATATAATGAAAATGTGGGAGAGATATTAAAATGATAGTTCAAAGAGGTAAAAGTTGAAAAAAGAGTATGTTTGTCAACGCTAAACTCAAACATCATATAATTTTGGCTGTCTGTTTAAATACGGTCAGAAAGAACATTACGTGTTGGGTGCATAGATATTACCACAATAGTAGAGTCGCAATCTTATCACCATAATTTTTTATTATTTAGATTGTTATTTTGGTCCAAAATGTTTGCAAAAACTTATAAAACTACAATTCTTAAGTGGGCCGTAAAATACGTCAGTGCGATTTTTTTAAAATTAAATCTCATACTTCGTTATTGCGACGATGAAGCAAAGAGGGGTCGGGGTCGCCAAATGACAATCCTGCCCCAGGCGCCATAAAGCCTAGACGAGTCCCTGTATTTGGTGTATCTGTATGACTGCAGCTATTGTGAAATCTGGTAATGCAGCACTGAAAGGACTTTACGTATTTCCTAAGTGGGACATTATCTTCTCAATATATAAAAAGAAGTGTCCCGATTGACTGACTGAATCATCATCGCCCAGCCCAAACCACTGAAGATAGAAACTTGAAATTTGTGGATGGTATTGATCTTACTCTGTAGGCGTCATTTAAGAAGCGATTTTTCGACTTTCCGTCCGTAAGGTAAGGTAAAGCAGTCAACAGTCCGAAGATTGGTTTGAACACCACAGTGCTTTACTAGGCATGGTCCTGTTTGGAGGTGGTATGCCGTTGCCTTCCTCCGACCTTCGAACTGACTTACCCAGCCAGTTATAGGGGAACCTACAGTTTAACGTGGGTTCCGAACCACGGTGCTACTCGGTATATTTCACATGAGCAATACTGCCAGAGGTGAAAGAAGTGGAAATTGACAGACAAAAATCATAGGACCTGGCGGGTATCGAACCCGCGACCTTTGGATTTGTAGTCTGGCACTCTACCACTGTGCAACCGAGGCGCACTTCCGTAAGGGGGTGAAATAGGGAATGAAACTTTTTTTTTTTTTTTGAAAATACGTAGCTATTTAGGCAATTTTGAAGCTAGAACTACAAAATTTTGGATTTTAATTCAGGGTTAGAATTTAAAAGACACGTGTTTCGGCATCTTTGAAATTCGACAAATAAGGGGGTAAAATAGGTGACGCAAAAAATTTATTTTCAAAAATATGTTGCTGTTAATTCAAATTTTAAGCTACAACTACGATACTTAGGATATGGAATCATGGTCAGGATTAAAAATCCATGATTTTTAATATTTTGAAAATTCAACAAGTAAGAGGGTTAAATAGCGGATCAAAAATTCTTTTTGAAATCACGTTGCTGTTGTTACAATTTTGAAGCTAGGGCTGCAAAAATTGATATTTGTATAGTTGGTTAGACGTTACAAAATAGCGGTTTTCGGATTTTTGGAAATTCAACGATCAACGGGGTTAAATTGGAGAGGGGGTGTTTTTCGAAAATCTGTTGCTATTTAGGCAATTTTGAAATTAGAACTACAAATTTTCGGATTTGGATTCGGGGTTCAAATTTAAAAGACACGTGTTTCGATATTTTTGGAAATTCGACCAATAAGGGTGTGAAATATGAGATGCAAAAATTGATTTTCAAAAATATGGTGCTGTTAATTCAAATTTCAAGTTATAACTACGAAACTTGAGGTATGGATTCTTCATCAGGATTAAAAAGAAACAACTGGTGCAGACCAACCAGCCTACGCATGCGAAGCAGTCGGGGTTCAGCTAGTTGGTTATAAATAATTGATTATTGGTGAAATTCTTACCAGAAATTACAACTGTTCATATATTTATACCAATATGCCTTTTGTATTGAGATCGTGGAGTCGTCGTCAAGTTCCAGTTTCACGAGAACACGATAGAACAACTTCGATAATAAGAAAATATCTGAATCGCATCCCCTCCTCCATTCTGCTCGTTAGAAGAAGTTATCACGATAACAGTAAAAATGAAACAGATGAAGACTGTTCGTAGCCAAACAAATGGATAGGGATCAAGAAAGATCTTAGCCATACTCTAAGATAAAAGAAAAGAGGACGCTGCCTTAATGGGAGGTGGACAAATGACATTAGCTAATATTTAGGACGAATCAGGATGCATATACCTGTAGGCTGCAATTCATAGAAAAGCCTTATATGGCTAATCTAGCAGCGGTAATCAGTGATGATGACGGAAAAACGTTTCATCAGCTCACCTGTAGTATGAAAGGTGGGACACAGAGAACGTCTTAGGGTTTAGCTATTCCAGCCCACTCATTCCGATGATTTTTCCTGGCTGTTCTAGGGCAGAGAGGCCTATTGTGGTATATTCCCTCTACTTTCCTTGCATATTTAATAACTGTGTACACATAGTGGGTTGGTACTGTCACTGCCAGCCGTGGTGGCCGAGGGGACTGAGGCGCTCCAGTCACGGTCTGCACGGCCACTACGGTCGGGGGTTCGAATCCCCCCTCGGGCATGGATATTTGTGCCGTTCTAGTTCGTAAGTAGTTCATAAGTAGTTTGTAAGTTTAGGGACTGATGACCCCGTAGTTAAGTCCCATAAGCTATACAAACGTTTGAACATTTTGGTACTGTCACTACGCCGTGGCGAAGTGGCCGGGCGCATTGAGCGCTATGCACCGATGCGCGAGGCCGCTCCCCGTCGGGGATTCGAGTCCTCCCTAGGGCATGGATGTTTGTGCCGTCTTTAGTATAAGCTAGTTCATAAGTAGTTTGTAAGTTTAGGGACTGATGACCCCGCAGTAAGTCCCATAAGCTTAACAAACATTTGAACATTACTGTCACTGCTGATTTGTCAAGAAGATTGATGTTCTTCTTGTAAAGGAAAGGTTTGTATACTCGCCGGCGTGTACCAGTGACGCTGGGCATCGTGTTCTGCAGGAATCCTCATCCAAAATGCGTGGAAAGGACCTGCCTGGCGGAACGGAACGGGGAGCGTGTTTCACGGACCAAGGGTCAATTCGCTTCGCCATCGCAAGGCTGAACTGCCTATAAGTCGTCCACATCGTCCCGTCTCAATGCTCTTCTGAGAGCTCTCTGCAAAAGATTCCGTCACAAGAATTTCTTTAGCTAAGCTACGGGTAAGAAATCGCTACTTAATTTCACGCACATCAATGAGATGGTGCCTAGGAGAAGACAACACGCCCACTCTGTATCCAATATTCAAGTGGACACACGTCAGGCGTGCATACACCTCTACATAAATATTGCTCGCTTCTTTTTAACAAATGCGTAAATGAATATCACTTCGTTATATATGATCGCTTGTCATATTGATGATACAATACGTATTACAATCAGTCGAATATAGAAACGAAAAATAATGGGAGGCGAGTATTTCGAAAAAAATATTTTTGCATCAATTCTGGGTGCACTGTTCTAACGTACATTCAAAATCATAGATCTTTTTTTATCTGTTTTTGTTTCATTTAGAGATACTGAACTAATTTGTTTGATGGAACGTTTCATGTCGGGCCCGGTGGTCTGCCTGGTCAGACGGCTGAACGCCCCCTGTAATGAAAAAAGCTGAGCCAAGAACATACCAAACAAAAACGAACAAACACGATCAGCGATCGCAACGAACAAAACTACCAATAGAACAAAAATAAATAAATAAAAAAGGTGATCTTGGGTAAAGAGCTCGACTAGAATCCGAAGGGACGCGGGTTCGAAACCCGGTCGGACCTCGTTTTTCTTCAGTCTGCGTCAACGATGTGAGGAGTTGCCAGAAACAACACGTGGTTCGGATTCCACGTTCAGCTGTAGGTCTTCTTTCCCCGGTTGGGTAACTGAGGTAGGCTACACGAAATTATTATCTCTTAAACGGTAAATAGCCACATGAGCACACACATACACACACACACACACACATAATGATTTCGTTGATCAAAATCGAAGTGTACCCTTCAGGTTCGTTTACTCGTGAGAAACAATGTCGTGACAAAAATCGAAAATGCGTGTGAAAGTTGATTTGAATATTTTTTTTTCCAAATTTCTGAAAGGCATAAATCAACAGCAGTGCCCCGAATCACTGCATTCAATTTTTAATAATAAAGCCCGTTCAGCAAAGGCTTTGTACAAAACTGGTTTAAAGAATCCCTCCATGGCTGTACTTTCGTCGGCGATGAACTCTCTAAAGGTCAACCGGAAATGGTTTCTGTTTCAAAAGACATAGGTACCATGGTAAACATATTTAAAATGATCGGTACGTGATCTACCAGTATACTTAGGCGTCTCGACGGCTGCACTATCTACGGTTTCACATCATTTATCTGGGGAAAAGAACTGTTTCTGAGGGGCATAATTTGCCCTAAGCTCAAACACAGGCTCATGTGAATCGGTATCTACATTTACATACTCCGCAATTCACCGTAAGGTGCCTGGCGAAGGGTACACTGTACAACTACTAGGCATTTCCTTTCCTATTCCACTCCCAAATTGAACGAGGAAAAAAAAAAGAATGCCTATATGCCTCCGTACGAGCCCTAATTTCTCTTATCTTGTCTCTGTGATCTTTACGCGAAATGTAAGTAGGTGGCAGCAAGATTGTGCTACACTCAGCTTCAAATTCCGGCCCTCTAAATTTGCTTAACAGAAATTCAGGAAGAGAACGTCATCTTTCTTCCAGCGATCCCCAACTGAGTTGCCGGAGCATTTCCGTGACACTCGCGCATTGGTCGAACCTACCGGTAACAAATCTAGCTGCTCGTCCCTGAACCGCCTCTATGTCTTTTTTTAAACTGATCTGCCGCGGGTCCCAAACACTTGATCAATACTCAAGACGTGGTCGTACCAGCGTTTTATACGTGGTCTCCTTTACAGATGAAGTACATCTTCCCAAAATTCTCCCAATAAACCGAAGTCGGCTGTCCGCCTCACTCACAACTGTCCTTACATGCTCGTTCCATTTCATATCACTCTGCAACGTTACGCCTAGATATTTGAACGACGCGACAGCATCAAGAAGCTCACTACTAATGCTGTATTCGAACATTATGGGATTGTTTTTTCTACTCATGCGCATCACCTTACATTTTTCTACATTGAGAGCTAGCTGCCAATCTTCGCACCAACTAGAAATTTTGTCTAAGTCATCCTGTATGCTATTACAGTCAGTTTACAGACGACACCCTCCCATACACCACAGCATCATCAGCAAACAGCCGCAAATTACAACTTACTCTGTCCATCAGATCATTTATATAGATAGAAAATAATAGCGGTCCTATCACACTCCCCTGGGGCACGCCTGACGGTACACTCGTCTCCGATGAATACTCGCCGTCGAGAACAAGGCACTGCGTTCTATTACTTAGGAAGTCTTCCAGCCAGTCACAAATCTGTGAACCTATTCCATAAGCTCGTATCTTCGTTAGCAGTCTGCAGTGTGGCACCGCGTCGAACGCCTTTTTGAAGTCGAGAAAAACACAATCCGCCTGTTGCCCTTCGTCCATGGCTCGCAAGATGTCATGTGAGAAAAGGGCAAGCTGAGTTTCACATGAACGATGTTTCCTAAACCCGTGCTGATTCATGGAAAGAAGCTTTTCCGTTTCAAGGAAATTTACTATATTCGAACTGAGAATATGCTCCAAAATTCTACATGAAACTGATGTCAACGATATTGGCCTGTAATTGTATGGGTCAGTTCTCTTTCCGTTCTTATACACGGGAGTCACCTGCGCTTTTTTGCAATCACTAGGAACTTTGCGCTCAAGTATAGGAAAATGGTTAAAAATTAGAGCGAATAAATACAATAGCTGTGAGTGGCATCATACCAGAAGACGGAACGAATATGTCTGTATAAGTTGGAAACAAAGCTTTTTTCTACACTAAGTAATTTGCGCAAATTTCGAAACATTTGCACCGGCCGCGGTGACCGAGGGAACTGAGGCGCTCCAGTCACGGTCTGCACGGCCACTACGGTCGGGGGTTCGAATCCCCCCTCGGGCATGGATATTTGTGCCGTGCTTAGTGTTAGCTAGTTCGTAAGTAGTTTGTAAGTTTAGGAACTGGTAACCTCGTAGTTAAGTCCCATAAGCTATACAAACATTTGAACATTTTTTTTAAAACATTTGCTGAGTATTTATATTAAAACAAAAACTTTACTTCTTCAAGTAGCTTCGGGCAAGTAATTTCACGAAATTGCTACAATTATTTGCAGAATTGTGTCACTAGACTCGTGACATGAGGCAGGCAAGTCGGAGGTAACAGTTTTGTTCTTTAAAATCCGAGAAGCCGCCATCTTCGATGGATTCGTTCATTTCCTATCGACTATGTACCACGATATTACAACTGTGTTGCTTTTCGGGCTTTGATGTTTGCCCAGTACTGCCGCATTCGTTCTCGGCGTAGCTCTTTTCTCTCCCGTGTGCAAGCTTTTCATGTCTTTGCTTTCCTTGGAGACCCTGCCACTCGTGAAGTTTATTCTTTTGTGGGACCCGCTCTGTGATGTCTTTACTGGTGACCCCCACTTCTTCAAAATCTCTCTCCACCTCAGTAGACCAGACTTTTTTTTTCTCTCTCTCTCTTGAAATTAGTTAACGAGTCATGTGTCCGTCAAGGTTGGGATCAGTTATTTTTTCAACGTGAGAGTAGGGTTATTGGATATGTAGTCTCTAGGGACTGATGACCCCGTAGTTAAGTCCCTTAAGCTTAACAAACATATGTAGTCTCGTATAGAGCCCGTAAGTAGGCGCAAGAAACTCGCTCGTTATAAGGGTGTGTTGACACTGCCGGCCGGGACGAGCCGAGACGGGATGTGCCGAGTGGACTGGCGCCTCGTCGGCGCACGCGACTAGAGTCACCTTAAGCCGGGTCCACACGCAACGATCGATCTGCGCAAATGTCTGCGCACACCAATCGTTGCGTGTGGACGGGTGTTCACATCGCTGCAAATTCTCGCGCCCGACATCTTTTGGTGGTAGAAGTAACTAGGTAGTACAGACTGCAATCTGACTGGAAAACGAATACGATAAGCTTTTTTACGAAGTTTATTTTTGTCAGTGATAGAGGAAATCTTTTTACGGACACTATTTGCAACGTGTCTTACAAAAAAGAAAAAAAAGTGCAAACAAAGCGCAATAAACAGAAATGGTCTAGGCATTGGCTGCTTAAAAGAAGGCAGTTGTCACATGTGATTGTACATCGTGAGTTGGAGTGCAAACCCGATGACTGGCGTAATTATTTGCGAATGGATGTGGAAACTTATAATTATCTTTTGACTCTGGTAACTCCTTGTATAATATGTAAAGACACTTGTATGAGGCCGGCCGCGGTGGCCGAGGGGGTTGAGGCGCTCCAGTCACGGTCTGCACGGCCACTACGGTCGGGGGTTCGAATCCCCCCTCGGTCATGGATATTTGTGCCGTCCTTAGTCTTAGTTAGTTCATAAGTAGTTTGTAAGTTTAGGGACTGATGACCCCATAGTTAAGTCCCATAGACTATACAAACATTTGAACTTGTATGAGGAGATATTTCTCCACATGATTGGCTCACAGTTACATTAAGATTCCTGGCCACAGGAAGGACTTACAAAGACCTCGAATTTTCAACAGCAATTTCTAAACGAGCATTGAGGTAAATCATCCCCAACACTTGTGAAGCTATTTACACTGCCCAGAACAATGATTTCATGAAGTCAAGTGAAGTAGGCCTACCTTCTAACAAGATACAAATAAAATTGTCAGAGTTTTAGATATGTTTGAAACACTGTACGCCCACTTCACTTTATGTTATATATGTGGCCAATAATTTTCGGCTAACTTTGTTTCCCAGTCGGAAATTTCAGTTCTTAGCCATTTTCATCCACTGTCAACATAGTATACACACGAAAAAAGTATACACTGTGACAGATTTGCAGCGATCTACTGTCCACACGTTCTAATTTGTCTGTGCAGATGTGATTTGAACCCACAGATTTGAGCAATTTCGCTCAAACCTCCAACTCCAACTTCGCGCACATCTCATATCTGCGCAAATGTGCTGTCCTCACGCAACGATTTGCGGGGCGTGCGTAGACATTTGCGCAGACAGATCGTAGCGTGTGGACCCGGATTTAGGAGGGCACCCAAGATTTCCCGATCGCCCGATAGATGTCTCTACGGTTACGCTACCGTACTGGTATATCCTTGACTCGATGCAGAACACGCCGTTGTTCATTCTGGCATAATATGTTCACTGTTTTGGGTTAACGTTGCCCAGTTCCATTTCAAAGTGACAGTGCTCTGACACTGTATCACAAGGAGATGTACCTTGTTATTACATTTGAAACTGTAATGCAGCAATAAGATGTTGTAGTAAATCTAATAATAAAGCGTTTAATGGATAACATTCTAGATTGTCAATATAAGGGATCATAGTTCGTAACCGCCCACTTCCTTTAATTTTTTGAAATATTTTATTTAAACACATTCTTGGAGTTGCTTATTAATATAAGGCAAGTATGATTTGCAGTGTTCTACATTATTTATATTTCCTTGTGATTAGAAAATGAAGGACGCAAATATTTCGCAGTTTATTCCCCAATCTATGATAATTTCACAGTGTGCACTTAGGTAGGAACCGAATAGGACAGCTTCACGAGCGGCAACAATATTAGTATTCTTCCTTACCACATATATTTGGCTGTCTGCTTCCGAAATACAGCGCTCTCAGAGAGTATTATCAGAGTGCACTCTAGATACTACTGTAGAGATTTACTGAAACAGCTGGCTTTCTTCACCAAGTCATGCTAGTACATTTTATTACTTATGTGCTCTCTGAACTATAATCATACTGTCCACAAAACTAAGAGTGCATGTGAACTTGATATTACAAGAAGTAAACACGATCTTCAAATATAGTACTTTATTAAAAATTCTAGCAGGAGACAATGAGGAACACGGTAAATTATCCAGGCAGAAAAGTATAAAATAAACCTATAGTTTATATTACATCAGTCAGTGGTGATATGGCTAAATTCAAAAAGCAACTAACCCCTCGTATTCTACATATCTATTCTTTAAAGGAGTTGATTAATAATGTCCCTGTTTAAGTTTTAGCTTCACTATAAGAACTGACCATGTCACTCTCATGGATATATCACTTATTGGCTGTATACTTTTTCTGCGAATTAGAACGTAAGCTTTATGGTACAGACGTAGTGTGCTGGTGTTGGCAACCAGATTACAAATTCCCCCCCCCCCCCCAACAAAAAAAATCACATAGAATGAGCGGAATAATCTTTTGTGCTGGACGTGAGACATAATTAATGCTGTTCCTGCTCTATGACTAACAAGTTCTTGTATATAACCTTGTCCGGTTAGTAAATTGATTACCATCGAAAAGCGAAAAATTCATTGCCAACATTAACACACTAAGCGCTTGCAGCCCATAAGTAAAGTGTAGCCCTTTTCATGCATCTGTTTAGAAACAATTTAGTCAGTAGGCCGTATGACATTTACATATGATTATTATAGCAATACTATGACAAATTCTACATCCCAGCGATACACTCCCGTCACGATTTCATAGACCTCGAAAATAAATAAATCTGGACAGGCAGGGAATTATGATGGCAGCTTAAATTGCCCCGAAAGCAGCAATAAAATTCTTATTCGTCTGCCTGACCACATTATCGGAAATCGTCACATATCTGGAAAGAGACAGAAAAAATTTGTGATAAGGAAGAACATGACTTTTCATTCTATAGGCTACGTTTCACTCGAAGCTATTTAAGCTTATTTTCCTACTTGAGCATATACTGATTAATGGCAACATACTGCGAAATAGACAGAAGAATATTTGGGACAAGACAGTTTTTATTTCATACTTCGTTCTGAAATCAGACGGAAATGTAAAAACATCGAATGCGTTCAAACTGCCGCATCGAGGCAATTCTTTTGGCTCTCGGTAGCCTGTGATGCTATTGGTTGTTCTCATTTCGCACAGGGCTCTTATCGATGGTCGGGAAGTCTTGGGTGCCCTACGCTGGCTCTAATCGCCTGGGTGTTCACACTGCGCGCGGGCACAGACATATGTTACTCTGTGGCGCGGGGCCGAGCAGAATGTTACTCTGTGGCGCGGGGCCGAGCAGAGACGCGACTACCCTCTAGAAGCCCGTATGAGACGAGCGCGATTTCACGTCTCTTAAGGCTATATTACACGGAGTGTATTTGGTCGCTAGTCGCTGGCGTCTGTTGTCGCTCGGCGTATTGGCGAATAGCGAATGAATACGCTGACGCAATGACAAGCAGCGACTTCAGGCGCTACCGTCTTCGTAAAAACAATTGAAACACGACGTAGCATATGATACATCGTTTTGGAGGTTAGGTGATACCAAACAGTTCTGTTTCCCAAGGTGCGACATGGTCGCGAATTTATATCAGTGATCCATTCTGTATTTACTTTTAATATCTCTATTTACGTCGATCATTACAAAATTTCTCGTCGTTTTGACGACCGGTTTCGGTCAGTGATGACCATTTTCAAGTCTACAGCAAATCAGAAACACAAGGACACATTTAGTAATAAACTACCTTATAAAACATAAATAAGGCATTACAGTCATCAATACATAAAACGCGTTAAAATATTATACATCATACCTGTTGTTACATTCTTTAACGAAGATACACTTATGCTGTGATGATGCCATATGGCTATATTACATGTATTGATGACTGTAATGCATTATTTATGTTTTATTAGGTAGTCTAATACTTGATGTATCCTGTTTCTGATTTGCTGTAGACTTGAAAATGGTCATCACTGACAGAAACTGGTCGTCAAAACGACGAGAAATTTTGTGATCATCGACATAAATAAAGATATTGAAAGTTCTGTGTCCCACAAAACAAAATATAAAGTGGAATTGTAATCAAATTTCTGAAAATTTATCGAAGTTTTCCAGTATTATGGGACATTGAAAATAAGGATTATTTTTATTCTTGGCGAGATCGCCATCCTCATGATGGTATTCTGTTTCCTTATTTTATCCTCTACCATTTACAGTAATCTATCAAAATTTTCTTATGTGATCCTCATTATATTTCTGTAGGCAGAAGAACCATCACACGATAATTCACCCAAAAGAGTTGCAGAAGCACCATATTTATCCCTCCTCACAATCCACCTTCTAATCCATTTTCTTTTATTCTTTACTACTTTTCCGTTTTGCTTCATTAATTGCTCTTTTAAAACTGTTACGAGAAACACAACGCCAGCATTTACAATTTCCTTCGACATTTTGACTCGACTGGTGGCTACTTTAGACGCTCTCGTATATGACACGGGGCGTCCAAAAACGCCAGCGACCAAAAACGCTAGCGACCAACGTCTAAAGTAGCCCACCCTTCAACTTTAGACGCTCGCGTTTCTGAGCAGCGACTTTGTTCGCTGTCCCTGTTTAAGGGTATATTACACGGAGCGAATTTGGTCGCTAGTCGCTGGCGTATTTGGACGCAGCTTCTAAATTCGCTCCGTGTAAACAGGGACAGCGAACAAAGTCGCTGCTCCGAAACGCGAGCGTCTAAAGTTGAAGGGTGGGCTACTTTAGACGCTGGTCGCTGGCGTTTTTGGTCGCCCCGTGTCATATACGGGAGCGTCTAAAGTAGCCACCAGTCGAGTCAAAATGTCGAAGGAAATTGTAAATGCTGGCATTGTGTTTCTCGCGACAGCTTTAAAAGAACAATTAATGAATGTAACGCAAAATGGAAAAATAGAAAAGAATAAAAGAAAATGGATTAGAAGGTGGATTGCGAGGAGGGATGAATATGGTGCTTCTACAAATCTTTTGAAAGAATTATCATGTGAAGATCCTTCTGCCTACAGAAACATAATGAGGATGACATCAGAAAATTTTGATACGTTACTAGAAATGGTACAGGATAAAATAACAAAACAGAATACCATTATGAGAATGGCGATCTTGCCAAGAACAAAATTGGAAGTTACACTGCGTTATTTGGCAACAGGTGATAGCTTCAAAACACTTGAATACCTGTTTCGAATACCACAATGTTCTATCTCCAAGTTTATTCCACAAGTCCTGGAGGCAATTGCAGAGGTTTTAAAACTGTACATACAGGTATGTGCACTTATTTATTAAAATATTCTGAAACAGTTTGGTAGGAACAAAAATAATATATATATTTATTTATTTTTACAAATTACATTTTGTAGCAATCCGTGGAAAAAAATTAATTGAAAATATGGTTAGTGGCAGCAGTAAAATGATCTAATCGTCTTTGTCTATAAATGAAACACTGACGGCTTCTTTAAAAATATCACGTGTTCTGCAGCCATTTTCGGCTGAAGTTGTGAAATAATAGTGGACATTCGGTGATTCTGATTCAGTCCCATCAGTTGATGGAGAGGAAGGGATGTACACAGATATATTGTCACCCACCACATTCTCTTTCTCTCAGCTCTGATAGTTTGGTTTCCATAATTAATTTTTGGATTTCAAACTGCAGTTTTATAGCAGAACGCTATGGTAGTTGTCTTAATTCTGCCCCGACATATCTTCCGAAATGGTCAAATGAGTTCTCTGTTTGCACTTTCTCAATAATTTTACTAAACCTCTCTAGTGATTGATCTATTGGAGATGGTGATTGGTTTTTCTTTTTCCGTGCTGGCGTTGCCGGAGGCTTCATTTTTTCAGGCGACCTCTTAGTTGAGGTACTTGCTGCTTCGAAAGATTCCAATTGTGAATCATTACTGCTAGAATATAATTCATCGAATTCTAGCGATTCCTCACTTGACTGGATTATCTCCTGAAACAAATTTATTATTATTGTTGTTATTAGGTTAAATTGTACGACGCTTCTCGCCGGGCTGCAGTGGTTATGTTGGCACCAATGGTAATGATGGCAAATCAGATGACCAATAAACGTTTTTTTCATGACAACTGCAATTAAAACGATAATTATTTTTTCTGAACGGACAAGGGTACATACAAGAACCTGTCGACCATAGAGCAGGTGCAGTATTACATTTGCTGCGAGTGAAATGAGCAGCAATAACATTTACTCTGTAGCTCGTGAAAAATATTAACGTAATTCTACACTTCATTGTTCATCTGTTGCCAACATAAGCACTGGAGCCCGGCGAGAAGCGTAGTAAAATTTTACCTTGTTATTATTATTATTATTATTATTATTATTATTTTCAGGTGCCACAAAAAAGAGATGAATGGATTCAAATAACAAATGGTTTCCAGCATCGGTGGAACTTCCCAGGATGCTGTGGAGCAATTGACGGAAAGCATGTCCAAATAAAGTGTCCCCCACGTAGTGGATCTACATTATTCAACTATAAGGGAACATTTAGTGTTCTTTTATTTGCCTTGATTGATGCTGATTATTGTTTCCGATATATAGATGTGGGAGGAAATGGACGTGCAAGTGACAGTGCCATTTTCCGTGACTCAACTCTAAATATAGCCATGCAGAACAATCTACTTGACATGCCAGAAAAATCAGTGATAATAGGCGATGACGCATTTCCCTTGCGAAAAAATTTAATGAAACCTTACAGCAGAACTGCTTTATCAATTGCAGAAAAATTTTTTAATTACAGACTATCGAGAGCAAGACGTGTAGTAGAGAATGCTTTTGGCATACTTGTGTGGCGGTTCAGAATATTTCTTAGGCCAATTGAACTGAAACTTTCCACAGTTGATAAAGTTATATGGGCTGCTTGCAGTCTACACAATTGGTTAAGAATGAAATCGCCAAACTACTTCCAAACACAACATGTTGACCAAGAAGATTTAAATACAGCTGCAGATATTCCAGGATCATGGCGAGAGTTTACAGTTGGTCTTCAGTCAGTGGCTCATTTGGGAAGCAACAACTACCAGAGAGAAGCTGAAAATGTGCGACGGGCATATGCTGACTAGTTCATGAAGGACTGAACATTGACATGACAGTGGGTGCAGTTGAGTAACAAATTTTATATAAGATCTGAAATTTTGTGGCCAACTGAACTCTCCAAACTATGTAGCTTATTCATTCTTGTAATGATGATTCTTTTATTGTTATTACTTTAACATGGTCTGCTTGTGAATAAAAATACTGAAAATTACAGAAACATATCAGTTGTACTTGTAAATAACTTGAACTCACCAGATTTGATTGTGTTTCCCGTGTACATATCACCTCTCTGAGGAATGCTGCATTTCCAAACCAAGCAAGTTTCGGTACATAAACATAGTCTGTTCCTTGACCACTTTTCTTGGGACGAACCATTTTTGCAAGTTCCTTGCGGTAAACATCTTTTATTGTTTTGATTTTGCTTTTCAGCTGCTTGGCATCCATATCCCCCAAGAGATCTTCAGCATTCAGTTCGTCCAACAGTTGATTAAACTGAGTGTCTTTCAGTTTTGTATTTAAATAGTCCTTATTTTTAATGTCCCATAACAATGGAAATTTTTGATATATTTCTAGAAATTTGGCAATTTGATTGCAGTTCCACTTCATACTGCGTTTGGTGGATAACAGAACTGTTTGCTATCACGTAAAACCTCCAAAACAATGTGTCATATGGTACGTTGTGTTTCAATTGTTTTTACGAAGACGCTAGCGTCTGAAGTCGCTGCGTGTCATTGCGTTAGCGTATTCAGTCGCTATTCGCCAATACGCCGAGCGACCAAATTCGCTCCGTGTAATATACCCTTTACACAGAGCGAATTTAGAAGCTGCGTCCAAATACGCCAGCGACTAGCGACCAAATTCGCTCCGTGTAATATACCCTTTATCGCTACACAGGTCTTCCTAGTACAGCCAAGAATGGCAACATCGTTGCTAACATTTGGCAACACTGTGACAGTGCAGTTACTTCCGCAAGTGGTACTGAATTGTCTAGCTCACTTGACATTCCTCTTCTACTTTCATGTCTCATGCTGTATAATGCCCATGTGATATGAGAGACAGAAATTTAACTTTTGCACTCAAGGAATGCTGTTATTCGTATAGGTGACTTTCAGGTTAACTTTGGCGATGCGTGAGAGGCTCAGCATTGAATATGTGGGAGACTGAGGGCACCAGCCGGCAGCGTGTGGTTGGCAGTGTGGTTCTGCTCGTGTCTCGCGATGCAACTGTGTTGTGAGTCGGCAGTTCTAATCCAGTGCGTTTGGCTGTGGTATTTCGTTTTACTTTGTTTTATTTTACTTTATACGCTGCAGATTGCAAGAGGAAACTCTGTAATGAAATCAGAAGAAAAGCTTTATACAATAAGGCATTCAGAAAGGTCGACTCCAAATCACGGAAATGGTATTAGATGTCTTCTTTGCTTCACCGTACAAACGCCATTGAAGGAATTCGAATTGACATCCCTCGATACGAATTTTTACTATTTCCTTCGGACCCACATGCTAGGGAATGCTTACAGAGGAAGTGAACATAATGATTAATATAGTTCGTTCATGCAAAATATCTGCTGTAGAAATGAGACACCTTGCAGTGTGCCTGTGTTGCTTTAGAACGTGTGCTGAAACGTATTCACATAATTTAGCTCATACATTTACCGTAAAGAATCAAACAACGATACCAAAACATTAAAGTGCAGTTACGCACTGTGTCTTGATGAAAACATATGAACTGATGAAATAACAAATTACATTAAGGGAATTTTTGAAGAGAAAAGGTTCGCGATTTAAACCACAAATAAGTGTTAACCATCGTAGAATGCCATTTGATTGGATCAATGACTATGACAATGCTTTGCCTCTCTAATATGTTGTGTATTCAGTGGCGGCGATTAGGGGGGGGGGGCAGGGGGGCAGTTGCCCCCCCCCCCCCCCCCGCACTTTCTGGGAAAAATATGATTAAATTATTCACCTTTTTTTTTAGAGTATTAACACTTGTATACTTTTAAAACTGATTTGCACAATTGTAACTTAGCTATAAGTGGGAATTATGGTGGTACACATGCTCGGCTCGACATTGTAGTAGAGAAGGAGGCTCCGCCTTCGCACACGACATCTGACAACAGTTGACGATCGTAGCCAAACCCAGTGACATGTGCACTGCCTCATCGTAAATATCTCTCTGCGCGCCAGTACTATACGCAAACTGTAACTTGGCTTCTGGTGAGCGGGTGGACGGCTTACTTCACATCAACCCGGCAGCCGACAAGCCGGCATTCTTGCCGGGCCGACACGAGATGCACGCCTCTTCACAGCCACCAACAGCTACACGGCATGCCGTGCCGTGTCGTCTGCAGTTGCCTTCCCAGACTGCAAATGGAGCATCATCAGTTATTAGCGTGGCTTGTCTTGTACAGACGTTTGAAGAGAAGAAGAAGAAGGTTGCACTGGGTTCATCCACTCAATACGAGAATAGTCCTTTTTGAGGAATTAAGGGGAGATAAGTTTTTAATTGTTTTCGGATGAGTTTATGGACTTTTGATGACTACGTGCACGAATGAAGAGTTCCATTCAGCACAGCAACACATCCTTCTGGGAATGTTTCCAGCCTATACAGATGTTAGCAATTACAACCCAATGAGTGGAAAAACCAATAGTTAAAAATTTTAAAAAGATTTGTTATTCTAAAGAATGTACATTTTTCAAATCATATTAAAAAAAGTAATACATAGGTTAAAAATCGAACGACCCAGTACATGAATTTTCAGAGATTTGTGATGGCGTGAAGGATCTGGAACATGTCCCTGAAAATTGCTCCACTGCTTGTTCGTAACGCTTTGTGTGGGTAACGGGTGAGAGATTATTTTTCTTTTGCATTTGTTAAGTGGTTGTTAGTGCTAAGGCTTTAAACATGACACATATGCACGTGATGTACTAGGGTGAGCGGCAGTATTAATTGTATTCCATGACATTTTACATTTCTTAATTTTAGAAACAATTTGCATAACCCTTAACTGAAATTCCACTACCTCATCGTCGTCAAATGATTCCAGAGTTGGAACTATCCCGCTAAAAAAAAAAAAAAAAAAAAAAAAAAAAAAAAGGGCCTATGCCGACTGGATTTTCTGTGCGGTGCATTAATAATCTATACCTCTACAGGCACGATGGCCGAAACAGGGAGGACAGAAAATGTAGACACGAAATGGCAAGAAATGCATTTCTGAAGAAGAGAAATTTGTCCACATCAAATATAGATTTAAGTGTTAGAAAATCTTTTTTGAATGTATTTGTCTGGAGTGTAGCCTTGTATGAAAGCGAAACGTTGACGATAAATAGTGAAGACGAGAGCCGAATAGAAGCTTTTGAAATGTGGTGTTACAGAAGAATGCCGAAATTTAGATAAGAGTTTCTGAATAGAATTGGGGATAAAAAAACATTGTGACATAACTTGACTAAAAGGAGGGAGCAATTGAGAGGACACATTGTGAAACATCAAGGTATCATCAATTTATTACTGGAAGGAAGTGTGGGGGTAAAAACTGTAAGAGGGAGACCATGCGATCAGTACTGTAAGCAGGTCCAAAAGGATGTAGGTTGCAGTAGTTATTCTGAAATGAAAAGGCTTGCACAGGATATAGAGTAGCATGGAGAGCTGCATCAAACCAGTCTTCGGACTGAAGACCACAACAACAACCTCTACAGGATCAAGCTTCCTTTTCTTGTAAACGCAGCAACTAAACACTGACAGCAACAGCACGGCTAAGCAACAAAGGAAACGACAAATGCAGTCTACGCTGCACAGTTGGCAACGAACATCTGCAACTCACTGCGCCACGAAATCTACCGACTGCAGCCGAGAGTTTCCGAGAGGTGGCCCGCAAGCCAGGCTACAGTTTGCGGATAGTACTGTTCCAGTGTTTGTCGTAGTTCTGGTCAAATCGAATACAGTTTGTTTGTGTACGCACTTTTGTGTCTTTGTGTCTTGTATTGAATCTCTTGACTCCAAAACTGGTGGAGATGCTCACGGATTGATCACATGTATTACCAAGTTTGAGTTTATTTTTGTATTGAATACTATGAAGTACTTTTTTGAAAAAACTAACATTCTTTCAAAGTACATACAGAATCGTGATGTATCCATTCATGAAGTAGTCCAGGTGGCTGACAGCGTAGTTATGTCCATAAATTGTTTGAGAAATAAAGAAGAGTTCCAAAAGTTTTTTACTGAAGCAATTGATTTTTGTGAAAGACATGGCTTTGAGGGGCCAACAGTTCAACGCAAAAGAAAACTTCCACAAAAAATAGGAGGAGGAGATGTTAATCCTAAATATGATTCCCCTGAAGCTTACTTTTTAAAAACATTTTACTACACTCTGTTAGTAAACTCAGTGAGTACATTAGGTCACGATTTGAATAATAATAATAATAATAAAGCTGGCTCTACTCTGCAACATGGAACTACTGCTGAGGGCTTCGATGAAGAACAACTCAATTTGTAACGACCGTATCAAAGAACCATGTTTTGCTGTGAATTCCGCATTTGGTTTCGAAAATGATAATTTAGTCTCAGAAATCGATGTATTTTCAAGAAAGAAGCATGATTCAGACCAAATAGATCGTCATCTTGCGCCAAATTTAGTTTCACAATTTAAGTCTGAAAATGTTCACAACCAGTATGTATTCCCTAATTTGTTCAAGCTACTGCAACTGTTTTTGACTATCCCGGTGTCCACTGCAATGGCAGAACGATCTTTCAATGTCCTCAAACGGATCGAAAACTACTTGTGGAATTCTTTGCTTCAAGAACGTTCAACACATTTAGCTATACTAGCCATTGAAAAAGATTCGGCTAAAAACATCAAATTAGAAGAATGTGTAGAAATGTATGCCAGGCGGCAACCAAGGCACATAGCTTTGTTTTAAAGCAATTATGCTTTGACAAGACGTATCATGTTAAATTACGCTTTTGTCTGTTATTTTTGTGTATGATTAAACTAATGTTCCTTTGTTTGTAACAGTTGTATTTTACGAGACAACTTAATTAAACAACTTATGGCAATTACAATTGTATATTGTCTTTTGTTTTTCCTCGCATTTGGTATTATAGGCCTGAAGGTGCAAAAATCAAACTATAACATGAAACAATATCTCACAATGCCATTTTTAGTTTTATATTTTATTTTGCCCCCCCCCCCCCCCACTTCTAACGTCCAATCGCCGCCACTGTGTGTATTAGTGTAATAATATGCTCATCATTCAAAATGGGTGATCTGCTCCGTTAATATAGTGTTTGAAATACACATCGCAACCTGTTTTGTGGATCACCACTCAGCAACACTACAGCATTTTACATATCCAGGCGATGAGCGGCGGCAGGCGCTGTGGGCAGAGGGCGAGGCAGTGCAGCGCCACCACTGCTGCTGACGAGTGGGCCGCGGAGAGCTCTGCCAAGTGCTGCGGTCCGAGGCAGCAATGTTATTGGGCCCAAATGTTATTACCAGTGTATTAACAAAATAAAATACGTTACGCACATGCTCCCCTTACACATGTGGCATCAGCATGCACGAGGGACGTGAATTTAAAATTTTTGTCAACAGTCGGTTTCGATCGCTAATACTTTCACGTGCAAGTCACGCACTTTACCGCGAGTGTTATTGACCTACAAGTGTTCCAACTGCACATAATAAGTACTGTATGAACTCCCGCAGTCTACAGTGTTGCCAGATAGCCGGAGTTATAGCGAATCAGCGCGGCCACGTTTGTTGTCCCATGTCGCGATCGGCTCGGACTTAGGCTCAGCGGCGGCCAGGTTTTTTTGTCAAAGAGTGTACCTGTGTGTCAGTGAAAAAGACCAATAAAGGTGTAAGCATGTGCTGTTCTAGTCTCTTCTCTATCTAAGGTACATCACCGTTCCCTTTGGATCCCTACTTAATTCGGTGCTCTCCGATACACACGATCGAACAGCGGATGAGTGGTACTCAAGCGTCAACTTTAGGTTACAATATCTCCGGATGTAATGAACATTTTACAATGTAACAAACAGCACTGATTACGTATTTGTTTATATGTTCAGATGTACTAACAAAACTAACGGGGTTCCGTTTAAAAAAACGTAGGTTTGTGTTAAAAAAAATACTTCCGTGCATTTTTAGTGGTTTGTATTAACCAGTTACACTAGCCCCTCTTCTCACGTTCGGTCTGTGGAATCGGTTCGTCAGTATTTGATGTGGATTACTAAATATATCCAAGTGACTCACCCTGTATATTCTCCGATCTGATTTTAGGAAAAAGGAGATGGACAGAGAGGGAAAGGATAGGAGAAGTACTAATTCAAGGCAGGAATAAATAAATAAATACCCCGGCAACACTGGGTTTTCAGCTAGTTAACCATAAAACAGAAAGCTTTACAGGTAAAAAATACAATAAAACGTATGTTTGCGTTAAAAGCAGACATCAGATCATTGAGGATTAGCTCCCAAACATAGGCTGAGTAGTATAATCCAAAACATTTAAAAACAAAAATAACCATCGTAGAGCTACGTAATATGCACTAATATGGAGTAAGGAGGTTCAGCTCTGGTAATATACATTAGCTAAGCACTGCCAAGAAATCAAGAATAAACTAGTAGTAGCAGTATTGGCCCACTTTAGGTTACGGCAGTAACACTAAAAGTGGCCGTTTGCGATCGTCTTTTGACAGCTCGAAATATAAATGAAAATACCGCTTAACTATTCACCTGACACGAAAATTGAATAACCTAATTTGTAGAAAAAATTCTCTAAAACTTTGCTCTCTTATGATTTTTCTCATATCTCGTAACGTTTCAAAGATATCTGCAAAAATAACGGCGATTTTGCGATGTATGTCCGTCTGTCTGTATGTCCGTAACGTGTTCCCTGTTTTTAAGACGAACCGTTCAACCGATCAGAATCAAATTTTACAGACATGATTGTAGGCCACCAGAGACCAGAAACTCCCTTTTTCAAATTTTTCGGACAAAAAAAACGGTAGTAATATCTAAAAAAGCCGTTTGTAATATAATTGTAAGTGCAAACGAACCGTTCATCTGATACGAAAATTGAATAACCTAATTGGTAAAGGAGAAAATTCTCTACAACTTGGCTCCCTTATGTTTTTTTACATATTCGTATCGTTTGAGACATATTTGCAAAAATAACGGAGATTTGACACCCTCCATGAATAAACGAAAACCAGCCATTAGCAGATGTCATGTGACATTCCTCGCGCGGAACTCTCTGTGGCATACGTCATCTTGCGCGTATTTGATGATTTTCTTATTGTAACTTACACGTTGTTATTTCAAAGCAATGGCGCACTGAAGAATTAACAAAAACACTTCGTTGTTCGTATGATAAATGATAATCTAGTGTCTTCAAATGCCATATTAGCAGCAGTTAACAACGGCCATCAATAGTATGAGGTTATAGTACACATATGGCAATTGATAGCTGTAGCGTAGTGGGCAAGGCATTAGACTATGATGCCTGATGTCGGTGGTTCTGAACCCGTCACTGCCTAATTTTTTTTTGCTAAAAGGGTTTCAGACACTCTTATTAATAAATTTATTATTATTTTGATCCAAAATGTTTGCAAAAACTTATAAAACTACAAATCTAAAGTGGGCTGTAAAACACGTCAGTGCGATTTTTTTTTTCAAAAATTTATCTAAGAAGACGACGCCGGCCGCGTCGCAGCGGTATCTTTTCAGAGGGCGACGGCGGCCTCCTGCACTTACGCAGGCCGCTCCTGCCAACCCCTAGGTACCTCGTCATCTCAGGATGTCCATCGTCTTGCAAAAGCGGGAAAACAAAGGCAATTTCTTTGTTTTGGAAATTTCGGGAAAAACTCAACGAGTTTTCTTCCCCCCCCCCCCCCAAAAAAAAAAAAACCCTGGAAAAGTCGCGGTTCTCGATTTGCTTTTCGGCAGAAAGAATTGCTTGCCTTCCTCTTGGCTCAATGCATTTCCTCGAAAATAGATTCGTTCGAGTTGCAAGACATTTACCCTTCGCGTTTATTGCTACCTCTACTGCGCATGTGCGGTCTCCGCCAGTTGAAATTGCAAACGCCACGTCGAACGCCTATTTCTCGCGTTTCGTGTTTTGGCCACTTGTAGTGCTAGCTGACTCATTTATCTCTATAAAAAAAAAAAAAAAAATGTTCAAATGTTTGTAGAACGTATGGGACTTAACTACGGGGTTATCAGTCCCTAAGCTTACAAACTACTTATGAACTAGCTAAGAATAAGGACGGCACAAATATCCATGCCCGAGGGGGGATTCGAACTCCCGACCGTAGTGGCCGGGTCGTCCATTTATTCTCTCATCTGTGTTGATGAAAGGTTTACGAGTTAAATAATAAAACACTGCAACAACACTTAGCACATGCCTTTTGTGGTTTTGATCCGTGCTGTGCCGTATTTTAGAGGTTATAAGGTACAACACCACTAAAACTTCCGTATGGAAAACCAAGGTTAGAATAAAGGGAGATGACATTATCTATGCCGAGAACATTCGTCAGTTGAAGCAACACCATCTAGATGACAAGGCCTGACGACTGTCCGTGCCTACCTCACACCAAGAGGCGGCGGCTTCCAGTTAAGGCTGCGTTTGTAGACAGCGGTGTCTCCGCGGCGTAGCAGGGCAGCCGCTGTGATTTGGCGGAGGCTCCGCCGCGGGGCCCTGTTCCTGCCTGCTGGGGGTAAACAGTGGTGCCACCTGCTTTGTCAGTCACTGAGAGCTCGCCTTCCCTGCAGTGCTGTATCACGTTTACCTTGTTGCAAAAGTGAAGGAAAGTAAAATGAGGAGATGGAACGTGCACCCTATCAACAGCTCTAGACACATTGATGGTGTGTTCCGAAATTTATACGGAAAATTGAGGGAGGATAATGATAAATTCTTTAATTTTCATCGAATGTCAACCAAATCCTTTGATGAACTGTCGCTGAAAGTTCGCAGTTGTATATCTGTGAATCAAGAATTATTTCAGGGTCTGTGCTTCTCTACAGAGGAGATGCTATCTTTAACTCTCAGGTAAGACAGTAATAGTTATTCAGGCTAGGGGGTTAGCAAATTGCACCCGCTGAGGCATTTTGAAGGGTCTAAACTGTTTTTCCCTTAATATTCTGAATGAATTATAGGATTTACATGTAAATGAATAGTTCTGCATTGAACATTTTGCCCACAGATGACTTTTCCAAGTAATCAGCCCTCGCAGTAGCAGCGTGCACTCTCAGTAGCGGAGCAGCTGTCTGCATCAGTTGTCTGCACTGCCGCCACGCGCACCGAACAGCCGGCGTGTAAAGAGACGCCGCACAACCGCTGGTGTTTTGACTCCGCGGCGGACGAGCGGAGGGGCCGCTACCGCAGCCGCGCCTATAAACGGCTCCCGCGCTGCCTTATGAGGAACCGCGCACGACCAAACCGCCGAGGTTCCACCGCGGGCTATAAACACGGCCTAACTGGCTGTTGGCTGGGGCACGCGTAGCGGCTGGCCACTGGCCAGTCGGCTTGCGTCTGCCGCCTCTCGGTATGACGTAGGCACAGCCATTGTCAGGCCTTGTCTTCTAGGCGGTGTCGGTTGAAGTCTGGCCGCCGTCTTGTTTAGTTTTGGAATGCTATTTCTCCGTTAAAAATATGCGTTAAGTCGACCCTCTCACTGTTAATGCACTGATCTTACATTCAGTGCAAAGTATGTACTTTCAAACAGTATACTTGCCTGAATAAATAGTAACAAATACTCATCATAACATATTTGAAAACTTAATTTTAACGGTTAATTTGTACTCTTAAACGACGTTGTACATCATGGCAAAACCGTCGGACGTTTTATTCCTGATTTAAGTGACATAAAACCTCTACAATACGAACACTTATCCTAAACTTAGCAATATGGCGGAGGCAGGCTTCACTTTTTCAGCCTAAGGGCGTCTCACTGTATTCTAACTTGCTTATGGAAAACAGTGGCGGTGATGTGCGTGTGTTTAATGGAACATACCGGACTTTATAATCTCATGCCGATTACAGTGCGGGAGAGGCAGTTAAATCCCAGAAACAACCTACTTTACGTATGTAAATGTTTGATCTTCATCTCGAAAAGTTCTTAATACGTTTTCATGTAAAGTATAACAACATGCGTAACTCTTTCATTAATCAAGTAATAGTTGTCTAAAAACATCAATTATAAGGTAAAGCAATCAACAATCCGAAGATTGGTTTGAACACCACAGTGCTTTACTAGGCATGGCCCTGTTTGAAGATAGTGTACCGTTGCCTTCCTCCGACCTTTGAACTGACTTACCCAGCCAGTTATAGGGGAACCTACAGTGTAACGTCGGTTCCGAACCACGGTGCTACTCGGTATTTTTAACATTAGCAATACTGCCAGAGGTGAAAGAAGTGAAAAGTGTCAAATAAAAATCCTAGGACCTGGTAGTCTGGCACTTTACCACTGTGCAACTGAGACGCACACATCATTATATTGAATGAAATTATGTCAGATTGTTAAACGAAGCTCTTAATAAATTAATCCAGGCACCAGTTTCCCCATGATCATCCTGTTTTACTTTACATTTTGGATTAAAGGATTTGGACAAATTTAATTAAATTGTGGCAATTATTTTGTCATAAATTTCTCCATTGATTGGTACCGATATCCACTATTTACTGTTAATGATGGAAAACTAAAACGTTGTTCTTGCCCAAACGTAAACAATGCTGTAAATAGTCTCTTTCCAAGAAAGATTAAGAATTAAAGTCGTTATAAAAAATCTCAGTCTCTGTTGCAATATTTTATTTTCCAATAACGCGTTTCGCGCTGTTAGCGCATCGTCAGACTGGAAATAGACAAATGTTTTGTTACAGTCCGTGTACCTGGCCGCCAGGTACACGGACTGTAATAAAACATTTATCTCTTTCAAGTCTGACGATGCGCTAACAGCGCGAAACGCGTTATTGGAAAATAAAATATTGCAACAGAGACTGAGAATTTTTTAATTATTCAACACAGTTGCTGCACCAGCCGCCACCACCACCATCATGGAATGGAATGAAATGTAAAGTTTGTAGGAAGGGTCTGCAAGGTGTCCAGTGTGTAAACGACTAAACGTACGGTTGGTGGTAGAAGTATTAGATATATTGACGAAGTTGTTTACAGATCACACACTTAAACGAGACCCCTGAGCAGAAAATGTTGGTAGCTTAAGTTCAAGATACTACTGAGGAGGTTGGGCCAAAGCGTTCGGCAGCGATCGGTTGCCTCCGCGTGACGTCACTGGCGACAAGCGTCAGACGTTTTCTCGCGTTCGCTTATGGCACTATTCCGCCTGAAACAACATTCTTTTCGAAAACTGAAAGACATTAAAATGAGTTATTGGTTCGATAGAAGCATATCGACACAAAGACTAAATATTACTAATTAAAACGGCGTTGAACCCCGAGTACTGTGTTTCTAGTAATCGCAGAAATAAAACATAGATTACGGTTCCCCTTGACAATGTATCCGATAATTTAAAAAAGTTTACTTTAGAAAACTAATCCTTCGGTCCTTTTTAAATGTTATACAATTCTCAATCTTATCAATCACAAAAGTTATCTGTTAAAAAAGAAGGTTTTGAGCATATAATTTTTTAAACTCAATGCTGATTGGTTGCAAATAGGGTTTGACGTAATTTTATGACTGGTTTCGGGCGCAGACCATCATCAGATACACTTCGGCATACAAGAAAGAAAAGTGAACACGGATATTATGAAGAAAGGCTTTGCTTGTATCTTCTTGCCGCAAACATGGTACTCTTGCTGGGTTTGACAAGTAATTTTGTGTGTTTATAATGAATTTTTACAAATTTTGGTGGTCTTTAGTCGTCAATTTAGTCGATTCTGAAGATTCTGGCATTGTTTCTTATACACTAACCACTCATATTTTGCCTTAAATTCTCTCCATGTGCTCTCGTTCCAACAAACAGGATGATTAGGTATGTTTTGGAAATCCAAATAACAAGGAATGACTTCGCACAATTGTCTTTTATCTTCTACAGTAGCTGTTGTGGTGCTACTGTTTGTATATGAAGTAGATGGTCTATCATCAGCTTCATGTTTTTCGAACCACATGGGCCGTCTTCTGTAGTTGTAATACCGGGACTAGATTTACTTGAATAATCTACTATACTGTACTGCATTTCACAGTGAAAAATTACTTTTCAATAACTAACACAGTTTATACACTTTTCGCTTAATACGCCAGTCTTTAAAACAGAAATGTAATACGCAGAACGGAAGGAATCAACAGAACGGTTCACTAAAACACCTATAACTTCATTGAAAAGAAAACTGAACGACAATACCCGTACCGGTCATACAGTGGCTAACGATTACTGCTAACAATCGGACTGTAAGCGCGCGAACTAAAAGCACAACAATGTGCTGACCAGACTGCCGGGTACATTCCCGGTTTTCACGTCGAGCTTTCGGACGCGACGCGCCTCAAGATCTTTGTTCTTTTTTATTACGTTGTTTGTCTGGGCCATTTATCATTGCTCAGTTGACTTCACAGAATCACAGCTAACATCTTGTATGAGTCATAACTCAGAATAGATGCTAATTGAATTTACAGAGTTGACGAAAGGGAATTACTATAATAAGAAAATGTTCTCCACGTAAAATAGTAAGGGGACGGGGTACACCTCAGAAGAAAAGTGGAGGGACGGCGTCCACCCACGTTCCCCCTCCAATACAGCCCTGCTGAGAAGGAAGTTCCTGAATCGACTAGTGCCCAGACAGGTTGGCCGTCAATAAGATTATCAACTGTCATACGTGGATGATTATCATCTGTGGCGGCATCACCTGCTTAGATGGTGGCCTCACCTCGTTTTCCTGAACACGGCGGCTAGGCGAGCGGCTGGCATCTATGTAAGGCAACGGTGAATGGCGGCAGCATGTTGGAGAGCGATCACATCCAGGATATGGTGAGGGGCTTCGTACCATGGGTTGACAGTAAATGTCTACAGACTGCCGTTGAAAGGACTGCTCCAATGGTTGGCGTCTTGAATTGTAAAATACTCGTCTTCTCTCCCTACAGTATCGTACGACATGTCTGGGAAGGCCACAGTGAAAACACAGTGGCGTGTTGTCTTCAGTCCTCCTGTGAGACTTCACAGTTGCCAGAGGATTTGGTTGTGGTCACGTTGGTCGGTTCCTAAGCTGCCGTTTGGTGACTGCGGCATAAGTCATAGTAGGGCGAGACCATTCTTTACACTGGGTGTGACTGGCAGGGCTGACAGACGCTAATGTTTGAAATATCTCCTCCTCAGTAGTGTCGGCTCCCTCATGACATACAGGACTGACATCCATGGCCATAATCTGGTGTTTGCTTGGTCCAACAGTCCCAGCTGCCATTAACAGTTGTAATTCTTCTCTCACAATTTGTCACATGATTAGAAGAAAAGTCATGCTGGTCCTCCACAATGGCCACGGGCACTACATTTGGGAGTCTGTCGTACTTCCTTCGTCCAACCCTCCTCTGTTGCATCTCTTCATTTTTCTAACACTATTGGGTAAACTCTTGTGTCATTGAAATGTCTTTTATCAGAAAAGCTTGATGCACGTCTTCTGCCATGCCTTTCATCAGGTGTGAAACTTTATCGGCCTCCGTCATATCTGGGTTAACTACGTGACATAGGCCAAAACAGTATATAAGACTGTGTTGACTCACCATGTCGCTGGGCCCTGGTTTTTCAGTTGCTCTTCTGATAAATGAACATGCTGCTGGTGGTCTCCAAATGTCTTCTTAAGTTCTGTCGGGAATTTTTCCCAGTTATCAAGCTTGTCATTATTTTCAAACTACTGCTGGGCCATTCCATCCTGTCCAGTGTCTCCCGAGAACACCAATGGGTGTCTGATGTGCAGTTGGCTTACCGCTGTTTTTGCATCCGAGGTTCTTTTGATGACACGGACCTTTGGATGGAGGTAATAAGTATACCCTTTTGTATTCCGGTTCCTGTCCACATAGGCAATGGCTCTTACGCTGCCTAATCGGAGCCATGATGATACAGATGTATTTCAGGTTACACAGTGCCTCCACCAGAAAGTGTCACGTTGATAATTACAGGTGGTCAGTAATTTTGAAGGTTCGTCAGTAACAGAGCACAACACTTTACACTTAGAACACATTTATTGCTAACACAAGAGTACACTCAGTACAGACTGAATCCAGTTTGGAGTTCTCCACTATTTATATATAGAAATAATTTTCTGGAACTTACAATTACATCAAATATAAGAAACATGTAGAATATTCTAGAAATAGTAAATGCAAAGAAATAAATTTTCTTCTGCCCTTGGCAGGATTTGAACTGGGGACCGCAAGCACAGCTTTCTCGATGCTAACCACTGCACCATGCGTGCTGTCAGAAGACTCATGGCAATATTTTAAAAACATATTATACGTAAAGCTTATTTTCAAAATCATATTGCCGCATATACAGTAATTATCATTCAACTTATAAGATTCAGTTTAATAGGTGAGATGAGTGAGACTGCTCCTGAACATCTGATGGTTTGCTATTTGGTTTGTCAAGGGTGCTTTGGTATTGAGACTTGAGCCATCTAGCAGCAAATTTTTCTGCGTCTAAGTAATTCAGTGGAAGTCCATTTAGTGAAATAAAAAGTAGATTACAAAGTGTCAAAATTTTTAAATGATTTCTCTGATCAGTCAGTGTTAGATTCATGGCACTAAATCCACATTCACATTCATCTGTAGATAAAGGTACATTTTCTATTCACAAGTTCTTTCACAGAATTGGACATGTTTTGATAATTTTACTTATAGATTATAATAATGGAAAGTCCTGATTGGAATTAATAATATAGTAAGGACAGTTTACAACTCACCGCAAAGATGTGGCGATGAGCTGCGACAGGCACATACAAAAGATACACACAAGTATTGTGTGCCTGTTTGATTGCATGAGTGTTCTAAGTTCTGAAGAAGGCCATGGCCGATAGCTGAAAGTGTTGTATGTGTGTGTCTTTTGTATGTGCCTGTCGCAGCTCGTTGCCCCGTCTTTGCGGTGAGTTGTAAACTGTCCTTACTATATTATTAATTACTTATAGATTAGAAAGTATAACCAGAGACGCACATATGCTTGCACTCATTTTAAAATCCATAAGTGAGGAATTGGCATGTCACCATAACAGACACATTTACAATCGTCTGAAGGGCATGATTCTGAATTTAATACGGTTGCATCTGAAAAGAAATTTAAGTCTTCAAAGCAGTTTTTTGTATTGTACAGTAAAGACTGAAAGAATTTCTTCTAAAATGTTTGAAATTTGCTACATTCATTGGTAGATAATTAAAACTGCTTTGAATTTTCACCTTTCCTCCAACTCTTGTATTATCATCTTCATTCGGTGTAAGTTATTTTCTTTCAGTGTTCCAAGATTTCTTATAGCAATATCAATTTCTTGTTTCACTTTAAGCATTTAAGAATTTGTTTTGCATAAAGAATGCTAATACTTAAATAACATCTAGTGCCTAATAAAGCACAATTAATGCCATTAAAAACAACCAATTTGTAAGATGTTTCAAAAAACCTTCAAATTTAGATCTCCAAGTTGATCAGGTACCATGAACACCTGGTTTTTAAAAAAGATTGACAAGACAACTGTGGCTTTCAAGAAGAGCTCTAACAGCACTGAAAGAAGAAGCAACCCAACATACATGAAACACATGATCCAATTTCAATAGCTGTGAGTTTAATTCTTCAGGAACTCCTTGTAGTAATCTGTAATTTTTGGGACTTCATGAAAATACAGACTATGAAGAATCTAAAAAAAAAAAAAAAGCCTGTATATAGTATACATCTGCTACATCTTTCGTAATGTTGTGGGCACCAAGTTCCAGTTTGTTGTTCGTACAATGCATGATAGTTAAATCTTTATGTAAATGATTATGTAGTACTGCAGCTACACCTTTGTAAAGTGCAATCTTTGTTGATGCATCATCTGTTATGATACCTACAAGATTTTTTTTTTTTTTTTTGACATCAGAATTGAGGCTATCAGTGCAAATAGTGCCATAACCCACATTTTTTGAAAAAATTTGATATTCAACAGAACATTATTTTACGCCTTACCATTATGCCCTACAATTGCCAGAGATGTATTTGGACACCATGGTCAATGTGTCAGCATCAGATGTTGTTTATGCACCGTGCCGTGCTGTACAAATGGGGCGCAATAGTGGCCTATGCCTTATAGGCCACTACTGTGCCGTGCATGCAAAGCGAGTAGGCTGGTGGGGCTTTGTACGATATGTCATCCAGCAAATGACGGCCAGTGGAGGACACAACACAGCTGCAGTATAGACTCACAGTATTGTGGACGACCCACCGCTGAACAGTAATTACTGTGTGTACTACAAAACGACATGTACACTAGCCCTGGTGACGATGTCGAAGCCGCACTGCGAGGTAGAGATGGTGTTATGTTCCCTCATTGGACTTGTACGATTTGATACGGAAACTTCATTTCCATTTCAGATTTCCTTGGATTGGACACTACTACCGATGCCTCAAACGTGGAATGTGCACCTGGTCAATTCAGCTAGTGTGCAAGTAGTACAGCGTATGAGTTACGCGTCATGTTAGCAGAGCCGTATCTACCCAGAACATTGAAGGATACCACACCCACTATGTCTACTAAGGACATATCTGAGGGGGGGATCATAGTACTGGTACTGTAATTGCACTGCAACGAGGTAGAAAACGGGCCCAGAATGCACACCTGTGAGCACGGAACATTCGGTTATAAAAGCGATCAAAAGGGGAAGAATACATTAATGTGAAGGGAAATGTAGTGCCGAAGAAATATCCCGCGCTTGGAGCATGCACGTGTGAGAAGGAATTGTAATGGATTGGCCAGTGTAAACCCCCTCAGTGGGCTAAAGTGAAGCACGGGAGACCAAGACTCATGAATACCGCTGGCAGTATTGGACATTTCCATTTACCCTAAACTTTGGACAAATGTAAATGCATAAGAAGTAAATCGGGTGTCTGTCAAATATAAAGTGTACTTACAGACATTATTTGCAATTTTGATGATGAAGAAGATTAATTGTGACATTCTTAAGAAAAACGTTGCATCAAACATTCGAGAAATGTTCATAGTAAATAAAGAAATAGAAATGATATTAATTGAAATTCACTCACAGACGTGACTATTAAGTTATAAAGACTGTGCAAAACAGCATTGATTATGTTGTAATTAGGCTGGCACAAATTAAAAAGGAAATCTCATATAAGATACAAATTGTTTGATTTTGTGTTTGTACATTTTGGAATAACAAAGATAAAAACTATCATCATAAAAACTTACTGGTGTTTGTGCAGAAACTGTGTAAATGTTAGTAAAGTTATCCATTCCGTATTTAATTAGCCAACCATGTCTTAAAGCATTTGATTGTTTGTAAATAGAATAGTACTAAATTAACTAAAGAAATTAAAGAAGAAGAGCTATAACATTGTATAAATATAATGGACTTTGTATTTGCTGTTAAATTACACTGTACCTTTTACTTAACACTAACTTTTGTAATTATTAATCAACATCTGTAATTGTTATAACAATCACCCTACAACATTGTAATTGTTAACAATATATATGTAGAAGAGCACTCCAGTGCTAAGGCAGGTCAGTTTTCTGTTGTGTATCAACACAAAGTCTGTGCCGTATGAGATTCTGTATGTCGAAGTGCTGAGAACATTCGAGAAAGTTCGATTATGTATATCGATTGCTGGAAACTTTTAGTCAAAACAGAAGTTGTTATTGTAAATATGTTAAAGTTACACCCGTAAGAATAAATTCTAACTTTCATTTAAAGCTATGCACCAATTCTCCCATGTCAATACTACACCCAGGCAGACTTATAAAAGCACAGTATTTTTAAACGTTATTCACTCTACCTGACACATAATCATTAAGTATGAGTGGTAACTTTATAGAATGTGGTCGTCATTTTTCACCTGGATATCGGCAACATCTGTTCGACTCATTTTTTACATTAGGTAGTTTCATCTTGCAGTTGGCATACATTTTTTGCTACGGTGAAGGTAGTCCCTACAGCACGCACATATTCCTCTAGTACTACAGAGTTCCGATGAGGAACCATATGCCTAAACCATTTCCATAATGAAAAGGGAGTGGACGTGAAAGTGTGTAAAAAATTCTTGAAGAACGTTTGGCAGATATCAGACAGTAGGGTTAAAAGGGTTCTTTCTCACAAAGTGCAGCACCAGATCCCACCCATTGACAAGTGAGGCACATGCCCTGCTAAAAACAAAAGACTAATAGCATAGACGGTTGCAGTAGAGAACTTTGTAAAACGGTTTGCAGTATATCGGAGCCATTATACACGAATAAATGAAACAGTGGATCGGAAGTATTTGTCAGCACAAGTAAGCATGGGGAAGTTATATGATTTATATAAAGCAGAGCACGATGAACTCATACTGCATGTTTAAATACAAAATTTAATCTGTCCATCATAAGTGATTCTTGCCATAAATGTGATCTCTATAACATCAAGCATGCTGCAATTGACACCGTGGAAGAGAAGGGTAAATGGGAAATCATAAGAGAGTTACATCAATGAAAGGCCAAGAGCGCACAGACGGAAATGAATCGCGATGCAGCAGAAGGGAGGCACACGCCTTTGATTTGATGAGAACTTTAATGACTTCAGTAATTGCGACAGGTATCTGTTACTAAAAGCGGCAATTGTGGATATACTGCCTTGGAATACACAACCTATGCACCAAGAAAGCTACCATGTATGTATGGAGTGAGGGCAAAACATCCCTAGGACCACAAGAAATTGGATCGTGTCTCGTGCATTACATTCAACATTTCATCCAAAAAGAGCAACTGATTATGTACTCAAATCAATGTGGTGAGCAAAATCGGAATATAAAAATGACCTTACTGTGTCAATACATGGTTCTGCATGTAGACTTCACCCCGGAAATAATTAATCATAAATTCCTAGTCAGTGGGCATTCATACCTACCACGTGACTAGGGCTTCGGTATTATCGCGAAGAACAGGAAATTTCACCCGAACAAATACACAATCTCAGACTGGATGAATGTCATTATCACTGCACGAAAACAACCCTTCACCGCTATACCGATGACAAGGAATGATTTCATGTCCAAAGTACGTTTAGAGAGAAACGTATGTAACAGTAAAGTGTCGACACAAGACATGCAAGGATGCAATGATTCAGTAATCAGTGGCTTCTGTCCCCTTCCAATATCATGTTTTATAAGTACTTCAATGATCCAGATGTCCCGTTTGCCGACGTCAGTTTTGCTAAATGAGGGTCGAAAGTAATTGAGACTCTGGACGTGCTATATGCCAATGGACATGCTATTACTGCATTGAAAAAGAACCAATTAAATGAGTTTGTTGCAATTTGTACATCGAGTGTGCAATGGTTATTACTATAACTTGAAGCCATCTGCACAGCCATGTGGTGACACCAACCCTGTAAATGAAAAATAGACGAAGATTACTCACCAGAAGCACAGGTGGTGATAGTAGCACAAATAACACACAACACACACACACACACACACACACACACACACACACACACACACACACACACACACACAAACGCTAGCTTTTGCAGCCTAGCTGCTTCGTCAGGCAGAAGGAAGGAGAGGGAAAAGGAAATGATGAGGGTTTAAAGGAGTGGGTAAGGAGTCATTCCAATCCCGGGACTCCTTATCCACTCCTTTAAACCCTCATCATTTCCTTTTCCCTCTCCTTTCCTTCTACGTGACGAAGCAGCTAGGCTTCGAAAGCTAGCGTTTGTGTGTGTGTGTGTGTGTGTGTGTGTGTGTGTGTTACTATCACCACCTGTGCTCCTTCGCCTGGTGAGTAATCTTAGTCTATTTTTTGTATATAATTTTTCCTACTAGGAATTTTTCGTCTATAATATTTGTACCAACCCTGTAAATGATTATACAAATGATGAACATTAATACCTCATGTGCATCTTGTCCATTGTTTGAATAAAGTGTGTAAAGCAATAAAAGCCTATCCCACATGTGTAATATGGCCAACTACGCCGAAACAATACTGGCCTAACCCAAACAATAAATGGTATAAACACACTATTATGGTTAACTCCACATATAGCAGATTACCAGACACCATACCACATTATGTATACCACAATCATTGCTATACACCGCAATCACTACCTTACATATCAATTCTGTAAATGTCAATATCTTCCAGTGGCCATTCCCACAAACCAGTGTGCAGTGGGTTAGGCCTCTATAATGCTGATAGCCTCAATTAATGTCAAACCTTTTCAAGAGCTGCTAACAGTGCACTGAAAATGAGTTATCCTGTCCCACTTTCTAATTCAATGATGTCTAAAAAATAATTACAAGCAGATTCCTTTAAAGGACAAATGTACACACATTATCAAACAGGTTTTCCTGGAAACTGTTGTACTTTTGTCCATCATGATACTAAAGTGTACCGTATCCTATAAGAAAGTGAGCAAGATTCTTTTTCATTTCCTCTCCTATAAACATACTGTTCTTTCATAATGCATGGTCAGAATGAAGCATATTACCAATTGATAAGTCATTAAACTTTTGTAGTTTGATTGGTGCAGGATAATTTCTGTTTTGCTACTACATATGCAGATCTCAATAACAAAGTAGTTGCGATCACTTTTTCTAAATGATGCTTTTCCCAGAACTTTTCACTTTCACTCACGCATTTTTCTAAATTTTTGTTTTCTTTGCTGAAAATGATTTCTAAGCATTTAATATGTGATTGCACCTTGCATGATCACTAATTTTCTCATTTAGTTTTTTGGCTTTATTAGCAGAAATACAAGATAAAAACATGCTATCAATACACGCACATTCGACGCTTTCCACCTTTAGTTCAAAAATTTCTGAACACGATGTGCATATTACTACGTGTTTGTCATTTACAGCCAAACACAGCTTAGTGTTTTACCAGTTATGAAAAGTGATAATGCAACACAATTTTCAACCCTAATTTCAAGCCTGCTGTTTCCCCACATTCCTACCTTGAGACTGTTTACAGTTTTCAGTTGCCAAAGATTCATTGTCTTCCTCTTTTTTTTTTTACCACGACCACTGTTGTTTTGTTTTTTAGATTCACCATCCATTTTAACACTCTTAGCACCATTCATAAGATCCTGATAGTCGTCGTTTGCAATACATCTGGTATTACAGTGTTCTTTAACAATGACAAAATTTTGCACTGTTTGGAAGACGCGCTGAAATTCTGTAGTTCTTGCAGACTTCGAAGCACTTTACTAACACTGCTGAAATGGAAAGCTATGGAGATATTAGTGACTGTTGAAAAAGCAAAAGAACAATCAATCAAATGCCACCAATTAATTTGACATATGGTCAAAACACGATACTAGGGAACCATGTCGGGCTCAACCCACGTATTCCACAACTAGCAAAGTAGGACTATCAGATCCAGTCTTCTTGGAACCACTGCTCAGTTTGCACTTCTTCCAGTGTTGGTGCACAACGTATCCGTCCTCTCCACCCCCACCTAACAGTAAACAAGCATGTAAGTATTCTACCTGTAAGGTGCCGTTCTGGCTAAGTCCTGCCGCTGCCGGGTCTGTACTAGGAAATGACACACTGCTAAGGAGACTAGTCAGACCCCCAGGACTCTAGCTCACACAACTGTCACACTGCTTTCCTGACAAGTTCACAATGAAATAGATAATGGGCATCACATGAAAACAACAATTAACCAATGAATGTGCATACATGTTAGTAGTATTAGTGGTGTATTACTACTTTTTTGTATGGCTCCATAAATTTGAATTAGATGTCAAGTTTTACATATCCAGTGAGAGGAAAAGATCATCCCCATTTGGGATGGGTAATTTAAAGCCAGAGGTGGTATGATGCAGAGGGGAACCTCCCCCCCCCCCCCCCTGCAAATCACACACTGTTCTGGAGGTAAAATAGTCCCCAGTCTGATCTCCGGGCAGGGACTACTAAGGAGGATGTCGTCATCAGGGGGGGGGGGGGGAGATAAAAACACTGGCAACAGGATTTCTGGTCAGGTGAGTACAGGGTTATAAATACAGAATCAGTTGTGGGTATTACAGAGGTAGGTCTAATAATGAATAAGAAATAAGGCATGCCAGTAAACTACTATGAGCTGCGCAGTGATGGCATTATCACATTCAAAATATATATGAAGCCAACACCAACTGCAGTAGTACAATTTTATATGTCCACTAGCTCTGTCAATGATGATGAAATTCAAGAAATGTATGAGGTGGTAAAGGAAATTATTCATACAGTTAACTCAGAAGAAATGTAATTGTCATGAGAGTTTGCAAATTCCGTAGTAGGAAAAGGAAGAGAAGGAAACATAGTAGGTGGATATGGACTGGGAAAAAGGAATGAAAAAGGAAGACACCTGGTAGAATTTTGCACAGAACATAATTTAATCATAACAAAAAAATGTTGTATATGTGGAAGACACCAGGAGACAGCAGAAGGTACCAGATAGATTTCATAATGGTAAGACATAAGATTTTGGAAACAGATTTATACCGTAAGACATATCCAGGGGCAGATGTACAGTGGTGGTAAACTGTAGACTGAAACTGAAGAAACTGCAGAAAAGTAGGAAAATACGGAGATGGGACCTGGATAAATTGAAGTAACTAAAGTTCTTGAGAACTTCAGAGGGAGCTTTAGGCAACAACTGACAGATACTTTGGGAAAATAAACAGTAGAAGAGGAATGGGTAGCTTTAAGAGGTGAAATAGTGAAGGCAGTGGAGGACCAAATCTGTAGAAAGGCAAGACCTAAAAAAAACTCCTTGGATATCACTGAAAAAATATAATTTAATTTATTAAAAGATAAGATATAAAAATGATGTAAATGAAGCAGGTAATAAATCCACCTGTGGCGCTTCATGTGACTGTTCTTCATTTTCCCGTCCTCCCTCTCATTAATTTCCATCGGGAGCTTCTCTTGCTGTGAAGGCGACAGAGAAACTACTCGCTTTTTCAGTGATCCCGAGTGTTGGAAGTAATTTACTGGTGAAAAAGCAAACGACAAAACAGGTCATCCACAAATGAAGGAAGTTTATTGTTGAACAACGTCTAGGACCACAGGTGTGGCAAGGAGCGCTCTGATTGGTTGACCGAGTTCCCACAGTTTCGAAACGTAATGCGCATCGAGCGCAATCAGCCGGCATACGCGCGATTATTAGTGATACCGAGTACCTTCCGCCGTGCACCTTTGGGGGACTGTGGAGTATGTATGTATGTAGATTGTTGCAGAATAATGGAGCAGAGAGGCCGCACCCTGCGGGACTAAGTAAAAACTACATGCAGGTCCTCACTCGGAAACAAATCACTTTGGGGACACGACATGGTGTGAGCGTAAATGTATTTTTCAAATGAAAAAAGTAAGAACTTTCATTTTGACATTCTTTTAATTTTATAATGTTCTCATGCTTTTACAAGTTGTACTGAAAAGTTACTGTGGACCTCCTAGAAAGGTTCGGTGGACCCCTAAGGGGTCTGCAGACCACACTTTGGGAAGCCCTAGTGTAGATGTTACTTGTTAGGTGTCTAGCCACAGACTGTTGTGTTCTAGATTTTTCCAGCTATTTATAGGCAGGTGTAAGAAAATTTTTGTGGTCTCAGAATCAGCATAATAGTTTATAAAACAGCTAGGTTAGAATTTCACATCTGGATTAAACTACATGTCATTATTATAGTTTGGTTTATGGGAAATTAATGATTACCTGGAATCAATTATTGTTCTGCATGGGGATTCCCCAATCTTTTGTAAGTGGTAGCCGTATTAAATAAAATAACTGCACAAAATGATTCAACTTTTTAATTAGTATGTAAATAAGTTAATGTGGCATACCAAAAGAAAGAGAGAAACAATGACAGTAAAAGTATGGGGTCAAAGTCCGCAATCTAATAGTTTAGGAGTAATTGGCCACGAAAGTTAGTGCTGGTATAAAGCTTTAATTACAATTATTACGTAAGACAACAAGTTTTCGGGTAATTCCAGATACTTTACTATGAAGAGGTGGTGCTTACTTTCCAATGATATGATATTGAAATATCCCAATTTTCACAATTGAAATATGACAAGGTGAGTAACAAAAACATCTTCAATTAACAATATTTCATAATTACTACAGATGCTGACTTTACTAATTATCACAATACTAGCTTAAACCCGCGGCTCCGCTCGCTCTCGGTCCTCCCGTTAGCTATTGTCACATTGTAATGGTGATTCAACGTTCTCCATTGTCGTCCTCTTGTCGCTCCTTTGTGAAAGTCCTATCTCGCGCTGTTCTTCATTTTCGTTTGCTCTTGATGTTTTAATATGTTTTGCTCCAACAGTGTTTCTTGATAATGACGTTTTCTTTTTGTGAGACATGTTATCTGAATGTAATCTATTAAAAGTAAATGTACTGTTGTAATGTGTGTAAAGTAACGCAATGCACATTTATCTACGAAGTTTAAATAACAATTAAATTAATTTCACTTATTTTTGTGGAAATGTCGCTGATAAATTGGAACTGAAAAATATTCCTACCAGATTGCAGAAGTCTGTGCACAAACCGTTTATCAGGAAAGTAAGTGGTGTAGATCAAATGCACTCGTCTCGAAGAATCCAGTCATGAAATTCAACAATAATGATTGTAATAATATCACAGATCGATCACTTGATGTAATGCGTGAAACATCAAATCGATTTTTTTAAGAGATGTATTAAAATAAATTTCTTTTTTACTGCTTTATTTATTTATTCTTATATTTCCTTATTCGTATGCTTATCCTTACAGACAAAGAGCTGAAGACATTGTAGCACGCATAGACCAAAGATATGGTCTGTGGCATCACATTCCGCTGTATGTAACCTCCTTGCTATAGAGTCGCAAATATCATCGCTGGCCTTCAGTCCAAATTTTTTTTATAATTTGATGACTTTCAACCACCATTTCTTCCACCCCCTTATAGCTATCGGCATGGAACTGCGATGGTGTACAACGGTAGACTTCGGTGAAAAATTACACAGACCATTCGTTTGCGTTCTGTAGTTGCAGAGCGAAATATTAACACATACACGCACACACACACACACACACACACACACACAGAGAGAGAGAGAGAGAGAGAGAGAGAGAGAGAGAGAGAGAGAGAGAGAGAGAGAGAGAGAGAGAGAGAGAGAGAGAGAGAGAATTTTATATACACTGACAACTTTCCAGCCCAATATATCCCACCCTTTTATCATTATCAACCCTCAACCAACAATGCAACCAATAAAACACATTTTCAAAGAGTAAATAATTCTCAAAGAGTAATTATTGTTCCGCATTTCACGTTATATTCTTCAAATTACTAAATATCTATCAGATCACTATAAAACCGTGCCTAATACCTTCCTCGGGTATAAAGTAGTAACTGTACAAATATTGAAGTCTCTGTGTCTTGTCGTTCGGACGTGATAAGCGTACACCTAACAGACATTCACATTAATATATATGTAGATAAATAGCTATCCGATAGTTATAAAACCGTGCCTAAAGCCTTCCCTGGGTAGACATTAGTAACTGTACAAATTTTTATCTCTTTATGTCTTGTGTTTCAGATGTGATAAACATACACCGAACAGACATTCACATTTATAGATATAGATGTTTCTATTGTTACAAAGAATATACTGAATAATAAAATTACATTGGGGCAGTCTTATTTACATGGGACGATGACCTAGATGTTTAGTCCCTTCAAAACAACAGCAGCAACAACAACAACTTATTTACATACTTGCTGTTCCTGCTGTGCATACTGCTTATGTTTATAAAAGAATATATGGGAGTTTCAGACAAAATATGTTCACCTTAAAGGGGCAAAGACTGAAACATTGAAGCAGAGGATGCTATCTTGCTCTGTCACATGTGTAATTTCAAAGTCATTTGGTGAATACGTTATAGTTGAGTGTGTGTATGTTGCGAGAATTACAAAGATTTGTAATAGTCTCCAGTTGAATGCCATATGGCTTTCTGATAGTGTGTCAACCTGTGTTGTGTTGCTCTGCAGCAATCAGAGCATGTGCTCTGCCTTTTTACCTGTAATTGTGATACACCGGCTGTTGTCCTCGCTCGACTGCACTGACCTGTCACTCACCGTGTCTCCTGCTACTGAGACCAGACCCTCAGTCTCAAATTCTTGGCCTTCTAGATGCTTACAAACTCCTATGCTTCATGGATCTTCTACCATTATCCTGCATCTGCTAACTTCCAAGTGCTTTGTGTACCCCACACTGGACACCAAATTTTTTTTTTATGTCCCAAACACAGGTTTTGGTCGAAATTAAAAAACAGTTTGTAAAAAGGAATTTAGCTAGTTGACCGTTCAGAAGGATACTTGATGTAGCAACATGTTACTGTCTTAGATGTGCAAGGTAAAGGATTGGGAGATAAATTTGCAACGAAGCATGTTGGGATTTATTCTCACCTGCTTGCATTACGGAACCTCCTGATAGCACTGTTGCATAATAATGGATATGAATGTAATTAGTCTATTATCATATTCTTTTCCAAAACTTTTGTTATTCTTTGTTGTAACGTAACTAGCTGAAGTCATTTTCCATTATTTGATGATGGAAAAGTTTGTTTAATTAGGAAATGTTAATTAGTTAATGCCAGAGACATATTGTTATATTTCAGATAGTGTGATAGTTAATATTTCTGTAAAAACCAAGGAAATTTCTTTTTCATACTATTAAAGTAGATATTAACTATGTTTCACAAGTAATGTTAGGAAAGTTTTGCACTCGTTAGTTTCTGTAGAATCACCATTAATTACAAAAGTATTATTGATAAACCTATTTTGTTAATTACTTAACCCTTTCCTGCCCAAGCTATCAAAAAGGCGAGCACATAACTTCATATTTGGTTATTTAGCTACCGAAGTAAATAAAAGCACATCAGTGTATTTATACATTTATGTTTTCCTTATTTGACGAAAAAATGTTAAATAAAAAAATTAAAAAAATGGGACTTGGGATTACAAGAGGATATAATGCAATAGGGAGACATTATGGAATGCTTATCTCTGTTGACATAAGCATTTACCGGCAACAAACAGATAGCAAAATTTCTGTACCGAAATGCCGTTTTAGATATTGATCTCAACGGAGGAACAAAAGCAAACTATAGTGCTCCCTGGACCATATTCATATTTCGTAATTCGTAAACAAAAGAAAACTAAAACTACAACAATTTGTTAGTGACACCAAAGAACAAAGAAAACTATATAAATGACACAAACAAAATGCCTTTGTCACACTGCCAGTACTAAAAATCTTCAGTCACAATTGTGAACGCAATATAAATAAAAAGAGCTCTATTCCTTGAATATCAGTTTCCATTTGCTAAAACAGTACAAAACCAAATTAACAACGTGAGAACAAAGAACAGTGTCTCTTTGTGACAGCAAAATTCGCCTGATGAAATTGTACATAAAACAAACCGTTGTTTACTGCTCTTTGTGAGCAGATGTATTGAGCAATCTCGGCCAGCGAGAAACATCGGAGGGACACTAATGTCCTGTGAGGAACACAAGTCAGATATAATCTTCCATTTTGTTTTATGACGCTGGAAATGGGCTGGGACTTTTAAGTCCCGTCGTTCAGGAAAGGGTTAAATGAAATATTAGTTGAACCGAAATTTGTATATTAATTCAATCAGTATTATTTATGCTAACATTTACTATAGTTGCTTGTAATTGTTTACTTTTCCGTTATAATTAATTTAATGTACATAATTAACAATATGCAATTTCCAGTATCATTGTTTGAAAGATATAAATAGGATGCGTTTTCGGCTTGTAATCCTCCATCTAATGCATAATCTATGTCAGTTCTGAGTATTGTTTATTGTTTCGGTGGTGATCTGAGATACAAGTCATGCCAATTGGAGCTTTAATTTTGAACAATTATGTAAAAGTTCTTCACTGTTATTCATGTGGGAAGTGTTTCTACCAGTATTACGAATGGACAATCAATATTTGTGCCACATTAAACTGTACATGTTGAACTTTTGTATTACACACTCAAACTGTATAGTAAATCCGTATTATTGATGTGTTGAGTGTGTGTACCTAGTCTTAACGGATGTAATTAATGACTCTTAAGTTGGCCATAAATGGAATCAACCGGGCGTTTACGAATCATTAAAAGTGTCAAGGAACTGCAATTCCGTGTGTTACTTACATTACTTGTAGTGAATTAGTTTTCGCCCCGAGAGGAACGATCTTCGACAACATCGAGAATTGTCAAACTACGACCAGGTGACGGCACAAATGCACTTTCCCATTGGTTCAACCCATATAACAAAATGCAGAGTCCCACAGCTGACAGCCTAAAACATTATCATATCCAGTTGCAATCACCGATTCTAGCCATGCCTGCCTACAGCTCCTGTTGCACTGTTACTTCCGGTCGCTTATTTCTAACATTCCACTGCTCGAAGCATCCTGCTACTGAGTTTTACGCATTTTTGCCACTGAACTCCACCTGTGCCTGTCGAGATGTAGTGCAATGTGCCATCACCACCCTATTGGCTCTGTCTGTACATTATTCTTCCAGAAGTTCTTCAGAGGCTGCGAGCTGCAGCGTACATTGTGTCCGAAGCCCTTCACTAGCTTCCACCAGAAATCCTGTCCCGCACTCTGTCTAATCGGAATTGTGTTCTTTATCGAGGGTTCCAAGATCACAAATAAAGAGAGCCCTTTTGCACACTAATAGGTTTTAACTTGTTATCGTGTGCAGCTGCGCGGCAGTCTGCCATCTGCCCAGTCTGGTTCCTGCCCTGTGGCTTCTCCTGCCGTGCCCCAAAACTTAACTGTTTCTCAGTTCGTTAATTTAACCTTAAAACGGTTCTTCCCCAGATAGGAAACTGGTGTTGCTCTTTAACAGTGGTATCATTTTGTTGAGTTTTTAAATTTGCCATTGAAATAATTAAATTACTGTTTACACTGTTACCATCATTTTTGTTCCACTTTTTATATAATCTGATCCTTTTACAAACATTTAAAATTACTTTGTACATTGACAGTTTTCATTTTGTAAGAACCATTTATTTTATAGGCTTAATTTTTTTAGCACAGTAATTTACTGGTTTCTTAATAATTTTTATTTAAGACTCGGTTATCGGTCATGAAGTTAAAGGACAAAAAGTACACTATGTATAAACTTGGTTTTGTAGCCATACATACATATTCCTTTAACAGGACATTTCATATGAAACCACATTTATTCATAGTGTATGTCATAACCACTGAACCAAACAGGAGGAAGACCCATATTAATCAAAACTAGAAATAAAAATTGATGCAGACTGACAATATCACCTAAAAATGAGTCCTCGGGACCTAAAACACTTCCTCCAATGAAATAAATAATAATTTGTCACTGAAGCTAGTTTCTTCTTTGTTTTACAAAATGGATGTCATCCAGTCAGATTAAACTTCATCATTAATCCACAGTCCCAATTATATGAGCCCATTCCTACTTCAAATCATAACTGACAATGACTCTGAACCAACACTGGAAGAAAAAGGGATCTTTTGCTGTGGGAACATATGTTCATTGATATGGACTGACTGGTGTGTTCCAAATCATTTATCCTGGAACAGCATCACACTTTGTCATTACATCAGATAAAGACAGCCATGTATCCTACTTTACAGAGCAGGTGAATGAACATCTTGTTGCCTGCTTGTGATTTCATTGTCCTTCAACTACTTTCCACAGATGTTCACAACAGTAACAGTCAAACAGTTGACCAGTTTTACCATTTCTGATATGCTCAATCCCATGTGTCAGGCCATAATATTTCAAATTCAACTGGATTTCACTATCTGTGGTTTGTGTTACAATAATTTAATAATTTCCCAGCCATTTCTATTGTACTTACATATCTCCTTAAGATGTCACACACCAAACCAACAATGCCACCATCCCACACACACACACACACACACAGGAGAGAGAGAGAGAGAGAGAGAGAGAGAGAGAGAGAGAGAGAGAGAGAGAGAGAGAGAGAGAGAGAGAGAGAGGTGTTTTGAGCCAAGAAGTAATAAGGATTTCTTATTTAATGCTAAAGCAAATAAATGCAAAATGATGACCATGGCAACATCAAGTTGTTAAGACAATATGACAGCAGATATTGATATTTATTTATTATTGTTAAAAATGCAGCTGTACCCTTTCACACTTGATGAGAATGGAAACATATAAGGTGAAACAACCATATAAGATTTGAAGTTATTTTCTGATTATAAGGGCACATTCATGTTCTCTTTGTGTAAACTTGAGGTTAAGTTTAAAAATCACACTGAAAGAGTAGGATTGCTTTGCAAAACAAAAATTACTTAGTGGTACATTTGTTACATCCTAAGTAGGTGTCAAATTTATTTCACAACATACCAGAATAAAAATTTCATCCTCAACATGTTAAATTTGTTTTATTTTCAAAATATTTATATAACAAAAGTAAACATCTGGACAAGTAAAATAACACTGTGTTGGGAATATCCCTCATATAAAGTGTTATAAAATGTGTTATTTCTGTATATTATAATCACAAATGATTTACACGATCATAGCAAACCACAATTATACAAGAAATTGTAAACAATACATGAAAATACATTTCTGTTGCAAAATTAGCTGCTTCCATATTATATCAATGATAAATCAGCTTAAGCTTTGTAAGCTATAATTGTGTCATGTTGTAATGTGCCTTAAAGATATATATTCAATACATTTTAAGTTGATTTTTTTGTTTACATAATACATCCAGAAATTAAATATTCTGACAAAATAGAGAAAGAATATCACAGTTAGCTTTTAGTGCCTATAAAAAAGGAATGAAAATAGCTGCTTCAGTTACTAACTCAATCAAGGAAAACATGACATACAAACATTTGTTAACACATACATCCCCTCCCCCTCCCAAAACACACACACACACACACACACACACAAAAACCAGACTGTCTATAAATTGCTTACGCCCACTGTAAAATAAACTGATAAAAAGTTTTCAGTACATTGTACTTTTGCTGTAGTGTCTTGTGCAGTGCTTTAAAACAAACTTTCTGTTACACTTTCAGAATATTAGCTTTTTAGTGAAGAAATTATTAAAAAATTGCACAATTGAGAAAAGACAGGAAAAAAAATTAAAATACTCTGAAATTGTATGTTCACAAAGTCAACATCAAAAGTAAATATTATTATTAAAAACAACTCAAAGTTCTGTATGTCTTTGAGGATACCTCTTCTTTTCCACAATTGTTGCAACTTTCTGTGCAACCCTTTTGCATCCTGTGTTTGAAAATATTTTCATTTCCTCTGGGCCATACGTTATGTACTCCAAAACATCTCTGAAATCAAAAATTCAATATTGCAGCACTACTGAAGTGTCTCAAGATAGAAATTATTATTTTAATAGATTACAGTAATACTTTTACAACAATTTTCAAATCAATGAGTAAAAAACAACTTGTTAACTACATGAAAGGTTGTGAATACACTAATAATAGGTAACAATAATATAATAAGGACAGTTTACAACTCACCATAAAGACGTTACAATGAGCTGCGACAGGCACATCTCTATTCCTATTTATTCAGCGAGTCTGTAATGGCCTTATGATGGCTGATTCATTGTTCTGTACTGCCTGAGCCAAGAATTGTGATTGATCTGTCACTAGCAAATTTAAGATGTTATCCCCGTGAGTCAGTACTCTACCTGCTCAAGGTGATTTTAGAACAAATTCACTCTATTCTCACCCCCCATGGTTTAGGAATTTACTTGAAATCTTTTCTCAATTTCCTCTCAAATGCTATGGAACTACACTGCTGAGGCAGGGGGTCTATAAAAGCATCTAATGACCATTTTTACTCTACTTTCACCCCTGATCTCCACCCCAATTACTTCACATTCTGCATCTGTACTTAATTGCTGTTTCATATATAAAAAAAGACGAAGATTACTCACCAGGCGAAGGAGCACACAAATAAATAAATGAACACACACACACACACACACACACACACACACACACACACACACACACACAAACACAAGCTTTCGCAACCCAGTTGCTTCTTCAGGCAGAAGGGAAGGAGAGGGAAAAGGAAATGATGAGGGTTTTAAGGAAGGGGGTAAGGAGCCATTCCAATCCCGGAAGAGGAAAGACTTACCTTGGGGGAAAAAAAGGAGGGTAAACAAATGCACACGCACATGCACACACACACACACACACACACACCACACACACACACACACACACACACACACACATTCACACAGACACAAGTACACCTAGGCAGACATACTGTAGAAAGCAAAGAAGCAAGGAACTTCTTTGCTTTGTACAGTATGTCTGCCTAGGTGCACCTGTGTCTGTGTGAATGTGTGTGTGCATTTGTTTACCCTCCTTCCCCCCCCCCCCCCAAGGTAAGTCTTTCCTCTCCCGGGATTGGAATGACCCCTTACCCCCTTTCTTAAAACCCTCATCATTTCCTTTTCCCTCTCCTTCCCTTCTGCCTGAAGAAGCAACTGGGTTGCGAAAGCTTGCGTATGTGTATTCATTTATTTATTTGTGATGCTGTCACACCTGTGCTCCTTCACCTGGTGAGTAATCTTCGTCTTTTTTTATATATATAATTTTTCCTTCTAGGAATTTTTAGTCTTAATATTCGTATCATATAATTGTTGTTTCATCACTACAAACAAATGTCCGAAGTGCTATGAAGACATTGTGGCATCATATAGGTGAGAACATTTTTGTGGTCTCTCCATAAATGCTCCTGAATTTAACTGTTACTATATTCACATTTTCTTTCTGCACTCTATTACTACAAATGCTACTCTGCTTGGAGTCAGAATACAAATTTTTGGGCCTGTGGAGGGATTTATCTATTCTAAGAATCCACATGAGTAACCACATGTACGTTGTTAAACCTAGTAGCTGCTTCCTGTGTGTAATGCATGGCTGATCTATTAAGAGGACCCCTACTTTCTTTCACCCAATAGCAGAAGTTGAGAAATTTGCATACGAACTTGCCAGAGATTTGTCTGAGCTTCTTGTTTAAGTCTACCAATGGGCTCCAAACCAGCTGACTGAACAAAGTTAGTGCATATATACTGGGAAGGGGAAGATCCTTAAAATTATTATGCACTATTAGCAACAAAAAGTTCATAGCGAATCAGCTATATAGTGCTTCCATGATGTACCTGATACAGTAAAGGTCACTATTGTGCCCCTTATCTTTCCAGAAAATAACTTGTAATGCAACAATAGTATGTGATTGACTACTTTTACATGGCAAAGGAGAAATACTAATGTAAACAAACACACATGTTAGGAGTAACTCAATGCAGCTAACTGTTGAACTGATTCAGTAGCACTATGTATAGAAACAGAGGTGTTAAGTTCTATCCTTTAGTCCAAGTTTCAAATGAAGGAAATACAAATTTAATCCACTGCAAACACAGTGGTTGTATTCTTGTTTATTCAGTCTTTTAACATATACTTATTGCAACTATTTATAATGCAGATAAATCACCTCTTTTATCTGCTCCCCTAATCAGAAAATAATGCACCAGTATTGTGATGCTGGTTTGGTATTTTACCAACTGGGAATTAGGCTAAATTACTTACTGATCTTGGAATGTAATTATGGTGGAAGGGACAGTTGGGTAATTACCAAATACCATATTTGCACGAATATAGGCTGCACCTAAACTTTTGACACGAGATCACAGAAAAAAATCTGGAGTATAGGCCACAGGTTTTTTAATTTTTATTTACTTTTTTGTATAATCAGACTTTTCTCGTGATCAGAAACACAATGTTAACGAAATAAAGGTTCTCTTTTCAATAAACTCAAAACAAATGGGCAAAACTGTTAAATCAGCCGAATAAGAAAGGAAGAGGACCGGCCAATCCGGATGCCCCAAGTGGAGGGGACGCTGAACCAAGGCGTATTACCGGGTGTTGCAAGTATTGTATAGCGTAGGCGTGTGCTGTGAAAATGTGTTTTTTTTTTTTTTTTTTTTTTTTTTTTTCCCAGTGTGTATGTGATGGTGTTTTGGCTTGTAAGTGGTAGCAGGAAACGAACATACGAGTTACGCTGCCAAATGTAAGCTTCAGGTTGCCCAATCACAGTAACAGACATGGAAAACGGGAAGTTCGACATAAATTTGACGCTGATGAAAAAAAAAAAAAAAAAAAAAAAAAAAAAAAAAAAAAAAAAAAATTGATGTTAGTGTGTAAGTGAGGAGAAACCATTAAAATGTTCGAAGAGTCATTGTGCATTTGAAAGGCTAAAATGTAAATATCCCTGTGTTTGCTTGACTTCATAATTCAAAACAGGAACTGTGGTTTTGCTGTTACAACAGAAATGATTCAGTCGCAAGGCTGCAAGATAGCCCCGAGTTCCATGTACATCGTTTCATGGAAATAACCCCCAACGAATGTGAAATCAGTGAATCTGGTTGTAGTAAAATACATTATTTTAAAAAGTAGCATTGGGACTCAACATCAGCATTAGCTACACAAATCAGTTCTTCCGCTATCTTACCTCCCATCACCACTTGTGGTAGGCGTTACGGTACCAATGTAAATGTCACGGTAAAATCACTCGCGAGATACACTAAACTTTTATTGTGAAGACTAGCTTCATTGACTACATCAAATTAAAATCATTTGTGTGCTTAGAAAGTGTGTATTACGTACTTTTTTGTTAAAGGCCTTGCGGACGTGTTAAAAAAGAGTCTGCTGCGCTACAGAATGACACCATTCGATTTATATGGAAATATCGACTTCCACGAATTCCTGCACCGTTTCCGTAAACGTGTACAAAAACGTAGATGCAGTTCTGTGAAACTATTACTGTAGCATTTTTGAAGATTATCTAGTTTATTACATTTCTCAAACCAAAATAAAAGTGAGCGTGTAATTTTTGAAACTAATGACTTTGGGAAAAGGAGCAATTTTGAGGAGGGGGAGGGGGGGAAGGAGAACCGAATCTCGATTATAGGCCGCACCACGATTTTGTACGCCAAAATTTGGAAAAAATGTGCGGCCTATATTCGAGCATATACGGTAGAACTGCTAACATAGTTATGCCACAGCATCAGTTTTATTGAGAAATAACATAATGCTTGGGTTAACAGACCAATCAACACATTGACTTATAAAATAGTGCAACTTATCTTGACCAGAGTTTGCAGATTAACAAAGTACAATTGTAAAAAGATGGACAGCCTCTGTGAATAAGAAGAAGTAAGTGAGATCTGTATATCCGATCTGTACTGAGGAACTATTATCCCAAATATAAAAACAGAATACAAAGTGAGGTATGATCACCTTGAAACCTAACAGGAGTTGAAGGTCAACTTGTCTCCTCTAAGGCCCAACTCACACTCGACGCAGCGCAGGCCGAGCAGAGGCAGAGGATAGGTGGCCAGCTGTTTGCAAAGCATGCTTTCCTATAGGGCACTGCACACTTAATGCAGCTGAGGCGCAGGGCAGACATTTGTTCGGGCAGGCCTCTGTTCCGTTGCCTGAGGTGCACAGTTTCCCTGTACATCTGTTCCACCTCTGTCACAAAGTAAAATTTCAAGTCATCCGATGTTTTTTTTTTTAAAAAAAAAATTGTTTCATGCAGATGAATATAAGCTATGTCGTCTTCGGTATTTAGTTTCTCTCTAAGACTTTCACATTTTGTGTAAAAAAATAAAAAGCAGATTTGTGCATATTCTGTGTTAACATAGTTTCCTCAATTTATTTTGCAGAAAGCATTTGGTAGAAAATTTTTTTTTTTCTGTAACTTATAGCCAAAAGACACTGCATGATATTGGACTGGTTTTATTTAAGTTATTTCGCATAGTTATTATCATAATAAGAACTAAGAACAACACCGCACATATTTTGAAGAGTTTGCTGTGAAAAATGGTCACTGGTCAGTTTGGGTTCGGTGCATTATACACCGTGCATTACTACATACAAAATACAGCTAATGTGCCGAAATTGTTTTTAATTGTGGAAGGAAAGCCATACCTCTTTCCATACTCCAGAAAATATACGAGATACAGCTACATGCCACACGCTAAACTGGAATTGAACAACTTACTGTCTTTTCGTGACATCGAGAGTCATCAGTTTAGATACTGTGTACTTTTTCAGTCTATATCCCTGGTTTCAGTAAACTTTATGACAGGCATAAAAGGCCTGCTTTGTGACAGGCATTGTGGGTAAGCTAAAACTCCTGTTACTTTTTAATGATCAACTCAGCTAAGCTGGGAGGGATGCACAATGATTCTCTTTATCAGAGACATCCTCCATTTCCTGAAACACATGTTCACCCCTATGTGGAGTTCACAGCCCACTGCTACACCGTAGATGATGATTAAGACATCCAGTAATGTTCCTTGTCAGTACACCTCAAGCTGAATTTTATATTACATTGTGAAATTCGACAGTTGCACAAATGCTATCCTACCTTTACTAATTATTAAGAAATATGATGGTTCCTGATGGTAATTATCATTAGAAATAATACAAGAGGCAGAATAGAAACACATTGTAATAAAATACTGGTATACAAGAACATTTACTGCCAAAGAAGATGAAAAATAGCAGACACCAATATTATAGTACTCGGGACCATGAAGAATTATGAATACACAGATACTTCACATGCAAATGCGGGTAAACAAGGAAACTATGATTTGGATAAATTTTTCATATCAATTTATCTTTCAACCAAAGACATGTTAAAAGCCTACCAGGTGTCACTGAGAAGAAAATTGTTTCACATTGTACAAACCGCACCAAATTCATGATTAAATATGTCATGTGTATAACGGTTCTTGCAATTATTGAATTTACTGTGAAATTGCTTCTTTCCACGACAAAAGAAATGAGGGAAACAAAATCTAATTTTAATTACATACGTAAAATGTGTACCTAATTTTTCTTCAGTAGGTACGATGTCGCACAAGCTACTTTACTTCTCTTCGAGTCTTCCTCTATCGGCATGTGAATCTCTTTGAAGTGTCTTCTATTTAGTCAGAAGAGTTCCCTGAATAGCTGATAAGAAATTTCTGTGGACTACACAAGTTCACCATATATTTGTCACTTTTGCCTGTTGCTCAACAGAGACCTTTCACTGCTCATAAATGACACACTTAACCGGAACACACTCACACAAATTAAATTCATTGATTTTTAGGGAGACTCAGGAATTACGTCTAACTAGAAGATTGCAGTGGACATGCAGCTCGTGCCGTATTTTGAGAGCACAGTGCACTGTTCCGCTCCGTGCTGCGTGGAGTGTGCGCTGGCCTGCAGAGGCCCTGCGCCTCTCCTCTGCCTCTGCTGCGCCAAGTGTGTGTCGGGTGTCCCTGTGAACCAGGACCGACTTGTCAGCCCAGCTTCAGTTACCAATGTGTGCACTCGCACCCAGTCACCACCTAGTGGGCCTTACGGAAGTTACACGTGATCGATTTCTGATGGAAACCGTCTCAGATGTTACAGCCTCCTCTATCAAAAAAACGTTTGTTGCATCTAGTGAAAATCTATCACAGAGTAATGTCATTATTATGTCCAAGTGAACAAAAGCATACTTTTTTCCTCGTTGCAACTTGTGTTTGTGGGCTAACGGCAAGTAGGATAGTTTTTCATTCGACCCTGCAAATTTTCTGAAGACCATTATTAATTAATTTTATTACATTCACAGAATATATGACACCAACTGCGATTGGGCAGGCCGAAAATGTGTACCCAGCCGGGATTCGAACCCGGGTCTTCTACTTTATAGGCAATTACGCTGACCCCTACACTACTGGGAACACAGTGATCTTTAAATTGGATTCCATTATCTGGGTGAGTGTGCTCGACGGCCACAAAATCACTTTTATCAATAATGAAAGGAGCAGCATTAGCCGTAAAATCTTTTGCTTTATTTATGCAAATTGATTTCGGTTTGCCAAGAAACCATCTTCAGTGCTGTCAGCAAGTTCGAAACAATATATTAGTAACATTTACGTCCAACAAATCAATTGACATAGTTAGATATACCAGATAGTATCACATGTGTCTAACTATGTCAATTGATTTGTTAGACGTAAATGTTACTATACATTTTACTAATATGCTGTTTTGAACTTGCTGACTGCACTGAAGGTGGTTTCTCGGCAAACCGAAATCGATTTGCATAAATAAAGCAAAAGATTTTACGGCTAATACTGCTCCTTTCATTATCGATAAACACAGTGATCGTCGCACCTGCAAGGACTACCTAACACACCTCCCGTCAGATACAAATTCTCAGCTTCACCCTGCCCACAGTACTCAAACTCGTAGTTTCAGAAATAATTCCCGTTAGATAAGGGTCCCAGACTTCCCCACCCCTCCCCTCTAACGAAAGAATCATTGCCCGTCACCGGCATATTATATATATATACATACGGCATATGTTCCAAAAGAACAGACGTCAGCCTAGCTGTGTTTTTCCCCTAAGGTAAGTGTTGTGACAATGTGTCATAAATTTAAAACTACTGTCGCATGTAACACACGCAAAGTAATATAGGGGCACTACAGCAATTAGACAGCGCCGCCTAAGTGAACCGGGCTCGCCTGGACTGAGCGAAGCACGGCAGTCGGCAGTGAATCATGATTCAAAACACTTGTTGTGTAGAGTTGCTTTTCTAGTGTTAATAAAGTTAGTACAGTAAGTCCTTCCACTCCCAGCATTGGAATGACTCCTCTTCCACTCCCTTAAAACCCACATCCTTTACTTTTTCCCCCTCCTTCCTCCCTCTTTTTCTGAAGAAGCAGCCATCGGCGAGCCTATGCTTTGGGTAAGTCAAACAATCTTTATTTGTATACATATTTTTCCCACCAGGAAAGTAGATGAAGATTACTTATCAGGCAAAGGAGCACAGGTTGTGATAGTAACAAATAAAACACACACACACACACACACACACACACACAGTCTAGCTGCTTCTTCAGGCAGAAGGGAAGGAGAGGGAACAGGAATTGATGAGGTTTTTAAGGGAGTGGGTAAGGAGCCATTCCAATCCTTGGAGAGGAAAGACTTACCTTGGGGGAAAAAAGAAGGGTGAACAAATACATACACACCCACACACATACAAAAATGCAAACACACCTTCAAATTTATTTTAAGTGTAATATTGAGAAAATAACATATCTTTTATGCACTACAACCACAACATTAATGAAGCTAAAGCATTATTAGAAAAAGACTCACTGAATATCACTGACTGAAGGTTGTTGAGAGGTTTTGCTTGCAAATGCATCTACCACACATTTCTTCACATGCTCCTCTTCTAGTGGGAGGAATGGCACGAAATGATCAATCACACTGCCAGAAATAGTATCACTCCCGTGAAGGCCACCTTTACAGAACATAAATCAAACTTCAGACAATTAATACTGATCACAATAAATTAAAGTGCCACAAACACACACACACCACACACACACACACACACACACACACACACACACACACACACAGTCTGGCAAACAGTTACCACTGTAGTTGTCAAAATTGCACTAAAAACAAATAAAAGTATTAAGAATAATTTCACTCACATAGCCAACACACTAGTAAAAATCAGTCGCTTGAAACAGTATATTGTTAAATGACACAGGTACACCCAGATGCATATGCATATGCATAAGACCTATTGTGTACTAGTTCCATGCCTTACTGGCTTCCCTCGACTCCACTCTGTAGTTGGAAACCCAGGGTGCCCCAGATATTTATTTATTCCAATCTTTTGTTAAATGATTTCCTCCTCTTTCCTCTTTTAGCCTATCTACTCCTCTTCATCCACCTCCTCTCACTGTCCATCTTTCATGGTGTGGTGAAACAGTGTCCAAGTTATTTGCAGGGTACCTTCTGCCAAGCACCATATGGTGACTTGCGGAGTACTAAAACATTCTCAATGAAAACATAAATACATCTGCTAATTGCCAATTTGAATTGAACATACCTGATGAAGGAGGATATCCAATGGCATACAAAGAAAGAACCGTGAGCAACATACAATGCAAATCATGGGACGTGTGCACGATACACTGCATTCCCCATAAACATGTAGATTAGTTTTGCTAATTTCCTGTTGCATATTTTCATAGGTCTCTCAATGCAGGATACAGCTCTGCTTGTGAAGATTTTTTACAATAATGATGACTCTGCAGTCATAGCTTTAAGGAAATTCCGGTTATTGAAGAAAACAAGGAAAAGGTTGTGGTCCAATGACTGTGAGGCTACGAAGATCATCGTGAAGAAGTTTGAAGAAGCAGGATCATTTCAAGTGCAATGTGCCAAAGGTAGCAAATCAATAACTTCCACATCTGTAGAAGATGTTACTGTAGCATTAGAGGAAGGACGAGCACTGATGCGCGAGATCGCATTGCGTGTGGGTCCAATAATTACAAATACCTCCAATCGAGGTACATTAAATTCTATGCAATATTCTGCATTACAATCCTGATAAAATCACGCTTTCTGCAGGATTTGCTTCCTGCTGACCTGCCCACAAGACACACACTTACTCTGCAATATCTTGTGCACATGAAAGTGGATAATGATTGGCCACGGACAGATTAAGCCCATTCCACCTTAAAGGCTCAAAAATTGCAGCATATGGGAAACAAAATCCAGCCTCATACGAAGCAGGGTACTTGAGGGTGCACAGTCACGTCACACAAAAAATACCACCCTAAGAGAAGACTACTGTACGGTGCGCCGGTCAATGCGGGATCCCGTGACCTCGGCACCCACCGTATGCAGACGTGTACTGGAGTCCCTTAGAGTTCCCACAATATATCCTGACAACTCCCATTTGTGTGATTGGGTTTTTGCCACTCCATAAATCAGATGCCAGTGACACCAGGACACCAGCATTTGTAGTAGTACTGTGCCCAAGAAGTAAGGACAAAAGACTAATGGCACAACAACTTGTTTGGTGACGAGTCCCATTGCTCTTTAACCACCCACGATCAGCATCAAGGGCAGACTGTAAATCCTGCCAACATTTTGAGACACACATACCAATATAACTCCCGGCATCATGGTGTTGGAAAACACAGGATATGCATTCAGATCACCTGTAGTAGATTGAAGAGCTAAACAAACTGTGTACGTAAAGACACAGATATGTAAACACTCAGAACACAACACTGCAGTCAGCAATGCCTACATAAGACAAAAGGTGTCTGGAAAATGCATTAGATTAGTTACTGCTGCTACAATGGCAGATTATCACAGTCTAAGTGAGTTTGAACACGGTGTCATAGACGGCACATGCGAGATGGAACATGGCATCACCTATATGGACTTTTGGGCTGAAGGCAAACTCGTGTACTCTTCGACACAAAGCTTTACACTTTGTCTGGACCCATTAACACTGACATTGGACTGTTAATGACTGGAAACAAGTTGTTTGGTCTAACGAGTCTCGTTTCTAACAAGTGGATGTTGACCACCAATTAGACATGAACATTATTGAGTGTATCTGGGATGCTTTGCCTCGTGCCATTCAGAAGAGATCTCCAACCCCTCATGGTCTTACAGATTTATGGACAGCCCTGCAGGATGCACGGTGTCAATTCCCTCCAGAACACTTTCAACATTAGCAGAGTCCACGCCACGTCACGTTGCGACACTTCTGCATGCTCATGGGGGCCCTACACGGTATTAAGCAGGTGTACCGGTTTCTGTGGCTCTTCAATGCAAAACCATATGTGACAGTAAAATAAATTTGTGACAATTGTCAAGTCAAGGATTTCACATTGCAACACTCTCAATCTTGTAAAAATTCCTTTACTTCAGGCAAGAGCTCATTTTTAACTTGAGCAGCAAGATTATGATACACAAAATTCACAGTTTTTCAAAAAGAAAAATTTCTCTTGCACTCACTGTGCCATACTGATACCGTGCCAATTAGTTCTCCTGAAAGATAACAACCCCTTCGCCATTGACAACATTACAGAGCTGTACATTCAATGCGTGCATCATCGTGCACTTGTCCCCAATTGTCTCTTTATCAGTATCTGAAACTGTTGTGGATATCAAATGCATGACATTTTCCCACTTGTGTCTTATCATGCCTGTGGTGCTTTCTATATATACTAGTACAGATCACGCACTTAAACGTGGCCCCTGAGCAAAGAACGTTTGGAGCTGAAGCTTGCATTCAGCTCGTAGCATATTGGCTGTTAGAACAAGCCCCACCTCTTCCTCCCAGTGCTGCCAGCTTACGGCGTATAGATTACAGGTTTTAAAAGAAACAACATGTAAGGGGTTAAGGTGTCACAGATGGAACATGAAATTAAGTAGTAAGTAAATTGAGTAATAGAAAACTGGAACGTATATCTACAAAATATTAATATTTTAAAGGGACTTGTTAAGTGGCTGTAGCAATGCTTTCTGCCTCTTTTTATTGTGATAACTGAATAACAATCAGAATTATTTTTCAAAAGAGATAGATTGGCTGGCCAGTACTTACCTTTCTGCTATACCGCCAATAGTTACACACAGAAAAAAGGAGGAAAACAACAAGCTTTCGGAACTGTATTCCTTTTCAGGTGGCGAGAAGGGAGAAAAAGAAGAAAAAAGGAATGGGAAAGGAAGGGAAAGGTAATTTACGACCTAGGTCGTGAGGATGGTGTTAGAGGATTGTAAAATAAATTTTGTGACAATTGTAAAGTCAAATATTTCACATTGCGACACTCTCAATCCTCTAACACCATCCTCATGACCTAGGTCGTAAATTACCTTTCCCTTCCTTTCCCATTCCTTTTTTCTTCTTTTTCCCCCTTCTCGCCACCTGAAAAGGAACACAGTTCCGAAGGCTTGCTACTTTCCTCCTTTTTTCTGTGTGTAACTATCTCTGTGGAGAATTTCCATATTAATCTAACAATCAGAATTAACATTCTTCATACCAATTTCAATGACAGCTTTCTTTTTTCTAAAATAAGTTGTCGGGTCATGTGGACTTATTTTAGCAAATAACAAAGTGGAAAAGAATAATCAATACCAAACACAAATCAAGAATACGTTGACGAGGTCTACGGTGTACAATGGTTTTACGAGGTAAGGTTGATAGAGAGCATAAACATTCCGTAGACACACGAACTCAGCCGACTTCTGCCGATCAGAGGGGGACCATGAAAAAGTGTGTGATCTGTAACACTTCACATCCCACTTTTTGGCACTAAACATAACCTACAGAACCACAAGTATCCCTTCCAGCCTATATATTTAGTTACAACTAGTAGTAATAAACATTTATTTTGACAATTACAATTCCTACATTTTTTTACTTACCTCTTTAGAACAACAAAGCAAAATTTTAAGACTTAGATGGAAAGAGAAAGAGCAAAATATTATTGTTGTTATTCCAAAATGGTCCCCAATTGAAACTTGTTGGTCAGTAACCGACTTCTGTCCAGAAACTCCAAGAAAGATGAAAATAAATCTTAAGTAGACTTGTTTCAAATGGTTAGAAGAGTAAACTTCAGGAAAATTTTATAACAAGAAATGATGGAAATTCCCAATAAAATTAAACTTGTACCTCAACATTATCCAAGAAATACCCTGAATTTTTCCAGGGTTCCAAAGTAAAACGTACATCCCACAAATACAGCTCTGTAACATACGGTACTAGAGTGTCTTAGAAGTCTCAAAAGTGCAGCAGCAACTTCCACGCTGACAGCAAAAGAAGTGTGTCATCAGCTTCTGCCCCACTGCACTTGTGGCTGCAAGTACTACTTAAACCAACAGCAAACTTAAGAGTGAGACTGGCATCTGAGACGACTGATTCTGATTGGAATCTACTAAAACAACTCGTGTGGTCATAAAACAAACACAAAAATCACATATCTGGTAGAATAATTTTTAATTTTTTACTAGAAAACAGGGAATGAAACCATCAAAAGAGGAGATCTACAGCAATGTGTCATTCACACTGCCAATTGCAGAGCAGCAAGTTACGTATTTCACTTTTTGTGGTTTTCTTGGTAGCTAATTCTTAAAATATGTGTATTGAATCTTACATTTATATAACAGCAAACTCATGAAGGATAGATAAAGTGCAACAGCTGACCACTGATTTTGCACCCGGCAACTACTCAGCTTTGTGTATGTTAATTGTGATACAGGGGAAAATAGCTGGTTAAAGATGAACAGAGACTTTGCCTGTTTTGTATCGATGCAGGAGGAAGCAGCCGCAGTCAGTAAAGAGCTGACGAGGGCTGAGTTTCAGACTGCTGTCTTGGCCAGCAGGGGTACTGGGGCAAATACTTTGGCATCTCTGGAGCCTATAGCACAGGTCAGGATCCCTGATGCTACTGTGCCTTGTGATTCCCACACCCCTAATGGTCAGCACTTACCTGATGGTCACTGGCAAACAGTGGTGGGACTGCAAATCTCTGGTCAGCAGGAAAAAGTGGTTACCAGCCATAAAGCTGTCATGTTACATATCACTAACAACTTTGAGGTATTACGCCACCTTACCTGATGTGACAGTAGCGGATTTCGACCTGGAAAAGTGCAGTGTAAGGATGCTTGTCATTGGGAGCTCCCTCTTAGGGAAATAGCGGGCAGGTCAGGAAAGACCAGTATTGAGATGTGCTGGCAGAAAGTGTACAGTGGATCCACTCTACTGCAAATCATAAGTAATGTTGGCACTAATGACACCTACAGATTGTTTTCAGAGGCCATCCTCAGTTTGGTCACTATATTTATTAGATACTGGCAGTCATCGTGTGCCAGAATGACTGTCGTGTCTATACCTTACGATGTGGGACTGGGAGGTCAGACTTCATCAAAGTCAACTCCATATTAGAGTGGGCACCCACCCCGAACTCCCACTAGCAGCAGTATCTCCTTTGCTGGCATCCACATCATGTGCCGTGTGTCCACGAGGGTGCAACACCCCCTCCCCTCATCTGCGGGATTACAGCTGTTCGATGAGCCTCCGTCTCTGCAGCCTCGTCCAGTCTGATGCCACGAGATGAGCCTGCCATTGCAGTGGTGCCTCCGCCACCTTCCACACAACCGTAGCCTACAATGTCACCAGATATTGCCGTGGACCCAGGTTTGGACAGCTTGACACTGGTGTGGTCTCCTGCACTGGTGGCGGGATGACAGGGTCCTCTTCACGATGGTCACTTTTGTCTGTATTCCGAGGGCCCAGCTCAGGTGTCGGTATGTCCCCTGACTTGACCATTTCGACGAACGTGGGTGTCAACTCCAAACCACAGCAGTACAATACCAGCCTTGACTCACCCAATGCACCAGAACAGTCTTGCTGTACCATGTTAGAAACAGTCTATGTACAGTCAGTTCATAAGTAATCAGATTAACAACCCAGCAAAATGCACTCCTCAATGTTCTTGTCAAGGTCTTTTAAAATATTTTACTGAAAAATCTGCAAATGTTCAAGAATATAATGGAAGGCAGACTAATACCTGGTCAAAATCTTATAAGAAAGAAATCCTGGACAAGTGTCGAATAGGAAATGTTAAAGGTATAAAATATGCCTTGAAAACCCTGTCATAAAATTGAGCTTCCAATCGTGAAATTAAAATAATTTGCCTTTATAAAGTTATTGTTTATCATCCGAGTGACCTGCCTTGGGGAAGCGTTTTAGTTACTAGCCTCAAAGTGCACGTAGGCTGAAGCATACCTGCGAACTTTTGAAAAGGGCGATCAGTAAAAATCACGTGTAGCAAAAAATTCGGATTCATTTCGACGTACACCAGCTCGACAATAATAATAATAATACTTCTGGGCTACAAAATACAATAATTAATGCTTCAAACAAGATACTTAAATGAAATTTTATCTTCTTACATCATAGGCCAATGTTTCTGGATGGGTTGTTCGGGACAGAGGCACCAAATTGCTATAGTCATCAGTCCCTAGACTTACAAACTACTTAAATTAAGGACAGCAAAAACACCCATGCCCAAGGGAGGACTCCAACCTCCAGCTGGAGAGCAGCTGCCCAATTCATAGAATTATGCTCAAGACCGCATGACTGTACCCATGCAGCCTCCAGAGATTGATTGGGCATGATTGAACTATGTTCTCTTTTTCTTCACAAGGCTGAAAAGACATATGCATTCTGCATTGCTATGGAGTGTTGTGAGAATACAGAACATTACTCTAGAAATTTGGTTATACTTACGTAGTCCATAGGCAGCATGAATTGTTTGTATTGGTGGCCAACACCTTGATTTGCAACCTTACTGCCATTTACTTGAAGCTCATTTAACAATTCATCTGTAGTCTTATTCTCTTCCTTCCATAATATGACAGAACTTTCCAAGAAAAAGTGAATGTAATAAAACTGTGCATCTTCAGTTCTGTCAAACCTTGAGTGTAAATTTGTTGATGATGTAGTCACAGGCATAATGTAGAAAAGTACTTTCTTACTGATGAAAAGAAAAGGGATTTATCTGTATCTCAATGCTCTAGGCCTGAATGCCTGGACTTCCACAATACTCAAACAACATCCTCATGACCTAGGTCATGAATTACCTACCCCTTTCTTTCCCATTCCATTTTTCTTCCCTTCTCTCTTACCTGAAGAAGGAACGCAGTTCCGAAAGCTTGTTTTATTTTTGTCTTTTTTTCTTTCTGACTATCGGCAGTACATCAGAAAGGTAAGTACTGGCCAACCAATCTATCTCTTTTGACAAATAATTTATCATCTCTGTGGAGAATTTCCATCATTAATCGAATATCTCTATACTTATAAGATGCATTTGTTGTCTGTCTGTTCTCTTATAACTCAACATCCAGGCAATCAAATAATGTGAAATTTGGTACACATAAACAAAATTACATGGGGAAGGTTTTTAAACAGGTTTCGTTCAATTTTTGGAAAACCACCCGGAAAATTTGACAAAAAGTGAAAGTGCGTTTTTAATGTGTCGTGTAAATCTATATCTTCTCACTAATGTTGATGAATGTTTGCACAATTGACCTTCAAAAGGGCACTGTCTATATAAAATTTCGTTCAGCACATGGTGGAGGGTACTTATGGATTTCGCTAAAATCCACTGAAAGCAAGATGAAGATAACTGTTTACATAAAATTTTGTTCATTGCATGGGGGAGAGTACTTTACTTACAGACTTCGATTGCAATCTCTATATGTATAAGACACATTTAGTTGTCTGTTCCCTTATAACTCAAGATCCAGACAACAAAATAACATGAAATTTGGTACATGTACACAAACTTATTTTAAACCCGGGCAAAGCCATGTACTTGCAGCTAGTTTTCATAATAAGGCATTCTACGTATTTCTTATCCTTACAACATGTATTACACAGTGGAATCAAAGCAGTGTACTGGTCACATGACATCTGTACAGCTTGTATGGTTACATTACGTTCCTTTTTATCATGCTGTTATTGATACTGAGAACAAAATCAGTATCATAGTCATTCAATTATGCCACAGTATATAATTAATTGTGGAATATTATAGTCCAAGCACTGTGCTAAATGCTTGTACACTGTGCAATGTATGTAAAAGGGAGTGGACTACTACTAACTGGTTCTGTCGTAGGTGGTTCTAAGAATTGTGGATTATTATAGCTCAATACAATCCTGCTTCAGAAAGAATAAATCATAAAATTGTAATACCACATTTGTACTTGTATAAATAGTGAATTGTATGCTACCAATTTGGTTACTAAGTGCCTAAAGAAATTCCTTGAAATCCTGGTGTTTTACACTATGAATCAATAATATATCATGTAACATAATGGCAGCACAGGCTCGCCTTATTACAATCTCATTTTGTGGTCTGTCACTAAATCCAAGAAGATTATCGCCGATTATGGCTATTCCTCATCCCATAGGGATACTTGTATTCCTGATTTTTATGCCTTCCAATTCCATCAATAATTTAAGGATGACTGGCTTACTGGAAAGTCTTGCAGGCGGCTAAATTATTAGAAATAGTAAGTTGTGATGGATGCCTAAAATTGTTATTTAAATAATTAGGTAGCATTTTCTCAGTAAAAAATAAATAAAAACAATAATAATAAAATGCCACAACCACATTTTGCATTGATTATCAGAGGGACTGCATCTTTTTTCTTGTGAACCTTCATTATTTCATGAAGAAGCTGATTATCAGCATTGGCGGTCCAGTGTTCTTTAGTTTTCACAGGCATACCACACATGGGGTGAAATTCATGTGAACTAGCAAGCACTTCTAGCAGCTTACACAAGGAGGAAAGTGTGCATTTTGGTATACTCCTGTTTGGCTTTCATCCATGTATTTTTTGCAACCGTGCACTACTTTCCTAGAGGCTGCCTAGTAATACTTCAAAGCCTGAGCAATGTGTTAGTGAAACTGTCAGTGTCTTATGTGCCCATGATACAATTCCTAATGAAAAACAATCATCTTAGAAAGAACAATGCAAGACAAATGAATAAATAAATATCAATATTATTACCATTTTCATTGAAAGCACCACGAGCTATTAGGTCTTCAAAATCACTTAATTTGAGATCTTCACGTTTCCTTCCAGCTGTGTAAAGCTCAATCATTCTTTTAGTAATTACATTACTTCCAGTATTTGACAGAAATATGAAAATTGCATCCCTGAAATATAAATTTTGTTGGTATTAGTAATATACAACACACAACTTGGGACATACCACTGATTTAAATATAGAATAATTAAGACGTCAAAAAGTTACTGTTACACATCAGTTCAAGGTTAAAACAGAATCTCATCAGCAGCACACAATAGACCATTTTACATGTAAACTAATTCCAAAGCATAATTTACTATGAAACTGTCAAATAGACAGGTCAAAATAACGTTTGAGCCATCCAAATAACAAGGTTAATGATGGAATTCAACAACAGTAGTTATCATATACGACCTCTGACAACATTAATGTTTAATTACACTACCCCATGTTTTGCCAGGAGCTATTTGGCAATATTGGCCATGTTTTGACAAGTGCTGACTTGCAACTTGAACATTCACCACACTCACCAGATCTCAATTCTACAGACTTCTTCCTATTCCCCCTGACTCAAACTTGCTTTGAAAAGAAAGAGATATTCCTGGCATCTAATGAAATGCACTGAGGCTTTTGACACCATCCCAAAGGGAAACTTCACGCAAAGTTTCCACGACACGTATCGCAGAGCTCAGCGGTGCACAGTTATGGGAGGTGACTATTTCGAAGGACAGTAAGGTAACAGCAATTCATAGTTCATCTTTGTTATTGTTACATGACTATTCACTGAGCTTTACTGTCAGAGGTCACTATTTGTGGGGGAGGGTTGAAGAGGGCTGGCAATCACGTAATCAAAAATGTACAATTTTAGTGCTGAATCAGTTTTCAGGATTGCTGAGTGAAGTTGTATTTGAGAGCGAGGATGACTAGCAGAAGGGACAATATAATTCTTATATTTTGACACTTACATTAAGATTTACATAGAAAGGGTAATGTACCATAGCCTTTGCTTGAATCTCCTTATTACATTGTGCTGACATCGTTGAACAGCCTGCCCTGATAGTCCACAACACAAGATTGCTTATTTATCATAAAGTCTGTTTCTGAATCTCTCTATCTTCTTCCCCACTTTACATATAGATCATTGTCTCTTGCAAGAGTTTGGATTTGATAACATGTAAACAGGTTGCTTATTGTATGTGTGACTGTACCATTATGATAATATCAGTGTCTAGCAGATAATAAAGTAAGCTAGAGGCTGCAAGTGGTGTGCCAAGGTTCACTTCTTCCTGAGGTCGGCACAAAGATAAGTACCGTAACATTATGCCGATACGAGACGGTCCCCTCCCCAAAAGAGCTAAGGTAGGGGTGGCTCGACAATATAGAGAGCTGTACCGTAAGTACTGTACAAGTTTCTGTAGAGAGAACAAAAATGCAATTCCTTCAGCCTGTTCAGTACATGCTGGGACAACAGCATTCTATGGGCCAGAGAATGCACTGCTAGATTGCTTAAATTGATAGGTACGTTACAGAATTTACAAAAGGAAATGAACAGGCTGAAGATAAAGTGAGAATTAGTGAAGTTTGATCACAGTATGAGGAAGACTTCTTGTCAAGTGAATGCAGGCTTAAAATATAAAATCAAATAGAGGTAATGCAGGAGTAAGTCAAATAACAAATAAGAAAATAGGAATACAGGTAGAATATTATGAATAGCTTATGGAATGAATTATTATAGTTAAGATAGACCACAAAGCCAACACCAGCTACAGTGGTTCACATTTATATTGCAACTAGCTCTACAACTGATGAAGGTATTGGAAAATGGATGGCAAAATAAGACATTATTCTCATACTTCAGGTAGAGGAACAATTAATTGTGATAGGAGACTGGAATTCAATAGCAAAGGGGGAAGAATGGGAAGGAAAAATAGTTAGTCAATACACACTGGGAGGGTGGGGAACGGGGTAAGAGGGGGGAAGAAATTAAAGCGCACCCTGCCTGTCTGAGTTCTGCCCAGAGCACTAAAATAACAATCACTAAGACTTGGAGTAACAATCTTCTGTTAATTTGGTGCACATGTTTATAACATTTTCCCATACATTTAAGAAACACAATACAGAATGATGTGGGTCATTACAGATAAAAATGTTCAATCACTAAAGGTCTTCCTAACAGGAAGAGTTGTTAGGCCAAAATAGTCCAACAATCCTCCTTAACTCATAAGTGTACTTATATGCCCAGCAGGCAGTATACCCTGACAGCTGTGGGCATCCATTTACACCAGTGTTTTTCAACCTGTGGGTCGCAAAGTCTTGTCCGGGGGCTCACCGTCACAGCAGAAAGTACTTGCACCATAAAATAGCTAGGGGTTCAGAAATGCGAAAATGTATGCCTAGGTGAAACTGATTTACTGTTAAATTATGGAGTTCCTTCTGTAACATTAATTATGAATTGAACAAATCATAGATTGTTTTATAATATAGCGTGTCAACGAGGAATATGAGCAGTGCCTGAAAACTGCTTTCAGGAACCACTTGATAGTTAGGGAAACACGATACAATAAGTAAGTCTGAAAATTTTTAAAATTAACATCTACTTCTTTACAAATTGTCTATACAGTCAGACTCTTTCTGAGTCTTACATCAAAAGAGTACCACTCTTTAATCAAAATATATTTTACTGTTGGAAATCATGTAAAAATATGTTAATGTGTTCAATTTAAAAAAATATACCCCAAAAAAATTTAAAAGAAAGATGTAGCAAAATAAAGAAGATTTAATATGTTTCCTCTGAGATAACAGTTTTGTTACGGTTCATAAGGATTGATGTGGGATATATTCGGGAAGGGGGTCGCCAGAATATTTTTACTTGGAAGGGGTCTGGATACTCAAAAAGGTTGAAAAACACTGATTTACACCAATCAGGTAGGGGGGGCCAGATATGTAAAGGCATGAATGTACATTTGGGAACCGATAAATATGCACGGCAAGTCGCTGTTATCGTTGTTTCAACATTCCTGCTAACATTGTCATTATGTATTATTATGTTGGAAAGCAGTTCACTTTTCACCTACTTTCTTGATAGCCAAACATTCAGCCACTCATATATCCATTTTTGACGAGACAGCGGTGATTGTACAATTTCCCTTTGTAAAGTGGGGTCATAATTTATCAAGCAATGAAACCTGGATATCGTCTAGGAAACCTGGATATCGTCTTGAATTTAAGTCCAAAGATGGCCGTGATAAGGAGTTTTATCAGACAAAGATATGGATTTATTTGGACCTACTACTATATTAATTTTTCAACAACACAAGAAATTTTATCAGAAGATTCTACTGAAGACAGAAAAAAAAAGATGAATTCATCATGAAGAAGAACACATGATTACTCAGAGCATTGTCCTGTTACGAAATATGACTTCATGACCACACTTCTTGGTATAAAAATAGACTTTGAATATGTTGTCGTTGTGGTCTTCAGTCTACAGACTGGTTTGATCCAACTCTCCACGCTACCCTCTCCTGCGCTAGTCTCTTCATCTGAGAATATGTTTGGCAACCTACATCCTTTTGAATCTGCTTACTGTATTTGTCCCTTGGTCTCCCTCTACGATTTTTACCCCACACACTTCTAATGCTAAGTTGACAATTTTAGTCAGGATATGCTAGAAACTCCGTTTCTCACCGATTCAGTTGAGCACCTCCTCTCCGGGCGGGGACTACTCAGGAGGATGTTGCCATCAGGAAAGACACTACTGGCACTCTACGGATCGGAGCGTGGAATGTTAGATCCCTTAATTGGGTAGGAAAGTTAGAAAATTTAAAAAGGGAAATTGATAGGTTGAAGTTAGATATAGTGGGGATTAGTGAAGTTCGGTGGCAGGATGAACAGGATTTCTGGTCAGGTGAGTACAGGATTATAAATACAAAAGCAGTTGGGGGTATCACAGGAGTAGGACTGATAATAAATAAGAAAATAGGAATGCGAGTAAACTACTATGACCAGCACAGTGATCGCATTGTCATTGTCAAGATAGATACGAAGCCAACACCGACAACAGTAGTACAGGTTTATATGCCAACTAGCTCTGCTGATGATGAGATTGAAGAAATGTATGAGGAGTTAAAGGAAATTATTCAGACAATTAAAGGAGACTGGAATTCGGTAGTATGAAAAGGAAGAGAAGGAAAAATAGTAGGTGAATATGGACTGGGCAGAAGGAATGAAAGAGGAAGTCGCCTGGTAGAATTTTGCACGGAACATAATTTAATCATAACAAACACCTGGTTTAAGAATTACAAAAGAAGGTTGTATACGTGGAAGAGACCAGGAGACACCGGAAGGTATCAGATAGATTTTATAATGGTAAGACATAGATTTCGGAACCAAGTTTTAAACTGTAAGACATACCCAGGAGCCGATATAAACTCAAAAAAAGACACAAAAGGAGACGAAAATAAATGTTGACACAGGGTTTCGGAAATACAGTACTTTCCTTTGAGGAGAGGAGGAAATAGAAAGGGGACAGAAGGCAAAGATTACTCACAACCTAGGCCATTAGAAAGGGATTGATTAACGTGGACTTCCAGGTCCTTGGGTGACCTGGTTTCATCTACATGGAAATCTTTATGCAGATATAGATTTAAAAGATGTAATGAAACTGTTCACCATCAACTACACTTTACAAGAGTTGAAACCTCATAATAGTAATAGTTACATGAATCTTCCTCTGCTGTTTTCCAACTTCCACACTTTTTCACTTATGTTCAGAGATAATGAGGAAAGAATATTATGGAGAAATCATATTAGTTGTATAAAATTTCCCTCAGTGAATCGCTGACTCAGTGACAGTCACTATAGACACTGAAGACTAATCACACACTCAAGCATGCATACATCCACTCTTATAAAATAATTATAGCATTGTGTGGAGACAGTGGTTACAGTTTTTGATAATCACACAGAACTGACAGCTACCCACACTTTTTCTTGTAAGTCCATCTTGTACCGAGAAAAATTTCTGCTGAAATAAGTCCTTTTGTATTTGCTATTGAAAAATTCACTAATGTCACATTTATGCTTCAAATATTTGTGCCCATAACATATTAAAATTTCATTAACATCCTACAATTACATTTCAAGATACATGGTTTTGAAGTGTGGTGATCCAATTAAAGATATCCAGAAGCCAAACAGTTCTATCTATAATCACAGATAAAAACTAAGAATTCCGTAAAGCGTGATGCAGTACTAAGCAATGAAAATATGTGTGTAACTCATGCGAGGTGCCTTTAAGTTCATTTAAAATTAAAGCCCAAACTAGATTGTCCGTAATAAATAAAATCCTACAGTAAATTTCTACCTCCTTCCTGCTTGCTGTTTTCTCTTTCATCATGTTACATTCAGTACATTTTAGTGTATTGATTTCCTATCCTCATTTTTGATCCATACTTTGGAGTGCCGCTGTTCGAGTTAAATACTCCCTCATTTCATTTTCTCGGAAAAAAAAAACAACTAATATTTACTTATTGTGTGGTTTTTATTTTTCCAACGCACGGCACCATGCAAAGAGCAACATCACACTTTTCCCACCATATGAGTGTCAGTTTTCATTATGACTTAGCAGTACACACACTACACACCATCTCTGGGGAGACATTTTTTTCAGCTGCTCTAAGAAACCCTGGATTTTCCAATAAAAAAAATTTTTTTGGCATCTACATGTCTTCAGTTTGTCCATGAAATTTATCCAGTTAAGAGGTGGACTATTTCAAATTGTCATTTCACCAGTCTTGTATTGTGTCGCTTTTTTATTTCAAAAATTGCTTTTGCATTCAGCACACGTAACGTGATAAAACAAAACGAGCTGCCCTTCTCTGAACCTTCTCAATATCTTCTGTCAGTTCCACCTGGGGAGGGTCCCATAATGAGCAACAGTACTCCAGGAGAGGACGCACAAGTGTGATGTTAGCAGTCTCTTTGGTGGAGCTGTTGCATCTTCAAAGTGTTCTGCCAATGAAACGTAACCTTTGGTTCGCCTTCCCCACAATATTTTCTATGTGTTCTCTCCAGTCTAAGTTGTTTGTAATTGTAACTCCTAGGTATTTTGTAGAATTTATGACGTTAAGGTTTGACTGATTTATCGCGTAATTGAAGTTCAGCAGATTTCTTTTAGTGGCCATATTACTTCATACTTTTCATTATTTAGTGTTAATTGTTAATTTTCACACCATGTAGAGAATTTGTTTAAATCACTTTGCAGTTGCTTTTGATCCTCTGTTGACTTCACTAACCGATAAATGACAGCATCATTTGCGAACAGTCTAAGGGAGTTATTCAGATTGTCTCCTAAATTGTTTATAAACACAAGGAAGAGTAGGGGACCTATAACGCTTCCGTGGGTACGCTGGATATCACTTCTGTTTTACGCAATGACTTACCATCAATAACAACGAACTGTGTCCTTTCTGATAGGAAATCGTGAATCCAATCGCACAATTGGGAAGATATTCCATAAGCACGCAAATTCATTACAAACCTGCTTGTGGGGTACAGTGTCAAAAGCCTTCTGGAAATCCAGAAATATGGAATCAATTTGTGATCCCTTGTAGATGGCACTTATCACTTCTTGTGAATAAAGAGCAAGCTGTGTTTCGCAAGAGCGATACTTTCTGAATCCGTGTTGACTATTGGTTAATAGGTCGTTCTCTTTGAGGTAGTTCATAATGTTCAAACAAAGTATATGTTCCAAAATCGTACTGCATTTCCCCTCATTTCAGTTTGTCAGTTAACAATAGTAACGGTTTCCTGTTTTGTGCACTGTTCTGATGGTACACTTATTATGGAGGCATAGGAGTAATTTGGGGCTTGAATACCAATTGTTGAAATATCACTTTCGAAGTGACATGGCAATAATAAACTCAACAATATCAACTGATTTTCACAATTAGCATTTCCAGATGTTATGTACATGGCACCACCAGTGTAGACAAAGTAATCTAGAACATAATTGCTTTGTATTTCAGAAAGAACAAACATTTTAATAAAAAAAATGGCTGTTTCTGCTGTATATAATGCTTAAATTGGAGGGAGCCTTCTTTTGAAAAGTAGTAAATGTTCAATTATTTCTAGGTTTTCTTGTGTGTTCTACAATGGCATATTTTCACTTGAACATACTGAGACACAGTTGTATGGTCACTGTACTGTGACTTAACGGGCACTTAACGAGGCTCTAACGTCCGCACCAGTGCTAGCCTTGTACGACGAGAATGCAGAAACGGAACTTCACACAGTCGCCAGTGGTTATGGGATTGGTGCAGTGCTTGTACAAGTTCAGGAAGGTGCTGAAAAAGTGATAGCCTATGCATCAAGAGTACTCTCAAAGTCCGAGATAAACTACTCTACAACTGAAAAAGAATGTCTCACAGTTATCTGGGCTATCAACAAGTTCCGGCCGTATTTATTTAGCAAACCATTCACCGTGGTGACAGACCACCATTCTTTGTGTTGGCTGACTAGCTTGAAGGATCCATCAGGTCTACTAGCAAGATGGGCACAAAGACTCCAAGAGTACGATGTCACAGTGGTATTCAAGAACGCGCGCAAACACAAGGATGCCGACTGCCTTTCGAGGAATCCATTAGTGGAACACAACAGCCAACACAAAGAATGGTGGTCTGTCACCACGGTGAATGGTTTGCCGAATAAATACGGCCGGAACTTGTTGATAGCCCAGATAACCGCGAGACATTCTTTTTCAGTTGTAGAGTAGTTTATCTCGGACTTTGAGAGTACTCTTGACGCATAGGCTATCACTTTTTCAGCACCTTCCTGAAATTGTACAAGCGCTGCACCAATCCCATAACCACTGGTGTCTGTGTGAAGTTCCGTTTCTGCATTCTCGTCGTACAAGGCTAGCACTGGTGCGGAAGTTAGAGCCTCCTTAAGTGCCCGGAAAGCTCTTTCTTTTGTCTCATCCCAGTAAAGCTTGGCGTCTCCCTGCAGAAGTTCTTGTAATGGACGTGCCTTGTTACAAAATCCTTTTATGAAAAGTCGGTAGTATGAGCACAGCCCGAGAAAACTTCTCACATCACGAATGTGCTGAGGAGTTGGAAATTCTGTGACTTTCCTTACTTTATCTGGATCAGGACGGACACCATCTCTGTTGACTAGGTGCCCAAGGATTTTTATCTCTTTGGCGACGAAGAGGCACTTCTTTGGATTGAGGCGGAGTCATGCAGTCTGAACATACTTCAACACAGTTGACAGGTGACTCAGATGTTCTTCAAATGTTTTCGAGAAAACGGCAATGTCATCTAAATAGCAGACACACGTCGTCAACTTAAGGTGTCGAAGCAAGTTGTCCATCAAGCGTTTGAATGTGGATGGAGCATTACATAATCCAAATGGCATTACTTAAAATTCATAGAGGCCGTCAGGTGTAATAAAAGACATGTACTCAGACTATTCCAAGGCGCCTCAATCATTAGTGGTGCGGTGGTCTAATGGTAAGACGCCTGCCTAGCAAGCATGGAGGTCCGGGTTCGATTCCCGCCGCATCACAAATTTTAATTCATTGCTTCTTATTTATCGTTAATAAAATGACAATTGATAAATGAACCCATAGCAACCAAAATACCAACAAGCAATACAAAACTGCTACAAACTTAAACTTGTTCAACAACCTGGAGACACTCAAAAGTTTCAAACTTATTTTTAAGGCAGGGATATAGAAACTAGATATTAAACTATAAAAGATGTGCTTTTCAGCCATCATTTGTTAGTTGTCAACTGTATTTGAAACACAAAATGTAGAGCATTAAGCAGATGAAAGTTGCACGAGTTGAAAGAACCAGAGATTACTGGTATTTTTCAGATTGACATCAGGCAATTTTGGCCGATACACAAGGAAATACAATAGCAAAAAATAGGTAGCGTTGGTAGTGAAACAGATGAAGGAGGGTTCAATTTAAAATTATTGGGAGTTAAACAGAATGGTCATCAGCAATCTTTCTGAAGATCGTGGCAATGGTGCAAGAGTAGTTACCCTTTTTAAAATGAAATGCAACATCTAAAACACTAGAGTCACAACAATCTCTCACATACTATCTCCAGTATAACTATATGTCAATAGTACTAATAAAATAATGGCATTAAGATAAATGATTGTCCCTGAAATAAACAGAAAAAGCTATGCAAAAACTTATTAAAACATTCATTTAATTATATTGAGCAGGAGGTCCAGATAAAAAGGAGGGCGTGTACCTTGGTAGACCAAAAAATTCCTTGCTATTTCTATACATAACACACTACTTTAAAATATGGTGCACTGTGAGTGTGGTATCACAAACATTGCTTCCAGTGAGTCTTCATACCCATGGAGCTAGCATGTATCATTATGTAATGTGTGAAGTGAAAGCAAGTGTGAAACACTTTTGCCCCTTTTAGGGTGCGAAAGGAAGAGCATCCTGGGCAAAGAGTCATATTGACCAACTGAATCTTTTTGGTAGCTACTTCCAGTCAGGCCTTTTGTACTTAGCTAACTTCATCTTTGTTATCTGCAAAAGGATAGTCTATAGTGAGGACATTAAGGAGACATATGAAACTTTCCCTCCACATTCTACATCTACATGCATACTCCACAAGACACTGAATGGTAGTACCACATACCAAAATTAGCTATTTTGTTTTCTGATCCACCCATAAGGAAAAATGACTATTGGCTGCTGTACCAACTTATCTTCAAAATTCTTAGGCAAAATATAGGTTGATAGCAGTAAAAGATTCTTACACAAAATACAGGTTGGTAGAGTAAAATCATTGTGTCATCAGCTTCAGTTGTATTCTGCAAATAAAATGTAGTCTTCCCTCCAGGGATATCCATTTGAGTTCACAGATCCCTTTGATAACAATTGTTTAACATGCAAATTTCTTAATATTGCTGCGGGACACCGTGTAAACCGACTGACGGCGTGGCGCAGGGGATAGCGTCACAGACTGCGGTGCTGAAGGTCGCCGGTTCAATCACGACCACCGGAAAAAATTTATTTCTTTGTAATTAACAATTCTAAAAAAGCCCGATGCCGTACCCTAGACGAGGTCGCTCCCTGATGCGCCGCTGCCGTTCACCGTCGCCGTACAGAGGTACCAGCAGCTCCCCTAGCCGCCACACCCAGGAAAACTAAGCAAGGTGACCATCTACGGAGGTGAGGCCGCCGCAGATGAAAATCCTCCATGGACGAGAGTAGCTAAGATGTCGGGAAATCTCATCGACATGATAATCGATGGCCAACCTGTCCGGGCACTTGTTGATTCAGGAGCATCTTTCTCTGTTTTGTTGGATAATTACCGCCACACACTAAAGAAGACAATGTTCTTTGACACGGAGGCAATTGTGCTGAAGGTCGCAAATTGAAAGGATGTCCATCCAGCAGGAACTTGTGTCGCAAGAATAACCTTCAACAACAGGACCCAGCTGTTTCAATTTGTCGTGTTAACAGAACGTAGTCACAATGTCATCCTCGGATGGGACTTCCTTCAGGCATCCCAAGCTATCATTGACTGTGGAAGATCTGAGCTGCAAATTGAAGAAGTTGTTCCGACGGATACACGTAATACAGAATTTTCTGGGAAGTTATTTGCCATTGACAATGTGACAATGAGAAGAGTTGCAGTCACAAATACAGATGAGTGATTAAACTGTGAAGTGATTGTTGATAGTAAAAAGTTTATCCGGCTCAAATAAATAAATTTACATACCAGCAGCTATCATAAGCATTGCCAGAGGTCGAGGAGAGATTTGGATCACTAATTGTCATGAGCAGTCGCAACTTATCCCCAAGTGAATGTGTATCAGGACAGCTGAACCAATCCAGAACGGTGAGCTCAATGTCATCAATGAAGAACCATGCTTTGCTGTTAGTACAGACAACATGCTGGAGGAAACAAACGTGGAACTGCCAATAGGGTCCGGACTGACCAAGGAACAACGCCAGCGGGTGTTTGCTATACTACGTCATTTTTCGGGTGCTTTCACACCTCAGCAGGGCAAAAGTCAGATGAAACGGCCCACGATAAGGCACCATATAAATACTGGGGATCATCCACCAATTAGCCAGCATTCGAATAGTGTGTCGCCAGCTGAAAGACGGATAATTTGGGAGGAATTGGAGAAGATGTTGCAAGATGACATTATTCAACCTTCGGAGAGTCCTTGGTCGTCTCCAGTGGTCCTTGTGAAGAAGAAGGATGGTACGTGGCGATACTGTGGCGATTATCGGTGGTAGAACAAAATCACAAAAAAAGATGTCTACCCAACTACCCAATGCCGCGCATTGATGACACCTTAGACTGCTTGAAAGGAGCTACATACATCTCAACTATGGACATGCAGACAGGTTACTGGCAAATTGAGGTTGACAAAGCTGACAGGGAGAAGATGGCTTTTATTACACCTGACGGCCTCTAAGAATTCAAAGTAATGCTGTTTGGATTATGTAATGCTCCGGCCACACAATGGACAACTTGCTTCGACACCTTAAGTTGACGACGTGTCTCTGCTTATTTAGATGACATTGTCGTTTTCTCGAAAACATTTTAAGAACATCTGAGTCGCCTGTCAACTGCGTTGAAGTGTGTTCAGACAGCAGGACTCTCTTGGTCGCCAAAGAGATAAAAATCCTGCGGCACCTAGTCAACGGACATGGTGTCCGTCCTGATCCAGATAAAGTAAGGGCAGTCACAAAATTTCCAATTCCTCAGCACATTCGTGATGTGAGAAGTTTTCTCGGACTGTGCTCATACTACTGACGTTTCATAAAAGGATTTTGTAACAAGGCACGTCCATTACAAGAACTTCTGCAGGGAGACACCAAATTTTACTGGGATGAGACAAAAGAAAGCGCTTTCCGGGCACTTAAGGAGGCCCTAACTTCCGCACCAGTGCTAGCCTTATATGAAGAGAATGCAGAAACGGAACTTCACACAGACGCCAGTGGTTATGGGATTGGTGCAGTGCTTGTACAAGTTCAGGAAGGTGCTGAAAAAGTGATAGCCTATGCGTCAAGAGTACTCGCAAAGTCCGAGATAAACTACTCTACAACTGAAAAAGAATGTCTCGCGGTTATCTGGGCTATCAACAAGTTCCGGCCTTATTTATTCGGCAAACCATTCACCGTTGTGTTGGCCGACTAGCTTGAAGGATCCATCAGGTTGACTAGCAAGATGGGCACTAAGACTCCAAGAGTACGATGTTATTCAATAACGGGTGCAAACACAAGGATGCCGACTGCCTTTCGAGGAATCCATTAGTGGAACACAACAACATTAATGAAATTTCAGCCCTCACTGAATTAGATGACGTTACAGCTGAACAGAGGGAAGATCCAGCACTATTAAAACGATAGAAGCCTTGGAGAAAGGAGAACTGACCAAAGGAGAGTTCCAACTTATAAACGGAACATTTTATAAGAGCAACTACAATCCACTGGGCCCCAAATGGCTACTAGTTGTTCCAGCTCATCTCCAGCCAGCTATTCTCAAATATTTCCACAATGCTCCAATATCCGGTCATCTGGGATTTGTGAAGACCCTAGAGAGGATCAGACGCAGGTATTACTGGAAAGGTCCCTACCGATCTGTCAAGCACTATATGTGAGCCACAGTAAAGAGTACCAGCAACGGAAGCATGTGCAGCAATTACCTCCAGGGCATCTCATACCAATTCTGCCAGCAGCAGCTCCATTCCACCGAGTTGGGATCGATCTTTTAGGAAGGTTCCCGAAGTCGACAACCAGTAACTGTATATTCCTTCAAACCGTCTTGATTGCAAATTTTTTATTAGTTAATGATGCGTTTCGCCCTTTAGCAGGGCATCTTCAGATTATAATGCGCTCTCCGTGGTGTGACACCGTAAGTTGTTATTGCAGTGTTTCTATTTTCGTGGAATGTTTTTTGGATTTCCTTGTGACCCTTAATCGAAGCGGTGGTCTCTGATGACACAAGATAAGCCCATGTTTACAATTGCGCTCACGGGCGGTGGGCGGGCGTGGTGTGCTGCTCTACCGACTTGTACAGAGTCAGTTCAATGCCAGTTCAGTAAGTCTGTACAAATCGGCAGAGCAGCACACCACGCCCGCCCACCGCCCGTGAGCGCAATTGATAAGCCCATGTTTACTTGTGTCATTAGAGACCACCGCTTCGATTAAGGGCCACAAGGAAATCCAAAAAACATTCCACGAAAATAGAAACACCGCAATAACAACTTATGGTGTCACACCACGGAGAGCGCATTATAATCTGAAGATTCCCTGCTAAAGGGCGAAACGCGTCATTAACAAACAAAAAATTTGCAATCGAGACGGTTTGAAGGAATATTTATTCTAACTGATTGCTGTTGTACACCATGGATTGGAAATCATTTTACCAGTAACTGTTGGATAATAGTCTGCACTGACTACCTCACACGCTACACTGTCACCAAACCTGTGCCGACTGCAAAAGCTCCAGAGATTGTAAAATTCCTTGTAGAAGACATTATTTTGATGCATGGAGCACCACATGTCATGATATCTGATCATGGAAAAGTATTCCAGCAAAACTAGTATCAGAGGTTATGTCACGATGCGACATTGTCCACAGAATGACAACTGCATACCATACTCAGACAAATGGTCTTACGGAAGTTTTAACAAGACGTTAGCCGACATGCTGTCAATGTACGTTGATGTTGACCAGAAGGATTGGGATACAATTCTGCCAGTCGTGACATTTGCTTACAATACCGCAAGACAAGACAACACAGGCTTCACTCTGTTTTTTGCTCCATGGCCGTGAAGCTGAGTCGACAATGGATACCCTGTTCCCATTCCAACCGGACGACACTCAGGATGACTATGTTAAACAGCTCATCACCAGGGTCGAAGAAGCAAGACAGCTGGCTTGCATACGGACACTGGAAGCCCAGGAGAAGGACCGTAAGGGGTATAACGACAAGCACCGACCTGTTGTGTACAGCCCAGGAGATCAGGTATGGATTTTTACCCCTGTACGGAAGGTTGGACTGTCAGAAAAGTTATTGAAGCAATACTTTGGTCCGTATCGTGTCATCCACCGCCTGTCAGACATCACATAAGAAGTCGAGGATTACGAGCCGTCGTCGAAACGTCAAAAACAAAGAGACACTGTTCACGTCTTGTGCATGAAGCCTTACTATGATCCTGAAGAGCAGGTAGGCGACAATGGCTTCTTGTACAAGGACTCTAAGGACAGTAATGTTACTGATGAAGCAATGACACAAACATCTGTCGATAATGGTGGAGAAGGGAAGGATTCTCTAGGACTGCCATACAGAGGACCCATGACAAGGTCAAGATCCAGGACATTGCAGCTGGGTCCACAGGGAACATAACAGCGGGTCGCTGTTTTTCCAGGAGAGGGAGCAATGCCACGAGACACCACGTAAACCGACTGCCAGCGTGGCGCAGGGGGTAGCGTCACAGACTGCTGTGCTGGAGGTCGCCAGTTCAATCCCGACCACTGGCAAAAAATTATTTCTTTGTAATTAACAATTCCAGAATGTTCTATATCTTTCTTATGTTCACTTGTAAATTCTCCTTGTTTCTTATGTTAACTATTCTTCTAATTTCTGGTACATTCTATCTGTGTATAAATAGCAGAGCACTCTGCCCAAGAGGCAGTCAGTGCTGCGTGTACGTTAAGTTCGTAATAAACGTGCTTTCAGTATAAGTGTTGTGGTTTAGTTGCCTTCGAAGTCGAGCCTGCTTCCATTTCAACGCGACAATATCAAATCTAGCGACATGTCTCTTTTCTGCTTCAATGCCTTCTTTAATCGGACCTGGTACCCAAGGAGAACTCAAAAGTGTGTCACACTTATGTTCTATACGCTCTTTTACATATGAACAACACACTTTTCTAATAATCTCCCAATAAAACAAAGTTGATCATTCACCTTCCCTACCATATCCCTTAAATGCTTGTTCATTTCATATAGCTTTGCAATGCCTAGATATAGTTTGTGACTGTCGAGGAGCCCAGTATTCCTGCTGTATTCAAACATTTGAGACTGTTTTTCCTACTCACCTGCAATAACTTGATTTTTTCTACCTTTAGAACAAGCTGCCATTTATCACACCAACTAAAATTTTTCTTTCAGTCATCTTGTGTCCTCCTGCAGTCACTAAACGTTGACACCTTTTGCTACACTACAGCATCATCAGATAATAGCTGCAGATTGATATTTGATTTACCATATTTGCTGGCATATAAACACACTTTTTCTTCTACAAAAATTTGTCCAAAAACTGGCTTTGTCTTATACGCCAGTTGCCAGTTAAAGTAGGTACCGACAAGTTTGATTTCTTTCAAGGGATCAAAGAAAATGGCGTAAAATGTGGGAAATAATGCTTTAAGTGGGAAAATATGCTTTAAGGTTCTCTCTTATATTTTTATTTCATATATGTACATAATATGCACCAAAATACCCTCCAGGAGCTTTATTACGTAGTAAAGGTTTTCTGAATTTTGTACTATTGTTAGGGCCAAGTGTAACTGAAACTGCTAACTTTATAGGAAGTAGAAACTTTCGACATAATTTCATTCATCATAATAGATTTTTTCGGCAATCGTGTAACAGTGTCATTCATTATTTGAATAAGTAAACACTGCTCATGTATTTGTCTCTGTCTTGACTGATGATATTTGAGAATTTATTCACATTCTCAAGTGCAAATATGTACACAAGTATCTTTTGTGTTAGCACAGCTTCTGCGTCTCACAGTTATCATATTTTTTAGGTTATAACTTGCTGTGCCCCATACGGTGTGCCCACCAATACACAGACGCAAATCATCTGTCATTCTCACAGTATATGGAACATCACAAAAATACATGAGCTTCACAATAAATTTTGAAAATGCATCATTTTGAACATGAAAACCCCTCGACGCATCACGAGAAGTTCACGAACTGATACTCGGTGCAGTGTCTGATCGGAGCAATTGTAAGCAGAGCCACCTAGGTGTCAATGTCTTAAGCCTTTATGCTGCTCTCGTCCACCACCGCGCCGTAGTCGGCGCGCACTGTAAACAGCGATAGGCGGAATGTCCATTTGAATAAGCACAAACTGCCAATAAACTTGAATGCGTAAAGTTTATGAACACTACTTGAAGGCACTGCCTTAGATATTTGATGTACATGAACAAATGTATTATAATTACATTGCAACAGATATATTAGGTGTGATTTATTTTTTTTCCTAAAAAAATAAGTCTTAAAAGTGGGGTGCGTCTTATACGCCGGTGAGTCTTATATGCTGGCAAATACGGTATATGGACAGAGAATAGGAGTACTTGTATTACACTTCCTGGGGACACTACTGAAAAACTATATCACTGATGAAGACTCTCCATTGAGGACAATGGTTCAAAATAGTCCTCAGAGGCACAGCAAGTGCAATAATGTACAATGTTTGGTCAAACATGACTGCCTTGCCAATATGTCGATGTATGTCTGTACAGTGTGGACATTTAGGACGAGGTCTATAGGTGTGGGGATGTTCCACAGACCACTGCTGAAGGTAGCAACACATTATATACACTGTGCCCAATATGTGTGTCAATCTGTTGATCGTCCATCCAGCTTCCCACAGGTCTTCAACACAGTCTGTTCAAATGGTGGGAATTGTTCATCAGGAGTATAAACTTGTCAGCAGGGTATATATGTGCCCTATAATGATTTTTTGCCAATGCTTTTCAGCACAAAATTATTGCCTACAGAGTCAACACAGATTGTGCAAAGACAGGCCTTCCAAGCACCATTCGATCACAAATGACTAAAATAAATGAATCGCCAACACCCTCAACCTGCCATGTTATATCCTGATGCCCCAAACACAGTTTTTAAGGATGTTATATATAAATTTTTTCTCTCATCAGGTCATTACATTTTAATGTAGGTGGCCTTTTCTTTATAACATACAACAATGTTTCACCATGAAGGTGGTAAAGATTGCCTGCCTCCCTTCCTTCCTTGATGTATTGGTCAGGAGGAAGGTAAACTGGGATACGGTGTTTATAGAAGCCGACTACACTGACTTGTATCTATAACCTGACAGTTGTCACCATCCAGCTCAGCATTTAGGCATTCTTCATCACTTGGTGCACAGAGCTCACATTATTTCAATGAACAGTTTGCCAGCCAAATTGTCCAACCAGCAGGTCACTGGTTATAGTGAACAATAAATTAAATGAGCATTGCACTATCAACTAACAGTACAACTGGTAACAGATGATAAACACTGATGAGATGTTTCTGTCTTACTCTGGAAGCATCTCCAATAAGATTGGCTACATTTCAAAGAAATATGATGTGTGTGTGTGTGTGTGTGTGTGTGTGTGTGTGTGTGTGTGTGTGTGTGTGTATCTTGGTTTGTGTAAGGTTGGTACCTATCTTATGCCACACAGTTGGGCCACCTTATATGTCAGACTATCAGGACTGTAGAGATGAGGCAAGAATAAGTTATGATGTATAATATGTCTCTTATTTCCATTGTTTTATATGACAAATTTCATTGCAACTAGGAATATAGCTCTTTACATAACAATTACTGATGTATTGTAGCAAGCAGTCTGCCGCAGATATTTTTTTGTCGCCAATGTATCTCTAACATTTCACAGAAGTTTGTGAGCTTCATTCCTACAAATTGTATGGATGTTTATAGCATGACGTACATCTAGAGGTCCGGCAATGGGATAAACAATTTTTTCCCTTGTGTCGAATACAAAAATATAAAATTGAAACTTGGTGCAACACCAGTTTCAGGTACCACTGGCCACCACTGGTGTTTACAAATATGGTCAAAATGGTCAAATGTTTGTATAGCTTATGGGACTTAACTACAGGATCATCAGTCCCTAAACTTACAAACTAGCTAATACTAAGGACGGCACAAATATCCATGCCCGAGGGGGGATTCGAACCCCCGACCGTAGTGGCCGTGCAGACCGTGACTGGCGCGCTGCAGTCCCCTCGGCCACCGTGGCCGGCTCTACAAATATGAATATAACTCTGAGAATATATAATTTTTGTATTTACAACATAATTTCAATAATTAGATTAAATACAGAGAGTATATTACCTGAAATCAACCTTATCAATCCATCCATGATAGTCAAAATAAGGCTTCACAGAATCAAAAACTCCAGGTGCCATTTTGTCAACTTCATCAAAAACAAACATCGATGTAGGACACCGGCTCACATTCCCTCTAACCCAAGTTTTCAGCTGGTGCTGTAAATAAATAAATAAATAAAGTAATGTCAAATGTCAGTAACATAAGATTTCACTATATCTATGGAGGATGCATATCAAGATTGCTCCCAAAGCAGTGTGACAAACAAATTATTTAAAACAGTAGTGCTTGGACAAAAACTAATTTCAGTAGGTAAACTATGCAAATGAACACTTTTCAATGTCTTGGAATTGGCCCCATGAATTAGAGGGTATTTTCAAACTTTTTCATTTTTAAAGCCATAACATAAGTCAATTAAATTCTTTTGTGTTATATAATTTTTATAATATCAGTATACAAGTATGTTATTAATTTCCATGTCTTACTGACATGGAATTGCACAACACAAACAAAAAGTCACTTGTTACAGGTTTCTGATCTGTTGTTGTTGTGGTCTTCAGTCTGGAGACTGGTTTGATGCAGCTCTCCACCCCACTCTATCCTGAGCAAGCCTCTTCATCTCCTCATAAGAACGACAACCTACATCCATTTGAATTTGCTTACTATATTCATCTCTTGGTCTCCCTCTGTGATTTTTACCCCACACACTTCCCTCCAATGCTCAATTCACAATTCCTTGATGTCCAAGAACGTGTCCTACCAATCGATCCCTTCTTTCAGTCGAGGTGTGCCAGAAATTCCGTTTCTCCCCAATTCTGTTCAGTACCACCTCATTAGTTACATGATCCACCCACCTAATCTTCAGCATTTTTCAGTAGCACCATATTTCAAAAGCCTCTATCCCCTTCCTGTATGCACTGTTTATCATTCATGTTTCACTCCCATACTAGGCAACACTCCACATAAATGCCTTCAGAAAGGTCTTCCTTATGCTTAAATTAATATTTGATATTAACAAATTTCTCTATTTCAAGAACGCTTTTCTTCCCATTGCCATTATGCATTTTATATCTTCTGTACTGCAACCATAATATGTTGTTTTACTGCCCAAGTATCAAAACTCTTCTACCAACTTCATTATTTCGTTACCTAATTTAATTCCTTCTGCATCACCTGATTTTCTAAGACTATATTCCATTACCCTTGTTTTGCTCTTCTTAATGTTCATCTTATATGCTCCTTTCAACACTCTGTCCATTCCGTTCAATTGCTCCTCCAGGTCCTTTGCTGTATCTGACAGAATTACAATGTCATCAGCAAAATGCAATTTTTTTTCACCCTGAACTTTAATTCCTTCTCCAAATTTTTCCTTGCTCTCCTTTATTGTTGTTGTTGTTGTTGTTGTCTTTAGTCCGGGGACTGGTTTGATACAGCTCTCCACAATACCCTATCCTGAGCAAGCCTCTTTAACTCCACATAAGAACGGCAACCAACATCTATCTGAATCTGCTTACTGTATCCATCTCTTGGTCTTCCTCTGCGGTTTTTGCCCCACACACTTCCCTTCGATGCTAAATTCATGAGTCCTTTATGTCTAAGAATGTGTCCCACCAATCTATCCCTTCTTTTAGTCAAGGTATGCCAAAAATTCCTTTTCTCCCCAATTATGTTGAGTACCACCTCATTAGTTATGCGATCCACCCACCTAATCTTCAGCATTCTCCAGTAGCACCACATTTCAAAAGCCTCAATCCTCTTCCTGTCTGCAATGCTTATCGTCCATGTTTCACTCCCATACAAGGCAACACTCCATACAAATGCCTTCAAAAAGGACTTCCTTAGGCTTAAATCAATATTCGATGTTAACAAATTTCTCTTTTTAAGAACGCTTTTCTACCCATTGCCATTCTGCATTTTATATCCTCTGTACTGCGGCCATCATTTGTTATTTTACTGCCCAAGTAACAAAACTCATCTACCTCCTTTATTGCTTCGTTTCCCAATCTAATTCCTTCAGCATCATCTGATTTTCTTACACTACACTCCATTACCCTAGTTTTGCTCTTGTTAATGTTCATCTTATATGCACCTTTCAGCACACTTTCCATTCCGTTCAACTGCTCTTCCAGGTCCTTTGATGTCTCTGACAGAATTACTATGTCATCGGCAAAACACAATGTTTTTAATTCTTCCCCCTGAACTTTAATTCCTTCTGCAAGTTTCTCCTTGCTTTCCTTTATAGCTTGCTCAATGTACAAATTGAATAACATTGGGGAAAGGCTCTAACCCTGTTTTACACCCTTTCCAACCTCTGCAGCCCTTGCATGCCCGGGGGACTGATGACCTCCGCAGTTTTGTCCCCCTAAAACATCAAACCAACCAACCAACCAACCAACCTTGCATGCCCTTCAACTCTGATAACTGCAGTCTGGTTTTTCTACAAGTTGTAAATAACCTTACACTCCCTATATTTTACTCCTGCTTGCTTCAGAACATAAAAAGAGTTTATTCCAATCAACATTGTCAAAAGCTTTCTCCAAATCTACAAAATCTAGAAATGTAGGTTTGCCTTTCCTTAATTTATCTTCTAAGATAAGCCTAACATGAGGATTGCCTCCCGTGTTCCTACATTTCTTCTGAATCCAATCTATTCTTCCCCTATGGTCAGCTTCTACCAGCTTTTATATCATTCTGTAAATAATTTGTTTTGCAAGCATTACTTATTAAGATGATGGTTCTGTAATTTTCACACCTGTTTGCGCCTGCTTTCTTTGGAATGGGGACTATTACATTTTACTTAAAGCCTGAGGGTATTTTGCCTGCCTCATACATGTTACTCACCAGGTGAAATACTTTTGTCATGGCTGGTTCTCCCAGACTTCAGTAATTCTGAGGGAATGTCATCTACTCAAAGTGCCTTGTTTTGACTTAGGTCTTTCAGGCTCTGTCAAATTCATCTCTGAGTATAGTATCTCCTATTTCATCTTCATCTACATCCTCTTCTGTTCCTACAATATTGTCTCTAAATTCGTTTGTAGAGCTCCTCTACGCACTCTTTCCACCTTTCAGCTTTCCCTTCTTTGATGAGAACTGGTTTTCCATCTGAGTCTTTGATATTTATAGACCAGTTTTTCTTGTCCCCAAATGTTTCTTTTATTTTCCTGTAGGCTGTATCTATTTTTCCCCTATTTATACATTCTTCTACAGACTTGCATTTGACTTCTAGTTACTCCTGCTTACCTATTTTACACTTCCTGTCAATCTCATTTGTCATCTATACTCCATTTTGCCTGTTTCATTTACTGCATTTTTATATTTTCTCCTTTCGTCAGTTAAATGTGGTATTTCCTGTGATATCCAAGTAGATCTTGCCTTTCTACCTATTTTGTCCTCTACTGCTTTCACTATTTCATCTCTCAATGTTAACCATTCTTCTTCTTTTATTTCCCCCCAGTTTCTGTTAATTGTTGCCTAAAGCTCCCACTGAAATTCTCAAAAACTTCAGGTTCCTTCAATTTATCCAGGTCCCATCTCCTTATTTTCCTACCTTTTTGCTATTTTTTTTTTCCAGCCTACAGTTCATGAACAATCTATAGCAGCATTAAAAGGCTTATTTCTACAATCATTGTGGCATTATGGAGTAAGGAGATGGTAAATATCACAGGCATGATTTGAGTATGACGTCCTTCACTAAAATACACATCACCACAATGTTTGTTTTCTGAACGTAAACTGATTAGTTCCACATCGTATCCACAGAAGAGCAAGAGTGATCCACAGAGCATCCATGAAACTAACAAACTAATTGAACCATAATTCTAGTCTGTCTAAATCCAACAACCAACAAACATAGTGAAATGCTTACATAATAACAGAAATTTTCATTTTAGAAACAAAAGGAAGATAAATTTACACAGAAAAAAATCACAAATCAACTTGTAACACAAAAATCAGTAATTGTTGTTCTTGGTTTTATTCAGTTTCAAAAACGTCAAGAATAATAAGAGGAATGCACGATCTATTTCAAATCCACCGTGACACCTGTTTCATTCTGTATAGTCTGTATGTGAGAACTTGCTCCATTTATAGTAGCAGTTTATCAAACACATTATTTTCAAAAGTGGTCATCACATGGATATCTAAATGCCCACAGCACTGTCATCAAATTGTTATTGAACTATGACACCAATTTTATTTTCACATATTGCATTATTGCAAGATGACACGGGTGTAAAGAGCCCTAATAGTATCTGCAACTTCGCCTCATTTCCCTCGGATACCAAGTTGTTGAGTATTAACCTGGGAAAACGCACTTACAGCCTGTGCACGCAGCTAGTGAAATTTTGTTGTAGCCGCTCAATACGTCTCGATTATATAGAGGCCGAACTCGTTCGTATCCGCTGCCACTCGTTAGCCGCCGCGTGATGGCACTGCCAGAGCCGGCTCGCCACCGAGTGCCCTCTGGAAGGCGCATATGGTAGGGGATGCAGACAGGGCCTCCGGTGGTTCGTAATGAGCCTCCTTAGTGTTTGGTTAAGTATTGAAGTGAACAGTGTATTAATACTCAAGTGTTTATCAGAAATAAAGGTTGCAGCAGATTAACAAATTATTAGTGAATTGAGGTCAAGCTACGCTGTGCCTACAAACTTCTTCAAATTCTTTTGCCACTAAAGCTAACAGACTTCTACTCCCTTTCTTTTATTTATTTATTTATTTATTTATTTTTATTCCAATGAGAGTGAAAGTCATGTTGAAATAACTCGTCACACTAAAGCATTTTTGTAAATTCGTAAGTAATGTTTTATTGCGTGTGATTCTACAGAACTTCCAAGTGAATTAATCTCATTAACAACAATCATAACAATAATTTTAACAAAAGATAACATACACGGAGTTTATACACAAAAACAGAGGTTACATATTAGTTTATTCGGTGGATCTTCTCTGCTTTCTCCTAGCATCCACTGTGCAGTGACCGACTGCTCATCGTATCTGCAACAAAGACAGATTCTCGCAGTAGCTACTACAATGCTAGGCCGCTCGTATGCAAATTAAAGCCTTGATAAACTCAAGTCGATCATGAAGGAGAATGTAGTTATTTTGTAACACTACAATATTATGATTTTGGCACTCAAAAATAACCTCTATAGGAATTCTGTAACCAATCATCTTGTGTGTGCAATTCTGTTCACAGTGTGTGTGTGCGTGTGTGTGTGTGTGTGAGAGAGAGAGAGAGAGAGAGAGAGAGAGAGAGAGAGAGAGAGAGAGAGAGAGAGAGAGAGAGAGAGAGAATCAGGAGTCTGCACAGAATGATAACCAAGCTGGTCTATGTTCCTTGACTTTTTCTATCCTGTAGCCTAGGGAATAAAATATGAAAGATTACATAATACTAGTGAACCCGGCAATGCTTCACAATTGCTAATACATATGGGAATTGGATATACACCCTAACCACGTCCTCCTTTGCTTCCTATAGCCCTCTCCTCCTCCTCCTCCTCCTACCACTTTAATGCCACTCCCCATACATCTCTCATCTCACACACGACCCATCTCCACCTCTCTGTGTCTGTATCCTCCTTCCCTTCCTTTATATACATTTATTTATTCCTCCTCCTCTCTCTGACTCTCCTCCCTATATACCTCTGTCTCCTCCAATTACCTTCCCCCATTTTTTGCCAATCACCTTCTTCCCCTTTATATGAAAAGTTACATATGTCAGATTTTGTAGTGATTTGTCAAACAGTGCTGAAATATGGAGAGTGGTACACTTCAACATGCACTATATAAAATCTTATGTAGAAAATAATGTTTTCCTGTTTTGTAGGTAAAGTACGAAAAATTTAACCAAGATCAAAATAAAACTCTAGATTGGAAGTCCGTTGTGAAGTATCCTCTACCATGCACTGTATGAATTGTTATATAGATATTTATAAAAAGTAGATGAAGATTACTTAACAGGCAAAGGAGCACAGGTAATTGTAGTAACAAATAAATTAATAAATTTACACACACACACACACACACACACACACACACACACACACACACACACAACACACACACACACACACACACACACACACAAATGCTAGCTTTCGCAGCCTAGCTGCTTCTTCAGGCAGAAGGAAAGGAGAGGGAAAAGGAAATGATGAGGGTTTTTAAGGGAGTGGGTAAGGAGCCATTCCAATCCCGGGACAGGAAAGAATTACCTTGGGGAGGGAAAAAGGAGGGTAAACAAATACACCCCCCCCCACACACACACACACACACATACACACACAAATGCAAACACACCTAGACAGACATACTGTAGAAAGCAAAGAAGTTGGACAGAGACACCACTTGAGGCAGAGGCTCTGTTCACAGAACCGAGGCAAAGATGTTCAAGATGGTGGGCGGGAATTTGAATTTAGCGGAGGTTGAGACCAGGTGGGCAACGAGAAGAGAGAATATGCTGAAGGGCAAGTTCCCATTTCCAGAGTTCTGAAGGATTGGTGTCGGTGGGAAGTATTCAGATAACCCGAACGGTGTAACATTGTGCCAAGATGTGCTGGCCATGCACCAAGGCATGTTTAGCCATAGGGTAATCCTCATTACCAACAAACACTGTCTGCCTGTGACCGTTCATGCAAATGGACAGTTTGTTGCTGGTCATTCCCACATAGAACGCTTCACAGTGCAGGCGTGTCATTTGGTAAATCATGTGGGTACTATTGCAAGTGGCTCTGCCCTTGATTGTGTACACCTTCCGGGTTAGGGGACTGGAGTAAGTGGTGGTGGAAGGGTGCATAGGGCAGGTTTTACAACGGGGGCGGTTACAAGGGTAGGAGCCAGAAGGTAGGGAAGGTGGTTCGGGGATTTCATGGGGATAGACTAGGAAGTTACAGAGGTTAGGTGGGCGGCGGAAAGACACTCTCGGTGGAGTGGGAAGGATGTCATGAAGGATGGATCTCATTTCGGGACAGGATTTAAGGAAGTCGTATCCTTGCTGGAGAGCCACATTCAGAGTCCGCTCCAGTCCCGGAAAAAATCCAGTGACAAGAGGGGCACTTCTGAGGTTCTTCTGTTGAAGGTTCTGGGGTGATGAGGAAGTGACTCTGGCAATTTGCTTCTGTACCAGATCAGGAGGATAGCTGCGGGATGTGAAAGCTGTTATTAGGTTATTGATGTACTGGTTCAGAGATTCAGGACTGGAGCAGACTCGTTTGCCACGAAGACCTAAGCTGTAGGGAAGGGAACGTTTGGTGTGGAATGGATGGCAGCTGTCATAATGTAGGTACTGTTGTTTATTGGTAGGTTTGATATGGACGGCTGTGTGAAGTTGGCCATTGGACAGATGGAGGTTGACATCGAGGAAAGTGACATGGGATTTGGAATAGGACCAAGTGAATTTGATGGGACCAAAGGAGTTGAGGTTGGAGAGGAAATTCTAGAGTTCTTCTTCACTGTGAGTCCAGATCATGAAGATGCCATCAATGAATTGGTACCAAACTTTGGGTTGACAGGCTTGGGTATCCAGGAAGGCTTCCTCTAAGCGTCCCATGAATAAGTTTGGGTACGAGGGGGCCATCCTGGTACCCATGGCTGTTCCCTTTAGTTGTTGGTATGTCCGGCCCTCAAAAGTGAAGAAGTTGTGGGTTAGGATGAAGTTGGCTAGGGTATTAAGGAAAGAGGTTTTAGGTAGGGAAGTGGGTGGTCGGCGTGAAAGGAAATACTCCATCGCAGCGAGGCCCTGGGCATGTGGGATATTTGTGTATAAGGAAGTGGCATCAATGGTTACAAGGATGGTTTCTGGAGGTAACAGGCTGGGTAAGGATTTCAGGCGATCGAGGAAGTGGTTGGTGTCTTTGATGAAGGATGGGAGTCTGCACATGATGGTTTGAAGGTGTTGGTCTATGTAGGCAGAGATTCGTTCTGTAGGGGCTTGGTAACCGGCCACAATGGGGCGTCCGGGATGATTGAGTTTGTGAATCTTGGGAAGTAGGTAGAAGGTGGGGGTGCGGGGTGTCTGTGGGGTCATGAGGTTAATGGAGTTAGGTGAAAGGTTTTGTAGGGAGCCTAAAGTTTTGAGGATTCCTTGAAGTTCTGCCTGGACATCAGGAATGGGGTTGTCTTGACAGACTTTATATGTGGTACTATCTGAAAGCTGACGCAGTCCCTCAGCCGCATACTCCTGCCGATCAAATACCACGGTTGTGGATCCCTTGTCAGCTGGGAGAATGACGGTGGAATGGTCAGCCTTCAGATCACGGATAGCTCGGGATTCAGCTGCGATAATGTTTGGAGTAGGATTAAGGTTTCTCAGGAAAGAGTGAGAGGCAAGGTTGGAAGTAAGGAATTCCTGAAGAGGGTGATTTTGAGGAAGAGCAGGTGGGTCTCGCTGTGGCGGAGGACGGAACTGTTCCTGGCAGGGTTCAATTTGAACGATGTCTTGGGGAGCTGGATCATTAGGAGTAGGATTATTTTTCTTCGTGGCAAAGTGGTATCTCCAGCAAAGACTACGAGTATAGGAAAGTAAATCTTTGACAAGGACTGTTTGGTTGAATTTGGGAGTAGGTCTAAAGGTGAGGCCTTTGGATAGGACAGAGGTTTCAGATTGGGAGAGAGGTTTGGAGGAGAGGTTGGCTACTGAATTGGTATGTTGTGGTTCTGGATTGTGTGGATTGGAGTTTTGAGGTTTTGGGGGGAGAGGAGTTGGGAGTGGGAGATTGTGTTATTGATGGAGATCTGTCAACTATGCCATTTCTATTTTCAATTATACTCAAGATTTATGTTTTCTTGCAGTCACAGGTATGATACTAGTAACAAAAATGGATAAAATACATCAAGTGGGTTGCATAAAATGTTAACTTTGAGTTCATATAACATGAAATACAGAACAATAATTACTATGTGTGAAACCACTATTCTTTGACAATCGTAAATTCAATTCAAATGTCAATAACAAAGGATAGATAACAATTCACCGAAAATATGTTTGCTGGGCTGCTGACAGGCACATAAAATAGACAATCACATTCACACAACTTACAGTTTTGGCCGTGGCCTTCATCAGAAAAAGAACAAATACATTCACACAGTCACTCACAACTATACAAACCATCTCTGGCCACTCCAGCACTACAAGCATCTTGACAGTGATTGAGGAGGGGAGTGGAAGGAGAAGGATAGTGAGTAAGAGCAATATAATTCCAACACTGAACCTTGCCTCTCTCAATTCATACCATCATCCAACTGTGATCCTCCCTCATACCCACCTAACCAACTTTGGCCATCTTTAAAGAATTCCTCACTTCCAACTTGGCATCATCCTTCCACACGTCCTTTCCTAATAATACCAATCTATCGGTAGAAGAAAGGGCAGCTTTACATAACCTCAAAACAGATCCCAGCCTAATCATTCTTCTTGCAGACAAAGGTTCCACCACTGTTGTGATGAATCACAGTGATTATGTGGTGTCAATTATGTGATTCCTCCGCCTGAAAGTTGAGCAAGGGCGAACCCATCCCAAAAGTCCAACATTACCTACAATCCCTGCTAAAATCTTATGACCCTTCCCGACCACCTCCCCCCCCCCCCTTCCAAAAAAAAAAAAAAAAAAAAAAAAAAAAAAAAAAAAAAAAAAAAAAAAAAAAATCCATCTCCAATAACACTCCACACGCCTACCTGTTACATGTTCCCGAAAATCCATAACCCTAACTGTCCTGGATGCCAAATTGTGGCTGTTTATTGTGTGCACACAAAGAATTTCAGTCCTTGTTGACCAGCACCTCCAACCAATTGTTTGAAACCTAGTGTCTCACATCCAACATACCAACCACTTCCTTTGCTGACTCTTCATCATCCCTACCTCTTTACCTCCAGGATCCTTACTTGTCATTCTATGCACCAATATCCTACACGACCATAGTCTTACTGCTCTAAAACACTACCTTGCTCAGCATTCTTCAGGCTCCAAGCCCAATACCTCATTCCTTATAACCCTTAACAATTACATCTTAACGAACTTTCCCTCACAGGAGACACCATCTTATTCTAAGTACCTTCAGTGCCAGGCGGGAGGGTTTGCATGCTTTGATGAAGCTGATGCTGACGATAGTGTAGCTACAGGCAGGGTCACCCTAACCGGACTGGACGAAGTGTCTCCCACAACATAGGGCATGGGGGCTCTATAAGCATACAGAAGCCAACATTCCGAGGGGAGTAAACCCTAAAAAAATCCTGTTCCTACAAGATGGGGATTTGGCAGGGGGCCAATAACCCCACCCCATAAAAAAAAGTTATATTATGAAATCACATCAGCCTCAGATGACAGATGAGACACACAGGACATGTCCTTGGCAAAGAAAAAGGACATGAGATTTGGCAATAGTAACACGGAATATACAAACAATGTTGAAACCCAGAAAAATGAAAGGAATAGTTGATGAGATCAGAAGGTTTAGATATAGTATTGTTGCATTAAAACAAATACGGTGGGAAAAACAAAGCCAGATAGACATGCCTCAGCATTCTCTGTTGTATAGTGGACCAGACAGAAGAACAGGCCAAGCTGGAAAAGGTTCATAATAATTAATAACAAAAGAAGTTGGTTAAAGTGTTTTGGAATTTGAACCCATAAATGAAAGACTTTGTAGACTTAGAATAAAGGGAAATTTGGAAATATAACAATTACAACCAGCTTATGCAGAAACAGAGGAAGCAGAAGAAGGAACAAAGGAAAGTTTTATGAAGATCTTGAAAGTGCATGAAGTAAAAAAGTCTAATCAGTTGCTAGTTATGGGAAATTTTAATGCACAGGTTGGACAAAATGAATGCACAAGAGTATCAGGGAGATACACAATACACAGAGAAAGCAACAAAAATGGAGATTGTTGGGTCAGTTGTTGCTAGAAATAATCTAATCTTCAAGACTACCTGTTTTCCACATAAAAGAATTTATCTTGGAATGTGGAAATCAAATATAAGTGGAGTTGTCAACCCAGTTGATAATGTGTTGGTGAAGGCATGACACGTCACTTCAGTTATCGATGTCAGGAGCTGCAGGTGTCCCACTGCGACACAGATCACTATGCTGTTAAAGCTGTAGTGAGAGAGAAGATACCTGTAATATCCAAAACTATATCAGAGGGGAAAAAAATGGGAACCACAAAAACTGAATGATCGAGAAGTCAAAACAGCATACCAAGCAAACATTAAAGATGCCCCGACACCCACTGAGGGGACAATGAGAACTTAAGACAGATGGACTAGGATCCAGAAGGTAGTGAACGAGGCAGCAGAAGACACAGCTGGGATAAGAATAAATTTGAGAAATAAATGGTTTGATGCTGAATGAAGACTAGCAATAAAACATAAAAATACAGCTAGACTAAGAATGATACAGAGAGAGAGAGAGAGAGAGAGAGAGAGAGAGAGAGAGAGAGAGAGAGAATAAGAAATGTTGAGGTGTATAAAGAATTGAAGTTCTGCAAGAAAAAAGAGTGGCTGACTGTTGTTGTTATTGTCGTTGTTGTCGGTAATTAAAGGGGTCTAGACTGCTAGGTCATTAGTCCCCTGTTCCAAACCAAGGGAGTGCAATGTAGGTTATACAAAGGTAAAAGTATCAGTAAACACCTACAGGGGTAACCTGCAAGGTGGAGAGAGTGACAATAACCACTACACTTATAAAAGAAGCAAAAAATTCTAAAGGCCCAGTCTACAGATTGATGTAAAACAGTATGTCAGAATATCATGCCTGCTGATCACGTGAATAATAATGGACCAGCCAACCACTCTGCTCATACTAGGACTGCCAATCAAAAACAGGACTGACAACACAGAAGTAACAACAGATTAAAACTGTTTGAATGGTGGGTGCCTGAAAGATCAGGCTTAGATACCCATCTTTAAATTATATGATAAAAACCAGCTGCACGAATAAAACCTAAAACACAGTCAACCATAGCAGCATTGCCTACTAGCATAAAAGAAAGCACATCTGGCAGGTTAAAAGATTATCACAAGGCAACTAAAAGTGGACAGTCCAGCAGAATGTGGACCACTGTCAAGGAGGCGCCACAGTGGCACTGTGGCAAGTGGCCACGTGACATCCACGTGTGACCACTTCGCAGGTGACTCCGTACCAGACGACCTCAGTGAGGAATTCTATGTGGCCATAGAGAACTTCACTGCACGGAGCTCGTTTGGTTGAGCCGAGTTAGCTCACTCAGAATTCCAAACGCCAAGTATCTTCTGATGTAACTCCAGTCGGAGATCCCTCTCTGGAAGACCAATTTCCAAGGGACTTGAGGTAGTAACCTGCTTAGCCAGCTGACCCATACGTTCATTTCTGGGAATGCCAATGTGGCCCAGGGTCCAAACGAAGACCACAGAGCGACTAACTGAACGAGACTGGATACAGACTCCTGAATTGATCGCACCAAAGGGTGTTTCGGAAAACACTGATCGAGGGCTTGCAAGTCCCTCAGGGAGTCAGTACAGATAACTATAGACGCTCCTGGGCAGGCTCCGAGATGTTAAAGTGCCCGAAAAATGGCGATTAATTCTGCAGTAAACACACTACTCCCACAGGGTAGTGAATGCCGTTCAACATGCTCATCACGGGTATAAGCATACCCTGCACGACCATCGACTAGGGAATAATACACGTACACAAATTCCGTGCCGTGGAAAGACTCCAAAACTGCCTGAAAATAGCGCTGGAGATTCAGTGGAGCAATAGAGGCTTTTGAGTCGTGGGAAAAATTCCAGCCGAAGCTGCAGACGTGGAAGGGAAAAAGAAGCAGTATGCCAAGGGCAGTGAAAAGTGGGAGGGATGGGAAGGGACGCAAGCGATGACAGGAGGAAACCGACACGAACCACGATCGGGAGAACCGACCTCAGCAGTCCTCGTGGAGATGGGAGTGCAGCAGCTGGGAAAAGAAGCCTGTGATTCGGATGGTGAGGGGAGGCATAAACGTGGGCAGCTTATGAGGATAATAACTGCTGCCAGCGAAATAGTAGGGGTAGGACTTCAGTTTCAGCAAGGAGGCTTGCCACTGGACTTGTCCGACTCCTTGAACTGGCAAAGGTGTGGAATCCAAGTGAGCCGGCTGTCAAAGAGCGTGCTGAGAAATCGGTGAGTCTTTTTGACACAAAGCTGTTCATCAGTCAAGTAAAAATCTGGATTAAAGTAGACAGATCGATGACAGCAGAAGTGCATATCTCGCATTTTTGACAGAGAGAACTGGAACTCGTGGTGCCCGTGGAACCTGTAACCGCGCCTTTCAAATGGCTCCCTGCAGACACCTTTCAACCACATCAATGCTAGCTGAGCTGAAGTATAAGTAAAAGTCACTGGCGAACAAGGAGAAAGAAACCGTTGACCCCACTGCTTCAGCAAGACATAGGTCCCAAGTTCGAGTCCCGGTTCCGGCAAACAATTTTAATCTGCCAGGAAGTTTCATTCTGGAAATATCCCTTCAGCTGTGGCTAAGCCATGCCTCCACCACATCCTTTCTTCCAGGAGTGCTAGACTTGCAATTTTCGCAAGAGAGCTTCTGTGAAGTTTGGAAAGTAGGAGGCGAGGTACTGGCGGAAGTAAAGTTGTGAGGCGGCATCGTGAGTCGTGTCTTGATAGGTCAGTCAGCACAGCGCTTGCCCGAGAAAAGTGAAAGGTCCCAGGTTCGAGTCCCGGTTCCGGCACACAATTTTAATCTGTCAGGAAGTTTCATATTTCAAGACAGTTTCCTAACATTCCACTCAACTTATGTAGAAAATTATGTTATTTCAGGGACACCTTACTCAGTAGATATGATGTCATAAGGATTTAACAGAGTGAAAACAAAACTGAAATGGACAGATATTGAAGCAAAAGGTGATGGACAGAGGGGGGAAGAAGGAGATGGAGTAACATAAGAATGCAATAAATACATATCCAGACAATAGCGGGTACTAATACTAGACATGTGATAGCAGACAACTCTCTTACCTGATATAAGGGAACTTCTTTAACTAAAGGAAAATGAGCCTTCCCAGAAAAAATATGGACATGTTTGTCAGTTTCTCCTTTCTTGAATAAGTTTTTCATGATAAATTTTGTAATATAATTCTTTCCACCACCTGGCCAGCCATGTAAGCTCATCACTAAAGGTTTACGATTATTACCCTTCACGTGGCTTCTTACTGCATGGACGACTAAGTCGTGAGCTATGTGTTGCCCGTACAATTTTCGTGACAGTTCATAATCCAGACCTGCAAGAGGAAAGGGAGAAACAAAGATTACACTGTACACATTCATTGCGGGTTCTTTTAAACAATGTCATAACACACAGGTTACATTACTAGATCTGCATTAAATATAGAAAATAATGCTATTGTGTCTTTCATATCTGATGATAAAATTTAAAGATTATTCTGCACGTCATTTGAATACAAAGATAGTGCTTACTTAGCTTGAAGTACTTTTCTGGAAACAGCAGATGCACAGCTTCACTGTACTACATAGCCAACAACAACACCAGGTTCCAGCTTGATAATTTGGCTGACTATGAGAATGAGAGCTTCATTAAGACTGTCACCCCAAAATTAGTTCCACAGAAAGATATAAATAAATAAAAATAACAAATTGTAACTCCTATTTCCAGAAAAAAAAATTTGTCAATGGTGATTGAGCTCCAGTTCTGTTAGAATAAGATGGGAAATTAAATAAGTTATAATCTGGATGAAAACAATCTTCACGTACTTGCCTCAAGTTCATTCATTCACACATCATATTTCATAGATCCCATAATGAAAGAGAACCTTCTGGGATGTAGAAGGTATATATATAAGGACCGGCTCGTCGATAGACACAAATAAAATCACACACAAACACACATACAAGCTTTCGCAACCATTAGTTGCTTCTTCAGAGGAAAAAAAGAGGGGGGGGGGGAGAAAGGGAAGGATATGGGTTTTAAGGGAGTGGAAAAGGAGTCATTCCAATCCCAGGAATGGAAGGACTTACCTTAGGGGAAAAAAAGGAAGGTAAACAAATACACACACACTCACACATATCCAAACGCAAACACACCTAGACAGACACTTGTAAACAGCAAAGAAGTTGGACAGTATCTCTGTCTTTTATTTATTTATTATATTTGTTTATCCCACCAGGAAAGTTTCCTTCTATAATTTTCGTTTCATCAATTTGCATTAAAATGAAACAAAGATATCATAGAAACTGAATTTGTACACTGTATTAACAATAAACTACAAATCCATTGCTTAATGCATAAAATATCATTAAATAAAGTGGATTGATGTGCGGAGAAAAATGCCACCATCACAAGAGTGTACATGTGGGTGCCTATGTGATCATGTGCATGTTACTGCCAGAAGAAGAGAGAGGTCTAAATACTCAAATACTCAAACTGAGCTTCACTTTGGCAGGTATTTTATATATGAAGATGGGCTTTGATTGTTTGTTCACAAAATATCTACTTAACAAATGTACCCGAAAGTTAGTTACTTTTTGTAAGTCAACTTCATAATAGCCAATGCTGGCAATTTGTTATTTTTGTTAGTTTGTTTTGTTTATTTTTTACGCCAATGGATAGTGACTCGGCACTATACTGCTAGCAACTCCGCTGCTGCAACAAGAAGTGATAAGCTTCTGTCTGTCGTGCACGAAGCGAAGGCCGTGGTGCAAAAGACGGACGGACATATAGGACGATGTGGGTGCACGATAGCTAGGTCTTTAGTGCCCTTACAAGATTATTAGAAGACGAGTGTGACCTAAGAAAAGTGGTGTTCATGAAGAACGACAGGCATCAGAAAGGTACGTATCCAAAGTAGTCAAGTGGCATGGGGGACACAGCAATCACAACAAGTACTGCTTGTCAGCAATGTAAGATGGCCCACTGAAGTACACAGTCATAAATGTACTTTTAAGGCAATTTCAGGGTACAATGAACTGTTGACTGATAGAAAGGGGATAGGCCATCCAGTCTTTAATGCTCTAAAACCTCCAGCCTATAATCTTAGAAAGATCACAAAATTTTAAAAATGTCATCATCACATCCACCTCATTGTCAGCTAAAACAGAGGACAGAGCACCATCCAGATTCGCTGCTGCCCACCCAGCAAGATATAAAATTCATTCAACTAAAATGTGGCGTACTGTGATTTGCACGCCACAGGCATTACAAAATGGGGAATCCTCTCGACAGAGTAAAAAGGCGTGCGTCAAAGGGCAGTGTCCGATTCGTAAACGTGTCGAGGCTACCTCGGGCTGCCTCGATGACCGACTGGAGGATTCGCCACAGTCCGACAGAACTTTGGTTTAAGCAAACACAGTTTATTGCTCGTCACTGCCAGCCGCGGTGCCTCCCACAAATGGAGAGACCTCTGCTGCACCATGGAGAGGGTGTCCTGCAGAGGAATGTAACTGTATGATATCACAGCCTCTGCAGGGTCCTCGGCAGCCCTATCGGCCATTCCATTGCCACGAATGCCGACATGTGACACCCGACAGAGCGATATTTGCTTCCCCCGCTACTGGAGGGAGTACAGTTTGTCGTGTATGAGTTGTACTATCTTCTCAGCTGGGTACAGATGTTGTAAACACTGCAGCACACTGAGTGAGTTGGAGCACAGAGGAAACCGTGTGCCACAAACACACTGCATTTGTTCCATTGTCCACAGAATCACATGTAACTGTGCTGAGAATAAAGAGTATGCCGTCGGGGAGATGAATCCCGATGGTGTCGTCGGGGAATACTACGAAGCAGCCTAGGGAGTCCCCCCCGTTTGGACTCGTCTATGTCAACCACCGTAAAATCACTATGCTCATCTAATATGTTAAAAAACAGAGAGTGAAATGTAAAATCAGAAGTATAATCCTCCTTAAAATGTGTCCAGTCTGAAAGTAATCTGGGCCTCTGGAGAAGCCAAGGTGGACATTTACTCCAACTTCTATGTAAAACGTTGAAACCTGACACACCCATATCTAAAAAAATCACAAAAGGCCTCCTAGGTCGAACCCGATTAAGAAAAAGCCTTTCCGTAGGCGGCTGAGCAACGGTATTGGAAGCAGGCATATTTGGAGTGAGTGACGTGATATACGCCTGGTGCTCCACGGGGAGCTAATGCCATACACGGAGCGGTGGCTCGGCAACATCGGTGCCGGTAGCCAATCGAATCCCTTCGTGGTGCACCACATCTAGCATTTTAAGATAAGAAGGTCGTGCAGAGCCATACATCGTGCAACCGTAATCGAGTCGGGATCGTACAAAGGCTCTATACGACTGGAGCAGATTAGACCTGTCAGCTCCCCATGAAGTGTGACTAAGACACTTTAAAATACTAAGTGCTTTGAGGCAGTCTCTTCAAGTCTTTAAGATGCAGCAAGCAGGTAAGTTTTTGAGTCAAATGTGAAAACACACAGTGTCTTTGAAGATCAGAACAGTGTCCTTCACCCACAGTTCAGATAAGTTAAAAATAGAACAAGTACGGTTGAAAAGAACACACGCCAACTTCTCGGTTGAAAAATTTAAAACCGGTCTTCTGTGCCCATTCGTCCCGCCGTGGGAGAGTTAGCTGCAACTGACGAGTTGTCGTTGCAAGGCTGGAGGAAGTACAGAAGACAGAGGTCGTCAACAAATAATGAACACTGGACAGGACTTTTCACAACAGACGCAATACTGTTAATGGCTATAGCAAACAAAGTCACACTTAAGATACTACCCTGAGGGACACCATTTTCCTGCTCAAAACGGTCAGAGAACACGCCACCAACTCGATATCTAAAATAGCGTGGAGAAAGGAAAGACCAGATAAAAATGGGAAGACATTTGCGAAGCTGCTGGAGTATTAAGATGCCTCCAAGTAGTATCGTATGCTTTCTCAATATCAAAAAATACACCCAAAAGGTGGTGACGGCGCAGGTCAGCCTGTTGTATAGCTCCCTCCAGAAAGGCCAGGTTATCAAAAGTGGAACGATATCTCACAAACCCACACTAGAAGCGACTAAGGAGCTGCCCGGACTCCAACATCCAGACGAGGCGACGGTCGAACATCCGCTCTAAGGTCTTTCCGACGCAACTAGTGAGGGCAACAATGTGATAACTGCTCGGGCAGATGCGACCTTTCTCAGGTTTTAAAAGGGGGATTAAAATTGCCCCTCTCCACATGTCAGGAAAGTGTCTTGACGACCAAATGGCATTAAAAAGGCTGAGGAGGGTTTCTTTATTTCGCTACGTTAGGTACCGCAGCATACTGTAGTGGATTCTATCACTGTCAGGGGACGTATCACGTGCCGCGCACAATGCAGAATCCAGCTCCCACAGTGTGAAAGGGCAGTTATAATCGTGATGACCAGTGGACCCTAAGTCCAAATTGCCCCTATCGGCAACCACCCTGTGGCGCTGGAATACCGGCTCCTGACTGGCAGTGGCTGTAACATTGGTAAAATAGATAGCCACGGTCCGGGCAAGGTCTCGCGAGCTGCTGTGGAGAATGCCATTCCCCACTGCAGCAGCCCTGGACACCTCCCTCTTTTCCCAGTAATCTCCCGTACTGTGGAAGTTGTAGTGGAACCTCCATGCGTAGCGGGTAACGGTACTAAGAAACTGTTGCCAAGATCTATTTCTCCTCACTCTCATTATTTGGTGACACTTTGTCCTCGCCGTCCGAAAGACTGCGAGGTTGTCCGCAGTAGGCCGGCTCTCAAACCGACGCAGAGCCGCACGCCTGGCCCTAATTGCAGAGCGGCACTCTGCAGTCCACCGAGAGACGGGCAGCCGTTTCAGTTGTCCTAACGACAGCGGCGTAGATGCTTCGGCAGCATTACGGATCTTTTCAGTGATACAGTCCACCCGTTCCTTCACGTCGTCACGCGTTTCCGTCGCAGCGAGTTGGCCGAACACTGTCCAGTCGGCTTTCCTGATCACCCACTGAGGTGGTCTGCTTTCCGGCTCTATTCTGTACAGCAGGTGAATCCAGATGGAGAAGTGCTCACTGCCGTGCAGATCGTCGACCACTTCCCAGTAAGTACTGCGGGCGAGGGCTGTCGAGCAGTGAAAGATCTGTGGCGGAGAACGATCTGTTGCAGTACAAAAGTGTGTGGGCTATCCCGTGTTTAAGAAGTGTGCACTCGACGACAAGAGAAGCCTCTCAGTTGCTCGACCCCAGGGCAGGTACTGGCAGAGCCCCGAAGCACGTTTTATTTTTAATTAAGACAACTACCGATGAGGACGATACCAGGATATCATTAAAAACAAATGGTAAAATACATCAAGAGGATAAATTAAATGTCATTTGATAAATGAGTCATCTGTATAAAACGCAAGACCTGAGCAGCTGCTCGTGCGTCGTCGGCTAAAATTTCGTCTAAGATTAAGGGCAAAAACATGGATACGATTAAAATTAGCACAGGACATTAAAACGTGGCGCACCGTCAGTGGGTGGCCACAAGAACACAAAGGTGCGGTGTCAGCAAGTGGCGGTGGCTGAACCGACAGTGACCGATCCGCAACCGGGCCACGATAACTTCTGCCCCTCGAGAGGGGCGTGAGGAGGTCTTGGGATTGGTTTAATGGTTCAAAGTTTATTGGCATGAAGCGAGGACCAGAAACTATCCTATTTCATAAAGCCAAAACCATTAAAAGAAGGCCAAGTCGAGGTCATCCGTGGGTAACAGCGACAAGAGATCACCGTTATCTCCGGTCAACAGCACGTTGAGACAGGAGGCTGAATGCAACTCGGCTGCAACGCAACCTACAGACAGAAACAGGACGCCCTACATCAACATAAACAGTCCGAAATCGGCTTCGGAAATGTGGCCTCTACGCATGGAGGCCTGTGGTGCGTGCCTATTAAAGCCACAGCACTGCTGAAACTGGGAAGAGGAACATCAGAATCGGAGTTACAAATGATGCTGGGTTCTGTTCACAGATGTCAAGATTTTGTGTTCAGCTGGACAATTGTCGTTCCAACATCTGGAACTCTGAACAATCCTGCTTACGTGCAAGAAACATCACCATATCGTGGTGGTGGACAAACAGTGTATGCAAGAGTCAGTATTGATGGATGTACAGACTTCTATGTCATTCAGAATGGCACTTAGACTGCTCAGTGGTACAGAGACGAGATCCCTCGACCTTTTGTTGTGCCCTACACTGGTGCCGTAGGAGATTGGTTCCTTCTGGTGGACATTAATGCTCATCCCCACAAAGCTGCACAGGTGGTCAACATGCTTGAAGCTGAGGGCATTGCACAAATGGAGTGGACAGCTTGTTCACTGGAGGACTTACCATATATTTTGGCTGATAAGACGACCTTAAGATAAGACAAGGTGTAAATTTTCATCAAAGATACACATTTTTATGTGATGTATGCCATGTAAGACGGTCCCCAAACTATCAACAATCTGTAAATTTAGTTTAGAACAATGATCATCTTGGTAATAGTATGCACACCGTTTCGAGAATGACCTCGAGTATATATAAAAGCATCATATCGGCTATTCAATTTTATGTTCAAATGTTTGTGAAATCTTATAGGACCAAACAGCTATAGTCATAGCCCCCTAAGCTTACACATTAATTAAACTAAGTTAGACTAACAACAACACAAACACCAATGCCCAAGGGAGGACACAAACCTCCTGTGGAAGCAGCTGCAAGTCATGACAAGGTGACAGACCACACGGCTATTCCCGAGAGACTCAATTTTATGGACATACCCTCTCTGTACTTCTATACAATTGGTACAACTGCACATGTCATAAAGCAAAAGCCTTATTTACCATTGTTGCCTATAGAAACACATGCCGAATAATAACCTTTTATGTACATCTAACAACGGCTCGATAGCACAGTGGTAGAGTGCCAGACTACAAATTCGAAGGTGACGGGTTCGATCCCCGTCAGGTCCTAGGATTTTTATCTGTCAGTTTCCACTTCTTTCACCTCTGGCAGTGTTGCTTATGTGAAAAATGAGTAGCACCGTGGTTCAGAACTCACGTTAAACTGTAGGTCCCCCTATAACTGGCTGGGTAAGTCAGTTCGAAGGTCGGAGGAAGGCAACGGCATACCACCTCCAAACAGGACCCTGCCTAGTAAAGCACTGTGGTGTTCAAACCAATCTTCGGATTGTCGCCTGCTTTACCTTTGCATCTAACAAGTATTGTTGTAGGTTGTGTTGTGAGTAATGCTTTTAACTGGCCCCCTCACAGCTCTTGCTTCACAATAGTGGTCACGCCTTTTCGTTCAATTGGTCTGAAATTGTAAATTGAAATCGGAGCGGCGGTGATATAGTTAAGCGAAAATTCGGCCAACAAATATCATAGAAATATGGTAGAAAGATTAAATTCTTTTAGTTTGCAATTGTGAGGAGTCGTATATCCGCATTATCAAGTCTAAGCAGTTGTATGACGCATAAAACAGAAAAGCTCTGCATTTTCTAAAAATCCACGCGGATCATTTTTAGAGTGCCAAAAAAAGGGCGTCTGGTAAACCCTAAATGTAGGCAAAATTTTGATATCTGGTGTATAACACAATCCAGACTTTGCATACAATTTTTTTATGCTTCTACTATCGTCTTATCTGCCGAACTATGTGGCAAACCCGAATGAGCCTGTCTGGGTTGCATAGAAGTATTTGTTTAATGCCTTATAGAAAGGTAATATAGCAGGAAATACAAAATGCTAGTTCCAGTGACACTAATGACACTGTGTATGGTACTTCCAGTGTTGTTACTGCAAGACTGTGGATATAACAACAATTTTTCTCCTTGGTTATAATGAATTTCCTAAATGGTAAAAATCAAATAAGACAGTAAACTCAATGTCTTTCTTTTTTTCATTTAGTGGTTGCTGCCTTATTATATTATTAGAATTACACATTTAAATTTTAAACTAAAAGGTAAAGCAGTCAACAATCCGACGATTGGTTTGAACACCACAGTGCTTTACTAGGCACGGTCCTGTTTGGAGGTGGTATGCCGTTGCCTTCCTCCGACCTTCGAACTGATTTACCCAGCCAGTTATAGGGGGACCTACAGTTTAATGTGGGTTTCAAACCATGATGCTACTCGGTATTTTTCACATTAGCAACACTGCCAGAGATGAAAGAAGTAGAAAGTGACAGATAAAAATCCTAGCACCTGGCGGGGATCGAACCCGCGACCTTCGGATTTGTAGTCTGGCACTTTACCACTGTGCTATGGAGCTGCACCAAGATTTTTATTTCTCATGCTAATGACAAAAATATTTTATACAAACACCATAGCAACTCAAGTCTTAGAATAATTTACTTAATTACAACTTAATTTAACAAATACACTGTTGGGGGAAAAATTAGTACACCCAATGTCAGTTTATATCCAACGACTACAGATGGCACCCAGGGGATAGTACATGTTCTGATAATAGTTTCAACACCGTCCACCAACAGACAGAGTAGTGACATAGCTGTCAGAGCACCACTGAACTCTTTAACATGGAATGTTTACAACCATGAGGCTCAGTGTGAAATCTACATGTGAAGCAAACAGGTGCCATGCCATGGAGACACACTTGTGCTTCCTAAAGCCAACTGAGTTTGAGAGGGGTCAAATTGTGACAAGTAGTGGAATATGTCCTTCAGAGAATTGCCATCCAAGCTGAACATGTTATATAAGTTATGCAATAATGCTTGCTGCAGTGTTCACGCCAACATTCCCCTCTCACATCTGTAAACCCGATTCTGGACATCCGTGCATCACAAACGTCCATCAAGAACGTTGTATTGTAAGAGAAGCATTGTCAGATCATACAGCTAACACAGAACGGAGCCCATAAGTGTCAACACAAATTGTTGCTATCAGTTACTACAGTAGGAATACAAGTGCACCCAAATATGTAGGCTGCCTTCCATTCACACCACAACATCCATGTGCACAGCTCAACTGGTGCCGTCAGAGGAGCACTCGGAATATGGACTGGCACGTGGCAATCTTTGGCTATGGAAGAAGATTCTGCCTACATGCAAGTGACGGTTGTCTGCACGTACGATGTAGGCCTGGTGAGTGCTGTGTCCGTAGAGTGCATTTGTCCGAGACACACTAGCCCCAAAGGTATTAAACATAAGGAGAGGCATTGAATTAAAACTTATGCTGTGGCCAGGATTCGAACCCAGGACCTCCTACTTACTAGGTAGGTGCTTTCAACCACTCAGCTAACACAGCGTTGTAGCCCAAGCAACTACACGGACTGCCTTAAAGCACGTCTCCCTCCATACCATTTACTTTAATTCAGCCTCATGTTCCCTGTGAAATGCGTATCAACTCTTGTTCACCTTTGGTGTTTGTGGACAGAATGTTGAAAGAATCATTATTTTGCCATTCTTGCAACAGGATAATGTTTGCCCACAAACTGCAACTGAAACTCAACATGGTTTGCAAGACATACAAAAACTTCCCCAGCCGTCACGATCTGCAGGCTGTCACCTATTGAGCAAGTGTGGGATATGATGGGATGAAAACAGACACTAGTGACTCGTCAACTCACAACTGTGGCACAATTACGTGAACAGGTGGAGCAGGTGTGGAACATTGTAACCCAAAACAATATTTGCCATCTGCATAATCTAACGGATACCAATTAGTACTTACAATTATAACTGAGAAGTGGAAGAGGGTCAAATTCGATATACGATGCAATTTGCGCATGTCCACTTGCGCAATTGTATCACACTGACTGTTGAGCGTGCCTACCTCTAACTTGTTCACCACTCCTGTTCGTAGTTTCTGGCTCGAGCTCCCAGCACACTGAATGTGCAACAGATTAAAATTTAATCACAGGTAAACACTACACCAACTGGGGCAAAGTGAATCAGCCAGTTTTTGCAAGTTAGGTTGGAACTGCTTCACCGTCTAGGGGCCGTATGCTCACTCCTTGTTTTAACGCTCAAATAAAAATAAAGTTCACACATAAATACACAGAACATTTGAATTAAATAAAAGCAATGTTCACTACCTGGCAAGGCTACGTAAATTATAGTCACTCACGGGTGTTTGCATTTTACAAATAATGATTTATTCAGTTTGGGTTTACACGATACTTGTCCCAAAAAATTTCATGTAAATATTTTGTACAGTTCTTAACCGAGTATAAACAAGAAGCGCTAAATCTCTAATTTCAGTTCCGTAATTTCAAGAAAACGTATAACTCCAAAACAGTCTCTGTGTGAAAATTCAAAGCTCGAACCCGTGTACCTAATTTCAAGAAAAGTCAAAGTCCAAATCCTATCTAACTTTACGTTAATCGTGAAGTATCTCTTCACAATCACCATACAAAAAGTTTCCCAGTGTCAACTAGATTCGTATGAACACCAAAATATAATCTTCAAGTTGGATAGCTTGATAACTTTCTCCAAACAAAATTTTTCTAAGTCTAAGTCCTCCGACAGGAAAATATTTCTAAGTTCTCGAACCTGGATTTCTTCTATGTTCCACTACGACCTCAATCGGTGAAGTATTTCCGAGTCCACCGAGGCGACACTTGGAACAATTTTCACAGCGGACAAACGCAGATCTGCCACTCACCGTGATCCTAAAAAGCTGAGGCAAGAAATAGGGAAACAAACATATAGTACTGCAGTCTCAGTCTTTAGGATGGTGGTTATCCAACAAGTCTATCCACTGGTTAGAATCACCTCGCAGCAGAGGAGCTCGTAAAGATGGCCCTCTTCTGAAAAGATTGGGGATGATGATGCTGGTGCAGACCCAAATTCAGGAAGATCTATCTCGATCACAGTGCCCTCATTTTTGTCTGAGAGGAAGAGCACAGAGTGGAATGGCTGAAGGACAAGGTGCCCACGATATCCCCGTGGGAGGATGTGAAGCTACTGATTGAGACAGCAGCTGAGCTACTACAGACTGCAAAGAATATATCTCCAAAGACTATTCAAGAATATAAGGGTCCAAAACCCAAAGGTCTTGACAGAGAATTGGAGAGTAATGAACCAAAAGGTTGTACCAGAAGGACGAACCCTGGTGGAGGAGGTTGGAGAGAAATTCCTGAAGGCAATGTGATACCAAGGCCTGAAACTATTTTTAGGATTCTCGCAAGTCGCCACCAAGGTTATCAGAGACCTTAAAGGCAATACTGTCAGCAAGATGGAGACTGGAAGTGCTGCAGATAAACCTGCAGCACTGCAGCCCCGAGCCATTGCTTGTGGAGACAGGAAGTGGACATGGCCCCGATGTGAGAACCCTATTTATATAAAGTGGGTGTATCGGGCCTCGGCGGTATTTATGCTAGAAATCTAAGAAACTCCAGAACGTAAATTTATGTTAGAAATGGAATCTCTTTCATGCCAATGGTGGATTTTTGTTCCAGGGACCTGCTGACCATTAGGATGCAGCAACATGTTCTGGCCTCAGCATACGTTCCTTTCGAAGACAGTTCTCCTCCTCCTCTGAAAGTGAGGAATCATAGAAGCATGCCATCAGCAGTCGGTTGGCTGTGATTCCGATGCCCACAATCTACTGGGGGGCAGCACGGACACCAACAGTACTGGTGAACACCTTGAATATCTCCTATCTAACAACTTGGAGATCTTGAATAGGGGGTGATGAACCTATATCAGGAATAGTAGAAGGGAAGAAGTAATCGGCATACCGGTAACGTGTTTCCATGATGATGGGCAATTATGTCAAACAATGGCATGTGGCGTTAGAGCCGTCCTCATCACATCACATGCATATTAAATTCAAGGTTGACAGGCCAGGGCTATCTGCCACCAGCTGCCGCCACTGCCACATCGTTCACTGCGCTAAGTATCGTAATTAAATTTGTGTGTAATTTAATTTGCAGTCATTTTTGTTAGTACTTCTGTTCTAAGAGGTTTATTCTATTATACTTGGCAGATTTTGTTTGTGCTACTGTTTCAATATTTTATTCTCGCGTATTCAATAAGTACTGTTGGGCGCCAGTCACAGTCAACAGCACCAGCAGAGTTACAGCTAAGTAGAAGCGAACTATTGCGACTTATTTGTGGACCGAGTGGTGTGAAAGTTTCATAAATTCGTGCTAGTAACAATTGTCTACAGACAATTTTTGATTTGTTAGGATGTGTGCCTGCCGTGTACAGAAACAGGAGGAGCTGGCCGCTGTTCGCGAGCAGCTGAGCGTATCGTTGGCCGCGGTCAGCCGTCTTCAGGCTGCTGCCTCTGAGTGTGACGGCAGTGGGGGCTCTGGTGCGTTGTACGGGACACCTCGGGTGTTACACGCTTCACCCACTGTCCCTGATGTCGGGACATTTTCGCGTGTACCGGACGCGGTCGAGCCACCCTCTCCGCAAGGCGTGTGCCGTGTTCGACGGCGTTCACGGCGCTCGGGGCGGAGGGTCACTGTGGAGGCCGGCCGTGCGGCATCGCTTGTTCTGCCTGTGAGTAGACGTGTGGCCGCTCCTTTAGCAGGGTCCGAGCAGGCAAAAGGGGAGAGGAGTTTGTTAGTGATTTGGAGCTCCAATGTTAGGCAGGTGACGAAGCCCCTTACGGAAATACCGAAAAGGTCGGGGAAGCCCTCGGTATCGCCTACTTCAGTTGACCCGACTCACATCCAAACACTTTCACACTCGACACAGCTACAAAAGTAGGTGCTGTGTTGTCATAGAAGGTGGACCAGATCAGAATTAAGGCCTTGTCTGGGGCCCAGAGGAGGAAACTTCTCAAGGAAGAGGAGCAAAAGTAAGGAGTAGAATGGCTTCCTAAGGTGTTCCTACATCTCCTAAATCCAAACTGGCAACAAATTTCCATGGGATTTTCAGGGGTAATTTGAGCATAGCTTAAACCGAAATACAGGTTCCATGTCAGCAAAATTGGATCACGGGAAATAAAATATATAATTTAAAGTTTTATCAAAAACCATCATGTCTGTTTATTTGAACAACTAGGATCCAAAATTTAATAATGGAAACACCAAGATGGAATTCAACAATATAATAAGAACTTTACAACTCGCCACAAAGACATAACAACGAGCTGCGACGGGCACATAAAAAAAGACACACGTGAATGACACTTAAGCTTTCAGCCTTCTTCAGATTAAAGAGCATTCACACAAACACACTTCATAGTCACACAACTGGTTGTGCGACGGAAGTATGAATGCTCTTTAATCTGAAGAAGGCTTAAGTGTCATATGTGTGTCTTTTTTATGTGTCTGTCACAGCTTGTTGTTATGTCTTTGCAGCGAGTTGAAAACTGTCATTATATTGTTGGAAGACTAATATGAATTCCAATCTGGAAAGGGAACTAGACAGGCAGTAGTAGCTCCCGAGGATGGTATTAGAAACAGAAATTGGATTCAAATGTTCAAATGTTTGTTAAGCTTCCGGGACTTAACTGCAGGGTCATCAGTCCCTAAACTTACAAACTACTTATGAACTACCTTATACTAAACACGATACAAACATCCATGCCCCATGGGGGATTCGAACCTCCGATGGGAAATGGCCTCGTACATCGGAGCATAGCACCTCGGCATGCTTGACCACTCCGCCGTGGCCAGAAATTGGAGTTAACAGAAAAACATAATTGACATTTATAGATATATTTGATGGTTGATGATAAATTGTTATTCCAAACAATGAGGGAAATCTTCATTGGAGAGATAGAAGATTAATTTGGAATCTGTATAAAGGGCAGAAACAGAGGCAGACGTGTATGGTGTGAAGAAGAAAGCAATAATATGGAGGGGAGGAAGGCAAAGTTGCCAATTAGCCCTATATCTTTTTAACTTATCTATTAAAATAGCCACTTAAAAATTGGAAAAGGTAACAAGAAGAGTTAAAATTTATGGGGAAACTCATACAATGTATCCATTTTGCAGATGATGTAAAAGAAGTGTGGTTTACGTTGCTAAAATTTGCAAAAATATTTACAGAATTTAATCACAAAATAAATAAGAAGAAAACAAAAACTATGGGAGCAGAGAAGACAAAATAAAATAGTGATGTTATTACTAAACTGGAAGATAAGGTTCAAGAACAGGTTGGGAGCTTCTTTTATTTGGGGAGCACAGTCACTGAAGATAATAAATGTACAGGGAGAGTCAAAAGTCACGGTACATCAGGTTATTTCAAAAACTCTGCAGTAAATTTGAAACCTGAATATTCCAGTAAATTATAGGTGATTTGCTCTGTATTTTACTGTATGAACTCAACATGGGTGCATCTTGAAATCGGTCATCTTCAATTGAAGTATTTATTTCATTTTTTTTTATAGGTAGAGGGCCATGTGATATATAAAACATCATCAGTATTTTACGAATTTAATGTAACAATTATGATTCTAAACTTATAACAAGATCCCTCCTTTGCAAAATGCTATGAAGCAAGTTCAAGTAAGATGCGGACTATTTCAAATACGGCCAACAGTACTTCAAATGTCCGCCAGTGTGTCGGCAGTCCAGGCTCAGAGTTGACAAGGTGAGCCTTGCATGTAGAAGTGAGCGTTACAGCAGTAATTGGCGACGAGTTTCACGTTTCGCGTGTCTCTCACTCGCTCGTGTTCTCCGTATGGGCTTATGCATACCGAGGCTGTCATTCAGGCACTTCTAGAGCAGCAGAGAGCTTTTACGTCTGCAATCACGCTTTCACCACGTTGTCTGCTAGGATATCTGCACCGTCGACGTTTCCACCCCCATTTCCTCAGTGTGACAACTCGGCTAAAGATTAGGACACACATGAGAAGCGGCTGCAGCAACATTTTCTTGTGTTTGGAGTTATGGATGCTAACGTATGTAAGGCCTTGTTTTTGTCCTGGTTTCTCCCCACGTTTATTAATTGCTTGGCCAGTTGGCACCTCTGTGGGATCCGGCCTCTCTTTCCTTTGATGAGATGTGTCAATTGTTGCCTACTTATTATCACAAACAAACGCTTTTTGTTGCAGCACATGTTGAATTCTACCACTGTCAGAAAAAGCGCCATCAAACTTATCACGCTTGGGTCGCGGAACTTCAGGGTTTGAGTTGGCAATGTTTATTCGTTACTGATGCTCACAAAGATTCTTATGCCGATTCTATGGTTCGTGATGCTGTCATTAGGTTGGCTCCTGACAGAGGTTTGTCAATGTGCTCTTCAACGTAAAAACCCATCGCTGGCTGAGGTATTAAACACTGCTCAGTCTTTTGAGATTTCACGAGCAGCTGGCGATCAAATTGAGGCTTTGTGTGATGTGTCGGCGCTTGATCCTACTTCTCCAGGTCCTTCCTTTGTTGATTCACATGACACGGAGGAAGCCGCAACAGTAAACATTTCATCCCAGCGGCACGTCGGACAGCGACCGGCCGCACTACAACAGTCACGGCGGGCATCACTAAGGCCGCACACAATACTTCCGCCGTGCCCTTTATGTTTCATCCAACACGATTGTGTGGTGTGTCCTAAACGCTGTGCCACGTGCAATAAATGCAGGAAGAAAGGCCACATTGCGGCTGTATGCTGCTCTCAGTTTTCTGCTGACTCAAGACTACCGTGGACGATAATTGTGTTTTCCTTACAGCTTCCAGCAGAATGGCTTTTTAGAACTTAAAATATTGGGACAAATGCTCCACTTATAGGTGGATACCGGCACTGCCGTGACACTCTTTAAATTCCCAAACCTATGTAGACCTGTGGTCCCCTGCACTCTCTTCAGTTGATCAACAGTTGGACAATTATAACAAGCAGAGCATTCCGATTCTATGAAAGTTCATGGCATCAGCAATGTATAAAAATATTGTTCATTCCTTTAATGTTTTGGTTGCAAACGATCCTCATATTGCAAATTTATTTGGCAAGGATGCCTTTCAGGCTTTCGAATTTTCTATAACGGACTCCATCCACCTCGTTTCTGAACATTTTCATTACCAGCAAATTGAGACTCTAGCCTCTGAATTTTCCATCTCTCTTTTTGGAAGGTTTAGGTTTGTGCTACCAATTTTACGGCAAACATTAGCCTCAAGTCTATGGCTCGCCCTAGATTTTTTCACGCGTGACCAAGTTAAACAGGAATTGGATAGGTTGACTTCTCTGGGTGCTCTGAAGCCTATTCACTCCAGCGAATGGACGTCGCCTTTAGTGATTGTTAAAAAACCAAACGGCCAGTTACATCTTTGTGGCGATTTTAAGGACACTCTTAACGCCCAGAGCATCATTGACACATACCCGTTGCCATGCCTAGACGAGCTATTTGCAAAACTTGCTGGAGGTCAGTCTCTCTCCAGACTCAACCCATCAGAGACATACTTACAGGTCCCCTTGGATGAGGTCTCCAAACAATGTCTGGTACTCAACACTTCAGGTTGTACCAATATCAGTTTCTTCCATTTGGAGTGGCTAGAGCTCCCACAATTTTCCAACATTTTTTAGAACAATTAACAGTATAAGGGGCGTTACTTATCAAGATGACACTGTCATCACAAGTGCCACCAGAGAAGAGCATTTGTCAAATCTCTGTACACTGTTCACTGTCCTTCAGGCAGCTGGCCTCAAATGCAGCCTGTCTAAATCAAGATTCTTCCAGCCTTCAATCGTCTATCTTGGTTTTGAGCTTTCTAAAGATGGCATCTATCCCTTGCAACGTCATGTTGCTGCAATCATGGCTACGCCTAGGCCTACTGACATTAAAGAGCTACAGGTTTTTTGGCACAATTGCCTATTACCATAAATTTCTTCCTCTGCACGCCTTACCTCATAAAAACACTCCATTTCAGTGGACTCCAGCCTGTGAAAATGCCTTTCAGAGGTTGAAAGCCCAACTCACATATGCTCCTCATTTGGTCACATATCATCTGGGCCAGTGCTCGATGTCGGCTACCGACACTTCCCAGACGGGATTGAGTGCCATCCTTTCTCACAAATTTGATGATGGCTCTGGGTGACTGATTGCATTTGCTTCCAAGACCCTCACTGCTACTCAGCAACGATACTCCCAAATTGAGACGGAGGAACTTTCCACTGTCTATGCCATTCAGAAATTTCATGTGTTTCTATATGGGTCTAAGTTTCACCACATTACTGACCACAAGCCTTTGCCTTATTCATTCCTTCAGCTTCTTTGCCTGATAAAGCTGCTAGCTTTGTTGCCTGATAAGCTGCCCACAGACTTCAGTGCTGGGCACTGTTACTTTCACAGTATCACTATACGATCCACTTTCGGCCCACCGATCAATACCCCAATGCCGATACTCTCTCTCGACTTCTGATGGGGCCGGACCCCTCCTTCGATATTAGTGAGTTGCTGTATTACCATTTGGATGTAGAGTCTCATAACATTGTGGACAGGTTTCCCATTGATGCTTCCAGGATTGCTATGACTGTCGCTACTCCCAAAAGTTGTAATTTGCGGCTGTTTGCTGATGATGCTGTGGTGTATGGGAGGGTGTCGTCTGTAACTGACTGTAATAGCATACAGGTTGACTTAGACAAAATTTCTAGTTGGTCCGAAGAATGGCAGCTAGCTCTCAATGTAGAAAAATGTAAGGTGATGCGCATGAGTAGAAAAAACAATCCTATAATGTTCGAATACAGCATCAGTAGTGAGCTTCTTGATGCAGTCGCATCGTTCAAATATCTAGGCGTAACATTGTGGAGCGATATGAAATGGAACGAGCATGTAAGGACAGTTGTGAGTAAGGCAGACAGCCGACTTCGGTTTATTGGGAGAATTTTGGGAAGATGTACTTCACCTGTAAAGGAGACCGCGTATAAAATGCTTATACGACCATGTCTTGAGTATTGCTCAAGTATTTGGGACCCGCAGCAGATCGGTTTGAAGGAAGACATAGAGGCGGTTCAGAGGTGAGCAGCTAGATTTGTTACCGGTAGGTTCGACCAATGTGCGAGTGTCATGGAAATGCTCCGGCAACTCAATTGGGGATCGCTGGAAGAAAGACGACGTTCTTTTCGTGAATTTCTGTTAAGTAAATTTAGAGGGCCGGAATTTGAAGCTGAGTGTAGTACGATCTTGCTGCCGCCTACTTACATTTCGCGTAAAGATCACAAAGACAAGATAAGAGAAATTGGGGCTCGTACGGAGGCATATAGGCATTCTTTTTTTCCTCGTTCAATTTGGGAGTGGAATAGGAAAGGAAATGCCTAGTGGTGGTGCAGTGAACCCTCCGCCACGCACCTTACGGTGAATTGCGGAGTATGTATGTAGATGTAGATTTAGGGATCCGGTGCTCAGTAGGGTGGTCTCCTTAGTGAGGCGGTAGTGCAGAGCAAAGTAATTGTGCAAGGGATCTGAAACTTTGCCCGGAGGCTTTTCCGGCCACCCATTTTGAACTGTCTTCCAGGGTGTTTTGCTGTTGGCTACCGATGGCTCATCTATCAGGGTCATCATTCCTAGTGTTCTTAGACAGCAAGTCCTTCGGTTGCTTCATGAAGGCCATTGGGGTGCTTCTCGCATGAAGAATTTGGCACGTCGCCACATCTTCTGGCCTGGCACATGGTCGCAGCAGGCCTATTGTGCACTCAACATCAGGCAGCTCCACACACTACTCTCTCACCATGTCCGCCGTCCCAGTGTCCCTGGGAGTACAAAATCAAAAGTTCAAATGTTTGTTAAGCTTTTGGGACTTAACTACGGGGTCATCAGTCCCTAAACTTACAAACTACTTATGAACTACTTACGAACTAGGACGGCACAAATATCCATGCCCGAAGGGGATTCGAACCCCCGACCGTAGTGGCCGTGCAGACCGTGACTGGAGCGCCTCAGTCCCCTAGGCCACCGCGGCCGGCCCTGGGAGTACATTCACGTCGATTTTGCAGGCCCCTTTTTCTCTTCGTAGTGGCTGGTTCCACCCCCAAGAACCACAGACATTGCCGAGGTGGGGTGGCTTGTGTGCCTCAATGATGCAGATAGCCGTATCGTAGGTGCAGCCACAGTGGAGGGGTATCTGTGGAGAGGCCAAACAAACGTGTGGTTCCTGAAGAGGGTCAGCAGCCTTTTCAGTAGTTACAGGGGCAACAGTCTGGATGATTGACTGAGCTGGCCTCGTAACATCAGCTAACATGGCTTTGGCATGCAGTTACTGCAAACGGCTGAAAGCAAGGGGAAACTACAGTTGTTACTTCTCCTGAGGACATGCAGCTTTACTGTATTATGACTATACGATGATGGCATCTTCTTGGGTAAAATATTCTGGAGGTAAAATAGTCCCTCATTCAAATCTCCGGGCGGGGACTATTCGGGAGGATGTTGTCATCAAGAAAAACAAAACAGGCATTCTATGGGTCGGAGCGTGGAATGTTCTAACCCTTAATCGCATAGGTAAGCTAAAGAATTTGGAAAGAGAAATGGATAGGTTAAAGTTAGATATGAATTTTGGTGGCAGGATGAACAGGATTTGTGGTCAGGTGAGTACAGGGTTTTAAATACAAAATCAGTTGGTGGTAATGCAGGAGTAGGTCTGATAATGAATGAGAAAATAGGAATGCGGATAAGTTACTATGAATAGCATAGTGAATGCATTGTCGTAGTAAAGATAGACTTGAAGCCAACACCAATCACAGTAGAGCAAGTTTATATGCCAACTAGCACGCAGATGATGAGGATATTGAAGAAATGTATGAGGAGATAAAAGAAATCATTCAGAAAGTTAAGGGAAACGAAAACTTGATTGTGATGGGGGTCTGGAACTCGGTAGTAGAAAAGTGAAGAGAAGGAAATGTAGTAGGTGAATATGGACTGGGAAAAAGGGATGAAAGAGGAGATCGCTTGGTAGCATTTTGCACAGAGCACAATTTAATGATCACCAACACTTAGTTTAATCATCATGAAAGAAGGCTGTATACGTGGAAGAGACCAGGAGACACTGGAAAGTATCAGATTGGCTTTATAATGGTAAGGAATAGACTTAGAAACCAGGTTCTAAACTGCAAGACATATCCAGGAGCAGATATAGACTCTGACCATAACTTATTGGTTATGAACTGCAGATTAAAACTTAAGAGACTGTAGAAAGGTTAGGAGCTGGAACCTGGACAAATTGAAGGAACCAAAGGTGGTTGAGAGTTTCAGAGGGAGTATTAGGTAAGGATTAGCTGAAAAGGGGGAAAGTAATACAGTGAAGAAGAATGGGTAGCTCTGAGAGATAGGGTAGTGAAGGCTGCAGAGGGAAAGCTGCACTATGGAAGGCTGCAGAGGGAAAGCTGCACTATGGAAGGAATACATAGAGGGCCTATACAAAGGAAATAAACTTGAAGGCAGTATTCTAGAAATGGAAGATGAAGTGGAGGAAGATGAGATAGGAGATATGATACTGCGAGAAGAATTTGACAGAGCGCTGAAGGACTTGTGTCGAAACAAGACCCCTGTAGTAGATGATATTCTGTCTGAACTGCTGAAGTCATTAGAAGAGCCAGTCATGAAAAAATTGTTCCACCTAGTACGCAAGATATATGAGACAGGGGAAATACCCTCCAACTTCAAGAAGAATTTTGTAATTCCAATTCCAAAGAAAACAAGTGCAGACAAGTGTGAAAATTACAGGACTATTAGTTTAATAAGTCATGGGTGCAAAATGCTAACACGAATTATTTACAGACGAATGGAAAAACTTGTGGAATCTGACCTCGGGGAAGATCAGTTTGGATTTATGAGAAATGTAGGAACACGGGAGGCAATACTCACATTAAGACTTATCTTAGAAGATAGGCTAAGGAAAGGGAAACCTACGTTTTTAGCATTTGTCAATTTGGAGAAAGCTTTTGACAATGTTGACTGGAATACACTCTTCAAATTCTGAAGGTATCAGGGGTAAAATATAGGGAGCAAAGAGTTATATTCAACCTATACAAAAACCAGACAGCGGTTGTTAGAGTCGAAGGGCAAGAAAAGGACGCAGAGGTTGGGAAGGGAGTAAGACAGGGTTGTAGCCTTTCCCCAATGTTGCTCAATCTGTACATTGAGCAGGCAGTGAAGGAATGGAAAGAGAAATTTGGAGAGGGCATTAAAGTGCAGGGAGAAGAAATAAAAACATTGCGGTTTGCCGATGACATAGTAATTCTGTCAGAGACCGCAAAAGATCTGGAAGAGCAATTGAATGGGATGGACAGTGTCTTGAAAGGAAGCTATAAGATGAACATTAACAAGAGTAAAACGAAGGTAATGGAATGGAATGTCAGAAAATCAGGCGATGCTGAAGGAATTAGATTAGTTAATGAGACAATAAAAGTAGTAGATGAATTTTGTTATTTGGGTAGCAAGATAAATTCTGATGACCGAAGTAAAGAAGATATAAAATGCAGAATGGCTATAGGAAGAAAAGTGTTTCTAAATAAGCGAAACTTGTTAACGACCCAATATTAATTTAAATGTTAGGAAGTCCTTTCTGAAAGAATTTGTCTGGAGTGTAGCATTGTATGGGAGTGAAACATGCATCAAACCAGTCTGCGGACTGAAGACTACAACAACAACAGTGACTGGTTGTTGTTGATGCCTTCTCAAAATTTCCTTACTTAGCTCGTGCTTCCACAACCTCGGTGGCCTCTATTCAGGCTCTGTCCCACGTATTTACTATTGAAGCACTTCCATCTACTATCATGTCCAACAACGGTCCTCAGTTTGCCTCCCAATCCTTTTGGGACTTCTGTGCTCGGCAGGGCATTTGCCATATTCAGGCTCCTCCTTTTCATCCTCCATCCAACGGTGAGGCAGAGAGGACGATTCGCACATTCGAGGTTCAAATGCGGAAATATGTCGAAGGTTCGTCCACTATAGTGGCCTCGACACGTTTCTGGAGTTCCTATCGCTTCACTCCCACGGGGGATAAAAGCCCCGCAGAACTGTTACACGGGCGTCAACCTTGCACTCTCCATCTTCTCCTGTTCCTGCTCAGTAAACCTTCTCACTATGCCCCAGGGGCTTAGGTCTGGGCCCAAGGGTTCGGGTGCCGTCCTAAACGGGTTCCCATTGTGGTGCACAGTTTATGAGATCGGCACCTTTGTCAGGTTCGGACCTGCGACGGTGTGGTAATGTGCCACCGTGATCAATAGCGTCCGCAGGTGACGGATGGGACACCTGGTGGACCTTGCCGGATCACCGGGTTACAGCCTCTTCCTGACCAGGTGGCACACCTGTGGCAGAGAGACTACTGCCTTCTCTTGTGCACTACTCCCTCCTGTGGTCACATCTGTAACTCCTACAATGTGGCTCCCGCTACTCCAGGTCCCGAGGGAAGCACACCCTCGGGTCTGAGCGCCGGACCGAACACCTCCACGCATCGAGCCTACTGTCCCCTCGTTCCCAGGCGATTCGACACCCGTCAGGGATGTTCCGGAGGATAATGACAACCACCATTCGCTCTCACCAGTTGTTGCTAAAGGTCATCAGTGCCCTAAGTCTCACCATTTGCGACCGTACCACAATGTTCCGGCACGGAACCTCCTTCGGGACGAAACGCGAGTCGAACTGCCAGAGGCGGAGATGCCACCTGTGCCACTTTCTCCAGTCCTTGGACGTACATTCAAATGCCCTAAGCCTCGTCACTTTGTTCCCTACTCATCTGTACCGGCCAGGAATCTCACTTTCCCCAGCGGGTACTGTCCCGTGTCTTCCTTCGTGGAAGCCACGGAGATCGACGACAAAGGTGTCTCCTCAGGGGTGAAGCATCTACTTCCCAAAGGGGGAGGGATGCTACGAAGCATGTTCGACTAAGACACGGACTATTTCAAATCCCGCCAACAGTACTCCAAATGTCTGCCAGAGGTATCTCTCACTGCTCAACAGAGCTACCGCCACGACACATAGCAGAGAGCAGAGAAGAGGCAGAGACAGCCGCGTCAGCAGTCCGGGATCAGACTTGACGAGGTGAGCCTTGTAAGCTGAAGTTTGCCTTACAGCACACAAGGTATCTTATTCTGTGAAGGGCAAACCTTTTTGTCAATGGTGATGTCAACTGTCACAACCACAGATACTGGAGTGAATGGAACCTTTAAAAGTAGTTGGTGATGTAAAGGTTATGGTATGCTATGGAATGTAATTGGGCCCCATTTTTATTGACAAGAACATAAAACCTCGGAGCTATCTGGAAATGTTGCAAGAAATGGTGTTTCCCTTAGTTCTAAATGAAGATGGCAGATTTACCTCTCACTTTCAGCAGGACATGGCTCCACCACAGTACAGAGCAGCTGTTCAACAATGATTAGATGACCAGTTTCCTGGCCAATGTGGTTGTGTGGAATGGCCACTGAAATTACCTGATCTTGCACTACTTAACTTTCTCTATAGGACCATTTAAAACAAATGATAATTGAGGAGAAAGTAAGATACAGACACCATCTCAACAACACACTGAAGAAGCGTGTGCCAGCATTTCTGCTAATATCCTTCTGTAAGTGTACAAAGATTGGATTCAGCACCTTGAAATGTGCAATGACCAAGAGAGACAGCAAGTTGAAAACATTAAATGACTTTTCTTTATGGACAACAGTCCATCTGTACCTACAGACAAAATATGTTGTAACTTTTGAACCATAATGGCCAAGTCAAATGTGTTTACAGAAATGTACATGTCAGAAAAATGATGACATTACTTGATACATGTCATACGACCCCCTTTCCATTTGAATTACTTGACTTAGTTCCTGTCGTTCTCTCTGGAACATAGGGCCAAAATGAAATTTCTCCACCCGATACCATTTCTATCAAGTTTCATCACTTCACTCCAGGTTTTCCCATCCTCTGCATCTACTCTCTCGTTTGTTCTTTTCCAGATATGTTTGGGATGACCGCGTTTTCTAACTCCTTGAGGGTTCCAGGCCAACGCCACCTTTTCAACAGCTCCATCAGGCTGCATCAATGAATGCCCAATCCATTTCCATTTTCTTTCGTTGATTTGTATATTGATAGGTTTCTGATTTGTCTCCCTCCAAAGATTGTCTTTCGTCACTGTATTTGGCCATCTCACATTTAAAGTACGCCGGAGACAATGGTTAATAAAAACTTGGAGCTTTTTTGTACAAATGCACCATTTGCTTTGCGTATGCTACTATGGACTTCCTCGGCGCCTCCTGTAGATGTGACAATACTTCTGAGATAGAGGAAAGACTGGACCTGTCCTACATCTTCTCCATTAATGGCCATGACGCCATTCATCAAAATCATCCATTTTTTTTATGGAGTCAACTTAAACTGAAAGTAAGAACTATTAAATGCAATGCAATATGCTTTCCATTACACCTTTTATAATTAATGCTAGGACTGAAGAGCTACTGTACCAAAATTGAAGGTTGTACTGTTTTTTAACTGCAGTGTGAAGAACGTGTATTTTTCAACATTTTTCATAAACAATCAAAATAATGTTTTTCAGTTTATATATCATATATCAACTTAGTGCTCTACATATGTGATGCATAAAAAATTGAGGTCTATAGGTCAACTCATCACTATGCAGTAGCCCTCTGAAGAAGGGGGTTTTGGTGCCTGACTCAGGGGTGATTGTGGTGCTTTATTAAAATCCCTGAAATTTTGACTATCATATATATGTACAAGATAACATAAAATTTCAACTGGGCCTACTAGGTTTTCAAACTCAATTATACAGTACAATTACAAGCAAGCCAAAATGTCTAAAAATTTTAATTTAGCAAATAAAATTTTTATAAAATATTAGTAGTTTGATTATTTGGGATACTTGCAGTGTTGTTTCAACAATGAAGCATGGTGAAAGTTGTAAGAAAATTACTTTCCTGAAAAAAGTTTCCAATTTTCATTTGTTTTGCTTTTATTTCTGAAAATTCTGTATTTTTCGTTTTCCATAATTTTCTACGTTTGTATAAGGGTCAATGAAAGTAGCTCGCACAGAGGATGATGAAGAAATTGTAGATAGCACTACTTCATGTGTAGAGTTAAATTTAGTTTTGCCAGAAGAGCAATATATTTTAGAACTGAACGGTTTATCCTGCGACTCATGAGTAGAACTTTCTGCATTAGAATTAGATCTGATGAATCTGATGACTTGGCTTTGTGTAGTGTAGACTGATAAAACGACCAACTTTTCATTAGGTTTTGTACAAACTGTCTGTCCAGTGGTTCCTTTTATGGAACATCGCTCGTTATCACGTCTGACGCGTAGCTCTACAGATGTTGGCCACGTAAGACAGACTCATAGCAGTACGTACAGTTGTGATTTGTCGCTTGTACCTTTTACCCTCTTTTTCCACATGTAGGTTAAGCCAAGTGGCGGATGAATACATTATAGATCGCACGCTGTGGCTATACATAGAGCAAAAAAACTAAAAACATTTGTTTTGTGTATTGAAAATTACTGATTTCCTAGGAAATTTTTTTTACACGGGTACATAATTAAAAAATCCCGGATTTCCGGGATAGACCCAGAAAACAGTTACCCATGCTGACTGTTGATCGCATACACACCTTTCAGCCTTCAAACATAATTTTCTCGACAATGGATGGAGATAGGACAGTAATATTTGGTATTTTTTCTATTAAGACATGTAGGTACCTGTGTACCAAATATGATCAGATTCTGAAATGGTCACCTCATTGCCCCCCCCCCCCCCCCGCCCCGCGAGTTTCCACCAAATGACCCTAAATTGTTCCTTCCACCTACATAATTGTTCTTCATGTGTAGTATCTCCCCTTTTTTGTTCCTTACTGGTCAGTTTCTCTGGGAGCATCTCTTTGAGAGCATCTTAGTGATATCATAAAGTTATTTCACATCCCCCCCTCTGCACTGCCTGTTATGCTTTATCAGCATGTTCATCTATCCATCTTCTGTGGTATCTTTTCACACTCCTTTTCACTTCCTTATCTGCTGCTCTATAGTTAGCTTGTGCCCGTGCTTTCTGTTGCCTGGACCTGCTCTGGTTTACTCTTCTCTTGGCCTCCTTTCTATAGTTGATCTTAATCCACGTATGTTCGGACATCCAATCATTCCGCAGGTGATTTTTAAAAGACGAGTTGTCTCTCAATCACTTGCATAAAAGTATTCTTAACTTCTTCCCACATTTCCTCCATGTCCTTATCCTCAGTCATCTCCAGTTTGAGTGCCTGGAATCTATTCCGGAATTGCACCTGGAAGTCTTCAACTACCTGTGGATCTTTCAGTTTACCTACATCGGATCATATATTCCTTGGATGGAATTTCTTTTCAGAAGCCACAATCTTCATCCGGAATTTGGCAATAACAAGATGCTGGCTGATACTTGCATCTTCTCCTCTTCTATTCTGCACACCTTCCAAGCTCCTCCTGAACTTCCAGGATGTTCCAATGAGGTAATTATTTGATTTTCTGCAATATTATATTTCCATTTACAAACATTAAAAAAGATTCAAGATGGCACCCACATTCAGTACAAACCATAAAAGATAAATGACCTCACCCGTACCTTTCTACAAAATTCAAGTTTCCCAGTTCTTGCAAAGAATAGCCTTGGCAAAGCAAGCTTTCAGAAATAAAAGAAATTCACTTACAATCATATGAGACTGGAAGTTAGGAAAAGTTCGCCAAAACTTTTGTTTGGAGTGTGGGTTAAACTCCAGTCTCCGATACCGCTTTGACTAATGACGTCATACATAATCGAGAGATACTATGAACACATGTTTACCACAATACGGCATTGGTAGTAAGATTTTACCTAAATAGGTCAACTCTACTTAATGATACCACAACACAGTATTGGTTGTTAGATTTCACCTAAATAGGTCTACTTAGTGATACCACATCTTAAAAGTACATTTAATAATTAGGTAATTTTAAAGAAAGGTTGCACTTGAAGTTGTACAGCCTGAAATTATATATTTATGTCGAACATACAACTTTAAATCGATTGAGTGTTTCTGAACCGGAGATTTGGGTGCTACGCGCCCTCACATACTCTAAAAAAAAATAATTATATTCTTGTTTAACCTATACCTAATCTTCTTAGGGCTACGCTACAGATAACTTTTTTTTAAAGTGAAAGTTAGGCTGTCTTCAAAAATATCCATGCCAGAGGGGGGGATTCGAACCCCCAACCGTAGTGGCCGTGCAGACCGTGACTGGAGCGCCTCAGTCTCCTCGGCCACTGCGGCCGGCAGTACCGGTATTGAAACCATGTGCGGGACGGAATGACGTAAAACATGACGTCATTGGTCAAAGCGGTATCGTAGACTAGATTTGACCCATAGTGTCTTGGTATACGGATGTTAAGTATGGACTCTGGGAAAGATACTGAAAAAGAGACAATGGAAAAGTGGATTTGAAGAAGAGTGACAAAAACAAGATAGGAGGATGAAAAAAAGAAATAATCAGGTGTAGAGAGAAGTGAATTAGTAGAAAGCTGCCAAAGTACATAGGAAGCAGAAACATAAAAATGACAGGGCACTAAATGAGACAACCATTTCTTAGAGAATATATTTGAAGGAAAACTCTTAGGGAATAGACCGGAAAACTCTTAGGGAATAGACCAAGAGGCAACCCACAAACAACTTTTTCAATAACATCAAAGAACTTGAAGAGGATGGCAATGAAGAGAGGAATTCACTAAATTGACAAAGTATAGTATTTAGTTTATGATGATGAGTAAATCCCTAATTCTTTACAGAATCAGTTTCCCATCCATAAAACAGCTTCAAGTGTCTGATTTCTTTACAAATGAATTACTGAATTAAATATTTGATTTTTAGGAATTCAAGTGAAAAGAACTTTGAAAAAAGAGTGTGGCAGCTGGAGATGACGGTTGTGTGAAAGAAGCGTACCTGTGTGGATGCTCTCTTTTGTGAAGAAGGCTAATAGCCCATAGTTTAAGTGTTGTACGTGGGAGTGCCTTTTTTATGTGACTGTTCCAGCTTGTCATACATCTATGTTATAAACTGTCCTCATTATGTTATTGTACTTTGGAAATGGTTAGAATTTGTGGAAAGTGCTAAGGGCTCTATTATTAAACACTGGATGCATATAGTCTGCATAACTTGCATTTCATTTTAAGCAAAACCTCTCAATATTTATAACATCATATATCTCCCAAACTGACTGTCGTGCTATCGTACAATTTTGCAAGTATAGTCAGTGTTGGATGTGTTTAATGTGTGCAAAATGTGTTGAGAATTGAGTGTGCAATAAGTACTCTCATCACACACTAAAATAGTGAGCGAGGTAAATATAGGAAAGGTTGGGGAAATGCCAGCCGACTATATTACAACTCCATACTGCTTCAACAAGCCTTTCAATATAACAATTGGAAGTAGGGAGCAGTGGGAGAAAATAGTTCGACACCGTACGGGGGATATTGTCTGGTTCACTGACGGGTCAAACTCGGACCAAGGCATTGGGGCCGGGGTATACGGGGTGCAGCCAAGACTGGAGGGCGTCATCTCTCTAGGGAAACTGGCCTCAGTATTCCAGGCCGAAATCACTGCCATCAGGGCATGTATGGAGGAGAATTTGCTTAGGTGCTACAAAGATCGTAGCATCTATATCTATTCAGACAGCCAGGCAGCCCTGAGATCACTGGCAGCTCCTGCAACAAGATCTAAAATTGTTGTAGAATGTCACAGGGTTTTGGAGGAGCTAGGGGAAAGCAATAGAGTAAACCTATTGTGGGTCCCTGGCCACTCGGGGATCAGTGGCAACGAACATGCCAACAGATTAGCCAGGATGGGGGCAGAGACTCCATTTATTGGACCGGAACCTGTCCTGACAATCACCATGGCAATGATAAAATTGGAGCTACGTAACTGGCTCAGAAGACAGCACGTAGAATATTGGACCAAAGTCTACCAACAAAAACATGGCAAGGTAATGATGCCAAAGCCATGTTTTAAAAGAAGCTCTGCAATCCTGGGCCTGAACAGGACAGAGATTAGACTCATGGTTGGATTACTGACAGGCCATGAGAGTTTCAAAAAACACCTACATACAATGGGAATAACAGAAGAGGACCCTAAATGTAGGATCTGTGATGACGGTGATGAAACTGCATCACATCTAATCTTCGAATGCATTGCATTGGAGAGTAAAATGCACAGAACATTTGGGACAACCAGACCCAAAGAAATTGTGTCTAATAAAGAACTAGTAAAGGGACTCCTTGCACTGTTGAAGGGCATTGGTTGGCATTACTAGATATACAGGGAGCGATACCGCACAATAAACTTAGTTTTGGTGCGGGCAGTGGCGGGTTGAACCAAGACTGTTTTGGATTCCCTGGAAAAATCAAATCAAATACTCTCATTCCCAAATAATGGCTAGACATTGTGTGGGTAATTTGTGTGCTGAAAGTTAAAGTGACATAGGCCTATACAAATTTACTTTGTGTAATACTTATCTTATCAAGTTAATTATTAAACATTAAACCTTTTGTGAAGTAAATCTGATAGAATTTATTTTTTTAGATTTGACCAATAATTACATGAAATAGGTACTGTAAAGCAAATGTCTCGTGCCCCTATAAGCAGTTGGATAGGCAACCATTACTCGGCTCATTCAGCATGAAGGTGGTTTGCCAATTAGTAAGAGCGATAATTTCATTTTCACATCTTTAGTATTGTAACCAGGAGCAAACCATGAGTAGCTGTCACACAGTGGACAAGCAATTTTCATCAAAATAAAATTTATGTCAATATGTAGGCCTATCTGAAATACGAACATGAAATTCAGCACACAAATTAATGAATACTATAGTTGGTGTGAGTAGGAAGGTGGTTCCGCACATAGAGTGGAGCAATAGGAAAGCTTGCAGGAGAAACACTGCATAAGTCACAGCCAGCCACACACCTACAGAATGAATATTATTGGCTGCTAGTGCGGTAAATGAGGGGGATGTGCAGAACAGCTGGAAACTGGGTTGCCTTCCTACACGATGCAGATTACAGCTAAATATGACCACACTTCATTGTGGTTCATTCTGATATTTATAGGAACATAAATAATGAAACATTGCAAAAATCTGAGAAAATACGATACTGGTTGGCAAAACCTGAGTTACCGTATGTTGCAGTGGGCATGTGAAATTAAACTAAAGTTAGAAAAAAAGATGGTTTTACAGGGTATCATTATTTATAGTACACCAGTGCACTGACTAAAATTATAGTTTGTCCCATTTCTTCACAAACGTAGATCAGATGTTGAATCAACACTGGAGCATGAGATGTACAATTGCCCTTGAGAAAAGAAATAGTTTTCTACATTCTGTCCACACCCCCCCCCCCCCGCCACACCCTTGTCACTCTGGAGCGAACTATACAACAATAGGAAACTTCCTGGCACTTGAACAGGCATTTGTTATACCAATGTAGCAACTGTCAAGTAAAACTTATAGCTCATCATTGCAGCGTTCTTTGGTGTTATCGTCGACCGTAGTATAAATATGTGAAAAACAATATTTTTTGTTTCAGTCACCATCATATTTCCTCGTGCAACAACATTAATCCATCTGGCCACTTCGCTCTGCTTGCTAGCCGCTCTTCGAATGGCTTGATTGAGAATGTGGGTTATAGTACAATGTTTCGTATCACACTGAAACAAAATAAGTCCATTCATTGTTTTTAATTAATAATGATTGTTGTTCGATACTTACGAGACACGTCGGCATTTGTCCAAGTAGAATCACAACATTCGAAAGCTGTACACCAAACGTCAGAAATGGCATTTGTTAATAGACTGAAGTATCCAGCTTCAGAAATGCTAACATGCGCAAGAATACTATAAAATATAATTAATACGATGCGCATCATTGCGGAAATTTAACAAACTAACTAAAACTTCACAACCGTGTACAAATTCTATTCACGATCTCATTTTTAGGTAACATTCGGTGTAGTAACAACACGCATGTTTACACGACGAAGGGGTGCCGCATTACGGTAGAAATCAAACGTGGCATTTGTGTTAATCCGATACAGTATCACTTTTAATTACATTATTATCAACTTCTGTTTAAAGATACCGATTCTGCCGCTAACTAGTACCACGCTGTGTCTACTGCATGCCAATTGCCAACTACTAAGGGAAATCACCTTGTCAATAAAACACAAAAAAAACTACCTTGAAAAATTAAAGGTATATAGTTTGTAATCTAATTAGATACGTTACATATCGAACCAACAAAAATTGTTTTCCTTTGACCCCCCAAAAAATAAAATCAATAAATAAAAATTACCGGTACTCAATTTCACACTCTGCTGTATGATAGACAAAGTTTACAGATTTCCAGAAGCGACTTCGTTTCTCGGTACACCATACGTCCGCACTCTTTATATTTTGTGGGGTAGAGTCGGCATTTAGAATGCATTTTTACGATTTCTGCGTATATTTTTAAGTATTAGGACTCAATTCGACTTCTATTTCCATCTCGTATTGTCCACAGTTTAGATTGTCTTTACTTGGGGTTGACTTACATTATTTTTTTAAATTAGAATCGAGAAATCTCGCTGATTTGTATAGGGACAGGAAAACATAAGTTCTGTATGGAACATATGCATAGAGTATTTTCAAAAATAAGACATGTCTGTTCGAGTGGCGAGAAAGTTACCAGTCGCCACTGTTTCTGACTACCTCTACTGCGCATGTGCGGCCTCCGCCAGTTGCAACTGCTAACGCCAACTCGAACGCTTTTTTCTTGTGTTTCTAGTTTGGCCAGCTTGAGTTTGCAAGTAATGCGGAATAAAGAGCGAGTGTACTGTGTAGGGGATAGGATGGTAAAATGAAGACAGTAAGCTTTCGAATTGTTTCATCCCCTTATTTTAGACCTGACGCCTAGATGAATACTTTAGAGAAACCAATAGAGTTTTGTTTCCAACTATAATTTCCGTAGTTTTTTTAACTGTAGGCCTAACATTTTAAGTGATTACTTTGACTTTTTTCAAATGATGTCAAACTTGTCATGTTACCCTTGTTTGCGAGTAAGGACGGAGGCGTGTAATTTGATAAAGGAAAACATAATTCGATAAACAAAACAAAAAAAAAAAATCAATTTAATTTTAAGCACAGAAGTGGCATAGATTTGCTTTGCGTTTCGTATTTGCTGCAGTAAACTAGGTACAAGCAACATGGGCCCATTTACGACAGCATGGACAATTATATAAAGTCCGTAATTTACCATAGTCATTGCTGATTTCACAAAGTTATCTAAGAATATAAAGACCATCGTATCTTCAGTGTAGCTGAGTGATTTCAGAGTGCCTCATCACATTTGTTTTGTTTATTCTTCTCCTCTTTCCTCCCCTAGTTGTCAATCAATTTTTCTTCTTTTGTCTTTTATATTTCTTTTTCTTCAGTTTCTCTTCTGTTTGTGATTGCAATGAGGGCAACTTTTTCCCTTCGACCATAGATACTGGTCGAAGCTTTTTCCTCTGTTTTCTATTCGAAGTACAGCACACCATTCTGTACCTCTTGCATAATAGTCATCGATTCCTGTGGCCATTTCAGTCAGGTAGTCCTTCATTTATACTTGTTACACATGCTCAGTACTGCAATCATTAATATTCGGTTCGTTCAAAGAGCTGCAGGGCTGCAACCGCGCATGCGCAGTACCAGTGATCTCTATAGTATAGAGATCAATGCGCAGTACGGAAATTCGCATTCAAAGAGCAATCCTGCAGCCTACCGGCTGTTCAAGGAAGCTCCCGGCTGCAGCGTCCTGCAGCTTGCTGGCTGCATGAGCTGCAGGGAAAATTTCCTCCTGCAGTCTGACTGACGTCATCGGTACCGCGCATGCGCGGTAGTGTCTGCTTTGCCGCTGCAGGAAGCTGCAATCCTGCAGCTCTTTGAACGAACCTATTATGAACGAAATATTTGAATAAGATGACAGTCCATCATCTTGTCCGCCCAATAAATTCGTAAACTTAACTGGAACGGCAATTCGTGATATAAACATGAGAAAAACACTCCATTGAATTCTCTTTGGAGTTTATATATACAATGAAACAGAGTAGTTTATAGTTTACAACAAACTGGAAACAGGTTGGTAAAATTTACTACACATGTTCCAGATGCTATTTCAGTGCACTGAAATTACAACCAACATGTGAGTAAAGAGAAATGATAGTGTTTCAGCGCTAAATGATGGAGGTTGGATTTAGTACATATTGTAGCACACGTGAAGTGCTAATCGCTAGCGAGCCAAGACCTTCATTTGCTGCTCTGTCTCGTCAATCGCATTAAATTAATGATTCCTTGTCTAAGATTCCGTGTCATCTTACCCTGCCTTCCCCTACTAATTTCACGTGACTTGGTATGGTTTGATTTTTAGAAATTATATTTCCGTATTTTTCAATTTGCCATAATATAAGTCTTGGGTTTACCAGCATTTGTCTGACTTCACATTTCTTTGTCGCAAATCAGATGGAAAAAGAAAAATGACACCTAACATCCAGCTCAGAGTATTAAACTGCACCAGCTCCTCAAATAATGTGTTTGGAACTGAGACTGAAACGTGTAAAATGAAATATAGAACTGGTCTATTTTACGTTTGCCTAATTCGTACACAAACCATGATTACATTGTTGTTAGCAGATTAACATCTATTGTGACACTGAAGGAACATACGTATAAAATGAGATTGTTTCACAGGCGAGCTATACAATCCCGCAGATCCTCCGTTTGTTTTCGTTTAACAACTGTCAGCTGTTAGCAGAATGTGCAGATCATAGGTTCGTTCAAAGAGCTGCAGGACTGCAGCTTCCTGCAACTTCCTGCAGCAGCAAAGCAGACACTAACGCGCATGCGCGGTACCGATGACGTCAGTCAGACTGCAGGAGGAAATTTTACCTGTAGCTCATGCAGCCAGCAAGCTGCAGGACGCTGCAGCCGGGAGCTTCCTTGAACAGCCGGTAGGCTGCAGGAAGCTGCAGGATTGCTCTTTGAACACGAAGTTCCGTACTGCGCATGCGCGGTTGCAGCCCTGCAGCTCTTTGAACGAACCCACGTGTCAAAATGTATCTCCGGGGTGACATCTATCGGCATCGCCAGGTACTTTTCATTTTTATCTCTGGTCCTTTCCGGCGGTATATTTGGGGGGCTAGACGCTTGTTTTGCTCACATGTGTTCCGGTTAAGTTGACGAATTTATTGGGCGGCTCGAAATGAGTTTGCTTGTATGGCATTAGTAGGGTAAGGTACGGTGCTGGTACTTTTCATACACCATTTCAGTGTAAGAATCCTTTAACAATTCTCTAACACAACAAAAAATACCCTTTTTTAACCATTCTCTTACACATGATAATGTACTCTCAAAGTAAAGTAATATGTTGTTATCTGTGTGTCATTTACTAAATGTGAATACGTTGAGTATTTTACTTTAGTTCCTGATTTGTCATTTGTGTGTATAGCAATTCTCGTCGCAAATGAAGCATTGATAACATGTCGAATTACTCATTTCTTGAAGAAATACGAAACGACAAAAATGTTCGATACACGTGAAAATAACAACAGAACCTTTCTTCGCTGAACCGCGCACACAATGAGAATTAGGGATGGGTGGAAAATCGCGTATCTGTTAAGAGTCGCCGTGATTTAGAAGTAGCATTTTACACAGTCGCAGTTCAAGCCCCGTTTACACCGAAGCGAACACAAGCGAACGAGCAGCAGTGAACGAGCATTCGCTCTGGTGTAAACGCAATGCGCGCGTTGTTCGGTCACATTCGGCTCAAGCCCCGTTTACACCGAAACGAACACAAGCGAACGAGCAGCAGTGGACGAGCATTCGCTCTGGCGTAAACGCAATGCGCGCGTTGTTCGGTCACATTCGGCTCAAGCCCCGTTTACACCGAAGCGAACACAAGCGAACGAGCAGCAGCGAACGAGCATTCGCTCTGGTGTTAACGCCAAGTGCGCGCTGCTCGGTCACGTTCGGCTCGCATTCGCAGGTGTTCGCTTGTGTTCCGCTGGGTGTCGGTTTCAGGGCAAACCATCAAAGGAAGTTCGCGACCTCTCCGCTTCATCGCTAGCGTATGCGACAAACTGTGTATGCTCGCCTTGCGGCAGTGTGCTGTACAAGCCAATGCGTGCGCGCACAGGCGAATTCCTGGCGAAAGCGCATTCGCCTCTGTTCACTTTGGTGTAAACGGGGCGTTAGAAGCCCAGTAGCAACTAAAAGTAGCAAGTCGCAATTAAGAGTAGCAAGAAGCAGTTCGCACTCTGCCATCCGTTGGTCGAAGTTCGCATTGGGCAGGCTGTAGAGCCTACCTGCAATTTCAGTGACAAATCGCGTTTAAGAGTCGCAAGTAGCAACGAAGAGGCGCAGTTTAGACTTTGCCGGCTGCCACCTGTTGGCCGAAATTTGTACTTCTAGCTTCCTGCCGTCTGCCTCATGTATGTGTGGATTTTTGTGTATATGTGTTGGTTGAACGCCGGCGGCTCAAACCAGTGAGCTCGAACGTCCAAACTGCGATTTCAGTGAAAAGTCGCGATTAAGAGTCGCAAGTAGCAACTGAAAATAGCATTTAATATTCCGCCTTGTGCTACTTGTTGGCCAACTGTCGTACTTTCACTCGTGTGTTCTTTAGGGATGTTGTCGAATTAATAAGGAAGAAGATAATTAACTTTGTGGAAATGTTTACACTTAGTGGCACTATTTTACCTGGCGGCAGCATTTACATGTTGTGAAGCAAAGCCTGGCATGTATGTTTTTACTTTTTAAGTTTATAGTTGGTAAAGACAAATGTGAATGCCAAATAAATATTGTATTACGGACTTGATCCCCTGTTTCAAATCATTTTACATCATAGAACCAACAACTATTATGCAATTTCAGAATACGTATCTTACATTGCAAATCTGGTTTTGACGAATATTTTTGCATCCATTATACATCGTACATAAAATAGAAATTCCAATGGTGTTGGTCAAGTAAGTACTGTAATTTTACGAAATGTTTAATAGTAGGCCAATTTCATTTTCTGTGTGGACTGTGATAAGTACTGCGATATAGGAGTAAACTCATATCTTCGAGGATTCTATAAAAATATTACACTTGAAAATAAACCCTTTTTTCGCGTAATGGGAAGTTTTATTTTATCAGATTTGTTTTAGGAATGTCGTTTCTCGTCTTTTTCCTTTTTGTACATTCCGTCCAATGATGACATGAGTGAAACCAGATGGGTCGTATCGGATCCTTCAGTGTTATTAAAACTTTTGTTTACTGCAGTGCTTATGTTGGCAACGACCGATGAACGATCCTAGAAATCTAAATCACATAGAATGATGGAAACAATATTTTATCATAAAATAAATAATTAATGTTATTCTTTATCTGTAGTTGTAAGGTTTATTGTGTGTAACCCCTTACAGTAAGTAAATTAAAAATTCTTATAAAATGAAGATTTAGTTGCCAACATTAGCACACTAGGTCGCACGTCGATTAGAAAATATAACACAAGCTCTTATCTATAGTTATTCGACAGAATATGTGGTGATACCGAAAGGTTTTAAAGGAAAAAAGGATTTTCAGAAGTTACGATGTACTTCACATTTACTTATAATCTCTTTCAAATTGGTAAGTGACTTATATCACACAATAAAATAAAATAAATCTGTTCATACATTTTACAGGTAACACACAGTTGCTGTATGCCTAATCTGCCCAATCTTTCTGTTAAGGTAGACTATAGGCCTACTTGCCAATTTCTGTTACACATTACTTGCGAATAACCCCACTTTTAACAATACATTACACACTAAACACTGAAGTAGCTTTTAGAAGACTAATTGACATTTGTCAATGTGTAAATAATCCGAACATTACACACAAATGGAGCATCAAAGGACAAGAAATCTGTTATGGATGATATACATATATTGCATTTGCCACACACATCGCCTAAGTAACAGAAGTAGCAGAAATCGCAAAAGTAGCAGTCAGTAGCAGAAGTAGCACAAATCGCAGAAGTAGCAATGTCAGTAGTAGAAATCACAGAAGTACCATTCAGAGTCAACGAAATCGTAGTTTGAGTGCGGAGTGATACATGTCCAGGAGTTGTACACTGCGATTGTAAACAGTGACAAATAGCAACAAAGAATCACAGGTATTTAAAAGTAGTAGTCACGGAAATCACTGATATCGGAAAATCACAGTTTAGCCCATGAAAATTTGGGGAGAGCTTAAGTTCACGACTATGGGAGCCAGCGTGACGACATTATGACATGTACATGCTGTATAGAAGAGGCCACGTATCGACTTTTGTGAATTTCGAGATACTGTGTAGCACCTCCTTCAATTTGTTGTTGTAGCGTTCTGCGGTTCATTCAGCCGTTGTTACAGTTATCTTGTTTTCAATCGCTTTTCTTAGTATGTCGACTTACTATGAGAGCACAATGAGAGAAAAGCTGAAAGATTTCAGCGTTAAAGGTCAATTCACACTGTCCGTCACGTCAACGTCACGTCACGGAACCGCCACGTCAAGTTGTATTCACACTGTCCGTCCGTGTCCGTCACGTCAATTCGTCCATCTCAATACGCGATGTTGAAAGTGAGGGTATGAGTGGCGATTTGTTATGTAGAAAGTCATAGTTTCATACTAGAAAGGGGGAACAACAACGCTAAATGTTATTAACGGCCAAAAAAACTTTACAGTGTGTGTTTTTGGCCAACTTACTGGGAACTGAAACAACATTTCAAAACATCGACATCTATTTTCAAGCGAAAAAATAAACATATGAAGACATCAAACCATACTCGTAAGAGCATAAATATCGCCTGTATACTTTAACCATTACGATTTGCATGCTGACATTGTTAATACGTCATAAACAACTGAATTTTTGTCTTTCATTATAACTGACATTTTCATTTAAAGTGTTATTTAATGAAAAATGCGTATTCAAATTACAATCTTATTCAAATAAACAGTTTGCTTCAGTCGTTTCTGTTACATTGTTACGTAACATAAACCATTTTTGTGTTTCAGATATCCGACCTCGATTATAGGGGGACACTCAATTGACAAAAATATTTAAGTCGTCATGAAACATTTGAGATTTACCCCTAAAACGAAGTACAACAACAGCACAAAGATGAATAACACACATTTGCATATAAACAGTGCAATCGTCGACTATAACATGTAATTCGCGTAACGAAATTAGGTTAACTTGCGATGTTCGCAGACGACCGTTCCGTCAAAACATTCTTCTCGAGAAAGCTTGACGGACGTTGACGTGACGTGACGGTCCGGTGACGGACAGTGTGAATGCCGCCATTAGAAATACATTGCGGAATGTTCTGATGGACGGTGACGTGACGTGACGGACAGTGTGAATTGGCCTTAATAATGACGGAAAATTGTGTGGCTACTGCAAAATACAAGAATAAGATGATATGCTTCTTACACAGTTGAAGTGCATCGGCTACTCTTACTCCGTGGGAGATAGCACACAGCATTTAAAATACGTAGGTGAAGCCAGAAGTAAGGTAATATCTTTTTTCGTTTTCGTTACTCTAGCCCGTATATCGCTAAATTTTATTGTAATCTTTCCATGTGATCACGAAAACGCACTTTGGAGGGTCTACCACTTGTACATAGCTAAGCAAAAGTAATTGTAACATATGTAGCCGATAAAATAATGAGTGTTCAGTTGTTTAATAAGTTCCTCTGCTTCGTTGTCTGTGAGAAAATAATTTTTCACAATGTCATGTCCGATTCTTTGGCCATTTCGTTACAACCATTTTATTTGTACATTTGCAGGTTGTCTAAAATTATTCTTCACCCAAAGTAAAGGGAACGTTGAGATCCGATTTTACGGATTTCCATCTTCTATAGTAAGCACAAGCCACTGTAAATGTATTCTTGGACCTAAGTATTATAAAGACAAGGAGGTGGCAGTTCCAGATCACCTGGTTGGTAATCTCATTACTTCCTTTCTTATCCATCTGTAAATAATAATAAGTGTTCGTTTACAGCATAAACTAAGAAAAGTAAGGCGTAATTAAAGAAGGGGTATATGCTGTCCTGCAATTCACTATTAATTTGGTATTATAAAAACCGGGGAAAAAGGGAGGTGACAAACCATCTCCCTCAACAAGTGACTTCTTCAATTCAAACGTTTTTCCAATCTCTCCCCCCTCCAACACACTGTTCTTTGGAAGTTGTTTCTTAAAGTTGCTTTAATTATTTTAGTTGTTTTTCTATCAAATTATAATTTCTTTGACATAAATCAGTGCATTTCTGTTACTCGAATCTTACGCTTTTTTGAAGTCCATAAAAGTAAATATAGGTCTATATTAAGTTGCTACTTTTATTCCTCTATAAATTAATTTCCCTTTCTAAATTGTGCCTGATACTCTCATTGTCTGTGTCAAGTATTTCTTCTGCCCCTTTTTAAAAACACCTTGTATAAGAGCTTGTAGGTCACTGGTAGGAGGGAGAGTCTCCTATAGTTGTTAGCGTCTGTTTGCTTCTTTTTTATATAGTGGATGTATTAGTGCAGATGTCCATACTAATGGTGAACTCTGTTTTCCAAATCTGATTGAATTTTTCTGATATAGTATCAGGTGTCACCAGAGTACTTCCATAGTTCAGTAAATATATAAATTTCTCCAGATGAGTTATTGTTTTTGAGTAATTGTATTATTTCTCTTATTGTTGGTGGTTTTGACTCTAATGATGAAATCAAATCATAAGAAAGAAATTATTGTTGCTCATAATCTGTGTAACATGAAAATTTGTTTTAACATCTATTTATTTACCAACAATCTATTGCCTTGCAAATTTTTAAAGTGTGAGTTACAAAAATTAAACATAGTGAGCATAAATTTACCTGAATTATTTGCATATTGCATAAGCAACTGTTTGTACTACAATAATTGAAACTTTTGCATTCTGTTGCAGATAATTTTAACATGAAGCACAAAATTGACTCAATGCTGATTTTTTGTGGAATTTGTGGCCATAAGATCCTCGCTGGGATTGTGTTCAGCCTGTCTGGTGCAATTTTTTTATGTGACAACACTGGGGCGACTTGTGATTGAGTCAAAGAAGAATCACTAGATAAAATGATAAAGTAACTGAATAACTTAAAATATTGTATTAATTATCAACAACAATCAACCTTTCATAACTTCTTGAGAAGCAGACCAGATTAAATCTCTCTCCCACCTCTGTCCCTAGCACCTACTAATTGTTCTTGCAGAATTACATATACCCAATGGAGATGTGGGATCATTGCTGAAATATATGTTTCTATCTTTTTAAAAGTTGACGCCACTGCTAACGGAGGTCCATTGCCTGTAGGGTTTGATACCTTCACATCATGTTGCGAGATTGCAAGGTGTTCAGTCATTTTTGCAACTATTTCAGTACTGCAATAATAATTCAGATTTATTAAGTTCTTACAGATCTCTGTTGCTCGTTATGTGCTGCGAAATTAGTGCTTAATGTTTCAGAGATGTTGAGCCATGCATTTGCTCTAGATTGCTGATAGTATTCTGTATTGATTCTGTTATGATAAGGATGTGGAAGGAAATCGGCCATGCCCTGCCGCAGGGACCATTCCGGCATTTACCTAGAAATCATGGAAAACTCAAATTCAAATGGCCAAAGCCCAATTCGAAGCGCCGTGCAGCCGAATATGAGTCCATTGTGTTACCAATGCACCAACTCGCTCCGTAGCAAAAACGAATGCAAGTAAATATTGCATTCTTACACGTTTCTGCGTTACGTTAATTACGTTTCTGGCCTATCATAAGTACAAAATCAATTGAAAAATTTGTAACAAACACACAATAGACAATAAAGCAACCTAATAAACACGTGTTACAATGATTAAAATTTATCGATGAATTGTGCCATGGTTGAAAACAGTATTAAGGAAATTGCACTTATTCTTGTTAAAAGATAGTAAATAAACGTATTGAAGTATCTCTTATTCATGGATTTATAACAGATGCCGTAGAATGCGCAGGGCTCTAATTTTATTGCTATTGTTGTGGTCTTCAGACCGCATACTAGTTTGATTCAGCTCACCACGCTATCTTGTCCTGTGCAAGTTTCTTCATCTGAGAATATGTTCGGCAACCTACATCCTTTTGAATCTGCTTACTGTATTCGTCCCACGGTCTCCTGCTACGATTTTTACCCCTCACACTTCCTTCTAATGCTAAGTTGACAATTCCTTGAAGTCTCAGAATGTGTCCAACCAATCTATCCCTCCTCTTATCAAGGATATGCCAGAAACTCTTCTGCCCGATTCAGTTAAGCACCTCTTCATTAGTTACATGATCTACCCATCTAATTTTCATCATTCGTCTGTAGCACCACATTTCAAAAGCGTCTATCATCTTTTTATCTGAACTCCTTATCATCCAAGTTTCACTCCCATACAATGCTACCCTCCCGAAAAATGCTTTCAGAAAGGACTTCCTAACATTTAAATTAATATTGGATGTTAACAAATTACTATGTTATCAGAAAACTGCAATGTTTTTATTTCTTCTCCCTGTACTTTAATGCCCTCTCCAAATTTCTCCTTCCATTCCTTCACTGCCTACTCAATTTACAGATTGAACAACATTGGGGGAAGACTACAACCCTGTCTTACTTCCTTCCTAACCTCTGCGTCCCTTCCTTGCCCTTCGACTCTAATAATCGCTGTCTGATTTTGTATAGGTTGAATATAACTCTTCGCTCCCTATATTTTACCCCGATACATTCAGAATTTGGAAGAGTGTATTCCAGTCGACATTGTCAAAAGCTTTTTCCAAATAAACAAACGCTAAAAACGTAGGTTTCCCTTTCCTTAGCCTATCTTCTAAGATAAGTCGTAATGTGAGTATTGCCTCCCGCGTTCCTACATTTCTCCTAAATCCAAACTGATCTTCCCCGAGGTCAGATTCCACACGTTTTTCCATTCGTCTGTAAATAATTCGTGTTAGTATTTTGCAACCATGACTTATTAAGCTGATACTTTTGTAATTTTCACACTTGTATGCAGTTGCTTTCTTTGGAATTTGAATCACGATAGTCTTCTTGAAGTCAGAGGGTATTTCCCCTGTCTCATACACCTTGCATAGCATGTGATACAATTTTTTCACGACTGGCTCTCCTAACGGCATTAGCAGTTCAGACGGAATATCATCTACTTCAGGGGCCTTGTTTCGACTCAAGTCCTTCAGCACTCTGTCAAATTCTTCTCGCAGTATCATATCTCCTATCTCATCTTCCTCCACTTCGTCTTCCATTTCTGGAATACTGCCTTCAAGTTTATTTCCTTTGTATGAGCCCTCTATATATTCCTTCCACAGTTCAGGTTTCCCATCTTTGCTGAATACTGGTTTTCCGTCTGAGTTCTTGATATTCTTACATCTGCTATTATTGTCCCCAAATATCTCTTTTATTTTCCTGTAGGCGGTATCTATCTTTCCCTAGTTAAGTATTCTTCTACGGTTCTGAATTTGTCCTCTAGCCACCCCTGCTTAGCCAGTCTGCACTTCCTGTCAATAACATTTTTCAGACGTTTGTAATCCCTTCTTCCTGTTTCACTTGCTGAATTTTTATATTTTCTCCTCTCATCAATTAAGTTCAGTACATCCTGTGTTATTCAAGGATTTTTGTTACGCCTTGTCCTTCTGTCTATATAATCCTCTGCTGCCTTCACTATCTATCTCTCAGAACTACCCATTCTTCTTCTACTGTATTACTTTCCCCCCTTTCAGCCAATCCTTGTCTAATGCTCCCTGTGAAACTGTCAACCACCTTTCGTTCCTTCAATTTGTTCAGGTTCCATCTCCTAACTTTTCTACTTTTCTGTAGTCTCTTAAGTTTTAATCTGCAGTTCATAACCAATAAGTTATGGTCAGAGTCTATATCTGCCCCTGGATATGTCTTACAGTTTAGAACCGCTATTATAAAAGTTAAATGAACTGAGTAAAAAATTTGTCAATAAATCTGATCCAAATTATCGTTGTGAATTAAGTTAATAAATGAGTAAGCCACAAATGTCCTCCGTCTATATATCGCTTTCAAATGAAGGGTGTCAAAAGAAGTGTTCCAGATTCTGAGGGGAAATTTTTTGGATGAAACAAGGCAAAAATGACTATTATACAATACCTCTAACACGCTAATTTTAATGGATATGAGAACTTGTTGATCAATACTGTGAAACATATTGAACAAACAAATGTAACGTTAATAAAAAATACAAATTCAAAGGTCGACTTGAAATAACAACTAATGGAAGGATAATAAAGGAGAGCAGTTCATCCGCTTCACGATGAGAATTATACGGAAAATGTGTGTTTAACTATATTAAGGAGACGAACAGCAAGAGCAAACTATTTACGGCTACGAACAATATTCGTACAAGTAAGTATACCAATGGCAAAAATACTACCGCCTCCTACAAAACGAATGATGTGGAGCACATTTTTCCTTTGACATGAAATCTGCGACTGGCAGAGACAAAGTATGATCCATTACGGAAAATGTAATGCGCTCGGATACGACCAAAGGTAGCTACTTGCAAAGAAAAAGATATTTCATTATTTTGTGCGGAGTAAAGGCGAATATAAGCCTGAAAAAATAAAAATACAGAAGAAAAATAAAATTAGTAGGCAAGTTTCTTAGATATGACTTTTTTCTTCAACATATAATTACATCTCTCCTCCACAGAGGACTGGCAACCCGAACCGTCCGCTTCTCTGCTTTTCATGGAGATATTTCAGATGGAAGCACTCTGCACATGGACGATAGACCTAGAGCAACCAAACGGTTTGGTTTGTGGGACAATTTCACTTTTGGCGGTTGCAATTACTTTACAAATAATAAATCAAATGAATGGAGTAATTTGAAGGGAAACTAATTATTACAATTAATTTGAATTACCCGCCAAGATAGAAATCTTTAAGGCAAAAGGTTCTTCTGAAGAAACATTAAACAATTACATTATAATTGATCTAAACAGGGGCATCATTATACGAAGAAAACAGTTTGTTATCAGGAAAGGTTACACGGATGTAATAAAAGTCTCTATATTCTGCAGCAAAAGACGTGGTCAATTTTATGATTATCGATAAAAACCTGCGTAATAGCTGCTCTAATACGGCACACGCCAGATGCTTATTTTGGTGATATTCTTGGAATGTGAGCCGTGTATGACAAGACTGATCGTATTTACGTCCATTTTGGGATAACAGTCCGTAGGAACTTTAGAGAAAGTAATCGTTTCGCACTTTCTTCGTTTTGTTAAAAGAAACTCTCCTTGGAAGTTGAGGGCACATCATCTATTCATCAGCATTTTTCAATGCTGTTGTCTGCTTTCGAACTGAAGCCTTACTTAGAACGGGATTTGGTAGCACATCATGACTAAAAGCCAGTTGAAGCATGCTGTTTGTAGGAATGAGGATATTGTGGGATGCCCAAGAAGTTCTTCCTATTGCTTAGCAGTATTGCTTATGACGCTAGGCAACTCTGATTGTTCCCTCAGTTCCAGCATTCATTTTCCAGTATTCATCAGGGCATGAGATTAGTCATTGCATTTATGACTCTGTTATCATGAATTAAATTTTCGACAGCAGGAAGGTCGACTCCTGCTTAAATTGCAAACAATTTCGTGTTTTATGTCGGGACTGTCTGCATTAACTGCCAACAAATGTCAGACAACTGAACCAGTACTCTCATTTTTGCTCGGTGGCGCCATTCTCGTCTCCTGATCTACAGCAAGCATAGTTGATTAGTGATATATCGTTGTACTAGTGATGTTTGTAGCTTCAGGTCTATTTTTCTCCTCTGAAAAACGTCCGAAACGATATTCAGCAACGAAATACCAAAACTCATTGCAGTGTCATTTTCTATTGTTATTGTAATCATTATCATTCTGCTGTAAAGCGGTAAACGTCATTGATTGCTATAATTATTACCATCATTATCATTATTAATTCAGTTGCAAAAGGGTTTTTTGCCATGTGGCGAAGAAACAAGAAATAATGTGTGGTTTGACGGAAAATAGGACAATAGGAGAAAGTAAGCAAAAAGTTTGTAATAATTTCTGTTGATTTAACAGTATGATGACAGATACTAAGTTGTGCAGTCGCACAAGCATGAAGCACACGCCATGTACTTTCGCCGCGCGCCGCCATGCACGCACGGCGCGGCGTTCTTATGATGTCAGCCACGAGCGCTCTCTGCTGCAACTCCGCTCGTGGCCACAACAGCTGCATCGGCCACTTGGGAAACAGATAGATACCAGTTAACACTTGGCTATCGGACTAGGAATCATCAGTAGGCACGCCTCTATCTAAACTATGTATCAGCATTCTGCAGACAAGAACTATGTAAAAGTTAAGTATTACCAAGACTCCACGAAATATATATCTTGTTCTAATTTAGCCTAGCGTTCTAGTTTCTGCTGTCCCACTGGCTGGTCACCTCTGTACCTGCACAAGCGTTCATCCTTTATTCCTGTGGCAGTCTCTTTCTACTCGGCCACCGACACCTACGACCACCGGCGCAAACGAGACACAAACGTGGCGACGAGGATGGGATACAAAATAAGTAACAACACATGAAAGTCGTGGGTGGCAATATTCAAAGAATTCATCAGACACATAGGTTCAGATTCTCATCATCATTTGTTGGCCCAACAAGGCTGTAACAATGCGAAATCTATAAGCTGGTTAGTAGTCTAGTTTGCAGATGAAAAATATAAGATTTGCATATTTCCCACTTACACAGGTTAGTATTGGTATTCATGGCCGTAATTTTAAGTATTCTGTCTTCTGAATCCTCAAATGAACTAATTACTGTGTTGCACAAATAATCAGATAACATATTTCTGTATTCACGTAGAATACATGAAATATTTCTTGTACAGTCATAAGGCTGCATTTTGAAACGCAGTTGCTTTCAAGATGCGAAGTTTTTCGAGATGGATGGGGCAACGTTCATTTCCAGTAACTTTCCATGAAAAAAAAAAAAATTAGCTTCTGTGGAAATCTAACAAATTGTTTTATTCCTTTTTTTATTTTTGGGGGGGGGGGGGAATTATAATCGTGATGGAAGTTTTACATATCTCCAGTACCGGCGGAAGGGCCGAGTGAGGCGGTGACCTCCCGGGGACGCCAAATTGTAGGGGAGTTTGGGGGCGCCAAAATCCTTGCTACTTTTATATTATTGTAAACAGTGAAAAAAAATTAACTTTTTCATAAATTGTGTAGCAAGATTGGTTACTACCTCATGCCATAACAACCCCAGTTTCTTCTTGAATCTCCTATAAAGGAAATCCCTTCATCCCATCACCTCATTTGTCTATAAAAAAAATCTCCGATGACAAAACTAAAGGCTGTTGTTGAGAGTTGGGATTTTTGTGCAACAATAACACGCTCTGACAATTACAACCGCCGCAGTGCCAACAATTCTCTCCTTGCGACAAAGCTATGTCGGCCGCTCTAACAATACACACAAACAATATTGAGTTATCGGCAACCAAAAGAAATTAGTCCTGTTGTACTGTTTGTGAAAGAAAAGTATAAATCAGAAGTAATGTACATGTAGGGCAGGCTTCATGGTGTGCATGTTCTTCTTTTGCCTCCTGAATTTCGACTCTTAGTAGAAGAATCGTTGCGTTAATGTGTTCTTTATCAACATGTCTGAAAAAAAAGGGGCCTTTTGGAAATGTATACAGAAAAAGAAGAGCACAATTAGTGGCTGAAAATGAGAAACAGGCAGCAGCATTAAAATATTCTTTCATACTCCTGAAACAGACAATAACGGAAATGAAAATGTAGAACCAGAGAATGACGAAACCAGCAAGAAATCAACAAATATTCCAGAAGATAACAACACAGTACAGGTATGTAGGCCTAAATTACGTAACGTATTTTCGTTTTATTATGTTTAATAGAGAAGAGATGAGTACAAACGTAGCATCTTAGCAGGCTGGGGTGGGTACGGTGGTGGCCTCTCAGGTAGGCGGCGAACTTCAGGCTCAAAGAAAGTTCTTTCCCCATTGATATAAGTAGCAATAATTACATTCTATACCACCACTGATGCTTGATACATGTGCCACAGCGATAACACTTTTACTCGTTAGATGTGTATTAACCAACTTTAATTAAAAACTTTGCAGAGAAAAAGGCACGAAAAGTTAAGTTTACTTAACTTTGTAAACAACTCTAAGTACAATTTGCAACTGTATAAAGATATAAAATTATATTTCTGGTTGTATTATTTGTATCACGAAATATTTGTACAATGCTTTCACAAAATATATTTTTTATATTATTTTGTTCATATATGTCTTATCTTTCGTAGTTAACAAGGTTGTTTATGTATATATGAGTAAATAAATGATTTATCACATCATCAATCTTTATTTTTTATAAATAGTTCTTTCTTGAATCGTTCTGTAAATTTCTAATCAGTGACGTAGAATATTCTGCATGCTCATGTGTAAATAATTGTTTAGTATATCGTTAACCAAAACTTACTCTGTGTATTTAAATGACAAAAGTTAAGATCTTACTCAGTTTGATAATTGATTCTTATAGTTATAGAGTTCACGGAGTTTTTCTTTAAAAGTAGCTATCTGTAAGGTAGCATAGCAAATTTAAAGTCAGTAATACCAATGGGTTGTAGAGGGCGCCAAATGGATCCTTTGCCCAGGTAATATTTTCCCCTTCCGCCAGCCCTCCATATCTCAGTCTTTGACCTGCCGTGTGTTGCAAAAACAATATCAGTATTTTTAACTTCTCTAGTCATTTGCTGGATTTATATCACAATGCTGTAAAGCTTTGAAAAAATTAAACGCTGGTTTCGGCCTCATTGGACGAATTAAATATCTGCATCCTAAGTGTGATGATGGAAACTACCAGTATATAGCACCGCGTATTAAACAAAATCCTCGACGCCCCTCTAGAAGCCAGTATGAAACGAGCGAGATTACGCATCGTGTATCACAACACAGGTCTTCCTAGTATGGATAAGAACTGGTAACATCGTTGCTAACATTTTGCAATTAGTACTCGCTAAGTTCACTTGACATTCCTCTTCTACTTCCGTGACTCATGCTGTATAATGTCCATGTGATATGAGAGACAGAAATTTAACTTTTGCACTCAATGAATGCTGTTATTCGCGTAGGTGACATTCGCGATGTGTTAGGAGCTCAGCATTGAGTATGTCAGAGACGGAGGGCAGCATGCGGCAGTGTGTGGTTGGCTGCGTGGTTCTGCTTGTGTCTTCTGATGCAACCGGGGTGTGAGTGGTCAGTTTTAATCCTGGTTGGAGACAGTGCATTTCGGGATGGTATTTCATTTTAATTGGTTTTATTTTACTTTATACGCAGCAGATTGCCGGAAGAAACTCTTTAACGGAATTAGAAGAAAAGCATTATACAATAAGTCTTTCAGAAAGGTCGACTCCAAATTAGGGAAATAGTATTACAGGTCGTCTTTGCTTCACCATACAAACTCCTTTGAAGAAATACGAATTGACCTCCATCGATACGAATTGTTACTATTCCCTTAGCACCCACATGCTAAGGGATACTTACGTAAGAAGTGAACATGATGATTGATATAGTTCCTTCATGCAAAACATCTGCTAAGAAATGAGACATGAAGACACGAACCATTGCAGTGTGTCTGTGTTGCTTTAGAACGTGCGCTGAAATGTATTCACATAACTTAGCTCATACATTTACTGTAAGGAATAAAACAACGACACTAAAACATTATAGTGCACTTATGCACTATCTTAATGAAAACATATGTACTGATGACAATAAAAAATTACATGAAGGACTTTTCTGAAAGGAAAAGGATTGAGAGTGCCATTTGATTGGATCAACGACTATGACAATTCTTTGCCTTTCTAATGATCTCGGAAAGGTACCAGTTAGTTGAATGTAATGATTTACAGTCACTGGAAGAGGAATGGTCAAGGTACAGGGACACACTACTGGAAGCAGCTAGAGAATGTCTAGGAACAGTAGTGTGTAAAGGCAGGAAGAAGCAGACAGCTTGGTAGAATGACACAGTCAAGGCAGCCTGTAAAAAGAAAAAGAAGGCATTTCAAAAATGGCTCCATACTAGAAATCAGTCATACAGAGAAAGTTATGTTGAAGAAAGAAACAAAGCCAAACGGATAATTGCAGACTCCAAGCAGAAATCATGGGAAGACTGTGGAAACAAGCTAGAAACTCTGGGTCAAGCCGCAGGAGTGTAATTAGCAATCTTCGAAAGGGAGGGAAGAAAGAATTAACAAGTGTTTTGGACAGGTCAGGAAAGCTGCTAGTTAATCCTGTGGATGCCTTGAGCAGATGGATGGAATATTTTGAAGAATTGCTCAATGTAGGTGAAACGTTTAATGATTTTCAGGTAGAATGGGATAGGAACGACGATGGAAACAGGATCTCATTTGAGGAAGTAGAGAAAGTGGTCAGTAGATTACAGTGCAATAAAGCGGCTGGGGTCGTCCCGAGCACCACGTTAAACTGCCCCCCAACCAGTGGCGGCAACTCCTTAAGGACTCTGGGGCGGCGCCCTCCCAAAAATATCCAACATGGAATACGTAGCAATCGTTAATCACAAATCGACTCGAATAATTTTCGTGTAGCAGCAGCCCGTATAAGTGAATGATCAATGTTTTTAGTCTAGGTAGTCTGCCAGCCAGGGCAGCGAATATTTTCAGAATTGGCTGACTGTCGGACTCTACACGATCCGTCCGCGCTGTGTAAAGACTGGCAACGGGCGCTTGGAGTGAGTGGGGGTTGGGTGTGGGTAGTGTGCTGAACGGGCCGCTTAGGACGGCGTCCACGCCAACGGCGCGAAATACAAAGGCGCACCGCCACCGGTCACGCAGTTTCTAACAGGTGCAGTGCGTCTGATACTAGTGTCGTTGTTGTGAAGGTGCGTGTTATTGCCTAACTGTTTTTCTAGTTTCCTATTTAGAATGAATAACATAAATCGTGTAAACTGCATTTTAACATTTGGTAGTCAAAAACTGACTTTTGAAGGAAAGTTGGAATTAAAAAGGTTAGGACCACCGAGACCTGATTTGAACATTGTACAGACACAAAATGCGCGCAAAAGCAAAAGTAGTTTCAATAGGAAATTTAATCCAGCTTTATATAAACATGCAGACTGGCTTTGTGGATGTGAAATAAGAAATGCTTTCTTCTGCTACATGTGTCTGGTAATGAATGTTGCAGAACATCCTTGGACCACAGATGGGGTAACAGACAAACATTTAGCCGACAAAGTTAAAAAACATAAATTAAGTGAACTTCACATAAATAGTAACATCGAATTCGTTATGCTTGGCAAAGTCGATATTAGATATCAGCTGGATACAGCTTATAGACTGAGGATTAAGAAATTTAATGAAGATGTTTCTAAAAATCGTTACATCCTTAGCAAGTTGATAGACTGTATCAAGTTCTGTGGGAAATTTGAACTTGCACTAAGGGGACATGATGAAACTGATGCTTCAGATAATCCTGGTATTTTTTGGGGTTTGGTCAATCTCATGGCAGAAATAGATTCATCGTTGAAGGGACATATTGAAAAAAAAAAACAATAATCGTGTTTTTTTTTTTTGGCGGGGGGTGGCTTTCCAAAACAATTCAAAACGAACTGCTGGACTCTATGTATACTGTGTGCCATCAGTTAATTTCCAAAGAAGTGTCAGAAACAGATTATGTCGCTATTGAAGTTGATGAAACGACAGATTGTGCTAACCTGTCTCAACTAGTATTTATTATTCGGTACGAATTAAAGGGGAAAGTATATGAAAGGTTCATAAATTTCGTACACCCAAAGATCACACAGCTGATGCTATAAGTACTGAAGTGTTCAACGAGCTTAAAAAACTAAAGATTGACGACTCTCCAGAAAAATTGATAGCTCAGAGTTATGACGGAGCTTCGGTTATGAGTGGCAAGCACACTGGGGTGCAGGCAAGAGTGAAAGCAGTGTGTGAGTGAGCAAATTTTGTACACTGTTATGCTCACCAACTCAATCTCATTGTAGAGCACTGTGCAACACAGCACAAAGAACTGAAAATATTTTTTAGCAATTTACAGGGAGTCTCTACTTTCTTCTCAAAGTCAGTGAAATGACTGCCGTACTGGATAATGTTGTGAAGAAACGTCTTCCAAGAAATGCTGACACAAGATGGAATTTTAAAACGCGAATTGTGAACACCGTATTTAAGTACAAGAAAGAAATAGCTGATTGCCTTGGGATAATTGAGGATGATGCCAGCAATGATTATTCAACAACTAGGAAAGCAGTTGGACTTGGCAAAGTTATAATCGACCAAGAGTTTCTCTTTTGGCTTGAGTTTTTCAATAAGCTCTTGCCACACTGCGATATTTTATTTAATCAGCTGCAATGTAGAGATGTTGATAGTGCGAAAGCTCTTAAAAATGTCTCCGATTTGAAGTCAGCTATGCAACTGACGAGAAACTCTCTTGATGTCGATCATCATTGGGAAACTGGGAATGGAAATGAAGAGATCACCGGTCCAAAGCGATTCCGGTTTTTAGACTGTCGTAAAACTGTTGCAAAGAAAGTTTGTGACCTTGTTATGGCTAACATTGATGAGCGTTTCGCATTTATCAATCACTTGTCAGCAGCTGTATTATTGCAACCCAATTTGTTTCCAAAACATAAACTGCTATTCCCTGAAAAAGAATTTCAGACCACAGTTAAAATATTTCACTTGAACGGAAATGACCTGCGACAGTAATTGACAGTCATATACAGTAGAAATGATTTCCAAACAGCAAACGGAGCTTTAACACTTCTCAATTGTACATACGAGAACAATTTAGAAACTGTGCTACCGGAATCAGTGAAACTCATGCGTATCATTTGTACAATACCAATGACAACAGCAGAAAGTGAGAGGTGTTTTTCTAAACTCAAAAGAATCAAGACTTTCACCAGAAACACAATGAAAACGGAGAGACTTAGTGCGTTAGCTATGTGCTCTATAGAAAAAACACTTTTAAATGTGCATAATTTTAATGAACTTGTGATTGACCATTTTGCTGAAGGGAAGGAGAGAAGACTGGACTGCGTCTACAAACATATTAATTAAGGTAAGAACGCTAATGTGATTTTATTTCATACCAATGGTAGGCAATGAAAACCTCGTGACTTCATTTGTTCTAATTTCAGTAACATATTATGTTTGTTGCTGACGAATCATTTGTGTTCTCTGAACACTTACTTATATAGTGACACACACAACGAATTTACTTCTTAACTTTTTACATTACTTTAAGGTACAGTTTTGGGACTCTTGTGAAATCTAATATATGGAGTTAAGAGGTTTTCATTGCCTGTAGAAAATATTAAAAACTACATATTTGTGCGTAAATTTGTTCGTATTTTGGTATAGGAGGAAAAAGTCGTGTTAGATGAAGGGTTAAATTACCTAACTAGTTAATAAAATTAATGCTATATTCTCCCCGTTCAAGAAATGTTCTGAAGAGACAAAATGTCGTATACAATTGAAGAGATATGCCGCCCCTCCTAATAAACAGCCCACCAGCCGCCACTGCCCCCAACCCAAGCTGTGGTGCGACCCGTGCCGAGGGGTGTGTGGCACATGGGTGGATGTGTCTTGAACGGAGCCTCAGGGATACCGGGCGACCTGCATGAGTAAGTAGCCTTGCACCGCGCAGGGTTATCGTGGTGTGGACCATATAAATCCCCAAATCTCGTGGGACTAAGATGAACACGGAGAAAAAAATTATTTTAAAAGAATCCGAGGGGCAATCTGAGACCTCAGATACTCAGACATCGGGATCAGGACCGATGGAGTGCACTCCTACTTCTCAGTCAGGGTCCAGACCTGAGCAAGAAGTGGGAACTGTAACAGAGAAGTTGGACCAGATTAGGATTAAGGCCTTGTCTGGGGCTCAGAGGAGGAAACTTCTCAAGGAACAGGAGGAAAAGGAAGGAAAAGAATGGCTTCCTAAACATAAGTGGAGGGAATCAAAAGAGCTTGAGCCCAAGACCCCCAAAAAGAAACTGCCTCAGGTCGAAGGGGATACACAGACCCCCTCGACGTCAAAGACAGGTGGCAAGAGGGTTAGGGAGGAATCTAAGACTCCCTCCTCTCTGGACAAGCGTGATCCTAAAAGGCTGAGGCATCAAATAGGGAAACAGACCTATAGTACTGCAGTCTCGGTCTTTCGAATGGCGGTTGTTCAAGAAGGACACCTCGCAGCAGGAGGAGCTCGTGCAGATGGCCCTCTTTGAAGAGATTGGGGGGGACGCTGGTCCAGGACCCAAATTCAGGAGGGTCTATCTAGATTGCGATGCCCTCATTTTTGTCTGCGAGGGGGAGCACTCAGCAGAATGGCTTAAGTACAAGGTGCCCATGATATCCCCATGGGAGGATGTGAAGCTGCTGGTCAAGACAGCAGCCGAACTCCTGAACACCATAAATGTATCAATATGGGTACCAAAGATCCTTAAGTATGTCTCTCCAAAAACTCTGTTCGAGAAAATAAGGGTCCAGAACCCAAAAGTCTCGACAGAGGATTGGAGGGTAATTAACTGAAAGGTCGTTCTGGAAGGACGAACCCTGGTGGTGGAGGTCGGAGAGAAGTCCCTGAAGGCAATGCAAGAGCAAGGCCTGAAACTGTTTTTAGGGTTCTCACAGGTCGGCGTCAGGGTAATCGAAGACCTTAAAGGCAATAACGGCAGCAAGATGGGGACTGGAAGTGCTGCAGATAAACCTGCAGCACAGTGAAGGGGCCACTGCTGCCCTGAGCCGTCACCTGGGGACACAGGAGGTGGACGTGGCCCTGATACAAGAACCCTATTTATACAAAGGGGGTGTATCGGGCCTCGGTGGTACTGGAGGTAAGCTGATTTATGCCAGAAATCTAAAACACTCCAGAACATGCATTTATGTTAGAAATGGAATACCTTTCATACCAATGATGGATTTTTGTTCCAGAGACCTGGTGACCATCAGGATGCAGCAACGTGAGGAAGGTATCACGAGGGAAATTGTTTTGGCCTCAGCATACCTTCCTTACGAAGACAGCTCTCCTCCTTCTTTGGAAGTGAGGAGACTGACGGAAGCCTGCCATCGGCAAGGTGACGAACTGGTGGTGGGATGTGATGCCAATGTCCACAATCTATCGTGGGGCAGCAAGGACACCAACAGTAGAGGTGAGCACCCTCTTGAATTTCTCCTATCCAACAACTTGGAGATCCTGAATAGGGGTGATGAACCTACATTCAGGAATAGTAGAAGGGAAGAAGTAATTAACATAACTCTTGGTTCCATGATGATGGGAAGTTACGTCAAACAGTGGCATGTGGTCCTGGAGCCATCCTCATCAGATCACATGTATATTAAATTAGGGTTGAAATGGGAACCAGATAGACCATGGCCTATAGGAACCCCAGGAAAACGGACTGGGAGACATATAGGAAAGACCTTGACTTCAGCCTATCGGAAACTAAAACTTCGATAAGGAATCCAGCAGAGTTTGAGGAAGTAGCACAGGTCGTAACCTCTGCTATAGTGACCTCATAGCAGGACAACTGCTCAATCACCAAGAAGTGCACAAATAGGAGTGTGCCTTGGTGGAATAATGACCTGGAAATGCAAAGGAAACTGGTACGAAGACTGTTTAACCTTGCGAGGCGCAAAGGACAATGGGCAAAGTATCGTGAGGCCCTTGTCAATTACAACCTTGCCATCAGACGGGTATTCTGTGAGGAAGTGGAGGGCACGGCTGCTCAAGCGAGACTTCATAAAATCCTCACTAGGGTACTAACTAATCCAGGAGGAACATTGAGGAAGGAGGATGGGGACTATACAAAGAGCACATGAAACGCTGGAACTGCTCCTCAAGACTCACTTTCCTCAATATACTCTGGGGGATAATTCAGACCAGAATGCAATTCCTGAGAGACAACGGTTCTCAGGTATTTGCAAAGAGGACTGGGATTTGCCCAAGGAGTGTGTCGATCTCAGTAAGTTCCGATGGGCGGTGGGAACATTTCAACCATTCAAGCCACCTGGCCCTGATGGAATTTTTCCAGCTCTCCTGCAACAAGCGGGAGAAAATCTTATTAGATTCCTGTGCAGGTTATTCAGGATTAGCCTAGCAGCAGGAATCAGTCCCAATGCCTGGAGGGCAGTGAAGGTTGTCTTAATTCCTAAACCAGGGAGAATTGATCATACCAAGGCCAAGGATATGAGACCAATCAGCCTGTCCTCCTTCATTCTTAAGACATTGGAAAAGCTGGTTAATGTGCATGTTGGAGAAAGGAGGTTAAGTAGGGCTCCTCTACATTCAAACCAACATGCATATCAGCCAGGTAAATCATGTGAGACAGCTCTCCACCAACTCATTGGGAAGGCGAAGAAAGCACTACACTTTCAAGAAATAGCCCTCTGTATCTTCCTGGACATCGAGGGGGCTTTTAGCAACACGAGCTTCGATTCCATGGTTAGGGCAGCAGAAGTGCATGCCCTAGTGACCACAATATGTAGGTGGACTAGGGCCATGCTCAGTGGAAGAAAGGTAAAAGCTACCATGATGAATGAAAAAATGGTAATCAACACCACTAGGGGTTGCCTGCAAGGAGTAGTTCTTTCCCCTTTATTGTGGAATCTAGTGGTGAATGATCTCATTGAGGAATTAAACTCTAAGGCAGTACTTTTGTCAAGGATACGCAGATGATCTTGTCATAGTAATACTTGGCAAATTTGCTGACAGAGTAAAGAATATGGCACAAGGTGCGTTGGACATTGTGCAGGACTGGTGCAGAAAACAGGATCTGGGGGTTAGTCCTAAAACGACTGTTGTTGTACCATTCACAAAGAAGCATATCCAACATTCAAGTTGGAATCTAAAGCTTTTCAATGAAGCGCTACCTGTGAAGGGGACAGTGAAATATCTAGGGGTTATCTTAGATGAGAAACTGACAGGGACCCCTCACATCAGGAATATTTGCTCCAATGCAAAAGGTACTCTCGTAAGTACCAGGAGAGCTTGTGGCAAAAATTGGGGCCTGAGCCCCAAGGGTATGCACTGGATATACACCACAGAGATTAGACCCAGGATCACCTATGGGGCGGTCGTATGTTGGAAGAAGGTAGAACAGCAGGTTGCTGCTAAGGAGCTTGGTAAGGTGCAGAGATTAACCTGCTTAGCCATAACAGGCGGAATTAGCAGCACACCAACTGCTGGGATGGAAACAATGCTGGATATGCCCCCATTACACCTTTGGGTCAAGATGGAGGCAGTGGCTGGTGCATACAGACTGAAATCTAGCAACAACTGGAACTCTTTGGGATATCCAGAATCACACACTAAAATAGTGAGTGAGGTAAATCTATGAAAGGTTGGGGAAATGCCAGCCGACTACATTATAACCCCATACTGCTTCAACAAACCTTTCAAGTAGGGAGCAGTGGGAGAAAATAGCTCGACACCATACGGGGGATATTGTCTGGTTCACTGACGGGTCAAAATCGGACCAAGACGTTGGGGCCGAGGTATACGGGGTGCAGCCAAGACTGGAGGGCGTCATCTCTCTAGGAAAACTGCCTCAGTATTCCAGGCCGAAATCACTGCTATCAGGGCATGTGTGGAGGAGAATTTGCTTAGGTGCTACAAAGATCGTAGCACCTACATCTATTCAGACAGGCAGGCAGCCCTGAGATCACTGGCAGCTCCTGCAACAAGGTCTAAAATTGTTGCAGAATGTCACAGGGTTCTGGTGGAGCTAGGGGAAAGCAATAGAGTAAACCTATTGTGGGTCCCTGGCCACTCGGGGATCAGTGGCAACGAACATGCCGACAGATTAGCCAGGATGGGGGCAGAGATTCCATTTATTGGACCGGAACCTGTCCTGACAATCACCATGCAATGATCAAATTGGAGCTACGTAACTGGCTCAGAAGACAGCATGTAGAATATTGGACCAAAGTCCATCAACAAAAACATGGCAAGGTAATGATGCCAATGCCTTGTTTTAAAAGAAGCTCTGCAATCCTGGGTCTGAACAGGAGAGAGATTAGACTCATGGTTGGATTGCTGACAGGCCATGGGAATTTCAAAAAACACCTACATACAATGGGAATAACAGAAGAGGACCCTAAATGTAGGATCTGTGATGACGGTGATGAAACTGCATCATATCTAATCTTCGAATGCATTGAATTGGAGAGTAAAAGGCACAGAACATTTGGGACAACCAGACCCAAAGAAATTGTGTCTAATAAAGAACTAGTAAAGGGACTCCTTGCACTGTTGAAGAGCATTGGTTGGCTTTACTAGATATACAGGGAGTGATACCGCACAATAAACTTAGTTTCGGTGCGGACAGTGGCTGGTTGGACCAAGACTGTTTTGGCTTCCCTGGAAAAATCAATCAATCAAGCGGATGAAATTAAGCTGGGACTCATCAAATACAGTCGAACATCAGGTCTCAAATAGTTATACAGGATAATTGAAAAGGCGTGGGAATCGGGACAGGTTCCGTCTGACAGGACGAAAGCGGTAATCACGCCAATTTTCAAACATGGAAACAGAAAAGATTGCAAGAAATATCGAGGTATTTCCTTAATTAGAGTTGTAGGCAAAATATTATCAGGTATTGTTGAAAGGAGAGTGCAAGTATTAATTGAGGGCAAGTTAGATGAAAATCAATGTGGGTTTAGGCCTCTTACGGCCGAGAGCACCAACCTCGGTCAAAAGTTAATCGCGGTTAAGTCGGCATTTAACCGTGGTCAACTCAAGTTTCTGGTGCACCGACACCGATCAAAGTTAAACGAGGGAGTTGATCGCGGTTAAATTTGATCTCGGCTGACGCCCGGTTTTGTCGAGATGATCAGGGTTATACGAGTCTGCAGTATCAAGATTGCGGCGCGTTTTGCTGTTTTGGACGGAATTGGCAAAGATTTATTTTACCTCAATCATTTAAATCGGGATCAAAACCGGAACGTAGTGATTGTGGAAAGGGGGACTCTTTTGAAGATTACAGTGACAAAAAGTTCGGAGAAAGATTCTGTTTGTCCAAAGAAAGTGTGGTGGTTGTTAAAACAAATCAATGACAGGTTAGAATTTCCTACCTACCGATAGAAATAACCTTATTTCGCCTATGAACAGACTATTGATTACGTTAAGAGCATATGCAACTGGTGCATTTAACATACTTATTGGTGACAACAGTAATATATATCACAACGACACATTGCCAGGAAGAGCAGTTCGCCGCGCCATAATTAATAAATATTTCCAGTAAGGTAACTATCAAATTGAAAAAAAGTTTTGAATAAAAAATTACGATATGTTCCGTAACTATAATCGTAAAGCTTTCGTGTTATTAAAACATGTTATCTGTATATTTCTGTTACCAGGTGAACAAGCGGTGTATGGGAAAATACGCTGTGAACAATAATGACATTTGTGTTGATTTGTTCGAAACAATAAATAATAATTTATGTAATTATATAAATCTGTCTTAGGGTGTTGTTTTAATAATCTTTTCTATTTGCAATATGACTGGATTCGGTAAAATTTTACGACGCTTCTCGCTGGGCTCCAGTGCTTATGTTGGCAATAGATGAACAATGAGGTGTAGAATTGCGTTAATATTTTTCACAAGCTACAGAGCAAATGTTATTGCTGCTCGTTTCACTCGCAGCAAAATTAATACTGTACCTGCTCTATGGTTGAAAGGTTCTTGTATGTACCCTTGTCCTTTGAAAAGAAAATAATTTTCGTTTTAATTGAAGTTGTCACGAAAAAATATTTATTGGTCATCTTAGTTGCCGTCATTACCATTGGTGCCAAAATAACCACTGCAGCCCGGCGAGAAGCATCGTACAATTTTACCGTATTTACAGTCTTGTACATACAAATCACTTGATACTCTCGTCATTCACCAAAGATAGTTGAGAATACACATGTAGGTAAGCTCAACTAACACCTTTGCATCACTTGGGTGCCTTCCATTGCGCTACACGGACTTGATCACGATCAAATGTACGATTGACTGACGACGGTTTGCTGACCGGTGAATAACGTTGGTGCACCGCAGAGACGTTTTAACCGCGGTTAACTTTTGACCGTGTTCTCGGAACCCTTGATTATCGTGCTTTTTGACAGAGATTGGTGCACTCGGCCATTAGAGGCTGTCAGGACCAGATCTTTAGCCTACGGCAGGTAATGGAAAAGTGCTATGAGTGGAACAGGGAACTGTATCTATGTTTCATAGATCTGGAAAAGACTTATGACCGTGTTCCTAGGAGGAAGCTAGATTATGGTATAGGAGGCAAACTTTTGCAGGCAACTAAAGGGCTTTATGTAGACTGTCAGGCAGCAGTTAGAGTAGATGGTAAATTAAGCTCATGGTTCAGGGTAGTTTCAGGGGTAAGACAAGGTTGTAACCTGTCACCACTGTTGTTCATACTATTCATGGATCATATGTTGAAAACAGTAGACTGGCAGGGCGGGATTAAAATAGGTCAAAACAAAATAAGCAGTCTCACATATGCAGATGACTTAGTTGTAATGGCAGATTCGATTGAAAGGTTGCAAACTAATATTTCAGAGCTCGATCAGAGATGCAAGAATTATGATATGAAGATCAGCATCTCCAAAATGAAGGTTATGCCTGTGGAAAAGAGATTAAAACAGATTGAGTGCCAGATAGGAGGAACAAAGTTAGAACAGGTAGACACTTTCAAGTACCTGGGATGTATTTTCTCACATGATGGCAACATAGCGAAAGAACTGGGATCGAGGTGCAGCAAAGCTACTGCAGTGAGTGCTCAGCTAAGATCTACTCTTTTCTGCAAGAAGGAAGTAAGTGCCAAGACTAAGTTAGCAGTGCACCGCTCAATCTTTCGACCAACTTTGTTGTATGGGAGTGAAAGTTGGGTGGATACAGGTTACCATATTCATAAGGTAGAGGTTACAGATATGATTGCAGGTACTAATAGATGGGAACAATGGCAGGAGGGTGTCCATAATGAGGAAATCAAAGAAAAACTGGGAATGAACACCATAGATGAAGCAGTTAGAGCAAACAGACTGAGATGGTGGGGTCATGTTACATACATGGGAGAAGCAAGGTTACCTAAGAGACTCATGAGCTCAGCAGAGTAAGAGGAGTCGAGGTAGACCAAGAAGAAAGTACTTAGATTCGGTGCAGAATGATTTTGAAGTAAAAGGCATAACATCAGACGATGATGATGATCTAATGTATTATGTATTAGTGTAATAATATGCTCATCATTCAAAATGGGTGGTCTGCTCCGTTGATATCGTGTCTTAAATACACATCGCAACCTTTTTTGTGGATCACCAGTCAGCAACACTGCAGCATTTTACATATCCGGGGCGATGAGCGGCAGCAGGCGCTGTGGGCAGAGGGCGAGGCAGTGCAGCTGCACCACTGCTGCTGACGCCGGATGATGGCGAGTGGGTTGCGGAGAGCTCTGACAAGTACTGCGGTCAGGGGCAGCAATGTTATTGGGCCAAAATGTTATTACCAGTATATCAAAAAGTGAAATACGTCATGCATATCCTCCTCTACACATGTAGTATCAGCAGCACGTGCGACTTGAATTTAAATTTTTTGTCAACAGTCGGTTTCGATCACTAAGACTCACATCTGCAAGTCACGCACTTTACCGCTAGACCACAGACGTAGCGAACAGACAGGTCTTCTAACTGCACATAAGAAGTACTGTATGAACTGCCGCAGTCTACAGTGTTGTCACATTGTGCAGATACCCGGACATAGAGCGAATCAGTGCGGCCACTTTTATTGTCCCATGTCGCGATCGTCTCGGACTTTGGCTCAGTGGCGGCTGGCCGCCGGTCAGGTTTTTTTGTCAAAGAGTGTACCTCTTGGTGATTTCTCGTAATGCTGGAAGATTTTGACGTATATTTCAGGCTTTGCTTGATAACCCCAAGAAACATTAATTAACAGAAACTATTCTTGTCCTACACAATACATCAAACAACACTTTAGAACGCAAGTATATAGTTCTGTCGTTAGCTTCCCCAGATTTGGAAGACGTCATTACAGCGTTTTTATACTTCTTCTCGTAGTCATTTACAGTTTGTTGAACTAAGGGGCCAAAGTTACTGCTTGTCTCTTGTAGACGAACGAACACTTCAGGTAGGATGTTTCCAGATAGAGTAATAGCGTACTGAGCACTATAAGTATGACACTTTCTTCATGTCGTGCCTTTGGACAAAAATATTTTTGCTTCCTATGACAGCCTGTGTTCTGTGGTACACCGACTGATACTGACTTCCTGTAAAGAAAGAAAAAAAAAAAAAAAGACAACTGAAATATTTTGTCAGAGAATCATAAAAATAGAAAGAAAAAGGAATTTTTAAATAATCTGCAATGAATACCTGTGTAGTCAGTGTTCATAAACTCTTTGTTAAATTTCGGTATCAATTTATTCGTCTGGTTGCGAAAAGTGGCTGCAGCAGCCAAGGTTTCTGCGGTCATCGCTGTTTATTTTCTTGAAAAAAAAAAATCACTTTTTTCTGTCGAATGCAGTGTTTATTTTTTAATTTATGAACCAGGCTACCAGAAGCTTAAAATTCAAAATCAGTGAACTGTTGTGCTGCTGCTAAAGCCCACTGCTGTAAATCCTTTGTAGTCACTTGCTGACAATTCTTCAACAAAATGATCATACAGCTAGGAACAGATTGCAGCGTACTTTTTTAAATTTATCTTACCATTGGGATAAATATTCCTTTTTTCTTAACTAGCTGCATCTTTTTTTCTGTAATGTTTGTAGGGTGCAAGTTGGGTGAGCCTGTGCGACATTAACTGTTGTAATTTTGTAATCCAAAATTACAGACTACTTCTCTTGCCTTTTTTTCTTCTGCTTCATTTTCGTCTACTGAGCTGTGGTCTTCGAGTTTTCCGAAAGTTTCCTCTTCACTGTTTTCATTTTCATGAGAAAGTTCATCATCAGTTACAAATATTTTTTCAGCTTGCATGTCCATAGTTCGTTTGTATATCTCTTCACCCATCAACATTGCTTCATGAGAAATTGTTGGTGAAGATTCTGATGCAATGAAATTATTTACAGCAAGCAAACGTTCGTAATAACCGACCACAACTTTTAATATCACATTCCACATGTCACTGTATAATGATACAGCAGATTATGATACTTGAATTCCTTCACTGGCAGACTTTTTAATTTTCACACTTGTAAACGCACCAACCTCTGCAGAAGTCAGGAATGAACTGGTTCTGTAGCACGTAAGGCCTATTGGTCTATTAGTTCTGTGTGGCCCTTCACAGTTCTTGATTGTCTGCCTGTTTATATAACAAAATAGGGCTACAGCTATACTCTGTTTTTCCACAAAGAAACTGGTTACTCTAATTTACAATAGATATTTATAATCTCTCCGCAGATTATAATATCACTCAATTTTGAAATTACATTGTATTGACAATAGTAATTAACTCTAATTTATAGCCATTAAAAGGTATATGGCATTATTCAACTTTTAAAAACGGAAAAATTGAAATTCAAATTTGATAAACCAAGTAAAGTTACCTTTTTTAATTGCTAGTACTTAATGTAATTATATTTATTTACAAGTTATAATTTTTAAACAAATATAAAAGTTAAATGTTTCCTCGAGGTAGAATTGAACCGAGTTGACTTCCTGAGATACTCCACCACACACAAGAATTTTCTAGATAGTACGCTTTAATACTTCTGTGAGAGGACACCCCTGAGGGATACTACTAGTCTGCAAAGTGTCATCCTGAACTGAATTTCCGAGACCTGAAAGTCCCCTTGATAGAAGTACTAGATGAAAATAGCTATGTAACTGGCCTTTTTCTAGACATTTCTAAAGCATTTGATACTATTGCCCAACAGATATTGTTATATAAGTTACAGGCACTAGTAACAAGGGGACTGACAAATAAATGGTTTAGTCAATATCTAAAAACAGAGTACAGTCAGTAGAGATCACACATGTCTTCAGTGGATCCAAGTACATTAAGAAATTCATATTGGATCCACAGCACATCAATATTAGGGTCCTCCAAGGAAGCAAACTGGGCCCGATACTGTTTGTGGTGTATATAAACAACTTCCCCTGACATAGCAGCCTAGGAGAGAAGATATTGTTTGCCAAAGACAGTACCATATTAATCACCAGTAAGACACAGACACATGTAATAGTAATATCTGCTGAAATGCTGAGAGACATTTAAAAAAAGTCACAGGAAAATAAAGTAACCCTCAACATTAAGAAAACATAAACAATATGCTTTAAATACAAATAGGAAAATGAGTCCATTAAATTTAGTTCTAGATAACATCTTCATTGATGATGTACCTTCAACAAAATTCTTAGGGTTGCACATTGATTGCCAAATGAAGTGGAACTCTCGAATAAGTTATTCACAACATTTTATGCACTTAGAGTCCTTGTATCTACATGCAGCGATAAATGCCTGAGAATTGTCTATTTTGGTAATGTTCGTTCAGCTATCAGTTATGGAATAATTTTCTGGGGAACCAGTGATCAGAATTTGCAAACTATATTTAAAATGTAAAAGAGAGCACTTGTAATTACAACAATAAGCAGTGGGTCCACTGCAGATAGCTTTTCAAAATGTTAGAAATTCTAACTGTTCCTGGCAAATTTAGTTATTTATATTCCAAACGATAGTGTATATAAAGAAAAATAGAGAAAATTATAGTACAAATGGAAATTTCACAATTATAACACAAAAACAAGTCACCTTCTTCACCTAGAAAGAAATAATAAACAAAGGACTCAAAACAGCTTCTTGTATGAAGGTCTAAAACTGTATAATAAACTGGCACAGAAAATAAACGAAATTGATAAAATTACTGCTTTAGGAAACATCTTAAACTGTATTTCCAGGAGCACTGTTTTAACACTGTAAGCGAATTCAGTAGTAATAAAAGTTTCTTTGTAAAATGTTTGTCTTACAGTGTTGGGTATATGTAATAAGGAGAAAAAATGATTATAAACAACTACTCTGTCAGAATGTTAAACTAGATGTAAAAACTGCATAAATATGTGAATGTAAATCAAATGACAACATCCATACAGTTTAAAATGTCTGCAGATGACTAAATAAATAAATGCAACAAATAAATAAAATAAAGCTCTGCTTTGCACAAATATATTGCAGTTTGCTTGTCAGTTTCCCTTTGTCAGAATAACGAGCCTATCAAACAATTTGTCCCTGACAAATCTCATTAATGTATGGATGGACTTGACACATTTCACATTTTTGTCATGCAAGTAAATGTATCTTAATAGTTCGGTGCATCATTTCAAAATGCATGTTTGTGTTGATCCTACTGTTGGGTCTGTAACATATCTCCAGCACATGGTGCTTTTAGAATGTCCATGCCATGGGACGGCCTCTACAAAATCAAAGTAATGCCATTTGGATTATATGATGCTCTGGCCACATTCGAATGCATGATGGACAATTTGCTTTGACACCTTAAGTGGACGACGTGTCTTTGCTATTTAGATGACATTGTTGTTTTCTCAAAAGCATTTTAAGAACACCTGAGTCGCTTGTCAACTGAGTTGAAGTGTGTTCAGACTGCAGGACTCTGCCTCAATCCAAAGAAGTGCCTCTTCGTCGCCAAAGAGATAAAAATCCTGGGGCACCTAGTCAATGGAGATGGTGTCCATCCTCATCCAGATAAAGTAAGGGCAGTCACTGAATTTCCAACTCCTCAGCACATTCGGGATGTGAGAAGTTTTCTCGGCTGTGTTCATAGTACGGACATTTCAAAAAAGGATTTTGTAACAAGGCACGTCCATTGCAAGAACTTCTGCAGGGAGACGCCAAGTTTTACTGGAATGAGACAAAAGAAAGAGCCTTCCAGGCAATTAAGGAGGCTCTAACTTCCACATCAGTTCTAGCCTTGTACGACGAGAATGCGGAAACTGAACTTCAAACACGCCAGTTGTTATAGGACTGGTGTAGTGCTTGTACAAGTTCAGGAAGATGCTGAAAAGGTGACAGCCTATGCATCAAGAGTACTCTCAAAGTCCGAGATAAACTACTCTGCAACTGAGAAAGTATGTCTCGCAGTTATCTGGGCTATCAACAAGTTCCGGCCGTATTTATTCGGCAAACCATTCACCGTCGTGACAGACAACCATTCCTTGTGTTGGTTGACTAGCTTGAAGCGTCCATCAGGTCGACTAGCAAATTTGGCACTAAGACGCCAAGAGTACGACGTCACAGTGAACGCAACAGCATGAATGAAATTTCAGCTGTCACTGAATTAGATGACGTTACAGGTGAAGAGGGAAGATCCAGCACTATTACAAACCATAGGCGCCTTGGAGAAAGGAGAACCGACCAATGGAGAGTTCCAACTTATAAACGGAACTTTGTATAAGAGCAACTACGATCGACTGGGCCCCAAATGGCTACTGGTCGTTCAAGCTCATCTCCAGCCAGCTATTCTCAAGTATTTCCATGATGTTCCAATATCTGGAATTCGTGAAGACCCTATACAGAATCGGATGCAGATAGTACTGGAAACGTGTCTACCGATCTGTCAAGCACTGTGTGAATCACTGTAAAGAGTACCAGTGACGGAAGCATGTACCCCAATTACCTCCAGGGCATCTCGTTCCAATTCCACCTGCAGCAGCTCCATTGGAATCGATCTTGTAGGGAGGTTCCCGAAGTAGACAACCAGTAGCTGATGGATAATAGTCTGCACTGACTACCTCACCCGCTAAGCTGTCACCAAAACTGTGCTGACTGCAGAAGCTCCAGAGACAGCAAAATTCCTTGTAGAAGACATTGTTTTGAAGCATGGAGCACTACTTGTGATGATATCTGATCATGGAAAAGTATTCCAGTCAAAACTAGTATCAGAGGTTTTGTCACGTTGCGACATTGTCCACAGAATGACAAATGCATACCATCCTCAGACAAATCGTCTTACAGAATGTTTTTTATCGATGTACGTCGATGTTGAGCAGAAGGACTGGGATACAATACTGCCAGTCGTGACATTGCCTATAATACCGCAAAACAAGATACCATGGGCTTCACGCCGTTTTTCCTGCTCCATGGCCGTGAAGCTGAGACGACAATGGATACGCTGTTCCCGTTCCAAATGTATGACATTCAGGATGACTATGTTAAAAAGCTCATCACTAGGGTAGAAGAAGCAAGACAGCTGGCTCGCATACACACCGGACGCCCAGGAGAAGGACCATCAGCAGTATAACGACAAGCACCGACCTGTTGTGTACAGCCCAAGAGATCTAGTATGGATTTTTACCCCTGTATGGAAGGTTGGGCTATCAGAAAAGTTATTGAAGCGATACTTTTGTCCGTATCGTGTCATGCGCCGACTGTCAGACGTCACATACGAAGTTCAGGATTATGAGCCTTCATCGAAATGACAAAAACAAAGAGACATTGTTCATGTCCTGTGCATTAAGCCTTGCTATCATCCTGAAGAGGAGATAGGCGAAAATGGCTTCTTGTTCAAGGACTCCAAGGACGGTAACTATACTATGAAGCCACGACAGGAACGCCTGTCGCCGATAATCGTGCAAAAGGGCAGGATTCTCCAGAACTGCCATACAGAGAACCCATGACAAGAACAAGATCCAGGACATTGCATCTGGATCCAAAGGGAACCTAACAGCAGGTCGCTGTATTCTTTTTTTTTCCAGGAGAAGGAGCAATGCCACAAGACCCCAAGTTAACTGACTACCGGTGTGGCTCAAGGAGTAGCATCAACGATTGCGGTGCTGAAGGTCGCTGGTTCAATCGCGTCCACCGGCGAAAATTTCTTTCTTTGTAATTAACAATTCCAGAATGTTCTACATTTTTCTTATGTTCACTTGTAATTTCTACGTGTTTCTTGTGTTTACTATTCTTCTAATTTGTAGTACATTCTGTCTGTGTATAAATAGCAGAGCACTCTCCCCGAGAGTCAGTCAGTGCTGCGTGTATGTTTCAGTTCGCAATAAACCTGCTTTCAGTGTAAATGCTGTGTTCATTTGACAACACTGCCTTCGAAGTTAAGCCTGCTTCAATTTCAACGCAGCAATATGAAATGGCATCAGCATTGGCAACTTCTCAGTTTGTATAATGCCATTCCTCTGTCACTACCTCCTGGACGCTTGGAACGCTAGTATTGCATCAGCTGCATTTTTTCCCCTAGAGAGTTTGGCGACTGTCTGGAACTGGGAACTGACATAGATTATGCATCATATAGAGGATGAAAAAATACTCAATTACAGGCTGTGAACGCATCCTATTTATATGTTTCAAACAATGATATGGAAATTGTGGTAATTTCCTAGGAGTCGTGTACATCAAATGAAATGGCAGTGCAATCGATATATATCGTACAAAGTTTCATATATAAATGATAGGTATCGAACAAGCGAATGTTATGATTTTTACGAATATGTCATGATATTAGAGCTGTGTGCAGGTAGGAAGGCTGCTGAGCGAAGCGTTCTGCGTAGACAGAGAGGCAGAACACTGCGCGACGCCACCAGATCGCCGCTTCCTCCCCCGGCTGTCAGTTGACCGCTGTCAGCTGACTGGGCCACTGCAGCCGCGTGCTGCTGGCGGCAGTCTTATTCGATCGAGTTCCACCATTCGAATGTACGCACTGCGCGTCCAGTCGAGAACCTTCTGCACACTTCAGTTCAGCGGTACATTCTGATAGCTTGAGTTATATATCGTTTATACGCCATCAAAATTAATGCATTTTCATGCTATTCGTTTCATTTGGGCGCATCATTGTTAATGGTAAGATCCTTACCGTAAGAAAAGCACTCTTTTTGCTTGCAATAGAGAGCAACTGGAAATTTTTAGAAGCTGCCAATAAAATATCCATTTATACTGCCATGAACCTGAAGTTGCTGCATAGATTAACGTGCATAGGCAGCAAAAATAAAATTGTATCCAAATAAATGAAGCCTGTATACTGGTTTTGTACTGAGTGCCATCGTCTATGCCACTTTGCTACGATTACAGACGGCTATAAGAGGTGGATGTAATTAAATAATTTTGATTCCAAAAGTGAAAATATTGTATTCAAGCGAACACAACAGCAATGAGAATAAAATTCAGTGACAACATTATAAAAATTACTAGTGACATTCTATCGAAGTATACATTAACTATCCAAGCCAGGCTCTCATGAAAATATGACGTATTAAGAAACAAAACTCCCATTGATCAATGTATAAAAATACTAAAATATGTCTGAGTGAAAATATAAAGTGTACTCACTCTGTAGTAGTCACGAGTGGCATTTCCACTCATATTTAGTAATTGCTAAGCATTGCCAAGTTTTCTAATAACAATATAAAATATGAACGATTTTGTGAAACATGATATCTATATCTGTCACTCACACACACAAACTCCCGAGCAAGCGCCTGCGCCATATAGCTAATGGCGATTACTGTTTGGCGCTACACATATAAAACCTAAAGTTCGTAATCAAGAGTTTGAAAGACAGATTAGTAGCTACTAACAATATGTAAGGCTATAGCTGCACATACTAGGTGATTGTGTACTGAGCACGTATCAATTCTCAAGCCAGCACTGACTTCTGAATTGCATTGTATTTTTATCTTCGAAAAGTATAAAGGTCTGGTGTCGGTTTGGTCATGAATGTGTGATTTTTTTCTTATTATATGTGAGTAAAAATTTGCTCATAAGTCAACACTATCTGTTTTACTTTATGTTTATTTCATATGATGAATTATTTTTGGGGCCTATTTTAGATTTTATTTGCCGTAGATGATGTAATGAAATGCCTATTTTAGACCTAATAATCCTTGGCCTAGTGATCACTGCTTCCCTGGTGATTTAAAAGACGCTGGCCACGTTCGCCTCCCTGGATGTCCGCAGTGGCACGCCGCGCGCCTCTGCTGCCCTCTTGTTCTGGCTGTGGCAACGTTGTGGCAGCACCGCGTGGTGGCCAGTCGTCTGCTCCCACCTCCCTTCTTAAGCAGTTAAACACTCGGAACACAACAGATCTTGCTTTGTCATGTAACACTTGCCGCTTTTTTGATCCATTAGTCATAACGAACACTTAGCAAAGTAAATAACCGTCAGTATACGATCACCGGAAGAAAACCGTTCAAAGCACATTCGGAATGGTGCGAAACGGCGAAATGACGCTATTGGCTGGGTGGTCACGTGGTATACTGGCTCTTGTTACTGCGCATTGCCCCACAGCCGCCTTCGTAGCTGCACACACCGCTAAATAATATGGTTAGGCAGAATTCTAAGAGCAATGGCGGACTAAGTCTGTCGAAGGCTCAGGGCAGAGGCAAAACAAATTGAGGCCCCACATACGCTTGTAAATTCTATGAAACAGTAACTTTTGCGTTTTGGAGGCCCCCACGACGAGAGGCCCCGAGCGGACCCCCCCCCCCCCCCCCCACACACCCTTAGTCCGCCACTGCCTAAGAGTACAGCTTAACTTGTGAGTGAACAAGCTGTACTCTTAGGTTCCTGCCTAACCACATCCTTTAAAATCGTGACATATTCGTAAAAATCACATCATTCGCTTGTTCAATACCTATAGTTTATTCTTCTTCTTCTTCTTCTTCTTCTTGTTTCGTTTCGGCCATCTTTGAACCACGTTAATTCACATCAGCTTCCTTTCTTCCAGTATTCTTTCATTCTCATACTTTGCATCTTTCTTTGCTCTCCTGTCCAGATGATTTCTTTCTCGGTCTAGTTCTGTCCTCAAATCCTGCAAATGCCTGAATTTTTTAATTAAAAACCACCCTGTTGTGTATTTCTTGATCCCTGCAAAGACGCCATCTTCTCTTTCGTATTTTCATGCTTTTCTCCATCGGCCTATATAAACAACTGACTGAGTTTATTCTAATGATTTGACTGAAAAGTCTGGTTTCGCTTACAACTAATGTAAGTTGTTTATTAAGTAAATGCGATCAATTTACATTGCGAAAAACAAACTGTTACACCCCTGTAGTGACTGGATCTGATATACTTTTCTGGTTCACGATCTGGTTGCAATTTTTATTGGCCAAAAAATTTCGTAGAATTATCACGTCAAGATCAGTATTGGGAGAGTCTATTTGCACCCGAACGAGCCAAGGAAGTGACGTCAAAATGATGTAGCCGTGCCGCTCCTGTCAAACATTGCGAGGTTTTTTCGGGTACAAGCTCTGTCCTGCAAAGAAGCCATCTTCCCTTTCGTATTTTCATGCTTATCTCCAACGACGTTTATAATCAACTGACTGAGTAAGGTGCTGCCATACTTTAAACACTTTCACTTTGTGCAATGACTTAATAAACCATTCTCTACCTGCTTATTGTTATTTATATAGCCAAGCTAATATGGATAAAGGATAGACAACAAGAGTGTGGTAGACAAATAGAAAAGTTTAATTACAAACGTCACATACACTGGATCGGCTAAATATCGTCTTTCATACAAAAAAACGTGCCTTTTCACAGTCCTTTAAACAGTTTACCTCTTTCCTCCGCAGATTTCGCTATACATAAATGATGTATTCAACAACTGAAGTAATGTTTGAATACCAGTTTTATTAGGCTGGAGAATTGAGATTCCTCTAAAAATTCCGAGTATACCATTAAGTGCTCGTAGTTGGCAAATAAAGTATGTCTGTTTCCCAATATTCTAAATACATCTACATACATTTGCAAAAGAAAATTTTTCTTCCTTAATGACGTTTCATGATTCCTCAGAACCCTTTCTGCCACTTCGAAAAGTTTTACAAGATCTTTAAGAGGGACTGAACAGACTGTCTTTTATACTTTTTAATCCGATTAATCCTGTTTTACTCTCAGTTTTAGGAGCAAGGAGAACTTACAAACAATCTAAACACTTAAATTTTTTATTCACTTGCCTAATGATGCTTCCAGAAATATATTCAAATGCTTTTTCGGAATATAATGTCAGCATTTCATATTCTGGCACATAGTCATGGTCAAACTGAAAAGGCCTACCTTTCTCATGATTTGCAAAAGGTAATAATAGAGGTTCAATGTCTCCTGCTTGGCTACATGACATATCTTCAAATGAAGTTGATTCAGTTGACGTTTTTTTTTTTTTTTTTTTTTTTTTTTTTTTTGGAGAGCTCCTTGCTGGCGTTTTTTGTTGTTTGAAGATGTTCAGGGAACGAATATATCGTCGGAATCTCGTTAGTCAGAAGCTGCTTTATATCATTTGTTGCATACATGTATTTCTTCTCAAAATGCGGTGAACAAATATAACTGTATGCAGTAGGTTTCCACTTATCTCGACTCATATTGGCTAACCATCGTTTCGTAAGTTCTTCATTTTCCAAAGGAAAACTGAAAAACATAATTACAGCTTACTTTAGTTACAGTTAAACACATATACAACTCGTAGGAGTATTTTATGCAGAAATGTGGTAAGTACAAAAGACGAGTACTGTACACCAGCGGCGTAGCTATCATAGGGCTAGGCGGGGCAGTGCCCCGGGGCCCCCAAGCTCTAGGGGCCCCTCGGCCTCCGTGAGAGACGTTCGAAAAAAGCTACATAATACAGTAGAGCGCGAATTTTTTATTTTACTTTTTTTACTCTCCCATCCTACCGTCCATCACCCCCGCCTCCCCTCAAGCCAATTTTCCCACAGTAGCCGCACTGGGCCACCGGGTGGCGGAACAATGCTTCTAGTGCGGCTATAACATGACGCCTCTCGTAAGGGATCGCGTGCCTCCGAATACTGTATAAATAATTTATTTATAAGTATACAGTCCGATTATCCGAATAATCAGTTTTCCGAACATCTATGTCCTCCAATTATTTCGGATAATCGACATCCTATTCTATATAATATTTTAGTTGAATGAAGGATTTTCCACTTTTAACTTTTTTGAACCCTGACCAGCAAACTTCAAACGCACGAAGAGAAATCAAAAAATTATTCCAACCTCAGAATATAAACATAACAAGGTCGATTGCTTGTCCGCTAAGACATGGGCCCTGCCACTGTTAGCGTGCTGTCGGTTGAAGTCAGAGTCGCCATGGCTGCCAATCTTTGCGAAATAACTGTCAATTACTAGCAGTGTGTTTGACATTACACGACGTAACCACATTTGAATATGAAGTATCTACAGTTTATTACAACAGAATGGTGTTGTTATGGTAACTTAACTGTTTGTGTAGTGAATTTCCCCAAGGGAGTGCTCCTTAATCATAGATTGTAATGAAGTGCTTTAAGCAGCGGCTCTCTGAAATTCATGCAAGAAGAAGAGAAAATATGGTTACTTTGTCACAATAGTGAATTGAGCATTCAAGACGCTGCCCTCTGTGTCAATGTCACGATAATAATAACCGAAGATGTCAACTTAGTTAGTTTACTTAGACCTATTACTTTTTCCTGTCCGGACACTAACATATGCTTTATGAAGCGTGGTAGGGGCACGACAACTTACTTTTTGCTGAAAACACCCTAACGAATATTTTTCCTATTTTCCTTATTTGACTGGGTCATCAACGAAATTACGTTGATCGATGCGGAGCAGTGAGCTAAGGCTGTGGTCATATTACCTGTTAAGTGCATTTGTTTACATAAATACGTCGATACGTTTCCATGTGTGATTTTATGAAGCTCTTGCACAGACGTAATCTTTTTGAGATTACTGTAATGAGGGAAATGTTGGCAAGTTTTTTACATACTAACTACTACGTCTGTTTGTACTTGCAGGTATCATGTCTGCTCCATTAAACTGGGTGTCACAACACAAAAATACACTTACACCGGTTTTTGTACTCACGTAGGCTACAATAGGCCTAAGTCACGATTATTATGTTGCATTTTCTGAGTAATGGAAGAGGCACAATATCTTTAAGCAGTCAGAAAAAGTTATGGTTTTTAATATTAGGATAAAACACACACCTCAATATTTATTCTGTCCGATTTTACCCGAAATTCAGTAGCTAACCTAAAAGAGACAACTGCAGTGCAAGTGTGTCAGGAAATCACACATTGAAACGTCGAAAAAGTACGTATGTAAACAAATGCACTAGAAAATGCGAATAAATCCTCGAAACTGGTGCAGTTTTTCATTATTTAAAGCATGGAAGTTAACTGGTGTATGTCTGCACAACTTCAAATAAATTAAGCAAAACTGAAATATTGCTTGTCAATGACACCACGAAATATCACAAGTATGAAACAGACATTTCTACTTTGTTTGGGAGTAGCAATAACTGAGGACAGTACACAATCCTCGCCACTTTCTTCTTTGCAGACATGTCTATCTCATTCGTATGCATTCAAAGTCTTTATTATTAACAAAAGCCGCAATGTAGCACTAATTTAGAAGCATAAAAATATCTGTTTGACTGGAAAGCGAAAGGTCGCAGGTTCGGAATCCGATTGGACCTTCAATTTTTTCAGCCTGCGCTTCAACCCATCCTTCACCTCCCAACGATGTGAGTTGTCGCCAGAAACGACACGTGGTTTTTATTTTAGTTGAATGAAGGATTTTCCACTTTTAACTTTTTTGAACCCTGACCAGCAAACTTCAAACGCACGAAGAGAAATCAAAAAATTATTCCAACCTCAGAATATAAACATAACAAGGTCGATTGCTAGTCCGCTAAGACATGGGCCCTGCCACTGTTAGCTTTCACGTTAAGCTGCAGGACCCCTTTCCCCGGTTGGATAACTGGGATTAGCTAGGGCCAAAAGTGGTGTCCAATTGAAAGACTTGTACCAGACCAATGAGCCACACGAAATTATTATTATTATTATTATTATGTTTCCATGGTCAAGTAATATTTCTTCATTGTTTATTTTTTTACTAGCTTCTGCTTGGGACTTCATTCACTTAGTATGTAGCAGCTTAGGAAACTATGGGGGTCGTTTTATCTGTATGTCCCACACAGGGGAAACTCTATGCCTCTGCAAAATTTTATCCAAATCCACTCAGTAATTATTGCGTGAAAGCATAATAAAGTTTCACAGTTCTAATTATATTAGAGACTACGATAAAATATTATATTCTGCATGACACACAATAATTTCCTTAGTAGTATTTAGGTTTACCTTATTTTGTCGAACAGTGGGCGGTAAGGACCTGCTGATGTATTTAGGTTTACCTTAATTATGTCGAACAGTGGGACGGTAAGGACCTGCTGATGAAGTAGTTTTGCACCTGTATAGTTTTAGTTTAAAGAGGGCCCCAATTTCATTTCTGCCCCGGGGCCCTTAATGACATAGCTACGCCACTGCCGTACACGAAATGTTAGAAACGGAATCATAAAAATACTTACTGAAAATACGATATTCCAACAGTCTTATTACTGTGATTCGTACAGTTATATGCTGTGCATACACTCGACATGATTTCAGCTAAATAAATAACCTTTCAAGCTTACTACGATACATAATATGTGAAACCAAAACACATAAATAGCGTCGGTCTAACTTTCGTATTCGGCGCACTAGACGTTTAAAAAATGGCTGCCACAGTTCCTGATTGCTGTCACAAGGAGCGCTGTTAACCCACATATAGCCTCTCTATGTAGTTTATAGAGCTCGTTGCTTTTCTCCTTGTAACTCGTGTATTGCTATTTCAAAGTAACAGGAGACTGAAGAAGTACTAAAAATGTCGTTCTTAGTACGATTAATTGTAAATTAGAGCTAATAAATGCCATACTGGCAGGTAGCCCTTGATGTTGGTGGCAATGCAAACCAGAGATGTCAGAGATACGTGCGCAGTGGATATACGCGTCATAATAAGGTGGTGATGAGTGTGGGAGGTGTTTCGATTCCCACTCTCGACTATTTTTTTTCTTTGACTCGTAAAAGTTTTCTTACGCTGTTATTATTTAAAAGGAAGTTACATTTTGATATATTTCGACTTATTTGCGTATACAAGCGCTTTCTCTAAAAAGTGCATTTGTTCTCTTTAGAGAAAATACAGTGAAATGTGGAACAAAGAATTGTAGACATTGTCCCCTGAACTACCTGCACATAAACAGAAGACACACTGCAATAATTCATATTCTAAATGTCATGCTGATACAAATTATTTTATATTTAGATTATGTACTAGAGTTCTCTGGCAACTGTAGTTTCTTAATGAGACTGAAGTGCCTTGTTCCTTTTTTACAGCAGATGTTATACACGTTCTTTCGTTGTATAAGCACTATTTATGAGATAATTGTGTTAATACTGTAGCAATTTCACGTATCTCAAGAGGTTTGTCTATATTTTGTAGTCTATGTGTGGAACTATCTGTAGAAGCACATCATTTGCAACATTCACTATAACAGCGTGACAGTTTGACACTGAGCGTTAAGGCGGGTTGACACGGATATATATCGTTGGCGCACGTTGACTTGCGCACATAGAAATGTACATGTGAACACCCAAATTCGCATCTTGCGCAAGCTGGCTTTCCCCCACTACTTTTTCATCGCTTCCGCAAGATGGCCGCTGGTGTCGAATAATATCTGTAGTCTCTGTTTTTACGTTCGCGTGTTGGTTTTGATCTCTATTTTTTTTTTTTTTTTTTTTTTTTTTTTTTTTTTTTATGAAGCGCAATGCCAGTTACAAGAAAGTGTCCGTTACACTTTACAATCCAGTTTCTGGAGCTCTACGAAGAACGTCCGTGTTTATGGAACATTCAGCTTCCAATTTATAAAGATAGAAACATGAAAGAGGACGCAATAAAATCAATCATCAACGGAATGCGAGAAAACGTGCCATAGATAGATGAGAATGCGGTGAAGGCAAAAATAAGGAGTTTAAGGAACGCTTACCTCACCGAGAAGAACAAAGTTAGAAATTCTATGAAAAGTGGCTTATCAAAAAGTGAAATTTATGTACCTACATTGCCGTGGTTTAACATTGCTGATCGGTTTTTAAATAATCTTTTGGCGGCAAGAGAAACGATTTTTCCTCTGAATAGTTGGGCCCACCAGACTCAATAAATGACGAAACTTGATCAAGTTCATTCTAAAATGATTTTCGAATGATGCTTCGTCCTCATTTTCTAACTCCGTAATCAGAACTGTGGAAGGTCCCAGCTCATTTCTCCTCGGGATCCACTTTCGCACCCAATATCTGCGTCTTCATTCTTCCGATCTAAGCATTTGGTGATTTTTTGTATTGCAATTAAAGTCAACAACGCGGATGCTCACACAAATCATTTGGCGCCAGTTTGAAAAGCTACACTGGACTTGCTTGGACTGAAAACTTACGCGGGCGTGTGAACGATCACAAGTTGAATTCCAATGGCGCACGTAAACATGATCGTGTCAACTCTCCTTAAGCGTTCTTGGCTTGTCAGATTGTGTTTTCTTGTTAAGAATTTTCGACGCATATGGACAGAGTGATATTTTCTAATGTTTAATAAATGTATAAATATTAGAGTGAACATAGACCTGTGTATTTAAATAAAGAAAAATAGCGATTGTGCACACTAAATAAGGAACTGAATCAGCTGTTTTTCAGCCGCCATCACCACGTTTACATGGAACACATCTTCCGGAAGACGAAATCCGATTTTCGTAAACCGTTTTTCGCTGTCGTGTTTACATGGCATAGCCTGAATCGGATTTCCTAGCCCATTTAAATATGGCGGCTGCAAAACAGCTGATTTAGTCAGCACAATCTCTATTTTCCTTTATTTAAATACACAAATTGATGTTCACTCTAATATTTATACTTTTATTTCACATTAGAAAATATCAATCTTTCAATATGTGCCGAAAATTCTTAACAAGATTTCACAATCTGACAAGCCAAGAACACTTCAAAAACGGTTGCGTTTACATGGGCACGAAAATCGATTGTGGAACTGGAAAACCGCTTTAGAAAAGCGGATTTCCAGAATCGATTTTGGAGTGTTTACAAGACCAACCAAAAGCGGAATTGGTAAATCGGTTTACGAAATCCGGTTTTGGGAGCCCATGTAAACAGGGTGCATGTTAAGTGAGCTAGGAAATCCGATTCAGGCTATGTCATATAAACACGACAGCGAAAAACGGTTTACGAAAATCGGTTTTCGTCTTCCGGAAGATGTGTTCCATGTAAACGGTATGATAGTTGTGTCTTTAACCATATTCTCGAAAATCGCAACATATTCGGAACAAAGGTCAAATATTTGTGAAAGGAAGAACATAAATGACACTGCTGATCGTACCACTTGCAGCAGCAATTTTATTCTCCGTTCTTCAGTCACACATAAATCACCAAATCTATGTTACTAACTCCTGAGAAAGCACATAAGAGTGCTGAATAACATAATACTGTTTTGTGAATAAGTAAATCCCACAAACTGTTGTGGATAAATAACTCCGACAATGTGTTACAAACGGTAAGATTTTTTTTGAAAAAAAGAAAAATTTACATGGGACGAGTTTCGAAGGCAGTACCTCTCGCTTGGTAGTCCAACTCTACCAATTGCTCTATTCATGTTTTATATACCCGTTCCCACATCTTTGTTTCTCAATGTTAATATGATTTTAATTACAACAAATTGAGCCAAGATGACTTTGTGATTCATCTTTAATGTGCTGTTACCCTGAAACGGCTTCCTGCCAGTTTTAAATAAAAAAACTGTGAGGTATACGACAAATCAAGATGGCATCTGTGACATGAAAAGAACAAGGGTGAATATAGTTTTGACGTCACTTCCCAAGTCGTCGTTCATTGGCTAGTGTAACAGCGAATTTCATTGGAAGGAAAGAAAGTTTTGCTTGGGATATAACGGGCCCTACACACGACGCGATTCATTGGACCAGTTCGTTGGTCAGCCGATAAATTGGGCAGTTTTAGGCGCTACCCGACCAACTTTCCTTGTCAGCCAGTTGGTTGTGCCTGACCACCAGATCTCCAATTCCCCCACCACTTCACTCGACAAATTGTACCGTGTGTAGCGCTTCCGCGAGCAACTTCCATGCCTGAGGTCATCTGCACAGCGAACACGCTAAAACAAAAACAGTTCGACGGACACCATAACAGGGTGGCACTTAGGGTTGCCAGATCTCCGGGCGCCGCCCTGAGTGCCCGGGTTTGCAATGAATTCTCCGGGTCTAAGGGCCAATGACTCATCTCCGGGCTTGAATGTAACCTTCATCTTAACTTTTTTTTAATTTTACGATGCTTTTTAAGTACTATGCTCATGTACCGACGATATACATCGAACTTAACGTAACTTAAACTAAGGACGAACACAACTTCCATGCCTTAGGGGGGGGGATTCGAACCTCTAGCGGGAGCAGTCTCGCGCACCGTGGCAAGACGCCTCAGTGCGCTCGGCCATTCCCGGCCGGCTCCTCTCTACTAATTATGAATAACTTTATATATGTCAATTTCTTAGCATTATGGTCGGATACTAGAAACAGAATGTCCGTTGAGCTTGTGAAAGCCGAGATATGAATTTGAAAATGAGATGTGAAGATTTCTACAACGTGGCTCTTAAAAACAAGACTCTTCTGAATGCAGCGAGATCATCAGCCAAATATGAATAATAAGGTATGTGCCTGTAAGTGTAATATTTTACTACTGTTATTTTTATTTGCTTCGGTGTAGGTTCGATTAGTGGTAAGCTAGTAATGGCGGCATTAGTAAGTGATTGGTGATCATATATAGTAACAGAAGTTAATTTTGTTGTGTTTGTAAAACTTGTGACCATAATGATACACAAGATCTGTTTGACGAAGTCTGCCCCCAATTAGTCAACTGTACAATCAGAAAAAAAAATCAACTGTTTTAGTGTCTTGTGGATGGCTACACTGCCCGCAGTGAACGAAGGCGGCCGAGTTCAGGCACGTCTTTGCTGACCAAATTTGTTCCACTAACTAGTTTCGGTGATTACACCGTTTTCAAAGCATAAAATATGGGGCAAGTTACATTATATACATTTTGGTAAATCAAACTGTAAAAAACATCTAATCTTATCCAATTGACTCAAATACCTAATAAAAATTAAGACACCGTTAAAACACACTGCACTGCACTATGATAGAAATTAGATGTTTTGTGCAGCTGGAGCTACGAAAATGTATATAATGTAAGTTGCCCCATATTTTACGCTTTGAAAACAAGTTAGCGGAAAAAATTTGGTCAACAAAGTTTACAAATATGCATTTTTCAAAATTTATTGCTGCCGAGGATGGCCTCACCAAAATGTATGAAGTATTTTTTAATTACACATTGGGCACGGTAGGTGGATGCATGAACGTAAATGGATCAATTTGTATTGTAAAAAGTAATGACAGGTCCTTAAGATATCATGTCATTGTCCAAATCTCCCGCAGTGCACTGTTATTTACTTATGTCACGACAGTGAAATAATTTTCGCGTAAGTACAACATAATGGAGAACGAAGCACCAGTCACTGGCCACTACACTTCCCTGTCGAACCTGGCAACTGCGCTGCTAGCTGTCAGAGCTCAATTCTCGCCGTACGTAGTACAGCACTGTCGATCAATTCACTATACAATTCGCGATCGTTGTTGATATCCTGTACTTCGGTGTATAATATTGATAAAACTCTTCTGGGTATTGGGCCACATCGTCAATATATCAAATATTTCAATGACGTTTCGGCCACTATTGCAAGAGGCCATCTTCTGGGTGTTACATTCACTGTAAATTAACACCCAGAAGAATTTTTTTTGGTGGTTTTAGGGTTCACGGTCATTAGCGCCCAGACAAGAACATAGATTCGCGAGATCTCAAAAAATTGGTGACTGTCAGTTAGAACATCAAGAAGAGGCTAAAAACGAAAGATAAAAGACAATTAAAAGGGTTAAATATCCTTCGATAAGTTGGCCAAGTTGATAAAACGCAAAACTCGAGCAGCTGCTCGTGTGTCATCAGCTAAAATTTCCTCCAGAGTAGACAAAGTGAAGGGCTACACGGAGATGAATATAATTAACACAAGACAGTAAAACATGTCGGACTGTCTGCAGTTCACCGCAGGAGCACAGCGGTGCAGGGTCGGCGGATAGCAAGTGACGGTGGCTGAAACGCCAGTGACCGATCCACAACCGGGCCGGGATGACCTCCTCCTGCCGAGAGGCGTGAGGAGGTCCTCCAGTCGGTCGGGATCGGTTTTACAGTTCTCAATTTATTGTTGTACAGTGAAAACCACGCACTGTGCCATGACGACACGATTACTCCGGCGAAGAGCCCCTTGAACTTCGTCCGATGGGACGCAAAAGGTAGCCATGCGAGGCAAAAGAGCTGCGGCCTTGGCTGCTATGTCGGTGGTCTCATTCCCGGGCACACCCACGTGGCCAGGGACCCACAGGAAAGAAACGTGACAGCTGTCATCTGCTAGCAAATGGAGGAAGCGTTGGATCCAATACACGAGAGGAAGGTTCGAGAAAGGGTCCTTAAGAATCTGCAGGGCACTAAGGGAGTCCGAACATATGGCATAGAAAGGTTCGCAGTGGCGGCAGGTATACAAAACGGCCTGGTGGAGGGCAAAAAGCTCAGCCGTGAAATTCGAGCACCGGTCAGGGAGCTTGTATTGGAAACGGTTGTCCCCGACGACGAAGGCAGATCCAACACCGGCAGTGCTCTTGGAACCATTAGTGTAAATAAATATGGCATTATCGAACTGCGAACGGAGTTCGACAAGCCTCGAGCGGTATACCAAATCCGGAGTGATTTTCCTTGGGGAGCGAACTAAGTTCAAGGTGAGTGTGAAACTGGGCCTGATGCCATGGTGGCAATGGGCTTTCGGTCAACCAAAAGGTGGAAGGAAGGGTAAAATCGAGCCGCTGTAGCAGGCGGCGAAACCGAACTCCAGGTGGAAGCAAGGCAATCGCAGACAACCGATATTGGCGATCGAGTGAGTCGTCGAAAAATAATCGGTAAGATGGATGGTTGGGCATTGACCGCAGGCGGCATGCGTACCGACACAAGAGTATGTCACGCCGAGTGGTCAAGGGTAATACAGCAGCCTCGGCATACAGACTTTCAACAGGGCTGGTATAAAATGCACTTGTCGCCAGACGTAATCTCCGATGGTGAATAGAGTTGAGATGGTGGAGAATCGACGGCCATGCAGAAGAGTATACAAGGCTTCCGTAGTCGAGCTTCGACTGAACAATGGCCTGGTAAAGGTGAAGCAGGACGGTACGATCCGCTCCCCATGACGTGCCACTGAGGACACGAAGAACATTAAGGGATTGGGCACAACGAGCAGCCAGGTAGGACACATCTATGGACCAACAAAGTTTAGGATCCAACATGAGTCCCAAGAATTTCGTAGTCTCCACCACGTCCGCTGGGCGCTGCAATAAATTGCGAAATCGTCAACAAAAAGGGATCCGGAGACGTCGGCTGAAAGGCAATTTACGATGGGATTGATTGCAATGGCAAAGAGAGCCACACTCAAGACGGAGCCCTGTGGTACCCCATTCTCCTGGCAAAAGGTATCTGACAAAACAGAGCCCACCCGTACCCGGAACTTGCGATCCGCCAAAAACGCTTGAATGAAAAGAGGGAGGCAGCCCCGAAGGCCCCATATGTGCAATGTGCGGAGAATGCCCGCTCTCCAACAGGTATCGTATGCCTTCTCCAAGTCGAAGAACACTGCTACAGTTTGACGCTTCTTTAGAAAGTTATTCATAAGGAAGGTCGACAACGTAACGAGGTGATCAGCAGCAGAGCGGTGTCGACGAAAACCGCATTGGATATTAGTCAGGAGGCGGCGAGATTCGAGGAGCCAGACCAACCGAGCGTCAACCATGCGTTCCATCACGTTACAGACGCAGCTCGTCAGAGAAATGGGGTGATAACTGGAAGGAAGATGTTTGTCCTTCCTTGGTTTGGGGATGGGGACAACAATGGCTTCACGCCAACTTGTGGGAACATGACCTTCAGTCCATATGCAGTTGTAGGTACTAAGAAAGCACTTGCCTGCAGGAGAGAGGTTCTTCAGCATCTCAATATGAAGGTACTAAGAAGAAAACACTTGCCCGCAGGAGAGAGGTTCTTCAGCATCTCAATATGAATGGAATCGGGCCCAGGAGCAGAAGATCGGGACAGGGCGAGAGCACGTCTAGCTCCTGCATGGTGAAGGCGACATTTAATCTTCACGATTAAAGGAGTGGAAAGAAGGCGGCTGTGCCTCTTCTACCTGCTTGCGAGGGAGAAAGGCAGGGTGGTAATGGGCAGAGCTTGAAACCTCCACAAAGAAACGGCCCAACACGTTGGAAACATCAGCGGGGTCCACGAGGACTGCGTTTTCCACGGTAAGGCCAGGAATCGGGGAGTGGACCTTGATGCCGGATAAACGGCGTAGGCCACCCCAAACAACCGTGGAGGGAGTAAAATGGTTAAAAGAACTAGTAAAAGCAGTCCAACAAGCTTTTTTGCTGTTGTTTATGATACGACGACATTGCGCCCTCATTCGTTTATAATTTATGCAATTCTCCAAAGTTGGGTGGCGGCGGAAGGTGCGTAAATCACGGCGCCGGGCTCTAAGCGCGTCGCGGCAGGCTGCAGTCCACCAAGGGACCGGAACACGATGTGGAGAAGAGGATGTACGAGGTATGGAAAGTTCGGCAGCTGTGAGAATAACCTCTGTGACATATGCGACCTGACTGTCACAGCTGGGAAAATTCTGATCGTGAAAAACAGCCATGGAAGAATAAAGCCCCCAGTCGGTGTTAGAAATGTTCCAACTGGTGGGATGAGGAGATGGGGAATGATGCATGAAGCAGATGATATAAGGGAAATGGTCACTCGAGTACGTGTCAAAGTGCATACCACTCAAACCGACCGGCAAGCTGAGGAGTGCATATCGCAAGGTCTATGTGGGAGTAAGTATGAGTTGTGTCAGAAAGGAAGGTCGGTGCACCAGTGTTGAGGCAGACAAGATTGAGGTGTTGGGGAAAGTCCACCAAAAGGGAGCCTCTCGGACAAGGTGCCAGAGAGCCCCATAGGGGGTGGTGGGCATTGAAGTCGCCTACCAACATGAAAGGTGAAGAGAGCTGGTCGACGAGGTGTAGCACATCTGTCCTAGTAAGGGCAGATGACAATGGCAGAGGGAAAAGGTAAATGTGGATAGAGTTATGCGAACGGCAACTGCCTGTAGGTGAGTATGCAATGTAATGGGATGGTAATAGACGTCGTCTCAAATGAACTTCAGAACCCCTCCATGGGCTGGGATACCTTCCACAGGTGGCAGGTCAAAACGCACAAAGGTGTAGTGGGGAAAGTCTGCACGATCACTTGGACGCAACTTAGTTTCTTGGAGACAGACTAGAAGCGGGCAGTGCAATCGAAGGAGTAGTTTTAACTCCTCCCGATTAGAACGAATGCCACAAATATTCCATTGAAGGAGCGCCATGATAAAAAATGAGATAAGAAATGAGGATAAAAACGAACAAGCAAGCGGGGTCACCTCGACGGCCCCTGAGGACCGGATTTCGAGGGAGCACTGCTATCGCTGTCTAGGGGCAAAGGATCGTGATCCATAGGATCGACCAATGCGCCTGCCACCTCCCTGAGTTGATCAGGAGGGGCAGTTTCCACCGCCGGTAAAGGACCGGGTGCCCGGCAGACGGAGCGTCCCGGTGAAACAGAAGACGGCTGAGGCCGGCAGCTGTTGGGCGGCGTGACGGATGGGTCACGCCTCAGCGGGGAAGGTGAGGAACTCTTTTTCTTGTTGGCTCTTCTGGAAGAGTGACAGCGAGAAGAGGCAGTTGACGGTTGGGAAGCCTGAGAACGCAGAAAATCCTCACGGACGGGTTCCTTTTTCAAAGTCCAGGCATCTTGTTTAGGTGCCCGCGATTTACTAGAGGTTGACGAAGACTGAACTTTAGAAGCAGCAGGAGGAAGCGGGGACGTGGAACGGGCAATCTTCGGGCTGGCGGATCGCACAACTGTGTCAGCGAAGGTAAAATCACAGGTCTGGGTACTTGAATCCTTAGTAGGTCGAGTGGAGGTGAGGGCCTTACTGTATGTGCACACTGGGAGGACAGCGGGCTTTCGACTCGCCAACAACTTTCGAGCGGCAGATGTTGATACCTTTTCCGTAACCCGAATTTGCTGGATGACCTTTTGATCCTTGTATACAGGGCAGTCTCGAGAGGAAGCTGCATGGTCACCGTTGCAGTTAAGGCAGTGAGGGGACGGAGGTGGGCAATCCCCCTCATGGGCGTCCGTACCACAAGCGACACATTTTGCTGCATTTGGGCAAGATTGACGGGTATGGTTGTACCTATGGCATTGGAAACAGCGCATTGGGTTTGGTATATAAGGGCCGACGGAGATAACTTCGTACCCTGCTTTGACCTTCGACGGGAGTTCAACTCTGTCGAACGTCAAAAACACAGTACGAGTCGGTGTCAGCTGGTTATCTACTTTTTTCAAAACCCTATGCACGGCTGTGACATCCTGATCGGACATGTAGGTTTGTATGTCTTCATCAGACAATCCGTCAAGGGATCTCGTGAAGACTACCCCCCGTGACGGGTTGAGTGTGCGATGCGCTTCTACCTTGACAGGAAACATGTGTAACAATGTAGTCCGGATTAGTTTCTGGGCTTGGAAGGCACTGTCCGCTTCCAGCAACAATGTGCCATTGCGCTGACGTGAACAGTTTTTAACAGGGCCAGCAATTGCATCAACACCTTTCTGAATGACGAAAGGATTTACAGAATTGAAATCTTTTCCGTTACTGCTATGCATTGTGGGCTACACATCAGGTGGGACTGACAGACAATTTAGAGAAAGTTCTGAGAAGGAAAGATCATTTTGTATTATCACAGTGTAGACCGGGGGGGGGGGGGGGGGGGAGAGTGTCATGGAAAACACTCATGAGTTGGGGTGGAAATCATTAAAAGAAAACCGTTATTTGTTGCAGTGAGATCTATTTGTGAAATTTCTTTCACCAACTTTCTCTTCAGAATGCAAACATATCTTTTAAGCAACCATCTACATAGGGAGGCATCATCATCATTAATGTGAGGGGAAATATAATAAAAGTGGTTTGATGAACCTTCTGCCATGCACTTGAATGCGAGTTGCGAAGAATTTATGTAAATGCAGACCCCTCCAAATGTGGTGTTCTGTCTCCCACATAACCTCCACAACATCCTAGTCCGTCCCTATGCCACTCCCAATCCCAATCCTTTACCACAGGAATCACATCCCTGTGGAAAACCCTGATCCAAAAACTGCTCAATCCACCCGACCAGCAGTTCTTATTCCAGTCTAGTCACAGGCTTATCCTACATCATCAAAGGTAAGGTAACTTGTGAAAGCAGCCATGCAATTTACCAGCTCTGCTGCAATCATTGCACAGTGTTTTACATTGGAATGAAACTAGCTGCCCACTGGGATGAATGGCCACCATCAATCTGTGGCAAAAAGTAAGATGGACCACCGTGAAGCACAGCAAGCAGCTGAACACAACAATCCTGATTTCAATCGCTGCTTTACTACCCGAGCCATCTGGATCCTCCCTTCCAGCACCAGCTCCTCTAAACTGCAAAGGTAGGAGGAGTACCTTCAACACATTCTACGGTCCAACAACCACCCTGCCTCTGGATGGGGGAGTGGGGGGTGTTTCCAGTCTTTGGGGGTCTATCTTTCTTTTTTCTTCCTGATTTTTTCTATTTCTGCGGTCTCTTCACAATGTTTTCCTCCCTCTTTACACAAAGCACACCGAACTCGGTGGAGATACTTTCTGGTTTCGTGTAAGTTTTCTTTCTTTCTTTTATTTTTTATTTATTTATTTTTATTGTCTCTATCCATTTAGTCCAACCACAACACCAGTTGATTACTCCTTAGGGTCTTGCCTGATGTCCAGTTCATACACTATACATGTATGCTTATACTTCAAAACACACACACACACACACACACACACACACACACACACACAGTTTCACAAACATGTTTATCTACACTTATAGATCTTTAACACTAATTTTACAATAATACATATTTTACACACACTTACACAGAGTTTAATTATTATTATTATTATTATTTCTTTTCTCATAGGTATAGGAAACAGTTTTTCCTTAAAAACAGTTTAGAAATGTGTAGAAGAATTTATGAATAACTTATAGAGCCTGATTATATGTGTATGAAGTGGTAAGTAAGAGAGTTGGTGTATGATTTACTCTCTGTACACTCATTAGAGGTTTGGGGAAATAGCAAGGTGAGAAGAGTATTACGAGTGCACATTCGTAAAATGAGAAAATGGGTATATAATGGACAAATAAGGGTGCAGTATATAGACAAGAGGAGGGGGGAGTAGAAACGAGTTGTCCTTGGTGAATGAGGAGCTGTAACTGATAGTTATTAGTGGGATACGCAGACCCATGGATGAGGCTGCTATCCTGGAAGGAGGAAGGAAGCTTAGGGTTTAACGTCCCGTCGACAGCATGGTCATTAGAGACATGCTATCCTGTTTCAGGTGCACCTAGTTGTTTATATACTTTTATTTTGCTTGAGTATTGAACAAGGTGATGCTTACCCCTACAACAAAGTCTTTCCCTTGAGTTCCCAATTTGGTGATTTACCTATAAAAGTTTTTCATTTTTTTTTCACTCTTATAGAAACTGCACTTAACATAACACCCCTGCAGGTTATCTGTGAGACCTTAGATGTTGCAATAATGTTTGAACTAGTCTGTTGGAATAAATATCCCAAAAGTAAATAAATAAATATTACTTACCTAAACGTACTACATCTGGTAATTACAATTCTTGAGAAACATTATATTTACTCAATACAGCAACTATATCCTTGATTTACATTGTTGTTCACCTATAATACCCACATAATACTAAATTTGTAAAGTCTAATAATGGAAAGTCCAGGATGGAATGAACAAAACAGCAATAGGACAGTTTACAACTCACCGCAAAGATGAGATGACAATGCGCGACTGGCACACACAAAAAAAAGACACACACATACAACACTTTCAGCTATCAACCATGGTCATCTTCAAAAAGTAGAACATTCACGCAATCACACAGGCACATAACACAGTCACAATACCATCAGCTCCATCTGCCGCACTTTGAATCACACTCTATAGTGTGGAGAAAGGAGAGGAGAGGAGGGGATAGAAAGGTTGCGTCATGATGGTGGGGATGGATTCAGTACAGCCTTCCAGAGTATGTACATATTAGATGGAAGGAACGAGATGTAGCTTAGGGATGGAGTGGGGAGGTGGGAGAGTGGAGGAAAATAAAATAAAAGAAATGCGCGCGCGCACACACACACACACACACACACACACACAAATGTGTGCGCGCGCACACCCGCACATGCACGCAAACAGCACTAAAAAAAAATTCGCACTGACGTGTTTTACGGCCCACTTTAGATTTGTTATTTTATAATTTTTTGCAAACATTTCAGACAAAAATATTAATGTAAATGATAAAAAATTATGGTGATATGATTATGACTCTACTATTGTGATAATATCTATGCACCCAACACGTAACATTCTTTCAAATGTTTGTAAATCAATCGGACTCAACTACTGGCTTATTACTCCTTAGCTTACAAACTACTTACACTAAGTTAAACTAATGTAAGGAGAACACACACATCCATGCCTGAGGGAGGATTTGAACCTCCGATGAGGGAGGCTGTGTGATCATTCTTTCTGACCATATTTTAACAAACAATCAAAATTATACAATATTTGAGTTTGGCTTTGACAAACATACTCTTTTTTGGACTCTTACCTTTTTAAAACATCATTTTAATATATCTCCCACATTTTCATTATATTTTTCCATTAAAATATTATCAACTGTCTTGCCTTGGTAATTTGTTCGAAGTTTATTTTCTTTGCCTTTACTGGTTACGAATGACTATAGTTTGGAACGAATGTAGCGTACATTTGGCGTTGGGACGAGTGACTATAGCCTGCATGGAACACAGCGCACATTTGGCCCCCGGAAATCAGTCAGATGACGTGCTGCAAGCGTTGTTGTTTCAAAGCAATGGAGCACTGAAAATTATCAAAAACACGTCATCCCTAGGGCAATGAATTATAATCTAATGTTAGTTAGTTATCAGCTGCCATCGACAGTACGAGAATTACGGATTGCTCTCACAGCTGTTCGCCATAGCATAATGGGGGACGAATTAGTTTGTAATGTACGAACATGTTAGACGGTGGTTGGTAACATGCTAGGGCGCGTTGGCTCAGCACGCTGCGTCAGAGTTTTGCCAGCATGGAAGCTCAATGGCCTCTGTAACGATAAAACTAAGTGATCGACAAAATGCACAGACGTCCACAAAGTACTGATCAAACTGTAGAACCAATGAAAAGAGAGAAAAAGAAAGAGGGTTCAACCAACACCATCTGAAGAGAAGGCCAAGTCACACAGAGTAGGTCGCGATGACTTATCTCACTGGCTTGTCGATGTGAGGCAGTGGGCTGTGCCCCATCAGCCAGCCAGTGAGCTACGCGATCGCAAACTATTCTGCGTTATGTGATGTGGCACGGCAGTGCACAGGCCTTCTCTTCAGATGGTGTTGGTTCAACACCATCTGTAATAAAAAGCTGAGTAAAATTCTCAAGGAACATGAACAAACAACCGCAAAGAATCGATCACCCTGAAAACAAACTACCACTGACAATTTTTTCTCTCTCCCTTGCTTTCTAAAAGGTTTCGCACACTCTTGTTCACTGAATTAAACTATATTCTGCAGTATTCCGAGTTGTTCAAAGGTAACAGCGCTTTCTCTGAAAACTGCATTTGTTCTGTATCGAGAACATGCCATGAAATACACACCAACGTATTGTAAACATAATTTCTTTATCACATGTACAAAAACTGGGGAGATATTGTTACAATGATTGTACTAACTTTCTCTATAGATCAAGTACTAGAGATATGTGGAATTCAGTATTACTACAATTATTCTGTTTGTGATTTTAGCTGTAAAAGAAAACATAATCACAGTTTGAAACAGAATATTTGCTCTTTATTTTAGTCTAGAACAAAGTAACATGAATGAAGTCATATCTGAACTACAGGAAAGTTAATACCATCTACGTTAAAAGCGTCCATAGCAACCATATCAAAGACAAAAATTTTAGTAGATGCATTGATTCTAATTAATGACTTCCAATATATTCCATAAATAGTGAATAATTGCCTAGAAAAAAATAAAAAAGGTAATTTGCTGCAATGTATACACTTCCGTTTCATTAAGGAAGTACTCTTGCCACAGAAATCTAGGACTTACTTTATATATGAAAATACCAGCATCAGCATGTTGTTCAAAATATTCATTATTACAGTATCCTCCAAGTTTATGTGCATATGCTTCAGAAGACCTTTGTTCAATTCGTTGTTACATATTTCACGGCATGTTCACGAAATAGAACAAACATGCATATTAGAGGGAGCATTCTTATCTTATGCACTACTCTAAATATTGAAGAACATAGCTTTATTTAATTAATAAGAATGCCTGTATCCCTTTTCAGGGGAACAAAATTCTGCACTAGTGGTGGGTTTCGAATCATTGACCACGTGCATCACAGTCTAATGCGCTGCCCACTAGACTACGGCGAATAATTTTGCCCTTTGATCTCGCACTATTGATGGCAGTTGTTAACTGATGCTAATATGGCATTTTTAGACACTAAATTATCATTCATCGTATGAAGAACGACGTGTTTTTGTTGATTCTTCAGTGCGCCACTGCTTTGAAATGACAACGTGAAAGTTATAATAAGAAAATCATCAAATACGCAATGCATGATGGCGTATGCCAGAGAGAGTGCTTGGCGAGACATCATGTGACATGCGAGACGTCATGTGACATCTCCAAACGGCTGGTTTTCATAGAATCAATGAACGGTGTCATATCACCTTTATTTTTGCAAACATCTCTCAACCAATACCAGATGTGGAAAAAACAGACAAGAGCAAAGTTGTAGAGAATTTTCTCCTCTACAAATTTGGTTATTCGATTTTCATGTCACATGAACGGTTTATTTGCAATTAAAATTACATTACAAACGGCTTTTTTTGTGTTACTGACGTATTTTTTGTCCGAAATATTTGAAAATAGGATGTTCTGGTCTCTGGTGGCCAAAAATTATGTCTGTAAAATTTGGTGCTGATCGGTTCATCTTAAAAACAGGGAACATGTTACGGACAGACAGACAGACATCCCAAAATCCCCGTTATTTTTACAAATATCTCTGAAACGATACGAGATTTGAAAAAAACATAAGAGAACAAAGCTGTAGAGAATTTTCTCCTCTACAAATTCAGTTATTCAATTTTCGTGTCGAGTGAATGGTTAAGCCGTTATTTTCATTTAAATTTCGAGCTGTCAAAAGACGATTGCAAAGGCCCACTTTTAGTGTTACTACCGTAACCCAAAGTGGGTCAATATGATATCATGAATCTGATTGGGGGGATATGTAGTGGAACAAGGTTCACTACATGTCTCAAGCTCGAATCAAGATAATCATATCATTTATTTATGGGTAATAAGTTCTATAATGCTAGAAATTGCCCCAGGAACTGTGTCTTTGCCATTTCCGTGCAAACACAAAGTTTTTGAGCTGCTACATCTAAGAAGCTGTAGGACACACAGAAGAACTTCTATCTAGAAGGTCTATGACAAAAGATGTATTGTTGAAGCTGTGTGTTCTGTAAGAGTATTCTGTATTATTACTTTTACATTTGTCTTCATAGTGGAAAGTCAGTTAATATTTCATACATAGTGTTGTAGTTAAGATAGAATTAATACTATAAGATGATGATATAACTGAATCTTCGGAAGAGAAGTCCGATATTAGGTGTTGCAGAAATGTCATTACAGAAACAGACTAGCTGGTTCCACCATAAGTAAAAACATTTGGGCTGCTAACTCTGAACAAGCAATCTTTTCATAATAAACATCAAGTGTCGTGTCTAACTAAATTTCACTGTCGATACATCACGAAATCTAGAAATATGCAAGCGATTTGAGATCCCTTCTCACTAGCACTCATCACTTCATATGAGTGAAGAGCTAGCTGTTTCTTAAGAACAATACTTTCTGAATCCATGTTGACTATGGGTCAATACATCATTTTCTTCAAGGAAGTTCAGAATGTTTGAGGAATGTATATGTTCTAAAATCCTGCTGCAAATGGACATCAATAATATAGGCCAGTAAATTTGTGGGTAACTCTTATTGCCTTCCTTGAATATTTGAGTGAGCTGTGCAACTTTCCAGTCTTTGGGTAAGTAACTTTTCGAAGCAAACAGTTCTATATGATAGCAAGGTGTGGAGCTATTTCATCAGCATACTCTAATTGGAATCTAATTGTTATACAATCTGGAGCAGGGCATTTGCATTTCTTGGAAGGTTTAAGTTGTTTTAATACTCCACAAATATCTACTTCTTAATTAGGCATGTTGTCAATTGTTCTTGATTTAGAATCTGAAGTATTTGCTTCATCTTCTTTGGTTAAGGAATTTCTGAAAGCTGTGTTTAGCAATTCTGCTTCAGCAGAGCTGTTATCAGTAGCATCACAATTGATATCGCACAGTGAATATATTGATTGTGTTTGCCACTAGTATACTTCACATGCATCCAGAATTTCTTGGGATTTTCTAGCAATTACATGACAGGATATCATTGTGGAAACTATTGTAAGCTTCTCGCATTGAATTTCGAGCTTAATTTTGAATTTCAGTAAAAGATTGCCAGTCTTGGGGACTTTGTGTCTGTTTAAATTTGGCATACTTTCTTCTTTGCTTTTGCAAGAGTGATCTAACATGTTTTGTGAACTACGAAGAGTCAGCCCCCACTTTTATTAATTTATTTGATATAAATCTCTCCAAAGCTGTTGATATTATTTCTCTGTATGTACGCCACGTCTGATCTTCATTCACATGTTAGTTACAAAAGACTACAGATTCTGACTCAGGAAGGCATTAATCTAATTTTTATCTGCTTTTCTAAACACATATATTTTTTGTTTCATTTTGGAGGATTTGGGAATTTCGATATTCATTCTCGTTATGACAAATTTGTGTTCACATTAATCCCTGTGTGTGTTTTGATACTCTTCATCAGTTCCAGATTATTTGTTGGTAGCAAGTAAGTGTGTTTGCACAACCATTAAGTATTATAGTGGGTTCATGAATTAATGGCAAAAGATAACTTTCAAGAAAAGCGTTCAGCACTATTTGAGATGCTTGCCTCATCTGCCGAGTTGAGATTTTAGTATTTGTGATATCCTTGAATAAAAGGATTTTTTATGTACTGATAGAACTATGTAAGTGAAAGGTAGAAAAATCTATTAAGCCCATTTTAAATGATGAACAAACTTGTGATAGATTGGTAACAAGTTGCGTTAATGGCGGCTGTCTGTCGTTTGAATGACTGCACTAGTATTATCAAGCTAGTATCCACGCACGATTATTGTAGCGATAAAGAAATAGGGCCAGTTCTAAATTTGCTACTAGCAGGTTCACTGCGCGTGCGTGAGCTAGTACTTGTCTGCTGCAATCACCACTCTAGTTAGTCCGCCATTTTCTTTCCAATTATGAATATTTTGCGTTTTGTGAAAGTGTATGATCACAATGTATTTCTAATGGCAGAATTCACACTGTCCATCAATGGACCCTCACCTCACGTCAACGTCACGTTAAACTTTCTCAAGAAGAATGTTTTAATGGGACGTCTGCTAATATCGGAAATTAACCAATTTTCGACATGCGGTTTTCACGTTGTAGTCGATGATTACATGATTTGCATGCAAATGTCTCTTATTAATCTTTATTTTATTATTACACTTTTGTTTAGTGGTAAATTGCAAATGTTTTATGATGACGTAAATATTTTTCTCAATTGAATGTCTCCTAAAAGTGAGGTCATATATCTGAAACAGAACTTGGTGAATGTTTTGCAATATTGTAACAGAAAAGACTGAAACCAATTGTTTATTTGAATAAAATTGGAATTTGATGATGCAATTTTCATGAAATAACATTTTAAACAAAAACAGTCCAAATGTAGGACAAAAATTCAGTTGATAAGCTCATATGTTTATTTTTTCGCTTGAAAATAGATGTCGATGTTTTGAAATGTTTCACTTTACTTTACCACACTAAGTTGAGCAAAAACATGCACGGTAAAGCTTTCTTTGGCCATCAATAACATTTAGTGTTGTTTTCCTCATTTCCAGTATGAAACTATGACTTTCTAGATAACAGATCACCAGTCATAAATTCACTTTCAACATCGAGTATTGGGTTAAACAAATTGAGATGGCGGACAGTGTGAATACAGCTAGACGTGACGTGATGTTGACGTAACAGACAGTGTGAATTGGCCTTTCGTATCCAGAAGATGTACCACTGGTTTACAGCCCCGAAAAACAACAACAAACTAGACTCACAAAACATTCAATATTAGCATTTATTGCATGGTTTACGTGTATCGTCTAAACACACTGCTACAAGATCTTGCATGAGTTTATTGTTCAGGGCTAGTACGCTAGAAGCACTGCAGTAGACTATTATCTATCTTGTTCACTTTTGTTTATCATCTAAAAAGGGCTTTACTATTGTCAAAAATATTATGAAGATAGATTGCAACTCACAATAAAGACCATTGAAGGCTATTGTCAAAAACTTTAGTTGTGCAATTCCACATTCCTCTCTTTCAGTTAGCAATTGTCTTTACAGTGAAATGAAATCTATACTCATAACACTGTTGGTATTACAAATTGGGCTTTCCACTGTGACATATTGCCATTGTCAAATATTTGAAAAACTTCGAGGCACCTTAATAAGTAAGTTCCATTTGAATAGAAGTAAACAACGAAAGGTTATTTCAAAAAAGTAAATTTATTTTCAGAAAGTACATACTTTTACTCTATTTTTTGACACAGTTGATCTGTTTCTTCAAACATATGTCTCTCAACCAATTTTAAAATACCCTCTTTATACAATCTTGTCACCTGTTCAGACAACCAAGAGTTCACTGCCGTTTTGTAAAGCACTGATCTCTACATGTCAGGAAATTCGTTTGAGAGACCTTTTATTGTAAAGCTCCTATTCTCACGAATCCTCGGTTCAGCTGAAACCTCCAAATCGTCTGTAATCGAAGATGGGCGACCGGAGCAGTCCTCATCATGGATGTTGTCACAGTCATCTTTGAATTCTCGTATCCACTCACGCACTTTGCCTTTAATCATAACAGTATCACTGTACACTTCGCAAATCTGATCTGTTATGAATTTCTGCAGCAGATGGGTCCCTTAGTGAAAAAAACCATATCATTGAATGAACCTCACACGCAGCGTGCGAGTTGATAGTCGCAAACATTTTGAAAGCACAGAACAGAACTGTACAGTTTAGCTACAGAGCTTGAACTGAGCACAATTGTTCCCGAGGCATGCTGGTACACGACACATGCACTCGTTGCGGTATGTGCATGAACTACTATCTACAACAAAATGTAACTTACTTAAAAAAGTGCCTCATATTCTGGAATTTTCTCAAAACATACAACAATATTTTTACAACTTACTTTGAATTAAAGAAATTATTTAACCTCAAGTTAGATTAGCCATTATAATATGAGACTGTACTTCTATATGACATCAACTATGAATGGGCAAAGCTGAAAATGTGTACCCAGCCGGGATTCGAACACCGGTCTCCTGCTTTCTAGGCAGTTGCACTGACCCCTACACCACTGGGGACACAGTGATCACCGCACCTGCAAGGACTACCTAAGTACGCCTCCCGTCAGATACATATTCCCAGCTTCACCCTGCCCACAGTATTCAAACTCTTAGTTATGAAACTGATTCCCTTAAGAGTAAGGGCCACAATCTTGCACACCCCTCCCCACTAATGAAAGGATCATTGCCAGTCATCGGCATATTATATATATACATGTTGTGTCTGTTCCGAAAGAGACCCGGGTTCGAATCCTGGCTGGGTACACATTTTCAGATTTGCCCATTAACAATTGATGTCATATATTCTGTGAATATAATAATTATCTAAAGCCAAGATTTATTACTTAACTAAATGCCTAGAAATTAAAATAAAGAACAACTTTAATTGGAGAGAACACACAGAAAATATCAAGGGTAAGCCGGACCAAAGGCTATTTTTCATTGGCATACAGTAGTTTTACTAAGGAAACTGCATACACAACACTTATCCATCCTATTTTGGAGTATTGATGGGCATTGTGGAATCTCCACTAGTTCAGAGAAGAAAAGCTTGTTTTGCACTATCACAATATAGTGGAGAGTGTTTCACAGAAATGATGCACGAGTTGGGGTGGAAATCATTAAATGAAAGAGGTTATTTGTTGCAGTAGGATTTATTTGGGAAATTTCTTTCAATAACTTTTCCTTCTGAATGCGAACATATTTTGTTAGCACCTACCTACATAGGGAGACATGATCATCTTGATAAAATAAGAGAAAATAGATCTCAAATAGAAAGATGTGTTTCTTTTTCACTTCACACTATTAGAAAATAGAACACTAGAAAAATATTATGAAAGTGGTTTGATAGACCCTCTGCTACGCACTGAAATGTGTTGTAGAATACACGTGTAAATGTATTCTGTGGCAGTGAAAGCGGGCTGTATCAAAATTGAGTCAAGGATAGTAACTAAATCAAAGCTCTCAGTAGAATGCATTACTGTGATGCTAATATTAAAGTTATTCTATCTGTTTTGCCATAGTACAAAACAATACCTGGTCTCACACAATTGTCGGTGCTGTAGTGTGTCCAATTAAAGCTACCTGTATTGACACTGTGCATCCAGTGGACATAAACATAAGTCTTACAGTAATATGATGGCTAATCAAACCCCCTTTACTTCAATATTTCTAACAATTCTGTGATATTTAGTTGTTACAAGAAATAATTCTGATTGACATAGGTCCTATTTGCTAACCCTATTGTCTTCTGGGAGTGAAGGTTGTACTACACTCCTCTTTTTTATATGCGATATTGTTTTCCAGTTTGGCGCATAGATAAATGGGCTAAATTGCAGCATGTTTGCCTATTGATGTATACACTTTTTGATTGTTGTTGGAATTTTGAGAGGACTAAACCACTAGGTCATCAGTCACCTATTCCTAGCTAAGGCATCAGACCAGTTAAGAGAAAATAAAATCTTCACTCAACATTCAAAGGGGGAAACACAAGGGGTACACAATGACAATGAACATGACACTGACAACATAAAAGAAGAAAACACAAATGGAAGAGACCAAGTGTTGAACTGAGCTAAAACTTTACAGCAGCAGATAGTGGCTGGCTGATCACAAAGATGATGCAGGATGAGCCAGCCGCTCTGCACATACTATAAACAGCCATTTAAACAAGACATCAGAAAAGTGACAACAGATTAAAATTCTAGAGTGGCGGGGGCCTGAGAAATCAGGCAAATGATCCCACCACTAAATAGAATGACAAAAGCCAGCAGCGCAAGTAAAACCTAAAACACAGTCCGCCATAGAGGCATCGTCAGCTAAACTTAAAGGAAGTGCAGTAGGCAGGTTAAAAGACTGCTGCAAGGCGCCTAAAAGCAGACAGTCCAACAGGATGATGACCACTGTCAAGAGAGCGGTACAAGGGCAATTTGGTAGGTCCTCTCGGCATAAAAGGTGGCTGTGTGTTAACCACGTAGGGCCAATAAGTAGTCCACAGAGAACAAGACTCCCTACAAAAAGGACCTCCACATGGCTGTAGACTGCAAGGAGCTTATTTGGCATGTTCGAGTCAACCCATTCGGAATTCCAAAGCCCGAGGATCTTGCGAGTAATTTTCAATCGGAGATTCTTCTCCTGGAGACCAAACTCAAAGGGCTGTGACGTGGTGGCCAGCTTGGTCAGGCAATTGACAAGTTTGTTCCCCAGGATGCCAATGTGGTCTGGGATCCGAAAGAAAGCCACTGAACAGCCTGACTTGCCAAGAGTAAAGAAAGAGTCCTGAATTGACCGCACCAAATGCTGTTTGGGAAAACACTGGCCAAGGGCTTGCAAGTCACTCAGGGAGTCACTGTAGATTACTATAGACTCCCCAGGGCAGGCTTGGAAATGTTAAAGAGCATAAGAAATAGACACCAGCTCAGCCGTAAAAACGCTACTCTCACAGAGCAAGGAATGCTGCTCAACATGGTCACCATGGATATAAGCATACCCAGCATGGTGGTCTACCAGGGAACCAATAGTGTATACAACATATGGACCATGGAATGAATCAATTAGTGCCTGGAACTGGTGACAGAGGTTCAATGGTGAAAAAGAGGCTTTAGAGTCTCGGGAAAAGTCTAACCGAAGCTGAGGGTGAGGAATGGACCAAGGAGGGGTATGGAAAGGGTAGTGAAAAAGAACAAACACAAACAACATTCGGGAGACCTGACCTCGGCTGTCGTCATGGGGAAGGGAGGGCAGCAGCTGGAAAAAGAAGCCTGTGATGGGCTGAGGTGAGGCAAGAACATGGGCAACAAAGGAAGAAGCTAGCAGCTGTTGCCGGTGGAATCACATGGGAGTGACTCCGGCTTTCACTAGGAGACTTGTCACCGAACTCGTGCAAAAAGCCCATGTTACCCAACAGACATCACCACGTAGAACTGGGACGAGGACCAGCAATACTGAAGGCACTGCTGAATCGTACAGTAAGGTAGTCAGGCTGACGAAGGTGTAGCACCCAAGTGAGCCGGGCATCAAAGAGCATGTCTAGGAAGCAATGCATCTCTTCAACACGGAAGAGTTTGTCAGCCATGTGCAGCTCTTGGTCGAGGTGAAGCACCTGATGGCGACAGAAGTGCATTACTCGGGTCTTAGAGCCTGAGAACTGGAAACCATAGGCAAAAGCCCATGACTGTGCATTTTGAATGGCTTCCAGCAACTGGCATTCAGCAACACCAATGCTAGCGGAGATGCAAAAAGTCATGGGCAAATAGGGAGTAGGAAAAAATGACCCCACTGCCATAGCAGGACCATTGATTGCAATCAGAAATAGGGGAACACTAAGAACTGAACCATTGTCCTGGACATGAGTGGAGCTGAGAGAGGTACCAACGTGAACCTGAAAAGGGCAGAGTGAGAGGAAGTTCTGTATGAAGATCAGAAGTGGACACCGTAAGCCCCATTTGTGAAGTGTTGATAGAATAAATATGATGGTGCCAGATGGTATCATATGCCTTTTGAAGATCGAGAAAGACTGCAAATGGATGCTCATGCCTGGTGAAAGCAGTGTGGCTTGCTGACTTCACCAACACTAAGTTGTCAATGGCGGAACAACCTTGGCGGAAGCCCTCCTGTTGAGGGGCAATGAGTCCCTGTCTTCAAAAATCCACATGAGCCGCTGACTCACCACACGTTCGAAGAGCTGGCATAGAACTTTGGTGAGGCTAATTGGGCAGTAACTATCAGCCACCTACAGATTGACACCAGGTTTCATCACTGGCAAGATGATGCTATCACAACATTGGGACAGGAAATACCTGCCCAGAGATGATTGAACAGAGTAAGAAGTTGGTGTTGATAGCCCACTGACAGATGATGGAGGAACTAGCAGTGAATGCAGTCTGGCCCTGAGGTAGTATCAGAGCATTAAATGGGGCATTGTATGTTTTCTGCTGCATGCGAAAAGATAACTGTCATCATTCGACCCACTCTTTGAGGGTATGGAAATCCACACTGTAAGCTGCAGTCATGGAGTTACGGGCGTAATGGTCCACCGTGTACTCAGTGACAGCATCTGGTTTTGTGCATATAGATAGGGATTCCTGCTGGTGGACGGTAAACAAAGATACCAAACTTGTTGTATTACTTTCTTAACTTGGGCCCGAAGCCATTTAAAAGTAATAAAGTGCTTTATAAAAGGATGGTGTCAATGGCACTGGAGTGCCTGACATTCCCTAATGGCCTCGGCAATCTCCGGTGTCCATCATGGCACGCACTTACATTGAGGGAAACCAATGGTGTTTGGAACAGTTGACTTTGCAGCGGAAACAATATAGTGTCAATCATCTATTGCACTGAAATATCAATGTGGACCACTAGTGGAGCAGCAAGTACCGCAGCAGAGGTGTAAATGGCCAATCAGCCCTATGGAAAGACCATTAGGGGCAAGCGGTCAGTAGGTCGATACTGTTGGAGCGACAAGAAGATTGGGAAATGGTTGCTGCCACATAGGTCATCATGGACTCTCCAATTAAATTGTGATTGAAGGCTTGGGCTACTAGCAGACAGGTCTTGGCTGAACATGTGCCTCATGCTATGCAAAAATGTGAGGGGGCTCCAGTGTTGAGAAGCAAATGTCCTGCTGTGCCAAAACACCGAAAGGGTCTCAATGTCCCTGCCGTGGCCTGCGGTCTGGGTTCCACCCCACATTGGGTGGTGGTCATTGAAGTCCCCCAAAAGGAGAAATGGTGGGGAAAGTTGAGCAACCAAAGCAGTAATGTCAGAAACCCATCTTCTTCTGGGGGAAGGTAAATGCTGCAGATTGTAAATTCCTGCATTGTCTGGATTCTGACTACCATTGCCTCGAGAGTGGTGTGGAGAGGCACAGGGGACAGTGGCAATGGCAATGACATATGCACAGACACTGCCAGATACACTATCATACATGAATCGATTTTTGTAGTAGCCCCGATAGGCATGAAGGGCAGGGGTCCGATGGGCAGGAAATCAGGTTTCCTGTAAGGCTAAACAAAGTGCAGGGTAGCGGCAGAATAATTGAAGCAGCTCAGCAGGTGATGAAAAAAGCCAGCACAATTCCACTGGAGAATTACTTTTGCTCTGAGCTGAAAGGCCATGAAAAAAAATATAATAATACCCCCAGGGAGCTCATGGTTCTTTTGTAAGCACACGTGTGGTGAGCACAGGGCCCCGAGCTAAGGCAGTCTTTCTTCCTTCCTTCTTTCCTTCCTGGACTGTATTTCCTTTCCCTTCCCCTCTTTTCCTATCCTCACTCCCTCTCCCCACTGTAGGTTCGATAACCTTAGCAGTTTCGTCCCCAATAATAATAATAATAATAATAATAATAATAATAATAATAATAATATTGAGGAGCAGATTCCACCTCATCTTCTGAAGCAGATGTAGGTGGCTGTGACTTTCAAGCCACAGTATATTCTATTTTCTTCAGTTTCTCAATGGCTCTTTGATTTTAAGGGCTGGGAGGGCTTCTGTGAAGTGGTATCACAGATTTAAGAAGAGTGGGAAGCCCTTCGAACAGTAGTTTGTGGATCCTTCAGCCATCGGCTGGGGTCCTCTGAGAAACCTCGGAAGGGGGTGTCACAAGGGACCCCTTCCGAGTCAGAGGAGACGAAGGAGCATGTTGCTTCTCAGGCTAGGGTGGGGATGGGGACTGGTATCCCTGATGGTTGGGGGGGGGGGGGGGAGAGTTGCATCCGTACCAGGTGTTAGAGCAGTGGATAAAGTAATGCCCACATCAAGTGGAAGGTTGATGGCTCCTAGGGCCCAAAGTAGGAGGTAATGCTTTGGTCATTGTCCTACCCACAATGAGTAGGCATGAAGCAACAGCAGCCAAAGATGTGGTCATTTGTACAGGGTAAAGCTGCTTATACTTCTTCCTTGCCTCAGAGTAAGCCAACGTATTCAGGGTCTTTATCTCCACGATTTTACAATCTCTATGTAAAATAGTGCAGACCGGCAAGCAAGGTGGCTAGTACTGCCCACAGTTCACACAGATGGGAAGTGGAGTACACGGAGCGTCTGGCTATGATAGCCGCCCACATTTCCTGCATGTGGGGCTGGAAGTGCATCGGGAGGACATATGCCAGAACTTCCAGCACTTGAAACATCACATAGGGGGAGGGACATATGGCCTGACATCACACCAGTATATCATAACCCACTCCATCTCAGGCAGTGTATCACATTTGATGGCAAGGATGAAAGCACTGGTGACACCCTACGGTCTTTCAGTCCCCTATAGATGTGCCGGATGTAATGCCGAACGTAATGAACACCTCGTCCTTGTAGGTTCATGCACAATTAGTTGTTAGACTGAGAAAGGAGATCGCGGTGGTAAATGAGACTCTGGACCATATTTAGCGTCTTGTGGTGTGTGATACTGACAGGAAAAATCATCCAGTTTGTCACAGGCAAGTAATGCCTTTGACTGGGCACGGGATGCCATCTATATCAATACATCCCCACTTCTCACCTCAGAGAAAGACGCCACCTTGCCAAACTTGTCTTCGAGGTGTTCTACGAAGAACTGCAGCTCGGTTAGCAAGGAAGATTCTCCATTGGATCTTGTACATACGAGGTATTGGGGATAGTACGGCGCAGATATGTGGAGGGTCCTGTGTTCCTCCCAAGGCATAGCCAGGGAAATGAAGGACTTAGGATCATATGCTGTTGCCTCAAACTCTGACTTCCCACACTTACAGATGGTTACACATCCACCAATGCTATTCTTAGCTTATTTAATCTGTCCCACGGGCAGTTATGGATGTAAAACTCCACCAAGGCAGAGCCCAGCTTGCCTGGTAAGAATTTGGGACACAATACCACTGAGGTGTGGAAGGTTCCCCAGAGGTTTCTCACTAGCGACTGTTCCACCTCAGCATTTCCTCGGTTAAAAAAAAAAAAAAAAAAAAAAAAAAAAAAAAAAAAAAAAAAAAAAAAAAAAAAAGCACCATACGATGGTCACTGAGGGGTGCACAGAACTTACAGTATGGAGGACTGTTGGTGCGACACAGTTCGCCAAGCCTGTACTCTGCAAATTAATGGTGAGCCCCCAGGGGGAAAACCTGTTGAGTTGTAATAAGAATGTGCACACTGTCAAACATCAGTACGGAACTGAAGTGCAGTAACCATATAGTTTGTATTTTCCTACAACATGGCAATGTGAAACATAACACAGGTAAACAAAAATACTAGTTCGGGTAAATATTTTTTATGTGCACAACACTCTTCTGGATAATACTGCTTGTAGATCAAAATGAACATACAAAACTCACAAGTTTACCGATGTTATATTATTCCGTTGCTTACTCAACCATAGCTATTGTATTACATGGAATAAGCAAGAAATTTGATATAAATTATTAGGTTAACTGAAATTAATGGAGTGTGAAAAACTAACTTTTATTAAAATGGTATGCTGTAGAGCTTAACTACCACACAAACTTTTAATTAAAAACTTATTCACTGCCACCTCTATTTGCAACAACACAAAGATCAAGCAATATCTACATATATCATTGAATGTGATTACTACTCATGACACTTCAGGAGATACGAGATCATAAACAATGCCTAGCTTAATTGCTTAAATTGGAGTGCAGATTATCAATGTTATATTCATTCAGGTTACGTAATGAAAATGCTTAATGACAAAATTTAAGCAAGAGTTCAAACCTTTCCCAAACTACTTCCTGCTTACATTTATAATGTGAAATATAAAATAATGCATTAATTAATTTGTAAAGCAATCAGACGAATTAAGCTATTTTATACCTGGGAGTATGATTCTTTAAAAAACTGGTGGTTTTCTGGTATGTAACTGTGTTTTTCTTAAATTAACAAAAGTTCCATTTACAGAGAGTTACTGAATTTATAATTGGATTAATTGTAAAACTTCTTTCATTTTCTATGATGGATACCTCTGCAGGAAGATACATCAGGTATGGAATTTTCCAAATTCTTACCTCATGCCAGCACCCAACATTTGTGGCTGGATTAATTACCTGTAATAATTAAACATTTTGGGCCAGCCAAAGGTGAGCATTTTATATACCTTTCAGAATTGAACAACAATATTTAGAGTCAACAGACACTAGAAACTTATTGGTCACATCTTATTCAAGGCCTTTATTTTCTTTCACTAAGTCCCAAAATGAATGACATCCTAACCTCCCCAACATTCTAATCCAGTGTTTTTCAACCTGTGGGTTGCGACCAGAGAGATAAAGTCTTAGTCAGGAGGTTGCCGTCACTGTTGGAAGTAATTAGACCATAAAATAACCAGCCAAGCGCAAGTCTGAACACTAGTGATTCAATAATATAAAACACAAGACTAATAAGTGATTTATCTAATAATGGAAAGTCCAGGTTGGAATTAACAATATAATAATAAAGACAGTTTACAACTCACCACAAAGATGTGATGATAAACTGTGACAGGTGCATAAAAAAAGACACACACATACAACACTTTCACCTATGGGGCATGGCCATCTTCAGAAAGTAGAACATTCATGCAATCACACAACACAATCACACAACCGTCAACTCCAGCTGCCACACTTCAAAGTGTGGCAGCCAGAGCTGTCGGTTGTGTGACTGTGTTATGCGCCTTTGTGATTCTGTGAATGTTCTATTTTCTGAAGAAGGCCATGGTCGATAGCTGAAGTGTTCTACGTGTGTGTCGTTTTTGTATGTGCCTGTCGCAGCTCGTAAAAATAGTATTTTAAATTATAATAAAATAATTCCTTGTTAACATCAATTCTACTTTGAATAGAATGTGATAGATTGATTTACAATAAAAACAGTGTTAATTATGAATAAATGAAAGAAAGTAGCATCAAAAGAAAGAAAATTATGTTTATATACTACTCCACTCTTGATTGGCCTGGTGCAGCAACAGTAAATCCATTTTTGTAATAATAACAGTCTCTGTTGCAATATAATACTGTTTATTAACGCGTTTCACGCTTTTGGCATGTCATCAGAATACAGTAACAAGAAAATGTAATAAACAAACCATGACAGTTTTAGGGCATGAACCTATCCACAGCTTTAACAACAAAACAAATAGGGGAGTCGGGACCTACCTAACAGACAGCGAGATTGCATTCCTTAGTAAAAGTAAAACACACGATGGTAAACATCATTAGTCATAAATAAAACTTAAAGGCATGGGCATAACCCGCTGATCAAATGTCAACATGAAAGGAAATCCTGAAACAACAGCGAAGTAAGTAAAGGCAAACATGAAAATTGTTGACAGCGGTGGACATGGTCGGTGAGGAAGAAGTAACTCACCACATAAACAGCACTGCAGTGGATAGGTCCGTGTTCACATTTGGAACACATTACATGCACTGCATCAGCCAGACAGGAGCTGGTGCGCGCACGGCTGGAGGCAATGTGGTGCGAGGAGTTGTGGCCGATGCGAAGTGCCAGGAGGGGGCGCTGGTAAGCGCCTGCGTACCTCGTGTGAGTGGCCATGATTTAAAAGAGAAAATCGACTGAAACTGTCGGAAAAAGCTCAAAGTGAAGAATATGTCTATATTGTAGAATATTAAGGGCAGCATAAGGGGGTAAAAAAAAAAAAAAAAAAACGATCATAGTGATGTGAAGTGCAAAACAACTGTACAAAAGCCCTGAAGAAGCATTAAAAATTATACGATCTATATGTGCATGAATGCAGATGGATTCAGTTACTGGAGTTCATGAAAATAAATGTTAATTAAAATTTTAAAAATTGCTAACATAATAATGTGTTGAGTTAAAGAAAGAACTCATATGTGCACGAGCACTTGGCAGTAGGGGGGGGAGGTTTTTTTTTTGTTTTTTGTTTTTTTTTTTTTTTTTTTAAGAAGCATTAAAATTGTAGTCACTATGTCTGGATTAAGTACAGATGTGTTGAATCACTCAAGTACTAAAAATTAATGGTGATTAGTATTGTAAACATGATAAAGTGGTAAACAATGTATTAAGTTAAGGAGGTAAACTAAAGTATACACGCACGTTTGAAGGCAAATGTAAGAGGCGGGTGCGGTGAGGGGAGGAAAGAGGGGGAGGGTGAGTGGGAAGTATGTTGCAATAAGACCTCAAGTGGTGTTCGGTAAAGCTGACATCATGATGTCGTAATAAGACTGATTTTTGCTGGCCAGCTGGTCACTGAGGCTAAGTTGACCTGAAGATTTAAGAGATCTGGTTATTTCAAATTCTTCGAGGAGGTTTAACTTTTTCCCCTAGGCAACTTTGTCAAAATCTGAAGTGTATTAAGTGTAGGTTCACTATGGCCAGTAGCTTTCAGATGTTCAAAAAATGAAGACTTGCTTTTTATAGAACCTCTTTTAGTTAGAAGGTGTTCTCAGAATCTGGTCCCGAACCTCGACCCGTTTGCCCAATATAGGCGCGAGGGCACTGTCGTGGTTTGTTTATATATTTTGTCTTGTTACAGTATTCTGATGACACACCAAAAGTGCAAAACGCGTTAATAAACAGTATTATTTTGCAACAAAGAGTGTTATTATTACAAAAATTATGTTTGTTGGTCTCGAGATCTGTCAAATGGTAGATTTACGGCTCGGGAGTGAGAGTCCCCAAATATTTCTTTCCTTGTAAGGGGGAGGGGGCATATTTAAAAAGGTTGGGAAACACTGTCCTAATCAATCCCCCCCCCCCCCCCCCCCACACACACACAGACGCCCGAGGAAGACACCAGTACAAATGCTACCCAATCCACCCATCAAGCACTTCTATTCCAGTCCTGTCAAAGCCGGGCCACTTATGAAAGCAGCCATGTGATTTACAACTCTACTGCAATCACTGCAAAGCTTTTTATATTGGTGTGACTATTGACAATTTGTCCATCAGGCTGAATGGCCAGAAGCAAAGTAGACCTCCTTGTGGCACAATGTACAGCCGATCGTACCAGGCTTGACGTCAATGGCTGCTTCGCAATCCGTGTCATCTGGATACTTCCTGCTGCCCCCAACTACCAGCTTTTATGAACTGCACAGATGTGAGTTATCCTTACAGTATATTCTCTGGCCCCAAAATTATCTAGGCCTCAACCAATGCTAACCTACTGAGCCCGACATCCCACAGCCAATAGTTCCCATCCTCTCCACCCTCACCTCATTAACCACCACCTATGTATATCTATCCCCTTCTCTACTTCTTTCCATTTCGTCCTGCCCCCAATTTCTAAGCTCTCTCTCTCTCTCTCTCTCTCCTACCCTTTGGGTGAATCCTTCCCTCCTTCACCCATACTTAATGCTGAGCGTCACTCAGAATGCAGCTGCCAGATATGAAGTGTATGGTTTGCCTGTGATTAATTGAATGAAAGTGTTTTCTATACTGATGAAGAATGTGACAGAAAGCTGTAATTTGTATGTGAGCAGTTGCCTTTCCCACATGCCTGTTTTCGGTCAATGATCGTTACACAGCAAATTACAAGCCATCCTCATTTTATTGTTAAATTCCAACTAGGACTTTTCATTGTCCCTCTTTACTGTGCATATCTTTATTGAAGTAATAGGGGCAAAAGTAACACAGGACATTAATGAAAAGCTGGCAACAAATTTTATGATATAAAATGATGAACTGTATAAACTGTTAAATCTTCAAACTAAAAATTGTGCAATGTAAGCATTAATATTTTGAATGAGTCGGGGCTGAGAGAACAGAAACTCATTTTTCCTTAGTGAAATAAAAATTGTTTACTGCTTGGTAATTAACATTACACATTGTAAAGATTTCTCAATGTGCATTTCTCTCATTTGGAGCACACTATTCACTTTCTTCTTTACTCTTTTCACGATCAGAACGGCGTGACTTTTTCTTCCGATGACTGCGATGGCCTGGACTACGGCTGCGACTTTTATGTCGCCTGGAACGTTTCTCGGTGCTGCGACTCCTTGAACGGTGTCGATGAGATCTGGAAATCACATAAATTGCGTAAATTAGTCTATTTACTGATTGATTCATTTACCATATTAATTAAAAAAGTGAATATGTTGTGGAATGTTTGAAAACTTACATAAGCATACTATATATAAATTCAAGAATAATCTATCTTTGAAATTTTGTTTACACAGTACAGTTTAAATGAAAAGTCTGCTGCTCTCCAAGTATTTAACATAACCTTTGAAGGCAGAGTCAACTGAGTCACAGACGGTACAACAAATAAATTAGTTATATAAATTCTTCACCACAAAGGCCTTCCTCAGCAATGATTAGTCTTTTTGTTGTGCCTGTGTGCGCTTCAGCACCGTCTGCAATGAGCAGCATATATCTTTTACATAATATTGTTACTATTTCACTTAGGCGTTCCACTGTTTCTTAATTTACTACAATTAGCAGATTTCCAAATCAAATTTGTAGCCTTCATATTATACACTTTACTTTGACACACACACTGTAATGTAAACTTCATTTTATTGTATGCCATGGAAATTTTGTCATTAAAATTGTTCTGTTAAGAAAAATGAAGAAAATGAAGGAGAAAACAATAACAGAGAAATAGATTTACATGGAAAAGGGTGATAACAAAAACAGTTTTCTTGCAATCAGCCTCACTGACTTCTTTTTGCCATTATCTTCAGTAGAAGTCCACGGTTGAGAAGAACTTGCCTCCCCTCAGACAATCTAGAGTCTCGTTGCATATCATCAATTTGTGGGAGGGGATAAACATCCTTTTTGGTTACCCCATTAAGTTTCCTGTAGACGATGAGGCACTACCAACTACCATCCTTTTTTATGAGAACTACTGGTGATTAACATGGACTCTGAGCGGGTTGAAAAATGTCATCCTTCATCATTTAATCTACCTTTTCGTGATATGCTCCCTAGCCAGTTGGCTGATGATCACCATTGTTAATTCGGTGTTTAACCTTCAACTGGACTGACTTGCTCTTCACTTGAGGAATAGCTGATCTCGCCTGCAATATGCTTTGGTTAATGGCCGAGTGCTTGCTAAGCACACAACACTCGGGAGGTGGTGTTGCTTTTTGCAGCAGTTCACTACCCATGATTCTCAAATTCCTTCTTAAATGAGACAACAGAGGTTGGAATGAAGTCTTTCTCCATTGGTAAGCTCATATTACCTGACACTAAGAGGCCCATGGCCCGATGCACTGCACAGCAAATGACTGCTACTTTTGAAGCACTGACTGCAGGAATATCCACTTCATCCAGCACACAGACTCCACTCAGTATAATGCTTATCTTCCTCTCATTTAAAATAATCTCCGAGTGACCACTATTTCAAAAGTCCCATCTGAGAATGTCATGACTGTATTAGTCTGAAATGGGTATCATATGGTCATTTATATAACACAAAACATGCATCTTCCCCTAGGCTACACATACCTCCCATTATCCACCTTCAGCTTGTTGTCAGCAAAATAGACCTCCTGCAACTGGCAACGGTATTTCTCTGAAATAATCAAATGATGCTTCCGAGTCAACGAGAACATGTGCAGGTCCGTAAGGATGTTGCTGAAGTTTCCCAAAATTTTGGAGGAGGATTTTGTTCTTCAGTAGCCTCAATTCCAAGGAAGGTCACAGCCTAAAGCTAAGAGGCCCATGGGCCGATGCACTGCACAGCAAATGACTGCTACTTTTGAAGCAGACTAGTTTGCTACATTGCATCGGTTGAATGATTTGGCTGGAGCTCCTATAAGCCAATGGAATGCTTTATCGTTTTGGGGAGAGTCCTCTCCAGCAGATAGCCTGCAGCAATGGCAATCTATGTTGTCCTTGGAAGACACTCTGTTATCTTTCTTTTTTGTGCTGGGGCTGGTGTTGGCTTAGGTCTGCTTGCAGCCTGCTGTCACGACCATCGGCACATACTTTCTGCCACTCCCAGCAGCAGCATACCACATGAACTGCTCATCCACAGCTGGTTGTGCCAGGTTCTCCAAATGTCAGTTTTCTTTGGGGTTTGAATAAGTTCCTCACAAAACTCTGTCGGAGCAGAAACTCACCTTCACCTCGAATATTTCACTGACTTCGATGGAACCGGATGGCGAGAGATTGGGGCCGTGGTTGTTTCACTTGCTCTCTTCTTATCTTTTGAAGTATCTTTGTTTTTGCTTTAAGTGCACATCCAGTACCTTTTGAACTACTTCTGTAACTGTTTGATGAATGATGTCTGCAAGCTTAGTTTCTTCCTCCATCACAGTAATTGATACAATGATTGCTAGTTGTTTGAACTTATGGCCAATTCACTGTTGATGGATCATCTCCATCTACCTAGTCCATTTTATGAAGTTGTCAAAATCTCTTTCATGATTAGTGCCTGGTACATGCCCTCACTAACACCTTTCATAATATGTACAACTTCTCTTCCTTCTCCATTATCAGGTTGACTATCTTACACAGCTCCAAAAAGTCTTGAATGTATGCCTTTGTAGTCTCTCCTTGACACTGCACTCTGAACTTCAGTTTTTCTTCAGCTTGATGTGTCATTGTGCATCTTCTGAGTATTTCTGGAATACCACCCGGCTTGTCTTCAAAATGCTGCTTGGCAGTCCACTCCAAATAGAAATAGACATTAGCCAGGCATACCGTACCATCTCAGTTGTTGAATTTAGAGATTCACTCATATCCCTTTAACCACTTGTTTGGGTCCTTACCATTACTGGCAAAGAAAACTGATGGATGTCTCACAAGTTGGCAAACTGTTGATGTCATACTAGTCATCTCCTCTCCTTCAGTCTCTTGTGTCTTCCATTCACAGGAGTATGGCTTAAATTATTGTTTCTCACCACATAAACAACAGCTCTGTTGTGACCTAATAAGAACCACTGTGCTAATGAGGGTGGATATGATCCAAAGTTAGCATTACTCGGTGCTTCCACCAGACTGACATGAAACAGTGTCACAAGACATAGCTAGTTGACTAGCAAACACTGCTTTAAACTCAGTGATCATCTTTCATAGTTTCTTGGGTCTACTGCCAGATCTTTAAATCAAGCTATACAACTGTTTGCAAGTCTTAAAGGAAACTGCTGCTGCTGTTGAGGACAGCAAGTAGTTGGATTGCCAAAATACTGAGTCAGCTTGATTTCAAGATCCAGCAGCAAACCTAAAGAAACTACAAGGAATTATTATGTCAAGAAAGCCTAGATAACTACATCAGCGATGATTTATTTACCACATGTCACACATGTACAAGAGCATAGAATGAACGAACTCCTGGTGGAGATTTACACAATAGATATACACTCACAGAAACTTTTGGAACATTATTGCTCAAGGAGTTCTTGGAATTGTACACTCATTAAAATGTGCAGGCAGGGTGGGGATCTTGAAACCAGGACCTTTTGCCTAAGTGTCCAACAGTTTAACCACTACACCAGCTGTTGCTATCTTAAAGCTGTTCACTTATGATAATATTTATTCAAAAATTTGAATACTGTATGAGAAACAAGCAATACAGATGTTCACCTTTTCAACAGAACTTTCTTGATTGTGGCAATGCCTACAATAAAAACTTGAAAATATGATGGAGGCAGCATGAAGTGTGTCAGTTTCATACAGTGTGAGCACTTTCTGCATTAGTACCAGTGCACAATGTAGCAACATCATGTTGTTGTTGTTGTTGTTGTTGCTGCTGCTGCTGCTGCTGCTACTGTTGTTGTTGTTGTTGTTGTTGTTGTCGTCCTCAGACCATGTTTGATGCAATTCTCCACACTAGCCTGTCCTGTGCATGCAAAAAGAACTGCAACCTCATTGTTTTGAACCTGCTTACTGTATTTGCCTCTATGTCTCCTTTGTACCTAACACACTTCCCTCCAAAGCTAAACTTGTTTGTTTGTGGTTTTAGGGCGCACAACTGCCATGGTCATTAGCGCCCAGCCAAGAACATAGATTCGCTATGATCTAAAAAAAATGTAGACTGTCAGAACATCAACAAGAGGCTAAAAACGAAAGATAAAAGACAATTAAAAGAGTTAAATATCCTTGGATAGGGTATACAGGTATACAAAACGGCCTGGTGGAGGGCGAAAAGCTCAGCCGTGAAGTTTGAGCACCGGTCAGGGAGCTTGTATTGGAAACGGTTGTCCCCGACGACGAAGGCAGATCCGACACCGGCAGTGCTCTTGGAACCATCAGTGTAAATAAATACGGCATTATCGAACCGCGAACGGAGTTCGACAAGCCTTGAGCGGTATACCAAATCCGAAGTGCTCTCCTTGGGGAGCGAACTAAGTTCGAGGTGTGTGTGAACCTGGGCTTGATGCCACGGTGGCAATGGGCTTTCGCTCAACCGAAGGGTGGAAGGAAGGGTAAAATCGAGCCGCTGTAGCAGGCGGCGAAACCGAACTCCCGGTGGAAGCAAGGCAATCGCAGACAACTGATATTGGCGATCGAGTGAGTCGTCAAAAAATAATCTGTAAGATGGATGGTTGGGCATCGACCGTAGGCGGCATGCGTACCGACACAAGAGTATGTCACGTCGATTGGTCAAGGGTAATACAGCAGCCTCGGCATACAGACTTTCAACAGGGCTGGTATAAAATGCACCGGTCGCCAGACGTAATCCACGATGGTGGATAGAGTTGAGACGGCGGAGAATCGACGGCCGTGCTGAAGAGTATACAAGGCTTCCATAGTCGAGCTTCGACTGAACAATGGCCTGGTAAAGGTGAAGCAGGACGGTACGATCCGCTCCCCATGACGTGCCACTGAGGACACGAAGAACGTTAAGGGATCGGGCACAACGGGCAGCCAGGTAGGACACATGTGTGGACCAGCAAAGTTTCCGATCCAACATGAGTCCCAAGAATTTTGTAGTCTCCACGAAAGGGAGAGCAACAGGGCCGAGACGTAGAGAAGGTGGAAGAAATTCCTTGTATCTCCAGAAATTGATACACACAGTTTTCTCAGTGGAGAATCGGAAGCCGTTTGCGATGCTCCAGGAATATAGACGGTCAAGACAGCGTTGGAGAGAACGCTCCAAGAGACACGTCCGCTGGGCGCTACAATAAATTGCGAAATCGTCAACAAAAGGAGATCCGGAGACGTCGGCTGAAAGGCAATCTATGATCGGATTGATTGCAATGGCAAAGAGCGCTACACTCAAGACGGAGCCCTGTGGTACCCCATTCTCCTGGCAAAAGGTATCTGACAAAACAGAGCCCACCCGTACCCGGAACTTGCGATCCGCCAAAAACGCTTGAATGAAAAGAGGAAGGCGGCCCCGAAGGCCCCATGTGTGCAATGTGCGGAGAATGCCCGCTCTCCAACAGGTATCGTATGCCTTCTCCAAGTCGAAGAACACTGCTACTGTTTGACGCTTCTTTAGAAAGTTGTTCATAATGAAGGTCGACAACGTAACGAGGTGGTCAGCAGCAGAGCGGTGTCGACGAAAACCGCATTGGATATTAGTCAGGAGGCGGCGAGATTCGGGGAGCCAGACCAACCGAGCGTTAACCATGCGTTCCATCACCTTACAGACGCAGCTCGTCAGAGAAATGGGGCGATAACTGGAAGGAAGGTGTTTGTCCTTCCCTGGTTTGGGGATGGGGACAACAATGGCTTCACGCCAACTTGTGGGAACATGACCTTCAGTCCATATGCGATTGTAGGTACTAAGAAGAAAGCACTTGCCCGCAGGAGAGAGGTTCTTCAGCATCTCAATATGAATGGAATCGGGCCCGGGAGCAGAAGACCGGGACAGGGCGAGAGCACGATCTAGCTCCTGCATGGTGAAGGCGACGTTATAATTTTCACGATTAAAAGAGCGGAAAGAAGGCGGCCGTGCCTCCTCTACCTGTTTGCGAGGGAGAAAGGCAGGGTGGTAATGGGCAGAGCTCGAAACCTCCGCAAAGAAACGACCCAATGCGTTTGAAACATCAGGTGGGTCCACGAGGACTGCGTTCTCCACGGTCAGGCCAGGAATCGGGGAGTGGACCTTGATGCCGGACAAACGGCGTAGGCCACCCCAGACAACCGTGGAGGGAGTAAAACGGTTAAAAGAACTAGTAAAAGCAGTCCAGCAAGCTTTCTTGCTGTCGTTTATGATACGACGGCACTGCGCTCTCACGCGTTTGTAATTGATGCAATTCTCCAAAGTTGGGTGGCGGCGGAAGGTGCGTAAAGCACGGCGCCGGGCTCGAAGCGCGTCGCGGCAGGTTGCAGTCCACCAAGGGACCTGGACACGACGTGGAGAAGAGGATGTACGAGGTATGGAACGTTCAGCAGCAGTGAGAATAACCTCTGTGAGGTATTCGACCTGACTGTCACAGTTGGGAAAATTCTGATTGTGAAAAACAGCCATGGAAGAATAAAGCCCCCAGTCGGCTTTAGAAATGTTCCAACTGGTGGGACGTGGAGATGGGGAATGATGTAGGAAGTGGATGATACAAGGGAAATGGTCACTCGAGTACGTGTCAGAAAGTGCATACCACTCAAACCGACCGGCAAGCTGAGGAGTGCATATTGCGAGGTCTATATGGGAATAAGTGTGTGTTGTGTCAGAAAGGAAGGTCGGTGCACCGGTGTTGAGGCAGACAAGATCGAGGTGGTGGAGAATGTCCACCAAAAGGGAGCCTCTCGGACAAGGTGCCGGAGAGCCCCATAGGGGGTGGTGGGCATTAAAGTCGCCTACTAACACGAAAGGTGAAGGGAGCTGGTCAACAAGGTTTAGCACATCTGCCCTAGTAAGGGCAGATGACGATGGCGAATATATATTACAGAGGGAGAAGGTAAATGTGGATAAGGTGATGCGGACGGCAACTGCCTGTAGGTGAGTGTGCAAGGAAATGGGATGGAAATAGACGTCGTCTCGAAGGAGCATCAGAACCCCTCCATGGGCTGGGACACCTTCCACGGGTGGCAGGTCGAACCGCACAGAGGTGTAGTGTGGAAAGTCTGCACGATCACGTGGACGCAACTTAGTTTCCTGGAGGCAGACTAGAAGCGGGCAGTGCAATCGAAGGAGTAGTTTTAACTCCTCCCGATTAGAACGAATGCCGCGAATGTTCCATTGAAGGAGCGCCATGATAAAAATGAGAGAAGAAATAAGGATAAAAACCAAGTAGCGAGCGGGGTCACCTCGACGGCCGCTGAGGACCGGATTTCGAGGGAGCACTGCTATCGCTGTCTGGGGGCAAAGGGTCATGTTCCATTGGTTCGACCGACGCGCCTGCCACCTCCCGGAGTTGATCAGGAGGGGCAGTTTCCACCGCCGGTAAAGGGCCGGGCGCCCGGCAAACGGAGCATCCCGGTGAAACAGAAGACGGCCGAGGCCGGCAACTGTTGGACGGCGCGACAGATGGGTCACGCCTCGGCGGGGAAGGAGAGGAACTCTTTTTCTTGTCAGCTCTTCTAGAAGAGTGACGGCGGGAAGAGGCAGTTGACGGTTGGGAAGCCTGAGAACGCAGAAAATCCTCACGGACGGGTTCCTTTTTCAAGGTCCGGGCATCTTGTTTAGGTGCCCGCGGTTTACTAGGGGTTGACGAAGACTGTACCTTAGAAGCAGCAGGAGGAAGCGGGGACGTGGAACGGGCAATCTTCGGGCTGGCGGATCGCACAACTGTGTCAGCGAAAGTGAAATCACAAGTCTGGGTACTGGAATCCTTAGTAGGTCGAGTTGAGGTGAGGACCTTACTGTATGTACCCGCTGGGAGGACAGTGGGCTTCTGACTCGCCAACAACTTTCGAGCGGCAGATGTTGATACCTTCTCCGTAACCCGAATTTGCTGGATTACCTTCTCATCCTTGTATACAGGGCAGTCGCGAGAGGAAGCCGCATGGTCACCGTTGCAGTTTAGGCAGTGAGGGGACGGAGGTGGGCAATCCCCCTCATGGGCGTCCCTACCACAAGTGACACACTTTGCTGCATTTGGGCAATGTTCACGGGTATGGTTGTACCTGTGGCACTGAAAACAGCGCGTCGGGTTAGGTACATAAGGTCGGACGGAGATGACTTCATACCCTGCTTTGACCTTCGACGGGAGGTCAACTCTGTCGAACGTCAAAAACACAGTACGAGTCGGTGTCAATTGGTTATCGACCTTTTTCATCACCCTGTGGACGGCTGTCACACCCTGATCGGACATATACGATTGGATGTCTTCATCAGACAACCCGTCAAGGGATCTCGTAAAAACTACCCCCCGTGACGAGTTGAGTGTGCGGTGCGCTTCTACCTTAACTGGAAACGTGTGCAACAACGTAGTACGTATCAGTTTTTGGGCTTGGAAGGCACTTTCCATTTCCAGCAACAATGTGCCATTGCGCTGACGTGAACAGGTTTTAACAGGGCCAGCAATTGCATCTACACCTTTCTGTATAACGAAAGGATTGACAGAATTGAAATCTTTTCCGTCGGTGCGAGAGACAACCAGAAATTTAGGTACATTAGGCAGAGTCTTTTTAGGCTGAGGCGAGTCTAACTTACGTTTGTTGGTCAACGTCACGAAAGAAGATAAGGAAGTCATCGCGGAAGTGTCCCCCGTGATTACCGGCGTCTCCGATGGCGCGCTCCTTCCTAGTGGGGGCCCTCTCCGAGGGCTTACCCGCCTTAGGTGATTGTTCACACCTCAGGTCACACCTCCCGAGAACTGACGGAGGGACCAATCGGCACGTTCGGAAGGTACCAGCTCGGGTAATCACCCCTCCCTGGGCCTGGCCTTTACCAGGGGGTGCGTACGTGCCCTACTTGTCTACCCGGGGCGGGGAATTACGCGTTACCCCCGTCACTTGCTACGCATGATAATGCGTGGGTCGGCCTTCAGACACGCACAGGGAGGAAAAGAAGAGGATAGGAAATGAAGAGAAAGAAGGAAGAAGTGTCTCAAACGCCGAAGCGGAGACTAATGAGGAGAAGAAGGCTAGGAGAGTACAAGGAGAGAAAGACAGAAAACAAAGGGTAAGAAAGGATGGAACGAAGGAAGAAAAACCACAACAAGAACTACCGTAGCTCACGAAATATGCCCGTCTCCGGGCGAAGGCATAAACCGGGAGGGACAGTGAAGCAGCCTGGGGCAGAAGAAAGGCTGCTCCGGCTCGGGGCCCCGTGCGCGCCACACACGTACCCACAAAAGAACTGTGGGCCCCTGGGGGGCCAAAGCTAAACTGGTGATTCCTTGATGTCTCAGAATGTGTCCCACAAATCAATCCCTCCTTTTAGTCAAGATATACCACAAATTTCTCTTCTCCCCAATTCTGTTCAGTATCTCCTCATTAGTTATTTGATCTACCCATCTAATCTTCAGCTTTTATCTGCCGCACAACATTTCAAAGGCTTTTATCATGTTTCTGTCTGAATCCCTTATTGTCCACATTTCACTCCTGTACAGTGCTACACTCCAGACAAATGCTTTCTGCAAGGACTTCCTAAAATTTAAATTAATTTTGGATGTCAACCAATTTCTTTCTTCAGAAATTCTTTTCTTCGCACAGCAATTCTGCACTTTATATCTTCTTTACTTGGGTCATCAAAAGTTATTTTGTTACCCAAATATCGAAACATGTCTCCTACTTTTATTGTCTCATTCTTCAACATCACCTGATTTTCTTAGGCTACATCCCATTACCCTTGTTAATGTTCATCTCATTACCTTTTTTCAAGGTACTTTCCATTACTTTCAATTGCTTTTCCAGGTCCTCTGCTGTCTCTGACGGAATTACAATATCATTGGCAACATGAAAGTTTATTTCTTCTCCCTGAACTTAAATTCCTTCTCCAAATTTCTCCTTGCATTCCTTCACAGCTTGCTCAATCTACAAACTGAACAACATGGGGGAAAACCTACAACCCTGACTTACTCCATTTCCAATGATTACAACCCTTGAACTCTTGCTGTCTGGTTGTGTACAAGTTCTATGTAACTTTTTGTACCATATATTTTACCCCTGCTACCTTAAGAATTTGAAAGAGTGTATTCCACTCAATGTTGTGAAAAGCTTTCACTAAATCTACAGAAACTACAGGTGTAGGTTAGCCTTTACTTTAATATTCTATGATAACTCTCAAGTGGGTATTGCCTCGTGTGTTCCTGTATTTCTCCTAAATCCTAACTGGTCTTGCCCAAGGTTAGCTTTTACCAGTTTTTTCATTCATCTGATTAATATATGTCAGTATTTTGCTACCATGACTTATTAGACTGATAGTTCAGTAATTTTCACACTTGTCTGCACCTGCTTTCTTTGGAATTGGAATAATAATATTCTTTTTGAAGTGTAAAGGTATTTCCCTAGTGTCATACATTTTGCACACAAGGTCGAACAGTTTCTTCATGACTGGTTCTACCAGCTACTTCAGCAATTCAGAGAGAATATCATCTACTCCAGGGGCCTTGTTTCAACTCTTTAACTCCTTTTGCATATCACCTAACAAAGTATATTTTTGAAAGTCAGTGTTGGCAAATGCAATTTGATTTAATACTTTAAGAAATTTCAAACAGTAGAACCATAACTTATTGGTTATGAACTGTAGATTAAGGCTTAAAAGACTGCAGAAAGGTAGAAAAGTTAGGAGATGGAACCTGGACACATTGAAGGAATCAGAGGTGGTTGAGAGTTTCCAAGGGAGCATTATACAAGGGTTGGCTGAAACAAGGGAAAGTAACACAGTAGTAGAAGAAGAATGGGTAGCTCTGAGAGATAGGGCAGTGAAGGCTGCAGAGGATCATATAGGCAGAAGGACAAGGCCTAATAGAAATCCCTGGATAACACAAGATATACAACTTAATTGTTGAGAGGAAAAATATAAAAATGCATCAAGTGAAGCAGGCAAAAGGGAGAACAAACGTCTGAAAAATGAGATTGATAGGAAGTGCAGACTGGGGTAAAATATAGGGAGCGTAGAGTTATACTCAACCTACACAAAAACCAGACAACAATTATTAGAGTCGAAGGGCATGAAAGGGTAGTAGAGGTTGGGAGGGGAGTAAGACAGGGCTGTAGCCTTTCCCCAATGTTATTCAATCTGTACATTGAGCAAGCAGTGAAGGAATGCAAGGAGAAATTCGGAGAGGGAATTGAAGTTCAGGGAAGTGAAGTAAAAACTTAGTGGTTTGCCAATGACATAGTAATTTTGTCAGAGACTGCAAAAGATCTGGAAGAGCAACTGAATGGAATGGACAGTGACAAGAGTAAAACGAGGGTAATGGAATGTAATGTCAGAAAATCAGGTGATGCTGAAGGAATTCGATTAGGTAATGCGACAATAAAAGTAGTAGATGAATTTTGTTATTTGGGTAGCAAGATAACTTCTGATGGCCGAAGTGAACTACTTCAAAGATAGTGGCTCTAAAATTTTAACAGCCTTAGGTTAGGAATCAAAGAATAACAAAATCGTTTTATTCATCACCATCAATTGGAAGTTTATAGGAGTGTCAATTAAAATTAAGCTAAGGAAATACAAGATATCTTGAATTTTTGAGACATATCATATACTATAAAACAGAGAAATCTTGAATTTTTGGAGATGTATCACATTGTATTAAAACACAGAATCACAAAAAAGACAACAGCAATAACATAAATGGATTTTTTTATTAGTTTACTATACAGGTGTATGTCAAAGCACTTACCAGATAGCAAGGATTAGGTGTGTGTGTGTGTGTCTTTGGAACAGTGTAACTTATTTTAACTTATTTTTATTCTACACTTTTCACAGAATTTCATTTTTAACAGAGCAGAAAGAATAATGTGAGTAAAATTCTCGATCATGTACCTATACCTGTCTCGATGCCTCTCAGACTTGTCCCTGTCTTTGTCTCTGGTCCTCTCTTTGGGCTCCTTCTCAGAAGAGTCTTTCGAAATAGATTCAGCTCTGCCACCCGCTACCGACGCGCTGTCGTCGCCGTGGTCTCTCAGAGAACTGCGGGAATCCTGGCTGGCCGTTTCCGGGGGCAGTCCACCGGATGACGCGGAGATGACTGGAGGCAAGTGGCTGACCATCGGCGATGGAGTGAGCACCTTCACATCAGAGGCAACAGGTACAGGTGTTGGCTGCCAAGTCTGTCGAGCAAAGTAGCCTTGCTACAGGTAAATCGTTATATCTGTTTTGAAATTTTTCCATGCTGTTCTGATTCCAAGAGCTCCACGACTGAATTTGGCAAGCCAAAGGAAACTCATTAAAATGCTTCTAGAAGAGATGGAACTGTGACATGCAAATACACATCCAGTTTCTAAAGAAGTAAAAGCAGTAAGCAAGTTAAGAGCAGTCTTAACATGCCGGTTAAATAAAGTATTATAGCTCTCTTTAAGAGAGAGGAAGAGGAAAAGGGGGGGGGGGGAGAGAGAGAGAGAGAGAGAGAGAGAGAGAGAGAGAGAGAGAGAGAGAGAGAGAGAGAGAGAGAGAGAGAGAGAGAGAATGGTGTAAAGAGAATGTTAGCAAATGAAAAGTGCTATGCCAAACACAGTGTAGTATTGTCTTTTTTGTTGTAGGGTACGTAATGATTCATCATGGAAGGAAAGTCACACTTTTCTCAAGTACTTCACTTTTGAACTGTGTAACAGTTCTTGCCAGCATGTGACATACTTCTCAAAATAACCATAACAGGCATATCAACTGACAAACTAAGATGGAGTCTTACTGTTCTTTTAACACACAATTTCTGAATGGGAATAACAGGGAAAATGATACCCAAAAACATAACAAGGTTATTGGATAATGTAGATGCAAGACTGATTAATTTCATTCAACTTAATTCTTTCCACTCCAATGTTGCGCTATGTCCAACATTACAGTTTTCTGCTATAGTATCTACTATCTGGCCCAGTTTCATGTCACTAGTGTCATAATACAGCTGTTTAAGAGCTGGGTCAATGAGCTATCGAAAGCAAGTAATATGACACCAATTACCTTGAATGGGGCCAAATAGTAGGGGCTACAGCGGAAAATTGTAATGTTGGATAGTCTGACAGTGGAGTGGAAATAGTTGCCTTCAGTAATTGCCTGGAGCATGTGTCATCTTAGCTCAGGCTCCTGACCCCCCCCCCTTCCTTTCCCATACTAGGTACCCTTCTTATATGGTGAAATGAGAAACCAGTATTCACAGATGCAAAAAATCATCACTACTAAGAATAATTCTACTGCTGCTACTACTGCTAAGAGTTCAACTGTTCATCGTCTAAGTAATTAACAGACTAATTTAAAAAAATCTGCTTTAGTGGGGAACTGCAACTGGAAAGGTTTCTATCTACAACTTGCCTACAATTGCATATAATCTTAGTCAGTAGTCAGCACCAAAACATGCAGACTGCACGTGGAAAAACAATAATAAATTACTGTGCCAACTACAGTTACTTCATGCAACTACAGTTTCATGATTAATTTAAGTAAGTAGAAGAAAAATATGGAGTTATGTTATCGGCTACTTTGTACAGAATTTTCGTTTACTTATAAAAAGAATTTCATTACTGTGAGAATGAAAAATTGACTTAATTTACAAAGTGACACGAGGAAGGACAAATACTCATTATAAAGAAACTATGTTTGGTAACAGAGAGGAACAAGTTTCTTAGTTTTATAACTGTGACAAAAGTGTCAACGTTATATTTATTTGCTACCAAGCGCTACTGTTAATAGCGCTGTGTGCATAATTAGCTATTTGTTTATGTTACTGTTTAAGCATGTGAAAAGTTTCATAGTCATAACTTGAAAAGAGGCTCCAGACAATTCATTTATACCAAATTACTATGGTACATGCAATTTGCTCAATAATAAAAATAGGATTGGTGACAACTGCAAATATGCAGCACCTTTAGAAGCCAGTTATCCTGTGATAATGTGCCACAGCACATTGTAAATTTCACAGTAAAAATAAGAGCTTTCTCTTTGAATGTGACCTGCAATTTGCACTAAAATTGCACCATATATCTTTTGAATTTAAGTGGGTGTGCAAACAAAATGGAAGAAAACATGTTTTGTAATACTCTTTCCACAATAAATAGAAACAGTAGTTTTGTGTGTTGAAATGGACTTCAGTAGCTCTACAATCCATGCCGAAGAGTAACATACCGTGTATTTTCGCAGATAAAGACAACCTTCAGATACGACGAGGTACAAATTTTCATCAAAATTTTATAGTTTAGGCACATATCTGGTCTATAAGACAACCCCAAGTTACAGTATTTACTCAAATGCATATCACACTTTTTTTTAACAGTTTTTGTGATAATACACTTGTGAATTAGATTCGGAGGCAAATCTTCAGGAAGTTCCGAAAAATACTGTTAGAAGCCGCCATAAGTAGTTTTCGTTATTGGTATACCTGTATTTCACCCTTTGTTCCAGTGTTTGCGGTATGCTTTTGAACTTTCTTGTGTGTAGTGCTACGTTGTGTCCAATCGTGAAGAAGCAAGTTTTGTTTACACTGCAAAGTTAAAAAAAAAAAAAAAAAAAAATTCTTTCGCCAAGATGACATGCACATCTTATGCGGGTGCAAACACACAAAATTGCACGAGAACAGAAGATAAAGGATTTCGAAGGAGGCCGCAATTGTTGCATATAGCTCCGGGATATTTTAAGCTTTTCACTGCTCAGTACGTAAATATACTCTAATCGCTTCAGTACGACTTTGGATATATTGAGAAATTATTTTTGACAAACAACATTGTAAAATCAAGTTACATTGTAAATAATTAATTCTGTTCCTGCTTTCTGGCATAAGGTTATTGTATGTACACTTGTCCACTCAGTAAATAAATAAAGCACGAAAAATGAATATTTTTTAAACAATTGCGCAAAACTTTGTTTTCAAAAATCTTTCCTCCACAATGTAAATTTCATCAGTGTAATATCGCAGAAGTGCCACATAGTGCAGCTATAGCGAGGCTTCGACCTCCAAACGACATATATCAGATCGATAAGTTTCGAAACGATATGTATGGAATAAGTGACTGTTTATGAACCGGAGATTCACGCGCTATGCACCCTCAGTACTAAAAAGAAATTTCTTGTTTGTCCTGTACCTAACCTAACTTTCACTTTTTAAAAAAATATCTGTAGTGTAGCCTTAAGAAGTTTAGGTATAGGTTAAACAAAGTTTTTTTTATTTTTTAGTATGTGAGGGCATGTAGCGTCCGAATCTACAGTTCAGAAACACTAAATCGATTTACAATTGTATGTTCAATATATATCATTTCCGGTCGAACTACTTAGAGTGTGCGCTTTCTTGTGAATTACCTAGAAAGCTGTACTCTTAGGTTCCTGCCTAACCATATCCTTTAAAATCACGACATAGTAATAAAAATTGTAACATTCACCTGTTCGATAAGTACTGTTTCGATACATAACCACTTTGATATATATTATTTGGATGTTGCACATCCAGCACGTCTGCGAAATCACCAATTTCAAACTAAATTTCAATCTATTTTTTTTTTTTTTGTACCGTCGTATAAGATGACCTCAGATTTTGGGGCTTCTTTTTATTCAGCCATTGTCTTATCTGCGAAAATATACGGTAGTTATTCGCAATCCACTGAGCAAACTCAAATATGATGTTTCTACGATAAGTAGAAACAGTAGTTTTGAGTGCTGCAACGAACTTTGACGGCTCTATGATCCACTCCAGAGGGCAACACAGTTATCTGCATTCCACTGTGCAAACTCAGGTATGACGTCATCCCTGCTGATAGTAATTGTGCTACATTTGAATTATTGCAGGGGGACGTATTAATGCAGAACAAGACAGAAATCCTAAATACTAGATCTGAGCCTTTAGGTAAGGGTAACATCACAACAATATGATGAAATAGTGATGAAATAGTAAAACACAATTTGTTATAGAAATAAACATTTAAAGCAAAGTAATAACAAAATGCACCACTGACATAACAGAAGACTCATCGTTTGTTGATTGATTAAAAATCTTTTAAATTTTAAAGTCCTGGTATAAGATTGTTATATTTTTCAAATTGTGCATTACATGGATCTGTGAATTGTCTTGGAAGAGTAAACAACTAAAGGAGTGGACATGTCATTCCATCCACCACCCCTGCCCCTCTCATCATTAAAAATGTGCAAATGTATGTAAACCTATTGGACCAAACTGCTATGGTCATCAGTCCCTAGACTTACCCACAAACTACTTTAACTTATATTCATATATAAAAAATGGATGCAGATTACTCCCAGGCGAAGGAGCACAGGTGTGATAGTAGCACAAATAAATAACACACACACACACACACACACACACACACACACACACACACAAGCTTTTGTAGCCCAGTTGCTTCTTCAGGCAGAAGGGAAGGAGAGGAAAAAGAAAATGAGGAGGGTTTTAAGGGATGTGTAAATGTGTGTGTATCTGTTTACTTTCCTTTTCTTCCCCCAAGGTAAGTCTTTCCTCTCCCGGGATTGGAATGGCTCCTTACCCCCTCCCTTAAAACCCTCATCATTTTTTTTCCCCTCTCCTTCCCTTCTGCCTGAAGAAGCAACTGGGTTGCGAAAGCTTTCGTGTGTGTGTGTGTGTGTGTGTGTGTGTGTGTGTGTGTGTGTGTTATTTAATTGTGCTACTATCACACCTGTGCTCCTTCGCCTGGTGAGTAATCTTCATCTATTTTTTATATATAATTTTTCCTGCTAGGAATTTTTTGTCTATAATATTCGTATCATAAATTTAACTTATACTCAGAATAACACAAACACTAATGCCCGAGGGAAGACTCTAAACTCCAGCGGAAGTAGCTGCCCAGTCCGTAGCATGACACCTTAATTATGTGGTTACTTTCTCATAATGTTATGATCCTGGGAGGAAGGAGGTGTTAGGCCTGACACAGCTGCAACATTTAAAAGAGGGGCACTGACTTTTTTGGGTTTCTCTAGTAAAATAATACTGTACTGTAGTGCATGAATTCTTAGGTGTTCCAGAAGTGCTGACATGCACCAGTAAGCAAAAAGTCAAATATGTGACTATTTTTTGAAGTGCTAATTGAAAACTGTATTCCATGTATTAAGATATTCATTTTATTTCATCATAGATAGGTACAAGGGCCTTCCCTATGGCTGAAAGGAAATAAATGACAGATAAACCTTACAGCAACTAGGCTTATGTACCTATAAACATTTGGGACACTGCAAGGGGTAACGTGTGTTGTGACAAAAGGTTGCTTTCACACATTTCTAGCTGTTGAACCATCCTCCTCCATTAAAAAAAAAAAAAAAAAAAAAATATATATATATATATATATATATATAATATAAAAAATAGACGAAGATTACTCACCAGGCGAAGGAGCACAGGTGTGACAGCATCACAAATAAATAAATGAATACACACACACACACAATCGCAAGCTTTCGCAACCCAGTTGCGTCTTCAGGCAGTAGGGAAGGAGAGGGAAAAGGAAACGATGAGGGTTTTAAGGAAGGGGGTAAGGAGCCATTCCAATCCCGGGAGAGGAAAGACTTACCTTGGGGGAAAAAATGGAGGGTAAACAAATGCACACATGCCCACACATTCACACAGACACAAGTACACCTAGGCAGACATACTGTAGAAACCTACAGTATGTCTGCCTAGGTGTACTTGTGTCTGTGTGAATGTGTGGGCATGTGTGCATTTGTTTACCCTCCATTTTTTCCCCCAAGGTAAGTCTTTCCTCTCCCGGGATTGGAATGGCTCCTTACCCCCTTCCTTAAAACCCTCATCGTTTCCTTTTCCCTCTCCTTCCCTACTGCCTGAAGACGCAACTGGGTTGCGAAAGCTTGCGATTGTGTGTGTGTGTGTATTCATTTATTTATTTGTGATGCTGTCACACCTGTGCTCCTTCGCCTGGTGAGTAATCTTCGTCTATTTTTTATATATATATATATATATATATATATATATATATATATATATATATATATATATATATATATTTTTTTTTTTTTTTTTTTTTTTTTCCAACCCGATATCAAATTGGAATGACACTTTTTTAGGTGGAAAATGAAGTACATATTCTGCAACATTTTTCCACTGTACTAACACAAAGCAAACTGGTCAGAGGAGGAGAGGGTGTGGGAGGAGGAGAGGGAGATGGAGAGGAGAGGAAAAGAGAGGAGAGGACAGGGGGCAGATAAGATTATATATATATTAAATATAAAAAATAGGCGAAGGAGCACAGGTGTGACAGCATCACAAATAAATAAATGAATACACACACACACACACACACACACACACACACACACACACAAACGCAAGCTTTCGCAACCCTGTTGCTTCTTCAGGCAGAAGGGAAGGAGAGGGAAAAGGAAATGATGAGGGATTTAAGGAAGGTGGTAAGGAGCCATTCCAATCCCAGGAGAGGAAAGACTTACATTGGGGGATAAAATGGAGGGTAAACAAATGCCCACACATTCACACAGACACAAGTACACCTAGGCAGACATACTGTAGAAAGCAAAGGAGTTAAGAAGTTAGACAGAGATACCACTTGAGGCAGAGGCTCTGTCCAGAGAACCGATGCAAAGATGTTAAGATGGTGGGTGGGAATTCGAATTTAGCGGAGGTTGAGACCAGGTGGGCAACGAGAGGAGAGACTATGCTGAAGGGCTAGTTCCCATCTCTGGAGTTCTGAAGGATTGGTGTCAGTGGGAAGTATCCAGATGGCCCGGACGGTGTAGCACTGTGCCAAGATGTGCTGGCCGTGCACCAAGGCGTGTTTAGCTACAGGGTGATCCTCGTTACCAACAAACACTGTCTGCCTGTTTCCATTCATGTGAATGGACAGTTTGTTGCTGGTCATTCCCACATAGAACGCTTCACAGTGCAGGCATGTCATTTGGTAGATCACGTGGGTACTATCGCAAGTGGCTCTGCCTTTGTTCGTGTACACCTTCCGGGTTACGGGACTGGAGTAAGTGGTGGTGGAAGGGTGCATAGGGCAGGTTTTACAACGGGGGCGGTTACAAGGGTAGGAGCCAGAAGGTAGGGAAGGGGGTTTGGGGATTTCATAGGGGTGGACTAGGAGGTTACGGAGGTTAGGTGGGAGGTGGAAAGACAATCTTGGTGGAGTGGGAAGGATGTCATGAAGAACAGATCTCATTTCGGGGCAGGATTTAAGGAAGTCGTATCCTTGCTGGAGAGCCATATTCAAAGTCCGCTCCAGTCCCGGAAAGTATCCGGTGACAAGAGGGGCACTTCTGGGATTCTTCTGTTGAAGCTTCTGAATTTGGAGGGATGAGGAAGTGGCTCTGTCAATTTGCTTCTCTAACAGATTAGGAGGACAGCTGCAGGATGTGAAAGCTGTTATTAGTGTACTGGTTCAGAGCTTCAGGACTGGAGCAGACCTGTTTGCCACGAAGACCTAAGCTGTAAGGAAGGGAACATTTGATGTGGAATGGATGGCAGCTGTCATAATGCAGGTACTGTTGTTTATTGGTAGGTTTGATATGGACGGCTGTGTGAAGTTGGCCATTGGACAGATGGGGGTCGACATCGAGGAAAGTGGCATGGGATTTGGAATAGGACCAGGTGAATTTGATGGGAATTACCTAGTAATCTTCGTCTATTTTTTTATATTTAATTTTTCCTGCTAGGAATTTTTTGTCTGACTTACCAAAAGGATCGGCTCGTTGAGAGAAACAAATAAAATCACACACAAACACACATACAAGCTTTCGCCACCACTGGCAGCTTCTTCAGGAAAAAGAGGAAAAAAGAGGAGGAAAAGGGAAGGATATGTGTTTTAAGGAAGTGGAAAAGGAGTCATTCCAATCCCAGGAGTGGAAGGACTTACCTTACCTAAAGTAAGGTAAGGTAAGGTAAGGTAAGGTATGGTAAGTCCTTCCACTCCTGGGATTGGAATGACTCCTTTTCCACTTGTGCTTCAGAAAATGTTAAATGTAGAAGCATATGAAGACACCTTACAGATTTGTGTGCTGTCTATAGTGGAGGGATTGTTTCTATCAGCATGACAATGCACCCTGTTATAAAGAAGCATCTATGAGGATTTTTTTTTCTTTTTTGTTGTTGTTGGAAAACATTCCTTCAATGGGCTAATCTGACGAGAGGACTGGTCTGAGCCCTATTTAACACTTTTAAGATGGGTCCGGATGTTGACTTTGCTGCAGACATCAGTGTCCAACATCAATTAGTTCAACTCTGAGGGAAGAATGGGCCACCTTTGTCACACAGACACTAAAACACATTGTTTGTGAAGTGTCAACAAAAAAATTCAAGCTATTACAAAGGTTAAGTATTGACATATCATATTAATGGCCTCTAATACCCGGCATGCATTATGAGTAATAATCATTCTGAAGGGACATCATCATATATGTCTTATTCTAAATGGTCCCCTATTTAAGTTTCAAAACAGCCAAGAGGTGGAAATTGTACAAACTGACAGAAAGGTAATAGACTATTATTTGCCATGTGTTATATTAAAAATATTATCACAAACTTCTAACAATGTAAAATCAGAATGAAATAACAATAATACGTATCAACACAGAGTGCTACTCAGCACATAGAGGAAGTGATGAGTAGTGTCTGTCTGCTGCTCAACACCTCTATATCATAAGTAACTATCTAAATTCACATTACTACCACTGACTTCATTACATGTGGCAGCTTGTGTGGACATGTTATACACAATAAGAACTAGTATCTACATTATACATACATGTGTGCGCAAGTGTTTTAGTATTTAGCTATCCATTCCTTTCCACAGTAAAGCTTTCAATCTGCAGCAAATAGTACAGGATTGTGGAAATACATAAAACAAAGCTGAACTGTTACTTTTCCCAGGCAATAGTCTCATCAAACAAGCAATTAAGCATGACTTACAACCTGATATCAAATATTCAATTCCTCTGTAACCATCTTTTACATTCCACATTTTAGATGTTGCCTCCTGTTTAATTCACTGTGCTAGCAGTCTTGGAAGAAAAGGTATTGTGGATAAACAAATTAATGGTTGTCACCAGAGTAAATATTTCAGTCTGCAACAAAAAGAGCACTGTAATCTAGCTTCCTGACAGGTAAAAAACTGAATACCAGGAATCATGGACATTTCCTCACAATATGCTAAATTCTGAATGAACTACGGGCAGCAAGATTTTGAGAAGAAAATCTGAGGTGTTTGGAAAGTGGTAAAATGTACTGTGTGAATTGGAATTTTGAAAATAGGATACAAATTACATCTGGAGATCTCAGTAAGACCACCACAGCTTATGAAATGCAAAAATCTTGCTTCAAGTCAGACAAAGTTTTAATGCAAAATATCAATCATTGCTTGAAGGCAATTGCAGTCGACAATAATATTGTGTTGATAAAGATATAAATGTATTTTACCAATCGAAGGTGTGTGGAAACCATAACACGTCTCACTATTAATGAAACAATATAATGAAGTGAAGTCATTGCAATGACAATTGTTAAGCTGCAGATGGGCACATAGGAATGACAATCTCTCTCTCTCTCTCTCTCTCTCTCTGCTTACTGTGTGTTGTGGTTTCACTAAAACAAGCTCTGCAACAACTGTTCAGCACAAATTTTGTACAAAATATGCTAGGTACACTCCAAGATCCAAACATTTTTCATTGGGGGTACATGTTAGCAATTCTAGCACATTTTAAATCCCCGAGCCATAGTACCACAGCACATCACTGGAGAAGCCAAAATAAAATGGCATCGCCTATAAGTAAAGTGCAGTTGAAGGAGAACAATGCTGAAAAATCCATGCTGCAACAATGGGGCAACATATGATATGTTTAGGTGACATGTTTAGGTGTCACAGATGTTTCCACAGCATGGTCAAATGAGTCTGAATTACAAAGAACAAAGTGGCAAATTATCCCACTGTGAATAACCAGTTATCATATGAGCAATGGAGTCCCTGGTGTTCATAGAATATAATGGAAAAAGTGAAGAATCAGTATCTTGTTTTTTTAGGTCTTGAGAGACAGTTTGATAAAGGTTGCACCCACTGGGTTCTGTGGCTGCTCAAAACCACCCAAAATAGTCGACAAACTAAGGCAGTGGCAGTAGTAGCAAAGATGTTGCAGCTGTGTTGGATTAACTTTTATTATACATTTACCCAGTTAGGAGAGCTGCACCACAGGTACTATGACCCTGAGATAAAAGAGCAAATCAAACAGTGGAAGTATGTGGATACACCCCTACATATAAAGGCAAATACCCAATTATCAAGCAAAGCAACTGAATGTTTTTGGACTTCCATGATGTGATGGCGTTAAAATATTATGATTAAGAAGCAAATTGTCAAAAAAAGCATACTATAGAAATTGCCTGACAATGTTAAGGGATGCCGTCATAGAGGATATGTTAATCCATAACACTCAAGATAGCTTTGCACAGCACACCATTTGCAAATGCTATTTCTTTGGACTACTAACTTTTGCTTCACCACCTATATTCTGACATGACATACATGATTTCTCTTTTCTCAGACGAAAAAACCATTGTGTGGCAAGTGTTACCAAAATGACAATACGATAATTTTTGAGGTGGAGCATTTCCTGAACAATCAAAGGAAGACTTTTACAATCAAGGTCTCTATCAAATTGCCCTTCAATGGGAAAAATGTGTCTCAGAGAAGGATGAACATATAGAAAACATCTAACAACACTGCTTAATTTAACAACTAAAGATTGATTTTTTTTCACGATCACATTTAAAACTTCACGAATATACGTCAAATGTTAAGTTGCTGCCTTTATAATTCCATTATTTAGAAGAAAAAAATACAAATAAGAAATAATTATGATACTTACAGGATCATTCCACTGAGAATCCTGAGTCGGTTCATAGGACTGATAGTACGGATCTGTTTCTGGCGTGTAGAATTCGTTTCCATACGGTTCAATATGAGGAGGAGGGGGCGGAGGAAATGATGTCGGTACAGGAGGTATTACACCGTGAGGAGGAGGAGGCAGTTCAAAAGGTGGTGGGATTGTAGTTGGAGGTGGTACAGTCAAGTCTGGAAATGGTGGTTTTCTGCTATATTCCCGCCGATCTGCTGTCATAACCTGCAATGTAAATAATCATAAACGAAATTGTTCAGTGAGTGTATTTGCCACAAATTGATTGTAAGTTAAAAGATAAAAATAACAGCAACAGTGTCCGAGATGGAAATTGGGTGAAAATGCGGTACAGAATAAAGCGTGCTGTTTAGAAAGAGTAAACCAATATTTTTACCTTCATTACCTCATTGGGTGAAATGGATGATCAACTACTCATTGCCATTAATGGGCATACCAACCATATGCAGTTATAATGTGTACAGAATAATAGCCAGACTAGGCAAACCAATTCTTTTTATCTTTTCTTTACAACTGGAAAAGGAAGAAGGAAGGAAGATTAACATCCTGCTGACAGTGTAGTCATTAGAGAGAGAGCTTACGCTCCAACTATTGGGTACGGATGTGGAAGGAAATCAGCTGTGCCCTTTGAAAGGAACCATCCTGCCATTTGGCTGGAGTGATTTAAGGAAGACAGGAAAACCTTAATTTGGATGGCCAGAGGAGGATCTGAACCACTGCCCTCCTGAATGCAAGTCCAGTATGTTACCATTGGGTCACCTTGCTTGGTAATTGGGGAAGGAGTATTGGATATTACATTGAAATACAGCCCACATCAGCTTTCACCTTTTTTATGGTTATGTCCAAACAATATTTCACTTTCCTCAGTTCCATTGCCACCATAAAATTGTACTCTAAACTTTAATGTCTATAAATCTACAGTGATGAAGATATGCAATTTTCCTTTTTTTATTACTGTTATTTTTATTTTTTTAGCTGACTAGTTTTCACTTAAATAAGTTACTTCATTTATTCAAGGACAGTACAAAATCTTTAGCAAAATCTCTCAAATATTATACCACACTCTTTCAGAAAATTATTGTACCATTATTAGTATCAATTATGTTTTCTTTTTACCTTATACCATATTCTGTACATTATGTAACTGTGTAAAAGTTTCTGTAATTCCTGTTCACATAAATGATAATCTATATTTTGAATGGCAAGTGCCAATTAATAACAATCAAAAAACCTTAATCGTGAACTGAAGTTTTACTTTCACAGTAATATCTTACATGATTTCTTGCAAGAGATCAATATACATTTACACATACAAATAAAAAGATATTTTCCAATGTATTTAGTTTATAATAGTATTCTTTTTCTTCATTTCTTTGGCATTTGTGTTAAATCTTTTTCTAAATTTATTTTTCCTCTCTTTTTGGACTCCTTATTCACACAGGGTTCTTTTTTCACCATATCCCCCCCCCCCCCTTAAAAAAAATTCATCCACCATTTATTTCTTATCTAACACTTATCAGTGATTTCTGACCTTCACTTACTTCACTACATTATTTACATTGTTATTCAGTTATATTTATAAAGTTCACAAAACATTTCTTCCATAGACCCACTTATAGTTATTAATATACCAGCCAATCTATTTCACACCCTACCACCAAATAGTGAAGAATGCAAGTTCTGATAATCCGGGCAAAACTACTAACCAGTATAACTGTTGTTGGCTTTAAAAGTGTAATTTACAGGGGCAACAAAATTATGTAACCACTAAAAACGGAACACATACCATCGTTACAACTGTGTAGGAAAACTGTTTGGCATTCAAAATAGTCATCTCAGCATAAATAAATATTGGTTCCATTAAGGTTTTCAAGTGAATCTTACACTATTCTTCCACAAAAACAGTGGCAAGTTCAGGTAACAGTACAGCAGAAATGCTCCTGGTAAATGTGATAGCCAAAAGAGATATAATTCATCCTCTTGTAAATAAAATCAGTCCTGGTTTAATGATCAAGGGGCTTGTTGGCTTAGAACACAGAATCACATATTATGATTCAAGTATCTTACCATATGATGGGTCTCACCAGACAAAATGGTCACACAATCTTTGACAGTAATACGACCTTGCAGAATAACCACAGGGCTCCAAGGAAGACCGAGATATGGCTGTGAAAATTGTCACCATTTGTCTGCCTATTTCAATCTTGGGAGAAAGCAGTCTACATCACAGGCTTGAGACAAAATATGCCAAATGAAAATTCAACTAGAAGTTAGGAACAGTGTGAAACAAGTTCTTTCAATCAAATGACTTTCATTGTGTAGAGCAAATTTTATGCCTTCAGCACCACATTTTCCTGTTGTATTTGCTAACAGATAAGTGGTTTTGGAATTCCAGCCCACTCTACAATGCCTTGTTCATGAAACTAACCTGGTGTTTTTGTTCTACCGTGAACAATAACACACTACACAGTTGTTAATTCCTGGAGGCAAGTTGAGGATGTCTGTGATGTGACAATGAAACCCACCTCCACGAAGGCACCAAATGTGAGGAAACGTAGCAACCCCCAATTGGTGGAGACTCTACAGTACGAACAAAAGAAACCAGTGTGAGGAGCATTCTGCTGCCCCACCACAGGAGGTGACCGAGACAGGCAGTCCGAGTGTGTCCACGGAGACGACCGGCAGTCGACAAGACGGTGTCGACGCCACTGCCAACTGTGGCCGATGCTGTGGCAGCAAACTGGTGAGAAGGAAAATATGGCTGGAGTGCCACAAGAGCTGCTACCAGAGGCTGCAAATGTGTAGCTCTTCAGACAGACACTCCGGCACAGGTGGAAGAGGAAGCTGCGACCCATGTGGGCAGGCAGAAGCCAGAGACCAGGGTGCTGATGAAGGTGGAGCTAGGGGGAACAGATGGCCACCTAGGACATCCCAATACCACACCCACAGAAGGTAGATGTGGCAGCCAGTCTGGCATTCAATGACAGCAATTATCCAGTAGGGGCATTGGCCAAAATTATAGGCACAGCATGTCATTCTCAGCATACAAACTGGTATTTCAGTGTGTGTGTGTGTGTGTGTGTGTGTGTGTGTAGGGGGTGGTGGTGGAGTGAGTGAGATCTGTGATGGAGGGGATGAACCAGTTCCACGGCTGGCGCCTGCGGAGAAGTGCCAATGGCCTACAGCAATCGATAGGACTCGTATGGAGCCAGCCAGAAAAAAGTTAACACCACTTCGGTAGGGAAGTCTTCTAGATACCTTTTCATACGAGTCTTAAAAAAGTGCACCAAGCACTTAGTCTCCCCTTACATTGGGGGTCAATATGATGATAGCAAATATGGTGAATTCCTGAAATCACAAAACACTTAAGAAAGAAACTGGACTCCACTGTCAGAAATAGGAGTACAGAGCTAAGCAGAACCACAAACTGGGGCAACTGTCACAATGCTGCATAGCGTCCCTGTATAGTGGGGTGAGGGGAAAGTGCAGCGCGACTAACGAAGTTCCCCCGACGCGTGGAAAGAAGTGTTCCTTACCGATTATGAAATTCAATGTTTAAAGATCCCACTGATTATCTTGCAAAACAATGCTGCTAGATATTATTTTTTCAATTCTCCACGAAATCTTGTCTCTCTTGTATTTTTTTAATTTCATTCGTACCTCTTTTCCTGAAAGAAACTTACTATTTTATATGAAGACTATGACTTCAACATTTCCTAGGGGGTGTAATGTTTCTGCATGTTGCACATCCTATATATTGCCAACATTACAGACACAACCTATTTTGACACTTAAATAAAAGTTCACCACCAGACATGTAAAATATCACATTTTTGCACTCTGTTTAAAATACTATTAGTAAAACATATTCAAGAGAGAGTATGTTTATTTAAACTTAACTTTTACTATCTCGTTACATAATATTGAGTTTTGATACTTTCGTAAATAATAACTACAAACACTAAAAATACATTACGTATAGTTATGGAGTATGATGGTTGGTTGGTTGGTTGGTTGGTTGGTTTGATGTTTTAGGGGGACAAAACTACGGAGGTCATCAGTCCCCCATTCCATCAAAGAGCGAGAGAAGTACGGAAACACTGTAAAGTTCGCCCACAGTTAAAACCGCTACGGGAGGAGAAAACCCCACTCAATCAATAAAAAGGAAACAAATTCGACAAAGGACAACAAAGCAGGAGACAACAAGAAAGGACACAATCACAAGGAAACAGCAAACCAGTGCGGAAATAAAATGACAAAGCCAAAGTTCGTGGTTGACCGACCATGAAAATAAAATAGGAAGGGTCAGCCACGGGGCAACACAAGTTTCATATAGAGTTGTAAAAACCGCTGTTACGAATAAAACTTAAAACAGAATCAGCCATATTGGCATCGTTACATAAAACGTCAGATAAAATTGCAGGAAGATTAAAATCCCGCCGCAGGGCGGCTGAAAGACGACAGTCCGTCAAAATGTGGGACACTGTCAAGGGAGAACCACAACGACATCGAGGCGGGTCCTCACCGCGCAGGAGATGGCCGTGGGTCAGCCAAGTGTGGCCAATGCGGAGCCGGCACAGGACTACCGAGTCCCGGCGAGAGGCCCGCATTGAGGAGCGCCACGCAGCTGTGGTGTCCTTTATTGCCCTGAGTTTGTTGGGGTGGCTCAGGCTACGCCACTCTGCGGCCCAAAGCTCACGTACTCTATGGCGCAACACAGTCTGGTAATCTGATGCCGGGAGACCAATGTCTAACACGGACGCATGGACAGCCTGTTTAGCTAGCTCATCGGCTCGTTCGTTGTTTGGGATGCCGATGTGACCAGGAGACCAAATGAAGACTACAGAGCGTCCTAACTGGTCGAGAGCAAAAAGTGTCTCATGTATAGCCAGCACCAAGGAGGAACGTGAATAACATTGCTCGAGTGTGCGAAGACTGCTCAGGGAGTCACTGCAAAGCAGAAAAGACCCACCTGAGCAGGAGCGCATATGCTCAAGAGCACGGAGAATGGCCACCAACTCGGCAGTGTATACACTGCAGCCATCCGGCAGAGACCGCTGCTCTGTGTGATCGCCATGAACATAGACAAAGCCAACACGGCCATGAACCATCAAACCGTCCGTATAGACGATGTCGTGTCCAGTGTATTCTGCAACGACGGCAAAGAACTGACGGCGGAGTGCCTCGGGAGGAACAGAGTCTTTAGGTCTATCGGCCAAGTCCAGCCTAGAGCATGGCCTCGGTACACGCCATGGGGGCGTACGCGTATGGGCCCGATGCGGAGATGGGACAGGGGAAGACTCTAGTTCCAACAGAAGGGACTGGACACGGAAGGCGATCGTGTGACCGGAACGGGGTCGCCGTTGTTGAGGACGGACGACCGTGCGGGAGAATAGCAAACGTTGGTTCGGGTGGCCTGGCGTGCTATGAACATGAGCAGCATAGGCCGCGAGCAGTTGCTGGCGGCGGATCCACAGAGGTGGGACCCCGGCCTCCGCAAGTAAACTGTCCACGGGACTGATGCGGAAAGCACCCGTCGCAATGCGAACCCCACAGTGGTGAATGAGGTCCAGCAAGCGCAATGCCGAGGGGGATGCGGAGCCATAGGCAAGGCATCCAAAGTCCAGACGGGACTGCACCAAAGCGTGGTATATCCGCAACAGTGTGGACCGATCGGCACCCCACTTGGTATGGCCCAGATGACGGAGAACATTTAGCTGGCGCCAGCACTTCTGTTTCAGCTGTCGAATGTGAGGGAGCCATGTCAGCCGAGAATCAAATACGAGCCCTAAAAACCTGTGTGTTTCAGCAACCTCTAAGAGGTGGTTGTCAAGATAAAGTTCTGGCTGTGGATGAACCGTCCGACGCCGACAGAAGTGCATAACTCTGGTCTTTGCAGGAGAGAACTGGAAGCCATGGGCCAGAGCCCAGGACTGTGCCTTCTGAATGGCTCCTTGTAACCTACGTTCAGCAACTTGGGTGCTGGAAGAGCTAAAAGAAATGCAGAAGTCGTCAGCATAGAGAGAGGGGGATACTGACGACCCAACTGCTGTCGCTAAGCCGTTTATGGCTACTAAAAATAAGGGGACACTCAAAACAGAGCCCTGAGGAACCCCATTTTCCTGCACATGAAAGGTACTACGAGACGCACCTACTTGAACACAAAAAGTACGGACAGCTAAAAAGTTTTTAATAAAAATCGGGAGTGAGCCCCGAAGACCCCAACCATGTAACGTGCGAAGTATGTGGTGTCGCCAGGTCGTATCATACGCTTTTTGCATATCAAAAAAGACGGCTATCAGGTGTTGGCGCCTGGCAAAGGCTGTGCGGATCGCGGACTCGAGGTACACCAAGTTGTCGGTGGTGGAGCGACCTTGGCGGAACCCGCCCTGGCATGGAGCCAGTAAGCCCCGAGTCTCGAGGATCCAGCACAAGCGCCCACTGACCATGCGCTCCAACAGCTTACAGAGGACATTGGTCAGCATAATGGGCCGATAGCTATCCAAATGAGCAGGGTTTTTACCTGGTTTCATCACCGGTATGGTGATACCCTCCCGCCACTGCGAAGGGAATACCCCGTCGCACCAGATGTGGTTGAAGAGCGCAAGGAGATTACGCTGGCTCTCCGCTGAAAGATGTTTCAACATCTGGCTGTGGATGCTATCGGGTCCTGGAGCCGTGTCCGGACACTTTTTAAGAGCGCTTAGGAATTCCCACTCTGTGAACGGCATGTTAAAATGCCTCCGTACGGCGGGTGGTAAAGGAGAGGGGCTGGCGTTCCACCTGCTCCTTTAATGTACGGAAAGCTGGGAGGTAATTCTCAGAGGAGAAGGCATGAGCATAATGCCCGGCAAACAGCTCTGCAAGCGTGGCCGGGACCGTGCATACTATGCCATTCACAGAGATCCCAGGGATTCCTGCTGGTGTTGGGTGTCCCCTTAAACGCCTTATCTTGTTCCAGACCTGGGTGGTGGAGGTACCCGCGCCAATAGTGGAGACGTACCTCTCCCAACACTCTTGCTTTCGTCTCTTAATGAGATAACGTGCACGTGCACGGAGCCGCTTGAAAGCTACGAGGTGCTCCAGAGACGGGTGCCGCTTGTACCGTTGTAAGGCCCGTCGGCGATCTCTGATAGCTGTTGCGACCTCTGGCGACCACCATGGTACCGTCTTACGCTGTGGGGACCCCGACGAACGGGGAACGGTAGCTTCTGCAGCTGAAACAATGGTACGCGTGGCGCCCTCGACCGCCACATCGACGTCGTCGAGTGGGGGAGGACCAACAGTGGCAGCAGAGGTAAAGTCGTCCCAGTTAACCTTGTGTAGGGCCCACCTGGGCAGGCGTCCTGGGGATTGACGTTGTGGGAGTGACAGGAAAATGGGAAAATGGTCACTGCCGCACAAGTCATCGTGGGCTCTCCAGTGGACAGATGGTGAAAGGCCATGGCTGCAAATTGACAGATCAATGGCCGAGAACGTGCCATGCGCCACACTAAAATGTGTGGGGGCACCCGTGTTCAAGAGGCAGAGGTCAAGACGAGATAGTAAGTCCTCGACTACTCTGCCTCGGCCAGAAATCGTGGAACCACCCCACAAGGTGTTATGGGCATTAAAGTCACCCAGTAGTAAGAAAGGTGGAGGGAGTTGACAAAGTAGTGCAGCCAAAACAGTCTGAGAGACGTCACCATCAGGAGGGAGGTAAAGACTGCAAACGGTGAACTCGTGCGTTGTCCTTACCCTCACAGCCACCGCTTCCAACGGCGTCTGAAGGGGCACAGACTCGCTATATACAGAGGTAAGGACATACACACACACACCACCTGATACCCTGTCATACTGACTGCGATTACAATAATATCCGCTGTAGCCCCGGAGGGCAGGGGTCCGCATTGCCGGAAACCATGTTTCCTGGAGGGCAATGCAGATAGCGGGTGTTATGCTCAAAAGGTGTCGCAGCTCAGCCAGGCGGGTGAAAAAACCGCCGCAGTTCCACTGGAGAATAACGCTGTCTGATAACTGGGATGACATGAGGCAATATGAACTATTTATTATACCTCATGATCACTTGCTGACACTGCTCGCGAAGCTGTAGAATCTACTTCCATCGGTTTGATGGTCCTTCGAGATCTAGGTCTTCAGGAGACGCTAGTATCTTCACCTCGTCCTCGTCCTCTGAGGAGGAGGGCGGGGGTAGAAGTGGGGGAACCACCGGTGTCTCTTTGGTCTTCCCGTGTGTTTGCTTCTTCTTGGAAGCCTCTCACTTTTCTTTTGGCTTCTCACGTCTGGAGGGCGTCGGGGACTCAGTCTCCGAGACTGAGGAAGACCTTGCGGCCCGACGACCAGCCTTCTTGGCCACGGTTTGCCACTGGCCGGTAGCTGTCGTCCCAGAGGAAGAAGCCGAGGAGGGGTGGGACTCAACCGAACCCTTCCTCGCGAGAGGAGCCAGAGAAGGCTGTTGCTTCTCTGCCTCTGGGGTGGGGAGCAGTGTCCCCATTGGTTGGGATGGTATTGCTCCCGAGGTAGAGGGTTTGGGAGCAATACAAGGAGATCCACCCCCAGCTGTCAAGGGGGGGAGAGTGGATGATTGGGCCTGTGGGCCCACCGAGATTCGCTGAACAGATGGGGTCAAAGATGGCAGAGTTGGAACAGTTTTAAGTGCTGTCGCAAAACTTTTACCCATGGTCACGGGGTGCAGCTTAGTATATTTGCGCCGTGCCTCTGAATAGGTCAGTCTGTCCAGGGTTTTATACTCCATTATTTTCCTTTCTTTATGGAGGACTGTGCAATCTGGCGAGCAGGGTGAATGATGTTGTCCACAGTTAACACAGACTGGAGGTGGGACACAAGGGACGTCTGGGTGTGATGGACGTCCACACTCCCGACATGTGGGATTGGCCTCACACCGGGAAGACATGTGCCCAAACCTCCAGCACTTAAAGCAGCGCATAGGGGGAGGGACGTAGGGCTTTACGTCACACCGGTAAACCATCACCTAGACCTTTTCAGGTAATGTGTCACCCTCAAAAGCCAAGATGAAAGCACCGGTGGCGACCCTGTTGTCCTTCGGCCCCCTATAAATGCGTCGGATGAAGTGGACACCGCGCCGCTCTAGGTGAGACCGTAGCTCATCATCAGATTGCAACAACAGATCTCGATGGTAGACAATACCCTGGACCATATTAAGGCTCTTATGAGGCGTTATGGTAACGGGAACATCACCCAGCTTCTCACAGGCGAGCAACGCCCGCGACTGTGCTGGGGATGACGTCGTTATCAAGACTGACCCAGATCGCATTTTGGACATACCCTCCACCTCTCCGTACTTTTCTTCCAGATGCTCAACAAAAAACATTGGCTTAGTCGACGCAAATGATTCCCCATCAGTGCGTGAGCAAACTAGGTATCGGGGGGCATAAGACTCTCCTTGACTTCTGGCCCTGTGTTCTTCCCATGGCGTAGCCAGGGAAGGGAACGAACGGGGGTCATATCCAGCAGCATTACAATCTCCTCTTCCACGCTTAGAGACGCCGTTTTCGCGACCGGCCACGCTTTTATTCGCTCGTTTCATTTTCGTCCCACGAGCAGCTAGGGAAAAGAGGTCCACCCAGGCAGAGCCCCGCTTGCCTGGGTAAGCCTTGTACAACTGAGGTGCGGCAGGTTCCTCAGAGGTTGCTCGCTAGCGGCTGTTCAACCTCAACAGCCATGCATCTCCTCGGCACGTAGCACACCTTGAGATTGAGGTTTTTTTTTATAGAGGTTTGTACCATCCTCGCGACCCGGGCGATTAAGCCAAGATCCCCAGGCTCTGAAACGTACAACGTTCCACCGTCGCGCCGAACGATGGTCGTTGAGGCACGCACAGAGCTTACGGTGTAGCGGACTGTTGGCGCGACACAGCCCACGGCTCAGGACCCCGGGTTCGCCAAGCCCGTACCCAGCAAATTAATGCTGAGCCCCTGAGGGGGGAGTATGATGATCCGATAAATAAGTGTACTAATATAAATGTAACATTATTACATGTTTTAAATATTGCATAATATTATTACATATTTACCTTTTGTTTAAATGAATTAGGGCAGACCATGTTTTATATATCACTGGATCCTAAATCATATTTATTATAATTTTGTCATGCATTTCAACTATCTGTATGATACTAAAGAAGTATTGCCGAAATTAACTAAATTATTACAACTTTAAACAAATACGTATTCTAAAAAAATTAATCACAAATTCAAATAAATTAAAATTATAAGTCTAAATAACAAAACATTAATTACAAACTATTAACTTATAAAAAAAATAGAAAACTGAGGACTTACCCAAAGGACCGGCTTGTCGATAGGCACATATAAAATCACACACAAACACACATACAAGCTTTCACAACCATTGGTCGCTTCGTCAGGGAAAGAGGAAGAAAGGAGAGGAGAAAGGGAAGGACTGGAAGGACTTACCTCAGGGTAAAAAAAGGAAGGAAAACAAACACACACACACACACACACACACACACACACACACACACACACACACACACACACATATCCAAACGCAAACACACCTAGACAGACATTTGTAAAAAGACTATTGACTTACCTACATAAAAATCATAAATAGAACCAATAATTTGAGTAGGCCTAATATGTAAATTTACAAAGTCATGTCATACTTGTTATTTATAGGACTAGTTTAAATGAAATTACCGTAACTGAATACAACCACATGGCCAAAATGGATGGTTGTTGTGAAGAGGAGATTAAGACAAAATTTATAACCTATTTTTATCTTGGTTTAACGTGTGTATAAAAGTTAAGTATACCAATAGTTTTCATGTTATGCAGTAATCTCTCAATGTTTAGAGAGAAGCCATACTGTGGCAGACGATTTTTAGCAACACCGTCTGTAGAGAAGGCCTCCACGCTGGCGTGCCACGTCACGCAGAGTAGGCCGCAGCCGTGTAGCTCACTGGCTGTCTGATGGGGCGCAGGCCACCGCCTCACATTGGCCAGCAAGTGAACTACGCGACCGCGGCCTACTCCGCATGACGTGGCACGCCAGCGTGAAGGCCTCCTCTACAGATGGTGTTTTTAGCTGTGTTCACGGGCAGTTGGGTTTTGTTTCATTGTCCGTTAAAATATTGTGCAACATGAACGTAATGTTTTAAAAGGAAATAAAAGTATATAAAAAAAGAACAACTACAAGAGTTTGTCATTTAACCTAGATCACCTTTCATTATCGTGTATAAGGTGAACTGTACTGCTGCAAGATCCTGGATCGACAGATTATTTCAATGCAATCAGCTATCTAATACACGATAAGTAGAGTTCTTTAATACCGTAAACCTCATCACCCCCGCAAGTCCTCTTAATAAAACTGTGTCTTGCAGTACAGATACAGTTTGTCCGGATCTATTACAGGGAGCAGTAAAGGAGGGACTCTTACAGCTCACATATTTTGCAATTTTAAATTAAAACAACACTTCCAAAATAATTTCTACATCTATATTAATAAAAATGTTTGCCGATGATGTTCGTCCAGATCTGAGAAGGAACTGATGCGGATGAGTGGATGCGTGGAGACAGAAGCAAACAAAATAGGACTTCTTGTAAACAAATCAATGACAGAGTATCTGGTAATGAGCAGGAATCGTGTATGCGAGAGAACCACCCCAGCCTTTGACAGTTGGAACCTGATCCTACAAAATGGTTTGAGATTTTAAATATCTGGGGGAAATATTTACAGAAGATGCAGCATGTGAAGCAGAAATCAAAGCAAGGATCCAAGTTGCAAACCAATTGTACTTTGATCTCAGTCAGCTTCTTGAATCGCTCGGTATCTCGAGAAATTTTAAACTCCAACTGTACGAAACAATGATTCGACCCACAGTACTGTACGGTTGTGAAAACTGGAGTGTCAGGAAAAAAAGACTTGAACAATCTTCTAGTTTTTGAGTGGAAAGTCTTAAGAAAGATCTTTGATCTGGTACATGAGATCACTGGAGAATGGAGGATCAGAAATAATTGTGAATTAGACAAAAAGTACAATAGAGCAAACATTGTAGGACTGATGAGAACCAAGCACCCTATATGGACAGGACATGTCAACAGGAGGGACAAATGCCGATGGCCTTTGAAATCTGTGGAATTATACTCCCTGTAGAAAATGCCTACTAGGAAGACCAAAGATGAGGTGGAATCCATGAGGACTTGCTGCAAATCAGGATAGAGAATGACTGGCGTCAGAAGACACAAATCGGAACCCAGTGGAGGAGTAACCTTGCAGCTGCATGCAGTCCTCTGGGCCTGATTGCATAAAGTAAAGTAAGTATATTAGTAAAAATAAATTGCCATATGTATGTAAGTGCATCACTTGAGAATGGCTTGACCAATTTATCTGATCCTTTTTTTGTTGTGTTCGTAATTCTCAGTACAAGGCTTTTGTGAAAGAAAAGATTTGGAAAATATACCAGAAAATTGGAAAATTTGTGAAACAGAATGTGCTCAACAATAACAGTGTCTGCACTGCTATCTTCAACACAGAAGGGTCATATTGTTCCGCTGCAACATTGCACCAATTCCCGGAGAGACAATCACAAGGGTTGAAAAAATCGTGCTTGAAGTTCACCAGATCACTCTCGATGAGCTATGCAATGTCGTATCCGAGATTTCTTGAAGCACCGTTCACTGATCTTTGACTGAAGAAGTTGAAATTTCAGAAGGATTATGCAAGACGGATCCCAAGAATGCCGACACAAGATCACAAGCACATGCAAACTTTCTACCAATTTCTTCAATCCTATGTAGTTTAGAAGAACAACCTTTTGGAATCAATAGGCATGGGTGATGAAACATGGTATTTCTGCTTCACACCTGAGACCAAACAACAATCATGTGAGTGGCAGAATTTGGATTCATCCAAGCAGCAAAAAATTCACAAGAACACAGTCTACCGGTAAAGTGATGACAACTGTTTTTTTGTGAGAAAGGGATGTTCTTGGTCAACTTAATGGTCCCTGGGACTACAATAAATACTGACAAGTATTACCATACATTAAGAATACTCTAATGGGTTTTTCATAACCAAAGAGGAGGAATCTGAACAAGGGCACAAGTCTGGACTTAGCATCCAGTGATTACTACTTGTTTTCAAGTTGAAAGTACACTAAGATGGAAGTCGTTTTAGTGACAACAACAAGGTGAAACATGGGGTCCAAAGTTCCTTCAGTAGCACTGTGACGAACTGGTATAACGTGCTCAAGTAAGCATTTTTAGCAATGTTCCCATGTCTTTGTATAGCCCCTATATATTTTTTAGTGAATACAGATTATTCACATTGTTTGATTAGTGTTACTTTCCACTACTGTTTTCTCATAATTACTGTTCAATTACACTGTGATACATTTTGCACACAATAGAAGTGTCAATATTAAAGAACCAACCATTTATATAGAAATTCAGACATTGTAACCACCAACAGAAATAATCCCTCCATTCAGATATGTAAATGTAATATAAAATGAAGAACTCAGTTTTTTGTGTCATATCTCTTTAATGCATGTCATGATCACATTATAGACAACCAAATGTTTGTTACTCCACAGATACCTTTTCCTCCTGTTGTGTACATTGTGTTACAAAGCAATACCCTCCTCTTCTGAATAAGTAAATATACATAATGATCTCACACTGACAACTAATTCCAAATGAAGTGAATCAATGCAAATCACTGCACAGTTCACTCACCGCTAGATAGGTAGTGGGCAACTGATTTTGGTAACCCCCAATTTGCAAGGTTTATTCAGGAAAGACCACTTCCTCCAACAAAGAATGCTGCTTAATCATAAGTTTACAAAATGCTTACAGAAGGATAGAATGATGCAGGACTCTGAACAGGTGACTCAGCAGCTGCTACAACAAGACCAAAGCAGCATTCATCAGGGACTACCTGAACACTGAAACATGTCAGTTTTCTGAAATATTGTGGAGTGAATAGGGTGTGGCCCAGCAGGACACACAGGAATTTTACAAATTAGAAGGGGGGGTGGAAAGCTAGGAAAACATCAGATCACATAAGATGAAAGGAGTTCACAAGGAGATATAGAGACAGCTTGAGGAGGAAGAAAAGAGGAAAGTTTGGCGAGTTTAAGGTATGAAATGTATGGTTATGCACGCATATCGAATTACTGTCCTGTGTGGAATTGGTACTTTCCACAGTACTGGGGTTACGCTTCCTGGTTAGACATTGTGTTAAGACTGACCTTTCGCAACACCCACTTGAACTTAATAGGGATTTGTTAATGATGGATTCAACAGTTACAAATTATTCTAAAATGCAAGTTACACAATTTAGCAATGACAATTACACTGTGTACAAGTACATCAAGGGTGGTTTTGCATGACAGAGTATCAGCACGTACATGAAAGTTTATCTTGGTAATGGGCATACTGATAAGTCTAAACTTGCTTTATGTTTGACAGAGTCGCTACTAAGTAACAATACATTAAACTTGAAGCACTGCTTTAGACAGATGAGTATAGCAAGTGTGAGAGATGTAAGTGGGAAAGCTTAAGATAAACATGGACAACTTTGGGCAGAAAGTAATTGACTTTCCCCGTAGAGATTGGTAGTTGCCATGGTGGAGATTGTGGATTAGGCAAACCATCAGTAATTATAGGTTTGATTACAATGACAAACAAACCATCAGCATGTCTGCATTGCAGGATAAGGTAGGCCATTAGGAAAAAGAACTAAGATTTGTCTGAAGCATGCAGTCCTTGGGCAGCTACACAGGTAACACCATCAGAATGGGACTGGAGACAGGGCCCTAGTGTACTGCAAGTCATATAGGTTATCGATGCACTTCAACTGATAGTTATTTTATTTATTTATTTTGCATTCGATATGCCACATGCCTTACAGTATTAGACACATTCGAAACAAGAAACTAAATTAACATACAAATCTAGCAAAACATTATTCATTATGAAATGAGATGCTTATTACAGTGCTTATAAATTAAGAATTAAAGGGAACACAAATTTGTCAAAATAATTTACAACTAAATGGAAACTCTTAAATTACAAAGCCAATAAATGGCAGTGTCTGTAAGTCTATGCAAATCCTCCAGCGAACCATCCCGAAAACCACGAATTTTACGATCAAATATGTGCTGCATCGTCTGTATTTCGCCGCAGTCACAGTGAGGATCGTCCACGTAGCTCCACTTGGCCATCAGCTCGTTGCACCGTCCAACACCGGTTCTCATTCTGTTTAATGCCACCCAGGTTCTTCGAGGGAGGTTGAAACCAGGAACACGATCAGCCGGGTTCTTAATGAGGTGTCCATTGTGAACATTTGCTTGCTGCCAGAGGTGGTTCCATTCTGTTACGGTGTTCCGATTGTTCGACGAGTGGTTCCAGAAGGGATTTCTAGACATTAATCGTGTCGGGCCATGTAGATCAGCGTGTATGGGAAGTGTGATGTCAGCAGAAATTTTTTCCATTTCTCTTTGGATTGCATGTTGTCTGCGGAGTGACGGAGGTTCAATATTTGCCAGCACAGAGAGCCATGGTGTAGGAGTAGGTCTCAACGTTCCATTTATTGTTCGCAAGGTGTCATTTAGGCGAACATCTACTTTGTTGACATGCGAACTGTTAGCCCATGCAGGTGCGCAGTATTCAGCAACGCTGTAGATTAGAGCCATGTAGGAAGTGCGGATAGTAGATAGTATCTAAATGGTAGAGCATCTAACAGATCAGCAGTTGGCCAGTGGTGTAATTCAACACAGTAATTATACTTTGTGAGGGAATATATTGCTTGTTCTGAAGTAGTCTCCAGATTGTTCGTGGGAGTACTGTTTTTGATGTGACTGCAGACACCTGAATGAGATAACACAAACTGAAGCATTTTCAATTCCAAAACTCTACCTAACTTGGTACAATGTAAGTCGATTTCTACAATGGTTTTGAAGAGGGGGTACTAAGATCGAGGTACATGTGCATGAAAAAGAGAGACCATTCTGGTCATTACTAATATCATAGAATGTCTTTTAGATTAAAGAATGCACCACCAGTGTTCAAATGGCAGGAGTTCTTCATGGCCTGAAAACCCAAATGTACAAGATTTATCTTGACAAAGACTTGGACAAGCACATGCAATGACTGAAAAAAGTGTTTGTTAGGTTAAGATCTGCACATATCACGCTTATCATTTTCAAATGTCATTTTATTCGCTCACAGGTGAATTACCTGTGACATATTACGTGGTGGATGAAGTAAGGACAAATCCTGACCTTGCTTTGCTGAAAGTGACTTTTCAACTTCACAGATGATTAAAAAATTACACTCTGTCATTGGGTTGGCTATTTATTATAGAAAATTTGACAGGGTGTTTGAAGATATTGTGAAACCACTCTTTGCACTACTACAGAAAGGTGTACATTTCATTGGACAGCAGAGTGCAACAAAGCATTTCAGAATTTGAGGGAAGTATTATCATACAATTCCGTGTTAATTTTCCCAGATTTTACAAAGGAATTAATATTGTCATATGTTGTGAGCAACAATGCTCTCGGAGTTGTTTTGCGTCCGGAGGTAGATGGAAGCTAACGTCTGGCAGTGTCTGCATACTGTGTCAGCTTAATGAAGCCAAGAGCATTTTTTCAGCAATGGAGGAGGAGCTGTGATACAGGGAATTTTGTATTTTCATTACTACTTACATGGAAGTAAGTGTAAGGTAATGACGGAACACGACTCCTCGAAGAGGTTGCTAGGATTAAAAGACCCTTCATGTCAGCCTAATCCACTCAGTAGACACTGCCTTAATGAAACACTGTCCTTGTGGGTGAGGGGGTTTGTGTGGTCCACCGAAATGGAGGGTTATACCAGAAGTAGTTTAACTACCGGCAGGGCCTCCCAAGCCAGACAGGTCTCCATAGAGGATCCAGACAAAGTGTGTCTCACAACATCCCATCTTGTGTGCTGCCCCATCCTATCCTATCCTATCCTATCCTACCCTACCCTACCCTACCCTAGACTCTCCTTTCCTTTCTTTAAGGGGTGGATAGCATTTCTGTAGTCATGGTGGACACAAACTATACAAGGGATAAGGCTCTGAAATAAAACTTTGGCAGGTGTTCAGGCCATGAGGTGGCAACCCCCTCCCCTACCCCCAAAGGACACTTCGGGGCTGTGGGCTGACAACATGCACCACAAAAAAAATCACAGAAACTAAAAGAAGAAACAGCTGGATGGATCTTAAGGATATGACCTTTGGCATGAAATGAAAAAGTCTTATTGGATTTTGGAATGTAAGAACATTGAGATAAGTAGGAAAACTAAGACAAGTTGAAAGAGATGGAGAACTACCGACTAGCTATATATTGGGTCTAAGCTAAATAAGATGGCCAGAATCTGGGGAATTCCAAACACAAAATGGGGGAGTGCTACTGTACACAGGGAGGCAAACAAAACAGTGAAATTATGGACATGTCGAGATAAAAGGAAGTGAATACATGAGCAAGCAAAGTTAGCAGAAGATGCAGCAAGACAAGTAAATATGAAAGAGCTCTACAACATAACCAAACGGTTGTCAATGAATAACTTCAGACATGAAGGACCAGTTAAGAATAAGGATGGGGTGATGTTAACAACTCAACAGGCACAGCTACAGAGATTTGGAGGAACACTCCAAGAAACTGTTAAATTGTGAAGAAAACAAAGAGGAACAGGTAAGAGATGTGCGAGAGGGAGCTGGAGAAAATCACGATATAAATCTGCAGTGTCCAACAACGGACGAAATTAGAAATGCTTTGAAAACCGTAAAGAATGCAAAGGCTCCAGAGCTAGGCAACATTGCACTGGAGCTCTTAAAAGCCGATATTGAAAGGACTGTTACAATTCTCCATCCCTTGCTGAAGAATATTTGGCTTGAAGAGAAATCTCCAAAGGACTGGAAAAATTGTTTGGTGGTAAAAAAACAGGAAATTTGTCAAATTGCAACAACTGGCATGGTATTACATTGTCGTCTGTGCCAAGTAAGGTCCTCACCAGAATTATTTTAAATAGAATTAAAGATTCTCTGGAAAATCAACTGTGTAAAGAACAAGCCAGTTCTTGAGCACATCACAGTTGTGTTGATCTTATTAACACCCTCAAGATCATCTTAGAGCAAAGAAAGAATCCCAGACAAACATGTTACTAGATAGCATTCATCGATTTTCAAAAGGCCTTCGATTCCGTAAAACAAAGTGCTCTGGAAGGTGTTGAGGAAGTAGGGCATACCACAGAAGATCTTAAACATCATAAAAGATCTATATGATGGCTACAAATGTTGCGTACTCCACAAGGAAAATATGACAGAGCACATAGAAGTAAAAATTGGATTTCAGAAGTGTTGCATTTTATCACCAACACTTTTTCTGCTTGTCTTAGACTCAGTTATGAGAAGAGTTACTGCAGGCAGGAGACGAGGAATCCAATGGGGGATCCATGAATGTCTGGACAATTTGGATTTTGCAGACTATGTAGTTTTATTAGCTCAAAGGCTGACAGATATGCATGCTAAACTAAACCTGTTGAAAGAAGAAGCAGAGATTGGCGGCCTCAAGATAAATATAGGAAAAACAAAGGAAATGAGAATGAACACGGAGGTGCCACTGTCAATAGGGGAGCAGCAGGTGGAGACTGTCGACTCATTCTCGTATTTGGGTAGTGTAGTGACAGAAGATGGCAGAGCTGGGGATGACGTGAAGAACCACATTAAAAAGACAAAGGTTGCCTTCACACAATTGTATCCAATGTGGAAAAACAGAAATATCTCATACAAAACAAAAATACATATTTTTAATACAAATGTGAAAGTTGTAGTTCTGTACACCAGTGAAAGCTGGAGAGTGGATAAAAAGATAAGATCCCAGTTACAAACCTTCATAAATAGATGTATCCGACACATTATGAATATCAGGTGGCCACAAAAAATAATTAATGAGGAGCTCTAGGGAATAACAAACCAGGTACCTATAGAAAACCAGACACAGTAGAGAAAGTGGGGGTGGATAGGACACACAATGAGGAAACCAGAAGGAGCTATTGAAAAAAAGCACTGGAATGGAATCCCCAGGGAACAAGGAAGAGAGGAAGACCTAATGGCACAGTGAAGAGGACAGTGGAAGGGGAAGCAAAGAGTTGGCAAGACATCGGTGGAACTGAGGCAAATGGCCAAGCACAGAGATGGATGGCGAGCTCTCCTGCATGCCCTATGCCCCCAAGGGGCCAAAGGAATTAAGTCAAGTCAAGTCAAGTCAAGTAAGTCAAGTCATCCTAAGAGATGGGCCGTGAAGCTGTGGATCGAGGAGTTAATTTCATATGTGACCTCGTGGAACAATGATGGCCATTAAGAGTCAAGAACTTTTTTACTAGTATATTTGCTATGGAGCTAGTCCATCAGACAATAGCAGATGTTGAGTTGTCATTTAAACAGCCAAGAATTAGGGACATATATTCTAATTAACACAATGTGTATGTATAATTATAAAGTATGCACAAATGAGAATGGCAACATGTGAGGAAGTGTGTGGTGGAGAAAGTCATCACATTTTGACGTGCTGCAGCCGAAGTTGCGTACAAAAGGCGAGCAAGTGAGCATTTCATAAATCATTCAAGGATGTTGGGCAAAGAGTAGAACAGGCAAACACAAAAGCATTGGAACGTCAAGAGTGTATGGGGTTTGCAACGAGCAAGTTACTGCAGTAGAGGGTGAGGCAATGGGTTTTTTAAGCAAATCCACATACCCCAATGGGAAAGTCTAAGTTTCAGAAACCAAACTAAATGGCAGAGATAACATCACTAATAAATGTATAGTTGCAGTGGCCTACTAAAACTTCAGTGGTTCATATCAGTCAAGTAAAATCTCTTCAGGGATATACCATACAAACTTGGGTCCAGAAAGAAAAATAGGGTAGACATGTTGCACAAGTTTGATTAGTGTGAATTAATCATCTTTGGTGTTCAGGAAAAGGTGAGGGGCATTTATGGTACATAAACACATGTTATCTTGGGCATAATCGTCATGCAGAGATTGGTTGAATGAGAGGGCACAGTACTCAAGATTGTTTGAGTCAGATGACCTGGAATATTAAAATTTAAACAACACCTTAAGTGAGATGAAAGAAATGGTAAGGACACAGAAAAAGCATTGGACTTGCATATGATATGGATCAGGGATCTACCAACTCCAGTCTCATGTATTTGAATACATTTCAGTTGTTCATAATAAGTGCCACGATGATTCATTAAGTCATAATTGGAGGTAAATCAAAATGTACTATTACTATTAAAATGAGTCTCTCATTACTTTTACTGAAAAATATACAAGAAAACAGTTCAGAACAAAAGTTACTTAATAAAACTGCATAAACTAAAATGTCATCAATAGAATTCAAATGCATAAAACATCATAGTTCTACGAGGATGTACCTGAATAACATTCTCCTTTGGTGGTGTGCCTTTGTCCAAATTTCTTCTCGAGGCCAAGCCACCACCACCTATTACGTCAATGGTACCACCCATCTTTCTTCCTGGAGGTGGGCCTGCTTTCTTCGGTCCCATAAAACCCGAATATTTTGAATTGTCATTGGTTATTGCAACAGGTATAGCACCACGACCAGCAGTGGTGCTGCCAATTTGTGCTAAGCCCACTCCAGACTCGTGTATTCGAATACGTTTCTGACGTTCACAATAAGCGCGCCAAGTCTCCTCATTGAAGCCGTAATTGAAATAATCTGCAACAAACAGTCTCTCTCCATTACGCTGCAACCATAAGCTAAGCAAACACACTGAAATTCCTCAGACTCTGAATGTCCGTGGTACCAGTTTCTCCCAAGGTGAATAAAGCAATATACCAAGAAAAATTATTATATTAAAAAAAGCTTTGTTATTTAAACCACCATTAATATAATTAGTAGTCATCTGGACTCTTCCTGGCCCTATTTTTCACTGAGTACAGTCTGAATTTGAGACAATGAACAAAAGACAAATCTGTTAACGATAACATTGAGAGCTGTAATCCTGGGCAATTTACCAACAGCATCTTCAGCTAAATGGTGAAATATGTAATCAGTATGGTTGACTGCAAGTGACAAAGACATCTGCAAGCCATCACTGGTTTACCTGAACAATTGTATAACGTTGATGCTTAAATAACATTTGTGCTCATACATTTTCTTATTAACAGTGACATAACATTGTCAACTGTTCAGCATTATTACACAATGTCCCTTCTTTATACAGTTCCTAACATGAAATCAGCTTCCTGGACAGCTAGAACATTAGTCAATACTATTCAATTAATGTGCATTGAAATCTTCATTGTTCTAAGGTAAGGTAAAACAGTCAACAATCCGAAGATTGGTTTGAACACCACAGAGCTTTACTAGGCATGGTTCTGTTTGGAGGTGGTATGCCGTTACCTTCCTCCGACCTTCGAACTGACTTACCCAGCCAGTTATAGGGGGACCTACAGTTTAACGTGGGTTCCGAACCACGGTGCTACTCGGTATTTTTCACATGAGCAATACTGCCAGAGGTGAAAGAAGTGGGAAGTGACAGATAAAAATCCTAGGACCTGGCGGGGATCGAACCCATGACCTTTGGATTTGTAGTCTGGCACTCTTACCACTGTGCAAGCGAGGTTCTATTTGTGAAAAATTCAAAAGGCACACAATAAAAAATTTTTATTTAACACACATCATACAATCAGGCTGAACTAGGTATTTCTTGCATAACAAAGGAAAGTCAGATTGAAATGTCAATAATGTAAGAATAGGAGGCAATTCACTGTAAAGACAATCAGTGGGCCCAAAGGCCTGAAGTTCTCACAGAGACCTTCACAGACAGGTATTTCAACACTCTCCCCAAGATCTAGCGCACAAACAAACAGATTTACTATGAATATCCCCATATCCCCCGTCACCCATCACCACTCTTGACAAACAACTGAATCACATCCTTCACAATGGCTTCGATTATCTACCATCGTGCTCTGAAACGAGTGATATCCCACCTGAGATCCTTCTGACCCCATCGAAAGTGGTGTTCTGTCACCTGCCCGACCTCCACATCGTCCTAGTCTATCCATATATCAGACCCATCACAACCCATTACCACAGACATCATATCTCTGTGGAAGATCCCATTACAAGAATTGCCCAATTCACACACCTAATATGTCCAGTCCTGTCGCAGGCTTACCCCAATCCACCAGAACAAGCTGTAAAAACAGCCATCTTATTTACCACCTATCATCATATTCTTACACAGCTTGTTAAGACTACCAACTAGTTATCAATCAGAATAAACAGCCACTGTCAAATTGCGATCAAAGGCAGTATGGACCACCTGTAGCACAGTGTGCAGGTAAGCATAACATGCTCGATTTCAATGGCTGCTTAGCTGACTGAGCCCTCTGGATCCTCTCCTCCACCATCAGCTCTTCTGAAAATCCCAGTTGGGAGTTATCCTTACAACGCATTTTACAGTCTCTAAACCGTCCTGGCCTCAACTGCACTTCCTCTCAATTCACGTCTGTCTCCCAGCACTGTCACCTCTTATTTAGTTGTTACTTTTTCACTCCCCTGCCCTCCTCTCTTTCCTGCTTTCCAAGCTGCATCTCACACGCCTACCTATCAGTATTTTCAAGCTCCGCCAGGCAGCACAGAATATTAGCTGAGCCACTGGAGATGGCAGTCGTGAGTGATCGTGTGAATTTGTGTGTGCTCCTTTCTCATTAACACTGTGGCAAAAAATTTAAGTTGTGTGAAAGTGATTGGCCTTTCTACATATCTGTCTGGGGCTCAGTGATCATCTTTAGGTTTAGTTGCCAGCTATTCTCATCTATTGATATTTGCTGTATAAAATGCTCATTAACTTAGGCATCCTCATTCTTGCAGACACTATCTCAGAGGGGGGAAAAAAAAAGAAAAAAAGTACTTAGCATTTGAATAGTTTCTGCAGGAGTGTAAAAATAAATAAATTAAATTTAAAAAATTATTATAACAAAATCAATTTGCCTAGGTGTGTTAGCATGTGTATTTACCTTCCTTTTTTTCCCTTAAGGTAAGTCTTTCCGGTCCCGGGATTGGAATGACCCCTCATCCACTCCCTTGAAACCCACATCCCTTCCTTTTTCCCCTCCTTCCTTCCTCTTTTCCTGATGAAACAACCAACGGTTGTGAAAGCTTGAATGTTTGTGCGTGTTTTTATTATGTGTTTTTTTTGTATCTATCGGCGAGCCTGTGCTTCGGGCAAGTCAAACAATCTTTATTTTTATACATGTTTATCTATTTACTCATTTATAACTTAATCAAAACAATGTTAATAACATGTGATAGGGAACAACTCACCGTAAAGAGGAATGTTGAGCCGCCAACAGACACAAATAAAAGACACACAAACACACAATTCTAAATTTTCGGCCACGGCCTTCCTCAGAAAGAGAACACTCACACACACAATCACTCAGGCACACTCATCCACTCACGTCAGCCATCTCTCGCGGCCGAAAATTTAGAATTTTGTGTGTCTTTTTATTTGTGTCTGTCGGTGAGTTGCTCCCTATGACATTATTATTAACATTCCTTACTGGAGCTTTTATTGTTGTTATTCAAAACAATCTCTTTTAATAATGGCATAGAAACACAGAGCGTCTCACGGAGTTCGAATAATTACATATATGCTTGTTCCATACAACAGAACTGTATTCTGAGCAAAGTAAATTTTCTTTAAGTTCCTCATCATCCATGGTCAGACATGCTAATGAGCCCAGAACACCATACAGCAATCAGTAACACAACAAACCAGACAGATATTGCAGCAAGTAATTAAAAACTCAAAAGGCACCGTTTCATTTTGTTCCAGTGATTAACCTGAACTTTATGCTAAAAATGTGAGCTCATGCGAGAGAATCAAAGTATAACACTCAAAGAACTGAGTGATCTGGTAACAAGTAAATTTTCTTTAAGATACCTTTCAGCCTGCTGATACATAAAAAAGGCAATGAGCTGAGGCACTGAAAGACTTTGTTGTGGCACAGAAGTGGTGTTAAGAGTGCTCTTGACTTCAGATCACACCAGGCAAGTAATGATGTCATAGCTTCAGTTGAACTATAACAAATACTTTGACCTCAGGGTCACATTATCCAGTCAGTTACACGAAGACTCTGCTGCACCAGCCATATCTGGCAGGGTCTACACCTCAGTGGGCCTCTCTCCTGCACGACACCACAGCAACATGACAGAGCCACAGACTTAGACTATGGCTGAGGAAGCACCCGACAGCAAACACCAAGTGAGGCATCTGCTGCTATTCCTGTGGCCAACAAGAAGCAGTTGCCTGAACCATTAGCATTCAACCAAACTTAAAATGTGTTATGGTAATTAGCTTATACAGTACCAGCTGGGCCTCATCACTGCACTCCTCACTAAATGTCAGGGTCTCAACCTTGCCCCTGCAATGTGTTTTATGTTTTAAATGGAAATTGACATATTTACAAAGAGTAACAAGATGAAAGATGAAAACACCTTTTTGGTTTAAAAATAGACAAACACGAAATTAAAAAAAAAAAAAAAAATCAGTTTCAGTTGAAATATTTTTATTACTGATTTTGGGCACTTATTGCCCTTATCCAGATTATATTAGTGGCCTTTTATGTTCAGTGCAAACATGGGGGAGGGATACTCCTTCCACAATGTTTGGACTGAATATATAGAGCCACTTATATAATCTCAAAGGCCCTAAGTCAGGGGTGATTGTGGTGCTATATTAAAATCCCTGAATTTTTATTATCATTTATATGTAGGAGATAACGTAAAATTTCAACTGGGCCTACTATGTTTTCAAACTCAATTATACAGTACAATTACAAGCAAGTTAAAAGGTCTTAAATTTTAATTTAGCAATTTTTTTTTATAAAAAAAAATTCAGGAGGTTGATTAGTTGGGATACTTACAGTGTTGTTTTGACAATGAAGCATGGTCAAAGCAGTAAGAAAATTACTTTTTCTGAAAAAAAGTTTCCAATTTTCATTTGTTTTTCTTTTATTTCTGTCCCCCCACCCTCCCCCGTTTGCCATCATGTTTTACGTTCGTATAAGGCTGTGGGTCAATGGAAGTAGCTCACACAGAGCATGAAGAAGAAATTGTAAATAGCACTAATTCCCGTGCAGAGTTTAATTTAGATTTGCCAGCAGAGCAATATATTTTAGAACTGGATGGTTTATCCTGCAACTCATAAGTAGAACTTTCTCCATTAGAAGTAGGCCTCTATGTATCTAATGACTTGGCTATAAGTAGTGTCGACTGATAAAACAACCAACTTTTCATTAAGTTTTGTACAAACTGTCTGCCCAGTGGCTTCTTTAATGGAACAGCGCTCGTTGTAACGTCTGATGCGTAGCTCGACAGATGTCACCCACGTAGAACAGACTAATAGCAGTACGTGAGGTTGTGATTTGTCGCCCACGTAGGTTAAGCCGAAAGGCGGATGAATACATTATAGATCGGACGCTACGGCTATACATAGAGCAAAAAAGAAAAATGTTTCATGAATTGAAAATTACTGATTTCCTGGGAAATTTTTTACACGGCTAAGCGCCTGTACACAAACCCGGAACTATCCGGGTACATAATTAAAAAATCCCTGATTTCCGGGACACACCTTGAAAACAATCACCCATGCTAAGTGCCCAGAACTAGTAATAAAATGATTTCAACTGTGACTGGTAGCTGCTTCTTTAAAAACTAATTGGAAAACAGTTGCTGTGATGGGCAACATACTAAAATCTTATTTTTGCTTTTTCTTATGAACCAGTAACTGTATGAGGAAGACAGACATGATAATAAAATGGTATCATAAGGTAAAACAACAAACTATTCACAAGAACTTCTATTGTTACCTGTAATATCGGCACCAGGTTTTCTCCATGGTTTGTCCTCCAGTGAATCAAGATTAAATTCATGTGCAGGCACTCCATTAATTGTGCCAATAGCTTCAAATTCCTCAATGGAAAATTTTCCTGGTTGCTGTTGAATTAGAAACATTCAATTAATTCTTTCAACTCAATTTAATACTCGTGTATATATCAGGTGATATTACAGAATACAATTCTGGAAGAACATAACTTGATGTCTTATAGACAGTCCAACAGATTATAAAGCTAATAACACCCTCTCATTAATTATTCACATGCGACCACAGTAAATACAAAGTGTCTGAAATTGTTCAAGAAAAGAAAAATTCTGTATAACGACATTACGATTTGTTCACGTGATATCAATGTGGGCAAATTATATTGGGAGATTGATTTATTATTCAATTGAATAAGAATGCACAAATACATTCCTCTCATTTTCTATGACGACGACTTGGGAACCCTTTTGTACCAACAAAATGCACTTGAAAATGGCTTAAAGGTGAAATCCGGATAGTATATCGAAGGAATAAAGGTACTTACACAGTCAAATGGCAGTGAAATCATTTACAAATTATTGCAGGACTGTGGTTTATCAACATAACAAAATATTTTCATAATGTTTCTTAGCAGTCTCTGATGACTCCAAACCATGGTTAAATAGTGTGCCTGATATTGATGAGATTTAATTTTTATTATTCAGTTATTATATTCTGTATTGAGGCTTCTTTACAATTAGGATAGTTTGTAATTTTCCTCATGTATCCTACAGTTATGTTGTGGCATAAAGTCAACGCCACACGCCAGACGCACGAGAACGCTCGTGAACAAGGCAACAGATGACCGGCAGCCAATCACACGCCGGCGCTGCACCTCCTGGAGGGAGAAACTGAGAAGTGCGTCCTCTTCAAGCTGCTATATCTAGGCCGACATTCATCTGGAAGAGCTATCTGAACTCGGCTCCGAACTAGGCAGTCACTAGGACTCGGCGCAGCTAGCATCGTACAACAAGACGCCATCGCGAGAAAAGACAGACAGATATATGCCAAAAGTTAAGTAATTGTACATATTCATAAATAAAACTTGTATTACTAATCTGTAGAACTGTTTTAGCTATTTACACATACCACGCGTCCTGAGAAAAACCTTACCTGAAAGATAGGCTGGGAAGGACAAAACAAGTTAGCTGATTGAGCTAACGTTGGTTATTGATTAACTGTTTTGTGATAATCACATATCAGTTACACTGATTACAGAAACCTATTCTCCTGGCGTTACCCGAGTTTGAGCAATGCGGGAAGTAGAGAAGTTACATTCTGAAATTTGTTTGTAGAGTGCATAATCACAATATAAGAGCATAGTTCGTAAGTCTCCAGAAAGATATTTGTTCAGCAGTGATGAGCACATTTAAAAAACCTCTTACATAAGCAAATTATATTTCGATCACATACTTTTTCAGAAAAATACACATACTCCCATTCATACAATAATACAGGCACGCTTCATGGCCACACAACTGTCTTCTTCAGCTACAACATGCTGAGTAACACTCTGCAGTGATGTGTTGGGAAAGGAGGAGGAACAGTAAGGATGAAAAAGCTATGGTGCGGATGGATACAGTGCAGCCTAGGTACTGAATGGTAAAAGATGCAGTTTAGGAATGCATGTGCCCCCCCCCCCTCCCCCAACCCACCACACACAATATACGAGAGAAAGGAGAAGTGTATGTTAGAGACGGTAGGAACTGTTGGGAGTGGGGAACAAAGGTTACTGTAGGTTGAGGTCTGGACAGTTTTGGGACTGGAGAATGTACCATAAAGGTACCTCCCATTTGTACAATTCGAAAATCAGGTAATGGGGGAAGGACCAGATGGTCCAAATTGTAAAGCAGCCATTGAAATCAAGCATATGCTTAGCTGCATGTTGTGCCACAGGGTGGTCTACATTGCTTATGGTCACATTTTTATGGTGGCCATTCATTTTAATAGACAGGTGGTTACTAGTTATGCCAATATAAAATGCTATACAGTGATTTCAGCACAGTAGGTAAATTACACGGCTGCTTTCACGGGTAGCTGGCCTTTGATGGGGTAGGATAAATCTGTGATGGGAGTGAAATAAGAAGTGCTGGATGGGCTGATTGGGTGGGTCCTTCTCGGGGATATGGCCCCTGTGGCAGAAGGTTGGTGGTGGCACAGGGATGGACTAGGATGTTGTGAAGATGGAGTGGACAAGGGAACACTACTTTAGAAAGGGTGTTGGTAAGCCGTTGGGCAGGATCTGTCTCATTTCTGGTCATGACAACAAAAAATCAAAGCCTTGACAAAGAATGTGGTTTAGTTGTTTTAATCCAGGGTGGTATTAGATGATGAGAGAGTGGGGGGGGGGAGACTCTTTTGTAGGTAGTTTTACACGTAAAAGATAGATGAAGTAAACTTACCAGGCAAAGGTGCACAGGCAGTGATAGCAACAAATAAACACACAGACACACACACACACACACACACACACACACACACACACACAAACGCAAGCTTTCGCAGCCTAGCTGCTTCGTCAGGCAGAAGGAAAGGAGAGGGAAAAGGAAATAATGAGGGTTTTAAGGGAATGGATAAGGAGTCATTCCAATCCCGGGACGGGAAAAGGAGGGTAAACAAATACACACACAGCCACACATTTACACATATGCAAGTACACTTAGCCAGACATACTGTAGAACTGTAGAAAGCAAAGAAGTTAGAAGTTAGACAGAGATGCCACTTGAGGCAGAGGCTCTGTCCAGAGAACCAAGACAAAGATGTTAAGATGGTGGGTGGGAATTCAAATTTAGCAGAGATTGAGACTAGGTGGGCAACGGGAAGAGAGAATATGCTGAAGGGCCAGTTCCCATCTCCGGAGTTCTGAAGGATTGGTGTCGGTGGGAAGTATCCAGATAACCCGGACGGTGTAACACTGTGCCAAGATGTGCTGGTCGTGCCCCAAGGCGTGTATAGCCACAGGGTGATCCTCATTACCAACAAACACTGTCTGCCTGTGACCATTCATGCGAATGGACAGTTTGTTGCTGGTCATTCCCACATAGAACGCTTCACAGTGCAGGCATGTCAGTTGGTAAATCACGTGGGTGCTGTCGCAAGTGGCTCTGCCCTTGATTGTGTACACCCTCCGGGTTACGGGACTGGAGTAAGTGGTGGTGGAAGGGTGCATAGGGCAGGTTTTACAACGGGGGCGGTTACAAGGGTAGGAGCCAGAAGGTAGGAAAGGTGGTTTGGGGATTTCATAGGGATGGACTAGGAGGTTACGGAGGTTAGGTGGGCGGTGGAAAGACACTCTCGGAGGAGTGGGGAGGATGTCATGAAGAATGGATCTCATTTCGGGGCAGGATTTTAGGAAGTCGTATCCTTGCTGGAGAGCCACATTCAGAGTCCGCTCCAGTCCCGGAAAGTATCCGGTGACGAGAGGGGCACTTCTGGGGTTCTGTTGAAGGTTCTGAATTTGGGGGGATGAGGAAGTGGTTCTGGCAATCTGCTTCTGTACCAGATCAGGAGGATAGCTGCAGGATGTGAAGGCTATTATAAGGTTATTGGTGTATTGGTTCAGGGATTCAGGACTGGAGCAGACTCGTTTGCCACGAAGACCTAAGCTGTAGGGAAGGGAACGTTTGATGTGGAAAGGATGGCAGCTGTCATAATGCAGGTACTGTTGTTTATTGGTAGGTTTGATGTGGACGGATGTGTGTAGTTGGCCGTTGGATAGATGGAGGTCGACATCGAGGAAAGTGGCATGGGATTTGGAATAGGACCAGGTGAATTTGATGGGACCAAAGGAGTTGAGGTTGGAGAGGAAATTCTGGAGTTGTTCTTCACTGTGAGTCCAGATCATGAAGATGTCGTCAATGAATCTATACCAAACTTTGGGTTGACAGGCTTGGGTGTCCAGGAAGGCTTCCTCTAAGCGTCCCATAAATAAGTTCGCGTACGAGGGGGCCATCCTGGTCCCCATGGCTGTTCCCTTTAGTTGTTGGTATGTCTGGCCCTCAAAAGTGAAGAAGTTGTGGGTTAGGATGAAGCTGGCTAGGGTATTAAGGAAAGAGGTTTTAGGTAAGGAAGTAGGTGGTCGGCGTGAAAGGAAATATTCCATCGCAGCGAGGCCCTGGGCATGTGGGATATTAGTGTATAAGGAAGTGGCATCGATCGTTACAAGGATGGTTTCAGGAGGTAACAGACTGGGTAAGGATTTCAGGCGATCGAGGAAGTGGTTGGTGTCTTTGATGAAGGATGGGAGACTGCACATGATAGGTTGAAGGTGTTGGTCTATGTAGGCAGAGATTCGTTCTGTGGGGGCTTGGTAACCGGCCACAATGGGGCGTCCGGGATGATTGAGTTTGTGAATCTTGGGAAGTAGGTAGAAGGTGGGGGTGCGGGGTGTCGGTGGAGTCATGAGGTTAATGGAGTCAGGTGAAAGGTTTTGTAGGGGGCCTAAGGTTTTGAGGATTCCTTGAAGCTCTGCCTGGACATCAGGAATGGGATCGCCTTGAAAAACTTTATGTGTGGTATTATCTGAAAGCTGACGCACTCCCTCTGCCACATACTCCCGCCGATCAAGTACCACTGTCGTGGAGCCCTTGTCGGCAGGGAGAATGACGATGGAATGGTCAGCCTTCAGATCACGGATAGCCTGGGGTTCAGCTGCGGTAATGTTGGGAGTAGGATTAAGGTTTCTCAGGAAGGACTGGGAGGCAAGGTTGGAAGTAAGGAATTCCTGGAAGGTTTGAAGAGAGTGATTTTGAGGAAGGGCGGGTGGGTCTCGCTGTGATGGAGGACGGAACTGTTCCAGGCAGGGTTCGATTGGAATGATGTCTTGGGGAGCTGGATCATTAGGAAGAGGATTATTTTTCTTTGTGGCAAAGTGATATCTCCAGCAAAGACTGCGAGTATAGGATAGTAAATCTTTCACAAGGGCTGTTTGGTTGAATTTGGGAGTAGTGCTAAAGGTCAGCCCTTTGGATAGGACAGAGGTTTCAGATTGGGAGAGAGGTTTAGAGGAGAGGTTGACCACTGAATTGGGATGTTGTGGTTCCGGATTGTGTGGATTGGAATTTTGAGGTTTGGGAGGGAGAGGAGTTGGGAGTGGGAGATTGAGTAGATGGGAGAGACTGGGTTTGTGTGCAATCAGAGGAGGTTGAGGTTTACTGGAGAGGATGTTGAGGGAGAGAGTATTGCCTTTCCGGAGGTGGGTGACCAAGAGATTGGATAGTGTTTTGAGGTGCTGGGTGGCATGCTGTTCTAATTTGTGGTTCGCCTGAAGGAGGATATTCTGCACTGCAGGTGTGGATGTAGGAGAGGAAAGGTTGAGGATTTTGATTAGGGATAGGAGTTGACAGGTGTGTTCATTGGTGGAGTTGATGTGTAGGTTAAGGATTAGGCGGGTGAGGGATATGGATGGTTCAGTTTGGAATTGGTATAGGGCGGGATGAAAGGATGGGTTACAGCCAGAGATGGGAACTTTCAGTGTGAGGCCCTTGGGAGTGATTCCAAATGTCAGACAAGCCTGAATAAAAAGAATGTGGGAGCGTAATCTGACTAGGGAAAAAGCATGTTTACGGAGGGAATGTAAATAAAACTGGATGGGGTTGTTGTAGGGATGTTGTAAGGAAGGCATAATATATGGATGAAGGAAAAGTGAGAAATATGGGCTATGTAACAGATTGCAATGAACGAATAAAATAATGAAATATATGTATGGAAATTTTATATATTAAAAAATGAATGTGAAAAGTAATTCTGGTAAGCAAAAAGAAAGGAAATAGAAAAAGTCGTTAAAATTCGTTGTTGAAACTGTGGTCACCTTAAGTGGTCAACCATTGTGGAAGGAAGGTGAAGGTTAACATGCAGAAAAGTGCTCACTGGGTTGAGAAAGACCAGGTGAGTTGATGTGAGAAGAGGGGTTGAGATTGTGAAGGAAAGAGGACACGGAGTCCTGGCTCTGAGTCCAAATTGTAAAAACATTGACAATGAACCTGAACCATACTAGAGGGTGAGGCTTTTTGGAAGGTAGGAATGTTTTCTCCAAACAGCCCATAAACAGGTGGCATAAAAGGGTGCCATGTAGGTTCTCATGGCTGTACCACAGATTTTGAGTGGCTATCTGAAGAGGTGAAGACTGCCAGTCTTGCTTACAAGATGAAAGCAGAGCTCACCATCTGCAGCATAGTTGACGAGACCAACTGTGGACCTCTGGTACAGAGCCGAGTGGAGGCTCTGAATCAGAGGCTCAGATGTTTCTGCAACTGTGTGGGCTGCAGATTCCTTGACTTATGCCATCAGCTGGAGGGGTTTCCAGGTTCTGCTGAATAGGTCAGGAGTCCACTTTACGCAGGAAGTGGCTACACAGGAAGTGGGGGCTGTGTGGTGTGGACTGGGCGGTTTTTTAGGATTGAGGGCTTTGAGGAAAAACAAAACGGGCAATTTCAAAGAGTGCAGGTGGATCACAGGAGAAACGTAGCTCTAGGAACTATCGGCATAACAGTTGTAAATTGTCGTAGCTGTGTCGGGAAAGTATCAGAAGTCCAAGCGTTAATAGAAAGCACCGAAACTCACATCATTGTAGGCAGTGAAAGTTGGCTCAAGCCAGAAATAAGTTCAGCAGAAGTTTTTGCAAAAGTTCTAAGTGATCAGAAAGGATAGATTAAACAAAATAGGTGGAGGCGTGTTTGTCGCTGTCAAAAGTAGTCTTTCGTGTAGCGAACTTGAAGTTGATATTTCCTGTGAGCTATTAAGGGTAGAGGTTGTACCTGAAGATCTTAAGAAGTTAATAATTGGTTCCTTTTACCGGCCTCCTGACTCTGATGACACATTAGCAGACCGGTTCAAAGAAACCTATTCAGTGAAACCTGGAAACCCCCTGGCTGATGGTGCAAGTCAAGGAATCTGCCGCCCACACAGTTGCAGAAACAGTAGGTGGTGATTTTAATTTACCCTCAATCTGTTGGCAAAATTATATTTTCAAATCAGGAGGTACGCATAAAACATCATGTGAAATTGTACTAAACGCATTCTCCGAGAATTACTTCGAACAATTAGTTCATGAGCCAACTAGAATTGTAAATTATGTGAAAACACACTTGATCTCTCAGCAACAAATAATCCTGAGCTCATAACAAGCATCAAAACAGAGACAGTTATTAGTGAACACAGAGCTGACGTAGCGAGATTCAATATTCAAAGTTACCAAAAATAAACGAAAAGTATATTTGTTAAGTAAAGCACATAGAAATAAAATACATTGCTTCTTGAAACACAGCTTCCACTCGTTTCTAACACTAAACGTAGGTGTAGACCAGATGTGGCTTAATTTCAAAGTAGTAGTATCGACAGCAATTCACAGTTTTATACCAAATAAATTAATAAAAGGAGGTGATCCCACTTGGTACACAAAATTGGTCAGAACATTGATGCAATCCTACACAGAAGCTTGACATTTAGCGAGGGCTTCAATATGAGATACTTATCAGAATGAAACTCTTTTTCGAAATTTGACTGAAAACCAAAAGAGATTTTGGTAATATGTTACATATACTAGGGACAAAACACAAACAATACCCTCACTACGTGACAGTAATGGTGATCCTGCCGATGACAGTGCTACTAAAGCAGAGTTACTAATCACAGCTTTTAGAAACTCATTCACCAAAGAAGACGAAACCAATATTCCAGATTTCAAATTACAAACAGAGGCCATAATGAGTAACGTAGAAGTAGATATCATAAGATTAGTAAAGTAACTAAAATCACTTAAAAACAACAAGTCTTCTGGTCCGGACTGTATACCCATTAGATTTCAATCTGATTATGCTGAAGCGATAGCCCCTTACTTAACAGCCATGTACAACCGCTCTCTCAAAGAAGGATCTGTACCAAAAGATTGGAAAGTTCCACAGGTCACACCTACATTCAAGAAAGGCAGTAGGAGTAACTCACTACTTTACAAGCCTATTTCATTGACATCAGTTTGCAGCAGGGTTTTGTGACATAGCCTGTATTCAAATATTATGAATTACCTGGAGCAGAATGATCTATTGAGCCAAAGGTCAACACGGATTTAGAAAATATCGATCATGCAAAACACAACTAGCTCTTTAGTCTGTATTTCTTGATTTCCAAAAGGCTTTTGACACCGTAACTCACAAATGGCTGTTAATCAACATGCATGGTTATGGTATATCGCCCCAAATTTGTGACTGGATAGGGGGTTTCCTGTCAGAGAGGACACAGTTTGTAGTTATCGATGGTAAGGCATCGACTAAAATAGAGGTGATATCGGGCATTCCACAGGGTAGTGTTATTGGTCCTCTGCTGTTCCTTATTTACATAAACAATTTAGGGGAAAATCTAAGTAGCTCTCTTAGGTTGTTTGCAGATGGCACAGTCATTTACTGTCTAGTAAAATCATATGAAGATCAAAACCACCTGCACAACGGTCTGAATAAGATATCACTATGGTATAAAAATTGGCAATTGTCTCTAAACAATGAGAAGTGTGAAGTCGTCCACATGAGTAGGAAAAGAAATCCGTTAAACTTTGTTTACAAGATAAATCAATCAAAAGTGAAGGGCGTAAACTCTACAAAATACCTAGGAATTACTATTACTTCACAATTAAACTGGAAAGAACACATAGATAATGTCGTGGGAAAGATGAACCAGAGACTGCATTTTATTGGCAGAACCCTTAAAAGATGCAATAGAACTACCAAAGAAACTGCATACATGTAGATGTAGTACTCCCTTGCTTAATATACTGAACACGTAACAAAGGCCTTCACAAACAAACACTACCGCTAGACCTACCCAGCAAACAATTGCCCACACCATATCACCACACATCATAAATCCTTCCTCCAATCACAATAACCAACTACGAAAGGGTACAGCATCCCCCTCCCCTTCCCCCTCCAAAAAAAAAAAAAATAATAATTTTGAAAAAAAGAAAAATCACTGCAAACCACCCTGGACTGGGACAAAGAAACCACATCCTTGGTCATGTTTTGATTTTCTGTTAATGTGGAGTGAAATGAGAGATATCATACCTATGGTATTTGCAACCACCACAACATCCTTGTCCAACCCCTTACCATAGGGACTACATCCCTGTGGAAGATGCTACTGCAAGATCTGTCCAATCCACCCACCCAGCACTTTCTACTCCACAGTTTTAAAAACTGCCTCATTGCAAGACTTCACAATAATATGCACATTCTTCATTTTTATAGTTTATGTTACTCGTGTGGAATTTGTGATTGCTAATTTTCTTTAATACAGATTTGTTCAGTTTTATTGGTTTAATATATATATATATATATATATATATATATATATATATATATATATTTTTTTTTTTTTTTTTTTTTTTTTTTTTTTTTGTGATTATTCTTGAGTCTGTAAGTGATTGTAAGTTAATGGTAATTAAGTACATTGTAGCAAGTGGGTGACATGAATGATATGAAGTGAAGAATGTGAGTTGGTGTGAAGTGAGGTATCACTTCCCTTTTTACAACAAAACAATATTTCTTGCACACATTCATTATCTGTGTATGCAGACTGATTGTATAGCAAAACTAAGACAGGGCCAACAAGTGCAACACAGTACGACATTCTTTTATTGTTCTCGTAAAGTGACTATCAGCCAACCAAGATTTTGCATCTTTTTAATCCTTCTAACATTGCAGTCAGATAGCCTAAGTTTCGACATGCCCAAACTTGCCTTACGTAGGTCAACATTACATTGTGCACTAATTGTCAAGTTACTCTCCTAGTAGTATTGCAGTCAGATCCATTATTTTAGTAGTGGTACGATACGATCTTTCATTTTTGTAGACCTCTGTTAGTATTGAAGGCAACACATGCACGCGCGCGCGCCCACACACACACACACACACACACACACACACACACACACACTGAAAATAGGTTACGAATTAATTTAACCCGTCGAGAGACGTTCTGCTGCTTCCTAACTTGATCTGATGACAAACATAAAACAGTCTGAAATAGGAGAAAATATAAAAGTTAAATTCTGGAGCATGAAACAATGTTTCATTTGCTGACAATTATAGTATTTCAGAATTCTTTTACATATTATTTGTGTATTCCAGATTAAAATTAGGAGCAAAATTCACAACACAAACAATACCACCAATTAAGAAAAATGGTACACAAAGATGTAACAGGTATTACAAATGGATCAATAATATAGTGATTGGCAGCTACCTGTCAACAGACACCAGGCAAAACAACAATCAAAGAATGAGCCTTCATTGCTTGTTTTGTTCTGTTCACCACTGTCACCTTGCTCTCCTGCCTCAGGATCTAGTGACCACCTTTGCAAATGATAAAACTGTTTGAAAGAAAGTCAAGATTCAAGTTTATCTGGCATCTTTTTTCTGTATGACACTTTTATTTGATGCAAAGAATATTAGTAGAGATTAGAAGAGTGATACGATAAACCAGTTCAATTCTTTCATTAGAAGATACCTATGAATATAATCTGTATGAAACACCAAGTTGTTGCTGCAACTTATATTTTCTGCTACCATTCACTTTGTTTTATTGATCCAAGGATTTTGTTTAAACAATGGATTATACTACCTTCAGTTTCTCTCCACCAACAGCTGATGTAAGAAGACCTCCCCGTTTTATATTAAGACTTGTATACGTTGGACTAGTTTTTATGTCTCCAATGACAACCTGCACATCATCATCACTATCTTCATCCTCATCATCATCATCTACACCACCTATAATGCCATTTTCTGTTTCTTTGCCATCTTCCCCTATTCAAAACGAATACAGTATTACAAAAATCAGAAGATAAAAATAAAAGAAATCAAACTATATTTAGATATAAATGAGATACGAATTTATCGAGGAGAAATACCTAGCAGGAAAATATATGAAGATTACTTACCAGGAGAAGGAGCACAGGAAATGATAGTACCACAAATAAATTCACACACACACACACACACACACACACACACACACAAACGCTAGCTTTCGCAGCCTACCTGCTTCGTCAGGCAGAAGCGAAGGAGAGGGGAAAGGAAATGATGAGGGTTTTAAGGGAGTTGGTAAGGAGTCATTCCAATCCCGGGACAGGAAAGACTTACCTTAAGGGAAAAAAAGGAAGGTAAATACACATGCTAACACACCTAGGCAAATTGATTTTGTTATAATAATTTTTTAAATTTAATTAATTTATTTTTACACTCCTGCAGAAACTATTCAAATGCTAAGTACTTTTTTTCTTTTTTTTTTTCCCCTCTGAGATAGTGTCTGCAAGAATGAGGATGCCTAAGTTAATGAGCATTTTATACAGCAAATATCAATAGATGAGAATAGCTGGCAACTAAACCTAAAGATGATCGCTGAGCCCCAGACAGCCCTCATCATTTCCTTTTCCCTCTCCTTCCCTTCTGCCTGACGAAGCAGCTAGGCTGTGAAAGCTAGCAGTTGTATATGTGTGTGCATGTGTTACTATCACTGTCTGTGATTCTTTGCCTGGTAAGTAATCTTCATTATATTTATATATAAAAATATAATAAGCATAAGTTAAAAATGCAATTACCATATTAATGAGAAGTCCCTTACCTATTATGTTGAAGGCCTCACAAAGACCTTCACAGACAGACATTACCCTCCTGATCTAATACGCAAACAGATTTCCTGTGCCATATCCCTACACAACACCAATCCTCCCTCCAACCCCAGTAACCAGTCACAACAAAGTGTCTTCCTTGTCACCCAATACCACCCCAGACTGGAACAACTTAATCACATCCTTCGTCAAGGGTATAATTATCTGTGATCGTGCCCTGAAATGAGAGACATCCTACTCAAGATCCTTCCGACCTCTCCTAAAGTGGAATTCTGTCATCCACCCAACCTCCACAACATCCTAGTTCATCCCTATGCCACTCCCAACCCCTTACCACAGGGATCATATCCCCCAATGCAAAACCTGCCCAATCCACCCACCCAGAACTTCCTATTCTAGTCCCATCCACCAGGCTTATCCTACCCCATCAGAGGTCAGTCCACTTGTGAAAGCAGCCATGTGATACACCAACTCTGTTGAGATCATTGCACAGCCTTTTTATATTGGTATGACGACATAGCAGCTGTCCATCAGGATGAATGGCCACCGCCAAACTGTGGAGAAGAAAGAAAAGGATAGACGACCCTGTCACACAGCATGCAGCTGAGCACAGCACTCTGGATTTCAATGGCTGCTTCACTATCTGAGCCATCTGGATCCTCCCCTCCACCACCAGCTCCTCTGAACTGCACAGATGGGAGTTGTCCCTTCAACACATTCTTTAGTCCCACAACCATCCTGGCCTCAACCTAAGATAACTTCCCATCCCTGCAACCTAGGACTAACATCTATCTTTCATTTCCTTCCACTCCTTCCTGACAAAGGAAATCTCATTTCCAAAAGCTAATGCAAACATTTATTTTTGTCTCCATTTGTCTCTTTCGTGTGTTACTATTGGCAGTACCAAGCTAAGGTAAGTACTGGCTAACCACTCTCTCTCTTATGAACAATATTTTCATATCTCAGTGGAGAATTTTGTTAAGATTAATACAATGATGGTAAAACATTAATCAACAATGCTAACAGGAAACTCAAGAAATGCGCTTCTAGACAATGCTGAATCCCCCCACCTTTTCTGTCCCCTAACCTATATGGGCCAATGAAGATTGTTTAAGGCATCACCGGTTGATTAGATCACAATTAAATGGGTATTTATTCATCCAAAAATCACAGCATAAGGTCCACATGTCAAGGAAACGTTCATCACAAGAAATTAAATCTCACAGATTGAACACACATGAATCGTCAAACATCTCAGGTTTAGGACTGAAAATGCAAAACTCAAGCATACAACAAAACTAACATAAAAAGCATTAAATATCCATATAAAACAACTTTTCAGTGTGATTTGCTGTGGCGAAGTCTGAGGAGATATGACCGCCAATATAAATGATAAAAAGGTCATAGCATTCACCACTATTCAAACCATGAGCTGCACAAGATTAAAAGCAAGCATTTCATTTCATCTGATAGAATGCCTGTTGGGGCTCAACATACATCTTTGTGGTGAATTGCAAAATCCCCCCCCCCATCTGAAAATTACATTCTATGATGGAGGATAGATAACAAACCACCGTAAAGAGACTCGCTGAGCTGCTGTGTGAGTCAAGACTTGCAGTTAAGATGCTTGTGGTGCTGGAGTGGCTGGAGGTGTGTGTGTGTGTGTGTGTGTGTGTGTGTGTGTGTGTGTGTGTGTGTGTGTGTGTGTAGTTGTCCGAGTCATTGTGTGAATGTGTGTGTGTCTTTTTCTGATGAAGGTCATGGCCAAAATTTCAAATTGTGTGAATGTGACTGTCTATTTTTTGTGCATGTCAGCAGCTCAGTGAGCCTCTTTACAGTGAGTTGTTATCTATCCTTCATTATTGACATTCCAATTGGGTATGCCATTTTTGAAAATTATATTCTTCATTTATGGTACTTCTCACCCTCCCTTTCTCTATTTTTACACATTCCCTCCAATTTTACTCCAGCAAGGCCAATAATTACAGAGATGCCAAGTTTGAAAAGAAACTACTATCCGTAATGGGGCACGAATTGGGGCCATGGGGGTTGAACCAGGGCCCTACCCAGCAATTTATTTCAAAACTTTACAGGGAACACCTTCATTCTATGCTTAACTGAAGTGTTTAAAAATAATTGTCAAGTCATGAGAAGGTGCCTACTAAACAAATAAAATTCACCTCTGGCAGAGTGTACGTGAATTTAGCAGAAACAATTACACTGACCTTCACATTCATTTCCATACGTTCGAAGCAGACTAAAAAAGTGTGAGGCTTAATTTAAGTGCTATTCAATAACTTATTCTAACTCGCTAGTGACACAATACCAGGAACATAGGAAGGCGGCACAGTTCTCAGCTGTTCTGCATAACCCATTCCACTATCGGACTGCTAGCCACTCGAATTCGTTCTCTAGGCTTGTGGCTGGCTGTGAGTCACACAATGGTTTTTCCCTGAGGCCCAACTGTTGGTGGTCGGCCACTGCTCCACCCCTTCAAGCTTCCCCTACCGCTCCGCCTCTATGCACAGAAATGCCTTCCTACATGACACCACCTACAGTACATGAAATCACAACCTAACTACAAGTTCACACATCAGCAGTTATAACATTACTGAGGATTCATGTCAGGTTTGTATTTATTATACTGTTTGTACCAAATTGATGATAAAAGGTTACAAAACTGTGTTATTTCTGAAACTATACGGGTTCGTAAATAACCATATGAAAAACTGTTGCCAAACTACAAAACTAAATCATATAGTGAATTCCGTCAGTTAAGTATAGCCTCCCATAACACCATTTTTGCCTATAAATCATGATAATTACTGACAAACATAATACTTGGCATGTCTGCAATTACAGTACAGCCAACATATAATAGTATTTTATGTGCAACAGCTTAACACATTGTGGACGGTGCCCAAGTCTGACTCGTGCATCGCTAAAATTAGGAACTGCCTTTGCACAACCTGCCATTTGTTGGTAACCACGTAAAGTTAACAAGGAAGTTTCTCTGCATTGTGCTGCCACATAGTGAGAGTTTTAACTATTTGTACACTACAAAACGGCTTTATATTCCCCACTCTCTGGCGAGTCCTATATTGCTTTCGTGTGCTATCTGCATTGCTCGCACTATGCATATTCTCGATATGGCAAATTTGCATGAGAGCGATGTTTTCAATGTCGTGGAAAAGGTGATTATCTGTAAGAATTATATGTACAAGGTTTTTGGGAATAAAAAAAAAAGATTTACTAAAAAAAATGTTTGTATCTGCTAATTTTAATATTTGATGATGATTATTTTTTGAATAGATAAAACAGGTTTCATTGTTTCAAAAGAGACAGCCAACTCAATTATTGCATTTGTAGTTAGAAAACTGTAATTTTGGGAAAAAACTGATAAAAACAGCAGTCCAGCTGTCCCATCCTGGGTCACTTGCGCATCTAATGTGTTAGGCTGTGTTCACAGTGGCACCGACAAAACACTGTCACATGATGTCGCCCAAGTTTGACTGAAAACAACGGCCAAAGGCGTGGTCACACTGCATCCGATATAGATTGTCACTTGGTGGGTTAAGGAGAAGATTAGGTTAGAATCTATTCTGTGTCTGTAGTACTGTATATACTCGAGTAATATCTGCACACCCCAAAATTTTTGACGATGGAGAGAGAGAGAGAGAGAGAGAGAGAGAGAGAGAGAGAGAGAGAGAGAATGTTCTCAAACAAATTAAAAAATATTTTATTCATAATGTATTACTGTGAAAACATACTCACAATAATACACACTTTAATTAATACTTATAAAACCTGAACAGTTAATAAATAAATGGAGCAGATACTGTCATGTATTTACATCAAAGGTATTTGAAAGTGTAATAAGGAACTTTGACATACAGGTATCTTTCATCAAAGAAATATCATCAAATGTAGCGTCTGATCGTATATTTTATTATAAAAGTTGCTTGTCTTGTGTTCTCTGCAATGCAAAAGTGATCACTCCGAGCGCTAGCATCACTGTTGCTAATTGACGTGTGCGTGTGTTTGAACATAGCTGCAATGCCATGCCATGCCGTAATTAACATATAACCCTAGTAGCAAGAAATCACTGCAACCCTGGAGTGCCAATACTGGTGTGGGTAATATGGTGGTACTGAACGGAATAATACCCAACTTATGTAGATAACATATTTTATTACTCAGAAAGATGGTATCACAAACAAATGCAATAAGTCATTCTTACACCAACAATGCAACTGTTCGTACATGCCATCCGCACTGACAATGAAACTGGAGGAAAGAGACCCTTTACAGTGAAATTACTGATACGATGTGTCACTGTCAAGTAAATTACATGTAATTTTGATAGTGGCTAAGGCAGCGCACAATAAAAAGTTGTTGTTATCCGCTATCTTGAAATATGACGACACTACATCCCCTTTTTAACACCACAATGAAGATTTATGTCTAAGAAATATTATGATTGGTTGATAATATTTCTTTGTCATGTATTTGATTGAAAATATTATCTCATAATACTGGCCTAAAGGGATCGTTTTTTTTAAAATGGAGTAATACCCGCCTAGTGCGTTTTGTTGTTGCACATGGAGTAATACCAACCTAAATTCGAGTAATCCACACACCCCAGTTTTTCGTGCATAAATTCGGAAAAAAATGTGCATGGATTACTCAAGTATATACGGTATATTACATTTCAATTTCCCGGGGTGCAAGAGTCCACCGACATTTTTATGCTTGGAAATGAGTGCTACACTGCAGCTTTTATTATTAATAAAGACATTGAATGCATACGAATAAGGTATATCTGTCTTGAAAGTGGCTAGGATTGTGTCTGTCCGTAGTTATTGCTACAACCAGACAAGCTTTACAAATATGTGAAGTACCAGTAAAAGGAGAAATTTCTATTACATACTCCTGATGTTTTGTAGTGTCATTGACAAGTAATATTACAGTTTTGCTGAATTTATTTGAAGTTGAGCAGTCCTACACCAGTTTAACATCCATGTTTTAAATAGTAAAAAACTACACCAGTTAGGTAAGTTTATTGCTTATCACGAGTTTTGAGAATTTATTCGCATCTTCTAGGGCATTTGTTTACATAAGTACAGTACTTTTTCGTCATTTCAATGTGTGATTTTTTGCCACTCTTGCACTGAAGTTGTCTTTTTTAGGTTACTGAAGTTTGGAAAATCTGACAGAACAAATCTTGATGTGTGTATTTTATCCTAATGTCAGAAACCATATTTCTGTCTGCTTAAAGGTATTGTGCCTCTCCTATTACTCAGAATATAAAACAATAATAATGGCTTAGGCCTGCCATTAAACAAAAATCAGTGTAAGTAATGATTTTTGTGTTGTGATATCCAGTGTTATGGAGCAGACAATACTTGCAAATACAGACAGGAGTACTATTTAGTATGTAAAAACTTGCCAATGTTCATTATGTATGATTTTCCTCATTGTAGTAACCTCAAAAAGACTATTGTACATCTGTGCAAGATCTGCATAAAAACACATGAAAACGCCATGCTGTGATTATGTAAACAAATGCATTAAAAGTGAGAAAAATTCTCATAACACAATGTGCTAAGTATAAAAGTATAAATGGGTGCATTTTTTTTAGAATTTAAATACACGAATAACAAGGTTATAGGCTACCCAGAAACATCTGATTATGATGAACGAAATGAAGTTAGGCTACATTGATCTTCAATGACTCATTCAATATATTCATGACAGACAAGGTGACGTTAAGAATAAGATAATTTTGAAAACGGAAATAACAAATGCAGAAGCACATGAACACCACAATTTGCAGAACACTTCATAGAACACAATCACCACCTTGTTAAAGAATGCCATGACCAGTAAGAATAATTTGTGGACAGGTAATACCCAATTACCACAAAGCAAAACAACATAAGAAAGCCACTACAATAACATTGAGATATGTGAAAATTCCTAATTGAACACATTTCTTGAGGTTATAATTTAGGCCTAAAATTTCTGATAAAAGATTTAACCAACTTGCAGTTTCCAATAAACTCTATATCAGACCACAGATTCCAAACTACATCCCCATCGTGATATTTATCATCATCTGGGTCAATTTCTTTCTTTCACTAAATGGAAGAGTTTCTCACTGTCCATATCTACCATGTGAAAACTTTGGTCGATTTGACCAAAGAAAACAAACTGATTGAATGTCACTGACTGTCATCCAAAGTCTGTACGTACAGGTGATAAGATGCTACACTGTGACCATGCCCATAGTGGAGTAATGATTTGAAATGATCAACCATCTTCCAGTGATGCCGGTCGTCAGTAAAACCCACTGATATCGGAGCCGTGACCACAGCCTTCAGAGTAAAGGAATATCAATCATTTCTTGACAAAAGGGAATGTCATTCCATTACAACCACCAAATCTTGTTATAAAGGAACCTCCAGATCCCTTCCCTGCTGTGAGGCTCCTATTTATCTTGTTCACATGTATTTTCTTACCTATTTTCAGCTTTCAGTTAATCAAATATCCAGCCTTTTTCAGTAATGTCATCACAAGAGAAAGCATTTTTTTTTTTTTTTTTTTTTTTTTTTTTAATAACAACATGGGAACTTCACTAATTAAATAAATTCAACAAAAGCTACAGAAATAGACTAGCTTAAGATATCTGTATACATTTTCATAGATATTTTATTTATATCTTTCCTTTGTGCCATTGCTTAAAGAAATCTATATTAAAAGTGTAAATAGAAACCAATATTTTAGGCATGTTATAAAGGAATTTGATCAGTTCAAGCACTTCTTAAAATAAAATGGGGCATAAACTAAAATAATAAGAATAATTTACAAGATAATAGAACCAGTAATTATATTTATAATAATTTTTTTCCTTTTTACAATTTATGTAAACAGTTCAATATTTATGGAAAATTTAGCACACTTGTAACAGAAATGTTTATAATTCAATATTGTGTTAAAGTAAGAAAAAAGAAGCTCACAAAAGCAACAAGTAAGTGTACATAAAAACATATATTGAATGAATTACAGCTGCTGTACATAAAATTTATAATTTAGCTAGCATATTGACTAAATGACTAATGTAACCAACCTCCTTCAGCATCCACCTCCCCTTGCTCTCTTGAAGTCTGTGCACTCTCACCCTCAGCTACATTTAGTTCTGACTCTTCACCATCCCTAATCTGTGGTGGTGCTATGGTGGGAGGTTCTGGTGCTGGCAAAGACTGTAAATATGAACATAAACTTTTTGAAACTGCAAACTGAGATTCAACAGCAATCATATGAACATATTACAAGGAGTAAAATGTGCCAACATGAACCAAACTACTTATTTCTTTGCTTATGGATAGTACTATTCATGAGGGCAATAGTAACACTGTACTTATCAATATATTTATAACAAGAGTAGAGAGAAAATTATGAACCCTATATTTTTTCCCGAAGTTCAAAAAAATGTAAGTCAACTTTCACAATATTCTGGTATGTTTGTACTTTCTGGTTTAATAGCATGTCAACCTAACAGATACGATTATAAATCTAATTACAATACCTACAGTTGTAGAACACCAAAATACTAAGTCATCCATGCTTTGAGATTAAGTATAAAGAGCGGAATGAAATTAAAATCAATTAAAACAATAATAATGTCAAAATCTAAAACCATACAGGAGTAACATGTAATACTGTTTAATGATGGGAAGTATACATCAGAATGCAACAATCTGTATAGCACGGAACAGCTAGAGGTGGGTGGGTAGGAGGATTCATATGGCCCGGCTTGTGGAGCAACCACTGAAGTTGAGCATATGCTGGTGGTGGGTGGGAGGATCCAGATGACCTGGATTGTGAAGCAGCTTGATTGAGCAACAGACCAGTCCAAGAAGTGAAAATAATCACTGAGAATTTCAACCAGGTTTAGATCAAATCCTTGCCTGGGGTTCAAACAACAAAAAAGAAAATCAGTAATGGAGGATAGGTAACAACTCACAGTAAAGAGGCTTGCTGAGCTGCTGACAGACACAAAAATGGATAATCACATCCACACAATTTAAATTTTCAGCCATGGCCTTCACCAGAAAAAGAAACACATACATACACGCAATCACTCAGACAACTATACACACACAACTATCATGTCAGGCCACTCCAGCAATGCAAGTTAGACTGTCTCATGAAGGCCATGGCCAAAAATTTAATTTGTGTGGATGTGATTGTCTATTTTTGTGTCAGTCAGCAGCTCAGTGGGCCTCTTTACGGTGAGTTGTTACCTTTCCTCCATTATTGATATTCCTATCGAAAGGAAGACAAAGAATGATTTTTACAACATAAACAGAGGAAAAAGTATTCCGAGGTTGAGAGGGGTACTTCTAAGACAAGGAAAAAAAGAGAGCCATGGAGGAGCCTAATATGGTACTCCAACTTTTCACAATAATCATATCTGGAAAAAGTTGAATGGATTTCCACTGGTCAGCATCAGCACACAGCACGTGTTGCTCGCTCAGATAACACTCTTTGAGAAGTTTAGGAGACAAGCCCAAGCCTAAAATTCGGAAGGGTCTATTTGAGCAAAATTCCTCTGATTTGTAAGGTGATTGGAACAGTGGATTGGATTAACAAGACATTATCCAATATTTCTCCATGTGGGGAGAGGGGGAGGGAGGAAATCAGGGATGAAGCTACTGGTCCAGGCAGTTACTTAGCTCTTCTTGGCCATAAAGGTATCAATTTGAGTAACAGTCTCATACAAATACTCTTCCAAAGACTTGTTTGAGACAGTATAATTGCAAAACCATAAGATCTTGACAGAAGGCTGGAGGGTCAGAAAGTCAAGCCCTTATGGTGAAGAATCCCTGAAGGTAATGTGAGAACAAGAAGTGAAACTGTACTTACAATTCTCACAAAGTTACCATTACGGTAATCAAAAATCACTGAAGCAATCAGGGCGGTAAGATGGCACCTACAGGCATCACTAATAAACCTGCAACAAAGTAAGGTGCAACTGCCGCCCTCAGTCATCATTATCTGGCAAGTCAGGAGGTAGACATTGCCTTGTTATAGGAACACTACTTCAGGCATTGGAGGAAATGGAATGAATTTCTGCTGGAAATATTTTACTCTAGAACAAGGATTTATGTAATAAATGGAATTCTGTTTATGTTGATTACAGAGTTTTACTCCAGGGGGCTTACTGGCCATCTCTATCGAATAGTGAAAGGAAGGTAGTGTGATAAGGAACTGTACCAGCCATAGCTCACTTTTCTTACAAAGAAGTTTTCAGCTGAATGCCTATCAACTGGTTGGTTGTAATGCCACTGCCCACAACCTGGTGTGGATAACAAACACTAACAATAGGAGTGAGTACCTTCACAAATATTTCCTCAAGTGGAACCTGGTGTACTGAATAGGGTCAGGAATACTACCTCTAGAAACATAAGAGAGGTATAGTCCATTAGATCTCAGGAATGCAGCTGCCCAAATTCACTTCTTCCACTGATATTTCGGCCGCGTACCGTCCGACCATCTTCAGAGTGAGCCGAAGACTGTCGCCGAGGTGCCGGGCGTGGCCTTATAAGCCTGATCGCGGTGGCAATGTGCGTGCGCGTCACAGATGCTGGTTTACTGCATATCGAAGTACTCACATGCGTGCGTTCCCCGTGGCGGAAGCGCTCCAGTGCTCACTTATCAATACGTGCTCGGCGGCGGCAACACCTTCACGTCTCCTCTGCAATTTCAGTACTCCAAGTGCAGGGTTCCAAGCTTTGTGAAATTAAAACCTTTATCTCTATTTATTAAGTTGTTGGCCAGTCTGATTTCAACAGCTTCCTTAAATATAGCATCCCAAAAGAAGATATGGGTGTCAAAATCTTGTCATCACTATAGTTCATGGAATGACCAGTTTCTATGCAATGTTTAGCCACAGCTGACTTGTCTGGCTGTAATAGGCGAGTATATCTTCTGTGTTCAACGCATCTCTCGTGGACAGTGCGTGTTGTCTGGCCTATATATGAATTATCACAATTTCTGCAAGGGATCTGGTACACACCTGACTTGCGAAGCAACAAATCATCCTCTACTGACCCGAGTAAGGCTGCAATCTTCACAGGTGGCCGGAAAATAACCTTAACACGATGTTTGTTGAGAATGCGGCTTATCTTTGACGAAAGAGCACCCATGTAGGGTAAGAAGGCTCTTGATCTATAACTATTATTTTCGTCTTCTTTTTCCACGTCTGGTGCTTGCATTCTTGGACTAACATCGAATGCTCTGCGAATCTGTTACTGCGAATATACATTTGCTTTGAAAATGCTCTTCAGGTGTGTCAGCTCTTCCTGTAAGTTGTCGTCGTCTGATATACAATGTGCTTTGTGCACCAGTGTCTTAAGGACCCCTGCGGTTTGTTAGGGATGATGGCAGCTACTGGCATGTAAATACAGATTCGTATGGGTTGGTTTTTGATATATACTGCATGTCCTAATTTACCATCAGTTTTTCAACAAACGAGTACACCCACACTAATATCAAATATGGACATGGAAAAAGATGGCTGCCTCCCTTTTTTGGAGGTACTCATTCGTCGAAAAGCTGACGGTAATTAGGACATGCAGTATATATCAAAAACCAACCCATACGAATCTGTATTTACATGCCAGTAGGTGCCGTCATCCCTCACAAACCGCAGGGGTCCTTAAGCCAATGGTGCACAGAGCACATTGCATATCAGACAATGACAACTTGCAGGAAGAGCTCACACACCTGAAGAGCATTTTCAAAGCAAATGGATATTGACAGTAACAGATTTGCAGAGCATTCGATGTGAGTCCAAGAATGTAAGCACCAGACGTGGAAAAAGAAGACGAAAATAATAGTTATAGATCAAGAGCCTTCTTACCCTAAGTGGGCGCTCTTTCATCAAAGATAAGCTGCATTCTCGACAAACATCGTGTTAAGGTTATCTTCCGGCCACCTGTGAAGATTGCAGTCTTACTCGGGTCAGTAAAGGATGATTTGTTGCTTAGAACCCTACACTGGGAGTACTGAAATTGCAGAGAAGAAGTGAAGGTGTTGCCGCCGCTGAGCATGTATCGATAAGTGAGCACCGGAGCGCTTCTGCCACAGGGGGCACACGCATGCGAGTACTTCGATATGCAGTAAACCAGCATCTGCGACGCGCACGCTCATTGCTACCGCGAGGCTTACAAGGCCATGCCCGGCACCTCGTCGACAGTCTTCGACTCACTATGAAGATGGCCGGTCGGTGCGCGGCCAAAATATCAGCGGAAGAAGTTAATTTTGCGTGGCTGCATTCCCAAAATCTAATGGACTATACATTATGTTGCGAAAAGTTGAAAATGCACATAAGAGAGTTACTTCTAGACAAAAACAAAAAAGATGAGGGAGGACTCTAACATGGTGACCAGAAAGAAGCTTGGGGGTTGTGCATCAACAGTGATGAGCATGATGACAGGAATTGGCAACTCAATGAAGGAGGGTGGCATAGTGGGGCATTATGGGTGGTTGGATTGGATTTGTAGGTGGAAGAATGACAGGTAATCTTTGTGGTTAAAAATACAGATTCAATAGATGGTACATTATGAATGAGTGCACGTTTTTGCGGCAATATTTATTAATAAAATCTTCTCGGATTACAAGTAGTGTCACGCGGTTTACTGCCCAAGAGCTTTCGACAGATCTCCTCTGCCATTGTCAAGTGGATGACTGTCAATATGAGGCGACTGCTGTGCTTATATCGGCGTGCTGCTGTCAGTAACATAAAGTACCTCTTTCGGTAGGAGATGAGCTGCAGCATCAAATGCCAGAGGAAGCTGTGCGTTAAGAAGGCGAAGTTACTGAGCTCTCTCTAGCCTTCCTACAACACTGTCGTGATGAGAAGATGGTTCTGCCATTTGACATTGTCAACCATCACATCAACACTTCAGCAACCAGAAGAAGATTTCATCATGCTAGCTCCGCTCTGCTGCGGGAGAGAATACATTTCACTAGAAAACAGCTGGACAAAAATGGCTATTCATCTGCACCCAACATGGTCACTTTCGGTTCTAAACTGTGAATGGATTGACACGTAGAACATTAAACGAGTATTCAGTTACGCTATCCAGAAAAGTCAGCTGTGGTGCAACATGGTTTGGAAAAGACACCAAAATGCTTTCGACGAGGCTACAGAGATCAAAATTTCTGAAAACACCTTCAATAAAGACAGCGACTTGCAGCTTAGTACAGCATGGGAACCTGTAATTGTGAAGTTGAAGCAGGTGTGGTGTATGCGCTACCAAAACATTACCATATACGGTCAAGGAAACGGGCACCAGTGACATCACTGGCGGCGATGAGGTTATATAAGTACATCAGCGGCCTCAAAATGACAGTCATCCATTTGATGATGACAGAGGAGACCCAAGAAGATTTTATTAATGGACATCGCTACGAAAACATACACTCATACACAAGTGCAATACCATTACAATGTCAACCCGATAGCTGCTTTATTATTATACAATAGACATTTCAAACTTCACAAGCACCCCTCTGCTGCTTGAAGAAGAAAAAAAAAACTTAGCCATTGTATCGTCAATCTAAAGAGCCCTGTTGCCAATCCATAAGAATCTGAACATTGAAAAGAGGGAGACCTAACAAAAAATAGACAATAACAGCACACACCTGTCCAGTAACACACCAGCAGTAAGCAAGGTGGGGTCGCAGAAGAGCTCTACTTGCCTCGCTGCTATCAGCTTACGGGATTGAGCCGACTAAACTGTTGTACTTAATAATTTTACTAAATGGGGCCACTCAGAGACATTTAGTTACTAAACTATTCACAACTTGAACAAATTATTGGGCTAATGTGAACCAGCCTCAAGGTTGCAGAACCGCAACGCAGAGAGCAGAGATCTGATTTGCAATAGCAAATCTACACCTGAGGTTGCCAAAGTGTGTAGGGAGTAAGTAACTGCTCCTCTAGAAAAACAGTCAAGCGTTCATTCCCTGGGATACCCACATAACTTGGGACCCATACGAAGATACATGATCAGGCATAATGACTAAGTTAAGGGAGAGGGCCAAGAATAGCAGAGACCAAATGATGAAATAATAGCAATGGTTCATTTGACAAAATTAACAGCTCTCTTAACAGCCATCAGCTCTGCAGCAAACACACTATATGCTGCTGGCAGTGAATAGTATTCCATACAGACAGAAGATGTAAAAGTGTATCTGGTGTAAAAGATTGTAGCACCTTAAAACTCTTGAATGTCTAGACATAAGAAATGCTGAAGGATCATGGGGATGGGTAAGGCTTTAGGTCCTTGGAACAGATCAGTCCTTATCCATGGCCTAGGTAACATCCAAGGTGCGGCAAACAAGAAAATACAGGGTGCACAGTGCAGAGAAGGAAGAGGGCAATCTTGATACAATACTCTTAATATCCCAAAAAATGTGGTATATGGAATTGTTGGGAAATTGTCGGATGGTAACTGCAATGGGGACCGAGAGCTAGTGGCATCGAATTTGAAGAGGGCAGATCTCTGTTTCAGCAAGGAGACTGTTGACATCCTGTTGGGATGAGACCAGACCCAATAAATAAAGAGAAGCATAGCATGAAATGCACCACAAGAAAAGTAGACAAGGAAGCAGAGAGTGTTAAGCTTCTACATGCAGCTATATTTCAGTTGATGAATATGGGGCAACTAATTCAGTTTTTTATCATAAAGGAAACCAAGAAAAATAGTACTGTTTTACAAAGTTCAGGTGCTGGGTAACTAAGTACAGTTCTTAGTGTGGTCTGTGGTATAACAACAGGAATGCATTGCCCTCATTTTTGAAGAGGAGAACAGAAAAGCATAGAAAAGAACCCATACCGCATCCCACCCGTCGAGATCACGTTCATTAGAGATAGTTTTTGTCAAGAAGGGAAGGAAATTAGCCCCTTCCTTTGAAAGGAACCATCCAGGCATTTGCCTGGAATGATTTGGGGAAATCAGGGAAAACCAAAATCCGAATGGCCAGAGGCAAGATTAAACCACCATCCTCTCAAATGATTGAGTTACCACTGTACTACAGGGATGGAGATTGGGGGGGGGGGGGGTAGGACAGAGGCACAGGAAAGTAGGGCTGGACAAGAGTGGAAAAAAGGGGGAAGGGGGGATTGTTGATGTGATAATATCCAAAGTAACTTCCTGAATAAGGCATACAAAATTGATGTGACATCATTCAAGAATGGCCTAGTGTATCACATAAGATTGAAGGACAACCCCCCTACGCAAAATGATATCTTGAATTATATTCAGAGACTGGTAAGGAGTAATGGACAATGTAATTGGGCAGAGAAATGTAGGATCCCCTTGAATACGTAAAGTGTGCACTACACACAGGAAGAGAATACTAGAGTAGCAGAGTATGTGCAGAGTGCACATGTGAATTTTTTAGACTAGAGAAATCTCTTGAAAGGCCCATTAAAATGGTTACCAATTCCGGTCGAGGCTGCAACCAGCATACGGTAATAGAACAGAGAAAGTAAAGATTAATATAGTAGTTAACTGTAGGAACACCTATGGAAAAATCTCAGAACTGCTCTCACTTTTCCTAAACTCACACTGGAACATCAACCGCATAGATAGCAGATTTATAGCGAGAAAGAATACGATTGTATCAAGTGAAATTAGTACAAACTCAGGACATGACAATTTGGGTGAAAAACAGCATGAAAAGTATTTCAGATACTATCATTGCATGTCTTTATAGACCACCTAGTTCATCAGCAGCAGTAGTAGCGGAGCATCTGAAAGAAAACTTAGAAAACATTTCCAATAGATTTGTTAATAATGGAGGACATATGACAACTCGCCATAAAGATGTTCGCTGAGCCACTGACAGGCACAAAAAAAAACCCTCACATTCAAGATAACTTGAAGTTGTGGCCATAACGTTCATCAGAAAAAGAAACACACATGTTCACATAATCACTCGTACAACTATATACACTATTTCCAGCTGCTCCAGCCAGAGATGGTGACTGGGTGTAGTCTATGTTTCTTATTCTGATGACGGCCATAACTGAAAATTTAAGTTGTTTGAACATATCTGCCTATTTTTTGTGCCTGTTAGCAACCCAGCGAATGTTGTTACAGTGAGGATTTCCCATTGTTAAATTTTCTTAATGTATATAGATTGGGAGACAAATGTGTGTAAGACTGGTAACAGGGACAGAGAATTGAGCACTATTGTTCTAGGTGTTGCATCCAAAAATTACCTTGAGCTGAAGTAGAGAGCTTTCTCACTGTCACCTACTGATGACGAACAGACCCAAACTTTTTGATTCAATTAATATAGATCAGGGATCATAATGTCATTGCAGCATAAATGAATACAGCTGTAAATAGAAATATCGAGAAAGGTAGTAAGATCATATTTAGCAAAAGTGTGCAGGGTTACAATCCAGAGTACTTGACTGTTTGTTCAACATGATAGTTCTGTCTCTAACACTGACAGTGTTGAGACACTGTGAATGAAGTTCAAGTGTGGCACACAATATGCATTATATAAGCATGTGGCAAGTAAAATTATGAGAGATGAGAAAGATGCACCGTGGTTCAACAAACAAATTAGGAAACTGTTACAAAAGCAAAGAGAACTTTACTGCAAATATAAATGTACCCAGAGTCAAGCAGACCAGCAAACATCAAATGATAACAAAATTAGTGTAAGGGCAACCATGTGAAAGGGATTCAACTTGTCAGAAAACTGTACAAAAGGTTGGTCTTACATTAAATTGGTAAAGGGGTCGTAAACATCTCACAATACACAAAAAGGCGAAATATTAACTACGGCATCTTAACAAAGCTGTTTCACAGAGGAAGATGGCCCTGTAGTTCTTCCTCTAGACCATTGCATGAATGACAAAATGGCAGATACTGACAAGTGTGGTTAAAAAACAATTGAAATTACTCAGAGGAAAAGCCACTGGACCCGATGGGATACCAATTAGATTTTATACAGAGTATGTAAAAAGAAAAAAAAAAAAATGGTCCCCAGCAATTTGACTTCTGCAAGGCGTTCGATATTGTTCCGCACAATCATGTAATGAGAAGAGTGCGAGCATATGGAATATCAGACCAACTGAGCGACTGAATAGAGGAGTTCCTAGCTAACAGAACACAGCATATCATTCTCAACAGAGAGAAGTTACTAATGTGATGTCAGGCACCCCCCAGGAGAGTCTTATAGAATCATTGCTACTCAGTTTATACACAAATGACCCCTTAGATAACATTGGAAGTCAATGATGATTTTTGCAGATGATGCATAAATTTTTTGTTGTTATTTTGAGGGGACTAAACAGCTAGGTCATCACCCACTCGGTTAGCTACGTGGTCTAACGCACCACTTTCCGAGACGGGGAGGCGTATCGGTTCCGGTTCGAATCCTCCCAGCGGATTAACAAAGGGGGTCGGAGTGCCGGTCAGCCTGGACGTTGTATCTAGGTGGTTTTCCACCCCCCCCCCCCCAGGTGAATACCGGGCTGGTGCCTAAGTCCTGCCTCAGTTACACAATCCACAAATGTTTTGTAACACTTTACACTTTCACACATATACCATGTACACAGACATTCAGGGTACACATTTCCTCCCAGAGGACGTGGGGTGGCGACAGGAAGGACATCCAACCACCTCGAAAATGTTAACATGCCAAACCCAAATAACAACACCGACCCTGCATGTGCAGGAACATGGCAAAAGAGAAAGAAAAAAGAAACAGCTAGGTCATCAGTCCTTGCAATAATTTATTGAGAAGTCCCAACAAGGGAAAAGGGTTACAAAAGCACAATGAACTGCAGCGAATTGACGCATGGTGCAGGGAATGTCAATTGAGCTTCAACAATGACAAGTGTAAAGTGCTGTGTTTACATAGAAAGGTCCTTTATTATATAATTCTGCAATATCAGGACAAACACTGCAAGCAGTTACTATCATAAAATACCTGCGAAAAGACATATGGAATGACCATACAAAATCAGTTGTGAGTAAGGCAGAAGCCACACAGATTCACTGGAAGAATCTTTGGGAAGTGTAGTCAGTGAACAAAGGAAGTAGATTACAAAACACTTGTTTGGCCAGTGCATTATTATTGCTCATCAGTGTGGAATTCATACCAGGTAGGGTTAATAAAAAAAACAGACGATCCAACAGAGAACAGCAAGCTTCATTATGGGCTCATTTAGTAAGTGGGGATGTGTCACAGAAATGGTTAGGAAACTCCAGTGGCAGACGCTACAAGAGAGATGTTTTGTATTGCTTATGTCAATATTCTGAGAGCATACGTTTCATGAAGAGTCAACCTGTATATTCCTTTCCTTCCCCGTATATCTCACGAGCCGGCCGAGGGGACTGAGGCGCTCCAGTCACGGTCTGCACGGCCACTACGGTCGGGGGTTCGAATCCCCCCCCTCGGGCATGGATATTTGTGTCCTCCTAGTTCATAAGTAGTTTATAAGTTTAGGGACTGATGACCCCGTAGTTAAGTCCCATAAGCTTAACAAACATTTGAACATTTGATATCTCACGAAGCGACCACAAAGATAAGATTAGAGAGATTAGGGTCCCCACAGAAGCATACAAGCTATCATTTTTTCCATGTACCATACGTGACTGGAATAAGGAGAAGTGATAATGGTATGCAAAGCACTCTCCACCACACAGTGTGAGGTGGTTTGCGGAGTATGGATGTAGATGTAGCCAAGATGTTCATAGGCACATAGGGACGCAGATTGGGCAACATAAGAGGTTCTGATCAACAGGAATCTAATCACATCTTAATACGTTCGCTGCAGCTGACGCATATAAGCTTCACTGCTCACTGTCAGATTACTCAGTTTAGTTGCAGCGTCTAAGCTAGTATGAAAGCGTGTTAACGTTTGTTTTATGTGGTCAGTTATCGAACTATATTGTTCGTACTGAGGGCTAATGAACCGACTCGTGGACCCTCCAATGTGAAAAGGAGCAGGAAATGAGTAAATTGACAGAGGAACAGTTACTTAGTGTACTAGATAACAGTGATTTTTTGTGTAGTGCTGACGAGGCACACCACAAAGTTCATTATTTAGAGGCTGCAGAAGAATTGCAGAGTGATGATGGCGTGGAAGCACAGTTTTCAAATCCATTTTGTGACAGTTCCGAATCTGACCATACAGATCACGCCAATTGTGTGGAAATCTATGACCTGCCACACAGAGATAATCCAGGTGCGTCTTGGCATAAAGAACCACATAATATGCAGTATCCATCCATTTACGAAGGAAGAAGTTTTGCAAATTAATCCTGCTGGCAATTCTCCTATGGATTTCTTCAGATTATTGGTAAGACGAATTGTTGCAACTTGTAGTTGACCAAACGAATGATAACGCAGTAAACATATTGCCAAGCGAAAATACAAAAGAGGGATCTAGGATCTGTAAATGAAAACCTCTAGGTATAGGTGAATTACTAGTTTTCCTGGGTGTTTCGTTACATGTGGGTGATGTTAAATATCTGCAATTACAAGACTACTGGAAGAAAGAACTGCTGTTTGAGAATAGAGGGAGAGCATTACCGGCCCGCACTCGCACGTTGCCAGGCCACTCCGGAGAGTTGCACGCCTGCAGTGAATGTGTTAAATAGAGTTTATAGGCAGTCTTACTCATGCGTAAGTTGAGTTTTGCAGTTGATTTTGGTTGGTAGTTTTATGTTGTCTGGCCACAATCATTCTTAATAATCCTTGTCAGTTGTTTATTAACTTCAGGTTTTGCCAAAGTTACTCTTCTTTACGAATGATGTTTTACGTTATTTTCTGTGCCCTGCCAAGAATACTGTGACAAGTTTACTGTTAAACAGTGCAGTCATTTTTATCAGATGCCCCATGAACTGCACAGAATCAAGCCAGCCTCTTTTGGAGTCTACAAGATGACGAATTTCACTGATCATTTATGATCACCGTCACAGAACAAAACATATAATACAACATAATGTCCACGACAGTACATCAAATTTGTGCTGTGATAACATATCAGTGTTAACATGTTCGCATTGTGCCAACTTACAAGATAAAGATGTACAGCATGCTGTCCATATTATTTTGTCCACCACCTTGTATCCACAACTGAAGAGACTGACTACAAGAATTGTCATTATATTGGAGTTTAATATGCTTCATATGCAAAGTGCCTGTACTTACACCACTCCTTCAATGAGGCACTCTTCCCACGGACATTCCCCCCACTCCCCCACAGGGCCATCGGGCATTGTGTGGAGTGCCAATGCTCCCAAATACTATGCAACCAGTCCTAAGCATACACGGAGAAAACTGTTATTCCTGTATTTTCAGAGATTTAACCTAAAGGGAACACAGTGACCCTACCACAGAGACAGGATTCAGTATGGAACAAGACAATGGCTTCGAGTAAAGATAGAAGGGACAATAAGACCACTCACTGAAAATACTAGGCAAGGTGCCATTCCCCAAACAGCTCACACTATAATGACAAACAATAGAAGTGGAGATCAAACTCCAAACAAGGATCAAGCATGGTGGGTACTGGTGGAGATGGAGGTCAGGACACACACTGTTGACATACATGTACTAAAAAAAGTCTTGAGTCCATGCAGGAGAGGGGGAGGGAAATGGGGGACATTGGAGGGGGATCACAAATGGATGAAAGAGTGAATCTTGTCCAGCCAGGGTTCAATATGGAAAATTAATAAGTTAGGCTATTTAATTTTTGGCTAGTCTGTTCGGATCCCACAACAATGAACCAGATTTGTATGTTGATGTATAGGTATCAACTGTCAACATTCATATGAAGAAACAAGAAAATAAGCACAAGATTCATTGGAACTGGATTATGCAGAGAGGCCTAAATGTTACCAACTACAACAAGAGAATAACCTCTTGGCTGCAAAATGGGAAGAAAGGGCATGGTACTACTGGTTGAAATCCATTCTGTGGGTATGAAGCATGTCGGCATCAGCTACGAAGGCGACCCAGTTTCCAGCATCTCCCTCCATTATCACAATGACAGCCAATAATGTTCACTCTGTAGGTGCATAGCTGGCTGCGAGTTACGCAATGCTCCTCCCGCAGGTGCCACTGTTGGCGCTCAGCCATAGTCCCTTCCCTCCACGCTTGGCCTACCGCTCCGCCTCTATGAACGGAAGCACCTTTTTAAATGACGCCAGGTATAGTGTGTCTAGAGGAGTGCTCAATACTAACAATCACATTTGACCCATGAAATGTTCTCTTTATGAGGATAATTAGTTTACTAGGTGATCAAGAGTACACAAGAACACATCAACTACAGCATTAATTATTTACTTCAGGGTTAACAACAAAGAATCCGAAGTTAACTGCATTATTTACAGCACTCCAAAAACACTAAGAGCTATTGGAATATTTATTGCAGCCTAATACAGACATACGACACATTAATTTAAAGCAAGTAACAGAAGTATTTTTACATAATTACTCCCTGTACACTGTCTTCATCAGAGTCCCTAATTCCACACAAGCAATATACCTTCATAGTGAATGACAATATTGATGGTGTTGAACTCCAAGCTCGTATGTCAGTTTCTTCATGTAAGACCATCGTTGGAAACTTTTTTCAATTTATGACTTGAAATTTATTTTCCAGTATATTTTCATAGAATATTTTGTTAACGAAATGATTTATAGTGATTTTTTTTATTTGCTATAGAGATAGGCTAACTGTAAAATTTTATGCTTATTTCATTCTCCAGTAAAACTGAATTTGACATACGAGGTTGCTGTTCAACACCATCGATATATTTGTATTGTATATTCTATTTTGTTATTATCTATGTGGAAGGATCATGACCTTTTCATGAACACTATTTCATATAGTCTATATATGATGAAAAGTTTTGCTGCAAACAAATCAAGACAAGACTTTTACCGTAACATAAAAGAAATTCATGAGCTCAGAGGTAACTATCTAATTATAGCTAACACACTATCGCGACCGTTTAGTCACATTAAAAAGAGGGAGGTGACATAATGAGAAATTTATTAAAACATGCCGGCAGTCAATGCATGCATCTTTCACAATACATGCCTGATCGCCAAGATCTTCCAAAGTGTCTATCTGAGAATCAGTGTTATGGACTGCGTCTGAAACATTTTTAGGATCGGATTTATCATCTTTTTCTGGGGCATCTTGGTTCGAATCACCATACAACCACTGATCTTCGTTCCCCGAATCATCAGCCATTTTTAAACAATACTGTCCGAGTCACCAAAAAAATTATGCGGTTATTAAGAACACACAAATGTCACGGAATACTTTTACACCGATACAACATTACACCATCTTCACAAAACATTCAACCAACAAAACGCCTAGCGCCTACTATTTATGTACCGACAACATTTGTAAACACGCAAAGATAATCAACACTGGAGTGAGCAGTGATATTGACAGCGAAAAAAAGACAGTCAGTCGATGTTAAAACCACAGTCTATTACAGACAGTCACGAAACTCTCTAGGGAAAAAATTGCAACTGAAGCGATACTAGCGCTCCTAGCGGCCAGTAGGGAATAACAGAGGAATGGCGTGATACAACTGAGAAGTTGCTGATGTTAATGCTGTTACTTTCATATTTCCTAGTCGCTGAACGTTGCTCTGAACTTTCTAACACAAATATAAAAACAACATTAAAGTAATATCACTTCTTCTGTTAATGGCAGTCTATAATAACGAATTGATTTTCAGTGTAATTCACACAGTTCACAATACCTGAGGCGTAATAATATCGTCCAAAACCTTTTTGAAACCAGAAATAAATCGCAACCTGATGTGCTCAAGTATAAAAGTAATTATTATGATTATGTTCCCGTGCTCGGTACGTTCTGACCTGTTGCACGAGTTTTGACTTGGGGGATTTCGGATATCGTAATATTTCCGAAACTATACACGATTTTTACATAGTAGGGGACTAGACTGTACATCGCTTTTAAACCCTCTTTTCAGCTTGTCCTTCCTTCTGTGCTTTTCGTGTACCTGTCATAATTTTTTTAGCCACTTGGTAGGTATCAAGCTGAATATCTTTAAGAATGTGACGTGCTAATATTAATAGTTTATATATAGGCGTATTATTTATTTGTAGCTACGCATTCACTTTATCAAACTTGAAGGTAACCGCAAAAATAAGTTGGTATACAGGATTTAATTTTTGTGATACTGAGGTGCGAAACTAAGCTGACTCTACTGAAATAATTATCTGGTATTGGAAGCATTCAAACATTACTTTTATACAGCAGTAATATTATGAAATAGTGGTCAAATATTTGCGATCCTTATTAAGAGCAGAAGTTTGGACGTGAATGAATTGTTAAAGATTTACTTCTATGCTTAAAAGTATAACAAACCACCGTAAATGAACACTTGTTATTCGTAACATTATTCTCTTACTTCTGAGAATCCTTTGCAAATGAGAGATTTCCGAATTAGAATTTTGATAGTTGCTACAATTTTAGCGTAACAAAAGCTTCTAAATACGTAGTATTTTGAATGTGCTGCTTCACTCCAAATACAAATTCATTACTCAATCCTTTCGCGGTATGTTTTTACGACCCAGCCGCTTGGCAGCGCTGCAGTCGCGAGGTTACAAAAATTCCCTGTCAGTTTCGTGACTCTTATATTCGACTCTGTTAAAACAGAGCGGGAAATACAAGTATAGACTATATATTTTAAGCAAGGAGGTAAAAGGTCCTTTTATCTCCATGACTTTAAGGGTATATTACACGGAGCGTATTTGGTCGCTAGTCGCTGGCGTATTTGGACGCAGCTGCTAAATTCGCTCCGTGGAAAGAAGGACAGCGAACAAAGTCGCTGCTCCGGAACGCGAGCGACTAAAGTTGAAGGGTGGGCTTTTTTAGAAGCTGATCGCTGGCGTTTTTGATCGCTTTCAAGTGCTGGTCGCCCCGTATCATATACAGAAGCGTATAAAGTAGCAACTAGTCGAGTCAAAATATCGAAGAAAGTAATAAACACTGGTGTTGTGTTTCTCGCAACTGTCTTAAAAGAACAATTAATCTACGAAAAAAAAGGGATAAGTAGGTAAAAATAAAAGAACATGAATAAGTTGGATTGCGAGGAGGGATAAATACGGTGCTTCTGCAAATCTTTTGAGAGAATTATCTTGTGAAGGTCCTTCTGCCTACAGAAATATAATGAGGGTGACATAAGAAAATTTTGATACATTACTATGAATGGTAGATAATAAAATAAGGAGACAGAACATCGCCATGAGAATGGCGATCTCGCAAAGAATAAAATTTAAATAATCCTTATATTTAATGTCCCATAATACCATAAAACTTTGATAAAATTTCAGTAATTTCATTACAATTCCACTTCATATTTTGTTTGGTGGTGCACAGAACTTTTAATATCTTTATTTACGTCAATGATTACGAAATTTCTCGTCGTTTTGCCTACCGGTTCCGGTCAGTAAAGACCATTTTCAAGTCTACAGCAAATCAGAAACAGGAACCATTTAGTATTAGGCTACCTTAGAACACATAAATAATGCATTAGGTCATCAATACAGAAAACGTGTTTAAAAATATTATACAGCACACTTGTTGTTACATTCCTTAATCTAATACAGCCATAATGGCATCACACAGCATAAGTGTATCTTCATTAAGGAATGTAACAACAGGTATGATATATATTATTTTCAGACACGTTTTATATATTGATGACTTTAATGCCTTATTTATGTTTTATATGGTAGTCTGTTACTAAATATGTCCTTCTGTTTCTGATTTGCTGTAGGATTCAAGGCCAATTCACACTGTCCGTCACGTCACGGAACCGTCACGTCAAGTTGTATTCACACTGTCCGTCCGTGTCCGTCACGTCAATTCGTCCATCTCAATACGCGATGTTGAAAGTAAGGTTATGAGTGGCGATCTGTTATGTAGAAAGTCATAGTTTAACACTTAGAATTGAGGGAACAACAATGCTAAATGTTATTGACGGGCAAAGAAAACTTTACAACGTATGTTTTTGGCCAACTTACTGGGAACTGAAACAACTTTTCAAAACATCGACATCTATTTTCAAGCGAAAAAATAAACATATGAAGACATCAAACCATACTTGTAAGAGCACAGATAGCGCCTGTTTACATTATCCATTACGATTTGCCCGCTGACATTGTTAGTACCATCGTAAACAACTGAATTTTTGTCTTTCATTAGAACTGACTTTTTCATTTAAAATGTTGTTTAATGAAAAATGCGTAATCAAATTACAATCTTATTCAAATAAACAGTTTGCTTTAGTCTTTTATGTTACAATGTCACGTGACATAAACGATTTTTTGATTTCAGATATCAGACCTCGATTTTAGGGGGACACTCAATTGGCAAAAATATTTAAGTCGTCATGAAACATTTGAGATTTACCCCTAAAACGAAGTATAACAACAAAATAAAGATGAATAAGACACATTTGCATATAAACAGTGCACTCGTAGTCTGCAACATGTAATTCGCGTGTCGAAAATAGGTTAACTTCCGATGTTAGCAGACGGCCGTTCCGTCAAAACATTCTTCTCGAGAAAGCTTGACGGACGTTGACGTGACGTGACGGTCCGGTGACGGACAGTGTGAATGCCGCCATTAGAAATACATTGCAGAATGTTCTGACGGACGGTGACGTGACGTGACGTGACGGACAGTGTGAATTGGCCTTCAAAATGGTCATCAGTGACCATAAGCGTTATTTTTCATGCAGTAATTTCCAGTCGGTGGGCTCAAACGGAAATTATAAACAAGATGCAAATAGAGAAATGAACACGAGAAGTAGCGTCTACAACAGTGTAATTTATTCATTAAATTGAATGTGATAGGAACTGACTAAAAATATAGTTCATCTATGGATATGAACTCTACTTCGTTTCCTTTGAGTTCTCTTCAAGCAAAAAGGACTCGAACTTTAGTATAATGTATTTATTAAAGTAATTAATCATTCATATCTTATTGTCAAAGGACGCAGAGTATAAAAGAAAAACAAGACCATGGAGGTAAAAGGTACCTCCATGAACAAGACTTATACGTACGATGTTGCCAACCTAACAAAAATAGTGTGTCACGATTTTCACAGATGCAAAACACTACAGTTGTTTATGCAGTGTTAATCATTGAGATCAGTGGTATACTCTCATGTCGTTACCATATAACAAAGATGTGATTGACACTGGTTGTGGCACTTTGTTTTTAATTATCGAAGCTATAAATCTGATCCTCGGGTCTCGATACTTCGGGCATTGAAATAATATATGGTTTGCATCTCCCAGAGTACTTCCATCGCAGTCACAAGCCAGTGTTTGGCTTACATGTATTCTGTAAAGGTGCTCTGGAAAAGATCCATGATTGAATCTGTTGGTTTATATATCACAGCAAAATATGTTGAAATACTAATTTAGGAACATGTATTTTATTTAATTTAAGTGTTCCCATCCATTCAACATACACATATACCAAATACACACAGAACATATAACAGAGACCACAGAACATTTATATCAACCATGGAATATGTATACACATTAGTTCACTTCACTGTGCTCAGAGCAAATATTTTGTTCACCAAAATACCAACACCTCCCCTTGAACAAATATTTGAACACTGCATTATCTTGTAGCACTGTGCATAAACTTCATGTTAAACCATATAATGTCACCAATTTCTTGAATTTCTCCTTACTAAGAGGTTTGGTCAGCAAATCAGAAAGCATATCCTCTGTGCATAAATAACTAATAATAATATGCTTCTCTTTTACATGATATATGATAAAATGATGCCTAATATCAACATGCTTGGAACGCACACTTGTTATCTGATTCTGAGCTAACTTGTTAGCATCCATGTTGTCACAAAATACTTTGGTTGGCTTCATGATTGTATATGGCTCGATTTCACTTATCAAAGTCCTTAACCATAACACTTCTTGTATGGTGGAAGACAATGCCATATACTCAGCCTCAACACTACTCAAAGCCACTGTTCTTTGTCTCTTGCAGGACCAGGATATTAATCCTCCCATCAATTTGAAACAGCTACCTGTAATAGAATGTCTGTTATGCAGTTCATTACCCCAGTCAGCATCACTATAACATTCAAGCTCCCAGTATCCTGTCTTGTGATAACTTAATTTGTAATCAGCAATGCTTTTTAAATATCTAAATATCCTTTTAACAGCAGCCCAGTGTTTAGTTCTAGGATCGTTATTAAATTTGCTCACAGTATTTGTAGCAAAGGCAATATCTGGCCTCGAAGTTTGAGCTAAATACAAAAGACTTCCCACTGTCTCCAAATAAGGTGTTTTCTCATCACACAATTTATCTTCTTCTGTTATTGACAACTTTACACCCTGTTCCATAGGTGTGGAAACTGCTTTACAATCATACATGCCAAATTTTTCCAGTATTCTCTTTGTGTACACTGACTGATCAATTGACAATTCTTCAACATTTTTATTCCTTAGAATTTTCATCCCAAGATATTGTTTCACTTCACCTAAATCATGCAAATCAAAGTCAGACTGAAGTTGTTTCTTGAAGTTTTTCATTGAATCTTCACTTTTTGTTAAAATAAAAATATCATCAACCCATACAGCCACAATGATAGTTTCCTTTCCATCTCTTCTGTAATATAGACCAGGATCAGCTACTGATTGACTCATGTCCATTTTTGTCAAGGATTTATGTAAGCACTGATTCCAACAATATCCACTCTGTTTAAGACCATACGTATACTTTTTTAGGCGCCAAATTTTATTATTTTCTTGGCTTCCTCTCGTGGAATCAAAAAAAATTCTTCTTCCAATTCTCCATTGAGATATGCAGTCTTTACATTCATGTGGTGGATTAACAAATTTTCTTTTACAGCAAAAGATAGAAGATATCTTAAAGAGGCATACTTCACTACAGGTGAAAATGTTTCTTTATAGTCTATTCCATCTTTCTGGGAACAACCTTTTACCACCAAACGAGCTTTAAATTTAGGTACTCCTTCTTCAGGGTTTTTAATTCTGAAAATCCATCTCACTCATAATGGTTTCATTCCTTGTGGTCTATCAACCCATTCATAAGTATCATTCTTAGAAAAAGACTGCAATTCCTTACCTATTGCTTTCTTCCAATCATCTGCATTTGGACTGGCCAAGGCTTCTTCTACTGTCTGAGGTTCATTGTTGAATGTTTGAGCGGCCATATAAGTCTCATAATCTGGATACAACTTTGGTTTTATAGTACACAATGAACGCCGTAAATTAATGTGCTCTGTCACTGGAGTTTCTTGAATCTCATCATCTGTTTCATTTTCAATAAACACATCAAAATGATCCTGAAAAGCTTCTTCTTCTGTAGTTTCTAAATTTACTTGTGCCCTTGCATGTTCTTGATTGATATCTAAACATTTGTTTTCAGCCTTTATTTCATTTTTACTTGATTCTAAAAATACCACATCTCTGCTAGTTATTACCCTTTTGTTTTTGGGATTTATAAATCTGTAACCTTTGGAATCTTCACAATATCCAACGAAAATATATTTTTCAGATTTGGAGTCCCATTTTCTTCTAAGTTTGTCTGGAATTTTTATCATGGCCTTACACCCAAAAATTCTTAAATGATTTAAATCAGGTTTGTTTCCAGTCCAAACTTCATATGGAGTCTTGTGTGGTGCAGATTTAGTAGGTTATCTGTTGTTTAGGTACACTGCAGTTGATACTGCTTCTGCCCAATAGCTTTTTGGTAATCCTGCATCCTGTAACATGCTTCTTGCTTTTTCTATAATTGTTCTGTTAGCCCGCTCCGCTACTCCATTTTGGGAAGGACTATAACGAATTGTAGTATGATGCTTGATCCCAAGTTCACTTAACTGATGCCTAAACTGGTTATTTACATATTCAGTACCATTGTCTGATCTGAGAACTTTTATCTTCTTACCAGTCTCTCTCTGGCACAAAAACTAGCAAATATCTTATTCACTTTGTCATATACATGCATAAATCTTGAAAAGTCATCAATGAGGGTCAGAAAATAATGACTTCCCCTCTATAGATTTCTCTTCCATAGGCCCCTCAGAGATAGAAGTGAACTAATGTGTATATATATTCCATGGTTGATATAAATGTTCTGCGGTCTCTGTTATAAGTTCTGTGTGTATTTGGTATATGTGTATGTTGAATGGATGGGAACACTTGAATTAAATAAAATACATGTTCCTAAATTAGTATTTCAACATATTTTGCTGTGATATATAAACCAACAGGTTATGGGCCCAGTGTGGTTTACTTAAAACTAAGTTTAACCAGTGAATGGTAGAAAATGTTAATGTATGATGTCAGTAATAATTTTCAGTAATTATATTGAAACTGTGCAAAATGTCCACTGCCCAGATACCACAGATTGAGAAGCTTATGGGTCGAGAGAATTATGCTACTTGGAAATTTGCAGTAGAAGCTTATCTGCAGTTAGATGAGCTCTGGAGTGTTACTAATGGAACATTAAAATCCACAGATACAGATTTCCAGAAGAAGGATCGTAAAGCAAAGTCCAAATTAATTCTTCTAGTTGATCCTGTAAATTATTCACATATAGAAAAGGCTAGCACAGCAAAGGAAGTATGGGAAAATCTAAGAAGAGCATTCGAAGATGGTGGTCTGACCAGGAAGGTGGGTTTGCTGAGAGAACTCATCACTACACGTTTAAATGAATGTAAAACTGTGGATGAGTATGTAAACAAAATCATCTCCACTTCAAATCGCCTAAGAAATATAGGTTTTGATATTGCTGAAGAATGGATTGGTACCTTGCAGGACTCCCTGATAAGTATTCACCAATGATAATGGGTCTAGAGAGTTCAGGAATACCAATTACCGGTGACAGTGTGAAAGTAAAAATATTGCAAGATGTCAAGAATGTACAAGAATATCCTTTTCAGGACAAGGAAATGGCTTTGTATTCAAAATACAAAAAGAAGAAGCCTATTAAATGTTATAAGTGTCAAAGAAAGGGCCATTTTGCATCACAGTGCATGGAAAAGGCAAGTACAGTTAAGGATCCAGAAAGGAAGGCAACTAATAAAGGTAAGGCACTTACTGCATTTTATTCTCATGATAAAATTGAAGATAAAAGTGCAGATTGGTATGTGGATTCTGGGGCATCTATGCATATTACAAAAGATCAATCAATTTTATATGATGTTTCTCCTAAAACTCATGTTGGCATTTCAACAGTGGATGGTTCTCAATTACAGTGTGAACTACTAGGAAAAATAAATTTCAATTTGAATTTCAAAGATGAATCACAAGATATTACAGAGCATGATGTACATTATGTGAAGAATATTGCTACAAACTTGCTTTCAGTAAGTGAAATAGTGAAAAAAGGCAACAAAGTAATTTTTGATTCCAATGGTGCAGAAATAATTGATTGCAGTGGCAATGTGATAGCTACAGCAAGTAAAGAAAGAGGTATTTATAAATTAAATGTTTTGCAAGTTAGAAATAGTTACCCAGTATATTCTGCAAAAGATTTTTTATGGCATCGGAGATTAGGACTCTTAATAGGAAGAGTATGGTTTTGTTAAAAGATATGAGTACAGGGGTAAAGGATTGTAACAGTTGTAACTCTCCTTGTGAAATATGCATGCAAGGCCAAGATTACCTTTTAAAACAAGTAAAAGTAGGTCTACTGAGCTTTTGCAGCCAATACACACAGAACATATAACAGAGACCACAGAACATTTATATCAACCATGGAATATATATACACATTAGTTCACTTCACTGTGCTCAGAGCAAATATTTTGTTCACCAAAATACCAACAGAATCTTAATCTACTGATCGTAGAGGTTGCTTGTCGTGGTTCATTAATAAGTTCAAACCATGGTCTTTCAGGAATTTGGGGTTGAATTTTTGCATATGTTCGTCCTCTGTGTTGTGAGCTCAGATTCCATTCATCCTGCCATAATTCATATGCTCTTTTGCGTATGTTGTACCGATATTCCGTAAAGGGGAGCTTTATTTCCATTGGAGTTCCACAGTATACAGCTTGCTTTGTGAGGTCATCTGCTTTTCCATTTCCTTTGATTCTACAATGCGCTTTCACCCACATAAATGTAATTTGTTTTTGCCTTCTTAAACACTCGTAGTACCAATGGCGAACTTGAAGTATGTAGTCGTTGGTAATTTTTGATAATTTAATGTTAGATATTGCTTGTAGGACGCTCTTAGAGTCTGAAAGTATGGCAAAATACGAATGTTTCTGATCCAGACAACACTGTAACGCCTTTATCATTGCTATGGTTTGAGCTAAGTATATAGAGGTATTTGGAGGTAACTTAAATTTCTGTTCTATCTGTAATTCAGGACTAAATATAGCGCATCCTGTGCTGTTATCACCTGTCATTTTAGACCCATCTGTATATATCTTGATTGCCCAATTTCACTTTTCTGTTCTTTCATTTTCCAATGTTATGGTTTTCTCCATGAGTTCTCTCTGGTCCTCTATTATTTGAAACGGAATGTGATTCCTGAGGAGAAGATAGTTGTAACTGTAGACGTAACTGTATGCTCGAGACAATGTCTCTGTACCTATCTGCAACATTTTTGTAAGTCAAGATAAATCCATATAGCTTTTTATCCCGATTTCCTAAAGGTGTGCAGCAGGTTCGTAGAATCTGATGTGAAAAAGATAACTTCTCTACAATGAATCGTTCTAAGAGCATATTCCTCCTTATATGAAGGGGCATCTCATGCGCTTCCACTAGTAGTGTATTTGTTGGTGTAGACTTCAGCCGGCCGCGGTGGCCGAGGAGACTGAGGCGCTTCAGTCACGGTCTGCACGGCCATTACGGTCGGGGGTTCGAATCCCCCCTCGGGCATGGATATTTGTGCCGTCCTAGTTCGTAAGTAGTTCATAAGTAGTTTGTAAGTTTAGGGACTGATGACCCCGTAGTTAAGTCCCCTAGAATTTACAAACATTTGTATTTTTGTAGACTTCATCGCTCCTAAGCATACACGTATGCATTGGTATTGGAATCTATCTTTTTTTTTTAACAGCTTGGTGGTTGCATGACTGTAGAATATACATCCGTAATCGAGTCTAGAGCGAATGAGTGAGTGATACAGGAGCAATAGCACTGATGGATGCGCCCCCCACCATGTAGTTGTCAGTGATCTGATGATATATAGCATTTGCTCGTTGTTTTCAATTACGGTGTTGATATGTGCTGCCCAAGTTAGCTTATTGTCCAATATAATTCCCAAAAAACGAATATTCGCCTTCATCTGTATTCTTTTGCCATCTACTTGTATGTAACAATCTCTTGGTACATCATCTTTTCTAGTAAATATGACTACACAGGATTTATCTAGTGTCATTTCCAGGCCATTTTCATAGAACCAGTGACTTAAGTTTTTGATAGTTGATGTGAGTTTGGTTATCACCTCCTGCAGAACTGTATGAGAAGTAATTGAATAATTGCAAATTGAATAATATTCACTGAATTAATCAATATACTTTCAATGTCATAGGTATATATTGCGTATAGGAGTGGACTGAGTACTGATCTTTGTGGTATGCCTTTGTACAATCTAAGTGGGCCTTTGAGATCGTTATCTTTTCTAATATACACTATTCGTTCACTGATAAGAGTTGACACTCCTTCTACAAACTGGTGGCATGGAGCATCTAATTGTAGTAGTTTCTTCAATAGTATGCTTATCTGGACATTATCATAAGCCTTTGAAATATCTGAAAATAGGGCTGCTGTATATTTATCCTCAAAAAATTCAGCTAACATTGAGGTGACTAATATAGAGATGTTGTCCATACAACTTTTACCTCTACGAAATCCAAACTGAGAGTCTGCAAGTAATGATGAAGATTCTAATCACCAATCCAACCGCCTTTTATGAGCTTTTCCAATGTCATTGCTATACATGATGATAATGCTATCGGTATATAGGAGGTGGCTAGCAATGGGTCCTTTCCTTTTTTGTATATAGGGACTATGACCTGTGTCTTCCATTCATACACTAATGCTTGTTGCATCCATATTTCATTGTAGATGTGGAGAAGCATCTCTAAGGGGTTCTCTGGTATATTCCGTATCATGGGGTAAGTGATCTGATCTATTCCTGGAGCTGTGTTCTGGGTGTCTTTGATGGCTGATGTCAACTCATCAATACTGAAAGGAGCAGTTAGAACATTCTGAGTTGTTATTAGGTCCCTTTCTCTCTTGAATGGTTTCTTGCAGAAGTCTTCTATCCATTCATATGACTGTACTGGTATACAAGTAGATGTGAAGCCAATATTCCTAAATCTGTTAATCTTGTGCCATACATCTGATGGGTTATCATTTCTTGTAAGAATGTAACAATATTTTACCCAGCTGCTCCTCTTAGCGGATTTTAATATCTTCTTGGTTTTAGCTGCTGTTTGTTTGTAGATGAAGAAATTATTCATATTGGGATGTTTAATATATTCTCTTAGTGCTTTCCGTCTTTGTTCTGTTGCTTTTGTACATTCATTATTCCACCATGGATTGCCTATTCGTCTTGGTTTTGATGTTAACTGCCTCTTGGCAATTGATTCATTTGCTGCTAAATACATACTGTTCCGCAGTTCTGTGTAGGCTCTGTGGGGTGGTGGTCTTTTTGTATTGAATTAACCTCTTTTTCAAGGATTCATCTATATTTACATCAATCCGCTTTTTCCATGTTCCAAGTTGACTTTATGGGAACTTCTATTTGTTTATTTTTCCCACTTTGAACACACATAGTTACAGGAAAATGATTTGAACCCAGGGTATCTTGTAGGACGTACCATTTTGTGACCTGATTCATACAAGAAGATCCCAGAGTCAAATCCACTGCGGTTGGCCTCATTCATGATCCTTGATTTCATGTTGGAGATCCATCGTTGTATATAATCATATTATAGTCGTCAATACAAGACAAGATGTACTCGCCTGCTTTATCATTAATGGGGCACCCCCATGCTGCGTGGTGTGCAGTGAAGTCTCCACAAATTAGGAATGGTTTTGGAATATATTGCAACAGTGTGTACATGTATGGTTCAAAGTTTCGACATTAGGGGGCCGTTATACAGATGCGATATAGAATCGGTAGTTCTTAGTAGTTACTTCTGCAGCTATTGCTTGAAAATCAGAGTTAGGCAGTGGTATTGAAATTGGTTTATAGAGGAATTTCATGCTAATCAGTATGGCTACTCCACCTTTGCCATCCTCCCGATCTAATTTTAGCACATGATAGCCCTGACATCTGAAAGTCATATTTGGTTTAATCCAAGTCTCACATATTGCAGCAATGTCATACTCATTGGAGTATAGTTCGTGCATGAATGATTCTCTATTGGCATACAAGGATCGTGCTTTCCACTGGAGAATTTTTACTTCCATTAATTTATTGTTGTAAGCAGGTAGTAGAGAAAAGTTAGTTTTGTCCTGATCCATATGTATTTTTCGATATTATTTAGGTAACCATGTTGTATATATCTGTCTGATCCACACTGTCCATATTTGATAAGGTAAACTGTGTGAACAGATTTGTTATTCCAGTCACCAGCTGTTCATCATAACTGTATTGTTAAGGCCAATTCACACTGTCCGTCACGTCACGTCACGTCACCGTCCGTCAGAACATTCCGCAATGTATTTCTAATGGCGGCATTCACACTGTCCGTCACCGGACCGTCACATCACGTCAACGTCCGTCAAGCTTTCTCGAGAAGAATGTTTTGACGGAACGGTCGTCTGCTAACATCGGAAATTAACCTAATTTCGTCACGTGAATTACATGTTGCAGACGACGATTGCACTGTTTATATGCAAATGTGTCTTATTCATCTTTGTGCCGTTGTTGTACCTCGTTTTAGAGGTAAATCGCAAATGTTTCATGACGACTTAAATATTTTTGTTAATTGAGTGTCCCCCTATAATCGAGGTCGGATATCTGAAACCAAAAAATGGTTTATGTTACGTAACAATGTAATAGAAACGACTGAAGCAAACTGTTTATTTGAATAAGATTGTAATTTGAATACGCATTTTTCATAAAATAACACTTTAAATGAAAATGTCAGTTATAATGAAAGACAAAAATTCAGTTGTTTACGATGTATTAACAATGTCAGCATGCAAATCGTAACGGTTAAAGTATACAGGCGATATTTATACTCTTACAAGTATGGTTTGATGTCTTCATATGTTTATTTTTTCGCTTGAAAATAGATGTCGATGTTTTGAAATGTTGTTTCAGTTCCCAGTAAGTTGGCCAAAAACATACACTGTAAAGTTTTCTTTGGCCGTTAATAACATTTAGCGTTGTTGTTCCCCCTTTCTAGTATTAAACTATGACTTTCTACGTAACAGATCGCCACCCATAACCTCACTTTCAACATCGCGTATTGAGATGGACGAATTGACGTGACGGACACGGACGGACAGTATGAATACAACTTGACGTGACGGTTCCGTGACGTGACGTTGACGTGACGGACAGTGTGAATTGGCCTTTATCCTCCCCTCCTGAAGTATTCGTCTTTTGAGACTGAAGACAATGTGGTCATGGTGTATATGGATTCTCTTTGATGGGAGACATTGGTAAGTTTACATTAGCAGATAGAGGGCTTGAAGTTGGTGTAGTCCTGACTGTTTTTGGTCTACTTTGGTACACAGTTGCTGTGTACTTGTGTTGTATACTTCTTGGAGGAGGAAATTCCTTATCCCACTCCAACTGGTTCCTGTTAAGGCTTCCTATCACAGAAGCATACGGTCTGTGTTGGGCGTAATCTTCAGCTTCCTTAAATGAGATGTTTAGTGTTGCAGATGCTTTTTTAATTTCTTGCTGTTTGATGTATACTGGACAAGACTTATCACGTGATGAATGACTCCCTTTACAGTGTACACAGCATTTTGTTTGACTTGTGCATTCTGCTGCTTCATGATTCCCTCCACATGTGTTGCATCGAGTCTCTGATTGACATTGATGACTAAGATGTCCATATCTAAGACATCGGAAGCACTGTCTCACTAATGGTATGTAGGGTCTAACATCACACTTCATGCCATAGATTGTCACATATTCCGGTAGGAATTGTGATGCAAAGGTTATCACACACGTTTGTCGGGGTATGTGTTTTGTTACACCAGCGTCAGTTACTCTCTTGACAATTCTATGTACGTGGGTGACTGGAATTGCATACTGTATAGCTTCTATCAACTCTGGATCCGTCAATTCTGTGTCTACGTTTCTTATTACCCCCTATCGATTTGTTCTGTGATGAGGTATGTAGGCCACCATCTGCTTCTGCATAAATGGATTGTCCTCTACAAACTTGTTTGCTGCCTCTCTGGTTGTAAAATTAATTCGGATTCTGTTTTTCCCAGCCACCTTGATATTTGAAATATTATTCTTATACTCGTAATTCGAAGCAAAAAGTATCTTCCCCAAAGCCATGGGATGGTATTTACCAACATTCCCATTGAGACCTTCAACAAATACATAAAATGGGCCTACTGCATCACTATTGTACCTGTTAGCTTTGTGTTGCTCATAGATTACCTTCACATTCGTTTGCGTAATATTTTCCATTTGCATCCTTTGTGTTTCATGTACATGCTGTTGACTGCTTACTGTATCGACCAGTAGGGTCGTCGGTGTCCCCTTGTTAGGCAGAGGAAAGGGTCCTTCAGTGAAAGAAAAATTGTTAGACATACCTGAGCTGAGAGTTGTCGAATTCGTTACCTCCTGTATTTGTTGTTGTTGCTGTTGTTGAGTGATGATAGCTCGTCTCTTCTCCTTTAATTATTCACTTCGTGCCATCGTCCTTTTTGCCGTCGAACTTGTCGCTTGATCAATATCCATGCTCGTTTTTAAAAGAGCTTCTCCCCCTTGTAAATCGCGATCGAGCGAGTGCACGTTGGGGGGAAGGGGCGGCCGCCTCCCTCCCCAAATGGGCCACTGTGCATATTTATTGTCCTAGTTGTCTGTTTAGTCGCTTTAATGGTTAAAAATTGCTTTTTAAAGTCAGCCCACTCTTTAACTACTTTTATTATCTATTCATTTGCTATTCGCCAGAACGCAGAGCGACAACAGACGCCAGCGACTAGCGACCAAATACGCTCCGTGAACAAATGCCCTTTACCAAAGCGACGAACACAGAGGCAACACAAATCCGTCTGTAAGAGTAGATGTTAGGGACTGATGCATTTCTCCTGGAATTGAGTGTAGGGATGGGACATAGAAAGAAAAATATCGATATTCGGTATTATCGCATAACGTTAAACTACAAATCGATACTACCGAAAAATCGAATGAAAAATATCGATATTTCGATATATTGGTGCAAAAATTTTAGTTTTGAAATTCACTTTAAAACTTATGATATCACATGTTAGTATTAGAAACAGTGAGTTGTTGGTTTTATGAATTCATAAAAAATTAAAAGAAACCAGCTTTAATTACACATTATTTTAGGAATAAACGGCCTTTACAAGGACAGTTCTACCGAACCCGATTTGTGCCGCGCCGCGCCACGCAGGTACCGACCTGGGCTAAGCTGGTCCCGGGGGAATTCGGCCACTCCGACCCTCGCGCAGAAACGGCACGCGGAGCGTCCTCACGTTTACACGGCCGCGCTTGCACTACAGATTTAGACGGCCGCGCTTGTAGTTCAGAACCGTGGCAAACTCACGCTGTTGGACGAAGGAATCCCTGTGTGAATTTATTGACTTATACCAGCAACAGCCTTGTCTGTGGCGAATTCACAGTAACGAGTACACAAATAAAAACCTAAGAAACGAGGCATACGATATAGTGGTAACTATGCAACCCAATTTTTCATAATGCTGATAGGGAATTTGTTGAAAAAAATTCAAGGTTTACATGGTTCGTACCAAAAAGAAATGAAAAAAGGTTTTGGGCAGAAATCTATCTGGTAGGTCAAGTGATGAAGTTTATGTGCCCAATGTATGGAGTGATGACCTAACATTCATAACGGATCAGGGGCTTACGTCGTCAAGCATATCGAATATGGATGGAGAATATGAAAGACATGTGGGTGACGCCAATAAGTGTGCTGTAAATGAAGAGCATCTCGATGACAGTATCGCGTAGAAGAGGTTTTTGTAATTGAGGAGCAGCAACGTACAGAAGGAAATGAACAGGTTAGAGTTAAATTGTTTTATTTTTCAAAGACGTAATCACAAATGTAACAAAGGAAGGCAAAATATATGTTGTGAGATTACAGTAGATAATTAATAAACGTCTAAATAAATTTCTTAGGCTCTTCCTAATTTCAACATTTCGTCTTGCCAAGACACACTCCTTTCTGAAACAAAATATTTCTTGTATAACTCTGTATTCACTTTATCATTTTTCTTTGGATTTCTATATAAAATATTTTGCAAACTATGTAGTTCCGTTGTTTGTCACCAATCTACTTTGTGCAGTAAGAAGGTCTCTGTATCCACAGCTGATGGTGATAGATAGCCATGACTGTTTCTGCGCATAAAATTATGCAAAACACAGATAGCCAACACAACGTACCATATTTTTTCTGGTTTCATATCAATGCTCGTCTTTAACTCTCGAAAGCGTGAAGAAATAATGGCGAAAGCATTTTCTACGACATTTTGAGCATGAGATAACCTGAGTGTCGTTGTTAGGCGTTCTTCTGCTGGAATGCTTTTTTCATCACTGTATCTGTCTCGGTAATTTTGTGCTTAATCAAATCCAGCAAAATGTTAAACGAGGCAGAATCCATCTGTAAATAGTTTTTAAAATCATCGGGGAAATTATCGCGCAGTTCAGTAATTAAAGGCAAATGGCTATAGCGGTGACTGTATTCTTTCACCCAAACACGGCGCTTTGATTTCTCTCGGTTCATTACAACTGCCACGCACATCACAGCCGCAGCGATCGTACGGACACGGTCTCTCCTCAGCTGTGACACGCTGCCCTTTCACCGCGCCGCGCAGAACTTTCGGCCTCGCCCGAAATGCCAGACGGGCCGCTCCTGCGCGGCGAGCGGCGCACCACCCCCTGCTGGGCTGTCCTCCGACTCTCCACGCGGCACGCCGCGGCTCCGCCGGCGTTCCTGCTGGCTGGCAGGAGTGGACGGGCAGGTGCGCCCGTGTAAAGGCCACTATACAGAGATCTTGCAATCTTGAAATATACCAAAAAAAAAAAAAAAAAAAAACATATCCAGAAATTCAAAGTACATAATTTTGAAGACATGATCAGTTCCAAAATTTGTTTTCCAGCGAGCTTAAAACTATTAATTTTTTGGCATGCTGTGCTTTTAATCTACTTCTTTGACAGAAATCACTTCACCAGCTTTTGAGAATAATCTTTCTGCTGGAACTGAGGTCCCAACAACAGGTAAATATTTCCTTGCTATCTGATACAGGTTGGAATTGGATTGAGATATTTCTCTCCATATCTTGAATGGCTTATCTCCTAAACGTCCAGGAGATGGCTTTCGCAAATATACAGATAATTCTGGAGAAGTGTCTTCAATGTCTAGAGTCATTCTCTTTTTTTAGCTTTCACGTTTTTTGGACAACATTTTGGTGACCACTCTAATTGGAAAATTCCATATCTAAAAAATAATTATTTGTTTCATTATTATTATTATTATTATTATTATTATGCATGCTTTATCACATATATTGTTACAAAGGGCCAACTGTATAAACATCACTGACTCAAGATCAATATCGACGTTAGTTCAGAAACATAATTCTGTTCATGATGCCGCACAGAAATCCTGAAATAAACTTTGTAACTGACGCCAAATTTACTCGTCATGAAACACGCCATCTTATTGGCCGGCATAACTCGACTCCTGTTTGGCTGCTCTGCCGTTCCTAACCTAGTGAATGCGAGCTCTAGCCACTGATGCGTAAAATTTAGTTTAACCAAAACACAAATAAAAAAAAGACTCCAGATGCTACACCTCATCAATGGTCTCACTGCGGGTTTGTGTCCTACTGTGCCGAGAAATGCTATTACTGATGTATAAATACGTTATTCACTAGGTTATATTTTACTTACGGCAGTAGTGGCGTAGTGAATCATGTAGGCAACGATATGTTTGATTTACGAGAATAAATAATTTAGTGACCGCCCGGACAAGGGTACACCCAAGTGCATTTATTGTTTACTAGCTTAATGCCCGCTGCTTCACATGTGTAGGATGGTTGGTCTACACTAGTTATTTCTCCCTCTTAATATAAATTTTCATAGATATAGCTTAAGTACTATCATAATGAAATGTTGTGAAACTACTTGTAGCTGTGGTACAATGGATGTGCGTATTGAGGTGCCATACCGTGGTGCACACTGCTGTCCGCCATCGGGGGTTTGATTCACCCCTCCGGCATGGGTGTTCGTGTTGTCCTTAGCATAAGTTAGTCTAAGTTGGTTTAAGTTAGTTTCATTAATTTGTAAGCCTTAGGGACAGATAACCCTGTAGTTAAGTCTCTTAAGATTTACAAACATTTGATTTTACTACTTGTAACCCACTATGGCACCCCTTATAGTTGAATTTCGAAAAATACCCAACATATGTCTTTTCAATTCCAACAAAGTACGCAGATGTTATTTTTTGTAATTCTGGTTTCAAAATTGGCTTAGTAGTAAGGTATTTTCAAAATATTTTTATTCCCTATTTCACCCCTAAATGATTAATTTTCTGAAAATACTGAAACACGTATCTTTTTAATTTTGACCAAGAAAACATATACCAGTTTATGTGGTAGTAGCTTCAAAATTGCTTTAATAGCAAAGATTTTCGAAAAACATCCCCTATCCAATTTAACCCCCTTGATGGTAGAATTTCCAAAAATACCGGAACACGTATTTTTAAAATTCTAACAAACAGTACAAATACCAATTTTTGAAGCTCTAGCATCAAACTTCTCTGGACAACAATGTGTTTTCGAAAAGAATTTTTGATCCCCTATTTTACCCCCTTAGTTGTTGAATTTCCAAAAATACCGAAACACGTATTCTTTAAATTCTAATCAATAATACAAATAGCAATTTTCGCAGCTCTATCTTCAAAATTGTATGAATAGCTACATGTTTCGTATTTTTCATCCTCTATTTTACCCCTTACTTGTTGAATTCCCAAAAATACTGAAATTCGTGTTTTTAAATCCTGACCAAGATTCCATCTCTAAAGTTTCGTAGCTGTAGCTTAAAATTTGAGTTAACACCAACATATTTTTGAATAACAATTTTTTGCGTCCCCTATTTTACCCTGTTATCGGTTGAATTTCAAAAAATACCGAAACACGTGTATTTTAAATTTGAATTCTGAATTAAAATCCGAAATTTTGTAATTCTAGCTTCAAAATGGCCTAAATAGCACCGTATTTTCAAAAAACGTTTCATCGCCAATTTCACCCCCTTGTGGACGGAATATCGAAAAATCGCTTCTTAAATGATGCCTACAGAGTAAGGTCAACACCCTGTACAAATTTCAAGTTTCCATCTTCAGTGGTTTGGGCTGGGCGATGATGAGTCAGTCAGTCAGTCGGTCAGTCAGTCAGGACATTGCCTTTTATATATAGCGATTTTATGGTCAACAGAAAGGATTATTGCCCCCATTCTATTTGTGATTGGGTTTTCAAAACGCACTCAACGGACGATGCCAACACAAGCAGACAATGCTGCCATAACCAAAGGTAAAATTTTATCCAGATTTAAGATCAAATGCTTACACAATTGCCCATTAAGTATTGTTATTAGGACCTTACTTGCTGAAGAAGCAGCACCTGCCTCAGAGTCTGAAGCTTCCTTTTCACTATTAGCTTCAGTCAGCATCTTATTCAGTTTCCTCACAACGAACCTTGGGCCCAATAATGTGCTAAGATCAAGGATTGACACACTTTCCATTTTTTGAAAACGATTCGTCATTTCTGGATAAACAGCTTAAAAAGAATTTTATTGTCAATTACTTACAGTAATTAAATACTAATTTCAAGCAAATAAGATTTACCCTCTTACCTTCTTTAATTTTCTTTGCTTAAGATCCCTCAGGCTGCAACACTTCCACTTTATTCCACATATTTTTTTTACCATAGGAATTATTATACTACTCATTCTATATTTATCTCCAGAAATATCTCTGATAGCATACTCAAAAGATCTTAAACAATCCAAGATTTCCATGAGGTCCTCCAACACCATTGTTGAAACCATATTCAGATTACAACGATGAGTACTGATAATGGCATATAAATGAGGATGCAGTTCCAAAAACCTCTGAATCATGTAATATTTACTATTCAATCTTGTTGGAACGTATGAAATTAGCTTTGTCTTTGAGCTACCTCCTGTCAGCTTCCTCAAACGATCACTAGCTGTTACACTATGTTTAAACCAAGTAGTCAGAGCTCTGATTTTGGCAAATATAACTTCAAGTCCTTCTACAGAGGACAAAGCATTTTCACATACAATATTTAACATGTGAGCGAAACAGTGAATGTGCTTTTGCTGAGAAATCGTGGACACTGCTGCCTTGACTATATTTGGTCCACTGTCTGTAACTACAGCTGTGACCTTGTCATGATGTATTTCAAATTGTTCACAAATATCTTTCAGAACTTGTGAAATATGGTCTGAGGTATGCCGTTCTGTAAGCTCAAAAAGTTCTAAAGAAACTAAACTTGTTTCATCTCTCTCGGGAAGCACATAATGGACAGTAACAGCCATAATACTTTTTGTTTCATATGACTCAGCCCATATGTTAGAGGTTAATGTCACTGTTGTTACCCAATTTAATTCTTGCTAAAACGGCAAACGAAGGATTTCATATTTCTCGTTCATTAGTTGTATAAATGTTTTTCTGATTGGTATTTTGTACAAAGGAGGTTTGACGAAACCTTCTTTCTTCACAGTATTAAATGGCACACAATCTTTGCAAATATGAAACAAAATAGCTTCATTATTTTTTTGTACTCGTTCTCCTCCTTCTGCAAATGAAGCAACCTGATTCAGAGCAGTAGCGACAACTCCTTGCATACCGAGGCCATGCTTGCATACAAGCTGATTTTAAGTTTTCTTCCTTGATTCGGTAGCCACGCATCCATGATGTAAAGTGTTTGTATGTCGGGACTTTAAATGTGCTTTTAAGTTTGTGGTGTTACCTGAACTGCAGAGTATCTGCCCACAATAATTGCACTTAGCACTTTTACTATCGTGTGATTTAAATTGCTAACACACCTCACTTTTAAGAGGCATTTCTGTTTCGTCTTCGCACCAATAACTCTATAAAATAAAGACAGAACGAGCGAAGAACAACAGTACAACACCAAGAAAAGGTTTCAAGAATTACCAGTGATCTGAGAATTACATTTGAAACAGTTCTACCAACTGTACTTTAGAGTACAGGCAGGTAACCTGACGAACTCCCAGCCAAGGAGGTTAAAAGTAAGCTACATTAGGAATATTTGCTAAGACCGGGTTCTGCTCAGAAGTTGGCAAACCCCACTGAAGTTTCCGTTTTAACCAAAGGTCTTACCTTTAGTCCTACACCCCAGTTCAATCATGTTGGTCTTGTCAAAGACCTACTCTCCTTTTCCTGATCCCTACGATGGAAACACTACTTTGCCAACAATCCCTTTGACCGCAACCTACCTAATCCCAATACTGAACCCTGCCTGCACCAATTAATACCACCATCCAACAAAGATATCTCTGCACTCCCACCTAACCACCCTCTGGTTACCCTCCAAGAGTTTCTCACCTCCAACTTGTCCTCACCATCCTTTCCCAAGTCCCTTCCCAAGAATTCAAACCTTTTAGCAGAAGAAAGAAGAGCCATTCAAAACCTCTAAACTACTCCTGACATAATCATCCTCCCTGCAGATAAAAGTTTCACCACTGTAGGTATGGATCACAGTGGCTACCTGGCAGAAGGACTCCGCCAACTCTCTGACTCCGGCCCCCCAGTGCTGCTGTAGCAGTTTTAGAACCATTCAAAGAAAGTCTACACCAGGTAGTGCATAGGTATCCAGGCCATGTAATATTAGTCGGGGGAGACTTCAACCTTAAGAGTATAGATTGGGACCTCTCTAGTTACATTTTGGGCAATACAGACAAGCAGTCTTGCGAGCTACGTTTGGACACGTTCTCCAAAAACTGTCTTGTGGAGTTAAACCAGCAACCCACGCGCAATGGAAATATTTTAGACGTTATTAACGATGTCTGTGTAGAGACAGGAATTAGTGATCATGATATCGTCGTAGTTTCGATGGTGACCAAAGTTCATAAACCAGTCAAGAAGGCTAGGAGCGTGTTTTTGTTGGGAAGAGCCGATAAGCAAATGTTAGGATCGCACTTAGAAAATGAATGGGTATCGTTTAATTCCGGGACTCTCTAGGTACAGAAATTGTGGACTAAATTTAAGTGCATTGTAAATACAGGGTTAGAGAAATATGTGCCAGTAAATACGATTAAGGATGGAAAAGATCTACCGTGGTATAATAATAACGTTAGAAAGCTGCTGAGAAAGCAAAGACTGTTGCACTCTCAATTCAAAAAAGAACACGCAAATGATGAGAGGAAAAAGTTAGTAGAGATTCGTGCGTCTATAAAAAGATCGATGCGCGAAGAATACAATAATTACCACAGCCACATCTTACCTAAAGATCTTTCTGAGAACCCTAAAAAATTCTGGTCCTATGTAAAATCGATAAGCGGGTCAAAGCCCACTATCCAGCCACTTGTTGATCATTCCGGGATAGTAATAGAAGAAAGCAAACGGAAAGCTGAAGTTCTAAATTTAACTTTTAAGAAATCTTTCACGCAGGAGGACAGCACAAATGTACCATCATTTGATCAGCGTACTAATTCCGAAATGGAGGACATAGTAATATGTATTTCCGGTGTAGAGAAGCAGCTGAGAGAGCTAAATACGAAAAAGTCTGCTGGTCCGGATGGAATACCAGTTCGGTTTTACAAAGAGTATTGTGCAGCATTGGCCCCCTACTTAGCTCGCGAATCTTTAATTCAGTTCCTAGTGATTGGAAAAAAGCGCAGGTGACTCCCGTTTATAAGAAAGGAAAGAGAACTGACCCACACAGTTACAGGCCAATGTCATTGACATCAGTTTCATGTAGAATTTTGGATCATATTCTCAGTTCGAATGTAGAAAATTTCCTTGAAACGGAAAAGCTTCTTTCTATGAATCAGCACGGGTTTAGGAAACATCGTTCATGTGAAACTCAGCTTGCCCTTTTCTCGCAATGACATCTTGCGAGTCATGGATGAAGGGCAACAGGCGGATTGTGTTTTTCTCGTCTTCAAAAAGGCGTTTGACGCGGTGCCACAATGCAGACTGCTAACGAAGATACGAGATTATGAAATAGGTTCACAGATTTGTGACTGGCTGGAAGACTTCCTAAGTAATAGAACGCAGTACGTTGTTCTCGACGGCGAGTGTTCATCAGAGACGAGTGTATCGTCAGGCGTGCCCCAGGGGAGTGTGATAGGACCGCTATTATTTTCTATCTATACAAATGATCTGATGGACAGAGTAAATAGTAATTTTCGGCTGTTTGCTGATGATGCTGTGGTGTATGGGAGGGCGTCGTCTTTAACTGACTGTAATAGCATACAGGATGACTTAGACAAAATTTCTAGTTCCTGCGAAGATTGGCAGCTCGCTCTCAATGTAGAAAAATGTAAGGTGGTGCGCACGAGTAGGAAAAACAATCACATAATGTTCGAATACAGCATTAGTAGTGAGCTTCTTGATGCTGTCACATCGTTCAAATATCTATGCGTAACATTGCATAGCGATATGAAATGGCGATTTCGGTTTATTGGAAGAATTTTGGGAAGATGTACTTCACCTGTAAAGGAGACCGCGTATAAAACGCTTGTACGACCACGTCTTGAGTATTTGGGACCCGCAGCAGATCAGTTTAAAGGAAGACATAGAGGCAGTTCAGAGGCGAGCAGCTAGGTTTGTTACTGGTAGGTTCGACCAATGCATGGGTGTCACGGAAATGCTCCGACAACTCAATTGGGGACCGCTGGAGGAAAGACGACGTTCTTTTCGTGAATTTCTGTTGAGGAAATTTAGAGGGTCGGAATTTGAAGCAGAGTGTAGTACGATCTTGCTGCCGCCTACTTACATTTTGCGTGGTGATCACAAAGACAAGATAAGAGAAATTAGAGCTCGTACGGAGGCATATAAGCATTCTTTATTCCTTCGTTCTATTTGGGAGTGGAATAGGAAAGGAAATGCCTAGTAGTGGTACAGTGTACCCTCCGCCAGGCACATTACAGTGAATTGCGGAGTATGTATGTAGATGTAGATGTAGAACACTCACCAGTTTCATCGTACTTAACAACTACTTTTACTTTGAGGGGAAAGTTTACCATCAAATTCAAGGCACAGCCATGGGCTCCCGCATGGCACCCTCCTATGCCAACCTGTTTATGGGCCGCCTGGAGGATTCTTTCCTAGCATCCCAAAACCTCAAACCTCTGGCCTGGTTCAGGTTCATTGATGGTATTTTCATGATCTGGACTCAGAGCCAGGACAACCTATCCTCTTTTCTTCAGAACCTCAATTCCTTCCCTTCCATACACTTCAACTGGTCTTCCTTAACCTACCATGCCACATTCCTGGATGTCAACCTCCACCTCACTGATGGCTCCATCCGCACTTCCGTCCATATTAAACCTACCAACCACCAACAGTACCCACACTTTGACAGTTGCCATCTGTTCCACATCGAAAAATCCCTCCCTTACAGGCTTGCCTGAATATGCAGAGGGTCTCACTGACAGAAACTAGCACACAGACCTAGTCCACAAACAGATCTCCTGTGCCATATCCTCACACATCCCAAATCCTCTTCCTAACACCAGTAACCATCCATAAAAGAGCGCTCCAAGTAAGTTACATCCTTCGCCAAGATTTTGATTTTCTATCCTCGTACCCAGAAATGAGAGACATCCTGCCCAAAATCCTTCCCACCCCTCCTAAAGTGGTGTTCCGTCGCCCTCCCAACCTCCACAGCATCCTAGTTCATCCTTATGCCACCCCAAAACCCAGCTCACTGCCACAGGGATCATATCCGTGTGGAAGACCCCTCTGCAAGACCTGTCCAATCCACCCACCCAGCACTTCTTATTCCATTCATGTCACAGGCTTATCCTACCCTATCAGAGGCGGGGCCACCTGTGAAAGCAGCCACGTAATTTACCAACTGTGCAGCAAACACTGTACAGCTTTCTCTACTGGCATGACCACCAACCATCTATCCATTAGGATGAATGGCCACCGCCAAACTGTGGCCAAAAACAAGGTGGAGCACCCTGTGGCTCAGCATGCAGCGGACCACAAGCTTTATTTCAATGGCTGCTTCACAACCCGTGCTATCTGGATCCTCCCATCCACCACCAGCTTTTCTGAACTGCACAGATGTGAGTTCTCCCTACAATACATTCTCCGATCTCTACATCAACCTGGCCTCAACCTACTATAACTTACCCATAACTCACAGTTCCTACCTCTCTTTCCCAAACCTCACCTATTTTGAGTGGTATGGTATGTGAATGTGCGATCGTGTGTGTGTGTGTGTGTGTGTGTGTGTGTATGTTTTGTGTGTGTGTCTGTGGTGTGTATGCGCTCTTGTGTACTTAACAGTGTGCACGCATTTTGTATATTTATTTTATTTTACTTTATTTTGTTTCTTTTCTTTTCTTTTATTTTTTCCCCCTCACCCGCCTCCCCTCTCCATTCCTAAGCTACTTCTCGTTATTCCCATCTAACCCATCTCCACCACCATGACATAACCTTCTTATCCCCTCTCCCCTCCCCTCCCTTCCCCTCCCCCCCCCCATCACCCATTCGCCGCAGAGTGTGATTCAAAGTGCGGCTGCCGGAGGTGATGGTTGTATGACTGTGTTGTGTGCCTGTGTGATTGTGTGAATATTCTATTTTCTGAAGAAGGCCATGGCCGATAGATGAAAGTGTTGTATGTGTGTGTCTTTTGTATGTGCCTGTCACAGCTCGTCGCCATGTCTTTGCAGTTTGTTGTAAACTGTCCTTACTAAATTATTATTTTACTACTGCAATATACGCAAAGCTCTATGGTGAAGAGCTGCTGAGTGTTTAAATGCATAAATCGATTTTAGAAAGGAATAAAAAGAACGAAAGTGCCTTCCAATTTATACTTCTCAGCAATACAAGTAGCCCTACTACTTGTGCTTAACAGGCTCTTAGTCAAGACAACACAGGATTCTGAATGAAATAATTAACAGGCTTTTACAATACTGCTAGCTCTTAAAAACGAACTACGTTAGGCAGTACTAGTGAACAGAAAGTTTCACAAGGTTTTTTTTATGAAAGTGTAAAATAACTACTGCAGTCAAGAGATCAGTTGCCTCACTACAGTTCGAATTTTGTTAATGAAATTAATATTAGCAACTTGTAACACAAAATTTGAAGGTCATCTGCTTTACATATAGCATATAGGTATAACAAAAGGGGTTTGGAGAACTGTGTATGTTTCCATATATGAATGACACATATCCACACTAAATGCACGTTGTGAAGTTGAACCCTGTGACGATAGTTGTTGACTTTAAGCAGTTCACTCTAATGGTAAAGCAATCAACAATCCGAAGATTGTTTTGAACCCTACAGTGCTCTTCTAGGCATTGACCTGTTTTCACGCTACTGTTAGGAATTTTATTTACAGCGTTAAAAATGCTAATACTCATGCTAGGTTCCCTAATACTACTATTAGACGTACTTAGTTAAGAAAAAGTTATTGTATATGTCATGTTCTTAAAAGAATTTGGTAGTGGCTGGTTGCTGTATTCACAAGTTAAGATGCTATTTTACAAGTTATGTATCTGATGGGATATTTCATTTTCACAGTAGATTTTTAACATTAGCTGTTTCAGGCAGTCCTGTTTTCTTTTTTGATGCTATAAAATGTCTAAACATTGAAGAATACAGCAGGTACTCAAGCAAAGACGTAAAGCGTTGTGCAACTCTTCTGAAATAAATGTTTCACCATTGTAGACTATACTGAGAAAGTGTCAAAAAATCGTGACTGACGATGAATTCCGTTTATATACTGCACTTAGAAGGCTAAAAAACTAAATGTTATAATTTGGTTTAGTTCAGAAGAAGAAACACTGTTGGCCGATTTCTACACCGTATGTGTAATAAATTTACACACAACCGGTAGTTGCTATATACTCAAAGCGACTGGAGCTATTTTGTAGTTATATATTTAAATGAGACATAGTTTTCGCGATATGAGTCGAATGAATACACACTCTAATCAAAAGTCTTACGCACATTTAAAGTTCGCGCGAAAGTTTACCACCACAATGGCCGCCGAGGCACAGGCGGCCGCTTACGGAATTGTGGGGCATATTTGCAAACGAACAGATGACGATTTGTGATGTGGATGAATATGACTTTGCGACCTTCCTAACGGTATTCACCAATAATAATTGGGCAATACATAACTCGGGTAGTAAAAGTTTATGGCTCGTTGTCTCTGTTCATAGGGATGAGTTATGTATGTCAGCTTCTATGGCCTAAAAAGCTACCCAATCTGTTTAAATAACATCAATAATTAATTTGTAGTTCAGCCAGTCTATTAATCTGCAAATGATGACATGAAAATATATTTAAACAAATATAAATTAAACTTCTGAATAACCAACAAAATGGATTCTAAGATAAAGAAGTGATTCACCCACGAAGTAATTCTTTATAAATAGAGTTTATTTCTCTTGCTGGACATGAAAATGTGGAGGTAGACCTACTTTATATATCAGTAAATAACTGAATATCTCCCCAATTATTGTTCATGAGAGGCACTATGAGAATCACACGCACGCGATAGTAAATGTTCCAATTTGACAGACATAAATTAGTGTAGTACATCGTACATTTCAGTTCCTAATTAATCCGTGATTAAAGTATTTGTTATAAAATACAGTTTGTAATCACACAAGTACACAATTGCTGAATTATCACAGTTCCACAGCCCTACTACCGTGCATAGTTTATCACTTTTTAAGCAGAGACTAAGTTCAGCATTCACAGTCCTGTAAATTTTCTAAGTCCTCACATGCCTATCTCTTCAAATCACAAGTTTGTAACATGGCTTCAGACGGATCAGTGTCACAACCTTTCACCATCACATCCAAGTTACGAGTCCCTTCCCAAGCGTTCGAAAAGCGTTCTCTCCCTGCTCCAAAAATTGTATCGTTCCATGCATCCAAACGGCTCATTTTTAAAATACAATTTCCCTTCCAAAATATTATACATTTGAATATCACAGAATTAAATGCTTTGACCACCTCCCTACAAATGTTATTTACATTTAACAAATAAATATATATTTAACAATACTAAAAAGGTTGAGACTGAAGCTCTTTACTATTAAGCGTGTCGTCTCACTGTTCAAATCTACTGCTGCCATCATAATATAGTTACACAATTAATATTTAATTTATCATGGATTTTTAAGAAAAAATATTCAATTCTTGTCCACAAATACATATAATTGTTTATATATAAATTATCTGCTGCATATCTACTATTTTAGTCGACCAATAAATATTTAAGTGGCAGTCATAAAAAACGAAAGTTACTATGAATAATCTTTTCTATATATAAAAGGATGTGTCGCGATTGACTGACTGACTGATTGACTGACTGACTCATCATCGCCCAGCCCAAACCACTGAAGATTGAAACTTGAAATTCGTAGAGGATGTAGGCGTCATTTAAGAAGCGATTTTTCGATATTCCGTCCATAAGGGGGTGAAGGGGATGAAACGTTTTTTTGAAAATACGTAGCTAATAAGGCAATTTTGAAGTTAGAACTACAAATTTTCGGATTTTGATTCGGGGTTCAAATTTAAAAGGCATGTGTTTCGGTATTTTTGGAAATTCGACCAATAAGGGGGTGAAATACGAGATGCAAAAATTGATTTTCAAAAATATGGTGCTGTTAACTCAAATTTCAATCTATAACTACGAAACTTGAGATATGGATTCTTCGTCAGGATTAAAAAGAAACAACTGGTGCACACCAAGCAGCTTACGCATGCGAAGCAACAGGGGTTCAGCTAGTATTACATATAATAAAATACATACACAAATGTAATGCACTTTGCTGGGTTCATGTTTTGTGTTTCTGTGGTGGACTCTATGTTCTGATACAAAAATATTATTACCTCTATGAAAAGCAGAACAAGAGAGTAAAACAAAGTTTATTGAAAGAATACAGAAATAACGTGGTACATCTTTTAAGATAGGTAGCGTGGTACAGTGCTGCCCATTAGCTTCTTAAATTGTTACTGATAAACACTGTGTATCAATAATTGTAAATATAAGTCTTATAATATTATTATTAAAGTACTGAAATTTATCGATTTTTTATTTGTAACGGTTATTTAAATTGTAATTACGGCATTTGATTCTCCCAAGTCTCATGAATCCATTCATATAATTCTATTTGCCGTAAGATCATTCCCTGTTTTTATATGGATCTATAGAATAATGTGTGTCGCTATAAAGTATTTCAGTTGCAATCTGTGTTAGCCGCCCTCGGTCATCAGAGAAAGTCGCTTCCTGTTTCCGACCACATTAGGGAAACCTATACTATCTGCTGTATCCCATTCATTAGGTCCAAACTGGTAGCCGACTGGCTGGGGAAACCAACAACCTGGCAAAACCCGCCATTCACACTGGAACAGCTTTCTCCTGTATCTGTAACTAGCTGAAAACCCAGCGATGTCCAGGTATTTATTTATTCCTGCCATTTTTCAGGTATATATTTATTTGTATATGTGCTATATGTCTGTAAAATCTCTTGGTAATACAATTAGTAGTAAAGAAGTAATAGATTTAAACTTGATGCGAAATGGAGCGGTTTTCCATGAGTGCTACCTTTTATGTGCTCATATCTCATGAACTATGTGTCGTACTGGCATACAATTTAGAAGGTACACTCAGCTATATGCGCATATATTGTTTGTACAATTTCCTGGAGCTAAAATTTGTAGTGTAGAAATTATAAATTGTAACGTCATACCGAATGCCGTAGTTTTAGTCCATGAACAGTGGAACGTTACTGTTTATGTGTTCATATCTCATGAAGTACGAGTCATACTGTGATGAAATTTAGAAGGTACATTCAACTATATGTGTGTATACTGTCTGTAAAATTTCCTGCGGCTACAATTTGTATTGTACAAATTATAAAGACATACCCTATTATGTAGTTTTAGTCCATAAACAGCGGAAAAGTAGGAAACGACAAACTTTTTTCCTTTCATCAATTTGCTGTGGTTGTGAACGCAAAAAGTTTAATAAGAATTTGAAATTATGTTTAAAGATTGTTTCACATCGCTAAGTAATCTCATTCTCATACAGTGTATTTATAAAGTCTCGCCGCATTCTGTGTCAGTTATTTGCGATTCCTATTGCTTATGACGTCATATCTTCTGAACCAAGTGTTGTACGTGATTCTTAAGCTCACATAAATTGTTACCTCCAGGTAAGGAATGTGTGTACCAAATTTGGTTGAAATCGGTCCAGTGGTTTAGGAGAAAATGAGCATCATTGTCGCAAAATGCAGCAGTTTTTAGCACATCTCATTGTTTATGACGTCATATCCCGTGACCTATCTATCGTACTTACGGCAACCGTCCTCATGGGTTGAAGCTTACGTGTACAAAATTTCATAAAGGTTGCAACAAAACTGTAGATTTGTATGGAACACATACAAATATACGGACACTCTGCTTTTTATATTAGACTCGCTGAAAACCCGGCGCTGTCTGGGTATTTATTTATTTATTAGTACCATTTATCAGGTATGTATTCATTTGTATAAGGGCTGTATGTCAATGAAATCTCGTGGGAATACAATTAGTAGTAAAGAAGTAATAGATTAAAATTTGGTGTGTGATGGAACGGTTTCCATGAATGTTGCTGTTTATGTGCTCATATCTCATGAACTACGTGTCGTACTGTGATAGAATTTAGAAAGTACAGTCGACTATGTGCATGTACACTGTTTGTAAAATTTCCTGTGGCTACAATTTTTAGTGTAGAAATTACAAATGTAACGTCATACCGAATGTCGTAGTTTTACTCTATAAACAGTGGAAAAGTAGTAAGCGAGAAACTTTTTTCCTTTCATCATTTTGCTATTTTTGTCAGTGAGAAAAAGTTTGAGAAAGGTTTTAAATTATGTTTATAGTTTGTTGCAAGTCGCTAAGTACTGTCATTTCCATATAGTGTATTTATAAAGTCACACCACGTTATGTGGCAGTTTCTTGGAACTACATTGTTTATGACGTTATATCTCCTAAAGCACGTGACGTATGTGGTTCTTACTCCTACGGAAATTGTTATCTGACGTAAGGAATATGTGTACCAAATTTGGTTTCAATCGCTCCTGTGGTTTCGGAGAAAATGATCAATATTGTCGCTAAATGCAGCAGTTTTTCTCACATCTCATTGTTTATGACGTCATATCTCTTGAAATATTCATCGTACATGATTCTTACACTTACGACGACCGTTCTCATGGATTTAAGCTTGCGTGTACAAAATTTCATAAAGATTGGATTAAAACTGTAGATTTGTATGCAACACGTACAAATATACGGACACTCTGCTTTATATATTAGACTAGCTGAAAACCCGGCGTTGCTCGGGTATTTATTTACTTATTCCTGCCATTACTTCGGTATATATTCATTTGTATAAGGGCTGTACAACTATAAAATCTCTTGAGAATACAATTAGTAGTAAAGAAGTAATAGATTAAAACTTGGTGCGTGATGGGGCAGTTTTCCGTGAAAGTTACTGTTTATGTGCTCATATCTCATTAATTATGTGTCTTTTTTTGATACAATTTAGAAGGTACACTCAACTATATGCGTGTATACTGTCTGTTAAATTTTCTGCAGCTACAATTTTAGTGTAAATATTATACATTGTAACGTCATACCGACAGCCGTAGTTTTAGTCCATGAACAGCAGAACATTACTGTTTATGTGCTCATATCTCATGAACTATGAGTACAATTTGGAAGGTACATTGAACTATATATGTGTATACTGTCTGTAAAATTGCCTGTCGCTACAATTTGTAGTGTTCAAACTATAAATTGTAACCTCATACCGAGGGTCGTAGGTTTACTCCATAAACAGCGGAAAAGTAGTATGCGAGAAACTTTTTTCCTTTCATCATTTTACTATGGCTGCCAGCGAGAAAAAGTTTAATAAAGGTTTGAAATTATGTTTAAAGTTTGTTGCAAGTCGCTAAGTACTGTCATTCTCATACAGTGTATTTCGAAAGTCTCGCCGAATTATATGACATTATTTGCGATTTCTATTGGTTATGACGTAATATCTTTTGAACCATGTGTCATATATGATTCTTAACCCTGCAGCAATTGTACCTCATGGCAAGTAATGTGTGTACCAAATTTGGTTGAAATCGGTCCAGTGGTTTAGGAGAAAATGAGCAATATTGTCGCTAAATGCAGCAGTTTTTCACGCACCTCATTGTTTATGAAGTCATATCTCGTGAACTATATATCGTATGTGATTCTTACACTTATGGCGACCGTTCTCATGGATTGAAGCTTACGTGTGCAAAATTTCTTAAAGATTGGAACAAAATTGTAGATTTCTATGCAACACGTACAAATATACGGACACTCTGTTTTATATATTAGATGTCACAACTTGTTGCAATGTGTTTGACTCGCAGTTGTTCTATTACGTACTTGTTTAACATCTAACTATGAAATCGCTACATATTTGAAAGTTAACAACCAACAATATTTATGACGGGAATGTTCCGAATTTGACTGTATACAGTTATATTTTAATTCACGGTTTTCACGTTTGGTTACTATAATTGGTAATGCTGCTTGATGTGAATAAAATCAAAACATTGTCATGTAACACCCCAGTGGTATTCCTGCTGTACTCTCACACGTACACAACACAAAGCCTTCTATATATAACGTTCTACAGGGCTGCCAGCTGGATGGTACGCAGATATATATTATCGCGTAGAAATGGAAGCAGGCTTGACTTCGAAGGCAACTGAACACAGCACTTATATTGAAAGCAGGTTTATTACGAACTTAACATACACGCAGCACTAACTGCCTCTGGGGAAGAGTGCTCTGCTATTTATACACAGACAGAACGTACAAGAAATTAGAAGAACAGTTAACATAAAAAACACGTAGAATTTACAAGTGAACGTAAGAAAGGTGAAGAACATTCTGGAATTGTTAATTACAAAGAAATAAATTTTATCTAGTGGTCGGGATTGAACCAGCAACCTTCAGCACCACACTCGGTGACGCTATCCCCTGCACCACACCGGCAGTCGTTTTATGTGGTGTCTCACGGCATTGCTCCCTCTTCTGGAAAAACAGCGACCTGCTGTTACATTTCCTGAGGGGCCAGTTCCAATGTCCTGGATCTTGACATTGTCATGGGTCCTCTGTATGGCAGTTCTAGAGAATCCTTCCCTTCTCCACGATTATTGCCGACAGAGGTTCCTGTCGTGGCTTCATCAGTAACATTACGATCCTTAGAGCCCTTGAACAAGAAGCCATTTATGCCTACCTGCTTTTCAGGATCATAGTAAGGCTTCATGCGCAGGACGTGAACAATGTCTCTTCATTTTTGTCGTTTGGACGACGCCGCATGATCCTAAACTTGAATGCAAAGAATGTAAATTAATCAAACTTTAAATCGCAGAAAGTTTTCACAATGTAGAAAGATAACATAAGTCATAAAAAGAGTTAACACAGGGGGAGATCCTTAGAGTAGAAGAACGGGTTTCGGAGACTCAAACCAGAATAGATAATAGAGATAGAGAATTATAGAGATTTACGAATTATTCGGAGGAATAAAGGAAAATCCAAATTTGGAACTAAAAATGCAGGAATTGGTCGAACAATGAGTTAAGGAACAGGTGAGGGCCACACAGTTACTGTCTGCTGCAGCAGGTGCAGATAACGAAACTAAAAAACAGTTAGATAAATTAAGGGAAGAACTAGAATTGACCAGACAAGAAATGTTAAAAAAGAATTCATCTAGTTTGGTGACCATATCTTCTGACTATATTTCGGAAGATATAAATATAGGAGTAGGCCATAACTTAACTAAAGCGTTCTCTAAATTTCAACCTGCAGGTAGAGTTCATCCCACACATTTTTAAGAACGTTTTCCCAGTCTTTACCTGTGAAATGGGACGACATGAAGAAAATAGATTTTACAATACGTTATTTAAGAGGGGAAGTTAATGATTGGGCTTCTGCTCATAGTGAGGAATTTGTTTCTTGGGAGGACTTCAAGAACAGATCCAAAGATAAATATTGGTCAGTTAATGCCCAAGAAAAACTAAAGATGGAACTATCAGATCCAAAATATTATAATAATTCTTGTAATTGTATTAAGAAATATTTAGAGTGGCATCTAACACACTCTAAGTTATTAGATGATCTCTTAGATGAAAATTATCTAGCCAAAGTTTTAGTCGGGAGGTTACCTTATACCATACAAAAAGAGATATGGTGTCATGGTTGGGGTAATGTAAAAGAATTGCTTCTGTGTGCAGAAGGTATAGATAATTTAAATACAAATCGAGGAGAATTTTCAAAAAAAATGCAAATAGTCAGATGCGTAAAACCAATACACAAACTGACAATCCAAGCTTACTTGTGTGAAGTACATAGAAAGCAACCATTTAGTAAGAATAAATTGAAAACAAACAAATTTAATAAGCAGAACATCAAATGTCACTAACTCAAGGAACACATCCCTTACCTGGAATTTTACAAGGTACAAATCCTTCAGTTGGTAGTAACGAAGTCAGCTGACAAAATAAAGAGTTGGGAAACGTGAGTCTGGGGTCAAGATCCAGGAAATAGCAAATTAAGTCTAGACCAAATTAAAACGAAAATGATAGCTGTCACTCATAAAATATCTACTAATGATTGATTATTACAAGAAAACAGAAATTCCACCTGTAGTTAAACTTATTATAATTTGTAGTATAGATAATGTATCTGTTGATGTGTTAGTAGATACTGGTAGTGAAATTTCCTTTATTTCAGAAAATATGTTCCATGTGTTATGTAGAAGAGTGCAATATCCTGTACTGCCAGTAGCTGGAGTAAATATTATGGGAATAACAGGAATAAACAGTCAACCAGTAAAACAAGAAACTTGTTTTCCCATAAGTATTGGAAATTTTACTGTTAACCAGTCATTATTAATAATAACCTACCATTATTATTTGGAGTTGACTGGTTACTAAAATTTTCAGTAGATATAGATTTTAAAGAGAAATCCATTTCTGGTATACAAGGAGATTGTACATTTTTAATACCTTTTAAAAGAGAAGATGAAAAACTTCAAGTAATAGGTGAACTTAGAATTAAAACGTCTTTAAATACTGTGTTAGAGAATAACCAAGAGGAAATTAATCTTGATGAGTTACTAAAATTTAAGGCCTATGAATCCCAGGTTTTGTCTATTAAACAAAACGAAGAACTATATGTTATATTAAATAGATATGCCGATGTCTTCTCTAATGAGCCAGGAATCATCAGTAATTATATTTGTCAGTTTAAAATAAAGGATAATGAAACATTTTTCTGTAATCCCTATCCAGTCCCTATTAGTTGAAGATCTGCAGTTCAAATAGAGATTAACAAGATGATAGATAGTGGGATAATTGAAAGAAGTAATAGTGCTTTTAATAATCCAATGTTGGTCATTAGAAAACCCTAAGGAGAAGTTAGATTGGTAGTAGATGCTAGAAGACTAAACAAGCATATTGAAATGGAAAGAGACAGACCTATCAGTATAGAGGAAATACTTACCAGGTTTGAAAAGCTAAGTTTTTCAGTTCAGTGGATCTAACATCAGGGTATTACCAAATAAAAATTCATGAGAAATCCAAACCTTATACATCATTTCTTTTTTATGGTAAATCATACCATTTTAATGTACTTCTTTTCACCTTCACGTCCTGTCATTGTTAAGCCACTTTTCACTGTGACATACTTCTCGTGGTGTGACAAAATACTTTTATGAGTGGAGAACAAAGCATTTAAAATTACTTGATATAACATCCATCGATAGCCGACCTGGCTCTTACTCCTCTATTTGTCACTCAAAATACCAATCGTATAGTCTTCCATATGACACTGTCGCCTTCGGATAACTGAATGAATAGTTTGAGGAACCCGCTAGTCGGTTTCCTCCATCCGCTCAAATGCATAGGACTTCAGTTCTCCTTGCAGGCACAAAATAACCTTGGAAAAAACACTTCGAACTGAGACTAAAATTAATTCAAGACTTTTTTCATCTTAAGAAGTGTTTTATAACATTAATTCTTTCTTACAATGTTGAATGCATAAATAATGAGTAATTAAAGTTCATAACTGGTTTCCGTCCGACTTTCATGGTTTGTCTCTTAATAATGATAAAAAAAACAACGTAAAAGAGATTACATCATTTCGCTTACAATGTCTATGCAACATCTTAATTATTCTTAGACGGCGCATGGTTTTTACTGTACGTCGCTTCCGTTACCAAAGCCATCACTTGGATTCTTCTTTTAACATTTTCTTGCACCCTGCAAGCAATATTACAGGCGCACAGTTTTCTGTTTCGTTATAAATGGTTGATAGCAACTATCTTCTGTCGGGAATCTATAACTTATGTAACGACCATTTCATCGTTACATTAGAATCTCCAACATGTTTGCCACCAGAGCCAGTATTGCCACTTAACTTGGTAGTTGGCTACTTCTGTACTTCATACTCGACTGTTCATGGCTACCACTGAAGTACGACTCTGCCAAAATTGTCTGTTACCACCTTTCCAGAAGCATCTCCCACCACCAACCACCTTTTACCTTGCACTTGGAGATCCTGAATATGGGTGATGAACCTACATTCAGGAATAGTAGAAGGGAAGAAATAATTGACATAACTTTTGGTTCCATGATGATGGGCAGTTACGTCAAACAGTGACATGTGGTCCTGGAGCCATTCTCATCAGATCACATGTATATTAAATTCAAGGTTGAAATGGGAACCAGACACACCATGGCCTATAGGAATGACCTTAACTTCAGCCTATCGGAAATTAAAACTTCGATAAGGAATCCACTGCTCAATCACCAAGAAGTGCACAAATAGGAGTGTGCCTTGGTGGAATAATAACCTCGAAATGCAAAGGAAACAGGTATTAAGATTGTTTAACCTTGTGAGGTGCAAAGGACAATGGGCAAAGTATCGTGAGGCCCTTGTCAATTACAACCTGACGGGCAAAGGAGGCATCCTGGAAGGTATTCTGTGAGGAAGTGGAGGGCACGTCTGCTCAAGCGAGACTTCATAAAATCCTCACTAGGCTACCAACTACTCCAGGAGGAACATTGAGGAAGGAGGATGGGGAGTATACAAAGACAGCACATGAAACGCTGGAACTGCTCCTCAAGACTCACTTTCCTCAATATACTCTGGGGGATAACTCAGACCAGAATGCGATTCCTGAGAGGCAACGGTTCTCAGTTATTCGCAAAGAGGACTGGGATCTGGCTAAGGAGTGTGTCGATTTCAGTAAGGTCCGTTGGGCGGTGGTTACATTTCAAATGTTCAAGTCACCTGGCCCCGATGGAATCTTTCCAGCTCTCCTGCAACAAGTGGGAAAAAATCTTATTAGATTCCTATGCAGGTTATTCAGGGTTAGCCTAGCAGCAGGAATCATTCCCAATGCCTGGAGGGCAGTGAAGGTTGTCTTCATTCCTAAACCAGGGAGAATTCATCATACCAAGGCCAAGCATATGAGACCAATCAGCCTGTCCACCTTCATTCTTAAGACATTGGAAAAGCTGGTTAATGCGCATGTTGGAGAAAGGAGGGTAAGTAGGGCTCCTCTACATTCAAACCAACATGCATATCAGCCAGGTAAATCATGCGAGACAGGTCTCCACCAACTCATTGGGAAGGTGGAGAAAGCACTACACTTTCAGGAAATAGCCCTCTGCATCTTCCTAGACATCGAGGGGGCTTTTAGCAACATGATCTTCGTTTCCATGGTTAGGGTAGCAGAGGTGCATGACCTAGGGACCACTATATGTAGGTGGACTAGGGCCATGCTCAGTGGAAGAAAGGTAGAGGCTAGCATGATGAATGAAAAAATGGTAATCAACACCACTAGGGGTTGCCCGCATGGAGGAGTTCTTTTGCCTTCATTGTGGAATCTAGTGGTGAATGATCTCATTGGAGAATTAAACTCTAGGCAGTACTTTTGCCAAGGATACGCAGATGATCTTGTCATAGTAATACTTGGCAAATTTGCTGACACAGTCAAGAATATGGCACAAGGTGCGTTGGACATTGTGCAAGACTGGTGCAGAAAACAGGATATGGGGGTTAGTACTAAGAAGACTGTTGTTGTACCATTCACAAAGAAGCATATCCAACATTCAAGTTGGAATCTAAAGCTTTTCAATGAAGCGCTACCTGTGAAGGGGACAGTGAAATATCTAGGGGTTACCTTAGATGAGAAACTGACAGGGACCCCTCACATTAGGAATATTTGCTCCAAGGCAGTAGGTACTTTGGTAAGTACCAGGAGAACTTGTGGCAAAAATTGGGGCCTGAGCCCCAAGTGTATGCACTGGATATACACCACGGTGATTAGACCACCCAGGTTCACCTATGGGGCGGTCGTGTGGTGGAAGAAGGTAGAACAGAAGGTTGCTGCTAAGGAGATTGGTAAGATGCAGAGATTAGCCTGCTTAGACATAACAAGCGGAATTAGCAGCACACCAACTGTTGGGATGGAAACTATGTTGGATATGCCCCCATTACACCTTTGGGTCAAGATGGAGGCAGCAGCTGGTGCATACAGACTCAAAACTGGCAAAAACTGGAACTCTTTGGGATATCCAGAATCACACACTAAAATAGTGAATGAGGTAAATACTGGAAAGGTTGGGGAAATGCCAGCCGACTACATTATAACCCCATACTGCATCAACAAGCCTTTCAGTATAACAATTGGAAGTAGGGAGCAGTGGGAGAAAATAGTTCGACACCGTACGGGGGATATTGTCTGGTTCTCTGACGGATCAAAATCAGATCACGGGGTGCAGCCAAGACTGGAGGGCGTCATCTCTCTAGGGAAACTGGCCTCAGTATTCCAGGCCGAAATCACTGCCGTCAGGGCGTGTGTGGAGGAGAATTTGCGTAGGTGCTACACAGACCGTAGCTTCTATATCTATTCAGGCAGCCAGGCAGCCCTGAGATCACTGGCAGCTCCTGCAACAAGGTCTAAAATTGTTGCAGAATGTCACAGGGTTCTGGTGGAGCTAGGGGAAAGCAATAGAGTAAACCTATTGTGGTTCCCTGGCCACTCGGGAATCAGTGGCAACGAACATGCCGACAGATTAGCCAGGATGGGGGCAGAGACTCCATTTATTGGACTGGAACCTGTCCTGACAATCAACAAGGCAATGATCGAATTGGAGCTACGTAACTGGTTCAGAAGACAGCACGTAGAATATTGGACCAAAGTCTATCAACAAAAACATGGCAAGGTAATGATTTCAAAGCCATGTTTTGAAAGAAGCTCTGCAATCCTTGGCCTAAACAGGAGAAAGATTAGACTCATGGTCGGATTGCTGACAAGCCATGGGAATTTCAAAAAACACCTACATACAATGGGAATAACAGAAGAGGACCCTAAATGTAGGATCTGTGATGACGGTGATGAAACTGTGTCACATCTAATCTTCGAATGCATTGCATTGGAGAATAAAAGGCACAGAACATTTGGGACAACCAGACCCGAAGAAATTCTGTCTAATAAAGAACTGGTGAAGGGACTCCTTGCACTGTTGAAGGGCAGCGGTTGGCTTTACTAGATATACAGGGAGCGATACCCCACAATAAACTTAGTTTCGTTGCGGTGGGTTGTACCAAGACTCTTTTGGCTTTCCTGAGAAAATCAAATCAAATAAACCTATTTTCAAAAAAATCGTTCATCTTCTATTTCACTCCATTATGGATGGGAATATTAAAAAATCGCTGATGCCTACAGTGTAAGATAAACAAAGCGTACAAATTTCAAGTTTCTCTCGTCTGTAAATTCACGTTTCAGCGCCGTATTCTGTTTTTAGAAACGGATCGGAAATGGGATATTTCTTACTTTCACTTTGGCATCTTTCTAGGTAGATTTACTTTTCAAACTGCAAAATGCTCTTATTTTTCTTTATTCTTACGCTTGTTCCAAATAACCCAAATAAAGATTGTACATCACGTTTTGCTGTAGCCTCTTTGCTATTATAGTGTCAACAGTCATCACCGGTCTTCAGACCGAATTTTATATAAGCTGACGACTTTCAATCACTATCTTCTACCCTCATATATCTATCAGTATAGAAATGCTATGGTATACACGGGAGACTTTGTATTACAATGACGCAGAAAGATCGTTCGTCTCAGTTTTGTAGTTTTTGCTGAAGAGCAACATATTGACACCCACACATGGAATTTTATATAACTTTCAACTCCCATATCTCCACCCCCCTTATTGTTATCATCCCTCTACCAGCATAGTGCACAGTGAGAGACTGATACATACAACCACTATTTGTTTGCGATGTGTAGTTATAGCTGCAGAGTGAAATATAGGCACAAACACCTCAATTTATATATATATTACTTCACTGAACCTATTCTGAAGGGGGGTTTAATGTATTTACGATTATGCTTTGTTTTAATTTTTTAGCGCATTGGATTTTATTTAACTGTTTGTTTTGATTAAATTGTAACTAATTTGGCCCTGAATAACAAACCAACCTGGGATGTTACTGCGTTGTGTTATATTTCTGCTCATCAATTACGACTTCAGCAATTTAAGCGAGACCTCTCTATCAAGATAGGACTCTATATTACCATCATTTTATGAAATACTGGGAAGCTATTTCCACTTCAAGAAAAACACTACTGCAAATTGATAATTTATTCTAGATCTAATCAATATACATATCGGATATGAATTTACGACAAATAAATCCCGATAAATTCACTGAGCACAGGACATATAAAAACCAATTGTGAATGGAGACAGGGGAGTTCCTACCGTAGGAGCAGTGCACAAATAAACAGAACTCAAGAATCTTAATATGAAGGAGCCTAAGTTATGTTGCGACATGAATGTGCATTTTTATCAGAAGAGAAAGAAAGTAGAGGAAACAAGTTCATCGTTCATAACTAGAACGTGGACAGCACAGAGAGCAGAACAGACATTTAAATGTCTTAACAGAAAATGTTATCATCCTTACATTGTCGCTGGTCTGCGTCGTTGTCCAGCGACATCTCGTGGTCCATTTGATCTGAATATTACAGATCGGTTGGTGCTGCGTCGTGGTCGCGATGTACGAATCCTACGCTGAAATTATTTATCGACAAAACCCTAAGAAAAATAATTTACTACAAAGAAAACGACGGTATGCGTCCGTTGCAGATAAAAATTGATTAGAAATACTGTTCTCAACTACATGGCTCAAAGAGTTTCCTTCTAACGGATTTTCAAGTAGTGATCCCGAGTGAAGCTCGAATATTCCGCACTATGGAGTTAAGTTCCTAAAATTGGATCGGAAAACTACGCCCGTTGCATTGCTTTTCAGTTACATAGGCCTGAGTGAGCAACAAACAAGTGTTTGCCTCACAGCAAATGCAAACTTGGCATCAGAAAGTGCGTTTGCAGGACGAATGCACGAAAACGATGCATGCACTTGAACGGCAGTCGCTAGAATGAGCTCCTCGTCCCCATGAGAACGCTGCTTCTTCTTCCAATTTGTGCGCTTTTCGCGAGTTCATTGCTCGGGGTCTCGGTCATTGTCCCTTCTTCCTCTTGGCCTGCATCGGGCCTCCCGCTTGCACCCTGCCTACATTGTGTGGTGGTCACACCACTCCCGGATCCTAGACTCGTGTGCTCGCTGGCGACCACCAGCCGCCGGTTTCTGGCCATGTGCTTTTGAAGGTATAATAATAATTTTACTACGAAAGGATTCTCCCCAAGATTATAATTAAAAACGAAGGTATTTTACTATTGCAAAGGGCACCCTATTCAGGGTTGTATATTTTCTACCTTCATCTGCGGTCAAAAACGTAATTCAGAGAGTTTTAGAGAGCATAAGTAGCTCTGAGAAAATATGTTAATCATGTTTCAATAGCTCATTCGGGGTAAATTTCCCTGGTTCGTTCCAGTCTTATTTAGTTTACATATTTCTTAATTGACGTACTTCACAGCCTCATCCTGACTTTTGCACACACACTCTCATTTGCACATTCATATCTTTCACTAAAATTACAGAAAATATAAGTCAGAGTTGCAGAGGCCATAATATTTTGCGATACCGTACCGCAAATCTCCTGACAAGACGCATACCAGTGTCACGTACCTTAGCACACTCAAATCTAATAATCTTAGTTTCATAAATATTATGCGACCTCCGTACTGACAGGTGATGCATCTAACATACAATTACCAACTCTCAGAATTCGTGCATAAGATAGTCAATCGGCTATGGTTTAAAATACGAACTGGTCGATAAAATGAGCTGTTGTTTTTCCTCAGGCTTATCCTATACCCATTCTCTGTTCTTCAGTAGTTACACAAACTTTTTTTCTTTCTCCTGGCACCCATATTTTTTAATAACCTCGCTTGTATATGATTTCCTTTTTTATTTTAATTTCCGTATCCTAACACGTTTATTTATAAACAGTCGTGTAAGTCATCTTAGTTTTATGCTACTTATCAATCACGTTAGGATAGTTGCCATTTTTTCTGTTTTTTAATCCTAGGTATAGTTTACATTATTTGTCGTTTTGTTAGGATTAAGCTCAGCTAGGTGTAGCTTCGTTTTATTATTTATTTTAATATAGTTAACATATAAGCTTTAATTAACTCAGAGACGTTTGGTGTTATTATTTTAATTAGGTATAGTTCGAGTCTTTATTTAAGTTCCATGTTGTCATTTAGTTTGTAAGTCGTTGCATCAGATTCCTTTGTAAATACTGTAAATAATTTCTTTCCTTATTTAGTTAATTAATTAATCTCTATTTTTTATTCTTGTCGGTTCCACTCCAGTTTGTCTATGTGTACAGTGTCAGACAGCCACACCCGCACTCTTAACTAAGCTCCTTGGCGCGCATTTCAGCATTTGACTGTTTGTGCTGGGCAGTCCTGAGTCAGTTGTTTGCTCACATGAACTAATATTTACATTGCACACTGTGAGCTTAAACCGCTCCAATAGAAACACATAAAAAAAACTTATCCTTTTCATTCTCCACTCCGAGGAGTGGAGCGGGCTGTTTGAGATCCGGCCCATAAAGAGTCGCGGTTCTATTCAGCCAATTATCAGACAAGCTGATAGTGGGGCAAAGGGGGAATCCAAAAATTTAGTTGTCTGGGTCTGTATCTCGGCATCCGAATTGGATGCTAATTGAATAATCTGAACTTGATTATTTCCTTGCCTCCAACCATTGTTTTGTCTATTTCTATTGATTTGTCGTGTTTGCCTATTTGCGTTACCCCAACTCATTGTATCCGATTGTACTGGTGGTCGCAATTGTTGTTGTTGTTTTGCTGGCAGTTGCCTTGGGGGAACATCCTGTGATTGTGTCTGTTCATTACCGGTACTCCGACGGAAACCGGTTTGCGGTTGTCCTGTCTGGTAACCCGGATTGTATCGACTGTTTTCACTTCTTCTATTATTGTTTCGAACCCGGTATTCTCCATTTCCGTTACTGTTTCCATAACTGTAATTGTTGCTACTACTATTTGGGTTGTTTTGTGATGAGTTGCTGTTCTGTCTGTCATTATTATCATTATTTATCATGTCACCTCTGCTCCACTGACTGTTTCGATTACAACCAGTGTTTCGGTCTCCTTTGTGAATCAAATCATATGTATCCAATGTATCGAGAAAGTGAGGCAAATTCTGTTCCAGTATCCACATTATCTTTTCCGCGATATTGGATGGCAACCTAGATTTCAATATCATGATTATATCTATATATTTTTTGGGGTAGTAAGATAACATATGATGACCGAAATAAAGAAGATATAAAATTCAGAATGGCAATGGGAATAAAAGCGTTTCTAAAGAAGCGAAAATTGTTCCCTTAATTTAAATGTAAGGAAGTCCTTTCTGAAAGCATTTGTCTGGAGTGTAGCATTGTATGGAAGTGAAATGTGCCGATAAGGAGTTCAGACAAAAAGATGATAAAAACTTTTGAAATGTGGTGCTACAGACGAATGATTAAAAATAGATGGGTAGATCACATAACTAACGAGGAGTTGCTTAACTGTGTTGGGGAGAAAAGGAATTTCTGGCATACCTGACTACGAGAAGGGATAGATGGTGGGACACATTCTGAGACATTGTCAACTTAGCGTTAGAAGGAAGTGTATGGGGTAAAAATCGCAGTGGAGGACCGAGGGACGAATACAGTAAGCAGATTCAAAAGGATGTAGGTTGCTGAACGTATTCTTACATGAAGACACTTTCGCAGGACAGGGTAGCGTGGAGAGTTGCATCAAACCAGTTTGCAGACTGAAGACAACAACAACAACAACAACTGAAAAAGTTAGTTATGAGGAAAGTATTGATAGGAGTCACTCATGCACTATAGTTGAGCCGAAATACGATGATCCCTGGCGCTTGAGCCAATCGTCTTTGAGCGCCGGCTGCAGTAGCAGACTATTGGAGTAAGTCAAACGAGAAAGTTGCTCTGTGCATGTGTGTGTCCGACTGCACTGTGCAGTTCTGCCAGTTCTGTCACACAACAGCGACCGTTATAGCTATACTCTCCGGCAGCGAACTCGCTATTGGACAACATGGTTGTATATCATTCCTACGACTAGGGCAGTCTCCCAGCCCAATAGGCAGAGCCAGGGATCATCGTGTTTCGGCCAGACTATAGCAATTGTAAATGACTGAAATATAATACCAGCAATAAAACAGAAAAAAGCCTACAAGCATAAAACAACTTACTGTGGACAAACAATACTGTATCTGGTGTAGCTGTTTCATTATCAAACAATGTACTGAACAACAATCAGACAGCCAGTAAATATATATGTTCCCTCAAAACCTGAAATCAGATATCCTGTGTCCTGTTGTACTGAATTAATTTCTTCTTTGTGTTTTTAAAGTAACTATACAAAATGTGATGAGTTTTCAAGGAAGCTTTCCGCATCAACAAAATTACACTTGATTGTATTTCTGGAAGAAATTAGCATGAAAATCCATTGTATCTGACCTGATGCAAAATGCCATTGTAATTTCTAATTTGCTCCAATAACTGGAAAATCGAAATTTGTAGCTTCAAATAAAACTGTTTATAATGTTTGTCAGTACCATTTCTTAGTGTCTAGAAAATGAATCCAAAGTGATACACTGATTACCGTAAGCACCTGAATGCTCCAGCCTGCCGCTACGCCCCAACCCCCTAAATCCCCCCCCCCACTTGTGCGAATGTGTGGTTAGGTCGATAATCCTTGCTTATCTCAGTATTTGGCTGTTCATTTTAGAAAGTGTCGTGATTTCCAAGTGTGTGGTTAGACTGACATTTCTTTCTTGTCACCAATATCTGGTGGTTTATTTCTGAATATTTGGCTATTGCAGAGTTTTTGGTTAGCCAAGATCCTTAGAGGAACACTTTAATGTCATTTGTAAATGGATACACTTTACCTCAGAACACTAACACTGGAGATTAAATCCTGTGCTTCTTTGGGTCACAAAGGTCACGGTGGCAGATGGTAGTCGCCGCTAGTATGCAGTGCTGCCACTAGATGTCAGGCGCAGCAAGTCATGACAAGAGCTTTAAATCATGAAGGGAAAATAACTGTAGCGTACATTAGTTATTGTCAGACTTGTTACACACTCTGTATATGCATGCTGTTATATGAGACAATATGTAACATAAATTTTACTTCAATAAACGTGTACACAGCGATTATCTGATGGCATATAATATGAATATCTATTTTAGAAAACTATTGCACTGTGTTACAGTGGTGTAATAGATAGGGTCATGGGTTGTAAGTGGAAAGGTCTTACATTCAAACCTTCTTATTGCCTAATATTTTCATTTCAGTGCCACATTTTCTGTCGTCTGGAAATCATAACGAAATATGAATAATTTTTTAATGATAATGACATATTATTTTGTATTGTGGATTTTGTGAAACTGTTCGATTCAGACACATAAACTGACGTCTGTACACCAATAGTAGCTACTAGAGAATAATTCCCACTTTTCAGTAGTGAGAATGCTGAATCGAAATATTCCTGCAACTTAAAATGAGGTCAATCTGTCAGGAAGTTTCATTGATAGGACTAGTATAATCCGTACATGATTTAGCCACAGAAGGAAGGCATTATTAGGCTTTAACTTCACACAGAGGAGATATAAAATACTCAGGAAATGCATCTGTAGTTGACCTGCAGAGCTTCCTGTAGATTGTGTACAGCCTTTAGAATTTTTACACTCAGTCGTCCAAATTTTTACGATTAGTATATGCAGGACGCTCTGCTGATCTACTGAATGTGCATTTTTCTGGGGTATTTGATACCATCTCTGTTTTCTGTTAATGTCCAAAAATCTCATCATTGTTCCTTCCTTCTGAGAAGAAGCAAGCTTGTACAAATTTCATCAACATCACTGATGAAGTTTTCTGGCTGATAAAATCTCTATTTATTGTGCAAGAAAATTTCGTTTAAGCATGTAGGCTTCTTCGTTGAAGAGTGTAGATTCACATCTATTCATTATAGTTCCCAGTTCATGGAAAATACAGTATTAAAATAAAAGTACAGTAAGTGAATTTGCCAGAATGCAGTTTTTTACACAGTAGCCTACTGATTCATTGCAAATAAATTCTCGTCGTTTAGCCACCACTACAAGACATGGTTTTGAAAAAGTAGATATATTCATACGTTGATTACATGTGATAAGTGCTTATATTTATGTTAATTGAAGAAAACATAATACAGCGTACTGACCCAACAGCAAACGTATACAGAGTGTGTAACGGATCTGACAACAGCTAAAATACATCTGACTTATTTTCTCGTTATGAAAAGCACAACTCGTTGCGGCTGACATCTAGTGGCAGCACTACGTACTTGCTGACTTTGCTCTCTGTGACCTTCATGACCCTAGGAAGCTCAGGATATAAGGCTAATTCACAATGTCTGTCAAGTCAACGTAACGTCATGACACTGTCACATCAAGTTGTATTCACACTGCTCATCATGGCCCATCACGTTAATTCGCCTATCCCAATACGCGATGTTGAATGTTAGGTTATGAGTGGCAATCTGTTATATAGAAAGTCATAGTTTAATATTGGAATTGAGGGATCAACAACGCTAAATGTTTTTGACAGCTGAAGAAAACTTCACAATGTCTATTTTTGGCCAACTTAGTGTGGTAAAGTGTTGGGAACTGAAACAACATTTTAAAACAACGACATCTATTTTCAAGCGCAGAAATAAACATATGAAAACACTTATAAGAGCATAAATAGAGCCTGTTTACTTTATACATTACGGTTTTCCCATTGACATTGTTAATAGCGCCATAAACAACTGAATTTTTGTCCTTAATTAGCATTGACTTTTTTATTTAAAATGTTATTTAATGAGAAATGTGTCATCACAAATTGCAATCTTATTCAAATAAACAGTTTGCTTCAGTCTTTTCTCTTACAATATTACGAAACATAAACCATTTTCCGGTTTCAGATATGCGACCTCGCTTTTAGGACACACATTTGAGAAAAATATTTAACTCGTCATGAAACATTTGTAATTTACCGCTAAAAGAAAGTATAACAATATAATAAAGATTAATAAGACACATTTGCAAATAAATCGTGAAAGTGTCGACTACAACATGAAAATCGAGTGACGAAAATTGGTTTAACATCCAATGTTAGCAGACGACCTTTCCGTCAAAACATTCTTCTTGAGGAAGCTTGATGTGATGTGATGGTCTGCTGACGGGCAGTGTGAATGCCTCTATTAGAAATACTATGTGGAATGTTCTGACGGACGGTGGCATGATGTGACAGACAGTGTGAATTGGCCATTAACGTCCAGTAACACTAACAGTGCGGTCTGCTGGCATCTCTACATCCTAATGTTGATCCAACAGTTCTCATTTTGGAGCTTTTGAGACCCAAAATTCCTCCATAATACGTTAGAAGTATTCATTTTAATCTAATTTGTTGTGTACACAGACTACAAAGTTTTAATATGTGGCATTACCTTATTGTCAAGATCTATTTATATTAGGGACATTACAATTTTTAACATTTAAGCTTAAACTGATTACTCGCTTATTAAGGGCTGGAGAAAAGGGCTGTGTAATGTGTCTTCTCTGATTCTTAACATAGATCAGTGACACTGCAGGTAGCATAAAGAGACGCTGCTAATGTCAGCGTCATACTAAACGATAAACTTCTAGAATTCGTATCAGAGAAAGAAACTCTCTAATGTATTTTGTATATTAACATGCATTTCCATGTTTTGTTCTTAGTTTAATTTTATTAGAAAGTACCGCAGTCTTTTAGAAAAACGAAGGCAAAGAAAGAAAAAAAAATTGCAACAGTTCACAATCAATATATCAGTATGAAGTTGCAGAACTTTAGACGATATGAGTGTTTGTTTAAATCGTATCTTACCGACTATGAGGTGTTTGTATGCTACCATTAAGTATGACAATACTCACGTTCGTAACTTTTGCAACTGAGGGTAATCAAACCAACAACAACGTTTATTATGATACGGTAGCTACTGAAATGAACCAATTCACATTACACAAGAATATCATGTTTGCACCAAATTATGGGTAAAAGTGCAGTTTATGCGGCAGCTGCTAGCCGTCACGCTTGCTTTGTTAGGAATGGCAGGGCAGCCAATCAGGAGTCACGATGCCATGGCCAATAAGAAACAGCGTTAAAATTGTCCACTGTAAACAAATCGAAGCGGCGTATGCAAAAGTTTTTGACGATCAACAAGTTACAGATGCTAGCAGTATGGATGCCACTTGATCACTGTTTCGAACATATCATAAAATAAATAAAACATACTATACTGATCTGTGGTTGACAGGTTCTTATATGAACCCTTGTCCGGTCAATTCAAAGTAATTGCGGTATTTTCCAAAAATGCTTGCAGTCGAGATAGCTCGGATTGAAATATATATATCGAGCGTACAACTGTAAATCGATTGAGTGTTTCTGAACGGGAAATTCGGGTGCTACGCGCCCTCACATACTAAAAATAAAAACTTCTCGTTTAACCTATACCTAACTTTCACTTAAGATGATCACTGTTTCGTACTGATCATAAAATAAATAAAACATGCTATACCTGTTCTATGGTTGACTGCTGTGGTGTATTAATAATAGGTCACTTATGGGGGTAATACCACAATTATCTAAAAATCCCTTCTAAATGGAAAATCAAGTACAATCACAAAAACGCCGCACCGAAATCGTCGAATAAACTTTGAAATTGACGCCTAATTTACTCGTCATGAAACACGCAATCTTATTGGCCGGCTTAACTCGACTCCTGATTGGCTGCTCTGCCGTTCCTAACCTAGCAAGAGTGACGGCTAGCCGCTGCCGCATAAACTGCACTTTAACCAGATTATGTTACCGCAAGTTGATAGCTGTTCATGTGGTTTTCGATACAGTGTACACAAGCTCTGTGACCAGAACCAAGGAGGTTGAGATTCTAACAACTGACTATAGGGGCTGATCAACAAGCTATAATTGAAAATTAAGCTCGTTGGGGCTGATGCATTCCTCTCAGAAAGAAAAGTATATTACCTCTCTTGGTCTTTGCTCGTCTATAAATTTGCAGACGACATTTTGAAGTTCAAATCATGATAATGTACTGTTTTAATGGAAATGGGACATGACAGATTTGTCACAAACGCTTCGCATTGCTACATGAAATGTCATTTAAAAGCGAATATCAATAACTGATGCAATAACCAAGAAAGGTCTAACTAGTATATGTGTATTAAATATGCAGTTTCACTAAGCGATCAACCATTATGTTTGACAATACTTTATTGAAATTACTTACATACCTGAAAATATTTAAAAAACTGAATACTAGTCAGTTATACTGTGCACTTACAAAAGGTTACTGCAAAAACAATATTAATAATCGAATGTTAAGATAAAATGTTCGCTCTGTCTGGTTGATGTAGTTAATGAGAAAGTTCCTTCGAGGAAATGTTACACAGAATAAATTTAAGACTCACTCCTTTTTGTGAGTCATGTCAACAAGTGGAAACTTTGGAACATCTTCTTACCTGTAAAGAGAAGATTTTGATTTGGAAGTGGATGAGGAAAAAATTAGCCATCATCAATAGTACATCTGAGAATTATGTTCCAATAAAAGATGTAGTTCAGCCAGAAGAATTAAGAAGGGAAAACCAAATTTAGAAGACTACATTGAATTTATCGATGAAGAGCATTATAAATATAAACAAAATTTCCAGAGGTTTTTAATTGCCATTTTAAATCAAGACTGAGAAGTAAATGGAGAATATTAAGTGGTACATGCATTATCAAAACATGAAGGACAAGTCTATACAAAATTGGTTGTTTCAAGTCAGTGCAGTGACAAGCATTTTCAGACTTCATGGAGAATGACTTTTATTGTAATTAAAAGTTTATCAAAAATGTAAAGTTATATATGTAAACCAGTTTTAAAAAATCTGGTCTTGTGGTTAGCGTGATACGTCATTAAAGTATGAAATGGAAATTTTGGTCTTAGAATCCCGTTATTTTTTTTAATAATTTGTAATACAGTTGAGGACGTTATCATTAATGTATTGCATATCTGATTTACAGTATTTCATAGTTTTACTCATATTTGTTACGATATCTGAGAGTGAAAACGTGGAGGAACCTTTTAGGAGAGTTTAAATTCCTTGTCTGAAGCGAGTACGACTGATATTTGTAATCTTCCTTCTCACATAGGCGTAGTTGGCTGTCTATTTCAAATATGTGGCTTTTACAAGTGCGTGTGTTAGTGTAGAAACCTAAGAAGAAACCTTAAATTACTACAGCTTAAAGGAGTAACTCGCTATTGACATTTACATTTTGTCTTGAAAGTGTGTCATTAGCAGGGAACGTAAGAAAACTGCTTGAATGAATGACTGAAATAAGTACCATCGACATTTATATTCTCGTAAGTAATAGTAAGCAATGTAACCCAGTAAAATTGACACTGTCCAGTCATGACTGGCAAATGATGTGGTTTTATTAATGAATTGGTAAATTGTGGGGGACCACAAGGCATTAAGGCCAATTCACACTGCCCATCACGTCAACTTCACGTCAAGTTGTATTCACACTGTCTGTCAGTGACTGTCACGTCGATTTCCCCATCTAAATACACGGAGTTCAAAGTGAGGTTTTGAGCGGCCGCCTGTTATGTAGAAAGTTCTGGTTTAATACTAGAATTGAGCTAAATGCTAAATGTTATTGATAGCCAAAGAAAACTTTAGAGTGTATGTGTTTGGCCAACTTACTGAGAACTGAAACATTTCAAAATATCGACATCTATTTTCAAGCGAAAAAATACACATATGAAAACATAAAACAATACTTATAAGACCATAAAAAGCGCCTGTTTACTTTATCCATTACGATTTGCCCGCTGACATTGTTAATACCATCATAAACAAATGAATTTTTGTCTTTCATTAGAACTGACTTTATCATTTAAAATGTTATTTAATAAAAAATGCGTAATCAAATTACAATCTTATTCAAATAAACAGCTTGCTTCAGTCTTTTCTGTTACAATATTACGCAACATAAACAATTTTTTGGTTTCAGATATCCGACCTCGATTTTAGGGGGACACTCAATTGACAAAAATATTTAAGGCATCATGAAACATTTGAGATTTACCACTAAAACGAAGTATAACAACAAAGTAAAGATGAATAATACACATTGGCATATAAACAATCCAATCGTCGACTGCAACATGTAATTCGCATGTCGAAAATAGGTTAATTTCCTATGTTAAGAGAAGGCCGTTGCGTCAAAATATTCTTTTTGAGAAAACTTGACGTGACGTGACGTTCAGGTGATGGACAGCGTGAATGCCGCTACTGGAAATAAGTAATATGAACTGCTGACTTTAAAAGAACAGGAGTCTTTGAAACACTTTTTTTCGTGGCAAATTAAGCAATTCGACTGTAAATCCCTTACCTTATCGGTTTCTTTGAAATGTCAAGAGCGTATTCGAGAATGTGCAATGTTTACAGAGTCCTTCCAGTAGCATTTGGAGAACCACACTTTCTTTAACGCTTTATCTCAAGGAAAATTATTTTATTTCAGTTCCATTTGTGTTCCACCTATGGGAATTGTAACCCATAATAGTACAGCCTGGCACTGTAAAAATAATAACAGAAGCATTTCGAAGAATTACAGCAGGGAAGATAGCATGCATGACAAGCACTCGAGGAATCAATATTACTTCCCACTATAAGCTTTTTACTTCCAAACTATGAAGCGAAACAAACTATTCGACCCTTTCATTCACAGTGTTGTTCTTCGACAACAACGTATTAAAAGCTGATTTATACCGTATTTTGTGTATCAGTCCTTAAAGTCGCAACGTTGTTGATGATTAACATTTTTTAGTACATTTTTGCCGCTTGGTACGGCGTGTAGCCACTTCTGAGGCACTAATTTATCAGTCTTGGAGGTTGTGTTACTTTGCCGTCTTTACATGGCTATGAGTGTGGTTCATGTTATTTTTCAGCAATGAATTATCTTGTCTTTGGTACTGTGGAGAATATTATGCTAGCATTATTGATCTAACAGTGTTAACCATCAACAAAGTAACGCCCCAAGTAATAAAATACCTCGATATAAATGTCTCTGTCACACATGAAATACATGATATAAGAAAACAATAGTTCGATCAAACATTTTAAAACATGTATTTTGTTGTGATTCTTGAGTTTCTCCCAGCATATTTGATAATCAAAATATCCACGTGTGTACTGCTGGTCTATAGTGTCCAATGGGCACAATATTTCGGCGATAATAGATGTCGTCATCATCAGGTGAACTGACGGACCCAGCTCCTGGAAACGCGCTGGCACAGAGATCCTCACGCTATGGCGGATCGAAGGGAACTGGGTTCTAGCCTGGTAGCGGGCGATTTAAATACCCTCGGCCGGTAAGCGCCCCCTCCGTGGTCCGCGCCCCGCGCCACGGTCGCGCAGTGGCACAGATTGCGACGGCTTCTGAGATGACGTCGATGTGAGGGCTCCGTCCGCTGTGGTCGTCACTTCGTTACGTTTGCTAGATTTAGTCTTAATTAAACCAATCGCTGGTTCCCAAGCTTTGCTAAGATTATAGTCAGAGTCACGGTTTATGAGGTCGTCACTTGTGCGAATTTCAATGGCCTCTCTAACGACGCAGTCCCAGTATCTCGACGTCTGTACCAGAATCCTAGTGTGTTCATACTCCATGGCGTGATTCTCCGACAAACAATGTTCAGCGACCACCGACTTGCTCGGATACATCAATCGTGTGTTCCTCTGGTGTTCAACTCATCGATCCTCGACGGTACGCATCGTCTGTCCAATATATGACTTTCCACACTGACACGGAATCTGGTACACGCCCGCCTTCCTCAAACCGAGATCATCTTTGGCGCTCCCCACCAGTGGACGAATTTTATTCGGCGGACAAAAAACAGTTCCAACCTGGTGTTTTCTCAAAATGCGTGCGATCTTCCCTGAGAGTGCGCCGGTATATGGAACGAACGCAGTGCCTACATCCTCCCTCGTATTTTTATCCGTTTCCACAGGTTGTGCTGTAGTGGTTGGGCTGAGAGCCCACTGAATCTGCCACACTGAGTACCCACTTTTTCGGGATACTGTTCTCAGGTGTTGCAATTCCTGGGGTAGACTCTCTGCGTCAGAGATAGTGCGCGCCCTATGTACTAGAGTTTTAAGTACACCATTCCTCTGTGAAGTGTGGTGACAGATGACTGCGTGTAAATACAGATCAGTGTGCGTTGTCTTCCAATATACACCATGACCCAGGGTGCCATCAGCTCTTCTCTTGACCAAGACATCAAGGAACGGCAATTTACCCTCCGTTTCAGTCTCCATAGCGAATTTGATGTTGGGGTGTATGTAGTTCAGATGTGTAAGGAAGTCAAGGAGTTTATCCATACCATGTAGCCAGATGACGAAAGTGTCGTCCACGTAACGGAAAAAGCAAGTAGGTTTCCATTCAGATTATGCCAAGGCTTCCTCCTCGAAATTTTCCATGTATGTACAAATTTGCGACCACAGGGGAGAGTGGGCTCCCCATGGCAACTCCCTCCGTTTGTTCGTAGTATTCGCGATTGAAAAGAAAATACGTGGAATTCAAGACATGCCTAAAACGTTTGATAGTCTTCTCGTCAAACTTCTGACCAATCAAATCTAGTGACTCTCGAAGGGGCGCCCTCATAAACAACGAAACGACGTCAAAACTCACCATGATATGAGACTCATCCAGCCTGAAGCTGTTAAGGCGTTAACAAAATCCACAGAATTTCGGATGTGATGAGGGCATTTACTTACATAAGGACTTAATATTCCCATCAAGTATTTGGCCAACAAATATGTAGGTGCTCTGATGTTACTGACAATGGGACGTAACAGCACCCCATCTTTGTGAACCTTAGGGAGTCCATAAAGTCTTGGCGGTACCGGATTTGAGGTAGCAGTTTCTTGGCGACACCCTCCGGCAAATCCGCATCCTTGAGAAACGCCCTCGTCTTGTTCTCCACCTTCGTTATCGGGTCAACGCTGATCTTCCGGTAGGAATCGTTATTTAGGAGGCTCTGCATCTTTTCAGTGTAGTCCTTATAGAAGACAACAACCGTAGCATTGCCTTTGTCAGCCGGTAAGACAACACTTTCAGGGCGCTCCTTCAGGTCATGAATGGCTGCCCTCTCTTTACTAGTGATGTTCGACTTCATGGGCTTGGATTTCGTCAACGCACGACAAGTTTCACGACGTATTTCCTCAGCTGATTTAGGCGGAAGTCGAGCTGCAACCTGTTCAACAGCACTTACAATTTCTGCGACCGGTGTGAACTTGGGGGTAGGGGCAAAGTTTAGTACTTTCTCCAAAACCGAGACCGCATTATCACTCAACTCCATGCCACTCAGATTGAGGACAGTCTTGTACGGAACCTGCAGAGATGGTTTGTCAAGGAGGTGTGAGAACTTAGCCGTTTGACGTCCTGTTGCCTTTTTATGGGCGGAATCGGCTGCAACCGAAGTAACACCATCAATCCAATCCCAGGAAAAACACGTGAAGTGACTAGACAGTTGCAAATGCAGTTTGAATAGTTTCAGTGAGATGAACTCAAGACTACGATGGGTGAAATGCACTCTCTCACGAAGCAATGCGAGGCTGGCCCGTTTCTTAATGCTCTTGGCTGCTGCAGAATCGATGTGATGTGTAACCTTAACAAAATTTGGAACAAAATTCTCGGAACGACATCTATTAAGAGAGGCAAGAGTACTTACCAAACGACATCTACGGTGGCGCAACTTCTGGTACAGACATCGAGGTATTGGGTCTGCGTCGATGGAGGGGCTATTGAAATTCGCTCAAGTGACGACCTCATAAACCGTGACTGTGGCTATAATCTTAGCAAAGCTTGGGAACCAGCGATTGGGTTAATTAAGAGTAAATCTAGCAATCGTAGCGAAGTGACGACCACGGCGGACGGAGCCCTCACATCGACGTCATCTCACACGCTGTCACAATCTGTGCCATTGCGCGACCGCGGCGCAGGGCGTGGACAACGGAGGGGGCGCTCCGCGGGCCGAGGGTATTTAAATCGCCCGCTACCAGGATAGAACCCAGTTCCCTTCGAGCCGCCGTAGCGTGAGGATATCCGTGTCGGTGCGTTTCCAGGAGCTCGGTCCGTCAGTTCACCTGATGATGGAGACATGTATGACCGCCGAAATATTGTGCCCGTTGGACACTATAGATCGGCAGTACACCCTTGGATATTTTGATTATCAAATACGCCGTGTGAAACTCAAGTCCCAGGTGTCCCACAGTGACATCATGTGCTGAACGGCGAAAACGCGTTTCCTACTGCGCATCGCTTACTGCGTCCCCCTGGATTGAGGTAGCGCCAATCACGTCGACAATGACTTGTTCAAAAGGTCAACAGCCCCTAAAGGTACGTTGACACTGTTCACAAAAAGAGCGCCATTTGACTTTTGCCACGGAAATGTTTGTGTAAATTGCGAATTTTTGGGTGGCGCCACTCAACTGTCGCCACTCGACAAAGTTCAGGTCATTTGAACTTTGTGGCGTTATTTCTCAGAATAAAAAAAAAAATTTATTTGAAGGCTATTGCCGTATTTGGTGTTTACATGTATTTATGCCTATGTTTTATAAACAATGTGCATTTTGAAACTTCCTGGCAGATTAACCTTCCTATTGTAAATGGGTCTAACTGACCCAGTTCGTTTACTAAAATTAACGTAAACCCCTAAATGTTATTTACTTTGCAACATGGCATTATGTATTCCTCAAATACGTCATTATTTATCTTGTCCTCAATTTTCGTTTCAAAAACTAAAATACTTTAGGAGATACGTAACTTAGACACACTTATTGTGAATGGGTCTTTTAGACCCAGGCGGAAATTTTTATTTAGTTTCTACGAATAAATTGTTAGAAATAATTGTGATTGGTCTACAATGTCTCAGAGGCATTCACATTGATGTGGGACTCTATATAACGACTGCATATAGGCGTACAGTCTGATTTTGTTAGTAGCTTTCTAAGTGATGAACAGTTAGAAAAGCTTGTAAATGAGTCATAAGATGAAACAGAAGATTATACTGTCAGTGATCAAGATTCTGTTGACAGTTCAAGTGATGTTGCTAATGTATCGATTAGAAGTGAGGAGAGTGATGTGATCGAAGGAGACGAAAGCGTGGTTTTGTTGTCTAAAGAAACCAGCGTAACTGGAAATGTATGTACGTCGCGCAATGGTACATAGCGGTCTAAAATCCTCCAGCTGTGTCAAAACCAAGGTGAGCATAATAAATTTCTATCACAAATCAGGAAATGAAGGCTTATTTGAGACTTCTTATATTAGCTAGTGGCCGGCTGCGGTGGCCGAGGTGACTGAAGCGCTCTAGTCACGGTCAGCACGGCCACTACGGTCGGTAGTTCGAATCCCGCCTCGGGCATGGATATTTGTGTCGTCTTTAGTCTTAGCTAGTTCATAGGTAGTTTGTAAGCTTAGGGACTGATGACCCCGTAGTTAAAACCCATAAGTTGTACAAACATTTGAACATTTTATTAGCTAGTGTATAGAAATCTGCTGGAGAATCTCTCCAATAGCCACGGGACAACATGAATAGTGGGCCAGTTTTTCGCGTAACAGTGTCACTTCAGCGCTTCTATAAAATCAGAATTCTCAGATATGACAACAAAAATGATCGACCAGCTAGGCGAGGCCTTGATAAACTGGCTGTCCTTGAAATGTTTGTTTTCTAAAATGTTCATTCTTTACGAAAATGTCACAGTGGACGAGTTACAGGTTCCAATCAGAGGTACGTGTCCCTTCCGTTAGTACATGATTTCAAAACCAAGGGGAAAATATGGCATAAAATTATGGTTGTTATCTGATGTGAAAACAGCATATGTTTGTGCAGCAGAAGGCTATACAGGAAAGCTGGAAAATGGACCACGAGAAGTAAATCAAGGTAGAAATGTTGTATTGAGGCTTGTGGAAAGAATTAAGAAAACTGGACGCAACATTACCACTGATAATTTTTTTACGGACTACACTCTGGCCAAACAATTTCTGCAGAATATTCTAACATTAGTTGAATCCTGAGAAAGAACAAAGCTGAGATTCCGAAAGAAATGCTGACAAACAACAGTAGACAAGTGTTTTCAATCATCTTTGGATTTCAGAACTGTATACCACGGGATTCGTATGTGCCAAAAAAGAATAAAGCTTCATAATACTCTCTACCATGCTCCATGACTCTACCGTGTCTGCATAAGAAGCCAGAGGTAATACTGCATTACAACAAAACGAAAGGAGGAGTTGACATGACAGATACATTCGCTAGTACGTATTCCTGTAAAAGGTGTACTAAGCGAAGGCCTGTTTATTTTATAACATGCTAGACATTGCTGCAATAAATGCTTATGTGTTGCATGTACACACTAACGCAGGCTACTATTGAAACAAATTGTACAAAAGACGCCCTTTTTCTAAGAGAGATAACAAGAACAATGCAAGAAAACAGAATGTCCAAAAATATTCCTAAAAAGATAAAATTAAATTTCGAAATATTGCAGGAACGAGTTCTGGAGAAAAGGAACAGAAAAGGGGCCAATACAAAGAGCGTGGACCGAAGAAAGATCGAAAGACTAATAAGAAATGTAACATTTGTCAATCATCAATTATTCCTATGTCAAGATCATGCAAATATTTACTGCAGTAATTGTGTAAGCTAATACAGCACGCATATATTGAAGCTAATTATTGTTTTTCAGAATTAATTATCATATTTCATTGTAATTTTAGGTTAATTAGTGTTTGCAATAAGTGACAAAATTTAAGCTTTAGCTTGCACTTTTATGCAACTATTCACTTATAAAAACTTGTATGAACATTGTTTCACAATCTAAAATGTAATAATTTTTTGCACTAATTACGTTCAATAAATGCTGGAAAGCTTCAATATCTGTTTTTACACAAGAAAAATCTATATATAAAATATATTTTGAAGTAATATCGAAGAAAATATATTTTTTTTTAAACTGCGGGTCTAACTGACCCATTCACAATATGTGTGTCTCTGTTTCGAACACAGTAGGAAGGTTAAAATTGTATACCAGAACCGGGAATCGATCCTGGGACCTTTGTCTTTCATGGGCAAGCGCTGTACCAACTGAGCTACCCCGACACGACTCACGATGCCGCCTCACAACTTTACTTAAGTCAGTACCTCGCCACCTACTTTCTAAACTTCACAGAAGCTCTCCTGCGAAACTTACAAGACTAGCACTCCTGGAAGAAAGGATATGGAGGAGACATGGCTTAGCCACAGCCTAAGGGATCTTTCCAAAATGAAACTTTCACTCTGCAGCGGAGTGTGCGCTGATATTAAACTTCCTGGCAGATTAAAATTGTGTACCGGAACCATATCCTTTCTTCCAGGAGTGCTAGTCTTGCACGTTTCGCAGGAGAGCTTCTGTGAAGTTTGGAAAGTCGGAGGTGAGGTACTGGCGAAAGTAAAGTTGTGAGGTGGCATCGTGAGTCGTGTTGGGGTAGCTCAGTCCTTAGAGCGCTTGCCCGCGAAAGGCAAAGGTCCCAGGTTCGAGTCCCGGTTCTGGCACATAATTTTAATCTACCAAGAAGTTTCATATCAGCGCACACTCCGCTGCAGAGTGAAAAGTTTCATTCTGGAAACATCCCTTAGTCTGTGGCTAAGCCATGTCTCCAACATATAATTTCTTTCAGGAGTGCTAGTCTTGCAAGTTTTGCAGGAGAGCTTCTGTGACGTTTGGAAAGTAGGAGGCGAGGTACTGGCGGAAGTAAAGTTGTAAGGCGGCATCGTGAGTCGTGTCCGGGTAGCTGAGTCAGTAGAGTGCTTGCCTGTGAAAGGCAAAGGTCCCAGGTTCGAGTCCCGGTTCTGGCACACAATTGTAATCTGCCAGGAATTTTCATATCAGCGCACACTCCGCTGCAGAGTGAAAGTTTCATTCTGTAATGTGCATTTTAATTGCTCATAAAATTAAAGATCTTTCCAAAATACTTGCTTTTAAGTATGGTTTGTTGGGTAACAGTGATAGACATCGGAATGCAGGACAAAGTTTTCATGAGCATACTGTAGTTAATTTGCGTATTTTATTATGGTCTTAGTGTATGCTTAATATTTGTGTGTGAGTAAACAGGTGTTATTGAGTGATTACTGAAGGGAGATTTCTAGGTACACAACAGACTATTTAATTCTACAAATGCGGAAAATAAGTGTGGTGCTGGCAGTGTATTCAGATTCTGGAATTGGCATTTTCATTTCTCATAAACAGTTGCCAGAAGGATTTTAGAAAAGAAGTGGCAAGGTTCATGTTGTAATTTCTGATTGAGTGTATCTATTAATTAAGGGAATGAACTGTATTATAGTAACGGTCAGTGCAGTTGTACAAAGCATAACGTCAAAAATCGATATAAATTAAAAAGTCGTCGTATTTAACTGTGGGCAAGTGTAGGTACCTATATTAGATTTCAAATAAGCGTCCAGAACATTACATCAGAACACTGAACTTGTTTTCATGACAACATATCAAGTTTGAAGAGATGACAGGTAATGCTCAGGTGTCACATATCACAGTGGCACTTATTGTATCACTTGCTCAAGTAGTGCGTTTGTAATGTTGATATCAGACTTACTTACAGAGCTTGATAAGCAGATCCCAATCGAAATTTACTTTTTTCTTTATTCGTGATTGGTTCAGTAATAGATGTTTGTTTACATGTGCTACTTGGTTTATATCTGTCTTTAATATATGAATGTTGTTTATACGCAAAATACATTTCCAAACAACACCATTTACAATTGATTTCCCTCTTATTGTAGTCTTACATAAATTCTAAAACGTTAACCTAAATGGTAACACCAATATGTGTTCGAAAAATCTCAGCAGACGTCATGTTGGCAGCCATACAACCAGGAATCTGACAGGAGCGAGTGGAAACGACTGTGACAGCACCACTGCCATATAAATCCATGTTTACAGCGAAGCGAACATAGGCGAATGCGCATTCGCCAGGAATTCGCCTGTGCACGCACGCATTGGTTTGTACTTCCGAATAAGCGTTTACACCGGATTGCTTATGTAGGTCTTTGGCATCCACAGTTTGTCGCATACGCTAGCGCTGAAGCGTAGAGCACGCGAACGTCCTTTGATGGTTCGCCCTGAAGTCGACAACCAGCGGATCACAAGCGAGCACTTGCGAAAGCGAGGCGAGCGTGACCGAAAAGCACGCGCATAGCGTTTGCACCAGAGTGAATTCTCTTTCGCTGCTGTTCGTTCGCTTGTGTACTCTTCGGTGTGAATGGGGCTTTAGCCGTTAATGCCACGTACTACGGGTTTATTTTGTTACGTGTGTCAACCCACCTAATCTCACACTCTACTTGAGCAGAACGTTCTCCCTACTGTAATCTTTGAATTGTGGTGTATAGAATCTTTAAGGGTGACAAGGTTAATGTGTTTTGATGCTGTCAGTGTTGCATGCTTATATGTAATTTAATATAAAGACGATGGCAGAATTTACAGAGGAGGAATGGAAGATACCACCAGTGAAATATGAATGTAAGTGAAAGATCCTCGTTTCCGTAAATGATCTGTTATAATGTTCTGGTGTATACTGGAATTTCTGTTAATACTACTGTGTACAGTTTAAAATTATGAGCGTCTGGTGGCTTCAGTTTTCAACTGTTACAGTTAGGAGAGAAATTTAAGTGTGTAATAAGATTTACACTGGGTATAGTCGTGTATGTGTTTGTTTTACGTCTTAGATTTGTCATCTGTGCTGCCGGCCGAGTAATATTGTCGCCCCAAGTATGTTGGGAGATCTCGATACTATTTTATTTTAGACCAATATTGTAAGGTACGTTGAATCAGGCCGCTATCTACTGTGTGAAGATATCATCAAATGATTAGACAAACCATTTTAGTTTGTTCCTTTCAATGTAAACGAATTTGTGGCACAGAATGACACCTTTTAGGCCTAGTAGGTGGTTATTGTGCTCTGTAGACATTGACTTTCTGACTCCCAGAAAGTCAGTAAATGTAAGACAAAGTAAATTTGATGTTTGGTCGTAATGTTGAGTATGGTGCACCGGAATTGCTGTAGCATACAACTGTCATATGCCAAAGTTGAAATTTCGGCTCTCTCATCTCTACACATTAACATTGGGGTAAGATTTGAAGATGGTCCAAAACGGGTTTCAAACCCACTATCAATAAAATTAATTGTGGGATCTACACTGTAAGACTGATACAAAGGTTAATATTCTTCCCAGAATATTTCTGAAAAAATATGACAGAAGATGCTTGGTGAATGGAGGGTAACTGTTAATGCTCATTACTGGAAATCTTGCATGAAGGAATAAACTGCTTGGGTAAAACTTTACGAGGCTTCTTATTGGGCTCCAGTGCTTATGTTGGCAACAGATGAACAATGAAGTGTAGCAAGGCGTTATTTTTTGCGAGCTACAGAGCAAATGTTAATACTATACATGCTCTATGATTGACAGGTTCTTGTATGTACCCTTGTCCGTTCAGAAAAAATAATTTTCTTTTTCTTAATTGAAGCATGCGATCCTACCTGTTGGCTTTAGTCCCTAATGTCATCGACAAGGTGGAAAAACTGTTTGTTGTGGCTAAATGCAAATAATCAATGTTTCAGTTGTTGCGTAGATAGAAACACACGAATGCTGAGTCTTTCCTCTACCGGGATTGGAATGACTCATCACCCACTCACTTAACCCTCAGTCGGGTGCACCTCCAGATGAAACAAAATCAGGCGCACCCGGCCTGAGAGGCCACCCACATATTTTGTGGACTAGCTCCGCCACGTTAAATCAAATTCAAAATTGCGTGTTGGCTAGTCTTGAAGAGGATCTAAAGGAAGGAATTAGAGCAAACTTAAAACATAATAATGGATTTATTGAACACAATACACGTTAAAGTAACCAAAATCACCAATTTCCCACAAAGAGCATTAAAAATTGGTCAAACAGACATCCATAAAAGTAATGAAGTTATTTTTAAAGGACATTAGGCAGTCTATTCTGACATGGAATCATCTTTTCTCGCCACATTTGCAGCCAAAAACCGATGCTATAGCTCCCAAATCAACAGATGAAAGACAGGTATGGCACAGAACGTATACGTCGCTCAAGCAGATTGGTTGATGACAAGCTGAACATTCGTGATTCTTCATCCTCTTGTTTTAGCCATTTGGGAGGTAATGTGGGAGAACTTTCCCGTTCCTTGTGGGGTAAAAATTTTTTTAGTCGAGTTTGCAGCCGAATCGACATTCCACATATATTCATAGCATACACAAGCTAAATTGTCCAGTTAGAAGTTGATGACACAAGGTTTTACAATTGGTGCGTCATTTGTAGCAATATCTTTTACACTGGATGTTGTGTAATAATGATGTGACTCTTCTCACTATGAATAGTAGAAGGTATCTACTTAGACTACTTCGTCGTCTTATCGTTTCCAAAATAAAAACTCCTCACATATTTTCTTCTCTTCTTCATATTCCCGAGCTGTTCCCTAAACTTCCTGTTCAGTTGCTGAGTCCTCCTTGCCTTCTCCTACCTCATCCTGAGAGTGGGTGTTTCTCTCATCGACTAAATCTTCTAGCGCGGCTGGATCTTCAGCAGTTTCGTCCTCGAGGCGCATTATTTCCACAACATCATTGGCTTAGAGGCATAATATACTTTTCTGGACATTTCAGCAGAAAATATGGATGTGATAACGTAGGAAAAGAAATTATAACTCGATCAGGCGCACTCAGTCTGAAGGGCCCAGGTCGTCATAGTCTTCTTTTTCCCCCAAGGTAACGGTGAAAATCACAGAGGACCGACTTAGTTTGATTGAAATGAAGTAATAAAATAAAAATATCTTGAAAAATCTCACCTTAAAAACTATAACGTAATCGGGCGCAGACGGCCTGTGAGGCCCAAAGAGTTCCCCATGATCCGCGTGGAAATCAATGGCAGCCTGCGGATCGGCACTTTGGACGGCGGAAAGACACTCTTGGTGGAGTGGGAAGGATGTCATTAAGGATGTCTTTCCACCGTCCACCTAACCTCCGTAACCTCCTAGTCCATCCATATGAAATCCCCAAACCACCTTCCCTACCCTCTGGCTCCTACCCTTGTAACCGCCCCCGTTGTAATACCTGCCCTATGCACCCTTCCACCACCACTTACTCCAGTCCCGTAACCCGGAAGGTGTACACGATCAAGGGCAGAGCCATTTGCGATAGCACCCACGTGATTTACCAACCGACATGCCTGCACTGTGAAGCGTTCTATGTGGGAATGACCAGCAACAAACTGTCCATTCGCATGAATGGTCACAGGCAGACAGTGTTTGTTGGTAATGAAGATCACCCTGTGGCTAAACATGCCTTGGTGCACGGCCAGCACATCTTGGCACAGTGTTACACCGTCCGGGTTATCTGGATACTTCCCACCAACACCAATCTTTCAGAACTCCGGAGATGGGAACTTGGCTTTCAGCATAATCTCTCTTCCCGTTGCCCACCTGGTCTCAACCTACGCTAAATTCTAATTCCTGCCCGCCATCTTTAACATCTTTGCCTCGGTTCTGTGGACAGAGCCTCTGCCTCAAGTGGTATCTCTGTCCAACTTCTTTGGTCTCTACAAATGTCTGCCTAGGTGTGTTTGGATGTGGATATGTTAGTGTGTGTGTATTTGTTTACCTTCCTTTTTGTCCCCTAAGGTAAGTCCTTCCACTCCTGGGATTGGAATGGCTCCTTTTCCACTTCCTTAAAACCCGTATCCTTCCCTCTCTCCTCTCCTTCCTTCCTCTTTTTCCCGAAGAAGCCACCACTGCTGGCGAAAGCTCAAATGTTTGTGTGTTTTTGTGTGTGTTTGGTGTTTCTGTCGACGAGCCTGTACTTCAGGTAAGTCAAAAATCTTTATTTTATACCTATTTTCCCACCTGGAAAGTCTCCTTCTACAATATTAGATCATTTATATAGATAGAAAATAATAGCGGTCCTATCACACTCCCCTGTGGCACACCTGATGATACACTTGTCTCTGATGAACACTCGCCGTCGAGAACAACGTACTGCGTTTTATTACTTAGGAAGTCTTCCAGCCAGTCACAAATCTGTGAACCTATTCCATCAGCTGGTATCTTTGTTAGCAGTCTGGCACCGAGTCGAACGCCGTTTTGAAGTCTAGAAACCACAATTTGCCTGTTGCCCTTCATCCATGGCTCGCAAGATGTCGTGAGAAAAGCGCAAGTAGAGTTTCACATGAACTATGTTTCCTAAAACCATGCTTATTCATAGGAAGAAGCTTTTCTGTTTCAAGGAAATTTACTATATTCGAACTGAGAATATGCTCCAATATTCTACACGAAACTGATGTCAACAATATTGGCCTGTAATTGTGTGGGTCAGTTCTCTTTCTCTTTTTGTACAATAAATGTTTTTTTCTATATCTGTGCATGTTTGTTTTATGTAACCAAGCGGAACTCATTTTCTGGACGTACCGTAGACAACAAAAGGTAATTGTCCGCAGTGTTGAAAATGGTTATGACATACAATCGCAGTGGGGGCACAATTAAGGCTAGGGTGCCCCAGGGTTCTTTTTTGGGACCATTGCTCTTTCTTGTGTATATAAATGATATGCTTTAGAGTATAACAGGTGATTGTTTGCTGATGATACCAGTTTGGTAGTGAAGGATGTTGTTCATAATATTGATACAGTATCAAATAATGCAGTTCAGGAGATAAGTTCATGGCTCGTAGAAAAGAAGTTGATGTTAAATCACAGTAAAACTCAGTTTTTACAATTTCTAACACATAATTTGACAAAAGCTGGCATTTTGAGTACATATAATAGGCATATGATAAGTAAGAGTGAACAGTTTAAATTTCTAGGTGTTTAGATAGACAGTAAGCTGTTGTGGAAAGCCCATGTTCAGGAGCTTGTTTCAAAACTAAATTCTGCTTCATTTACAATTAGAACAATATCTGAAATAAGTGATTTTCCTACACGAAAAGTAGTCTACTACACTTACTTTCACTCACTTATGACGTATGTTATTATTTTTTGAGGTAACTCGACTGAAACAAAAAGGGTATTTTTGGCTCAGAAACGGGCGGTTTGAGCAATATGTAATGTAAGTTCACGAACTTCATGTCGACTCCTTTTCAGTAGTCTTGGAATTTTGACTCTGGCGTCACAATATGTTTTTTTCTTTAATGTCGTTTGTTGTTAATATCGCCTTATTCCCCTGAGTTAGTAGCTTTCACTCAGTGAATACTAGACAGAATCGAATCTACATTTGCATAACACCACCTTTACCCTTGTACGGAAAGGTGTGCAATATTCTGCAGCATCCACTTTCAATAAGCTGCCACAAGAACTAAAGAATCTTAGCACTAACCCACATGCTTTAAAATATAAATTGAAGAGTTACCTCATGGCTCACTCCTTTTATTATGTCGAGGAACTCCTAGAAATATTAAGCAATCAAGCTAATTCACTTTTTTCCTTTATTGATCCTTTTCATTTAGTCTTAAGAGTGTTGTTGTGCATGGGACTACTTAAAATTTTCTATTACCATTCTTGTGTTAAACTTCGTGTATTGACTTGTCCCATGACCATTAAGTCTCACTCCTCAATTAGGTCCTATGGAACAGAAAACCATATTATTATTATTACAGCTGTTGTCAAAGATCTACTGTCCTATACTTGTAGTCTTTGCTGGAGATATCACTTTGCCACGAAGAAAAATAATCCTAGTCCTAATGATCCAGCCAGCCCCCCCCCCAATACATTGAACTCTACCTGGAACAGTTCCGTCCTCCATCACAGCGAGACCTCTTCCCCCCCCCCCCCCCCTTTTCCTCAAAATCACCCTCTTCAAACCTTCCAGGAATTTATCACTTCCAACATTGCCTCTGTTTTTCCTGAAAAACCTTAATCCAACTCCCAACATTACTACAGCTGAATCCTGGGCTATACGTGATCTGAAGGCTGACCATTCCATCGTCATTCTCCCAGCTGACAAGGGATCCACGACTGATACTTGATCAGCAGGAGTATTTTGCTGAGGGACTGCGTCAGCTTTCAGACATTACATATAAAGTTCGTCAAGGCAATCCCATTCCTGATGTCCAGGCAGAATTTAAAGGAATCCTCGGAGCCTTAGGCCCCCTACAAAACTTTCACCTGACTCCATCAACCTCATGACCCCACAAACACCTGGCACCGTTACCTTCTACCTATGTCCTAAAAATCACAAACCTACCCCCCAGGAGGCCCACAGTTCTTTTGTGGGTACGTGTGTGGCGCGCACGGGGCCCCGAGCCGGAGCAGCCTTTCTTCTGCCCCAGGCTGCTTCACTTTCCCTCCCGGTTTGTGCCTTCGCCCGGAGACGGGCGTATTTCGCAAGTTAAGGTTGTTTCTTGTTGTCATTTCTCTTATTGCTTGGTTCCTTCATCTCCTACCATTTGTTTGTCTTTCTCTCCTTGTACTCTCCTAGCCTTCTTCTCCTCCTCATTAGTCTCCGCCTCGGCCTTTGAGACACTTCTTTCCTTCTTTCTCTTCACTTCCTCTATTCTTCTTCTTTCCTCCCTGTGCGGTGTCTGAAGGCCGACCCACGCATTATCATGCGTAGCAGGTGACGGGGTAACGCGTAATTCCCCGCCCCGGGTAGACAAGTAGGGCACGTACGTACCCCCGGTAAAGGCCAGGCCCAGGGAGGGGTGATTACCCAAGCTGGTACCTTCCGAAAGTGCCGATTGGTCCCTCCGTCAGTTCTCGGGAGGTGTGACCTGAGGTGTGAACAATCACCTAAGGCGGGTAAGCCCTCGGAGGGCGATGACTTTCTTCTCTTCTTCAGTGATGTTGACCCAGAAACGAAAGATAGATTTGCCTCAGCAAAAGAAGACTCTGCCTAATCTATTGAAATTTCTTGTTGTTCTCGCATCGACGGAAAAGATTTCAGTTCTGTAAATCCTTTCGTCATTCAGAAAGGTGTTGATGCGATTGCTGGCCCTGTTAAAACCTGTTCGTGTCAGCGCAATGGCACATTGTTGCTGGAGGTGGACAGTGCATTCCAAGCCCAAAAGCTAATCCGGACTACGTTGTTACACACGTTTCCAGTCAAGGTAGAAGCGCGCTGCACACTCAACTCGTCACGGGGGGTAGTTTTTACGAGATCCCTTGACGGGTTGTCTGATGAAGACATCCAATCCTATATGTCCGATCAGGGTGTGACAGCCGTCCATAGGGTGATGAAAAAGGTAGTTAACCAGCTGACACCGACTCGTACTATGTTTTTTGGCGTGAAGCCATTGTTGTCCCCATCCCCAAACCAGGGAAGGACAAACATCTTCCTTCCAGTTATCGCCCCATTTCTCTGAGCTGCGTCTGTAAGGTGATGGAACGAATGGTTAACGCTAAATTCTAATTCCTGCCCGCCATCTTTAACATCTTTGCCTCGGTTCTGTGGACAGAGCCTCTGCCTGAAGTGGTATCTCTGTCCAACTTCTTTGGTCTCTACAAATGTCTGCCTAGGTGTGTTTGGATGTGGATATGTTAGTGTGTGTGTATTTGTTTACCTTCCTTTTTGTCCCCTAAGGTAAGTCCTTCCACTCCTGGGATTGGAATGGCTCCTTTTCCACTTCCTTAAAACCCGTATCCTTCCCTCTCTCCTCTCCTTCCTTCCTCTTTTTCCCGAAGAAGCCACCACTGCTGGCGAAAGCTCAAATGTTTGTGTGTTTTTGTGTGTGTTTGGTGTTTCTGTCGACGAGCCTGTACTTCAGGTAAGTCAAAAATCTTTATTTTATACCTATTTTCCCACCTGGAAAGTCTCCTTCTACAATATTAGATCATTTATATAGATAGAAAATAATAGCGGTCCTATCACACTCCCCTGTGGCACACCTGATGATACACTTGTCTCTGATGAACACTCGCCGTCGAGAACTGCAAGAGTTGAACTCCCGTTGAAGGTCAAAGCAGGGTATGAAGTCATCTCCATCCGCCCTTATGTACCTAACCCAATATGCTGTTTTCAATGCCACCGATACAACCACACCCATCAATCTTGCCCTAACGCAGCAAATTGTCACTTGGGGTAGGGACGCCCATGAGGGGGATTGCCCAACTGCAACGGTGACCATGCGGCTTCCTCTCGGGACTGCCCTGTATATAAGGATGAAAAAGTCATCCAGCAAATACGGGTTACAGAAAAGGTATCAACATCTACCGCTCGAAAGTTGTTGGCGAGTCGAAATCCCACTGTTCTCCCAGCGGGCACATGCAGTAAGGTCCTCACCTCTTACTAAGGATTCCAGTACCCAGACCTGTGACTTCACTTTCGCTGACACAGTTGTGCGATCCGCCAGCCCGAAGATTGCCCGTTCCACGTCCCCGCTTCCTCCTGCTGCTTCTAAAGTACAGTCTTCGTCAAACTCTAGTAATCTGCGTCAACTGCCTCTTCTCACCGTCAATCTTCCAGAAGAGCCAACAAGAAAGAGTTCCTCACCTTCCCCGCCGAGGCGTGACCCATCCGTCACGCCGCCCAACAGTTGCCGGCCGTCTTCTGTTTCACCGGGACGCTCCGTTTGCCGGGCGCCCGGCCCTTTACCGGAGGTGGAAACTGCCCCTCCTGATCAACTCAGGGAGGTGGCAGGCGCGTCGGTCGAACCTATGGACCACGACCCTTTGCCCCTAGACAGCGATAGAAGTGCTCCCTCGAAATCCGGTCCTCAGCGGCCGTCGAGGTGACCCCGCTTGCTTGTTCGTTTTTATCCTCATTTCTTATCTCATATTTTATCATGGCGCTCCTTCAATGGAATATTCGCGGAATTCGTTCCAATCGGGAGGAGTTAAAACTACTTCTTCGATTGCACTATCAGTTGTCTGCGATTGCCTTGCTTCCGCCTGGAGTTCGGTTTCGCCACCTGCTACAGCGGCTCGATTTTCCCCTTCCTTCCACCTTTCAGTTGAGCGAAAGCCCATTGCCACCGTGGCATCAGGCCCAGGTTCACACTCACCTTGAACTTAGTTCGCTCCCCAAGGAGAGCACTCCAGATTTGGTATCCGCTCGAGGCTTGTCGAACTCTGTTCGCGATTCGAAAATGCCATATTTATTTACACTGATGGTTCCAAGAGCACTGCCGGTGTCGAATCTGCCTTCTTCGTCGGGAACAACCGTTTCCAATACGAGCTCCCTGATCGGTGCTCGAACTTCACAGCCAACCTTTCTATGCCATATGTTCGGACTCCCTTAGTGTCCTGCAGAGTCTTAAGGACCCTTTCTCGAACCATCCTCTCGTGTATCGGATCCAACGCTCCCTACAGTTGCTAGCAGATGACAGCTGTCACGTTTCTTTCCTGTGGGTCCCTGGCCACGTGGGTGTGCCCGAGAATGAGACCGCCGACATAGCAGCCAAGGCCGCATTTCTTTTGCCTCGCATGGCTACCTTTTGCGTCCCATCAGACGATGTTCAACAGACTCTTCGCCGGAGTATCATGCCGTCATGGCACAGTGCGTGGTTTTCACTGTACAACAATAAATTGAGAACTGTAAAACCGATCCCAGCCGCTTGGAGGACTTCCTGACGCTCCTCTCGGCGGGAGGAGGTCATCCTGGCCCGGTTGCGCATCGGTCACTGCCGTTTCAGCCACCGTCACTTGCTCTCCGCTGACCCTGCATCGCTGTGCTCCTGCGGTGAACTGCTGACAGTGCGACATGTTTTACTGTCTTGTGTTAATTTTAATCATCTCCGTGTAGCCTTTCAGTTTCTGTCAGCTCTGGAGGAAATTGTAGCTGATGACATGAGCAGCTGCTCGAGTTTTGCGTTTTATCAACTTGGCCAACTTATCGAAGGATATTTAACCATTTTAATTGTCTTTTATCTTTCGTTTTTAGCCTCTTCTTGCTGTTCTGACAGCCACCAAATTTTTTAGATCTAGGGAATCTATGTTTTTGTCTAGGTGCTAATGACCGTAGCAGTTGTGCGCCCTAAAACCACAAAAAAAAAGAAAAGGAAAAAAAAAAAAAATAATCACAAACCTAATCGTCCAGACCACCCTGTTGTGGCCAGTTACCAAGCCCCCACAGAATGAAGCTCTGCCTACATAGACCAACACCTTCAACCCATTATGTGCAGTCCCATCCTTCATCAAAGACATCACCCACTTTCTCGACCACCTGAAATCATTACCCAACCTATTACCTCCAGAAACCCTCATCCTTTCCTTCTCCCGCTCCTTCCCTGCTCTTTCTGAAGAAGCAACCTAAGGTTGCGTAAGCTCAGTCGTGTGTGTGTGTGTGTGTGTGTGTGTGTGTGTGTGTGTGTGTGTCAATGTTTATATTTAGGTTTCTGTCTATGTACAGGTGCTCTTTTGCCTGGAAAGTAAGTAAAATATATATATATCAGTTGTGGTCTGATGATGATCTTGTAAGAGACCAAAACTGTTTACCAGTGAAGTAAAAGAAATAGCGTTCTAGACTGCCTTGTTACTTGAATTAATAATTTTAAATAAGATTGCTGTTTTCCATAATATTATCAATGATAGATTAATAATATTCAAAAGTGAAAAGCCAAGATCGCAAAATACTTATTTTATGATGACTTGTTTCAGTAGTTTATGCTACCATCATCTGTTCGTATCAAATTTTAGAAGTTAATCATATTATTTATATAAAAAAAAAAAAAAAAAAAAAAAAAAAAAAAAAAAAAAAAAAAAAAATAGAGATTACAGTGAATAGTATGAGCAACATAGCCCTAAGTTAAAATATCAAGAGCTTGTCAGTCTCTTACAAGCTGATGATGTTTTAACTTATATAGTTTTATATTTAGACTAAGTGCTATGTTGCATACACTATTTAATCTCCTTTTTTTAAATATGACCGTCTGCCTCTGTAGTCCAGAGGACAGTGTGCTAGATTGCCACGCTGGGAACCCGGTTGTGATTCCCACTCGGGTTGGAGATTTTCTTCACTCGTGCTGCTGTATTGTCCTCATCATCATTTCATTATCATCGACACGCAAGTCGCCCATGTGGCGTCAGCTAAAGACTTGAACAAGGTAGGCTGAACACACTCCCATCTGGAGTCAAACGGCCAAAAATGCCACACACAATCACCATCAATATGATGGCCAGCTTGTAAACAGGTTGTCATAAAATAAAGTATTTTGCGATCTTGGCTTTTCACTTTTGAAGATAATGAATCCTATAGTGATATGTGGAATTGTGTTCTTGTGACAGTAATTGATCTTTTATTTATGAAAGTAATTTCAAATGATTAGTTTTGGGGTTGTATGATAAATTCAAGATGACCACTAAAAAGAGCTTTTCAATGAAAAGTGGTCTAATTTTCATTTGTCTCTCCTTCAAGGTAATTCCTGATAGTAAGTGTATTGGGTCTTAGAGGTTTTGCACGTCACTCAAAACTTCTCTGGTCAAGTCCTTTTTGCTCACTAAAATCTGTAACAGCAGTTGCACAAGTAGAAGAATTTTATTTAAATGTTGTATTTAAACATCTAGATCTATAAAATAGTATGTTCTAGGAAGATAAGATTTTATTATACAATTTATCTACTTTTAGGATTTACTTTTTCTAATTTTTTCTCAAATCAGTAATTGTGTGTGTGTGTGTGTGTGTGTGTGTGTGTGTGTGTGTGTGTGAGAGAGAGAGAGAGAGAGAGAGAGAGAGAGAGAGAGAGAGAGAGAGAGAGAGGAAGGGGAGGCAGTGCAAACTATTGTATGGCGTTGAGTGAAGGAAGGAGGATTAAGGTTTACTGTCCTATTGAGTAGTGAGTGAACCTTGTACAACTACTAGCCATTTCCCTTCCTCTTCTGGTCACAAGTAGGGCAAGGGTAAACACACTATCAATGTGTCTGTATGTGTCGCAATTTCTGAAATTTTTCTGGTGCTTAAGGTATATGTATGTTGGCATCTGTAGAAACATTTGCAGTGGGCATAAATTCTGTTTCTTTAAATTTTCTCAATAGTATTCTTTAAAATGTTTTTCCTCCACGCATTTCCATTTGCTGTTATGAAACTCCTGTGCAATACTCATGAGTTGATTCAGTTTACTGGCCTCTCTGTGGATAGCTTCAGTGTCTTCTTCTAATTCTACCTGGTGGGGATAATCCAAGTGTACAAAGAACCAAAGTAGATGAATCACACTTTATGAGTTCACCTTTGCAAATCATGATATCTGATGGACACCTAACATCAAGGACAATACATTGTTCTATTACTTCAGGCACCTTTAAACCACTCACTCACCTGGGAGACCTGGAAAGCAGTAAATACAGTCTCCTAGGTAGATTGTACATTTCTTCATTTTCAGAAGGTGTTCAGTATGGTTTCACAGTCACCTAATGAACAAAATATGCCGCAGTGGAGTGGCGGAGCGCATTGAGGCACTATGCTCTGATGCTCAAGGCCGTTCCCCGTTGGGGGTTCAAATCCTCCTTCGGGCATGGATATTTGTGTTGTATTTGGTCTAAGGTAGTTAATAAGTAGTTTGTAAGTTTAGGAACAGATGACTCCGCAGTAAAGTCCCACAAGCTTCTCAAACATTTGAACAAAATACGAGCACACAAGTTATCAGACAAATTATCTGACTTGGTGAGTAAGATTTTAGCAAACAATACAGCATGGCATTATTAACAGATGAATTGTCAGATATGCATGGCATTTTTGGTGTGCCCCAAGGGGACTGGTATATTACATTACTTTCCATTTCATAGATAATAAATCGGATGTTCATTGTGGGGTTTTGCAGATGGTGCTGTACTAATTGTAGCAGTCACAATGCTAGAAAATTCTGGCGAATTGCAGAATTATCTGGAGTATCAATATTTGGTATTGTGATGGGCATTAACACTCTGCTAAACAAATGTAACATATTGCAAAAGGCTGCATATAAAGAAAAATCATATATTACATGATTGTGCAATTGCAGAACAATCACTGCAATTAGTTATATTTGTAAAATATCTGGGAGTGGGCATTGGGAGGCACCTGAAGTGGAATGACCACATGAAATTAATGGTGGCTGTAGCAAATGCCAGACCCATTTACTGGAAGACTCCTCAAGAAGTGTAGTTCATTAACAAAGGAAGTAGCAACAATAAACTCGTTTGGCCAATATTTGAATGTTGCTCGTTATTGTGGAATCTGTATCAAATAGGTTTGATAAAGGAGAGTAGGGCACTTCTTTAGAGGTTCATTTTGGAAATGACTGGTAAAATTCAGTTGTAGGTATGAAAAGAGGTCTTTAATGCAGCAGTGTGTGGTTCTGTATCAAATCTCAGTGTGTGTACGTTTCTCAGTCAACCTGTATGTTGCATCCTTCTATGTACACCTATCAAAAAGGCAATAAGGATAAAATTAGGGAAGTTAGAGCCCATTTGGAGGCATACCTGCAGTGTTTTTCTCCTTAGGAGGGTACGTTATTGGAACAGAAAAAAGAGAAAGTTGGACAGGTACGAAAATTAAGTCAGCCTCCTTCACAGTGAGGTGGCTTGTGAAGGACAAATGTAAAACCTATTCTATATACTTGAACCTGCAGTTGATCATGTTAGCAACTCCATTACAGTTTTCTTTTTGAAGATAAGTTTGTCTTGCATTCAGTGATTAAAATAAAGATTTTTTTCTTATTGCAGTCCTTTTTCACTGATATTGTTACTTTAAGTACATTTTTTGGCAACTTTATTTATGCAGCACAAATAATAAATATTTTTGTTTGGATTTTCAGATTTGGATCACACTGCAGATGTACAGTGAGTACATACTATGTGTAAATGAAATACATAAGCATTTAACTAAGGTACAGGGTGATTAAAAGAAACAAGAAAATTGAAAGTTATAATGGTAGTCATGGGTGATTGATACCACTGAGTAATGTATGGTACACTAGTATTTCAATGACTTCATATCATTTATTTATCAAGGATGCTTGGAATGGTGTGCAATTTGCACTTGCATTCATTTTCACAAGAACAATGATAGTGTGCAGGGAACACACACTGAATCGTCATCATTTTAATTTAATATACTAGATGTGTGTCTCATCAGCACATCATAGTAAAACATATATAATTTTGAAGAAACTGTTTTTGGAATGAAAGACAAACCTAAGGACAGTATCCAAGATGTCAGGAGATAGTGTCATTGGAAGTGCACAATGGTCGATTCCTCATCACTTAAATTAGCACCTTTAACTATGCAATTATAAAGTGTTAGGTCTTGCAATGCCATCCATACAAGTTGCAGAGTGTCCAGGAAATGAAACATAGTGATCATGATGTGTGATATCAGTTCTGTGAACTAATGCTTCAAACATGACGACGAGGTGTTTTTAAAGAAACTGTGTGTTGGGAGGAGCCCACTTCCAAATTATTAAATTTGTTAAATATATGTTGTTTATGCGCGCCTCGGTTGCACAGTGGTAGAGTGCCAGAATAAAATTCCAAAGGTCACAGGTTCGATCCCCGCCAGGTCCTAGGATTTTTATCTGTCACTTTCCACTTCTTTCACCTCTGGCAGTATTGCTCATGTGAAAAATACCGAGTAGCGCCATTGTTCGAAATCCACGATAAACTGTAGGTCCCCCTATAGCTGGCTGGGTAAGTCAGTTCGAAGGTCGGAGGAAGGCAACGGCATACCACCTCCAAACAGGACCATGCCTAGTAAAGCACTGTGGTGTTCAAACCAATCTTCGGATTGTTGGCTGCTTTACCATTTTTTATGTTGTTTATTTGACACAAGACAATTCTACAGTGTTACACCAGTGTCCTTGCACAGCAACAAAGTTATAATGTGGAGTCTATGTCAAAATACTGTATGAAGGCCTTTATTTATCTAATTTTTTCAGGATGAAAATGTCAATGTGATTAATCACATCTAATCATTCAAACCGTGCTTGAAACATTTTAGACATTTCCACACATTGTTGACTCAGTTGGGTTTCAACAAGATGGATCAACATCACACACGACTTGAATATCGGTGCCAGTTGCTTGTCATGTGGAATCTGTAATTTTTGGAAATGGTGATATTTACTGGTCTCCCACATCTCCTTATGTCGGCTTTTGATTTCTTTTTGTGGGGTTACCTTGAAAACAAAGCGTTTGTTAGTGGACCTACTACAATGGAAGAATTGAAATCCAAGATCAGAGAAGCAATTGTCGATATTCAAATTCTTGCTATCCAATGACATAAATATTGGAAAAATGGTTTTCATCAGATTATTTCATATTCAAAATTACCCCGTTTCTTTGAGTAACCTGTATAAGTTCTTTTGAGGTGTAGATTACATTGCAGTAGAAGTGGGGAAAAATCCTTTGACATAATTGGACTAAAAATGGGCTGTTTAATACAAATAGGAATGTTCTGTTAGTGATGTTCAACTTAATTTCTTAGAGGCTGTATGTTCAGATTTGTTCAAAACTAACCAATAGGCTATGAAAGTGAATAGCAGACTGAACATGGGATTTGAATAGGTATCTAAAAGGAAGAAAGGGAACACTACTATCATGGTTCTGAGGCAGAAATACGGTAGACCTATTAAAATAAGAAAACCAATCTAAGTGATATAATGAAGCTAATTGACAATGTTCTACCAGAATTTTTATCACAACTTGCTGCTTGCTATTGTTGGTGATGAAGATAATGGAGGTGGTGTAGAAGCATTTTAGGTCATTGTTAATCAATTTTTAAATTGTAACATTGTCACTTAATATGTTCCCTATGGTTTGGTCCATCAGAGCTCATGATGTAATTCTTTCATTTCAGTTGGCATGTATTTTGGTGACCTCCCAAAACTGTGGCAGCAATCATGCCAAATACTAAAATTTGAGAGGTTCAAAGGTATTCTGCATAAGATGCATAATTTAAAAATGTTACTGCTGTTGTTTGGCACACCAGTGACACTTCTGTGTGAAAATTTTCAATTTTCCGGGTCACCTGGTTTCATGATTGTTGCACTGTGCTCTCTTAGTGCCAGATGTTGCAGAGAACAGTTCACTTATTGTTGGCCTTTAAAATATACAGACTGTTGTGATGACTTTTCCATGCATTGTTTTAAAATGTTGAATGACTTAACTGGAATTCTATATACATGGCTACTCCCCTATAATTCAAAGAACTCCAAGAAAAATGTAGCTAACTTATACCCTGGTAAAGGAAGCCTCTGAATTGTGGCATTATTTGAGAAGTACTATGAAATAGCAAAAACATCAGAATCAACATCTACAAAGAGTTCACTGGCTTGATCTACAATACCTTGTATGTTTTGGTGAAATAAGCTAACTCTTGTATTACTCAAATACATTATCTTTGGCAAAAGTGGTTCTTCTGTTAAGCAGGAATACCTTTCATCTGACTTCAACGTAAAAAGGTACAGTTCTAACAACCACTACAATGGGAATTTTCCCTCGAGTGACCCCCCCCCCCCCGTCCACCAACCCACTATGCTGCCTCTCCTCCTTTCCATAGATATTGAGGTACAAGCCATGCCCGGGGAAAGCTGATCTGATACTCAACCAGTTTGAACAGCTAATCTTATCCAGTTCACCACCTATTCCATACTCTGTCCCTATCAAGACTATTCTCAGTTCCACCCTCTATCGCTACCTGATGACATTTTGAAAAATTCCTGCATAACTCCACTATGTTAAGTCACCAGAGTCAATCCTGCAGTAGACTTCCCAATGCAGGTGCCCTGGTAATCACTCCCCAACACTTCCTGCAACTGCTGTCCTACACCTCTGCTGTGAGAGCTACCCAACGGCTTAGACTGTGCTACTGATTTAAGCTTTCAATAGCTGATATCTGCTGCTTGCTACCTACACCTACAGCTACAGGAGGTTCTTCTCCTCAGAACTAGTAACAGTTGGTAATATCTATTAGGAACACGAAAAAGTGTTGCTTCTTGCCAAACTGCAAGTTCCAATTCCCAGACCGCCCCTTTTGCTCATCAACTTATCTAGTTCCTCTTTAGTGTTTTGCAACTGCATCTGAAGGGCAGACATCTTATACACTCCTGCTCCGCTATCAATTTATTTTTGCTACATAACCTTCAATTCCAGCAGAAGATCTCATCAGAATGCCGACTGTCTTCTCCCTGCATTCCCCCACAGTGAAAATACAGGGTGTTACAGCTTTAAAAATTTATTGAAGGAAGTTTCAGAGCTGGGTTAGTGCTATTTTGTAGGGAAACAGTTTTTTACCTTAATTTAAAGATGTGGTTTTGTTTGTTATTCTGCACACATTCCATCAGAAGTCAATTTCTTCCCAAACTTGCTGTAAGATTGCAGGCGAACTTGCTCACAGTGCAGGGTAAATTCTTGTTAAAATTCAAGTTCAGGTACAGAAGCTGGCACAGGAGATACAAACACGATATCCATGATGAATCCCATAAAAAAGTGGTGTCAGGGCTGGAGAACATGGGGCAATGCAATTGGTGCATCACGGACAATCCATTGGCCTGAAAAGCAGTCATTGAGAAAATCGCAGATGTGAGCCAGGGAGTGGGGTGTTGTACCATCTTGCATGAAGTAAAATTTTGGTCTTGGCCATCCTCATTGATCTGTGGTATCAAAAATTGTTGTAACATATCCAGGTACACTATCCTATTGATAGTACTCTCACAGAAAAAGTGAAAAAATATTCAGTTAAGGGCCATCAGAAACATATTGCATGTTTGGTGTGGAGTTTCACTGCCCCCACATCCTACAGTTGTTTGTGTTAACTTTGCCACTTACATGAAAAAGTTCATTCATCAGAAGATATTATTTTGTCCAAGAAATGTTCATCTTATATAATGAGTTTAACCTGTCTGCACTGAAGTTTTAGCCAGTAATTTCATTAGTCTCTTTTAGTGTTTGTATGATTCACTCTGAATGGTTTCAAATGCAAATGGTTTCTTAACACACACCAATCAGTTGTATGTGGGATTTGCAGTTTGCAGTGTGCACTAGGTCAATTCTCTAGTGCTATGGAGAGAATGTAGTCTCGCTTGATCAATGACGTCAACAGGCGTGCTCGGATGATCTTATGATTTACCATGTCTTACCAAGCATCCTGTTTTTACAAAACAATTATGCCACTCATAAGTTGCAGTCCTACTAGGAGGATCTGTAGCATACTTCACTGATTTAAATTTTTCAAACCGAAACGCAAAGCTAGCACACTCGGGTCCAGTGAAGGCATCCTTCTTTAACACTCCGTATGGTGCGATTTGGCACTATGGAACTATGCGAGTCAAAATTTGATTTATTTCACTGCAGTTTGACTTGACAATCATCCCTGTAGGTAATATGAATTTACAATGTTGTAAATTCCTTTTGAAACACCCTGTACTTTGTCCGTATCTCAAACTTTTACCAACTACTGATAAACCCGTGTCATGGTAAAATTGTACAGTTACTGATTAACAAAACTAAATGTAAATGTTTCCTGAGTTATGTTACTACAATAGAATGACTTTTTTCACTCTCTACTAATAAAGTAACTCATTATTGTTAATAATATAACTATCGTACTGGAGTGGAAAGAGGAAGAAGACTTAAAAAAATACAGACTCAACTATGCAGATGAAACATTATAATGGAAGCTCTAAATGCAAATAAGAGATAGAAATGAGGAAGTGTACAAAGTATAGGAGTTGGTGAAGGACAGAAATTGTTAGCTTTACAAAGGGGACTGATGACTTTGTAGTTTGGAGCATTTATCATCCACCCACCCATACATTAGTATGTGCTGCTGACCAATATCTCTTTGTGCAGCCCTTTTAGGCATCCACAGCTGTTTCATAGTTATCATGTGGCACACATGGCTATCCAAGTTATAACAGCTTCCCCCCCCTCTCCTCTCTCTCTCTCTCTCTCTCTCTCTCTCTCTCTCTCTGGCTGCATTCCATTTCCAAGTCCCCCTCCTCCTCCTTACCCATCCTATCACTGCCCATGACCCCTCTGGTGTTCACCTTTGAAACAACTCTACTATACCCATGGTTCTGATGGCCTTCTCACTTTTACTTTCTTGAACTTTTTATCCAACATAATGTCTTCTGTGGTAGAGCCTGAAAAGTAGCTGTAATACTCCTCAAATCCGCAAATTCACATAGAAAAGTTTTTCTTTTCACACCAATATATTATATTGTATAAATAACCCAGTTGTTTTATAATCAACAGTATAGTAAAAAGGGCAGTTTAAAACTCACCACAAAGTTGTGACAATGAGCTGCAACAGGCACATAAAAAGGACACATACATACAACACTTCAGCTGTTGGCCATGGCCTTCTTAGAGTAAGACATAATTAACAGAAGAGGAATTGAGATGCACAGAGTTAGTCAAAAAGAAATGACAGATTTCAAAATTTATTTTTTCCGAACTACAAAAGATTGTAACATGATCACAACATTAATGGAGAGAGAAAAGTTTACAATTTATTATTAGTAATTATGATATGCATTCAATATGAGCACCGTGTGTTACACGACAAATGTCAAAACGGTGGCTCATTTCTTACCACACACGAATCAGCTCGTATCTAGTTAATGAATTCAAAGTTTCAACATTTTGATGTTGTAGACCTTAGAGTGTCAGGCATTGGAGGGATAAAAAGTCTTCTATGTAACTCAATAGATAAAAAATCACACGGAGTGCGATCTGGAGATCTGGGAGGCCACCGGCGATAAACTTTATCTTCTGCTTCTCCTCTTCCAATACAAAAAATTTGCTTATGGCACGGTGGTTGTTTATTAAATTGATGGCAAAATGCTCGCTGAACGGCAACTCGTGTTACCAATTACAGCACTCAGAATCACTTCTCCTGTGGTGTCGCCGCCATTTCACTACACACAACCAACAAGTGCCAATGCAGCTGTGATTGGAACTTCTACCCGAGATGTTTAAATTGCAAACTTTTCTTAATCCATTAACACTGGAATCATGTTTCTATCTTTGGTAGTTTACAAGAAATAAATCTTTGAAACCTGTTCTTTCTTTTTGAATAACCCTGTATTTACAGCTTTCTTCGTTTCTTTCGTTTTTAGACCACTATTGTAACTTTTAATACAGTTCTTCCATAGTAATAACATAACCATGTTATCTAAGAACAAGCAACCTTCACCAGGTAGACACCACACTAAACCCGTCATCCCATCTGAAAAGATGTGTTTTGCCTATTGACTCAAAGATGGCTGAAGCAATTTAAATGAAATCATCTGAATAGACCAGTGAGTGATCCTGTGAAGTTTGGTAGCAATTGTCTTGAGGCATTTATTAATTTGAAGAATATAATGTGAAATATGGAACAATTACTCTTTGGAAAAGCTATTTACACTGACTTCTTGACTTAACCATATTTTAGGAAATGTTTTTATTAGTTGCTATTTTCTACGTAATATGGTTCAACACAATGAATACTATACACTTATACACTCCTTAGCTTGTTGAATCCATACTTAACATACTCTGTCATTAGTCTATGTACAAGTTTTCACCTGGCACTTGGAATGACAGTAGCAGCCCTAGGAGACAAAGAGCGAACAATAGTGCCCCTATCGATGCGCAGACAAGAACTGTCATGGACACGATGCTAGTTCTTTGATCAGAAGCACTGAAGTAACTGAGCAGTGGCATCGATGGCAGATTCGAAGGCGAAGACGTACTGATTCCACACACTGATTTCCAAGATGCTCCAGTTCCCTTGCATATTGCCTTCACTGTTACCATCAACAAATCACAAAGCCAATTGTTTGCTTAAACTTGAATCATTCACGCTTTTTACATGGCCAGTTGTATGTAGCTTTACTCAAATACAAAAACAAAAACATTGTTTCTTAACTGACCTTAAGATGGATTCAATAATAGTAGTATAATTTTCAATTTATTTTAAATGCAAGAGTTTTTCCCCAAGGGCATAGAAGGCACTGTACCCTTAGATGTATATCCTAAAACTTCTTCACAAGATCTCCGTCCATCCACCAGATGTCATCTGGTCACAGTAATTAATTCTACCTGTACAAACCTGGGCCAGGTTACCAGTTCAATGAATAACTAAAAAAAACTTCTAATTCTTTTCATACGTTAATATTAACCTACTTCCTACATGAAAAAATTGTGATATTTTCATAAAGAGAGAAACAAGAACATAGCTCTACTTTGGATAAATAATTCTAGTTACTTAATTCACTTCAATAGTTTTGTAATTGGCATTTTAATCAACCGCACTATCAATTCCATAATATTACTGTGGTTTTCCCACTACTCCTTTTGTATTTATGAATTATTTTACTCGATTTACGTATTATATTGCCTAACTGTGGAAAATCTCCACTTTGCTTGACTGCATGTGGAAAAGAGAACTTTTTTGCTACCACATATTTAATCAATGGGTAATTTTTGTTTAGAATTGATTAAATAATTGCTACATCACATTTCCTGCAGTACATTTCACCCTTTTTAAATATGCGACATCCTTCCAGATAAAAATATTCTGGTGACCCTCTGCTCTCCTCATGAACTGCAACAAAACTATTTATCTCAAAGGAAACAAATTTAATTTTCTTTCTTTTCATTCAGCTTTTTTACATTGTTGGTCAGAGATTTTTTCCCCCCAGAATGGAACACATTGCCCTATTGCTACATGATTTCTGACACAAAAATATGTTTTGCTTAACGACTGTTTCACATGCTGTGATCTCCCCCCCCCCCCCTTACCCACTCCCCTATCCCTCAAGGAGGTCCCTGCCCTTCCTCACCGTTTTTCTCTTGCCCAGTCTTTCCTGCAGCTGTCCCTCTGACACCCCTCTCGCCTCTCCCGCTTCCCTGGGACATCCTACCTCACCTTCCTTTCTCCCGGTCCTGCGGCCCTCCTCCCCCTTCCCCCTTCTGCTTTTCTCCCTCCCCTCTTTCACCTCCACCTTCTCCCCTAGCTCCCTTCCCCATCATCATCGTCAACAACATTCTGGTGCTACATTGGAGTATGTTTCTTTTCATTGTGGTATTAACATAAATAGCGAATGGCCAACCCGCAGCCTACGCCTTGTGTGTTTTTTTACTCGTCCGTGCTTTTCTTTTCCTCTGTTTTAACAGCTGTGTGCATTCTTCATAGTCGCTATTTTCTATGTTTCTATCAAGACTGCCTTTTGTATTATTATCTGCAGATTTTATCACTGTTACATGTTTGTTACCTATGTAAAATTTATTACTTCTGCTGGCTGAAGAGCATCTACTGTGCTGCCAGCCTGCGCTTTAATAGATAATTGAAAAGCAGTTAAAAATAAATAAAAAAGACTGCTTCGCATTTCAGGCAAGATTCAGGAGTGAATTAATTCATTAACAAAGGTCCCACTGAATAGACAATTAGTGAAGTAGTAGATATTTCTTTTCTTCAAATTCTTTAGAATTACTTATTGTATTAAGTTCTTTCAACTGTCGATTGGTTTCTGAAAACAGTTTTCCGACTTTGCACTTATTCATCGTTAATACAGTGTATTATGAAACCATCTATGATCAATCATAATTAATGTTGTCCGAGGAACTAGGTTATTTTAACATCAAATATATTTCACTTGGGCTTACACTTTGTCTTACTGAATCCCTAGTTATTTTATGATGGAAGTACTTCCTCTTGTGACCCCGACTCACTGAGCAAGACTTCGCGACCCCATGGGGGTCGTGACCTACAGGTTGAAAAACACTGCATTAGAGCATATTGGAGACATTTCATAATCCACCTCGAAACTAAAATAAAATAAAAAGTACAATTCTGTTTACCGAGGTAATCATTTGTCTTGGAAGAGCTACATCTACAGATATGATACACAAAGGAAGGTCCAGTAAGGAATGTCAATAATAATATGTAGATAGGAAACAACTCGCTGTAAAGACGAACCTTGAGCCCCTGACAGACACAAATAAGACACACAAACACACACATACAATTCTAAATTTTCGGCTGTGGCCTTTCTCAGAAAGAGCATACTCATTCACACAATCACTCAGACGCACTCATCCACACGTCAGCCATCTTTGGCCTCCCAACACAGTCTGACTCGTGGCAAACGGAAGGGATGGGAGGGGGGAGGGGCAAGGAGCGGAGGAGGGGGGCAAGTGGAGAGGAAAGATAAGGGTGGGGATACAAGAAGAGGCAATGTCAGGGGGGAAAATGAGATGCAGTATGAAAAAAGCGGAGTGTGTGTATAGGGCAAAAAAGAAAGACATTTTAAAGACAGGAAGCACACAGTAGGGAAAGGGGCATGAATCGGAAGGAAATGTCAGGATGTGAGGGGGGAAGGGGACTGTGGGGCATGGAACATAGGATGTTAGGTTATCTGAGGTTGAGGCCAGGATGGTTGTGGGACCGTAGGATGTGCTGTAGGGATAACTCCCATCTCCGCAGTTCTGTAAAGTTGGTGGAGGAGGGGAGGATCCTGATGGCTCGGACGGTGGAGCAGCTTTTAAAGTCCAAGGTGTTGTGCTATGCTGCATGCTGCACCACAGGATAGTCCACATTGCTCTTGGCCACAGCTTGACAGTGGCCACTGATCCTGATGAGAGCCGGTTAGTTGTCAATCCAGTGTAGAATGCAGAGCAGTGATTGCAGCAGAGTTGGTGTATTAGGTGGCTTCTTTCACAGGTGGCCCGGCCACTCATGGGGTAGGAGAAATCTGTGACGGGACTGGAATTGGAAGTGCTGGGTGCGTGGATTGGACAGGTTTTGCATCGGGGTCTTCCACAGGGATATGATCCCTGTGGTAAGGGGTAGGAGTGGCGTAGGGATGGACTAGGATGTTGTGGAGGTTGGACGGGCGCGGAACACCACTTTAGTGGAGCGTTGGGAGGATATTAGGTAGGATGTTTCTCATTTCAGGGCATGTTGAAAGATAATCAAAGCCCCGACATAGGATATGGTTCAGTTGTTCTAGTCCAGGATGGTATTGGGTGACACGGGGGGGGGGGGGGGGGGGCACTCCTTTGTGGCTGGTTAGTAGGGTTGGAGGGAGGACTGTTGGTGTGTGAAGACACAACCCAGGAAATCTGTTTATGGACTAGGTCTGGTGGGTAATTTCTGTCTGGGAATGCCTTTGTGAGGTTTTCGGCACCACCTGTGAAAGCAGCTGTAATATACCAACTCTGCTGCTATCACTGCTCTGTATTCTACATTGGAATGACAACTAACCGTCAAACTGTGGCCAAGAGCAATATGGACTATCCTGTGGTACAGCATGCAACAGAGCACAACACCTTGGACTCGAACAGCTGCTTCACCGCCTGAGCCATCTGCATCCTCCTCTCCTCCTCCTGCTTTTCTGAACTGCGTAGAAGGGAGTTATCCCTACAGCACATCCTACGGTCTCGCAACCATCCTGGTCTTTACTCGGATAACCTAACGTCCTACATTCCGTGTCCCACAGTCCCCCTCCCACTCACGTCCTATATTTCCTTCAGATTCATGCACTTTTTCCTACTGTGTGCTTCCTGTCCCCCCCCCCCCTCCACTAACACACACACACACACACACACACACACACACACACACACACTCACTTTTTTCGTACTGCATCCCATTTTCCGCCTGACGTTGTCTCTTCTTGTTCCCCACCCTTATCTTCCCTCTCCACTTGCCCCCCTCCTCCCTCTGCTCCTTCCCCCTCCCCCCTCCCATTCCTTCCGCTTTCCGTGAGTGAGACTGTGTTGGCTGACGTGTGTGCATGAGTGTGCCTGAGTGATTGTGTGGATGAGTGTGATTTTTCTGAGAGAGGCCACAGCCAAAAATTTATAATTGAGTGTGTGTCTTTTATTTGTGTCTGTTGGCAGCTCAACATTTGTCTTTATGGTGACTTGGCCCCTATCTATATATTATTATTGATATAATACACACGCCACTGTATGGTGGGTTTGGAGACTACCTTGTATCTCTAGATATTGCTAGGGCCTAAGGAATCCTCTCATACCACTTATCATAAAACTGGACATTGGAATTATTCTTTTGACTGCAGTCTCATGCTTGGTCTTTTACTTGTTTATTAAAAGTATGCTATATGTGAATGCGTGTTTTTTAATTTTAGATTGCATGCTTGGGGAGACAATTTGGAAGAAGCATTTGAGCAGTGTGCAATGGCAATGTTTGCATACATGACAGAAATTGAATATGTAGAAATGAAGGAAGCACAAGAAATTGAAGCAACTGGTCATGACATGCTGTCTCTGCTTTTCCACTTTCTGGATGAATTTCTTTTTCTGTTTTGTGCTGAACCATTCTTTATTGCAAGGGTAAGTGCATTTACATACCACTTTACAATTTTACTTTAGCTCATTATTTAAAGTGTGTCCATTTTTTTTTTTTCAAGATTTTGTTTACAGCCAAATACTAGTAGTTCAACAAACGAAATTTCACTTGGATAGCATATTTGATAGGACATTTTCCTTGTGTGAGCAAGGTTTGGGGAATTGAGAACAAAGACAGTTACTGGGGACATAAAAATAAGGCCTAGTAAGTTCAATCCCTGTTGTCTTCTGGCTAGGTATTATTTCGGTCAGCACCCTGACTTGCAGCCAGCATAGGGAATGTGCTCACAAAATTTATTATTAGGATCAGGAAAGATCTGTGATACTTACAGGTGATTGCAAATTGACTACATTTATTTTATTGATTGTAAAAAACATCACATTGTGGCAGTTATTAATTGCCTCAGTGTTCATGCACCACCATAGCTGCACCCAGGAATCATGGCAGTCTAACCTTGTTCTGCATTAGCCAGTGAGCATTTAGTATTCTTCTGAATTGTCTGCTGTAGATATTGTAGCCATTGTGAGCATTAAACATGACTCGAACAAATTTGATTAATTTTTATGCCCTTTATTGAGAATTGTCTTCAATGAGGATACTGGTATGCAAATCTGCGTAACTTGAGTATGGCTTGACAGATTTCACTGATCTTTTTCTAGTTGTGTTCATAATTCATCACACAAGGTTAGTATGATTTTTTAAAAAATAAATAGAAATTTAGACAAAACTGCAAGTTTTTTCCAATGTGTTTTTAATGTACTCAACGTTAAAAGTGACAATTTTTAATATATTTTTACATTATTTTTTGCCCTGGAAAAAAAAGGAGGGAAAAAAACGAGATCGGTCCAGCTTCATAATTTTTGTATGCACTCTGTATCATGTCTGACTATAGGAATGACGTATTTTGTTTGGCTGATCACCATAAAAAATAGCACATTTCTCTCTTTTTCACTGAGAGGTTTTTATGCTGTACAATACACCGAATGTTGTAAGCTGTCAGGTACCTTGCAATAGATGTTGACATTGTTTGCCTGATTAATAACTTTCATGGTGATCAATAAAACGGTGATGAAATGTGGCAAATATGTGTAACTTTTCATGGAGAAATTTTTCGCTCTCCGCAAGCTGCTGTATGGTGCATGGCAGTGGGTAACTTGCAGTAGACTTCGGAGCCATTTGTCACCATGAAAATTGGCAGCTGTTTGTAATTTTTCATAGATAGTGAGGAGGTGGTATTAGAGGTACAGGAACAGGGTCAGTAGAAATGGGCAGAGAAGGGGGGATAATTCATGAAATAAATTGACACAAAACAGGAATACTTGAGGTACAGTTACCTCTAATGTAGTTTGGATAGTTCTGGCAGATTGTAAATAATTTAAAAGTAAACCATTCACATTATTACAGAAATATTGAGTCACTGACAGGCATACACAGAAACCAGCTTGATAGCTTTCGGAATAAATCCTTTGTTGCACAAGTGCCTTCCCCGCGCGCGCGCTCTCTCTCTCTCTCTCTCTCTCTCTCTCTCTCTCTCTCTCTCTCTCTCTCTCTCTCTCTCTCTCTCTCTCTCTCTCTCTCTCACACACACACACACACACACACACACACACACACACACACACACACACCCACACACACACCCACAACCACCACCACCATATAAGTTTCAGATTCTGTTGGGTTGGGTGACAGAGTGGTGAGAGGCAAGGCAAGAGGTTGTTGGTGGCAGCTAGCAATTCAAATGGAGGCAGCAGGTTTTCGAGCCTAGGAGACTTGACGGAGGGGTGAAAGATACATTAGGAGATACATAGGCTTGGAATGTAATGCACAGACACTGGAGCATTTAGTGAGATACGCACGAAGGTGATATAATGATGTGGATTGTTTGGAGGGAGGTAGGTAGGTAGGTAGGTTGGTCAGTCATAGCACCGAATTAAGTGATGCAAGGATAGCTCAGAAAAGCTGTTGGTGAGGGAATAATCCAGATTCCAAGACTTGTGAAGCAGGTAATAAAATACGTTGTAGTACTGGGTAGTCGCTTTGTTCTTGGTTGTGGTAGTGGGCAGTAGGTTGGCTGGTTGATGCTACTTTGCAGCTATTTCTGGTTGGTGAAATTAGAAATATGCATGTGGTGTCTGTGCTCACTCAAACTGTAAAGTTTCACATAGTTCTGCGACAGTCCAGAAGATTCCCGAGTACTCTTTTATCGGGCTGTGAGTCATTGTTTTTGATTTTACTCGTGCTCATTAACGTGTGCCTTGCTTAAAATGCCTGATGTGCTTTTGGGAAAGGGGATAAATCTGATGTTTTTAAAACACTTGAAGCTATAAAAGTCTGCACCACGTTTTATTATAAATCTTTTTACTTTCCTGGAGAAAAAAGAACAGTTGTCACCTGGAATTTTTTTCTAACAGGGTTTTAAAGAAAATTTTGAAGAAAATAAATGGTAAAAAGTCTGATTTATTCACATATTGGTGTGAAATTTTAGCTGCTCAGTAAACCATTTTCCTTTTCAGAATTAGTTATAGTATTTGTGAAATGATGCAATTTTCTTGAAAGTGTATTAGATCATTAATTTTTGCATTGAAACAGTGTGACTCCATGCAATCTATTGATTGGAGCAATATTGACAATACATTACTGCTAATGAAATATAAAATGTATAAGATATTTTTGTAAATATTAGTGACACCGACATATTATTTTTCACAAGTAAATACGTATTATTCAGCGATGTCAGTGGCATGTTCCCAAGCCACTGAAAATAGCATGAGTTTAGCTGATAGTGTTATGTATTAAAGGAGACTAAAACAAATTACTAGTGATCAGTGCAGGACTGGATGTCAGAACCTCATGTGACTGAAATTATTGAAGTTAAGTAATATTTATATTTATATAAAAAATAGAAAACGGATGCCTTACCCAAAGGACTGGCTCGTCAACACACACAAAAAATCACACACATACAAGCTTTCGTAACAGTCGGTCGCTTCTTCAGGAAAATTTTTTTATATATGTATGTATGAATTTTTTCCTTAGCAACTACTGATTGCAGTTGAGAATCATCAGCTTGCAGTAGGAGGTACTTTATATTATAGAAAGGGTAACTTGTGAGTAACTTTCATTCACTATTAAGACAATTAATATTTTTCTGCCAACTGACTGTGGAAAGCGAATCAAGGTCATTAAGTTGGCTAAATTAAAAAGAGCATTTCTGAAGTGTTAACATATCATTGAATTCTGTCTTCCTTAGATATAAAATGCTGTATCATTAAATCTACTCATATATTGTTGTAAAAATATGGTACTGGTAAGCAGTTTTGTTAATCGTGCAGAATTAATCAGACCTCTTCCATCACCCACCAAAGTAGAAGCCATAGTCTTCTTCTTGCTCTTCTGCACAAGGATTTGACTGTGCAAAGAATTTATGGATATGAGTACAAGGTAGCATTCATATTCCTGTAGTTTAATACCTGTTGTGAACCTAAAGCAATCCTTCAGATATGAGAATTTTTTTGATGTCAGCATTTCAATTGATTGTCCCTTTCTACTCCTTTAGAGTAGCAAACGATTTGAAAAGCTGGAGTATACAGGATCCTGTGCAGTTGCAGAGATCTTTACAGGATACCACCAAAAGAACTGTCACAAAACGTTGGGAAGAGCACAAGGGCAATTGTAGAGGAGGAGAAATGCAAGAATCAGCTGTTGAGAAGCATGTTTTTGAGCCAGGTAACCACCACATTGGCTTCGACAAGATGCAAGTAGTAGCGGCTACAAAGGCTCTATAGGGAGGCAATTGAAATCACAAGACATGTCTGCTACTTTGTTACCTATTTTCACAAGCTAATTCCCCACCGTTTTCTTCTTTCCGGAAAACTAGTGTAGGTCCAGGAGTATATACATGTGTGCATAATAATAATAGAGATGGTTTAACTTACCAGTCAAAAAAGCACAGGTTTGTTGATAGATACACATAAAAATAAAACACAGAACACACAAATACTAAACTTTTGCAACCTGTTTTTCAGATCTATCAACAGGCCTGTGCTTTTTCTATTGGTAAGTAAAACCATCTCTATTTTTTATACATATTTTTCCCACCATGAATGTTTTCCCTCTCTCACACTCACACACACATATATTTATATAAAATAGAGATGGTTTAAGTTGCCAAAAGCACAGGCTTGTTGACAGGTACAGAAATAAAAACATACACATTCAAGCTTTTGCAACGGTTGTTGCTTCTTCAGGAAAAGGGAAGAAAGGAGGGGAAAAAGGGAAGTGAGAGGGTAAGGAGTCATTCCAATCCTGGGAGCGGAAGGACTTGCCGAAGGGGGGAAAAAGGACAGGTAAACAAACACACCCACACACACATGCACTCTACGGCAGACGTGTGTGTAAAGAAAAAGAAAAAAAAGAGGAGAAAAAAAAAGGTCCAAATATCAGAGGCAAAGATGTTGAATGGTGGGTGGGAATTTGAAATTAACGGAGGTTGGGACTAGGTAGGCAATGGGAAGAGAGAATATACTGAAGGGCAAGTTCCCATCTCCGGAGTTCTGAAAGGGTGGTATCCAGATAACCTGGACGGTGTAACACTGTGCCAAGATGTGCTGGCTGTGCACCAAGACATTCTTAGCCATATGGTGATCCTTATTACCAACAAACACTGTCAGCCTGTGTCCATTCACGTCAATGGACAGTTTGTCGCTGGTCATTACCACATAGAAGGCGTCACTGTGCAGGCATGTCAGCTGGTAAATCAGGTGGGTGCTATCAGAAGTGGCTCTGCCCTTAATTGTGTACAAATGCCAGGTTACAGGACTGGAATAAGTGGTAGTGGGATGGTGTGTAGTACAGGTCTTACACTGGGGGGAGGTTACGTGGGTAGGAGCCAGAGGGTAGGGAAGGTGGTTTGGGGGATTTATTAGGTAAGAACTAAGAGGTTATGAAGGTTTGTTGGGCAGTGGAAAGACAGTCTTGGTGGAGTGGGAAGGATGTCGTGAAGAATGGATCTCATTTCAGGGTAGATTTAAGGAAGTCGTATCCCTGGTGGAGAGCCACATTCAGAGTCCGATCCAGTCCTGGAAAGCATCTGGTGACAAGGGGGGTACTTTCAGGGTTCTTCTGTGGAATGTTCTAAACCCAGTCGATTCTGCCAAGCCCTTCTCAAGTAATTGTATTTTAAACATGCAGGAATTGATTTGTTTTTAAATAAATGTAATGAGTATAGTTTGAAATTCACTGCTGCAGATAGGCACTCAGCCTAACTTTCAGCCAGACCCTTCAGTAGAAACAGGCACACTTACATTCATACAGACACAACTCACGACACGAGTCTCCGGTTGCCATCCTCCGATTTGAGACTGACTGATTAAGGCTATTACTGAAAGCTAAGTAGGGTGGGTATGATTGTATTTTTAATGTGCTTGTTTGTGACTCAGAAATCATCTTTACAGTGAGTTGTATCTTATTTGTATTATATTTATATAGATAAAAAAAAAAAAAACCTCGCATACATGAAGTATCATTAATTGAGCATGTCTTGGCAGAAGTGGCTAGGTGTATCTCTATCTATATAAAAGTGAAAGGACACTCGCTCATCAGTCCACTGTTTCAGAAGGAGAGCACTTAGCAACTTGCAACAAACTTTAAACATAAATTCAAACCTTTAGGAAACTTTTTCTCGCTGACAAAATGATGAAAGGAAAAAAGATTCTCGCTTACTACTTTTTTGCTGTTCACAGAGTAAAACTACCGCATTCGGTATAATGTTGAAATGTATAATTTCTACACTACATATTGTACCTGCAGGAAATTTTACAAACAGTATATACACACATATTTGAATGTACCTTCCAAATTGTATCACAGTACAACACGTAGTTCATGAGATATGAGCATATAAACAGTAACAACATTCATGGGAAACCGCTCCATCATGCACAAAGTTTTAATTTATTACTTCTTTACTACTAATTGCATTCGCAACAGTTTTTTCAAACATACAGCACTTACACAAATTTATACATCTCAAAAATTATACAGTTGTACAACATATAACTCAGTAAATATGATATCATATGTACTGCGATGGGTAAAAACTTTTCACATCAGGCATCACATTTAAATTTCTTGTTAACTGCTAAGACACTCCTGTACTTCATTGAGCTTAAGGAAATTCCTGAAAGATGACAGTGCTGTTGAAAACTTTGAAGCAACTTTTAACTGTGAAGTGCATACTGCTGAAGGAAGAAGCAATAGATATCTACAGAGCTACAAGAAAAGTAAGAGTAAACCAGAGTACATTCAATGAATACCCGTTATTTCCAACAGATCTGGCTTTTAACTTTAAGAGATTGCAGTTTGCAGTGGAACTTGCATTTTCAATCATCATTTATAAATCACAGGGCAATCTACTCAATACTGTGGAGTATATTTGAAATCTCCATGTTTCTCACACAGACAGCTTTATGTCGCTTGCTCATGGATGGGCTCACTATAGAAAATATTCATATTATATCCTGGACAAGTCACAAAAAATATTGTTCATAGTCAGGAAGGAAGGAATATTAGTGTTTAACGCCCCATTGATAACGTGATCATTAGAGCGGAGCTTACGCTTGGATTGTTTGTGTAAGGAAATCGTAATTTGTGTATACCATGCTTATAAGTATGCTGTAGTACAACAAATTTCCAAGATTACTATACGAACTTACATGGGGTTTCATAGGTCAACTGACAGTACCTTGGGGCAACATATAAGCGTAAGTTAATCAAAATTGGATCAGGGGAAGAAAAGATATCGTAATTTGTAGTTTCTGGTGTATGCTATGCTTGAATTGTAGCATAGTGTAGCAAAGTTCCAATAGAGATGCTATTACTTACATAGTACACCAAATAACTAATAAGTGGTGATGCTGCATTTTTATTCACGTAACTAAGGCATGATACACTGAAACAAAGGCTACGATTTTCCTTACGGCAGCGGAATAGTGTATTGATGCTGAATCAGTCACGTACAATGATGGACTAATTCTTTGTAGTGATAATGATATAAATAATTAATTTTTGTTCCGATCACTAAATTAATGATCCCCCTAAAGCAAATATTTCGTTGCCAACGGTGACATACTAAACTGCTGCCGCTGCAAGTAAAATTTAAACCCAGGTACAACACCAAAAAGTTTTTTCCCTTCCTAGCTGTATCCCATATACTTTACAATGTCATGGAAGGAAAATAAAGTGCATATTTTGATGGGTATAACCACTAAATTGTATATAGATTAGAAATATCTATGGAGTGAGCATTGCATTCTGTGCATCTTCTCAACATTAAGGGCAAATTACCATGTGATATTGAGGCAAATCCACTCTTTCCAGACATTTATTTGCTATTATGATTGGTTTGTACCACATTGTCTGCAAAGAATCCCCACCTCCTTTTCACCACATAACATTATTTAATGTGTAAATAAATGTGTCAAATGTGTTACAGAAACAAGAAAAAAGTTGAGGAAGCGTCGCTAAAAGGGCCATTTACAAATAGCGTCATAACCGAGCAAAAAGGTACCAAGATAAAGTCAGCGATTAGATTTTTTCCAATATCATGTGATATTTCCACCTTAATGTTGAAGACACAAAATCTGAATGCTCACTGAGATATTTCTGCTCTGTACCTGCCACTAGAGATAATATACACATGCGAATGACAAACTCATCAGAAACGTCTCTGCTTTCATAATTGTTCGGTACAATATTGTTATTAAAATGTGCAATTATTTACTTTTTGGTGTGGACTACATTAAGATGGAGAAAGACGTCTTGTTTTGCAGTGACAATTGCACTTAGTTATAATCAGACTTCTGAATATATAGTTTTACTACACAAGGTCGTTTTCAACTTCGTGCTTTACGAAGTAATCACTGCAGGACGTGGGAACATGTATTAGCCGAAACCGTGGCCGATGCTGTTAATACAGTCGAGACAATTCACTGGAAATACTACATTTAATGGAAAGTCCTATACAGATGATCAGCTGACATCATTCCTTCAACAATTACCCAGACTTGCTTTATTGCACATTACCACCATGACGTTTATTTAAACAGACTGCTCTGTTGATTAAGACTTTCAGCATTCCTCGAGTTTTCGATAATAGGGAGCACTGCATACAGAATAACTACATTGTCCCCAGTGCTACACTGTAACATACTAATACTTCAGCATACACTTACTGAGAGAGAGAAACAGTTCAGTACTACACCATAGAACCAATACATGGTGCTATTATTATTATTATTATTATTATTATTATTATTATTATCATCACTATTTCTCATCTCAACAATAGAAGTGTTTTCAGAAGTTTACGCCAAACAGACAATTACACACTGCGGTCTTAATTTTATGAACAGACCTAACATTGAGTTTACATCGTTCCAGAGTACAGACTTAAAGTAATTTCACTTTTTGTATGAAAAACTATATGAACATTCATCTTTTCGACAATGTCTTCTACTTAAAAGTTGACATCTTGGCTAGGAGAACTGAGTTTGACAGAGGGATCCAACAAGGATTCTGTTTTTGCTGACTTAGGTCCAGAAACCTAAAAAAAAAAAAAGACATATACAGGTCCTTCAACAGCTGTTGCAAAGCACGGGCTTATAAGCTAGTTCTTCTACGTTTGTAATCATCAGGATAAGGTTTTTATATAGGAAAAATTTGGAAAAGTTCCCCTGAAACTTCAAGAAAATGGGATTCTTGTCGAGACCATAATTCATGGCTCAAATGTTGAATATGCATGATTCTATCTTTGTCTTGGAACAGTTTCCTAGAGAAAATTCAGAAATTTACAGAATAACTAATGGTAGGAATGACATATTTTAGCAAATCACAATGATATTTCATGTCTGTTCAAATTATTCAGGCTGTTATGTCGTGGTCGGTTGAATTTGTTGTCAAAACCAAACGTTTCATCCCCGTCTGTGGAGGACATCTTCAGGGGGGTCGTAGGGTTGCAGGTCCAACACACTAAGGCGTGCAGGAGTAGCCGAGCGGTCTGGAGCGCCATGTTGCGGATCACATGGTCTCCCATGTCGAAGGTTCGAATCCTCTATCAGCCATGGATGTTTGTCGTCGTCTTTAGTATAACTTAGTTCATAAGTAGTTTGTAAGTTTAGGGAAAAACTCCACAATTAAGTGGTACATCTTTTCTTCAGCACCGGCATCCATATACCATTTAGTTTCGTGCCGTCTTCCTTTGACGATGTCAGTTGCCTCCCTTGTCAGGCTTAAGGTGTTCCTGTATCTTATGGGTTGATTTGTAAATTACAGAAATATTCCACATCGTCAAAATTCTCACAATTCTTTCCATTACATTTTTAACAAACGGCGACACCTTTTTGCAATGGTTTGTTCATTATTATGGTTTCTGTGCGGCTACTTCAATGTGCGTTTTATTTCTGGTGACAAGTAATTGTGGAGAGTTCCATCTCAGCATCGAGCAACTCAGGTTCACGAATGTTTATAAGCTCTATCCACTAATGTCTTGCTGTTGTGGGTGGTGGTTCGAATCCCAGTGCAAATAAAAGGGCTTAAGCATGTTCAGGACTCTGAGGCAAGGTACATCGTTAGACAGTTCTATTTGTAATAAGTTAAAATTTTTTGTTGTGTAGTTGCTTAAGGAAGACCTTGTGTAAAAATTAGTATAATTTTTCAAAATCTTGCAGATGTTTGTAAGCAAGAAAGGTGTTCAGAAACATCGGTAGCATCGGCAATACAGAAATGGGACACGTCGATAAAGGAGAAACAAGAAGGGTGGCATTTGTGTGAGGAGTGCACACAAATGTATGAAACTGATTGTGATTGTTTTAAAGCAAGCGATAGTGATGAAATAGTTGCAGAAACTGAATGTTTTAATGACTAGACAATATTTTGGAAAGGATCGGCTGCAACTCACCACAGAGACGCCCAATGAGCCGCAGAAATGCACACATGACAGAAAAACAAAAAATATAGCTTTCGGCTGTTAAGCCTTCGTCTGCCAGAGAATATGCGTGCGCGCGTGCACACACTCACTCGCATAAGCCCAACTGCCATCTCTGGCTGTAGATACACAGGGAATGAAAACCTATCTGATTTTGACAGTTGCGTGTGGGGTGAATAAAGGTACTTCAACCATTTGAGAGAGACAAAGTTGTTAGGTGAGGAATTGCGCTGTGCTGTGGGGCCTAAAATGTAATCAATCTTTCCCTTAAATTGAGTTTAAGCAAAGTTTCAAAAATGGAGAAATTTCGAAAATAGACTGGCTTGTTTGGAGCAAACTGCTTTGCTTTCCAATTATTTCCGCAACATTTGTTTGTTTGACTCTTAGGTAATGGCTGGAAGAAATTAAAAACAAAAACTCAGCAGCACTGATCACAAACCAGAAAAAGCATAAAATGATCGTTCAGCTTTTAGACAGAAAATTTTTAAGAGATCAGTATTGGAATGAGGTACTGCATCGCGCAGTCAGTGATTCTTTCCTTTGCAAAATGAGGTTTGTTTTTGAAAGGGGATAATGACTTAGTCAAAGATCATCAAATTGGCAATTTTTGGGGATGTTAGAGTGTTTGGCAAAGTTTTATCCAGTTATGAAAGAACATTTAAAAAAAAGTTAAAGTACAGCAGTAAGGGGGAAAACAGTTGACTCATGATGTTACACAACATTAGAACAAATTTATTTAAATAGCTGGTGAATTTGTATGCCAAACTATTTCAATGGAGTTGAAATGTAAGAACACTTTTGTTACATTAGACTAGTCTACAGGTGAAGCCCAAACAGAGCAACATGACTTTCAGAAGGATTTGATACAATTTCACATCATTACTTGTATAAATAAAATACAAACAAATAGAACATGAGACCAACTGTCTAATTGGATTGAAGAGTTTCTAGCGAACAGAACTGTGTGTGTCATTATCTTAGTGAAGTCTTCTGATGTGAAAATAATTTGTTGTCTACTAAGAGAGCATTACAGAACCATTATTTCTCAGATTTTGTATAAATGTTTGTTAGGCTTGTCACAGATGATCATAAATGACATACTGGTACACAAAGTATCCTCTGCAACACACCATGGAGTGGCTTGCAGAGTGTAGGTTTACCTGCATATTGTATTTGATGCCATGCATGGTTCAGTTTCATTCATTTCGCTGGTTTTAATATTTTATTTTGCTTCTCAATATACTCTTAAAGTATATTGTCCAGACACGTTCTATGCTGTTGAAGTGGCTGTGCAAATGAATCACTTACATGCTGTGTTTTCTGTGCTTTGTACTTTTTGACTATTTTTAAAATCATTTCTTTTTGTGTATGTTGTTCAAAGTCTGTGTTGTTTTTTCTTGAATCATAGCAAAAATGTTTTATCTTTCCTTGTGCAATTGGTATCTTTAATTAAACAGAATAGTATAGATTATTACCAGTTACAGAAAAACTACTTTCAGTTACATTTAGTAGTAAGCAAGTGACTACCAGCCTTAAAATGTTTCAGTATGAACAAGTCACCTGCCATTCTCTTTGGATACACTCATTGTTCCATGGCAAGTATTGTCTGTGAGACCAATCTTGCATGATGCACATTAATCCACTTTCAATCGTTACATATAATATTCTCTGGAGTCTCTGTTAGCACTTCTCAAAAGAAAAATCATGTACATGCCTCAGTGTCTTCATATTGTACATTAATCCACTTTTTTAAACAATGAGTAGGGTTGTTCTGCTGCTTGCAGTGGGAGACTTTGACAATGAAGGATTAACATTTTTGGGGACTCGTTGCTGTTGTAATCTGCATATGTTCACTATGTAATTGCATTGTTGTCAATATTTGTCATACAGTGCAGTTTCTTCCTTAGCTTTTCAGGCTTCAAAATGATAAAAATTCCATTTGAATTTGCACTGTCATTTGCCTTTTGTCAGGGGAAATATTCAAAGCTTCTGTCACTCTGTTAATTCTTAACGACTAGTATCACTGGACCACCACCAGTCTCTCTTTCCATTTCACATTAATCACATGATTTGAATAGAAATTTGCTTGACCTTTCAGCATGGCACATTTCCCAAACTGTCTTTCCTGTGCTATAAGAACCACTTATCACAATAAATATAAAACTACTTGCGGACAGAATCCATAGTATACACACATGTAAACCTCTTAAATAGTATCTGTCTGTAAATAAGATTTGGTTAAATAACACTAAAACATTCCCATAGAGACATTTACAAAATAACATTACATGACCAGTTGATGTAGGGATATTGTCACGTTGAAAACTGAATGTGGTCTGAAATTTGAATGCTGGTCATTAATAAAGCACAGCACTTTACACTTAAAACATGTTTATTGCTAACACAAGCATACAGTCAGTATAATGACTCCTGCTTGGAGTCTCCACTGTTTATACTGACAAGTACATCAAATATAAGAAACTTCTACAACATTCTAGAAATAGTAAATGCAAAGAAATATTTTTTCTGCCTGTGGCAGGATTTGAACTGAGGACTGCAAGCACAGCAATCTGCAGTGCTAACCACTGCATCACACATGCTGTCAGAAGACTCGTGGCATTGTTCCCATTCCTGAAAGTACAGCAGCCCACTGTTAGGTTCCCTTTGCAGCCAGCTGCAGAGTCCTGGATCTTGTCATGGTTCCTCTGTACGGCAGTTCCAGAGAATCCTTCCCTTCTGCCTGCATGCCTTCCTTGTGGTAATGATAAACGGCGCCAGACCCTCCTGTCGTGGCTTCATCATTACCATAACATTCTTCATAGTTATTGAACAAGAGTCCGTTTCAGTAACTTTCCCAATAACCCAACTTTCCAAACAGGGATAAAAATCCATACCAGATCTCTTGGGCTGTACACAACAGTTTGGTGGTTGTCATTATACTGCTGGCGGTCCTTCTCCTGGGCATCCATTGTCCATATGTGAGCCAGCTGTCTTCCATCTCAGTCATCCTGAGTATCGTCCGTCTGGAATGGAAACCGTGTATCCATTATTGTATCAGCCTCATGACCATGGACCAGGAAAAATGGCGTGAAGCCTGTGGTGTCTTGCCTTGCTGTATTATAAGCAAATGTCATGACTTGCAGTATTGTGTACCAATCCTTCTGCTCAACATAGACTGCATATCTGCTAACGTCTTGTTAAAACATTCTGTATGACCATTTGTCTGAGGATGGTAGGCTGTTGTTATTCTGTGGATAATGTCGCAATGTGACATTACCTCTGATACTAGTTTTGACATGAATACTTTTCCTTGATCAGATATCATCACATGTGGTGCACCATGCTTCAAATGCACCATGCTTCAAAATAATGTCTTCTACAAGTAACTTTGTGATCTCTGGGGCTTCTGCAGTTGGGACAGGTTTTGTGACAGTGTAGCGGGTGAGGTAGTCAGTGCAGACTTAGCCATTGGTTACCAGGTGTTGACTTTGGGGACCTACCTAAAAGGTCAATTCCAATCTGGTGGAATGGAGATTCTGCAGGTGGAATTGGTACCAGATGACCCGGAGGTAATTGCGGCACATGCTTCCGTCGCTGGCACTCCTTACAGTGACTCGCATTGTGCTTGACGGATCAGTAGAGACCTTGCCAGTAATACCTGCATCTGATTCTGTCTAGGTTCATCATGAATCCCAGATGACAGGATATTGGAGAATCGTGGAAATATTTGAGAATGGCTGGCCGGAGATGAGCTAGAACAACCAGTAGCCATTTGGCGCCCAGTGGATCGTAGCTGCTTTTATACAATGTCCCATTTATAAGTTGAAACTCTTTGGTCAGTTCTTCTTTCTCCAAGGCCTCTATGGTTTGTAATAATGCTGGATCTTCTGTCTGTTCAGCTGTAATGTCACCTAACTCAGTGAGGGCTGAAATTTCATCTCTGATCTTGTGTTTGGCTAATGGATTCCTCAAAAGGCAGTCGGCTTCCTTGTGTTTGGCCTGTTTTTGAATACCACAGTGACATCGTACTCTTGGAGTCTTAGTGTCCATTCTGCTAGTTGACCTGATCGATCCTTCAAATTGGTCAGCCAACATAAGGAACGGTGGTCTGTCATGAAGGTGAATGGTTTACCGAATAGATATGGCTGGAACTTGTTGATAGCCCAGATAACGGCGAGACTCTTATTCTCGGTTGTAGAGTAGTTCATCTTGAGAAACTCTTAATGCATAGGCTATCACCTTTTCAATACTTTCTTGAAGCTGTTAAAGCACTGCACCAATCCCATAACCACTAGCTTCTGTTGTTAAGTTTGATTTCCGCATTTTCGTTGTGTAAGGCTAGAACTGGTGCGGAAGTTAGATCCTCCTTTAGTACCCAAAAAGCTCATTCTTTTGTCTCATCCCAGTAAAACTTAATGTCTCCCTGCAGAATTTCTCACAAAGGACATGCCTTGTTACAAATACCATATATGAAATGATGATAGTATGATCTGAGCACAGCCCGAAGAAACTTCTCACATCACAGATGTGCTGAGGAATTGGAAAATCTGTGACTGCCCTTACGTTATCTGGATCGGGGCGCACACCATCTCCTACCTAGGGGCCCCAGGATTTTTATTTCTATGGTGACAAATACGCACTTCTTTGGGTTGAGGCGGAGTCCTGCTGTCGGAACACACTTCAGCACAGTTGACCGGTGGCTTAGATGTTCCACAATTGTCCTGGAGAAAACTACAATGTCATCTAGATAACAAAGACATGTTGTCCATTTAAGATGTCGAAGAAAGTTGTCCATCATAGGTTCAAATATGGTCGGGGCATTACATAGTTTAAACAGGATGACCTTGAATTCATAGAGGCCATGAAGTGTAATGAAAGCAGTCTTCTCCCTGTCAGTTTCGTCAACCTCGATTTGCTAGTAACCTGTCTGCATATCCATGGTTGAGAAGTATGTAGCTCCTTTCAAACAGTCTAATGTGTCGTCAATGCGTGGCAATGGGTAGACTAAATTTTTGTGATTTTGTTCAGCCGCCAATAGTCGACACAGAAATGCCATGTGCCATCCTTCTTCTTCACAAGGACCACCAGAGACGATCAGGGACTGTCTGAAGGTTGAATAATATCATCGTGCAACATCTTCTCCACCTCTTCCCGGATTATTTGCCTTTCAGCTGGTGATAATCTGTACGAATGCTGGCTAATTGGTATTGATACGGTGTTTCATCAGGCTCTTCTCCTGCCTGGCCTGGAATACACCTATAAATTGGTGTAGTATGGTTAACACCTGCTGACGTTCCTACATCAGACCGGACCCTATAAGCAATGCCATAGTACTTTTCTCTAGTGCATTGTGGCAGTAACAGCAGAGCATGAGACTAGTCGATGACATTCAGATCACCGTCCTGGACTGGTTCGGCTGTTCCAATACACATTTCTTTAGGAATGAGTTGCGGTCTCTCGTGACCACCTGTAAAGCTTATGATACCTGCTGGTATGTAGATTTCCTTCATTATACTGATTAGCTTTTTGCAATTAACAAGCACTTCACCGTCCACGTGGACATCTCGTTTGCTGACTGGAACTCTTCTCATTGTTAACGGTGGGATCTCAACAGCAAACAACCTCCTAGAGGGAGGGGGGCGTGTTACATGTACTCATTAAACGGTTTTCTCAATTTGTAGCTCAGATCTTCCACAGTCAATGCGAGGAGGGCATTATGGCTACATTCTGTTGAAATAACAAATTAAAATGGGTGTATCCTGTTGTTGTTAATTGTTCTTGTGGCACATGTTCGTTCCGGCCGGACGTATTTTCCAATTGCAACCTCCAGCACAGTTGCTCTTATATCACAGAACATTATATTCATTAGTTTGCAGTGGTAGTCATTTGACAATACAGAGAAGGAAGCTCCTGAAATGACTAGTACCCGGACAGGTTGGCCATCGATGATGTCAGTGAGATTTCCCGGCATCTTAGTGACTGTCATTCATGGAGGATTTTCATCTGCAACGTCATCACCTCTGTGGATGTTGCCTCTCCTAGTTTTCGTAAACACGGCGGCTAGGTGAGTGGCGGGTGTCTCTGTAAGGCTACAGTGAACGGCAATGGCGTGTTGGAGAGCGACCACATCCAGGATACAGCAATGGACTTTGTCCCTTAGGTCAACAGTAATAATCTGTAATTGACTGCCGTTGGAAGAATTGCTTCGATGGTTGGCATTTTGTGGCATAATAATTGTCAAATACTCGTCTTCTCTCCCTACAATATTGTACGGCATGTCTGGGAAGGCCACAGTGAAAACAGAATGGTATGTTGTCTTCTATCCTCCAGATATCTGTCCTCCTGTGAGGCTTCACAGTTGCTGGAGGATTTGGTTGTGGTTGCATCCATCGGTTCCTAAGCTGTCGTTCTTCACATTGGGTGCAACTGGCAGGGCTGACAGGCACTAATGTTTGAAATACCTCTTCCTCAGCAGCGTCGGCTCCTTCATGACATACAGGACTGACGTCAATGGCCATAATCTGGTGCTCGCTTGGTCCAACAGTCCTGGCTGCTATAAACTGTTGTAATTCCTCTCTCACAATTTGTCATATGAGAGAAACAGTCATGCTGGTCTTCCACAACGGCCATAGGGGCAACATTCGGGAGTCTGTCGTACTTCTTTCATCCAACCTTCCTCTGTTACATCTCTTCAATTTTCTGGTACCGTGTAGTCAGAAGAGCTTCATCCGGTGTGTGAATTTTATCGGCCTCCATCATATCCAGGTTAACTATGTGGCATAGGGCCAAAACACTCTGTATATATGACATCAGTGAGATTTTCAGACCTCTTAGTGACTGTCATCCATGTCATTGAGCTCTCTTCTTCAATTGCTCTTCTCATAAACGGACTTGCTGCTGGGTTGTATCCAAATGTCTTCTTAAGTTCTGTCTGGAATTTTTCCCAGCTATCGAGCTTTTTCTCATTTTTTTTCAAACTGTTGGGCTGTCTCGTCCAGGAAAAAAATCTGTTTGCCAAGCACATAATGTGATCCCACCTATTATACTTGGTGACTCGGTCAAATCCTTTCAGCCATTTATTTACGTCCTATCCAGCTTCTCACGAGAACACCGACGGGTGTCCGATTTGCAGGTGGCTTACCGCTATTTTGTTATCCGTGGTTCTTTTGATGACATGGACCTTCAGACAGAGGTAGTCAGCCTACCCTTCGTATTCTGGTTCCTGTCCCTGTAGGCAACGACTCTTACACTGCCTAATCAGAGCCATGATGACAGATGTATTGCAGAATCTACCCAACACCTCCAACAGACAGTTTCATGTTGAAAACTGCAGGTGGTCTGGAATTTGAAGGCTGCTTGTTAATAGAGCACAACACTTTACACTTAAATTTCATTTATTGCTAACACAAGAGTACACACAGTACAGACTGACTCCTGCTTGGAGTCCTTCACTATTTATACATAGAATTTTCTGGAACTTACAACTACATCACACATAAGAAACATGTAGAACATTTTAGAAATAGTAAATACAAAGAAATAAATTTTTCTGCATGTGGTGGGATCTGAACTGGGGACTGCAAGCACAGCGATCTGCAATGCCAACCACTGCACCAAGAGTGCTGTCAGAAGACTCACAGCAATATGAAGATGACATCCTTAACCCTCTGCAGCTGTCGGGGATCTTTTTGGGCCAATCTCGACTGCATCAGTGGTCATCCCCCCCCCCCCCCCCCCAAAAAAAACCTCTCCATCAATGTTGATACTTGAACCCATGATCTCAGTTCCTATTTTTATTATTCATTTTGTACTTAGCGACGTTCTGGTATTTATTGATGTCATTTTACATTTGGTTCTCTTAATATATTTTAATACATTTAAATAAATAAAATATCTGTACTCTTGAGACCCTATGTTTTCAGACAGTTTATAACTGAAATGTAGCTCTCGTATGTTTTGTAAGAACTGTTGTATAACTCAATTTTGATTCACATTTCTCATTTTCAAAAATTTATTCTTGACTTTCTTTTGTTGTTTTAGAAAGTAAAAATCCTTGAATTTGACCGAGAAAATTTTCACATTAAAGCTCGAGGATATGGTGAAGAATTCCAACTAGGGAAGCATCCACAGGGCACAGAAGTGAAAGCAATAACCTATTCAAACATGCAGGTTCATGATAATGAAGGACAGCATGAAGTGTTTGTAATTATTGATATTTAAAAAATGCAACAGTGTGTACAGAACAACTTATAATATTAAGCATAGCCCAGTTTATGACCTGTACAGAACAGTGATATTATAGGAAGTTTTATCATGCCTGCTGTTGCTTGCTACAACACTAACTTTTTACCATTTTCATCATTTCTTCATTTACATGTCAGTTCCATTTGCTTTTTGACATCTCTTGTGAATAACATTTGTAAATAAATGTCATTGTGTAAATAAGTAACACATTTCCCACGATACTGACGGTGTAAAAGAACTGGTAACTTCTTTAATTTGCAGTCAAGAACATTCTTGAAAACAAAATAGTCTCCATTATGAAAGTCACTTGGTACATTCAACTTAGCCATTTTCCTAGCCTCGCACAGTTTTCTTTTTTGACATACATTTTTTCAGTATAATATAATCGCCTAATTCAAATTCATTAAGATTGTTTTCATTTTAGATTAATCTGTATGGTTTTGCTCTTTATTTAGATCGCAATATTTGGAAAAATTTTGTATCGTCTGTTTTTGTTTTGTGTTTTCATACAAAATGTCACATGTGCAAAGGAATGAAGTTCTGATTTACTTATCCACTCTTATTTTTCTAATCCTCTGTTTTATAGCTGAACATGGCATCAAGTATATTATCAGTACTAAGGATGGTATTTTTTATATATTATTATTAAGTAGCCAGAAGTTGCTTACTTGACCAAGAAAAGTACTCAACATAGATTATTTAGTGTTAGGGAGGCACAAAGTGACGAAAAGTATGCTAACATTTGCTTTTTGATCTAAACAAGGCAAAACATTTCTGGAGCCTTTGGAATTATTATTTTACACCAAAATAACTATTATCCATCTTCAAATATTTGGGAAGAGTACACAAGAGAAAAATAAAACAGCACTCATGGATTAAGTATCCTGATGCAGTAGGAGAATATGTTTGATGCTTGACTGGATAATGAACACTAAGGTGAGAAATAGGGATGAGAAAAAAGTTGCATAATAAGTAAATTTAATCAAATGTAATGGGAAGTGATAGATAAAGCCACAAATATTGTTAACAGGTGGAACATGGAATGAAATGATTTCAAGTAACAACTGCCACTCCATGAAAGCTAAGAAAAGGGCATCACATCACAGGAAGGACATCAGTTTAAAATATAAGAAAGTTAGGGGGGAAGTGGCAGTAAAATTGTTTCCAAATGGTAATGAAAACACAATAAAAATTTTACCATCTAAAAGAACAAATTAATTCCCTGTGTTTTTTATAATGAAACAGAGAAAGAGATCTTAAACAGGTTGTTTTAATTATTGCAAGCATATGCCACTTATAAAGAACTTGTCAATCATGCAATTTTTTTTAAAATTTCAATTTCTACTAATTTTTATTAAATATTGAAGTGCTTCCATTATTAATAGTAACAACTTGACAGGTCAATCTTTGTAGTTAACTGGTCAACTGGAGTAAGGCACTTTCATCACCGGTTCAGTATTAAGCCTTTATCAAATAGCGCTGGCAGGAGATTGTAAATGAATATTGAAATGAGCAGTTGGGATCATAACAGGTTGGTATAACTTCTCCAAAAGTGTGACAGATCTCTTGGCAAAATAATCAAATAGTTTGTGAATGTATCATTGGGCGTAAAATTTTGTCTTTATGAAGATTTAGAAAGCACTGGGTCTGAAATTAATCTAAAACAGGCTAGGTTGCATACCAATTAGTGACATATTTCTATCTAACACATTAATTTATATTTGTATCTAAAGAACTAAAACTATAATACAGTATAGAGGGATATATAAATTAACATAGGCCAAAATTAAAAACTACGAAATTGCAAAACACAGATATATCCATCGCTGGAGCAGAAGACAAGAGCACAGCTATTTCGTAAATACAGGAGGCTCAACATACTTCTAACAGCATATTGTTAGTGTCACCTATTTAGGTGTAAGTCAAAAGATACCATTACAAAAATATAATAATTGAAAGTCTAGGTTGGAATTAAGCAATATAATGTGGACACTTTACAACTCACCGTAAAGATGTGACAAGCTGTGACAGGCAGTAAAAAAGGACACACACATACAACACTTATGCTATCAGCCGTGGCCTTCAAAAACTAGAATATTCATGCAATCATACAATACACTCACACAATCGTCATCTCCGACTGCCACAGTCTGAGATGACAGTTGTGTGACTGTGAATATACTATTTTTTGAAAAAGGCCATGGCCGATGGCTTAAGTGTTGTATGGTGTGTGTCTTTCTTATGTGCCTGCTAAGCTTGTAGTCACATCCTTGTGGTGAGTTGTAAACTGTCCTCATTATTACAAAAATATGTATTTACTAGTAAATTCAACATGAAAGTGACATGAGATAGTTCTAAAATTATCTTATTGATGCTGGTATTGTCAACTAAATGTATTAAAAACTTAAATAACATCTTATTATATGTAAATTGCCCTCTAGATGCACGTTGGAGAAGCTGTTGATTTCAATGGTAATGGCTGTTTTTGTTAGAGATGTAGTGCCAGGGTAATGTCCAGAGGTTGCACAGAGCGAAATATGTTCAGCAGGTGACATTCTACAGATGTACACAATAATCAGTTGTGATGGTGATAACTGTTCAAAAGATGCAACAGCAGGATTGTTTCCAAAAGTCATGGTTGTTTATATTGGCAGTTAATGACTAGCACATGATGTTGCATAGACATATGAGGTGGTTAGTTTCACAAAGGAGGTTAAAATAAGCAAATCAAATCTATTGCATTGACCACAAACATTGGTAAACAAAACGCTCTATAGTTGCAGTTCGATATAGTAAAACAGCAGCTAAAATATTAATATATATGTTGATCTATGGCACAATGATGGTAAGTAAATTTCTGTGTCAATATTCTATATAATGTGATAGGTAGTAAACACAGAAAAAGGAAATGTTGAATTTTTGACAATTATTGAAAAACAAAACAATAACAGTGCAGTATTATGACTGACTGTGTTTATATGAAAGTAAAAGAATAGAAGACAAAGGTGACATTAGCAATTAAAATGTAAAGTGCAATAATGTGGATCAAAATATAAAAGAATATGCAAAGGATATAATAGTTTTTATAGTCATTACAAGTTGTTAGAAATGCAATCTTAAAAGTGATTATGCTAAAGGTGCTGACCAAATGGTTCCAGATGTGTAGTAATATGATGTCTGAAAAGTTGTGACTAATTTGCCTGATACATTATCTCAGTTGTTACACTAGTACTTTTGAGACATCAAAATTTTCATATTTATTAGATTCATCAATTGTGTAGTAATTTTTTTCTCTCTTATCAGGGATGTTCAATAAGTAACTTCATTCAGTATGAAAGACAGCAATCTGAGTGTAACTGAAATTTTTTTCTCCTCAAAGTTCAATGGAATTGGTCCAGTGTTTAAGATTCAAAATTTCTTTTTAAAAATGATTTTCTTGAAGACTCTCAAAATAGTAATTGGCCGTTTCAATGCCTTCTTGACTGCTCAAAAGTTTTTTTCCAGGCAGGATCAGTGGCGGACTAGGGCTGTCGGAGGCAAAACAAAATTAGGCCCCCCATTCACTTGGAAATACATGTATTACTATAAAGAAAGTAACTTGAGATTTTGAGAACCCCCCCCCCCCAGGACGAGAGGAACGGGACAATCTAAGGCATCTAGCTGCGGATTATGCATCTGGTCCCCATCGGAGGTTCAGGTCCGTCCTCGGGCATCGGCGTGTTGCCCTTGGCAAGTAGTTCGTAAGTTTAGGAACTGATGACCACTGCAGTTTGGCCCCTAAACTTCCCAAAAATTTGGAGAAACACAATGCAATGAGTCTTGATATTTGGATAGGAACATTATATTGATACTACAAGAGTGGAAAGAAAGAAAAGAGAGAGAGAGAGAGAGAGGAGGAGGGGGGGGGGAAAGAGAACGGATTTACTGTTTCTTTGACAGTTACAACACATACCTTTGATCAGTCCTCATTCCAGTATCTGCACCATAATAACCAATGTCACAAATTTGTTAACTTGTGTTAGTTTGTTAGCAATTTCTTTAACTATGCTGCAATTGGAAATCCTCGGTTGTAGTTGGTAATAACGTCCGACGGATAGTTCATATATCGAGTTTTCATTTCTATTGAACTGTCAGTTAATGTCTTCAATGTGTCAAAGAATTGATTGGATTGCCCTTTACACACAAAAACTTATATTTGCACCTAATTACATCAGATACATATGTCCTCCACTGCCATCCTACAACATTGTTCATTGCCAAGAACTGTTATATTACAATCTGTTTCAGTCCTCCATCATTATTAGTTAACTTAAGACATTTAAAACTACTTTTTAATCATGGATTCCACAACAGTTGTTAAAATACAAAAATATATTTGTTAAAGGTAATCAGTTTAAAGATGTATGTCTTGTCATCTGATGCATCTGCAAATTACAACAAAACAAATAGTGATGCTTGTCACTACCCTACCCAGCCACATTAAACAGGTTAATTACAAAGGGAGTATACATACATAATGTCTCATTATTACTTCCTTTGTTCTAAACCTTTTTAGTATGGAAGTAGGGTAGCAATTTTTATTACATGACAGGTGTCACTATTTTATTTGGTTGTAATTTGCACATGCACCCGATGAGACGTACGCCTCAAAACTCGAGCAGAGTTTACTTTTCACAAATAAATTTTTGAATTCTAACTATAGTAAGCATATTTTCAGATTCAAAAAGCATCATCTACTGTTTCTGTTATAGTACCAAATTTGCCACACCTGTTGCTTTTTGTAATTAACAGAACAATGGAGAATTTCTCAGAAGAGTAACATACAATTCTACACAATTTTGATTAAAATTACATTTCGTAATGAGCAAAATATTTTATTGTTTCTGGCTTAGATCTGGATAGTTCATTTCAGAAAGTACCAAAGCTATCCATTGCAGGCGCAAACAGTGCTTATGTGTACAGTCAAGGCAGGCGATGTGTCAGATGCTATACTATCAACAAAACTTCATTTCCTCTGTAAAAAAAGACACTTGTGCATATGAGTTTGCACTCTTGTAATAGGCTGGCAAAGGACGAGCTCTACAATGATATCAAAATTACTACAATCAGTATTTACCACATTAAATTTTGGTAATTTTTCAATGCATGTTTATTAATTGCATTACATTCCTATTAGTAACATTTGAGTGTTAGTTTCTTTCCCAGTACAAAATCCAAGTATCTCTTAACAAAAAAACACTCAGACACAAGATTCAGGTAAACCCAACACAGTACTTCTTGTTCTGGAAAATCCAATTTCTCTTTAATGTCTACAATAAATGGATACAAAAATTGAAATTTGGTATTCAACACACGTTCACTTCCATCATGATAACATCTCAAACATTATTCCATAGGTCACAACATACTAATTACATGCATAGACTTTTCCGACCACACAGAGCTAGAAAATCAGTTGCATAATCTGTAACTTTCAGTTTTACTAACTGCTCTTCTTTGCAGTATTACTATTGTCAGGTAGTCTGCAATTGTGAACAGCAAAAATTATGCTTATGTCTACAGTGAAGGCTGGTGACATGCATGGCAGATGCTACACCAACAACAAAACTTCCTTTTCTTCACAAAAAAGTATTGTGTATATGAGGTTTATTCTTCACAAACTTTACTGATTTCCATGGAATAAGACGTTAATCGAATTTCACAGGATGATTTGCAGTATAATTTTGAAATGCAGGATAAGGCTTTACAAAAACGGATTACCATACGAAATACAGGTCATCTGGTCACCCTAATTTTAACAACTGTTGCAGATTCCGTTATTAATGATGGACAGTTGTGTATATTTTGAAGGGGGTGGCTGGGCTGTATTTAAAAGTATAATTCAATAAATTAAAAAAAATCTATTTGCTAAGCAGCAGTAGCATTAGAAAATACAGAAAAATGTGTTTTTCTCATGATGTTACTGGATTTTCAAAAATTATTTTTATTAATGCATTACCGGTACCACATTTAAACTAGTATGTAGAATACATCCACACACATTGTTGGGAATAGATAAGAATATTTTAAAAGTGAAGGTTGTGTGGCAGCTAGTTTCCTCTTCCTCTTCTCTCCTTCAAAGGATTTCTGTTCAGTATATAATGTACCACTGAGGATGTTACTCTCTAATGATCATGTTACTGATGGATGTTAAAACCTAATATTCCTTTTTGAGAACAATGTGTTCGTATATGACAACTTTCTTGTGGATATTTCATTAGTCGAGTATAAAGGACAAGGCTTAAAATATGTATTTATACCAGCTTCATGCACATATACCACCAGAAGTGATGATACGTACTCAAGTAATTACATCTACACAAATTAGCAAGTGCAAAGAAAAAAATGACAGAAAATAAAAATGTATTTTTGACGAGTAATGGAGCTAATTTTATCCAAAAGGCTCTAATAACAAATCTGTTGCTACTGAACTACACAAGACGCACTCAGAGTTAGTGTCCAGAGTTGCTATTGCCGTTCCCCATCACGTCCCGTCATTTGTTGGTCTTTGTCAAGTTCCCCCCCCCCCCCCCCCACACACACACACACACAGGTACTTAAAATGTTTTTCGTTGTAATTATTAGGATGCTGTGAATATTTGCTTAGATCACACACAGTCCAGCTCAAGCAAGATTAACTTAACAAGGTTTCTTTAGTGACCCATTCTACAGCTGCTTCTTGAATCAACACTGTGAATGTTACAAACCAATTATCCAATGTGTTTCAGGACAGTGTTATCCAATCATCAAGTGATAAGGAAATTAAATAAATTTGAGGTAAATTACACCAAGACACACACTCAAAGATAAATTATTTGTATCATCCTGTACTATAACTTACCTTTAACAGACACCATCTTTAAATAAATAGTTGAATCAGTACATTTTAATAGGGGTTACAGAAGAGTACCTTCAATGTTAATTGTGTCAGCATGAGTTTCAGGAAATGTTATTGTTGGCATTGCATTATGTTGCTTGATTTTTAATTAGGATGAAGCCTTTTAAGGTACAGTATGAGGACAATATGAATTATTTATCTATTGTTACCTTCAAGTAGTTTACATTAAATTCATTTAGTTTTCAGTTTTATAGCACTCAATAATAAGCTAATATAATCTCAAAACATGACGTGATAAATCACAAGGGACAACTAGTGTGTAATATTCACAGCACTGATTATAAGAGTCGGATGCCTATTGTCATAAATTTCTGGAACAGTGTGTGAGCACATTGACTGTTGTATGCTTCGTGATTGATGTTTCATCACCAGGCTAGCCCAGACACACACTTGCTAAGTGTCAGGCTCTACTGTGGTCGACAGCAGCCACTCAGTGTCAAACATGTGATTGTGCTGTGACTGCTGGTGGCCCCAAAGCAGTTGTGTCGATGCATATGAACACTACTTCCATGGCATGATTTTTTTTGCATAGATAAATAAATTAAGCAATTTTTGTGTCTTGATCAATAAAACAAGTAGGTATTTTGGTTCCACTTAAAAATGAAATTAATCAGTGGATATTTGCAGTCAGGTAAGAGAGGTTAGTCCAAATGATATCCAGAATGAATGAATATATTGGTATGATTTATCACTAAAATGCAGTGAATAATGAGAGTAATTCCCTTGTGTATTCAAGTAATTGTTAACACTTGTAACAACATCGCAGAAAAGTTTCATTTACTTTACGGTACCAATATAAGCAATCTTGGTCATCTGGTATGGTTCATCTCCCTGCCCATCAGTCTGCTGTTTTATTGATGAGACAGCATGCTTATGCTATTCAGATTTCCAAAGTGTATACGACACTTGAAAACAAGGATGATTAATGCTACCAAACTGCTACAGCAGGAACATGGTTTTGTGGTGAAAGAAATCTGCTTGTACCTAGCTTAACCTATTCCTTTGCGCATATTATAAGACAAAAACATTTAAAGTAATTGAACATCTAGAGAACAAAATTCAAAGAAAAGGGGGAAAACATGAACATAGTTTTAGCAATTGTAACATACAGTGTATGTTGTTATGAAGCAGTTTCAGTGTGCAAGTAGAATGAGTCAAAGGAGAGTTATTACTCACCTGGCGAAGGAGAACAGGTGGTGGAGAGTTTTAGTCTCAGTTGTTGGTAAGTGTTTTAAACAATACACACAAATTTGAAAATTTGTGCCAGGACTTGATCGTGGCTCTCCTACTGACTAGGCAGTTGTGTTAACACTGGCACACAGGCTGCACACACCCAGTTGGACCCAAGTTCCCATATGTCCTTTTAGTTTGATCCTTGTACTCTGTGGCTCACCGCTAACCTAATATTCCTACTAGGGGCTGGTCCTTGTATGTATTGTACTAAAAGCACCATCAAACTTTAACAAGGTTGATTACAAAAAAGAATTGTGCTGTCTATTCTATATGTTCCAATAGCTTCAAGGCAATGATATTCAAAATCAGATGCCCTTCTCTGAATGGTGGAAAGAGCCACGATAACAACAAAGTGATGCGATTTTTTGAACCTTTTTATGGGCGAGCATCCTTTACAAATTATAGGCTAATTGTTCCTTGCAATACACACTACCGGTAAGTTCAATATTCGTGCTGCCTGAAAGGCGTAAAGATCCCTTAAGAACAACACTAAGGATCTGCCAATATTAAGTCATCTCTAAAATAACTTCTGCAATATTTACTGCTATTAACAATGGAACAACAAGTTATAACATTCACAAGCACACACTTTTAGAATGAATTGTAGGGTTACTGGGACATCCCACTGGACATCAGCCAGTGACTGTGTCGTATCTGTATGGTAAATGTCACATTCCACACAGGTAATAGTAACAGAATATTTGTAGATTTGGTTGTACATAAAACACGAAATGGCTTACACATTTGTCACTGTTTGGAGAGGGATTAAGAGATTCCAACAATGAGATATGTAACATGAATGCCTATTACATAGACTTTTAATGAGATGGGTCCTGATTAAATTAAATATGTATTTGTGTGTTTCAATACTGGAGGACAACACTCTGGGCACTTTATATGACAATAATAATAGTACACAAAATCATACTTACGTTGTCTGTTGATAGCAAGAAATCATTTTATGGTTACGAATCACTGACATAACAGGTGCTGCAATACAGGCTTCGTTATTATCAGTGTTGTGTCCCCCCCCCCCCCCAATAATTGCACCCAATGTGAATGATATTCCACTAAAACCAAAGTACTACTGTACCTTTTATCCAGTATAATTTTGGATTAAAATACAAGCACAGGCTGCATTTGTTTATGACCAAGAAAAGGTTCTCATTAATAGTGAATGGCCAGTATAGTAGCATGCACTGGCAACAACTATCCTGCTGTATGAAGTAGCAGCACCTTTGCCACACAATTTGAATCCCACTTCAAACATTAATAAGCTTATTTCTGGGAACAGCTCTAAAACAGTGAGTATCTGTCACCAACTACTTGGTCATAATATGTATGTGCTAATAATGCTTGTAAGTTGCACACACATACAAAGCACATTTAATACAAAAGTTTCAAGTGTTGTGAAATATTGACATACGGGAGAAATCCTTGTAAGAATACCATTTTAAATGATTGACTTACTCTGAAATGACATCTGCTTTATTAACTGTAACAACTGATACCACCCCATGAACCATAGACATTGCTGAGGTGGTGTGAACTGTGTACCTCAGTGATACAGATAGCTATGATGTAGGTGCAACCATAGTGGAAGGTGGAGATGCCAGACAAATGTGTGGTTCCTGAAGAGGGGTGGCAGCCTCTTCAGTAGTTACAGTGGCCAACAATCTGGATGATGGACTTTTAACATCAGCCAACGTGGCTTTGCCATACAGTAACTGTGAACAACTGAAAGCAAGGGGACACAGCTCTACTGTGTGAATTTTTTATGTCCTTGGGTAAAATATTCTGGAGATTACTAAGGGCAGTAGAGCCCAATGACCACACACTTCAGAACAAAAGCTTTGAGACATTACTAACACAGCAAAAAAAGACTGAAATGAAACTTTCACTCTGCTGCGGAGTGGGTGCTGATATGAAACTTCCTGGGAGATTAAAATTAAGTTCCAGAACAGGGACTTGAACTTGGGACCTTTGCCTTTCGTGGGCAAGAGCTCTACCACTGAGCTACCTCGACATGACTCACGATATCTCCTCAACTTTATTTCTGCCATTAACTCGCCTCCTACTTTCCAAACTTCTCAGAAGTTCTCCTGTGAACCTTGCAGGACCAGCACTCCTGGAAGAAAGTATAGGGCGGAGACATGGCTTAGCCACAAGCATAAGGGATGTTTCCAGTCCCAGGTTAGAGTCCTGGTTCCAGCACACAATTTTAATCTGCCAGGAAGTTTAATAACAGACTGACTCAAACATGGTGGATCATACAAGAGAATTCACATTGTCTGTTCTGATAAAGTGACTCCGAAACTGTGGAAAGGAAGCAATACCTTTAAGAAATTTTATTTGATGGCTCATGTCTTCCTTACATATGTTACATAGACTTTACTTACCATATTCACAAATCTTGTTACTGAAGTCTGTTTTCGAGAGAGAGAGAGAGAGAGAGAGAGAGAGAGAGAGAGAGAGAGAGAGAGAGAAAACAAAACTTGGCAAACCTTGTTACCACATTGTGAAATAATGGTATAATCAGATCTGTTTTAGTGTGTCCTGTCTTTCTCTTTGGTAAGTGGGTTGTGATGGATGTGTATACGAAACTGGTATAAAATCAATTATCTGAAGAAAACACTCAACAAACATGTGAAATTTGTTCTCCCCCAGATGAGAAGTGAAAAACCACTTCTTGGAATGCCTCAAATCCATCCCAATGCCCCTCCCACCTGTAAGCCTTCCTTGTCACCATCCCTCCACACCAATAACCTTCTTGCTCTAAAAAACTACATTTCCAAACACCTCATTCCTTATTTCGTCACCTACAAACAAATCTGGGGATAGGTTTGGAAAGCAGGATGGCCCCATCCTTTTCATGGGTTGAAATTCAGCAGCTGCAAGACCTGGCTTGGTAAAAATTCATATATGACATGTGTGGACTTGACTCATGAAGAGAATCATCTGAGTTTCCTTCAAAACCTCAACTTTTTCTCTAATCAGAAATTCATCAGTCTTCCAGAACCAAGCCACCTGTCTAACAGTTAAGGATTAGGTGATATATTGTACACAATATACAAGGGCTATTCAGAGTAGGAAATGTGACAAAAAAGTACAAGAAAAACATTTTATTATCTACATCTGAAAGAGCGACTGCAATACAACTTTTCCATATAGTCACCAAACAGAGGCACTTGATCATAGCGGTGGAATTTTTTAAAATTCCTTAGTCGTAAAATTCTGCTGCCTGAGACTTCAGCGTTCTGCGTCGTCATAAAAAGCTTGTTGAAAATAAAGTAGATGATCTACTACTGTGAAGTGACGCTTTTTCACAAATCGTTTAATCAATTTTAGCAACAAGATCATCAGTCACAATGCTCAGGTGTCCACTCTTCTCTTCATGAATGTTGGTTTGCCACTTTTAAACTGAATGCATTTTTTTCTGGAAGGAACATTCACTCGTTGGGATGTTTCTGTACACTTCGCGATAAATTCCTATAGGTTTCAGATTTTTTGCCAACAAAAACTGTATCACAACTGGCAGGATTTTAGATTGCAGCTCATATTTCAAATTCGAATACTGAGGGGGAGGAGGAAGCCAGAGCGCGCGCACCAATATTGGCGAACATACGAAGGTCATTCAGAATGGTGCTTTGCCTGCTCAGAGGTATTGAAGTGTGTGTGTGTGTGTGTGTGTGTGTGTGTGTGTGTGTGTGTGTGTGTGCGCGCGCGCGGCAGTTAACAACAACCCATAATAGGATGCTAGGTCGCAGCATCTGCCACCTGACTGAAGTATCGTTTACACGCGCCAGAGCGTGAATGGCAGCGAACGTGTTAAATGTGTGTGTAGCACACAGGATATATATATGTGATATTACAGTTACATATGCACTTTGTATGACACCATTATGGTGTCCTGTTGCTGTTGCTTTGTCATCCATTTCTGAAGTAGTTGGCAGGAAGTAGGTTTGTAATTAGTTGCAAAATTTGTACCATAGAAAAAACGCAGCATCCTCCGCCGCACATCAGATGCGAAAGTTAGCTGCTACTGCAGTGTTACCCAGTTGTGAACTGAATTGCTAGTTTTAAGACTAACTTGCAAAATTTTTTACTGAACAAAGAGACCTAAGGAAACACGATTAAAAAGTTATTGCTCATTTATGAAAACACAATTTGATAACTCAGCACCAGAAATACTTTTAAAACCAGCCAAAAATTGATATTTAATGTCACAATTATGAAAATTCATATGTGTGTAAATAATAAAAATTTTATTCACCGTTTCTGGAAATATATACTATACTATATGAAAACCCGGCATTGTCCAGGTATTTATTTGTTGCACACTCTTCTGTCTCCTCTGCCCCCCCATCTTTGTCCTTGTCTGACTCTTCTCTCGCTCTGTTCATCCTTTCACCCCCACCCTCTCTCCAAATCCACCTCCTCAGTTTGTCTCCTCCCTCCCCCCCTCTTCTTTTTGTTGCCCTTTCTGTCTTGCGCAGGGTCAGCATGGTTGACTATGGAATTGGAATGGTTAATTTTAATGTGTGGTTAGGTGTTCGACTTGTGTCATCTCTTCCTCTGCCTCTCAAACTTCAAATTTCGTAGGAATAGTGAAACTGTAAAATTTATTGCAGTCGTCCTGTGTGCCCTATATGATAGCTTGCTGATAGTGAAGTGTACAAAACAGCATCAAGATCGGAATAAATATGCAAATTACGTTTTAGCGAAATCCGTAAGTGAAGTACCCTCTGCCAGTTTTAGTATGTAATTCTATACAGACACTGACCTTCCTCTTGTTTGGATGGTCAAGAGTGCAAATTTTCATCAAAATCGGAGCAAAACTGAGGATTTTGTCGAAGTACATAAATAAAATATCCTCAGCCATGCATTGTACAAAATTTTAGGTATACTACGATCTTCATTTAGCTATGATGGTCAAACGTCCAAAATTTTATCAAGTTCGGAGGGAAACTGTTGATTATGTAGAAGTCCGTATGTAAAGTACTCTCTGCCATTCAGCACAAGAAATTGTTTTGAAGATCAATAGTGCAAAATTTGAGCAAGATCAGAGCAAAACAGCGGATTAGGTCAAAGTCAGTCTGTAAAGTTCCCTTCACTATGCACCACATGACATGTTACACAGTCAGTCTTGCTTTGAAGGTTAAGTGTCCAAAATTTTATCAAGAGCAAAATAAAATTGTGAATTTTTATTGAGGTCTGTAGGAAAAGTACCGTCCAACACGGCCCATATGCATCGTATTTCAACTGTGTATAGTAGGTGTCTCTTACCACTACAGCAATTGTTAAATTAAGGAATATTTGCAGCAAATTTAGTTGATAAGGTCCAGTGATTTAGGATGGGGAGTGCTATATTGTCACTTGATGCGGCAGGTTTTCTTGTATTCCATTGTTTGGCTTATCTCCTGAACTATGCTTTATAAGAGATTCATACACCCACAGAGGTGGTTCTCTAGGTTTGAAGGTCAAATGTATAAAATTTTGTCAAGATTGGAACAAAAATGTAGGTTTGTAAACAAGAATTAAAACCTCATTGTGGTTATTGTATATTGATGTAAATAAAATCACACAAACTTGGTGAGTGAGCGAAAACTTTCATACGACGGCCACAACTAACAGATACTTGTTCCATTCGGTTCCACGTTGACTGAAACCACTCGCACCCAGAGAGTGAATCATAACATTCATATAATGAATGCAACCGACAGAGACTTGTTTCATTCGGTTGTCCCGCATTAAGTGAAACCACTCAAACCTGGCAAGTAAGTAAAAACATTGATATGGCCGCAGAGACTTTTTTAGTCGGTTGTTTCATTCAACTGAACACCCATCACTAACTGGAGGTTTCATATGCAACATACTCGTCACCAATATCTTCCTCAAAAACATCAGATACACTTGAAACCACAAATAAATCAATACAGAAACATACAAACTGTTTATCACCATCATTATTGTTATTAGGTTATAGTATACAAAAATTACTTTCGTCACACATCTTAACATTTTCAATTTGCTGTAATTCACCTTTATATTTGGAAAAGTTGTGTACACAAGCTTTACAAAGAACAGTGTGATATATAGCAAACACAGAAAACAGGTGATTAAGATGATCTGTTCAGAGGCAAGATGATCCAAGTGCATGGATATTCTTTTTGGTGCCATCTGCTTTATGATATCTTTTAACCAGGGAGTAGAGTACATAGTAGGAGTCAACTTTTAATGCTTCACCTCAATTTTATGTTTTACCATGCTGCAGATGCACTTGTTTTTCCGGGAAATGTCTCGTGTACCCCTTTACTTCTGACACCTCCATGAATTCCTTATGATAGGTACAGGTACATTCATATACACAAGATGATAATTGTTCTGACACTTTGCACAAAGTGGATGTGTAACAGGAAAAGATAAATCTTTCTTAATACACAGGACTACATGTAATCAAAAACTGAAATTCTTTGTAGCGATTCATGTAAAATCCTGTTCTGTCACTAGCAAGGTAAAGAATTAAGAAAATAATTATTTATGCAGCAAAATCAATAATGTAAATAATAAAATAATGTTATATATAAAAAATAGACCCACGTGATATACCAACTGACATGCCTACACTGTGAAGCGTTCTATGTGGGAATGACCAGCAACAAACTGTCCATTCGCATGAATGGACACAGGCAGACAATATTTGTTCATAACGAGGATCACCCTGTGGCTAAACACGCCTTGGTGCACGGCCATGACATCTTGGCACAGTGCTACACCGTCTGGGTTATCTGGATACTTCCCAACGACACCAATCCTTCAGAACTCCGGAGATGGGAACTAGCCCTTCAGCATATTCTCTCTTCCCGTTGCCCACCTGGTCTTAACCTCCGCTAAATTTGAATTCCCGCCCGCCATCTTTAACATCTTTCCCTCGGTTCTCTGGACAGAGGCTCTGCCTCTAGTGGCATCTCTATCTTCTTAACTTCTTTGGTTTCTATAGTATGTCGTGCCTAGGTCTGTTTGCGTCCGTGTGAATGTTTGTGTGTGTGTGTTTATTTATTTATTTGTGATGCTGTCACACCTGTGCTCCTTCGCCTGGTGAGTAATCTTCATCTATTTTTTTATATATAATTTTTCCTGCTAGGAATTTTTCGTCTTAATATTTGTATAAAATAATGTTAAATGTTTGTAAACCTATTGGATTAAACTGCTGTGATCATGTCACTAGACTTACAAAATACTTCAACTCTAACCTCTGGGAAAGACCCCAGCTTCTATTAGGAGGCTTATCACTGGGCTCGTTTGAAAAGCCCCTGTTGGCAAACAGACACCAGAGTATAGAACTGAATCTGTCTTCTTTATGGGTCATTCCATGTCAAGTGGGCTAAATTTAGCTAAGCTCCCCACTTGACAACCTCCAGTATTGATGAAATTTGTACAGAAAGTACATTAAAGCACTTGCATGAAGCCTTGTCCATAAGTGGTATGGTTGAGCCACTAGGCACATTTTAGTTAACACCAACTTTTTTGACACTGTGATGTGAATGAACAAATCATCAAATTTGTTTTATCGTTACTCAAATGCTAAGAAATTTGACATGCTGAAACTTTGTGATCCTGTTCAACTTTTTGGGTAGACTGGCTTTGTTGTAGAACAAAAGCTAAAGTTAAGGTAAATTTATCAGTGTCTGGCATTTAATTCATGTGGAAAATTTTAGCACTTTTACAGAATCAGATATTGAAAACAACAAAGGTAATTGGAAATAAAAAATTGAAGGTATATGGTATGAAAGATTTTTCAGTGACATGTAGCAGTGGCCTTACATATAAAACATACATATCAAGGGTAGAAACAAATCAAATGTTTTTCTGCATGACAACTGAAATTGCTAAATCAAAGAAGCGAAATACATCTTACTGAAAACTCCGAAATATGCTTTATTCACAAAAGCAATACTTTTGTATAAGTATAAATTTCTGCAGAAATCCTGCTTGGTTTCTAATGTAACCTTTCGGTTTGCATCCACTATTTCAACTTAATGTTAGCATTTCTAGATTACTGCCTTCAATACTGGTTTCTGAAAACTTTTCCAGATGTTATTTTCCTGGAAAAAAATATCACACCAATGAAGCATTCAGTCTATGGATTCCAAATTTTATAATTTTGTAACAATCAAACTCTTGTAACTGTTTTAACTGGGTGGCTTGCAAGCATAAATTTTACACTTGGGAAAAGTGCAAACAGACCGAGTGGGTTTCTGAAGAACCTGCATGGACAATGCATTTCAGCCTCTATTCACAGAATTAGGGAAATGCAATTTCATGCTTTTGGCATCCCTTCCAAAACACCAAATTCTTGCTTTACCTCTTATATATTCCAGTTTTGATGTACTAATGCTAGAATACAAAATTTTGCGAGACTACTGTGGCAATTGCAACTTCTTTCATTTCATAAGAGGTAAAGCAATGTGGCTGGGAATCGAACCCTCTATGCTCACTAGGCAGACATCATAACCACTAGACCACCGCACCACTAGCGATAAAGGTGCCTTGGAATACTCTAAGTAAGACTTTCCTCCACGTCACAAACTAATTAGACGGGGAAGACTTTAACCTTAAGATTATAGATTGGGACCTCTCTAGTTACATTTTAGACGGTACAGACAAGCAGTCTTGCGAGCTACTTTCGGACACATTCTTCGAAAACTGTCTTGAGCAGTTAAACTGGCAACCCACATGCAATGGAAATATTTTAGACCTTATAGCCACGAAAAGGCCTGACCTTATTAATGATGTATGTGCAGAGACTGGAATTAGTGATCATGATATCGTCATAGTGTCGATGGTGACCAAAGTTCATAAACCAATCAAGAAGGCTAGGAGCGTGTTTTTGTTGGGAAGAGCCGATAAGCAAATGTTAGGATCACACTTAGAAAATGAATGGGCATCATTTAATTCTGGGACTATGGACATAGAGGAATTGTAGACTAATTTAAGTGCATTGTAAATAAAGAATTAGAGAAATATGTGCCAGTAAAGACAATTAAGGATGGAAAAGGTCCACCGTGGTACAATAATAATGTTAGAAAGCTGCTGAGAAAGCAAAGACTGTTGCACTCTCAATTCAAAAAGGAACACGCAAATGATGACAGGCAAAAGTTAGTAGAGATCATGTGTCTATAAAAAGATTGATGCGCAAACCATACAATAATTAACAAAGCCATATCTTACAAAAAGATCTTTCCGAGAACCCTTAAAAATTCTGGTCCTATGTAAAATCGATAAGTCGGTCAAAGCCCACTGTCCAGTCACTCGATCATTCCGGGGCAGTAATAGAAGAAAGCAAACGAAAAGCTGAAGTTTTAAATTTAACCTTTAAGAAATCTTTCACGCAGGAGGACTACATAAATGTACCACCATTTGATCAGCGTACTAATTCAGAAATGGAGGACATAGTAATAGGTATTTCCGGTGTAGAGAAGCAGCTGAGAGAGCTTGTGTGATAATGTTGGCAATCATATGATGTTAGCATTAGACATTTGTATGACAATGGAAATATTTTGTCATGAAATCTTTATTTTACAAGAGCACTTATTGATCGAACAAGAGAGCCGGCCGCGGTGGCCGAGGGGACTGAGGCGCTCCAGTCACGGTCTGCACGGCCACTATGGTCGGGGGTTCGAATCCCCCTCGGGCATGGATATTTGTGCCGTCCTTAGTCTTAGCTAGTTCATAAGTAGTTTGTAAGTTTAGGGACTGATGACCCCGTAGTTAAGTCCCATAACCTGTACAAACATTTGAACATTTTTGATCGAACAAGAGTCATATCAGAATCTGTCAACCATAAAGCACAAACAACATTATTTATTATTTCATGGTCTGTGCGAAGCAATCAAGTAATTCTATGTGGATTTTTAAGAATAGTAACAACATGGAAAAGATTTTGTACTGTGTAGTTGATATTGCCAACATAATCACACAAGGCGGGAATATGTGGCTGTGGCTGAGGGACTGAGTCAGCTTTTCAACAGTACCACATACAAAGTTTGTCAAAACAATCCCATTCCTTATGTCCAGGCTGAGCTTCAAGGAATCATCAGAGCCTCAGCCCCCCTACAAAACCTTTCACCTGACTCCATTAACCTCATGACCCCATCAACACCCCGCATTCCCATCCTCTACCTACTTCCCAAGATTCACAAACCCAAACATCCTGGCCGCCCCATTGTGGCCTGTTATCAAGACCCTACAGGACGAATCTGTCTACATAGACCAACACCTTCAACCCATTATGTGCAGTCTCCCATCCTTCATCAAAGACACCAATCACTTTCTCGATTGCCTGAAATCTTTATCCAGCCTGTTACTTCCAGAAACCATCCATGTAACCACTGAAGCCACTTCCTTATACACAAATACCCCGCATGCCCAGGGCCTCAATGCGATGGAGTATTTCCTTTCACGCCGACCACCTACAACCCTACCTAAAACCTCTTTCCTTATTACCCTAGCCAGCTTCATCCTAACCCACAACTTCTTCCCCTTTGAGAGCCAGACACACCGACAACTAAAGGGACTAGGCATATTAGGGGGCCATCCTGGTTCCTATGACAACTTATTTATGGGATGCTTAGAGGAAGCCTTCTTGGACTCTAAATGTGGCTCTCCAGCAAGGATATGACTTCCTTAAATCCTGTCCCAAAATGAGATCCATCCTTCATGACATCTTTCCTACTCCACCAAGACTGTTTTTCTGCCACTCACCTAACCTTCGTAACCTAATAGTCCATCCCTATGAAATTCTAAAACCACCTTCCCTACCCTCCGGCTCCTACCCATGTAACTGCCCCCCCCCCCCCCTCCGGTGTAAAACCTGCCTCATGCATCCACCCACACCACTTACTACAGTGTACAGGTGTTCACAATTAAGGGCAGAGCCACTTGCGACAGCACCCATGTGATTTACCAGCTGACATGCCTGCACAGTGATGCCTTCTATGTGGGAATGACCAGCAACAAACTGTCCATTTGCATGAACGGACACAGACAGACAGTGTTTATTGGTAATTAGGATATCCCAGTGGCTAAGCATGCCTTGGTGCAAGGCCAGCACATCTTGGCACACTGTTACACTGTCAAGGTTATATGGATACTTCCCACCGACACCAGTCTTTCAGAACTCCGGAGATGGGAACTTGCCCTTCAGCATATCCTCTCTTCCCGTTGCCCACCTGGTCTCAACCTTCATTAGTTTGAAATTCCTGCCCAACATTCTACAACATGTTTGCCTCCAATCTCTGGGCAGAGCCTCTCCCTCGAATGGCATCTCTGTCCAACCTCTTTGCATTTTGTATATGCCTGCCCTGGTGTGTGTGCGTGTATATGTGTGTGTTTGTTTACCTATCCTCCCCCCCCCCCCCCCCCAAGGTAAGTCTTTCCTCTCCTGGGACTGGAATGACTCTTTACCCAGTACCTTAAAGCCCCCACACTTTCCTATTCCCTCTCCTTCCCTGCTCTTTCTGAAGAAGCAACCTTAGGTCACGAGAGCTCAGTTTTGTGTATGTGTATGTTTTTATTTGTGTATCAACAAACTGGTGCCTTTTCACCTGGTAACTCCAACTTACTTTAGATATATAGTGTTTAAATATATCAATGATTTATGTGCCTGGAAATTGAATTATCGTTTGACAAAAAGAATCAACATAATGGGATCATACAACAGTAGCATAAAATAACCATAGGACTATATCATCATGTTGAGGTTGGCTATTTGTAAGCTAAGAATAATAAAATTCTGCTGTAAAGAGTTTTATTAAATTGTCAGCTGTAGAGCCTACTGTTTCCAGATAACATTTTACATTCTGAGTCACCGTCCTTTTTATTGTTGATTATTGAACTAGTGCTGATGTATTGGTGCCAAACTTTGGAAGAAAGAAATTACTGGTAAATTAAACACACATATAGTTTAGTAAGTTGTCATTCCCAAACAAGATTCTGAAGCTTACAATTCCCCCTAAAATTTTCGAAACAGGGTAATTGGGAACAGATGCTGAGTGGAGACTACAAAACAATATAGCCTGTTATTCAAGATTAGTTTTTGTAAAATGCCTAAGACTATCATTATAAAGCATTAAGACTGCAGTTATGCCTACTTTGTAAATAATGCATCACAGATACATGAACTTAAAAATTTTGGACACCAGAGACAGCTTTTGATGTCTCAAAAATCAGTAATTTATTAGAACACTTGCAAACAATATATATTGAAGGTGCAACTTGATGGAGCGATGTATGAAACAATTGAGTATTTTACATTATACCTGTAATAATTATGAGGATAATTAATTTACTGACAGGACAAGAATACATCAACAACCTGTGAACTACAGAGCAGGTACAGCATTCATTATGTATTTCATGGTCACAAAAGTGAGCTTCCAAGACAATACTTGGGAAACTTCCAGAGCTCCAAGCATTGATAGAAAGTACTAAGGCACAAATCATTATATGCACTGAAAGCTGGCTAACGCCAAAGATAAGTTCGGCTGAAATTTTTACAAAGGGTCAAATGGTCTTCACGAAGGATAGATTAAATAAAAAAGGGGATGGCGTGTTTATAGCTGTTACGAATGGTTTATCCTGCAGTGAAATTGAGGCAGATACTTCCTGCGGGTTCGTATGGGTATAGATTATACCTGACAACTGGAATAAATTAATAATTGGATCTTTTTATCGGCCCCCTGACTCAGACGATGCAGTTGCTGAAATGTTAAAGCTTGAATCACATTTCAAATGGGTATCCGAAGCATAATGTTAAATCGGTGGCAACTTTAAATTACCCTTGATGTGTTGGCATAATTATGTATTCAAAACCCGTGGCTTGGCCAGTCAGCAGCACCTTGTGAAGGCTCCATTAAAAGCAATATTCCGCCAGTGATGGCCCAGTGCGGCGACTACTGTAGGAAACTTGGTTTGGGAGTGAGGGAGATGATGGACGATAGGGTGGGATAGTAACAGGTGCGAGCGAGTACACAGTTCGGTTAAGCAGTCATTCGCTTGACCGATGTTCGGATAATCAACCGTGTTTCAACAATCTACACACTTCTGTCGGCTCGGCACTGGCAGTATCAAAGCTGTTCGCAGCAACAGCTTAGAGTTGAGGCGTGTGTCCGCACTGTTTGAAGGATTGCGCGACCCCAAGAAGAGCTTCTCACGGTGCAAACAGTCACCTTCTGTTCTCTGTCACGATCACTTGTGTGCTGCTACGTGAAGAAGTGAACTTGACGATACAAAATGCTTAAACGTAAATGTGTTGTCCTTTCTATGAGGGACAAGTATATTACTAAAAGGTTAGAAGAAGGTGAATCTTCAAACACTTTATACAGTGAGTACAAGGTGGGGATTTCGACAATTACGGATATAAAAAAACAAAAGATGGGCATAGCAAATTTTATAGTTATGCTTGATTCTACTGATGGATCAACAAGCTGTAAAACTGTGAAGCTCGCCACTAACACAGATCTAGATGATGCTGTTTACAAGTGGTTTACACAAAAGAGATCTCAGGTCCCATTCTGTGTGAGAAGGCAATGCAGTTCAACGAAAAACTTGGAGGTCCTTCAAACTTTAAAGCGAGCAAGGGCTGGTTAACGCGCTACCGGAACACAACTCCAGGGCTGACACAAACTTCCATATGCCCCACTGACTGCACATATAGATTAAGCTGCGAGTGCTAAGGGATGAATGCAATTGACACATACGTGCAGTCAGTGTGGCATATGGAAGTTTGAGTTGGTTGTGTTTGGGTAGCCTAGTGGTTAAGGCGACTACGCGCTCTACTGTAAAACAAAACTAGCTGTCCTCCTCTGAACCTTCTCAGTGTCCTCCGTCAATCCCACCTAGTGAGGGGCCCACATTGGGCAACAGTACTCCAGGAGAGGACTCTCAAGTGTGATGTAGTCAGTCTCTTTGGTGGAGCTGTTGCATCTTTGAAGCATTCTGCCAACGATTATTACATTTAGTTCGCCTTCCCCACAATATTTTCTGTGTGTTCTCTCCAGTCTGAATTGTTCGTAATTGTAACTCCTAGATATTTAGTAGAATCTATGACCTTAAGGTTTGACTGATTTATCGTGTAATTGAAGTTCAGCGGATTTCTTTTAGTGGTCATGTGTATTACTTCACCGGGTAGCTTAGTGGTTAAGGCGAGTGCTCGCATAAAGCGGCAGCCCTGGATTTCGAGTCCCGGCTCAGCACAAATTCTCATATGTCACCATTTGGTAGAACATCCATACCTTATACAGTGACACTAAGAGGATCTCAAATTAATTCTATATTTCTGGATTTCCGGAAGGCTTTTGACACTGTACCACACAAGCGGCTTCTAATGAAATTGCGTGCTTACGAAATATACTCCAATTGTGCAATTGGATTCACGAATTTTTGTCAGAAAGGACAAAGTTTGTAGCAACTGACAGTAAGTCATCGAGTAAAACAGAAGGAAGTCTTTTCTGAAGGCATTTGTATTGTTCAAATTTTGTTAATCTTAAGGGACTTTAAACTGTGGGGTCATCAGTCCCTACACTTACAAACTACTTATAAACTAGCTTATACTAAAGACGATTACAAACATTCATGCCCTGCGGGTAAATTCGAACTCCCGAGCGTAGCGGCCATGCAGACTGTGACTGGCATGCTGCAGACCGCTCGGCCACAGGCATTTGTATTTAGTGTTACCTTGCATGGGAGTGAAACATGGACAATAAGTAGTTCAGACATGAAGAGAGTAAAGACTTTTGAAATCTAAATCTACATCCACACTCCACAAGCTATCCGACAGTGTGTGGTGGAGGGTACCCTTGAGTACCACTACTGATTCTCCCTCCTACTCCACTCACATATTGTTCACGGAAAGAAAGATAGTCGGTATGCCTCTGTATGGGCTCTAATCTCTCTTATTTTATCTTCATGATCTCTTTCCAAGATATACATAGGAGGTAGCAATATCCTGCTAGACTCCTCAGTAACTCGAAACTTCGACAAAACCCCATACCGAGCGGTAGAGCATCTCTCCTGCAGGGTCTTCCAATGGAGTTTATCGATCATCGCCGTAACGCTTTGACGATTACCAAATGATCCTGTAACGAAGCGCGCTACTCTCCGTTGGATCTTTTCTACCTCCTCTATCAACCCCACCTGGTACGGATCCTACAGCGGTGAGCAGTATTCAAGCAGTGGGTGAACAAGAGTACTGTAACCTACTTCCTTTGTTTTCTGACTGCCTTTCCTTAGGATTCTTCCAATGACTCTAGTCTGGCATCTGCTTTACCAATTACTGATTTTATATGGCCGTTCCATTTTAAATCACCCCTAATGCCTACTCCCATACAATTTATGATAAAGGATCTTTCTTTCTATGTATTAGCAGCACATTACACTTGTCTACATTGAGATACAATTACCATTCCCTGCACCATGCACCAATTTGATGCAGATCCTCCTGCATTACAGTACAATTTTCCATTGTTACAACCTCTCTATATACTACAGCATCATCTGCAAAAAGCCTCAGTGAACTTCCGATGTTATCCGCAAGGTCATTTATATATATTGTGAACAGCAATGATCTGAGACACTCCCCTGTGGACAACCTGACCTCACTCTTCGGAAGACTTCTCTCCATTGAGTCTGATAGACCATATGCTCTTACTTTGCTGATTAAACATCTGTGGGGAACTGTATCAAACACCTTGCGGAAGTCAAGAAAGACAGCATCTACCTGAGAACCCATGTCTATGACCCTCTGAGTCTCGGGGACGAATAGCACGAGCTGGGTTTCACACTATTGCCTTTTTCTAAACCCATGCTGATTCCTACACAGCAGATTTTTAGTGGTACTACAAAAGGATGGTGAAGATTAAGTGGATGGATTGCGTAACTAATGAGGAGGTACTGAACAGAATTTGAGAGAAAAGGAATTTTTGGCATACCTTGACTAAAATATAGGGTTCAAATGAGCAATGGAGCAAAGTGTGTGCGTGTGTGTGTGTGTGCGCGCGCGCGCGCTCCCGCAATAGCAGAGAGAGACCAATAGATGAATGTAGTAAGCAGATTCAGATGGCTGTGGGTTGCCACTGTCATGTGAAGATGAAGAGGCTTGTCTCTGGACTATAGACCACCACCACCAACCAACCAAAAGATTATTCCCCCTCATTCTTTGTGAACGGTTTTCCAAATAGCACTAGTCTTCGGTGTTGACCATGGTGTACTTGCTCTATGGTGGACAGGTTCTCTATGTACCCTTGTCCGGTCACAGTAAATTAATTAATAATTATCCCCGGAAAGCAAACATTTCATGCATCAAGAAACACTCTGCTAATATATTTCATTTTGATCCTAGAGTGCTTGATGTATAGGTTAGTCACAGTCTCACCTTCAATATATATGGCATGAATCACCTATCACTCGCACTGCAAATATTGTGGAAACGGAAAGTGCGATTGATGTGCGATTTTCACAGAATGGATTGCCAGTCAGGGAGCCAACAAACAGATTGTAATATTACTTAGAAAGTGTATTCTTATGCAATTATACAGTTTTTTGGCTGGAACAATGCCTGGAGACACTAAGAAACTAAAATAGGGTGCACTAGATTATCAATAGTGTTTGTTGCAGGATTCTAGTGAAAGTCGTTTACGAGATATAGTCTTTTGAAACGTTCCCACACTGATATTTGCATGTGCCAGTTAACCTGCATAGCTGCTAGGTACAATGATATTATGTTTGCTTACAATGAGCTTGTGTGTTTCTTGAGTGCACTGCGGCTCGCTAGTCAGCTAGCGGGTAATAGCTCAAGCGGTAGGTCACGAGTGTACGATAGGTTTTACCAATTCAGAAAAAGCCAACATGCTCATGGTGTACGGAGAGTATAGGAAGAATGCTGTTCGTTCTTGTATGGTGTATACAGCAAGATATCACAATAGACGTCACCCATCTCGGCAATTATTCAACCAGTTATGTGAAAGTGGTAGTGTAACACCGAGACAATGTAACAGAAGGAAACAAGTGACAACAGAGGAGGGGGAAATTGATGTTCTTGCTGCGGTTGCAGTTGATCCGCATGTCAGCTCCCGCGCAATCGCACAAGGAAGTGGCAAGAGTCAGGCAAGTGTCCTACGCATTCTCCTAGGACAGGATACTCCAGATGTATCATGTTCAGTGATAAAGTCACATTCAGCAATCATGGCCCGGTAAACCACAGAAACAAACTATTGGTCTGCTGACAATCTCTCTTGGCTTCGACAGGTGGACCACCAGCATCCATGGATTGTAAAGGTGTGGTTTGTCATAGTGAACCAGCAGCTCATAGACCCATATTTCAGAAACGGAACACTGACCGCGCACATGTATTGCAGCATTATAACAGCATCCACGGGTGCTAGAGCATGTTTCTCTGCAGACTAGGAGGAATCTATGGTACCACTATAATGGCTGTCCAGCCAAAGTGCATAAATTACTACAGCATGTCTTCATGAATTATTCCAAAATCGATGGATTGGACACAGAGGACCTGTAAAGGCAATGTTGGCTGAAATGCTTTTTCTACAACTGTCATTAGCCTCGGTTTTGTAACAGCTTTGAGAAGGAAAGTGGAAGTTACCAAGAAGGGTGCCTATAACATGAGGATATATAGCAACTGACTGTAAAGATGGTCAGTGAGCCACAGACAAACATATGCAAAAGACAATCACATTCACAAAACTTAAAATTTGGCAGCACAGACTTCATTAGAAAAAAAGAGCATACACACTTTCACAGGAAACAGTGCTGTATCTACCACAGATGGCAGTCACATGGACGGGTCCTGCCTGAGCAATTACGTGTGAAAGTATATATAATTTTAAGATGTGTGAATTTGTCTTTCTCTAGACATCACATTTACAGTGACTTGCCAGCTATCCTTACAGTACTAACATTCTAACCTGAACTTTTCTTTGTTAAAAAGGATGTCACATGAGGTATGGAATCAACAACTGTTCTTAGCCCAATACTCACTTGCCACCATTTATCACATGTAAAGGGGGAGGCAGTTGACAATGCTGTTAAATATGTTAATAGAGGGCCACTTAATTCTGCTTTAATGAAAGAGTTGACAGAGGACTATATTTTCCATTAACATTTTTATCACTCTCTCTTCAAATATGTAACAAATTATCAGTTAAATAGCCAAAACATTGATACGTTGCAATGAAGATTTTTCTGTTATTAGAAATGTGTGATCATTTTTTACAATACAAACTGATAACTTTCAACTATCCATCTTCCGAACACACTAATCACTTTAAACTTTGGTGGTTTGTAATGGCAGAGCACTGTGGTGAAGAAAAGTCGTTTTGTGTTTAATGAGAAGTTTTATTTTTGTGTTTACAAATGTTTTCCATGGGCTTGTAATATGTCCTTACCCAAGATGTTATGGGTCAAAGCAGACGGGTGGTAACAGGGACCTTCAGTATTTCTGATTTACAGTAGAAATTCTTTATTAATATCCATTCAGAGCACTTGTCAAATCAATAAAATGACCAAATACAACCTTCTGACAAATGTATATGTGGCGGTTGTATGTACTGATAAGCGATATGTTGCCTCTTGTATGAGCTAAAATGCCAGTTAATATTTTCAATTGCTTGTATGGACAATTTTAAAACTTTATAATTATAGAAAATTTTGATGGGCTATACAAGTTATTCTTCCTGGTAAATCCATGCCAGATCCACATAATGAGTTAAATGTGAACCCTTGGGGTAAATCCATAAGTTTTTACCGTTATGTAGGACGATTTCAGGGACAATCAGATGTGGGCATAAATGGAGATTCAATAGTAATTCACTTATGGCTTCTGCGGCATAGAGTGCTCGACGCTCGTGTTACCAACGGCTTTCCAATGCTCTTTCAAGACTCAAATCAGGTAGAATTACATGGGATGTTTCCGTATTGGCTGTGAAATAATTCCTGGTCTACGGTTGACAGATTTATGTATGTAGCCAAGCACGTTAACCTCTTTGTATGTAACCTTATCCGATTAGTAAATTATCTTCGTAAACTGAACATTGTTGTCAATATTAGCACATTACACCCGCCTTGGCCATAGGTAAAACTTACCCGTATTTTTAGTTATCGCTTACCTTATGGAACAAGACATGTTGCAACAGTAAGTTAAGTACTCACGAAACTTATTTGCTAAAATGCCAACAGAACCGTTGTTGCTATTAACATTTGATGTACGAGTAAAATTTTACCACACCCTATCAATTTAAAATACAAACAACGCAGAAATTACGTCACTAAACTCATTTATACGAATAGATGAAAAGGTTCGTAACTACAACATGAATAAAGCTCGATCCGAGACATCCGGATTTCGTCCATATCTCTGCGTGGGTATGCGTAATGGAGAAGTCAATAAGAACACTGTAGCAGAGAAGTGACGCTTATTGCACCGTTGTAGCTTACGTTGATCTCCCTACGTTTTAAACTGTTTCCTCTAATGGTTCACTATCAGGCACGCGAGTATGGTGGATTGGTCATACGAAATGTCCTCTCTTCCAATTAGATCGTTTGACACCTTCAGTTTACCAAATTCGCAAAAGAAAACCAATTTCTTGTCGAGAAAATGATTGAGATTTACGTTACACGGCACACAAAATAACTTTCAACGTCACACGTATCATCTGTTACCACATGTAAAGTTCCGCCATATTGCTCTGCTGCTGTCACCTGGCGAGCAACTTTTCAAAACTTTGGCCGAGCATAACGACTTATTTTTGTGTTATATCTGTTACTTATACGTACTATTACGTTATAAATAAAAAAATATGACTTCAAATTGGACATATATCATTTATACGACATTATCATGACCAAAACTACGTGATTCTTTGCGTAATACAGTGAATCATACGTATGTTCTGGGTTCCTATTCCAGGGCCGATACTGGATGTACGTTATTTGCGGGAAATACAAGTTCGCGCCACATTCATTGTTGCTACTGGCTGTTTGCAGCAGATGGCTGGATGTGAGGGAGGTTGTGTGATAGAAATATGTGGAGATTTAGACCATGTTCGGTGTATCACTCGTGAATGAGTACATCTTGTGCATAGTTTTTAAGCTGGTTTTCGTGTGGCTATGAAATAAAGTTTATCGAAGTACGTAAATGAAAGTAAATTTGTAATTATGGCACGGTGACTGCGGCTAACCAAGCCAATCACAAAACAAAAGACTACACCTTCAAATGCTCGGCATCATTGCATCCTTTTTTTGTGATCATGTAACATTTTAAAATTATAGTGAAGACTTGCAGTTATACTTCATGCGGTGGCTGGATGTTTTTATTTTTCATCAATAGTAAGTATAACCATTTATAGTTTTTGGTAAAGTAGTGAAGAATGTAAGGGAACTCGTAACTTTAGGTTTGGTAATACGATCGGCCTTTCTACAGTAAAGAAGCGTCTTATGTGTAATATGAAAATTGAAAGTGATAACCGTTAATAGTAAAGAGTGTGGCTATTTCCCGTAGCACGAGGAATGAAGTAGATTTAAATGCTAAGATGTTATGAGGCATCATCTAATGTTGTGCTAGTCTTCTAGATAATGCGTCTGCCTTCATGTTGTAGTTTAGATAAATATTAATGTCGAGTGGAAAGAAAGTAATAACGGTATTTGCAAGTAGCTAATTGCAGAACCACGTGTCGTGTTTCCTTAGTTAAGCGGTGGTTGTACTAGCCGTTAAAATAGATACGCAAAGTACTTGTAAATCGCGTGCTACCCTCGGTAGGGAAGGAGGTATGGTATTTTCATTCTTTCTTAGTTAAATCGTTAGGAAGCATTTCAACAATAATTCGTGTTTTAAAGGTGAATGCAGGCGATTTAGTACATTACACGTGCCCAATATTTGTTGTAAACAAATATCGTTTCACGGAAGAGGAGTTAATTGAACGTGTTTGCATAAATTTAACTTTTATTTGTGATTCTTTTAGCCTGGAAAGTATGTCCACATTGTTTTTTTTGTAGTTACACGTTAGTATTTTAAACTTTAGCAACAAATAAAAAAATTTAGCATAATGTAATGGGAACTGTGGTTTTAGGAACTGCATGTATGTACAATTTGTTTATAAAAGTAATACAGTTGATTTGTGGATCAAATAATTTCAGCTTGTTTTCTGATATGTACTGTTTGATACTGTGTGTGTGTGTGTGTGTGTGTGTGTGTGTGTGTGTGTTTGTTGAAAATAGTCATTGTCCCAGTTAAAGAGAAATTTTGTTGTATGTGTTTTAAGCCATAGTAAAATAATACATTATTATTACTTAGTACTCTAGGACCAATCTGCTGTGCAGTATTTGGAAGTTTCGTATGTCAATGTTTTGTACAGTTTTAGGCTTGCTTTAGCCTTCACCTGCTAAAAGAAAAGTTAAATGCTATGCTACCTCAATAAGAGTGTAGGGCAACTTCCATAGGACTCCTTGTGTATTTAGGGTGATGTACAGACATGCTCATTACTGAATTTTTATTAGCCAATTTCTATGTTGACGAACTTTTAGTAATTTTAACACTGGTTTACAAAATGTAGCCTAGCAAAATTATTATTATTATTTTTTTTTTTTCATAAAGTGTTAAAGGATAACATTGTTTTGTTTCAAGAAAGGATATGACACTGTTACTTAATACAGAAGTGAATGAAAGAAGAGTTGCATTCAGAGTGGAAGACTTATTTTTTTCATTTCATAAGTTAAAGAGGTGTTAAGAAAACACTCAAAATATGTATGACAGAGGAGCATATAGGCCTGTAACATTTAGCAGTACTGTTAATAGACAAGGGTAAGATCATTCCAAAGCTTCGTGAAATGCCATGAATTGGTGTTGAATCAACCAGAGCCCTCACAGGTAGCCGGAAGAGGTACCGGTAGCAGATGACTTTTTTCTACTATATTTCCAAGTGCTACAATATGATAAAGGCACTGGGGGGGACCCTGGAAATACCTGGTATATTTTCCATTTTTAAAAGTCAAGGAAAACTCCAGGAGTTTGATTTTTGTGCCTTAATTTTATATAAGAGATGTTGGAATTATGCCTTTCATTTTGGAGATAATTGCACCCGCGAGAATGTTCTGTAGCCAATACTTCCTGACTTCACTTTTAAACATGATGCAACACATCCAGTTAATTTTATTGTTGTGCTTAAACTTGTTTGTTTTCGGTAAATTTAGATTACTGTACTGGAGATAGCTCTTGCATTTTTTTGTTACTGCTGCATAGCCCCTAATAATTTTTATCACTTCACAGTGCTTGAATACAATTAGGGCCTATGTACTGAAAAAAGGGTAAAGTTGTGTGTACCTGAGTTGGTACTTAAGTTACAAAAGATTGGCTGTAGTCTACTCATTTAGTATCAGAAGACAGGCAAGATTATCTTTGACACACACTCACTATCCTTAGCCAAGAATTCAATTCACATGTGCTGTAAACATGCCTTTCTTTCTTCAAAGTGGTAAACTAACGAATTCCGCGGGGGTTGATGGTTGAACATGATTGCTTAATAGAATAAACAGGATCCATTGAAGAACGCTCCTCCAGAGTTCTAGTTAATCAAATCAGTAGGGCCTATATTTTTCCTTTTCCAAGTAACAAACAAAATCATCTTAAATTTTAGATTAATTCTGAGTAGGCACCTCGATAAATCATCAGATTTTGATGTGGGCTAAGTCTGATTACTTATTGTATTGTAGCACTCAAATGACACAGAAATCCAAGCAAAAATCAAAGATCCATCCATTATTTACAGTTCTTGTGACTTTGTGGGTGACTAAATGGGGTAGTGAGTCATAAAAGATTCTCCAGAACAGGTTTACAATATTTGCTAAGTCAGTTTCTGCTTAAAGGAAGATCTGACAAGTTAAAATAAGGTTTTATTGTTATAGCCGTGTAGAGGTAGAGAGCATTGAGTATGAAACTAATGTAACTTTTTTGGCTAGTCTTGGCAGGCAGTTCAGCCTTTGTTTTTAATCTATTGATGATATGTAACAATCGTACAGCATTATTGAATAGTATTTTAGAGGGCCATTTAAACTTTAGAAACATTATCTAGTCCATTTAGTGCTCTCAGTTCTGCTGCTGATGGACAACTTTTGATTATAGTTCAGTAATGTAAGAATTACTCCAACAATCAGGTTTCTACATCTGTCTTAATTACTGTACAATTCACCCTTAAACACCTGGAAGGGGTTGTGTGGAACCACTCAAATAATTTTATTATAATGATCATTTCTCCCTATATACTGTAGGTGATCAGCAACAATATGTTAATGGGAATTTACATGTTTAATTATTGACGTGACATTCAGGTCATTCCATGTCAAATCAATTCAGAAAAGTACATCGTTTCAACCTGACCCCTCAGATTTTCATGAAGTTTGTGCGTTCATTGCACATTATGACAAAAATAAAAATACCAAATTACATAATTTTAGTGCATTTAATATGAAAGTAAAGGTCCCTCTTAAGTTTTAAAAATGTGCGGAGTACTTGAGGAACACTGCTGACAAGAACAGCTGTAACTTGTTCTAATCTAGACAGAATAGTGAACCAGGCAATTTTGAAAAGATCTTGAAACAAGCTTGTAAATGAAAAGCAATTTTGCCATATTTGAAGTATTTACACAGTTGAGCTCAGTGGCCTTAACCTTTGACTTTGAAAATTTCAAAACATGTCATCTTAAAATTTGTCGGAAAAAATTATATGCTTCTTCATTTTATACAGGGTGATCAGTCCTCAGCACGAACGCTTTTGCGGCGTTCGACTTGCCTGCTATGGCGGCTGCGGTGCCCGCTTAATGGGTCACCCATTTTCTGCACTAAATTTTATACGGGTTGGTGCCCAAGTTATTTCTGACATATATCACACAAACACTTAAAAAAGACAAGTTTATTACTCACCAGTATTACCCAAGGAGGGCTGGAACTGCCTCCCTTTGTTAGAGCATTTCTGAGACCTGCTGAGGAAGTTGGTAATTACACTCTGAAGTTCTATCTCAGAAATTGTAGTGATTTCATGACGAATGTTTGTTTTTAGTTCATCTAAAGTGTGGGGGATTTGATTTGTACGCTTTCTCTTTTAATGTTCCCCACAGATATAAATCACACGTGGTTAAATCGGGAGAACATAAGGGCCAAATGTTTTTAGTGATAAATCTTTCATCGAATACATTATCAATTTCCTGTAATAAGTTGGTTGTAAGTGCAGTTGCAGAGTCTTGCTTAAATGTCGCTGTTCATGAATTAAGTTAGGCATTTCCTAATTCTAGTAGGGCCTAATGATTTATCTTGCGAATTAAGATACCCACTTGGGTGGAACCATGATTCATCCGAAAAGAAGGTTAAGTTCGGATCAATTTCTCCATCATGCACCTTTTTCAGAATCCATGAGTGTAATGAGTAACTTCCTTAGCAGGTGTCAGAAATGCTTGAACATCAAAGGGAGGCAGTTCCAGCACCGCATTACGTAATACAGGTGATTTTTCTTTCTAAGTGTTTGTGTGATGTATGTCTGAAATAATTTGTGTGCCAACCCATATTAAATGTAGTGCAGGAGACGGGCAGCGCATTAAGCGGGCACTAAAACTGCCATCGCCGGCAAATTGCACGCCACAAAGGCAGTTGCACTGAGGATTGATCACCCTGTACTATAGGCCTAGAACATAGTAAAAATAAAGTTGGGATGACAATGGGATTTTGAAATATAAATTAATATGTAAACCTGTGTTGCATTGATGGAAAAAAAATTTTATTCAGACTGCAACAGTGTGGAACAAAGCACTGAAAAACGTTAATTTTTTTTTAAAAGGTGCTTTTATAATATAAGCACATTTAGTGTAAGTTAATGGGGCCATAGCAGGTATGTATGACATTTGACCTACACTGATGCATAATAATTGATTTTGTCATCCCTGCCAAACAGGTTTGTAAGGCATACTGAACAAGATAACAAACAAATATGACATATATCTAGGCTTACTATCATAAATACTGGGAAACAACATATAAGGCTGTCTGTGCCCCTTTTGGTGAAAGGAAATATGTATGCGTGGCTTAAGTTTCAAGTCCATATCACGGCCTAGCGTTGTGTATTCCAATGATGGCTACAGCCACTGCATGTGACCAGCCAATCAGTTGATGTTGTACAACAGCCAATAAAATTCGTTCAATTTGCACTATCTCATGTCAAGTCAATGTTTCCACATTAACGCCAATGTTCCGGTGACTGTTAGTTTACTGAGTAGCCAATGGTACATTGATAACCTGTCAACCAGAGAGCAGGAACAGCATAAATTATTTACTTCATGGTCAGCACAAAAGTAATCATTTGTAATTAATAAATTACAGCTGTTTCATGCTAATATCTGATAGGCTATCACCATCTATTCTAAGATTGGTGGGCTGTGGCTGCTGCCAACATCTGAACACTCAACAGTACTGTTAACTGAATTGTAAACTTTTACCTGTTTGTCCTTTTTGTTATTCTCTCATCAGTCTTTGAGTTCAAAACACATCCATGCTACCAGTGACCCTTCGTAAAATCATAAAACGAATTCTGTAATATCACCAAGGTATGAGTCTCGTTGGGACTAGTTACAATATTCATTTCTAATGCCTGGTGACTTGCAGAAGACTTGTTTGGATATTATAATGGTAATTAGGAATAAGGCAATGGAACTTGTGGGTATTTGCAGTTATGTGAATTTATGCAAACAACTATCTCGAATGAGAGATTCATCATCATCATCATAATAGTAATCACTGTTAGCTGCGTGAAGAAAGAGAGACACTGTAGTGTTCTTGGAGCACTATTCAAAAACGCGTCTGTTTGTCGTTGAGTTATAGATCAGACTGGTGTGGGCAGCAAGTCTCTTGATGTTAGCAGTAATACCATCACGTGATATTTTAGCATCTGATGTAGCAAAGAAATGGCACTCTGCAGACACATGGTAATAAGTGTAATGAAAAGTTATTCTTGCAATTCTTTATTGGGCTGTATCACCATAGCAGTCCACATACTTGGATATACTAAGAAAATTGGATCTGATGAAGCTAACAAAGTTAGATATTCTGATGTTAGGGCCTATAACAAAGAAACATGATAATTTGCATGATTTTCTGGGTGTCTATAATAAACAACAAATGGATTAATGGTGGCCTGTGCATTCCTCGAATTAAATCCCCGCACCTGATCCTCCAGGACAAATTTAATAATATTCTGAAAAATTACATAGGATGATGTGGGGTAAGTGTAACCACGTTTTGGCACAGTTCAACTTCGACACCAAATTGCTAACTTGTTACTGAAGATATGATTTTGAAATTTCTCAAGCTTAAAGTTTGACCTTTTGACTTTTAAACAATATACATTTTGTTTTGAAAAAAAGTCAAATAGGCCTAGTTGATTTAAAATTTTTGTTATGAGGTTGCACTTGCCCCATGGCTCAGGGCAAGTGTAACCCCGCATTGTTGTACCCATACAGAGCTTTGAGACCCAAGTTCTACTGTATTTGAGGCTTTTAAATTATTAAAATATCTTAAATTTTATTTGAGATATGAACCTTTTTTGCACACGCCTCTTTGTATATTATGAAGTATGCAGAAAATATTAGCTAAACTAAAAAAAAAAGTTAGCCTAAACCATAAAACACTGGAACAGAATGCTTCATAGATTTTTGTTTTAGGCTAGTAATTTATTAGTTCAAATTCTTAAAAAAGGAATATTTTTTCATTACTAGGTAATGTAACAAAAATCATAAAATATCTGAAATGAAAAGCTAAGATTCACTTTATAATTTCCATCACTTTCTATTATTTTTCAAGGTAATTGAACTAAAGTTGTTTAATGCTAATTAAACTTAGTATATTAACACTTAGGCCCTAACTATTATTTAGTCACTGAATGTTGTAGGAGTCAAATGTAACACCATGTCAGGTCTCCCTGCGACCCAAAGTAGGCTCGGGCAGCACTGAAATGACATCAGAGGATGGAACTTCCATCTCTACTCTTCTATCAGGCCAGTAAAATGGGCTGCCATGTTTTGTCTTATTTTTGCATTCGAGGAAAATCACTGCTGGTTCTCCTAAATCAGAAATTTTGGTATCCCCACACCCTGGTTACACTTGGCCCTGCCGATTCGTTACAATTGCCCCACATGGGAAAAAGCGGGGTAAGTGTAACTATGCCTGGCATATCAAGAGCTTTAAGAGTAGAGTAAAATGAATCTCATATTTTAAATTATCATGCCAAGGTTAGTCTGTAACCGAAAAATTGTGCAGTTATCTTTAATACTGCAAAAATGACAGACCACCAAATTCTGAGCATGTCACTCACTCGGAGAGAAAAAGTAGACATCAATTAAAGTCCAAAAATTAATTACTAATTTGTCAATTTATGGCTAAATATAACAAAGAAAGTAGTAACTTAACATACGTCATAGGTCAAAGGTAAAAAATACAGCTGCTTTAAGGCACCATAAGCTATGGTTACACTAACCCCATGGTTACACTTACCCACTTCACCCTGTTACATCGTTTTCATTCTTACCAGGTGTTTCTTTCAGATAAAGAAGTTTTGACTTTTGGGTGTCAATGAAGGAATGCAACAAGCTTTTTTTATTTTATCTGCAAGGTTCTTCAAGAAGTCTTACACAGATGATAAATGTCTGAAGAGTTACTGTATCTGTAGATGTCCAAAACTTATATTTTACTTCATCCATTCCATTTTCATTAAACTCCTCTTGTAGCTATGTCATCACAGAATGTGTACTTACGGGTAGTTCTCACATTTGGGCATATTTTGGCTGTACAGGATTACAAATGATATGAGCAAGACAGTGCATGTAGGTGGTAAGATGGCAGTCTGCATAATGTCAACTCTTTTTAATCTGGTATCTTCTGATATGAGCTTCACCTGTTGGTGAAAACTGCAGACAGGGACCCATGGATACCATTTGCACCACCCAAAACATAGTTCTTGGCTCTTAACAGAGGATAGTGAGCATACATGATACATTTGTCATATTTGTTTCTGTAAATCTTAACTTGTTTACTATGCCTTAGAAACATATTTGGAATGGCTATTTCAGAATTATTATGCATCAGTGGTCAGATACCATACTATGTGGCATCACATAACATAAAAATTTATGGTTCTGTCAACTGTACTAACTTACTGCGCTTTGTGTCATACTGTTGGAGTTTGAATACATTTTTCCATTATTGCAATACTTTGTTCTACATATTTACATCTCCTAATGTCATTGTCGTCTCAACTTGCTTTTTTACTTTTTTCTATAGTGTAAAATGAAGAAGCATACAATTTTTCTATCAATTTTCAAGGTCAAATGTAAAAGTCAAAAGTAAAGGTTGCTGACCTCAACTGTTAACATTTTTCGAATTTTCATATAAAATCTTGATTAAAGATCTTCCCGATGTTTCTCAAATTTTCCACACTTTTTTAGAACTTAGACTGCCCATTTCTTTAGTCTTGTGTCAAAATGTGAATTCTGGTGGAGAGTGTGCTGAAACCTTGTAAGGACAAAGGTGGTAAGCTGATTACCCTTAGTGGAAAGGCAAACAAAATGATTCAGCACAGTGAAAGACGTAAATATGGAGTTAGACAAGTTGCTGCAGAATGACTCGTGTCAGGTACATAAGTGTCAAAGAACTTCTATACTACGTCCAGTCACCTCAACATTGCAAGGAACCTCCATCAAAGATTCTCCGTGACTCATTTGATTTTAAAACCTGATCTACATGGAAATTTTTTAAGATACATTGAAGTGCATGGCAGAGGATTTATTGAACCACTTTTATGATTTGTATGTCACTAGCACGTTTTATTACATTTGCTAAAACAATTCAATAATGCCTTGGAAGAAGCAATAGGACTTGTAGTGGAATGAGAAAGGAGAAGGAATAAAAACTATCAAGTATGCCCTTAAAATTGTCTTGCCCACACAGTCCATGAGAACAAACAAAAAACCCGAAAAGAAAATTAGCTGTTAAGTATCTAGTCTCCATAACGAAGTCTATGACAGTTAACAACATAACTGTGTGTGAACCCTAACACTCTTACATCCAGTGGTGTGCATAGTAATGAGTGATGTGAGACTTGAAATATTTGTTGGAATTATGTGCTTAGCCTCCTTCCCGGATCTGGCTTGACTAGGAAGGAAGGAAATCTTCAATGGTGACTGTTTTGGTTCCAGAGTAAAGTGAGTCGTCATTCACCTCAGATTCGGAGAAAGTGTCCTACATTATTGATGGTCACCTCCTTCATTGTGTTGTATGGTGATGCCCAGCTACTTTGACAGTTGTGGGCAATACACAGATCACACAATTACTCATCATGGCCCTACAACTGTTGTTTTTGATGGGTATTAGCAAGGACATACTAAAGATGAACATCACTTAACACAGATCGTGCTCTACCATGAACATTGAAGTGAAAGAAGATTCAATCAGTTAATCAAACAAAGTTAATTTATAGCTAACACTAAGAAGAAAATGGGGCTTATTTTTCTCCTTACAGTGCACTTGCAAATAGGTGGTTGCACTGACTTTATTAATAGTTTTAACAGCAATTGATAAAGATAAAAAAAATGTATAAGATGGTTTAATAGGCAATGACATAGATGTACTAGTGTTTTTGACTGTCCACACCCCATCAGAGAACAAATTCAAAATGGTGGTACCAAAGAAAGGCTATCAGGAGGGAAAAATGAACACTATTTCTGACATTCATTGAAGCCTTGGGGATATGAAAGGTGTACTTAGTGAGACATGTCTTTACAGGATGTCACTGTATCAGCTGTCTACAACAAGGGAGAAATTACGCCCTATAGGAAAATGCAATCCAACAACACAGCTGCTGCCGAGGGCATTGAGGATCTATGCTCCAATGCATGAGGCTGTTCACCATTGGGGGTTTGAATCCTCCCTCAGGCATAGATATTTGTGCTGTCTTTAGTACAAGTTAGTGAGTCCGCAGATACAGCTGGCGATGAGGCAGTTCTCCTTCCTCAGCTATCTCCCTTTTCTACTAGCTCTAATGACATTCGCGCTGGTGTCTCCCAGTGTATTAGCTCCTGTTGGTTTTTACATTGGTCATCCCTGTCAGGGAACAAATTGCAAGCCATTAAACCTGTGCCTGATCTCTGGTCAACGTCATCACGACCCTCTCGCCGAGAGATTGTTCTCCCCGGCTTCGTATTGGCCACTGCCGTTATAGCCACCAGTGTTTACTTCGTGGTGATCGTGCTCCCTTGCGTGAGCACTGTTGTGAACATTTTACTGTGTACCATCTTTTAGTGCAATGTCTGTTTTTTAACATCTCCGTCATGATCTATGTTTATCATTTGAAATGTCTGATATTTTAGCTGATAACCCGCATTCTGTTAAGAGTTTTACTTTTTATACATCGTGCAAACATGGCGAAAGCCATTTAAGTCCTAACCCCAGTCCTATTTTACTATGGGCAGTGTTGGGCACTAGTGACCTCAGCAGCTGTGCGCCCTAAAAAAAAAAAAAAAAAAAAGTATAAATTAGTTTGTAAGTCCCATAAGCTTTACAAACATTTGAACCTTTGGCAACAATGCACCTCGTACAAAACATAGTTTTCAACTACCGCAAAGTTGCCCCCAGTGCTGTCTGGTGCTGGGAAGCATTTCCTCCTTGTGATTTTTGGAGCCAAAAACAGAAGACCTAGATTACTTTCACTACCAATGTTACCTGCAGGCTATTGCAAAACAGCCTATACATTCACGGTTAAATTTGGCTGCACTACCCCCCCCCCCCCCTCACTTCAGTAGCTTTCATGCAGCATTCATTTCAAACATACCACCAGGTGCAGCAGTCGCTGAATGAGAAAAAGAATCCGCATGAATGGGGGTGGAAGATGATTGGCGAGCACCTGTGACCTATCACAAGAATACTTCCTGCTGCTCTTCAGGAATTACTTTCCCACATAGTGTGCACTTGCAAAGATGAATACGTCCGTAACTGCGAGTGCAGAAAGAGTGGTCTAAACTGCTAGAGCATATGCGGCAATTGCTTAAGCGTGGGATGTGATATCAGACACGCAAGCATCATATACGAAGATCTAGAAGAGAAGGGTGCTATATTTGAAGAGGACTGACTACCTCACTTTTAAATGAGGCTATTTTCTAAAGAAAAGCGTCGAAAAGTTTTTAATACTTTATGATGAAAATGATAAAATTGTATATTATTTTTAAAATTTACAATTATTTATGTAGGAAATATATTCAATCTTAGTGCGGCACTGTCCAGAGAAAGTTCAGAGTGGGTTTCTCCATAGCACAGGTTTATAGGGCCTAGGCCCGTGGAAGTCTTTTCCCTTAAAAAGAAGGTAGTGAGGCTGTCCAGAAAATCTCAAAAAAAATCTAAAAATTTGTACATTTACGTCTGTTACTCTGAAACCGTTCACTTTAGCAAGATTACGTAATGGGCCATTTTTGTTGGTAATTTTATGTAGATAATTTTTGTATTTGGCACTTTTCGCTCTAAACCACGTAGTTCTCTAAATATTTAAGAAAAACTGCTAATTTTTAACTTTTCATCCCCCTCCCCACCAAACCCAATGCTAAAACAGTGTAACTTTTTACCAAATATGTGGACTGTATAGAACAATTTGGAACTGGAGGGGAAACTTTTACTTTCGATGCCCAGTTCTTATGTCTGATTGCACCTTGAATTCTTAAAAATAGGCTTGTTTCAGGAAGCAACTTAAAAAAAATTACCCTTTGAATGTTAATATTTTCCATGCCATTCATAAGCTTACAGCTAAAAAAAAAAGTTTGACAAATTTGGGGGGGGGGGGGAATCTGTTCAGTGAATCTGTTACAGAATACAGCCAAGATTGCTTATAATTTTTATTACTAGTTTTGGCAGATTAAACTGCCATTTTTGGACCAAAAAAGTTTTTTTGATATGGCAAATGATATGATAGATCTGCGTTAGATAAGTGGTTTAGCATTATGCTATCAGTCATATTTTTCATGGCATAGTTTCTGGACACCTTTGTATTTAGTGTATTATTGTGATCAGCATCATCATTAGAGACTGATTATGCGTTTCAGTTTCAGTCTGGAGGTAGTACCTGTAATAAAATTCCTCCTTGATTCCCTATTCAATGCTAACATTGCTGCCTCGTCTGATGTTATGCCTTTTACTTCAAAATCATTCTTCACCAAATCTAAGTACTTTATTCTTGGAATACTTTGACTCTCCTTACCCTCCACTGCCGAGCTCACTAGCCTCTTAAGTAGCCTTGCTTCTCCCATGTGTGTAACATGACCCCGCCATCTGTCTGTTTGCTCTAACTGCTTCATCTATGGTGTTCATTCCCAGTTTTTCATAGATTTCCTCATAATGGACACCCTCCTGCCATTGTTCCCATCTATTAGTACCTGGAATCTTCTTGCTACTTTCATATCTGTAACCTTTACCTTGTGAATAAGGTAACCTGTATCCACCCAACTTTCCCTCCCATACGAAGTTGGTCGAAAGATAGAGGGGTGCACTGCTAGCTTAGTCTTGGTACTTAATTCCTTCTTGCAGAAGAGAGTAGATCTTAGCTGAGCACTCACTGCATTAGCTTTCCTGCACCTAGTTCTTTCACGATGTTGCCATCCTGTGAGGAAATACATACCAGATACTTGAAACTGTCTACATTTCTAACGTTGTTTCTCCTATTTGGCACTCAATCTGTTTAAATCTTTCCCACAGACATTACTTTCGTTTTGGAGATGCTGATCATCATATCATAAACCTTGCCCTTCTGATCGAGCTCTGAAATATTAGTTTGCAACCTTTTGATTGAATCAGCAATTACAACTAAGTCATCCGCATATGCGAGACTGCTTATTTTGTTTTCACCTACTTTAATCCCGCCCTGCCAGTCTACCGTTTTCAGCATATGATCCATGAATAGTATGAACAACAGTGGTGACAGGTTACAGCCTTGTCTTACCCCTGAAACTATCCTGAACCATGAGCTTAATTTGCCATCTACTCTAACTGCTGCCTGACAGTTTATGTAAAGCCCTTCAATTGCCTGCAGAGGTTTGCCTCCTATACCATAATCTTGTAGAACTGACAGTAGCTTCCTCCTAGGGACACAGTCATAAGCCTTTTCTAGATCTATGAAACATAGATACAATGCCCTGTTCCACTCGTAGCACTTTTCCATTACCTACCATAAGCTAAAGATCTGGTCCTGACAAGCCTCTGAGACCTAAACCCACACAGATTTTCATTTAACTTGTCCTCAATTAATACTCGCACTCTCCTTTCAACAATACCTGAGAATATGTTGCCTACAACACTAATTAAAGAGATACCTCAGTATTGTTACAATCTTTTCTGTTTCCATGTTTGAAAATTGGTGTGATTACAGCTTTCGTCTAGTCAGGCAGAACCTGTCCCGATTCCCACGCCTTCTCAATTATGCTGTGTAACCATTTGAGACCTGATATTCCACTGTATTTGCCGAGTTTCGGCTTAATTTCATTCATCCGAGCCACTTTATTGCACTATAATCTACTGACCATTTTCTCCTCTTCCTCAAATAAGATCCTGTCTCCATTGTCGTTCCTATCCCATTCTACCTGAAAATCTGACACATCATTGAACGTTTACATACATTGAGCAATTCTTGAAAATATTTCCTCCTCCTGCTGAAGGCATCCACAGGATTGACTAGCAGCTTTTCTGGCGAGTCCAAAACGCTTGTTAATTCCTTCTTCAATCCCTTTCGAAGATTGCTGATTACGCTCCAAAATGGTTTTCCTGCGGCTTGACCCAGAGTTTCTAGCTTGTTTCCAAAGTCTTCCCATGATTTCTGCTTGGAGTCTGCAATTCTCCGTTTGGCTTTGTTTCTTTCTTCAACATAACTTTCTCTGCCTGACTGATTTTTAGTATGGAGCCATTTTTGAAATGCCTTCTTTTTCTTTTTACAGGCTGCCTTGACTGTCATTCCACCAATCTGCCTGCTTCTTCTTGCCTTTACACACTACTGTTCCAAGACATTCTCTAGCTGCTTCCAGAACTATGTCCCTGTACCTTGACCATTCCTCTTCCAGTGACTGTAAATCACTACATTCAAATAATTGGTACCTTTCAGAGAGCATTTTCTGGTTCAGATTCTCTCTCTTGTTCAGATTGTTCTTTGGTCTCAGGAGTTCAGTATGTATCAATGTTCCATCCACAGTGAAAAATGCTGCTTAAAGTTCTGCGGATTCTTCCTGAACAGCTGCAAACCATCCATGCAACACTTCACACGATTCAGTTTTTGGTCAGGTATGAGCAGTCGCGGCACCCATCTTAAGGATAGCTTCCTCGTGTCCAAATGTTTATGCAAAATATTATTTACCCGTTCATTCGAGATGCCCACAGCACTAGCAATCTCACACACCTTAATTCGTCTGTCATCCATCAACATATCATGGATTTTATCAATGATTTCTGGAGTCTTAACCTCCACAGGGCGCCGAGAACACGTCACTTGTGCCCTTATGGCCACTCCAAAAATTTTTGAAACCACCTATAAACTGTTCTAATCGAAGGTGCAGTCACCATAATGTTTATCAAGCTTCTCTTTAGCCTCCTGAGGCATTTTGCCTTTCATAAAGTAATGTTTAATCACCACACAAAATTCTTTTTTGCCCAATCTTTAACAATCACTCAACTTCCTTATTCACACGAATGGCACACTCAAAGAAATAGACAAATACACCTGAAACTTGCTGTGCATTCTTTCCAAAAATGTTATTAATTAAACATGACCTCAGTACTCGTTGGTGGGGCCATCTCTTGGACTTTGCATATGTTTTTCAAACGCCCCTCATATATTCTGTCTCTCTGACCCCTGACCCCTGAAATAATCCCTTCTTCAAATTTCTCTTTGATTCCCTTCACAGCTTGTGCAATGTACAAATTTAATAACATTGAAGAAAGGCTACAACCCAGTCTTACTCCATTCCCAACCACTGCGTCCCTTTCATCACTTTAAACTCTTAACAACTGTTTGGTTAATGTACTAGTTATCAATAACCTTCTGTTGCCTATATTTTACCCTAGCTGACTTTCAGAATTTGAAAGTGTGTGTTCCAATCAGTGATGTCAAAAGCTTTCTCCAAATCCACAAAAGCTAGACTTGTATGTTTGCCTTTACTTGATCTATTTTTGAAGATAAGTTGTAAGGTGAGTATTGCCTCCCGTGTTCCTACATTTCTCCTGAATCCGAACTGATCTTCCCAGAAGTCAGCGTCTATCACCCTTTCTATAATTCAAAAATTATAGAAGGAAACTTTCCTGGTGTCTCTCTCTCTCTCTCTCTCTCTCTCTCTCTCTCTCTCTCTCTCTCTCACACACACACACACACACACACACACACACACACACACACACAACCATGAAAGCTTTCACAACCGTTGGTTGCTTCGGCAGGAAAAGAGGAAGGGAAAAAGGAAAGGGTGCGGGTTTTAAGGGAGTGGATGAGGGGTCATTCCAATCCCGGGAATGGATACTTATGTAAATAAGTCATGTTAAAATTTTGCAACCATGATTTTACTGATGGTTCTATAATTTTGACACTTGTTTGTGCCTGCTTTCTTTGTAATGGGATTATTGCCTACATTTTTCTTAAAGTCTGAGGTTATTTTGCCTGTCTCATACATTTTACTCGCCAGGTGAAATAGTTTTGTCATGGCTGGTTCTCCCAGGGACTTCAGTAACTCTGAGGGATTGCCATCTACTCAAAGTGCCTTGTTTCCACTTACGTCTTTCAGTGCTCTGTCAAATTCCTCTCTCAGTATATCAAGTACCATTTCATTTTAATCCAATTCATCCTCCCTTCGTCCGATATTGTCTGGAAGTGTATTGCCTTTTTAGAGCTCGTCTATATACTCTCCATCTTTCAGCTTCCCCTTCTTTATTCAGAAGTTATATTCGATCTTCAGTTCTTGATTTTCATACATCAGAAACCAAAATTTATGAGGATCACTGTGTTAGTAAAATTACAACTGTGTTTAACACTGAATGGTTTAGTGGCACATGTTTGATGCTGGCTTTCAGAGTTTGTAGTTCAGAAGGCAATTATGTCTTTGTGCATTTTTACCACCCTGCTAGACCTGGAACATCAGTCGAGTAATCTACTAGTGTCAAAGTTACAATACCAATGAAAAATGTATTAAAGATACTTCCAGTGTTTGAACTTACCACAGCAACTGTGACATCTTATTCTCTATCACAAAAGCTTTTTAAAGAAATAAGTGTTCTTAACATTCACAATTACAATTAGGAAATGTCACAGCTCAAAAGGAAGTTAATTAAAAAAAAAAAATGTTTTATTTTAAATCTGTCAAAATAATATAAATGGTTATTTCAGTAATGTTTCCAGGTTTTCTTTATAATTCAGTACCTTCAATAATTTATTACACCCAGCAGGTATCAGGTATGAATTAGTCAACAGCCATAAGATCAGCTTTAGTGTAAGGTGAATAAGTTTCTCATTTTCAAAAATTCATATTTTTGTTCAGTGAAATATCAATGATTAAATATTGACAGTACATTGCTATTATGTAAGTGTACAAACTCTGCAAAATTCAGATTTTTATATTCAGTCCCACAAGAGATAACTAACCCCAAACATTATGACAGTTGAAAATTATCAAATTAATCATAAAAAAATGAAGGAAACATTTGAAAGTGTTCTTGGTCTATATAAGGCTAGTAGTTTATATGATACCTAACTAGAGAGAGGAGTGGGGGGGGGACTCTGATAACAAACTCGTTTGTTATTTTTGAGCCTAAAAATTGTATTTTCAAAGTTTTTGGTACTGAACTTGGGAGGTAATTTGAACTGGTTATTTTCGAATTTATGGTATTTTGTGTAAAACAGTTTTGTAATGGAGACTTCTAAAAACAATCATGTCAGTTGCAGTGTTGTAACTTAAACCCATTGCTGAGATATTAACATTGAAAAATGGTCCTGTGCTTACATATAAAAATAACCGCCATTCAGTAACGGCGCAAGGTAAAAAAGAAAATTAAAAACTGTTTTGAACTTCTCAATTATACTATAGGTAACCACATCTTAAAAATTCAAAATATTTAGAAATGGTCAAGCAACACACTTGTTGTTGATTGGACTACTTCATTTGGATTGAATTGTAATAAACTTATGTGGAATAACTAATTAATGCTCTTTGTTCCCTGTGGTTGACAAGTTTGTGAGTGTACCCATGTCCAGTCAGTAAATTATTCCATAAAGCAAACTTTTGTTGCCAGCATCAGCACACTATGCTGTTGCTGCTGTACACAAATTTTAAACAAATTAAGTATGGAACATGTGATAGATTCATCTGTACTTACCTATGCCACTACATTGTACTTAATTCTGTGTCCTGCGATTTTTTTTTTTTTTTTTTTTTTCATTTACTAACTTTATTTCAGGTGAGTGTAGGGGTAGTAGATTTCATGTGTTCATAGTGTTGGAGAATGACAAGATATCGTCACTTAACAATTTTTTATATGTTGATGTTAAATTTTTCTAAAGACTTAAGAGTTGCCTGCTTGGTATCTTTTCAAATTTATACTTATAACTTTCCAACCATGGTATGTATTGAGGCTGAACTTCCAACTATTATTGATGATATGCATTCTAATTGTCTTAAAATGGCAGCAGAGACCTTGAAGGTGATGGAACATTACAGTCCTCATTAACTCCAGATAAATAATTTTAAATGTTTTCTCAGGTATCCAATCATACTTTTCACAATAGCTCTTTGGTCTTCAAATCAGTAACTCTTCAGTTATTGATAAAAATGTTTTGGATATTTCAGGATAGTGTGCCACTAGCGGCATGCCTCGTGGGAGAAGGCCTGCTGCATTGACTAATAATGGGACCAGAAATATCAGCACACCGGAAGCAAAACTGGGTATAATAGACTGTGAACTGTTACTTCTTTGAATTGTGCAGTTTCATTGTACTGTTAGTTGCTTGCTTCTCATGTTCAAAATTACTGAGCCTTTTAATGTTGATTCATTGTAACTTTTCTAATTCTTAGGTGAGCAGCATTATGTTGATATCACAACAGCAGAAGAGGTGACAGTTGTGACACCAACTTCATATCACCTGCTTGATCATGAATATGGTCAGACGCCACAGAACCAGATAATAAGGTGTCCTGCAGTTCCACCACCAAGAAGTGAGGTAAGGTTTGAGTGTTTGTGTGCACGCAAATTTGCATATTTAACACATTTCATCAGTTTGATGAAAAATGTGGATTTCAACCCAATTTATTATTTATTCTTTTCCAAAGATCTTGGCGTTCCCCAGAACTCTGTGTGGCATTGCAATCTCCTTCCAAAAACCCCATGGTCATATCATACATCCACGTTGCTGCACATAGCCTGATACTGGTTTAATGTGTTATCCCAAATGGAATATGCTTAATATTCATCTTGAGGTTTGAAAAGCTCTTCAGTCTCCCTGTTTGCTTACAAATAAATTTGCTTTATAGGTATGGTCCACCTTAAAACAGTTGTTTGCTCAAGGTGGGCCATACCTATAAAGCAAATACTTAATATTGCTTTGCTTCTGTTTCTGGCAGTACAAAAATGCTTGAAAATTGACAATTTAAAAGTTGGTCAAGTCAATGCATGTGGAATCAGTTGTTCTTCTCACAACATATTGACTGATAGTCAAGCCTTTTTATTCACTATATTGGAAAAATTAAAAGCATGGAGGAATACATAACTTTTACTTGAAAGTGAAATCCATTTTGATAATTGTGTGTGTGTGTGTGTGTGTGTGTGTGTGCGCGCGCGCGCGCATTCAGATTATGGTTATGGCAGTCATAATACATTAGACTATATTTGAGTCACTGTAAGTTGATCTCTGACAGTTGCAGTATTTCAATCGCAACAGATTTCTACATTTGTTGTTACCAGTTGTTATGCAGTTTTGTAAATATCTGTATGCATACTCCACAGAATAATTTTCATTTGAAGCTGTTTGCATTACAGTGCTGAAATCTTTAAACATCATTGCAAGTTGTCAGGGATCAACTTATGCTGACTGAACAATAGCAACAATATTGCCAAACTAAAGGTGATTTGAGGTTTTCACTTATTGGACAGTTGATGGCGCACTTCAGTGTGAACTATACTAGTTCTATTTTTAGTAAGCTTTAAGTAAGTAAAAAAAAAAAAAAAAATGCGAAGAAGCTGCATATATTCCGGGATGCATAGAAGGCCGTTTTGTTGCATACAAACACCATTTATGCTGTGAAGGTGTTCTTACAATAGTTTTGAGTGATTCACTGTAACATGTCTCCTAGTATATGTTCTGTGGCGAAACCTTTTCATGTTGCTGTTAGCAAGAAGCATTTAAAAATTTTTAGTCTGACAGGGCGGTAAAGATACTGATGCTCAGGTTCAATTACACCCCCCTCTCCCCCAATGCTAGGCTTTTGATCCAGATAACTGATACGTAAGTTAAGACTTTCCATTTCTTTGTTCTTTTCATTTTCTCAAACTTCCGTACATTAGACATTTATTTTCCAGAATGTTAAACGGCGCTTAAATCTGGAAACATCACCTGCGAGTGATGTTGGTTTCAAGACTCCTCGCTCCAAAACTCGTTTGAGGACAGCGTCTAGCTCAAGTTCTTGCTCATATGGAAGTCCAGTACCAAAAGGTAATAACACAAATTGATAAAGCATAATAAATATTATACACTTGTGAAAGAACACAAACAAGCACATATACAAGGTTATATATATATATATATATATAAAAATTATAGAGGGAAACTTTCCCGGTTATTTATTTATTTATTTATTTTTTTTTTTCAGAAAAATCCAGACTTACAGCTTGTTCATATTCCTTCTGGTGATAATTATTACAATAGAATCTCTTTTATTAATATTAGGGAAAGCCTGTGAAATTTTATGTATTAGAAGGCTGTTGCTATGAGGAAAAGTTTGCCAAGGTCTGGTCTACCATCTTTATTCAATAAAGAACTGAATATAGTATTGCTATTCATGATACCTTACTTGTACCCCTCAGGGGCTCAGCATTAATTTGCTGAGTATGGGCTTCGTGAACCCGGGGTCCTAAGCCGTGTGCTGTGTCGTGACAACAGTCTGCTACACCGTAAGCTCTGGGCATGCTTCAATGACCACTGTTCGGTGCGACGCTGGAACATTGTACATTTCAGAACCCGGGGATCTTGGCTTAATCGCCTGGGTCATGAGGACTGTACAAACCTCTATAAAAAAAACCTCAATCTCAATGTGTGCTGAGGAGCTGCATGGCTGTTGAGGTTGAACAGTCGCTAGTAAGCAACCTCTGAGGAACCTGCCGCACCTCAGTTGAATAAGTCTTACCCAGGCAAGTGGGGCTCTTCCTGGGTGGACCTCTTTTTCCTAGCTGCTCATGGGAACACCATGAAAAGACCCCAATGTACAACCGGTGCCTCTAAGAGAGCAAGGCCTGATTTAAATGCTGCGACGTATGACCCCTCACTCATTCCCTTCCCTGGCCACCCCATGGGAGGAACGCAGGGCTTGTTTACAAGGCGAGGTTTATGCCCTTAAATACCTTGTCTGCAGCAGGACAGATGAAGAATCATTTTAATCGACGAAGCCATTATTTTTGTGGAGCACCTGGAGGATAAATATGGAGAGGTCGAGGTCATGTCTAAAATGAGATCACGGACAGCCCTCATAGTGACATCATCCCCAGCACAGTCGTGGGCACTGCTTGCCTGTGACAAGCTGGTAATGTTCCCGTTATAAAAACACCTCACCAGTGTTTAAACACGGTCCAAAGGCCAAAGGCCACCTTTTGTAATCAGATGATGAACTATGAGCAAACCTAGAGCGGCAAGGCGTTCACTTTACCTGGCATATTTTTAGGGGTCCGAAGGAGAACAGGGTTGCCGCCAGTGCCTTCATCTTGGCTTTCGAGGGTGATTCATTGCCTGATACGGTAAAGGTGGTGATCTATCGGTGCCCTACATTCCTTCCTCTATACGTTGTTTAAAGTGCTGGAGGTTTTGACACACATCCTGGTGTGATGCCAATCCAACCTGCTGGGAATGCAGACGTGCATTTCATCCCGAAGTCCCATGTGCCCCTCCTCCAGTCTGTGTCAACTGCAACCAACATCAACGCGCCCTGCTCACCGCAATGCAGAGTTTTGCACAGAGAGGAAAATCGTGGAATATGACCTTCGACAGGCTATCATACTCAGAGGCTAAACGTAAGTACTAGAACCTTCATCCTGTAAACATGATTACCTCCTATGCTCCAGCTGCTTCGTTGTTGCCAAGATCACTAACTGTTCAGCCAATTGCAGTGGGTCAACAGGCCCTACCACCTCCACCTGCCACCCCCCCCCCCCAAGTTGGTTTGGGGGGACCTCTTCCTTTGTTGCTCCCAAAACTCTTAACTTTGGGAGCAATTCCCCCCCCCCCCCCCCCAAAAAAAAAAAAACCACCGGGGACATCGGACCTCACCCCTGAGCCAGAGAAGGAGCAGCCTCCTCTTGCTCCTCTCGCAAGGAAGGGATTGCCTGCATCTCGTTCTTCCTCGGCTTCCTCTGCTGAAAAAGTGGACTCCAGCGAGTGGCAGACAGTGCCAACGAAGGTCGCTTCCGGAGCTGTGGGAGCGGACACTGTAGCATTTGCTGCCCTGGGTTGGTCTTTAGTCTTGTTGGCGAGTCGATTTTACTTCCTAGTGTAATGGTCTTTTGGCTTTCACCTATTTTTCGTTGGGTTCTGTGGCGTATACAATTTGAGGTTGAAGGGACTGATGACCTCGTTGTTTGGTCCTTCATGTCCACCACCACCACCACAGTGCCAACGAAGGCCGGTCTTAGGGCTTAGAGGTCATCGTCAGTACTGGAGATTGAGTCAGTGAAGTGCACCAAACGTGAGAAGTCGAAGGAGCAGCGAGACACACAAAAGAAAAATAGTGAAAAGACAAAGACTACGGTAGTTCCTGCACTACCACCCCATACCACCACCTCAAATGGCAAAGGTGGAGATTCCAGCACTCCCTCAGGATATGAATCTCGACGATCTCGGAAACTATGGATATTGATCCAACAGCCGCCCGTAAGTACCTCATGTCCTCCCAGACCATAGCGGTGGATTTTTCCAACTCCTGAGTGAATTAAGACAACTTTAAAGCACCACACCTGCTTACTGCACTGCCCTCCAGGAGACCTTGTTCCCGGCCCTGCGGACCCCTTCCCCTCGTGGGTACATAGGATACTACAAAAGTCACAGCGTTTATCGTAGGGTGTCAGGTGGAGTTTGTGTCTACATCCTTAACTCTGTTTATAGTCAACCCATGCCCCTTCAGACACCTTTAGAGGCTGTGGCTGTCAGAGTAAGGATACCACATGACATAACTATCTGCAGCTTATATCTCCCACCGGATGATGTACCATCTAACACATTAGCTGCACTGATACCTCAACTCTCACTGCCAGTTTTACTATTGGGCGATTTTAATGCCCATAACCCCTTGTGGGGTGGTGCAATAGCCAGTGGCCGTGGCAGAGATGTCGAGAACTTAATATCCCAGCTCTATCTCTGCCTCTTAAACACTGGTGCCCCCACGCACTTCGGTATGTTGCACGGCACATTTTTGGCTGTTGACGTGTACTGGCCTGTTACCATTTGTCAACTGGAGGACGCAAGACAATTTGTGTGGTAGTGACTACTTTCCTAGCTTTGTCACTATCACATCGTCAATGCCCCGGACGCTCCCCTCGATGGGCTTTAAATAAGGCAAACTAGGATGACTTCCGTGTCGCTGCCACTCTTGACACACTCCTGAACGACATAGTGGTAGAGAATGTCATTACGATGATTGTATCTGCTGCTGAGCACGCAATCCCCTGTTCATCCAGATGCTCGTCGGAAGTTGCGGACGCCATCAGAGACTGTAGGCACACTCTTCAGCGTCACCCATCGCTCGATACTCTAATCACGTTTAAACTGCTCAGAGCTCGTGCTTGACAGATAATACAGAGGCGCAAACAGAAATGTTGGGAGGGGTACTCCTCCTCCATAGGGTCGCGTACCTCCCCTCCCCAAGTCTGGATGAAGATCAGATGCCTGTATGGCTACTGGGCCCAGACAGCAATTCCTGGGATCTCATACATGAAGCTGTCTGTACAGATCATGGCGCCATCTTTGAGGCTTTTGCCGATCACTACACTCGTGCTGCTGCTGCTTCCCAAAATTATCCGCCCACCTTCCGTTCGTTGAAACAGCGGATTGAACGCAAACCTCTTTCATTCACCACACGCTACCCTGAGGTGTATAACGTTCAGTTTAGTGAGTGGGAGTTTCTCAGTGCCCTTGCGCACTGCCCTGACACTTCCCACAATCAGATGTTGAAGCATCTATCTGACACTTCTGAGAGACATGTTCTAGCCTTGTTTAATCGGATCTGGAGTGGAGGTGTCTTCCTGTCACAGTGGCAAGAATGTACCATCGTTCTAATGCTTGTTCAAATGTTTAAGCTTAAGGGACTTAACTACGGGGTCATCAGTCCCTAAACTTACAAACTACTTATGAGCTACTTACAACTAAGGACGGCACAAATATCCATGCCCGAGGGGGGAGTCGAACCCCGAACCATAGTGGCCGTGCAGACCGTGACTGAAGCGCCTCAGTCCCCTCGGCCACTGCGGCCGGCGTTCTAGTGCTTAAGCCAGGTAAAAACCCACTAGACGTGGACAGTTATCAGCCAATCTGCCTTACAAATGTCCTCTGTAAACTGCTAGAATGCATGGTAAGCTGGCGGTTGTGTTGCTGCTTGAATCCCGTGGCCTTCTGGCTCCATGCCAAGGTGGTTGCCGTGGGGGTCGCTCGGTCGTGGATAACCTGATCCATCTTGAGTCTGCCATCCAAACAGCCTTTTCTCGATGTCAGCACCTGGTTGCCGTCTTTTCCAATTTGTCAAAGGCATATGGCACTACCTGGAGACACATCCTTACCACCTTGCATGGCTGGAGACTTCGGGCCTCACCCCTACCTTTATCCAATACTTTTAACTCTAAGTACCTTCCGTGTACAGGTCGAGGCGTTCCATAGCTTCTTTCATACCCAGGAGAAAGGGATGCCCCAGGACTCTGTATTGTTTTTAGTTGCCATTAATGGCCTAGCAGTAGCAGTCGGGTCGTCAGTATCACCTTCATTGTACGCTGACGACTTCTGCATATATTTTAGCTCTTCTAACGTGTGTGTGGCTCAACGCCAGCTGCAGAGTGCCATACACAAGGCACAGGCATGGACCCTCTCCCATGGGCTTGTTCTCGGCCACCGAGACATGCGTTATGCACTTCTGTCGGCGTCGGGCGGTCCACCCACATCCAGTTTTATATTAACGACCAACTACTCACTGTAGTAGAAACTCACCATTTCTCAGGGATGGAATTTGATGATCGGCTAACGTGGATACCACATATTCGCCAGCTTAAACAGAAGTGCTTGCGGCGCCTCAACGTCCTCTGGTGACTTAGCAGTACCACTTGGGGTGCAAATAGCAGTACCCTGCTGCACTGTTACAGAGCCCTTGTTCTGTACGTATATGGTATGCCTAATCACTCCAGATACCAGAACGGCGGCAGAGATCGGGCTTGACGGACAGTGTCCGCGTTTGGTCTCTTCTGAGTGAATTGGAGACTTTTCCTCTACCATCTTTGTTCAAATTCCAGTTGCGTACGCCACCATGCTGTCTACCTCGACCTCTACTTCGACTGGACTTGACACACCACTCCAAACACTCCGTTCACCCAGGGGTCAATCCAAATGAAGTGATACAATAAAAATTAAGTTCGTTGCTTGACCATTTTTAAATATTTTAATTTTTTTATATGCGATTGCCCTATATTTGAGAAGTTCAAAACAGTTTTTTAAAGTAATTTATCTTGCACCTTTACTGAATGGCGGCCATTTATATTTGTCAGCAAGCGCCGATTTTTCAGTCTGGAGACATTAGCGAAAATTTTAATATCTCTGCACTGGGTTAAGTTACAACATTGCAATTGATGTGATTGGTTTTAGAAAAGTGTCCTCTACAACATTGTTCCGTACACAAAATACCCTAAATTCAAAAATAACCAGTCAAAATGACCTCCAAAATTTGGTATCCAAATTTTTTTAAATCCACTTTTTAGGCCCAAAAATAACAAAACAAGGAGTGACTTATGAGTGTCTATTTTTTTCCTGTAGTTAGATATCATACACAACTAGCCTCATATAGAGCAAGAACGCTTACAAATGTTTCCTTATTTTTTTATGAATTTTTGAAATTTGAAAATTTTCATTTTTTGTAAAGTTTGAGGCGAGTTATCTCGGATGGGACTGAATATAAAAATATGATTTTTGCACATTTTGTACACCTATATGATAGCAACATGCTGTAAAAATTTCAAAATTGATATCTGAGTGTGAACAAAGACATGAATTTTTGAAAATGAGGAAATAATTCACATTGCTATACAACTAATCTCATGGCTGTTACCTATTCATGTTTGATATTGGTGGAATATAATCAATTATTATTGAAGCAAGGTACTAAATTATATACAAAAAGTGGAAACATCACTGAAATTAACATGTATGTTATTTTGACATACGGTATTTAAAATAAATATTCTCAATTAACATTGTTTGAGATGCGACTATTCCTGAACCTGGTGGTGAATGTTAAGAACATTTATTTCTTCTGACAGCTTCTGTGATGTAGAATAAGACCTCCCAGTTGCTGTGGTAAGTTCTAGCACTGAAAGTTTCCTTAAAACATTTTACATTGGTATCCAAAATTTGTCACTTAGATTTCTTGAATGATGTTCTTGGGCCAGCAGGGTGGTAAAAATTCACAGAAACGTCATTGTTTTCCAAACTTATTACTAACACAATGATCCTAATAAATTGCCATTTCTGATGTTACATAGCATTTTTCAAGTTTTTTGAAACTGAACCATAAACTGTTTTGTGACACACTTCACTTGTTATCTGTCCAACAGAGCCCTGTTCATCCATGTTATTGCATAACAGTTAATCTCTCAAAATTAATTACAAATTACACACAAAACAAAGCACATAACACATTCTACACACTCGAAGTATGTACATCCACTCTAACAGAGGATTCAGAACAGACTGACTACTACAATGCCACACCTAGCAGCAATGTACTTCTACAATGCTTCACCCAGCAATAATGTAATTCTTTATTGACAATAAACCTAAACATAAATGGGCATTTTATTACTAATAGAACACAACCGAAAACTCCTGTTTAATATTGTAATATTAAAAATAAAGAAACTAAATGAATATTGTGTGATATATTTAGTTAACACTGTCACAATTAAATTTTATTACAATGAAACAATAAACCATTTAAATAGGCGACAGTCATACTAACTGTTGTAGTGTCATATGAATTATTTCCTCATTTTCAAAAATTCATATCTTTGTTCACACTCTGATATAAATGTTGAAATTTTTACAGTACGTTGCTATCATATAGGTGTACAAACTGTGCAAAAATCATATTTTTATATTCTGTCCCATCCGAGATAACTAGCCTCAAACTTTACAAAAAATGAAAATTTTCAAATTTCATAAATTCATAAAAAATTAAGGAAACATTTTTAAGTGTTCTTGCTCTGTATGAGGCTAGTAGTGTATGATATGTAACTACAGGAACAAAATAGACTCTCATAAGTCACTCCTTGTTTGTTATTTTTGGGCTTAAAAAGTGGATTTTAAAAAATTTGCATACCAAACTTAAGAGGTCATTTTGACTGGTTATTTTGAATTTAGGGTATTCTGTGTAATGAACAATGCTGTAGAGGACACTTTTCTATAAAAAAAAAAAAAAAAAAAAAGTTAATTGCAATGTTGTAACTTGACCCAGTGCAGAGATATTCAAATTTTCGCTAATGTGTCCAGACTGAAAAATCGATGCGCGCCGACAAATAAAAATAGCCGCCATTCAGTAAAGGTGCAAGATAAATTACTTTAAAAAACTGTTTTGAACTTTTCAAATATAGGGCAATCGCACATCAAAAAATTAAAATATTTAAGAATGGTCAAGCAACCATCCCTGTACCACTTTATGTGGATTGACCCCCAGAGGCACTTTGCGGGCAATTTGTCAGTTCTAGATGAGTGCCAGGACTCGACAGTAATCTTCATTGATGGCTCAAGGGCAGATGATTGTATTGGCTTCGCATATACGCGTGCCAGACATAAGGAACTGCATTCCCCTTTGGATGGCTGCAGTGTATTCATCAGTGAGCTGGTAGCCATCCTTCGTGCAGTCAATCATGTTCGTTTCTGCTCTGGGAGTCTTTCCTCATGTGCAGTGACTCTCTAAGCAGCCTACAGGCCCTTGATCAGGCTCTTGCCATCCCTTGATTAAGGCCATCCAAGAATCCCTATACGACATAGACAGTTGTGGACGCCCGGTAGAATTAGTCTGACCACCAGGGCATGTTGGGATAGTTGGCAACGAGAGGCTGACAGGTTATCGAAAGAGGCTACCCATAAACCAACCCTGTATATATGTATCCCAGCTCCTAACATCTGTTCGTTGTTACATAGTCTCCTTCTTGGTCTGTGGAGTACATACCCTATGGACGCCCAACAAATTGACTAATAAAGGAGACAACCAACATGTGGAGGTCCTATGCTCGCAGTTTTTCTGTCGTCCTTTGCCGACTCCACATCGGTCATAGTTGGCTTACACATGGTTACATTCAAATTGGACAACGAAATATGTCCTTAGCAAGTCTGCAGACAATGTGAAAGATGCAGATTTGCTTATCACATATTTCGTTGTCTAATTTGAATGATAGCCTTCTCATTCTTTGCTGGTATGACCTCAAAAGCTTCTCTCTAAAATATTCCAATATTATAATTTAAACTTAAAATGGTGATGTAAAAAGTTTGCAGCGATTTTAAATACTTTTAAAATCATTGTCAAAATCACTCAAATTGTCGAGCAATAACTTTCGTTCCATGTAACAAAGTAGAAAAACTTTAAAATTTATCATATTCATGGCAGGTATGACACTAACTGTGAATTGATACAACTGAAAATCAGTACCCAGATGGAATTTGAATCTGGATCTCTTGCTTTCTAGGCAGTTGTGCTGACACCTACACCACTAGTGGGACAGCGATCACCACACCTGCACAGATTACTCAAGTGCCCTTCCCATCAAATACACATTCGACTTTACCCTGTCAACTATTACTCAAATTATTAGTTTCGGAAAGTGATTCCAGTAAGAGTAAGGGCCACGAGTGCCTCCACACTGAAGAACGGAGGTGGATGTTCATTAGATACAAAGTCATCCAGGGCCTTACATCTACTTGTCACAGATGTTTATGTAATTTGTATTTGAATTATTTGCGTAAGGGCAAGAAAATATTCAAAGTTTCATCCAATTCTAAGAAGTCGTTTCTAAGTTATCACTGTTTAAAGTTTAACTAATCACATTCCTGAGGGCAATGAAGGCATCACTGAAGTGTGCATGCTTTTACAGAATTTGAAGCAAAGTTTTGAAGCTAGAGCCTTGACATTTTCATCCCCCCCCCCCCCCCCCCCGCCCCAGGGGCCCACAGTTCATTTGTGGGTACGTGTATGGCGCACATGGGGCCCCGAGCCGAAGTAGCCTTTCTTCCTCCCCAGGCTGCTTCACTTGGTCTACTGCTCTACTTGCACGTTGGTTTGAGTGGTATGCTCTCTCTGATACATACTCGAGTGACTATTTCCCCTGCATAATTCATCTCCATCATCATACCCTATCTCTGGGTTCTACCAGTTGGAACATCTCGCAAGCTGACTGGGGACTGTTATCTTCAATGGCGGTTTTCCATGATGGGAACTTCCCCACCTGTGACAGTCAGGTCGAATACCTCACGGAAGTCATTCTCAATGCTGCCGAATATTCCATTCCATGTACTTTGTCTTCTCCACGTCGAGTCCCAGTCCCCTGGTGGACTGTGCCATGTCGCAATGCTATTAGAGCCCACCTTTCGCCGCCACCCAACGTTGGCGAACTGTATCAATTACAAACGTCTACGAGCGCAATGCTGTAGAGTCATCAAGGAAAGCAAACGGGCCTGCTGGATTGCTTTTACTAGTTCATTTAACAGACTTACTCCTTCTTCTGTTGTCTGGGGATGCTTGTGCCAGTTATCTGGCACAAAGGTCCACTCCCCAATTCCTGGATTGACCGTCGCAAATTAAGTCTTTGTAGAACCAGCCAATATATCCAATGCTTTAGGTCAATCTTTTGCAGAAGTCTCGAGGTCCCCACATTACCCCCCCCCCCCCCCCGCCTTGCTTCCTCGAAAACAGACAGAAGAGGCATGGCCTCCTTCCTTCCAATCTCTTAGTTACAATGCCATCTTCACTGTGCAGGAGCTTGAACATGCTCTCTCCGCCTCCCGATCTTCTTCTCCAGGTCCTGATGCAATTCATATACAGATGCTTAAAAACCTTTCTCTTGCGGGTAAATATTTTCTCCTCTGCACTTATAATCGCATATGGATTGTAGGTCAGGTCCCCACATGCTGGCCTTAAGCAATTGTTGTTCCCATACCAAAAACAGGGAAGGACAAACATCTTCCTTAGAGTGATTGCCCCATTTCTCACCAACTGCGTTTGCAAGGTGATGGAACGCATGGTTAATGCTCGGCTGATTTGGCTACTCGAATCTCGCCGTCTCCTTACTAACGTCCAGTGTGGATTTCATAGGCTTTGTTCTGCTATCGACGACCTCGTTACCTTGTCGACCTATATTATGGATAACGTTTTGCGTAAGTGCCAGACGGTGGCTGTGTTGTTTGATTTGGAGAAGGCTTATGACACCTGTTGGAGGGCAGGTATTCTCCGCACGCTCCATACATGGGTTTTTGCGGCTGCCTCCCCATTTTTATCCAAGCATTTTTACTAGATCGAAGGTTCCGTGTAGAGATGGGCAATCTGCTCCTGAACTGATTCAAAGAGCCAGATCCATCTAAGGAGTGAGTGATGGATGAATCCGAAAAAAAGAGTGGTAGTTCATCCGATCCGAATAGTCTCTCTGGTGACAGCAATGAGCTGCATAAGCACCCCTTGCCACATGCTTCAGAAGTTTCCTAAGCTACAAAATAAATATGGCATAGAGCATGTGGAAGTGTAAAACTGCAAAAAATGAGCGCGTAAACACGTGCAGCGCATCCGCGCTGCGAGTCGAGAATCGTTGAGTCGAGAGCCGGCAAGCATCATGGTTCAGTGAGCTCGTTGCTCTGCACGACTCCAGCGATCGGGGCGATCCGACCGCCAACTGAGTCGGTGAGTTAGCTGGTTCACCGGTTCACCAATCCCCACCACTCTCCCGACTCTGCTCGCTTGCGGAGCCTCCCGTATGGCGCATTGCTCACAGTTCCCTCCACTTCTCTGGCGAACCGCACGGTGCAGGACAAAGCGACTCCACGCATCTCTCTGTTTCCTCAACTCCTGTGTTCTGATAAATCTTGCAGCTCGCATACAGAAACGATCGTCTGAAGCAACAGAAACGGTCACATAGGCAAATGTCAGGTATTCCGAATAGTATTCGACATGAAATGTATTTATTTGATTTTATGCTTTTTCTTAAAAACAAGAAATCTGCTGTCTGTCGCAAAAACGCGTTACAGTACAAAATTAAACCATATAAAATTTTTGCGAAAAAGATCGTACTCCATTTTTCTCGAAGACTTGTGGTTTGCATGAAGGGAGCAAGAGAGACAGTCTTGTGCAATGTGCATTCCCTGTTGCTTAGATAGATTTTTAAGCCCATATCACGCAGTTTCCTGACTTGATAGACAAGTGTCCTGTATCACATTACGCGTCTTTTATGCATATACACTATTTTGGCACATTGAAAATAATGACTGTATAATCGAATAACAAAGAAAATAACAATGTGTGTTAATGTTTTCTATCTCTGAAACAATTCAGTTTGGGGAATGTATCCATTTGAAATTTTTGCTGCTGGTGTCAAATCTTTGACAGTAACAACAAAGTTGTTTCCCAAGAGAAAGGGAGAGAGAACACTAAGATGTCAAACAATATGTGTCTAAAATTACGTTTCTGAGTAAAATATCTTACTATAATATTTCATTACAAATTTAATGTGTTTGATACAGCGGGATGTGTGTGTTTGCAATTAAAAATAAAATATATTGGGAAGCACTTAAAAATAATTTGACTTGCTCTGCATAGAGAATATATAAAACTTTGCACAAATAACAGGTGAAAGGGTTGTAGTTACAGAAATTAAAATATAAGATGGAACGGAAATCGTATCAGCAACTGCAAAACTTAAAATATAAGAGCCCAGAACGCTACCCCTGTACTACGCCGACTGTAAGAGTATCACCACAGTTATTTACCTAATTATTTCTTTCGGTAAGACTCTCTTCAAACATAATCAGTTGTTGATGGTTTGTACTCGCAAAAGAAAACCTCTCTGTCGACATAGTCGAAAGTATCTGTACTCGTCGTCATAATTTCGAAGAATTTGACTAGAGATCTTCAGTCTTTCTTTCCTATTTGAAGTTATGAATGACAGTCCACGAACATTCCTCGCTTTGTAAATTTACTGGACATTGCTATTGTGACACCTTATTTCCTAAATTAAATAAACTTTATTGCTTACTCTGGAGCTACCATTATTTGTCTGTTTATGCATGCCAGACTTTAGAAACGTAATCGGTTCCAGCGGCCATCTTGTAGCGAGAAGCTATCGTGTGCTGTTGCTCGCTTTTGTCGCTCACGTAGTACGCGCCATTAGTGCGCATGGCTATTTCGCTGCGGCAGTTGCCACGTCCTGCTTGGACCTCTCGCGCTATCACGTTTCATTCAACTCATTCAAACTCGCAAACTACTCACTATATAAATATGGAACTAGTATCATTTTATTCTGCAATACACAGTATTTTTTTGAGTGAAAGTATAAAAACATAAAAATAATAATTTTTTCTTTTTCCAATTATTTCACCTGCAAAAATATTTAAATTCTGTTATGACATTTTTAATGTAGGCGTAACTAACAAATTTTAATTCTAGAAACTATTAAGGACTTACAACAAAATGATTACTCTTCTTTCTTCTTTCACAATATGGCCAAATCAGATAAAGGTTTAGTGACAAAAAAGCAATGTGACATCGTTTTACGTTTTTTATCAGTTGGTGAGTCGGTGAGCCATGAAAAAGAACTAGTTCATGCCAGTGAGTGATTATTTCTGATCCGATCTCTGAAAAGATCGGTTTTTCCCATCTCTAGTTCCGTGTACGAGTGGGCTCTGTTTTGTCGGACACCTTTCACCAGGAGAATAGGGTGCCACAAGGATCTGTGTTGAGCGTGGCAGTTTTCGCCATAGCAATCAACCCAATTATGGATTGTCTTCCAGCTGACGTCTCTGGCTCCCTTTTTTGTGGACGACTTCGCGATTTACTCCAATGCCCAGAGAACGTGTCTCCTGGAACGCTGTCTTCAGCGTTGTCTCGACCGTCTGCACTCTTGGAGTGTCGCCAATGGCTTCTGATTCTCCAGTGAGAAAACAGTCTGTATAAATTTCTGGAGATACAAAGAGTTCCTTCCACTGTCTCTCCATCTTAGCCCCGGTACTCTGCCTTTTGTGGAGACGACGAAATTTCTAGGGTTAATATTGGACAGGAAACTCTGCTGGTCCCCGCATGTGTCCTATCTGGCTGGCCGGTGTATTCGTTCCCTTAACGTCCTGTGTGTTCTTATCGGTACGTCATGGTGAGCGGATCGAACCATCCTACTTCATCTATACCGGTCCACTGTCCGCTCAATATTGGATTACGGAAGCTTCATTTATTCTTCCGCACGGCCATCCATTTTATGCCGCCTAAACTCGATTCACCATCGGGGGTTACGCCTGGCGATAGCTTTTTACACGAGCCCTGTTAACAGCCTCTATGCCGAAGCTGCCGAATTACCTTTACCATATCGACGTGACATATTACTGTGTCGGTATGCATGCCGTTAGCTTTCGATGCCTCGCCATCCTTCCTATCCATCATTCTTTGACTCCCTCGATAGTCGATACAGGCTGTCTGCGATTGCCCTGCTCTCTCCTAGAGTCCATTTTCGTCGCTTGCTTCGGCAGCTCGATTTTACTCTCCCTTCCACATTTCAAATAGGTGAGAGCCCAGTGCCACCTTGGCTTCAGGCTTAAGTTCGCGTTCACCTCGAACTCACCTCACTCCCAAAGGAGAGCACTTCGGATGCTTTATACTGCTCGTGGTTTCTTGAACTTCGTGCACGGCTGGAAAATTCAGTTTTCATATACACGTATGGCCAAGACCAATGACGGTGTCAGACGTCCGTTTGTCGTCGGGATGACTTTTCAGTACAGGCTTAATGCCCACTGCTTGAATTTCACAGCAGAGCTTTTTGCCCTCTATCAGGCTGTACTCTTCATCCGCCAACACCGTTCTCCTTCTTATGTCATTTGCTCTGACTCCCTCAGCGCCGTCCAGAGTCTGAGCGACCCCTTTTCAGCCCATCCTATTGTGCACCGAATCAACCGCTCTCTTCAGTTATTAGCTTCTAACGGCCCTCGCGTTCACCTCCTGTGGGTACCTGACCACGCAGGCGTGCCTGGTAACGAGGCTGCTGATGCCACTGCTAAGGCTGCAACTCTCCTACGTCGGACCGCTACATACTGTGTCCCATCGCACGATATTCATGGGGCTCTTTCACGGCGCCTTATATCGTCGTGACATAATGTGTGGTCTTCGCTTAGTAATAATAAGCTCCGGACCATTAAACCGCTCCTGGTGGCTTGGATGACCACCTCAGGCCGCTCGCGACGAGAAGAGGTCATCATGGCCCGGTTGAGGATCGGACATTGCCTTTTCAGCCTCCGCCACTTGTTCAGTGATGACCCCGCACCGTTATGTTCCTGTGGCCACGCGCTGTCGGTGCACCATGTTTTATTGTCGCGTTCCAATTTTACTCGTGTTCCGCTTGCACTACATCTGCCGGACACATTGGAAGAAATTTTAGCTGATGACGTGCGGGCTGTTACTCGAGTATTGGATTTTATCAACTTGACAAATTTGTCAAGGTACATTTAACTCTTCTCTTTGTTGTTTTTTATTCTGTTTTTTAGCTGTTTATATATAGTTTATTTTCCTTGGGTATATCCCAGTTTTGATTCGGACGCGCATGACCTTAGCAGTTTTGCGCCCTAAAACCACAAAAAAAAAAAGCTCTGTCTAAATTGAACACTGAAAAGACCTTTAAAAATTCTGATTTATAATGTTCAGTCATATTGTAAATTTCAAAATTGTGACAGGAGTTGCAATCTGGGGTATGTGGGAGAATGGGAAAGATTGGGGAGAGAAACTTCTTTTGCATATCTATTTTCCATATTTTTGCAAAAACTTCTTGCAGGTCTTTTATAATCTGATTGCAACCATTTCAAAAGTCTGGCCGTTATAGTTTCCCACTCGCTGGCTTTGTTGTTACCACAGTTTTAATTCTCCTGTCTCTTCAGTGTGACGTAGCTGAATGTGATATATTTATCAAAATATGGTAAAAGTGTTGATTCCCTGTATTATTTAAATTCAATCTAAGACTAAGACAGTTTACAACTCGCCACAAAGATGTAATGACGAGCAATGACAGGCACATAATAAACACACACAAATACTATACTTGAGCTACCAGCCATTGGCCTTCTTCAGAATAAAGGGCATTGACACACATACACTTCATTGCCTCTGACTGCTGCACTCCACTTGCTTCATTTTAATTTCATTGTTCCGGTAAATACATAGTGGTTGCTCGTCAAATCTATCCTCGGTAGCATTTGAAATAGTTATCAAATGTAGATTATATTTTGAGTTTGTATTATTCGACGTGTTTCTTTTCTTTAGGTAATTGCAGTGTCCAGTATTTCAAGAAGTTTTTACAATTTGTCCTCTTTTATTCTCCCCTACTTTTATCTTCCTGTTACCACATTATTATGTTGTTTATACCATCATATCCTCTTTATTTTCAGTTCACCAAAGTGTGTAATGTTTCCCACACTGTTAATTAGCCTCTTGCCTGTAAAAAGATTTCGTTATTATTACATCTTTGTTGTGTTGTCAAGGTAGTGATTACTCTGGAAAACCACGGATTCTCCAGGGAATTAAATTTTATGTAGAAAAATCAGGGAATTTGTGATAATTGTCATGTCAGTATTGACTCTAGTAAGTGTGTTATTGAATAAATGCTTCTTCACTTACCCTTGATAAGTTGGTAATTCTTATGTTGCCAATTGAAACAGTTGTGCCCCTACATATAGCTGTTCCACGGACGAGAAGAGTGAAAGCATCTGCTGTTTTTGCAGTGCTGGCACTATTAACTTCAACAATGTGTATTGTACACACATCGATATGGGAACAACCTATCATCAACTGTGCTCAGATAGAGAAGATCTTTCAAACAGTGCCGAGTAGGCTAATTACGACAGCACCTGTAAAATTCTTTCCCGGGGTATAAACTCCAGTCATAAGAATTTAATATTGGCTTCACATATGTGTTCTTAGAAAGATTAACTGCATTGTGAAATAACATTACCATTTCATCTCTACAGCTTTTGTACTTACTTGTTTTCATTACTAGATCTGAATTTTATATAAAAATGCATTCCATGTGTCCCTTATCCAAAATTTGTCTACTGTGTACTACAGGAAATCGGGTAGATCTATGCAAGCATTTTGGGACTTTTTGCCACCCTGCGGTGTCATCTCAAAGTGTTTTGTCTGTAATTAAATGCTTAAGTTTTTAGAAAGGTTTAAATTAATAACAGATAAAAATTTTGTCATTCTTTTGCCATATTGTAAGGGTTCGGTGGAAAAGGCCATGAGTAGAGCTGGTAAGACCTTGTAGTCTCATGGAAATTTTTGTTGTGGCATTTGGGAATTTTTCTCTTTGTAGCCAAAATTTTCTGTTGTTATTTCAAAGTTTATTATTTACTGTGTAATTTGAAGACCTAAATACTAATGTATGACTGCCATTGATCAGGTATTTCGAAAATTTTATATTTTCTACAATATCCATTGTTTCAGGGAAAAATGTAGAACGAACAAGGTATGATACATCCCTTGGTCTATTGACAAAAAAATTTTTAAATCTACTCCAATCATCACCAAATGGGGTTGTTGATCTCAATAAGGCATCAGAATGCTTGGATGTTCAGAAAAGGAGGATATATGACATCACCAATGTTCTTGAAGGCATTGGAATTCTGGAAAAGAAGTCTAAAAACAACATACAATGGAGGTGTGTATTTGAAGCTAGTTATTATTAAGATTATTTACTAACTTACACAAATATTCCTTGAAATCTTTTAATGCTGATAAAGTATTGTCACCTAACAACATAGATTTCATATTTCGTTAGGCTAGTGGCACTGTCCACTACTGCATATTATTTCAGACAAATGCTAGTTCATGATTTCAAAGGGCTCAATGAAAAGAAAGGATGGTAAGATGGGTTTTTAGCTGTTAAGTATAAACAGTATATTATTCAGAATTCATTTTGCAGAACCTGTTTCAAAGAAAGTAAAACACTACTTGTTGTTTTCAACATGGATGTACTTGCAAATTGGTGTTGACTGGCATCAAGAGAAAATGTGACTTGTGGCCACTCTAATATTTTTATTTATTACTCAATTTGCTGTAATGAAAAAACACTACAAAATATATAATTAAATGCTTCCATTATATATACAGATATTTATAAACTTAGAATAAATGTCATTGCCAAAGTTCTTTGCATTCATCATCTTCATCTATTTCACTTGCACTAAGAGTTCATGGCACACAGTTGCAGCATGGCGTGGCAGTCGCCTCCAAGTCTTTAAAAGGTTGATTTGCATAGCACACTCTTCTTTCAAAACTTTTTAGTTTTATCATTTCAATAGTTTTAATTGAAAATAATAATAAAACCTTCAGTAGTCAGTACTGGTCTGTAAAGGATTCCTCATTGTATGATAGTGAGGATAAATAAATAAAAAGAGCAATTTTCTTATTACTGTTTTGTAATGTTAACAGGGCTGGGGAATAATCTTGCAGACCTGCAATACATTTGATGACGTAACGGAGTTACAAGCATGCACATTCATATGCTGATGCTTGGTGCCTCACTGTGTTGCTTCAGGCAGTAATGGCTATCACATTTATTCCTAATTATTTGTAACAATAGAAAGGCGGAATTTCTGACATTCCTTAAACAACTAAAAGGGGTAATTTTAACCCTGCATAAACTATTTTCTTTAATTCATACCTTTTTCTCAATAATTGAAACTTTTTTCTTTTCTTTTTAATTTCATTAAGTCTTACAAATTTTTTGTTTGCTAATACTAGAGTTTTCATAAATTAAATAAACTAATAATGGAAAGTCCAGGTTGGAATTCCACAATATGACAGTTTACAACTCACCGCAAAGATGTACAATGAGTGCCCCTCCCCACCCCCTTCCTCCTCTCGCTCTATAACCTCACCGAAAGCATGATTCACAGTGCAGCAGCTGGAGATGACTGTTGAGAGATTGTGAAGTGAAATTGTATGACTGCTCTTTATTCTGAAGAAGGATAATGGGTGATAGCTTAAGCGGTGTGTGTCTGTGTGTGTGTGTGTGTGTGTGTGTGTGTGTGTGTGTGTATTATTAATAATTTTTCCATGTGCCTGTCGCAGCTCGTCATGTCTGCGGTGAGTTGTAAACTGTCTTAACTGTTGTTAAATTTTATAAACTCAAAGGTGTTCTTTTATTAACTATTTGGTTGTTTTACGATTTGTGGCTTTTCACACTGGACTTGTTGCCTTTACAAAAGCTGATTTGGCACTTCCTCCTCTTTTTAGGTGCTTTCAGGTCTATATTGTCTACCGTTAAATTATGTTCTTGCTTTTTCGTTCCCTTGAGTTCATTAGCCAGCAGTAGTACGAACTACTTCCTTTCCATTTTCTTGTTCATTTTAATGTTGTAGATGGACCATGCATTTATTGGTCGTTTCTTACGTACAACCTTTACAGTTTATTAGTGTGCCTTCTTCATATAGTGTTGCAATGTTGAATGTTGGAGTTTCAGGTTTCTTGTTTACTTCATTGCTTATTGTTATTTCAGAATTCATTGTTCTCAGAAGAATGGAGTTTCTGTTCTTCTTTCCTTGGTATAGAAACAACGTTCTGTGTGTGTTTCCATTATAATGTAGGATGGTGCTGGAGTGTTTTTCAGCATTGGGTTTCCTTTTTCATTTTACAGTGGATCTTATTCATTGTACCAACTAACACAGTTTGCATTGCTTTGAGCTGTGTAGCAATTTGAAGAGAATTTGTCTGTCATCACATTTCATCCTTGATTTACAAATTTCTCTGAGATGCAAAACAATTTACTCTCTAAGGTGTTGCTTCTGTTTTTCCTCTTTGCCAAAGTTTGGGAAAGTAATGCATTTGTAAACTTTCTCTTCACATTGAAAGCCAACCAGAATATGGGACCCTAATTGTCTGGTTTGTTGAATGTGAATTGAGCGAAGTTTCATCTTCTTTTTTCACTTTGTAATTATAGTTGTGGGTGTTATGTTTCAAAAGGTTTTAGTCAGTTCCTCCTACATTTACAGCGCTCTCTCTCTCTCTCTCTCTCTCTCTCTCTCTCTCTCTCTCTCTCTCTCTCTCTAATTATTCTTCAACCTGTACGTACTAGACAGTTTCATTGTTCTAAGATAGAAGCCATTTAGCATTTAATATACATATATTCCACCACAGGTTGTGCATTCTGTTATTATTACATTCATTCACCAAACAAAATCATTATTAGATAATGAGTTGTTATTAGGATAACTAATTAGATATTTAAAGCTCTTTTGCACATCATTGTAAATGCAAAGTTTCGTGTCAGGTGTGTGTATATGATTTTGACGATTTAAACTAGTTATAAATACACAACAATATATCCAAACATTCTCTGCTTCCCCTGCAAGTTGTGCGGAGAAAACATGAGAGCACTGGTATGGTCAGTCATGCTTTGAAAACCATAATTATGCCAAATTGTTCATAATATTGTATTATGTGACATGTAATAAGTTCATTGTATTTGTGTATTGTAATGTGCAGTAAAAATTTGAAATGCTTGTGGGATGTAAAAATCAGAAGTGTTATTTTTTGCCCATTTTCCCATTAATTTGATGGTACTAATTTTAGGAGGGAAAAAGTGTAATATTTGCCATTCAGAGGCCAAACTGACTTAAAGGGAACAGTAACTGAGAGAAACTGTTATAAGCCTATTGAAATTTCAGCTTTAAAGCCAACTCAATTTTCTACTCATCACATTACCAGTAAATTATTGAAACACAAAATTGAAACAAAAACAGCCCTCCCCTCCAGGAGTTAGTCAAATTGTCAACTGAAAGAACTCACTTTTTATTCCATTTGATCTTTGAGTTCGGCTAATCACAATAAATTATATTAGAGTTCTGACACTTCACTGTTATGGTCTTCACTTGTGGTCCTTAGTTTCCTGTACACCTGTTGGTTCACAGAAAGAATATACTTCAGGGTGGACCAGAAATCTGCCGTTTCTTCCTTGCTGGTGGTACATTCTAGTTTACATTAGCAAATTCAGGATGCTGGTGTGCTGTAAATTTCTTCTAATTCACCCTCTAGAAATGGAGAAAATCTGGCAAAACATTATCTTGTATTATAAAGTGTAAGATAGTAACTTTTCTAGTTGATTCAATGTAATTACAAGATTGTTTACTGGTAAGCCATAGGCTTTCCCCTCATAGTATACGTCTTCAAGAGTCTTTGCAGGCAAAAGATTATGATGATTCAACTATTTGAAAGAGCTCCCTTCTCTCGCACTAGTGATTTCCATTCTATTGTTATTCTGATGACATGGTGATGTCTCTTTCTCACCTTGGATTTGGTTATATGCACTGTTTCATGGATGTAGCTACTTCTTGATACAGTGCTAATCCCCCCCCCCCCCCCCAGGGGGCCCACAGCTCTTTTGTGGGTACGTGTGTGGCGCGCACAGGTCCCCGAGCCATTGCAGCGTGTTTTTTTTTTTTTTTTTTTTTACCCAGGCTGCATTACCTCTGTTAGTTACCCCTCCTTCCCATCCCAATCACTCCCTCCCACCCTCTCAAACCCCGTCTCTCGGCATTTCTCTAGATGACGGTTTGGCTATCCCATGGTATCGATTGTTCTGCAATTTTGGTTTTGCCTGCTGTTTACACACCGGGTTTCGGCCCAGTTTGGTCCCCCTCGGGGTTTAACCTTCCGTAGCAAAATCCTCCAATAATGTGTGAGCAAATTGGGGAAGAACTCCCGACCTAGCTCCTACGGCGCAGGTCCCATCCTTTCCACTTCCTTTCCTCGCAGTATCCCCATCCCCCACTAGGCCCCCAGCATGTGTAGCCAGTCCGTGGGGGGGGGGGGGGGGGCTGTTACGTACCCTTTGGCTGAATCCCCAGACACCACAGGGATCACCCTACTGGTGTCTGAGCTGCAATCTCTCCACACAAGCCAAGGAGTTGATGCCTATCCTCGGGGTATCAGAACTCCCGGCAATGACCATCGTGCCAGGTGGCCTTTGCTGAGGCTGGGTGGCGCCCATGGAGAGCGCCCCTGTTTCAGAGTGGGTGACACCACGGCGGACGTCTAGCACTATGAAAAGAGTTAAGACTCCAAAATGGCCGTGCATCGGCCGTGTCTCAAGACAGGAAGAGGTGTTTTAATGCTGCTACTGCGGATACGAGGATGTTTCCCTCCCTCGCTACCCCTTGGGAGGAATGTCAGGCTCGCCGGTTAGGAGCAAAACCCTTTCCCTGCTACCTGGTTTGCACAAGGACTGATGGAGGTACTTTCACTAACACTAAACCACTGTTCTTTGTTGAGTCCATAGAGGACAAGTTTGGTGAAGTGGAATCCATGAGTAAACTAAGATCTGGCTCATTGCTTATTAAAACACTCTGCAGCCCAGTCTGAGGCTTTGCTCGCCTGCACCATTCATGGTGACATCCCAGTGACAATACTCCCGCACAAATCTCTGAGTATGGTCCTGGGTGTAATATTTCACCGGGACCACCTCCTTCAAACTGATGAGTAGTTTAGGGCCAACCTGGAGTGGCGTGGTGTACATTTTGTTCGCCGCATTCAGAGGGGACCTAAAGACAAAGACAACCGCGTCGATACTGGGTCCTTTATCTTGGCCTTCGCGGGGGACACATTCCCAGAGGATGTCAAGATAATGATATATCGATGTGATGGGAAGCCCTACATTCCACCTCCGATGTTTTTACTGCATGCGGTTTGGCCATGTGTCATTTCGCTGAACAGCAGTCCTCGTATCCAGTGATTGTGGACACCCACTACATGAGGGGAGCCCCTGTGTTCCTCCGCAGGTGTGTGTCAATTGTCATCAGCTCCACTCTTCATGGTCGCCAGATTGCCCTATGTTCAAGAAAGAAAAGCAAATACGAAAGTACAAATGCCTGGAGCGTTTGACATACCCTGAGGCCCGAAGTAAGTATGAACGTTTGCATCCTGTGCAGATGGTGACTACCTTCGCTGCAACATTATCTTCTAACCTTTCACCCTCCCCTTCCCACTCCCATCTCATACATCCTGTTCCCACCCCACACCCCCTCACATCTCCCTTTCCTGTAGCTCCCGTAGCCTTCCCTGTGTGTCCCACCCCTTCCCAGCCATAGAAGTGCAACTCTTCTCCGGCACCTGCCAGTGACAGTGCCCCATCTCAGGGCCTTCCGTCCCGGCATTCTCCAGATCGGAGATTTTAGACCTCCAGTCTGCCATCAGACTCGGTCGGTGAGTTCAAAGGTTGCCCAATCTTCATCAGTATCAGACCTAACTAACTGGGTCTGGTCCTCTGCGTCCCACAAGAGAGAAAGAGGAGGAGGAGAAGAAGAAGAAGAAGAAGAAGAAACCAAAGTTGCAAGATAAAGCCCCTCCGGTACCACCGGAGGTGCCGACTGTGATTTCGTAACTCGCTCATCCCATTGAGCCTGAGGCTGATCAGCTATTTATGGATGTCGTCCCTTCTTTGGTGACAGACGCTGACAAAACAGCGTGACAGACTTTACCCCATTTGCTTCCCGTCTAGATCCTCGTGATGTGATCACCCAATGGAATTGTAATGGCTACTACCATCACCTCTTGGAGATTAAACTGCTAATCTCTCTTTCTTCTGCGGCCTGTGTCGTACTGCAGGAATCGCGGGCTATGAATGCACATTCATCAACCCTCTGTGGGTTCCGTGCCTTTTGTCGGAACCGGGTTAGACCCCTCCAGGCGTCTGGTGGGGTTTGTATATTAGGCTGGACAGATATTGTCAGTACCTGGATTCCTCTCCAAACTCCATTGGAAGCGATTGCTGTCCGGGATCACTTGGACACCCCAATAACCATTTGCAACTTCTACCTTCCCACTGACAGGCCACCTACACTCAATGCCCTAGATGTCCTCCTTTAGCAACCCCCCCCCCCCTCCTTACCGCATCCTTGGGGACTTCAATGCCCACCATCCTTTGTGGGGCAGTGCTTATACATCTCATAGACAAGTTTCTTGCTGACCACGACCTGTGCCTTCTCAACGATGGTTCCCTAACCCATTTTAGTGCTGCTCACGGCACCTTTTCTGCCATAGACATACCTGCCAACTCTCCCGATTTAGGCAGGAGTCTCCTGGTTTTTCGCTTTTTCTCCCGCCTCCTGATTTTGCCATTATTTCTCCCGATTTTTAGCTTTTGTCCTGAAACCCAAGATTCGATTTTCCGCCAATGGTCAAAAGTCCTTTGTTTATTTAGCAGTTAAAAATAAATACGTGTCGAAATTCATAGAAATTACGAGTTGTGCTTGACTTATATAATGCTTGTTTCTACTCTTTGTAGGTATTTGCAAAATACACATGTAGTGTTTCGATGTTGTGCTGTTTTTAAATGCGAAGTTTTGTCAGTGTACGTAAGTGAAATCACGTCAGTGGTTTTTTAATCACTGGTAACCTTTTGATTGGATAGTCAGGGGGCATCAGTTTTATACACGAATTGCAGAAAGACAACTTTCGTGGACACAGCTATTTTACGTGATTATGGAATTTCAATTCGATAGTATGTGTTTCAGTACGGCAAGAAATATAATCAATTTTTAAGCAGTTTTCGGAACATTTTTTCTATTTTGTACTTTTTGTCCATGTGATATTTCTACATCACATGGCGGAAAAAGCAATGTACCGAAATACGTGCAGAGAAAATAAGACTGAAATTGCTGAAAAAAATGAAAGTGAGCATGTGATACATGCAGAGTGCTTATTTTACATTGTTTATTATATAGTAAGGTTTACCAATCAAACACGATGACTATGTGGGTCATTTGTTCCATAACATGTTCCCAGCTAGCAGTATATCACAAATATACAGCTGTGACTTTTTTTGTTTGGATCAAAAACATCAATCACTTTACCTGGACATGCTACAAAATATAAGGATGGAATCAACAATTGGGTTAACGCTATGTTCTTTATAGAAGGAGACTAAAATCAGTTATATTGAGGTTTATAGTAAAGTGCGCCGCAGTTTTTGATAGAACGTATCTCCTGATTTTTTGAAGAATCTCCCGATTTTCTAGACTGGATCTCCTGATTTTTACATTTTTGAAGGTTGGCAGGTATGCATAGACCTCTTTCTAACTTCTCCTCTCCTCCCTTTATCTCGCTGGTCGGCGCATGACGATCTCTGCGATAGCGACCACTTTCTGTTGATCCTTTCACTTCCCTCACACCTATCACGAGCCAGGGTATCCCGTTGGGTTTTCCATCGTGCTAATTGGCCGCTATATACAACCCAGGTTGTTTTTCCATCTTCCCCCTCAGACTGTATAGATGATATTGTAAGCCAAATGACCAACATGATTACCCAAGCTGCCAACACTGCTGTTCCCCGGCCGACGGGCCCTCCTACTCGCCGGCCGGTCCCTTGGTGGAATGAAACTGTTGCCGCAGCCATTTGAAAGGGCCGTAGGGCCTTGCAACATCTTAAGCCCCACCGATCCCTCGCTGGTCTCATACATTTCAAACGTCTGCATGCCAGAGCTCGTTACTTAATCAAACAAAGTAAGCGGGCATGCTGGGAGCATTTTGTCTCCTCCTTGGGCTCTTCTGCCCCTCTGACACGAATGTGGACTATGCTGCGATCTATCCAAGGTAGCTGGCGGCCGTCTTCCATCCCTGGCTGTGCCCTGCCTGATGGGGTCTCTACAGAGCCATCTGTCGTTGCAGAACATCTTGCAACTCACTTCGCCAATGTATCAGCGACAACTTCATATCCGGCGACCTCTCTCTTTAAGAAACACCAGGCCGAAACCTTCAAATTAGATTTTACTTCTTACCAGGTAGAACCATATAATGAACCTTTTACTGACTGGGAACTATCGCTGGCCCTCTCCTTTTCTTGTGATTCAGCACCTGGCCCTGACGATATCCATAATTGCTGAAACACCTCAACCCTTCACGACGACAATTTATAACCGTATTTGGCTTCACGGGGTCTTCCCCTCCCAGTGGAGGGAGAGTATTGTGGTCCCTGCCCTCAAGCCTGGCAAGGACCCGTCGGCACTGGACAGTTATCGGCCAATATGCTTGACAAATGTCCCCTGTAAATTACTTAAACGGATGGTAGCCCGCAGATTATGCTGGGTTCTTGAATCCCGGGGATTTCTCTCACCTTACCAGTGTGGGTTTCGGGAGGGACGATCCCCTATTGACCATTTACTTAGACTGGAGACGGTGATCAGACAGCCCTTATGTAAACGACATCATCTTGTTGCAGTCTTCTTCGATCTTCATAAGGCATACGACACTGCTTGGTGTCGTCATGACTGGGGACTCAGAGGCTCCTTACCAATTTTTATCTGTCAGTTTTTATCCCACCGCTTGTTCCGTGTCAGAGTTGGCTCTTCATTCAGCTCCCCTCGAATACAGAACGGCGTCCCACAGGGCTCAGTGTTGAGTGTTGCACTCTTTCTAATATCCATCAATGGGTTGGTGAGCTCTGTTGGGTCGCTGGTAACCCCGGTACTGTATGTCGACGACTTTTGCATATGGTACAGCTCCTACTCTGTAGCCTCTGCTGAATGTCAGCTCCAGAGCGCCATTCGGCGGGCTTCAATGTGGGCTACATCCCATGGTTTCCAGTTTTCCTCGTCAAAAACGAGGGTGATGCATTTCTGTCGTCGTACTACAGTTTACCCTGATCCAGAACTGTTCTTGGGTAATCAGCACCTGGAAGTTGTAGCACAGCATCGTTTTCTGGGTCTTCTCTTCGACAAAAAATTGATTTGGGTGCCCCATATTCGTCACTTAAAGATTAGTTGTATGAGGAAACTTAATGCCCTATGTTTCCTTGCTCATTCATCTTGGAGTGCAGGCCGAACAACTATCCTTCGTATCTATCAGGCTCTGATCTTGTCCCGATTGGACTATGGGTGACAAGTTTATGGCTCGGCAGCTCCTTCTGTCCTGAAATTATTAGATCCGGTTCACCATTATGGTGTACGCTTGGATAAAGGTGCGTTCCGGACTAGCCCAGTCGACAGTCTCCTTGTTGAGGAGGGAATCTGCCCTCTTCAGGTCAGGCGGCATCAGCTTCTGGCGTCTTATGCCATCGCCATCCTGCTCATCCCACTTACCATGTTTGTTTTGCATATGAAGGGCTTCGACTGCCTGATACCCGGCTGCGGGCTGGATTGCCCGTCGGACTGCGGCTTACCTCTCTTTTCCGAGATTTCCAATTTCCTTTCCCTGGATTGCACCGCCCGTTTCACTGCACGCACGCCCCCGTGGATGGTGCCGCGACCACTAATTCGCGCGGATCTCTTCAGGGCCCAAAGGCTTTGATTTTCCCCACGGTCTTTAGGCATTTGGTGCACCCAGTACTAGAAGAGTTTCAGGGAGTCTCTATTTTCTACACTTATGGCTCGAAAACTGCGGGCCACTCCGGATATGCGTTTACATCTCCCTTTGGGGCAGAATGCCATTCTCTGCCAGAGGCATGCACTGTGTTCACGGCAGAGCTGATGGCGATTTATAGAGCCTTCTGTTTAATAAAACAGACTGCCGTGGAATGTGGTTTAATCTGTGTTGACTCCATGAGCAGTCTGCAGGCCATTGATCGTTGTTTCCCCTCCCATCCTTTAGTTATTTCCATCCACGATCTCCTTGCTGACCTCCATCGTGCTGCCTGCTGCGTTACCTTTCTCTGGGTGCCAAGCCATGTTGGTATTACAGGGAATGAACAGGCTGACCGGTTGGCTCTGCGGGTGCAGATCAGATCTTTACTTCACTCCTCATGTGACAGCAGGTGGAAAGCTACTGCCCCTTCTAATAAACTCTGCATTGTCAAAGATACGACTGCAGCTTGGAGTTCATCTTTACGCCCTTCCCAGAGAGAATCGGCTGACCCATGGATTTCTTTTACGCAGTGACAATCCACCACATTGTGATTGTGGAGCTGTACAATCCGTGTCTCATATTCTGGTTGAATGTCCTCTCCATTTGACACTTCGTGACGACTGTGGCCTACCGCCTTTGTTGCCTCTAGTTTTGGCGCATGACTCGTGGATTATTGATCGTGTCCTTGCCTTCATCCGTGAAAGTAGTTTCTATTCTCAGCTCTAAGAGTCCCTTGGTCGGGCTGAGTGGGTTTGTGACTCTTTGCTGTTTGCTGGGTTTAGAACCTTCTCACCCCTCCCCCCCCTTCCCCTCCCAGTCCCCACTCTCTTTTACTTTTTAACGTTGTTGTATTTCTCCCTACTCTGAAGCTGTGATCTGTTGACTACTGTGCCATTAGTAACTTGTGGTTTTGAAGGTTGTGGTCATTTCCGGAGCTGTGGGTGCGGACGCTGTAGCTTTCGCTACCCTAAGTTAGTTGTAGTCTTGTCGGTGAGATGATTTTAATTTGTAGTGGAATGGTCTTTTTAGCTTTCCCACATTTTTCCTTGGGTTCTGTGGCATGTACAATTCACAGTTAAAGGGACTGATGACCTCGTTGTTTGGTCCCTCATGTCCATCAACACACACACACACACACAGTGCTAATCTTTTGTTTCTGGCCATATGTACATTAGCATATTGTTGTTGAAATAATGACAACTTCATTAGTATTGATTTGCAAGCAAACAAAACTACATGACACACACCTTGTTGTAAATACTATTACAGGAAAAAGAAGCAAATGCAATTATAATACATCTTATTCAAAGTGGAGTTCATTACTTTGACTCTCGAATTCTGTAATGTGATGTTCAATTGCCATGGAAAGTAAATTCAACTATGAATTACATTTTGGAATATGAAAAATAAGAATGTTTGTGAGGTATTCATAGTCAAAGATAGAAAAAGTATCAAAAGTTAGATAATTTTTAACAATGGAAAATCCGATAGGAATGTTAATTATGGAGGATAGATACTAACTCAATGTAAAGAGGCTCGCTGACCTGCTGACACACACAAATAATCATTCACACAACTTAAAATTTTCGGCCATGGCTTTCATTAGAAAAAGAAACACATTCATGCAGTCAGACAACTGACACACACACACACACACACACACACACACACACACACACACACACACACACACACGACGGCCCACTTCAGTGGCACAAGCATCTAGACTGTGAGTGAGGTGGGGATCTGCGTTGCATGATGGATTTAGGTGAGAATTTGAATTGCAACAATGAATACAGTAAAGGGAAGGGGCAGGAAAAGAATAAAACTGAGGTGTGTTGGTGGGGGGGGGGGAGTATAAGGAAAGTAAAATAGGAAAAAAAGGGGATATTTAAAGTTACAGAAAATAATTTTTCCAATGTTTATTTTTCCAAGGGCTGAAGAGAGAGAAAGAATTCTTATCATTTCAAATCCCCCCCCCCCCCCCCAGTCCTGTACAACTCCCTTTTATCCTTTCCACCCCGCCCCTTCGCATCACTGTATTCATTGCCACAATCCAAATTCCCACCTACGAGAGCCTTTAAAATCCATCATGCAATGAGGAACTTTCTATCCTCACCTTTACCTGGTATCCTTCCCCCTAACCCCCCCCCCCCCCCACACACACACACACACACACACACACACACACACACACACACTGTCTAGGTACTTGTGTCACTGGAATGACCAGGCGTGTGTGTATAGTTGTCTGAGTGATTGTGCGAATGTGATTCTTTTTACCTGTCAGCTGCTCACTGAGCCTCTTTACGGTGAGTTATCTATCATCTATTATTGACAAATATTAGGTAAGTTGGTTTGGCTTCTGAGTGGTTCATATACTGAAATGTGTAGTGAAAGTTACTGATGATTTTTTTTTTTTTTTTTTTTTTTTTTTTTTTTTTTTTTTTTTTTTTTTTCTTTCCATTTTGAAGAGGTGGCAGTATGATTGGCAGTTCTGGGCTGTCATCGGCAAGTAAACTACAGTGTGATATTGAAGACTTGGAAGCCAAAGAAAATGATCTTGATGCGCTCATACAAAATGCTGGTAAATATATTTTAACATCATACAGTTAATACAAAAGGTGTGTTTGTGATTGTTGTTCAGGCAATGGTATAGCACATGAAAGACATTAATCAGTATGCATTAAAATTAATGGGTGATATATCAAATTTCATTTTTGTTTCTACCTTTTTAGTATCACAGACTACATTACTTTTGAAGAACACAGGTATGTGAGCACTTTGTTTTTTGGTTTTGAAGAATTCTGTAGGTGCTGCCAAGTACAGTAATAAGTTCTTACCTATTTTCAACCTGAAGCTTTGTTTTAAATATGTAGATAGGGAACAACTCTCTCTGACGACGAACATTGAGTCGCCAACAGACACAAATAACACATACACAATTCTGAATTTTTCGCCGCGGCCTTTCTCGGAGAGAGAACACTCGTCCACACAAGTCAGCCGTCTCTGGCCACCCAACACAGTCTGACTACATGGTAGGTGGAAGGGATGGGAGAGTGGAGGAGGGGGGGAAGTGGAGAGGGAAGGTAAGGGTGGGGATATAACAAGCAAGGCAATGTAGGGCAGAAAATGAGATGCAGTATAAATAGTGTGTGTGTGTGTGTGTGTGTGTGTGTGTGTGTGTGTGTGTGTGTTCGGAAGGATGTTAGGTTATCTGAGGTTGAGGCCAAGATGGTTGCGGGATCGTAGGTTGTGCTGTAGGGATAACTTCCATCTCTGCAGTTCAGAAAAGCTGTTGGGGGCGGATCCAGATGGGTCAGGGGGTGAAGCAGCTGTCTGCCGCATGTTGTGCCAGAGGATAGTCCGTATTGCCCTCGGGCACAGTTCAACTGTGACCATTAATCCTGATGGAGGGCCAGTTTGTTGTCAATCCAGTGTAGAATGCATAGCAGTGATTGCAACAGAGTTGGTATATTATGTGGCTGTTTTCACAGGTGGCCCAGCCTCTGATGGGGTAGGACAAGCCTGTGACGGGACTGGAATAGGAAGCGCTGGGTGGGTGGATTGGGCAGGTTTTGCATCGGGGTCTTCCACAGGGATATGATCTCTGTTCGTAAGGGGTTGGGATTAGGAGTGGGATAGGGATGAACTAGGATGTTGTGAAGGTTGCATTGGTGACTGAACACCTTAGGGGGGGTTTGAGAGGATCTTAGTTAGGATGTCTCATTTCAGGGCACGTTGACAGATAATCAGAGCCCTGGCGTAGGATGTGGTTCAATTGTTCCAGTTCGGGATGGTATTGGGTGACAAGGGGGTACTCCTTTGTGGCTGGTTAGTAGGGTTGGTGGGAGGACCTTCCATTGAAGCTTTTTCATACTATAGTGTACTACTAAGTGTGTTCCTATTGGTTCATGAATACTCAAGTCTTCATTTGCCTTTTGAACTAATGCATCCTAATTGGCATATTCCACATGGTGGCACAGAATGTTTTTCACATTTGATATGAATCTGTGAATGGTATTCGATTTTAAAGAGATTCATTACAGATGTATCATTTCTTTGATAGTTGCTTGATCCAAACACATAGTCATAAAAAGTTTCTAATGTATTTCTGTTGTTCTCCATGTTGCTGGCAGGCTTCCACACACGTATTATCTTCACCTCTCCCACCCCAATAATAATACAGGGGGGCATGTTACTCCTCCAGCAGGTGTGCAGTGCACTGTGTACACATCTTAAGTTGTCGTCATGCTACAAAGGTAAACATTTATGAGCTAAATTAGTCTACAAGAGGTACTGTAGTCCAGTTATCCCTCACATTGAAGTTTTAGTATCCCTTTCTTTTGAATATTGTGTAGTTTCATTCTTGAAATAGAGGCCTATATTGGTTCACTAGCCGCGGTTCAATAGTCTGACATTAAAGTGCCAAGAAAGGGCATAAATAACTACATGACTGTTTGCGACATTGTTAGCATGGAATATATAATTGTCTTGGAACGGATGGAGAGTCAAAAATCTATTGCAATACGTCCCTGTAAAAGACGTTTCGAGACTTATTGTTCTCAGAGTATACATCGAGATTTCTAGCTCTCGATACACGGGAGCAGCCTACGTAGAGCTGTCCGTGCGAGAAACATGGGGTGGCCACATGACTCTTGCTTATAGTAATCGAGAAGGCCACTTTCAATGGAAACTGTAACCGGTTAACCTGGAATGGCAAGTTTGTTGGGATGATGGGAATTCGTGGTATTAATACAGTCTCTCTCTTGGCTCCACCGGTGATGATGGTGGCCTGCACGATATGCCTTCTCAGGTCCGTGATGCGTAACCTGGTGTCATTGCATAATCGTGGTGCATCCAAGTTACGCATCAATAAAACAGGCATACCCACCTTCAGCTCCAACTTGTGGGATGCCACCCTTGACAGTAACTACAATAACAACAACACAGTAATCGAAAACAAATGCCAAGTAAAGGAACAAAATAAACGGAGAAATGTAACGAAATAAACAAACCTAACGGAGAAAAGTAAAGAGATAAAAGAGACATCTAATGGAGAAACGAACTGTTGAGATCCTACAAATGCAAAGTGAACCAACAAAAGAACTAAACACAAACGTTTGAATGCTATAAATAATCGAAATCACCAAAGAAGCTATTATTCATTGAAATTCAAAGAGAATACAATTTTAAAGAATTACGATAACATCACAAGGTTCGAACATCTATAACGTTTCGTATGTTAACTGCAGCGTACCGCCTGCCATCTGTTGAGTGCATTTGCTACTACTTTCGTTGCAGTTTACGTACACTATTCATACGTGGCAGTTCGCGCTTTGTACACAAAATAGGGCTTGGTATCTAGATCCCATTCTACACAAATGTCAATGTTTTTTCTTGCCGTGGTACTTAAAGAATCTTTTTGTATATTCGAAAGTAAAAAAGATAACAATAAGAAAGAAAAAAAATTTCACTATAGCAGGACCCGAACTATTGCCCATAGTAACGGAAGTCTATTACATTACGCGTTAACCCCCGCGGCTAAACATGTCATACCCTATAATGCCCTTCTGCTATTGTATTAAAAGCTTCTTACAACCGTTACGTATTTCTATGGATATATTTCAAATAAATAACTTGTAATAAACATTTTGAAAAGTAGCCTATGTCCTAATCCAAGACATAAGAAATCTCTATAAGAAATTTCATCTAAATCTGTGTTGTAGTTTTAGCGTGATGCGGTAACAAACATAGAAACTTTCGCATTTATAATATGTATAGGATGTATCTGTTTCGTGAATAATTTCCAGGGTAATTATTGTCAACTGAATATCTGTTTAACTTAACCGTCTGGCAACATGTGTAGTCCTAGGTAACGTGTTTACAATATTCTATCTTTTTGGTTTTTCAGTTAAATTAGGATATATGTTGCTCCATTTATATGGGATGTTCGTCATAATAAAAATATCACCAGTGCAGACTTCATGTTCACATTGACCATCTGAATTTTGATCTTGCTCAGAATTTGAATTATGCTCACATTATGTGATAACTTCCACTTCTTCAGAATATCATCATTTTAGTTGTCTTTTACAGTGTTGAAACTTGAATTCGTGTTCAGTAGCCACTTGAGGTGTGATGTACTTTGTACACCAATATGATACACTCGCTGTTCACTATTACTGGACGTGTGGAAGGAATTGGTTAAAGCTCCCAACCTAATACAAATTGGAATAATAGAACACTGGTATCTATTGTTAGTGCACTTCATACACCTGTGCACCTGCTCAAGGGTTACAGTCGGAATACTGAAGGCATTATCAGATTGGTACCAAACCTTCCCCCCTGAGGGGCACAGCATAAAATTGCCGAGTATGGGCTTGGCGAACCTGGAATCTCGAGCTGTGGACTGTGTTGCACGTCACACCGTAAGCTCTGTGCATGCTTAAATGACTTTCGGTTGGTGCTACGGTGGATCGTTTTATGTTTCAGAGCCTGGGGATCTTGGCTTAATCGCCCGGGTTGGAAGGATGGTACAAACCTCTCTGTGTGCTGTGTGCAGAGGAGATGCATGGCTGTTGAGGTTGAACAGTCATTAGCAAACAACCTCTGAGGAACCTGCAACACCTCAGTTGTATAAGGCTTAACCAGGCAAGTTGGGGCTCTGCCTGGGTGGACTTTTATTTCCGTAGCTGCTTGTGGGATCGCCATGAAAAGAATGCTGGTGGGAATTTGACCACCATCTCAAGCGTGGAAGTGTTTCCTTTAATGCAGCGTTACATGACTCCCAATCGTTTCCTTCCCTGGCTGCGCCACGGGAAGAATGTAGGACCCGTCATCAAGGTGAGGCATATGCCCCCCGATGCTTGGTGTGCAGTTGAACAGATGGTGAATCGTTTGACGACAAAGCCTCTGTTTCTTGTAGAGAACCTCGCAGACAAGTTTGGGGAGGTAGACGGAATGTCATAGGTGAGATCTGCATCTATTCTGATAATGACATCGTTCCCAGCATAGTCGTGGACACTGCTTGCCTGTGACAAGCTGGGTGATGTTTCAGTTTCCATCACCCCCCATAAAAGCCTGAACGTGGTCCAGGATATTATCTTTCATCGGGATCTCTTACTACAGTCCAATCAAGAATTCCAGAAAAACTTAAAGGGGGGCGAGGAATGCAGTTTATTCGGCACGTATATAGGGGTCCAAAGGACAACAGGGTTGCATTTGTGGGTGATTCATTGCCTGAGAAAGTCAAGGTGGTGATCTACCAGTGTGGTGTCAAACCCTACGTTCCTCACCCTATGCGCTGCTTAAGTGCTGGGACGTTTGGCCATATGTCATCCTGCTGTGATGTCAACCCCACCTGTGAGGAGTGCGAACGTGCATCTCATCCAAGCGTCCCGTGTACCCCACCTCCAGTTTGTGTTAACTGCGGCCAGCACCACTCCCTGCTCACCAAACTGCATAGTTCGTCAAAAAGAAAGAAAAATAATTGAGTAGAAGACCTTCGACAGGCTGTCATATTCTGAGGCCAAGAGAAAATATGAAACGATTCACCTTGTCAGCATGAGGTCAACCTATGCTACAGCTACATTACCGGCACCTACTATGGTAAAATTACCTCCTGCCCCTCTGATGTCAGGGAGTGCCTCCTCATCTATTGCCCCAAAAGTCCCTAATTTGGGAGCAATAAGTCTGAAACCACAGGGGACAACAGTCCTCACCCTGAGCCAGAGAACCAACAACCATCTCTGGCTCCTCTTGCAAGGGAGGGCTCCCTCAACACCCTTCCTCCTAGGGTATAGTGGATACCAGTGAGTGGCTGAAAAAGCCACTACCTGCTGGTCGTAGGGCCTAAAGGGCGACCTCAGTCCCTAAGACTGCGGCAGGAGAGACCGAAGGACCAGAGGGAGAAAAAGAAAAACAAGAAGACAACACCCCTGGTGGCTTCAGAGCCGCCACAACAACCATCTGCCTCAGAGCACGAAGTGGCAAACAATCCTGCGGACCCCACTGCACCTTCAAAATCGGCATGTCCCTGTGACCAGGAGCCACTATGATCATGCAGTGGAACTGTGACGTTTTTTTCTGCCATTTGTCAGAGTTGCAGCACTTGTTGTGCCACTTCCCAGCATTTTGTGTAGCTCTGCAGGAAACTTGGTTCCCTGCACAGAGGACCCGAGCCCTTTGTAGATATCGTGGCTATTACAAAAATCAGTGTCTATGACAGGGTATCTGGCGGAGTTTGTGTCTACGTTCTCGCAAGCGTCCAAAGTGCTGCAGTGCTTCTCAATAGCGGAATTTACTGCCTGTTTCCTTTACCTTCCTCCAGAGGTTGTTCTCTCTCCTGCTGACCTCACTGCATTGGTCACCCAATTACCCCAACCATTTCTCTTTACTGAATTCAATGCCCATCACCCTTTGTGGGATGGAACTGAGAGCATGGGCTGTGGTAGAGATGTTGAACCTTTTAGCACAGCTTGACAATTGTTAAGAACAGCGGGGGCCCTAACGCACTTTAGTGTGGCCCGTGGCTCTTTCTTCGCCATTGTCTGTCCATTTGCAGCCAGAGTTTACTTCCGCATTTATTTTGGAGGGTCCAGGATGACCTTTGTGGGGACAACCACTTTACTAACTTTAGTCGCTCTCGCAATTGCAACCTGCAGACCGCCTGCCCCGGTGGTCCCTCTATAGGGCTGACTGGCAAGGCTACACCTATACTGCTGTGGTTACTACTTCATTACCAGGTATCATTGATATGGCAGTTCAACAGCTAACTTAGGACAAATGTTTCTGCCGCTGAAGCAAATGTCCTGACTACCACAGGCTCACTTTGGTGCAAGTCGGTGCCTCAATGGATGCGGGAATTAGCTTACACTATCCGGAAGTGTCGACAGGCGCGTTGCCACCGATGCCATCCCACCACGGAACATCTGGTTGCTTTTAAGCATCTCTGGGCCCGAGCCCGGCGACTGAGCCGACCAGAATAAGCAGGACTGTTAGGAGTGCCTCACCTTCTCGAGTGCTGTCGCAGGTACGGCACCTATTTGGGTGGAATCGCGTGACTCCAAATTCGAGGTGCTCTCTGTACTGACCTGACGGTTATTACTGAGCACATGGCATGGCATTTTGCACATTGCTATGGAACTGCAGCCTACAGTGTGGAATTCTGCACCCTCAGAGAGCGGATTTATCAGAGGCAGTTGTCCTTCTGCACACATTGACAGGAACTATATGGTGCCCCATTTAGTGAGTTCACAGCTGCTCTAGCTGCATCCCCCGATACCTCTTCTGGCCCAGATCGTATTCACAGCTAGTGCGTCCATCCCCTCTCAGTGGACTTTAAACGCCAAATACTCGCCCTTTACAATCGGCTCTGTACAGAAGGCCTTTTCCCGTGACAGTGACGGGGAAGTACTATGATCCCAGTGATGAAACCAGGCTCATATCCATTGGATGCTTAGAGCTACCGCCCCAGCAGCCTCACCAAAATTCTGTTAAAGATCCTTGAACGTATGGCGAATCGCCGGCTTACGTGGCTACTAGATGATAGAGGCCACCTGGCCCCACAACAGGGAGGCTTTCATCAGGGTCATTTTATTATAGACAATCTCATGTCCCTGGAATCAGTTATACACTCAGCTTTTACTCGCAGAGAACATACTGTCAGTTTTTTTATCTCTGTAAGGCATATGATATAACTGGACGTAGTCAGATTCTCTCAACACTTTATGAATGAAGCTTACATGGTCCCCTCCCAACGTTCATACAGAACTTCCTTTCACTCCGCTCTTTTCAGGTTCGGGTTAGCACCTCTCTTAGCTCCCCTCATTTCCTAGAGTATGGCATGCCACAGAGCTCCGTTCTAAGTGTACCTTTATTTTTAGTTGCTACTAGTTGACCCAGTGAACTTCATATCGCTTACCTTTTAATATATGTCATAATAATTTAAATCATATTTTAGACCCAGTAGCATTATAAACCACTCCCATGAACCACAGACATTGCCGAGGTGGGGTGGCTTGCGTGCCTCAACGATACAGATAGCCGTACCGTAGGTGCAACCACAGCGGAGGGGTATCTGTGGAGAGGCCAGACAAACGTGTGGTTCCTGAAGAGGGGCAGCAGCCTTTTCAGTAGTTACAGGGGCAACAGTCTGGATGATTGACTGAGCTGGCCTTGTAACATCAGCTAATGTGGCTTTGCCACACAGCTACTGCGAACGGCTGAAAGCAAGGGGAAACTACAGCCGTTACCTTTCCCGAGGACATACAGCTCTACTGTATGAACATATGATGATGGCATCCTCTCGGGTAAAATATTCCGGAGGTAAAATAGTCCCCCATTCGGATCTCCGGGCGGGGACTACTCAGGAGGATGTGATCATCAGGAAAGACAATACTGGCATTCTACGGGTCGGAGCGTGGAATGTTAGATCTCTTAATCGAGTAGGAAAATTAGAAAATTTAAAAAGTGAAATGGATAGGTTGAAGTTAGATATAGTGGGGATTAGTGAAGTTCGGTGGCAGGATGAACAGGATTTCTGGTCAGGCGAGTACAGGATTATAAATACAAAATCAGTTGGGGGTATCACAGGAGTAGGATTGATAATGAATAAGAAAATAGGAATGCGGGTAAACTACTATGACCAGCACAGCGATCGCATTATCATTGTCAAGATAGATACGAAGCCAACACCGACAACAGTAGTACAGGTTTATATGCCAACTAGCTCTGCCGATGATGAGGAGATCGAAGAAATATATGAGGAGCTAAAGGAAATTATTCAGACAATTAAGGGAGAGGAAAACTTAATTGTTATGGGAGACTGGAATTCGGTAGTAGGACAAGGAAGGGAAGGGAAGATAGTGGGTGAATATGGTCTGGGCAAAAGGAATGAAAGAGGAAGCCGCCTGGTAGAATTTTGCACGGAACATAATTTAGTTATAACAAACACCTGGTTTAAGAATCACAAAAGAAGGTTGTATACGTGGAAGAGACCAGGAGACACCGGGAGATACCAGATAGATTTTATAATGGTAAGACATAGATTTCGGAACCAGGTTTTGAAGTGTAGGACATACCCAGGGGCAGACATAGACTCTGACCATAACTTGTTGGTTATGAACTGTAGGCTGAAACTGAAGAAACTACAGAAAGGTAGGATAATAAGGAGATGGGACCTAGATAAATTGAAGGAACCTGAAGTTCTTAAGAATTTCAGAGGGAGCTTCAGGCAACAATTGACAGAAACAGGGGAAAATAAAACAGTTGAGGAGGAATGGGTAAAATTGAGAGATGAAATAGTGAAGGCAGCAGAGGACAAAATAGGTAGGAAGGCAAGACCTACAAAGAATCCTTGGATATCACAGGAGATACTAAATTTAATCGATCAAAGGAGAAAATATAAAAATGCAATAAATGAAACAGGCAAAATAGAGTACAGACGACTAAGAAATGAGATTGACAGGAAGTGCAAAATGGCTAAGCAGGAATGGCTAGAAGGCAAATGCAAGGATGTAGAAGAATGTATAAATAGGGGAAAAATAGATACAGCCTACCGGAAAATAAAAGAAACATTTGGCGATAAGAAAAACAGCTCTATGAATATCAAGGACACTGATGGAAAACCAGTTCTCAGCAAAGAAGGGAAAGCTGAAAGGTGGAAAGAGTATATAGAGGGGCTCTACAAAGGAAATGAACTTCGAGACACTATTGTAGGAAGGGAAGAGGATGTAGATGATGATGAAATAGGAGATACTATACTGAGAGATGAATTTGACAGAGCACTGAAAGATCTAAGTCGAAACAAGGCCTCTGGAGTAGATGATATCCCGTCAGAGTTACTGAAGTCTCTGGGAGAACCAGCCATGACAAAATTGTTTCACATTGTGTGTAAGATGTATGAGACAGGCGAAGTACCCTTAGACTTCAAGAAAAATGTTATAATCCCCATTCCAAAGAAAGCGGGTGCAGACAGGTGTGAAAACTACAGAACCATCAGTTTAATAAGTCATGGTTGCAAAATATTAACACGAATTATATACAGAAGGATGGAAAAACTGGTAGAAGCAGACCTCGGGGAAGATCAGTTTGGGTTCAGGAGAAATGTAGGAACACGGGAGGCAATACTCACTTTACGGCTTATCCTAGAAGATAGATTAAGAAAAGGCAAACCAACATTTCTAGCTTTTGTAGATTTGGAGAAGGCTTTTGACAATGTTGATTGGAATAAACTCTTTCAAGTTCTGAAGCAAGCAGGAGTAAAATATAGGGAGCGTAAGGTTATTTGCAACTTGTACAAAAATCAGACAGCGGTTGTCAGAGTTGAAGGGCATGAAAGGGTTGCAGTGGTTGGAAAGGGAGTAAGACAGGGTTTTAGCCTTTCCCCAGTGTTGTTCAATTTGTACATTGAGCAAGCTATAAAGGAAAGCAAGGAGAAATTTGGAGAAGGAATTAAAGTTCAGGGTGAAGAATTAAAAACATTGCGTTTTGCCGACGACATAGTAATTCTGTCAGATACAGCAAAGGACCTGGAAGAGCAATTGAACGGAATGGACAGTGTGCTGAAAGGTGCATATAAGATGAACATTAACAAGGGTAAAACTAGGGTAATGGAGTGCAGTGTAAGAAAATCAGGTGATGCTGAAGGAATTAGATTGGGAAACGAAGCAATAAAGGAGGTAGATGAGTTTTGTTACTTGGGCAGTAAAATAACAAATGATGGTCGCAGTACAGATGATATAAAATGCAGAATGGCAATGGGTAGAAAGGCGTTTTTGAAAAAGAGAAATTTGTTAACATCGAATATTGATTTAAGCCTAAGGAAGTCCTTTCTGAAGGCATTTGTATGGAGTGTTGCCTTGTATGGGAGTGAAACATGGACGATAAGCAGTGTGGACAGAAAGAGGATAGAGGCTTTTGAAATGTGGTGCTACAGAAGAATGCTGAAGATTAGGTGGGTGGATCGCGTAACTAATGAGGAGGTACTGAACCGAATTGGGGAGAAAAGAAATTTCTGGCATACATTGACTAAAAGAAGGGATAGATTGGTAGGACACATTCTTAGACATCAAGGAATTGTGAATTTAGCGTTGGAGGGAAGTGTGTGGGGTAAAAATCGCAGAGGGAGACCAAGAGACGCGTATAGTAAGCAGATTCAAGTGGATGTGGGTTGTCGTTCTTATGAGGAGATGAAAAGGCTTGCTCAGGATAGAGTAGGGTGGAGAGCTGCATCAAACCAGTCTCTGGACTGAAGACCACAACAACAGCAGCATTATAAAGGCATTTGCTTTGAACGTCAGATGTGCAAAATTTTATTGCAATCGTACAAATGGTATTGATAACCCAAAGAAAAGAGCTCTGTCAGTTTTCCACAAATTTTCCTATTTTCTGGCCAACTATTTCAAACTTCTACTTCACTCAAACCTTCCTCTCACTTTGACGTCCAATGTGCAAAATTTTATCGCAATCAGATGAATGCTATTGATATCCCATTGAAAAAAGCTCTTTCAGTTTCTTGCATATTTCCAAATTTTCTGGGTAACTTTCCCGAATTTTTAGTTCATAAGAACGTTAATCTTTCGTTGGCCGTCAAATGGTCAAAATTTTATCAGAAGCGGATGAACGGTTCTCAACTCATAGTATTGAGTACATTTAGAAACACATTGAAAAAGAAACTTTGTTTGAATTTTGGGGCTTTCCTTTTTAACTGCCCCCCCCCCCCCCCAATTATTATTATTATTATTATTATTTTTATTTACTGAAAACTTTTGAAAAGACCATAATGAACAAAACAACAAAAGTATTACCCCTATCTGTCGTGCGAATAGTCAATTATAGTGCTGAATTCAATCAAAAACGAATTGAAAAATGCACTTTCAGTTTCTCTCTAATTTTCCGGTAGATTTTCCAAAAAAAAAACGTATATCATACAAACCTCGTCAAGCCGTACTCAAGTTATGCTCTTACAACCGTGTTGCAATTGTTTTCCCCTGTGTTTCATTGAAGAGTTAGTTTTCATTCTGCACCCATCAAGGATTTTCCTTCTCGGTGTTCTGTGTTTTTGTTCCGTCAAAGTCACATCTTTGCTTGAAATAGGTGACTGATGACCTTGTGGTTTAGTCCACTATAAATAAAAAACAACCACCAAATCATCCATCAGTTTGTCCAAGCTAGTTCATAACTTGTCCTAATATATGAAGTAACACGTCAGTGTGGGGCCATTGCATCTTGCTGCTCAGAGTGGCCACCGAACCTTGGAAAAGCCTTGAATTTGAGGAAACTTGGAAAAGACCTTGAATTTGTCAGAAACCTGAATTTTAATAATAATTACTTAATTTTTGTATTTGCAAAATTTATAAATCACTTTATGTGCTGTTCAAAAGCATTCAAATTATAGGTTGTGTATCTTGACATTATCAGAGTTCTCTATCCTTATCTCAGTGTCTTAAGCGATACACCTTGGTGTAATTTCTGTACTGATGTTGCTCTCAGGGGGATCCCTTTTTGTTGCAGTGTGGAAACACAGCTTTAATGAAAGTTGATTTTAATTTTTTTTAAATACTTATTTGTTTCAATAAGTTACCCACACTACTTCATCCTAGACACTACCTTAGCATCAGATCCGATCAGCACAGATAACCTTTTTGCTTGAATCTGTGTTGGACAATCTCTTGCATATGCTTTCTCTTGCATATGCTTGCAAGTGTTTCAGTAATTCAAACTTAAAACTTTTTATAAAAAATAAAGATTGTTTAACTGACCAGGTGTAAAGGCACCAGTTAGTTTGATACAAAAATAAATAAAACACACACAAACATCCGATCGCGCCGGCTTTGTTTTTTGTATCGACGAGCCGGTGCCTTTACGTCTAGTAAGTTAAACCATCTTCATTTTTTATTAATAATTTTCCTGGCCAGAAATGTTTCCGTAAATACTAAACGAAAAACTTCATTGTAGAAGGAAACTTTCCTGGTGGGAAAAATATGTATAAAAAATAGATTGTTTACTTACCCAAAGCACAGGCTTGTAGACAGATACAAAAACAAATAAAAACACACACATAAACAAAGATTAAAGCCTTAGCAACCGTTGGCCGCTTCGTCAGGAAAATAGGAAGGAAGGAGGGGAAAAGGGGAAGGATGCGGGTTGTAAGGGAGTGAATGAGGAGTCATTGCAATCCCGGGAGTGGAAGGACTTACCTTAGGAAAGGTAAAAAAAACGCACACCCATCCACACATACAGGTCATGCACTTTTGTGGCCCCTCTGATTGGTGGAAGTCAGCTGAGTTCGTGTGTTTACGGAATGTTTATGCTCTCTACCAACCTTATCTCGTAACAGCATCATACACTGTTGACCTTGTCAATGTATTGTTGATTTGTGCTTGGTATTGGTTGTCTTCCACTTTATTTGTTAAAGTAAGTCCACGTACCCCGAGACGACTTCTTTTAAAAAATGAAGGCTGTCCTTGAAAGTAATATGAAGAATATTAATTCTGATTGTTATTCAGTTACGACAATAAAGAGGCAGAAAGCGTTGCTACATCCGCTTAATAAGTCCCTTTAAAAGATTAATATTTCGTAGATATACGTTAGAGTTTTTTATTACTCAAACATTAAAGTGATACTTAATTTCGTGTTACATCTATGACACCTTAACCCCTCACATGTTGTTTCTTTTAAAACCTGTAATCTATGTGCAGTAAGCTGACGGCACTGGGAGAAAAAGGGGGGGGGGGCTTGTTCTAACAACCAATGCGCTATGAGCTGAATGCAAGCTTCAGCTCCCAACATTCTCCGCTCAGGGGCCACATTTAAGTGCGTGATGTGTGTACACACACACACACACACACACACACACACACACTCACACACACACACAACCAAGGCAGACATTTGTAGAAAGCAAAGAAGTTCCAACTTATTTGCTTTGGAATGACTCCTCATCCACTCCCTTAAAATCCACATCCTTCCTTTTCCCCCCTCCTTCCTTCCTCTTTTCCTGATGAAGCGACTAACAGCTGCGAAAGCTAGAATCTTAGTGTATGTGTGTGTTTTTTATTTGTTTTTGTATCTGTCAACGAGCCTGTGCTTTGGGTAAGTAAATGATCTCTACTTTTTATAAAAACTTAAAACTTTGTTAAGAGTTGGTATAGATGTGTTGTTAGTAACAACAGCACATGGTTCCTATGACTGAACACACATAGTAAGAGTAAAATGTGTTTTCAAATTCCGAATGATAGCATTATTCTCTTGGTGCAAAGTGACAATGTATAATTAATGTGGGGGGGGGGGTGGCTTTGACAGCCTTTCAGATAACCAGGTTCTGCGAACAAATGGAGCTCAGTCCCAATAAACATATTAGTGCAATGCTTTGAAGGTGACATGATTAAATAGCTAACCAATGGGCAAGCCTACTTACCAGGTACAGTATCTGGTTATTGCCATGTTGTTACCATCTTAGATAAACAATTGAAATGTAGCTGTCTTTTGTCAGCTATTTCATTGAGTCACTCTGAGCTGAGCTAATGTGAGGAAGATGATGATAATCAGAATTGACTTGACATTGAAATATTCTAAATATACCCTATTGAATCAACCTCCATTTTCATTAAAGATGGAATGCAAAAATATAGTCATTAGATGTGTCAATTTGTCTGCATCTCGTCACACTAAGGCCGAGTATAAACAACAGTTTGTCATAAATCTAGTTGAAATGAACAGACTTTGTTGCATAAATGAATGAAATTGTCATTGCTGACCATCGAAATGCACCACCAAGTAGACTGCATATATCACAGTCAAATATGACAGACATGTTCTGGAGATCACATGATGGAAAATGGTTAGTACTGACCCTTGCGAAGTGGGAAAGATGATGTAATTGGTATCGAGTTTTGCTACTATTGCAAACTATAATGGGCATTACGCATCTCAAAACTGAATCAGAGGCTCTGAATGTATTATTATGATACAGTACTCAGTGCTGTTTTCACATATTGCCAATTTTTTTGGTTTAGTAGCAGTTGCTATATTCCAGGCATCATCGACCAATCGTTTCCGATTGGTGACTGATCAGAAAAACACAGAGCCCTAGGCAGCAGTGTAATTTGTTGGATCAGAAAGACGTCTTGAACATTGCTTACTACTTGGTGTTACACATTATCCTGTTGCAATGTGGCAATTGGCAAGCCCCAAAGGCAAGGGAGGCTCCAACCACCTTAGAAATATAACGTTTACTGGTCGGTAATGTGTACTTCGGGGGTGCACAAGTGGAAACAAATACCACTCCAAATCATCATACTAGGTGTTGGAACAGTAAGGCAATTGGCATTCTCGTCAGACTCCAATCCGGACATCATGATGACATAAGGAAATCAGGATTGGAAAAACATTGTCTTTACTATTGAATCTGAATTCTGCGTAAATACATTGTCGTACTGGTTCTACACATGTTACATATAAGGAAATCAGGATTGGAAAAACATTGTCTTTACTATTGAATCTGAATTCTGCGTAAATACATTGTCGTACTGGTTCTACACATGTTACATATAAGGAAATCAGGATTGGAAAAACATTGTCTTTACTATTGAATCTGAATTCTGCGTAAATACATTGTCGTACTGGTTCTACACATGTTACATAATTAGGAGTGCTATTAGATTCCACTCCTGCAACCTCTTAGTATACATTTCCAGTACATTAACCACTCAGCATCACATCTGAGGTGCTGACACCTGTCCTCATTCCGTACATTCCCCCCAGGGGGCCCCACAGCCCTTTCGTGGGCACGTGTGTGTCGCGCACCGGTCCCCGAGCCATTGCAATCTTTGTTTCCTATTTTCCCAAGCTGCATTACCTCTTCTAGTTCCCCCTCCTCCCCATCCTAATTCCTCCCTACTCCCCGCCCCTCTCACCACTCTAGGTGTTACACTTTAAGACGGCCCAGTTATTCTCACGGTACCACTGACGGTTTTGCAATTTTGACATATTTGCCATTTACATCTGTTTTTTTGCTTAGATTGGTCCCCCTCAGGGTTTGACCGCCGTTACAAAATTTCTGTTCAAAGTGTGATCCCTTAGGGGAAGATCTCCTTCCATAGCTGCTACTATCCACGTCCCTGTCCCTTCCTTCCCTTTCCCTCCGCACTTTGGCTCCCTAACCCAGCTAGGTCCCCAGCACATGTAGCCAGCCCGTGTGGGGGGAGGGGGCTGGCCTGTTGTGCACCCTATTGGTTGAGCCCCCCTGACAACACAGGGAACACACTACTGATACCAGAGCTGTGAACGCCTCATGCGTGCCTAGGAGTGGTTACCCATCCTTTCAGGGTATCGCAACTCCTGGGATTGGAATGACTCCTCATCCACTCCCTTAAAATCCACATCCTTCCTTTTTCCCCTCCTTCCTTCCTCTTTTCCTGATGAAGCGACCAACAGCTGCAAAAGCTTGTATCTTTGTGTATGTGTGTGTTTTTTTGTTTTTGTATCTGTCAACGAGCATGTGCTTTGGGTAAGTAAATGATCTCTACTTTTTATAAAAACTTAAAACTTTAAGGCGACGACTCCTCCTGACAGGCAGTGCTTGTTGTGGCTGGGTGGCGCCCATGGGATGAGCCCCCTGACTGGGGTGGGTGGTACCAGGGCGGACGTCCTGCACGTGAAACTAGTTGAGGTGTTCGGCAGCTCTCCTGAGGCCAAATTTTCTCGATGCAGGAATAGTACTTCTTCAGTTTCCATTGTTTCTTCCGCAGCCTTTCCCTCCTGGCCACACCCTGGGAAGGGGGTCAGCCCCCAGATTAAGTGCAAAGCCATTTCCCAAGTACTAGGTGTGCTCCAGGATGGATGGAGAGATATTTGCCTCCACCAAACCTCTCTTCTACGTAGAACACATTGCAGACAAGTTTGGTGAAGTTGAGGCACTGAGCAGAATACGATCCGGGTCTGTCTTAATTCGCACATCCTCTGTGACTGTCAGCTGCACTTAGAGCCTGCCAGCAATTGGGAGACTTCCCGCTGCACATTGAGACTCACCAGTCCCTTAACGTGACACAGGGCGTTAATTTTCACAGGGACCTTCTACTTCAATCCGACGAGGAACTCGGGGCAAAACTGGAACGGTGTGGCGTTAAATTTATTCGTCGCGTCCAGAGGCCCCAATGGTAACAGTGTTGATACGGGAGCTTTTATCCTGGCCTTCGAAGGGGCTTCTCTACTGGAGAAAGTAAAGGTAATGATTTATAGATGTGGTATGAAGCCTTACATACCACCACCTATGCACTGCTTCCGTTGCCTTCGCTTCAAACGTATGTCTTCGCGATGCGATACCGACTCCGTGGCGACTTTGGCCGCTCTCTCCGTACGGGGACGCCTTGCACCTCACCACCTAGCTGCAAAAACTGTTGAGGCCCGTATGCTCCTCGCTCGCCTGATTGCCCAATCTATAAAAGATAACTGAAAATTCAGGAGTAGGAGACTCTAGATCGCGTGTCATATTGTGATGCTCAGAAAAAGTATGACCATCTCCACCTGGTATTGTTGTCAACATTTGGCTCAGTGACATCACTCCCCACAACCCCCCCTTTCCCTAACATCTTCCTTTCGCCCTGCCCCCATCCCCCTGGCGATAACCACCCCTCCCCCTCAAGATACCGCCACCCTCCCCCAACCACCACCGTCCCTCCTACCTCATGCCTGATCCCCCCATCCCTATTCCCCATATCCCTCCCCCTCCCCTCTCCCTCAGCCAGAGAACATCTTCTCTGGCACCTGCTAGGAATGGGACTCCCTCAGGTAACCTCTCTTCCCGACACTCAAAGAAGAAAAGCCATGACAAAAAGAGTAACAACCAGGAACCACACACTCAAGGCCTGAAGACTACTTGTTCCCTCTGACTTGGGCGTCACTTCAACTAGCTCACTTCCTGATAACTTCTCTCATCCTCAAAGGGAGAAGAAAAAGCAGTTCAGCTCTCAGGATGAAGTCCCAAAGACTTCCCAGGTGGTTGCCCAATCAGTCTGCTTCAGAACGTATGGACATCACACCATCTTCGGAGGTGACTACAAGTTTGGAGAAGAAACTTAACTAGACATCGCCTTATTTATCAATATGGCTATTCTCCAGTGGAATATTAGCAGTATCCGTGCTAATAGGGCAGAACTAAAGCTTCTTCTGCGAACTTAACTCTCCCGTGATCATTTGCCTGCAGGAAACGAAACTAAACCCTCAAGATTCCTTCCTTGTCCAACATTTCACCTCTGTCCATTGTGACCTCCCCCCAGTAGCAGAAATTACAGCTCATGGGGGAGTCATGATGCTCATCAGAGGACATCCATAGCTGTGTCATTTCTTCGCATATTCAGCTCCAAGCTGTAGCTGTCAGGCTTTCCCTTCCTGGCTTCACCTTCTCACTCAGTAATATCTATAAATCATCATCTTCACTCATCACCCGAGCAGATCTACATCATCTTATCGGGCAGATCCCTCCTCCATTCCTGCTGGTTAGCGACTTCAATGTCCACCACCCCCTCTGGGGGTTCTCCATGCCCCTGCCAGAGGGGCTCCCTCTTGGTAGATATCAACAATCACCTCAACCTTATCTGTATTAATACTGGTGAACCTACAGTCTTATCAGACTCCACACATACCCTCTCTCATCTAGACCTCTCGATCTGTACTACTCAGCTTGCGCGTCGCCTTGAGTGGTCTGTTCTTGCAGATACACTCTCCAGTGACGACTTTTCCATGTGTCATACACCCACACCAAACGGCGCCCTCGCAACTGGCAGCTTTCTAAAGCTACTGGCAGCTCTTTCCTTCCTCAGCAGCCTTCAGGGAGCACCACTTTCCCATCATTGATGAACAGGTTGACCATTTCACTAACACTATTCTCTTTGCTGCCGAATGTTCCATCTCTCGCACCTCCACCTCAAGACATACCTCTGTTCCTTGGTGTAATGAGGCATTTCGTGAGACAATCAGAGCTCAGAGACGTCATCCCACACGAGAATAGCATTCAGTACAAACGATTGTGTGGGCAATGTCGCCGCATCATTAGTGAAAGCAAATGAGCTAGCTGGCTTTCATTCGTAGTCTTTTACCAGTTCCACCCCCTCTTCCATTGTTTGGGGCAACCTCCGTCACCTTTCTTGGATCTCTGCTCATTCCGCGATCTCCGGCCTTACCGTTGCCAACTATGTATTGCCGTCTCAGAATACCATGGCTCACTACTTCGAGATTTCCAGCTCTGCGAACTACCATCCCACTTTCCTGTCCAGTAAACATGCAGCAGTAGAAAGGATGCTCTCTTTCTCATCCGAAAACACCGCATTTACCATGAGGGAGCTTCAACATGCACGCTCCTTGTTACGGTCCACCTCCCCAGGACCAGATGGCATCCATATACAGATGTTGCAACACGTCTCCAGAGGGCTTGCATTTTTTGACTTGGAAAAGGCATATGATACCTGTTGGAGGGCAGGAATTCTCCAAACTTTGCACGCCTGGGGAATCCAGTCGTATGCCTATTTTTATTCAGGAATTTTTAAAAGATCGCATATGTTAAGTGTGTGTAGGCTTTGACCCTGTCAGTTTTGAGAGAATGGTGTCCCCCTAGGCTCAGTGTTGAGTGTTGTCCTCTTTGCCATTGCAACAAACCCAATCGTGGGTTACCTCACACCAAGTGTTTTGGCTTTTGTTTGTAGATGACTTTGCCATCTACTGTAGCTCCCAACGAACGTGCTCTCTCGAGCAACAACTTCAGCGGAATCTTGACCATCTCTACTCATGAAGCACCAGCAATGGATTCTGCTTTTCTGCGGACAAGACAGTCTGTATGAACTTCTGGCGGCGCACAGTTTTTTCCATCGACTCTTCATCTTGGACCAGATGTTTTTCAATTCGTCGAGACAAGACACTTCCTAGGACTCTGGTTTGACATGAAACTTTGTTGGTCCTCCCAATTCTCTTCTTTGGTTGCCCGGTGTACCCGCTCATTTAATGTTCTCACAGTGCTGTGTGGCACTTCATGCGGTGCGGAACGGTCTACTCTCCTCGGACTGTACTGCTCCCTTGTCTGCTTGAAACTGGACTATGACTGTATTCTGTACTCTGCCCGACCATCGACTTTATGCCATCTCAACACGATAGATCATCAAGGGATCCATTTGGCAACAAGAGCCTTGTATTTCAGTCCATTGGATAGACTGTACACTGAAGCCGCTGAAATCGTACCAGAGGGACGACCTACTCAGTCGATATGGAAGCCAGTTGTCATCTATGTGTGGCTACCCGATGCATGCTCTTTTTTATGACTGCCGCGACTGTCTATTTGTATCGCGTCTATGATCTCTATTACCACCTGGAGTCTGCTTTCGTATGTTGCTTCGGCAACTAGACTTCGCGCCCCCTGCCACATTCCCGGTGGGTGTCGGCTCCTTCCCACCGTGGCTCTATCTGGAGATACATGTCAACTTCAAACTACACTCACTTCCCAAGGACACTACTCCTTGTATGGTCTACTGCAACCCGAGTTTCTCGCATTCCGCACGCAACTTTCCGATCATAATTTCCTCTACACCAATGGTTCAAAGACCAACCATGGTGTTGGGTGTGCCACGGTACTCGGCGATGAATCCCTCCAATATAGTCTGCCTACCAGTGCTCGATCTTCACTGTGGAGCTCTTTGCTCTATATCAGGCCACCCAGCACCTTAGACTCCACTCGCCTTGTCACGGTGTCATCTGCTCGGATTCACTGAATGCTCTTCAGAGCCTCTCTGCTCTGTATCCAGTCCACCCCGTAGTACAGCAGATTCAGAAATGCCTGCACTCGCTAACGGTCAGCGGGACGACAGTGATGCTGCTGTGGGTTCCTGGCCGTACTGCAGTGCTGGGAAACGAAATCGCAGATGCTGCTACAAAGACAGCCATTTCTCTCCCCCGGCTTGCTCTCCATTCCATTCCCTTGGAAGACCTCCGTGCTGTAGTCTCCAGGCGAGTGGTATCGCTCTGGTATTCGCATTGCTCTTCTCTTCGAGATGACGTACTCTGGGAGATATAACCCCTTCCTTCTGCACGGTCTCCTTTCTCAGGCCCTCTTGCCGCAAGGAGGTCATAATAGCACGCCTGCGCGTAGGACACTGTCGCTTTAGCCACCACCACTTACTATGTGGCAGTCCTGCCTCACTTTGCGGCCACTGTTCCGGTCTGTTGACTGTGCGCCACCTTCTGGTGCAGTGCTAGTTTTTTAATCACCTACGCCAAACTTTGTGTTTTCTGTCTAAGTTGTCTGATGTTTCACACACACACACACACACACACACACACACACAACAACAACATACATTTGGAGTGTGCCAGTAGCCGTATTGCAATAGAATAATACATGACCACAAGTGGTATGCAAGACTTGTTCGTAGCCAATGAGATTGCATTGCTTTCTCGGCTTTCCTGTTCTGCCGATCTCTCGCCTATCGAAAATGGTCAATAATTGTGAAATGACTGGCCTGGGATAGACCACCCACTGCAACACCAGATAAATTTAGGCAGTATGTGGCAACAGCCTAGACTGCTAAGAGCCTCTTTGATTCAGTAACTAGGTGTGAAGTAGCCAGCTACTTTGGAAACACTGAATACTGATTCCATCATCTTCCTCACTTTACAAGGGGCAGTATTTTCATTTATGTGATGTTTGTACATATTTTCTCCCAAATAAATTTGGCTGTGATATCTCGATTCCTTCCTTGAGTTTAATTTTTGATGGCCAGCAGTGTAAATTCAACTGTGTCCTATTATGATGTGCAGTATTCTCCTACTGTGGGGGGGGGGGGGGGGGGAACACTTAAAAATAAGTAACTTGATATTTTTAGTTTCTTATGTTTGCTGGACTTTCTGGTACAAAAATTTAAGCTGTGAGAAACCTTAAATTTAAAAATTAAGATTCTTGGCCACCCTGGTTGCTCAAAAATTTTATCAGTCGTCTGGAAGCAGCCATCTCTGCAACATGTTGAGCTAATCTATAGGTGTCTGTTTTCACAAAAAGGTGAAAAGACAGTTCAGATTAAATTTGAAGGAGTTAGTTGTGTGGATCAGAGTGACAGGTGCTTGGGGATGAAAGACAAGTTGATGGACAAAGATAGGTAGATATACTTCTCCATTTAGGTCATTCAACAGAGACCGTAAAAAGTTATTTTGGGAGGAAGTGAAGTTTGAGTAGTAGCTGATTTATGCACAATGCTTGGGGGTATGTATCCTGATTAGCATATTGGAAATGCTTATCAGTGGGATCGGATGTGAGGACATAAACAGGGAGAGTTTTTATTGTTTTGTTGAGTAATTCAAAAATTTGTTGTTAATGTTTTACAGTAAAACTAAATTTCATATACAAAAGGCCCTATCCATTTTTTCTCTAGGGCTAATTCCTTTATTGCAGAGGATGGAAATATCACATATTAATAGAAATATTTTAATGGTATAAAGTAAAAGTTATAGTAAGATAGTTTGCTAAATACAAATATTAAATGTGTGTGCACTACACTACCTCAAAGTGCAGTGGATTCACATTAGGGAGTAATTTGTGTTTTAGGGTTGTAATGTGATGGAGAGGGCAGGGTTGACAAATTGAGAACAGGTGATTCCCCACCCTTCCGTGTTAGGAAGCAGCAACTAAAAGGTGTTTAACAAAGTTACACCCACCTTCAACAACTACACAGGAAGTATGAAACACAGGTTGTGGTGTGACCATGTAGAATTTTAGTAATTGCCACCATATAATGTATGTAGGTTGGTTCAAACTTTTGGAATATAACTAAAACAGTTTATTGACGAAAAATTCCTAGCAGGAAAAATTATATATAAAAAATAGATGAAGATTACTCACCAGGCGAAGGAGCACAGGTGTGACAGCATCACAAATAAATAAATGAAAACACACACACACACACACACACAAACACACACACACACACACACACAAAAGCAAGCTTTTGTGATGCTGTCACACCTGTGCTCCTTCGCCTGGTGAGTAATCTTCGTCTATTTTTTATATATAATTTTTCCTGCTAGGAATTTTTCGTCTATAATACTCGTATCATATATTTGAATTCAACAATTACTTCTGTTCTTGCTCTGTTACTTTTCAAAATCTTTTGTCATCTTACTTTCCCTTTGGTTTTTATTTTTATTTTTTTTATTTATTCTTTTATTTACATTTTACATATCAGTCCTTTCTACATTCACTTCTTTGTTTACTGTTCATATTTCGCTAATTCTTAAATTTGAATTCCTGCCCGCCATCTTTAACATCTTAATATCTTTGCCTCGGTTCTCTGGACAGAGCCTCTGCCTCTAGTGGCATCTCTATCTCCTTAACTTCTTTGGCTTCTATAGTATGACTGCCTAGGTGTGTTTGCGTCTGTGTGAATGTATGGGTGTGTGTGTTCACCTTCCTCTTCTTCCCCCAAGGTAAGTCTTCCCCCAAGGTAAGTCTTTCCTCTCCCGGGATTGGAAAGGCTCCTTACCCCCTTCCTTAAAACCCCCATCATTTCCTTTTCCCTCTCCTTCCGTTGTGCCTGAAGAAGCAAAGGGTTGCGAAAGCTTGCGTTTGTGTGTGTGTGTGTGTGTGTGTGTGTGTGTGTGTGTGTGTTCGTTTATTTATTTGTGATGCTGTCACACCTGTGCTCCTTTGCCTGGTGAGTAATCTTAGTCTATTTTTTATATATAAAACAGTTTATTCTTGTATTTGCTCGGACAATCTTCACATGAGGTACCTAATGTATAATAATGGAGACTTTTAACTAGATATTAATCATTTCACCATTCAATCAAAACTCTTCAAGAATTTTATACTGAACAAAACATAAGAGTTTATTTGTACCCAACTCATAAATTTCATCAATATTAAACGGTCTTAACAGTTCTCATTCAAGCTCTATACATTACAGGTGGTCAGCATCCATAGCTCATAGCAGTCCAATAATCAATAACAAACAATAATCATTGTCTTAAGCTCATGGATCATGTATAACATGACCATATTTTGTCTTAGGCTTCACAATTATTCTGGATCCTGACAGCTTTTACAATATCACCGGGACTTGTGGTTTAACTGCCTGGGCGTCCACCTGGACAAACAAAATATGTGGCAGTACACATTCTTACAAGTATTAAATTATCCCCCAAAATAAATTATTTGGTTATCTTGGATCATTCAGTAGGAGTGTAGTGTAAATTGTTACACTACAAGGTGACATTGTGCGCAAGCATGTCCAGGGTTGTTAATTTCCCACAAAATAAATACATGGCATACAAATGGGTTACTAATGACACCAATGGAAGAAACTCAGATAGGCAATGTATGTTGATGTCTACACTGCTGGAGGGGAAATTTATTCTTAATCATCAGGTATGTTATGTGGCTGTAGTGTTCTTCCAGAAAAGGTGACTTAACACCTCTGAGTGCTGCTTGATTTTCAGTTTACAAATACTACCTCGCTATCATTTCCTGTCTAGTTCTCTTTTGTGAATGTGCAAAATAACTGCTTTTCTATTTAACTTTTCGTATGGTTTATTATAATCATTTATTACATAAGTTGTTTTGCATAGTCACAAATAGAACTAGACAGGAAGTGAAACTGTTACCAAAACTTACTCGTTAACATTGTAGGTAAAAAGTTTCTTTGAATTTACACACACCTCGGTAGCTTCCATCATGGACAATTGGTTTTTCACTAATGTGTTTGGAGTCGAGGATGCCAGTTTAAATTGTTTATGTAGCTCCACATTGTTTGCATTAGTGTTAGCCTCCCATAGGTTTAATAATTGAAGTTTTTGCCTTCATTCAAACTCATCTTTCACTTCCTCGCCATCTCCACAGTTAGATAAAAACTCGTTAAAAAAAATTATATTGCCAACCTACACATTCCAGAATTTCATTTTGCAATTTAGTCACCCTCATCCCGACCAAACCCCAACAAGGCAGCATACTGCCTGACCTGAGCCTGAGGATACGGCTGCCAAGGAGGCAGTTCACCTTCCTCGGCTATCTACCTGACCTTCGTGCTGGGGTCTCCCAGCATATTATCTCCCGTTGGTATCTACATTGGTCATCCCTGTCAGTGAACAAATTGTGAGCCATTAAACCTTTGCCTGCTCTCTGGTCAACGTCATCTCGACCCTCTCGCCGAGAGGAGATTGTTCTCCCCGGCTTCGTATTGGCCACTGCCGTTATAGCCACCAGTATTTACTACTTGGTGGTCCTGCTCCCTTATGTGAGCACTGTGATGAACCTTTTACTGTGAACCATCTTTTAGTGCAATGTCCGTTTTTTAATCGTCTCCGTCATGATCTGTGTTTACCATTTGAAATGTCTGACATTTTAGCTGATGACCCGCATTCTGTTAACAGAGTTTTACTTTTTATACATCGTGCAAACATGGCGAAAGCCATTTAAGTCCTAACCCCTGTCCTATTTTACTATGGGCAGTGTTGGGCGCTAATGACCACAGCAGTTGTGCGCCCTAAAACCCTCAAAAATAAATAAATAAATACTGCCTGACCAGTCTTCCAGGAAGAGAGATGAGCAAAGGTTGCTGTTGCATTTTGAGAGTTTAGATAGATGTGTTGGAGAAGACATCCTCAAAATGTATACGGTATATACACAGTGTACATCAGCTGCGAACACAATTTTTAAGGAAGCAAAAAAGCTTGTAATACATTGCCCACCCAATTGTCAAATATCAAATGTGCACTATTACAAGGTGTGTCAGAAGTATGTTGAACGGTCCCATATTTTACAAACTGCACTGCCGAGGATGACGTGCCCGCCCACACATTAACATGTCAATAAACACCATCTATCGTGCAAAGCATTGCAATGGTACAGTGCTACACCCTGCCACCCAGCTAACAGGGTCATTGTGAGAAGTTGTCATTACAATGTGAAACACAAAATGTAGCAACAAGTTATCATAGTTTTGTCTGCAATTAAGTAAAACGGCTACAAAGGCCCATGAACTGTTAATACAAGTGTATGGTGTTGAAGCAGTGATTAAACTGTTTGCATTTGAGTAATTTAAATGCCTTGGAGGTGTTGATGATGAGCCACGTTTGGGGTGACCTTCCACTATCACAGTCCCAGACAACATCGAACTAGTGTGACAAATGCTTGCAGATAATCAGTGACTGCCCTTCAGAATGATAGACAAATTGAAGATCAGCACAGATAGTGGAAGCACTATTCTTCATGAATATTTGGGAAAGCAAAAGGTTTGTAGCCGGTTTATACCAAACATGCAGACAAAGAAGCAGACGTCAACTGGAATGGAAGCATCTGGAAATTTCGTTGGTATCTGCAATTTTTGGAAGCCATCATTACAGAAGATGAGAATTGGTGCTACCAAAACGATCCGGAAACCGAGCAACAGTAAATGGCATGGTGTTTGTCATCCTCCACCTCCCAAAGAAAGTGCTGACAAAATCAAAGATAAAGATGATATTGATTACCTTTTTGATAGCAAGTGCTCGATTCATCATTAATCTGTACCCGAGGGGTCATGCTGCAATACATTTGGTGGGTTCAGCCAAAACTGTACCAAAGTGGACAGTGGAATTTCCTGCAGCACAATGCCCGTCTGCACTCTGCCATCCACAAGCTAAACTTTCTCACTAGACTCGAGGTCACTGTGCTTCCGCACCTTTCTTATTCTCCAGCTTGGTCACCGGCAGACTTATTTCTGTTACCCCTCCTTAAATTCACTTTGAAGCGCTTACATTTCATAACTGTTGCAGAGATCTAACAACCCGTGACCTCAATGCTTAAGTCTATTCCACTTATTTCCTGAGACCGTTCACTTTTTTACACATTACATAGATTGTGCATCTGTGATACTCTTCTATAATAAAAATCTCAAAAATTTGAAAACAGCAAATAAATTGGTCTTTAACAAAGGTTAATCATAGTTACGTGATAGAGGGCTGCAACCAATTTTCTGTTAATTGGGAACTCTGTTCAAAACTAGTTGGTAATAGTTACACATGAGGCAGTGTTTCAGTAATTTGAGGAGGCCCCTCATTGGTAGTGTCAGACAATAAATCCAAAGGCTGTGGCTCTAAATACCGTTCAAACCTAGGAATTTTAGCTTCACTTTTCAATCCTTTCATCTGTCATTTGACGTGAAAAAGTGCAGAGTCAATGTATTTGCATGAATATGACTTGCAAAATTGTAGTGAGGCCTAAAATAAAGATTTCATCCCTCCTGCCCCCACATAAGTCATGGTTCAAAAATTATATGCTCCCGTTGATTTGATTTTGATTTGATCTTTCCAGGGAAGCCAAAACAGTCTTGGTCCAACCCGCCACTGCCCGCACCGAAACTAAGTTTATTGTGCGGTATTGCTCTCTGTTTATCTAGTAAAGCCAACCAATGCCTTTGAGCAGAGCAAGGAGTCCCTTTACCAGTTCTTTATTAGACACAATTTCTTTGGGTCTAGTTGTCCCAAATGTTCTGTGCCTTTTACTCTCCAATGCAATGCATTCGAAGATTAGATGTGATACAGTTTCATCACCGTCATCACAGATCCTACATTTAGGGTCCTCTTCTGTTACTCTCAAGTATGTAGGTGTTTTTTGAAATTCCCATGGCCTGTCAGCAATCCAACCATGAGTCTAATCTCGCTCCTGTTCAGGCCCAGGATTGCAGAGCTTCTTTTAAAACATGGCTTTAGCATCATTACCTTGCCATGTTTTTGTTGGTAGACTTTGGTCCAATATTCTATCTGCTGTCTTCTGAGCCAGTTACGTAGCTCCAATTTGATCACTGCCTTGGTGATTGTCAGGACAGGTTCCGGTCCAATAAATGGAGTCTCTGTCCCCATCCTGGCTGATCTGTCGGCATGTTCGTTGCCACTGATCCCCGAGTGGCCAGGGACCCACAATAGGTTTACTCTATTGCTTTCTCCTAGCTCCACCAGAGCCCTGTGACATTCTGCAACAATTTTAGACCTTGTTGCAGGAGCTGCCAGTAATCTCAGGGCTGTCTGAATAGATATAGATGCTACAATCTTTATAGCACCTACGCAAATTCTCCTCCACACACGCCCTAATGGCAGTGATTTCGGCCTGGAATACTGACCAGTTTTCCTAGAGAGATGACGCCCTCCAGTCTTGGCTGCACCCCATATACCCCGGCCCCAACACCTTGGTCGGATTTTGACCCGCCAGTGAACCAGACAATATCCCCCGTACAGTGTCGAACTATTTTCTCCCATTGCTCCCTACTTCCAATTGTTATATTGAAAGGTTTGTTGAAGCAGTATGGGGTTATAATATAGTCGGCTGGCATTTCCCCAACCTTTCCTATATTTACCTCACTCACTATTTCAGTGTGTGATTCTGGATATCCCAAAGAGTTCCAGTTGTTGCCAGATTTGAGTCTGTATGCACCAGCCACTGCCTCCATCTTGACCCAAAGGTGTAATGGGGGCATATCCAGCATGGTTTCCGTCCCAGCAGTTGGTGTGCTGCTAATTCCGCCTGTTATGGCTAGGCAGGCTAGTCTCTGCACCTTACCAAGCTCCTTAGCAGCAACCTGCTGTTCTACCTTCTTCCACCACACGACTGCCCCATAGGTGATCCTGGGTCTAATGACTGTGGTGTAAATCCAGTGCATACCCTTGGGGCTCAGGCCCAATTTTTGCCACAAGCTCTCCTGGTACTCACAAGAGTACCTTTTGCCTTGCAGCAAATATTCCTGATGTGAGGGGTCCATGTCAGTTTCTCATCTATGGTAACCCCTAGATATTTCTCTGTCCCCTTCACAGGTAGAGCTTCATTGAAAAGCTTTAGATTCCAACTTGAATGTTGTATATGCTTCTTTGTGAATGGTACAACAACAGTCTTCTTAGGACTAACCCCCAGATCCTGTTTTCTGCACCATTCTTGCCCAATGTCCAAAGCACCTTGTGCCATATTCTTTACTGTGTCAGCAAATTTGCCAAATATTACTATGACAAGATCAACTGCATATCCTTGGCAAAAGTACTGCCTAGAGTTTAATTCTCCAATGAGATCATTCACCACTAGATTCCACAATAAAGGGGAAAGAACTCCTCCTTGTGGGCAACCTCTAGTGGTGTTGATTACCATTTTCTCATTCATCATGGTAGCTTCTACCTTTCTTCCACTGAGCATGGCCCTAGTCCACCTACATATAGTGGTCCCTAGGTCATGCACCTCTGCTGCCCTAACCATGGAATGGTAGGTCATGTTGCTAAAGGCCCCCTCGATGTCCAGGAAGATACAGAGGGCTATTTCCTGAAAGTGTAGTGCTTTCTCCACCTTCCCAATGAGTTGGTGGAGACCTGTCTCGCATGATTTACCTGGCTGATTTGCATGTTGGTTTAAATGTAGAGGAGCCCTACTTAACCTCCTTTCTCCAACATGCACATTAACCAGCTTTTCCAATGTCTTAAGAATGGAGGAGGACAGGCTAATTGGTCTCATATCCTTGGCCTTGGTATGATCCAATTCTCCCTGGTTTAGGAATGAAGACAACCTTCACTGCCCTCCAGGCATTGGGAATGATTCCTGCTGCTAGGCTAACCCTGAATAACCTGCATAGGAATCTAATAAGATTTTCTCCCGCTTGTTGCAGGAGAGCTGGAAAGATTCCATCGGGGCCAGGTGACTTGAACGGTTGAAATGTTCCCACCGCCCATCGGACCTTACTGAAATTGACACACTCCTTGGCCAAATCCCAGTCCTCTTTGTGAATACCTGAGAACCTTTGTCTCTCAGGAATCGCATTCTGGTCTGAGTTATCCCCCAGAGTATATTGAGGAAAGTGAGTCTTCAGGAGCGGTTCCAGCGTTTTGTGTGTTGTCTTTATATTCTCCCCATTCTCCTTCCTAAATGTTCCTCCTGGATTAGTTGGTACCCTAGTGAGGATTTTATGGAGTCTCGCTTGAGCAGCCGTGCCCTCCACTTCCTCACAGAATACCTTCCAAGATGCCTCCTTTTCCCGTCTGATGGCAAGGTTGTAATTGACAAGGGCCTCACGATACTTCGCCCATTGTCCTTTGCGCCTCGCAAGGTTAAACAGTCTTCGTACCTGTTTCCTTTGCATTTCCAGGTTATTATTCCACCAAGGCACACTCCTATTTGTGCACTTCTTGGTGATTGAACAGCTCTCCTGGTATGAGGTCACTATAGCAGAGGTTACAGCCTCTGCTACTTCCTCAAACTCTGCTGGATTCCTTATCGAAGTTTTAATTTCTGATAGGCTGAAGTCAAGGTCTTTCCTATGTGTCTCCCACTCCGTTTTCCTGGGGTTCCTATAGGCCATGGTCTGTCTGGTTCCCATTTCAACCTTGAATTTAATATACATGTGATCTGATGAGGATGGCTCCAGGACCACATGCCACTGTTTGACGTAACTTCCCATCATCATGGAACCAAAAGTTATGTCAATTACTTCTTCCCTTCTACTATCCCTGAATGTAGGTTCATCACCCCTATTCAGGATCTCCAAGTTGTTAGGAGAAATTCAAGAAGGTGCTTACCTCTACTGTTGGTGTCCTTGCTGCCCGACGATAGATTGTGGGCATTGGCATCACATCCCACCAACAGTTCGTCACCTTGCCGATGGCAGGCTTCCGTCAGTCTCCTCACTTCCAAAGGAGGAGGAGAGCTGTCTTCGTAAGGAAGGTATGCTGAGGCCAAAACAATTTCCCTCTTGATACCTTCCTCACATTGCTGCATCCTGATGGTCACCAGGTCCCTGAAACAAAAATCCATCATTGGTATGAAAGGTATTGCATTTCTAACATAAATGCATGTTCTGGAGTTTTTTAAATTTCTGGCATAAATCAGCTTACCTCCAGTACCACCGAGGCCCGATACACCCCCTTTGTATAAATAGGGTTCTTGTATCAGGGCCACATCCACCTCCTGTCTCCCCAGGTGACGGCTCAGGGCAGCAGTGGCCCCTTTACTGTGCTGCAGGTTTATCTGCAGCACTTCCAGTCCCCATCTTGCTGCCATTATTGCCTTTAAGGTCTTTGATTACCTTGACGGCGACCTGCGAGAACCCTAGAAACAGTTTCAGGCCTTGCTCTCGCAATGCCTTCAGGGACTTCTCTCCGACCTCCACCACCAGGGTTCGACCTTTTGGTTAATTACCCTCCAATCCTCTGTCGAGACTTTTGGGTTCTGGACCCTTATATTCTCAGAGTCTTTGGAGGGACATCCTTAAGGATCTTTGGTACCCATATTGATACCTTTGCGGTCTTCAGGAGTTCGGTTGCTGTCTTGACCAGCAGCTTCGCATGCTCCCACGGGGATATCATGGGCACCTTGTCCTTAAGCCATTCTGCTGAGTGCTCCCCCTCGCAGACAAAAATGAGGGCACCGCAATCTAGATAGACCCTCTTGGATTTGGGTCCTGGACCAGCGTCCCCCCCCCCCCCCCCAATCTCTTCAAAGAGGGCCATCTGCACGAGCTCCTTCTGTTGCGAGGTGATGCTCGCCAGTGGGTATCCTTCTTGGACAACCGCCATTCTAAAGACCAAGACTGCAGTACCTATAGGTCTGTTTCCCTATTTCCTGCCTCAGCCTTTTAGGATCACACCTGTCCAGAGAGGAGGGAGTCTTAGATTCCTCCCTAACCCTCTTGCCACCTGTCTTTGACGTCGAGGGGGTGTGCGTATCCCCTTCGACCTGAGGCAGTTTCTTTTTGGGGGTCTTGGGCTCAAGCCCTTTGGATTCCCTCCACTTATGTTTAGGAGTAGAGAAAATGTGTGAAAAAACAATAGTGTACCAATTAACTGCTGAATGACTTGATATGAATAAAATATATTTTTTTAGATGCAAAAACCTAAGCAGTTTCAAACACAAAGATTGTCACTAAGAAAAATTTCGGCATTATATCATGATCGAAAAACCAACTGCTCTACTTGTGCATTCAGCTCAAGCACAATCAGGGTGTTTGACACGGGCCATTTGGGGAAAAACGGGAATTTTTCATTCAGGAAATGCCTGAGAATTTTTTAGAACACCAGATATTTTTTATTGTTTTAGGTATCAGTTAAATTTATTTTTACTGATAGGATCTCTACTGCGGAAATGAAACAAAAGTGAGAGAATAATGCCAAAATTACTACACCATTATTAAAATTTTAATGCAACACTTGTGTTTATAAAATCTTGAAGTGTAGCAGACTTTGAAAATGATAATTCGAAGTGTGGCAGCCGGAGGTGATGGTTGTATGACTGTGTTGTGTGCCTGTGTGATTGCGTGAGTGCTCTATTTCTGAAGGAGGTCATGGCCGATAGCTGAATGTGTTGTATGTGTGTGTCTTTTGTATGTGCCTGTCGCATCTTGTCGCCACGTCTTTGCGGTGAGTTGTAACTGTCCTCACTATATTATTTATATAAAACTTCAGGTTTGGTTTATCATTTCATTTAATTCATTGATAGATAACAAATTGTGGAATAACAATGGCAAAAAGTATAATCATCCTTAAAATAATTACCGGAATTGGAGATAGCCAATCAGGATTTTGTAAATAATTGTGTGTTGTGTGCTTTCATTGTTGCTAGGTTTGTGCGTAACAACATACTCTAAAATCATGACCCATTCAAAGAAAACTGTGAAATACTTTGGTAAACTAGAGTGATGGTGAATGATGATGACACAATAAAAGCTGTACTATTTGATTCCCACCTAACATCATCCTTAAATATTTTAACATATTCTTAAAAAACCAGAAGTATTTTACAAAAATTCTTAACTTAAAATGTCTGTGTTGTAATGTAAAAATTGATGTATACATGAACTGCATGTACGAAACAGAAAAAGTGAGAAAAACATTATCACGGGCTGTTTGCTGCGCCATTACCAACATTGACATGCCAAAAAAATACTAATTCCAGAAGTGCACTTTAATCACATAGTGCTACAACAATGTACGAAGCATTTATCTTTTAAAGAATGATAAAATTTACTGTTAGAATTGAAAGCATATTGTCACTTAGAAGAGAGAAATTTTATTTCTCTCAAGAAGAGAGGGGGGGGGAGTGTTTTCATTAGGGAAAAAGTGTGTTTTTAACTGGGAAGTATGGGAATTATTTATTTAACCTCGCCTCGTACTTTCGAAACTTCACAGAAGTTCTCCTGGAAAACTTGTAAGACTAGCGTCATCTGTCAAGTACAGGTGTGAACAAAATAATATGAACTTTTAACATACACAATATTTGTTAGTAAGGAGTTGTTCCATCATTGGCTTTGAGAACTGCTGCAGTTCTTCACGTAACAGATTAGTAAAGCATCTATAGTTTCCAACAGAATGTTATCCATTCTTGTACCAGAACATCTGCTGGTTACTTACGTGATCAAGCTGTAAGTTTCGTCCTCACTATCTGCTCTGAAGCTCCCCACAATGTTCAGTTATGTTGACACCTGGTGATTTTGCAGTTCATGCTATGTGTTTGATAATTTTCTGACATTGTTCAAATTATGTCTGAACCTTTCTGGAATATAGCAGTATATCTTAGCCATATGTTAGTTAAAAAAAAATAGGAAGCAGTTTGTTGTCAAGGATAGTAAGATAGTCTTTGTTATCCAACTAGTCGACTACCAAGATGTAGCGGCCCAAATGAGACCTCCCCCTTGCTTGACTGTTGTAAGCAGGCATACTGTATTGTAAGTCTCTTTTGGGGATTTAAATACATAAAGCCAGTATTTGTAAAAAGCAATGCAAGTGATGCTTCATCGAACCATACCAGTCAAGTGTCCGTGTTTTCAGTTTGTGACATCGTTTCCTCTGCAGCTTTCCATTGGTTAGTTGCTGTTTCTCAACTGCAGCTGTTTTTTATCGAAACAATATTACTCAAGTTAAGGTTGATTTTTGCAGTCTCTTTTGCTTTGGTAGTTTTATGTTGTCTCCCCCTGCCCCCAAATTGTTTTGTCAGTCATCGGTTACTGTTGTTTTGACAGTTATTTCTCTTGGCCAATCTTGTTTTACCAGTTTCGTGTATGCTTACGTTTCATGGTTGGATTGCTGACAGGCCATGGGAATTTCAAAAAACACCTACATACTTGAGAGTAACAGAAGAGGACCCTAAATGTAGGATCTGTGATGACTGTGATGAAACTGCATCACATCTAATCTTCTAATGCATTGCATTGGAGAGTAAAAGGCACAGAACATTTGGGACAACCAGACCCGAAGAAATTCTGTCTAATAAAGAACTGGTAAAGGGACTCCTTGCACTGTTCAAGGGCATTGGTTGGCTTTACTAGATATACAGCATGGAGCAATACCACACAATAAACTTCGTTTCGGTGCGGGCAGTGGCGGTTTGGACCAATACTGTTTTTGCTTCCCTGGAAAAATCAAATCAAATCAATGCTGTCATTACTGATGATACTGCTGCTAGAAAAACATTAAACTGTATAGCCGTTTGCGTCGCAATGCTCACTCTGTGTACTATAAAGGTGCCTCACAGATCTGGCATTTCATCAATCATTTGTGCGGATCATAACAGAACTGAACAGAACCTATAATATAGTGCAATGTAACATCCAAGACTTTGTATGTCAATTGTGCACTATGGTCATTTATGTGGTTGGCAGTAGTGCCAACTTGCAAAAATATGTAGTGTATTAGGTGATGTTGTAATGATGCTTTTATGTTAAGCAACAAAGTATGGTATGTTAAATGATGGTGTTCTTATTCATACTTTCTCCCCAGAAGCCAATCTTCGCCAGATGAACGAAAATAAACGTTACGCTTATATTACGTACCAGGACTTAAGAAGCATCGCAGAGTATCGTCAACAAACGGTGATGGCTATCAAAGCCCCGCCAGAAGCAAAACTAGAAGTGCCATCAGCAAGTGAGGTTAGCGTGCTCTAAGTTTCAGGTTTTTCATAAGCTAATGTGTTCATATGCTAATGATTTCTGTATGTCATTTTTTTTTTCTTTTCTTCCATGTAGGGTTTGACAATGCACATGAAGAGCCAGCATGGCGAAATTGAGGTTTTTCTTTGTCCAGAAGAACCAGCACCTCAACCTCCTACAGAGTCTGTAGCCTCGTGTAGTGCTGGGGAATTTGGTATAGGACTTGACAGCCTGGAACTGTCGGAAGAGTTTGTCATTAAGGAAGAAGACCCTATAGGAAGGGAATGTGATGACATGTTACCTGGACCAAGCAACCTTGGTCCGCTTATGGGAGGCAAGCAGTCTGACCCACATCTTCCTACAGGTAAATAATAATAATAATAATAATGAGATTGTTAATAGTCTAAAATACTCAAGTAAGCCATCATTATATGAAAATTTCTTGTAAATCTTAGGCTTTAACCATTCTATTTCTATTATTATATTGTTAATGATTAACTAATCAGTTTAATCACTACTAATTGAATGTGTTAGTAAGACAACATAATAATAGTATTGACATATTAATATTGGAAAATAGCCGCGGCGGAGTTGCCGGGCGCACGGTCAGATGCGCAAGTCCGTTACCTGTTGGAGGTCAGAATCCTCCCTCGGGCATGGATGTCTGTGTTGTCTTTAGTATAAGGTAGTTTATAAGTAGTTTGTAAGTTTAAGGACTGATGACCCCACAATTAAGTCCAGTAAGCTTAAGAAACATTTGAATTTTACTGGAAAATAATTGTTTAACTCACTTTGTAAAATATGAGACTTCATTAAAATAGACTGCAACCTATCGCCCTTGCAGTGATTTCTGAAACACATTTAAAGTTACGGTTGCATGTTCCGATCCTTAATGGGTAAAAGTTTTTCCCAAAAACTCAGTGTATGAAAAACAGCACCAAACATTGTGTGTCCTTACGGAACAGTGGCATTTATTAATTACTTACTGCAATCAAACAGTTGGTATGAACATGTGATCTATTCTGAATGATGGTTGTCACAGATTTTACATTGTATTTGGGGTATTTTCGAACTTTGTTAGAAGGAGACATGTTCTTCAAATCTGTTATTTTGCTTCATGTGCTGTTGTGATGTCTGTTTCTGTGCAGACAAGTGTAGTTGTGGAAAGCTGGCAATTCATTTGAAACTTAGTCACCTTGTTTCTGCATTTACTTTTACTGATAGGTACAAAAGAGAAATGTTATCACTCTCCTAAAGCGGATCATTGAATGGAGCACAGCAAAACAACACAACGGAACTGTGTTTTAACTCATTTTCTCAGTGTCTGAGGGTGACAGTGATATGGCTTGAACTATCATCATTGCACGTGGAGAGTGTAATTACTGATGAAGAATGTGAGGCGTGGCTTGAAAGGGGGATGCAGGAGCAAAAAGGCAGCACACAGAGACATGTATTGGGAGAGTGGGGGAGTTAAGATTGGGTGTGTGGGCAGTGTGTTACCTTAAGTAGAGGATTGACAGTGGCCATTTCCTTTGACGGAAAACTAGTTGGTAGTCATACCAATGTAAAAAGCTATGCAGTGATTACAGCACAGTTTGTAAATCACCTGGCCACTTACACAGGTGCTCAGACTTCTGATGGTGCAGAATAAGCCTGTAATGGGACTTGAATGGGAGGTGCAGGATGGATGGGTTTGGCAAGTCTTTCATCACTATCTTCCACAGGGACATAAGCCCTGTGGCATAGGGATTGACTAGGATGTTGTGGAGGTTGGATGGACAAGGGCACAGCACTTGAGTAGGATCAGAGGGACTTCCAGTAGGATCTCTCATTTCAGTGTTCGATAGCGGATAAGTGCCTTAACAAAGGATATGGTTCAGTTACTATACCCCTAGATGGTATAGGGTGACAAAGGGGCACCAAGCAGAGGATGTACCATGCAGTAGAATAACTTGCTTACTTCAAATTATTGATTTGCATCTGAATCTTCCCCTTCACTGACAACCCTATTGAACTGTGCAGATGGGAACTATCTTTCTGTGGACTTGCAGGCATCTTGACCTGAACTTGAAGTAACCTATCATCTCAACCCCCCCTCCCTTTTTCTATCCCAGACATGCCAATTTGTTCGTATTATTATGATTTCTAGGCAAAAATTACTTTCTTATGGGAACCTGTGCAAAAATTACAGAATTTGTTGTTTGACTTGTTGCCTTTTTCATAAATACGCAAACAAATGTAAAGATCAGTGTAATTGTTGGCTCTAAAGTCATGTATACTCCGGAAGCATTGATTAGGCAGCTTCTTGTGCCTTAACAAATATTTTTAAATGCTGCAATTAAGCATCAAAATAATCCGAGGTAGGGTTTCAAACACCGTTACCCCTCTCCTCTCCAAATTCTTTCTCCATTACGGCTAGCTTCTTTTGAAACTTGGCTCCTCATAATCCCATATACAAAGAGGAAGCTTCTAATACCTTGTCAAGAATTTTGACTAGTTTTGTCAGACAATGGGTATGGGGTAGTATGTGTGCTTAGTTCCAGTAGAATATACTAGAGGCACTACTCAAAATGCTTCTGGCATCAGGAGGTAGCTTGCTCAGATGCAAAGGGGCGAATATTGTTCTGTGTTGGTGTTAAGGAGAAATGGTAGTGGGAAGTCCATTTACTGCTACCTAGACACCTCATGTGGTGTCTGACAGAAGAAAAAAATTAATACTATATTGAATGTAAAATGGTTGTATTGATTTGTATGGAGTAATAATTAAGTTTCATTTACATTATACATGTTTTGTCTTCACTTTTTCTTTGGCAGCTGCTACTGTAAAGTTCTTAAATTGACACACTTTTTGTTATTTAAAATATATGCCTGTATGTTACTTGTTCAAACTTTGTGCTGTCTGTCCTTGTTCAATTGTGGTTCTTTCTGAATCGTATCTTATCACTACTGTGAACTCATTCGCATAATTTTAAATCTGTTGTGCTCACTTTGCATGGCGTTAAGCTTCTCCAGTCTGTTGTCAATCTTCTTTGCTTCCTTCTCCCTCTGTATTCATTATGTGTGTGTGTGCGTATGGCTTCAAATAGTCAGTGTTAAAGAACCTCAAAATGCATTCATTGAGGATCTGTTGTTTGCAGCTAGGTGAGTGCAGGAATGGCAAATCCTGGGAGATTTAAGTGCTTAACTGTTAATGGGAATCTTAATATAACACCTGTTCGAGGCATTTTCAAGTTTTGAGTTCCAATAGCTTATTATGTTTGATAAACTGCACTTCGTGGTGAGAGACAATTGTACTGGTGTGGTAGTGCCAGATCTCTGCCTGTGACTTTGTGCTGTCCTACATAACCACATCACAGACAGAGTTCTAGTTACTACTAGATCAAAACCTGTCGTGGCAATTTTGTGTATGCTTCTCACCAGTCTACAAACCTCAGTTACGTATGTTTTATTACTTTTTATAATTCTAGCTCTTATTTTGTACTAAACTTACCATATTTATAATCTGGAAAATCTGTATTAGTCAAATTGTGTGGCAAGTATTTCGTTTTTATAATTTTCTGTATAAAATACCGTAGACACCTTATGTAAGAGATTAATCAAAGGGATTGACTTACTTCGTTCAGGTATATAAAATTGGAAAAAAATGGAAAGGAATTAGATATGGCAAAGAGGAAAATGACACAACAAATAAAAAAAATGCTAACATTAAAAAAATATCTGTGATAACAGGCACTATTAAATACATATAGTAATTATCTGTATTAAAGGGTGTCATGGGAACACAGGGTGCATATGTCAATGAGAAAATAACAAATACCAATTGAAAATACACATTTTCCCAAGTACAAATGCACTTTTTCTATGATAAGTGGCAACTCTCTTGGAGCTGTAAAACTTCCTCATCCATTGATACGTAAATGTTTTATATATTTCCTGAAACTACCTATGGTAAAATGTAAGTTAAGATGTTGCCTCTTGCTACTGCGGTGTACAGATGTTGGTAATGGTGTGGTCATTGATGGGCTGTAAGAACAGGCAGGCAAGAGTTAGTGGAATAGTCACAGATGGCCAGTGAGAATGTTGTTTTACTTTCCTTGTATTTCATATAGGAAGTTAGCCAATATTTCAGTTTTGTCATGAAGACACAAATGTTATTTATGAGAATGTCATTAATCAAAGATTTTAAAGTGTTTGGTAAAGCAGAAACACAGAATAGCAGTTACGATCACTCACTATGAAATGAGCAGCAATCACATTTTCACTCTCAATTGCCAAATATTTCACCATTTTCTACAAATATGTTAATATTTTTAGACAAGGAAGTTAAAGGAAGGATGACTGCGACTAAGAATTACTTAGAAAACCATCAGTTGTGGTATTGCATAATTTGTCTAAGAACTAAATTAAATACGAGAAACTGACCTCAAAGCTTTGTTCTTTCTGTGCCACCATTATGTTAATTGCACACAAATGTGCCTGAAACATTTTTGTCATAAATCTCTGGCCTTCTGGGCCCACAGTTTATCTAAGTGGTAGGTCATCGAAATGTTCAATTTTGATCCAATCAGTGGCTCCATCACAAATTCTCACTCTTAATAATATAATTAACCTGGTGTAAAAGGAAATTCATTTCAAAAGTAATAGTTGTGAATTTACTATTTGCAAATTTGTCTCATGAGCTATTAAAATTGTAAATAGTTGTGACATCACAATCAATGGAAGTAGTTATTTGTTATGAAGTATTGCAGGGTCTTTTAGAACAAAGCCTTTGACTCATTTTGCTGTGGAGAGTTAATGTTCAACCTGGTCACACTAACAATTCTGCCCTTACCTTTTATAGTCTCGTTGCACTTGGTACCATTATTTCTGATGACTGACCTGAAATTATGGGTGTAACTATTATCGAGCTGTTGACACATTGTTTTAGTTTGAAGTCACTTTTATTTCTCCACACATAAAAGTAGTAGATGTTCATGGCCAGTTGAGATATCACATTAGCTTTCATAGCAAAGTATAGTACTAGTGCAGCAATTTTAACACCTCAGCATAGCTATTTACATGTGGCAATGAAACAGATACAGAATAGATATTGAAGTATGCACAATTAATGACTTGGACTCAGGGCCAGGACACGCTATCCTCGTTCCTCCACAACTTCAATTCCTTCTCCCTTATCAATTTCGCTTGGTCCTTCTCAACCCAGCAAGTCACCTTCCTTTGATGTTAACGTCCACCTCACTGACCTCTGTCCACATTAAACCTACTAATTACCAAAAGTACCTGCACTTGGATAGCTGCCATCCATTCCACAACAAAAAATCCCTCCGATACAGCCTTGCCACCCGTGGACTGCAAATCTGCAGTGATAAGTCCTTACCCATTATGCCGAAGGCCTCACAAAGGCCTTCACGGACAGGCATTACCCTCCTGACCTAGTCCGCAAACAGAACCACCATGACATGTAAACCTACACTTAGCGGCAGATAATAAACATTCCTGTGAAGTATCCACTGAAGATTCTAGATTAATAAAAAACACCCTAAAAGGCAGCTGGTTGAATTTCTTTTGAATGAAAATAAATGTCAACTTTTTATATTTTTGAGAAGCAAGAAGGAAATCAGATAGGTGCTCGCTCACAGCACTTAAAAGCTATTCTATTTTATTCCTGTCTAACCATGTACTTAAAAAAATCCTAACACATTGATACAAAACAAAGCTTTGTAAAAAATTATACAATCGGTGCAATCATGGCAAATTAACAAAACCCAAGACTAATGCATTTAACTTCACATGCGACTGTCTTGTCTAATTGAAGTTACTAATGGACAACAGGATTCTGCCATTAATGGTTTTGTCTCAATACCCCAAACAGCAAATATAAACAATATTATCAGAAGAGGAAGGTGGCTAAGACTGTTGCACATACCCTTGATTCTACAATTAATTTTAAATAGTAGAGGCGTCACATTAACTGGAGTGAATAATGTTGTGCATGTGGTGGTGATATTGCACAAAAATGAACATTGCAAAAACAAAAATAGATTTGCACAAGTGCACGAATGCTGTTCACTGCGGAGGCTGCTTCTGTGACTGAAAACCTGTCAAAACTAACTGGTTTAATCGGTAGCTGAAGTAAATCTACTAAAACTTTCAATCGATCTTGATGAAGTCAAAACTTGCTAACTTCTCAAGTTTGCCTGGTACACTGATTCAGCAAACCTGCCAACTGTTGTGCCTTTTCACTATCACCCACAGATGTGAACTAATTATTGTGGACGGGCAAAAACATCCGCTGCTTGCTCTGTGAACATGCATTAATTACATATGAAGTATGCAACTCAACACTGAGCATCGCACACCACTATTTATGCCACTAGGCAAGACCACAGTGAGCTGCTACTTATTCTCAAAGAACCATGCCATCCCTAGGTCGCACTTTTGACCTTGAGATACCGTCACGTTGTTGCCCAAGAGGCAGATAGACAACAGATAGTGTCTTTCCATAGCTTGGTCTGCCGTATATACCTTTCAATATTTTCTAAAATTTGCAGCCGATGCACACCAGCTCTAGAGAGCCAATGAGAAGTGTCGTACCAACGTATTGGTGGCCGTGTGCATCACTTTCAGCCAATGAGATATTCGGTCGTAAAATCTCATGGTGTGTTTTAAAAATGTGATGCAACTCTCCGGCACCTTAAAGTCGTACATGGTCAGGGTGGCCCCCAAACCTTGAAACTGGGAAAAAAGCCTTTAATTTGAAGGGAAAAAAAAAAAACAACGGGGGAAAAAACCTTGAATTTCAGCCATAAACCAGGAATTTTAACACATGAGATTTCGCGGTTTTAAGAGTTAAACGATCGTTCACGTGTATAGCCTATTGCTCAGATTGCACGACCAGTTTGAAATGCCCTTAATAAGTGTAAACAAGTAATTCCTATAGTTTTAGTAAGAAAAAACCTCAAAGTTTAATATTTAAAAATAACAAAATGCCAGTCGTTTTAAAATTACGGTGACCTAAATGCACAGATCGCTAGTGCTCGAGGGTTAAATAATATTCATCGCTTCATTTTTGTGTACAAAAAACATTTTCAGATATATTTCTGGGTGGTTTTTATAATTTTATAGTTTTATAATTATAGGTTACGTATTCCGTTATCTATTTCTGTATTTATCTCGAAGTGTTGTTCAACCGCGCGACTTAATTCCTCGCAATGTACGTCGAAGAGACGCGATGTTATCGTAAGACACGCCAACGAAATTGCAGCTAGAATGAAAGGCGATATTTATTTGTACTACATTTTAGCAATTTTCATAATTGACCCCCCCCCAGCGATACTCAACAACACAGATCTGCTTTGTCTGATTCTGTGTTGAATAATTTCTTCATGGAAGCATTTTGTTGATTTTAACTATAAGCTCTGTAAAAGTTGGTATTGTGATGCTTCGTTGCTTAGGCGCCGACTACAGGTATGCTCGGTTGCTCAAGCATACCCCAAAATTTTTTCCTTAAGTTATATTTCTTGACTGTAATTAAAATAGACTCTCTCACGCCATTCATGGCCGGCTGGATTTTGTATGACGCCACTCTAAATAGATTATTTTAAACAGGTAATTGAATTCGTAGGCATTAAAATTCACGTTCACTTGTGAGTGAAGTGACCGGTTTCTAAACAGTCTGAATGTTAATGGAATTCCACTTGTTAAGTCAATATTGTAAACAGAAGGCGGCAACTTTTCATTGTATTAAATAACTAGAAGTGAGGTGGGTTTGGTACGATACACTGAAAATGTTTATACTACGAATTTAATTTCCGGTATCTTCTGAGATAACCTTTTGACAACCACATACGTTACCAGTGAGCCAACATACCTGCTGCGAAGACTGCCCTATCCCTTCTAGCTAAAACATTCTGTAAACACACAGTCCTCATAGCAACTTGCTAAGGTTTCTCCAAACGCAACAGCTAGTAATAGATAATTTTTTTTAATTAATTTTGAGGCTTCAACAATTTGGCAACAATTGTACGTAGTAGTCGGACCTTAGTTTCTGCTCTTTTGGACCTGTGTCACCCGTGTATGGAATTACGTCTTAACCCTCTCCCTCTCCTCATGTTTATCTGTCTGTCTAGCCACAACCATTTGGTCATAGATTGTAAGTAACATTGCAGGGCTTACAATAATTCATTGTGACTAGATTTTTTTACCGTTACCTTGAGGACAAAAAGCATTAGGCTACAATGCATTGTCAAAATATATATCGTTGCTTGATATCTAAGTTGAAGTAAATGCAACAATACTTTCAAATAATTGTATCAAGGTAAAGGAAACAAAATAATTTAAAAACTTTATTACTAAATAATTGTCCAATGTCTAAATTAGTAGTTAACAGTTTGAAAATGTTATTAGTTACGATAAAGAAAACATATCCTGCACACTACCATCTGTATTCAACCCAAATTTCCACCCAAAAACTAAAAATAATCAAAAATTCTATCAAATATACATTAATCCAATCATTATTTATAGACATATGCAAAGAAATATTTTTGTTCATAAATCAATAAAATTTGGGGTTAAAAGGGTTAATGCCTTGCAAGTGAAAATAGTTAAAATGTATAAGTATATGGTGAAATACAAAAGTACTTTGACTTATTATCGTGATGGTGATGGTGATAAGGAATCGATAGCGTGTATGTTTTGTATTAGTTTTTTGCTTTGCTTTGTATTTATTTATTTTAGAAACCCCTGGGTACGCCACTGAGCATACCCCAAGATTTTCAAAAGTCGGCGCCTATATTCGTTAGTAATAATTATAGACAATTCCTGTGACTGATGTGACATTGGTAATATATAAATAGTAAACACAGTCATCGTGTTCGTATTGTTGATGGCTAGCGCCAATGAGGAGTCGCGGTAGCAATTACGAGGATAATTAATTTACTTAGTTGATAAGGGTACATAGAGAACCTGTCATCCACAGAACAGGAACAGCATTAATTATTTATTTTATTGTCAACACAAAAGATTATTCCCCTCATTATATGCTAATGGGTTTTCAAAAAGCATACGTACACGCAACACCACCTAGTGAGCGCTAGCCGGGCTCATATGAAATACAGTTCTAACATTGTTGATTGCGACTTTTTTGACATGGTAATTGTCCTCCAAAACGATGTAAGTAAAACTCTGTAATACGGTACGCGACTGTTGCGAAAAGGCAATTTCTTTCGGTTGTAATTTAGTGCTTTAACAGCTGTCTTATAACAATACATTCAAAATATTGTTAAATATATTTCAAGACTAATGCCATGTACATGTTTCTGAGATGGATCAGAGTGAAACAACCGTTGCAGAGAACAATAGAGTGAATCCAAGTGTGAATCGACCTTACCTGTGCCCGCACAGATGAAGTAATTAAACGTGTTTGAGTGAAGTGTTTGTTCCTCATGTCAAAACAGAGTATAACTCGATATCAGAGCTCATACTAAACAGTGTATCCGTGGGTTGTATGTGATCCAAAAGCACAAACAAATGCATTATGCTCTTGGTGCAAAGCAAAGATAAATATTTTTCCAATTGGGAAGAGTCCTTTGTACAGCCACGCAAGAAGCAAGAAACATAAACTTTCCATAAGCATATGGAGGTCTGTTGCTTTCCACAATATATATTTCACTGTCTGTTTAGTTCTACAAGAATTTAAGAAATGAAACAAATTCATTAAAACAAAATAATGTTTTTGTTAAAAATCCGCTGTTCAGTGTTATTTTACCAGATGACAGCAGAATGCAAATACCACACAGCTGTTGCTCCAGATAAGTTTTTGAATTCTCGATTTCATCTCCTCGAAGTTAAAGAACTCACCGGCAACAGTGTGCATTATTACGCATGCTGGATCATTAACATTCATTGATGTTTTAGCTAGAGATTTCTAGGGCAAAACTTATATGACTGTATGGGCTCTGGAAACTGAAAACCATCATTGGGAACAAACTAAATGAAAATTTGAAAGAGGTGAAGATGTTTTTCATATCCTGAAGGTAAAGTAAATCATAATATATGTATTGAGTTCTCTATCACTAGTTCATGGGATGTGACTATATTTTAATATATCAGGAAGTCTAGTATAAATGAATGGGCTATGTTGCATAAACGAATGCAATTCACATTAAAACATTCATTATCCACCAACTACTTGAACTCAACTTGGTCCATTATACAGGGTGTAAATTTTAAGTTGACAAACCGGAATAACTCTGAAAAACAGTAGATAGTAAAAAGTGGATTTCACCAGCATGGGCGGATGGCAGAGGCTTAGGAAATAATACTCAAACTGAACCGTTTCCAACGTTTGTGGGGGGTGAGGAGTGTCAAGTGTAAAATTTTAAATGGGAACCCTGATTTTTTTATTGCAGATTCGGATTCTAAGGCCCACACCATGGGTAAAAGTACAGTTTATGCGGCAGCGGCTAGCCGTCGCGCTCGCTTGGTTAGGAACGGCAGAACAGCCAATCAGGAGTCACCATGCCGTGGCCAATGAGAAACAGCGTTAAAATTGTCCAATGTAAACAAATCGAAGCGGTGTATGCAAAAGTTTTTGATGATCGAGTTACAGTTGCTATCAGTATGGATGCCACTTGATCACTGTTTCAAACATATCGTAAAATAAATAAAATAAACTATACCTGCTCTGTGGTTGACAAGTTCTTATATGAACCCTTGTCTGGTCAGTAAAAGTAATTGCGGTAATTTCCAAGAGTGCTTGCAGTCGAGATAGCTCGGATTGAAATATATATATCGAGCGTACAACTGTAAATCTATTGTTTCTGAACCGGAGATTCAGGCGCTACGTGCCCTCACATACTAAAAATAAAAACTTCTCGTTTAACCTATACCTAACTTTCACTTACGATCACTGTTTCATATAGATCATAAAATAAATAAAAACATGCTATACCCGTTGTATGGTTGATTGCTGTGGTGTATTACTAATGGGTCACTTATGGGGGTAATACCACAATTATCTAAAAATCCCTTATAAATGGAAAATCAATTACAATCACACAAACGCCGCACTGAAATCGTCGAATAAACTTTGAAATTGACGCCAAATTTACTCGTCATGAAACACGCAATCTTATTGGCCGGCATAACTCGACTCCTAATTGGCTGCTCTTCCGTTCCTAACGTAGAGAGAGCGACGGCTAGCCGCTGCCGCATAAACTGCACTTTAACCCACATCATGCACTGTCTGGTGGATATTTTTTTACGACAGATGGCGCTGTAATAGTAAGAAATAATTATCATACTGGTGAAGAAATGTACTAAACAGGAAATAAATAAAAAAAAAAAAAAATTAAAAAAATTAAAAAAAAAAAACAACATATTCATGATACTTCAGAACGTTAACAAACGATCCCCAAAGTGATCCTTCCCTCTCCCCGCAGTAGACAGGGCAGTGTTCCAAAGTGATACCTTAGTCCAGATTGCCCTTGTCTGAATACCAGGTATGAATTGCCAACAAAACATTTAATTGAACTAGCCGGGAAGAAATGTACATCTGGTATCATTTGGTTGAGTTCTGAAGCATCATCATTATGATTAACCTTTTTCTTTCCTGGATGGTACATTTCTTCAGCAGTGTGGCAAATAATTCTTACCATTACATTGCAACATGTTGCCAATTAAAAGAAAAAAAAATTCAACCAAACTACACGTTTGGTCTGTAGAATCTGAATCTGCAATTAACAACGGGAGTTTCCATTTAAAATTTTACACTAGCCACCCACACCGCTCCCAGTTCAAGTTTAGTATCATTTCCTAAGCCTCTGCTGGCCGTTCATAATTATGAAAGTCGTTGTTGAATATATATACTGTGTGTTTTTTTTTTTTTTTTTTTTTTTTTTTTTTTTTTTTTTTTTTTTTTTTTTTTTTTCCCTGGTTTGTCAACTTAAAATGTACACCCTGTACTATACATTGTGTCAGTTTCGAATCTAGGGCGGGGGGGGGGGGGAGAAGTCTATGGGGTTGCAGATCCCGCAAAACTAAGAGGAAAACTTCACAATATGAGCAGGTTCTTTTTAGATCAGTTTGAGGTACAATGCCACAATTTTTTATGAGCCCTGCCCCCCTCCCCTCCCCTCCCTCCCTCCCTCATCAACACAAATCCTGGATTCGCCACTGCTTGGTGTATATTACAACGTGACATGGTTCAACTTTAAATATGTATAAGTGCTGACAACTATGAAAATAATTAAACTCCAGACTGCAGAATTGGTGAAGATTAACATTCAACCAGACAATTGTAGGGAAGTGGTCAGTGTCTCTCTTGAAATACTTACATGCTATTAAAGTAACTGTTTGAGGTTGCTTTAGGCTCGTAAGAAGGTGACATTGGAGGAAGGCTGGTTTTATAAGTTATACTAGGATAGGCCAATAGATCGAGAAACTTAAATAGGAATCATTTAAACAATGATGTTAGTGTTGCATCACAGTTAACAAAATATGTTCAGTTTCAAAAATAAAATTATTGCTTGATATCTCCTCTGTTAATTTAGCTGTGGTTATTAATATAATAAAGTGGTTTCAGTAGTAACTGATAGAAGTGCATTTTTCTCCCAAATAATAAATCTTACTAAACCAGTAAGTGATTTTAGAAGCATGTTAATGCCCTTGTGTATTGTGTTGTCCTGTAACAGTTATGCATTTGTGATATTTCAAGGTGCCTACTGAGAAAAAGCCTGTGTCTAATAGAAAAAAACTATAAATAGACACACTTGGTGCCGTTTGCTTTGCTATGTGCCCTGAGCTTAGTTGGAGCCTGTGTATGCTACGTATATTATTACCGTAGCACCATGGGATTCAGCTGAGTTCGGGATTGCTTAGACTGCCGTGTTACTGACACAACTGCTTGCTTTGGGAGCTCATTTACTTTCTGCTGCATGGCATCTTGTCTTTTGTTAAAGCTTGTAATGCTTGCATGTATGGGTACGTATTTATGTTAAATCTAACATTCTGATGACAGTAAAATAAAATTGAGTAGTACAAAGGATTAATACTTGTCAGTTGTAAGGTTGGTATTACTCTGTGATTTAATGATGTAACTTTCTCAGCTGCAGAACCCGACACCATGCTGGACATGGGGTTTTCACAATATTGCGAGCCTTTCCTGTCTCTGGAGCCTCCGTTGTCTGATGCGGACTATAACTTCAGTTTGGATGTTGATGAGGGCCTTATGGATCTGTTTGACTTTTCTTAAACCAGAAGTGCCCTTGCCTGTGAAGTGCTGTGTTACTTACATATGGGTACCATTCCTGTACATAAAATTGTATTCTCTAATGCATTCTGTGAATCGTCGTATTATATTCGAAGTGCTGTAGATGTAACAGATCATGTAACTGTAATGCTGCACTGGGATGCTGAAACACTATTTTTGCACGACCAGTCTTGCCCATCTATCAGTTAAAAGGTGAGATTTTTCATAAGTGATGGTTTAATCTGGGAAACACCAAAGAAATTCTTAATTTTACCCTTGTACAAAAGAAAGGAAATTGATCCTAATTTCCCTTTATTGCAATGAACTTAATTGTGAAATTGCTACAGTTTTTATTATTATTTCCTTGGCCCTTGAAAGGGTAATCAGTGTTGTGGATTTGTGGATAACACTAACGGTCCCACAGAAAGTACTGTTATTTATGTGACATGAGGTTGTTGTGCTTGTTGTTGAATTTTTGCTGGGACATTACATTGTGCTATTCTCGTGGGGAAAATGTTGGCATTCAAACATTTATTTTTTACATAATCGCAGTGTTAATAATGTAACTTTTAATCTTATCTGTGCCATTATTTTTTAGAGAAAAGAAACAGTGAGTAACCGTTATGGTCAGGGATAAATTATAATTATGTTCTGTAAATTATGTAGTACTAAATATTTAGTTTTAATTTATAAGCATACTTAATTTATTTTGCACAGAAAAATTTAAAATTATTCCATGAGTCTTCTATGTAAAGTTCAAAGCATTTTTTTAATGTCTGGAAGTGGATCAAGTGTGCTAAACTACTATTATAAATTTCCTTGTCTTTAATTGTTTTTCACTATGCACTTAGCTCCAGTTGAAAGAAGTAAATGAAATGCATAAATGATTTTGAGTTTGTTTGATGTTAGGGGTAACTGTTAATGTAAAATATGAAATGATAACCTAAATAAATTTGGCAGTTCATCTCCGTCATTGTGGCTGTGCAAAATGTATCCATTGTGTTGCAACAAATGTCTTCTTAAATGCCATGATCTTAGCTGACCTGGAATGAAATATTTTTTATGTTATTTATGAGTGTGCATTCTGTATTATAGCTTAACCAACTGCACTGTAAATCAGCTAATAATAGGCTGTGGTTTTGTATGTTATTAATTTTTTTATTTCCCCCGTCATTTACCTATTTTCAACATTCCTTCTCCCTGGTCCTATCATGTTGCACTTTTCATGGATTTTGTAATTACCTCAGTTTATCTAGAAGATTCAGTCCATATAATGTTGCACTTATTTGTGTGATTTGAACTATTATATACGTTTGTTATAGTGTGATTTTATTTTCTATTGTTCGTGATATAATATTCAATAATATTCTTATACAAAAAAAATCTTTTACTTTTTGAAAATAAAAGAACTTATATTTCTATTTATGTGTGTCTTTTATTTAAAAATTCATTTATCTGATGGATAGTCTCCTAATAGAGGGTGGGGGGGGATGGATAGCGATAGTGACTGGCCAGAACTTACCTAAGCTCAGTATCTCTGATAGTCTCACACAAATAGACATTAACACAAACTTTCAGAAGTTACTTCCTTCTCCTCCATCCTCTCTCCTATGTTCTCATCTTTTTGTGACTATCAGCTCTCTCTCTCTCTCTCTCTCTCTCTCTCTCTCTCTCTCTCCATGGCTGAAAATAGAAGTTGTGTATTTTTCATGCTTGTCAGCAGTTCAGCGAGCGTCTTTACGGTGTATTGTTAACTGTCCTCCATTATTGACATTCCAATTGATTTTCCATTTTTTATTTAAAAGTATCCATTACAAAATTGTCAAACTATATACTCAACTTCCCACCTATTGTCTGTACCAAGTGTGGGGGCCACAGCCCCACTTTAGATTACGGGCCCTGGACTCAGCATCAGAGGTGGACCCACCCACATTTTACAATTGCCTGCTACATTACACTTTCGTGGCAATTTGTTACTGATACAGGGAACAGAATGTAATTTTAACCAGAAAGTACAGGATATGCCTATATTTACAGTAACTATTATTAATCCACACTAGACTTTATTTATAAAATTGTTATACTTAGAAATCATTACAAGTATACGTATTTATCACACAAAGATTAGAATGAAAATAGTTCCAAAAAAACTGACTAAAATGTACAAACATTTGTAATCCTGAGGAACGTAAATGCTAAGGTCATCGGTCCATAGGCTTAAAAACTTTGTAAACTAATTTACACTAGGGGCACCTAAAAACACACACACAAGGGAGGTCCCAAACCTCGGGTGGGAGTGACTGTGTAATCCCACTGCCATGCCGTACTAAAATGAGCAGTTAAGAATGTAAAGTTGATAAGACTTTTTCGGACCATTGTGCTCCTTTGCCAACTTTATAGTGTGTTCACAATTTTATATAATAAGACTTTTTCAGCTGTGAACACTGTTACTTGAATGATACCAGAGAATATAATTGCAGTACATAGGTTGGGGGGGGGGAATCCTGAAGGTTTTTCTCATATATGGAGTTAAAAATCTTCATTGGATCCTTTTTTGATTGTAAGATTCTAATGTCTATGTTCTTCATGTATGCTGTTTCAATCTGGTATTTCTGAAGAACATTTTGAGACCAGAATGGTGGTTTTAACTTTCAGTTCATCGTTCGTTAGGTCCATGAAATCCAAAACTTGTGAAAACAGATCTTAAATTTCTTCACAGCTCTTCAACCATTTTGTCAAATTGTTGTCCATCCGTGACACACTTAGAGTACCTATATTTCTATCCTGTATAATAAAAATAAGTTTCTTAAATACTTTTCATTTACTGCCCATCTGACGGACCTGAAAAATACTGTCCATAGTTTTATTCTCATCCTGTATAATCGAAAAAGAAACTCTGGAAGAATACAGAGTTTTGTTGCCCCCATCCAATACAGTAGAGTTTAAGTCTTTGCCCTTCTATCAGACAAGAAATCCTATCTCCGACACACAATCCATAAAACATGTATGAATCTCACTCAATGTGCATGAGAATTTTAAATTTATATAGGTGCACGACAGCAGGATGTTTCCTTGAGTTTACACACACACAGGGGAGGGGGGGGGGACGTTAGTGTGTGTGTGCCTTGTAATAACAAAATACATATTCTGGCTTTTATTGTCCATCAGAGACACATACACACACATTCCCAAAAAATAAGCCCAGATTGCAATGCCCATTTAGTTTATAAGCCCATGCATGATTTGAGGATGCGTGCCTCAAACTGAGCACGGCTTTGGATATGGAGTTTGTGTAATGAACCCATGCGGATTCCACCCAGCCCCCTCATGTTTCGAGGCCATGGTGGTGGCGCAGAGGTAACACTGGACTCACATCGAGGAGCACAGTGTTTCAAATCCATCTCTGGGCAGCCAAAAATCCTTTAGATTAATAAACTACAATTTTATTTTTTAAAGGAAGTGTCCAACATTTGATATTTTGAAATTCAGTTATAAATGTGCGTTAAAAACATACTTAATAACAAGGAAGGACTAGACCAAGGATCAGGTTAGCATTGTTCACTATTTACAAGAAGTTTGCCATCGTTAATTTTATTGCATTAAACGATAAATAACAAATGGAAATTTTAACAGAAATATATGCTTTCATAAAACAAAATAATTTATAGCAGCAACTAAACAAGAAGTCGCACAGCAGACTAGATTTAAACAATTATTTCCACAGACAAGTAAAAACTAAAAAGTATTACAGAATAAAACATGGGAATTTTTTTAAACTGTCTCTTAAAGGCAGCAGTGACACTGAAATTGACAGATTCGGAATGAATTAGAAAAGTTATTGTTACATTTAATACTCCTAGTTAAAAAAAATATATTTGCTTTCACATTTGACAACCTCAACCTAAAGTCAGCCACAAAGGTGCCGTCTTTGTTTTCATTTTTTAATTTTATGACAAAGTTCTGAAACACTTATACTCCAAAATCTATTAAGCCAACTAGTCTTAAAATTACATTAATCATTAAGATCCATTAAAGCTGTCTTTCTATTGAAAAAGCATAGTGTGGCTTGGAAAACAGACAACTGAAAACCTCACCCACAGCAGTTCCAAAATTAAATCTGCATAGTGAAACATTAGCTTCTTGAATGCTACTGAAAGAAAAAAATAACTATTTAGTAATTAGGCTCTACCTTTAGATGGATTACCCCTCTGAAAGTTTAAACATCTGTGCTAACTAGGGCAACGGCAATTAAGCCCTCAGAAAAAAAAAATTATAAAAAGCAAATGCCAAAAGGTAGCTCAAGTAAACATCCTACTCAAAAGTTTCAAGACACATTTCGAAAACAAAAATGCTAGGTCAACTTCAATACTTACATAAGAAAATAACCAAATTTCTGCAAACCTTCAAGGTTATTAAGCTGACCCAAGAGCATATTTTGGGTATCATTTGGCTACAGAGGTTTGACTTTACATAACCTTTATTGCCGCATATTTGCTATAGGGCAGCACCGGGTTCAGAGTTGATTGGTAGTCTTACTCCACATTGTTTAACCGTTTATGATTTGTCGGGACTTTAAAGTTCCACTTTATAAGAATGAGTGTAAAACATTCTTTATCATTTGAATTGCCGCTGTAATGTAGCGCGCCACTTAATCTTGCTTTGGTGCATTGTTAATGCAGTACAGTTCCTTCATGGTTGTGTTATCTGTGACGCCAAAGCAATTTGAATTTCAGGGTGTGCAGTCCTTGCGGTATTTGGTTGTATGCAGTTGCATAGTGTTAGTTCAGGCCGGCCGTGGTGGCCGAGGAGACAGGCGCTTCAGTCACGGTCTGCACAGCCACTACGGTCGGGGGTTCGAATCCCCCCTCAGGTATGGATATTTGTGCCGTCTTTAGTATAAGGTAGTTCATAAGTAGTATGTAAGTTTAGGGACTGATGACCCCCTAGTTAAGTCCCATAAGCTTAACAAACATTTGAACATTTTTGTTAGTTCAGATTTTTTTCCCCTTGCATTTCCCGTGAGAATCTGATCTTCATAATTTTTTTTCCTGTTACTCGGTAAGTCAATTTATGCTACTAATTGACTAGAAGTGGAATATATTGTAAATCCTTAGAATAAATTTGAAAAGATAATTTGGGACTTGTAAGTCCCGTCAGGCCTATAGATATGTGCTTTTGCATGGCAGGCTATGGCGAGAAAGCTGAAAGATGAAGAGATACTGGAGCTACTCCTGGAGGATTTTCCATCTGCCATCGATACGCCTGATGAGGAAAGCAGTGATTCTGATTCAGAACGAGTTTTAGAAAAATTCGGACTCAACAGTGTACAAGTGCAAAGAATAAAAAATTATGCCACACCATCCACCAGTCGACAAGCGAATATTTCCACTTGTTCTCAAGCAGCTGAAGAAATTCATTTTGAAGACATTAGTGATTTTGATAATGACCAGACATACAACGAACAAGAAAGCAACAATGTACAAGCGCAACAGGAGGGAAATAACAAAAAGCAAGGTGCTAGTCACAAAGACAATACCGACTTTCTCTCCGCTGAAAATGAAACAAATTCTGAAATTGTGAATCGTAGTCTAAACGTTTCTCGTGAATTTAGAAGACAAAACAGTGTAACAAATTTCCCTAAGTTTACGCGCCAAAAAGGAGTCATCAAGCAATACTTTTCCCAAAAGTATTCTGCTACAGACATCTTTTTGAATGTTTTGTCGAGCGAAGTGATTGAAAATACTATTTTTCAAACTAATCTATATATTGTGCAATAGGGAAAACGGATTCAGCCTATAACTAAAGAAGAGCTTTACACATTTCTTGGTCTTGAATTTTTCTCCAATTATCATTGTTTGCCACAAAAACAATGACAAGAGAGAGATACAAATAAATTTTCTCAATGATTCACCTGGACGATAATCTTTCCATACCTGACAACAATACAGATAAACTGTGTAAAATACGTCCGCTAATTACAGCGTTGAACAAAAACTTTCAGAAATTGCGGCTTCCAGATCAGATCCAGAGTATCGACGAGAGTATTGTTCGATACAAAGGACGTTCTTCCTTAAAACAATACAATCTGATGAAGCCAGTGAAATGTGGGTACAAGATTTGGTATGCAGATATGTCAGGTTACATCTATGAATTTGATGTCTTCCAGGGTAAAATATCTGACAGCAGCAAAGAGAGTTGGTGCAACTGTAGTGAAGAAACTGACATCCCGTGTTCACCAAAATAATTATGTTGTTGTGATGGACAATTACTTCTCTTCTGTGGACCTTTTTAAATATCTAAAAGATGGCGTATATGCATGTGGAACTGTATGTCCAAATAGACTTGGCCTACCAAAACTGAAGAGTGATCAAGAGCTGCTAAGAGGTGAATTTGACAGCCAAACTTAGGAAGAAGGAATTGCGTTTTTCAAATGGAAATACAACAAGAGTGTATATTTATTATCTAATTTTCATGGAATTGAAGCAGTTAACATAAAACGGAAACAAAAATTGATGTGACGGCTCCAGTAGTGGTTAGAGATTATAATTCACATATGGGTGGTGTTGATAAAGCAGAAATGCTCGGATCCATTTATGACAGAGACTGTAAAGCTAAAAAGTGGTGACACTGCCTGTTTTTCACTGCCATAGATATAACACTGGTGAATTCATATGTTATAGATTCTGATTTCAATGGGAGAATATCTTTCCTTCAGTTGAAACGTATGGTAACGGAGGGACTTCTGACAAAAAGTAAAGCAGTTTTGAAGAAAAGAGGAAGACCAAAGCAAGAGACATCTCCCAGCTCTTTAGTGAATAAAAGAAGGAAGGAAGGTTTTTCAACTTCAAATGACATTCGAACCCTAAATCTCTGAGCTCATTGGCCAAATTTTGATGCGAGTCGTGGTAGATGTGAAAATTGTGCTATACATAATATAGAATCAAGACCTCATTCTAAATCTTCTCATTGTAAAGTATTCTTGTGTGTCAATGAAAGAAAGAACTGTTAGTACCACTTTTCATGAGGTAATGTTTGCTACTGTCTGTACCTTTGTGACTTGTCGGGACTCTGTAGTCCCATTTTGAAAAATATTAATAAAATGCGCATAATATAATTTGATCTGGTTTTTCTTTACACTAAGCCTATTCCCTAACAACTAGAATATCACAGAAAAATTTCTATATGTCAAAGTCAAAAAATTAAAATTCAGGCCACCAGTGACTGCTGGCCCTTCTGAATCTGATTAGCTTGACACACGTGCCTTAACTCAGTTGTAACTGACCAAGCTGGAACAAAATACACCACCAAACCACTAGGCTCAAGTGTCTGAAATAAATTACAATTGTTTCACACACTTAGGCAAAGTTAATACTCATACCTGCCAAACATGAAGCATATGCTACATCAGTGTAGTTACACATCTTGCCCTGGCCTGCTCAAGGCATTTGTGGGAGGTGCCACTCCTTTTGCATCAAACTACATCAAAGGATTACTATTATGGAGTGGGAAAAAACAAGTTTGCACAGCTCACTCACTATATTCTACACTTCAGTTAAACTCCACTAATGTTTCTAGATTCAGAACATAACGTATTGGTTATGAACTGTAGATTAAAACTTAAGAGACTGCAAAAAGGTAGGAAAGTACAGATGGGACCTGGATAAAGAAATCAAAGGATGTCGACTGTTTCAGAGGGAGGATTGGGCAAGACTTGACCAAAATGGGGAAAGGTAATATAATAGAAAAGGAGTCCCCCCAGGGGGCCCACAGCTCTTTTGTGGGTACATGTGTGGCGCACATGGGGCCCCAAGCCAAAGTGACCTGTCTCAGGCCGCTTCCGTCTTTCCCCCCAGTTTGAGCCTTTGCCCAGAGACGGGCGTTTTCAGTCAGTCCAAGATTTCTTTTTTCACTTCCTCTAAGACTTCTCCTTTTCTTGGTCTTCTTCCTTTCCTGTTCTTTCGCTTTCTCCTTGTCCTCGACCTGCCCTTTTAATCTATGCCTCGGCATTTGAGATTCTCCCTCTATCCCTTTCTCTCCTTCCTCTCCTTTTCTCCCTGTGCGTGTCTGAAGGTCAACCCTCGCTCTGCGTAGCTGGTGATAGGGTAAGGCGTAACTCCCCACCCCAGGTAGACATGTAGGGCACATACATACCCCCCAGTACAGGCCAGGCCCAGGGAGGGGTGATTACCCGAACTGGTACCTTCCGAACATGCCGATTGGTCCCTCCATCCGTTCTCGGGAGGTGTGGTCTGAGGTACGAACAGTCGCCTAAGGTGGGTGGACTCTCAGTGAGGGTCCCCAAAAGGAAGGAGCGTGCCATCGGAGACGCCAGTAATAATGGGGGCCACTTCCGCTATGAAACCTGCCAAATGTATTATAACTTTGACTCAGTCCAAGAAAGTCTTACCTAAAGTTCCTTGTAGTATCTCGTACTGATGATCAGGATTTGACTTCAGTGAATCCTTTTCTTACTCAGAAGGGTGTCGATGTGATTGCAGGTCCCTTGAAGACCTCCTCCAGAGAGTGTAATGGGACCTTGTTGCTCGAAATTGAGAATGCCTTTCAGGCACAGAAATTACTCTGGGCTACGCTACTGCATACCTTTTCTGTGAAAGTGGAGGCTCACCGCACCCTGAACTCTTTGCGGGGGGGTAGTCCTCATGAGATCCCTGGATGGGTTATTGGACAAGGATATACTGAACTATATGACCGATCACCGTGTAATGAAAAAAGTTAACAATGATCTCGTGCCGACTCGTACTGCCTTCTTGACTTTCGACAGGGTTGACCTACCATCTAAAGTGAAAGCGGGCTACGAAGTCATCTCCGTTCGCCCGTATATACTCAATCCTATGCACTGCTACCATTGCCAGAGATTTAATCATAGTAGTAAATCTTGTCCTAATGCAGCCAAGTGCGCTAGTTTGTGGCAGGGACGCCCATGAGTGTGAATGTCCACCTCCATCCACTCGCTGCATTAATTGCATGGGTGACCACGCTGCTTCTTCACAGGACTGCCCTGTCTATAAAGAAGAGCGGGTCATCCAGGATATTCACGTTAAGGAAGAGGTTTCAACCTCTGCAGCTCGGAAGTTATTAGCAAGTAGGAAGCCCGCTGTACTCCCAGCAGGTACTTACAGCCAGGTCCTCACCTCCCCTCGACCAACTATGGAAGTAGGCACGCAGACCTGCGATTTCACCTTCCACCGCCACCCAACGTTGGAGAATTGTATAAATTATAAACGACTGCAAGCGCAATGTCGTCGTGTTATAAAAGACAGCAAAAAAGCTTGCTGGACTGCTTTCACTAGTTCTTTTAACAGATTTACTCCCTCCTCGGCTGTCTGGGGTGGCTTACGCCGTTCATCCGGCATAAAGGTCCACTTCCCGGTTTCTGGCCTGACCGTCGAGAACGCAGTCCTTGTGGATCGCGTTGATGTTTCCAATGCTTTGGGCCGTTCCTTTGCGGAGGTTTCGAGCTCTGCCCATTACCACCCTGCCTTCCTCCTTCGCAAACAGGCAGAGGAGGCACTGCCACCTTCTTTCTACTCTTTTAATCGTGAAAGTTATGTCTCCTTCACCATGCAGGAGCTGGACCGTGCTCTCGCCCTGTCCCGATCTTCTGCTCCTTTTAATTGTGAAAGTTATAATGTCTCCTTCACCATGCAGGAGCTAGACTGTGCTCTCGCCTTGTCCCGATCTTCTGCTCCTTTTAATCGTGAAAGTTATAATGTCTCCTTCACCATGCAGTAGCTAGACCGTGGTCTCGTCCTGTCCTGATCTGCTCCTGGGCCCGATTCCATCCATATTGAGATGCTGAAGAACCTTTCTCCTGCGGGCAAGTGTTTCCTTCTTAGCACCTATAATCGCATATGGACTGAAGGTCAGGTTCCCACAGATTGGCGTGAAGCCATTCTTGTCCCCATCCCAAAACCAGGGAAGGACAAACATCTTTCTTCCAATTATCTCCCTATTTCTCTCACGAGCTGCGTCTGTAAGGTGATGGAACGAATGGTTAACGCTTGGTTGGTCTGACTCCTCGAATCTCGACGCCCCCTGACTAATGTCCAATGTGGTTTTCGTCGACTCCGCACTGCTGCTGATCACCTCGTTACCTTGTCGACCTTCATTATGAATAACGTTCTAAGGAAGCGTCAAACAGTAGCAGTGTTCTTCGACTTGGAGAAGGCTTACGATATCTGTTGGAGGGCGGGCATTCTCCACACTTTGCACACATGGGGCCTTCGTGGCCACCTCCCTTTCTTTATTCAAGCGTTTTTGGCAGATCGCAAGTTCTGGGTACATATGGGCTCTGTTTTGTCAGATACCTTTCGCCAGGACAATGGGGTGTAACAGGGCTCCGTCTTGAGCATGGCTCTCTTTGCCATTGCAGTCAATCCGATCGTCGATTGTCTTTCAGCCGACGTTTCCAGATCCCTTTTTGTAAACGATTTTGCAATTTATTGGAGCGCCCAGCAGACGTGGCCCTTGGAGCGTTGTCTTCAACGTTGTCTTGACCGCCTATATTCCTGGAGCATTGCGAACGGCTTCCATTTCTCCACTGAGAAAACGGTGTGTATAATCTTCGGAGACACAAGGAATTTCTTCCACCATCTCTACATCTGGGCCCGTTGCCCTCACATTCGTAGAGACAACAAAATTCTTGAGGCTAATGTTGGATCGGAAACTTTCCTGGTTCCCACACATGTCCTACCTGGCTGCCCATTGTGCCTGACCCCTTAATGTTCTTCATGTCCTTAGTGCCACATCATGGGGAGCGGATTGTACCGTCCTGCTTCACCTTTACTGGGCCATTGTTCAGTCGAAGCTGGACTACGAAAGCTTTGTATATTCTTCTGCACAGCCGTCCATTCTTCGCCGTCTCAACACCATTCACCATCAGGGATTACGCCTGGCGACCGGTGCATTTTTTACCAGCCCTGTTGAAAGTCTTTATGCCGAAGCTGCTGTATTACCCTTGACCTCTCGGCGTGACATACTCTTGTGTTGGTATGCATGCACACTGCTGTCAATGCCCAACCATCCATCTTACTCATTATTCTTTGATGACTCCCTTGATAGCCAATATCGGTAGTCTGCGATAGCCTTGCTTCCACCTGGACTTTGGTTTTGCCGCCTGCTTCAGTGGCTCGATTTCACCCTTCCTTCCACATTTCGGTTGAGCGAGAGCCCTTTACCACCGTGGCATCAGGCCCAGGTTCACACTCACCTTGAACTTAGTTCGCTCCCCAAGGAGAGCACTTCGGACTTGGTATATCGATCGAGGCTTGTCGAACTCTGTTCGCAGTTCAATAATGCCATATTTTTCTACACTAATGGTTCCAAGACCACTGACGGTGTCGGATCTGCCTTCATCGTCGGGGACGACCTGTTCCATTACAAGCTCCCTGACCGGTGCTCGAATTTCATGGCTGAGCTTTTTGCCCTCCACCAGGCTGTTTTATACATCCGCCGTTGCCGCCATCCCTTTTATGCCATCTGCTGTGACTCCCTTAGTGCTCTGCAGAGTCTTAGCGATCCTTTCTCGACCTATCCTGTCGTGTACCAAATCCAACGCTCCCTTCAGTTGCTAGCAGATAACCGCTCTCACGTTTCTTTTCTGTGGGTCCCTGGCCACGTGGGTGTGCTCGGGAATGAGACTGCTGACATTGCAGCCAAGGCAGCAGCTCTTTTGCCTCGCATGGCTACCTTCTGTGTCCCCTCAGACGATATTCAATGGGCTCTTCGCTGGTGTATTGTGTCGTCCTGGCACAGTTGGTGGTTCTCACTCCATGACAAGAAACTGAGAACCGTAAAACCGATCCCGACCACTTGGAGGACCTCCTCACGCCCCTCTCGGCGAGAAGAGGTCATCCTGGCCCGGTTGCAAATCGGTCACTGCCGTTTCAGCCACTGTCACTTGCTATCCGCCGACCCTGCACCGCTGTGCTCCTGCGGTGAACTGCTGACAGTGCAACATGTTTTACTGTCTTGTGTTAATTTTAATCATCTCCGTGTAGCCCTTCACTTTCCGTCTACTCTGGAGGAACTTTTAGCTGATGACACACGAGCAGCTGCGTTTTATCAACATGGCTAATTTATCAAAGGATATTTAACCCTTCTATTTGTTTCTTTTATCCTTCTGTTTTAGCTTTCTCTTGATACTCTCCTTTCTGGCAGTTATAAATTTTTCCGAGATCTAGAAAATCTCTGTTCCGATCTGGGCGCTAATGACCTGAGAAGTTGTGCGCCCCAAAAATATATAAAAAATAATAATAATAAAGGAGTGGGTAGCTTGGAGAGAGAAAGTATTGAAGGCTGCAAGAGAATCATGCAGGTAGGATGACAAGGTCTAAATCCTTAGGGAACACAGGAGATACTGAACTTAATTGATGAAAGGAGAAAATATAAAAACACAGGAAGTGAAGCAGGCAAAAGGAATTACAAATTGCTAAAAAATATAGTTGACAGGAAGTGTAGCCTGTCTAAGCTGGAGTGGCAGAGGACAAATGTAAGTCTGTAGAAGAACATATAACTATGTGAAAGGTACTACCTACAGGAAAATAAGACATGTGGAGATGCAAAGGGGCTGCATGATTATCAAGTGCTCAGATAGAAAACCAGTACTAAGCAAAGAAGGAAAAGATGGAAGAAAGCCAGCCACGGTGGCGTGCCAATCACGGTCTGCACGTCCACTACAGTTGGGGGTTCGAATCCCCTCTCAGGCAAGGATATTTGTGCCCTCCTTAGTCTCAGCTAGTTCTTAAGTAGTTTGTAAGTTTAGGGACTGATGACCCCGTAGTTAAGTCCCATAAGCTATACAAAAATTTGAACATTTGATTTGATGGAAGAAATATATAGGTCTGAACAAATGAAATAAACTTGAAGCCAGTATTCTAGACGTGGAACATGAAGTAGAGGAAGATGAGATAGGAGATACAATACTGTGACATGAATTTTGCAAGAACACAGAAAGATTTGAATCAAAACAAGGCCCCTGAAATAGATTACATTCCCTCTAAACTGCTGACATTGTTGGAAGAGCCAGTCATACAGAAACTTTTCCACCTTGTGTGCAAGATGTATGAGACAGGACATGGTTGCAAAAGTTTAACAAGAATTATTAACAAATTAAAATTCTGAACTGGAACCTGGGATCTTTCTTTAGCGGTCAACACTCTACGAATGAGCTATCCTGATGCGACTCATGGTCCACCCTCACAACTTTACTTCTCCCATTATCTCGCCTCCTACTTTCCAAACTTAGCAGAAGTAAAGTTGTGAGGGTGGACCGTGATTCGTGTCAGAATAGCTCATTGGTAGAGTGTTGCCTGCGAAAGGCAAAGATCCTAGATTCCAGTTCTGGCACAATCCACTGCAGAGTGAAAGTTTCATTCTGATAGAATCCTACTTTGTGTAAGATTAGTTCAGATTTTGGAGAAATCTAGGAACATATGAGGCTGTACCTTACAACTTATCCTAAAATATACGTTAATGGAAAGCAAACCTACATTTTAACTTTTGTAGATTTATAGAAAGTGTTTGATAGTGTTGTCTGAAAGACACTGTTTCAAATTCTACAGTCAGCAGGGCTAAAATTTAGGGAATGTAAGGTTATTTACAACTTGTACAAAAACCAGGCATTAGTTGTTATATTCGAAGAGCATGAAAGGTATGCAGCAGCTGGAAAGGGAGTGAGGCAGGTATGTAGGCTTTCCCCAATGTTATTCAGTCTGTACATTGAGCAAGCTGTGAAGGAATGCAAGGATTAATTCGGAGAAGGTATTAAAGTTCAGAGAGAAGAAATAAAAACTTTGCGGTTTACCAATAACCTTGTAATTCTGTCAAAGACAGCAAGGATCTGAAAGAGCAATTGAATGGAATGGACAGTGTCTTCAAAGGAGGCTATAAGATGAACATTAACAAGAGCAAAAGGAGAATAGTGGGATGTAGTGTAAGGAAATCAAGTGGTGCTGAAGTAATTAGGTTAGGTAATGAGACAACAAAAGTTGTTCATGAATTTTATTTTTGGGTAGCAAAATAACTTCTGATGGTCGAATTAAAGAAGATATAAAATGCAGAATGGCTATGGAAAGAGAAGTATTTCTGAAGTAGCAAAATTGGTTGTCATATAAAATTAATTTAAATGTTTAGGAAGGTCTCTCTGAAAGCATTTGTCTGAATTGTAACATTGTACAGAAGTGAAATATGAATGATAAATAGTTAAGACAAGAAGAGGATAGAAACTTCCAAAATGTGGTGCTACAGACAAATGCTAAAAATGAGTTCGATTGGTGGGACACATTCTGGGGCATCAAGGGATCAACAATTTAGCATTGGAGGGAAGTGTATAGAGTACAAATTGTGGAGGGAAACCTAGGGAGAAATACTGTAAGCAGATTCAAATGGATGTGGGTTGCCAAGGAGATGAGTCTTGCACAGGATAGAGTAGGGTGGAGAGTTGCATCAAACTGGACTGAAAACTAGGGATGGGCTAAGTGCACTCGAGAAGCATGTGACAGTAAGGCAAATTCTCAAGTGTTCTCGAGAAGTTGTCAACAGCGCTGCGCTCTGGAGGCTGAGTGAAAATACTCTACAAGGAAGCAGTGGAGTTTTGCCATACCCCCTCCACAAGGGCAGGAAGAGGTGGAGCCTATTGAATACGTGACTGGTCTGCAGTAGCGCTTCCTGGTGGCAGGCAGCAAAAGCTTAAAGTAGCCTTTCCAATTTCACTTCTGTTTACACTTTACTCATTACTGTTGGAGGTTGTTGTTTTGTGGTTGTAGGCATAAATCCAAATGTAGCACAGTTATGCCAATCCCCTCCACAAGGGCAGAACAGATGAGGACTATTCATTTACCACGTTGTATAGTGGTAAAACCACATTGATGCGAATGGAAATAAAGTCGTACATGCGGTGAAATGATTTGTCATCTTATATATGAAGAAGAGTATCTTTATTTGTCCTCATTTATTTACGTCCACGACCAACTGCCATGATACAGTGTCCGAATACTAATAAACTTTATATTCGCAGGAAACATATGGTCGACGACGAAAAATTTATGGGATGTTTCAGCATTTTATACTTTGTTTCGTAATGTAACTATCCATGAAGAAAATCATGGATTTTAATGAATGTGGAAGCACTTCTTCTGCCAGTACCTCGCATTGACGAAAATAGAAAGAATAATGTTGCCATAACGTTCTTCTACTCATTACTTAATGTTAGGCTTCTTGTGTGAAATTTATAACTGTTGTTGTTGTGGTCTTCAGTCCGGAAACTGGTTTGATGCAGCTCTCCACAATACCCTATCCTGAGCAAGCCTCTTCATCTCCACATAAGAACGGCAACCTACATCTGTCTGAATCTGCTTACTGTATTCATCTCTTGGTCTTCCTCTGCGGTTTTTACCCCACACACTCCCCCCCCCTCCCCCCCCCCCCCACTTAAATTCACAATTCCTTGATGTCTAAGAATGTGTCCTACCAATCTATCCCTTCTTTTAGTCAAGGTATGCCAGAAATTTCTTTTCTCCCCTATTCTGTTCAGTACCTCCTCATTAGTTACGCAATCCACCCACCTAATCTTCAGCACTCATCTGTAGCACCACATTTCAAAAGCCTCTATCCTCTTTCTGTCCGCACTGTTTATCATCCATGTTTCACTCCCATACAAGGCAACACTCCATACAAATGCCTTCAGAAAGACTTCCTTACGCTTAAATCAATATTCGCTGTTAACAAATTTCTCTTTTTCAAGAACGCCGTTCTACCCATTGCCATTCTGCATTTTATTTCCTCTGTACTGCGACCATCATTTGTTATTGTACTGCCCAAGTAACAAAACTCATCTACCTCCTTTACTGTTTCGTTACCTAATCTAATTCCTTCAGCATCACCTGATTTTCTTACACTGCACTCTATTACCCTCGTTTTACTCTTGTTAATGTTCATCTTATAGGCACCTTTCAGCACACTGTCCATTCCGTTCAATTGCTCTTCCAGGTCCTTTGCTGTATCTGACAGAATTACAATGTCGTCAGCAAAACGCAATGTTTTTAATTCTTCACCCTGAACTTTAATTCCTTCTCCAAATTTCTCCTTGCTTTCCTTTATAGCTTGCTCAATGTACAAATTGAACAACATTGGGGAAAGGCTACAACCCTGTCTTACTCCCTTTCCAACCACTGCATCCCTTTCATGCCCTTCAACTCTGACAACCGCTGTCTGGTGTTTGTACAAGTTGTAAATGACCTTACGCTCCCTATATATTACTCCTGCTTGCTTCAGAACTTGAAAGAGTTTATTCCAATCAACATTGCCAAAAGCCTCCTCCAAATCTACAAAAGCCAGATATATGTTGGTTTCTTAATCTATCTTCTAGGATAAGCCGTAAAGTGAGTATTGCCTCCCGTGTTCCTACATTTCTCCTGAACCCAAACTAATCTTCCCCGAGGTCGGCTTCTACCAGCTTTTCCATCCTTCTGTATATAATTCGTGTTAATATTTTGCAACCATGACTTATTAAACTGATGGTTCTGTAGTTTTCACACCTGCCTGCACCTGCTTTCTTTCGAATGGAGATTATCACATTTTTCTTAAAGTCTGAGGGTACTTCACCTGTCTCACACATCTTACACACAAGGTGAAACAATTTTGTCATGGGTGGTTCTAGCTCTGAGGGAATATCATCTACTCCAGGGGCCTTGTTTCGACTTAGGTCTTTCAGGGCTCTGTCAAAATCTCCTCTCAGTAGAGTATCTCCGATTTCATCTTCATCTACATCCTCTTCCCTTCCTACAATATTGTCTCGAAGTTCATTTCCTTTGTAGAGCCCGTCTATATACTCTTTCCACCTTTCAGCTTTCCCTTCTTTGCTGAGAACTGGTTTTCCATCAGTGTCCTTGATATTCATAGAGCTGTTTTTCTTATCTCCAAATGTTTCTTTTATTTTCCGGTAGGCTGTATCTATTTTTCCCCTATTTATACATTCTTCTACATCCTTGCATTTGCCTTCTAGCCACTCCTGCTTAGCCATTTTGTACTTCCTGTCAATCTCATATCTTAGTCATCTGTACTCCATTTTGTCTGTTTCATTTACTGCATTTTTATATTTTCTCCTTTCATCAATTAAATTTAGTATCTCCTGTGATATCCAAGGATTCTTTGTAGTTCTTGCCTTCCTACCTATTTTGTCCTCTGCTGCCTTCACTATTTCATCTCTCAATTTTACCCATTCCTCCTCAACTGTTTTATTTTCCCCTGTTTCTGTCAATTGTTGCCTGAAGCTCCCTCTGAAATTCTTAAGAACTTCAGGTTCCTTCAATTTATCCAGATCCCATCTCCTTATTTTCCTACCTTTTTGTAGTTTCTTCAGTTTCAGCCTACAGTTCATAACCAACAAGTTATGGTCAGAGTCTATATCTGCCCCTGGGTATGTATTACACTTTAAAACCTGGTTCCGAAATCTATGTCTTACCATTATAAAATCTATCTGGTATCTGCCGGTGTCTCGTGGTCTCTTCCAAGTATACAACCTTCTTTTGTGATTCTTAAACCAGGTGTTTGTTATAACTAAATTATGTTCCGTGCAAAATTCTACCAGGCATCTTCCTCTTTCAGTCCTTTTGCCCAGACCATATTCACCTACTATCTTCCCTTCCCTTCCCTTTCCTACTACCGAATACCAGTCCCCCATAACAATTAAGTTTTACTCTCCCTTAATTGTCTGAATAATTTCCTTTAGCTCCTCATATATTTCTTCGATTTCCTCATCATCGGCAGAGCTAGTTGGCATATAAAACTGTACTACTGTTGTCGGTGTTGGCTTCGTATATATCTTGACAATGATAAAGCGATCGCTGTGCTGGTCATAGTAGTTTACCCACATTCCTTTTTTCTTATTCATTATCAATCCTACTCCTGTGATACCCCCAACTGATTTTGTATTTATAATCCTGAACTCACCTGACCAGAAATCCTGTTCATCCTGCCACCGAACTTCACTAATCCCCACTATATCTAACTTCAACCTATCCATTTCACTTTTTAAATTTTCTAATTTTCCTACTCGATTAAGAGATCTAACATTCCACGCTCCGACCCGTAGAATGCCAGTATTGTCTTTCCTGATGATCACATCCTCCTGAGTAGTCCCCGCCCGGAGATCCGAATGGGGGACTATTTTACCTCCGGAATATTTTACCCGAGAGGATGCCATCATCATATGTTCACACAGTAGAGCTGCATGTCCTCGGGAAAAATAACGGCTGTAGTTTCCCCTTGCTTTCAGCCGTTCGCAGTAGCTGTGTGGCAAAGCCACATTAGTTGATGTTACAAGGCCAGCTCAGTCAATCATCCAGACTGTTGCCCCTGTAACTACTGAAAAGGCTGCTGCCCCTCTTCAGGAACCACACATTTGTCTGGCGTCTCCACAGATACCCCTCCGCTGTGGTTGCACCTATGGTACGACTATCTCTATCGTTGAGGCACGCAAACCACTCCACCTCGGCAATGTCTGTGGTTCATGGCAGTGGAATTTATAATTAACTTAATCAAATCTAAATTAATGATATAAAAAATATAGTGAGGACAGTTTACAACTCACCGCAAAGACGTGGCGACGAGCTGCGACAGGCACATACAAAAGACACACACATACAACACATTCAGCTATCGGCCATGGCCTTCTTCAGAAAATAGAGCACTCACGCAATCACACAGGCACACAACACAGTCATACAACCATCACCTCCGACTGCCACACTTCGAAGTCTTTTGTATGTGCCTGTCGCAGCTCGTCGCCACGTCTTTGCGGTGAGTTGTAAACTGTCCTCACTATATTATTTATTCCAACCTGGACTTTCCATTATTATATTAATGATATAAAAATTATTTATTTTAATCTCATTTTCTGTATATGCAATTTAAATAACTCATTTATAACTATAAAAATCATATCAAAGAAACAGGACATCTCACTAAAAAAATTGTTTTGACAAATCTCTTAATTCATTGTCAGTAGCAGAGACTTTTAAGTTTTCTACTGATCACTTAGATACATCTCATAAAACTTATAATAATGATTATTTTTTCATATTTTATTGTGTCTTGGAGACAAACCATTGATATTGCAGTTAAAAAAATAATTAAGTCTGCAACTGTTATAATTACCCTGTCCGTTTTTATTAAAGAAGTGTATTCCACTCGTTCATACTTATTTGTATAGTAGCAGGAGTATGAACAAATGTCAGTACAAGTTACTGTGAATTTCCCCTTTTTATTTATTTATTTTATTTTATTTAGCGCCCTTGGCCTGGACATCTCAAAAGCTGTCCCATGCCTCTCGTCCTGGGAGGCCTCCAAATCTCAAACGTTATTTTTCATAGTAATACATGTAGGACAGGGGCTCCATTTTATTTTGCCTCCGCCCCAGGCGTTCGACAGCCGTAGTCCACCACTAGTTCAAGCATTCTGTCATGGCATAATGTTAAATTTGCAAAAAATATTACCCGATAACAAAAAATATGAGCATTCAGAAAATTAAATTTCAAATAGACTTTCTATTTTATGAAACTCGAGCCGAGATGGCGAAATTTGCCGAAAAAATTCGCAAAGTTCCATAAAACTGTTTTTATTAAATAAATAAAAAACGATAACGCCAATGGGAAAACGTTAAATTAGATAGTTGTAGCCCTTAAGATTATCTATCGATTGCTTTTTCGTATGTATCGATTGATTTGATACGTTTCGAGTTATATCGAAAAACACTTAAAATTCATTAAAAAACTATATTTATTATAACTCGACTACATCCACGTTTACAAACTTACTATTTACCACAAATGTAGCACAAAGTAAGTCAAAAAAGAACTTTTTTCGAAAAAATTATTTTTAGTATTCTTTGAGATATAGCGACTTATTTGAAAAAAGAGGCTCCTAGAAAATTGGCTAGAGTTGGTCAGGGGATTGACCTAGAGTAACAGTTTTCAATCTGTTTTCTTCGTGAAGAGTTGTAATATCATACTGTTAAATATTTTTTTAGATTTTGTTAATTATAAGTATCAAAGAATGTCTTTAAAAAACTAGCACTTTTTTGGGCCCCGATTTTTTCAACTGACTATTTCTGTTTTTATGTTATGAAAGAAACTGTTAAAGAACTATGTTCCTGACATTTTTCCACAGATCTTAAATCCGATAATGTTGCTCTACGACCTTCTGGATCCGAAATAAATATTTTTCTTTAAAAAAAAATCTAGCGGGCGTAAATTACATTTTACAGCGAGGTGCTTCATGGAGCTTAATATTGAATACTTTTACTAGTAAGTAAAACTACTTGGATACATTGCACTGTTTTGTAGTGTTACTAATCGACTGGTAAAGTGAAGCGTGCCAGCGCGCAGTGCCGTTTGACCAATCGCCATGAAATGCTGCATAATTGCAGACCGCGATACCACCTGTCAACTTTGACCCATGACGTCATCAACATGTATTGAGAAATCCGTATATGTGATATCATAATACTTATATATTGTAGATAATACATAATTTATGGTTATCTAAGTAAATTACAGTTTGCAATGACAGACTGTACTATCGATCACTGGTCTCAGCCTAAAAATTCACGACTTTGGAGATCACCTGCGGGAAAAAACAGACAGTCTCTTTGTTGGCCTGAACCTCACTATCAGAGTGAAGCTACAGATAACCTTTTAAATACAAAATCTATAATCTATGTTTTGCTCGTAAACAAACTATCGTCCTTAACTCAGCCACCATGTAATTACGCCAGTAAAAGTTTATATAGACTTTTGAATGCCCTTTGAAAACTATCACATAGAATGTGAGGGAATAATTCTTCGTACTGACCCTTAAATAAATGATTAACGCTGTTTCTGCGTTTTGGTTGACAGATTCTTGTATTTACCTTTGTCCAGTTAGTAAATTAACTATCGTCATAAAGAGAACATTTTGTTGCCAAAATTAGCATATTACTCTGCCAAGATGGTAAATAAAATTTAACCACCGACAAACACGTACGCTAACGACAACACGGTTCAAAGCCGACGGGCAGTATCCACATCTTTGGATGAGCCGCACTTCCAACGCTATGGTTTTAGCATCAATTTTACTTCGCATGACATTAATCTGTAGACATTCTCCAACCCTGCAAACTTGCCCAGATATCTATATGTTTCATCATGCAGCGCATGAATGGTGACGTCTGGCTCACAAGCACCCGTTTTCCGGACACTACTCGAGATTTCAAATTAGGGATGGAACATCGGACACCGATATATATGTATATAGGACTTACTAGCCGATATATCGGTAATATCGATATTTTGTGGCGATATAATAGAAAATTTTATTATTATTATCATTATTATTATTTTCTAACTCAAAATAGAGGAATCTCAACATTATTTTTGTTTTAATGTTTAAGTGATAACAACATTACAACACAACCTACTACTTTTTAATTTAAAGTCTTAGCAAATTTTGATTGTTTTCAGCTGTGTATTTTCGTAATTTCCTTTCACTCTAAAGTACAGTTGGTAGAATTGTCTCAGATGTAATTCTCAGATCTCTGGTATTTCTTGAAACCTCTTTTGTTGGTGTTGTATTGTTGTTCTTCGCTCGTTTTGTATTTATTTTATTGAGTTGTTGGTATGAAGACGAAATAGAAACGCCTCTTAAAAGTGATGAGTGGAAGCATTTTAAATCACTTGATAGTAAAAGTGCTAAGTGCAATTATTGTGGGAAGATACTCCGCACTTCAGGTAACACTACAAACTTAAAAGCACATTTAAAGTCCCAACAACCAAATAATTTAGATCATGGGCGCGTGGCTTTAGAATCAACGAATGAAACAGTGTTAGAATCACCACCTTATCGTGCCGATGTAGAAAGCAAACCGATCACTTCTACTCTACCATTTGCAACCACTTCGTCAGCTTTTATGCAAGGAGGTATCGCTACTGCTCTGGAGTAGAGTTGGCTACTGAGTTGATTTTTCGACTAAGTGAGTCGCCTCAGCGTTCTGTTCGATTGAGTTAAAACTTGAATCGGCACGCTGTTTCGAAACAACGAATCTTGTGATTCGTGTATCGAACGCTAGGTACCGTTAACGCGTTTTGCTGTTCGTCTGCCTGTGTGAGTTAGACACATCGACCAGGCATGCAACGAGTTTGAAGTTTTAACGATAGAGTATTCCCCTGCCGCGCCACGCGGGATTTTGAATTACGCTACCCTTCAACTGAGGTTTGAAGAATAGGATACCACCGAGAAAAGCTGTGAAGTCCTTTGGTGTTTTTAGAAAGTTTCGCGAGAACTAAGTAAAGTAAACTTCGTTACTTTATCTAAAGTGCCCTTCTTAAGCAAACGATTTCTGAAACATCTGGATCACCACGGACACAAATATCCAGATAGGAACATTTTATCTCTTGCTAGATGTTTCAGTGGAAAACCAAAGGAGAAAATGTCGAAGAAGTATCATAACTTCAAACCTCTGTGAGAAGCAACGTTCCTTGACCCCCGTTCCAAAGAATATGGATTTGAGTCAAAGCAGGATGAACATTAGAAGCAAGTTTTATCAAGCAAAATTAACAAATGTTGCGGAAGTCGACAACGCAAACGGAATTTCCTAGACCTGTACAGCAGTAAGCTGAAAAGAGCGATACATCAAGCTTTGTATGAAGATATTTATACGTGGGTGTAGCAAATTTCGTTCGATACCAGACGGATAATCCAAGAGCAGCAGGAATCATTGAAGTCGACAAATATATTGTCATGCAGCTGCTGCCCCGAACTGAGGATCCTTTTCTTTAATGGAATGAGCACCGAAAAATGATTCCAACATTATTCTAAATTGCGAAGCGATTTCATTTGTGTCCTGTGAACGCATCTTTTCTAACCAATGACAAATAATTTCAGTGAGACGAACACGTATTCTAAGTAAGAAGATGTCAAAAATAATGTTTTTGAATTTCAGTTCAAAGAAACTATAACTGAACCTCTTTTATTTGACTGACTGACAATAAATCTGATTATCAGAATACCTATCTGGACATTGAAAAAGTTTATTTCAGTGTGGTTTGAAACGTTATTCATTTCTGGATGCACAGACATTTGAACCATAATCTTTCTTTTCTTTTTTAAACCTAAAAAGATTCATGAGTTAGGCATTTGAACATTACTATTTTGTGCTTACTTCATTTCAATATTTGTTTGTATGAAAGTACGAGTAACTTAGGAAACGTTTACACTTTAGCACGTTTGTAAAATCGTAGTAGCAAACAAATCCTGTGTCGTTCAGTTCAGTCTAGTGAATATCGTATTAACACCCTATTAATACTTCACAGAGGTTTCGTCTGGTAGCAGGACGCAGGGCTGCGGCACGGCACGTGTTTTGAGTGCCGAAGCAGAGAGTCGACTCACTGCGGCACCCTGCAGCTGCCGCAGTTCACGTGAATCAGGGAAGGCAGCGCGGCGCACGACTCTGCAGCACTCCAGATGTTTTGTGTGCCAAAACAGTGAGTCGACTCACTAGGCTCAGATGATCCGTATGTTTCGAAACAGTGAAATGATCCGAACTGCCCATCACTACTCTGAAGCATGTTGCTTCATTTGCAGAAGGAGGAGAATGACGACAAAAAATAAATGAAGCTATTTTGTTTCATATATGCAAATTATTGTGTGTCATTTAATACTGTGGAGAAAGTAGATTTGGTCAAACTCTTAACAGTTTTAGCTCATTTGTACAAAATACCAACCAGAAAAATATTTGTACAATTAATGAACGAGAAATATGAAATCCCTCGTTTGCAGTTTCAGCAAGAATTAAATAGGGTAACAACAGTGACATTAACCTCTGACCTATGGACGAATAGTTTAATGGGTTTTACTGTCCATTACGTGCTTCCTGAGAGAGATGAAATAAGTTCAGTTTCTTTAGGACTTTTTGAGCTTACAGAATGGCGTACCTCAGACTATAATTCACAAGTTCTGAAAGATATTTGTGAACAATTTGAAATACCTCATGACAACGTCAAAGCTGTAGTTACAGGCAGTGGACCAAATATAATCAAGGCAGCAGTATCTACGTTTTCTCAAAAAAGCACATTCAAAAGACAAAGCTAATTTCAGACATTCCAAAAAGGTAGAATAGTAAATATTACATGATTCAGTGTTTCTTGGAACTGCGTCCTCATTTATATGCCATTGTCAGTACTCATCATTGTAACCTGGATATTGGTTAAAACCATATCCAGGGAGTTGGAGGACCTTATGGAAATCTAGGATTGCTTAAGATCTCTTGAGTACGCTACCAGAGAGATTTCTGGAGATAAATATATAAGTAGTATAATAATTCCTATAGTAAAAAATATGTGAAATAAGTGGAAGCATTGCATCCTGAGGAATCTTAAGCAAGGAAACTTAAAGAAGGTAAGAGTGTAAATCTTTTTTGCTAGAAATTAGTATTTAATTTCCTTAAGTAATTATCGATAAAATTCTTTTTAAGCTGTTCTTAGAGAAATGACGAAGCGTTTTCAAAAAAATGGAAAGCATGTCAATCCTTGCTCTTAGCACATTATTGGACCCAAGGTTCAAAGATGCCTATTTTTCAAATCTAGTTGCCAAGGTGGAAGTTGTGAGGAAACAATATGATTTTGACTGAAGCCAATAGTGAAAAGGAATCTTCAGACTTTGAGGCAGGTGCTGCTTCTTCAGCAGGTAAGGTCCGAATAACAACAATATTTAATGGGCAACTGTATAAGCACTTGATCTTAAATCTGGGTAAAATTTTACTTACAGTGACAGCAGCATCGTGTGCTGATGTTGGCATGCTTTTTGAAAATCCAATCACAAATAGAATGAGGGGAATAATCCTTTCTGTTCGCCATAAAATAAACAATAAATGCTGCTCCTGCTCTATGCTTGAAGGTACTTGTATATACCCTTGTCTGGGCGGTCACTAAATTACTTATCCTCGTAAATCAAACATTTTGTTGTGTATATTTGAACGGTACGCCACAACTGCCGTAAGTAAAATATAACCTAGTGAATAACGTATTTATACATCAGTAATACCATTTCTCGGTATTGTAGGACACAAAACCATGACGAAAGTGACTCATTTTTTTCGAGACTTTGATGCGGTGTAGCTTCTGGAGTCCTATTTTTACTTGTTTTTTTTTTTTAATTTTTATTTATTTATTTATTTTTTTGGTTAAACTGAATTTTATGTGTCAGCAGCTAGCGCTCGCGCTCGCAATGGTTAGCAATGGCAGAGCAGCCATTCAGGGGTCGAGTTATGCCAGCCAATAAGATTGCATGTTTCATGACGAATAAATGTGGCGTCACTTACGAAGTTTATTCGAGGATTTTGGTGCGGCGTCATGAACTGAGTTACGTTCCTGAACTAACCTCAATGTTGATCTCGAGTCAGTGATGTTTATATAGTTGGCCATTTGTAACAATATATGTCATGAAACATGCATAATAATGAAACAAATTATTATTACGTTTTTATATATGGAATTTTCCTTGTGAAATGGTCACCTAAATGTTGTCCAAGAAACATGGAAGTTAAAAATTACGCTAGACATTGAAGACACTTCTCCAGAATTATCTGTATATTTGCGAATACCATCTCCTGTACGTTTAGGAGATAACCCATTCAAGATATGGAGAAAAATATCTCAATCCAATTCCAAATTTTATCAGACAGCAAGGAAATATTTATCTGTTGTTGGGACCTCAGTTCCTGCAGAAAGACTATTCTCAAAAGCTGGTGAGGTGATTTCTGCTCAAAGAAGTAGATTAAAAGCACAAGATGCCATCAAATTAATATATTTAAAATCGCTGGAAAACAAATTGTGGAACTGATTATGTTTTCAAAATTCTGTACTTTGAATTTGTTTTTTTTTTTTTTCCTTTATTTTTTGCTACATTACAAGATTGTAAGATTTATGTATTTGTAAAATAATGTGTAATTAAAGCTGGTTTCTTGTAATTTTTTTATGGATTAATAAAACCCACAGCTCACTGTGACAAATAACATGTGTTATGATATGTTTTAAAATGAATTTTAAAAATAAAATTTTTGGAACGATATATCGAAATATCGGCATTTTTCATTCGATTTATCGTTGGTATCGAATTTTAGTTTAACGATATTCGATAAAATGTAATATCGATATTTTTCTTTTGATGTCCCATCCCTATTTCAAATCAAACTGATGAACGCACTCTCAAACTACTGTAGTAAGCTTTTGCTGTTTCTCACCAGGAAGCGCTACTGAATACAAGTCACGTGCCTAAAGGCTCCGCCTTCTTCTACCCTTGTGGAGATGATGCAAAACTGCACTGCATTTAGATTCTTGTGGAAGAATTGCGACCATTGACCTCTATACTACCTGGATGTTGAACTTCAGCTGTCTGAGTGTGCCAGCCATACACATGCAATACATCTTCCGAAGACGAAAACCGATTTTTGTATACGTTTTTTGCTATCGTATTTGCATGGTATAGCCTTAATTGGATTTCCTGGCCCACTTAAGATGGCGGCTGAAAACCAGCTAATTCAGTTCCTGATTTAGTAAGGACAATCGTTATTTTTCTTTACTTAAATATACAGATTCATGTTCACTCTAATATTTATACTTTTATTTCACATTAGAAAATATTACTCTGTCCATATATGCCGAAAATTCTTAACAAGAAAATACAATTTGACAAGCTAAGAACGCTTCAAAAACGGTTGTGTTTACATGGGCACGAAAATCTATTGTGGAAATGGAAAACCGCTTTAGAGAATTGGATATCCAGAATCGATTTTGGGAGTGTTTACATGACCAACCAAAAGCTGAATTGGGAAATCGGTTTACGAAATCTGATTTTGGGAGCCCATGTAAGTGGGGTGATAGACATGGCCACCACAAGGATAGACCTATGGGTCCATGACCCAGTGCTGAAAGGGGTCGGAGCCCAGCCCTAAATGATACAATTTTTTCATGGAAAACTGTTTGACAAAATGTTCGTTAGACTTAAGGTACTTATCACAAACTGTCGAAACCATTTCAAACTGTTTTCCACTGAACATACGTGCACAAACTATACCAGTAAGAAAATGAGAAGTGGACTACTAAGACCACTTTTCCAAGTCAATGATGGATTGATATTACTATTCATTTCAGACAGAATCATGTGCCATTCTCAAATGTGCTTAAGTTAGTGCAGTTTCTCTTCTGCCTTTCTGGAAATAATGCTGTTACTAAAAGGGTATTTTCCCCACATGAATAACATATGGACAAGTGAAAACACACAGCTTGCTGTAGAAACTGTGAAATCAATATTAGTAACTAGAGTAAATTATTATGAAACTTGTCTAGAATTTTTTCACATGTTGTTGAAAAGTAGACTTGCTGAAGAAAATTCATTGCACTGTTAAATACAGTCGTTCTTATCGCATTCCTTCATCACACAAAGTACTAATAAAGTGTAAATTAATGTACTTTTTGTAACAACATTAACAGATTTTTTGTAATTATTACTTTCACTAAAATCTTCTCCTAACATAATGAATATATATATATATATATATATATATATATATATATATATATATATATATATATATATATATATATAACAAAATTTGTAATGGGCCCAAATTTGAATCTAGAAAATATGGTCACCTTAGTATTAACACAGTATGCAATGTTTTCTCCTTGTGGAGTTCACTCACTGAACAAAGATAGTGCTTATTCTGCTGAACTGAATTATGATGTGATTCTTTTTTTTTTTTTTTTTTTTTTTTCAGAAAAGTTGAGAGTTTTTATTCTTTCTTCTCTGTTACGGCTGGTCATTGGTAATTATTGAAACAACTTGACCCTTTGTCTACATATTGTTGCAATCAAAGGCTACCAATACTCAACCAAATTTTGAATCAACATCATCGATCTTCAAAGTTTTAGATGTGTGCCTGCTGTATTAACTCTATCAGCAAAAAATATTCTGTCTTAAGAAGTACTTGACAGCTTACAAAGGTCTCTTGATATCGTTTTGGCGCAATATCTTGACCTCTATTGATCACAAAATTTCGTTATACAGAACAAAATAATTTCCGTCAACTTAGCGATGCCGGTGATTAACTTAAAGACATTATGACATCACTTTGAATGAAGAAAAAGTAGTTGCTCAGGCAGTTGGATTTCATCAGAAATTATCAATAGGAAACCTGATGCAACTGGAAGGACAGCTGTAAATGTCAAATTAATTCAGATCTTTTTTTTGTCATTCCTGTTTTTAATTTTGTAATGTCATGGTTGCAAAATTTTAACACGAATTATTTACACAAGAATGGAAAAGCTGGTAGAAGCTGACCTCGGGGAAGATCTGTTTGGATTCAGGAGAAATGTAGGAACATGAAGTCAATACTACGGCTTATCTTAGAAGGTAGATTAAGGAAAGGGAAACCCACATTTCTAGCTTTCATAGATTTAGAGAAAGCTTTTGAGAATGTTGTTTGGAATACACTCTTTCAAATTATGAAATGAGCAGGAGGAAAATATAGGGAACGGAAGGTTATTTACAACTTGTACATAAACCAGATTTCGGTTGTCAGAGTTGAAGAGTTGCAGAGGTTGGGAAGGGAGTAAGACAGGGTTGTAGCCTTTCTCCAATGCTATTCAGTTTGTACATTGAGCAAGCTATAAAAAGAAAGCAAGGAGAAATTTGGAGAAGAAATTAAAGTTCAGGATGAAGAAATAAAGACATTGAGTTTTGCCAATGACATTGTAATTATCTCAGTGACAGCAAAAGACCTGGAAGAGCAGTTGAACGGAATGGACAGTATGTTGTAAGGTGCGTATAAAATGAACACTAACAAGAGCAAAACGAGGGTAATGGAGTGGAGTCTAAGAAAATCGGGTGATGCCGAAGGAATTAGATTAGGTAATGAAATGATAAAGGTGGTAGATGAGGTTTTTTACTTGGGCAGTAAAATAACATGCAATGGTTGCAGTACAGAGGATATAAAATGCTGAATGGCTATGTTAAGAAAGGCGTCTTTGAAAAAGAGAAATTTGTTAACATCGAATATTAATTTAAGAATAAGGAAGTCCTTTCTGAACAGTGTGGACAGGAAGAGGATAGAGGCTTTTGAAATGTTGTGTTACAGAAAAATGATGAAACTTAGGTGGGTGAACAGCATGACTAATGAAGAGGTACTGAACATAATTGGGGCGAAAAGGAATTTCTGGCATACCTTGATGAAAAGAAGGGATCGATTGGTAGCACACATTCTTAGACACCAAGGAATCGTAAATTTAGCAATGGAGGGAAGTGTGTGGGGTAAAAATCGCAGAGGGAGACCAAGAGATGAATACAGTAAGCAGTTTTAAATGGATGTAGGTTGCAGGTCTTTTGAGGAGATGAAGAGGCTTGCTCAGGATAGAGTAGGGTGGAGAGCTGCATCAGACCAATCTCCGAGTTGAAGACCACCACAACAACAACAATTTTGTAATGCAAGATTTGACAACAATTGTTTCATCTATGTTCACAACTTTTTGGCTTTCGTGGACCTAGAATGTAATGAACTAAAAGTTAAAATCACCAATCCCATCCTTCAGATTTAGCAGATACTGGCAGCTTCTTTGAAATTCTTCTCATGTGAACCGTCTTCAGTAAGCCTGCAGTCTGTCAACTATGAAAGAATCCAATGAATGCTCTCAGCACGTTTATGAGAAAAGCTTCAAGCAATTTTTTTGGTACTAATATGAACAATTAGACATTTTTGTACAATTCAGGGCCAGATTATTTAAAACCCAGAAACATGCTGTCAAAACTATATGTAACATGAAGAGACAAGTTTTGTCTTGTCCTCTCTTCCCTACACTCAAGATACTAAACCTACCATACCTCTATGCATTCGAAATAATAGTGTTCGTAAGAGAATCTTTAGGGTCCACTGGTGCATATCAGCTAAATAACTCTATGCACAATTACAGAACAAGAAATAACAGTAACATTCATGTCTCCTATGTCAGAACATCAGTCTACCAGAAACGTGTCCTTCACAGTGGCACACATCTACATAATCACCTACCTGACTGCATTAAAACAATAAAAGAAGAAAGCCTATTTAAAAAAATGCTGAAGTCATTTATGATTAGGGCGACCAACTTTTGATCACGGGTTTAAGGGAGTAAATATTAGTTTCCTGATATTTGATTGTCTTAGTAAACCAATGATCAATTTTTCACAATAATTTTCACCATATTATCATTAATTCAAGACTAACAACTGCTCCAAAAGCATCTCACATTTGGTGCTTTGTGCTGTTGTTAGTCATGCTACAAATGAACAGCTGCCAACACCACAAAAATGTGTAATGCGTTGTATGGGTTTCTCTGGGAGCTCAAGAAGTCTGACACTGAGTTTCTCTTATTATGTTTTGCTGCAATATGTGACTTTCAGCAGAATGTGGAGGTCAACTGAAGTACGGGATACCACCTGTTTTGTATCTGACAGCGATTTGGATTCCTCACCTATTATAATGTGAGCAAGTGAGAGTTGCTTAGGCTACACATGGAGACCTCGGGCAGCTGTTGCAAGTAGCGCCACTGTACTGGGAAGCATTTTATGTGGCACCTTCCCAAGGCAATTTAAACTCAGCCTATTGTAAGCTAATATAACCATATCTTATTGGTTATGAACTGTAGGCTGAAATCGAAGAAACTGCATAAAGGTAGGAATATACAGAGATGGGACCTGGATAATTTGAAGGAACCTGTAGGTCTTGAAAATTTCAGCGGGAGATTTAGGCAACATTGACAGAAACACGGGGAAATAAAGTATTAGAAGACGAGTGGGTAGCTTTGAGACATGAAATAGTCAAGGTAGCAGAGGACAAAATAGGTAGAAAGGCAAAAACTTACAAAAAATCCTTGGGTATTGTGGTGGTACTAGTTTTAATGAACTCTGATTTCATTAACAAACAACTCTTTAAATGACCGTGCTTCAAACCGAAAGTTAACTAGCACCAACTCACAATAATTATCATTGACGATAATATTAGCTTCCAAATTATTCATATTGAATTTCTTGACTTGACTATTTAAAATATTTCAGGATTGCTTTCTACAATCAGATTCTATCAGTTCACAAATCCTAAGTAAAATTTTAATTGAGGGCTCTACAAGAGCTTTTTGTTTTACAGCACTTGTATTTATCTGCAATCAATAGAATAATATAAACTTTCATGCTACTTTAGTACCTAGAAAAATGTCAACTTTCATGTAACTTTAGTGGCACATTCACTTTTATCGTAAGTCGTGCTAATCACACTCATAATACACATCAACATAATCCATCGCCGGCCGCGGTAGCCGAGGGGACTGAGGCACATCAGTCATGGCCACTATTCTCGGGGGTTCGAATCCTCCCTCGGGCATGGATATTTGTGCCATCCTTAGTGTTAGCTAGTTCATAAGTAGTTTGTAAGTTTAGGGACTGATAACCCCATAGTTAAGTCCCATAAGCTATACAAACATTTGAACATTTGATTTGAACATAAGCCATCACTTTAGGAAAAATATTTGTATATCTTGATTTGATACTTAATAATCTTGTATAGACATCGGTAAATTCATTTATAAATCTTTTATTCATATAAATGTGATGCACTTACAGTCACTAAAACTCACAATAGCCATCTAACATCTTGTCAATTCTCCATACCAAAACCGACTAATCACTTTTAAATATATTTCTATTATATCTCTTTATTAATAATCGTTGTAATTTGAAAAATTGTCGATCACAGTCCGCAACAGCAGGCAGTGTCTTCATGTTCGGCACGCTGACCTTCGGCTAATCAATGATAGCGACCAGCATTTTCTCACTGACGTCGGCAGAGAACTCGTCACAGTGTACTGCTGCAGCACCGTCGTAATACATGAAACAAAGACAAATAAAATTCACACAAGTATGTGTCCACAAATCTAAATAACATTCAAAATTATATCGTCATTAATTATCTAATAAATAACTGCAAAATTGAGCTTTATAAGGAGAAGAGTGACTGGCTCAATACACGTCCCACTACAGTATCACAGGAAAAACTAAATTTAATTGATGAAAGGAGAAGATATAAAAAGGCTGTAAAGCAGGTAAATGGAGTACAGACAACTAAGAAATTAGATTGACAGAAGGTGCAGAATGGCTAAGCAGGAGTAGCTAGAAAGCCAAATACAAATCAGTAGAAGAATGTATGACTAGGGGAAAAATAGATACCACCTACAGGAAAAGAAGGGAAAGTTGAAAGGTGGAAAGAGTATATAGAGGGGCTCTACAAAGGAAATGAACGTAGAGACAATATTGTAATATGGGAAGAAGATGTGGATGATCACGAAATAGGAGATACTATACTGAGTGATGAATTTGACAGAGTACTGAAAGATGTAAGTCGAAACAAGGCCTCAGAATTACTGAAGTCTCTAGGAGCACTAGCCATGAGAAAACTACTTCATCTGGTGAGTAAGATGTATGAGACAGGCGAAATACCCTCTGACTAAGAAAAATGTAATAATCCTCATTCAAAGAAAGCAGGCATAGAATGATGGAAATTGTGATAGATACTGATCTCTGGGAAGATCAGATTCAGGAGAAATTTAGGATCATGGAAAGCAATACTTATCTTACAAGATAGATTAAGGAAAGGCAAACATACATTTCTAGCTTTTGTAGTTTTGGAGAAAGCTTCTGTCCATGTTAACTGTCATACACTCCTTCAATTTCTGAAGTCAGCAGGGGTAAAATATAGGGAACGGAAGGTTATTTACAACTTGTACAATAATCAAACAGCTGTTGAAGGGCATGAAAGGGACGCAGTGGTTGATAAGGGAGTAAGATTGGGTTGTAGTCTTTCTCCAATGTTATTCAGTTTGTACATAGAGCAAGCTGTGAAGAAAAGCAAAGAGAAATTTGGAGAAGGAATTATAGTTCATGGTGATGAAATAAAACATTGCGTTTTGCTGATGACATTTTAATTCTGTCTTCTGACCTGGAAGAGCAACTGTATGGAATGGATAGTGTGTTGAAAGGAGCGTATAAGATGAACATTAACAAGGGTAATGGAACACAGTCTTAGAAAATCAGGCAATGTTGAAGGAATTAGATTAGGTAACGAAACAATAAAGGCGGCAGATGAGTTTTGTTACTTGCACAGTAAAATAACATATGATTGTTGCAGTATAGAGGATATAAAATTCAAAAATATTAAAATGTTTGTAGAGCTTATGGGACTTAACTACGGGGTCATCAGCCCCTTAACTTACGAACTACTTATCAACTAGCTAATACTAAGGACGGCACAAATATCCATGCCCAAGGGGGGATTTGAACCCCCGACCATAGTAGCCGTGCAGACCGTGACTGGTACGCCGCAGTCCCCTCGGCCACCATGACGGGCTATAAAATTCAGAATGGCAATGGGAAGAAAAGTGTTTCTGAAAAGAGATATTGATATACATTGAATATTAGTTTAAGAGTAAGGAAGTCTTTTCTAAAGGCATTTGTGTAGTGTATTGCCTTGTATAGGAGTGATAAATAGTTTAGAAAGGAAGAGGATAGAGGCTTTTGAAATGTGTTGCTACAGAAGAATGCTGAAGATTAGGTGGGTGGATCGCATAACTAATGAAGTGGTACTGAACAGAATTCGGAAGAAAAGGAATATTTGGCATACCTTACAGAAAGAAGGGATCTATTGATAGGACACTTTCTTGAACATAATGGAATCGTAAATTTAGCGTCGAAGGAAAGTGTGTGAAGGGAAAATCACCAAGGGAGACCAAGAGATGAATTTAGTAGCAGATTCTTATAAGGAGATGAGGAGGCTTGCTTAGGATAGAGTAGGGTGCAGAGCTGCAATCGAACCAGTCGCCAGACTGAACACCACACCATACATGTTTCCTGTGGCTGGGCGTGCTCACTGGCACAAGATCCAATGGCCAAAGTGCTACCTAGGTGAAATACGATTGTAAAAATGCAATATTAATTCCCTTTCTTGTCTGAAGTGTGGCAGAGGTCACTTTAGTTTCCTAAAAAAATGTCGCATTTGGCAAAGAGGAAAGTCTTGTTTCTTCAGGACAATGTACCAGCTAATAATTCCGTTATTTCAATGGCCAAAATTCATGAATTAAAGTTTGAATTGCTTCCTCATGCACCCTATCCGCCACATTTAGCCCCCTTGGACTATTTTCTGTTCCCTAATTTTAAAAAATGGCTCGGTGGTTGAAGATTTTCAAAAAATGAATACATGATTTCAGCAGTTTTGAGGGATTAAACAGTTCCCATTATAAAAACAGTATCGAACTAACTGAATGTAGCTGGGAAAGGAGATTATGTAGAAAATAAATATATGCTTTACCAATTTTTGTGGTTTCTTTGTTTGAAAGTATGGACCACCCACATATAGCAATTTCCAAATTATGTTGTTGCCGTTTTTCAGAATACCATATACTTGCAAGAAAACCACATTTCTACAAAAGTACAGAACGATCACTTAGTTTTAGCATGTGAAAGAAGAATTCTGGTTGTATGTAAAGTATACTAGTGGCAAAACACAACCAATGCCTTCACTATGCAATAGCAGTGGTCATGCTACTGATGACAGTTGTGGTAAAGCAGAATTGCTGAACACAGTTATCAGATATTTTTTCAACAAAGAGGATTTAGCAAATACTCCATAATTTGAATCAAGAACAGCTGCCAATATGTATAATTTAGAAGTAGATATCCCTCGAATATTAAAGCAACTTTAATCAAACGATAAAAGTAAGTGTCCCACACCAGATAGTATACCAATTAGGTTGCTTTCATAATGTTGTTGTTGTGGTCTTCAGTCCGCAGACTAGTTTGATGCAGCTCTCCACACTACCGTGTCCTGTGCAAGTCTCTTCATCTGAGAATATGTTCGGCAACCTACATCCTTTGTAATCTGCTTACTGTATTCGTCCCTTGGTCTTCCTCTACGATTTTTACCCCACACACTTCCTTCTAATGCTAAGTTGACAATTCCTTGATGTCTCAGAATGTGTCCTACCAATCTATCCCTTCCCTTTCTCAGGATATGCCAGAAACTCCTTTTCTCCCCAATTCGGTTAAGCACCTCCTCATTAGTCATGTGATCTACCCATCTAATCTTCATCATTCGTCTGTAGCACCACATTTCAAAAGCTTCTGTCATCTTTTTATCTGAACTCCTTATCGTCCACGTTTCACTCCCTTACAATCCTACACTCCAGACAAGTGCTTTCAGAAAGGACTTCCTAAAATTTAAATTAATATTGGATGTTAACATGTTTCGCTTCTTTAGAGACGCTTTTCTTCCCAAAGCCATTCTGCATTTTATATCTTCTTTACTTCGGCCATCAAAAGTTATCTTGCTACCTAAATAACAAAATTCATCTACTACTTTTATTGTCTCATTGCCTAATCTAATTCCTTCAGCATCACCTGATTTTCTGACATTACATTCCATTACCTTTGGGTTACTCTTGTTAATGTTCATCTTATATCTTCCTTCCAAGACACTGCCCATTCCATTCAATTGCTCTTCCAGATCCTTTGCAGTCTCTGACAAAATTACTATGTCATCGGCAAACCACAAACTTTTTATTTCTTCTCCCTGAACTTTAATGCCCTCTCCAAATTTCTCCTTCCATTCCTTCACTGCTTGCTCAATGTACAGATTGAACAACATTGGGGAAAGGCTACAACCCTGTCTGACTCCCTTCCCAACCCCTGCGTCCCTTTCTTACCCTTCGACTCTAATAACCGCTGTCTGGTTTTTGTATAGGTTGAATATAACTCTTTGCTTCCTATATTTTACCCCTGCTACCTTCAGAGTTTGGAAGAGTGTATTCCAGTCGACATTGTCAAAAGCTTTCTCCAAATCTACGAACGCCAAAAACGTAGGTTTTCCCTTCGTTAGCCTATCTTCTAAGATAACTCATAATGTGAGTATTGCCTCCCGTGTTCCTACATTTTTCCTAAATCCAAACTGATCTTCCCCGAGGTCAGATTCTACAAGTTTTTCCATTCGTCTACAAATAATTCGCGTTAGTATTTTGCAACAATGACTTATTAAACAGATAGTTCTGTAATTTTCACACTTGTCTGCACTTGCTTTGTTTGGAATTGGAATTACGATATTCTTCTTGAAGTCAAAGGGTATTTCCCTCGTCTCATACATCTTGCATATTAGGTGGAACAATTTTTTCATGACTGGCTCTCCTAACGATATCAGCAGTACAGACGGAATATCGTCTACTCCAGGGGCCTTGTTTCGACTCAAGTCCTTTAGCACTCTGTCAAATTCTTCTCTCACTATCATATCTCCTATCTCATCTTCCTCCATTTCGTCTTCCCTTTCTAGAATACTGCCTTCAAGTTTATTTCCTATGTATAGGCCTTCTATATATTCCTTCCACGGTGCAGCTTTCCCATCTTTGCTTAGCACTGGTTTTCCGTCTGAGTTCTTGATATTCATACAACTGATTTTCTTGTCTCCAAATATCCCTTTTATTTTCCTGTAGGCGGTATCTATATTTTCCCTAGTTATGCATTTTCTACGGTTCGCATTTGTCCTGTAGCCACTCCTGCTTATCCTGTTTGCACTTCCTGTCAATCTCATTTTTCAGACGTCTGTACTCCCTTTTTCCTGCTTCAGTTGCTGAATTTTTATATTTTCTTCTCTCATCAATTAAGTTCAGTATATCCTGTGTTATCCAGGGATTTCTATTAGGCCTTGTCCTTCTACCTATATGATCTTTTACTGCTTTCACTGCCCTATCTCTCAGAGCTACCCATTCTTCTTCTACTGTATTACTTTCCCCCGTTTCAGCCAATCCTTGCCTAATGCTCCCTCTGAAACTGTCAACCACCTCTGGTTCCTTCAATTTGTCCAGGTTCCATCTCCTAACTTTTGTACCTTTCTGCAGTCTCTTAAGTTTTAATCTGCAGTTCATAACCAACAAGTTGTGGTCAGAGTCTACATCTGCCCCTGCATATGTCTTACAGTTTAAAACCTGGTTTCTAAATCTATTCCTTACCATTATAGAGTCAATCTGGTACCTTCCAGTGTCTCCTGGTCTCTTCCATGTATAAAGCCTTCTTTCATGATGTTTGAACCAAGTGTTGGTGATCATTAAATTGTGCTCTGTGCAAAATTCCACCAAGCAATCTCCTCCTTCATTTCTTTTTCCCAGCCAATATTCACCTACTACATTTCCTTCTCTTCCCTATCCTACCACCGAGTACCAGTCCTCCATCACAATCAAGTTTTCGTTTCCCTTAACTTTCTGAATGATTTCTTTTATCGCCTCAACATTTCTTCGATATCCTCATCATCGGCCAGGCTAGTTGGCATATAAACTTGCACCACTGTTGTCAGTGTTGGCTTCGTGTCTATCTTTGCTATGATAATGTGTTCACTATGCTGTTCATAGCAACTTATCCGCATTCCTATTTTCTTATTCATTATGAGACCTACTCTTGCGTTACCATCAACTGATTTTGTATTTCTACATCTACATCTACATACATACTCCGCAATTCACCGTAAGGTGCGTGGCGGAGGGTACACTGTACCACTACTAGGCATTTCCTTTCCTATTCCACTCCCAAATTGAACGAGGAAAAAAAGAATGCCTATATGCCTCCGTACGAGCCCTAATTTCTCTTATCTTGTCTTTGTGATCTTTACGCGAAATGTAAGTAGGCGGTAGCAAGATCGTACTACACTCAGCTTCAAATTCCGGCACTCTAAATTTACTTAACAGAAATTCACGAAAAGAACGTCGTCTTTCTTCCAGCGATCCCCAATTGAGTTGCCGGAGCATTTCCGTGACACTCGCGCATTGGTCGAACCTACCGGTAACAAATCTAGCTGCTCGCCTCTGAACCGCCTCTATGTCTTCCTTCAAACCGATCTGCTGCGGGTCCCAAATACTTGAGCAATACTCAAGACGTGGTCGTACAAGCGTTTTATACGCGATCTCCTTTACAGGTGAAGTACATCTTCCCAAAATTCTCCCAATAAACCGAAGTCGGCTGTCTGCCTTACTCACAACTGTCCTTACATGCTCGTTCCATTTCATATCGCTCTGCAATGTTACGCCTAGATATTTGAACGACGCGACCGCATCAAGAAGCTCACTACTGATGCTGTATTCGAACATTATAGGATTGTTTTTTCTACTCATGCGCATCACCTTACATTTTTCTACATTGAGAGCTAGCTGCCATTCTTCGCACCAACTAGAAATTTTGTCTAAGTCAACCTGTATGCTATTACAGTCAGTTACAGACGACACCTTCCCATACACCACAGCATCATCAGCAAACAGCCGCAAATTACAACTTACTCTGTCCATCAGATCATTTATATAGATAGAAAATAATAGCGGTCCTATCACACTCCCCTGGGGCACGCCTGACGATACACTCGTCTCTGATGAACACTCGCCGTCGAGAACAACGTACTGCGTTCTATTACTTAGGAAGTCTTCCAGCCAGTCACAAATCTGTGAACCTATTCCATAAGCTCGTATCTTCGTTAGCAGTCTGCAGTGTGGCACCGTGTCGAACGCCTTTTTGAAGTCGAGAAAAACACAATCCGCCTGTTGCCCTTCGTCCATGGCTCGCAAGATGTCATGTGAGAAAAGGGCAAGCTGAGTTTCACATGAACGATGTTTCCTAAACCCGTGCTGATTCATGGAAAGAAGCTTTTCCGTTTCAAGGAAATTTACTATATTCGAACTGAGAATATGCTCCAAAATTCTACATGAAACCGATGTCAACGATATTGGCCTGTAATTGTATGGGTCAGTTCTCTTTCCTTTCTTATACACGGGAGTCACCTGCGCTTTTTCCAATCACTAGGAACTTTGCGCTGAATTAAAGATTCGCTATAAATGCAAGCTAAGTAGGGGGCCAATGCCGCAGAATAGTCTTTGTAAAACCGAACTGGTATTCCATCCGGACCAGCAGACTTTTTCGTATTTAGCTCTCTCAGCTGCTTCTCTACACCGGAAATACCTATTGCTATGTCCCCCATTTCGGAATTAGTACGTTGATCAAATGATGGTATATTTGTGCGGTCCTCCTGCGTGAAAGATTTCTTAAAGGTTAAATTTAGAACTTCAGCTTTCCGTTTGCTTTCTTCTATTACTGCCCCGGAATGATCAACTAGTGACTGGACAGTGGGCTTTGACCCGCTTATCGATTTTACATAGGACCAGAATTTTTTCGGGTTCTCGGAAAGATCTTTTGCTAAGGTATGGCTGTGATAATTATTGTATGCTTCACGCATCGATCTTTTTATAGACGCACGAATCTCTACTAACTTTTGCCTGTCATCATTTGCGTGTTCTTTTTTGAATCGAGAGTGCAACAGCCTTTGCTTTCTCAGCAGCTTTCTAACATTATTATTATACCACGGTGGATCTTTTCCATCCTTAATCGTCTTTACTGGCACATATTTCTCTAACCCTTCATTAACAATGCATTTAAATTTAGTCCACAATTCCTCTACATCCATAGTCCCAGAATTAAACGATGCCCATTCATTTTCTAAGTGCAATCGTAACATTTGCTTGTCGGCTTTTCCCAACAAAAACACGCTCCTAGCCTTCTTGACTGGTTTATGAACTTTGGTCACCATCGACGCTATGACGATATCGTGATCACTAATTCCTGTCTCTACACAGACATCGTTAATAAGGTCAGGCCTGTTTGTGGCTATAAGGTCTAGAATATTTCTATTGCGCGTGGGTTGCCGGTTTAACTGCTCAAGACAGTTTTCGGAGAATGTGTCCAAAAGTAGCTCGCAAGACTGCTTGTCTGTACCGCCTGAAATGTAACTAGCGGGGTCCCAATCTATACTCTTAAGGTAGAAGTCACCTCCGACTAATATTACATGGCCCGGATACCTATGCACTACCTGGTGTAGACTTTCCTTGAATGATTCTAAAACTGCTACAGCAGCACTGGGGGGCCGGTAAAAACACCCAACTATTAATTTTACTTCTTTTAGACCTGTTATGCGTGCCCAGATAACTTCACAGTTACTTTCAACCTCGATCTCAGTAGAAACAATATCTTTGTCCACAGCGATGAACACTCCTCCTCCAGTTGTATCAGATCTATCTTTCTGATATACATTCCACGCTTCGCTAAATATTTCTGAACTTGCCACATCATCATTTAGCCAGCTTTCGGTGCCTAAAACTATCTGAGCGCAATAACTTCCATGCAGCGCTGCAAATTCGGGAACTTTGTTTCTAATACTCTGTAAGTTCGCGGCTAATATTTTTATGTTCGAATTTTTGTTCCGAACGTGGCCTGATCCAGAAATCTGCAGCCATGACTGTCACAGAGTCGGCGAAGCCTCTGGTTCAGACCCTCCACTCGGCTCCAAACCAAAGGACCCTGTACTCACCTGACCAGATATCCTGTTCATCTGCCACCTAACTTCATTAAAGCGCACTATGTGAAACTTCAATCTATCCATTTCCCTTTTTAAATTTTCTAACTTGCCTAAGCGATTAAGGGATAGAACATTTCACGCTCTGAGCCGTAGAATGCCTGTTTTGGTTTTCTTGATGATGATATCCTCTTGAGTAGTCCCCACCCAGAGATCCGAGTGGGGGACTATTTTACCTCCAAAATATTTTACCCAAGAAGACGCCATCATCATATAGTCATACAGTAGAGCTGCATGTCCTCGGGAAAAGTAACTAATGTATTTTCCCCTTGCTTTCAGCCATTCGCAGTAACTGCATGGTAAAGCCACATTAGCTGATGTTACAAGACCAGCTCAGTCAATCAACCAAACTGTTGCCCCTGTAACTACTGAAAAGGCTGCTGCCCCTCTTCAGGAACCACACGTTTGTCTGGCCTCTCCACAGATACCCCTTCGCTGTGGTTGTACCTGCGGTTCACCTATCTGTAACATTGAGGCACACAGGCCACCCCACCTTGGCAATGTCTGTGGTTCAGGGGGGTGGCCAATCAGAATATGGTGATGCAATAGCCCCGTACCTACCTATCGTAGTACAACCCCTCGCTCAGCGAAGGATTACATTATACTAATGCTTGTTCCATAGATCCTGAATACGTCACTTTGTAATGATGTGGAATGCGTTAGGTTAATGAACGGTATCTGTACAAAACGTTACATTACACAAAATACTACATGACTCAATTTTTTCCCCATATCCAAAGACTGTAAAGTTGCAGAGGTCACTTCAATATGAAAGAAAGGCAATAGGAGTGATCTGCAAAATTACAGGTCTATATCATTGACATCCATTCGCAGCAGGATTTTAGAACATATACCTTCCTGAAACATTATGAACTACCTCAAAGAGAAGGACCTATTGTCCCATAGTCATTAGATTAGATTAGACTAGTTGGTTCGTTCAATAGACCATGATCCTCGGGGATGTGGAACATGTCAACATTGATTCAGAAAGTGTCGTTCTTGTGGAACTCGGCTAGCTCTTTATCCACATGAAGTGATGAGTGCTGTGGACAAGGGATCTCAAATCGATTCCATGTTTGTAGATTTCCAGACGGCTTTTGACACTGCCTCACAATTGTTTTCCAATCAAATTGTATGCTTATAGAATATCGCCACAGTTGTGTGATTGGATTCTTGATATCCTGTCAGAAAGGAAACTGTACAATGTAACTGATGGAAAGTCATAGAATAAAACAGAAGTAATATCTGGCGTTCCCCTAGGAAGTGTTTATAGGGCACCTGCTAGTGTTACTTAAACATCAATTAATCAATAGTGTTTGCACTATCGTCAATATCGGCATTCTGTTTAAACTTTTGTTAGTTCTGTCATTTACAATACAATTCTATTTTAATTGCCACGTGAAAAATTAGTCTACTTCCATAGTGTGTGGAGAAGGGATGGAAAGAAAATTGTACATATTTAATCAACATTTATAGTGGTCAATACTGTTTACATACTACGTTATTAAAATATGGGACGCTGGGGGGAAGGGGATGTGAGAGAGGGAATTATCTTGTTAGGCTTGCAATTCTCGATTGTGCACATCTCGTACCGATCAGGCGCTGATGGTAAAAAATATCAATGATTCATTAATATGCTTTATGCAGATTGTCATCTTCAAATATTTGAGCAGACGTATTTGTAAAAGAAAACCATGTATGCCTGTTGTAATACAATGCAGTTAGTTTAGGAAACAATGACATTATATGGACTTATTAAGCGTTTGAGAGTATACTGAATACTGCAAATACTATTATTATCTTTTTTAAATTAAGTATACCCACTACTTTCCTCTTCTGGTTCTGAGTTCTTATTGTACTTAGAAGTGTTTTCAGTCTCACATGTTAATGTATAGGTGATTCGAACATACAAAACAATGGCGCGATCCAAACACGTCTGTGTCACATGCAATTTTATAGAAGCACAAATATCGTTCATATTTTAGTTGCATGCATTGTGTTCGATCAAAGGAGCTTGTTCCTTCAAGGTTACAAGACTTCCGTCACGACGGATTATAGGAAAAGTACAACATGTAGAGTGTCAAGTTTTTTATATACATGATGACTGGACATAATCGTTTATATATACAATTCTGTTTTAAGCGATCAGCTTTCACATTTTTGTAATTGCTTTTCAGAATTAATTTGGGCCAAGTGTGATTCTTTCGACAGTTGTGATATGAAATTAATCTCTTCTTGTCAACAGTTGAGGGCGAATGTCCTGAAATGTTTTTAAAAGAATGGCTATTCCTTTAGGTAATTCTTAAGCTCTTGCCCGTTAATGCTGAAACCTTTCGTTGAAACCAGTGCAGTGAGTGAATTAGTTCATCATCTTTATTATTTTACGGAGTTTACAGCATTACCTGATTAATAACTTTTGAGACGGTCACAACAAAGAATGCCACCTCTAAAACTCTTAGCTCTTCAAGAAATCATAGCACGTGACCTCTGTGTACCAACAATGGCTTCTTCGTCACTCATTTCGTTATTCAAAATGCAAAACAACAACAGAATTATTGTTCATCGTGCGACTGTTGTGCTGCAACTGTCAGGTCGCTGTAGTTGGCAGTAGTGAAGTGTTCCAAATGGCGCGGACATGAAACGATCAGCACTTTTCAAATGCCACTGATAGCTAGTCTGTTAGCTGAGGAAACCCCGCACTGTCAGTACTACTTTGTTTATGTGATACATGCTTTAACTCAGTTACTTGTTTCGAAAATGATTCGTAAAATCAGTCATATGTGTGGAATTTTGTCGAGAAAGTGGGTCATAATACTCAGTTTGTGAAGTGTACCATCTACAATAAAGAATATAAACATTCAGGAAATACTAATAATTTAAGAGACCACTTGAAAAGAAAGTATGAAGAAAAATTACAGAATTGTGGATTAGTAACAGAACTGAAAGAGGACGGATAAACCTGTGAAGTAGATCAACTGCAAGAGGTGCCATAAAAATATCTATAAGCTCAAAAAATTATTTTAATAGAAGTCAGTTGTACGAAGCCAATTCAAAAGTAAAGAAAGAACTAGATTCTCTTTATGCACAAATGATCGTCATCGATATGCTTCCATACAAAACTTCCGAACATTGAAGGTTTGAAAAAACTTGTTCATGCCTTAGACAGCACATATGAGTTCCCAGATAAAACCAGATAGTCACTGATTCCAAAACTATATGAGGAGATAATAAATAAATTACAAGAAGCCATTACAAAATGTAATTTTTTGAGTGTTATAGTGGACATGTGGACAAGCAAACACAAACCATTTAATAATCGGACTGTTAATATGATTGCAACTTTATTGGATCCTAGGTTTTTCAAGAGGCACACAACGCTGCACATGTACTTCAAGAAGAGTATGCTGATATCATCGCACGAAGCTGAGAAAACACCTGAAACAGAAGCATCCATTATGAGTGCTAATTCGGCTACTGAGAAGTCTACTACTTTGAAATCAGACGATCTTTTTTTGCCCATTGTGCAACAGTGTAATGTAAATGTCGTTACACCTGTCAGTGATTCCATAATTGATCTACATCAATACTTTGGAAAACCTGTGACTGACAAGCATGCCTGTGTTTTAGAATATTGAGCAATTTTTATTTATTTATTTATGTCCTTAAATCTTTGAGGTATATATATTATACCATAGATGTTGGACATTCATAAAACACAGCACCATAAAATGTTACAATATGATACTTTAACACAGTTATGATTTTTTACATGCTTATCTTACAATACAATAGACACACAAAACAATAATCTGGATGCAATTTTACACAATTATCATACAATGTATGTATGAACTTGGTACAATTTGGAACTTTTAAACTTGTTGTTACATGCTTTACATACAATAAATACACTTAACAGGATCAGCCAATCTTTCACTCTCATTTTAACAGTTTTTTAAATATACTTATTATTTGGGAGATGTTCTGAATATTTGTAACATTTAGTTTTTGAGTTACTGTGATACTGAGTAAAAGCAGTTCTCCAAAAGATATGAGGTTACAGATTTTTTTAAATATGATTACTTTATATATTTTAAGTGACTGGGCAACTTATTAAATAGTTGTCATCCTGAGTGGTATGCACCTTTATTGCACAGGGTGGTATGACAATGGTATCTGTGTATATCACTACTTGATCTCGTATGGTGTTCATGTACTGTTTTATTATGAATAAATACATCATCTTTTTTTAGCATGCTTTTTTCATATACATGACCACCTCAAGTATATAGATACATAGCAGAAGTAGAATCCTAAGTTCATTAAAAAGCGGTTTGCAATATTTTTTACTGTTCACGTTTTTCATTATTCTCACTAGCTTTTTTTGCTTCCTGAAAGTTGTAATACTGCGAGCGGAATGATGCCATTACTCAGATAGGAGTGTCCACGAGCAAAATAAAGCGCTCTAACTGTTTCAACAGTTTTGTTGTTCCATATGATTCTCATTGCATATGCCATTTTTGATTGTTTGGTATTTAAGAAGATGGGAATTCCATTTCAGATTTTCTTGTATGTAAATGGAAAGAAATTTTGTTTCAGAGACAATGTTAATATTTGTTTTTCCATAAACATATTTGGTTTTAATGGGTTTCTATTTTGTTGTGTGAGGAAGTGTATGGCAACAGTTTTCTTGAGAATTTATCAGTTGCTTATTTCCCATAAACCACTCGAAAATATTTTGATTTGTGGATTTAGCAGATAGGCTAAGAGCCTTTTCATTGTCACTTTCAATCAACACACTGGTGTCATCAGCAAATAGGACTGGTTCAGAGTTTTTAACATGAAGAGGGAAGTCATTAATGAAAACTAAGAAAAGAAAGGGGCCTAGAATTGAGCCTTGAGGTACACCATGAGTTGATTTTGATGGCATTGAGTGATAAGCTTGGAGTTCTTTTTTTTCCATATGTTTGATCTCTGTTATCTGAGAGCGATTTTCTAAGTACGATTTTACCCATTCATTTGCCAATTCCCTTAGACCATAGCACTCTAACTTTCTCAGAAGAATATCATGATCTATCAAATCAAAAGATCAAATCAAAAGCTTTTCTTAAATCGAGAAAAATTCCTGAAACTTTACTATGATTGTCCACTGCATTTCGGATACGATTTATGAAGTTAAAAGTGACTATTTAGGTACTGCACTGAGGCCTAAAGCCATGCATCCTGTGATAATAATATTTTTGTTAAAAAAGTCAGTCAATTGTGACAGAATTAATTTTTCAATAATTTTTGAAAACCCTGACAAGAGTGACCTGGGCCTATAGTTGATCTTCTGCTGCCGGTCACCCTTTTTGTATAGGGGCACAACTTTCACTGTTTGTAACTGCTGTGGGAAGACACCACTTGACAATGAAGAACTGCATATATTTAGCAACGGGGTGAGTATTTGTTCTGCCGATATCTTTATAATATAATCTGGCACATCATCAACTCCAGCTGAATATTTATTTTTAAGTGACTTAATGGTGTGTAACAGTTCTTCCCTGCTTACTGGTCAAAGAAACATGGTTGCACTGTTTATACCTAGTTCGGAAATATTCTGGAATATTTTGTTAGGTGTTTTTCGCACTTGTTCCCTCACCAGCTCACCTGCAATATTAGTGTAGTAGGTGTTGAAGTGGTTAGCAACTAATTTTGGATCAGTGAGCTCATAGTTGGCCAGTGACAGTACAATGTTTTTGTGTGTTGATGGTTTTCCGGTAAGTTTCTGTACTGCATTCCACATGGTCTTAGTTATGTTTGCAGATTCTATGATAAATTTGCCATTGTCTCTTAGTTTTGCTTCCTTTATGACATGTTTCAGAATTAACTTGTATGTGCTGAAGTAAATTGCAAATTCAGGGCTGCTATTTGTTTTTGAAAGTGCAGAAAGTTCCCGTTTTTTTTCTGTATGATACTTTAATTTCTTGTGTTATCCATGTGTTGGTTCTGCTGGAGTTTCTGCAAATTATCTTCTTCTTTGGAAAAGTAACTTCAAAGCAGTGCCTGTAAATTTCCAGAAACTTATCCAGCATATGTCTGTGTTAGTACTGTTGTAGATTTTATCCCATGACTGTGTGCTTAACATGTATTGGAAGTGCTCAATATTTTGTTTGCTGTATTTTCTTTGATAGGTGATATTTCCGTTTCTGCAACTGTGGTCACTGTAGCCAGTATTCAAGTTTTTTTTAAATTTGCATGTCTGTATTTACAAAAATTTGATCAATAAGTGTAGAACTGTTTTTTGTTATGCAGGTAGGGGAATTGATTGCAGGACATAGGTTGTAGTCGTTGCTAACGTCCAGGAATTTTTCTCTTTGAGGGCTATGATTTAAAAGATCTATACTGAAATCACCACAGAGAACCACCGTTTTAAAAGTATTCTTAACTTTTTGTAATACAAGATCAATTTTTTTAAAGAAGATGCTTATATTGCTATGGGAGGATCTGTAGACACATATAATAACAATTTTTTCTGATGTTATTTCAACAGCCGAAACTTCTAAGTGTTTTTCATTACCGGTGTGGTTTACATAATATAAATCTGATAGCTTGTTGCATGTAATGACCAGCAAATATTTATGCTGTCCAGCGACTTCAAAAAATGTTCAAATGTTTGTAAATCTATCGGACCAAACTGCGTGGTCATCAGTCCGTAGCTTACAAACTAATTAAACCTAGGTAAACTAACCTAAGGACAAACACATACACCCATGCACCAGGGAGGACATGGACCTCCATGGCAAGCAACCGCGCACTCCGCAGCGAGACACTTTAGACCGCTTGGCTACTCCACTGCGGCCCAGTTACTTCAGTTCCTGAAGAAAGGGTTTTCTCCAAGGCAGGACAAGTAATGTCTTAAAAACACAAGAGACTAAAGGAGAAGCATTTAAATACCCTACTTTTTAGAAAACAAAATTTATGTATTTTGTTATGTCTTTTCAACAAGAGACTAAAGGACAAGAATTTAAATACCTTACTTTTTTTAAGACAGTTTTTTATCTTGTATTGTTGTAAATATTGTAATGTGTTGTCAAGAACAGACTAAAAGGCGAGAATTTAAATACCATAATTTTCTAATACAGTTTTTTTTCTTGCATTGTTATACAATATTCTAAAGAATAAAAAATTCTTACAATGTTTTTTTTTACTTAAAATATCAGCCAAAACAATCGATAGTTACCAGTAATCGATATATCATAGTTTTAAAAAAATACTGTGAATGTCTATGTAAAAATAGTTGTACATATCTTTCTAACCCTCAGAGTGTCATTACTTCAATGTGTCAATTAAATGAGACAGCAAACATACAGTACAGAAAAAAAATCTCCAGATGTACAGATGGCGAACTTGCATTAAGCTCAACCCATGTGGCCCACAGGAGTAGAATCAGACACATCTAGAATGTCTAGTCAGTTCTGTTGCACAGCTCTCATTGCATTTCATTTTGTCTCCTGCTTGCCAAGCATGTGCATCGTTGTCAGAATTGGCCTAATGGTAAACATTTGGTCTCACTAGAGAATGCCTGTAACTGCTATCTCTATGCTGGCTGTGAATGCAGTCTTCAGTTCAGGATTTTATTTTTATGTATTTATTAATTTATTTGCATGAGTGCCACACTGATACTGCATTGAGAGTGGAGTTTGCATTGCATTGAGACCTAGCACACTTGGGCTACTGAGGTGATTTTAGCACAGTGCCGATGGTAGTGGGCCCGTATGTGTTGATTGGGTGATGGGCAGTGACAGTGTGTATGGCTGGTGGAGTTCAGGATTGGTATGTTTGCACATTCACAGCTGGTTACAGTGGCGATAGGTTTGTAGTATGATGTGGATGATGGTGCAAAGGAGGAATATCATTTTTTAGTATACTAACTTAGAGGTGGTCAAACACGGCCTCACTCCCGCTCGCTCTCGCCACAGCTGCTCACAGTAGCTCTCAGAGAAGAAATGCTATACCAGCATTGGTAGAAAAGCTCTAGAGTCATGGAGAGTGCTGAGCAGTCATACTGCGTCCATGATATGAACTGTGTTTCACAGGTTCTACTTATCAACATACAGGTTATATATTTCGCCTTACTCGTGCATACATAAAATGAAACTACTTACGAAACTGGGTGTTTTGTGACATGGATTCTGATTGTGGCATGTTTCTGACAGAAGAAATCTCTCCTTTTATCTCTACGTGAACAAGACGACGGATACACTATTTCGCAATTTATACACAAACAATGCAACACAATAAAAACACCACATCCTTGAATGTTGGTTTGTTTATGATAATCGGACTTTGAGACCGCTTGACTGACTCTCACGGAAGTTGACAGATATACCAGTGAAAAGAAAGAAAAGAGCAAAATCATGTAAAGGACTTGAGCCTTATTTCAATATGCATACAGGGAAGTGAGTTATCCATTCCCCAACATAGACACTGCAGCTAAATACTCAATAAATGTATGCCATTGCTGTCGGAATAGCTGAGGCTCACAGCGAAATTTCGCATATAACTAGTTTTTTATCTTTTCGTTTAATTTTGCACATTTGAATTTCAAAAAAAGAAGAAAGTCCGTGCCTACATGAAAATTTCGTTCGGTGCTTGGTAGAGGGTACTTATGGATTTCAACAAAATCGACAGTTTTTCTCCAGTCTTGTACATCTACATGGGATATTCTGCAAATCACGTTTAAGTGCCTGGCAGAGGGTTCGTCGAACCACGTTTATACTTGTCATCTATCATTTCATTCTCGAATAGCGTGCGGGAAGAAAGAACATCTTAATCTCTCCGTTTGAGTTCTGATTTCTCGTATTTTATTCTAATGATCATTTCTACCGATTTATGTAGGTGGCAGTCAACAATACATTCTTGCATAAGGAGGAGAATATAGGCGTTTGGACTATCGTAAGTAGACCACGTTGCAGCGATAAACGGCATTGTTGTAATGATTCCCATCCCAGATCCTGTATCATTTCTGTGATGCTGTCTCCACTGTATCGTGATAATACAAAACGAGCTGCCGTTCTGGACTCTTGATAAGAATCTCACAATGGGCAACAATACTGCAAATGAGGATGGACAAGTGTGGTGTATTAAGTCTCTTTAGTAGTTCTGTTGCATCTTTAAGTATTCTGCCGATAAAACAAATCTCTGGTTCGGCTTTCCTGTGACTTTATCTACGTGTTCTTTCCAGTTTAAGTCTGATGTAATAGTAATTCCGAGGCATTTAGTGGAGTTTGTTGAGCGAACAAAGTTTTACAGATTTCCTTTCATTCTCATGTGGATGACTCCACACTTCTCATTATTTATAGTCACGTGCCAATTTTTACACCATACTGATATCGTATTAAGTTCGTTCTGCACTTAGTTTTGATCTTCAGATGACTATAATATATGATAAATGATGTCGTCATCTGCAAACAAAGAGAGATGCTCAGATTTTCTCCCAAATTGTTTACATAGGTATGGGACAATAGAGGACCAATAACACTACCCTGTGGAACGCCGGATACCACCTCTGTTTTAGTCGATGCCTTACCATCGATTACTACAAACTGTGTCCTCTCTGACAGGAAATCCCCTATCCAGTCACAAATCTGGGGCGATATTCCATAACCACGCAATTTGATTAAAATCCGTTTGTGAGGTATGGTGTCAAAAGTCTTCTGGAAATCTAGAAATATGGAATTTGAGATCCCTTGTCTATAGCACTCATCACTTCGTGTGAGTAAAGAGCTATTTGTGCTTCACATGAACGATATTTTCTAAATCCTTGTTGACCTTGGGTCATTAGATCATTCTGTTCCAGATAATTTATAATATTTGAATACAGGATATGTTCCAAAACCCTGCTGCAAATTGACGTCAATGAAATAGGCCTGTAGTTTAGTGGGTTACCCCTCCTGCCTTTCTTGAATATTGGTGTGACCTGCGTAACTTTCCAGACTTTTGGTACAGATCCTTTGTTGAGCGAACGAGTGTATAAGGCCATTAAGTAAGGAGCTATCGCATCAGCACATTCAAATAGAAATCTAATGGGTATACGGTCTGGGCCAGAAGACTTGTTGTTGTTAAATGATTTCAGTTGCTTGACTAGTCCAATGATATCTACTTCTACGTTACTCATTCTGGCTTCTGTTCGAAATCTGGAATATTGGTTTCATCTTCGTTGGCGAATGAGTTTCTAAAACCTGTTTTTAGTAACTCTGATATAGTAGCGTCATCATCGGCGGGATCGCCATTTCTATCACACAGTATGGGTATTGTTTGTGTTTTCCTGTATTATATTTGAAATATAACCAAAATCTCTTTGGGTTCTGAGTTAAATTTCGAGAAAGAGTTTCATTGTGAAAAGTGTTGTAAACATCTCGTATTGAAGTTCTCGCTAAATCCTGGGGATTTTGTATTCATTTAAATTTTGAATGCCTTTTTCATTGTTTTTGCAACAGTGTACTGACCTGTTTTGTGTACCAAGGGGATCACCATCTTCTTGTATTAATTTTTTTGGTATCTAATTGTCAGTTGATGTCGATATTACTTCTTTGAATTTGAGCCATATCTGGTCTACACTCACGTTTAGGATTTGGAATGAGTCGAAACTGTTTTTCAAGAAGCAATTTAGTGTATTTATGTCTGCTTTTCTGAACAAATATACTTTTCGTCTATTTTTTGTAACTTTGGAACTTTCGATAATCAATTTCACTATGACAGCCCTGTGTTCACTAATACCTGTATCCATTTAATGCTCGCTATGAACTCAGTATTATTTGTTGCAAAGAGATGAAGTGTGTTTCGACATCCATTTACGATTCGAGTTGGCTCATGAAGTAATTGTTCGAAATAATTCTCAGAGAATGCGTTGAGTACAATTTTTCACGATGTTTTATGCATACCTCCTGATTTGAACACATAATTTCGCCAAAAGATTGAGAATAAATTGAAATCACTGCCTACTATTATTGTATGAGTCAGGTATGTGTTTACAATTTGACACAGGTTTTCTTTGAAGGTTTCTGCTATTGTATCATCAAAGTCAGGAGGCTGGTAAAAGGAACCAATTATTAATTTCTTACGATTTTCAGTTACAACTTCTACCCACAATAGCTCACAGGAACTATCAACTTCAACTTCACTTCACAAAAGACTACTTTTGACGGCGACAAATATCCCTCCACTTATTTCGTTTAATCTACACTTTCTGAACACAGTTAGATCTTGTTCAAAAACTTCGGCTCCATTTAATTTCGGCTTGAGCCCACTTTCACTGCCTATAATGTTGTGTGTTTCGGTGCTTTCTATTAATGCTTGAAGTTCTGGCACTTTCCCAACACAGCTACGACAATTTACAACCTTTATACCGATAGTTATTAGATCTAAATTTCTCCTGTGACCACCTGCGCCTTTTCAAACTGCCCATTTTCTTTTTTCTCGGACCCCTCTATCCTAAAAAACCGCCCAGTTCATGCCACACAGCCTTCGCTTTCCATGTAGTCACTTCGTACATGTAGTGGACTACAGACCTATTTAGCGAAACCCGAAAACACAACCCTCTGGCGCAAGTCGAGGAATCTGCAGCCTACGCGGTCACAGAACCGCCTGAACCTCTAATTCAGACCCCCCACTAGGTCAGTCCTGCGACGATGCTGCAGTGCTCAGATGTGCCTTCATCTCGCAAGCAAGACTGACAGTCTTTACCACCTCGTACAGCCGCTCAAATCCAGAGAGAATCTCTTCTGACCCAAAGCGACACATGTCGTTGGTACCAACATGAGCAACCACCTGCAGTTGGCTACACCCTGTCCCCTTCATGGCATCCAGATAGACCCGTTCCATATGGGGAACGACTCCCTCCCCCCCCCCCCCCCCCCGGTATGCACACAGAGTGCACATTGGTTTTGTTCCCTTTCTTACTGTCCAAATACCTAAGGGGCCCCATTATCCACCTAACATTGGAGCTCCCTACTACAAGCATTCCCACCCTCTGAGATTGTTCGAATCTTGCTGACTGTGAGGTGACCATGGGACTGGTTCCACCATCCAGCTCAGGAACACCATCCATCTCCAAAAGCGCTTCAAATCTGTCTGTAAGACAGACTGGAAAGGTCTCACAGTCGGTCCCCCAGAATGTTTGCCATGCGCCACATGCCAGTGAGACGTCCCGCCGCACGGCAGTAGTTGAGCGGACTGGAACACAATGTTATGGATTGCGAGGCCTCCCGCATCGGAGGTGCGAATCCTCCCTCGGGCATGGATGTATGTGTCGTCCTTAGGTTAGTTTAACTAGTTTGTAAGGTTACAACTTACAACTGAAAAACTGCTGTCACTAGAGAGGTGCGCTCTGGAGGACGGCCACTCAGTGATCTTGATGAAATTTTGCACACTTGAGTATCAAAACGTGAGTAAGGAGACTGTTTCCATGTGTGGTGCACGGCAAAAGGTAATTTGCAATAAATTTGGTTTCACTGATCACATATGAATACTCCTAGGTAGGGAAGGAGGGCAGCAGATGAACCAAGCAGGCGGAAGAGAGGAAGGGGAGTGTAAGAAATGGGCCGAGAGAGGGGAAGGTGATCAGAGAGATGGGAGAGGCAGATATAGGAGAGAGAGGAGGGGAGAGGAAATGGACTGAAAATGCCATAAGCAGGTAGTTCATTATATATTATGTTCAGTGCCATATTCCTAACAAAACTAGTGGCTGCACTCACCTAAAGAGGATAATCACCGTATGTTGGAATACTAGTCGGACTGCTGCTCGTATAGACTAGCCTTCTTGCTTTGGTTGTTCTCGTCATGCCTCTGGATTTTGATCCATACTTTGATGAAATCCTTGGGGTTCCAGAGATGTAGCAGAAGCCCCACAATTGAAATGAATATTTCGGACGAGAGATGGCAAACAGAAACCAAATTCCGCAGTTTTGTCATAAGTAAGTTGATTCTGCTGAAGCCTCTTTCACAATCCAATGAGTTTACAGAGAATGCATCAATACAAACAGAAACTGCTTTCAGGTCTTCATTGTGGTTCTTTATGAAACCTTCTCTTACAATTTGATAAGAAAGAACAACCGGTTAAACAGTTTTCACATATTTTATTCCCTCTGCAGTTATGGGTTTACATTGTCATAGGGTTATGTTTTACCGAAAAAAATGTCGATCCCTTTTACGAAGGATTTCATTTACTCACTGACATTCGAAATTAGCCTTTGCCTCAAATTGTCACTAAGGCTCTGACAGAACTGTTTGCTGTTAAATTCAGTAGCCATTCTGCTTTATTCTCTTCTGGAAAACAGTGAAATGTCTTTGAATCATCATTCAGAAATAGCTTTCTTTGCTTCCTTCATGCAGGCACTTAGCATTTCCTTCCATTGTTCATTGATCCTTATTAACTGCGAAAGTGCCCTGTATGATGAAGTATCCTTTTGGAGGTACTATGAGAGGATACTAATCTCTTCAACAAAACAATGCAATGTTGTTCACGAACTCAGAGCTTGATAGTGCTTTCTGCATTTGAACTCCTCCTGTACAGATCATTTTTAGTCATGTCATTTGAACGTCTATTTAAATGAGAATTTACAACTTGGTAGGAATTCCACAGTGCTTGCACTGGTGTGAAACATGAGGTCGCACAACGCACTGAGAGAGACGATGAAATAAAATTACTGTAGTAAGAAAATATTCTGCATGTAAAGTAGTAAGGGGATGCTGCACCTCTTGGTAAAAAGTGGGGGGTGGCGACTACCAGCGTTATCCCTACAATATGGCCCTCGTTACATGCATTACATTATGTGTAGGTGAACGAAACTTGATGAATTTACGAGAGTGCATACTACAGGTTTGGAGATGAAACAGCAAAATTAAAATAGGCGGGAAGAGAAGATCGCGAAATGTTAGGGGAATCAGAAGAATACACACATGATGGGCATGGAATAAGCAATAGTGGACGCTGAAGCCTTTGTTCTAAGAATCGACCATATGGAACACATGACTAACCAAAGGAAACGATAAGAAAAATTTTACATGCACTGTACAAAAATGAACATATTGTCTGTTAGAAATCGGACCCCACAAAGCTAGAGAGAATTTACTATGAGTTCGTACACTGCCACATAATTACAAAAGGTTTGAAAATACTAGGCCGTTATCAAACTGCAACTAGTACCACATACACAGCATTTATCTGTTGGAAATCACTGGATTGAAAAACAAGAACACATTTCCGCGCACGATCGCAAAAAAAAAAAAAAAAAAAAAAAAAAAAAAAAAAAAAAAAAAAATCCGAAAAAAGAATCTAAGTTCAAAAGTCTAAGTTATACATGGTAGACAATGAATCACTACCACCTCCACAGGTACAAGGGAAGAACGAATCGTACCTCACTGCAATTCGAGCACAAAGTGAAGACCTAGCGCCCAGGCGGCGCGGGAAAGCTACTGGAAACTGGGAAATCCATGAGTACATCGGTGGTGGGGAGAGAAGATCTTGTGACTCGCCCTGGAGAAGGCTCGTCGACTAACTTGTAACCAAAGGGTGTAGAAACCTCTTTGTTCGCATCAGCAGCAGGGGTTGGTACCAACTAACTATTGACTCTGAGCCAGAGAGAACCATGCAATGCGAGCTATCACTACCCACATTCAAACAGCCATTAGACTCTCACACATCCACTTAAAAGTAAAAAAAGTACACATTCTCACAGGGACATTGGCGTAATGGAAAAGCCATACTTATTGCCACATTCATAACCACAATAATAAAGTATTAAAATAACGAAATCCAAAACAATATTAACTAACATTTCAGAAACTAATATTTTAAAACATGAAATAAAAATGCTATTCCTCATGCCTTGAAAAGAGTGGAGTTCTAGTTTTAACAAATGCTAATCTAGCGACATCAATCAAATTACAATTTTATACAAAAATATATGGAAGACGAGAGACGGTCGTCTTTCACTATTAAAGAAAATCTTTTTCTACTACTTAAGTGCTTCTTGTCTTAAGTCATGGTCTATACGTTGTAACCGTAACTGCAAATCGTTTTTAATGTATACATTGCTTATTATTAATTTATTGCTAAAATAGTTTTTAGATTCATTTTGAAGACAGTTTGGACAAAATAGAGCCGATTGTTGGAAACGATTGAAGTTGACAGCAATACCAACTATTTTCAATGTCCTTAATCCTCTGCCATGATTAACAGTTCATAGACCAATCAGAAAAAGGCATGCTTATAATGTCTGTGAACAGTCACAAAGTAAAATTCAAAGACTTCAGGTAAGTGTCTATAATAAGATGTATGATTATCATCATCATTATTATTATTATTAGTTTAATAAGCCTTGTTTTGTTAGCTGCCACATTTTATCTGAGTGGATTCTAATTTTATGTGGGCAACATTTTAAAACTTAATTTTTTCAGAGTTCTCAAATAGAAAACAATGAAACACCAAATGAAGTTCCTATAATGATGTGTGAAGACCTAGAAAATAATGAAAATTTATGTAATCCTGAAATCACAGATTTACTTCTCCAAAGAAACAGATTCTGCATATTTGGGAACAAGAGGAAAAATTCAACATCTTAGTGAGTAGTTAAAAGAAACTAAACATTTGGTTCCATCGATTGCCTCTGAGGAAATACAGAGAGTTCCCGCATGTCAGTGCAGCTTTGGTAGTACATTTGGCATCCCATGAGCTGTCAACAGCGAAAAAGGTGCTCACAATACATACCCAGGTAGGCAAATTCCAGAATATGTATTTAACGATTTTTCAAACCATATTGAAATAATTAATTACAGCGAGTTTAAGTTTTAATCCAAATATTTTCCTTCTTTTGATATGTGTTTTAGAAATGAAGCATGCGATATTTCAAAGTAATAACAGCAAAAAATCTGCACCTTTGAGAAGCTAACACACTCGCTACTCGTAACAGAAATGGTGTTGGAAGCTATTGCTACAGCAGAAGATGATGCACAAGCCCCTCTATATCCAGGTGCCCTAGCTCCACACTCTACGCGCCCTCAGCCGGTAGGAGCAAGCCGCGAAAACGGCGGGAAATAAGCGGTGGGCTATGTGTCCAGTTCTAACACAACCACACATACAATATAAGAAATCCAGCCCAAATATGCTCCATGCCTCACTTCTCATTCCACCTTCCTTACCCAAGATTTTTGTATGGGAATATATTTGCGATCTGTTAACACAAAATAGGTTAAATCCTTTTATGTGGCCCCTCACTGTAATGAAGTTCATACATAGCATACTCCTTTCAATACCATTGTCTACATGTCTCTCTTCCACTGTCTCCAATCCTCCCATTGGCATTTCCTCTTGACTGTCTTTCACACTGTCATTCTCTTCATCCCTTCCTCTTGAACTGTCACTTTCACTGTCTGCCTCCCCGTTCTCTCTGTTTCATACTGCTACTGTCTCTTTCTTTCTCAGAATCCGCCATCTACTCAGTCACCATTTTCTTCTCTCTTCACACATATTCCAGATGATCAAGAAACTGTAACATGAAAATAAAGTAAACAGGGAAAAGTGGACCAAATGATTCTTTTAAAGATCGCCAGTCTGCAGGATCTAGACCCCCATACCTTATATATGGCTCCAGTTATCTAATTCTACTATCTCCTCTTTCTTTAGCTCCCACTGTTACTATCTTCACCCATTTATTTTTTAATTGCCAGTATCTCTCTGCAACCATGACTCCGTGGTCTTTTCTCTCCCACTTTCTCTTTTTGATATTCTCTCATAGCACAAAAATATGTCCACATGCAAACTTTTCGGTGTGGAAGATGGACTGAGGACTGAGGCAGCTGGGTTCCCCACTTTTCTGTCCGGATCTTTTAAACATGTCATATTTGCCACTAGGAGCATTTTCAGCTGGCTCCCTTCTTTTCCTCACTACAGTTGGTTGTGCTGCCTATAAAGGAAACGTTCTGTAGTTATGCAACGAAGGAAATGAAGGAAAATAAGAAATGTGTTCCATCATCAACTTATTCATAAGAGACAAATTAACCAAAGACCAATCTTGCACATATGTTCAAAGTGGCATTCCTCTTACTGACATTAATGACAGTAACAAAATTAATGACATTTTGGAAGAAGGAATTCGACCAAGGATATTAATGTGGAAGAATTACATTTAATGTTTTTTGGACCATCATCTTCCAAGTAAGTCAAGCAGTATTACACTTTAATAATAATAATAATAATAATAATAATATAAAGATAGGTCGTACATAGTTAACCATTATTCTTTTACTCTAAGTATTTTGTACTTTATGCTGAGTGAAGCGAAATTCTCGCACTCGAGGTCCTCGAATACCATAAAAATGCAATAAAAATGTCTCTCATAAAATTTCGTTCTGCACATACTTCCGGCAGTAAATGGACGTCGAAGACTGAAATGTGTGTGTGTGTTCTGTTCGTCAGTGTGTTTTTAGAGTTTCACAATTACAACAACAAACTTCGCTACAGTCTGAGGTTCGAATCCCCCCTCAGGCTCGGATGTTTGTGTCGTCTTTAGTATAAGGTAGTTCATAAGTCGTTTGTAAGTTTAGGGACTGATGACCCCACAGTTAAGTACCTTAAGCTTAACACACAATTGAACATTTGAACCAACAAACTTCTAGGAGATGTAGCAGGTGTCTTGTGGAAAAAATTGAGCACAGAAACCCATGCCTAGAAACACTATTCAACGACGTTACAGAGCTTCCAATTTATAGCCGCCGACGTGCGCCACTATATGTTCTCTCCAGCAATCTCGATGCTGTGTAGCGCCGTTGGAGAATTTTATGGGCATGGGTTTCTTTGTTCATATTGTTCCTCAAGACACCTTCTATATTCTCTAGACTTTTGTTGGCGTAATTTTGAAACACATTGCCATATGGAACACACACCCACTTCAGTCTTCGACGTCCACTTACTGCCGGAAAGATGTGCAGAACAAAATTTTATGAGCGATATTTGTTTATTGTTGGTATGTGCGGATTCATGCTGCAACATCCAAGTGCACGAATTTTGCTTCACTCTAAAACCATATGTAGATCTCTTTCAATTTAATGTTTATTGAATGGCGTTTCTTAATTTCTAATAAAACAAAATTAAATACTAAGTATTTATTTCCACTGATACTCTTTTAAATTATTTTTTGTTCATCGTGTAATGTTACTATTCTGCTAATATCATAGTTTTTAAAACTCTAGCACTTTCTTGCTAATGTGTTGATTAAATAATTTGTAGCGGCAAAAAAATTTATTAAAAGATTGAATATTAGAAAATTCCACTGAATCGAAAGTAGGAAGGTTATTTGTTTGTAATTAAAAATGCATGTATTTGAAAATGGCGATATTTGCTTACCCGTAATTTTTATTATCATATTCACTGACTTTTTAAAAACATTTGATGGTCAGTAACATTTCTCCCATAAAATGTTCTGTAAATCTGGCAAATACTCAGATGCCACATGTTTTATAGCGATGAAGGGATTGTTTATTGGAAAGAGTGAAAAATTAATGAAGGGTGTATTTGTAATACATTGTTCCACAATGAGGAGGGCACTTAACTTGAACATGCTTACCATCAATGGCCCCTACACAATTCGTAAAATTGCAGTTGGCATAAATGTGTTGTGCAGCAGTGTGAAGCAGTGGTGTAGCAGGCTGACAGGTGTACAGGACTAATCTACTAAAGACAAAATTATTGTATTCAGTACATAGTCTACTTCAATATTTGAGCTTATTTTCATTTCTTTACATTTAGTTGAGGTTCTCAAGAATAAATGGAACAATCTTTGTGACACTTTTTGCTTTGAATTTAAAAAATCTCATACTGAACGGCCACGAGACGAAGGTGGCGTGCCACCATTTCAATCAAACTAGCCATGGTACGAACTAATGACGTCCTTGATCGATGTAATGACACCACTACAGACGAAAAATAACGTTTGCCCCAGGAAAAGGACAGCATTACAATAGGACGATATACTCATGCCACCAGCTGTTTCACAGAGATAGAGTGTTTTATCTGACGAAAGTAGCCAAGCCAGCTCTTCAAGGCTGTCACTATGTTCAAAGGTGGCGTTTCAATGTCTCCTCCCTCACCTACTCCACAAACAGACAGTCAAAACAAGAAATCAACCAACTTAGAGTTGCTGAATCTAATTGAGCAACAAATGTTGAAATCGGAGACATAACATGGCAGCTGTTGTTGTGGTCTTCAGTCCGCAGACTGTTTCGATGCAGCTCTCCATGCTACCTTGCCTTATGCAAGCCTGTTCATCTGAAACTACAAATGGAAACCTACATCAGTTTGAATCTGCTTACAGTATTCGTCCCTCGGTCTTCCTCTTAGATTTTTACCCCACACTAATGCTAAGTTGACGATTCCATGATGTCTCAAAATGAGTGGACGCTAAATGCCGACAGTGCCGGAAGCTCTGTACTACAATATTGTCATCACTTGTAAAGTAGGCGTTAGGAACTGATGCATTCCTCGTGGGAATAGGTGTTATATTTCTGGTGAAGATCTTTGGCGCAGCAGTTCTTTCTGCCGTGATTGGCGCTACCTTGATCACAACCAAGGAGGTTGATCACAACATAGTCGTAAACAAACAGACGACGATTTTTGATGTTCTATTAGTTACTTCTTTAACAACTAACTTGTAAATCGCTAAAATTTTAAAATAAACAGCCAACATTGTTTATAAAGGGAGTTTTAGGCATTTGACTGTGAACAGTTATATTTTAATTCGCGGATTTCGGGTTTTATTATTGTAAATGCCAATGCTACTTGATGTGAGTGAAATCAAAACATGGTCTTGCCAGTGTGTTCAGCATCAAATAAATTGTACTTTTCCATTACATTATGTCTGGTTTCTGTACGCTGCCACAGTACATTTTCGATTTGTGCTCAGTTATGGAACATGATAACCGATTTTATGCTTCTAATTGAATGTTGATTTGTTGCCAAACAATTAGCAACTATTTTGATAACATATGACATTACTTATATGATCCACATCATAATTTTAAATTAAAACATAATTGATGACGGTGTAATACCCTTCCAAAAAATTATATGTGATTGTGGTCCCCCCACAATTTACCAATTCAGTAATACACATCATTCGTCACTCATGACAGGATAGACTATGTTAGTTTTACTGTGTTACATAGATATTTTATATTTATGGGAATATAAATGTCAATGGTACTTATTTCAATCACATTAGACCAGTTTACTTAAGTTCCTGGCTAATTACACACTTGCAAATCGGAACATGTTCATTTAAAAGCAGTCAAATATTTGTGAAATCGCCACATATTCGATATAGGCAGGCAACTACGTGTATGTGAGAAGGAAGATTATAAATATCGTTCGTACTCACTTCAGTCAGAGCAATTTAAATTCTCCTGTTAGGTTCCTGTACCAAATACGAAAAATAAGTAGCGAGTACTGTAAAACAGACTTTTTTCTGACAGTTCTGAATATTAGCGAAGACACTCTGAAATAAAATTTTATTTGTCAACTATAATATTTGTATCAGTCCTAATCGATCCTTTACTAATACACAATATTTCCTTTATGTCAAATTAATATTACCTTCACACTGAAATCATTTATGGTGATATGGTTAAGTTTTTTTTCTATATTTATCACCAAAGAACAAACATGTATTTATTTTTTTATTGCTCCCTCAAGGCCAATTCACACTGTCCGTTACGTCACATCACGTCACATCACGTCACCGTCCGTCAGAACATTCCGCAATGTATTTCTAATGGCGGCATTCACACTGTCCGTCACCGGACCGTCACGTCACGTCAACGTCCGTCAAGCTTTCTCGAGAAGAATGTTTTGACGGAACGGTCATCTGCTAACATCGGAAGTTAACCTATTTTCGTCACGTGAATTACGTCTTGCAGTCGACGATTGCACTGTTTATATGCAAATGCGTCTTATTCATCTTTGTGTTGTTGCTGTATCTCGTTTTAGGGGTAAATCTCAAATGTTTCATGACGACATAAATATTTTTGTCAATTGAGTGTCCCCCTAAAATCGAGGTCGGATATCTGAAACCAAAAAACGGTTTATGTTACGTAACATTGTAACAGAAACGACTGAAGCAAACTGTTTATTTGAATAAGATTGTAATTTGATTACGCATTTTTCATTAAATAACACTTTAAATGAAAATGTCAGTTCTAATGAAAGACAAAAATTCAGTTGTTTACGACGGTATTAACAATGTCAGCGAGCAAATCGTAATGGTTAAAGTATACAGGCGCTATTTATGCTCTTACAAGTATGGTTTGAGGTCTTCATATTTTTTATTTTTTCGCTTGAAAATAGATGTCGATGTTTTGAAATGTTTCAGTTCCCAGTAAGTTGGTCAAAGACATACACTGTAAAGTTTTCTTTGGCCGTTAATAACATTTAGCGTTGTTATTCCCCCTTTCTAGTATTAAACTATGACTTTCTACATAACAGATCGCCACTCATAACCTCACTTTCAACATCGCGTATTGAGATGGACGAATTGACGTGACGGACATGGACGGACAGTGTGAATAAACTTGACGTGACGGTTCCGTGACGTGACGTTGACGTGACGGACAGTGTGAATTGGCCTTTATTCCAATAGCATACTTATATTTTACCAATATACCAAAGATGATAATTTCTTTACAAACTTTCTTCTAATCTCATAAACCAAAGTATAAATAAATCAAATAAATTCGGTTTTATTTTTATTACAACTCCAGGCTTGTTCCTGTTTTATTGATTTCTTCTATATATGCCATATGCAGATCTTAGCTTTAGAGTGACTGCTAACGAACTGTCTCCTCTGACTATCTTTTGAAGTAGATTCAGAAAGTAAAGAAAAATAAATCCTATGGTGCCACCACCAGTTTCAGCTCTGTATTTACATTTAATTGATCATTAAGAAAGCTTGGAGCCTACTTCAGGTGTTGGCATCAGAACAACTCTAATAAAGTAATTATAATTTTTCCCACTAGAACCCAGTGGGGCCCTGGACAAGTAAGGCTACCAACCTGCTTCCCAGGTACTTCAATATCATGCTGGCAACAATCAGAGCAAAATGCCTCGGACCTTTGGAGGTGATGGAGTCCCACCTCTAAATGACAGAACAGGGACTCCTCCGATACCACTTGGCAGACGATCTGGAATGAGATGGGAAGCTATTAATATGAATGGGGATTACACTGGGAAGAAGGTAGAGCTGGCGGAGGCTTCAAGTAAGATGGGGTTAGATGTCTTAGCTATTAGTGACGTTACAGTAAGGGCAGAGAAAGAGGACGAAGTCGGAGAATACAAGGTCTACCTGTCAGGAGTCAAAGTAGAAAGAGCACAGTGGGGTGTAGGTTTTACACCAGAAAAGCAATCGAACCCAGCATAAGTGCAATAAGGAATGTGACTGAACGACTGATGTGGATAGATTTGGCCATCTCCAGCGAGAAGATTAGGATTTTGGCAGTTTATTCACCCTGTGAAAGGACAGATCAAAGTGAGATGGACAGACTTTACAATGCACTTAGTGATGCAATTGTTAGAGTGAAGGATAAGGGTAGTGTTTTACTCATGAGTGATTTCAACGCCAGGAAAGGAAATCGAACGGAAGGTTCTGTAAAGGTTTTGGGTAAGTTTGGAGAGGATATGGAGGCCAAAAGGAACGGAAAACAGCTGTTGGATTTGTGTTCCAGTATAGGCTTAGTTATCAGAAACTCCTTCTGTAAGTATAAGGACATTCACCGCTATACTTGGGAAGGAAGGGGAAGCAGATCTGTCATTGACTATATAATAACAGACCAGGAATTCTGGAAGATAGTCAAGGACACACGTGTTTACACAGGATAATTGAGAAGGTGTGGGAATCGGAACAGGTTCCGTCTGACTGGACGAAAGCGGCAATCATGCCAATTTTCAAACATGGAAACAGAAAAGATTGTAACAACTATCGAGGTATCTCTTTAATTAGCGTTGTAGGCAAAATATTCTCAGGTATTGTTAAAAGGAGAGTGCGAGTGTTAATTGAGAACAAGTTAGATGAAAATCAGTGTGGGTTTAGGCCCATTTGAGGCTGTCAGGACCAGATCTTTAGCCTACGGCAGGTAATGGAAAAGTGCTATGAGTGGAACAGGGAATTGTATCTATGTTTCATAGATCTAGGAAAGGCTTATGACCGTGTTCCTAGGGGGAAGCTACAGTCAGTTCTACAAGATTATGGTATAAGAGGCAAACTTCTGCAGGCAATTAAAGGTCTTTACGTAGACTGTCAGGCAACAGTTAGAGTAGATGGCAAATTAAGCTCATGGTTCAGGGTAGTTTCAGGGGTAAGACAAGGCTGTAACCTGTCACCACTGTTGTTCCTACTATTCATAGATCATATGTTAAAAACAGTAGACTGGCAGGGCGGAATTAAAATAGGTCAAAACAAAATAAGCAGTCTCGCATATGCGGATAACTTAGTTGTAATGGCCGATTCGATTGAAAGGTTGCAAACTAATATTTCAGAGCTCGACCAGAGGTGCAAGGACTATGATATGAAGATCAGCATCTCCAAACCGAAAGTAATGTCTGTGGGAAAGAGATTCAAACAGACTGAGTGCCAAATAGGAGGAACAAAGTTAGAACAGGTAGACAGTGTCAAGTACCTGGGATGTACTTTCTCACAGGATGGCAACATAGTGAAAGAACTGGAATCGAGGTGCAGCAAAGCTAATGCAGTGAGTGCTCAGCTAAGATCTACCCTCTTCTGCAAGAAGGAAGGAAGTACCAAGACTAAGCAGTGCACCACTCTATCTTTTGACCAACATTGTTGGATGGGAGTGAACGTTGGGTGGATACAGGTTGCCTTATTCATAAGGTAGAGGTTACAGATATGAAAGTGGCAAGAATGATTGCAGGTACTAATAAAGTGGAACAATGGCAGGAGGGTGTCCATAATGAGGAAATCAAAGAAAAACTGGGAATGAACACCGTAGATGAAGCAGTTAGAGCGAACAGACTGAGATGGTGGGGTCATGTTACACACATGGGAAAAAGAAGGTTATCTAAGAGACTCATGAGCTCTGCAGTGGAGGGTAAGAGGAGTCGAGGTACACCAAGAAGAAAGTATTTAGATTCGGTGGAGAATGATTTTGAAGTAAAAGGCATAACATCAGACGAGACATCAATGTTAGCATTGACTAGGGGATCGTGGAGGAATTTTATTAGAGGTACTATGCTCCAGACTGAATGCTGAAAGGCATAATCAGTCTCTAATGATGATGATGATGATGATGATGACATCCTCATGAGTAGTCCCTGCCCGGAGACATGAAAGGAGGACTATTTTACCTCTGGAATATTTTAGCCAAGAGGATGCTATTATCATATATTCATACAGTAGAGCTGCATGCCCTCGGGAAAAGTAAAGACTGTAGTTTCCCCTTGCTGCCATAAAGGCTGCTGTACCACTTCAAGAATCACATGTTTGTCTGGCCTCTCCACAGGTGGGTGGACATAGAATACGAGTATCTGTATTGTTGAGACACGCAAGTCACCCCATCTCAACAATGTCTTTTTTGGTTAGATTAGATTAGGTTAGTTTTTTTTGTTCTGCAGATCCATGTTGAGGAGATTCTCATGGATGTGGAGCATGTCAAGAAACAAAATTTACAAGCTGAATAAAAAATAATACTAATAATATATAATAGATAATACTAATCATATATATACAGATACATTCACTTTTAAGTTTTTTTAATAGCTGATAATATAATAATACTAATATAGTATGAGTACCGATAAATGCATCATTTGGTACAATTTAGAAATTCACTAATGGAGTAGAAGGTGTTGGCCACTAGAAAGTCTTTTAGGTTGCTCTTAAACTGTTCTTTATATGTAGCTAAATTTTTAACACTTGATGGTAAATGATTGAAAATGTACGTTCCTGAGTAGTAGACCCCTTTTTGAACTAAAGTAAGTGCTTTTAAGTCCTTGTGTAGATCATTTTTTATTCCTAGTATTGTATGTATGAACTGAGCTGTTTGTTGAGAAAAGGGATATATTATTTATGACAAATTTCATTAAGGAATAAATATATTGAGAGGCAGTAGTTTAATATACGCAGTTCTTTGAAGAGGTTTCTACACGACTTCCGTGAATTTACTCCACAAATAATATGTATTACACCCTTTTGGACTCTGAATACTTTTGACTGACTTGGAGAGTTACCCCAAAATATTATACCATATGACATTATGGAATGAAAGTAACCAAAATATGCAAGTTTTGTTATTTTTATGCCTCCTATGTCTGACAACACTCGTACTGAAAATACAGATTTGTTAAGTCGTTTCTGCAGTTCTGTGGTGTGCTCCTCCCCACTAAATTAATTATCAATCTGTAATCCCAGGATTATAAATACAAAATCAGTTGGGGGTATCACAGGAGTAGGACTGATAATGCATAAGAAAATAGGAATGCGGGTAAACTACTACGAGCAGCACAGTGATCGCATTATCATTGTCAAGATAGATACGAAGCCAACACCGATAACAGTAGTACAGGTTTATATGCCAACTAGCTCTGCCGATGATGAGGAAATCCAAGAAATATATGAGGAGCTAAAAGAAATTATTCAGACAATTAAGGGAGAGGAAAACTTAATTGTTATGGGAGACTGGAATTCGGTAGTAGGACAAGGAAGGGAAGGGAAGATAGTAGGTGAATATGGTCTGGGCAGAAGGAATGAAAGAGGAAGTCGCCTGGTAGAATTTTGCACGGAACATAATTTAATCATAACAAACACGTGGTTTAAGAATCACAAAAGAAGGTTGTATACTTGGAAGAGACCAGGAGACACTGGAAGGTATCAGATAGATTTTATAATGGTAAAATATAGATTCCGGAATCAGGTTATAAACTGCAAGACATACCCAGGGGCAGATATAGACTCTGACCATAACTTGTTAGTCATGAACTGTAGGCTGAAACTGAAAAAACTGCAGAAAGGTAGGAAAATAAGGAGATGGGACCTGGATAAATTGAAGGAACGTGAAGTTCTGGTGAATTTCAGAGGGAGATTTAGGCAACAATTGACAGAAACAGGGGGAAATAAAACAGTAGAAGAGGAATGAGTAGCATTGAGAGATGAAAGAGTGAAGGCAGCAGAGGACAAAATAGGTAGAAAGGCAAGACCTGCCAAAAATCCTTGGATAACACAGGAGATACTAAATTTAATTGATGAAAGGAGAAAATATAAAAATGCAGTAAATGAAACAGGCAAAATGGAGTACAGACGACTAAGAAATGAGATTGATAGGAAATGCAAAATGGCTAAGCAGCAGTGGCTAGAAGCCAAATGCAAATCTGTAGAAGAATGTATAAGAAGGGGAAAAGTAGATACCGCCTACAGGAAAGTCAAAGAGACATTTGGGGACAAGAAAAGCAATACTACGAATATCAAGGACTCAGATGGGAAACCAGTTCTCAGCAAAGAAGGGAAAGCTGAAAGGTGGAAAGAGTACATAGAGCAGCTCTACAAAGGAAATTCACTTAGAGACGATGTTGTAGGAAGGGAAGAGGAAGTAGATCAAGATGAAATAGGAGATACTATACTCAGAGATGAATTTGACAGAGCCTTGAAAGACCTAGGCCGGAACAAGGCCCCAGGAGTAGATGATATACCCTCAGAGCTACTAAAGTCTCTGGGAGAGCCAGTCATGACAAGACTATTTGAACTGGTGTGTAGGATATATGAGACAGGCGAAATGCCCTCAGACTTTAAGAAAAATGTAATAATCCCCATTCCAAAGAAATCAGGTGCAGACAGGTGTGAAAATTACAGAACCATCAGTTTGATAAGTCATGGTTGCAAAATTTTAACACGAATTATCTACAGGAGAATGGAAAAGCTGGTAGAAGCTGACCTAGGGGAAGATCAGTTTGGATTCAGGAGGAACGTAGGAACCCGGGAGGCAATACTCACTTTACGTCTTATCTTAGAAGATAGATTAAGGAAAGGCAAATCTACATTTTTAGCCTTTGTAGATTTGGAGAAAGCGTTTGACAATGTTGACTGGACTACACTCTTTCAAATTCTGAAGTCAGCAGGGGTACAATACAGGGAAAGGAGAGTTATCTACAACTTGTACAAAAGCCAGACTGCAGTTATTAGACTCGAAGGGCATGAAAGGGAAGCATCAGTTGGGAAGGGAGTAAGACAGGGTTGTAGCCTTTCTCCGATGTTATTCAATTTGTACATTGAGCAGGCGATGAAGGAAAGCAAGGAAAATTTTGGAATAGGGATTAAAGTTCAGGGGGAAGAAATAAAAACATTGCGTTTTGCTGATGACATTGTAATTCTGTCAGAGACAGCGAACGACCTGGAAGAGCAGTTGAATGGAATGGACAGTGTGTTGAAGAGAGCGTACAAAATGAACATTAACAAGAGCAAAACAAAAATAATGGAATGCGGTCTTAGAAAATCAGGCGATGCTGAAGGAATTAGATTAGGTAACGAAACAATGAAGGTGGTAGATGAGTTTTGTTACTTGGGTAGTAAAATAACATGCGATGGTCGCAGTACAGAGGATATAAAATGCAGAATGGCAATGGGAAGAAAAGCATTTTTGAAAAAGAGAAATTTGCTAACATCGAATATTAATTTAAGTGTAAGGAAGTCTTTTCTGAAGGCATTTGTGTGGAGTGTTGCCTTGTATGGGAGTGAGACATGGACGATAAACAGTGCGGACAGGAAGAGAATAGAGGCTTTTGAAATGTGGTGCTACAGAAGAATGCTGAAGATTAGGTGGGTAGATCGCATAACTAATGAAGAGGTACTGAACAGAATTGGTGAGAAAAGGAATTTTTGGCATACCCTAACTAAAAGAAGGGATCGCTTGGTAGGACACATTCTTAGACATCGAGGAATCGTAAATTTAGCATTGGAGGGAAGTGTGTGGGGTAAAAATCGCAGAGGGAGGCCAAGAGACGCGTATAGTAAGCAGATTCAAGTGGATATGGGTTGCCGTTCTTATGAGGAGATGAAAAGGCTTGCTCAGGATAGAGTAGGGTGGAGAGCTGCATCAAACCAGTCTCCGGACTGAAGACCATAACAACAACAACAATCCCAGGAATTTAATACTGTCAACGTCTTCTTCATATATAATGCATATGCTGGCAGGAAATCTCTTACATCTTCTGAACTGCATGCAGTGAGTCTTTCCAAAGTTTATTGACAATGAGTAGGCTTTAAACCATTTATTAATGTTCATGAAAATATCATTAGCAGAACTTTCTATAACTATGCTGGACATACTTTTTATTGCAATACTTTTATCATCTGCAAACAAAACGAACCCTGCTTCTGGTATTATAACTGATGAGAGGTCATTAATGTACACAAGAAAAAGCAATGGTCCTAAGATGGATCCTTGTGGGACACCACATGTAATTTCTTCCCAATCCGATGATGACTGTTGGCTTAATTCACTAGTGGCTTACACTGACACCCTTTGTTTCCTGTATGAAAAAATTGTGTGGAAAGTCTTGGTTGCAATTAGCTTTATTTCATGACGCGTTTCGAGAACATCATCATCAGAAAAAGATTTTAAAAAACGATGGGAATTACACCAACTTGGTATAGATGCCTGATTACAAATTTAAAATACCATCATGGATGTCTGGTTGAACACCTTCACCAGACATCCATGATGGTATTTTAAATTTATAATCAGGCATCTATACCAAGATGGTGTAATTCCCATCGTTTTTTAAAACCTTTTTCTGATGATGTTGTTCTCGAAACACGTCATGAAATAAAGCTAATTGCGACCAAGACTTTTCACACAATTTTTTCATACATGCCAACGTAAGGTCGCGTTCCAAAAGAATGGAAGATTTTATGAACCAAGTGATAAATCTTTGTTTCCTGTTAGTGAGATACGACTTGAACAGTTTTGCAGCATTTCCTGTGATCCCATAGAATTCTAAGTTACTTAAAATGCCTTTGACAAATCGCAAACAATGCCTGCTTCTTGCAATCTAATTAATTAAGTACATTCTCACTGTAACGGTAAATAGCCTTCTTGATATCGTAACCTTTCAGAAATCCAAACTGTGTTTTGGACAATATGCCAATCGTTGTCAGGTGGTTGAGAAGCTGCTTGTACATTACCTTATCTAAATTTTTGAGAATGCTGGCAAAAGAGAAATCGGACTGTAGTTTGATGGTATCTCTTTATCCCCCTTCTTGAATAGAGGTTAATATCTGCGTATTTTAGCTAATCAGGAAATGTTCCAGTTATAATAGACTGGTTACACAAATAACTTAAAATTGTGCTAAGTTCACAAGAATTCGCTTTAATTATCTTTTTTGATTTTTCATCATAACCACTAGGATGCTTTGTTTTTAAAGATTTTTTTGTGGAAGTTATTTCTTGTGATGAAGTGAGTGACATATTTATGTACGTGAAGTTATTTGTAAATTCTAGTTTCAAATATTCAAGGGCATTATTTACTGACCCAGACAATCCCGTACTATCAGTAACAGATATAAAGTACTTGTTAAATAAATTTGCCACACTATGCCCATCAGTTACTAATGTCTCATCTACTCTCAATGCTTCCTGCTCCTGTTCCTTTATGGTTCTACCAGTCTCCTCTTTCACTATATCCCATATTGTCTTTATATGGTATCCTGATGTTACTATCTTATTTTCATAGTGCATAGATGTCTGAATAACTTTTTAAAATATTTTACAGTATTACTTATATTTAACTAAATCATCATCATTGCAACTATTCTTGGCTGATACATACATTTTCCTTCCTGTCTTAGATGAAATATTTATTCCTTGTGTAATCCATGGTTTTCTAATAGACTTTTGTTTAATTCGAGTTACTTTTAGAGGACAACAGTTTTCTAACATGATGCTAACATTATTAATGAATACGTTATATATATCATTGATGCCATGAGCACTATATACATCTTTCCAGTTTATGTCTTTGAGGAGTTTTCTAAAATTTTCAATTTTTGGTGACTTAACTACTCTCCTGTATGTAGATTTTGCAGTCTTCATAATCTGTTTAGAATCTATACCTAAAACAAGGAGCTGCATATCATGATCTGATAGGCCATTTATTATTGGTTTTACTATATGATTTTATTCCTTTGATTTATCTATAAAAATATTATCAATTGCTGTCCTAGATTTAGTTATCCTAGTTGGAAAGTTTACAGCATGTGTTAGGTTGAAAGACAAAGTTACTGACTGCAATAAATTTGTACTGGAGGACTGCATAAGAAAATATGTATTAAAGTCACCAGCAACCAGGATTTCTTTGTTTCTTCCTGTTAAATAACCCAATAGACCTTCTAGAAGGTTTAGGATTAGATTATAATTTCCTGCAGGTTCTCGGTAAATAGTTACTATTATATAGCATCTGTTGTGGAATTCTACCTCTGTTGAACAAGCATCTAAATGCTGCTCTAGACAGAATTTATTTATATAAATATTCTTGAATTTATAACAGTTTTTAATGAATGTGGCACTCCTCCTCCCTCCATATCTACTCTACAGAAGTGTGAAGCTAAATTAAACCCTGGAATGTTTAACATATCTATACCAGTGGCCACATGATGTTCAGAGAGACAAATTATGTCAATTGCGTTAGAGGAATCTATTTCGTCAATATAAATGAGTAGTTCATCAAGTTATAACTGATACTGCATACTAACGGTTTGACTAAGATTTACTGGAAGTTTCTGAGCACTTTCTGTTAAACATAGTTTGCAAAAATCAATCTCCTGTTTATCTGTTTTTCTAAACTGAGAGTGTCTTCCAAGCTCTCTAAAAACTGGTTTTCCTTCCCCTCTCCCTATCCTAAAAAAGGCTTCCCTCTGACACCTGTAACCACTGGTATTTTACTATTTGTGACAGTGCCCCCCGTAAGTTACTTGCAATCAACCCAAACAGTTTTCCCTTCCCTTTCCTGTCGAAAGTACGTGTTCTTTAAATATGAATGTCATATGTGAAACAGAGTTCCTTATTGGATTGATTCAATCATTTTGCGTCTACCTCTGTGGAAAACTGATTTAAGGGTCGCCACTAGCTTTTATTTAAGAGATACAAAAAAACTAGAATAAAATATATATCCATAAGTGAATTTACTATATACTGTTACTAACTGTATGCAGTGGTGACATGCAAGCTTTTTAGTCGCACACTCTGTGCAATGGAAATAGTTCCCCCTGGCCTACCTATCTTTAGAAGATTTTTACCTATAAAATATTTACGGTTAAAGGTAGTTGAAATGAGGTAGGCACAAATTTGAATAAAAACTATATTGACAAATTCTATATAAGAACCTGCCTGATACAACAACACATGTGACCATATGCCACATATATATAAAATTTACAAATAGATCAGTTTTGAAAGACAATAAATACACTTAATATCTAAATGGATGACGTTACATGAAAATTAGAAACTAACTAAAGTTATTACACGAAAATAAATGTTTTGACTGGCTAAGTCACAGGAGGAAAGTGGCAAACCCACGAAGTATAAAATTAAATACAAAAATGAAAATTTACCCCAACTCTGATCAAGTCTACTTTTTGATCTACAAGAATAAGGACGTCCCTTCTGGCACATGATACAATCCCACTTAATACTACCATTCAACAACTATTTCTCAAAGATGGGTTGGCGCAACCTCACTGCCTTTCTGTTTTACGGCGTTGCAGGTGGAGAAGACCAACTGAGGGCAGTGCAGTGTTGATAGCAGTGATCGCGAATGTGGATTGATACGATTAGAACACGTTTTGTCGGTTACCCCGACGACAATACTAAAGTGAAAGTAAAACTGTACTCTCAGGAAACGGTAAAAATTCTGATTACGAGTGGTATAGCTGACAGCAAACCCGCACTTCAGAATATTACCAGTTTCAGTTTACTCTGTAGTAGCCACGCAGGACTAACACCTGACTGTGCAGAAAGCACACTGAAATAGTTCAAAGTTAACACCGAAAGTTACACAACTCAAAACAACGAGATCCAGTCAGGTGCGCGGCCCAGACCAGAGACCCCAAAAACAGCACGATGCGGCCAGCAGCGCCGCCGACACCAGAGTACCTCACGCTCCACAGCCAAAATTCCACAACTCCAAAATCTTCCTTTCTAGCCCCTTCCCACACTACATTCTGCACGTCAGCCAGCAATGCTCAGAAATCCATAGATTTTGCGAACCATTGGATCAAATCAGCAGACGTTGTAATCACTTTACTGTCGACGAGATGCCAGCACCCCATCGCGAGAGCGTCACTCTAACTTCGCCAGAAATCACCTCTGGCAATTTACACAAACATTCGCAGACGCCGCCCCTGGCGTTCGAAACCTCGGGTGCATGTTGCGACAATACTGCTGGCCCTCTCATCTCAATGTTATCATACGATACCATCTACGCCATACCCGGAATTGTGTGGTGTAATAGTGATATATTTTGCGTGTGAAGTTACAAACGAAATAGCCAGTCTGGGAATCAGTGTAGGACAGTGTCTCGGTGATACTGTGATCAAAACAAGTGATAGATTTCATTAATTAAGAGATTTGCATAAGATGTTTCCAGACAGTTCTATAAACAATACTTTTGTCATTGTACATTATTTTAATAAATAGACAGTCGAAGGGTACAAACTTATATAAAACATAAAGTCATGAAAATAAATAGCATTGTATATAGGTTAGGCTCATAAACAAGTTGTATTGACCAGCTAATTATGTTAATTAATGTAATTGTCGAAATTCAATATTGTAATTCTTTGTATATATTGACTGACGTGAGACTTTAAACCTATATTTGATAGTTCAATATATGTTAGGAACATGTATGATGTACTTATTAGCAGATTAATTGACATTTAACATCGCACTTTGTTGTCAACAGAAAGATCAGAAATTTTGTCTTAAAAATACATGCGCCATATAAAATTATTGTATGCATAGTTTTCATTTTATATTGTGATTATTCTTGTGTACATGAAATGTTTTATTTGTATGTTCGGTAATTGTAAATCAGTCAATTCAATTATTAAGAACAATGCATAATGTAAGGTCATTATTGCTGATGTTATATATTTGTCTCACCGCCTTGCGTGGGGGAGTTCAAGTTTTAGTCGTTTATCAAGTGCATTGTGGAATCTATGTCAGTCTGTGTTGTTGTTGTACACAAATTTGAATTTGTAATGTTTTGGTGGAGAAGTAGTTTGATTTCAAATTAAAGAAGAAGTGAAAAATCGTACCTATGAGTATTTATTTCTACCACAACGCCCTAGGAGAATAATGTTGCAGCTAGCAGAAACCCCATACATCGTAATGTTGAAAAACTGAGTATTATGTTTGAAAGTGGTAGAATGAACTGTAATTACTTAAATATCATGTAAATGTTTCAACGTGAAGACCAGAACAACACCAACTTTTACTGCCTCTGCTCATTGTATGACACCTTCCAGTGCATCGTGACTGGAGAGCCTCCCTACACAAAAGCAGCATCGAAGCGGTAAACAAACTACCTGGCCTCAGGTCAGCCACAGACGTGCCCAGCCCAAATGTCTGTCTGCAGATGGAGTGGTTTCACCAGGGTTGTGGCGGCCAGCGGTCGCCCTCCGGGCGGTGTCGGCAGAATGCCTGGAAAGCAACATCAGAGAACGTGCTACCAGTGACCCCCACCCCTCATGGGCCCTGCCGGCCTGCGGGTGTCACCAGCACCTTCCGCCTTGGAAGACAGTTATCCCATTGTCGATACAATAATCAAAAACAGCGTCATACTCTGAGAGAACCGAAATTTACCTCAAAAACTCCTATCCTCTGATAATTACAAGACAAAATGAAAGAAACTGAACATAAACAAGATCATACTATTGATATCCTTCCGGAATAAATCCAAACAATATTATCCAAATAAAAATGGAGCAAATAATTCTAAAAAATAAAATGACCACCTCTCAATGCCGCCCTATCGACTAAAATTTTGGATGTGAATGGTCATATTTAAGGGGTAATGTGGTTAATGAGCAGGAAATAATTTCCTATTTATTATAAAATTAAGTATAACTATAGCCAGTCAAATAATTTCTAAAAAAACAACACTTTAAACACTAAAACAATATACAAAATTTTGTATGACACTCATGCTCTATGGCCCTCATTCTCTCCCTAGCTTTTTGTTTGTTGAAGAGTTACAACGAAGTGGATTGATATTGGTTGGATTGCCTCTGGCCATCCAGGCCCCAAGTACCACAAATAAAATACAATTCTATTGATCGAAACACATTCATACATTTCTCTTGTCAGTCTTCTGGGCCCTAGAATTGAATAAAACACCCACATCCAACAAAAATAAGAAAAAAGGAGAGAAACAGAACTAGAAACGAAATATTCTACCAACATAACATAACAAAACAAGATCTCTTAGGAACCAAAGTTTCATATCGAAAAATTTAAATAAATTATTTCATATTGTTTATCCTAAAATATTAATAATCAATGCTGTACAACTTACATTAACACAAATAAAACAAATACCATAGGGACATAAAATATAAATAAGAAAGATCATTCATAAAATCCTGCAATTTTACTTAGTATAAACATACATAATGTTCTTATTATTTGATTGATAGTAATAAAATTTAAATGTCAATTTAAAGTCCATGCTGGAAAAAAATTACAAAATAATATCCTGAATTCAAAAGAAAAATTAAATTCTGAGCCTAACATTGTGGAATTGAGCCAAGACTGTCACATGATACACACACACACACTGGTAGACACAGCAGAAGACTTGACAGCGATAGTGGATTGTGCATGTTGTCGATTTCCCAGGTTCTGCATGGCTGTGCACCCCATTGAGCAGGACTTTCCGATGTGAAGGTAAAAAAAAAGCAAAGGCTTGGAGGCCCCACCCTTTTACAATGATGCAGACCCATCTCATTGATCCTCAGGCAATGATCGGCACCGCAGATCTCATTCCAAAATCTTTGTTTACCCTCCGGATAAAGATCCCTTGGGAAAATGCACGCTCGGAGATGGAGACAGAGATTCACGGCGCCGTGACATCTCGGAGCAGCGGCGGAGTATTTGGGCAACGGCCGTAGTCGTGGGCGCCTGCTGACAGCAGGGAAGTGGCCTTGTCGGTCATAAGCTTGTCGGCTGGTACAAGGCGCCAAGTCGTCTGCTATTTCGGCCACGCTGGTTGTGGGGAAGGGAGTCGCTGTTGTTGGGCCCTCTTGTCCATGTGGTGCGGCGCCCGCTTTGAAATCTCCAAGGTGCGCCCGGCAACATGCTGCCTAGAGTCCCTGTCTCGCCAGCGGTGTGGGGAGTTGCCCGTGGCGGCGTGTTTGATTCTTTCGCCGCACGTGGCCGTGCAGCTGGCTGTGAGTGACAGCTGCCCATTGAGGACTGTTTGTAAGCCGCGCCGATGTTTTGGTGGGTCGACTGGGGCAGGAGTGGCCTGCGCTGCCTTTATTGTGTGCCACTGTTGGGCGTGCCATTCTGGGCGTCGCTTCCCCAGCTGACCTGCACACTTGTAAACAGACAGTCCCTGGGGACTCTCCCTTTTCGCCTTCACTGCTTCATTCATGAAACAGGTCGTCTGCACCCGATAGGTGTCTCGCCAAGCCGCCATCGCTCGTCTCGGTAGGCAGACGCCCTTTCTGCCTTGTGGTGTGGTGTGCGACTGGAGTCGACGAATACACCAAATTCTGCATTCTCTGCACAAAACTCATACACTTGCATTAGCCTCTGATTATATATATATATATATATATATATATATATATATATATATATATATATATATATATATAGGGTGTTTCACTAAGTGTGTTTGCCTCTGTAACTTATAAAATAATAGGTGACAGAAAATTTTAATGCTGTAGGTCAACACAAGAAATGTTACACTTTCTGCAGAGCTATGAACATAGTTTATTGTGTCATTTTCCAAAGAGTTACAGCACAAAGATATAATTTTTTAAACGGAACAATAGTTTTTTTATATCATCCATTGGATTTGTTGAAACCAGCTGCGTCCAAATCAATTTAAACTACATTCCTATCACTGTTAGTTTGGGAACTACAACCCTTTAAAGTTTTAGGGGCAGATACTACACGCTGTACATAATACATGGCTGTGTGGTGGATGATGGATGTTATGGCGGTGGGAAGTTGATTTACATGAGATGTTTTTTATGTTTTGTTAATGGGAGTCGAAAATTTAACTATTGCCTCTATCTTTTCAGGATCAGGTGTTATTCCCTCCGCAGAAACAATATGACCCAAATATTTTACACTGGAGTTTCCGATACACGACTTCTTAATATTTATGGTCACTCCACATTTCTGAAATGCTCTAAGCACTTCAGACAGTATGAGGTTATGCTGTTCCCAGTTTGGTTCAGCAATTAAGAGATCGTCAACATACTTCGTTATGCGGTCTCTAACACGGCTTGGGAGAACAGTATCCAACCCGCGTATGAATGCAGCACAGCAAATGGCAACGGTTTGAAAAGGCAACAATTACCGAATGTTATAAACGCCGTATACTGCCTGCACTCCGGATCCAGCGCAACCTGCCAAAAGCTAGAACGCAGGTCGACGGTGGTGAAAATACGTGCCCCGTGAAAATTCTGAAGTAGCTCCTCAATCCTTTCAGGCCTGTCAGTTTCCGACTCAATAATAGTGTTCATTTGCCTTGAGTCCAAAACTAGGTGAACCGATTTATCTGATTTTTCCACTACGACAAGGGGGAAATTGTAAGTTGGTGTTGCTTTCTCGATTACACCTTCCTCCTCCATTCGTTTTAGTTCTTGCCGTACAGCTCCCCTGTGTGCTGTCGGAATCTGATATGGTGGTACAGCGAACTTGTTGTGTGGTTTGATTTTAAGTTAATATACAAAATCACGGATCACACCTGTTTTTGGAAAGAATACGATTGTGTTTTCCTTAAGTATCGTTCTAAGCTGTTCCCTATCCGAATCCAAAAAGTTATTTTGATAGGTGACAATCACTGTTATTACTTCGTCCTGCAGAATTTAATACTGCTTGTCTCGCACTGGATGAAATTGGTTAGTACCTCGTTCACTCCGTACATTACCGTCTGTTCTACTGAGTTGTAAACAATTGGTGGGTATCTCACTTTTGTAACATAATTCACCAAACCTAATTGTGATATCTTTGTTTGTACCAAGGGAAAGTTCTCCCCGTCCTATGTCCAAATTAGACTTTTGCTCATTTAAGAAATCCATTCCTATGATTATATCTATAGCTAACAATGGCACGACGTACAAGTTAATTTCCAAAGAGAAACCTTGATTCTGCATTGTCATCCTGTTCTGTAGTTGTATATCGGTTTGTTTCCCCATTATGGCACCCTTTACCTTTGCCTTGTTTATTTTTAATTCAGGCCAAGGACAGTCATTCATGCATTTGGAATATGCGGATTCGGAGATAGCAGAGATTTGACTATCGCTATCCACTATTCCAGTTAGGTTAATATTGCCGATCTGCACAGCAATGATGGGATGAATCTCCGGTTTTTCCAGTGGTTGTTTTTCATAGAGGAGTATCTCGTGGAGATGCTCATACTCGAGAAGATACAGTGTGCGAATACCGAATGTCTCTGCGGTGCAATTAAGCGCACATACCGCAGCTACATCGCGTCAGTTGTGGTTGTTCCGCCTGTAATTCTCGTTAACACTAGGGGCGGGATTAGGTGGCCGGATTTCAACTATAGCTGCACCCTGTGGTGGAGGACTATGATATTGTCCCTGGTTTGGTTGCAGGCGCCATTGATTACCATTGTCCTGATTCTGCCAGTTGTTATTAGAGTGGTTGGGCCACTGCTGGCCTTGTTGTCCTTGGTTTTGATAATTACCCTGATAATTACCGGTGTGTCCACTATTACTACCGTGATCCCGCCAATTACCGTGATTCCTAGATTCGCGGTTCTTGTTGCCATTCTTATTTGGTTTACTCTTCTGACCCCAGTTGTCAGAGTAGTTACCCTGCTTCGCTTCCCAGAATGGGGCGGAATTCACCTGTTCGTTATTATTATCTTTCCGATTTCTACCAATGCTACACTCGACCAGTTCTGCATATTTTAATGCTCTGACGAACTGATCGATGGTGCCATCGTATTTACCAATCATTGCCCGCTGCAGGTTCACCGGCAACTTCGTAAAGCAATATCTCATTATCTCCCGGTCGGAGAATTTATTGTCAAGGTATCTATTTTTCTTAATCAAGGACTCGAAAAACTTTTCTGCGTCCTCGAATCCTGCACTTTCTATGTCTTTTCCGAAAGATATCTCGTCCCTGATCCTTTCCTGGGCACGATCAGACGAATATGATCCCCAAAACTCGGACTTGAATTGTTCAAATGTTGTACAATCAGCGGCGATCGTCCGCATGTGCTCAGCAACACTCCCATTTAAAAATCCGCATATGAAATTTAACTGACGCCTTACCGACCAGTTATGTGGCAATACACCCTGGAATTGAGACATGAAAGTCTTTGGATGGAGTGAATTGTTGTTTTCTTTGTATGTTTGAATATTTTGTACGGAAAGATAATGTTTGAAGTCGAATGAATCATCCGTTTCCTCATTCTGTCCAAAACTGTCCCGGTTGCGTTCGCGCGACTGTAGGTCTCTTTTGTCACGTACAAACGTGGCAGTATCTCATGTCCTGTCAACACAATTTTCAGGGCGTCTGAGACGAATCCATTTTCCTCCCCTTGTTGGTCAGAGTCAGGGACGTAATCGCATCTACGAAGGCAGGTATCTCTCGATGGAGACATTCCACGACTTTCCTTATTTTGAACCCTATCATATGTGGAGTCGGTTATGTTAACCGATCGAGACGAATCATTGTGGTCACTGACACCTCTTGTGGCATCCGAGGACTGAGACGACATTAAAAATACTTCATTTCTCGTCTCGTCAATTTTCTATCAATTTCTTTCTGTTGGTCTGCCAGCTTCTTCTGTTCTTCTGCAATTACAGAATGTTTTATTTTTATATTTGCTATCTCACTGTCGTGGTTAGCAATAGTGTTTTCCAACCTAATCAATCTTGATTCTGTCTCTTTCACAATACTGCACTACTACACATAAGTTTATTTACAGATTTACTTACGCTAACTATTCTGACGTTGGCTCTTGCCGCTGCCTTTCGGCACTGTCAGCAACCTTTCTAAGCTGCTCCTGCATCACATCTACCCAATTTCGCTTCTCTCCTAACTTCTGTGGAAATCTGTTTCGCCTCACTGGCCAACTTCCCAACAGTATCTACCTGTTCCTTAATATCACATATTTCCCCTGACATTTTCTTGATCTCTTCTGTATTCTTTTCAGCATCCCTTTTTACTTTCACAATTTCTTCCCTGTTTAAAGCTATTCCCTTTTCTACCTGTTTTTCACTCTCCTTAATTTATTCTCTAATCTGTTTTATCCCTAACTTGGTTTCTCTCTGCCCATTCTGAATCAAATTTAGAATTTGAGCAAATTCAGAATTACTATTGTGACCCCCTGGGGATGACGCCCTGGAATGCACTGTTTTTGTACAATTCCCTTTTGAGTAGGACGCTCCATCATCAGTATAAGCATAATTTTTATTCATTCTACTGGTTTTCTGACGGCTGTTGTGTAGAAAAATCTCATCGTTACTGGAATCAACATTGGAATCATGGACAGACAAATTACAATTATTTGACTCTTGCGACATATCACGGCATTTAAGAGATAACCGACACTTTTGTCTCTCGTTTTCCATCTGAGTATCTTCGTTATCACTCATCCTGACCGAATTCTTACTACTGCAACATAATAATCTAGCATGATACCTCGTTAACATTTACAGAAATATGCCAAACATCTACAAATTGGTCTAATTCTCTGCATACAACAACCACTAGAGAATACTCTAATACAGATTGGCACCATAAAATGATGATATTCGCAAAGATGACTAATCTAAAATTAATATTTTCACAAATAAAATTATTTTCATTTCCAAAATAATACCTCTACTGTGCTCACCACACCCTTTCAACGATGTCAGCATGGTACAGAAACCAACTGATTCAGTAACAGCTACAGAAAAAAAAAAAAAAAAAAAAAAAAAAAAGATTACGCACAGCGCCACATTTATATTCTTAAAACTATTGGACCTGTCTTTCAAGGAAAGTAAAGTGACTGCATCTCAGCATCATCCACTGCTCGAAGATCCTATGCCAGGGTACGCCAAATGAAAATATGTGGTCTTTAAATATGAATTTTATATGTGAAACTAAGTTCCTTATTGGATTGATGCAATCATTTTGCTTCTACCTCTGTGGAAATCTGATTTAAGGGTCGCCACTAGCTTTTATTTATTAGATACAAAAAAAACCTAGAAAAAATATATATCCATAAGTGAATTTACTGTATACTGTTACTAACTGTATGCTGTGGCGACATTGCAGCTTTTTTAATTGCACACTCTGTGCAATGGAAATATTTCCCCCTGACCTACCTATCTTTAGAAGAATTTTCCTTCCAAATTATTTACGGTTAAAGGTAGTTGAAATGAGGTAAGCTCAAATTTGAATAAAAACTATATTGACAAATTCTATATAAGAACCTGCCTGATACAACAACACATGTGACCATATGCCACATATATATAAAATTTACAAATAGACCAGTTTTGAAAAACAATAAATACACTTAATATCTAAATGGGTGACTTTACATGAAAATTAGAAGTTAACTAAACTTGGTACACGAAAATAAATGTTTTTACTGGCTAAGTCACAGGAGGGAAGTGGCAAACCCATGAAGTATAAAATTAAATACAAAAATGAAAATTTACCCCAACTCTGATCAAGTCTATTTTTGATCTACAAGAATAAGGACGTCCCTTCTGGCACATGATACAATCCCACTTAATACTACCATTCAACAACTATTTCTCAAAGATGGGTTGGCGCAACCTCACTGCCTTTCTGTTTTACGGCGTTGCAGGTGGAGAAGACCAACTGAGGGCAGTGCAGTGTTGATAGCAGTGATCGCGAATGTGGATTGATACGATTAGAACACGTTTTGTCGGTTACCCCGACGACAATACTAAAGTGAAAATAAAACTCTCAAGAAACGGTAAAAATTCTGATTACGAGTGGTATAGCTGACAGCAAACACACACTTCAGAATATTACAAGTTTCAATTTACTCTGTAGTAGCCACGTAGGACTAACACCTGACTGTGCAGAAAGCACACTGAAATAGTTCAAAGTTAACACCGAAAGTTACACAACTCAAAACAACGAGATCCAGTCAGGTGCGCGGCCCAGACCAGAGACCCCAAAAACAGCACGATGCGGCCAGCAGCGCCGCCGACACCAGAGTACCTCACGCTCCACAGCAAAAATTCCACAACTCCAAAATCTTCCTCTCTAGCCCCTCCCATCGGTGATGTCAAGCCAATCACAAATTTTTCTTAATGGTCAAACCATTGTAACACAAGAGCTATTGTTCAACACGCCAGTCTCTTTCCCCACAAAACTGTCCCACACTACATTCTGCACGTAATCCAGCATTGCTCAGAAATCCATAGAATTTGCGAACCATTGGAAGAATCTGCAGACGCTGAAATGACTTTACTGTCGACGAGACGCCAGTGCCCCATCGCGAGTACGGCGCTCTAACTTCCCCAGAAATCACCTCTGGCAATTTACACAAACATTCGCAGACGCCCACCACTGGCGTTCCAAACCTCAGGTGCACGTGCAGACCAGAACAACGTTAACTTTTACCGCCTCTGCTCATTGTACTTTAGCGCATTCTGGTGCCTCGTGACCAGAGTGCCCCCCTACACAAAAGCAGCATCGAAGCGGTAAACAAACTACCTGGCCTCTGGTCAGCTACAGACGTGCCCAGCCCAAATATAAATGTCCGTCTGCAGACGGAGTGGTTTCAGCACGGGTGGTGGCGGCCAGCGGTCGCCCTCCATGTGGTGACGGCAGAATGCCTTGAAAGCAACATCAGAGAACGTGCCGCCAGCGACCCCCGCCCCTCGCCGGCCCTGCCGGCCTGTGGGTGTCACCAGCGCCTTCCGCCTTGGAAGACAGTTATCCCATCGGCGATACAATAATCAAAAACAGAATCATACTGCGAGAGAACAGAAATTTACCTCCCAAACTCCTATCCTCTGATATTAAATGACAAAATGAAAGAAACTGAATATAAACAAGATAATACTATTGATATCCTTCCAGAATAAATCCAAACAATATTATCCAAATAAAAATGGAGCATTAATTCTAAAAAATAGGACCACCACATCTCACTGTTGAGGTGAAGGCCAAGCCTAGTTTAGTCCCACCTACAGATATCATCCACAGGACTCAAACCAATTTGGGACCCTATATCTGACATGAGTAGCCGTTCCAACTCCAAGCTTACACTCCTGACAGAAGAGTTCAAATGAGGCCAATCATGGCGACTCAAGACAGATACAAACCCCACACTAGTATGCTTCGTTGCTGATGATATCTTCACCAGGTCGTACTCTATAGAATATTCACAGTTTCTGTCAATGCTGTTTCCCGGACCACCCACTATAACCACAGTATCCTCCATTGTGAAATATTTACATAAAGAACCTATATCCTCTGTTACCTGACGCAGGCCCGAATTTAGTTTGAAAAAATTTGTGACCTGGTACTCTGATCCTAGCTCTTCCTGCAGTAGTTGGCCAACATCTCTACCATGGGAGCTACCTAACAACAAGACTTTCTTTCTTTTCACAGTTTTCCCTACCTTTTTCAAATCCTTCTTGAAAGTATGTTGTGTCCTTTCTACAGCTCCAGCTACATGAGGCTCATGCGTTTCTATCTGAGGCAACACGTCAAATCTATGTTTCACATTAATGACAAAGCTGTCTGAAACTGTCCTAAGCCTGCCCCCCCCCTATTACCTGTGGTTCATGAGGGTGGAAGATGGCAGCTAAAAAAGTTAAAGCAGTCAACAATCCGAAGATTGGTTTGAACACCACAGTGATTTACTAGGCTTGGCCCTGTTTGGAGGTGGTATGCTGTTGCCTTCCTCCGACCTTCGAACTGACTTGCCCAGCCAGTTATTGGGGGATCTGTAGTTTAACATGGGTTCTGAACCACGGTGCTAATCGGTATTTTTCACATGGCAACACTGCCAGAGGTGAAAGAAGTGGAAAGTGACAGATAAAAATCGTAGGACCTGGTGGGGATCGAAGCCGCAACCTTTGGATTTGTAGTCTGGCACTCTACCACTGTGCAACTGAGGTGCAGCTAGGTGGCAGCTACCATTTTGTAATAAGTTTGTTGCAAATAATTTGAAAACTGTCGCCTGAAGCTCATTTGAGAGCCAGAAGAAAGATTCAGGAGATTTTGATGGAAGAACTGCAACATTCTAATACTTCTACTGCACGTTCTTTCTTGTTGCGCTATTCACTTGAAAATCAATCTGTTGAAATCGTATTTACAGAAAATCCTCAACATGAAATTATCATTTTTGACATTCAGCCGGACAATATCGTAATTTCAAGCTGACAACATCTTTAAAACATATATTTACAGTGAACTGTGATGAAACTTTGTCAGCTATGTCATAATTTACAAAATATTAACCATATATGTATCAACTTGCAAAATTTTCGTAACAAAATTTCCTCTGTAAACCTAACACTGTGTTTGGCTGCTTACCTGATGATGACAATAACTTTCTCTTCAGGGGTAATAACACTCCTAAAATTTGTGTTTTGCTTCTCTTTTCTACTTGAAACACATGACACTATTTAATCAAATGTCTCTGTACTTAGGTCAATTCACACTGTCTGTCACGTCAATGTCACATCAATGTCACGTCACGGCACTGTCACATCAAGCTGTATTCACACTGTCTGTCAGTGTCCGTTACGTCAATTTGCCCACCTCAATATGCGATGTTGAAAGTGAGGTTATGAGTGCCGATCTGTTATGTAGAAAGTCATAGTTTAATACTAGAATTTTTTTTCAAGATGGCGCCAGGTAGAGATGTAGTGTCTTTTTCAGTTCGTGGAAAAAGTAGCTTGTTGTTAGACATTAAATGTGTGAGTGTAACAAAATAGCACACAATGGATTTCTGTGTGACTTTTGTGACAAATGGAGTCATTTTAGATGTGCTGAAGTGTCTGAAAACAATTTACCAGACGAAATTACCGAGTGGAGATGTCGCAGATGTACAGATTCAAACGGAAAATGGGTATGTCCGATTGATGTGGCTGCTACACAACGGAATGCCCAGGAAGACATGAATCTAGAAAAAGTTAGTTCACTGCTATGAGAGTACATTAAAGATCTCCAATTAGAAAATGCGAAACTAAGGGAAAAGGTTAATGCTCTCAACAACAGTGCTGCTGCTGAAACAACTGCTGCAATGTGCAACGATCTCGGAAGCTGGAAATCTGTTTCAAGGAAAGCAACTTCCACAAACAAGCCAAAAACTATGAAATCAACTTCCCTCTAAAAAACAAGTTTGAAGCATTATCTATAGTACCTGAAAATAGAGACAGTGGCAAAGACGTGATAACTGACAAATGTGGACAATCCAAAGTGTGGCCTATCACATCTGCAGATAAACACAGACTCATTTCAGTTCAAAATAAAAGTAAAACTAAAAGAGGTAAAATACTTCTTTTTGGTGACAGTCATGGTAGAAGTATTTCTTCCACACTGAATCAATCTGAGAGCCTTCAGAATTATATGACATGTGGAGTTGTGAAACCAGGGGCATGTTTTCGTGACATCGCCTCATCAGCTGTAAGTGAAGCCAAGAATGTTTCATCTAATGACACTGTGGTGCTGATGGTGGAAGCAAATGATGGGGCCAGGAATAATACTTCAGATGCTGTTAATGAACTAAAGAAGACGTTGTCAGTGCTCACACACACAAATGTAGTTGTTTTGAATAGCTCCAAGCGGCATGATCTTGAATCTAGGTCTTGTGTTAATGAGGAAATATCAAGGGCAAACGAAAAATATAGTCGAATTTGTAAACATTTTAGAAATGTAAGTATTGTCAATGTTGCTAACTATAATCGCAGCTTTTTCACTAGGCATGGGCAACATCTCAACGCCACTGGCAAGGATAATTTGTGTAGCTTAATTATAAAAACTGTAACAGACAGGTTTGCACACTTAAATGGTTGTGAACAAATCCCTATGTCACGTATTACTAATGATAGTTTTTAGGATAAGTCAGGGTCCTATTTTGTCACATGCTGGTGTAAGATTCTGCTGGTGTAAGATTCTGAAATGTTAATGAATAACCCTGTTAGTTTTAAAGATTTAAGTAATAAGCCTGAGAGAAGTCTCCCAGGAGATGTAGGCATATTCCAAACAGGTATATTTCAGTTAAAAATAGGGTATCTCAATGTTCAATGTATCAGACAAAAATGTGAGTTAGTAAATAATTTTGCTGTTGATAATTTGGTAGACATTTTGTGTCTAAGTGAGCATTGGTGTGTGAAAGAAGAATTGCCATATGAACTATTAGATGATTATTTATTGGTCAGCAGTTATTGCAGGGAAAAGCATAAAAATGGAGGTACAGCAGTTTATATTAGTAAACATTTACAGAACTCTGGTTTTAAATTGGAACTAGATTTCCTTTGTTATGAGTTTGATTGTGAAGTTTCAGGTTACTGTTTAGAAGAAGTTAATTTTCTAATAATTGCTCTTTATAGATGCCCAACTGGAGATCCTTCTATCTTTTTAGACAAACTTGATGATTTGTTCAACTTTTTTGTAGGCCGAAATGGGAGAAATTTAGTATTACTATAGGGGGAGATGTCAATTTAGCATTTCATGTAACAGTGGATAATCAAAGTGGGAATACATTAAAGAACGTATTAAAGCAATACAAGTTTCATTTTCTAAACTCAAAAAAGACACGGGGACCAGATAGTCTTTACAATATTTTTTCAAATGTGGATAGGGCATATTGTTTCTCAGAGGTAGTCACTTTTCAGTTTTCAGACCATGATGCTGTGATTTGTGAATTAAGTAATATAAAGTCACCTAATAAGCGTACTGTAGTTGGTACATGTGCTAAGAAAGTAGTTTCAAGACATCTGAATGAAGCGGTTTTATGTAATTTCAAGGAAGCAGTATACAATTATAACTGGAAAGGGTTAATTGTCCAAATGTTCAAAATGTTGAAATGTTTGTAAATCTATCAGACCAAACTGCGTGGTCATCAGTCTGTAGCTTACTACTTAAACTAAGGTAAACTAACCTAAGGACAACACACACACACCCATGCCCCAGGGAGGACTCGAACCTCCGAGGATGAGCATCTGCACGCTCTGCATCGAAGTGCCTTAGACCGCTCGGCTACTCCACCGCGGCAGGGTTAATTGAATGTTACCAATGTTGCTTAGCTGATGTTATGTTTAAAAGGTTTTTGAATGTTACCAATGTTGCTTAGCTGATGTTATGTTTAAAAGGTTTTTTCAGTCTTTTGTACACTTTTTGAGGAATATATTCCAAAAAGAGCATGCAAGATTAATCCCTTATCACAAAAAAAAAAGAATAAATCTAAAAACCAATGTCAGTGGTATACTCCCCAATTACTGAATATGAAGCACAGAGTACTGTTTTACTTAGATTTGTATAGAAAATATAAGACAGAAAATGATAGATTGGTGTATAATAATGCTAAGAAAGAATACAAACTGAGTGCCAATAATGCTAAGAAATCTTACAACTTAAGTTTAATTCACAGATCTACCAATAAATGCAAAACTGAATGGAAAGTTTTCAACGTAGTTTCCGATACTGGGAGTAAACAGGTTGTGAACTTATCCCCAGACTGTTTTAACAATTTTTGTATTCAGTCAGTGGAAGAAATTTACAGAAACACAGTTAAACCCAACACAAGTCCCATACAGCTGATGAAGTCTTTCCAACAAAAAAATTCATCCTCAAATTTTACTTTTAGGGAAGTAGACCCTGAAGATGTTCTAGCAGTTATTAAAACTCTAAAATCATCTGATAGTGTTGATATATTTGATCTGCCTAGCAATATCATTAAAAGAACAATTGAATTCATTATTGAATCATTGACCACTTTATAAATACATGTTTCAGTGAAGGGATCTTTCCTAGTGTTTTAAAATTGTCTAGAGTAGTTTCCATCTTTAAGAAAGGCGATAAAACAAGTTCATCTAGCTATCATTACTCCTATATTTTCCAAAATAATTGAATCTATTATGTATTCTCTACTTAGTTCCCATCTAGAACACTATAACCTAGTATGTAATGAGCAGTTGGCTTTAGAAAAGGCAGATCAACTGTGGATGCCATGGACATGCTTGTTAAAAATGTTTTAGAGGTGTTTTAAGCAAGAAGATTTTCTTGGGCTACATCTTGTGACCTCACCAAAGCTTTTGTTTGTGTTAATCATGGGTTACTGTTGGAAAAACTGTTTCATTATGGAATAAGAAATGCTAGCATTAAAATGTTTAAATCATTTCTTAGTGACCGGCAACAAATGGTATGTATAGGTAATGACAGGGGGCGTGATATAGCCACACTTAGATATGGTGTACCACAAGGCTCAATCTTAGGCCCTTTGCTATTTGTGTCAATGATCAAGATTTACCAACTTGTATGAATACACAAACTGTATTGTATACAGATGAGACTACATTTTTAACAGTAGTGATGATTTCAATGAACTGTACAATTTAACTGAATGTACAATATCTCAGGCCTCAATTTGGTTTAGAGCTAATGTTTTATGTTTAAATGAAGGTAAAACACAACAAATATATTTTTTTAAATTTGTAATTTACCAGATACAGACAACCAAGGTAGTATTAAGTTTTTAGGCTTAAACATAGACAGTAAACTCTCTTGGGAAACACATGTAAAATACATAAGTGCTAGATTTTCTAGAGTTTTTTTTTGTTGTTGTTGAGGAAATTAAAGAGCTGTATTCCAGATACATATGTTTGATCAGCATACTTTGCATTTTTTCAGAGCATCATCTCTAATGGAATTATTTTTTGGGGGACTAGCAGCCATGCCCAGGATATTCTTATACTACAAAAAAAAGTGGTGAGGGTTATCACAGGCTCAGGCAAATGGGAACATGTAAAACCACTATTCATAAAATTAGGTTGTCTTGCAGTTACATAAAAATAATTTATCCAGCCAGCTCTTAAAAGAAGACATTCATTCTTGTAATACAAGAAACTGCAAGAAAATAAATGTCCCATTCTGTAGATTGTCTAAATCATTAGATAGTTATAATGTGCTAGGCCTGAAAATGTTCAATAAGTTACCTGCAGAAATAAGTAATTTACCTTTAAATTTATTTAAATGCAGGTTGTATAATAGACTAGTGGCTAAACCCTTTTATTCTGTTAATGAATTTTTTGAATGTGACTCTATTTGAAATTTCAGTATGATAACATGAATAACACGAATTATATATAGAAGGATGGAAAAGCTGGTAGAAGCCGACCTCGGGGAAGATCAGTTTGGGTTCAGGAGAAATGTAGGAACACGGGAGGCAATACTCACTTTACGGTTTATCCTAGAAGATAGATTAAGAAAAGGCAAACCTACATTTCTAGCTTTTGTAGATTTGGAGAAGGCTTTTGACAATGTTGATTGGAATAAACTCTTTCAAGTTCTGAAGCAAGCAGGAGTAAAATATAGGGAGCGTAAGGTTATTTACAACTTATACAAAAACCAGACAGCGGTTGTCAGAATTGAAGGGCATGAAAGGGATGCAGGGGTTGGAAAGGGAGTAAGACAGGGTTGTAGTCTTTCTCCATTGTTATTCAATTTGTACATTGAGCAAACTATAAAGGAAAGCAAGGAGAAATTTGGAGAAGGAATTAAAGTTCAGGGTGAAGAATTAAAAACATTGCGTTTTTCTGATGACATAGTAATTCTGTCAGATACAGCAAAGTACCTGGAAGAGCAATTGAACGGAATGGACAGTGTGCTGAAAGGTGCATATAAGATGAACATTAACAAGAGCAAAACTAGGGTAATGGAATGCAGTGTAAGAAAATAAGGTGATGCTGAAGGAATTAGATTAGGTAACGAAGCAATAAAGGAGGTAGATGAGTTCTGTTACTTGGGCAGTAAAATAACAAATGATGGTCGCAGTACAGAGGATATAAAATGCAGAATGGCAATGGGTAGAAAAGCGTTCTTGAACAAGAGAAATTTGTTAACATCGAATATTGATTTAAGCCTAAGGAATTCCTTTCTGAAAGAATTTGTATGGAGTGTTGTCTTGTATGGGAGTGAAACATGGACGATAAACAGTGCGGACAGGAAGAGGATTGAGGCTTTTGAAATATGGTGCTACAGAAGAATGATGAAGATTAGGTGGGTGGATCACATAACTAATGAGGAGGTACTGAACAGAATTGGGGAGAAAAGAAATTTCTGGCATACCTTGACTAAAAGAAGGGATAGATTGGTAGGACACATTCTTAGACATCAAGGAATTGTGAATTTAGCGTTGGAGGGAAGTGTGTGGGGTAAAAATCGCAGAGGAAGACCAAGAGATGGATACAGTAAGCAGATTCAGGCAGATGTAGGTTGCCGTTCTTATATGGAGATGAAGAGGCTTGCTCATTATAGGTTATTGTGAAGAGCTGCATCAAACCAGTCTCCGGACTGAAGACCACAACAACAACAACATGAATGCGTGCGCCTCGGTTGCACAGTGGTAGAGTGCCAGACTACAAAGCCAAAGGTCGCGGGTTCGATCCCTGCGAGGTCCTAGGATTTTTTATCTGTCACTTCCCACTTCTTTCACCTCTGGCAGTATTGATCATGTGAAAAATACCGAGTAGCACCGTGGTTCGGAACCCACGTTAAACTGTAGGTGCCCCTATAACTGGTTGGGTAAGTCAGTTCGACGGTCGGAGGAAGGCAACGGCATATCACCTCCAAGCAGGACCATGCCTAGTAAAGCACTATGGTGTTCAAACCAATCTTCGGATTGTGGACTCCTTTTTTAACATGAATGGGGAGGTACCATTCAATATCTTAACATACTACTCACTGTGTAAAGTTATACACATAATATTTTACTCATGTATTATTATTAATATTGACTGTCTATTGTTTGTAAAAGTTCAATGACTATAAAATTCATATTATTATTTTTATTATCACAGACATACATTACTAGACTGGCAAACTAGCCTCTGTGACTGAAGTTTGATGCCGCCATCTTGCCTTACCAACCGTCAAAAAGTTTCCGTACGGTACTACTATCATCTTCTGACATGATATGACGTTGTAAGCTTTACTAGTTGGTTTGAATATGATTTACATTTGAGCTAACACTTCCGTATTTTCGAATCGTTATGAGAAGAACATGTTATGTACAGTTAAACATTAACATACGTATAGGCAAAGACTTTCTACCATTTTGTTGTGTTGCCAAAATAATCATGAGAGGTCCGCGGGATGATAGGTAAAATTTTACCGTTACGTACAGTTAAAGCAGAAGTAGTTGTCTGAAAGACACTAATCAGAATAAAGCTATGTGTTGTCCACGACAAAAAACACATTTATGACGGTCATACTATTAAAAGAAAAACCTAAGTTGATCGAAACTGGAAACAGATTAATAAAAACAGGAAACGCGACTCATTAGTGTGTGCGTCAAAGCAGACTATAGATTTCGTAAGAACTCTCAAAAGAATAAGGGTACACTTTTATAATGACCATACTACTAAAAGAAAATCCGAGGTTGTATGAAATTGGTAACATTTTAATAACAACAGCAAATCAATGCAACTCATTACTGTATAGTATGCGCTGACTCAATCTTTAAAAATTTCAGCCATATACAAAATGCGAATTTCCTACATGTCAAAACTCTAAGGACATCACAATTACGTCAGTTCATTCATATTTTATGACGTTTTCTGTAATAACTCACACGACTGCTCGCACGTTATAGTATAGAAATATGGCGGCGAGACTTCACTGACACCAATGATAATGTATATGGCATTGCCAGTCTAGTAATGTATGTCTGTGATTATTATTGACGGCCAAAGAAAAACTTTACAGTGTATGTTTTTGGCCAACTTACTGGGAACTGAAACAACATTTCAAAACATTGACATCTATTTTCAAGTGAAACAATAAACATATGAGAATATCAAACAATACTTTTAAGAGCATAAATAGCGCCTGTTTACTTTATCCATTACGATTTGGCTGCTGACATTGTTAATACCGTCGTAAACAACTGAATTTCGTTCTTTCATCAGAACTGACTTTATCATTTAAAATGTTATTTAATGAAAAATGCGTACTCAAATTACAATCTTATTCAATTAAACAGTTTGCTTCAGTCTTTTTTGTTACAATGTTACGTTACATAAACCATTTTTTGGTTTCAGATATCCGACCTCAATTTTAGGGGTACAATCAATTGACCCTTAAAACGAAGTATAACAACAAAATAAAGATGAATAAGACACATTTGCTTATAACAGTGCAATCGTCGACTGCAACACGTAATTCGCGTGACGAAAATAGGTTAACTTACGATGTTAGCAGACGGCCGTCCCGTCAAAACATTCTTCTCGAGAAAGCTTGATGTTACGTTAAAGTGACGTGACGGTCCGGTGACGGACAATGTGAATGCCGCCATCAGAAGTACTTGCGGAATGTTCTGACGGATGGTGACGTGACGTTACGTGACGGACAATGTGAATTGGCCATTGTTTGCTATTCATTAAACACTTAAATACTAATTCATTAAGATGTGGATTGTTAAATCCGTAGGGCTTGCTGTTATGGTATTAACTGATTTTAAACGAGCAAATTTGGATGTCGCCAGTTCTACTTTAATCAGAGAGTAGTTACTGGAAAGTCGAGTGAATTGGTCGAGTTCAAAGAGATAGTGTCGATTGTTATTAGTTGTCATCTCTGCTTTAATTCGCAGTGTCGCAAGATGTCAACACAGTTTCCAAAACATTAATGGCCTTGAAATTTTTGCCAAGTTTGGCATTGTTTTATGCGTTTGCCATTCACAGCTGTCAGAGTGTATTTGTTTGAGGTGTTTTATATCGGTTGTTGGACATGTCATCAGTACTCGAAAATGCCTATTTGCGGCATAGGCTGAGACAAATGGATCAGCTTTATCCAGAACCCTCAACATTTGGACATTGTGACTGCACGTCATATTCTTACTTTGCTCTCTCCTTCGTTCTTTTCGTGATGGGGGCCGTAATAACTGTGCTCGCGCTCGGAGATGTAGACGGGTACCTGTTTTCTAGCTTAGGTCACATGTGGCTCGTCGGCCCAATTTTTATCTGCTCTGGACTCATGATTGCAGTGAAAAGTATTTTGTATCTCAGAAGAAAAAGTGTTATCCAGATGTTACTGAGGCAGCGGGCACTTTTAAGGGTATGTCTGTGTATTGAGCTTTTAAAAATGCGACTTAGTACAATAAAATGCTTAAGCTTGCAACGATTTGTGTTCCTAACGTGTAGTATATATTCTAATATTAACAGCTGTTTGTAAAAAGTAAACAAACATGGATTTTGTATTTGTGAGTGGTTTTTGCTGTTGCGTGGAGTTACATAATTTGTGGGGACTGTTTAGTGTCGTCTTAACATTTTTCAGATCATGGGCCTACGTGCTCAAAGTGCCCAGGATATATGTCAACCCAGTATTCAACGTGGTTTCCAACTGCCCCATATACTCTCTCTCTCTCTCTCTCTCTCTCTCTCTCTCTCTCTCTCTCTCTCTCTCTCTCTCTCTCTCTCTCTCTCTCTCTCTGCAGTGCTGGAGTGTTTGTTTTGGTTCGAACTATGATATGATGGAAAGACTTTAGGGTTAGTAAATGACAGTGCTTCACTGACATGGATGCCTCAAGAGAGAACCTATGAATGACCTCATTAACAGACAACATTCGGGAAACAAAACTGGGCCAATTAATGAAAAACTCGTGAACCTGTCTTTAAAGCTTTTGTATCATATACAATGGCTTTGTCAACCCTGAACTGAACTGTCTGCTTCCATCCTGACCTAGACAAGTCTTTCCACCATATTTAATAGAAGTTCAAAAGAAATTGACATTTAGATCTTCAACAATTTCAACATCTCAATTTGACTTTGTTATATATACCGGTACTGTGGTTTAAAAGTAGAATAAAATACAGGAAAATACAGCAGAAAGCATCTATAAGTCGAACAACCTGAAAGGGGAGCAGGTGCGCAGGAGTAGCCGAGCACTGGAGCGCCATGTTATGGATTGCGAGGCCTCCCACGTCGGAAGTTCGAATCCCCCCTTGGGCATGGATGTTTGTGTTGTGTTTAGTATAAGTTAGTTCCTAAGTAGTTTGTAAGTTTAGGGACTGATGACCCCGCAGTTAAGTCCCATGAGCTTCACAAACATTTGGATTTTTGCAAGGGGAGCAGTAATTGAGAAGGGAGTAAGACAGGATTGTAGCCTGCCTCGTTATATGCTGTCTGTAGCCAGTGGAACAGAAGGAGTTGGCCACTAGTAAGTCTATCAGTTTCCTCTTAAATCAATATTTCTTTGTGGCTAAATTTATTAAGGTTGTTGGCAAATTATTTATAATGTATGTTCCTGAGTTGTGGACACCTTTTTGAACTAAAGGTTAAATTGTATGACACTTCTCATCGGGCTGCAGTGGTTATGTTGGAACCAATGGTAATTATGGCAACTCAGATGACCAATGAATGTTTTTTCGTGACAACTGAAATAAAAAAGGAAATTATTTTTTTTCTGAATGGGCAAGGGTACATACAAGAACCTGTCGACCATAGAGCAGGTACAGTATTAAATTTGCTGCAAGTGAAACGAGTAGCAATAACATTTACTCTGTAGATCGTGAAAATTCTACACTTCATTGTTCATCTTTTGCCAACTGGAGTCCAGCGACAAACATAAAATTTTACCATATAGCCTATTACGTACTAGATTTCTGTAGCAAATGTTTCTTGATGATACTGAAGTGTATACCTTGCAACAAATTGCCTTGGTTTTTTCTTTCCTTCTTTTTTTCTCCTATGCAATATGTTGAAAGTTGCCAGTTACAATCAATGCAGCTACTAAAATCTTTTTATTTGGCTTAGTTTCTTTGGACATTTTTAATGTAGATTTACCTTTTCTTTAGTTAAGATATGACTGTGTTCATGTTACTTCATTCTGCACTAAAGTGCAAACATTCTGTTTCAAACTGCTAAAATAACAACAAAATAAGTATGCTGATACTAAATTCCACAAAACTGTAGTACTTAATCTACATAAGAAATTAGTAGTATTATCACTCCTTTACAACAGTCATTTTTACACTAGGCCTATCCACCGGCATTATGTGTACAAGGTGTATTTGATAATTCTTCAGTGTGCTATTGCTTTGAAATAACAACTTCGGGTAGTAGTAGTAGTAGTAGTAGTTGTTGTTGTTGTTGTTGTTGTTGTTGTTGTTGTTGTTGTTGTGGTGGTGGTGGTCAACAGTCTGCAGATTGGTTTGATGCAGCTCTCCACATTACCCTGTGCAAGCCTCTTCGTCTGGGAACATATACGGCAACTTACATCCTTTTGAATCTGCTTACTGTATTCATCCCTTGGTCTCCCTCTACAATTTTTATCCCATACATTACTTTCTAATGCTAAGTTGATGATTCCTTGTTCTCTCAAAATGTGTGCCACCAACCTATCCCTTCTCTTAGTTAGCATATGCCGCAAACTCCTTTCTTTCCAATTCTGTTGAGCACCACCTCATTAGTTACATGTCCACCCATAATCATCATCATTTGTCTGTAGCACCACATTTCGAAAGCTTCTATCATCTTTTTGCCTGAACTCCTTATTGTCCACATTTCACTTGCATACAAAGTTACACTCCAGACAAATGCTTTTCAAAAGGACTTCTTTACATTTAAAATAATATTGGATATCAACAAATTTTGTTTCTTCAGAAACGCTTTTCTTCCCATAGCCATTCAGCATTTTATATTTTCTTTACTTCGGCCATCAGAAATTATCTTGCTAAGTAAATAACAAAACTCATCTACTACTTTTATTGTTTCATTTCCTAATCTGATTCCTTCAGCATTTCCTTTACATTTCATTACCTTTGTTTTACTCTTGTTGATGTTCATCTTATACCTTCCTTTCAAGACACTGTCCATCCCGTTTAATTGCTCTTCCAGATCCTTTGCTGTCTCTGACAGAATTACTATGTACTCAGCAAACCACAAGGTTTTTATTCCCTCTCCCTTAACTTTAATTCCCTCTTCAAATTTCTCCTTGCCTTCCTTCACAGCTTGCTCAGTGTATATATTGAACAACATCGGGGAAAGGCTACAACCTTGTATTACTCCCTTCCTAACCACTGTGGCCCTTTCATTTTCTTTGACTCTATTAATTGCTGCCTGGTTTTTGTACAAGTCGAATATAACTCTTCGCTCCCTATATTTTATCCCTGCTACCTTCAGAATCAGAAAAAGTGGATTCCAGTCAACATTGTCAAAAGCTTTTTCCAAATCCACAAATGCTAAAAATATAGGTTTTCCTTTCCTTAATCTATCGTCTAAAATAAGTCATAATGTGAGTATTGCCTTGCATGTTCCAATATTTCTCCTAAATCCAAACTTATTTTCTCCAAGAATCACTATATTCTTCTTGAAGTTGGAGGGTATTTCCCCTATGTAATAAAACTTGCATACCAGATGGAGCAATTTGTTCATTACTGGCTCTCCTAACAATAATAGCGGATCAAATGGGACATCATCTACTCCAGCGGCCATGTTTCTACTCAAATCTTTTAGTGCTCTGTCAAATTCTTTTCCCAGTATCGTATCTTCTATCTCATCTTCCTCAACCTCGTCTTCCACTTAATAAAATCAAGAAATACACAAAGCAAGATGGCGTACGCCAGGGAGAGGTTTCACCCGATCTCAAATTGTCGGCTTCGTAGCAGTTCGCTAACCATTGTTAATATCCAGAGGTGGAGCCGTAGTAGCCAGTCTGTGCGTTAGGTCAAGTAATAAACCCACCAAACCAAATTCCAACCACAAGCCCCCCTCCCACAAACTTACTTAACTCCAAACCTTCAGCCTCCATTGCACCCATAAAAGAATGAAATAAACAAAAATTACCTGGGTCACACTTCTGCCAGTGGGCAATAACATTCAAAGCCAACTTTGATTTCGATTTCTCTAACCAGGTATCTCTACGAATCCAGCGCCAGCAATTATGCACCTACAATGCCACATATAAGGGTCTCTTGTCTGAGATGCTATGATGGGACTCTATGACAGCTTCATTGGTTCCTTGCATCTGGAGCACCTCACTTGCTCTGCTATTAGTCCTAAGGTTTGCAAAAATGTAATCACATCCAGCAGCCCCTTGCCCATTGCTAAACACAACAAATATGCAATAAACTTCCCAGCATATCCATATCTAACAAACAAATGGATATTTGCAAAATAAACAATATTGAATCCTTAATACAACTACTCCACCACTAAAACAATAAGTGACAGAACTGACAAAATAATGTTATCGCATTCATTTCCCAATTTCTCAATACCAAGAATTCCAACCACAAATATGACAACACAAGGAAGGATGGCCATACGACAAAATACCCATTCTTTGTAACATCCATCACAAGAGAACACCACCCAATACTTACACACGCCCACTATAAACAACATCTCAAAACTACCGCACATGTGATGATGTCATACAACACAACACACCGACATCATGAGTCAAAGCCGATGGGTGGAATCACTTGCTATAAATGGCCCATCTTTTCAAAGTTTAATGTTTTGGCTTTAGGTAAAGGTAAAGCAGTCAACAATCCGAAGATTGGTTTGAACACCACAGTGCTTTACTAGGCATGGTCCTGTTTGGAGGTGGTATGCCGTTGCCTTCCTCCGACCTTCGAACTGACTTACCCAGCCAGTTATAGGGGGGCCTACAGTTTACCGTGGGTTCTGAACCACGGTGCTACTCGGTATTTTTCACATGAGCAATACTGCCAGAGGTGAAAGAAGTGGAAAGTGACAGAAAAAAAACCTAGGATCTGGCGGGGATTGAACCCGCAATCTTCGGATTTGTAGTCTGGCACTCTACCACTGTGCAACCGACGTGCACAACGGTGCTACTCGGTATTTTTCACATGAGCAATACTGCCAGAGGTGAAAGAAGTGGAAAGTGACAGAAAAAAATCCTAGGATCTGGCGGGTATCGAACCCGTGACCTTCGGATTTGTAGTCTGTGCAACCGACGCGCACGAGTTGGCTTTAACCATTTATTAATGTCCATGAAAATTTGTATCATCTGCAAACAAAACAAACTGCTTCTGCCAATGTAACTGATGAGATGGCATTAATCTACACAAGAAATAGCAATGTCCCAAAGATGGTTCCTTGTGGGGACACCACATGTAATTTCTTCCCAATATGATGATGACGAATGGTGTAAATCACTAGTCCCTTGCACTGACACCCTTTGTTTCCTGTTAGGGAGGTATGACTTGAATAATTTTGCAGCATTGCCAGTGTCACTGTCGAATTCTAATTTAGGACTTGGCAAATCACAGAAAATACCAGCTGATTGTAATTTATTACCTAATGAATTAAGTACATTCTCAGTGTAGGTGTAAATAAGCCTTCTCGATATCAGAATCCTTCAGAAATACAAACTGTTCTGGATATTTGAGAATGCTGGCAAAAGTGGAATCGGGTTGTAGTTTGATGGTATCTGTTGAGTATAGATCTGCATATTTTATCCAATCAGGATGTGTCCCAGTTGTAATACACTGGTTACAAAAATAACTTACAAGGCACAAATAAACTCACAACTCCTTAATGAACCTTATTGATATTTCACCGTAACCACTAGAATGCTTTGTTTTAAAGATTTTACTATGGAAGTACTTCCTTGTGGTGAAGTCGGTGATGTATTCATGTACCTGAAGTTATTTATAAAGGTTAGTTTCACATATTCAAGGATATTATTTGCTGACCCTGACAATCCCGTACTATCAGTAACTGGTACAAAGTACATGTTAAATAGGTTTGCCACACTATGCCTATCGGTTAGTAATCTATCATCTACTCTTAATGCTATCTGATCCAGCTTCTTTCTGGTTTTGCCAGTCTCATCTTTCACTAAATCCTCTATTGCTTTTATTTAGTTGACTGCCATTGCTTTCTTCTTCTCGTAGTGCATTTGTTTTAATGTGTGAATTACTTCTCTTAATATTTTACAGTATTCATAGTGCATTTGCTACGGTCTGGGGTTCGAATCCCCCCTCGGGCATGGATATTTGTGCCGTCCTTAGTGTTAGCTAGTTCATAAGTAGTTTGTAAGTTTAGGGACTGATGACCCAATAGATAAGTCCCATAAGCTATACAAACATTTGGACATAGTGCATTTGTTTAAATGTATGAAATACTTCTCTTAATATTTTACAGTATTCCTAGTATTTAGCTAAATCATCAGCGTTGGAGTTATTCTTGACTGATACATTAGTTAAATGCAGTTTATGCGTATGTGACTGTCACTTGGTGTGTAGATGTTGGCAATGGTGCAATGGACGATGGGCAGTGAAGGCAGCCATTACTACCAGCTTGGGAATTGGAGAAGTACATTGATAACCATGAGTCATTACATTATGTAAATTGACCACATTTATTCACTAATAGTTTTTATTTATTGTAAATTAGAAGAGACTTTTCAGCTAATACTACATAATTGAAACACTGTTACATCCATGTAGTTAATTGTTCTTGACATACTGTCCTTTAATTTCTTTAGCAATTCCTTCTCCAACAAAACTGCAATCTATAATTTTTCTATGAAAATGTCAGATACTGCAATATGTTGACCAACGAAACTGCAATCTATAATTTTTCTACGAAAATGTCAGATACTGCAATGTGTTGACCATAAAAACATTTACATTCATCACGCAAATTTATTTATGCTTCCTTTATCTCCCATCATTCATCATGCTGTTGCCAACATCTACACGTCAAGTGCCAGTTGCGTACATATAAAATTCAATTTAATCGATAAATTTTTCTTTTTGTGTCTTATGGGAAATCTTTATTCCTTGTGTAATCAATGGTTTTATTACAGACTTCTGTTAAAATACTCATTTTTGCTGGAATGACTACTCTTCTGTTTTCAGGTTTATCAGTCTTCATAATCTGCTTAAAATTTACATCCTAAACATGGAGTTGCGTCTCCTCCCCCCGCCCCGCCCAAGGGGTCCACAGCTCTTTTGTGGGTGCGTGTGTGACGCACACGGGCCTCCGAGCCATTGAAGCCTTTCTTCCTATTTTCCCAGACTGCATTACCTCTCCCAGTTCCCCTCCTCCCCATCCTAATTCCTCCCTACTCTCTGCCCCTCTCCTCTCTCTAGTTGTTTCACACGGCCCAGCTATTCCCACGGTACCACTGATGGCTTTGCAATTTTGACCTATTTGCCGTTTACACTTGTTTTAATGCCTAGATTGGTCCCCCTCAGGGTTTGACCTCCACTACAAAATTTCCAGTCCAAGTGTGAGCCACTAGGAGAACAACTCCCTACCTAGCTACTACGGTGCACATCCCTCTCCCTTCCTTCCCCTTCCCCTTTCCCTCCGTGCTTTAGCCTCCTACCCCTGCTAGGTCTCCAGCATGTGTAGTCAGTCAGTGTGTGTGTGGGGGGGGGGGGGGGGGGGCTGTTATGTACCCTATTGGTTGAGTTCCCTGACAACACAGGGACCACACTACTTGCACCAGAGCTGTGAATGCCCCATGCATGCCTAAGAGTGGTTACCCATCCTTTCAAAGTATCGGAACTCCTGGCAACGACTGTCCTGCTAGGCGGACCTCGCTGTGGCTGGGTGGCGCCTGTGGGATGAGCCCCTGACTGGAGTGGGTGGTACCGGGGTGGACATCCTGCATGTGAAACGAGTTAAGGTGTCCGGCCGCTCTCCTGTGGCCAAATTCTCTCGAGACAGGAATAGTATCTCTTCAGCTCGCATTCTTTCTTCCACGGCCTTCCCCTCCTTGGCCACAACCTGGGAAGCCCCCCCAGGGGGCCCACAGCTCCTTTGTGGGTATGTGTGTGGCGCGCATGGGGCCCCGAGCCGAAGCAGCCTTTCTTCCGACCCAGGCTGCTTCACTTTCCCTCCCGGTACATGCCTTCGACCGGAGACGGGCGTCCTTTGCGAATGAAGGTGGTTTCTTGTCTAAGTTTCTCTTTTTCCTTGGTTTCTTCCTTTTCTAACCTTTGCTTCTGTCTTTCTCTTCTTGCTGTACTCTCCTAGCCTTCCTCTCCTCCTCATTAGTCTCCGCTTCGGCGTTTGAGACACTTCTTTCTCTTCACTTCCTCTATTCTTCTTCTTTCCTCCCTGTGCGTGTCTGAAGGCCAACCCACGCATTATCATTCGTAGCAGGTGACGGGGTAACGCGTAATTCCCCGCCCCGGGTAGACAAGTAGGGCACGTACGTACCCCCTGGTAAAGGCCAGGCCCAGGGAGGGGTGATTACCCGAGCTGGTACCTTCCGAACATGCCGATTGGTCACTCCGTCAGTTCTCGGGAGGTGTGACCTGTGGTGTGAACAATCACCTAAGGCGTGTAAGCCCTCAGAGAGGTCCCCACTAGGAAGGAGCGCGCCATTGGTAACGTTGGTAATCGTGGGGACACTTCCGCAATGACTTCCTTCTCTTCTTCTGCGACTTTGACCCAGAAACGAAAGATAGATTCGCCTCAGCAAAAGAAAACTTTGCCTAATCTTCCGAAATTCCTTGTTGTCTCTCGAACCGATGGTAAAGATTTCACTTCCGTAAATCCTTTTGTCATTCAGAAAGGTGTTGATGCGATTGCTGGCCCTGTTAAAACCTGTTCGCATCAGCGCAATGGAACATTGTTGCTGGAAGCGGACAGTGCCTTCCAGGCCCAAAAACTAATACGGACTACGTTGTTACACACGTTTCCTGTCAAGGTAGGAGCGCATCGCACACTCAACTCGTCATGGGGGGTAGTTTTCATGAGATCCCTTGACGGGTTGTCTGACGAAGACATACAAACCTATATGTCCGATCAGGGTGTAACATCTGTGCATAGGGTGTTGAAAAAGGTAGATAACCAGCTGACACCAACTCGTACTGTCTTTTTGACGTTCGACAGAGTTGAACTCCCGTCGAAGGTCAAAGCAGGGTACGAAGTTATCTCCGTCGGCCCTTATATACCAAACCCAATGCGCTGTTTCCAATGCCACAGATACAACCATACCCGTCAATCTTGCCCTAATGCAGCAAAATGTTTCACTTGTGGTAGGGACGCCCATGAGGGGGATTACCCACCTCCGTCCCCTCACTGCCTTAATTGCAACGGTGACCATACGGTGTCCTCTCGGGACTGCCCTATATATAAGGATGAAAAGGACGTTCAGCAAATTCGGGTTACGGAAAAGGTATCAACATCTACCGCTCGAAAGTTGTTGGCGAGTCGAAAGCCCACTGTCCTCCCAGCAGGCACATACAGTAAGCTCCTCACCTCCACTCAACCTACTAAGGATTCAGGTACCCAGACCTGTGACTTCACTTTCGCTGACACAGTTGTGTGATCCGCCATCCCGAAGATTGCCCATTCCACGTCCCCGCTTCCTCCTGCTGCTTCTAAAGTTCAGTCTTCGTCAACCTCTAATAAACCGCGGGCACCTAAACAAGATGCCTGGACTTTGAAAAAGGAACCCGTCCGTGAAGCTTTTCTGCGAACTTAGGCTTCCCAACTGTCAACTGCCTCTTCTCACTGTCACTCTTCCAGAAGAGCCAACAAAAAAAAAAGAGTTCCTCTCCTTCCCCGCCGAGGTGTGAGCCATCCGTCATGCCGCCCAACAGTAGTCTGCCCCGATCATCTTCTGTCTCACCGGGACACACTACTGTTAGCCGGGCAACTGGCATTTTACCGGCGGCAGAAGCTGCCCCTCCTGATAAACTCGGGAAGGTGGCAGATGTATCAGTTGAACCTGTGGAACATGACTCTCTGCCTCTAGATGGCGGCAGTAGTGCTCCCTCGAAGTCCAGTCCTCAGCGGCCACCGAGGTGACCCCACCTGCTTGTTTCTTTTTATCTTCCTTTCTTCTCTTATTTTTTATCATAGCGCTCCTTCAATGGAATATTCACGGCTTTCGTTCCAATCGGGAGGAATTAAAACTACTCCTCCGATTGCACTGCCCGCCTCTAGTTTGTCTCCAAGAAACTAAGTTACGTCCAAGTTATCGTGCAGACTTCCCCCACTACACCTCTGTGCGTTTCGGCCTGCCACCTGCGCCATCGTCATCCGCCCTTACTAGGGCAGATGTGCTACACCTCGTTGATCAGCTCCCTTCACCTTTCATGTTGGTAGGCGACTTTAATGCCCACCACCCCCTATGGCGCTCTCCGGCACCTTGTCCGAGAGGCTCCCTTTTGGTGGACCTTCTCCAACACCTCAATCTTGTCTGCCTCAACACCGGTGCACCGACCTTCCTTTCCGACACAACACATACTTATTCCCATATAGACCTTGCGATGTGCACTCCTCAGTTTGAGTGGTATGCACTTTCTGACATGTACTTGAGTGACCATCTTCCTTGTGTCATCCACTTCCTGCATCATTCCCCATCTCCTCAACCCACCAGTTGGGACGTTTCTAAAGCCGACTGGCGGCTTTATTCTTACATGGCAGTTTTTCACAATCAGGACTTTTCTATCTGTGACAGTCAGGTCGAATATCTCACAGCTGCCGAACATTCCATACCTCGTACATCCTCTTCTCCATGTCGCGTCCCGGTCCCCTGGTGGACTGCAGCCTGCCGTGATGGTCTTAGAGCCCGGCGCCGTGCTTTACACACCTTCCGCCACCACCCAACGTTGGAGAATAGTATCAACTATAAACGACTGCGAGCGCAATGTCGTAGAGTTATGAACGACAGCAAAAGAGCTTGCTGGATTGCTTTTACCAGTTCTTTTAACTGCTTTACTCCCTCCTCGGCTGTCTGGGGTGGCCTATGCCGTTTATCCGGCATCAAGGTCCACTCCCCGATTTCTGGCCAGACTGTCGCGAGAACGCAGCCCTTGTGGACCCTGCTGATGTTTCCAACGCATTGGGCCGTTTCTTTGTGGAGGCTTCAAGCTCTGCCCGTTACCACCCTGCCTTCCTCCCTCGCAAAGATGTAGAGGAGGCACGGCCGCCTTCTTTCCACTCTTTTAATAGTGAAAATTATAATGTCTCCTTCACCATGCAGGAGCTAGACTGTGCTCTCGCCCTGTCCCGATCTTCTGCACCCGGGCCCGATTCCATCCATATTGAGATGCTGAAGAACCTCTCTCCTGCGGGCAAGTGTTTCCGACTTAGCACCTATAATCGCATATGGAATGAAGGTCAGGTTCCCACAAGTTGGCGTGAAGCCATTGTTGTCCCTATCCTCAAACCAGGGAAGGACAAACATCTTCCATTAAGTTATCGCCCTATTTCTCTTACTAGCTGCGTCTGTAAGGTGATGGAACGCATGGTTAATGCTCGGTTGGTCTGGCTCCTCGAATCTCGATGCCTCCTGACTAATATCCAATGTGGTTTTCGAAGACACTGCTCTGCTGCTGATCACCTCGTCACCTTATCAACGTTTATTATGAATAACTTTTTAAGGAAGCATCAAACGGTAGCAGTGTTCTTCGACGTAAAGAAGGCTTATGATACCTGTTGGAGGGCGGGCATTCTCCACACATTGCACACATGGGGCCTTCGTGGCCGCCTCCCTCTCTTTATTCAAGCGTTTTTGACGGATCGCAAGTTCCGGGTACGGGTGGGCTCCGCTATGTCAGATACCTTTCGCCAGAAGAATGGGGTACCACAGTGTGGCTCTTTTTGCCATTGCAATCAATCCGATCGTAGACTGCCTTTCAACTGACGTTTCCGGATCTCTTTTTGTAGATGATTTTGCAATTTATTGCAGCACCCAGCGGACGTATCTCTTGGAGTGTTGTCTTCAACGCTGTCTTGACCGCCTATATTCCTGGAGCATTGCGAACGGCTTCCGCTTCTCCACTGAGAAAACGGTGTGTGTAAACTTCTGGGGATACAAGGAATTTCTTCCACCATCTCTACGTCTCGGCCCTGTAGCTCTCCCTTTCGTGGAGACAACGAAATTATTGGGACTCATGCTGGATCGTAAACTTTGCTGGTCCCCACACGTCTTACCTGGCTGCCCGTTGTGCCCGATCCCTTAATGTTCTTCGTGTCCTCAGTGGCACGTCATGGGGAGCGGATCATACCGTCCTGCTTCACCTTTACCAGGCCCTTGTTCAGTCGAAGCTCAACTATGGAAGCCTTGTATACTCTTCTGCACGGCCGTCGATTCTCTGCCGTCTCAATTCTATTCACCATCGGGGATTGCGCCTGGTGGCATTTTATACCAGCCCTGTTGAAAGTCTGTATGCCGAAGCTGCTGTATTACCCTTGACCACTCAGCGTGACATACTCTTGAGTCTGTACACATGCCGCTTGCGGTCAATGCCCAACCATCCATCTTACAGATTATTTTTTGATGACTCACTCAATCGCCAATATCAGTTGTCTGCGATAGCCTTGCTTCCACCTGGAGTTCGGTTTCGCCGCCTACTTCAGCGGCTCGATTTTACCCTCCCTTCAACCTTTAGGTTGAGCGATAGCCCATTACCACCATGGCATCAGGCCCAGGTTCACACTCACCTTGAACTTAGTTCGCTGCCCAAGGAGAGCACCCCGGATTTGGTATACCGCTCGAGGCTTGTTGAACTCCGTTCGCGGTTCGATAATGCCATATTTATCTACACTGATGGTTTCAAGAGCACTGTTGTTGTTGAATCTGCCTTCGTCGTCGGGGACAACCGTTTCCAATACAACCTCCCTGACCGGTGCTCGAATTTCACGGCTGAGCTTTTTGCCCTCCACCAGGCTGCCGCCGCCGCCGCCGCCATCCTTTTTATGCCATCTGTTCGGACTCCCTTAGTGCCCTACAGAGTCTTAAGGACCCTCTCCGACCCATCCTCTCGTGTATCGGATCCAACGCTCCCTCCAGTTGGTAGCAGATGACGGCTGTCACGTTTCTTTTCTGTGCGTCCCTGGCCACGTGGGGGTGCCCGGGAATGAGACCGCCGACATAGCAGCGAAGGCCGCAGCTCTTTTGCCTCGCATGGCTACTTTTTGCGTCCCATTGGACGATGTTCAACGGGCTCTTCGCCGGAGTATTGTGTCGTCCTGGCACAGTGCGTGGTTCTCACTCCACAACAATAAATTGAGAACTGTAAAACCGATCCCGACCGCTTGGAGGACCTCCTCACGCCCCTCTCGGTGAGAGGAGGTCATCCTGGCCCGGTTTCGGATCGGTCACTGCCATTTCAGCCACCGTGATTTGCTAACCGCCGACCGTGCACCGCTGTGCTCCTGTGGTGAATTGCTGACGGTGCGACATGTTTTACTGTCTTGTCCTAATTTTAATCATCTTCGTGTAGCCCTTCACTTTCCGTCTACTCTGGAGGAACTTTTAGCTGATGACACACGAGCAGCTACTCGAGTTTTGCATTTTATCAACATAGCCAATGTATCAAAAGATATTTAACCCTTTTAATTGTTTTTGTCTTTCGTTTTTAGCCTTCTTTTGATACTCTATGTGGTAGTTACCAATTTTTTTATGAGATCTAGCGAATTTCTGTTCTTATCTGGGCGCTAATGACCTTAGGAGTCGTGCGCCCTAAAACCACAAAGAAATAAATAAATAATCCCCTGGGAAGAGGGTCAGGCATGCAGATTAGGTGCAAAGCTATTTCCCGAGTACTAGGTGTGTTGCAGGATGGACAGAGAGACGTTTGCTGCTACCAAAGCTCTCTTCGTTGTAGAACACATCGAAGACAAGTTTGGTGAAGTCGAGGCACCGAGCAAAATGCGATCCGTCTCTGTCTCAATTCGCACGTCCTCTGCGACCCAGTCGGCTGCACGTAGAGCCTACCGGCAAGACATCTCGGTGCACGTCACACCTCACCAGTCCCTTAACGTGGCACGGGGCATTATTTTTCTCAGTTACCTACTTCAATCAGACGAGGAACTTAGGACAAATGTGGAACGGTGTGGCGTTAAATTCGTTCGTCGTGTCCAGAGAAGCCCCGAGGGTAACAATGTCGATACAGGAGCTTTTATCTCGGCTTTCGAAGGGGATACTCCACCAGAGAAAGTAAAGGTAACGATTTATAAATGTGACACGAAGTCTTACATACCACCACCTATGCACCGCTTCCGTTTCCTCCGCTTCGGACATACGCCTTCACGATGCAATACCGACCCTGTTCGTGGTGACTGTGGCCGCCCTCTCCGTACGGGGACGTCTCACACCCCACCACCTAGCTACTTAAACTGCCGAGGCCCACGTGCTCCTCGTTTGCCCGATTGCCGAATATATGAAAGAGAATGGAAAATTCAGTAGTACAAGACTCTAGATTACATGTCATATTCTGAGGCTCGGCAAAAAATATAATCGTGTCCACCCGGTATCGTTGACATCAACGTTTGCCTCGGTGGCATCACTCTCCCCAACCCCACCCCCTTCCCTAACATCTTCCTTTCACTCTCCCCCTAACCACATCCCTGCTCCCCCTCCCCCTCCTGTGCTCCCTCCCCCACCTTTTCCTCAGCCAACACCACCTAAACGACTAGGCCTCACAGCTTTCTGGCAAAAGGCGAGTGACATCATCAACTTCAGGCAGAACTAGTGCCACCTACCTGTAGCAGTGCCACATGTAGTGATGCCATGTTGAAGCTTGTAAACGGCTGCTTAACAGGATTGCTAGAAAAGTGAATTCTTTTGTGAAATAGTTTGGTTTTCTTCTCTCTGAAGTGTTTATTGTCTGTAGCAGTTCTGTTCAGAAATATACGTTAAGACGTACCCGGCTGTGTTGGAAATTACGACGAGAAGAACGAAGTGCACATTTTAAAATTTCCGGACGGTGAAGAAATGCGTAAGAGTCGGTTCCGAGCAATCGAGAGGGATAACTTCATTTCCAGCAAGCATTCTGTGGTATGTAGCTTTCATTTAAAGTTTTATCTATCGACAAAAGAACTTTACAGGTTTAGATTGACTTTCGAAAAGGTTTCCAGCTATGTGCATACAGTATATTATTCTTTACTTCACAAGTGTGCCACTTGCACTTTTGCGAAGGGGATATTTTGTGGAAACACGAGCTGTTGACTGGGAAAAGGGGAATGTTTTATCTGCACCACTTAGGAAGCCACAGCTCAGGAAAAATGCCATTCCAAGCCAATTTCCAAACTGCCCTTCCTGCATTTCGAAAGTTGTGCCAATGATCATGTTCTGTGTTCTTAACACCAGGCTACACCTTGCAAGTCTCAGAGTGAATAAACTGTGTCTGTAAACTGTGTTTCTGGAGACAGCTGTCCCAGTGGCTGCAGTATTTCGTGGCCATTTGCAGGCACCAATGGTGAGATATCAGTCTTCTTGTGGTGTTGTACTCTGTGGACGTCCCGTACAGTAGCACCTGGACACGTTTCCTGTCTCTGGAATCATTGCCATAATCTTGAGATCACACTTTATGGAACACGGAGGGCCCATTCTACGACCAGCTGTGTTTTTGACCATCCTCCAATCACCCTATAATAGTAATAATAATAATAATAATATGGTTTTCTGTTCCACAGGACCCTAATTGAGAAGTGAGGTCATGGAACAAGTCAATACATGAAGTTTAACACAAGAATGGTAATAGAAAATTTTAAGTAGTCCTATGCACACGACAATCTTAAGACAAAGTGAAAAGAATCAATAAAAAAATGAATTAGCTTAATTGTTTAACTTTTCTAGGAGTTCCTGAACAGAATAAAAGGAGGGAGCCATGGGGTAACTCTTCAATTTAGATTTGAAAATGTATGGGTTAGTGCTAAGATTCTTTAGTTCTTGTGGCAGCTTATTGAAAATGGATGCTGCAGAATACTGTACAACTTTCTGCACAAGTGTCAAGGTGGTCTGATGCAAATGTAGATTCAACTTCTGCCTAGTATTCACCGAGTGAAAACTACTAACGCGTGGAAATAAGCTGATATTAACTACAAACATCATTAAAGAAAAAACATATTGTGACGCCAGTGTCAAAATCCCCAGACTAGTGAAAAAGGGAACTTATACCAAGTATTGCTCGAACCGACCGTTTCTAAGCCAGAAATAACCTTTTTGTATCAGGCGAGTTACCCCAAAAAATAATGCCGTATGTCATAAGTGAGTGAAAGTAAGTGTAGTAGACTAATTTTCATGTTAAAAATCACTTATTTCAGATATTTTTCTAATGGCAAATATAGCAGAATTTAGTTTTGGAACAAAATCCTGAACATGAGCTTTCCACGACAGCTTACTGTCTATCTGAACACCTAATATGCCCATTATGTGTAATCAAAATGTCAGCTTTCGTCAAATTATGTGTTAGAAATTGTAAAAACAAAGTTTTACTGTGATTTAACATCAACTTGTGAAATGTCATTCATTCCTCGAAAAGTTGCATGTAATATTATACAGAGACATTCAATGTTTCATACCATTTTATGTGGCCTAAACCTCCAAAAATTAATTTCCCAGTAACAGAAGAATTAAATAGATTATGAGTTTAGTACTATCACTTTACATCCACAAAAAGTTTCGTTTCCTCTTTGACCAATATTTCTGATATCATTTTGTCTTCCAATATACATATTGAGGCAATAAAATAAACTCACTACAAAGTGAGTTCATTGCATTCAGACATTGCCAGTTGGTTGTCATGTTACCTCTTACCAGAATGTGCTCAGACCAAATAAACACTAGCATAAACAGTTAAATAAACAATTTAAAAAAATCAATGAATATCACTTCCCCTTGTACAGTAATACAACATACATAAATATTCATTGGGCAGAGAGTTGTTTTATCACTGATTGTTTACCTGTAATGGCTTCCTACTTTGACCAGTAAAGATGCTGTTATTGTGGTGGATTAAGGAGAGTTATCACATGCTCGAGTTGTCCTGTCATTTCTGCCACCCAAAATTGTGCAGTCTTCCCCAACTTGTAAAATAAGTTTATGGTGGTTATTAGTATGCTGTACCATCAGTTAACTTAATATTTTCTTAACAGTCATGTGTACCAGGCAATTGGAGGTTATTCTAGGTCCAAAAGCTTTGATTAATGTTGACAAATTTAATGAAACAGTTGGATTATCATAAAACTTAATGCAGTATAAGGAGTATCGGTAGTCTCCTTATATTCTTCATTATTGAATTTGAGTTCAAAGATGATTATTTTATTAGTTGTAACAATTTTGATATTGAAAAATGGGTGTAGATAAGTGTTATTATGGACTCATTGTGCTATTTTAAGATGTTTCAACTCTACTGGACTTTCTAGGGACTACAGGAGTTAGCCCAGCAGTCAAGAAGTCAACAGTCGGGCTGTGTGATACGTAATCCAAGCACAGTCACATTGCCACCAACATATGAAGCCCTCATGGGTACTTCAGAATCACACGGTGGTAGCACCTCAACAGAAGCACCACCACCTACGTATGAGGAGGCAATGTTCCTTATGGGTGATGAAAAGCTTTGTGTTGTGCTTGATGATGCCAAATATCCTACGACGTAAGTACCAATCTCTTTTACTGCAGTACCAGCAAGGAATATTTAGATTTTATTCACAACAAGTGTATGACATAGGAAATATCATCTGGACAGTAGTTACAAATAATTGATTAAAAACAATATGATCAATATGTTATCCTTATAATGTTAATATGAATTTACCTGTTAATAGTTTATAGTGATGAGATATGTAGTTGTCAAGAGAGAATGATAATTTTTGTTAGTAGAAAAATGTGAATTTTGTTCAGTTTTTAAGAGGACAGTAACATAATTAATCATTATTTGATAAGCCCTATGGAAGAGAAATTAAAGCAAATTTGTGTGCTTTTCATTGCTAGTCTATTCTTCATATCTTTGTAATGTTTTGGAAACCTTATACATAGATGCAATTTATCATTTGTAAGTAACTTGAGAAAGTTGAAACAATCAGCCAACCAGTTGCCAGTAAAGGTTTATTTTTTATCTGGATTTTGATAAAATTATTTTTCTTAAAAAGTGAAATGGATGTTAAAGGTAACATTATGAATTGCAATTTATTTATGTGCAAAACAAATGAAGTAACACCTGTAGACCGAAGTCTACTCAATGATACATCATATGTTGGTCATTTAAATTCAATAAATCCAAATGGCTTTTGTCGTATAGGATATTTTAATGCAAGTAAATATCACAAGCTATGGCTTAAGGCTGTTATCAACACACAGAGTAAAATTCAATAATGTCATGTCACTAAATTTGTGCGTAAGGCAAGTAATAAATGTCATCAGCTAAAATGTAGACACTAAGGTTAAAGAAAGCTGCATGTCTACATGTGGAGGATACTAAATGTAAGTATATGAGAAACGTGCCTTAGTTGAACTGAACAGTCTATATTGTTACAACAGACTGAAAATTTCTCTTTGTGTTTTGAAAATGACAAGTATTTGGATAGCCCACCTAACACAGCTATGGATATTTCTCAGCTGTTAACACTGTACTTGTGGCACATTCATTCCTTGCTGTACTTTGAACCTGTTTGTATCACATTGTCAAGTTGATTTAGTTTATTCCCAGTCTTGAATGGATTACTAATTTGGACTGTTACACATTACGCTGATCTGGCTATGTCCCAGCCTTGAGTAATTTTTATCATTCACTTTGTAAACTCATCCTATCGCACGTCAATAGAACTGCTTGTTGTTCTTGTCATCCAGCATACTCATCTGTAGAACTGCTGATAGAGTGCTACCTTCTCTGTTTCTCACCATGCAGATGCATTCAGTGAATCGTGAATCTTGACTTTCTCAAATTGTGTTGACAGCAGCAGTTGCAACTCCAAGCAAAGGAACTGTTGCACCAACAACACACAATGCTATTACAGCTCATGGAAAATCCACACAATATAGCTGACGTGTTTCATCATCTTTCCCCTCCAACAAGCACTTCCTTTGACAAAGTTAATGAGAGTTGGGAATTCTATAAAAGATCTTTTGAACTCCACTGCATAGCAAATGAAATTGATCTTAACTCTAATGTGTAGTGTTAATGTTTTGTTATAGTAAATTATATATAAAGTGGTGCTAAAATTATACCCACACTCAGATCCTAGTAGTTTGTGGTTTGCTGATCATTATGATCTCTAACCACAAGTTGTTGCAGTTAAGCTTAAGTTTAATCTGTGCATAAAGCAACATAAACAATCTTACACAGCACGGGCTGTTCACTTACAATAGTTTTGTAAAAGTAGGGAGTTTATAAAAGTAGCAGCTTAGATACCAACTAAAGCACTAACCATAGATAGGCAGTTTACGTTTGCTATTTGCATTATGCATACTTTTATCCAGATGACAATTTCTTTTACTGTGCACATTAACAGCCTAAACCATGGCTTGTGATTGTCTCTTACATTTGAATATCCTAAACAACAAGAACTGCTTGGCTTTATTCAATTTACTTGTCCAACGGTGATGTATCAAGTGAGTTCACCTATCTTTTAATTTTGTTATACAGATGTTACTTTGTTTCTTTTGCATATTAGTATATTGTAAGCACTAATGTAATTTTTAGGATCTGTTACACTGTCAGAGGGAGATAATATTGGTGTTATCAAAACCTGTCAAAGTTACAAATAAACCTTTGTTTGAAACTGAATGGCTAATTTTTTCAACCTCTTAGAATAATATTTGCAGACAAAATACAGCAAAACCTTGTTTATACATTTTTGAACAGGGATGATAAAATAAATGTACAAAGTGAGATTAACATTAAAATGAAAGTTTGAAATACTGAGTTCACCCTTTGCAGAAGCACTCCTTGTGTGTTCATCACCTGCTTACACTACCACGTGCTACTGGTATGTACAGTCATGTGTGATTGTTGGACCAAGGGCTGCATTATCCCTTTTTAGGGCCCGAGTACACTATGTCATCGAGAACTGCTTCACTGCAGTGCTCGTGCACTCATACGGTGTTGCCTGTCATTCTGCCCCTGGGAACAGGTGAAACTGTTGCCGTGAGCAGTTCTGATGCTGCCACTATTGGAGTCGTTTTCCCTTGTGTCTCATGTCATCTGTTCATAAGTGGCTTGCCACTGCTTGGCTGGTCAACAGCACCCTCAATGGCATAAAGTGAAGCTTACTTTTGGGAGCAATGTTTCACCAAGTTTCATCTGAAACTGACTGACACAATGTCAACAATAATAATGTCTTCATGTGTGCTGTAGCTAAGGCCTGCTGTAATAACTGCCATTTGCATGCAGACTGCATATACAAAATATTTTGATTTGAATTCTTGGTCTATATAATGTACAAGTGTGACAAAAATTACTGTAGAGGAGTCAACATATTGTGTAAAAGTGTAAAAATTTATAATGGGAAATTGGGCTACCTGTCGACGAAAAATCCCAAAAGTTCATATTATGCATCATACGACAGTGAAAAACACAGAGCTGAGAACGTATAAATGTGGGTTCACTGTAATACAAAAGTCATTTATAAATGTAAAAAAGATAATTCAGTTACAAAAGATGAAGTGACAGTGCCATAGATCTAATGTTGTTAAAATCAAAGAAACAGTAGCACTAATGCAACTAATGGTTTTACAATGTAGGGGAGTGGGTAGAGTGAGGCATTGTGCCAGATGAGGTGGGTGTGAGAAAGGAGAAGGGAGGGAGAAGTAGTAAATATGTAGTTAGTAGATTTGGGAGTGAGATAGCGGATAGTGGCAGAGTACTGTGGGCTGAAAGACCGTTATTCAGAAGGTTAGCAACTCTCCTATGTACACTTTCCTCTGCTTGGTGCCTCAATTATATGGTGAATTATTGCCTTTTGTCTATACTTAAAATAGATAAATAATATTGTAATTGCTGATTTGGTGAACTGATGGAAATCAGTTAAATGTTTCCTTAAGCATTAAAATCCTCTGGACTATAGTACAGCCCAGTTACTTTCTCATTCCAACTGACAGTGGTGCTTTCCTATGATGATTCAAATGTTTTAGAAAATAATTGGAGGGTAACATCAATGACACTGAAAGTTTAAATTAGTCCTTATATGTAAGTGCTGGAGTGGCATAATTGGTTAACATTAAATATTCTGTGCTTTAAAATGTCACAGACAGGGTAATGTATAAATAATTTTGAAAAGGAAAAGATGGAAGCTGAATCTTCATGGTTTATTTTACACCATTTTTAACCAGCTGAAAAATGTTCCTATTGGAACACAAAAAGGTAAGTATGTTCCCATTTAAATGACTGACAGAAAAGTAGGGAAGCAGCTGCTTCATTCTGCCATTCTCACCAAAAGTTTTGACATGCTAACCTATTCGTGCTCTTTTAACACATACATGCTAATTCATTTACCCAGTCTGTCAGTTTAGTGTAGTTTCCATACACAGCACCTCATTATCCTGTCTACTTTTGTCTCTCTTCGACTGCCTCATTTTTCCCCATTTGCACTTTCTCTTGTCTTTGGCTCCCACTATCACCCTTTTCATCCATTTCTCTTGATCTTTCCTACCACACTCCCCTACCTGCCACTTTCACTGTCCCCCTCTGCCATGGTCTTTGTCCCCTTATTTTTCTCTCACATCACCACAGATTTTTCTTACTCAGTGTCTAGTGTCTGTCTCTCTCCAGTCACCATTGTCCGCTCTCTACACATGACCTTGTGGAAGGTTTGTTCTGAATTGTTGAGCAGGAAACATTAGAATATGGCTATAGGGGAAGGAGGTAAGTGGACACAACACTATCTCCCCCTCCCTCTCTCTCCCCCTCTCCCCCCCCCCCCCCCCCGCTCCCCTATTGGTGATGTTTTTCTTTCTCTTTCACTGCCACTTTCAGCTATTCTAATTCAACACGAAAAGAGTGTGAGTATGTTTGCATGCCAAAATGTTTGGTGAGGAAGTACAGAATGAGAACTGAGGCAACTGGTTTCCCACATTTCTGTCTGAGGTTGGGGGAGGGGGGGGGGGGAGTTGTGTCACAAACTGCATCTGATTTCTAGAAACATAGACGGGAAATATTTTTGTATTACAGTACATTAAAAGCTCTCTCTTTCTCCCTCTCTCTCTGCTCGAACAAGGGCATACTTCAACTGGTTCCTTTCTGCAGCAGAGTGTACTACTGCTTATACGAGGGATATTCTAAAAGTAAGGTCTAATAAAAACAAAAACATCCAAGATCAAACTTGTTTCCAGCTCAATTGTTTTATTGACATGCCTTCCATGTTTCTCTATTTTTCTACATAAACTCCATACCTATTTAGACATTTGTCATATCATTCAACAAGCTTTTGAATGGCTAAGTCATAGGCTAGGAGCGTGTTTTTGTTGGGAAGAGCCGACAAGCAAATGTTACGATCGCACTTAGAAAATGAATGGGCATCGTTTAATTCTGGGACTATGGATGTAGAGGAATTGTGGACGAAATTTAAGTGCATTGTTAATAAAGGGTTAGAGAAATATGTGCCAGTAAAGACGATTAAGGATGGAAAAGATCCACCGTGGTATAATAATAATAATGTTAGAAAGCTGCTGAGAAAGCAAAGGCTGTTGCACTCTCGATTAAAAAAAGAACACGCAAATGATGACAGGCAAAAGTTATTAGAGATTCGTGCGTCTATAAAAAGATCGATGCATGAAGCATACAATAATTATCACAGCCATACCTTAGCAAAAGATCTTTCCGAGAACCCGAAAAAGTTCTGGTCCTATGTAAAATCGATAAGCGGGTCAAAGCCCACTGTCCAGTCACTAGTTGATCATTCCGGGGCAGTAATAGAAGAAATCAAACGGAAAGCTGAAGTTCTAAATTTAACCTTTAAGAAATCTTTCACGTAGGAGGACCGCACAAATATACCATCATTTGATTAACGTACTAATTCCGAAATGGGGGACATAGCAGTAGGTATTTCCGGTGTAGAGAAACAGCTGCGAGAGCTAAATACAAAAAAGTCTGCTGGTCCGGATGGAATACCAGTTCGGTTTTACAAAGACTATTCTGTGGCATTGGCTCCCTACTTAGCTTGCATCTATAGCAAATCTTTCATTCAGCGCAAAGTTCCTAGTGATTGGAAAAAGGCGCAGGTGATTCCCGTGTATAAGAAAGGAAAGAGAACTGACCCATACAATTACAGGCCAATATCGTTGACATCGGTTTCATGTAGAATTTTGGAGCATATTCTCAGTTTGAATATAGTAAATTTCCTTGAAACGGAAAAGCTTCTTTCCATGAATCAGCACGGGTTTAGGAAACATCGTTCATGTGAAACTCAGCCTGCCCTTTTCTCACATGACATCTTGGGAGCCATGGACGAAGGGCAACAGGCGGATTGTGTTTTTCTCGACTTCAAAAAGGCGTTCGACACGGTGCCACACTGCAGACTGCTAACGAAGATATGAGCTTATGGAATAGGTTCACAGATTTGTGACTGGCTGGAAGACTTCCTAAGTAATAGAACGCAGTACGTTGTTCTCGACGGCGAGTGTTCATCAGAGACGAGTGTATCGTCAGGCGTGCCCCTGGGGAGTGTGATAGGACCGCTATTATTTTCTATCTATATAAATGATCTGATGGACAGAGTAAGTTGTAATTTGCGGCTGTTTGCTGATGATGCTGTGGTGTATGGGAAGGTGTCGTCTGTAACTGACTGTAATAGCATACAGGTTGACTTAGACAAAATTTCCAGTTGGTGCGAAGAATGGCAGCTAGCTTTCAATGTAGAAAAATGTAAGGTGATGCGCATGAGTAGAAAAAACAATCCTATAATGTTCGAATACAGCATTAGTAGTGAGGTTCTTGATGCTGTTGCATCGTTCAAATATCTAGGCGTAACATTGCAGAGCGATATGAAATGGAACGAGCATGTAAGGACAGTTGTGAGTATGGCAGACAGCCGACTTTGGTTTATTGGGATAATTTTGGGAAGATGTACTTCACCTGTAAAGGAGACCGCGTATAAAACGCTTGTACGACCACGTCTTGAGTATTGCTCAAGTATTTGGGACCCGCAGCAGATCGGTTTGAAGGAAGACATAGAGGCGGTTCAGAGGCGAGCAGCTAGATTTGTTACCGGTAGGTTCGACCAATGGACGAGTGTCACGGAAATGCTCCGGCAACTCAATTGGGGATCGCTGGAAGAAAGACGACGTTCTTTTCGTGAATTTCTGTTAAGTAAATTTAGAGGGCCGGAATTTGAAGCTGAGTGTAGTACGATCTTGCTGCCGCCTACTTACATTTCGCGTAAAGATCACAAAGACAAGATAAGAGAAATTAGGGCTCGTACGGAGGCATATAGGCATTCTTTCTTTCCTCGTTCAATTTGGGAGTGGAATAGGAAAGGAAATGCCTAGTAGTGGTACAGTGTACCCTCCGCCACGCACCTTACGGTGAATTGCGAAGTATGGATGTAGATGTAGATGTAGATCCTGCTGGGCTGCCCCTTTTAGCATCTTTGTGAGACTTGCACTCTACCTACTGCACTACCTTTAGTTCTTGGTGATACTGCCTCTGTGGCTGTGTAATTTCACAGGTAATTACCGTATATTTCTGCAGATAAGATGACCTTCAGATAAGACAAGGTACAATTTTCATCAAAATTTTATAGTTTAAACATATATCTGGCCTATAAGACGACACCCAAGTTATGGTATTTACTTGAATACATGCTGCACTTTTTTACGTTTTCATGATCTAAAAATATGCCTTCGAATTAGATTCAGGGACAAAGCTTCAGGAAGTTCCGAAATATACTGTTAGAAGCCGCCATAAGTAGATTTCGTGATTGATACACCTGAATTTCACCCTTTGTTGCAGTGTTTGCAGTATGCTCTTGAACTTGCTTGCGTGTAATGCTACATTGTGTCCGATCGTGAAGAAGCACGTTTTGCCGATGCACGTATTATGCGGGTGAAAATACACGAAATTGCTCTAGAACAGAAGATAAAGGATTTTGAAGGAAACCGTAATTGTTGCGTAGTGTTCCAAAATATTTTCACCTTTTCACTGCTATATACTCTAATCGTTTCAGTGCGACGTGACTTTCAATATACTGGTATTGAGAAATTATTTTTGACAAGCGACATCATAAAACCAAGCTGCATTGTAAATAATTAATTCTGTTCCTGCTTTATCGCATTAGGTTATCGTATGTACCCTTGTCCATATATATATATATATATATATATATATATATATATATATATATATATATATTTTTTTTTTTTTTTTTTTTTTTAATTCCGCACAGCTCTGTTTTTGTAAATCTTTCCTCCACAATATAAATTTCATCTGGGTAATATTGCAGATGTGCTGCATAGCGAGGCTTCGACCTCCAAACGATATACAGTAACTTCTCTTATGGATACTTCCCAATAGCGGACATTTTAAAATCCCCCTAAAAAACATCATTAGCTCTTATGCTAAAAGTATTCCGAATAGCGGACATTCTCAATAACGGACACGGACACCGTAATATGTCCCCTAATAACAATCTAAACCTCTATCGTCTGTTGATTGAAGATTTAGCGTGTTTCTTGTTCGTGTTGCATTGTTTCATGGCATTGCCATCTATTGGAACTTCTTGAAAGTACAGTACGTACAGTATTGGTTCATGCTGCACAGTAACACACAATGAGAGTGAGGCGGCAAACACATTCCGCCTGTTGTCGGTACATCAGACAAAGCAAGCGTTCTATAGTTAAGGCGCTGTTGTGTTGCAGCATGGGCTTGGATAGGACAGGGGGAGAGGCGGTAGGTGTATCAAATGTTTTCATTCGATGGCTGCCACAGCCTGGTTTCAAAAGTCAAAAGCTTTGTCTGATGCATCTTGAGTGTTGTCTTGTCGTTCGTCTTTGTGTTTTCGATTAAAAGTTTCGTGCTCGTGCTACATGCTTTAAAATGCCCAGAGATAAAAGTGGCCAAATACCAAAAAAAAAAAAAAAAAAAAGTGATCTCGTTGTAACAAGAGCTTTGCACTTAGCAGAAAATTGATGGTGGTGAGCCACCCGCGAAAGTTGCTGCGGATTTGAACGTCAGAATGAGTGCGATTAGTGACTGAAAAACAAATTGATCAGAAATTTAAACATTTGTTCCATTCAAGCGTCAAGCCGCGCAATGAAATCTCGAAAAAGAATGAGAAAAGGTTCACATCCTCAGTTAGAAGAGGTTTTATTTTTGTGGCATGAACACACAAGAGTCAAAGGCGTGCTAGTAAAGATCCTCTACTTCATCAAAAAGCGATGACTTTTTATGAGCTAATTAAAGGAAAGGAGTAAGAATTCCTCAGAAATTATGGCTGGCTGGATCGGTGCAAGAAGCGAAGTGGCATTTGCACATTAACGATCATACTTAGCGGTATTAACGCAATAAGGTGTGTTTCACCTTTGAAAACAGGAGACTTTGGTTTTATCCGAGATTTTCATTATCTGAACTGGCCATACCGATCATTTTGGATAAACGGGAGTTTACTATTATGTATTTTATCCATTTCTTAATAGCGGACACTTCTTAAAAGCGAACAGTTTTATTTTCCCCGTTGGTGTCCATTATTCAGAAGTTTTATTGTATATCGAATCGATACGTTTTGAAACGATATGTAAGGAATAAGCAAATGTTTCTGAACTGGAGATTCGCGCACTATGCGCCCTCACATACTAAAAAGAAATTTCTTGTTTGTCCTATAACTAACCTAACTTTCACTTTTAAAACAATTATCTGTAAAGTAGCCTTAAGAAGGTTAGGTGTACGTTAAAGAAGAATGTTTTTTTGTACATGAGGGTGCGTTGCATCCAAATCTACAGTTCAGAAACATAAATCGATTTACAGTTGTACGTTTGATATATATCATTTCAGGCTGAGCTACTTCAAGTGTAAGCTTTCTTGTAAATTACGCAGAAAGCTGTACTCTTAGGTTCCTGCCTAACCGTATCCTTTAAAATCACGTCATTTTCATAAAAATCATAACATACGCCTGTTCGATACATATCGTTTTGATACTTAACCGCTTCTATATATATCGTTTGGATGGCGAAGCCGCACCATGCAGCACATCTGCGAAATTACTAATTTCATACTAAATTTCAATTTAATTTTTTTTTCTATCATCGTATAAGACGACCTCAGATTTTGGGGCTTTTTTAATGATTCAGCCATCGTCTTATCTGCGGAAATATACGGTATCTTCAGAATGGAAGATGTTGAAGCACTTGAGCATGTAGAATGGTGTGTTGCAGTCAGAACAGCACTAATTTGTTCATTAATGCTTGTTTTGCCTGTATATTAGCTCATATTCTCCAAACAAATTTTACAAGCTTTTGTTGGATGCTGTTTTGTCATGAAACTCATCTTAAGAGAACACAAGAGCAACAAAAATAAAACAAACTAAACTAACTCCAGCAACTTTTAACAATGTTAGTGGTAAAAAATTGTAACAGATCGAAGGTTACTTTAATATACATCATCTTTGTTTCTGCTCAGATGTTTGTCTTGTTGCATTGAGAATCATCGAGTTCTTTATCTTGAGCAAATAGTGTCTCTTGACATGTTCACTACTGGTCCTTCAAAATAATTCAATAAATTGGCAACAGAAGACTGTACCTGTTTAGGGTGACCAGATGTAATCATATAAAAGAGGACAAACAGCTCCAAAAAGGAGGACAAAGTAAGAAAAAAGAGGGCACAGTAAACAATGTTCAAATTTAATAAATGAGTTTATTATTAATAGACAAAACATACATTCCTTAACTATTGAATCTTCTCTGAAGATCTAATTTTATGCAGAAATTTAGAGTTGCTTGGCAGATAGTTATAAGAAGATACACATGAAAATTCTTTTAAATTACATTAGAAAATACTTTTACATACATACATACATACTTTTAAAAGATTCAAGGTTCAATCTATTCTTGTCATCAGTCCACTGTATGGAAATATGTGAAAATATTCTTTCTGCATTTGCATTGTTCCCTGGTATACTAATTATGTCCACAACACCGAGCTGTTTACAAACTGTAAAACATAAAGACCAATCTTTGTGCTGTTACCAACATCAAGTCAAGCTGCAGCTGCCGACATGGAAACTGCGCTTTAATCTTCCGGATACAAATAAATTGAATGACTAAGAAACCACGAAATAAAAGCACGACAGTAAAACACTGTCAAGTTATTTCTTATCTCTATTGGCCACTGAGACATTAGTTCAACTCAACATATTTTACATTCTTCTTCTAATTTATTTCTCCCTTTCTTGAAGGCTGGATTTTTGCTGCACTCACAAGTGACATGTGCCTGACGTGAAAGCTTTAATGCCAGCTGCCAAACCAAACTGAAGATAAAGAGCGAAAATTTTAAATCGTCAATATTTTGCACTCGCTTATGGTTCAATCCGTGATAAAATCGATGATTCTGCTGCCACATGTAGTACTGCCTTTGTGCGTATTTATGATGAAGGCAGTGCCTAAAGTATTTAAGAAAAGATTAATAAAATGGGTCTAATTATAAATGTAAGTTTATTACAAGCAACTTTGTGAAATAGGAGGACAATGTAAACATCGATCTGGACCGTAGCTTAGGCAGGAGATAAAATCAACTGTACAACTGTGTTTACTGGGAGATATGATATGAAGGAAGGTGGGTGTCAGCTGCTGTGTCTCAGCAGACAGTGAGAGAACAGAGGGAGAGCAACATGTTTTAAGGATTATTGCTACATTCTCGTGTCAATATGTCACAAATCCTGAAATCGTAACACATTTGGGAGAAGCAGGTAAATAATTTGATCATAGAGACTACTACTTTAATTTAAGCTGAGTTATAACCTAACGACAACCTCCTACTTTGTGACATATGCAGAAGAAAGAAATATGTGTGACCAAAATGATTTTAATTTAATTTTCTTGAAGTAAGACTTGTCATATTTCATCCTAATCAAAATCTTTGCCTAAGCTACAGATCATTCTATCACCACAACCAGTCCTTTTAACTTTCACCCTCTGCTTCACCAAGTCCTGAGTAAAACTGTCAACTTCAGTCCTAACCTAAATCTTGGGGTAGGCTTCAGACAAGATTGTTCAGCTTTCATTTGTTGCTTTTGACAATGCACAAAGTAAAAAATTTGTGACAACAACAGAGAAGAGAGTTATTTCTATTTCGGCAATAGAAGTCGTAATCCTTTTTTTCTTTCTTTGATTACTTGAAAGTATCATCTTTTTTGCTGTGTGAAACTGACATGTTGCCAACCCACTAGCAGTGTAGAAACATTACTGTGACTTCGATGGCCCATATCTCGAATTTAACCATAGTAGTGATTACTGCACAACCCCCAAAACTTCCTTACTAATTTCAAATGTTTTGTTGTCATTGGTTCATTATGTCTACATCTACATAAATACTCTGCTAATCATATTTAAGTGATATTAATTTAGAAAGATAGTCTAGAACAACATTAATATCTGTATAAAAGATTGCTGTTACCTCTTGTGACAATGTTGTACAAATAAACAAAATTAAGTGCATGGTGGAATGTTCATCAAACCACTTTTATAATATATGCCTACAGTTCCATTCTCTAGTAGCTCACAGAAAAAGGAAAACAGAAATCTTTCTGTTTTTCATCTGATTTCTGTTATTTTATTATGATAATCATGTCTATCATGTCTCCTAATGTAGATGGGTACTAGCATAATTTGTTTGCATTTAGAAGAGAAAGTTGGTGACAAAATTTTCCAAATAAATCTCGCTGCAGCTAATAATGCCTTTCTTTTAATGATTTCCACCCCAGCCCGTGCATCCTCTTTATAGCAATAATACAAAACGAGTAGTCCTTCTTTGAACTTTCTCTAAATCCTCTGTCAGTCCCACTTGGGATTCCACAGTGGGCAGCAATACTCCTAAATCGGGTGCATAAGTGCTGTGTAGGCAGTTTCTTTAGTGGAATTGCTTCATCTTCTAAGTGTCTGACAATGAAATGTAGCCTTTGGTTCGCCTTCCCTACAATATTTTCTGTGTGGTGTTTCCGATTTAAGTTGTTCTTAGGTATTAAGTTGAATTTATGCCTGTAAACTAAAAGAATTACTGTAAGCCAAGAGGTTTTGTCAAAATATGTTGTGACAAGAAATTAAAATAGTTGCTTTGTTGCCCTGTGTACAAGACATGTATCTTTTAATTAGGCCTACATTGATTTAAAATTGATTACCTGCAATCTTTTGTTTCAAGAGCACTTCTATGATGAATAACAAAAGTCTTTCTTACAGTTCCAGCTCGCTTCAGAGGAAAGGCTCTCAGTCTGCTTCAAGGAGTCAAAAGCCTGGTGATTCAGCAGGTGCTGACTAATTTTGCCAATACAGTTTTATTCATACCATGTTAGATGTTGTGGTTGTTGGTGCCGTAGTGTCTTAAAAGATTTTAAGACGAGGTTATCTTGTGTTAAAAATGAGACAACTGTTCAACTTTAAAACATTTTATGACAATTTTGCTAGTATTTTTGCACCACAAGGTGGAAACATATCCTGTGATCAAATACATTTTTTCTACAGTATTTTGAAATAATAGTATTGGTAATATTTATTTACTGCACAAGATTTGGCAACTGGAAATCTGTAGCTCTCTATTGGAGTAGGCATTTCCTGAACACTGTGAAAGTGGCATTATGGTTCAATAGTTTTTAAAGTATCTACAATTTTTATGAGGGATGCATTTTCTTTACTAGAATGCTTAATGCTGCTGTCTTCACTAATATAAAATAACATAGGTATTTATGAGAATGCCTTTGTAGTTGGATTTAAAAAATACAAAGCCACTATTTCTGTAATAGCAGTTATTGCATTTCAGAAATCAGAATTGGATGGATAATTAGGTGTTTGTTGTAACCCATGCATTGAAAATATCATCTCAGTCCAAACTGTACTCTGAGATTATAACTTCTGAGCTAATATGGAATAAGAGCAGCCTTTGTTGTAGATTGGAAGGAGAAAGTAAGTATGTGACGACTGTGATTCTCTTACTAGAGGCCACAAAACTATTAAAATTAGCTGATTTTTGCTAGTTAAACATTTCTGTTTGTACCTTCGGCAACTTGGAGTTGAAAAACGTACTCAGATGTCTTCTGTAGCGAATAAAGTATTTTGAGTGAATTTTATATTATGGTAGATACCCCAGAGAAGGTATAAGTCATTAGATTAGGGGGAATCAGAGTTTTTTTAAATCTGTATTCTGAAATTTGATGTGTCAGTTTTGTCTTTAACTGATGGACAGATGTGTACAATATCAACATCTTTAGATCTGTAAAAACACTCTTTCTGTGTGTGTGTGGGGGGGGGGGGGGAGATGTCATGGGGGAGGAGGTTGAGTATTTTTTGTATGTTGCTTAAATATCAGATGAAGTTTTAATATTGTACACTGTTTATCCAGAGATTTTATGCAATTGTTTCTAGTGTTACCTCTCAACAATCCCAAAGGAATGTCTTCAGCATATTTTAATTCGGACATGATAAGTTTATCTTTATTGTAAGCTTCATGTATTGATACAACACATTCTTGTTGCACTAATTTTATGGAATTTAATCTGAGTGAGGCTCTATCTGCTTCAAATAAAAATGTTTATAGATTCTTAGGGTATTGTATACTAATTATACTACTGTGCATTATTATTCTCTGACAGACTAAAAATTGTCTTGCAGTGTCCCTGTGATACGTAGAGCAATGAAGTCTTCAGGAATTGTCAGTTATTTAGGGATGCCAGTCTGCTTTTTAATATTCCCAGTATCTGGATGTCACTTTTGTTGACAATAGTTTGGTGCATCTAACAAGAGAATCACTGGATTATTTAAATCACTTTGTACAGTGTTATCAAATTTTATTCATGCCTGGTTGACTGAAGAGCTATCAGATATGCATGAAACATAATCAACTTGTTACAAACAAAGTGGTTTTAGAAGGATATAGTTAAATATGCAAAAAGTTGGGAAACACTTTACACTGTATTGACTAATTGGTAAACAGAAAGTCCTTTGTACACTGGTTTTAAAAATTCATAGAATGTGTCAGTAAGATACTCAAAACACCTCATTGAATTGAATTATTAGGTCTCATATTTTCATTTTTAAATCAATCTCGTCTGGGTTCAGTGGTACAGCTTGTTATTATAATGATTTAAAAACAAGTAATGTAAGACAATGACTTTTTACTTTATGGTAATACAACTCAAAAGATCTTGTGCTGTATTGGGACATAATTACATTGACTATAAGCTGTTAAATATATGTCTAAATTGTCCTATGTTGTTTTGTGATTGTTTTCGTATTTATGAACCTCAGTGTAGATGGCATACCAACTATCTGAAACTACAGATTTCAGTGAGTTATGTAACAATGCAATAAATATGTGTTGCTTGTTTGGGTCACCTTCCAAATTCTGAGTCTTCTTCCCTTCACTGGCTTGTGTTTTTTCTTTCTTTTTTCTCTTCATTTATTTATTACACTGTCCCTTATTCAGTTTCTGATAATTATTTATTTCTGTAAGGAATCTAGCTTTACTTCCATGTCATACCTTATATGGCTTGTAATTTTGGCCTCTGGAACAATGATCTACTTTAGTGTAATTTGAACCATGCTTTGACATGAATAATTTTTATATTTCCATTTAATGGATGAAGCTGGTATAAATACTGATCCAGTTGCTATTGCTGCTGAAGATAACATAATTCAGTTAATTCTCTTCACCATTCCAGTTGTATCAAAGATGCATACTGTGTTAGATGGTTGTATTAATATGATTTTGTTGAGAAAAATTGAATTTCTTGTTTTTGCTTGACAAGGGAATTTATGTGATAAAGCACTTATTTGTAGGATTAATCTTTCCCATGAAATCTTGTATAAATTTTAATTTTCATACAAAAAAATCAGAAAAGTAAGCTTGGAGATTTTAAAATCATGAAATGTGGGTTATTTATTTTAAAATCCCATGTACTTCTTTTACCCTGAATTTCTGTTTTTTAATGCATATTACGATTGTATCATTAATGGTCATATGTTGCTTAATTGTGTTCTTGGCAAGACAATATTTCTATGTCAAAGTAATTGTGGCCTGATCTTCCGATGAATGTACCTAAGGTATATCTCAGAAACTGAAAAATATAATCCAGTTATGTTAAATTACCAAAGAAAGGTTGCTGAAACAAGAATGTATACTGGGCAAGGTATTATTGCACATCATAAATTAACTTTCAGATGTAGCTTGGTGTCTGTAAAATTTTATTAATCTGCTAGTAGAATACTTAACATATTTATAAATGAACTATTGCCCTTACATTCTTATGACTCTGTAGAATGCCTGTTTAATTTTGCTGTAAATTAGACTGCTGAGATTTAATTTCTAATGTTCTTTTTGTAAGATAAATAGAACCTATAGATGCTACATTGTAGTTCATTAAGTGTACAGAAGGCCTGATTCAGTGCCTTTCTTTGGATTATCATTACCTGTACTAAGCATGAAAAACATAGTGCTTACTTATAAAAATTTAGTGAATAAGAGAAAAGAGACAGTTTTAAATGACAACTAAATAAATAAAAATAATTATTTACCATTTATTTTGGAATATACTACTTTTAGAACTGTAGGTGATAACTTTGGAATATTCCTGTATTGCTGCACAAAATGTTTGTTACCGCTCATTTGAAAATCAGACTTTTATTTCCATAAGACATTGTTACTGAGAAGCAGGAAAATATCCACATAATTAAAAAAAATCATTTTGTAATGCCCAGTTTTATGTAGAGTAATTACAATTAGCAAAATGCATACTTAGCAGCCGGCATTTGAACACAGTATTGCATAATATGTAAACACTTTAAGACTGAATAGTTGGAGGATTAATATTCTGGTGCTGAAAATTCCAAGATCTCATTAAAGTAAATTGTCACTTTAACGTTTGGTTCCTTTGTTATTAAATCAGTTTGAATGAAATAAAATAATGTATATACATGATGGCATATACTTCCACATCAAATACGTCATTAATTCATTTGGTTTTTATTACAAACACTCAGAAATGGATGTCACGTGGAAGAAAAGATAACAAGAAGTTACCCTTTACCATTAGTCTGTACTATTTTATGAACATCCCTTTTTTCTATTACACTTAGGATTTAAATGTATTTAAACTTTGAGGGTATTTATTCTGGAAAAACCTTCACTCCAATATGAATTTGTCACTCTGTAGCAGTGTGTATAATATTGTCACACTTTCTACTCTATTAGAACTGCATGCAAGTTTGGAATGGATAGGACAGATATATTTGAAAATTTCTGTCATGTTTGGAAAGCAAGGGAGAAGCACTGTCAGGCAAATTTATAAAGGTGGGTAAAAAGTCGTATCAGAAAAATCAATCAGTAGGAAAATGCTTTGATGTATCATAGATGTTTTAAAACTGGAGACTCAGATAAAGTTTTCAGAGGTATTATTGTGGTATATCCTCTTAGTTCATTTCATTCCAATTACATTATGCAATGTGTATGTATTTGCTTATTAAGTTTTAGATTTATGGGTTCTGTTTAAAGTATATTATCAGATTTTATCAATTTCCCCCTCTGATGACTTTCAGACATTGATATTTTGCTAAGTGAAATTAAATGTGAATGTTCTTCATGACATTCTTTTATATGAATTTTTTTAAAAACTATTCAGCAGTCATTACTTTAATGGGTAGCTGATGAAGTGATACACGAAAAAGTAGTTAATCAGTGAAATGCATTTTATGAAGCACTCAGATAAGTATGAATGCAAGCATTTTATTCAAATGAAGTGTTCTCAAAAATGTTTTCGCTTCTTCTACACTGTTAGGTGTTGCAGTTTTCTGATAGTGTGACAGTTCTATTTGTGCTTTTACATTTGCAATGTGACAGTACAATACTTGTGCTTTTTACAAGTTATTTACTCTGATACTGACAAGTGCTGTAGATCGTTTGTCATTGGTGGTTTATTCACACTTTTGTTTGTTTGAAATTGTGTGATGTAATGTTTTGTATCAAAAGGAGCAAGAATTTGAGAAAACTATAAAATTATGAGACGAATAAAGGCTTATACTAACCCCCTGGAGTTTCTGCTCCTCCTCAAAACATTTGGCTCTGAGTGACTTCTCCTTCCGTTGTACTCTCTTCTCCAAGGAAAGAACCACTCTCTTCTAAAACTATGACAGTGTCATATATTTTTACAAATTCCCTAACTATAATACTGATATTTTACCTTCTGAAGGTAATTTTTCAGGAAATATTTTCCACATTCTGCAACTGAGATATGCTTAATAGATATACAGTCTTAAAAATGATTTCAGAACAGTCCTACACAGTCTTTGTCTAGTTTCACATTATTAAATTTTCCTCTTGCCTTATTAATATATGATGAGTAATGCGTTTTCTGGTTTGATTGATAGACATTGTTTTGCTTGGTGCCTAGCTGAATTGACAATTATTTTAATGGAATTTACATTGAGGTTGGATACACAAATATGTACAATTGATGTCCAGTACTAGTTCATGAAATGTTGTGTCCAAGTAAGTAATACTTCCACAGTGATACTCATTATCTGCCAGCCTATCATTGTATGTACATTATTTTTGTTACGGTTGTCTGTTTTCACACCTTTCTATAGAATTGCCCATTAAACACTTCTAGTCAATGTGCCAAAGAAAGACTTAAAACTGCAAACATACTCTGAAGACAGTAAATTTCTTCAAGAGGAGGATGTGGACAGCGAAGGAATAACTGATTGTCTTGTTAACTCATGTCTTATGGTAAAATTTGGATGAAATCAGGGGTAATAAATATTTGTTTGACATTAAAAACTTTTCCTATAATATTATTGTTCCTATTGTAGTAGTCTTCACATATCCTTTTATGTGTTAATGATGTCTTGGAATTAAGACTATTTTATGTGATTGTTATGAAGCCATCATTTGCCAAAAATAATTTTGTGTACTTGGTTTATATTTCTGATTATTATGTTCGTATTTATCAATTTCAGTTTATCATTTGCATTCCTATTTGAAATGTTATACTTGTACTGCTGGGGAACGATTCTTGTAAAATTTATTTGCTAATTAAAGGCTTAGATTGTTTGAAGGAATGTATGTTGGTTTTTATTAAATACAAAACCTATTAGGCAATATGAAAATTGCTTATGATTTATTTATTTGCTTATGATTTATTTATTTGATCATACAGTGTTTGGATGTTATGAAATGTGCACAAACAGGAGCAGCTGTTGAAACACACAATTAAGCATGATAAGCTCCAGAATGTGTCACTGATTAATACTAAAACACTGACATCATTGTACATTTCATGTTATAGACCATGTTTCTATGTCTTTGCCCTTTATGGATGGAAGAATATTATTTATTAGGGGTGGTGCTATATTGTTCCACACCTTGTTTCTGTGTTCACACACCACTTATCACCTCTATACAGTGTGAAGTTGTTTTATAGCTGAAAATAATAGACAGAAAATATGTTCTAAGTTGTCTTTACTCATTTCATTGCCCATGTTTCATCCACAATTTCTCATTGCAATATTTAGAAGCATACTCTGCAATTGGACAAAACTGCGGAAACCCCACAATAGATGCATACTTGGACACCGGAGGGGCATTCCAAAGTAATTCTTTCTATTTTTTTATTAATGGAAACTACAGGAGATAAATAAATCACAACAGCATGACTAAATACTGCAGTATTTCAGCTACAGATTGTCATTTTTCCACAGTCACCACCATTCATTATGCACTTTTGCCAATAATGAACCAGAGCCTTCACGCCACATTTGTAAAAATCAGATCCAACTGAGGCTGATCACTTCCTGACAGTTTGTAGTGGAGACACCGAGTCTCATCTCTGGTGACGATGCTATTCAGAAAACTGTCTCGTTTAGCTTCATATGAGTACAGCAGATCCCAACAAATTTCTATTTTGATGAGTTTTCTGTTCTTCTGTAAGCATCCACAGGATCCATCTCACACAGACTTTGTGATAACGAAGATATTCCAACATTGCTTCCAAGACATTACAGCCTTTATCTGCTGTTCAGCACATATGAGCTGATTGAGACACTCTTCATTGCGAGGGGTGACAGTTGTGCAGGGTCGACTGGACCGTTTCTTACAGGCACATCCTTTTCACCACCTTTAAAATGCTGTACACATTGCTGATGTCTATTGTATCATCTCCATATACCTTCAGCATGTTTTAATGGATTTCAATTGTCAAAGTTTCTTCAGCAGTGAGGAATTCAATGACACATCACTGTTTATATGCATGTTCAATCAGACTCCATTTTTGAACTCTGCTGGTACCAAATGTCATCCCAATAATGGAACCATCTACAAATGGAAGAAGGAGGTTCAAGAATTAGCACTGTACAATGCACTGACATGAACATCCAAGTGACCCCCCCCCCCCCCCCAAAAAATGGCATTATTTTGAAACATGCTTAAGCTAGCAAAGCTTACAAGTTACATATTATATTTGAACTCAAACAGGGACTGCACAATTTGTTCCATATGTTGCAAATGTCATTTGTGTTCAGAACAATGCTCTATGTAGTTGTGCAGTTGATGCCATATGGGAGAGCTAAGTAAATTCAAATATGGGTAAATTGTATGGTGGGTGCTAACATAACCAAGCTAGCTGAAATGTTAAGAGGCTCAAAGACGCTATATTGAAAAGTCATACAATACACAGTGGAAAAGTGATTAACATGATCTACTAACAAGTAAACCTACCTGAGTGTTACTCAGATGTGTTTGAAATTTGGGTATGTTATAATACCTTTTTTGGAGCGGTAAAACATGTTAAGGGGTGAAACAAATCCACCAAAGTTGGAGCTAAAAAAATTGTGTTAACTTAGATATTAGTGAAGTGTTTTAATGATTTTTGGTATGAAAGTATCTTTTGGTAAAAGGTGAAAAGTGGTCTAGGTATATTGGAGGGGGAGTGAAAAGCAAGTGGCCAACTACCCCTAAAGTGACTTTTTTTTTTATTTGCTAAAAAAAAGTTTTTTATTTAAATCTGAAATTGGATTCTCAAAATTCAATATGGCTGATACAGCATAGTGGACAAAAACCTGACAGAATTCTCAAAGAGACAGTAACTTGACAGTCGACATTCAAAAAACTGTAAAATCTACTTTTGAAATAATAGTGAATAAAACTTAGTGTTGCCAGTGATGTAGTGCGTGGAGGTCGCATGGCAGGATTTACATCTCTTCCCGCTGCTTGATTAGGGCGATTCATTGTTTGAACGCATACGTAGAGGTAATGACAGATTCTTTTGGAATTTTAATTTTTTTTTTAATTTATTTTGTTTTTTGCCATTTATATAAGTATTTAACGTTTTCATTTATTTTTCAGTATTACATATTTTTGTAAATTAGTGCTTAGATGAATAAATTATTAGTTAAAACTTTTGCATTTATGATATTCATTAAAAATGTTATATCCACAAAGATTTTTTGCACCAAGCACATTGTATTATTGCACATACATTTCAGAACTCTCAATACGTCCCACAATTTTTACAACAAATGAATTGGGTTATCAAATATCCATGGTCTTTCTTTTATATATCCACTTTTATATCATGAGTATTTAATGAAATTTTAAAATAGAGGAGAAGCAAATTGATTGTGTATTAGTGATCACAGTTTAATTATATATTTTCAATGGTGCAAATTTATCTCATAGTTGGGTAAAATGACATTATCTGAAAAATACCTAATAAAGGAAAATCAAATAGGAATGTCAATAATGGAGGATAGATAATAACTCACTGTAATGAGGCTTGCTGAGCTGCTGACATACATGAAAATAGATGCTCCCATTCACACAACTTAAAGTTTTGGCCCTGGCCTTTGACAGAAGAAGAAACTTATACATTCACACACTCATTCATTCAACTATACACACACAACCATCATGTCCGGCGACACAAGCAGCTACTCTGCGAGTGAGGTGGGGAATGGAGGGGTAAGGATGCCGGGTAAAGTTTGGGATGGAAAGCATTATGGGTTGTAAACGCTCTGATGGACAGTAATTTCAATTGCAGCAATGAATACATTGAAGGGGAGGGGTGGAAAAGGATAAAAGGGAGATGTAGAGGAGTGTGGGGAGGGAGTGGGCGGGGGGGATTTGAAACGATAAGAATAATAAGGAAAAATGAAAATAGGAACAATAGGAAAAAGATAAGAAAAAATAAAAAGTAAATTAATTAAGGGGATTTTGTAAGTGGTGACACACAGTTGCAAGGAAGACACGAGATACAGGATAACAAGTGGGGAAGGAAGAAGGGGGTAGGGGGTGGAGATATTAGGCCTAGGGTGCAGGGATGGGAGGTTATCTTAGGTTGATATCAGGATGGTTGCGAGAACATAGAATGTGGTGGAGGGACAACTCCCAACTGCGCATTTCAGAAGAGCTAGTGGTGAAGGGGAGGATCCAGATGGCTTGGGTAGTGAAGCAGCCATTGAAATCCAGAGTGCTGTGCTCTGCTGCATTCTGTGCCACAGGGTGGTCCATCTCACTTTTTGCCACAGTTTGGCAGCGGACATTCATCGTTATGGACAGCTGGTTCGTCATAATAACAATATAAAACGCTGTGCAATGATCGCAGCAGTATTGGTATATCAAGTGGCTGCTTTTACAGGTGGTCCAACTTATGATGGGGAAGGATAAAGCCTGTGATGGGACTGGAATAGGAAGTGCTGGATGGGTGGATTAGGCAGGTTTTGAATTGCAGGTGGGAGTTGTCCTTTCAACACATTCTACAGTTCTGTCAAGCATCCTGGCCTAAACCTAAGATAACTTCACATCCCTATACCTAACATCTGTCTCTCCCGCTCTTCCTTCCCAACTCATCCTGTATCTCATGTCTTCCTTGCAAATGTGTGTCACCACTTACAATATCCTCTTAATTTATTTTTCATTTTGTTCCTTTTTATTTTCATCATTTCAAATCCCCCCACTTCCTCCCCATATTTCTCTACACCTCTTCTTCATCCTTTCCCGCCCCTTCCCTTCACTGTATTCATTGCCACAATTCAAATTCCCACCTATCAAGGCTTTTAAATTGCATCATGCAATGCAGAACTTTCTATCCCCACCTTTCCCAGCATCCTTCCCCCTCCACTCCCCACCTCACTCACAGTCTAGCTTGTGTTGCTGGAGTGGCCAGACATAATAGTTGTGTGCGTATAGTTGCCTGAGTGCATGAATGTATGTGTTTCTTATTCTGGCGAAGGCCATGGCCGAAAATTTAAGTTTTGTGAATGTGATTATCTTTTTCATGTCTGTCAGCGGCTCAGCGAGCCTCTTTACAGCGAGTTGTTATCCATCCCCCCTTATTGAAATACATAATAAAATTCTTCCAACATTGAAAGAAAAAGACATCTAGGGGTTGGATCTTACCTGTTGAACCAGCAGAAATCTACTAATGGAAAGTCCTAGATGGAATTGACAATATAGTAATAAGGACAGTTTACTACTCACCAGAAAGATGTGGAAACGAGCTGCGACAAGCACATAAAAAGACACACACAGACAACACTTTTAGCTTATCGGCCATGGCCTTCTTCAGAAAATAGAACATTCATGCAATCTCACAGGCACACAACACAGTCATACAACTGTAAAAGTCACTACAGAAATGAATGTTGCACTTGTGTATCTGCCAGCAACAAAACAACACAAAAGGATCACAACAAGCAGGGAATTCCAAGACAAGTTGGCATTACAAAAACACTCATCAGGGATCCAAATGCCTATAACTGGAAAATGTGGTGCCAAAATGTACAACCTAGACCACAGAGCAATGAAAGAAAGTCATGGTTAGAATAGCCTTAAATCAAAGTGAGGATCCAGTGATTATTTTGCCAACCATATTGTGGTATTTCATGGAGACCTCAATAACTCAATCACTGCCAAGGATTATGTAGCTGTTTTGGCTTATCAAGTTCATTTCAAGGGTTAATGTTTATTTTCAAATGATGGAGATGTATTCCAAGGCAAAAGAACCCCAGTTACCCCAGCATGCATTCTCCAAGATTGTTTTTGTGGACCCAAGACTTAATTGTTCCATCTTTCCTGGATATCACAGTCACTGAAGAGAAGGGCATCACAACTTTTCTTACCCAAATTTCACTCCTTTGCAGTTGTGCTACGCTCCAAAGCAGTGCAATCATGTTCACTGGGGTTGCAGGCCTTTGATGTCCTTAAAATAATAGTTGAAAACATTTATGTCAAGAACATTGTGGTAGTGCTCTTCACACGGTAAACTGACATATTTTTTATTAGACAGTGTGTGGGAATCAACCCCTCCAAAGTTTCAGTTATGCCTTTTAGGTCATCTCCTGGGACCTCTTCATGTTGATACTGAATGATGGTGTGTCTGAAATGTTTTTCTTGGCTACCTTTAAGAAAACAATGTGATTTCAACTATGGACATCGTGATTCTGATGTACATCACAGAGGCATAAAAAGGAGTGAAATTAGTCTCAGAGTAAGTGTGCCAACTTTCCCATTATGTGAAATAATTGCAGAATTGTAGTGAGGTTTGGTGTCAATGTGACATCATTAACTCTCACTAACACCACATGAACTGAGCTCTGGCCTTTTTTCATGTGTTGATGCCTTACTATTTCAAGCATCACTGAGCCAAAGAATGAAACTGCAGGTTGATACACTATTACAAGGGAAGTTTGTATGCACTTTTGAACTGAAATGTCAAACTTTCAAGTCACCGTTGGAGACAATTATGGGGTTTCAAAAAAGTGATCCTAGAACTGCACCTTACTCAAAATTTGCTAGTATCACATGATTCATGTCCTTGCAACGGTTCTTGTAAGGGATGTGCCTTGCTACAGAAATCAATTATGAATCACAATTAGTTCCTGCACATTGATTCTTATTTCCTGGCTAACGAAGATAAACTTTTTTCATATTCAGGTGGAGACCAATAATCTGAACACTGTAAAACATGCTTGTCAAGAAGCTTATGTGATCTTCAAAATGTTTGGAAGATGGTAATACTAAATGTTCAAATGTTTGTTAAGCTTATGGGACTTAACTACGGGGTCATCAGTCCCTAAACTTACAAACTACTTGTCGACTACCTTACACTAAGGATGGCACAAATATCCATGCCCGAGGGGGGATTCGAACCCCCGACCGTAGTGGCCGTTGAGACCGTGACTGGAGCGCCTCAGTCACCTCGGCCACCGCGGCCGGCATGGTAATACTAATGTCATACTGATACCAAAGATACATAATCTGTTTAAGATGATAAAGCAGGTCGTCCTTTGTACATTTCAAGTTCAGATAGCATAACTTTGAAGTCTTATAGGCAGGAAATATGTAGGCACTCTTTTCGCCACCAGCCTGGTAGCTAGAATGTATGTCCACAGCTGAGGAGTACTTTGCTCATTTCAAATAGTCTGTGATGTCAATAATCCACTTTTTTTTGTGTCCCAGCCTCGTCGCCGCTTTTGTGTCTCAGCCTCGTCGTAGGTGTCGGTGGCCGAGTAGGAAGACCGACACAGGAATAAAGGTTGCACGCTTGTGCAGGTAGGAGGTGACCAGCCAGTGGGACAGCAGAAACTAGAAACACTAGAGTAAATTAGAATGAGATATATATTGCACAAAATTTATACAATACTTAACTTTTACATAGCTCAGTACTGCAGAATGCTGACACATAGTTGAGCCAGAGGCCTGCCTAGTGCCCATCCGATAGCCAAGTCTTCACTGGTGCCTATCTGAATACGAAGTGTTAACTGGTTGCTATCTCAGTCCCAAGTGAACGATGTCATTCAGTGGTGGCCACGAGCGGAGTTGTAGCAGAGGGCGCTCGTGGCTGTTGTCCTAAGAACGCTGTGCCGTGCGTGCATGGCGGCGCGCGGTGAAAGTAGGTGGCGCGCACTTTGGACTTGTGCGACACCACACTTTTCTTTGCTCATTTCAAGTAGTCTATGGTGTCATTAATCCACTTTTCCTACTGATTTTGATAACTTGTTGGTAGCTGATGCAAAAATACTATGGTCAGCCTGTCTGTCTTCTTAACAGCAACTACACGGAAGAACCGAGGACTTTTTAATCCGTGAGGACTCACGTGTGAGCATTTTACTCACAGTAATTTTAAAACAATCAGCATTTTATCAATTTTAAATAGTCAAATATTTGTGTTTTCTTATAAAAACAACTGGAATTACTTATTTAGACATATTAAGTACATTACAGACTGTTCTTTGACTGTCAGAAAAACACGAGATTGATTGCATAACTTTTAAAGGTGCGAGTTCTTGTGGCTTAAAGGTTACATGATATCATGCATCCATTTCTTCAGGATTGATGAAAAGCTCTCAGGTTTCCAACCACGTGTTAAACTCTTCAAAATATATTGTGGCAATTTATGGTGAAGTGTCGAGCTATATGATATTTATGCTAGTGGTGTGCTTACCTCCATCTGGCTTCTGGTGGCTGCCTACTGTCATGCCAGAGTGCTAGGGATAGCAGATGCTCCAACCATACAATTCCTTAAACGTATCTATACTTATAGGGACAGATTGGTTATTAGAATGTAGGATAATACTGGACTAGCAACTCACCCTGGCATCCCATGACTAACCCATGTTCCATAGACAATCAAACTCTTTGTCAAACATGTCACACACTGTCTAATGATAAACAGTTTCCCTCTCTTCATAATTTTTGCTACTTCGACTCAAATTACAGTTTTCAGCACATGAAGAACTGATGTATTTTATGTCTATATTACACAATATTGTATCTTGATTTTATTAAAACTTGAATGATGAAACCATGAAAAAAGTTCGTAAGTGTCTCTCTCCTCTGTGTGTGTGTGTGTGTGTGTGCGTGTGCGTGTGCGTAATAAATATCTTGTTCTTTCCAGGCCCACATATTTGCTGACTCCCAACTACAATATGCTTGCCTGCATGGTTTCAGTGTTTCACACAATGCGCATCATTGACGTTTGTGACTCATTGCCTGCCACACTGCGCAGGACCATGATAAAAAACGACAATACCTGGTTGATACATGTGCAGAAGTGTCATATCCACCAAACTGTCCACCATGCCACAGGTGTTATTATTTTTTATTTGCATCTGATAACTCCAAGATTAGAACATGTGGTTGTTGTTGTTGTTGTCTCAGTCCAGGGACTGGTTTGATGCAGCTCTCCACCCTACTCTATCCTGAGAAAGCCTCATCATCTCCTCATAAGAACAGCAACCTACATCCATTTGAATTTGCTTACTATATTCATCTCTTGGTCTCCCTCTGCGATTTTTACCCCACACACTTCCTTCCAACACTAAATTCACAATTCCTTGATGTCTAAGAATGTGTCCTACCAATAGGTCCCTTCTTTTTATCGAGGTATGCCAGAAATTCCTTTTCTCCCCAATTCTGTTCGGTACCACCTCATTAGTTATGCGATCCACCCACCTAATCTTCAGCATTCTTCTGTAACACCACATTTCAAAAGTTCTATCCTCTTCCTGTCCGCACTGTTTATCGTCCATGTTTCACTCCCATACGAGGCAACACTCCACACAAATGTCTTCAGAAAGGACTTCCTTATGCTTAAATTAATATTTGATGTTAACAAATATTTCTTTTTCAGAAACGCTTTTCTTCCCATTCCCATTCTGAATTTTATATCCTCTGTACTGTGGCCATCATATGTTATTTTACTGCCCTAGTAACAAAACTCATTTACCACCTTTATTGATTTGCTACCAAATTTAATTCTTTCAGCATCACCTGATTTTCTAAGACTGCATTCCATTAACCTTGTTTTTCTCTTGTTAATGTTTATCTTATATGCTCCTTTCAATACACTGTCCATTCCATTCAATTGCTCCTCCAGGTCCTTTGCTGTCTCTGACAGAATTACAATGTCATCAGCAAAACACAATGTTTTTATTTCTTCAGCCTGAACTTTCTCCAAATTTCTCCTTGCTTTCCTTTATAGCTTGCTCAGTGTACAAATTGAATAACAGTGGGGAAAGGGTACAACCCTGTTTTACACCCTTCCCAACCTCTGCATCCCTTTCATGACCTTCAACTCTGATAACTGCTGTCTGGTTTTGTACAAGTTGTAAAGAACTTTCCGTTCCCTATATTTTACTTCTGCTGATTTCAGAATTTGAAAGAGTGTATTCCAATCAACATTGTCAAAAGCTTTCTCCAAATCTACAAACGCTAGAAATGTAGGTTTGCCTTTCCTTAATCTATCTTCTAAGATAAGTCGTAAAGTGAGGATTGCCTCCCATGTTCCTCCTGAATCCAAACTGGTCTTCCCCAAGCTCAGCATCAACCAGCTTTTCCATCCTTCTATAAAAAATTCGTGTTAAAATTTTGCAACCATGACTTATTAAACTTACGGGTCTGTAATTTTCACACACCTGCTTTCTTTGGAATGGGGATTTCTTAAAGTCTGAGGTTATCACCCTGTCTCATACATCTTATGCACCAGGTGAAATAGTTTTGTCATGTCTAGCTTTCCTGGAGACTTCAGTAGTTCTGAGGGAATGTCTTCCACTCCAGGGGCCTTGTTTCGACTTAGGCCTTTCAGTGCTCTGTCAAATTCTTCTCTCAGTATAGTATCTCCTATTTCATAATCATCTACATCCTCTTCACTTAACATTGTCTCTACGTTCATTTCCTTTGTAGAGCACCTCTATATACTCTTTCCATCTTTCAGCTTTCCCTTCTTTGCTGAGAACTTGTTTTCCACCTAAGTTCTTTATAGTCATACAGCTGCTTTTCTTGTCTCCAAATGTTTCTTTTACTGTCCTGTATGCAGTGTCAATTTTTCCCCTATTTATACATTCTTCGACTGACTTGCATTTGCCTTCTAGCCACTCCTGCTTAGCTCCTGCAACCCATTCTTCTTCTACTGTTTTATTTCCCCTCATTTCAGTGTTATAGTCAGAGTCTATATCTGCCCCTGGGTATGTCTTACAGTTTAAAACCTGGTTCCGAAATATATGTCTTACTATTATAAAATCTATCTGGTACTTTCCAGTGTCTCCTGGTCTCTTCCACATATACAGCCTTCTTTCATTATTCTTAAACCAAGTGTTTGTTATGATTAAATTATGTTCCAGGCAAAATTCTACCAGGTGATCTCTTCTTTCATTCCTTTTGCCCAGGCCATATGCTCCTACTATTTTTCCTTCCCTTCGTACTACTGATTTCCAGTCTCACATCACAATTAAGTTTTCCTCTCCCTTAAGTGTCTGAATAATTTCCTTTACCTCCTCATACATTTATTCGATCTCCTCATCGGCAGAGCTAGTTGGCATATATACTTGTACTACTGTGGTCGGTGTTGGTTTTGTATCTATCTTGACTATAATAATGCAATCACTGCATTGCTCATAGTAGTTTACCCGTATTCCTATTTTCTTATTCATTATCAGACTTACTCCAACTGATTTTGTATTTATAATCCTGTACTCACCTGACCAGAAATGCTGTTCTACTTTCCACCGAACCTCACTAATCTCCACTATATCTAACTTCAGCCTATCCATTTCCCTTTTTAAATTTTCTATCTTCCCTACCCAATTAAGGGATATTACATTCCACACTCCAGTGTTATCTTTTCTGATGATCACATCCTCCTGAGTAGTCCTCGTCTCGAGATCTGAATGGGGGACTATTTTACCTCTGGAATATTTTACTTGAGAGGATGCCATCATCATATATTCAAACAGTATAGCTGCATGTCCTCAGGAAAAGTAACCTTGCTTTTAGCTGTTCGCAGTAGCTGTGTGGCAAAGCCACATTAGCTGATGTTACAAGGCCAGTTCAGTCAATCATACAGACAATTGCCCCTGTAACTACTGAAAAGGCTGCTGCCCCTCTTGAGGAACCACATATTTGTCTGGCCTCTGTTCTGGTTGTATCTACAATTTGGCTATTTGTATCGTTGAAGCATGCCACCCACCCCACCTCAGCTATGCCATGTGTTTGAATGGCAATTTACAGTTGTTGATGTATCTAAACCTATAATCAGAGCAGATTTTTTGCTATCTATCACTTACTGCCAGATATGGGATGTTAGTAACTGATTTGACTACTTGCATTCACTAGGGAAGGTCTCTTGAGTTGTAGCACAAGTGGTACTTACAATTACAGGTGATACACCAGTTTAATGAAAGGATACGCAAAGATCACTCAGCATTCACCTACTATCCCACCTGTGGAACACACAACAGTTCTCCACATTTTGACCACACAAGGGCTGCCAACTCAAGCTTGAACTAGACTATGACATCTTAAAAGCTATTGGGCAGACTCTTCATTAATTGTGCCTAAAAAGAAGACTGAATGGCACCCCTGTGACAATTATCTCAAGGACTATTCCAGACTGGTACCTGATCCCACACATACGAGACTGCTCTGCAAATGTTATAAGTAAGACAATATTTTCTACCGTTGACCTAGTCCTAGCATACTATCTGATCTCTGTAGCTGAGACAGACATTCCAAAAACAGTGGTGATGACACCATTTGATCTTTTCGTGTTCAGCAGAATGCCATTGAGATTATGTAATAGATTTCAGATTTTGCAACACTTTATTGGTGAGGTGATGAACAATTTCGATTTTTGTTGTGTGTCTATAGATGATTTGTTAACAATTTTCACATCCGAAGAGGAGCATATTCAGCATTTGACAAGTGTTCTACTGCCTATGCATACAAGCACACCCCCACAGCCTGTCATAGTTGGAGAACTACGAAAGTTTCTAGGATAGTACATTTCCGTTATTGATTCCTCGACAATCGTGCACTAATAACTATACCATTGAACAAATTTGTTAAGGGTACACCAAAGGCTAACCACAGAGTGCACTGGTCTAGTGAGATTGACAATACATTTTAGGTGGTGGAAATACCTGTTGCAGAGGATGCAAAATGAGCAAACCTGGTCCTTCAAGCTCTGCTTTCACTCGTGTTTGATGCTTTATCTACTGCCACTGGTGATGCACATCATCAAGAGATTGATCAGTATTGGTAGCCTTTTTCATTCTACAGTCTTAAGTAGGTGCCATCTCAACAATGTTGTGCAACTTATGACTGTGAACTATACATCACTTATGCTGCAGTAAAAAATACAGGCAGCCGTAGAAAGGTGACAGGACACTATAATGATCATAAGTTACTTAATTACACCTTTAAAGTAAAGCTAAAAAAGCTTCACCTAGACAGCTGTGATTATATCAGCCAGTTCACAACCAACATTACTGTATATACACGAAAAGGAAGCTAAATGTACCACCTGACACACTTTTGTGCATAGAAACAGTGAATGTAGTAGCATATGACACCACACATGTGGGGACACTGACAATTAGCATTAATTATGATAGGCTTTTGCACGAACAACAAAGTGATAATGATTTGCACGATTTATTGCAGCAATTGAAAAGATTGTGGTTATAGCTCATTAAATAACTTGAAGCAGATGTAGAGTTTTATTGTGATCTAGTGATAGGAAAGATACACTCATTTGTGCCAAAGTAATTCAGAACACAAACAATAACATCAATGCGCATTGTGGGAGTGAGGAGCACAGTCAGATTAGTCAAACAGAACTCTGTGTGGCCAGGAATGCACATGGACTGCAAAGCATTTGGAAAGCAAGAAATAAAATCATGTGGCACATCAGAGTACTGTTAGGTGCATTTCTTCTGTCAAAGCAGCATTTCTAATATGTACATGCCAACATTATATGTCCACTCACAATCTCGGAAGCTTACAATTGTAGACAGGTTCACTACATGGCCTGAGACGTTTCCTGTGAAGGATTCAGGCCAGAGACTATAGTGCAAACATTTTTTCGTGGCTGGATTTCTCAGTTAAGAGTTTCACTGAGAATTGCCAATGATTAGGAGTGGCACTTTGCAGCCTACTTCTTTAGAACAATGGCCACATTATTAGATATGAAATGCATACAAACCACAGCATATCAGTCTGCATCAAACAGCATAGTTGAGTGTCTTCATCAACAGTTGAAAGCTGTACTGAGAGGTCATGCAACAAATGAACAGAAACAATGCCTGTTGTGCTTTTAGGCCCACATATCCAATTCAAGAGTGACTCATAAACCACGGCAGTGTAAATGGTATATGAACAAATTTACACCTACCTGGAGAATTTTTGCACAACACGGAAGATGAGCCAAACACTGCTTTCTGATTGGCCACCCGATTACAAGAGCTTATAAGCCAGCTGAGACTGGCAATGCTTAGAAAGCAATTAGTGAGACACTCATTTGTTTCTGCTGAGTTAGACAAGTGCTTGCATATAGTCTTATGGAATTATATGGAACAGAAACCATTACAGTAACCATACCATGGACTGTATCCGGTAATCAATAGGGGCAGCAGTACTTTCTAGCCGGCCGCGGTGGCTGAGGGGACTATGGCGTGCCAGGGGTTCGAATCCCCGAATCCCCTCTCGGGCATGGATATTTGTGCCATCCTTAGTATTAGCTAGTTCGTAAGTAGTTTGTAAGTTTAGGGACTGATGACCCCCTAGTTAAGTCCCATAAGCTCTACAAACATTTGAACATTTTTTTGAGTACTTTCTACGTTAAAATCAGTTATATAATCATCTGCTGGGGCCAAGCGGTGGGTTCTCAGTTTTATGTCAGGATGAGGTGTGGAACCTGTTGGAGCGCCAGAGGATGCTAATAAAACAGAATTAAAGGTTAAACATTTATTCCATAGCATACAATAATTCTGATGAAGGCACTAGCTTGACAGGAGCTAGAGCAGTAGGTGGCATCGCCTTTGGGCGCGTCCGGTCGCCGGCATGCTGCGACCTCGGTGTTCCGACTGCTGTGAGCCGTCTGGGCAGTAGTGCCCACGCCACGACGTCTGGGAACTGATGCAAGGACTGTTATTGAGAAGTGCTCTGTCCCTTCTCCAGTCTATGCATCGCCAATGAATCCATGCGCGGACCCCTCTGAAGTTGGATGCCGTGCTGATACCCGACTCTGGATACTGGCTAGCTGAATTAGCACCAGAGTGCTAACTCGATGACAGGAACATTGACCTTTGGTAACCAACCACTGAAGACTGCACTGGCCTCAGGCAGCCACCATAGGGTTGAGAAGCTGTCAGCACAGCAGATCAACATCTTACCCAGATGATGATTAGTGCGAAGTGTGGCATTGACCAGACTCCATCTCCTAGCGGCCTCTAGCAATTACCAGTATGTACTGTTATCTGTGACAAAGACTGAGCACATTGATCAAGCCAGTGAATCAATGGCTACCTTCTGAGCATCGTTGATCCCGAAGACCAAGTGACTGCTACTTCTAAAAGCCGAAGTATAAGTACCTAAATTTTCCTGAAGCTGTGACGTATGAAACGGTTCGAATGTGTTCCATTTGAAAATGCAGTGTTCTTTTGATGTGCCTTTACCGCTGATGGATCCGTGGTCTTATTCACTCTTGTGGCAGAGTTAAGTGTAGTTATGAAATGTTTACTCGCTGCCTCTCTGTCTGACAGTGTGGTGTATTGCGACACAAATTCAAGTCCTGTCGCAACGGTTGACAATTTTGTGGTGTAACCTCGTATAATTTTAGTTCAAACCACCACAAAATTACTTTTATACACCAGTTTAGGATTTTGCATATAATTATTATTAGAAGTCCAGTAATACTGTTCCTCACAAATTTAACTTCTTCTATCTTCTCAAGCTCGGGCATTCATCTCCGAAGTATTCAGTTGTAAGAAAAAAGGGAACTCATAATAACGTACTGATTATTTTGAGGATAAATAAACACACATCAAAGTTTTTAGTGCTGATTTAACAAAAGGGTTTATTGGAACCCCAATAATACTTTACATTGTAATTAAATGAGTTAACATCTTTCAAATAAAAAACTTGAAGAAACCCTCTTAGCTGTTAGCCCTTCCTTTTACCATCTCTAAACTTATAATAATCATAATGATAAAAGAGAACCAATGTCTCTAGTCCATGGATGTTATATAATTAATACATATATCTTCTTTTTCTTGAGTTTTAATTTCCTTCTTGCATGTTCCTTGTTCTTGAAGTTTAACTGCCTGGACGTCCACCTGGACAAACCAAATTATTCTGGGCAGTACTCATAATTATTGCTTTTAAATATCTCACAAATAAATTATTTGATCATCTTGGGTCATTCAGGAGGAATGTAGTGCAACTTGTTACACTACAACAACTGTCTCACTCACAAAGCAGTTCACCGACGGTAGGCTTTCCAATTTGCCGACGCAGCGTCTGCCGTCGTCACGCAAGACAAGTGAGCGTTTCTGCTACCGTGCTGCTGACCCGATTCTGTCCAGCTATGGTGAGCAATGCAAGATCTTAAACACGTTTCCCTGTCACAATTTTTGTGTTGATCAAGCCAGCTTTCTTGCAATGACGGTGCATGTTTTTTTTTTTTTAAAGCTATGTATGGCTCTTTAGTGCCCACACCTGTTCCAAGGCAGTTAGGAAGTTGCCTGCATAAAAGTTGAAGTGTACTATGATAGAAACACTATTATGAATACACTACTTTGCCACCAATCCATCTGACCAAAGCCAACAAATCCCACCATTGAACACTGCCTTTCCCCGTTCATACTGCCATTCAACCAAGATCCCACCATGCTCTCACATCACCACCACCTGGTCAACTGCAGGAATTCCGCAACTCCAACTTGACATTACCATTTTTTCCTAAGTCCCTTCCTAAGGACATGGATCTTTCAGCAAAAGAAAATAAACCTCCCTACAGACAAAGGCTCATTTTCGTTATGAATTGCAATGACTACCTGGCAGAAGGCTTGCACCAACTTTCCGACTCTTCCACAAACAAGTTGTGTCATAATGACCCAATCCCGAAAATCAAACAAGATCTCCAATCCAACCTTGAATCACACAGGCCCTACCAGAAGCTTTCTCCTGAATCCGTCTTCCTACTCACTCCTTCAGCATCCCACCTTCTATTTGCTCCCAAAAACCCACAAACCAACCATTTGTCCAAATCTATCTTCCCACAGCAAGGATAGCAACCAGTTCTTTCACTATCTCTCCACTATCACCTCCCATTCCCCCCTCCCCCAATTTACCTCCTGGATCCTTCTTGTCACAGTTTATTAACCCTATTGATCAACATCCTTCATGCCCCTGGTCTTGCTGCTATGCCTCTAACAACATCCCCCAGAATCCAGATGATCTGATACCTCATTCCCCATAACCTTCACGAACTTGATTCTAATAAACAACCACTTTTCCTTTAAGGGGAAAGTATACAGTCAAATCTGTGTCACAGCCAGGTGCAGCCACATGACACCCTCTGGAGGAAACCTTAATAGCATCCCAAAACCCCAAACCTCTGCTCTGGTTCAGGTTCATTGACAATATTATCATGATCTGAACTCAGGGCCAGAACACCCTATTCTCCTTTCTTCACAATCTAAATTCCTCTCCCATTGGCTTCCTCAAGCCAGCATGTTCCATCTCACTGATGGCTCCACTGACACTTACGTCCACTTTAAAGTCAACAACATATCTACATTTATACAATTGCCAACCTACCTCATAAAAAGCCCCTCCTTGTAGGCTAGCCACTTGTAGACAGCATATTTGCAGTGTCGAGAACTCCCTTTGTCAACGAGTCTCACAAAGATCTTCACAAACACACATTACGCGCCAGATGTTGCCCACTAACAGATTTCCTGTGCCGTATCCCCAAACACAGCAAATTCTCCCTCAACCCTCAATAACCAGCTACAAAAGGGAACCCTGTTTGTCACTCAATACCACCTTGGACTGGAACAACTAAACCAGATCATCCATCAAAGCTTTGATTTTCTGTTATTATGCCGTGAAATATGAGACATTCTCCCTGAGATCCTCCCTAACCCTTGTAAACTGGTGTTCTGCTGGCTCATCAAACCTCCACGACATCCTAGTCTACCCCTATGCCACCCCCAACCTCCTGCCACAGGAGCCAAGTCCCTGTGGAAGACCCTATTGTAAGACCTATTCAATCCACCCACCGAACACTTCCTATTCAAGTCCTGTCACAGACTTAGTCTACCCCATGAAAGGCTGGACCACCTGTGAAGGCAGCCATGTGCTTTACCAATTGTGATGTACTCACCGCACAGATTTTTATACTACCAACCAGATTTTCATTATGGATGACGTCCTCCAATGTATAGTGCAACCGTATCGACAGCACGTTGGTGAGAGATTACTCTTATTGGATAACTCTTACGCTCATCGTGAACATCTTGTGAATATGTTTCTTGTTCCTTCATGATAATTAAATTGCAAGATTAGAGTGGCCAGCATGTTTTCCAGATATAAACCCTATTGAAAATACCTGGGGTAAATTTAAAAGTGCTGTTTGTGGCCGTCCCTCTGGAACAAAGGAATGGACTCGCCCTGCATACAAATTGAGACGACCCACCAACCAGTCAGAGATTTACCTCAAATCGCTGTTGAGGAGTAGGACAATCTGCACCAACAGTCCCTTGATGATCTGGTGTACAGTATGCCACAATGTATGCAGGCACATACCAGTGCAAGACGAGGAGTTACCGGGTATTAGGGGTACTGGAGTACGCTGCAATTCGAAGGCAAATTCAGAATGTCTACATTATTGTTATACAACTTGGCAATTTCTGTTTTCGTGGGTAATAAAGAGAACTGAAATGTTGTTTTTGTATATCTCTCTTCCATATTTACACAGAGGTTCAGGTACCCCAAGAATTGTGATGATGCAACTTCTTTTTTTCCTTTATGTTGTACATAATTAGTGAAACTGTGCAGTGTTGATGCTGTACTGTAAGATGAAAATTCCTATGTCATGTAAAATAAGCAAAGAATTATAATGAACAAACGTAAGTCTACAATTCGGGTACAGCAAGGAGGTCGGCAGTTTTTCTCCCGTAAAAGGTTGTTCAACAGTTGTTTTCTTTGGGTTAGGAATAGTACTATCAAACTGCCCCTCTCATCCCTACACAGCTCCCTTCTTGCCTTTGACAAAAAATAAGAAGACATTTTATCGTAAGTATAAATGGAAAGAATCTGTTTCAGTAGACCATTTGAAACCGGCATTTACCAATGACACAGGCCTACGCTCGTCAGAAGCGTGTCGGGCCGTACGGTATCTGTTCCAAACAATTTGATGCTAGCCAGATACGGTCTACCTTGTTCAGTTTTTCCTATCATTGAATGGTAGAAACATGTTGGTAGACAACTGATGTGTGGTTTTCCTCATATATGTGGTGTGGTTGTTTTTTTGTTAACGGGAAACGAGTCTGTTTGAGGTAGTTCTCAGGAAAATGGGTAAGGTAACGGGCTGATGTGCCTCAGGGCCCACCCTAGGCTGCTGGACATTCTGGGCTGGCATTTTCAGCCACTGTCAAAACCTTGGACTTCGGTGTGCTGCGAGGAGTCTCGTAGGCATAATCCTTCTGGCAGTGTGGCAAATCTAATGTCTTCGGGTCAGGAAGTCCATTTAGTACTTGACCTGGGAACCGACATTTGTAGTGAAGCTTTTGTATTCCCCCTCCACTAAGCTTAGAGCTCATGCAAGAAGTTGTGGCCCGTGTGCAAAAATGCACACATGGGAGTCCATTCCTCTGTTCTGGAGGGACGGTCAGCTCAGTTACACTTTGCCTGCTGGGCTGTGCGCTTTGTCTGTCAGTAGGCAACACGCAACTGAGCTGGCCGTGCCTCCGAAACAAAGAAATGGACTCGGCGCCCGAGTTGAGAAAGCGGCTTGAACGAACTTAAAGAAGATGAGCCCGCACCGGCCTGGATTGATTTCTGCCAGTATCCATGACAAAGAGTGAGAAGAAAAAACTTTTAATTCTTGTATGAAAACAGAGAGAACCAATCGAACATGTGTAAGAAAACTACAAAATAGGTTTCATCTTCTTCACACTTGGTCAGGAATTAACTGCATTAGAATTTTAATTTGACCAACTGAATTGACACAATATTTTCAGTTTTTGCATGACATACACGAGTTAAAATATGTCTAAGGAGAAATTCATAACTTTCTGCAAAAATCTAGAAATTATTGTTTTAACTGATGACAAATCAGCTGGAATAAATGGCTTACAATTAGCAGTTCTTGTGTTTCTGTGCTTTTGGTTAAAAAGGTAAGCCCAAATTGACAACTATTCAAAATTTTTCCCCAAACATTAGCATTACACTAAGAACATTGCTTACCATCCCCGTAAGTGTTGCAAATGGGGAAAAGGAGTTTTTTCAAATTAAAACTTATAAGAAACTTTTCGCACTTGACAACTATGCAAAATCGATTGAATGGTTTGGCCATCTTGTCGATTGAGCAGTAAACTTAAAAGAGATACTTAAACAGTTTGAAGAATTAAAAGTGTGCCAAAATATTTTCATGATTTCATAGCTTGGATCCTTTTTTAAGTCAGGCGAGAGTGTTGTACATTGGGCCATGTCCACTTCAGTTGATTCAGAGTAGTTCTGCCATCTGGTGTGAAGTAAATGAACTACTGCCATGGAATTAACTATTATGTATACTCTTTGCTCAACAGTTCATTTGTAATCTTTGAAAATTAAAGTACACGTGTTTCTCTCAATTTTAATATTTGGTGCTGTGGAAGTATTTTTCAGCTTCATCATATTTAGTGTACTTAGGGAACAAAAAAAGACCCTTTTGAGAAGATTATTATCAAGGAAATAGTGAGTATTATCATAGTTAGAATGAACTATATGACACTCCTCAAAGCTATAACTTCGAAGTATTGGCTATTATTTATTGATGCTCTGCTGATAGTTGGCCCTTCAAAGTAGGGGCTATTATTTATTAATGCACTGCTCATTGTCGTACGTTGGGTCACACCACCAGTAGTAGCTTGGTCTTTCAATATTTTTGTTTCTATCTTCTATTTGTTTATTTGTAGGAAATGCCACAAAGTAAAACTGGAAACACCAGAGAAAAGGTGGACAATGATGCACTTCCTGAAGCTGTACAGTGATGCATTTCCTGAAGCTGTAAGGGATGGATTTTCAAGAACTATCTTGACAAGACAGCTATTAAATATGTAGGGTATTGAAGAAGACACATTTGTGTATGTAACCAGGAACAATGTAAAAAGAGTTTTTCAGAACAAGAAGAAATGGAACTTGTGGAATATTTACACAAGCACCAAGACTGAATGACGGACTGACAAAAGGGAAAGCATTGGGACTTGCTTATGAATATGCTGTAGCCAATGATGTAAGTATTCCAGACACACGGGATAAAACAAATCAGCAGGTTTAATGTGGTTTAGAGGTTTGCGAAAGCGTTTTCCTTCCATTTCGTTAAGAAAACCAGAAGCAAAAAGCTTGTCTCGAGCTATGGCCTTCAATTATGAAAATGTTTCTGAATTTTATAAGAATTTAAAAACTTTTTACGTCCAGCACTCATTTCCCACCCAGCAAAATTTATAATCTTGATGAAACTGAAAATTCAACTGTCTGTATTCCACCAAAAGTTATTTGTGAGAAAGGCACCAAGCCCATTGGTAGCATCACTTCTGAAGCGAGGGGAGTGAATATGTTCTCCATACAACTGACGAAGCCAATTGTATGGAGAACATATTGAAAGGCTAATAAAGATTCTATTCTATTCTACAATGATTGCTGCTGTCAACACCATAGGAAGTCATGTTCCACCGATGCTAATATTCCCATGTGTACACTTTTAGGACCACATGTTATTCAGAGCCCCAGCTGGAAATATCGGAGGTTTGAGTCCTCCCTGGGGCATGGGTGTTTGTTTTGTCCTTAGTTTAGTTTACATCAGTTTAAGTAGTTTGTAAGCTATGGACTGATGACCAGGCAGTTTGGTCCGATAGATTTACAAACATTTTTGGAAATATCGGATGAGCAAATCCATCAGGGTGGTCAAATAAAGAACTCTTTCTAGATTTTTTAAAACCATTTTATAATGCATGGGAAGCCAACTGTCACAGATCAAGGTTTACTGGTCCTGAACAACCACGAGTCTCACATTTCCTGGAAGGCAATTGATCTATGCAGGGCTAGTGGTGTAGTTTTATTAACTTTGCCTCTATGTATGTCGCACAAACTGCAACCACTTGACCGCACAGTGTTTGGACCATATAAAGCTTTCTATAACACTGCCATGAATTAGTGGATGTTGACTAATCCTGGGAAGCCAGCATCAATTTATGATATCTCAGGCATTGTAGGAAAGGTGTTTAGGAAAGTTCTCACCGAGAAAAATATCGAAAAGAGCTTTAAGGTTACTGGAATTTATCCAGTAGATGAGAACATTTTTGGTGACTCTGAATTCCTGCCTGCAAATGTTACCGATAGACCTGATGGGCCAAAGGAATAAGAAATTGTCCACACTGCTGTCTCTCAACAGCGAGCACAGTTGGCAGAAGATAATCATACATCACCAGGAAATTTTTCATCCACATCCCAAAGAAGGAGGATGGAAGAAATCTTGTGAACAAAGAGCTGGAAAGACTATAATCCTAATCGATACATCATAGAGAAATGACGCTGAAAACAGGAAAAAAACACAAGAAGAAGAATAAATTCCCTGTCACATGTCATCTAGAATTTCCATATCCTTCCCCAGGAGATAAAAATTGTTACATAAATTTGAACGATACAAGTGAAGATAATCTGGAAACATTAAGATCATAGTTCCTCGAAAATGAAATTGATTATTTTGGAATTGGAACAAAACTGAAAGAAGGGGATTATGCTTGCTGGGAGGGGGGGGGGGGGTCACATTATGTATCTGAAGTTTCAAAAGTTATTGGTAATTAGTAGGAAGTTCAGTAACTAAAGAGAATTGGCAAAAGCGATAAATTCTCTATGCCAGAACTGGACACCTTCTGTCTACCTATGGAAGAAGTTGTAGGCCTACTGAAGCTTCCTAAACCTTCCACATTTGTAACATACCAAAGGCAAAGTCAACGGTAGTATTTTCGTGTAGACTTCACCACTATGTATGATGTAAAGTGATGCATAAAGAGTGTTATAATGTATTATACTGTACACTAATAAAATGTATGGTATTGATTTAATGAAAACTGTATATTTGTGTTTTATTTAAAAATGTAATTTAGTGACCCAAGGTACAACCTATAGTTGTAACTCGGGGCCTTCTTTGGGAGTTTGGTATCAACTTACAAACTTATAATAATCTAGTTTCAGAAAATTATCATATCACAAAGAAGCATACGTTAATCTCGAATATTAAGTAAGTCCAACAATTGAATCAGTTAAGCTATACAAAATAAAAATTTGGCCCGAGCTACACAACACCTTTCCCTATAATTATTTCGCCTTGTTTATTATAGGGTTGAAAATCTAGAAGCCAAAACTTAAAATTTATACCTAGTTACCATACCTCTTGTAAGTTAGTTGGCACTTTATGTATAGGGAAACAACAGCCGAAAATTTTGAATGCACTACAAATAACGTTAATTTTTTACTGCTGCATTACATAATTTCTACACTAGAACCTTTCAGTCTTTGTGGTTCACATAAGCCCATTAATTCTTTTACGCTGTGCTTAAAGTTTATGGACCCTTTGAAGGGCTTATATTTCTGGTTTTAGTCAACAGTGGTCAGTTTTCCGCTCAATTTTTCACTCTTCCGTAATGTTTTATAGTGTATCGTGCGTTTGGGGCGTATTACTTCCACGCACACATCAGTGTGACCGCGATGTTCTGGGCAGGTGTGAGAAAACAACAAAAATGAGGTACGGTAATCCCATAACAGGACTTACTAAGCGAGAAACGGTGAATATTAAGAAACGCAGTAATTAGATTACATTACTTGTTTATTTTAATGATGCATCTTTTCGTGTATTACACAGAACATAACTTTGTAGATTGTTTCCATTTAAAAGTCATTAGGGTTATTTGTATGTTTACGTAACTTTTGTTAATTGTGTAACTACGAGATTGTGCTGTACTCGTTTATTCTAGTATCCCACTTTCAGCCTTGCACGTAATATAATGTTCTAACTTCTTTCATTTAAATATAAAAATAATTTACTGGTATTAAAAATATTTAAATGACCAAGTACAAGGGACAGGCGAAGATAGAAGTTTTAGGGATGGGAAATGTCACACCATCCGGGCATTCGGTTTTGAGATGGTCATGATTCAAAATAGTCATTTTGTCATGTGTGAAATGAACACAACAATAACAGCAATAATAACGAAGTGACATTCTCTAAATTCGTAAATTAGAAATATACATGTTTTATTATAATAATCAAGACGGTGTAAAAATATATACATATTTAAATAAACTACGGTAGAATGTCTAGAAAGCTGTGTGGATTTCAATCTAGCTTGTAATGTATGGACTCGATGCAGAGAGAGAGAGAAGCTGCTCTTCCTTACTTTGTAAAAATACGCTCACAGTGAAGTGAAACTACTGATTATAGGTCACTCACAAACAATATGGATGACAGTTATTATTTAATATTTCAATAAATTAGACTGAACTATTACTACTGATTTGTGCCGAACACATTTCAGGTTTCAAGGGCGAACCGTATTTTCAAACTATTATTAAACTTACTGTACTGGTACTTTCAATGAATTTCGGAGATTTGCTACACATTTCCCAAGAGGCGATTTTTCTGCTATCACCAACGCTAAAAACCAATGACTAATTGATTATCATTTAATGCGTATCTTTTTAATTATTGCCTGGTGGACAGCTAGTGCACGCAACAATGCGTAGCAGTAGTCAGAGTCGTAAGTGGATTTTTCCTTCGGTTTCTCTTCCGTTTGTAGGAAGTACTCACTCGCACATCTTCGATAATAGGTAAGCAGAATTTTAATTCAGAACGTGTCAGTGATTTTGCATACCGCTCTAATATTTTACAATTGACTTCCATATAATCCATTACTGAAAAGTGAAAGCTGCTTACCAGTTAATGTAGTGAAGTACTTCATTCCTGATGCATATTTCTTGTTAGACCTTAAATATTCGACAGTAAGTTTAATTTAATTCGCTATTATTGCATTTAATGTAATTTACTGCGTTCAGTCGTTATCAGTAGATCTACTAATATAGCCCAATTCGTTGCTTTGTCGTTATCCCTTATTGTGAAGTTTAAACAGTTACAGAATTGTGTTTGGTCCCATAGCTAATTTGTAATTCTGCTGGAAATCAGTTTGGGTAAACGAAACATGCATTCCTTTCGCAAATGAAGACGAAATAACAGCAGTCTGTCATGTATCACCGGCAATTACCATAACAAACAATACTTTGTTATTCTTATGTCTGTGAGATCGTTTATTGTCCGAGTATCAGATGTCATTGATTTTCATGATTTGCGTTTGGCAATTTGCCTTTATATGCATTGTTAATATCTTCCATGGTTCTTCTTAGAAGAAATACACACTTTCACGAAGTTTTAAAACAGATAAGGGTCTCATTGATACAAGTGCCAATACATAACGCCTTATGAAGTGAAGGCGTTGATTTAATTCCGTTAATAATAAATAGGATTACGAGACGTCTGTATTACGAGCAAATATTCTGTCAAACGTACCGTTAACTATGCTTCCCAAATATTTGACTGTGTACGTTGGGGTAGAGTTTGTCAAGCATTGCCTCTGTTTGATATGTTAGCCAGAAATTTTGATCGACGGAAAATTTGATCTTAATGTTTCCAGATTATCTTCACTTTTATCGTTCAAATTTCGTAACAATTTTCGTCTCCTGGCGAAGGATCTGGAAATTCTAGATGACGTGTGACAGGGAATCACAGTTCCTAGAAAATGAAATTGGTTATTTTGGAATTGGAACAGAACTGAAAGATTATGCTTGCTAATCGATACATCAGAGAGAAATGTGAACAACGTTTGCACGTGTACATTTGAATTTGTCATGTAACAATGGCAGTAAAAAACTTAAAACAATAGATGCATGCCGATTTCCCAAGGTGACGGAACGTACTAGCGAATAACGATGTTTCTCCGCGATATGAGCGATTAGGAATTCCTGTTACAATTTATCGCAGTTTTGGAAAGTGCGATCAAGTGATTATATGGATAAAAGCAAGCGAACATTGACACTAAAATGGTCGACATTGTGCTTCTTTCGTATCCACGCATCACCTAGAAAGATATAAAGGAAAAATAAAATCTTACGGACGTCGTACAGGCGACAGACCATAAAAATAAAAAAAAAGTCTAAGCAATCCGGTGCTTCTGTGGGTGATATACACATCCCGATGTGGTGGTACTTTGGATTTAGGTGCGAACTAACTGTAGGAAATTAGTGAATGTTTGCATGTCCATGCAAAGATAGTTGATGTAATCATTGTATTCTGAGATAATATTTCGTTTAGGAAGTTTTGATAATTTCTAGTGATCTTAATTATTAACACTTTGATCTCACTGGTAATTTCCAAGAATGCTTGCAATCGAAGTAGCCAGCCTGAAACGATATGTATATCGAACGTGCTACTGTAAATCGATTATACGACTATTAATGCGCGACCTATGAATTGTATTTTGTTCGTATAGACAGGAACATTTTACCGGTTTATGTTGTCGTTAGGGACGGAATTTTTTTAAATTTTATTTAAAACACTTTGCAGTTAAAGCTGCGTAAAGGGGAAAAAGTGTCACACCCATGTAGTGATTGGTTCTTGATATACTTTGCTGAAGATATTCTGCAGCGATTTATTAGACAATGAAAGTCATACCATATCTATAATTTGTATTTCTTAATAGAAATAAAACTGTTGTTATTTCGTTTTCTTTGTTGAATATATATACTGTATGGATCTTTACGCTTAGGATATTCCCGAATTACGTTAAGTATATATTATCAAACATTCAACCATGTTGTAGGAATATATCACGCCAAGTCAATGCAGATTTACACTACCAATCGTCAAAACTATTTGTACGTATTATACGTTCGTAAATATTCTTATATTGTTATCTCTTGCGTCAATTCTCGCGTAATTACAATTGCACCCTCAATATACACATTGTTTCAAGCTGAGCTACTTCCATTGGAACCATTCCTGTATATTACGGAGGTTTTCATGGGTGCATTTCTGTCTCAGCTTAAGGCATTCTCTGGACCTACGACTTTTTTTCTTCTACTTTTTGATACTGTACTCAATGACAAAGTCAACAACGGGAATACTTTGTCTGAATATGATGACATTCCAAGCTTATGGGACTTAACTACGGGGTCATCAGTCCCTAAACTTACAAACTACTTATCAACTACCTTATACTAAGGACGGCACAAATATCCATGCCCGAGGGGGGATTCGAACCCACGACCGTGACTGGAGCGCCTCAGTCCCCTCGGCCACCGCGGCCGGCAGCTGTGAAGTATCATAGGCCTGTGTTTCTACGTGTGCTGACTTGCTAGGCAAACGCTTGGCTAGACAAGGGTGGAATTGACAAACATGTTTGATCGTTTACAGCCTTTTTTTATGAATACTAGATGTGTCTAAAAAAAGAGATAACTTTCAGGTTTCTACAGTCATTAAACAAATGCGCAGAAGTTATATAATAGGAAATTATTTGAAGAAGAGGTATCTTGCATTGTTACGTACGCAATGATTGTAACCGGCCACGATACGTATAGTATTTCTCGTCGACTGCCACACCAGTTATTTGATTTACTCTGAAATCGTAACATGAGGTTGGTTCGGCGCGACAGAGAAACGTTCATAATAAAAATAACAGTCTTGGAATAAAGGTTAAAATTCTTTGCAGTTTCTTATCTTTCAAAGTGTTGTAATTTCGCAAATTCACATTGAAGCAGTTATAGGCTACAAATAATAAATAAATAAATGACATTTCCGCGTTATACCATAACAACGACTTAACAGTTTTTAACAGTTGAAAAAATGAGGACAATGGTCCGGGTTAAAGAGAACGCCTGGTTGCTCTATATCCAATGGCGGTTCATGTACATTTTTCTAGTGGGTTCAAAGGAAGACGGATTTAAAAAAAAAAAAAAAAAAGAGGAAAAGGGGGCAGCAAAATAGTTGTACAGAAATGATATTACGTTCAAAACACATTCACCCCTGTATTAATTCACAGCAAGCTAAACATTTGCATAAACGTTTGGGATACCATTTACAGTGAAATTCTGAAAGTCCCCAGCTACCCCGAGAATGCAAAATATTTTACACTAGGTCAAAGTTCGTAAAAATGGTTAATGTTTTTCACGAAACTGTTAGTTTTATGATCAATATAGCTACACTCTGTACTTTCTTCGCTAATATTGACCATTTTAAAGTTGTACTCTAAATTATATGTCCAAATGTTTCTTAAGGTTAAGGGACTTAACTGCAGTGTCATCAGTCCCTAAACTTACAAAGTACTTATGAATTACCTTGTACTAAAGACAACCCAAACATCCCTGCCCGAGGGGGCATTTGAGCCCCAGACGGGCAGTGGCCTCGTGCATCGGGGCATAGCGCCTCAATGTGCTTGACCACTCCGCCGCGGCTAAGTATATGCATAATTAAGACACCTTCACAAGGTTAAAATTAGGTGTTAAAATTGAAGTTTTCTGAATGAAAGGCCTTGGTCCACTTCAGCTGTTCTTTTTAATGGAGTCTCAGAGACCCACACAACCGGTTTCACAATCTTCAGGTGATTTTTACTTTACAGACTGATAAGTGTTTTAATAAAGTGAATATGTAGATTGAAATGTTACATATTAAAAAGCTAAAATCCAAACTACTTATATATATATATATATATATATATATATATATATATATATATATATATATATATATATATATATATATATATATATATAAAAAAGGACCGGCTCGTCGAGAGAAACAAATAAAAAACAAATAAAATCACACAGAAACACACATACAAGCTTTCGCCACCACTGGCAGCTTCTTCAGGAAAAAAGAGGGAAAAAGGGGAGGAAAAGGGAAGGATATGGGTTTTAAGGAAGTGGAAAAGGAGTCATTCCAATCCCAGGAGTGGAAGGACTTACCTTAGGGTAGGACATTTTCACAAATGTCTGTCTAGGTGTGTTTGCGTTTCGATATGTCTGAGTGTGTGTGTATTTGTTTACCTTCCTCTTTGTCCCCTAAGGTAAGTCCTTCCACTCCTGGGATTGGAATGACTCCTTTTCCACTTCCTTAAAACCCATATCCTTCCCTTTTCCTCCCCTTTTTCCCTCTTTTTTCCTGAAGAAGCTGCCAGTGGTGGCGAAAGCTTGTATGTGTGTTTCTGTGTGATTTTATTTGTTTTTTATTTGTTTCTCTCGATGAGCCGGTCCTTTTGGTAAGTCATCTCTTTTCTATTTTTATTTTTGTTTATCCCACCGGGATTTGGGTGGATAATGGGGATTAATGGTGAGGTTCTACCACAAGCACCTTCCCTCTTTTTGTCAAACATAAAGTTGACCGTGTGGTTCATGTCATTTTAAGTAAAAGTATTGAAAAGTCGGCAATCAGTTTGGTAAAAATTGTTTGGTCTGTTTGTCATTAGGCAACGTGATGGATGGCCCTACAATAAACAACCGTTATAATAATTACTGAGAACCACGAATGTTGTCGGTTAATCAGATTTTCATGTAGAATGAGAATACAAAATTTTTAAAGTTTGTTTGTGTATCTATCACATTCAACTGCTAGGTTATTAGTCTGTAGCTTACAAACTACTTAAACTAACCTAAGGACAACACACACATCCCTGCCCAAGGGAGTACAAAATTTTTAAACTTACGAATTGTCGTCAATGTAATGAGGTTCATCAGCTCCATCAAGGTGGTCAAAAGCTGCATTTCCATGTTGGGTGGAAGTGCGGAAATTACCATTCTGAACAGTAAAAAGCACCTGAAGATGCAACTTTAAGTTGTGAAACCGGCTGTGCCGGTCTCCATGACTCCAATAAAAAACACAGCTCAAGTGTACCAAGGCCTTTCATTCAGACAACTTCAATTTTAAACTGTGTGAAAGTGTTTTATTTATGTATAAACATTTTAGCTGTGGTTGCCCTTCATACAAAATTCTTTGCACTCGTTTCCACGCCATCTATGAGATACTGTACTTAGCGCAGTTATTTTTCTGACGTGGTTTCTCTGGTAGGCCTACTCCATGACCTACTTTACTGGTTTAAAGGAATCTCAGGACTTATTCAATAATCTTCCTCTTCTTTTACGTTATACCAAGTCGACGTAAATTGTTGCAACAGTAAACTCAAAAGCACCACAAAATTTAATGCAATCCATAATTTGAGAGGGCCCATAATTGTTTTTGTGAATCTTATCATTGTACCTTTTGACTGACTGCCTGTAAGCACTGTCAAGTTATCGTGTTTACCTATAAGAGTTTGTGCTCTAGCTTCGCACTCATATGTGATGCAGAATGCTCACGTTTCTTTGTCTTCTGTGTTAAATCTCCATGATCATCAATACGTTTTACACGTAAATTATTTCACATCCAGAACTTTCTTTGATGAACACGAAAAACAGTAAAACTTTTTTGTAATTTCACAAAACATACAAACTTTCCTTCCATACATTTTTTTTAACTAATTTCATATCACGTATCTGTCTCCATAGGTCCTTTATAAAAACCTTGTCTTGAAATGAAAGGTTATCACACACATTAACTTCACAATTATCAGAGTACAAAACTGACAACTCACGACTTCAAACTCACAACTGCATATCGAACCTTTGCACCATCATGTGTGCCCAGCTGTAAAAGCTGTTGGCTGAAGAACTGGGGCGGAAGAGGAACTGCACGCTAGCGAGGTGGAGGCTTTGGCAGATACACAATGGAGCTGTCTCGGGATAGGAGGTTCCCGCTCCCTTCCCCACATTTCCACAGACCTCAGTGGCTGGAAAGCAGTCACCAGGGCCGCAGAACTTGATTTTGTGCCAAGGCCAAAGCAGGCCAAGTAGAGCTGACCACCAGTTTTGAACTTGACTGCAGATGTCGGTAGGGAGGTTCATATACATTACTAAATAATTAGCTGTCAAGAAGGTGAGAGAGTAAATTATTTAAAGTTTAACAGTGTTGTGTACTGTAAAGTTCTCTCTGAGGTGAATATTTCTGTCGGGGCTAATTGCTCCATAGGACAAACCACCTCTGCCTATATCTATAGTCATACAAAAACTTTACAATATTATCACAATTTAATCCGAAAGTATTAGAATGCGAGGTAATCTTGCTTCGTTGTATACCGGTACGGTATGAACTGTAATGCTTTTAACTGGCCACCTCTTATAATACACAGAATTCTAGATTAAATTCCTTTGGTTTTGCAAATGAGTGAATTCAAAGAGTTGTATTTTCGCACTCTAAAGTTGAAGCAGTTGTATAGCTGAGAAAAGGACATATCCCCATTTTGCTAAAATCCTGCCTGGACCATTTGAATTGTCCAAAAAAAAAAAAGGGGGGGGGGGGGGATCAGGACACGTTCTGGTAAAGGAAGACATCTGGTGACCTTATTAACAAACTTTGTCACATTTGAATTCATTGTTGTAGTCAGTTGGAAGCAATACTGAACAGTTTTTACTATTATTATTTATTTACTTTGGAAGTGCCCAGGTTGAAAAAACAAATTCTGCCCAAAGATATATTCGAATTCTTTTTTAACAATTTGAGTCACACAAATACTTTTGGATAAGATAGGCATTGAAATTTGGTTTTATCCTTCTTTATTGCCGGAAGTACTGGAGCACAGCCGTGCGGGAGTAGCCGAGCGGTCTGGAGCGCCACGTTGTGGATAGTGCGGCCTCCCACGTCGGAGGTTCGAATCCTCCATCGGGCATGGATGTTTGTGCTATCTTTAGTATAAGTTCATAAGTAGTTTGTGAATTTTGGGACTGATGACCCCGCAGTTAATTTCCATAAGCTTAACAAACATCTGAACTGGAGCACATTACATTTTAACCTTTTTCTTTTTCATATTTTTATAAAAACTGTGAAACCACTGTGATCCAATGAATTTTTCGATGTCTTTCAAAGTCCACTAATTTGGAATTTTTAACATTTATTACTACACAAATATTGAATTTTATTTCTTTTTTCCCCCAAACTAAAGCCAAAACTTTATTTTCCTTTTATGTAAAATTTCTAAGTGCATTACATATAGCACTTATTTCTATTTCTAGTGATATTCCAAATAACTTTTATTTATTTATTACTTGTACTTGTAGGCACAATCCGACACAGAGCTGACTTAGTCATGTGCAAACGATGCAGTCGCATAGGGCCCTGCACTTCTAGAAGCCTCACATAAAAAATTAGAACAGTAGCCTTGATATAATGAAAGTATGTCCATCATGAAACAGAATTCTTTTGAATGTGACGAAGGTATATAACCTCTGCTGGATCGCATGGGAAAGTTTTGCACAGGGCCCCACCACAGTACGTTAGACTGTGGTCCCACACCAGCTAAGGCCAGAGCTGCTCCAACATCACTCTCTTTGCATGACCATCTTGTCCAATGTGGCTCCTTTTTTCGACTACAGTTTGCTCATAGTTGTGATTCACTATGAACAAGCAAATGTGGTTCATTGGATTGTCTTTTGATCCTAGAGACTTTCATTCTAAAAGTCTTTTTAGGGCTTTAAGGTGAGACGGTGGTTTCACAATGAGTCACCTATTCCACAAGGGGATATGTCACAGCAAGACATGGTTTTCCAGTGAAACCACTGTGACACAAAGGGCTAAGAGATTATTATCTTTAACTATACTTTGCCCAGTTACATTTTGTGTCCAGATCTGTAAAGATAGAATATCTATTTAATACATACCCACTGTACAAGCCATTGTGTGTTTATGGCAGAGGGTAACTTGTACAGTACCATTTCTGGTAATTTCTTTTCTGTCCCACTTGCAAATGAAGCATGTGTCCATACTTGCCCTAATTTTTCTTCTCTTGTCTTATTGGTTCATAAGTGCACTGTGGTGGCAGAATACTCACATCTTAAACTTTGACGAGGGGGGGGGGGGAGAAAAAAAGAAGATCAGGATACCACCCATCAGATTTGAACAAGTATGTGAGGGCAGCCAATTGGGATGTCACGTCCCTTAAATTTCAAAACGACACATAAATATCAAAACAATTGACGCCACACTGATTGAGGGGGGGGGGGGGGGGGGGGGAGCGCAATGTTGTCATATCCAGAGTGTGCGAATCTTGCACCAGCACCATAAAATTCTCGTATTTTACCTACTAAACGTTCTCATACAAACTGAAAAATATTTCATTTGTAACATATTACTGTGAAAATGTACTCACAGTAACACAATAAAATGAACAATAAAATGAATCTGAACCGTTTAATAAATAGAGCTGAGACTGGTATTACAAGGTCATATATCTTTGTAAAAGAAATATATCTTTGTAAAAGTCTATATGTCATGTATTTACATCAAAGATATTTGATAGCGTAATAAGGAGCTTCGACATACATGTATTTTTCATTAAAAAAAGTCGTCAAATGTAGCACTCGCCATATATTTGATTATAAAAGTTGCTTGACTTCTCTCCGTTGCAAATGTATCCGCTCTGAGCGCTAGCATCGCTGTTGCTAATTGTCGTGTGCATGCGTTTGAATGTAACTGCAACGCTGCGCCATAATTAGCATTTAAACACAGTAGCAAGAATTCGCTGTAACTCTTGTCTTCTCCAGATATAGTCGTTGTCACAACCCGATACCGATATGGCTAATGTGGTGGTACTGAACCGAATAATAATGCCCAACTTAAGTAGATAATGTACTTTATTACTCAGAAAGATGGTTCCATAAACTACTCATCCTTACATCAACAATGCAACTATTAGTACGCGCCAGCCACGCTGGCAAAGAAGCTGCCGGAAAGATACGCTACTCCACTACATTTGTGACCAGATAAGGCAGCGCACAATAAAAATTTATTATTTTCCGCTATCTTGAAATATGACGACAATAATTCCCCTTTTTAACACCACGATGAAGATTTTTTTGGTCAAAGATCTGATCGAAAATATTATCGTGTAATACCGGCCTAAAGGGATGTTTTTTAAAGCGGAGTAATCCCCACCTGGTGTGTTTTGTTATTGCAGATGGTGTAATACCAACCTAAATTCAAGTAATCCGTGCACCCCAGTTTTTTGTTCATAAATTTGGGAAAAAATGTGCACAAATTACTCAGATTAATTGAGAAATTCGATTTCTGTCTGTTCTGGGTATATTGTAGTGTAGAGCCAAATAAAAGTCATTATTGTAAGTACTCAGACAGCCGTTAAGGCAGTGAAATATACCAATGAAAATAAAAACAAATGAGTTTAATATTTCTGGATGAACACTGTTGAAACTTGACAGATACACCATACTAACTCCTCTCGCAACCACCTCTTTTTTATTTATTTTGGAAGTGCAAAATATATTGAATCATTACTGTTGTTGTGGTCTTCAGTCTGGAGAATGGTTTGATGGAGCTCTCCACCTCTATCCTGAGCATTGGTAGCCATACCTAAAAGGCATATGTCAGAAATAGAGACCAGCGTTTGCGCTTAAGCTTATTTCTGACAAATCTGTCTTTGGTTTAGTTCTGTAGAATATACTGTTGATTTCACTATTAACAATCTGCAAAAGGCCTGTACATTTTGGTATTAGTCAAACGCAAAATATTGATACGAATATTGTAGACGAAAAATTCCTAGCAGGAAAGAATATATGTATAAAATAGACAAAGATTACTCACCAGGCGAAGGAGCACAGGTGTGATAGCAGCACAAATGAACAGAACAAGACTCTCATACACACAAACGCAAGCTTTCACAGCCTAGCTGCTTCGTCAGGCAGAAGGGTAGGAGAGGGAAAAGGAAATGATGAGGATTTACACCAAATGTGTAAATGTGTGGGTGTGTGTATTTGTTTACCCTCCTTTTTCCCCCCCAAGGTAAGTCTTTCCTGTCCTGGGATTGGAATGACTCCTTATCCACTCCCTTAAAATCCTCATCATTTCCTTTTCCCTCTCCTTCCCTTCTGCCTGACGAAGCAGCTAGGCTGCGAAAGCTTGCGTTTGTGTGTATGAGAGTGTGTTCTGTTCATTTGTGCTGCTATCACACCTGTGCTCCTTTGCCTGGTGAGTAATCTTTGTCTATTTTATACATATATTCAAACGCAAAATATTTTGATTTGTTCATATGTGATTACACTATAATTGAGAAGTTCAAAACAGTTTAAAAAAAAAAAATTATCTTGTAACATTACTGAATGGTGGCCATTTTTATTTTATGCCTTGCTTCCGTTTCAACTAGTATAGTTCTTTAGATAAAATACTGGCTTCACTTCCGCAGTCTAAGATAATATTGTCAGTACTGGTACACTGAATATTTCTTCTAATTACAGCTTTAGGACTAGGACACTTTTTCATCATTTCTATCTATTGAACTAACCATTTGACCATCTTCCACAACATGTGTATTTTTACAAAATTTTGAACCTGGTTCTACTTCACCGCTCATAGCAACTGCCCTGTTTTGTATTTTTACATGACAAAACCTGCTATTCTATGTTGTTCATGTTTTCCCTCTCTATTTAACTCCTCCATGTTATTTCTGAACTATTCTTCTTCTCTCGCCTTATTTTAAAAAATATAGTTGTTCTAAGTACAAGCCAAAAGCCCATTGGTTTTTTACCACTCTTCTCTATTGTATTTTCCTTCACATAGACAGTTACTGTAAATGACTAATAAGTTCTTGCATTAAATGACTTTCATCTATAGGCTCATTGTCAGTTAATTTATATGATTTAAATAACATTTGAAGTACAGTATTTTTGAAACCCTCCCCATCATTTATTATACAGGCTAGGATCCAGTAACTAAAGGTTATGTTGTTGTTGCTCACCTTCTGACCAATATTTTGTCTCACAAAATCGTTCCAATAGTTAACATCAGTTTAATGGAGTACTGCCTGTTCAATGGCTTCACCTTGTAAATGATCTTTCACAAACTGAATCATTTTTTGATCATGCCATTTAAAAGGTAAAGATCCTTCAAAAGATTTTAAAAATGTTATTAGATGAAGTTCCCCTCCAAACTTCAAAACCAGAAAAAAACTGTTTGCCATCTTTGAGTTACTCATAATATTAAATTCTTCTCGCCATTTGTGAGAAGAACAAATTATGTTTTCTCTTTGATGCAGAGAAGGAGACAAATGTTTTGATTGTTGAAGAATCTGAAAGTTCATTATTTTACTTCTCATACAATAAAAGAAAGCTTTGGATAAACAAGTAAATAGGAATAACTTCCTTTCTTCCTGATTCTTATGACAATCTGAACACTCTTGCTTATTATGGTGAGATTTCAAAGCAACTAAAGTAATAAAATTTTCAGTCAGTGTCAGGTCTTAGAGGACAAGTTTTTCTTCAGGGACCGTCTGTTTTTTGTGGAGGTGTTTTGAACTTCACAATTTCTCAGTAAGCTTCAGCTGGTCATGGCAGTGGATGGATAACTGTTGCTATAGTACGGTATGATGGTAGTACTGTTAAGGTAGTTTCTGGATTGGAGAGTTTAAATAACAGAGATCTGATTGCCTTTCATACATTTCAAGTTGCTGAAGTGTACAACTGTGACCTTGGGAAGTCTTATTTCACCAGCAGCATGCCTTTTACATTGAGGACGAGGAATCATCGAAAAATTAATGAGCAAGAGGGTGCTTGTATCTGGGTGAAAGGTCATGATAATTGTTATAAAACAACATTAACTGATGATCTTGTATATTATTACAGAAGTTAAATAAGTTTGTATCCTTGATCCTTTTCCTTACCCATTAAAAAAAAAAAAAATAAAAAAAAAAAAAATAAAAATAAATAAATAAATAAAATAATACATTGATCTTGCCAAAAGCCGAGAAGTGGTTCTTCTTGGTGTTGTAGCTCTCAGGGGCACCCTGGGATGCTCTCTGTGTGAGGCACCTCTGGGAATCTCTGTCAGCCACAGCTCTCTCTCTCTCTCTCTCTCTTTCTCTCTCTCTCTCTCTCTCTCTCTCTCTCTCACACACAGTAGGTGTGGAGAGGGAAGTAGCGGAAGGGCCCAAGGCCGGCGCTCTAGAGAGGCCGCACTTGCGTTGGTCTTCCAGACCGGAGTCGCTACTTCTCCATCGAATAGCTCCTCAGGTTTTCCTCACAAGGGCTGAGAGCACCCCACTTGCCAACAGCATTCGGCAGTCCCGGACGGTAACCCATCCGAGTGCCAGCCGAGCCCGACAGTGCTTAACTTCTTCACAATTCCATTTCTGTGTAGTGTAGTACGTCAACCGTGTTAAGTCGAACTCTTGAATAAAAGAATGTCTTGGTTGCAAAAACTTTTATTGAAATGAAGACCTACTATTGGCACAAGGACATCAGGTAAGGTAAATGTCGGAGTACAAATTATTTCAATAGCATTCAGTTCATCATTGTATCAATTTGTTTAATGGTCAGTGTTACCGCTGATCAACAGATTACATTGTTATTGTCTCGGTAAGACAACCTATGGCTGCATTTTGCCCTAAACACCCTCTATCACAGAGTAGGTAAAACATCAGTATCTACATTATTGCAATTTCCTTATTACTGATTTCAACATTGTTTTGCAGCTAAAAAATTTAAAATTTTTGGATCATTTTTTTCTTCTTTGTCAGAAACCTGAAGATGCTCTAACCGGGTGAAATGTGTCATTTCAAGTTTTTCCAAGCAACACATTCTTTTATTTGAGAGTGCTTAACTTCGGTGATCTGACGGGAACCAGTGTATCCACTGCAGCATGGCCGTTGGCTTATTGTATCACCTACTGGTCAAAAATTGTTATCATTTTTGACACACAGCTGCCTGATGTCTTTAATAGAGCAATTCATCTTTACACCTCTCAATTAATTTTCAACATAGAATGAACTCATCAGATAAATTCTTATCATATATACAGTGATGCCACACCCATGATATTAACCTGTCAGTGGCCTTGAACCTTTGGCACATTGACTGGTGTTGAAATCTCCCAGCAGCTACACTAACAGTGTGGTCAATTTGCACCTGCCCCCATGGACTGCAAGCACCTGTACAGGAAAAATATATGATGGTGGGCAGATATCCCAGATGCCACGTCTGCAACCTCTTGGATAAGACTGTGTCGTGATGACACTGTGTCGACAATTGCCCTCGCTGGACTGATGTCTCACCCAGTTGAAGTTTCTGGAAAAAGCTACTTCGATCACTGGTTCAGTGATGGCTCCATGACAGTGTTGTTGTTGTCTTCAGTCCTGAGACTGATTTGATGCAGTTCTTCACTCTACTCTGTCCTGTGTAAGTCCCTTCATCTTTGACTAAGAATGGCAACCTACATCCTTTTGAACCTGAAAACTGTATTCGTCTCTCAGTCTTCCTCTGCCATTTTTACCCCACACAGTTCACTTCAATGCTAATTTGGTGATTTCTTGATGTCTCAGAATGTGTTCCACCAAATGATCCTTTGTCTTATTTATTTATTTAAATAAATAAGAGAAAGGATCGATTGGTGGAACACATTCTGAGTCATCAAGGAATCACCAATATTAGTCAAGATATGCCAGAAATTTCTTTTCTCCCCAATTCTGTTCAGCAGTTACGTGGTCTACCCATCTAATCTTCAGCATTCAGCTGTAGCACCACATTTCAAATGCCTCCATCATCCTTCTGCTTGAACTCCTGATTGTCCATGTTTCACTCCCATACAAAAGCTTTCATGAAGGTCTTCCCAACAATTAATTTTGGATGTCAGCAAATTTTACTTCTTTAGAAATGTTTACCTTCCCGTAGCCATTCTGCGTTTTATATCTTCTTTACTTCGGCCATCAGAAGTTATCTTGCAACCCAAATAACAAAACTCATCTACTATTTTTCTTGTCTCATTTCCTAATCTAATTCCTTCAGCATCAAGATTTTCTTACACTACATTCCATTATTCTTTTTTTGGTCTTATTAATTTTCATTTTGTAACCTCCTTTCAAGGTACTGTTTATTCCATTCAATTGCTCTAGTAGGTCCATTGTTGTCTCTGACATAATTACTTTGTCATTGGCAAACCGCAAAGTTTTTGTTTCTTCTCCCCGAACTTAAGTTGAGACAAGTCGACACATAAGGGGAGGGGATGTGGCAATCATAACAACTAATCAAAATACGCCTCGTGGCCTTCCCCTCCCCCCTCCGTATATAGAATAGTACTTGACGCACTCCAGCACAACAGTGTCCCTTAGAGCCTAAGCTACACGCTACTCGGCTGAACTCACTTCAGTTTGACTTCAAAAACCCGAAGAAACTATGTAGAACTATTACGTCGGGAAAGCCTACGAGACTACAACCCTATCTCACTCCTTTCCAACCACTGTGTACCTTTCGTGCCCTTCGACTCTTGTAACTGCTGTCTGGATTTTATACAAGTTGTATATAACTTTTTGTTCCTTTTATTTTGCCCCTGCTATCTTAAGAATTTGAAAAGAGTGTGTCCCAATTAACATTGTCTAAATAACTTTATCCAAATCTACAAAAGCTAAAAATGTAGATTTGATATTCCTACATCTGACTTCTAAGGTTAGTCGTAATGTGAGTATTGCCTTGCATGTTCCTCCATTTCTCCTAAATCCAAACTGATCTTCAAATGTTTTTTAAGCTTATGGGACTTAACTGCGGGGTCATCAGTCCCTAAACTTATGAACTACCTTATACTAAAGACAACACAAACACCCACGCCCGAGGGAGGATTCGAACTCCCAACGGGAAAAAATTATTTTCCCCGAGGTTAGATTCTACCAGTTTTACCTGTCATATGTAAAAAAGTCTAAGGCATTTCCCCTGTCTCATACATTTTGCACACAACATGGAACGATTTCTTCATGTCAGCAGTTCCGAGAGAATATCGTCTACTCTAGGGGTCTTCTTTTGAATCGATCTTTCAGTGCTCTGTCAAATTCTTCTCACATTTTTGATTTCCCATCTCATCTTCATTTACTTTCTCTTTCCTTTCCAAAATGCTGCCTTCAATTTAATTTCCCTTGTACAGGTCCTCCATATATTTCTTCCACCTTTCAACTTTATCTTCTTTGCTTAGTACTGAACTCTACTTTTCTTATCTCCAAACATCTCTTTTATTATCTGGCTGGCGGAATTAATTTTTTCCCTAGTTATACAGTCCTCTCTGGAGCTGCATTCATCCACTAGCCACTCTCACTTAGGCTGTATGCACTTCCTGTCAATATCATTTTTTAGCCACTTGTACTCCCTATTGCCTGCTTCACTCTTAGGTTCAGTACCTCTTATGTTATCTAAGGATTTCTATTAGGCCTTATCCTTCTATCTATATGGTCCTCTGTGGCTTTCACTAATTTATCTCTCAAAGCTACCCATTCTTACTCTACTGTGTATTACTTTCCACTGTTTCAGATAATCCTTGTCTAATGCTCTCTCTGAAACTCTACATCTACATACCTACTCCACACTCCACTCAAAGGTGTGTGGCAGAGGATACCTTGTAACACTACTAGTTACTTTCTTTCCTGTTTCACTACTAGTTATTTACTTTCGTCTTTCCACTCCCATGTAGAATGAGGGGGAAAATGTATGATTGTGTGCATCTGTATGGGCCCTGATCTCTCTCATCTTATTCTTGTGGTCTTGAAATGTAAGTTGGTGGTAGAGTATCATTCTGCAGTTTGCTTCAAATTCCAGCCCTCTAAATTACTTCATGGTATTTCTCAAAAAGGTCATCACCTTTCTTCCAGTGAAACATCTCAGTAAAACTCGCACATTATTGATCAGGCCTACCAGGAACAAACCTAGCTGTCTGCCTCTGAATTGCTTCTATATCTTCTGGTGGGGGTCCCAAACATTTGAGCAATAGTCAAGATGGGGTTGCATAAGCATTTTATATGTGGTCTTCTTTACAGATGAATCACATCTTTCCTAAATTCTACCAATGAACCTAATTTGACCATCTACCTACCCCATGATTGTCCTGATATGCTCGTCCCATTTTGTATCACTGAGCTGCATTACACCTAGATATTTAATTGACCTGTCAAGCAGCACACTATTAATGCTGTATTCAAACATTACGGGATTTTATCTTCTGCTCATCTACATCACCTTATGTTTTTCTACAGACAGACGATTTTTTATGGGGGGGCCACCAGCAAACAGGAATGAGGTTAGTGGTATAATAAAAATGCCCCTGGGAAACTCTAATGATAATGTAAAAATAAATATCAGTAGGCCTACCTGTAATCTAATAAACACCAGCAACACAGATCTTTCTATTTGCCATCAAAATATCCAGTCAATTACAAATAAAGTCTTAGACTTAGAGATATTGCTGAATACAGTACTGAGCTCTACTAGTGTTCTATGTATCACAGAGCACTGGCTAAATATCGATCAGATTAACTCCTTTTCTCTACCAGGCTTCACACTAGCAAATTACTTCTGTAGAAATAGATATAAAAATGGAGGCTCTCTTATATTCATCAAACGAGGGCTAAAATACAAACCTATTAATAAATTCCAATATCTCAATGCAGATATGGACTTTGAGTTGGCACTCATTGAACTCATTGACATAAATACAATCATAGCATGTATTTATCGTTCTCCAAAAGGCAATTTTGACTCATTCCTTAACAAACTTGAACATGTACTAAATGGGATTCATCTAAACAAAAAGTTAATAGTGCTATGTGGGGACTTCAATCTTGATTTCCTTGGAACTTGCAACAGGAAACAGCTATTAATGAACCTTACAGATACTTTCAATTTAAGGCAGATTATAAAAACCCCAACAAGAATAACAAAAACTACTGCTACTGCCCTAGAACCAATATTTGTAAACACAAACTGTACCTCAAAATGTATGAGTACACATCTAGGAGATCATGAAGCCCAACTTGTTACCCTTCCAGTCAATTTAATACCCTCCCAAAGCTCTAAAAGAACCATAACAGCTAGAAATTTCAATTCAAATAATATAGAAAAATTTAACTACCTGTTATCAAAAGAAAGGTGGGAAAATGTTTTACAAGTAGATGACACCAACCAAAAATTTAACAAATTCTCTAGTACTTTCACTGAGTATTTTGAAACTGCCTTCCCTCTCAAAACACTAACAGTAAGAGACAAAAGTACAAAAACAAAGGGATGGATAACACCAGGTATAAGAATTTCAAGTGAAAGGAAAAGACAGTTGCTCAAGTACAAAAAAAAAAAAAAAAAAAAAAAAAACAAAAACATATCCCCTCCTATGGCTAATTACATACAAAAGTACATTAAAATCTATAGAAGGGTGATATGCCAAGCAAAAAAGTTGGACAATGATATATACATTAGAGAGTCAGCAAATAAAAGTAAAGCAATTTGGAAAGTAATCAAGAAGGAAACAAATAAGGTGTCCCCAAAAATAGAAAATATCAATCTGAAGCATGAAAACAAGTATATAACTGAACCCAAACTTATAGCAAATCTTTTCCTAAGCTACTTTACAGACATAACAAATAATTTAATAGTCTGTGACAAAGGGGATAACACAAACATACAGGGAAACAAAATCCAGTCTTGTTTCTCTTCAATCTATGTGTACGAAACAACACCAGATGAAGTCATTCGTGTTGCTTCAAGCTTTGATAAGATGACATCAGGTATTGATGGTATACCAGATAAAATCATCAAGCAATGTATTGTAAACATTTCACTGCCTCTTACAAATATAGTAAATTCCTCTTTCCAAACAGGCACATTTCCGGAGAGTCTGAAAATTGCTAAAGTGGTACCTATACACAAGAAAGGAAATAAGTTAAATATAGAAAACTACAGACCAGTCGCCTTGCTCTCAGGGTTTAGTAAAATCATAGAAAAGATTATGTACAGTAGGCTAATTAACTTTCTAGATGAAAACAAAATAATCACTGATGCGCAGCATGGATTCAGAACTAATAAGTCTACAACTAGTGCCATCTATGATTTTGTACAAAATGCTATGGAAGCAGTGGACAAAAAAAAAAAAGGCCACTGGCATATTTTTAGATTTAAGTAAAGCCTTCGATATCCTTGACCACAACATACTACTGAAGAAGCTCGAAGCATATGGAATAAGAGGTGTCGCACTAAAATGGTTTATATCGCACCTGGCTAACAGAATACAGATAATAAAAATAAAACATGAGCTAAAGGGAAAAACCACAATATGCTTCTCAGATGCAGCAACAATAAAAAAAGGAGTACCCCAAGGGTCCAACCTCGGGCCAATCCTCTTTCTCCTATATATCAATGATCTAGACATAAACATCGAGTCACACACAAATACTTTCTTTGCAGACGATACAAGCATACTTATTACTGGAAATACCATAAGCCAACTCCAAACAAATGTAAATAAAACTATAGCACAACTAAATAAGTGGTTTGAGGATAACAAACTCCTGGTAAACACAAAGAAAACAACTTTCCTAAATTTCTGTCTAAAAGGTGATCCATGCAATCCCTCTGTAACAATCAGCTCCAACAAAATTTCACCCTCCTTACATATAAAATTTCTAGGCATCTGGCTACAAAACGACTTCAAATGGCATGTACATGTAAACAAAATAAATGGAACACTGAGTAAACTATGCTATAGTCTACGTTTAGTGTCTGTCAAAGTTAGTTTTGAAACTGCCAGAATTGCCTACTTTTCACAGTTCCACAGCGTACTACTGTATGGGATTATATTCTGGGGCAATACACCACCTAGTTCAGTGGTTTTCTTAACCCAGAAAAGAGCTATAAGAGCAATGCACCATGCCCGGCAAACAGATTCGTGCAAACCCCTCTTCCAGAAGTCATCAATCCTCCCACTCCCCTGTATGTATATACTTTAAATTTGTAAATATGTTAGGAAAAATTTAAAGGACTCAAACAAAAATTTCAATATTCATGAGCACGAAACAAGGCAAAAGGAAAATTTTCATGTTCAGCAAACAAGAACAGCAGCTTATAAATGTTCAACAATAAATAGTGCTGGTCAAATCTACAATAACTTACCACATAAGATAAAAATAATATCATCATACCCACTCTACTGCAGAACCCTAAGGGCATTTTTATTAGACCATTGCTTTTATTCAGTAACTGAGTTTTTAGATCACCTCAGATATAAAAGGCTTGAGCCAAGTCAGTGTAAATACTGCCAGTAGAGCACATTCTTTATGCCATATATGTCTGTTTTTATATATATATATATATATACGTAAAAAATAGATAAGGTACACTTACCAGGCGAAGGGGCACAGGCAGTAATAGCAACAAATAAACACACAGACACACACACACACAAAAATGCTAGCTTTCGCAGCCTAGCTGCTTCATCAGGCAGAAGGGAAGGAGAGGGAAAAGGAAATGATGAGGGTTTTAAGGAAGGGGGTAAGGAGCCATTCCAATCCCGGGACAGGAAAGACTTACCTTGGGGGAAAAATTGGAAGGTAAATAAATGCACATACACCCACACATTTACACAGACACAAGTACACTTGAAGTGTACTTGTGTCTGTGTAAATTTACACAGACACAAGTACACTTGAAGTGTACTTGTGTCTGTGTAAATGTGTGGGTGTATGTGCATTTATTTACCTTCCAATTTTTCCCCCAAGGTAAGTCTTTCCTGTCCCGGGATTGGAATGGCTCCTTACCCCCTTCCTTAAAACCCTCATCATTTCCTTTTCCCTCTCCTTCCCTTCTGCCTGATGAAGCAGCTAGGCTGTGAAAGCTAGCATTTTTGTGTGTGTGTGTGTCTGTGTGTTTATTTGTTGCTATTACTGCCTGTGCCCCTTCGCCTGGTAAGTGTACCTTATCTATTTTTTACGTATATTTTTCCTGTTAGGAATTTTTCCTCTATAATATATATATATATATATATATATATATATATATATATATATATATATATATTTGTGTGTGTGTGTGTGTGTGTGTGTGTGTTTGTATGTTTGTATCCCACAATCTGTAAAGATTTTTGGATAAATAAATAAATACATGTAGAGCTAGCTGCCATTCCTCACACCACCTAAAAATTTGGTCCAAGTCATCCTGCATCTTTCTAGAGTCATTCAATGATGACACCTTTCTTTACACCATAGCATCATCAGCAAACAGCCACACACAGATTGCAACTCCCTCTTTCCATCAGATCATTTATATAGATATAAATTAATAATGGTACTATCACACTTCCCTGGGGCACTCCTGACAATACCCTAATCTCTAATGAACACTTGCCATCGTGAACAATGTACTGGTTTCTATTACTTAAGTAGTCTTTGGGCCACTCACGCATTTGGGTACTTATTCCATATGCTCGTATCCTTGTTAACAGTCTGCAATGTGGCTCCATGTCAGGGTAATTTCATATCAAATCAACACACTTTAAATTAAAAATTTTCTTCAACACCTCAGAAAGTTGTGAAATTTGGTTCACTCAAAGTAGGCATTGAGAGTAGAAAAAGTACTAAATTTCAAAATTTTATCTCAAATCTGTAATATTTGTGTCCTGCAGCGTTAAATATGTCACTTAATGACATAATATAACTTTTATTGATTCCAAATCGCTACTTAATATTTTATATTTATTTAACAATGGTCATTTCGGCTACAGGCAAGCTGTGTGTTGTTTAATGTATTTGTCATTAGGTACATGGCCAGACATCACTTTTGCAGTCAACAGTGCCAGTCAGCATCTGGAGAATCCAATGAAAATTCTTTGGAATGCTGTTAAGAGGATTTTGAAATATGTTAAAGGCACTATAGACTACCTTTATTTTCCTTCAAAACAGAAAAAAACATCTTTTTGACTATAGTGCTGCAGACTATGCTGGTGATGTGGAAACCAGGAAATCCACAACCAGCATGTTATTAAAGCTTGGTGATTCGACTATTACATGAGGTTCACAAAGCAGAGAGTGGTAGCACTTACTACAACTGAGGCTGAATAAATTGCAGCCTGTCAGACGGTGAGGGAACAGTGTGGGTGAAAAGTTTGTTGAATGACTTGGCTTTGTTCAAGAACATTAAGACAACCTTGAATATTGACAATTTGAGTACAGTGAAACCAATAATTTCATCAGAGAAGCAAACAATGATGTAAGGTATCATTTTGTGTGCAGCAAGTACAAAGAAAAAGAATTTATATTGGAGCACGTTTCATCGGAGGACCAGCAGTTTGATTTATTAACCAAGACACTACCAAAGGTGACACTTCAGATGCAGAGAAAGAGGCTTAACATCTGCAGCTACCAGGATATTTGTGAGCTTGATGAATGGTAGTGGCTACATGGCAGAAGGCCTCTGCCACTTTTCTGCTTCATCCACCTTCAATCTCTTCCAGAGTGATCCCAACCTAAAGTCCAATGTCACCCCCAATCCCTATTAGGCCCTTCTGTGAAATTCTCCCCCGTGTCCATCCCCCACCTCACGCCAACAACAACACTCCACACATCTCCTACATGCTCCCCAAAATCCACAAACAAAATAATCCTGGACACCCAAATGTGGATTGTTATTCATTTATCTTTGAGATCCGTGATCATCACTGCCGATGACACCTCCCTATATACTCACAACTTCTATACCCGTGGTCTTGTCACAGTTGAACACTACCCCTCCTAAAGTCTCAGAGATCCCAAACCCAACACCTCTTACTTGATACACCGTACCAAATATATCCTGACATAGAAATTCTTCTTTGGAGGGAAGTTATACAAGCAAATCCGCAGCACAACAAAGAGCACCTGCATGACACCCTTCAATTTTAATCTGTTTAGCGTTTATCTTCAGTAAACATTACTGGCCTCCCAAAGCCCCATATAATTTGTGATCTGGACTGAGAGGCAGGATACTCTGGCCTCATTCCTTCACAACTTCAACACCTACTCTCTCATTCTGTTTATACAATCACTCAACAAAAAATGCTACCTTCTTCATGGCACTATACTAGCGTAACACCACGGATTTCCATAAACTCCATTTTTGCTTCAAATGGCTGACTGCGTGGGCAGTTATTACAGACAGTTGCCACACGGCTGCATTTACAGCTGATGCCACCTCCCTGTATACTCACAACTTGTAAATGCCGCACACAAACTGAATCCTGGTGCATAAAAACAGTCAGGCACAATGGGAAACTATTGAGAAAAGCAAAGCCTTGTTGTGATCTGTGCAAAGTAGAAGGTCAAGACAAAGTTATTTGGGTAAATAACTCACTTATGCAATGTCCATAACTTCATCAAAACTGTTTTGATGCAGCATGTGACACTTCAAAAATCAGAGAAGTGGCTGAAACCACCTCATTTTCTGAATCCTCTAAATGCAATTTCTCCCATCAGACTTCTCTGTCCAGAGGAGAATGGCCAATGATGTCGCGAATCAGTGTCGGCGTAGGTCTGTGTACCGTGAGTGCAAAAAAATTTACACTTTCTACTCAGCTGGTAAAACATTATCCAGGGAACCACAACACGGATTTACTTCAGGTAATAAGCACTAAGCAACTCACACCTTTCGGAAAACGACAATGCTAATGATGAGCCTCTACATATGTGCAAATGCTGCACAAATGTGTGCACAGGCAGCTAACTTGTTGCCAAAACTGTAGTGTCTTCATTTTATTTATTGCCAAAAAAGAACAAATTACATCTTTAGTATAACAAAATGCTGAACATAGCAACAAAACAGGAAGAAAGTAGCCGACCAAATACATTAGTCAAACAGTGACTTAAACATCTCTCTCATCATCTATTAAAGAGAAGTGAACCTGCCCAAAGCATATTTGGTACTGTAATGGGCAAGACACAGCCGTTCACCATTCATCGGCACACACGACATGCGAGTGTGCTGACAGTCATCAACACAAGTGCTCTTGCTTCGCCCAGTTCTTACCTGCACCGAATACAAACGTGGTGGAATAGGTGAAGATTTCGAGGGCACACTTTCACTTTTGAATCAGATCATTTATATACTTACAGTGTTGAAGCCACCCATTACCACTCTGATCGCTCTGGCACCTTCCAGCTGGCACCTTGCTGCAGCAGGACACGAGGCATCAGCTCATCTTAGTGATTCCACTTGTCCACACTGGTGTCTGGTGGTTCAGGTATGCTTGCCAGCATATTCAAACGTAGAAGCTGGCAGCCAGTCATTACTACATTGTGAAACACCGTAGCATGATATAAGCCCACAGTGGAAGACACTACTACTCATTCTGTTATGGTTTGTTCACACATTTACTTTGTTCTGCTGTAGGGTCACTTATTGCCTATTGGGACTTGGTCTAGTGTTGGGATTCTTCTAGATAAGTATTGTGGTATGAGTGGGACAGTGCACAAATGGTTTAAATCATACTTAACTGGAAGAGTGCAGAAAGTTGAAATAAGCAGTTCACATGATGTATATTAAACAATTAATTCTTATAACTGGGGAGTTATCAAAAATGGGGTCCCACAAGGTTCAGTCTTGGGTCCTTTGCTGTTCTTAATGTATATTAATGACTTGCCATTCTACATTCACGAGGGACTGAATTGGAAGAAACATATTGAAGATCTCCTGAAACGTCTGAGTTCAGCTACTTATGCTATCAGAGTCATTGCAAAATTTGGTGATATACATCTCAGTAAATTAGAATGGGATCATATTCTGGGGCAATTCAACATTGAGTAAAAAAGTATTCATTGCACAAAAGTGTGTAATCAGAATAATTGCTGGAGCCCACCCAAGATCATCCTGCAGACATTTATTTAGGGACCTAAGGATACTCACTGCGGCTTCACAATATACATATTCACTCATGAAATTTATTATTAACAATTCGACCCAATTCAAAAGTAATAGCAGTGTGCATAGCTACAACACTAGGAGAAAGGATGATATTCACTATTCAAGGTTAAATCTAACTTTGGCTCAGAAAGGGGTGAATTATACTGCCACAAAAGTCTTTGGTCACTTACCAAGTAGCATCAAAAGTCTGACAGATAGCCACCTAGTATTTAAATTAAATTTTAAAGAAATTAAAGGAATTTCTGAATGGCAACTTATTCTACAATGTAGATGAATTTTTAGATAAAAAAAATCCTTAAAATATTGATTGTCAAGTATAGACAACATTTACTAAACTGACACGTTCCACATCATTACGAAATGTCATATATATGATCTATGGAACATGTATTAATCTAATCTAAGAACACAAATTTTGTATGGAACTTCTAAACTGTGTCCTCATCAAACTGATTTGGTTATTATATGTTTACTTATTGGTGCATTTTAGTACACAGAGGATGATCTATTTACCACAAAGACATCACAATGAGCTGCGAGAGGCACATAAAAAAAGGCACACACATACAACACTTAAGTTATTGGCCATGGCCTTCTTCAGAATAAAGAACAATCACACAGCTACAAATTCACAGTGGCAGAACAGTCATTTCCAACTGCTGCACTCCGAATGAGTGCTAGAGATGACATTTATGTGACTGTGAAGTGTGTCTGTGTGATTGTTATTATGAAGAAGGCCACGGCAAATAGCTTAAATGTTCTACGTGTGTGTCTTCGTTACGTGCCTGTCGCAATTTGTCATTAAGTCTTTGCTGTGAGTTGTAAACTGTCATTGTATTGTTGAATTCCAGCCTAGAGTTTCCAATACCAGTTCTTAGCGTGCTTGGCCTCGAAAGGAAAATCCCCCAGGTTCAAATCCTGGTTTCAGCACAAGTTTTAATCTGACAGGTAGTTTAATATCATCACACACTCTGTTGCAGAATGATAATATCATTCTGGAAACATCCTGTGGGCTGCGCCTAAGCTGTGTCTCCACCATATCCTTTCTTCCAGGAGTGCTAGTCCTGCAAAGTCCACAGGAGAAATGAGAAGTTTTGAAAGTAATAGGCAAGGTACTGGTGGATGCAAATCTGTGATGACAGATTGTTAAACATGCTGAGATAGCTCAGCCGGGAGAGTGCTCCCATGAAAGGCAAAAGACACAGATTTTAATCTTGATCTGGCACACAATTTTAACCTGCCAGAAATTTTAATAACAGCACACACTCCACTACAGGATGAAAATATCATTGTGGAAACATACTGTAGGCTGTGGCTATGCTATGTCTCCACCATATTCTTCTTCCAGGAGTGCTAGTCCTGCAAGGTTTGTAGGACAATGTCTGTGAAGTCTGGAAAGTAGGATGTGAGTTACTGCAGATGTAAAGTTGTAAGGACAGGTTATGAAGCTGCTGAGATAGCTCAGTAGGTAGAGCACTTGCCTGAAAAATGCAAAAGTTCCAGGTTCGAATTCCATTTCAGTTACACAATTTTAATCTCCTAGGAAGTTCCATTCCAGCACACATTATGCTGCAGAATGAAAATATTGTTCTGGAAGAAATGCCTGGGCTTTAACTAAACCACATATCCACCATATCCTTTCTTCCATGAGTGCTAGTCCTGCAAGGTTTGCATGAGAATTTCTGTTAAGTTTGGAAAGTAGGAGGCGAGGTAGTGGCGGAAGTAAAGCTGGAGGATGCACCGTGAAGCTGCTGGGATAGCTCAGTCGGTAGAGAGCTTGTCTGTGAAGTTTATGGTCTCTGATTTGAATCTCATTTCCAGCACCTGTTTTAATCTGCCAGGAAGTTTAATATTGATGCACACTCCTCTCTAAAGTGAGAATATCATTCTGGAAACATCCCCTGATATATGACTAAGCCATGCCTTCAGCATATCCTTTCTTCCAGAAGTGCTAATCTTGCTAGTTTCAGAAGAGAAGTTCTGTGAAATTTGGAAAGTAGCAGGCAAGGTACTCTCTCTGCTTTTCACGCAAGTTGTGTGCTTCATTGTGTGACGTACAATTATTTCTCGGCATTAATTCCTATGTTGATAGTGTAAAGCTTCTTTATACAGCATAATGAACGTGGGAAAGAGGCAAGTATTATAATCTAAATGAAGATCCAAGTAAAAGATAATGTTTTCCTACCTCATCAAATTTTTCTAGAGTGCAGTATTAAATTTGAAATAGAAATTCATGGGTACTAATGAATAATTTGAAAGAATGTAAGTCATCTTGATGAACATGTTATCTGCATTAAATAATAATAATAGATGCTGATAGCTTAAATATTTAAATTGTTTTATTGGCATAGGCCTAATATTTAAAGTAATGTCATATGATACCAGGGGAAACTTGCTTTTCATGTCTAGTAAAATAGAAGATATTGCAAGCAAAACATAATTTTTGTCAAAGACAATGTGGCAGAATACTTTGTAATGAAGAATTTCAAGGTGTTATGCAATAAATCTGTCATATAGTGATTTCGAAAGGGAAGTAGTGAAATATCTTTAGTATTGGTGTAGAACACTCATTTTGTATTTGCAAGATGATGAATATTGAAAGAGTAAACAGACAGTTCCCTTTTGTTATATTCATGATCAGTAGTTTTGTTTTGGTAGGAATAAACATTATTGGCAGTCCACACAGTGTGATTCTGCTTCATCAGACTTGTGGCTTCTTAAATAAGCCTTTCTCTTTGTGGAATGAAATGTTTCCATCTTGACTTTAGATACTTTTGGTCAATAGAGATCTTATTAATTTATTTCAAGCTATTTCTTCATATCACCATATCCATCTTTTATGTAGCTAGCAAAAAGTTTCTATTTTTATCTCATCCCAAAGACAAAAATAGTTGTGTTATAATTGGTTATTATTTTATCTTTCAGGTCAATTGGTGTGAAACTGTTGAAGAATCTTGAAAATAATGGAGTCTGCCATGAGTTCAGTTTTCTCGGATATGGTGTACAACTGCAAGGGACAAATAGTTCTCTTGCTTAGTGAAAGGGAAGGTCTTATTCAGATGTATGTTAGTGAACAGACCTGTGCTTACGCTTTATTTTTTGTGAAAGATTTATATATTTATGGCACTAATGAAAGAAAATATTCAGAAATTGTGTCATATCTGAGACGTACATCATATGTTGTGTCACTTGATGCTAAAAGGATTGTCTTTCTTCCATCACTGAAGAATAAAATCAAAGACATAAGTTTTGACAGGCTATACTTTGCACCTAAGGTATGGGTTGGTGAAAGACCTCACTGTAGTACCTCACGCACATACTGGGATATTCAGAGTATTTTACCTCAACTTAAAATCTCACTAAGCCTTGTGTTTAAACAGACAACATTAAATTTTTCAAATGAATTACATTTGCTTCCAAGCAATTGGAGACATCAATTGACAGATGTTTCAGGAAGAGTGATCCATATTTTGAACAGTAAAGATGCAGTATTGGCAGTTGAAGTAGAGAATCTAAGCCTTAACATAATATTTAGTATTCATTTTCTTTATATCAACAACCAGAAATGTGATGAGAGTAGAGTGATAACAGATTATGTGCAGTTAGGAATGTTATTAGATTGTAATGCTAGGAGACTACAGAATGATAGTGATATTTTTATGGCAACATGCATCTGGAGTGGAACAAAACCTTCACCAGTTGACATATTTAGTGCTTGTGTTCCCAAAACCAGTTTTTTAGCCAAATTGCGCAAAGGATTTACTTACACTGGAATAGTAGTTGAGCTTTCACCACCTAATGCAGCACTTTTGCTAACAACAGTTAGAAGAAAGAAAGCATATGTCGTTATAGAGGTCGAAAACCTGAGTCTTCGAGAAAATGACGAACCACTTAGTAGGGATAGTTCCATTGATGATTATATAGATCTCACTGATATAGTTTTTTTCCAAGTTCGACCTACAAAAAATGCACAGGAATTTTATTTTGCTCAGCATGCTTGGCTACCATTAAAAATGGAAATAAATGAGAATATTTATATGGTGTCTGATGACTGTAAATTAAGAATCTCTGGGAAGTTTCTTGAAAAGGCATACAGAGACTACCAAGTTGCAGTGGAAATGGATAATGTGGGAAACAAGGCTTCCATTGAAATTGCTGCAGAATGGTCCTTTGGAAACAATGAAAACACTCAAGAAGTTGGCATTCACAAACAATATGAAACTGCACAAAGTATGCAGATTGGCTCCAGCATACCTGGAGATTTATTAACAGGCTCTATTATTAATGACAATTCCACAGAATGGCTCCATGAAAATAAAGAAAACCCCCAAGAATTTGATACCATTATTCGAAATGAGATTACAAATAATCTGCAAACATACTCCAGCATACCTGGTGATTTATCAGCAGACTGCAACAACTTCTTTATTAATGATTGTGTTACAGAATACTCCCAAGAAAATGAAGAAAACATTGACGAAGTTGAAATTATTAAACTAAATGAGACTATATGGAATAAGCAGGCTGATTCCAATATACCTGATGATTTATCAGTAGGATGCAGGAACTCATTTATTAGTGATACTGAGGACAGAGAAAAAGATGGCGAACTAACTTTTTGTATCAATGTTAAGGATAATCAAAGTGGTGAATGTGAGGACAATGTTGTAACAGAAGAACAGTATGAAATAAATTCTGAAAAATCTGACACTCATGGAAGTAGGAGTTATGCCATTAAAAATGTGTCTGGAAATGCTGTTATGCCTAGGAATACTGAAAACGAACCAGAAAATTTAAATTGTGCAAGTGAACAACTCAATGGAAAATCTGATGGTAAGTTCTCACTAGAAAAATGTCAGACATCTTCAGATGAAAGAGATTTAGAAAATGACACTGTTTGCATGAATAATGAAAATTTGTCAGAAAAATTCAGCTGGGCTGATGAAGAACCAGAAGAATATGATATACCAGTATTTAACTCTGAATTGTTATCTGTGAGCAATAATTATTCTACTTTGGTTCCTAAGATAAAAGAAATCAGTAATAGCAAACAACCAAGTGTTCTGCACCAACAAGACACTTCACACAAAACTAAAATTCAGAATCAGAACAAAGAAAACTCAAGTAATGACTGTGAACTGAAAAGGAGTAAATGTACCGTGTACAAAAATTCTGCTTATAAAATTCACACGGAAAATAATTTTAAGAATTGTGTAGATACTCCTCAGAGCATAATTACAAATGTATCAGTGAACAGAGACACTGTCCAACTTTGTCCGACTGAACATCTGAAGAATGGCACAAAGCATTTAACAGACTGCAAGAAACTACATTACCTCGGTGTCCCTTGTCGTGTGGTGGCTCTTATGACAGAGAACAAAGGCTTGCTCTGTCTTGGAGATGATTCTGAAGCAGAATTTTTCACAGAGAGTTTCGTTGGAATTTCAGCAGATTGTGTGCAAGCTGGGATGGAAATGAAGTGTATTGCCAGTTGTTCTGGATATAAGACATTTGCTGCATGGTGTGTGTGGTGTGGAGAAACTACACCACCAAAAGCAGCAGAGATTTCTGAATTATTAAATGCAACTTCAGATGTTCTCAATACCTTGGCAGCAAATGCACTTTATGGAAGCCATGTTATTGCACTTGCACCACACACTGCCTTACTTGCAATAAAGATAAGGAGGCAAGCCATACCAGTCCTCCTCACTGGTGACATAACTGACCATCTGGATGATCTCACTGTGGGAGACTTCCTTGAAGTTAAGGTAAAATTAAGCTGTACATTTTCTCATACAAGGATGTCCACAAAGTCCATTTGGTTACATAAAGCAAATGTGTACAGATCAAGAAAAAATATTTATTGTACAAAAATCTACAACTTTTTAACTACTTTTCTACATAGCTTCCAAAATTTTGTAGGCACTTTTCGTAATGTGGCACAAGGTTTTGTATGCCTTCTTCGTAGAAGTTTGCCACCTGTGTATCAACCGTGTGGCAACATGTTCTGGACCAACAAGGACAGATTTTAGGTGTAAGAAGAGATGAAAATCGCTGGAAAATTGTGGTCAATCTTCTCTTCAATTTCGTGTACTAGTTCATCAGTAACCACAGACAGGTGATCACTTTGTTCTTCATTGTGCACGTGATCATGTCGTTCATTGAACAGTCTGACCATCTTCTAACCATTGAATCACGCATAGCATTCCGTCCATAAACCTTGCAGATTTGCCGATGAAATTCCTTTGGTTTAACTTCCTTTGCATTTAGAAAAGGAATTATAGATCTTATTACACATGCAGCGGCATTTTCAATTATGGTTGACATAAAGAAGCACTAGAAAGCACATGCCGGCAGCAGTGATCTGAAAGTGGCATACATGTCTTACCCTCGAGTCAGAATAAGTGCTGCGCATGCTCAGAACTGCGATTGTAGTGCTGCCGTGGATAGAAACAGAAACTGAACTTACTTTGTGGACAACCCTTGTATTACTAATTATTACTTTTTAACATTAGTGTAAAATATTCATTAATAAAAATAAAACTAATCTACTTAATCTATTTCAACCAGTTTTAGTCTGTGGTATGTTTAAATATGGATATATGCACTTACTTAAAAGTCTAAATCTACTGGAAACCTTATCGAAATTGGAAGATTTTTATAGCATTCAATTAAATTAGTGCAGAAAACTTTGCAAGTATCTGATGTCATTGATGTAACTTCGTAGGCTCTTCCGGCGTAACAAATCTTCGAAGTCTCTGCGGGTTTTCTGCCGGATAATAAAATCAAATCGATTCAATATTTCGACGGTACAGCTGTCCGCCATCATCAGGAAACTGCTGCTGCTGAGTCCCGCTGAAAACTGTTTTCAGCGGGACTCAGCAGCAGCAGTTTCCTGATGATGGCGGACAGCTGTACCGTCGAAATATTGAATCGATTTGATTTTATTATCCGGCAGAAAACCCACAGAGACTTCGAAGATCTGATCTCATTGATAAATCTGAAGCATTGAATTAAAATTTGTGGTGTGGCCAGGAATCTAACCCGGACCTCCATGGTTACTAGGCAGACGTCTTAACCATTAACACTACCACACCACTAACGATTAAGGCACCTTGGAATAGTCTATGCACGATTTCCCTCCACATCACAAACTTTAATTCAGCTTCTGTGTTCCAAAGATAATTGCCACTACTGCCAAGGCTCTCCATGCAGCGAAATAGCACCTCAGCAATGGAAATGGTGGAACAATCCTGTTAAGATGATATAAATATCAATTAATATGAATAAACATTCCCAGAGACGGATTTACATCTCAAATATGTCAAAGACATTATTGATAAATCTGAAGCATTGAATTAAAATTTTTGGTGCGTCCGAGAATCGAACCTGGACCTCCATGCTTACTGGGCAGACATCTTAACCGTTAGACTACCACACCACTAACGATTAAGGCGCCTCGGAATAGTCTATGCACAATTTCCCTCCACATCACGAACTTTGATTCAGCTTCTGGCAATTATCTTTGGAACACAGAAGCTGAATTAAAGTTTGTGATGTGGAGGGAAATCGTGCATAGACTATTCCAAGGCGCCTTAATCGTTAGTGGTGTGGTAGTGTAACGGTTAAGACGTCTGCCTAGTAAGCATGGAGGTCCGGGTTCGATTCCCGGCCGCACCAAAAATTTTAATTCAATGCTTCAGATTTATCAATAATGTCTTTGACATATTTGAGACGTAAATCCGTCTCTGGGATTGTTTATTCGTATCTGATATCAGTTAAAGGCAAACATAACAGAATAAACAAAGAATGAAGTTTTCAGCTGTTAAGCTTCCTCTGCCACAGAGAACACGCATACACACACACTCACACTCACACAACCCCCAACCTCCATCTCTGGCTGTTGCTGCTGGACTGCAACAGACAGCAGAGCTGAGGCGAGAGCAACCAGTAGTGGGGGTGAAGAAGCGGCACGGAGAGGGAAGCAGGAAGGGAGGGAAGGGATGCCGGTGGGGTGGAGCAATACCGGTACATCAGTGCTGTCTGACAGGTAGGAAGGGACTGGAGTATGTGTATGTATGTAAGCTGAAGTGTGGGTAGGGAAGAGGAGAGTGGTGGGGGCAGGAACTAGCGAACGTTTAGGACTGGGAATTGTGTAAGTGTAGGTTATATTGTAGGGAGAGTTCCCATCTGTGCAATTCGGACAAGATGGTTTTTGTGGGGAGAATCCATATGGCACAGGCTGTGTATGTCACTGAAGTGAGCCACATCGTGCACTGCTGCATACTCCGCAACAGGATGATCCGGCTGTCTCCTTGCCACAGTATGACAAGGGGCCATTCATCCGCACAGACATTTTGTTGCCGGTCACGCCCACATAGAAAGCTGCGCAGTGTTTGCAGCTCAGTATGTACACGACATGTTCGAATGTTTGTAGAGCTTATGGATCTTAACTACGGGGTCACTAGTCCCTAAACATACAAACTACTTCTGAACTAGCTTGTACTAAAGACAGGCACGCGCGAGGGGGATTCGAACCCCCGCCGGGGAACGGCCTAGCGCATCGTCGCACAGCGCCTCGAAGCGCTCCGCCGTGGCGTACACGAAGTGACTGTTATCCCGTGTTGCCCTGCCTTTTATGGGATAGGAAATGCCTGTGACGGGACTGGAGTAGGTGGTGGTGGGTGGTGGTAGGACAAGTTTTGCATCTAGGTCTATTGCAGGGATATGTGCCATGGTGTAAGGGGTTGGTAGCAGGGAAGGAGTAGGGGTCGACAAGGATATTACGTAGGTTTGGTTGTCGGTGGAATACCACTGTAAGGCGGGGAGATTTTGGAGAGGGTATTTCTCATTTCAGGACAGGATGAAGGGTAATTGAAACCGTGGCGGAGAGTGTGGTTTAACTGCTCTAGTCCTGGGTGGTACTGGGTGATGAGAGGGATACTCTGTTGTGGCCGGACAGTGGGTGTGGGGGAGGTGGCATATGACCGGACCGATAGGGCCCGTGATATCTGTTTCTGGACAAGGTTTGGTGGGTAATTGTGGTCAATGAAGGCCTCAGTAAGGCATTTGGCATATTTGGAAAGGGATTGCTCATCATTGCAGATGTGATGACCATGGGTGGCTAGGTTGTATGAAAGGGACTTTTTGGTTTGGAATGGGAGGCAGCTGTCAAAATGGAGGTATTGCTGATGGTTGGTAGGTTTGATGTGGACAGAGGTACTGACAAGGCCATCTTTGAGGTGAAGGTCAATGTTGAGGAAGGCGGCTCGTTGTGTTGTGTAGGACCATATTAAGTACATAGAAGAGAAGGTGTTGAGGTTTTGAAGGAATGTGGATAGTGTGCACTCAGGAAGGATTTCTCTACTTGGTCCATGAACAAGTTGACATATGAAGGTGCCATATGTGTGCCCATGGCTGTGCTGTGAATTTGCTTGTAGGTGATACCTTCAAAGGAGAAGTAATTCTGGGTGAGGATGTAGTTGGTCAAGGTAAGGAGGAAGGAGGTTGGAGTCAGTAGGGCGTTTTGAATGGTATTATTCAACAGTGGCAAGGCCATGAGCATTGGGAATGCTCAACCGTGACGAGCATAGTTCCAGGTGGTAAAGGAACAGGAAAGGTGGAGAATCGGTGGAGGAAATGGTTAGTGTCTTTTATATAGGAAGGTAAGTTCTGGGTAATAGGTTGAAAGTGTCGGTCTACGAGAGTGGAGATTCTCTCAGTGGGAGCACCATAACCAGCCACAATGGGATGCCCAGGATGCTTGGGTTTGTGTACTTTAGGAAGCATGTAGAAGGTGGGAGTACGGGGTGTAGGAGGGGTGAGGAGAGAGATAGATTATGAAGAGAGATCCTGGGATGGGCCTAAGGATTTGAGGAGGGACTGGAGAGCCTGTTGGATTTTTTTGGATGGGATCATTTTGGCAGGGTGTTTATGTGGAAGAATCTGACAGTTGGTGGAGACCCTCTGCCACATAGTTTTTGCAGTCTAAAACCACAGTGGTAGAGCCTTTGTCCAAAGGTAGAATCATAAGGTTGGGATTGGTTTGTAGGTGGTGGGTGGCACTTCTTTCTGTGGGGCTGAGGTTGGTATCCACCTTGAGGGATTTGGGAAATGATGGTGGGGCCAGGTTGGAAGTTACAAAATTCTGAAAGGTTAAAAGGGGATGATTTGGAGGCAGTTGAGGTGGATCAATACTGGATGGGGAAATGAACTGGGTCATGCAGGATTCAATATTGGTATTGGGATGTGTTTAAACAGTGGGGTTGGTAGCAAAAGGAGCGGGAGAAGGAGAGAAGATTCTTAACAAGTTCGGCATGGTTGCATTTGGGAGTGAGGTGAAAAGGTAAGGCCTTTGGAAAGGACTGACACTTCTATGGGACTGAGGCTTTTGGAAGAAAGGTTCATGACTGTGTGTCTGGTCTGTTTAGGTTGTGGATTGTTTGTGGTGGTATGGGGTAGTTTCTGAGGGTATGGTAAATGTAAAAGGTCTGCTAAGCAGGGTTTGTCGGCTGTGAGGGGTTGTGAGGTATTTTTGGAGGTTCTTGTTGAGGGAGTGGGTAATGGTAGACTAAGGCAGGATTATGAGATGAATAGGTTTGAGAGTTTTTTGGAGGTGATGTTGTGAATGCTGTTCTATTACTTGGAGGTCAAGGGTATCAGTCTGGGATATAGGATGCAGGTAATTGCGATTGCAGAACAAGAGAATTTTTTGGATGGAGACGAGGTGCTACAAAGCTGTTTGGGCCTGGTTTTCATGATTTTGTAGGATTAGATCGGTTAGGGCTATGGGCTGACAGAATCTGAAGAGGTGGAGGTCATTGTGGAGGGAAGGATTGCAGCCAGAGATGGGTAATTTAATGGTTAAGCCATTTCAGGGGGGGGGGATACCATGAGCTAGACAGCGACGTAAAATAGTATATGGAACTGGTTTTCTGGCTAGGGATAGGGAATCTTTTCTGTATTGGCAAAGATAGGAAGCGGAAGGATCCATGATAAGGAATTTAAAACTGATAAAAATGGATAAAATCACGCTGAGAAATGTAAGACCTAGAATAAATCTGTATGTTGGTGTGGGATACGTAAATAACACTCATCAACTGCAAAAATCATGTAAGAAACATGCACAAAAACTGTGAAAAAACACGTAACAAAATGCGTGATAACATGTAGGAAAGTCAGAGAGCCTGGTGTAAAGTATGAAAAACAGGAGCTAGTGCATGGAAAACATGAAGGAAGCTCTCAGGAATCTTGAAAAAACAACAGGAATGTGTGGAAAATTCTTAGGAATGTATAAAACGGCGAGGAACGTGTGAATTCCTATAAGAATGCGCTCAAGACTGTGTGAATTTTGTTTAGGAAGCTCTCGGGAATCTTGGAAAACAACAGGAATGTGTGGAAGATTGTTAGGAATGTATTAAACTGTCAAGACTGCATGAATTACCTTCAAGAAAACCAGACAGCAGTTATTAGAGTCGAAGGGCAAGAAAGAGATGCAGAGGTTGGGAAGGGGGTAAGACACGGTTGTAGCCTTTCCCCAATGTTGTTCAATCTGTACATTGAGCAAGCAGTGAATGAATGCAAGGGGAAATTTGGAGAGGGAATCAAAGTTCAGGGAGAAGAAATAAAAACTGTGTGGTTTGCCAATGACATAGTAATTTTGTCAGAGACTTCAAAGGATCTGGAAGAGCAACTAAATGGAATGGACAGTGTCTTGAAAAGAAGATATAAGATGAACATTAACAAGAGTAAAACGAGGGTAATGGAATATAATGTCAGAAAATCAGGCAATGCTGAAGGAATTAGATTAAGTAATGCGACAATAAAAGTAGTAGATGAGTTTTGTTATTTGGGTAGCAAGATAACTTCTGATGGCTGAAGTAGAAAAGATATAAAACTCAGAATGGCTATGGGAAAAAGCATGTCTAAAGAAGCCAAACTTAACATCCAATATTAATTTAAATGTTAGCAAGTCCTTTCTGAAAGCATTTGTCTGGAGTGTAGCATTGTATGGGAGTGAAATGTGGACAATAATGAGTTCAGACAAAATGATGATAGAAGCTTTTGACATGTGGTACTATAGATGAATGATGAAAATTAGATGGGTAAGTTACATAATTAATGAGGAGGTGCTCAACCGAATTGGGGAGAAAAGGAGTTTCTGGCATGTCCTGATTAAGAGAAGGGATAGATTGGTGGGACACATTCTAAGACATCAAGGAATTTACAACTTAGCATTAGAAGGAAGTTTGGGGGGTAAAAATCATGCAGAAGGAAACCGAGGGACGAATACAGTAAGTAGATTCAAAAGGATTTAGGTTGCCAAATGTATTCTCAGATGAAGAGGCTTGCACAGGACAGGTTAGTGTGGAGAGCTGCATCAAACCAGTCTGCGGACGGAAGACCACAACAACCATAAAGTTCCAGGACTGATTTTATTACTGGCATAAGTGACATCAATTCAGAAACTACATCTTGAAGTAACAATAGTAAACAACAGATTTCACCTTACTAGTGGGCAGTGAACAGGCAGTGTTAAGTTTTGGACATAGTGCTGTAATTAATTAAATTACCTTGTTCTCGTCTATATATTAGTACTACATAGTTCATTGAATAACAGAGAAATCTGTTCATTTAGTGTAGCCATTAGGCAGTGGCGGTGCGCATCTCGCCATGTGCACGCATAAATCTACATCTACATCGATACTCTGCAAATCACATTTAAGTGCCTGGCAGAGGGTTCATTAACCACCTTCATAACTTTTCTCTACCGTTCCATTCTCTAATAGCGCGCGGGAAGAAAGAACACCTAAATCGTCTGTTTTCGATCTGATTTCTCTTATTTTATTGGGATGGTCATGTCTCCCTAAGTAGGTGGGTGCTAGCAAAATATTTTCACATTCAGAACTAAAAGTCGGTGATTGAAACTTCGCAAACAGATCATGCCGCAATGAATAACGTCTTTCTTTTAATGATTTCCACCCCAATTCGTGCAACATTTCCGTGACGCTTTCCCCCCCGTAACGTGATAAAACAAAACGAGCTGCCCTTCTCTGAACCTTCTCAATATCTTCCGTCAGTCCCACCTGGTGAGGGTCCCACAAGGGGCAACAGTACTCCAAGAGAGGACGCACAAGTGTGATGTAGGCAGTCTCTTTGGTGGAGCTGGTGCATCGTCTAAGCGTTCTGCCAATGAAACGTAACCTTTGGTTCGCCTTCCCCACAATATTTTCTATGTGTTCTCTCCAATCAAAGTTGTTCGTAATTGTAATTCCTAGGTATTTGGTAGAATTTACGACCTTAAGGTTTGACTGATTTATCGCGTAATTGAAGTTCAGCGGATTTCTTTTAGTGGTCATGTATATTACTTCACACTTTTCTTTATTTAGTGTCAATTGCCAATTTTCGCACCAAGTAGAAATTTTGTTTAAATCGCTTTGCAGTTGCTTTTGATCCTCTGTTGACTTCACTAACCGATAAACGACAGCATCATCCGCGAACAGTCTAAGGGAGCTATTCAGATTATCTCCTAAATCGTTTATAAACACGAGGAAGAGTAGGGGACCAATAACGCTTCCCTGTGGAACGCCAGATATCACTTCTGTTTTACTCTATGACTTACCGTCAATTACAACGAACTGTGTCCTTTCTGATAGGAAATCGTGAATCCAATCGTACAATTGGGGAGATATTCCATAAGCACGCAATTTCATTAGAAGCCGCTTGTGGGGTACAGTATCAAAAGCCTTCCGGAAATCCAGAAATATGGAATCGATTTGAGATCCCTTGTCGATGGCACTTAACACTTCATGTGAATAAAGGGCAAGCTGTGTTTCGCAAGAGCGATACTTTCTGAATCCGTGCTGACTATTGGTTAATAGGTCGTTCTCTTCGAGGTAGTACATAATATTCGAACAAAGTATATGTTCCAAAATCCTACTGCAAATCGACGTCAATGAGATAGGCCTGTAATTTTGGGGATCACTCCTATTGCCTTTCTTGAATATTGGAGTAATTTGGGCAACTTTCCAGTCTTTGGGTACGGATCTTTCGCTGAGTGATCGGTTGTAAATTATAGCTAAGTACGGAGCTATTTCATCAGCATACTCTGAGAGGAATCTAGTTGGTATACAATCTGGCCCAGAAGATTTATTTTTGTTTAGTGACTTAAGTTGTTTTACTACTCCAGGAACATCTACTTCTAAGTTTCGCATGCTGGCAGCTGTTCTTGGATTGAATACTGGAGTGTTCACTTCGTCTTCTTTGGTGAAAGAATTTCGGAAAGCTGTGTTTAGTAATTCTGCCTTAGCAGTACAGTCGTCGGTAGTATTACCATTGCTATCGCGTAGTGAAGGTATTGTTTGTGTTTTGCCGCTAGTGTACTTCACATATGACCAGAATTTCTTTGGATTTTCTGCAAGATTACGAGACAGGATTTCGTTGTGGAAACAACTATAAGATTCTCGCATTGAAGTCCGCGCTAGGTTGCGAGTTTCAGTAAAAGATTGCCAGTCTTGCGGATTCTGTGTCTTTTTAAATTTTGCATGCGTTTTTCTTTGTTTCTGCAACAGTGATCTGACCTGTTTTGTGTACCACGGGGGGTCAGCCCCCTCTTTTATTAATTTATTTGGTATAAATCTCTCGATTGCTACTGATATTATGTCTTTGAATGTAAGCCACAACTGATCTACACTCGCATTTTTAGTTTTGATGGACTGGAGACTATCACTCAGGAAAGCGTGAAGCGAATTTTTATCTGCTTTATTGAATAGATATATTTTTCGTTTATTTTTGGTGCATTTGGGAATTTCGATATTCAGTCTCGCTACTACAACTCGATGTTCGCTAATCCCTGTATCTGTTTTGATGCTCTTTACTATCTCGGGATTATTTGTTGCTAGGAGATCAAGAGTATTTTCGCAACCACGTACTATTCTAGTGGGTTCATGAACTAACTGTTCGAAGTAGTTCTCAGAAAAAGCATTCAGAACTAGTTCGGACGATGTTTTATATTTGCCCCCGGTTTTGAATACGTAATTATGCCAACATATCGAGGGTAAATTAAAGTCGCCACCGATTATAACAGTATGCTTCGGATACCTATTTGAAATATGATTCAAGCTTTCTTTGAACATTTCTGCAACCGCATCGTCTGAGTCAGGGGGCCGATAAAAAGAACCAATTATTAATTTATTTCGGTGGTCAGGTATAGCCTCTACCCAGACCAATTCACAGGAAGTATCTGCCTCAATTTCGTTGCAGGATAAACCGTTTGTAACAGCAATAAACACGCCACCCCCTGTTTTATTTATTCTATCCTTTCTGAAGACCATTTGGCCCTTTGAAAAAATTTCAGCCGAATTTATCTCAGGCGTCAGCCAGCTTTCAGAACCTATAACGATTTGTGCCTCAGTACTTTCTATCAGCGCTTGGAGCTCTGGAATTTTCCCAACACAGCTACGACAATTTACAACTGTTACACCAATGGTTTTTATGTCTACTTTCTTCCCGTGTCTGACCTGCCCCCTTTGAGACTGAAACCCATTTTGTGTATTCCCGAGGCCATCTAACCTAAAAAACCGCCCAGTCCACGCCACACAGCCCCCGCTACCCGTGTAGCCGCTTCCTGAGTGTAGTGGACTCCTGACCTATTTAGCGGAACCCGAAAACCCACCACCCTTTGGCGCAAGTCGAGGAATCTGCAGCCGACACGGTCGCAGAACCGTCTGAGCCTCTGATTCAGACCCTCCACTCGGCTCTGAACCAAAGGTCCGCAGTCAGTCCTGTCAACAATGCTGCAGATGGTGAGCTCTGCTTTCATCTTGCAAGCAAGACTGGCAGTCTTAACCACTTCTGATAGCCGCTCAAAACCAGAGAGGATCTCTTCCGATCCAAAGCGACACACATCATTGGTCCCAACATGAGCCACCACCTGCAGTTGGCTGCACCCTGTGCTCTTCATGGCATCCGGAAGGAGCCGTTCCACATCCGGAATGACTCCCCCCGGTATGCACACGGAGTGCACATTGGAATTCTTCCCCTCCCTAGTAGCCATTTTCCTAAGGGGCTCCATTACCCGCCTAATGTTGGAGCTCCCAACTACCAACAAACCCACCCTCTGTGAGTGCCCGGATCTTGAAGGCAGAGGGGCGAGTACAGGACAAGCGACACCATCCGCATCAGGAACATCCCCTGCCACAGACAGCGCCTCGAATCTGTTGGCAAGACTAACCGGGGAGGCCTCCACTTCGGTCCCCCGGGAAGTCTTACGCTGCTTGACACGCGCTGAGGGGACCTCCCAATCCACCACGGATTGGGGGGCTACCTCCTCGCGGGCAGTGAGCGGGCTGGCCACAGCCGCAGGCCGATCGGAGGGCACAACAGACGCACAGGGCGTCTGCTGTACCCCCGCGAGCGGCCCACAACAGCGGCGCCCACCCACCGCAGTCTCAAGCGTTGCCAGCGAAGCCAACGCCGCCTGAAGCTGCGAGCGAAGAGTCACCAACTCTGCCTCCATCCGTTCGCAGCAGTCACAGTTCCTAGCCATTCTAAAAACCTTTGTTTCTTCCAAGTAAGTACGTCAGAGGACTCAGTAGTTTGATAAACAGTGAGATTTGTAAAGTATTGACCTAACGCTGAACTGTTTATTAACGGCAAATCTGAAAAATATATACGCGAGCTAATAAATAAAAAATTCAGTAACTGAGCTGACAAATAAACGCGATTCTTAATAAACAAACACGCGAGCACACTAAAGTATAAAGAGCTGCAAGAGAAAGTACACACGAAATGTAAATAAGTCGCTTCTATTAAGAAGCCGGTTACTGTACAATGTAGAGCTGCTGCTGGTCACGTGTGCACTGGCCGCCGGTCACTGAGCAACTGAAGTGTAGGACTACACACCGCGAGTACGATCAAAACAAAACAGAAGCAGTGAGTGGCGGATATACACTGCGGATGAATACACTGAACTGACTAGTTGAACGCGAATCTAAGTAAATATACACAGCAGCAAGAGAAGTTTGATAAACAACGAGCTTTGCAAGGTATAAACCTAACGCTGAACTGTTTATTAACGGCGAATCTGAAAAATATATACGCGAGCTAATAAATAAAAAATTCGGTAACTGAGCTGACAAATAAACGCGATTCTTAATAAACAAACACGCGAGCACACTAAAGATTTAAGAACTGTAAGCGAAAGCACACACAAAATGAAAATAAGTCGCTACTATTGAGTAGCCGGTTACCGTACAATGTAGAGCTGCTGCTGCTCACGTGTGCACTGGCCGCCGGTCACTGAGCAACTCCTTCATGAAGGCAACATCTACCCTTCATATTTGTGTTTGACACACTGAAGATTCATAAACATGTCATATTTGGTAAAATAAATTATAACTATAAATTAAAGACACATCAACTGTAAAAGCTTAAGAAGATACGATCGTGAATTGTAATGAAGTCACTACTCTGCACCCAACAAGAACAGCTTTTAGTTAACGGCATCACTATGCACAGTTGAAGGTAGTGAGTTTGAGACCGACTGCAAGCAATTTTTTTTAAACCCAACCTTCTTTTTAACAGATACAGAAACAACAATGACTTTTGTGTTGCTACTTGCCATATATACTTTGGACGTTTTTGCAAATATGTCACAATTTTGAGGGTAAATAACATTTATACTCTTCATTGTAACAAATATGTAACTGTTTGAAAAGATGTGGGAAAGATCAGCCTTTCTGCATGTGTAATATTAGGAGGGGATGCTGCTTCCAGTGTCACATGAACCAAAGGTAGCTTGTCTCTTCATCGTAGCAGATTCGTTTTGTTACAGTCATTTAACAGTGTAATCAGTTCCTTACTGTGTTTTAGTGTTCATGTACATATTCATACATTCTTGGTGTTTATAATCAAAGGAAAATGAACAATGTTCAGTATCTTTTCAAAACAAATAACTTAGCTTTAAGATTGGAAGAGTAGTGTGAAATAATGAAGGTTGGTACGCCCACGCCTCCATTCAAGTTTAAGCAAGCATAAACAAGCTCTGGTAAGACTTTCTGCAAGTCTTGCAACGAAAATATATCTAAAGGGCGAGGGGGAAGAGGGGAGTGCCGAAATATCAACTTTCCAAGATACGCTTTTGCTCTATTCCGTAGGTTAGTTGTTACTTATTTATACACGTTCTACTGGACGACAGCACAAATCACGAATTATATAGAAGTTTAGGTTGATACTCTATCGATATACAACGTTTATACGGATCTGAGTGTCTGATATCTGAAGGTTTGGGTGTCAGATCTTCCACAGTCAATGATAGCTTGGGATGCCTGAAGGAAGTCCCATCCAAGGATGACATTGTGACTACATTCTGTTAACACGACAAATTCAAACGGCTGGGTCCTGTTGTTGATGATTATTCTTGCAACACAAGTTCCTGCTGGATGGACGTACTTTCCATTCGCGACCTTCAGCACAGTTGCCCCCATATCACAGAACATTGTCTTCTTTAGTGTGCGGCGGTAATTATCCAACAATACAGAGAAAGATGCTCCTGAATCAACAAGTGCCCGGACTGGTTGGCTGTCGATTATGACGTCGATGAGATTTCCCAACATCTTAGCGACTGTCGTGCATGGAGGATTTTCATCTGCAGCGGCCTCACCCTTTTCCTGGGCGCGGCGGCTACAGGAGTGGCTGGAACCTCTGTACGGTGATGGTGAATGGCTGCGGCACGTTGGGGAGTGACCTCGTCTAGGGTACGGCGATGGGCTTCTTCCCATAGGTCGACTGAACTCATCAGCAGGTGATTGCCTGGGATAGAACTGCTCTGATGGCTGACGTCTTGCGGCAAAATAATCCTCAAATACTCGCCTTCTCTCTTTGCAATAGCATACGACAGGTCCAGGGCGCCCACAGTGGAAGGACAGTGGTGTGTTGTCTTCTGTCCTCCAGACGTCTGTTCTTCTGTGGGGCGTCATAGTTGCTGGGGGAGTTGGTTGTGGCCACGTCAGCAAGTTCATGGACTGCCGTTTGGCGGCTGCAGTGTAAGTCATAGCAGGGCGACGCCATTCTTCACATCGCGTGCAATTGGCGGGACAGACAGGAGCTATTGCCTGAAATACCTCTTCCTCAGGGCGTTGGCTCCCTCGTCACTTACAGGGCTTACATCCATGGCCATGATCTGATGCTCGCTCGGTCTAATAGTCCCGGCTGCCATAAACTGTTGTAATTCTTCTCTCACAATTTATCGTATGAGGGAAGGGAAGTCATGCTGGTCTTCCACAATGGCCATAGGGACTACATTGGGGAGTCTGTCAAACTTCTTTTGTCCAACTCTCCTTTGTTGCATCTCTTCAATTCGCTGACACCACTTGATGAACTCTTACGTTGTAATGACGTCTTTTGTCAGAAGGGCTTGGTACATGTCTTCTGCTATACCCTTCATCAGGTGTGTGATTTTGTCAGCCTCAGTCATATTCAGATTGACTATGTTACACAGGGCCAAAATATTCTGTATGTATGACTTTGTCGACTCACCATGTCGTTGGGCCCGGTTCTTCAGTTGTTCTTCCACCGAGCGGATTTGTCGCTGGCGGTCACCAAATGTGTTATGGGTTCCATCTGGAACGTTGCCCAGTCATTCAGTTTCTCTTCGTTGTTTTTGAACCATTCCTAAGCTGTTCCGTCAAGGTAGAAATAAACGTTGGCCAAGCACATTGTATGATCCCACCTGTTGTATTTGGCGACTCTGTCGAACCCTTTTAGCCATTAGCCCTGTCTAGCGTCTCCAGAGAACACCGACGGGTGTCTGATGTGTAGTTGGGTTACCGCTGGTTTCGTGTCCATCGTTCTTCTGATAATATGGACTTTTGGAAGGATGTACTTGGTATATCCCTTGTCTTCCGGTTCTAGTCTGTGTAAGCGACGGCTTTTACGTTGCCTAATCAGAGTCACGGTGATGCAGCTGTTGCACAGAATACCCGGCGCCTCCACCAAACAATGTTGCGTTGAAATGGAAGCAGGCTTGACTTCGAAGGCAACTGAACACAGCACTTATACTGAAAACATGTTTACTACGAACATAACATACATGCAGGACTAACTGCCTCTTGAGCAGAGTGCTCTGCTATTTATACACAGACAGAACGTACCAGAAATTAGAACAGTTAACATAAGAAAGATGTAAAACATTCTGGAATTGCTAATTACAAAGAAATAAATTTTTGCCGGTGTGCGGGATTGAACCGGCAACCTTCAGCACCGCAGTTGGTGACGCTATCCCCTGTGCCACGCCGGCATTTGGTTTACAAGGTGTCTCGCGGCAATACTTTTCTCCTAAATACAAGCTGATCTTCCCTGAGGTTAGATTCCACAAGTTTTTCCATTCATCTGTAAATAATTCATGTTAATATTTTTCACCCATGACTTATTAAGCTGATAGTTCTGTAATTTTCGCATTTGTCTGCACTTGCTTTCTTTGGAATTGGGATTGCAACATTTTCTTTGAAGTCAAGAGGGTATTTTCTCTGTCTAATACATATTGCATGCCAGGTGGAACAATTTTTTTCATTACATTAAGGTGTCGAAGCAAGTTGTCCATAATGCGTTCGAATTAGGCTGGAGCATTACATAATCCAAATGGCATTACTTTGAATTCATAGAGGCCATCAGGTGAAATAAAAGCCGTCTTCTCCCTGTCAGCTTCGTCAACCTCAATTTGCCAGTAACCTGTCTGCATGTCCATAGTTGAGAAGTATGTAGCTCCTTTCAAGCAGTCTAAGGTGTCGTCAATGTGCGGCAGTGCGTAGATATCTTTCTTTGTGATTTTGTTCAGTCGCCGATAGTCGACACAGAATCACCACGTGCCATCCTTCTTCTTTACAATGACCACCGGAGACGACCAAGAACTCTCCGAAGGTTGAATAATGCCATTGTGCAACATCTTCTCCATTTCCTCCTGAAGTATCCGTCTTTCAGCTTGCGACACTCTATACGAACGCTGGCTAATTGGTGGGTGATCTCCAGTATTGATACGATGCCTTATCATGGGCCATTTCATCTGACTTTTCCCCTGCTGAGGTGTGAATGCACATAAAAATTGATGTAGTATAGCTAACACCCGCTGGTGCTGTTCCTTGGTCAGTCCGGGCCCTATTGGCAGTTCCGCATTTGTTTCCTCCAGCGTGTTGTCTGTACCAACAGCAGAGCATGAATCTTCATTGATGACGTTGAGCTCACCATTGTGGATTGGTTCAGCTGTATATACATTCCTTTGGGGATACGTTGTGACTGCTCGTGGCAGTTAGTGATCCAAATCTCTCCTCGACCTCCGGTAATGCTTATGATAGCCACTGGTATGTAAATTTCTTTGGTGAGCCTGATAAACTTTTTGCTATCAACAAGCACTTCACAGTTTAATCGCTCATCTGTGTTTGTGACTGCAACTCTTCTCATTATCAACGGCAGGATCATCACATTGTCAACGGCAAATAACTTCCCAGAAAATTCTGTATTACATGTACCTGTCGAAACAAATTCTTCAATATGCAGCTCACACCCAAACCTTCAGATGTCAGACACTCAGATCCACACCAAACGTTTTATATCGATAGAGTATCAATCGAAACATCTATATAATTCCTGATTTTTGCTGCCGTCCAGTAGAACGTGTGTAAATTATAATAATAAGTAACATCAAACCTGCGGATTAAAGAAAAGCGTGTTTGTGAGGGGTAATCAAGCCACGCCACCGTGGGTTAGTTGGTAGAGCGTTAGCTTGTGGTGCAGAAGGTCCTGGGTTCAAGCCCAAACTCGCTTTAATTTTTTTTTTTTTTATTGTTTAAACTATAGTACATTGGAAATTGTTAAAAGGGGCAACGTGTTCCTCATATGTAAAAGGACTGTTTCGATTTTGTAGCAATGTGTTATTGGCAGTTTACTCTTGCTTTGTTTTATTTGAAAGTAGGAAACCTGTACAGTGTTATTACTTTAATTACGCTTATTGTTTTTAACATTACTATTTTTTTGTTATTGTTATTACTATTATTACTACTAATACAGCTGTATGTGTGATGCAGTTTTTTTTATTATTCATATGTTCTGATTATGTTTGTTTATTCTGTGAAACTACGAATAAACCCTACAGATTAGCTACTTTCAAATAAAACGAATCAAAAGTAAACTGCCAATAACACATTGCTACAAAATGGAAACAGTCCTTTTACATATGAGGAACACGTTGCCCCTTTTAACAATTTCCAACATACTGTAGTTTAAACAATGAAAAAATTTAAGGCCTAGGTGGGGTTTGAACACAGGACCCTCCGCATGATAATCTGATGCTCTACTTATTAACCCACGGAAGGGTGATGCGATTATGCCTCACAGATACGCTTTTGCTCTATTCCGTAGGTTAGTTGTTACTTATTTATACACGTTCTACTGGACGACAGCACAAATCACGAATTATATAGAAGTTTAGGTTGATACTCTATCGATATACAACGTTTATACGGATCTGAGTGTCTGATATCTGAAGGTTTGGGTGTCAGATCTTCCACAGTCAATGATAGCTTGGGATGCCTGGAGGAAGTCCCATCCAAGGATGACATTGTGACTACATTCTGTTAACACGACAAATTCAAACGGCTGGGTCCTGTTGTTGATGATTATTCTTGCAACACAAGTTCCTGCTGGATGGACGTACTTTCCATTCGCGACCTTCAGCACAGTTGCCCCCATATCACAGAACATTGTCTTCTTTAGTGTGCGGCGGTAATTATCCAACAATACAGAGAAAGATGCTCCTGAATCAACAAGTGCCCGGACTGGTTGGCTGTCGATTATGACGTCGATGAGATTTCCCAACATCTTAGCGACTGTCATGCATGGAGGATTTTCATCTGCAGCGGCCTCACCCTTTTCCTGGGTGCGGCGGCTACGGGAGTGGCTGGGACCTCTGTACGGTGATGGTGAATGGCTGCGGCACGTTGGGGAGTGACCTCGTCTAGGGTACGGCGATGGGCTTCTTCCCATAGGTCGACTGAACTCATCAGCAGGTGATTGCCTGGGATAGAACTGCTCTGATGGCTGACGTCTTGCGGCAAAATAATTCTCAAATACTCGCCTTCTCTCTTTGCAATAGCATACGACAGGTCCAGGGCGCCCACAGTGGAAGGACAGTGGTGTGTTGTCTTCTGTCCTCCAGACGTCTGTTCTTCTGTGGGGCGTCATAGTTGCTGGGGGAGTTGGTTGTGGCCACGTCAGCAAGTTCATGGACTGCCGTTTGGCGGCTGCAGTGTAAGTCATAGCAGGGCGACGCCATTCTTCACGTCGCGTGCAATTGGCGGGACAGACAGGAGCTATTGCCTGAAATACCTCTTCCTCAGCGGCGTTGGCTCCCTCGTCACTTACAGGGCTTACATCCATGGCCATGATCTGATGCTCGCTCGGTCTAATAGTCCCGGCTGCCATAAACTGTTGTAATTCTTCTCTCACAATTTATCGTATGAGGGAAGGGAAGTCATGCTGGTCTTCCACAATGGCCATAGGGACTACATTGGGGAGTCTGTCAAACTTCTTTTGTCCAACTCTCCTTTGTTGCATCTCTTCAATTCGCTGACACCACTTGATGAACTCTTACGTTGTAATGACGTCTTTTGTCAGAAGGGCTTGGTACATGTCTTCTGCTATACCCTTCATCAGGTGTGTGATTTTGTCAGCCTCAGTCATATTCAGATTGACTATGTTACACAGGGCCAAAATATTCTGTATGTATGACTTTGTCGACTCACCATGTCGTTGGACCCGGTTCTTCAGTTGTTCTTCCACCGAGCGGATTTGTCGCTGGCGGTCACCAAATGTGTTATTGAGTTCCATCTGGAACGTTGCCCAGTCATTCAGCTTCTCTTCGTTGTTTTTGAACCATTCCTAAGCTGTTCCGTCAAGGTAGAAATAAACGTTGGCCAAGCACATTGTATGATCCCACCTGTTGTATTTGGCGACTCTGTCGAACCCTTTTAGCCATTAGCCCTGTCTAGCGTCTCCAGAGAACACCGACGGGTGTCTGATGTGTAGTTGGGTTACCGCTGGTTTCGTGTCCATCGTTCTTCTGATAATATGGACTTTCGGAAGGATGTACTTGGTATATCCCTTGTCTTCCGGTTCTAGTCTGTGTAAGCGACGGCTTTTACGTTGCCTAATCAGAGTCACGGTGATGCAGCTGTTGCACAGAATACCCGGCGCCTCCACCAAACAATGTTGCGTTGAAATGGAAGCAGGATTGACTTCGAAGGCAACTGAACACAGCACTTATACTGAAAACATGTTTACTACGAACATAACATACATGCAGGACTAACTGCCTCTTGAGCAGAGTGCTCTGCTATTTATACACAGACAGAACGTACCAGAAATTAGAACAGTTAACATAAGAAAGATGTAAAACATTCTGGAATTGCTAATTACAAAGAAATAAATTTTTGCCGGTGGGCGGGATTGAACCGGGGACTTTCAGCACCGCAGTCGGTGAAGCTATCCCTTTGCGCCACACTGGCAGTCAGTTTACGAGGTGTCTCGCGGCAATACTTTTCTCCTAAATACAAGCTGATCTTCCCTGAGGTCAGATTCCACAAGTTTTTCCATTCATCTGTAAATAAATCGTGTTAATATTTTGCAACCATGACTTATTAAGCTGATAGTTCTGTAATTTTCACATTTGTCTGCATTTGCTTTCTTTGGAATTGGTATTACAACATTTTCTTTGAAGTCAGAGGGTATTTTCTCTGTCTAATACATATTGCATGCTAGTGGAACAATTTTTTTCATTACTGGTTCTCCTAACGATATCGGCAGTTTAGACAGAATATCATTTACTCCAGGGACCTTGTTTTGTCTCAAATCCTTGAGCGTTCTGTCAAATTTTTCTTGCAGTATCATATCTCCTATTTCATCTTCCCCCACTTCATCTTCCATATCTAGAGTACTGCCTTCAAGTTTATTTCCTTTGTATATATTCCTTCTATATATTCCTTCCATAGTTTAGCTTTCCCCTCTTTGCTTAGTTCTGGTTTTCCGCCTGTGTTCTTGTTATTCATACAGCTGCTTTTCTTGTCTTCAAATATCTCTTTTATATTCCTGTAGGCGGTATCTATTTTTCCCCTAGTTATATGTTCTTCTATGGTTCTGCGTTTGTCCTCTAGCCACTCCTGCTTAGCCAGTCTGCACTTCCTGTCAATTTCATTTTGCAGACATTAGTACTCCCTTTTGCCTGCTACACTTGCTGAATGGTTATGGTAAGGTTGTGAAATTATTGTTACATTATTGTATCTACTACTACAACATTAAACAGGCAAAATATAAGGATTGATTTAAAAGTAGAAACAGGGAAGACAATATAAGTTTAAGAAGAACATGTACAAATTACTATCTTGTGACACAAGGAAGAGCATCACAGTAAAGAGATTTCAATAGTTCTAATATCAGGCCTTCGACAGAAAGTAAACAGTGATATCAAGGAGGAGAAAAGTAAGTGTGATGAGATTCTTTATTCAGATGCTGCAGCAGAATAGTACAGTAACATTTCACTCCCAACAAAAGGTAAATATTAAATAGTTTATCATACTGGTACAGAGATTGTGGTAAGCAATTCTTGAAAGGTATCTAGTGTGAATTATGTACAATTATTGGATACATGAAAAGTGCATAAAAATGAATCGAATACTCATGAGTGAAGATTGTATATGGGCATACTATGGCAATGTATGTGTAAAAATCACCAAACCTGCAAGTACCATGAACACAAAAAATGTAATTACTAAGTCATAAAATTTTGTCAAATAAAGACATGGTTGGAGACCATAGCTGTTATATGAAATAAATTGTTGATAACATATAGGAACCAGCTACAATTAGTATTACGTTACTTTATTTAAAAAGTATCGCTACGTGAGTTGGCCTAAGATAAACAACAAGTCACAGTTACAAGTATTTAAATGAACTTTCCTCCAGAAGAGTCCCCACAGCTGTTTAGACTAGCTGTTCAGGTGTGCAGTATGTTTGGAACTAAATATTTGTGTAAAACTGTCCTGTTCCATCCTTTCAGACGTTAATATCCAGCTCATACCTAGCAGTGCTTCACTGATAAAGTGCTGGAGTGATTGCTTTTGTGTTCAGTGTATTTTGATGACATTTTAGTGTTCAGAGTAGATTAATAGGCCTACTTATTCCATAGAACATGGATACAAGATTTCATAATGATGTGGAAAGTGTCAGTTAAAGATAATTTATTTTTCAAAAGTGATAGATTGGCTGACCAGTACCTACTTATCTTTGTGTTGTACTGCCGATAGTGACACAAATGAAGAAAAAAAGAAAACGGACAAAAAGGACAAGCTTTTGGAACACAGTTCCTTCTTCAGGTGGGAGAGAAGGGAAGAAAAAAGGATGGGAACGGAAGGGGTAGGTAAATCACGACTTAAGTCATGAGGATGGTGTAAAAGGAATGTGGAAGTCAGAGTATTCCTCATGACCTAGGTTGTGATTTACTTTCCCCTTCCATTCCCATCCTTTTTTCTTCCCTTCCCTCCCACCTGAAGAAGTAACTGTGCTGTGAAAACTTTCCTTTTTTGTCCGTTTTCTTTTTTTCTTCATTTGTGTCACTATTCGCGGTACAGCACAAAGGTAAGTACTGGCCAGCCAATCTATCGCTTTTGGGAAATAATTTATCATCTCTGAGGAGAATTTCCATCATGAATCTAGTAAAAGATAATACTTTATAAAATACATATTTAAAATTATATATTTATTTACTTTTGTATACCGGTAACTAATTTCTATGTAAAAATTCATCTACTGAGTAAGAGTTGTTGTTTACAAATTCTTTCAAATTTAATTATGGTTGGCTATCTGTTAGACATTTGATGTTATCACTCAGGTAAGTGACCAAAGACATTTGTGGCAACATAATTCACCCCCTTTTCTGCCAAAGTTAGATTTAACCTTGACTAGTGTAGATCGCCCTTTTTCCTAATGTTGTAACTATGCATAGTGCTATTACTTTTGAATTGGTTTGATTTATTAATAAAAAATTTCATAAGAGAATATGTATATTGTGAAGATCCCTAGATTCTTAAATAACTGTCTGCAAGGTGATAGAGGCCTAACATTTTGTGTTGAATAATCTTGCTGGAAGCTAAACTGTCATTTTGTTAGTACCTTATTTTTACAAATATAGGAATCTGCTCTTGGATACATTACTTTCTCCTGAACTTTGGATAAACTTGTCAGAATTGAGATTGGGCGGTAGTTATTGACATCGGACACATCTCCTTTTTTATGCAATGGTTTAACAATAGCATATTTTAGTCTATCTGGAAAATTACCCTGCTCCAGAGAGCTATTACATGGGTGGTTGATAATCCTGCTACCTTTAGGGAACAAGCTTTTAGTACTCTGCTGGAAATCCCATCAATTCTAAATGAGCTTTTACTTTTGAGTGAGTTTATTATTTTCTTAATTTCAAAGAGAGAGCAGCCTGCAGCACCACCAAAGAAATAGGTAAGTTTCTGTATGGAAGGGTCGTGCTGTATTCTGTAGTTTGTTAACTGTGTCTGAAAAGTGTGCACTGCTATAGTTTTTGTTCAAGGTGTGACAAAAAAAAAAAAAAAAAAAAAAAAAAAAAAAAAAAAAAAAAAAAAAAAAAAAACTGTGACTGTAGTTTACCTTGATATTTGTAACAGAACACAAATATATGAAATGTGGTTTGTTTGTTTACCTTACACCTATATGTGTCCTTATTCTTCCTCTTGAGCAACAATGGAATAGTTTTCAGAAAAGGTAGAAAGCAGCTAACATTCGTCAACTGTTAGGATTTGCTTTTTGTGTTTCATTAATTCAGGTTTGGCAATAAATGACACATTTGCAGATTTTGAAGGATATAACTACCAACACTTCAAAAAAGTCTTGTAGTTTTATGACAGGCCCTATTTTTATTCTGCACAGATTTGCAGAAGCTGCCTGCTATGCTGCTGTAATTTTCAGCAGAGGATTATTTCAACAAATAATCATTCGTTATTTTAATTTCATCTGATGAAATTATGTTGTTGATATAACCCAAATATTAAATATGTGGATTTTTGACTCATGTTTTTAATTTTATTTCATAACTCCCCATTGAATCTCAAATTTGAAATTAATTCAGAAGTTTGAAATTGTAAAGATATATTAAGTGTATAATTTTCAGCTTTTCATCTGGTCCCAAAACAAACGTATTAAGGGCAAAAAAAAAAAAAAATGTGAGTCCATGGTCTTGCTGTGATATAAATGAATAAAATATTCATGGACTTTCAGCTGTGTCAGGTGGTTAGAATCCATGAACTTTCGGGCAAGCTCTCCTTGACTATTCTAAAGTGGTAAATGATTGCTGTATCATATTGCCTCACTGTCATATAGCCACACTGCTAGCTATGACACCACTGAAGGTAGCTTCCTCACCATGGAAATGTTTATGACCCAAGTTGGTCACATCTGCTTCTGGGTACTGCTGTGACACCACTGGAGCTAGCTTCCTTGCCATATATGGTCATGTTTATGTCCTGCCTCCACTTCAAACTCACTGTGACTGGATCCCATGCTGTGCTGAGCTGCAAGCTGATGTCTTTATTAATGCTGTTCTCTGATATTTTAAATTCAGTAGCTTCTTATATAGCACTATTCCAAAATCCTTTTGTTTTTCAGTGTTTTGTTGAAATGAATTTGGTGTCAATTTTCTAATGAATGTTCTGTGATGAGATCTATTGTGCTATGGTGAATGCATTGATCCTGTGTGCAGTGTGGAACAACACCAGACAGACCACGAGACATGCTTACATCGTTGCTACCTGGAAAAATCAGTTGTGGCAGAACATTCATTAGAAAATTGACACCAATTTTGTTTCGGCGAAAAATCTGTCATTGCAAAAACGGAAGGATATTTGTATAGCATTTTGAAAGAAGCTGTTGAAATCAAAATATTGGAGAACACCATTGATAAGGACATCAGCTTGCAGCTTAGCACAGCCTGGGAACAGGCCATAGTGAGATTCAAGTGGACATGGCGGTCACAAGACATAAACATGATCATATATGGTAAGCAAGTGAGCCTCAGTGATCACAGCCATTAACTGGAAGTGGGTGCAGCAAACTCAGGATGTTAACATTCCCATATATGGTGAGGAAACTAGCTCCAGTGACGACACAGGCAGCAGTGTGACTATATAACGACAAGGCAGCGACAGAGCGGCAGTTATGTAATACTTGACAATGACTGAGGATAACTTGGCCAAAAGCTCGTGGGATTTTAACCTCCTGATGCGACAGGAGGTTCGAGAAGATTTTTATCCTTTAAATAATGTATTTTTTAAAGTGTAAGCTTCTCACCATTGATACTGTACAAAAAGCAACTATACTGTGTAGTGTAATAGCACAACAACATATTGTGGCTGAGAACTTACTCCTTCTTTGGAAAAATGCCTTTTACAAATTGATTTATTTTTATTTTTTGAATTGTAATCAATAACTTCAATTATTAAAATTAGAAAATACATTCACCTAGGTGATCATGGTTTTTTTTTTTTTTTTTTTTTTTTTTGGGGGGGGGGGGCGGGGCTAGTGTTTGATGAACTAAATGCCTTTTATTTGAAAGGTCCAGGGCCACCCATTATTGAATAATTCAAAAACATCAAGGTTGTATGAGAAAAATGACAATAAATAATAAACGACAAAAGTTTTTTATAAATATTTTTGAGCCCACTAAACATTGGGGTAATCACCCAGCAATTTTTTGAGATGGTCAAACAAACAATTATTTTTTGCTGGACAATTTGGTTTGGAATGACCCATAAAGGAAGTTGTGTGTTGTCCATTGTAATTCATTGGTATGTAAGGGAAGGGGGAAACAGGCCAAGGGACAGATTTCAGGATACTTGAAAGGCTATTTAAGACCTGGAGAAGAATGTGCTACATCTAATCCTGTTCATAAAGGCATTGTGTAAAGAAAGGGGTGTTTCTTAGTGCAGCTGATTATTGAGTGTGATTCTTTTTGGATTAGGGTTTGTATTGACACAGTCTGTAAGATCTTCAACTACTTGTAGAATGGTCTGTTCATTACTTCACATGTGCTTTACATGGATAATAAGATATGTGGGAAAAAATGTTGGTATACAAGGAGGATCAGTGCAATGGAGCTAAACACATTTTTAGTGTCTTGCGTGGTACTTTCCTAAAACTTGTAAGTAAAAATTCTGGTGAATTAAATCCTGCCTCTATCTGGATGTGAGGAAAGCATTTTAGCCAGCTAGGAACAATGTTTAATTCTTTAAGTTAGCTTACCAATTTCTCTTGTTCTTTTTCATCTCAACTTATTATAAATTTAATCTTTAACTCTGTTGCAGGTGAGGAAAGTGCCATTTGGAAATCCACAATCCCAATGTTTTTATTGGGAAGCAGCTGAAGCAAAGAAAGGTCTTACATTTGCTGAAGAACTTATGGAGCTTAAAGAATTTTCTTACAAAGGCCTCCTTCGGAAATCTATTTTGAAAGCATCTAAAACAACAAGCAAAGTAAAAAAACATAGTCAGGCTCATAGTACTTCATCTCATCTTCTCCAGGATGTGGATGAAAAATACTATGATTCTTGTGTTGCTGTCCCATCTAAGTCATTGAATGTTGCAACAAAAACTAGTGATACTGAGAAGAATATGTTGCATGCAGAAAATAAAGGACACACTGAGCTTAGGAATGAATGTTCAGCAAAGGAAGAATCTGATTTGGAAGTAACTGGTTTTGTTGAAAGTGTATGTTGTTGGTATGCTATGATTGCCTTTGAATTGTCTGGTAAAACTGAGAAAGCTCTTTGTTATAAGAATGCATTAATCACTAATAGCAGCTTACCACTTGCACAACTACTGACTGTTGGGAAACGTGTCAAACTAAACATTCAGTTATTAAGTACTCCATTTCAAGGTGCCTGTTATCGAGCTGCAAATGTTGAATTAATTGAAGAAGAATCTTCCGTGACTAAAACAGATATGAAAATTAACTCCACAGTTACCAAGAGGGTAACTTTTGCTGACGAGAAAGATATATCAGTACGAAAAAGTGAAAGACCAATATTTTCTCGGGTGTTCGGAGCAAGAAACACGCTGGAGAACAAAGGGCAGATTGCCAAAGTAAAACCAATGATACATCAGCAGACATCAACAATTTCACTGAATCAGTCATTTATGTATCACAATAGAACATATCCACAGCCAAGAGAGTTTACTCTAATGACAAACAGAGGAGGTCGTCAGTATCTTACGACTACAATTAAAAGCCATGCTGCTAAAATAAAGAGCTACATATCAGAAAATGAAGCTGTTATGGAGACTAATGTGTTTGGTGCGATACTGGATGTGAGGTTCACAAGAAACTTATTTGAACTTCCTAGTTATAGCAGATCATTCAGCCTGCAAGATTTTCTTTGCATAGGACAAGATGTGTATTTTGATGCCTGCATAACACGTCCTGTAGATTCAGATGCACCCAGTCTTTTCACAGTTGTTGTTAAAGGAGTGTGGCAGGGTAGAAGGCAAAGAAGATTTAATTCCAGGCGGCTGATTCCACTGCCCATCAACAGTCCACGACAGCTGCGTGAAGGCCCTGTGTACAGAACAACTGTTGTTGAAATGCGACCACCATTTGCATTTGTTGTTGAGGTATGGCAACAGATAAAACTAATATTGTGAGATTAATAGCTTAAAAGTTATTCCGTATTAAATAAGGCTGTGTAATCTTGTGAAGTTCAAACACACAAAAAAATGTGTAACTTATAATGTTTTGTATTGGGAACTGAGAAAATTTCAGTTCATAAGTAAAAATAGAAATGCTTGATTGCATCTCTCCTTTCACACACATCATTATAAGAAGAAACACATTACCTTGATATTTTTGTGTCACTATTAATATTATAGAATATCTGTGTGGGCCAGCCAATCTGTACCACTTAGTCTCCCTAAAACTATTCTTCCAATTTGCAGGTAGTTGATGTGGTTAGTAATATTAATTTAAGCTACTGAATAATACAACACTTCTGAAACTGTGTCCAATTATAACTGTACAGCAAGAACAGTTTCTTTAACATCAGTAGCATGTTACATGAGATACCAACATATCTCAATCAATTCATACATATTTTCTTATGTTCCAAAAACAGGAAATTTTCTGTCTTCAGAGTTCACATTCAACTGTCTCGAGATGTTGACATTGTTAGCACCCTGTTACTCTCTGGAAGCAAAACACTGACAATTGTTACCATCCCAGAATAAATATTTCACAAGCATAAGTAGAACTCATCTCACACCTGACTCATCCTTAATTTTGTGCTTGGCCTTCTTCCATTTCTGATCTGCACAAAAAATTACCACATAATATGTGCTCTTCCACTTTCCTCTAGTGTCTTATTTTTGTCTTATATCTATATCATCATTTTGAGCTGGAATAACATAAGTTTACAATAACATTTGCTTTATCCATGTTATGATAATTACATATCTCAGCATGTCATTTACAAATCTGTTAATAACAACATTTAAGAGTTTTCACAAATACGTAAGTTAGAAATTTGCTATAGATTCAAAATGTTCAGTTAAATATAAATACTTTTTCTTTCAAGAATATACTATCTACTTTTTTTAAAAAATGACTTCAGTCTGTTATGGTGTGAACGGGATGAACATTAACACTTGGTTCCAAGGTTTACCTGGGCTGCATATTCTGTTTGTAAGATGTATGGATTTTCTATTCCATAATACAGAACCAAATATACTATTTTCTTTTACATCTCTTTATTTGCTCATTGCAGTGCACACTAAAATTTAAAATCATCCATCCCTTTTTACTATGTGGAGGTGTAAAAGGTTTCCATACTGTCTTGATAAATATTTGACCTGAAACTACATGATAAACTTCATTCAAGTTGACTACTGTCTCTGGGAGTATTGTTACGTCATTTCAATTTATAGAAGAATATCATTTATGGAGGAATATACTGTGAACTCATCCTAGGATTTTTTATCTGTCACTTTCACTTCTTTCACCTTTGGCTATGCAGCTAGAGTGAAAAATGTCAAGTAGTGTCATGGTTCAGGATCTACGTTAAACTGTAGGTCCCGTTATAACTGGCTGGGCAAATCAGTTCGAAACTTGGAGGATGACAACCGTATACCACCTCTAAACATGACCATGCCTAGTAAAGCTCTGTGATGTTCGAGTCAATCTTTCGATTGTTTACTATTACCTTACATTCACTTTATGAAATGTCACATAACATTTCCTTTATTTATATATTTTTATAGTTCAGTATAGTTTATCCTGACCGCAGACAAGATTTGGATAAACCTTTCCTTAAACTTGACTGATACATGTCATTTCTCTTATAAATGCACCTGTCTTCAGTACAAAATAACCCTCTACCAGCTGTGTCCACCCATCAACTCTCTCTAAAAGTGGTTTCACTTTGCCTAAATTAAGTCAAACATTTTACCCAGTATCCCTCCCTTTTAAATATTGCACTACAAAATTTTAGTAATATCCTCTTCTTTAGTAGGTATACATATTTCCTTATTATTTCTGCAAATTCTTTTTGGGGGTTGGTACCTCCATAGAATCAGATATAGTGACTTTTTATAGTAATTGAGTCACTTACTGTATACTGTGTAGTTATTCTTTGCTCAATATACCATTATTTCTTTTCACCATTTACTTAATACGTCCTCCTTGATCTTGTCCCACAAGTTGCATCACTTGATTTGTTGGTCATCATCCCCTCATAAAAGTATGACACTTCTTAGCTTTGCAATTATCCTTTGGAAACACATTTGTAAATGAATAAACTGCCAAAGGAAGGGTTCCACAGTGGAAACTATTGAATGTGTGCAGAGGGAAGGATAGAGCTGTTCCTCCTGAGGTAGAAGTGAGAAAGGAAGCTAAAATAGAAGTAAGAAAGGGAAAAAAGATAGGTGTGTTAGGACTGGGGGAAAAAAAAGAAGAAGAAGAAGTCAAACCCCAAGTCTTAGGGTTGCTAGATTTTCTCTTTTTTCGTCCCTAAAAATAGTTTGGGCAGGTTTTCTGTAAATGGTGAAATTTCCTCTTTTTTCCCCTTTATACTACTGCTTTAACTTGAAAACGTGGAATTGTAACTATTTCAACTCTGAACAATCTCATACTACTCTAAAAGAGTTCAACCTTTCTTTCAACACTGTGACTTTTACTTTATTCCATGTCACCACTGCACGGAGTTCAAGTTATGATTTCAGAACAATTGAGACAACCCATGTGACAATTTTCTTGAAATATGAGCACTGAGATGTCCAGTTAAAAGCACTGTGTGTGCAACAATGCAAGAGAAGTTGGTTTTTTAATAATTTCAAATTGGTATTATAAAACTTTTTGATTTTTTTTTTTCTTTATGAATCTAGAAATGTCCTCCCTTTTGATGACTGACTTCTGGTAAACCTACCAAAGATAGAATCCCATACCACCCCTCAAGCATCCCATCTGTTAAGAACAGTATTACCACTGCTTCACCATCACAGACCTGAAAAATAATTATATCATACCCATATTGATTGTGCGTTGTTCTACTAAAATACGTAGATTATAAAATAAGTCTTCTGCAAATCGGAAGTCCTCATAGTCCTGTGTCATTCATCTGTTGTCTTTTATGGCCTCTATTTCAGTCTTCCCTAAGAAAATGGAAAACCTGCCAAAGTATTTCATTGTTGCTAAAAGGTAGAAAATATTTTAAACCCATTTAAAATATGAAACCTCTTGTTGGTAGGGCCAGCAGCTTTCATGATGTGGAAATACAAGTACCTGCAAATCTTTTTATTTGCTTGTATTATAATATTTGCACAACAAGCCTGTGTGTTCAGTGTATTGCCTTTCTCAAGCTCGTGTCTAGGTGTTATTGATGAACAATTTGCATCATTTTTTATATTAAGAAAAAGTATGGTGCAAATGTACGCGGTTGAAAGTACACAATAATAGAAGCAAAAATGTCCCAGTAAACGTGGGTCTATAAACAAGCCGTTTATGAGATAATTATGAATGTATGGTTCCAAGGTAGCACTAACATCATTGTAAACATAGTCCTAGTTAGTACACTTAAATTTGAAATTTAGACTTTACTATCTTCCAGGATTGCTTGAGGATGTTCTCCTTCAGCAACAGTAAAGTATGTAATACATGCATGATGGAGCTCCGGCACATTTTGCTGCTGCTGTGAGACGGCATCTAATGCACAGATATGCTCAAAGATAGATAGGTCGAGGTGGACCTGTACCTTGGCCTCCAAGATCACCTGATCTACATCCTCTCAATTTTTGTGTCAAAAGTGAAGTGTACAACACACCTGTTAAACCAGTTGAAGAACTGGACCAGAGAGTTGTACAAGCTTGTCAAGAATTCCGAAATGATCCCGGCGTTTTTGTAAAGTCTAAATTCCAAATGAATTTGTACAAACTAGGATGATGTTTACAATAAAGTCAATGACTTATCAACTTAATGTGATGTAAATCTTAACAATAAGGCCTAAATTTCAAATTAATGTGTACTAACTAGGATGTTTTATTACAAAGACATCACTGACAGCTTGCAATCATACATTCATAATTATCTTGCAAATGGCTTGTTGCAGACCCATGTTTACTGGGTCACTTTTGCTTCTATTATTGTGTACTTTCAACTGTGTAAGTTTGCGCTATCCTTTTTGATACACCCTGTATGAACCGAAAGTTGACAGTAGGTCACTAGATGCAATATGTCTGTCAATCACACCTAGATGTGCACTTAAGTATGGCAGTACGCTGAAACAAGCTGGCTTGTTGTGCAAAATATTATAGAAGAAAAATTCCTAGCAGGATATATATATATATATATATATATATATATATATATATATATAACTAAAAATAGAAAAGAGATGACTTACCAAAAGGACCAGCTCGTCGAGAGAAACAAATAAAATCACACACAAACACACATACAAGCTTTCGCCACCACTGGTAGCTTCTTCAGGAAAAAGAGGAAAAAAGGGAAGGATACGGGTTTTAAGGAAGTGGAAAAGGAGTCATTCCAATCCCAGGAGTGGAAGGACTTACCTTAGGGGGAAAAAAGGAAGGTAAACAAATACACACACACTCAGACATATCGAAACGCAAACACACCTAGACAGACATTTGTGAAAAGCATATATATATATATATATATATATATATATATATATATATATATATATATATATATATATATATATATATATCCTTTTGTATATATACTTTTGTATCCCGACTTCGTCGCCGCTTTTGTGTCCCAGCCTTGTCGTAGGTGTCGGTGGCCGAGTGGAATGAGACCGACACGCTGGTGCAGGTACGGAGGGGAGCAGCCAGAAACTATAAACACTCGAGTAAATTAGAAAGAGATATATTGCACAGAATGTAACAATACTTAACTTTTACATAGTACGGCAGAATGTTGATACATAGTTGTTAGAGACCTGCCTAGTGCCTGTACAATAGCAAAGTCTTCACTCGTGCCTATCAGATTACGAAGGTCCTAACTCGTTGCTATCTCAGTCCGAAGTGCTCGGTGTCTTCCGTGGTGGCCACGAGCGGGGTTGCCGCAGAGGGCGCTCGTGGCTGTCGTCGTGAGAACGCCGCGCCGTGCGTGCATGGCGGCGCGCGGCGAAAGCAGGTGGCGCGCACTTTGTACTTGTGCGACACCACACCCCTCCCCCCCAAACCGCCGCGCCGTCGTGGCGTAGGGCTGAGGGCCACGGCGACGGCACTGGGAGGAGGGCCTGAGCGGGGGCGTTACTGGTGGGACGGGCGTCGTAGCTGAGGCCGGGATCGAGACGCCGTCCGCGCCCCGGCATCCGCCTTGCGATCCTCCAGGGAACCCGCCGAAACCTGGGGAAGGGCGCCCGCCCCCGCCCAGAGGGAGCAGGTCATCTTCTTCTGAGGTGCGTGGCCCAGGCTGGGGGGGCCCCGCACGGTCCCGGAGTCCCTCTCGGTGACGCTGTCATCTGCGGCAGCGACAGCGGCGGCGACGACTGCGTCGGATGTACGTCGACGTCCATAGGGATCTCGTAGTCCGGGGACGAACGATGTGGTTGTGCTCCCTGGCGGTGAACTGGGTCTGGAATCAAGAAACCGGAGACAGGATCGCGCGGTCTGTGCAGGCGCAATTGGTTTGCGTGGCGCCGCAGCTCCGACCCTGTGGAAGAACGTACAACATACATATGGCGCCCAAGCACGCGTTGAATGGTGCCCGGCAACCATGTCTTCTTGTTTCCAGCAAACACTCTGTACAGCACCGGCGTAGAAACCTGAAAACGCGTAGCGCCATACGAACCGACTCGGTGCGTGGGAGGCTGCAGCAGGTGAAGGAGAGTGCGGTGACGGCGGCGGTGTAGCAGCTCGGCAGGAGACGGGCCGTCACGTGGCATGCACCGATACGTAGACAGGAAAATTTGAAGAGCTTGCTGCCTGGAGTGCTGACCTTTCATCTTCTCCATGTGAGACTTGAATGTTCGAACGAAACGTTCTGCTTCACCATTGGACTGAGGGTGAAAAGGTGCGGTGGTGATATGCTGAATGCCATTCACACGACAAAACTGTTGAAATTCCGCACTAACAAACTGAGGTCCATTGTCACTGACGATAGTTTCAGGCAAACCTTCGATGCAAAACACTGATGTTAAGGCACTGATTGTACTAGACGCCGTCGTTGAGTTCATGGCAATCACAAAAGGAAACTTGCTGAAAGCGTCGACAACAATTAACCATCGCGTATTCCAGAAAGGTCCGGCAAAGTCAATATGTAAACGTTGCCATGGTCCCTTGGGGCGTGGCCAATCTTAGAAATGTTGTGGAGGAGCCGCCTGATGCTCCGCACAAACTGTACACTGTGATGTCATGCTCTCTATCTGAGCGTCCATACCAACCCAGGTACAATGACGTCTGGCCAATTGCTTTGTCCTAGCAATGCCCCAATGTCCTTGATGCAGGAGGCGTAACACTTCTCGTTGCAGGGAACGAGGAACAATCACTCTTGCTTGGTCGTTGTCGGTATGCAACAACAGTACACCCTGACTTAAAGATAATGCATGACGTTGTGCAAAATAACGTCAAACCAGAGGCCGATCAATGTCTTTGGCTCTGGCAGGCCACCCTGAGCGAACAAAACGTGCTACCACACTTAGGTCTGCATCCGCAGCTGTTTCCTGTGCAACCCGACGAGAGTTCAAAGGGAAATCTGCGACAGCGGAAGCATCTCTGGAGTCTATCTGACAACATGCCATTTCTGAAGAATCAAACGACACATCCTGGCCAACCGGAAGTCGGGAAAGTGTGTCCGCGTTAGCATGTTTAGTGGTAGGTCGGTACAAAATCTCATACTGATAATTAGACAATATCAAGGACCATCTCTGAAGCTTTTGTGCCGTACGTGGCGGAATCGGCTTTGTGGGTGAGACCAACGACGTGAGAGGCTTGTGGTCTGTCAACAAATAGAATTTTCTGCCATAGAGATAATGATGAAACTTTGTGACGCCGTAAATGATTGCTAAGGCCTCCTTTTCTATCTGACTGTAATTCTGTTGCGTCGGCGTCAGTAGCTTGGATGCAAAGGCAATAGGACGATCGTGACATCCAATACGATGCGACAGAACGCAACCCAGA